>CM076598.1:31482500-34276666 GCA_038502835.1 Octonoba sinensis
TTTGAAAATTTTAAGAAAAATTAAAATTTACATATTTTTAAATTTCTAATTGCGATAATGCAGAAAAGTTGGAATATAGTGTGGTAAATGCAAGTCCAAAGTTAATGAATAAAGACCTTCCAGTTCCATTTTAGGGTCTGTATAGTGAGAAATTAGCCTAAAATAAAGCAAAATATTAAATTTTATGTTGTAAATTTTTATATTTCCGACTCGCTCTTCGCTCTTGTGAAGAAAAAGTGGGAAAATGGTTGGGGAAACATACGTTCAATAAATATCTTTTGGTACCAATTTGTGACCCAAATTTTAGAAATCAGAGAAAAGTAGAAATAAGTGCATTTCAAGTTTTGTATGTGCCTCCTATGTCAGTCCGCTACTTTTCTGCATTATCTGGAAAATATAATTTATTTTAAAAAACTAATTTTTGCACTCCTTCTTAATACGTATGTAAATTTATTACTTCGTTTTTTCTTTTACGTTAGATAAAAAATTCCGCCATTGCAATATTATTTTCGCGAACCCCCGGTTGGGAAACGCTGACCTAAACGATCACTGAAAACGCCCTTTAAAATTTTTAACATGTCCTAAAAAAAGCAAAATTGCCATTATAATTAATCAAGAATACCAATTGAAAGCAATGGTTTAGCTTAAAATGACAGTGGTATTATTTTTTTTTTAATTTAAAAGAAGCAAAATTAATACAATACATTTTCATTAAAGATTGAAATAAATGTTTATTAAAATAAGGAGAGAAAAAGGAAATGTTTAATATGTGGATTCTTCACACGCTGCCATCTTTTTTCCCGCATGTTTTATTACATTTTAAAACTTTTCTCTCTTGAAATAACTAGAAAGCTCCATTAGATTGGGATTATTAAATGCTTTTTCATATTTTGAATAGTAAATAGTTTATTGTTTGAAAGAGCATTTTCTCTTATATTTTGGTTACTTTTCTCAACATCTACAGATGTAATAAATGCATATTTGACCCAAATGGGTCCCTTATAAAGATGAAAAAAAGAATTTTCTTAATAGTCTTTGGGCACCTACTGTCCTAAATTTTATGAGATAGAGAGTTTTAGTTTTAAAAACTCTCTATCTCATACAATATATAATAACAATATAATCAAGCACAGAATCCTTGGAAGGGTTTCAGGCTACACACAAAAAATTACCCAAAGCCAAAAAAGAGACATAAAATGATGTGAAAAAAAGAATCCCCAAAATCTCGAAAAGTGCCCGAAAAATCTCGCAACATTCGGCCCTAAAAGAGATCATTATTATCATTATTAATTTTGTAAAATGTTTAAACTAAAAAAAAAATTCCTTATTTATTTTATGATTTGCGATAATACTACTTCTTTTCAATAATTGTTTATTTAGCATACAGTTTTCAATAATTGTTTATTTAGCATACAGTTTTCAGTAATTGTTTATTTAGCATACAGTTTTCAGTAATTGTTTATTCAGCATACAGTTTTCAATAATTGTTTATTGTTTTTAAAGAAGTTGGATCCAGGTAAATTAACAATTTTCTAAAAATTTCTTATTTATCCACAATTTAGTATTTTCTAAAAAGTAAATAGCTGTCAATACTAAAATCAAATTTGAAGTAAATAAATAGATAAAACAATAACAGTGATTCAATACTGGTGAATAATTAGTGATAAACGCAATTTTCGACAAACACGTGTTCAATATCGGCACAGTTCAAAAAAAAAAAAAAAAAGCCAGAAACTGTTAAAATAAAATGCAAAATAAGCAGATTTAGGGTAGCATGTGTGAAAAATATCTTCTAATTTAGAAAATAATTGAAATTTGTACCCGATGCGAAAGGATTAAAATCTATAACGTAAAATCCAATTTTCGGAGAAGCACGTGCACGGTTTTGGCTGTTTCTATCTTTATACTTTTTTTTCCTTTTTTAATTGTTAAAATGAAACGACAAATAAGCAGATTTAAGGCATGCAAAAAATGTCTTACCACTTTCAAGATAATTGAAATAATTCCAGGATGGAAAAAGATTGAAATTTCAAACACGGTAAGCAATTTCCGGTAAAAATCGGAGGAAAAACTAGTTTCCGTGTGGCCCAAAAATGAATTCCTATTTCTTTCTTCTTTATTTAATTTTTAGTGGACAAGAGAATTTGGGAAAGGTCACGTGTCAAGATAAAAGTTCGGGAAAGGGTTTTAGCATTAGCAAATAGTAGCCACGTTGGCGACATCAATGAAAACAATGGTCGCCAAAAACGGGAAAATAGGTCGCCTTCGCCGACTGACGATCGCGAGTTTTGAGCTCTACAAGAAGGGCGCAATTTCACTAACAAAAGGGCAAGATGGGCGCGTTTCCCGAATCCAAGGGCGGGCAGGGCGCGGCGCCCTCCCGCCCAAGCCTGGGGGAAGCACTGCAAAAAAGCTTCTACTGCAGACGTGCTAAAATAAGTAATTAGAATAATTTTGAACAATCCTAGAGTTACACCTTGTAGTCGGTCAAACCAAGTTTAGTCCCAAGCAGTAAATTACTGATATCCAGTTTGTCAAAGCATTCACGAATAAACATTCATGTCCATAATTGGCGAGAATGAATGATTTAAAACATTTTAGTGTTGATAGTAAGTCAACTAACATTCTAACTAACATGTAATGTTTCCCAAGTTTCCATTTAAGGAATTGGGAAAAATTACAAAGGAAAGACGAATTATATGATTATACATACTTCCCAAGTCTACTGTTTTTAATGGGAGACTCCGTTTTTTGCGTCCGTCTCCCGATCTCCCATTTTTAGTAATTTTCGCTTTAGAAATAAATAAAGCTCCATTTTTTGCTAAATAGATTTCGCTCATGATCGTAGTTACTCGCCAATGTTAGTAGCAGGCATGTGATTTTCCGTTATTTTGACGAAATTCTGTATTTTCGTTAATTTTGAAAAGTCAAAATTGCGTTTCCATGAAAATTTTCACTTTTCACACTTCTTCTTTCTTTTAATGACAAAATTTTGAAGCAGCATGCGTACATACTTGCTTTATAAAGCTTTTACAAATTAGCAGTAAAATTTCCGCATTTTGTCTTTTATATGCTTTCAAGTCGGTCACAATTTATTTTTCAATCCGATTGCATCCGCTTTGGTAAAACTCCTTAGTTCTCGTTTACTATATCTCTTGGATGTGAATAGCTTTTGGTTTACCATTATTTTAAATAATTTTTACGAACCTGCCTCTGTAGTAGAGGATTTGCACACTTCTCATTTTGCCACGCCCACTCGAAATTTTTAGCCCTTTCTTTTAAATTTCAGTGAATATATTAGTAATTATAACTACAGTAAAGCACCGTTTATAGGTTTTTCAAGGGACCGAGCGAAAAAACGTATAAATGAAAAAACGTATAAACGAAAATCACAAAATCCGCATTAAAAACGTTCTTTAGTTCATATTCTTTTAGCAGTTCTGGCAATTGGTTTTGAATCCAATCATCCACTGTTTCACAATCAACATCTCCTGACTCTCCACTTACAATTTTGCCTGTTATGCAGTGTCTTAACTTAAACTTATGAAGCCATCCCGAGGAAAATGATGCATCGCATTCTACATTTAACTTCTTCGAAATTTCTTTTGCTTTCTCCATAAGCAAAGGACCAATAATGGGAATTTTTGCACTACGACACGGCTTAAACCACTGTAAAAGCACTTTCTCTACATCCGAAAATTTTCCGTTTTGAACTCTAAGTTTTTTTTGAAGCACTAGCACCACTTTGATTATGGGTTTCCTCGATGATCTCACGCTTATAAATTATGGTGCTTAAAGTTGAAACTGGTAAACCTAATTTTTTGGCTAGGTCAACTCTTTTTAAATGTTGGTTTTCATCCGCTTCTTTTAAAATGCACATTTTTTCCTTTCGGAGAAAGAGATTTTCTATTACGCGAGCTCGAAGCCATCGTGAATGCTAGTGAAAGAAAGATCCCAGAATTTTATAAAGTTGTTAGGAGCAGGTTTGTGCAGGGTTGCCATAAAGTCCCCAGGCTACTTACTGAAATTTAAGGGCGCCTGCCGTGGCAACACTGTAGGAGAGGAAAAGCGCTTGTCACCTGCTATTTCTAGGTATTGCACGGAATCAGAATGCTCTTATCTGTAAATTTGGGATATTCGCATTCTTCCGGGGTATGTCTTTTGTTCATTTAGGCAGGTGCGTGACCACCGTAAGTGGTCACAGCAGGTGTGGGTCAAGGTCAAATGCGATTTCTAAACTGGACAATCACTAGCATAGAATGACGTTAAAATGTGCGTTTTTTTCTTTACGACTTGGGGAGAGAAAAAAAACGTATAAATGAAATTTGCAATTTCAGGAAAACGTATAAACAAAATTATTTAACATTAACTTTGTATGAGATTTTGCCGGGGCCGTTCCAAAAAATGTATATACGAGAAACGTTTAACGGTGCTCCACTGTATTAATATTGCATCCTTATTAATAACCTACAATGTTTTTAAAAAAAATTTCTTAGGGTTCGGGTTTTTCCACCTTTTATGTACTCATTATATATTGTTAAAAAACAGGGTTCGTTGATTTCAATCAGCTTAATTTAAATCATGATTTTAAAAAAAATCATTGATTTAAATGAAGTGATTTTTTTTCCAAAAAAATCATTGATTTTGCAATGTTAGAAAGTGTTGCTACCTACCCCCTGTGTTTTTTACCTTAAAAATTGTATTTTAGATCAATTGAATAAATGCCACACAAAATATAATTCAGAATGATAGTGTTTAAACAATTGTTAGAATTTAGAATATGTATCCCTTAAGTTTTATCCATGTCCCCTAATACCTTAATGTTTTTTCCTTCTAAAATATTTTTTATCATACAAGTTCTCAATGAAAATATTTGATCAAAACAAAAAGTTTCAGTTTTTAGTAATGGTGTAAACATATGATTTTATTAAATGGGTAAAAATATTTCAGGCTTTTTCATTTATAAAATAGAAAAATTATTAAAGTTCACTCAATGTAAAAATTAAGTACACACAATTGTTACTTTTTTTCAGCTTTCAACAGCAAAATAATGCAGATTAAATGTGTTCATTTTCTCTGTACTTATGAGTGTACTATTATTCCTGATAGTGTTAAGTTTCATTTGAGTCATGCATTTGAATTAAAATTTGTTTGTCGTTATTATTATTAAAAAATATTTATTGCTGTGAAAATAGCTTAAAGTGTGTTTTTACATATTGATTAACATGCCATATTGTTGCTATGAATGTAACATAATAAATATCCAAAATATTTAAGGTCTTTCTTTTTTTTTTAATTAAAAAATCTGATTTAAATTTAAAAAAAAAAAAATTTTTAAATAAAAAAAATCACGAACCCTGTTACAAAATAAATAAATAAAATCTTTCTATTTTCATACAATATATAGCATAGCTAATAAAGGGCTAATTTAAAAATAAATATTTTAGAATAATTTGTTCGCTAAGTGCACACCAGATTTGGTCGTGATATTTTGTTTAAATTGTTGTGAGTAGACGTAAGCTAGTATTTGGGAGAACTGGCTTTTTATAATCTAACTAATGTAACGCTGGGGATTTTGTGCATTAAAGTGAAACTGAGCTTTGTCCAATACTGTCCAATGAAAATCTAAAGAACATTTATTGCTCATAAAAAGTGATTTTGCTAAAAAATGTTTTGATCAAACATTCGATGATTCATTTTTATCAAATAAGGCTGTTTTGTGTTTGGGGGGGGGGGGGGGGGGGTCATTGGAAAAATCTCCTGTTTTAAATCTTCTGGCAAGTATGGTTATATCAAAACATATTTATTTCAAAATATAGCAACGCATATTTTTCATGTGGAGAGATCATGTGTTATTTGAATGTTTCCAAAGTTATAATTGTGCACTTACATTCATTTTCCTTTTCATCTAACTTTTTAAAACTTTTATGTCTCTCTCTCTGTGTATATATACATATATACTTATATATAATGTTTAAATTTCCTTATTCATTTATATATATATAGTGAAACTTTGTTTTTGGATTATTCAAGGGATCAGAATATTTATCATGCTATAGCCAAGTGACTCTATAAGTGATCATTACTGTTTATAAATGAATGAAGGGGGGAATTTCTTGATACTATAATAGAGTTCTCACTATAAATGATGTCACTATAACCAAGTTCAACTGTGTTTTAAATCTAGGTGTACACTATTTATTGTGCTTTCTTTGAAATCGTTTTTCGATTACTTACATTATTTCTCAGAGTATGTGATTTAAATCAATTGGTTTAATCACTGATTTAAATTAAATAATTTTTTGTAAAAAATCATTGATTGAAAGTCTATGTTTTATAAAAATTAGAAGAGACAAAAATATTAAAGAATTAATTACTAATTTCAACATAAAAAATTCGCTAAATTTTTGTGCAGGTAGTTGAAAAAGAAAATAGACATTTAATGGAGAAAACAATAAGGTCAAAAGTTTTAAAAATGACACTGAAACGGAATGAGAATGATTTATTTAATCGTAGCGGAACAAGAGTAGTTCTTCAAATAAAATGTAGAAAGATAATAATTACATAGCAGAAGCCGTTCAAATTTTTATTAATCTAGCACCTGAAGACAGCAAGGTAAGGATATTTACATCTTTTAAAAGAGGGTTTTTATCAGGCTGTCCTTTATTTCAGGGATCAGGAGAAGAAAACTACTTACCTCCCGCTCTCGGCTTTTAGAAACTTTATTTATACATATGTTAGCATGAATTTTGTTGGTTTTTACTTATCTGTACATATGTTTCACTTAACGTGGACCAGTTACGATTAAATTATGTGGTACGATACGATACTGACATCACACAAAAAACAAACTGGTAAAATGACATTTAGCGTTTTGTTTGATTAGCATAGAAAGTTACTTTAAAATTTTTATTTATTATCGTAACTTACTGTGATTTTAACAGCTTTATTTCCATTTCTTAAAAAAAGTATTTCTATTCATAACTCGGTTTTTAATTTCTGATTCTTCGAAGTGGCAATTTACTGTTGTGTATGAGGAAAAGTATCTTGATTTTATAATTCAAGCTACTACTGATGACCTATTAGGTTCTGACACACCTCATTACTTTTTACTTTAGAAAAGGCCTATTAATTTTTTGTGAGTGCTTTTTCATTATTTAAATTAAGAAATGCCTTATTATTTAAAAATGATGCAGCCTAATAATATTAATTAAAAATAGGTAGAAATTTATTCCCATAAATGTTCAGTAGAAAGTTGAAGTTATAACCTGTTATTTTTGCTTGAAAAGCTGAAGTTGAACAATGAAAGGAAATATAAAAAGTCATGCAAAATTTTGGCATAAAGTTACTTTATTTGGCATGGAAAATTTTCTGAAAGGACATAATGGAAAATTTTCCTCCCCAAAAACTGCCGGATATTCGACTGGATACACCGCGGATACATTTCTTAACATGTGGATATGCAGATATTTCTTGCAGGACCGGATTGGATACCGAATAATTAAGTCACTGGCCGGATCCGATATCCTGATCAATCGGATAGTTAAAAATCAGCCGGATAGGCCGGATACTGGATAGTTGCCGGATATCCATTTCATCCCTAATAAAAAGCACTTTTTGAGTTTCAATTCAATTACATATAGAAACTGAAAAATTAATTCATTTCACTCCATTTTTTACAATAAAGCAGCTTTGCTTTTAATAGCAAATTGTATTAGAGATGTGGACTTGTTGAGGGTAATTCTCCTAGTCCTTTGTTAAGAGATTTTCACAAGTATTAATTTGGGGTGAAATGATTTAAAAATCTGTATTGTTAATTTTATGTTCAGTACATTGATGGTGTTTCTTTTAATATACCCATATACCTTAAAAGTTTATGGACACAAAAATGTGCAAAAAAGAAGCACTCGATTTGACACCTAAGTGATGAATAGATGAAGATAAAAATGTATGAAGTGATAACATTTCTTAAATGGTTTAATTTTAAATGTATAGGATCTAAGCATAAAAGGTACGAAAATATCAAGAATGCAGAATTCTCTTGTTAATACCATAATAATGAAGTATAAGTAAGTATAGTTATGTGTTACAAGTTATGCACAAAATTTTATTACTAACAGTCTTTCTTTTATGTCTCATAAAATGAATGAAAACGGAATAGTTGACCACTGGGTTCATACATTGCCCGAGCACTGGACTTTGGAGGCTGACTACAGAAGAGCTTTTTCTCATGTTATAAAAACTTGATTTTGTTGAATAAAAATGATTTTATTTCAAAAATAAATATGTGGAATACAGTCAGTAGCCTAAAGGTCTACAGTGTTTTTGATTTTGTTGCTGAAAATGATTACTGAAAACTTTAATTTAACAATCGACTGTAGAATCTCTAAAAAAAGCCCAACCACCGGATATTTTACCCTATATCTTATTTTTAATATGAATTTAATTTTCAACCTGTTTATGTTTGAGGGAAAGTATTTTAAAGGAAATGACTAAAATATTTTAATGCGTGATTATGTGGTTGCTTAGAGCCTTATTTACATATTACCTTTTGCAATAATTATATTATTTAAAAGTATGTGTCAAATGTTTATGCAATTGGCCATATACTATTTCATAAAATTTAAAAAAAAAAATTGGTAAGCAAGATAGTATCAGAACATTAAACTTATTTCATATTTCTAAAACTAAAATAAAAATATTTACCATAACTCGAAAGTTACCTATAAAAGAATGAACTAAGCATCTGAATTTAAATAAAAAGAGAAAAAAAGATGTTTTTTCAATGTGCCCCCCCCCCCTGTAGTCCCCTCAATGGACCCACTTTCCCCCACCTGACCCTCTAAACTTTTCAGGTCATTTAACAACAAAGATCTATAAAGACTTAGAGTGAATTTTTAAAAATTTTGCTTATGGAAGCTCGAAAAGTAGACTTTCTTGGCATGTTTTTTGACATGTATCAAAATAGAGAGAAAATGTTTCCTGCGAAATTTTATTTTTATATTATCTATTATATTAGCACAACCAGTTTTTCTCCTGAGGGGGAGGAGGGATCATAAAGTCCTTAACACTGGACGAATCCCCTCAAAAGCGATGGCACACACTCTAAAGCAACAAAACCCCCTCGCCCTTAAGGAATAAGAAACTAAAACCACCAGTGGGACACTTACCTGCATATAGTAGATTACCATACTGGAAGTGAAAATGTAGCTGAAAACCGGTGCTTTTGGAAGAGGGTTAACTCCCAATGCCCTTTGTTTATTAACCACTTAACCGAGTACAGTAAATGAAAAACATGAAAGATATTTTTACAATTTTCAGCACTTTGCGTTTTTTATGTGAAGTAAAAGGAAAATGTTTTTTAAAGTACTAGTTTTTGAACTTAAATAAAATTTTATAAACATATATGCATATTGCATATACAGTACAATTTCGAAAATCTGGACTTAATCCGGCAACTGCTAAAAACCAGACTAATTTCTTCTGAGATTTTTTTTCCCCCGTCGCAAGTAACTTTTTTTTCTAATGTTATTCCACAAAAATTACCGTATTTTTCGGGGTATAATCCGCAGGTAATATATTTTGCAATGTAAAAAAAAATAGGCAGATATTACGCATGGCGTATATAATGTACTGTGTGTAATTATTACCACATGCCGATAGAAGTAATATATAAAAAAAAAATCCTATTTATACCTAAAATTAGCATTAAATACTCGTTCAAATATGCTTTATATCGGGAAATATTGGTAAAATAATAAGAGATATCGTAAACGGAAAACATGCTGAAAGATTGTTGCATCGATTGCAGCAAAACGCTAATATGTCGCACGGCACGTGGCATCGAAGAAACACAAAAAAATGACCTAAGAATACAAAGTTTTCAGCATGTAAAAGACGACTATGACTTATTTGAAACACTTAAAAATAAACTAATAACAATAATTATAAAGACTTAAGCTTTAAAAGTTTTTAAAAATATCAATCACGTTTTTTGCAAAACGGCGACATTTATTCCCCTTCCCCCCACATCTCCCTCCTATATCGGTGTGTTATTTTAATTCTAAAGAAAATTATCACACTCGGATAAAAATATTTTGAAAACGTCTAAAACAGTAAATTTTAATTATTAAACTTTGAAGACATTGTGATTTAAGGAAAACTTACTTGGAAAAAAAAAAATAAATAAACCCGGCATTTCTGTTTTCTTTTAATTATTATTTTTTTTAAAAATACCGAATACCCGACGAGTCCGGATTTTCGAGTATATATAATGCGTACGTTTGTATATATTGACACGATGGCGAATGCAGAAGTTTTAAGGTAACAAACAAAACAACAAGTTAGAAAAGTTAAGTTGTACTTAACGCTATACATTTTTGATTTCCACATTCGTCGTTTAAAATTATTATACCTATTCAGAGTTTGTAATTATAAGCAATATGTAGCTTTATATAGTCGGGGCCTAATAAAGGCAGGGGTATACGGGGCAGCTGCCCCAGGCCCCAGTTAGGCTAAGTAGGCCAGTGTATAGTTTCAGTTTATTTAAAGGAGATACCATCGCTATTTTAGACCATACCCGTAAAACATAAATTTCATGAAATCAATAATGTAAATTAAAAGTATTAGTTACTCACGAAAGAACTCGGCAACTAATTATGAAATATTACACGAGATTATAATTTTCCAATATGGAGGCGATCATAAACAATATGTATCTAGTAGGAGTTGAAGTTAAAACAATAGTCTAGAAGTAAAACAATTCAATTTTGGATTAGTAATATTTCCATCAGAATTAGAAAATTACGTGTTGCGTATAAATACGATGAATAAAAATTAATCTTTGCTTTATTAAAACTTTTTAGACGATCTTAATTTAAAAAAAATCAAACTGTGCATTCTCGGATTTTTGAACGGTTGCAATCAAATGTGCATTTTGATTTGGAGGAAGAGTTTCCGTATTTCGAAAGGGTGACATGCAATGCTTTTTTTTTCTTTTCTTTTTCCCCTTTATCAGAGCATAATATCACATAGTATCCATAGAAAAGAGGACATTTTCTGGGTTCATGCTTGAGAGTATTTGATTAACGGTATTGGTGAAACGAGCTGTTTGAAGATTCCGTACGATGAGGGAAAACCAGTTTTTGCCTTTAGCGTATCTTTTACTTATTCCTTTCTACCACTGTTGACACACTTTCACATCAAGGCTTTTAGCTCACTTCAAGTGAATGAATCACTTCCGTATTGGCGAGGGTATTATCGTAGGTGTTGGTTTATTGCCTGTTTGACTTCTTATTGACAGTTTTGTGTTTCTGTACTGTCTTATTATTAGTTTTTCAACTTTATGAGCTTTACGGAGCGACATGTCTTCGTCTAGAAATTACGCAAAAACAATGCATCACTTACTCGGAATTAAAAACTTCTTAGGAATGTGGAGGTGCGATAAGGTTTCGGATTACAACGCCCTCTAACGATAAATGGTTCAAATGCTTTAGCACTTATTAGTGATATCACCTGCCTTTTATAATTTAATTTTTAACCAAGTTAGGCAGTGTTAAGACACTGCACTAAAGTCTTGGTCTTAAAAAAGGAAAATACCTTATTATATTTCGTTTGTCGCTTCAATAAATCTAAACAAATAAATAATATTTATTGGAAAAATTTCTTTCATTATGCTAAGGAAGTATTGTGGGATTACGAAAGAACTCCGTCAATGGGGCATTTACGGAAAACGTCTTGTTTTATTTTAGTTATTTAGCTTAACAGTTCTTTCCCAATTTTCTCGAATAACTTTAAAAATATTGTTCCTCATTAGATTTCGGAAAACTTTTAATATAAAATACAAAATTTATGGAAGCGTTTTTGAGTTGAAATATTACTAGATATTTCAATCCAACTGATATTCGACATCATGGGTAATTTTTATCCGAAATTCTCCGACATTTCCGAAAACTCTCGAGCTCCTGTTCCGCGGAAAAAAAAAATCGGTTTTCCGAAATTTTTAAAATTTATTAATCTCAACATTTCTTTGACAATTAATATCTGTGCTTTTCTTTCTACCTTCAGTCAAGCAAAAAGCTTTCAGTACAATAAGTTTTCCGAAAAAAAAAAAAAAGACTTCTGGTATTAATATAATAGATCAGGGTGTCTACAGAACCGGGAAATCAGTGAAAAGTCAGGGAATTTTATCGATCGGGAAAAATCAGGGAATTTCGAAAAAATAGCAAAAATTCAGGGAAAAGTTATCAAATGAAAAAAAAAAAAAGGTTTATGCCTTGCAAATCTGAGTAGTTTTCGCCAAACAGGCAATATTTCGGCTAATAAGGAATAAGAAAAAAAATTTCGGGCATTTGCCGCCGTCATTTTTTAAACTGAAATTCAGCGATTTTTTTTTCTGCTATTGTTTTTAATTTACTCCAAATTTCCGACGATAATGCCAGTAGTTATTACTGTTGTTTATTATAGCCCTATTACAATGCAATCCAAGTTCTTCTACTTATAGAAAATCTGTTATTTTCCGTCTTTGCATTTGATGCTTTCATTACAAAAACATGCAATCTTTTTGCATCTGCTGTTAGAATTGGAATTTTTCCACTATTGATGTTAATTAAGCTTTGTTAAAAGGCAAATGAAATAAATTCCTTTTTATTTTTTTTTGTGAAATTTTTGAAACGAAATTCTGTGCTTGTTAGGAGTGTGAGCTCTCACGTGTCAAAAAGTTAAATGCTGAATTCAGGTTTATTTTTGTGTCATTTATTTCGGCTTTTGAAATGCATACATATGCTACCAAATCATACGTTTTGCAAAATTATTTATTAAATAATTGAAAAAAAATTTATCACTTTATGTTTAAATTTTGAATAGCATACACAATTTTCATTAATTTCACAATACTGATTTTTTAACAGCATAAGGGCGATTCTTTCGTTACGTGTGTTGCATTTACACGGCATTTTTCAACTTTAACGCGCTTTCTAACAAACTTGTTTTAACAAGTTTGTTAGAAAGGGTTTTTTAATTTTGTCTAATAAAAGTACATGTGTTATAAGTATGCAAAAATTTTTTCGAAGATATATATTGTTTTGCTGTTTGTTATAAAAAAATCCGAAATTTCGTTACGTGTGTTACCCTTTATAATCCAACATATTCAAAACATTGAATATACAAATTTATTTCTGTGATGTATGTATGAGTAGTATTTAAAAAAAAAATTTCATGGAATGGTAGTTTATCAAATATGTTTTTAGTAATTTTTTAGAAATTTTATTCTTTTAAGATATTTTAAAATTTGAGAAATAGGCGTGTTACGGGTGTGTTACCAGAACGTTACGTGTGTTACATCTTCTGAATTTTTCAAGAAAATAATCCCAAATCTTTCACTAAAAGATAGTTATTTGTAATTAACATAAAAAGTAATTTATTTTAACATATGAAGCAGCTCACAGTTGGACGGGAAAATTTACCCCTGCTTTTCCTTGGTTTAGAGCAGAGCTTCCAAACTTTCCTTGATGGAGACACCCTTCCAGTACATACAATATAACGAGACACCCTTTTACTGATACTAATAAAATAGATTTGATTTTGTCACAACAAATGGTATTTTAAAGCAATAATTATTTCATATGTGAATTAGAAGTAAAGTATAATTAATACATTAAACATTTTTTTCACAGATACAAAATTTTCCAATACTATCAAGAATTCAATGGGCTCACATGGGCTTGACAACCATTACAAATGCTTTTCTTCATCTAACTTCCTCAAACTGCTACATTTAACTGTTTTTGTATTAGTCTTAACAGAAAATGCACTTTCACACGAATATATTGTAGGAAACTGCAGCAAAATGAAGAGTGCCCTCCTACTTAGGTGAGGATAATCATGTCGAATAGAAATCCAGAAGTTGTACAAATCTGATTCCTGGGAACACAAGTTTTAAAGTGCGGTTGTTCTTCAGGCCTGCCAGTGCCTCCTCTTCAACAAATTGAAGTTCACAAGTGCTGGAAAGCGCAAAATTGTTTCATATCCAATCATACTGGTTTATATCTAATGTTGGAAAATATCCATTCAAACTATCTTTCAATTGCAGTAAATGGTCATGAATCAATGGTTGTGTTTCATTACTAACTGCAAATTTATACATTAATGGAAACATGTCAAAATTGTTTTGTTTTTCTCAACCATTCCTCGACTTTATCTTAAGAGATAAAGTCGGTTGCTATTGTGTCTCGAGTCTGTAGCGGTAAGGATATTTATGTTCATACCTTGTAGACTAGCATGTTCACGGGGTTACTATGTGATCTATGATTACACTGAATCAAGAAAAAGATGTTTGATATTATTTTATCATAAGCTCTTCATTCGTTTTACAATCTCACGACACCCTTGATACTAATACGCGGGGGGTGTTGCGACACCCAGTTTGGAAAGCACTGGTTTAGAGAGTAAAACAGAGTGAATTGTTGAGACACCTACTTCGTCAAAATCAATGTGTTTTCCCCGCTTTTCCCCATAAATATTATATTTTCAGGTTTCCATTTGCATATTTATGTCCATAATGTATCCAAGATAGAACACTTCCCGTTCAGCAATGGTTTGTAATTTGGCCATTACATAACAGTTGTTATAATCTGAAATATATTTTAGTGGAGTACAAACAACTGTTATTTGGAACTTCAATATTAGTTGGCCAGCAATCTAGAACATCAAGAGGAAATTCTTACAAAAATGGATTGTTTGTGGGCCATAGTTTTCAACCTGATCAGGAGATACCTGTATCACATGCACAGATTTTATGCCGTGGATAACACTTACATTTTCCCATGGATTAAACGTTTTAATAAATTCAGTGATTTTATCATCGCTTATACGCAAAATAGTTGTAGCAGGCATTAATTGATTGGCTACTTTTGCTAAGTCTTCTGAACTTTGTACAACAATGCTGCTATTGCCTTGACTTAGCACTTAGCTTCCAACTAATGATTTTGCTCTGCTAATGCAAGTAAACAAAGTTTTCACTCAGCAAAAAATTTATGTTTGAACCATTGCGTATTTTATTTAAACTTTACACTAAGAATTATAATCATTGATTTTCTAGAATAAGAAATTTCTTTGAGTCATATGAATTAAGATGGGTGTTGAGTTAGTTCTATAACTATTTAAGCTACCAAATTTTTAAATTTCAATAAGTTCTAAATAAACTTATCATTTGATTTGCATTTTGAACATTTTTATAACAAACTGTGACATAATACATTGGTAAAACGCATGCAACGGTAACACAAGTAATATTTCGTTACGTGTGTTACCTTTGATAAAATTAATTATTGAAAAAAAAATAATGATGATTAAAAATTTTAAAGTTTTCCCCCGAAATATACTCGAGATCTTGTTTTATAAAATAACGTTTTTTTAAAAAATCTATTTTATTAAGCTTATTATAACAAAAAATGTATAATTTCGTTACGTGTGTTACACAGTAATTATCTTGCCTTCATTAAGCAAATTTTAATAAGAAAAAAATGTAGGTAGGGAAAATTTCAAATTTTTATATGAAAGAATAAATGTTTATACAGTGATATATCGTAGTAATAAATATTTAATGATATTTTATATTCTCAGATGCCCATGAAAATACACATTAGCAAAAAATGCAATAAATGAAAAATATCAGTATGTTCCACTTGTTTTTAAAATTTTAAGAAATATTGTTTAATATTTTTAAAAATATTAGCATTTTTGGAAAATACACATTTTCTAGATTCCAAATATGTTTCATTTTTAATATTGCGACAACTTTGAATTTTGAGTCACATAGGATCACTTTCTGTGGAATGACCCATAAGTCTTATTTTTTTCCAAAATTACCTAAATCAGACTTGGAAATTTGGTCCCTGCTATTATAAAAGTTAGAGGGAGTTTAGGACTGTATTAAGGGCTAAGAAATATATAACACCTGTTCATAAAAGTAATGAAAATGACAAGCCTGTCATATATCGATATATCCTATTTTGTTGTAACCATAACTGTAGTGAAAAGTGTTGATGTAATGTAGCCGGCGTATTCTCTGTCTTAGAATTTACTATAATTAATACTGGTTTAACAGTATAATAAACAAGATATAAAACATGGCGCAGCCGGTAGCAGCAGTCGTAATGGATGATGAGGTCAAAGGTAACTAAATTGTATCGCTGAATTGTAAATAACTTTATTGGATCCGCGCCAGATAGAACGTTTTGTTCTTAGTTTCGATTGGCCATGGAAGGATTAAAACCCCCAAATGGTCTTTCTTTCGACGGTAATTTGGCTGCGAACTGGAAAAAATGGAAACAGTCATTTGAAATTTATATGACTGCATCCGGTGCTTCTTCAAAATCGGAAGAAATGAAGATAGCGATATTACTGCACGTTATTGGTGAAGATGCAATCGAGAAGTTTAATACGTTTGATCTCAACGAAGAAGATAGTAAAAAGTATAACAAAGTTCTTGAAGCATTTGAAAAATATTGTTTACCACAGAGTAATGAAAGTGTCGATCGTCATATTTTCTTTTTGCGAGTGCAGCAACCTGGTGAAATGTTCGATGATTTTTTAACTCAACTGAAAAAGCTAAGTGTTACTTGTGGATTTGGTGAATTGAAAGATAGTTTAATAAAAGATAGAGTAATTAGCGGTATTACTGATAAAGCTTTGAAAGATAGATTATTACGTGAAGGCCAGCTGACTCTGGATAAATGTGTCAAGATGTGTAAAGCATCAGAACTTGCAGAAATTCAACTGAAAACACTAAATGACGGAAATAAAGTAGATCTGGTAAAATTTAAAAAGAATCGAAAATCGTACGAAAAAGAATTTTCATCCAAAAAGAAACTAAGTGAGAATAAAACAAATTCAAAACGAAATGAAAATCCAGGTAAGTCAAATGGAATTTGTAGAAAATGTGGTACATTCCATAAACCTTATAACTGCCCTGCTTTCAATAAAATTTGCCTTTATTGTAAGAAACGAAACCACTTTGCCAAAATGTGTTTTAGAAAAAAGGTTAACTATATAAAGAATGAGCCAGTTCCTGTCAGTTACATGAAACCAGATTCTGATGAAGAATATATCTTAATTGAAATTAAAGGGAATTCAAATTCTAATGATTGGATTGAAAAACTTAAAATAAATATTTCAAAATATCTATATGTTAAATTGGATACAGGAGCACAATGTAATGTTTTGCCATATAAAAAATTTGAACAACTAAAATTAAGATAAGACTGCATAAAGAATACACAGGCTATCTTAAGTAATTACAATGGTACTAGAATTGATGTTGTTGGTAAATGTATTTTAAAATGCGAAACACAAAAGGGATTAAAAAGTGATATAGAATTCCAAATTGTAAAATGCGAAGATAATGTTCCAGCTGTTTTAGGCTTGAAAACAATACAAGAATTGGGCCTAATTAGAAGAATTGATGCTATAGAATCAGTAGATAATTATAAATGGGTTAGACAAAATTATAATGATTTGTTTATGGGTGTTGGTCAAATTGCTGATTATATACATGATATTAAACTTATGGAAGGAGCAACTGGGACGATAGAACCATGCAGGAAAGTTCCACTAAGTCTTATGAATTCATTGAAACAAGAATTATTGCGTATGGAAAAAGATTGTATTATTCAGAAGGTTAACCATCCTACAGAATTTGTAAATTCTCTTGTTATAGTAAGAAAACCAGATGGGAGCCTAAGAGTTTGTTTAGATCCCCAGCGTTTAAATGAAAACATATTACAAGAACATTTTCATATTAAAACTTTTGAAGAAATTGCTTCTAAAATGTCAGGTGCTAAAGTTTTTAGCATATTAGATGCAAATAGAGCATTCTGGCAAATAAAATTATCAGATTCAAGTTCAGACCTTACTACTTTTAATACACCATTTGGAAGATATTGTTTCTTAAAAATGCCATATGGTATAAATTCTGCCCCTGAAGTCTTCCATAAATGTTTTACGGAAATTTTTGGTGAAATAGAAGGAGTTGAAATTTACATTGATGTATACTGATTTGGGGTGAAAATAAAGAGACCCATGATAAAAGATTAAAGGAAGTTTTAGACAAAGCTCGACAGAAGAATGTTAAGTTTAATCTTAAGAAATGTAAATTTGGAATTGACGAAGTAAAATACATGGGCCATATATTTTCAAAGGAAGGGCTTAAACCTGATGAAGATAAGGTGCAAGCAATTTTAAAAATGAAGACAAGGATGAATGTTAAAGAATTAGAAAGTTTTTTAGGAATGATTACATATGTATCTCGATTCATTCCAAATGTTTCAGAAAAGACAGCTGTGTTAAGAGATCTTCTTAGAAAAAATGTAATGTGGCAGTGGAGCCATGAACATGAAAAATCTTTTAAAGATCTTAAGAAAATATTAGCTGATAAACCTGTACTGCAATCTTTTGATAGCAAGAGTCCTATAACATTGTCAGTAGATGCTTCACAATCTGGATTAGGAGCTGTTCTTCTACAAAACAATTTACCAGTTGCATATGGATCTAAATCTTTAACAGAAACTCAGAAAAATTACGCACAGATAGAAAAAGAAACACTTGCGATAGTATTTGGATGTGAAAAATTTAATCATTATGTTTTTGGAAATAATTTTATTGTTGAAAGTGACCACAAACCATTAGAAGCTATTTTTAAAAAACCTTTCAATAAGTGTCCATTACGTCTCCAAAGGATGAGAATTCGCCTTCAGCCATATAATTTTACAATTACATATAAACCAGGAAAAGAACTTGCAATTGCAGATGCATTATCTAGATCATTCTTAGAAGTAAAAGATGATCCATTTGAAGACGAAATTGAAGCTCATGTATGCATGATAAATGCAGAAGTAATTATGTCACCAGAAAAAGAAAAAATGTTTCTAGATGCAACAAGGGATGATGAAGAACTGCAAACTCTTTTAAAACTAATTAAGACTGGGTGGCCTAATAATAAAGAAAAAGTACCAGCAGAAGCAAAGCCATATTTCCATTTTAAAGAAGATCTAACAGAAATGAATGGCTTAGTTTTTAAAAATTCATCTGTTATAGTTCCCAAAAGTTTACGCAAGTTAATGCTAGAATGTATACATTATAATCACATGGGTATAGACAAATGTAAAAATCGAGCGAGGGAAGTTCTCTTTTGGCCGGGAATGAACAAGGAAATTGAAGATTTAATTTTAAATTGCTCTACGTGTCTGAAGTATCAAAAACATAATGCAAAAGAACCACTAATGCCAAAAGAAGTACCATATAGATCGTGGGAAACATTAGGTACAGATTTGTTTTATTTAAATGGTAAAAATTATTTAATAGTTATTGATTATTTTAGTAACTTTGTTGAAATTGGGCAGCTACAAGAAATAACAAGTACCCATACTATTAAATTATTGAAATCTATGTTTGCAAGATATGGTATCCCAAAACTTTTATATTCTGACAATGGTCCACAATATGCGAGTAAAGAGTTTAAGAAATTTGCCAAAGAGTGGAACTTTGAACACAAAACATCTAGCCCAGAATTTGCACAGTCTAATGGTATGGTTGAACGTTATATTCAGACAGTAAAGAAAATGTTGTTAAAAACAGAAGCTGATTGTAAAGATCAATATCTAGCTCTACTTGAATACAGGAACACGCCCATCTCAAACAATTTACCATCGCCTGCAGAAATATTATTTGGTAGGAAAATAAATGGACTACTGCCAATCAAGGAATCATTCCACCAAATCAGCAAAAATATCGATATCAGAAATAAGCTCCTGGACAGACAAGAAATACAGAAATATTATTTTGACAATGGATCAAAAGATCTAAAGCCATTAAATGAAGGAGATAATGTTTATCTTTTTAAATCTGGATCAGGACCTTGGGAAAGTGGAAAAATTATATCAAATGCTAATAGACCACGTTCATACAAAATTTTGAAATCTGATGGAAATATAATTGAAAGAAATCGAAGAGCATTATTGAAAGGTCCTACAAACCTAAAATTTCAAATAAGAAAACCTTATTCATCACCGAGCGAAGAAAAGCTGAATGTAAATAAAGAAGTGCCTGGACAGGAAGTTAGGAAAGAGGTAAAACAAGATCTAAAGGTGAGTGCTACTCCTGATGCTAATATGTGTCCAGATAGAGTATCAATTAATTCTGATCAAGTACAGAATTCAATGTTTACAAGACCTGGTAGACGTATGAAAAAACCTACATATCTTAGAGACTTTGTAACGTCCTAAATGTAATTTGTTTCTTTTTATTTTGTTTAAATATTTACATTTGTTCTGTTTGTTTGTAAAAAGGGAGATGTCATATATCGATAACATCTTACTTGTCATATATCGATATATCCTATTTTGTTGTAACCATAACTGTAGTGAAAAGTGTTGAATAAATGTTGATGTAATGTAGCCGGCGTATTCTCTGTCTTAGAATTTACTATAATTAATACTGGTTTAACAGTATAATAAACAAGATATAAAACAAAGCCCAGCCCCCCATTTTATTCTTACAAAGTTCAGGCATCTTTTCATGAACTTACTTAAAATCACTCTTAAATATATTTTGAACTGTATTATGCTGCTTTACTTGTATTTGAAATTTAAATTAGTTTAATTAAGTATATTAACAACAATTGCATTGAAAAGTGTAAACTCTTAATTTTTTATTGCCCTCCTGAATTCTCCTGAATTCTTGATCAGAAATCTCATGCATTTCAATTCTAGCAGTTGGCACGTCTGGAAGTGCCCCCACTAGTCAGAGCTATATAATTGCTAAACGTCTCACCAGTGACCCATTGTTACCGGTAAAATTAGCATTTTTTTTATTCAGTGGCTTAGGAGTGTGAAAATTTTTTAAGAGTATGTCAAGATGACATGCCCCTTGTTCCATTTCTTCATGAAGATTTATCCAGTTTTGTATTAAGATTTTTAAGGCGATACATTGTCAAAGAAGTACTGGAGCCTTAGTCTCTGCCCATACGTAAACTTGCGTGCGTAAATCATGACGTCAGCGCACGGATGCATTTTTACGGTCGATAGTAACGTATCTTGATTTACGTACTTTGAAAGACATAGTAGTCTCTGCCCATTTTTCCGTACGTACGAAAGCGTTTGATGATTTTACGAATGTGCGGTAGGTAATAAGCCCCGCCTACATTCCGATATGTGTTAGCCAATGAAACATTCAATTCATCATCGAAATTTTATCGCTATCGTTGCGTTGTCTTAGCAACGCAAGAAACATTTTTCTCGATTGCACCGTGCGCGTTTTTTATCTGCTAAATAACAGAACACGTATTGAAAGATAAATATTTTTTCTTTCTCTCATGTTGTGTATTATTTTAGTTAGTTTTAAAAATTATTCTCCATGTTTTTTCTTTGTAAAATGAGATTCTTCCTATATAATAATAATTTCACTTTGTGCAAGTATACAGTAACAAAAATAATTTCACGTTAAGAAAGCACAAATAAGCATTAAAATGCAGACATATGTTTCGGGATTGCTTGGAATCTCTTTTTCAATGCGACAGGGAGCTTCTGGATGCAAAACACAAAACATATGTCTGCATTTTAATGCTTATTTGTGCTTTCTTAACGTGAAATTATTTTTATTATTCTTTCTATAGTTGATATTTCTACATTTTGTTCTAAAATGACAATTGTAATGCGTCTTATTCAGTTGCTTAGAGCCCAACATCTCCGGATCTAGGGCAGGGGGCAAGCCGGGCTATCTATGCCCGGGTGGCAAAATAAACAGTCAGAAACTCTAAAAAGGGCTCCTTGGGAAGGCAGCTTCAGGGGGCAAAAATTTTGCAATGTCAAAATTAAAAAAGCCAAGGTTTTCCCATCTTGTAATAGCGAAATATAAATCATGCCACGCTCAAACAACACAATAGTTTTTCTTTTACAAATTTTCAAAGCACCCTTTTGGGAAGGCGGGGTGGGGGGGAGCTTGGTGATAGAGAAATATAGATCATGCCGTTCTAAAACAAGTTTTTCTTTTACGAATTTTCAAAGCATTATTCCTGGAAGGGGCCAGAGGGGGGGGGGGGGATTATACGCATCATTTAAGGAGGCAAAGCCAGAGCTTTTCGATATGGGTGTTAGTAAGGAGGGGAAGTCTTTTTCCCTGGATAAAAAAAAGTGCTAATTTTGTTCTGTATTTTTTTTTAAGTAAAAGCGTTTAAATTTTTTAAAAAATTTCCCTCCGATACTTTTGCAGTCCCAAATGCACCAGTCTGCATATAGTTATAGAAAATTTTCCCAGGGGAGAATTTTGGTCCCCCCCCCCCCCCACGGTTATTCTTGCAATCTAAAATGCAACATTTTGCATAAATTTTTCTGGGGGGGGAGGGGGGGAATTTGTCTCCCCAGGACCCCCTTCAATTGTCAGAATTTCATATCTCCCGTTAAAGGGGAACCCTTCATGCAGCCAGCTCCTGCGACAGGCAAAGGCAGTTTTAGGAAGCGGTAAATTTTGCATTGTCAAAATTTTAAAGTCGATGGTTTTTCCCCTTTTAGCGGCAAAATATAAATCAGGCTATGGTTAAACAATACAATATGCATCTGCATAGGTCTCAAAATGCACAAGTTTGCATATAGTTTTCAACATTTTACCAGGGGAGAATCCCCCTGGTATGTCAACTGTCGGAATTTTATATCTCCAGTTAAAAACGGCCCCTTCATATGGCTTTACCCCCGTAATGTTGAGCTAAAAGGGCCATGCCATGGAAACATTAAGGAACGTTTCATGAGTTTATCAGTGCCCCCCCCCCCCCCCCAGTGAAAAATCCTGAAAAAAATAGCCAGCACATAAAAGTTTATGAAATATGGACAGTAGTTGGTTTGGGGGGGGGGGGGGGGCATTTTTTAAGTTTCGCCCCACCACAGAATAACTCCAAGATTCGGTACTGGAGCCGAACTATTACTCGATGAAGGTAAGCCAAATTAAACTGAGAAAGTACTACAATTGTTACTAGTTTCTCATAATATCTAAATAATATGCAAGTTCAAGTTTCTGTTCTGATTTCATGGTTTGAACATCTGTAAGTTTTTGAAGACAATTTCCATAATCTCTTTTATAACTACAAGGATGAAATTGTGTTTAAATATGAAAAAAGCAGAAATGACATTTTTAAATTAATACTGCATGAAGTAAACTTCGTGCTCTTCTCATTGAGAACTGTATTGTTTATAACTCAAGAAGCGACACATCAAATGCTGTTTTTTTAATCTTGTATTTCGGATTTGCTGACAAAGGTCTACTCCCAACCCCATCTTTCTACAAGATGTTTTTATATTGTTTGATTATTGCTTTTGTAAATATGGTTTTGCCTAGTGTTCAAAAAAAGAAAAAGTGTGCACACAAATTTGCTTTATATACTTTGTACATTATTTTTGATTTTTTTACTATCAATTTTTAAAAAAATTGGATTTGTTTGTTAGAGATCCATTGATTCATTTTTGAAATGGTATGTGTGTTGCAATTTTAATTCTTCAGTTTGATCCTTAAAATTTGTAATCCTTCAAAAATTGTGTCCTTCATATTTTTTTCAGTAATCCTGAATTTTTTTGAAAGTCTCCAAGGATTGAATGTCAGCTTGGTATGCAAGTATCTGTTGCATGATTACATGATGTGGTACTTTTATGTAGCACAAATTATTTTCCTACAAAGATTTTGCTGTAGATTCAAACTTGTTTGATGCTAATGCAATTTGTTTTTGTTTTGTTTTCAAATTTGTCGAATGTGATTACTAATTTTAATTTGTTTCTTATTTATGAGAATTTCGCACCTAGTTTTTTTTTTTTTTTAGTATTTTCAACTTCTGAATAGAAAACAAATCATACCTTTACATAGAAATAACGTTTTAATTACCAAACAGCATAACTGCATACATAAGCACTTCTGTGCAAAATGACTACAAAAACATCACAACCCCTGTTGCCAATTAAGTTAAACTTAAAGTTTTCTTGTAACATAACATAAATCTTAACACTTTCCCTTGTTATAAAGAAAATAATAATAATAAAAAAAAAAAAAAAACACATACTTTCATACTTTAAAGTTCATATTTACAAAAGTCCTATTTTAGCACTAAGAGTCAATAGTCGAGGTTTAAATAATGGCTTCGTCAACATATCGGCAATCTGGTCCTCTGTAGAAACCTGTTTCACTAATATTTCCTTTTCCAGCACCTTTTCTCTGATAAAAAAATGCTTAATACTGATATGCTTAGTGCGACGATGGAATTCAGGGTTTTGTGCTAACCTGATTGCTGCTGTATTATCGATTTGAATCACTGGTATTCCATTTAGTTGCGTAACATTAGAAAATAGACGATTCAACCAAATAACTTCTCTGACACACTCATTTGCAGCTATTATTTCAGCTTCAGTTGTAGAAGTTGCAACGACTGACTGTCTTTGACTAGACCATGATACAGCACCACCACCGTATAAAATCACAATACCACTGGTTGACCTTCCAGATGCTTTGCATCCTCCAAAATCTGCATCACTAAAACATTCTAGTATTCCTGGTTTATAGCTATTGTATGTAATGCCTTTATCACATGAACCAGCTATATATCTAAGTACACGCTTTACCTTCAACCAGTCATCTTTAGAAGGATTTTCTAAGTGACGAGAGAGGATACCAACACAATATGCTAAGTCTGGTCTCGTACCTATCATTAAGTACATTAAGGCACCTACAGCTTCTCTGTATGGGAATTTTTCATTTCTCTGTTCATCATCTTTTTCTTCATTTGTGTTTTCTTTAAGCATTAGAGTAGATACTGGTCTAGAACTATCCATATGAAATTTATGAAGAACTCTTTTTGCATAAGATTGTTGGTTGATTTTGATACTTCCATCCTCTAAAAGATGAATTTCAAGACCAAGGAAGAAATCTGCTTGTCTGGATGTAATTTTGAATTTTGACTTCAAATCATCCATGAACTTCTTAGATTCGTCTAAGTCAGTGGATGCAACTAACCCATCATCAACATACAAACAAACAAGCAACTTCTTTCCATTTTTGTTTCTGATGTATAAACAGGGATCAGCATCACTAGGTTTAAATTCAAGTTCCGACAAAAATTCTGCAAAATACTTATTCCAGCAGCGAGAAGCTTGTTTAAGTCCATAGAGACTGCGCTTCAACCTAGACTTTAGTAGTACCATCACTGTAACCTTTTGGTTGCTGCATATATATAGCTTCATCAAGTTTACCATATAAAAATGCTGAACAAACATCAAACTGTGTAAGGTGTAATTTCTCATTCCCAGCAATACTCAAAATTGAACGAAGCTTTACCATCTTTGTCACAGGGCTATAAGTTTGTTCATAGTCGATTCCATAGCGCTGAGTAAACCCCTTAGCAACTAACCTGGCCTTGTATTTGTCAATAGAGCCATCAGGATTTCTTTTTATTTTGTAGACCCATTTGCATGGAATAGCTTTTGAATTCTTTGGCAAATTTTCTAGGCTCCATGTTTCATTTTCAGTTAATGAAGACATCTCTAAGTCCATTGCATCTTTCCAGTTTTTTTTTTTTTGTTCACATTCAATAGCTTCCTCAAAAGTTGTTGGTTCTTCAAAATCAGCAATAAAAGCTTCAGCCATCATTATGTAATCTTCATAAAGCTTTGGTTTTCTTATGTCTTTTCTGTCCCTCAGCATCCTGGATTCAAATTGTCTACTTGAGTCAGTACCAATATCTTCCCCTCCTGCTTCTGATTCATCTTCAAAATCTTCATTTAGATTATCTTCTAACTTTCCCTGATTTTCAAATTCAGAACTCTTCCTATTTTCATCTGTAAGGGGAATTTCGACCACCTTTTCACAATTCGACAATTTGTCATTAAATTTTACAGCTCGTGAAACTATAATAGTGCTTGCTTCTGGGACCCAAAGCCGAAATCTTTCCTCTCCATCATAGCCTATCAAGAAAGCTTTAGTGGCTTTACTATCCATTTTATGTCTTTTTTGTTTGGGTATGTGGGCATAGCATAGAGACCCAATGATTCTCAAGTGCTTAATTCTTGGTTTCTTTCTTGTCCAAAGTTCATAAGGACTTACATTCTTAACTGAAGACTTCCCTGTTCTATTTAGAATGTATGCTGAAGTGTTGATAAGTTCAGCCCATAATGCTGGAGGAAACTCTAGGTCTGGATTGGAATATTTTAAAGTTCTTGCCATTTCAACAAGAGTCCTGTTCTCTCTCTCACTTCCACCATTCTGCTGTGGAGTGTATGGGGCTGTTAATCTTGAAATAATTCCAGATTTCTTCAGAAGAGCCTTGATATCTTTATTGTTGAATTCTCCTCCATTGTCACTTATGATCTCTTGAACATAATGTCCTACATTTCTGGCATAAGCTAAAAATTCTTCAAGGGCACTAACAGTATCAGATTTTTGTTTAAGGAAATAAACACACCGAAACTTTGTAAACTGGTGTTTGAAAACAACAAAATATTGGAATTTCCTGAAAGACTGATTAAATGGGCCACACACATCAGCAAAAATTACTTCTCCAGGTGAAGAGCAATTATCTCTGGTTCCAAAACTTAATCTGTGAGCTTTCCCATATATGCATGCCTCGCATAATGTATCTTGAACATTCACATTGATGTTCAGTTCCTTACTTAAGAGAGATCTCACATGGCGTTTATTCTGATGACCCCAACGCTCATGGTAAAGTTGCAATAGTGACTCATCTGAAGTAGCTAAATTAACCTCAATGGGTTCTTTGGGAATAACAACTTTGATGTTAGCTTTGAAGAGTCCTCTTCCTTTACTTCGAGTACCATGCAAAACACAAACATCATCAATTTTCAGCCAGCACTCTGTTGCACTAGACTCAAAACGACTATTTACATGTCTGTCATGGGTGGCTAACACAGAAAACAGATTTTTACTTATTTCGGGTACATACCACACATCTTTCAGTTCCTTGAGTTGCTTTTTCCCATTAATCATAGCAATGATTTGAAGATCGCCTTTACCAAGGGCTGGAAGAACTTTTCCATTGGCTGCTGCAATTCCATGAGGGGACTCAAATTTTTCAAAGTTCGCAAAATATCTCTTCTCCATAGTTATGTGTCTGGAAGCTCCATTATCGATGTACCAACAATCCGAAAAGGCTTCTAAGGCATATACCTCTTCATCAATTGACATCAGACCTAAGGTAGTTGCTGTACAAGAAGTCCCTGCTTTTCTAGGATCAGAAGGTTTTGGTGGTCTGCCATCAGCAATCCATTTTCGACAGCATTTGACCCAGTGTCCATTCTGGTGACAATAATTGCATTTTCCAGTTTGTTTCTTATTCTTAAAAACACTTTGTTTTAACGACTTTTGCTTCCAATGCTTCCTGACTCTCAATCACATCTTTCGTTCTTTCTTCTTTATTTTCTCTTTCTTGAGAACATAATTGAGTAGTTAACCCTCTCATGCATGCATTTATTTATTCATGTTATAAACAAAAACTTCATATGCCTCAAATTAATTAAGCATCTCAGGATTGTTGTGTAATAATTTATTTTTAGCAATTTTGTACTGTATAGTTAAAAATTCGTGTTCCTGTTTGAAGACGTTTTATTCTTTTTTGCCATATTTATTAAATATAATAATAAACACGGCAAAATTGAATATTCAAACTTCATTTATAAGGAATAAGAAGCTCAAAAATAATAAACTTCCCAGTAATGTAAAACACGCTTCAAAATAACTAAACAGAATTTGATTCGAAACCAAGATTTTTTCTTCTTTCTTAAATCCTCTATGGAGTCCCAAATATATCTTAATCTTTTAACGATCTTGAATACCCTATGAAACATATTGTGGTTTCCAAGAATTGTTTGGAGTATCTAGATGAGGACGACATGCAAATGGCAGCACAAAAACAAAGCTGCATAAAAATTTGAAGCAAAAATGTCTGTCACCTCATATGAGGCTTTCATGCATGAGAGGGTTAATTCATCAATGATTCTTTTATGCTCATTTAGAAGTAACCAACTTGACTTAAAAGAACGATATTCTGGTAGTAATGTATCAAGAATCTTGCATATTAATAACATGGAAGGAAGTTGAGCTTCTTGCTTTCTTTCCAAACCCAAGTTCAACTCATTCCATAAGTTCTTTAATTTAGAAAGATGAGCTGCCATATTATCGTTTGCATTCCATTTGAATTGAAAGAGCTGCATGCAGATATTATACAGTTGATTTTCTGAGCTTGCTTCATATAGCTTATGAAGCTCAAGCCAAACATCCCTCGCATTATTAAATCTCATGATTTTTTGCATTGTTTCTTCTGTCATTGAATTTGTCAAAACCATCATTGCAGTTGTGTTTGCTTTCTTGTAAGATTGTAACTCTTTGTTGTACTTCTCTACAGTTTCTACATTTGCACTTGCATTTGGTTGTGCAGGAATACTTAATTTGCCTTCAACAACTTCTAATGTGTTAGGATGATAATCTAGAACGAATTTAATTTTATATTTCCACAGCGGCCAATCGCCCTCTCCACTCAAAGGCTTGAGTTGCATTTTTGCTATCTCCATAATTTTAATGCTTCAATTTTCAAAAAACAAAAAAAAAGCCCACTTGCTTCACAATGAACCTTCAGTTTTTTTTTTTTTTCTTCTTTCTTCTTAAAAAAAAAAATGAATCTATTAGAACTGTATTAGGAGATCAAAACGCTTTCGCTTCGCCGACTATGGGTTAGGCCTAACGTTAACTTTAGCATTTTTATTTTCTACTCAATACAGAGCATTTAGCTTGCTGAAAACCCATAACCTTTTAGTATTTTCAACTTCTGAATAGAAAACAAATCATACCTTTACATAGAAATAACGTTTTAATTACCAAACAGCATAACTGCATACATAAGCACTTCTGTGCAAAACGACTACAAAAACATCACAACCCCTGTTGCCAATTAAGTTAAACTTAAAGTTTTCTTGTAACATAACATAAATCTTAACACATTTTACCAGGGGAGAATCCCCCTGGCATGTCAACTGTCGGAATTTTATATCTCCAGTTAAAAAAGGCCCCTTCATATGGCTTTACCCCCGTAATGTTGAGCTGAAAGGGCCATGCCATGGAAACATTAACGAACGTTCCATGAGTTTATCAGTGCCCCCCCCCCCCCCCAGTGAAAAATCCTGAAAAAAATAGCCAGCGCATAAAAGTTTATGAAATATGGACAATAGTTGGATTGGGGGGGGGGGCATTTTTTAAGTTTTGCCCCACCACAGAATAACTCCAAGATTCGGTACTGGAGCCAAACTATTACTCGATGAAGGTAAGCCAAATTAAACTGAGAAAGTACTACAATTGTTACTAGTTTCTCATAATATCTAAATGATATGCAAGTTCAAGTTTCTGTTCTGATTTCATGGTTTGAACATCTGTAAGTTTTTGAAGACAATTTCCATAATCTCTTTTATAACTACAAGGATGAAATTGTGTTTAAATATGAAAAAAGCAGAAATGACATTTTTAAATTAATACTGCATGAAGTAAACTTCGTGCTCTTCTCATTGAGAACTGTATTGTTTATAAGTCAAGAAGCGACACATCAAATGCTGTTTTTTTAATCTTGTATTTCGGATTTGCTGACAAAGGTCTACTCCCAACCCCATCTTTCTACAAGATGTTTTTATATTGTTTGATTATTGCTTTTGTAAATATGGTTTTGCCTAGTGTTCAAAAAAAGAAAAAGTGTGCACACAAATTTGCTTTATATACTTTGTACATTATTTTTGATTTTTTTACTATCAATTTTTAAAAAAATTGGATTTGTTTGTTAGAGATCCATTGATTCATTTTTGAAATGGTATGTGTGTTGCAATTTTAATTCTTCAGTTTGATCCTTAAAATTTGTAATCCTTCAAAAATTGTGTCCTTCATATTTTTTTCAGTAATCTTGAATTTTTTTGAAAGTCTCCAAGGATTGAATGTCAGCTTGGTATGCAAGTATCTGTTGCATGGTTACATGATGTGGTACTTTTATGTAGCACAAATTATTTTCCTACAAAGATTTTGCTGTAGAATCAAACTTGTTTGATGCTAATGCAATTTGTTTTTGTTTTGTTTTCAAATTTGTCGAATGTGATTGCTAATTTTAATTTGTTTCTTATTTATGAGAATTTCGCACCTAGTTTTTTTTTTTTTTTTTTTTGCGTTCAAGTAATTCAATTTGTTTTTTTTTTTTTTTTTCTTTTTTTTTTTTCAAATTTGTCAAATGTGATTTCAAATTTTAATTTTTTTGGGATTTATGCTATAAAAAAGAAATAAAGAATTATGAACAAATGTATATGATTTTTTTTTTAAAATCTAAATCATACTTCAACTTAATGTTTGGTTGCATTTTGACAAAGTTTTAGTGAACAAGCTTATATTCTAAATCAAAAGTATTTGCAAATTATTTCTGTCATCAATTCCTTTAAAATATGCTACACACAACATTTTTTAAAAAACTAGTTGGAGGTGATTTAAATTTTCTCAGAAAAATTAACTGAAAAAAACAATCGTACATTTCCCAATATTCCTTATTTTCATTCAAAACAAAATGTGTTTTATTGAAAAACACACATTTTTATTGAAAAAAAAAAATACACAAAGTTTTAAAAAAAGTTAACAGTAGTAAAAAAAGTTACACAAAGTTTTTATTGAAAAAAAATTATATTGCTTTAATAACAATAATAAATGAGAGCAATCTCCTCTTATCTGGAACGTTAATTTCCTTAGATCTGTTAGAAACAAAAACTATACTCACACACTCAACGCAGAAAACGAAAACGGCAGTCCACGCGCATGCGGCTTAAACAGAGTGACGTCAGAGCTCCACGCCCCCGGGCGTGACGTCACGATTCCAAAGGGGTGCGAACTAGCGTCCACCTGAATGGTGCAAGGGCTCGTGACGTCAAAAAGTAGGCGTGGTTACAGCGGTTGGCAAAACATTGCGTTTGGTTCCGTAGGTTTATGTGTAAAAAAGCAGAGTTAAAGTTTTAGATCTCAATTATTAAAATGGTGGTAAGTTGCTGTGCATAAGGATGCACTGAGAAATTTAGAAAAGGTTCCGAAGTAAAGTTCTACAGGATTCTCATTGAGAAAAAGAAAAGAAACCAATGGATAATTGCATTAAAACTAAGGATTGGATTCCTGGATCGTATGCTCGTGTAGCAGCAATCATTTTCAACAGGTATGTCGTTCAATGGTAAAACATAAACTAGCTTTAAGTCTGAAATGTACTTTGTTTTGGGAATTAAATATTTCATTGTTCATTGTCTGATCAAAAATTCTTAAGTATTTAATTAATGAATGTTATTTTGAGAACAAGTCTGATGTTAAACGTCTTTAAGCATGGTTCATTAATAAACAGTGTAGTCAGTCTTATCGGGACCGTTCATAAATGATGTCACGCTTTTTTCCCGTATATTTGACCCCCTCCCCCCTTTGTCACATGTCACGTTATGTTGCATAAGCAAGGATGTCACATTTCTTGTTACCCCCTCCCCTTGTCACACTTTGTCACAATTTCACGAACCCCCTCCCCCCTTGAAGCATGACATCATTTATGAATGATCTCATCTCTCAAAAAGTAGTGAACATTTTTAATTTTGAGTTTTGAATTTCTAACTGTGGTGAGTGGGAAGAAAATACATCAGTAAGATTTACTCTGTAAAATTTACCTAATGTTTTCCAGTAAGCATCTTTTTTAGAAAATAAACATTGAAATATTAATCATTTTAAAGAAACGTAAAAAACATTTGTAATCCAAAGGTTGTTTTCAATTGTAGTTTGCATTCTGCTGAAACTTGAATTGTTCCATTGAAGTTTTGATGTTTTATTAATCCATTAATTTGTAATACAGTCAAACCTCGTTATCACGACACCCTAGGGACTCGTCATAACCTGAGTGATGTCTTAAAACCGAAAACACAGAATTTTCAATAACATAATATAATTAGTGTCTTAAACAGATGAATTGAACATTTTTAATTGGAATAAATTAATTTTTATTCATATAATTTCACACACATTGTATGAGAAAGAAAGGACTTGTTTCTTTATTTCCCATTAAAATAGTTTCTAAAATTGGTTTGCTTAGTTCTTGAATTAAAGTCTATTTTGTATAAAAAGCCTAAGTAGTATTGTCTATTTGTCTAGTGTTCTTGATTTCAGCTTTTTTTTTAAAGTTAATGTTATTTGTATTTAGGTGCATCAAGTAAAGATCCAGATCATTCTGATTTTGTACCAAATGTATTTTCTTTCACTGTGAAATCACCATCTGCATCAAAGTATGAACGAAGGAAAGAAAATATTTCTTATAGTGGTATCATATCAAAGATTCATCAATCATTTTAAAATTATTAAACCATTCTTCAGTTTTTTCCCAGACAGTATCTCCAAAAATTTTTGCTTTGTATGTATGTCCTATGAATGCATTTTTAAAAACTGGTATAGGGTTATGCCTGTGCCCAAGATGGTCCTATTTTTCCTATATGTGATAAAACTGAATGGTTTATGGCAGAGAGATTTGATTTTATTATTTGATCAATTCCTCTGTTATAGCTTTTCAGTGTACATATGCTCAAATCTGATGAAAACCAAATAATATAAGTTACAACTTTATTTTATATGCACACATTATTACAAGGTAATTTAAGGCTTGTTCTAAAGAAAGGAGCAGTTGTATTTCAAGAACTTTCAAGCATTTGCTACAGATACTGCATGAGAAATGCAATGACATTGCTTATGTAAGAACTGATATCATTAGATGAAAATAAAAAATAAATTATTATTGAAAAATTTGTTTGCAAATCCGAGTAAGAAATTGAGTCACAAAATTCTCCATGATTTATTTCGAACTGAAAAGCACTCCAGCATATAATGCTTGCATGTAAGACAAAACAGCAGCACACCATTTGGAATAATTCTTAATGTACTAATTACTCCTTTTAATTCTTTTATTAAGGAAGATTGAAAATAATTTTTTGGTGAAAAGGGAAGCATTTCGGTCTTTCTTTATTTACAAAATTGGATAGATTAGATCAGCCTTTATTATGTTTCCCATTCATACTGTATTACAAAGTAGTGTAATGCTCATTCAAATGAAGTGTGTGCAGTGAAAGCAGCAGTGGGATTCTGAAGAATTTTTAAGCACCCATTATAGATAGTGCAGAAGAAGATAGGTAACATTTATTTATGAGTCTATATCATTCAGTGGAAATAAAAGTGAAATTAAGCACTTTTCTTTTTTTCTTCGTTATTTATTTATTTTTATAGTAGTGATTTTAATGAAACTGTTGCTCAGTGTATACAAGAATAACATAGAAAAGAATACAAGAATAACATAGAAACGTGTTTAAGTGATTAAACTTTTTCACACGCTACATTAAGTACTGCTAAAAAAGAAACAATTTAAAAAGAATGTACTTCCTTCCTTATAAGAACAGAGATGGCAAAATTTTTAACAACCATGAATTTCTCTTAATACATGAGTGATGTTATGCAGACTAGTTCTTGTAGCGCTACAATTAAACATGTATTGACAATGAATTCTTGTAATTATAAATTAAAAAAGTTGAATTAGAAAATTATGTTGCAGCAATATGATTTATTTGAAACCGAAAAGCATGCTACTATGTATGCTAATATAATACAAAGCATAGCAGCACACCATTTAGTACAGTTCCAAGTATCAATTACCCTTTTAAATTCTTCTATTAAGTAGCACCTCACAGCAATTTTAAAATCCAGGAAGATGTTGCTGAAAAGGTAGTTTTCCCAGTGAAAATTTCATTATTCAGCTACAAACAACTTAAAAATACTACAAAAACTATGAGTATATTTAACATAAAAATAGAACAAGCAAACAAATTTTTTAGAGGCAACAATCAGAGGCGTATCTAGGATTTTCAGCGCCCGGGGACAACTGAAGATTTCGCACCCCCCTGGGGGACTAGGGGCTCCCTAATGGGAATTTAAATGGTAAAACTCTAAAAAGCAGCTCTTTTAACTTTTATTTTTAGTAGCGACCATACACTTCTAAGGGGAAAATGAGACACTGGTTTCGCAAAATTATTCGTCTGATTTCTTATGCACTCCTGTGCTACATTGGTCATTCCAGATATGATTTGTGGTGCTCCCACTTTTTTGTCAAACATATTCACACCTCTTCAGTTCAAATAATTTTCTTCTCGCATTTAAAAATAAAATTAAATAAATTAACACTAATTTGGTGCCCATTAACGCTGCGCCCGGGGACAGCTGTCCCTCCTTGCCCCCACCTAGCTACGCCTCTGGCAACAATTTAATATTTTTAAAGGTGCAAAAATCTTGGCCTTCAATTTCATCCAAGGATGGGCCAGAGAATATATAATTGCACTTCAGAGGTTAGCATATTATTATGACCATTCTTGATTACTTGTACATGGAAGAAATATAATGTGAAGTTGATGCATGAAAATTCGAGTTTTCCTATGAAAGTTTCTATTTGAAATTATCTTTGTATAATACAGTAGAAATGCTTAATTAATGATGTCATGGTGAATATATTAAATACATAAATAATGAAATCCAGAAAGTGTCTGCTGCATAATAAGCTGTTATTTGTAGGGATCCAGTTGTTCGCTATAAAGCGTTGGCCCACTGACCAACCCATGGTACACCCCAAAGCAGAACAACATCCACCATTTCTACGCATATTTTTTGCCATTAAAAATGAATTATATTTTAAACATCAAACTGTCTTGGCACAAGAACTTGAACAACCATATACAGAATCAATTGCAGTCCAGGCGGTTGGAGAAATTGTGACAGTTTGACATGGGGAGGGGAGGGGGTAACAGGAAGTGGTGACATTGCACATTTTGGTTTCTACAAAAACATTTCTTCTCGTTAAAAGTTTAAAAGGAAATTTTCTAAGAAATTTACTCTTTTAAAATAATATTGCATGGGTCATTTTTTCAAAATTCGAGCAATTGATTTTATTTCACGTTTTTGTACTTTTTTGTGTTTGTTATCGCTTCAAACCTAAACATCCTTTTATACAAATTAAGTGCACGCATAATTATTATTATGCTCACAAATGTCATTAAAAGTTCAATTGATCCATAAAGCACAGTACTTTGCTTCTGAACTGCAAGTATGTAATATAGCGTGACATGTGACAAAGGGGGGAGGGGTCAAATATATTGAAAAAAAGTGTGACATCATTTATGAACGGTCCACAAGGGTACCGTTTTCAGTAACGTCTGGGGCACCAAAACGTCTTCTGCCAGCACTGTATAAAATATGGGGAGATGAAACCAGTGGCGTAGCTAAGTGGGGGCGTCCCGTCCCGGGTGTCACCCAGTCAGGGGTGTAAAAACCTTAAATTGGATATTTTTTATGTCATTTTCCTTTCTATTTCAAACTGAGCAAAGTGTTTCTGTTAAAAAAGATATTCACAGTGTTTTTTAACCGAACCGTTGCCATCAACAAATACTTTAAATATTATGAGGCCCATGACACGAAGGCTGTGTTTCTTTTTCAAATCTGCGATTTTTTTTGGGAGGGGGGAATGGAATCTTTTCCATGGGGTGACACCATCACTACCCGCCCCAGGTGTCACCCATGCTAGCTATGCCACTGAATAAAACCGAGTGGTGGATTTCTTTAAATACCAACCATCATTTAATGCCCTATATACGTAGAATACACTTTGTGGACCATTGACATGAATAGTGACCTAATGCGGTGCTACTCTCAATTTTCCTCCTTTATGCAGTGCTACTTTATGAATGGTTGCATTAAGTTTGCAATATAATTGTTAAGCCTTTAAAAGAAGCTGTTTGGGATTCATGTTTTTAAACAAAAGACCAGGAATGACATATTATCAAATACCTTTTGATGAACAAGTTACATTTATTCAATTTAAACTAGTCAGACCCTACAGAAAGACAGTATATCTATCATTGATACTTTTGGGAAGTTCTTGTTTTATTTAGAAATTAAAGAGAACTCATTGTGATCCAAATTACCCCATAATTTTGAATTTCTATTTCTTTAAATCTGGAAGTTCAGAATACATACATGTATTAAAATAGTATTTCAAACACATGTTATACCATTGCAGATATAAGCTTTCGATTGGGAATCACAGTAACTCTTCTAGAAGATGAGAAATCTAAAATAATTTATTATCCCGAAAGAAGTAAATAATTTTAGGGAACTAGTATGAAAAACAAATTTTTGTGACCTCATCAAAATAAATCAGGGCTAAGCGGCCTTTATAATGAAAACATATTACGTTTTAAACTTAACAATAATAATAAATTGTAGAGTACTCTCCAGATTCAACATATTCATATGCAGCAAGCGATTTGTTATGCTTTAAATTACTAGAAAAAAAACCGCACTTCGAGGTTAAATCTATGTATAAATCTGGGAAAGTAATATCTGGCTATAGCTTTGGATTATTTTCCCAAAGATCTTCCGAGATTCCGTAAGGATCAGGAATTTGGAACACATTTACACCCTCCTCAAATCTTAGCTTTGAAATATATAGCGATTTTGTGCAACTTTATCTCGTCTTGATAAAGATGATCAGTCACTGACATAATAAAAAAAAAACGAATAACAAATACAAATGGTTAAAATGATAAAAGTATTTGCAGAATACTGTAAAAATTTAACTATGGAAAAATACTCGCTTTTTTAACTTCGAAAGTAAACAATCTTTCATTTCATTTAATTTGGCGCCTAAGCGCAGAGATTGATGAGAGGTTTGGCTCCTTATGGCCCTGCTCTCCATTTCACATAGTACTAGTATGAGTTGATTCTCATCTAATTATAAGTAGATTATTCAAGGTATATATTAATAGGAATGTGCATGGAAGCAAATGATGTAAAATGTATAAAGTAAATGCGAATCTTGGCGTGAAAAACAAGTAAAGAAGAAGAGCACACTGTGCTGTAGGTTAAAGTGAAGTAAACAGTCAATAACTAATTATGCATCACGTGAGATGCAAACGAGGAAAGCAAACGTCCGTAACAAGGATTTAAGAGCAATTCAAAGCAACAGAAGGAGTCTCTTGGGTTCTTGTAATCCTTAAGGAATGACATAAACACATGTCTGAATTGTTTGTGTGTTGGACAATCGAATATAAGGTGTGAGAAGTTTTCTTCAGTTTTGCATTTTGTGCAGTATGGGGAGTCGGTTTTTTTGATGCGGAATAGTTTGTTTCTGGTCATGAGGCAGTTGGTGATGATACGGTTTACTAATATTTCTGTTTTTCTATTCGTAATCCAAGGAATTTGTTTATCTATAGGTATTGTTCTTTTCTTAAATTTGTTATGGTATTTTGAATTTTTCCATTGATTGTTACGTTCGATTTCTTTTTCCTTGTTGATGAATTTCATCATGTCTAAAAAGGTACAGATTGGTAACACTGGAGTCAAATCGTTTTCTTCAGCGTTTTTCGCTAAGTTGTCTGCAATCTCATTTTCTGTTATTCCAACGTGGGCCGGGACCCAGTACAGTTGTACTGTGTTATGATTGTTAAATAGTTCCAAATGTTTTCGGGTAGAGGATATTAAACGGTCTTCGTTGTGTTTGGTATTCCTCAGAGCCTTCAATGCACTCAGGCTATCCGAGATTATGGTTGCAGGTTGGTTTTTGTTTAAAAGATATTTTGCTGTGTACCATATGGCCGTGAGTTCTGCTGTAAATACAGAGCATATTGGAAGAATTTTGAGTTTTCTTTCTACATTTAGGGCTTTGTTACTGATTCCAATAGCGGTATTTTTATTTTTTGAACCATCCGTTGCCCATAACTGGTGATTTATTTTGGATTCTTTGAAGATCCGGAAGTGAGATTGGATTTCCGAGTTGATTTTAGATTTTTGGAAAGGTTCATTTTCGGTCACAATATCAAATTTTTTGTCATAATTTGGGCTAGTTAGATTTTCTTGTAGGATAATGTTTTCTTTTATACGATTCATTTCAACTATTTTCTCATAGGTTAATCGGATTAAATTTTTCTATTTCGTTTTCCTTGCATTCCTTCCAGTTCCTTAGTTTGCATCGGTATTTCTTGTTTTTTTGAAGTGTTGTTTGCACAAAGATTGAATAGATTTCCAGTGTATTCTGCTTTGAGTCAGGTCAATTTTTGTTTGGTATCTGATGAAATCGTTTGGGGCAAAGGTGTTTAATCCTAGAGCCGTTCTTATTCCGATGTTTATTATCGTGTCGATTTTTCTTCGATTCCGTTTATTGTCCTTCGTCCGGATGATAATTCCATAGTCTAATTGAGGGACCAAGACTTGTTTTGCGATTTTAATCAGTCCATTGTTGTTTAGACCTGTATTTCTATTGCTGAGCCATTTTAATGCATTGATTGTTTTACTAGTTTTTACTTGTAAGTACTTTGTATGACTATTCCATTTCAGATTGTTTTGCCAGATTACTCCCAGTATTTTTTGTTCTGTTTTCCAAGTGATTATTTCGTTATTTAGGGAAAAGGGATTCTTATTTTTTTCTTTCTTTGGTGAGAAATCTATTAAGGTTGATTTGTCGGTAGCTATTGGCATTTCATTGTCGGATGACCAGTTTTGCATTTGTCCTAGAGTTTTCTTTAGTTGTTCTTCTGCTGAATTTTTGTTCTTATTTGAAACCAAGAGGATAACGTCATCGGCATATGCAAAGATTTTTGCATTGTTAATATAATTTCCTAAATCGGATAAATAGATATTAAAAAGAATTGATGACAATATCGAACCTTGTGGTAAGCCACAATCAGATTTTTGGGTATGAGAAGTTGCCCCTCTCCATTGAACGAAGATATCTCTGTCAGTTAAAAACATTTTTATCCAGTTGATTAATTTACGATCCAAATTTGTCTTTTTTATTTTATTGATTAATTTCGATATGTTGACGTTATCATAGGCCCCTTTTAAGTCCACGCTAAATGTAATTTTTTCTTCTTCTGCCCTTTTCGATATATTTAATAAGATTGTATAGATATTCGTTGGTACTTCTTTCTGAAATAAAACCATAGATAAAATCCGGTAAAATATTATGTTTTTGTATCCATGGGGAGATGCGGTTCAGGATGATTTTTTCTAGCAATTTCACTGTAGCTTGTGTGAGTGCAATGGGTCTGTAACTTTCTAATAATTTAGCATTTTTGGAACCTTTTTTGATGGGTATAATCTTGGTAGTTTTCCAGATTCTGAGGATAATTCCTTCACTTATGCTTCTGTTGTAGATGTCTCTTAGTAATTGTTTTTCATTTAAAGGGAGATGTTTTATGGCTTTAACGGTTATGCCGTCTGATCCAGGACTTTTGTTCTTCATTGGTTTGAGTGCCAACTCAAATTCTTCCTGTGATATTTCATGATAGGTTCACTGGAGATTCCGCTACTTCTGTTATTGGAATTGACCTGACATCTTTTTTACGTGTAAAATGTTCTGCGAATAGGTTTGCTTGATCTTCTTTTTCTGTGATGTTGCTTCCGTTTACTTCAATTATTAAATTGCTTTCATTTATTTCTTTTGGGAGAATTTGTTTAATTTTTTTAAGTGATCCGAAAATCTCCTTCGAATTTTTTAGATTGTAGTTAATTTTGCCCCAGAAGGATATTTTTGCTTTTTTTATGGTTAGTTTGAATGTGGCATTTGCTTTTATATAATTAATCCATGTTTGGAGGCTCGGAGATTTTCTTAGTTGTTTTTTGTATTTTTCCCTTATTGCTTTCTTTCTGGCACAATCTATGTTGAACCACTTTAATATGGGATTATTATCCTTGTATTTAATTTGTGTAGTTCCTGATTTTTCTGCCTTTTTCATGACTTCTATTAGGTTTTCTGTTTGTGTATTGATATCTGGAAGGTGAGGCATTACAGCGCATTTTTCATGTAGAGTTTCCGTTACTTTGGACCAGTTCGTGTATGTCTTTGTGACAGAATTAGTAATTTTTTGTTTGAGAACTCTTATGATAGTAGGGAAATGATCGCTTTGTCCTTTTTCATCGAGTCTGTCCCAGCTGAATTTTATTGCAATTTCTTTACTGATAGCTGTTAAATCTAAGATTCCATCTTCTTTGCCTTTGTTTATTCTGGTTGGAGTTTTGTTGTTAAGGATTATCAAGTTTGAGTCTTTGATCCATCGTGCGAGTTTAACTCCACTCGGGTTAGTTATTCGGTCTCCAAATTCGAGATTACGAGCGTTAAAGTCACCTGTAAATATTGCCGTGTTGGAATCCCAGTTTTTGAGTTCATGGATGACTGAGTCGTTGAGGAGTCCAGGGGCTCTGTAGCAGTTTACAATGTTTAAAGAGAGTTTATTAAAAACAATAGTAACCACCAATATTTCAATACTCGGAGAGGTAAGTTTAAAAGTGAGGTGGGAGGGAATGTCCTTACGGACGTAAGTACATAATCCTCCTCCTCTGTGTGGGAAGTTCTTTTCTGCAGCAAAAGATGTTGAATTTATTTTAGCCACAGAGTTGTGCTCCGTGATTTTAACTGTTCGTTCATAAACTGCATCGTTTTCGTTTTATATGTTTTGGCAACATCTTTGTTGTTCCATGTTTTTTGTTTAAAATTCGTGTTTCCGTATATGTGATCTTTTGCTTATCTCTCTTGTAATATGTTATTAGTATATATAAAATTAATTCCTTCATTATATTGTAATGTTATGTTCGAGCTTCTAGCATTGGTCCAACAGGTTACGGCCCAGGATACGCATTATATTTAAAACATTATAATCTTTAAGTAGTTTTGTTTTCCGGTTGTATTAGCGTTACATAAAGTGGAAGTAACGATATGGCGGAATTCCGAAGTGATATCGTCAAATTGAATAATCAAAATTATTCAAACTGGAAATATAAAGTTCAGCTACTTTTAATGAAGGAAAATATATTCAAGAGAGTTATTGAAGATAAAAAACCAATTTAAAGTGGTGAATCGAGCACAAAATTAATAACTGATTGGGAAGCTGCTGATAATAAAGCACAAGCTTATATTGGTCTTACAGTCGAGGATGATCAACTTATTCATATCCGGGGTAAGACGACAGCCAAGGACATGTGGAACACTCTTAAGGAATATCATGAGAGAAATACATTAACAAATAAAGTTCACCTCATGAGAGTGATTTGTTCTTTGAAACTTGAAGAAGGCGGTAATATTCGCCAACATGTTACTCACATGCAAGATTTGTTTTTAAAACTTAGAGACATTGGCGAGAAGTCTTTATCTGACAATTGGCGTGTGGCGATGCTTTTAAGTAGTTTGCCAAGAAGTTATGATCCTTTAATTACTGCATTAGAAACACGTTCTGAAAGTGAACTGACTTTTGCCATTGTTCAGCAGAAGGTTATTGCGGAATATGAACGTAGGCAACATGCAGTAGAAACTCCTAGTTCCTCTGAAAGAATGTTGAAGGTAAACCTAAGCAAAGATGCCCGGAAAACTTCCATGAAATGTTATTTTTGCAAAAAGTATGGGCATGGGAAAAGTGAATGCAAAAAGTATTTAAAGTGGAAAGAAAGTCATCCAAATAAAGTTAATACAGTTGAACATAAAGATAGTTTGTTTACTGTTGGAATTCGATCTGAAAGTTGGATTTTGGACTCTGGGGCTACTCGGCATGTAACTAATGATAAAAAGTTTTTCACATCTTTAGATAGTTCATATGTTGATAAAATTGAAGTTGCAAATGGTGAATTAGTTGATGTTGTTGGCATTGGTAGTGGAAAATTGCTATTTAAGGATCGAGAAGGTTCAATTACAGAAGTTGTTGTTTCTGATGTGCTTTATGCTCCAAAGGTTATTGGAAATTTAGTTTCTGTTCGACAGCTAACTTTGAGCAATATTTCAGTGACTTTTGATAAAGATTGTTGTGAAATTCTCAAGAACGGAAAACAAATAGGATTTATTAGCACTGTTGGGAACTTATTCAAATTATGTCAACCACATAAAGTTAACACAGTGATTGAACATAAGGAGGATTGCATACATGCGTGGCACCGAAAAATGGGACATCGCGATCCAGAAGCAATAAAGAAAATGCATACTGAAGGACTTTTAGCTGACTTGAATATAGTTGACTGTGGTATCAGAATGTCCTGTGATACATGCATGAAAGGAAAACTCACACGCTTACCATTTCCTAAAGAATCCACTAGCAAGTCAACTGGTCCTTTGGACTTGATTCACACAGATGTTTGTGGACCAATGCAAACAATGACACCAAGTGGTAAACGGTATGTAGTGACTTTTATTGACGATTTCTCTAGGTATACTCACGTATATTTATTGGCAAATAAATCTGAAGTTCCTGATACTTTAAAACGTTATATAGCACTTGTGAGAAACAAATTTGGAAGAAAGATCAAAATTATTCGATCTGATCGTGGAGGTGAGTATCTAAGTACACACTTAAGAAAGTATTTAGCTGATAAAGGAATTCAAACTCAGTTAACAGCTGCTTTTTCTCCTCAACAAAATGGTGTAGCAGAAAGGAAGAACAGAACATTGGTGGAAATGGCACGTTGCATGCTTATTGATGCAGGCTTACCAAATCAATTTTGGGGTGAAACTGTGGTGACTGCTAATTTCATTCAAAATAGAGTTCTTACTCGAGCAAAGAAGTTAACTCCATATGAATTGTGGAATAAGGAAAAACCTAAAGTGAAGAACTTACAAATTTTTGGCTCCAAATGTTTTGTTCATGTACCAGCCCAAAATCGTCGAAAACTAGATAATACAGGAATAGAAATGATATTTCTTGGGTATGATGAAGAATCAAAAGCTTATCGTTGCTACAATTCATTTTCAAAGAAAGTGGTTATCAGTCGAGATGTCAGATTCAGTGTAGATGCATGTGAAAAGTATGAAAATTTCAAAAATGATGAAGATGTGGATTCAAGTGTCATAATTTCAACTCCAGGAATCGAGGTTCAGGAGGAGATAAGTGAATCAGTTGATGAACCTCAGATTCGTGTTTCTCATAGATCAACTAAAGGCATTGCTCCGAAAAGGTTAATAGAGGAAATGCATACTGCAAAAGACATCAATGAACCCAAAACCTATAATGAAGCAATTTCTAGTGAATTTAAAGAAAACTGGCTTCAGGCAATGCAGGAGGAGCTAACATCATTAGAGAAAAACGAAACCTGGGAACTGTGTCAACTTCCGGAAGATCGAAAGGCAGTTGGGAGTAAGTGGGTGTTTAAAGTTAAACGGAACACAAGCGGAGGCATCCAGCAGTTCAAAGCACGGCTTGTTGCCCAAGGATTTTCCCAGCGGTACGGGGAAGACTATGATGAGATCTTTGCTCCAGTTGTGCGTCAAACAACTCTACGTACCTTATTATCAGTTGCAGCCAAAGAAAAACTAGTAGTTCATCACCTAGATGTAAAAACAGCATTTTTGAATGGTAAACTAACTGAAACAATTTACATGAAACAACCTCCGGGTTTTATTAAAGGTGATACATCACAGGTGTGCTTATTAAAGAAGAGTATCTATGGCCTAAAACAAGCAGCTAGAGTCTGGAATGATGCAGTGCATAATGTTATTGTCAGTGCAAATTTCAAACAAAGTGAAACAGATCCTTGTCTTTATTCCCGAAGATCATGTGACAGTTGGTGTTATATTTTGATATATGTAGACGATATCTTAGTTGCTGGAAAATCAGAGGATGAAATATGTGCAGTTGAAAATATTTTATCTAAGAAATTTGAAATCAAAAATCTTGGTCCTATTCAACAGTATCTTTTAATTGAAGTTAAAAAGGATCCAGATGGGAACTTTGAGCTATGTCAATCAAATTATATCAAGAAAATTGCGCTTGATGTAGGACTCTCAGATGCCAAACCAGTGACAACACCAATGGATCAAAATTATGGGAAGTCAGAATATACCGACCTGTTGAAAGACAACACTAAATACCGAAAACTGGTTGGATCCTTATTATATGTATCAGTTAATACCAGGCCTGATGTTTCAGCAAGTGTGAGTATTCTTGCACAAAAGGTTTCTTCTCCAAACCAAGAAGACTGGACACAATTAAAACGAATTGTGAAATATTTGAGATCTACTGCCAATATGAAACTTAAGCTTAGTAATGTAAGGATTCAGAAAAATTCTGCACTATATGGGTACGCTGATGCAAATTGGGCTGAAGATCGTAAAACGAGGAAGTCCAATAGTGAATATGTATTCTTCTTAAATGGGGGTGTCATCAGCTGGTGTTGTAGGAAGCAAACATGTGTTTCATTGTCTTCTACAGAAGCTGAGTATGTAGCCTTGTCTGAAGCATGTCAAGAAGCTCTGTGGTTGCGACGTTTATTGAAAGACATGTATCAAGATGTTAACAGTGCGACAACAATCTACGAGGACAATCAGAGTTGCTTATGTTTGATTAAGAGTGGGAAGTACTCTAATCGTACCAAACACATAGACACAAAATACCATTTTGTTAAGGACTGTGTGGATAAACATCTCATTGAATGTGAATACTGTCCTACTGATCTGATGATTGCTGATTTGCTAACTAAACCTTTGTCACCTAACAGACATGCGGTACTCAGAAAGAATTGCAAAGTTTATGAAAACGAGGAGGAGTGTTGAATTTATTTTAGCCACAGAGTTGTGCTCCGTGATTTTAACTGTTCGTTCATAAACTGCATCGTTTTCATTTTATATGTTTTGGCAACATCTTTGTTGTTCCATGTTTTTTGTTTAAAATTCGTGTTTCCGTATATGTGATCTTTTGCTTATCTCTCTTGTAATATGTTATTAGTATATATAAAATTAATTCCTTCATTATATTGTAATGTTATGTTCGAGCTTCTAGCATTGGTCCAACAAAAGATACATAATTATGGAGAGATGGTACTTTACTTTCAGGAAGCCACGTTTCTTGTATGCATATTAAAGGAGGGTTGGTCCACGCGATAATAAACTTTAAATAGTCCAGATTGACGTTAAGGCTACGAATATTCCAATTGATAAGGAAGGGTACCAGAGGGGAAGCAAATGGGGGAGAATTAATATTCGTCATCGAAGTTGTTGTTAGTCTCTTGGTCAGGATGAGAAAAGTCCATATTATCGTTAAACGGAAGGGGGCTGGCAAGAAAGCCATAAGACTTCCCTTCTATGGCAGCTATTTTTGATTTTAGCAAGTTTAGGTCGATATCAACTCTTCTAACCCAATTGGTGTTGATAATTTCTTTTAAGTTGTTAAGTTCCGTTATCACTTTTTGTAGGGTTTCGTTTAACCGTTCTATTTCCTTGTTTTTTTCAAGGATTACTGCCTCTAGTTTTCTACTCGTATCTTCTATCGTGGGAGCTTCGTTTTGGGAAGTGGTCTTTATGCTGTGTGTAGTCGGGGCGGTAACTCGTGCCCAAGATTTTGTAGTGGTGGTCGTGGAACTATTAACCTTTTTGACTAATTCTTGGAAGTGAGGGCAGTTTTTGTCCGTCGTTGCGTGATCCAATCCACAATGTAGACATTTAGGGAGCGCTTCACAGTTCTCATGGTTGTCCCCACATTTTGGGCATCGAGTTTGGCTCTTGCAAAATTTTTTAATATGGCCGTATTTCAAACAATTGTAACACAGTTTTGGCTGTTCAATGTATTTTTCAAGTCTATACCTTATACGTCCGATAGTGACGTGTGTTCTATCAGTTTTTCCCAATTCTTTTAAAAGGACCGTAGTTGTGGGTTCACTGGATCCTCGTTTTGTAAATCTTATTAAGTTTGTTGTTATTACTTGGTCTTCTTTTAGCTTTTGAGCGAGGTAATTTAGTGGAATATCCTTGTCAACACCTTTGACAACGTATTTTGTGATAATTGGTTCTTCTATAAGTCTGGTGCTGATATCAATGTCGTTAAATTTTTTCAGTTGGAGGATCTTGTTTGCTGTTTTAACATTTTCTGTACTTATTACTATGTTTTGGTTCCTTGTGATGTTTACTGTATCTTCCTTGTTTACCAACTTTTCTAGTTCTTCATGGAATTTCTTGTTTTTTATCGTTACTATAGTATTATTAATTCCGGATATAACAATTTTTATTTCTTTTGCACCATTTTCAATTGCTTGTTTTATTTTTTTCTTTTGCTGAAGTGCTTGCTTTCCATACGAATTCGTTTTTTTTGCTGGTCTTTTCTTTTAACGGCTCTTGAGAAGTGTCCTCATTTTTCCGTTTCGGCCCCATTTAGTCCAAATATCTCATTTGGAAGAAATAATTGACTGAAATAAAGAGTCACAAAAGTATACTCCTTGTATACTATAGATAAATAATAACAGTAAATTAACAACACTCCAAATAGAACTATAACTCTGAAATTCTTTCACAGAGCACCTTCCACATACTCAAAACTTACACCAGTTGTATCCAAACAATCTTTCTTCTTGCTGTAAATCAAGTAGGTTACAGTTTAGCTTCAAACCTAACTGTTTTGCCAACCATTAAAGAACTTTGTTTACGTTCGTGCCCTTGCTCTATAGTAAAGCAACGCGACGAGCACGGCAGCCATCTTGTTTTGAGATACGTAAACGGACGAGACGTTAGACTTCACTAGGCATTCTGAAATAAACATATCCGATTAGCTAGTTCGTATCACGTGGTACGGTTTAAGAAGTTATTTGTTATTGAAAAGGGGTTGCCTAGTTTAATCTGTTATCGCTTAACCTTAAATTTTTATGCGAAGAATAACACAGGGAATTCCCGAGTGCCTAGTGCTCGAAAGAAAAATGTGTTTTGAAACGGTTGACTTCACTACCCAGATAGCAATTTTTATTTGCAACAAAATTGCAGCAACCTTGCTTTGCAAAATTGGAAACTTGCAGCAAGTTCATAATGCAAGCCTGAAAGTTCAAAGCAAGACTGTAGCAAGTTTACGCAAGTGCCGAAGTCACCACACTTCGCACTTGCAGTGAACTTGTCATGCAAGTCACGTCAAGTTCACTGCAAGTTGGAGACGAACTGGTACAAAAGCTAGCTTTGCTATATCAAATTTGCAGCAAGTTCCTCGTGAATTTACCATTGATGTGCAAATTTGCTGCAAACTCTTTGCTAGTTTACTAAGTTTGCTGCAAATTTGTAGCAAACTAGTTGGAACGCAAGCTTTGTAATATCAAATTGACCTTTCTTGTATCAAACTTGCTGCAAATCCCTTGCAAGTTCACTTTTGTCCTATCAAGTTTGATGCAAATTTGTGGCATTTAAGCTCATTTCACAGTATTTTGTCCAAACGTAGAGTCCGCAACATTACACTTTTTTTGTTATAACTACGTAATTTACAGCTTAATTATCAATAAATTTTATTTTCAAATAATGTGTTGAGCACATTATTTGAAAATAAAATTTAGCGATAATTAAACTGGAAATTACATAGTCATAACAAAAAAAGTGTCATGTTGCGGACTCTACAATTTTAGAAAATACTGTGAAATGGCCCCTATCCCAATATATCCACATTTACCACTTTTAAGGAAAAGAAGCAGTTTGCATATGAATGTCTAGATTGTCAAATGCTGTTGTTGTCATTTTTAATCCTTAAGTAAGATTTTTTGCACTATATTAATCAGAAACATACAACTTTGATTCAGGTTTAGTTTATATAGATTAATACACTTTAATTTGCATATAGAGTTGAATTTTCCAGTTATTATGGGCATATTATATACATTTTTAATGTATGATCATGCATTCAACAAATTTTATATAAATAGGATCATTCAACTAGGTACAAAACATAAATAAAACAAGACTAAAATTGCTTATTATCATACAAGCTTTATTTTTACTATTTTTAGAACATTTAATGTTACATGAATAAGAACATTTAATTTATATATACAATACAAACCCAAAATTAAGAAGCAGGAGCACCACTCTTCAAAAATCACAAGACTGAAAATATTTAATGAAGTTGACTACATACCGTAGCATCAATATTATTAGCAATAAATTACCACTATTGCTTTCAGAAGATATAAAACTTGTATGTACACACATATTCAGAGTCCGACAAAAATCCGAAAATCTTAGGAGCCAATGGAAAATTTTTAGGAGCCAGCTATAATATTTTCATTTGGCGCCACCTGAAAAACTAGTCGCCAAGGCATATTTTTTAGTCGCCCGGGCGACCTGGCCCCGGGATTTTTCGGACGCTGCATATATTTACAAAGATTGGAAGTGAATGAAATTTGCAAAATATATTTAAATGATCAAACAAGATTTAGTTCATATATTCCAAATTAAAAAAAAAAAAAATCCTGTTTATGAATGAATAAATAAGAACAATAAAGTAATACTAAGACATACAGCAGTGCAACTACTGCGATCTCGCATTAAAAAATGTAAGCAAATCCATTTTTATTTCCGAAACATCTTTGTTCTAATTGGATTAGAATCTTTGTTCTGACTGGTATTTTATATACTTTACAGATTGATTTTTATTTATTTATGACTTTAAAAAAATGCACTAAACAGAAATTATAATTTAAAAATAAAAAGAGATGGCTTAACTTGCATCACTATTTTTAAAGCTAAATTCAAATTCCTTATTCATTACTAATAAATATCTAATCACTAAGCCAATTTTTTTATAAAAAATTTCCTTTTCTATAGTTTTTTTCAATTTTTATTTTAAAATTTTATTTCATATGTGTTTCACCTAAAAAATAAAATGAAAGATCAAGTAGGTAAGTAAATGCTTGTTACTTTAAGATTGGTAGTGACCCTTTACGAAGAAAAGAGAAATTATGAATTTTTAATTATTAAATTAAGTTCACAAGCAATAAATAAAGAAAGAAGAGGAAAAATGTAAACTATTAAAATAAAAATTTAAATAAGCCATTCTAAACCATCTTTTATTAAAATAACTTCCAAAATAATTGAATCATGTAAAAATTTTGAAATCTCTGTCACACAAGAAGCATCTTTCCATCCTACAACAGAAAAAACAAAAAGCTTTTATTAATATTATAAGTTGCCAAAAAATTAAAATATAGATCAAATGTATTTGAGATAATCAAGGGTGTAGGTGAGGTTGGTATGCAGCTGTCATTTTCACAACATTAATTAGTTCTTGACAAGTTTTTGAACATTTGGTTGTAGCTGTGACAAAGCATATCTCAGGTTATTACCACATCCACCTTTGCTGAATATTTGGTCATGTATGCCAGTGATTCCCAACCCTTTTTTTTTTTTTTTTTTGTCGGGGCACACTATGGACGTTTTCAAAATTTGACAGCACACAAAGAAAACGATAAGTTAAAAAGTTGTTTACTTACCTATAAAACACTGTAAAATAATTAATTAATTTAAATTAAAAAACATGGTATTTAACTGTACAAACAAGTTTTCTTCTATAGTGTACTCTTCTTTTATTTAAACAAACTTTACTTGTAATAAGAAGCATTATAATTTTTATTACGTAGATTTCTAAAATTTGACGGCACACTAAAGTGCCATGACACAGTGGTTGAGAATCACTGATGTATGGTATTGCTGAAATTCTGTATTCATAGATATGTGTATGAAAACTGCACTAAGAACACCAAAACTTCTGAAGAAACTTGTCTGCAAAAAAGGAATCATTTACAATAGTAGTAGATAGTCGAGTGTACAAATAGGTGCTGTATTGTTGAAAAAACATTATAGTTTATATTGTAACCACAAAATCGAGGAAACTGCAGTTACTTTTACACTCTTGAAATTCTTCTACACCTTCCCAAGGGGTATGCCCTCATGTTGAGAACTGTTGTTATACGGCAATTCATTCACATGAAAACACCAGCTGGATAATGCTAATTTTTTAAGAAATCAATAAAAGAAACAAATCAATTTTTTCCTGCAATAAGCCATAGACAGCAAAATCAGACTTGAGGATTTCATTAACTATCACTATAAAAATATAATAAACTATGAGAAATGTTACAGAAGCTTGTAAGTTTAACAAGGGCTTGAAATAGAAAAATTAATCAGCCAGAACCTCTTTTGAAAGTCGGTTAAAAAATTGTTTTTTCAAAAGAAAAAATTACAACTAATGTAAGTTACAGTTAAGTTCTATATTTTTGTACATAGAATATACATATTCATATGTGTTTGCTTACAGTGTCAAGGTAAATTATTCACAATATTTTAAAAACTTTCAAGGTTCAATTAAACAGAATATTAGAGTTTTTTGCTGCATTAGTACATTTTTAAGCCCTAAGTTTAACAGTTCTTATTATTTATTAAAGTTTTCTTCTAGAAAAAATTGTTCTCTGTACATGACCTTAAAAAATTCAACTTAAATGCTAAACCATTCTTAAATAGTTTCTCAAGACAATTAATAATACTATACAAGTCAATGAGGATGAATAAATTTCAACAAGAAAATGCAAATATAAATTATGCTGCAAGAGAAACATATTTTAAAAAATGCATCAAATTGGTTCAGAGGTACTCGAAAATAGAAGAGGGAAAAACAAAGTAACATGCAAGATGACCCTCTCTTCTATGAATCCCTTAATCTTTTTAGACAGTTAAATAATATGACAATTAAAATTCTTCAGGTTCTTTCTTGAATGAAGCAAGAAATTACACATCATTTACACTGCATTCCAACAGTTAAACCTGTCCATATTCCTATATTTATTTCATTTTTTAAAAAAATTTTTCAAGGAAAAGCATACTTACAAAAAATCAATTTTGAAAGCTTCTGTTGCAAGGCAGGAATTTTTCAGTCTTTTTTGTTGGGCTCTTGCCACTTCAGGTGTAAAGCTCAGATAATCAAGGTCATCCCTTCAGCATTTCATTTGCCTCTATCTTGACAAGAAAACTTTAATAAAGCTTTAAAAAAAAAAAAAAATTGAGACTTTTATAGCTATCAATTTTAAAATAAAATTCATTAAATTATTAAAATTAACGGTTCAGGTAGTGGATAGTTCTAAATCTGCAAGGTGTTGCTGGTGAACCATATGGTTGCTAAAGCTTTTGATTTAGTTCCTTGGCAAGAAATCTACCCTCTCTCGGAGACAACTTTATCAACTGATAATTAAAATGGTTGATTAATTTTTTTTTCCAAATTCATAGCTCAATCCACAGGTGATATTAAATGTTTCAGTCGCACAATTAAATACACATAGCAAAAATGATAACCTGATCAGATAAAAAAGAAAATTTTGTTTTTACATTCTTACAGCTCTTTCGCCATCACAAAACAACTCTATTTTGCTTATTTTTTTAACAATCAGGTCAGAATTTTCAAAAAACATAATTAATTTTTCTTCTTGATCACAAATTGCACTTGTGTTTTCATGTAACTATAAAAACAATAACAATGTGAATCAAAGTGGTGAAAGCAAGGAATAGTCATCTTCAATAAAAATAATTTAAAAACCGATTCACTTTTAGATATATCTATAATAACAATGAAAAAACAGATGAAGATATTTTATATTGATTAAGTATAGAATCCAGTTTGGTTTTGTGATCTACTGAACAACATTTTCTTAAAGAAAGGTCTCTGTAATTTTATTTAACTAAAAACAAAATAGTTAATAGAGAAGTAAAATCTGCCTTAATATGTGACAAAGGGGGGAGGGGGGTCAAATATATGGGGAAAAGAGTGACATCATTAATGAACAGCCCTCAAAATCAATGGGAATATCAATAGATAAAATTCAAGAAGTCCTAATAGCAACAAACAAAATTTAATGATAAAAAAGGAACCTTATTTCTTGAAAACATTAAACAGAAATCCCTAAATTAAGTACCCTAAAAACTAAACACATATCAATAGATAATATTCAAGAAAGTACCACAGCAACAAAATTAAATATGATACTATATATCAGATAAATGATAACGATTTTTTTTAAAAAACCCTAATTAAATTATAAAGCAAAATCTAAATTTCACAAAAGTGATACAATAGCAAAAATTAAAAAGCGAATTAAAAAAGAAAAAACAAATACAGAGTCAATCGATTCAGTTTCAAAATTAATTTAATAAACGAAATTAATATTCAAGAGAAGATTTTTAAAAAAAAGAAACATTAACAAACAGAAAATAAAAAATGCAACCTCAATACGTAGCTAAATATTTTACAAAATAAAGAAATTCAATCTCGAAAAAATGGAAGTTTTTATTAAATAAATGCAACAGACAAAATTTGAAAACTAAAAAATAACGACACAAAGAGAAAATTAAAAATGCATCTATAAATACGAGGTAATGAAATCTAAAATCATCAGAATATTTTTTTAAATAAAAAATTCGTGTTTGAGGAAAAATCGAACATCTACTAGTGAAATAACACGATAGTAAATTACTTAAATGAATAAATAGCTATATCACTAATAATACAGTACATACTAGTCAACCCTTAAATCTTTCACTGCCAGCATTTTAGAAGTACAAAAATGAATCGTTCTTAAAATATTACCCCACGCTAAAATTAAATCTCAACAAATTAAGTACCCAACAAATAAGAAAACATACTCACATCTTAATCCGATCAGGAAATAAAACTCCGAAGAAGAATTGTTTAGATGCACGATCACGCCGTTTTCTTACTTTTTAGCACATGGTTGTGGGTGGTGGGTGTTGCCAGATGCAACATTCGCATTCTTTACCGCCAAACTTCCACTCCATGGCCTGCGCATGCGTTGAATGACAGACTTGCCACACTTTTGCAGCAAAATTGTGTTGCAAGGAAGTGATTGCTCAAGTTGTCAACCTTGCAACAGCTTTGCTACACATTTGTTTCGTCTAATTTGTCGTAACAAAAGCATATCATGGAAAAATCAAACTTGTTGCAAGTAAGCATGCTATCTGGGCATAATCTCCCACACAACAAAACCCCGCAACAGACGATCGCGAAGCAAATTGGTCGCTAAAAATTTACTAAATAATAAACCATTGCTCTTTAAAAAACAAATTAATGATTTTTTCGATACGGGAATTTATTTGATCTAAAAAAAAACTGTGTTTGAGAGCACAAACTGTTTAGCAAACGATCTGCTGAAAAGCGATCGGGAGAGTTGGCAACTCGGCGTTTATTATAGTGTAAGACGCAAGAAAAATGATAATAAAAATAAATCATTCTTTTACCTTTAACAGTATAAATAAGTGATAATCATACATGCGACTGGTCAAACGCAAAAAAAGCTGAAAGTTTCTTTTGCTTATATATCAGTTAAATGTGTCGCTTTTATTGAGCTAGATGTCATCGATATGCTTCTTTGAAGTATTTTCACCCCTTAAATTGAAAAAGAAAAGTTTCAAAAGCAGTATTTATTTACTGATTACTTGTTAAGAGCTGCTCCTACTTGCTTTATTGATAATTGTCTAGAATATAGATTGTTTACTAACAATTTTCATGGAAATTTTTTTTTAAAATTTACTTTGTAACTGAACTTAATAAATAGTATCGAATCCCAAATTTGAAATCCTGAAATTCGGCCTTTTTTTTTTAAATTCCCGGCGAGGGGAGCAGATTTTTTTTTTTTTTTTGCAAAATCAGAAAAATATTAATTTAAGAAACTGTTAAATCAAAAAAATACCAGTAAGTTTTGTTTCAAATAGAAGCAATCTTGTAGATATATTTCTTACATGAGCTAAACTCAGGAAACCAAGATAGAATAAGAAAACCCAACCATGTTAAATAATGAAATCGGTTCCTTAAGCGCACTTTTCCCTAATTTTTTCCCCTTCAGTCCCTAAAAGTCCGGTTTTCAAATTTTATTCCTTTTTCTTTTCTTTTTTTTTAAAGCAAAATGAGCGAACTTGTGTGATTTGTTTTTCTTTTTCTGTGGTCTTAAATGGTGCCCGGTTACTGGGCACCATTGCATTTTGTATAAATATTTGGTGCTTTGATTCGACTTCTCTACTAACATTTTTTTTGAAGATGTAGCTCGATTTTCTTTTTCATACAATTGCAGGAGATAGCAAATTGGGAGCTGCCATGTGGGTGGGTGCAAGTTTATTTTAACGGAATTGAATTGGGTGTTTTAGTTTGAAGCATTTTATCAAAATCCTTGAACATGTTTTTTTTTTTTTTTTTGTAAAAATATATAACACATCAATTTAGTTATACCTTTTCAACAACAACAACAAAAAAGAGTTACTTATTTATCTACTAGTTTAAAAAGTATTGCAATTTGAAGTAAAAATGCGTTGATGTTTATGTAAATCCACCATTTTTGGTTCTGTCAATCCGCCGTTTTGGGTCTGTCCGAAAGCAGCGAAAGTGCTGGACTCGAGCAAACGAAATTTGAGGTTCGATTAAGTAGTTGAAACGAAAGAAGTTTGATTCTTGTGAAGGATGCGAAAAATTGTCTTCTTTTGTAAGATCTTATTTTAACAAAAACCATTAAGCACCTCGAATAAAAAATAAGGACTATTTAAGGACTTTTCAAGGCCTTAAAAATGAAAATGAACATTAAGTACTTTCTAAGGACCTTTAAGGGGACTTGGCACCTTTTATCAGTTTTTTTTTTATTTAAGAACTTTTACCTATTTCATTTGTATGTTATGATGTGCTATTGTTCAACAAAATGATTTTCACATGAAAAATTAAAATTCAACTAACAGAAAATTTAATTTTTTTTTAAATTATTTAAGGCTACAGTGGACACTAAAAATATTTTTTTTTATTTTTTTATCCACATGTTTAAAATTTTGTGTATTAGTGTGTTTGTAATAACAGAAAATATTAAAAAGAAAATTGGTGCAAAAAAACTAATACTTTTAAAAAATTTAAATTTTTCTTAAAAAATTAATAAAAATTTTAACGTCACAAATTTTTTTCAAACTTCAAATTTCCAGTTTTTTTTAAATCTCTAGGCAAGACTACATAAAAGTTGCGATTATCTGCACAGCTTTATGTGTTAATTTACAAAATGTAGCAAAAAATTGAACATTTATGTGAAATTTTTAGCAAAAATGATGACTTTAACAGCAAAAAGGTTAAATTTCTAGCTGAACACTACTGATATTACTAAAATTCATCGCAACTATTATGTAGTCTTACCTAAAGATTAAAAAAAAACTGGAAATTTGAAGTTTGAAAAAAAATTGTGACGCAGGGAGTAATTTGGCAAGGTAGATAATTCTTCAATCAACTTTTAGTACGAATTTAGGCATCGACAAGCAAGAAGAAAGTAGTATTTTTTCAATTCTGAGAAAATTAAGTTCGAAAAGACGGCATTATAGGTTACATTGAAAAAGTTCATCCATATTTTTGTTACTAGATTTTGCGCTGTTTGCTGTTCGGATTCTAATACATTGCATTGACAAATATGTTATTGTTACATGTATTTATTTAAATTAAACATTAGCTAAAAAATTAGTCCCCGAGGGACTAAATGTTCCTAAAATGTCGACATTTTAAGAACATTTAGGGTTAGATCTAACCCTAAAAACACCTGCGATTGCGTGCCTGAGAACCACATGGTTTACTTAAATGTAATCCAAACGCTCATCGCAATTGATACCAGTTTTGTGCTCTTAAAAACAATAATACGCAGTTAAATTGTTTTGCAGATGTGCAAAATTTTTTTTTTTTAAGTTTGGCTACCATTTTTTGAAATTTCGCTACCATTTTGTGGGGTTTTAGTAGCGATATTTGCTGCGTTAATCAAAATTTGTATCTCGTGAAACTTCTTAATTTTCAGTAAATTGAAGAAATCCGACAGCTTCTTAAACCTTATACACCAAGTTGCCAAATGCTCCGTTTTCCCCTAGTTTTTCTAATTTAATTTGTAAACTTCGAAAATTCGATTCTTTGCAAAAAGATCCGATTTTTCAAGTTGATGTGCAAGTATTTTTACCTAAAGGGAATTGTACTACAAAACAAGAAAATTGTTTATGGAACTTTTTAAAAATATATGTATTAATTTACATGAATTTTCATAACTTATAACGCGAAAATGTAAAAACCTATTTTTTGGAAACTTGCTAACATCTAGCATGTGCTTCGCCGAAAATTGCACGCAGCTTTTGAGATTTCTATCTTTTTTGCATCCTGTAAATGTATCAATTAATTAAAAAGTTGACAGTTGTTTTAGTATTTGCAGCTTGTAGTCCGCTTGTTTTATTTTTTATTTAAAAAATTTATTCAATTTTTGAAACTTTATTTTAGTTAAATTTTGGGAGTTACTATTTGAAGGTAACGTACAAAGTTTTAAGCGAATGAGCTCCATTTGTTTTAATTTGTATGTTGTTTCCAAAATGAAATATTTTTCTCAAGTTGAAAAAGTTTTTTTTATTTTTTTATTTTTGTAAGCTCTTCTAAATAATTTTGTAAAAATTATTAGTTGGTTGGTATGAAACAAAATCTAAATTAACACAAATTTTCAAGACAAAGTGCAGCGTTTTCTTTGACAATTTTTTTTATTTAAATTGTTCTTTCATTTAAGTTGTATTTTATAGCACTAATAATTTTTGATAATTTTTCATATCATGATAATTTGCTTATATATGTTTAATGCTTGTGTTGTGTGCTTCTGTTATTACTAGCTCCAATAATTATTTAACTCCCTGACTGTATTGGACATTAGAAAAGCAACAAGTCAAAGAGAGCTCAATAAAAATGTTTGTGTTGCCCTTTCAATAATGCTTCCTTCTGAAATAAACATAACAGTTTGTATATTTCAAAAAATTTGTGAGGTCCTTAAATAGTCCTTATTTTTTGTTTAGCCAAAAGAGTACGAACCCTGGGTATGCACTTCAACATCGCGATATGTGACTTTTCTCCTTATTTTCGGTTACCCTCACCTTTTCTCTCAAACCCTGGCAACCAATGGCAGTGGTTCCTGACCACACTATCCACGATGCTGCACGGGGAAAGATTGCAATGATATGTCTGAAACGCCCAATCATCATATAGACAGACATGTGTTTTTTCGGTATTTTTGGAAAGTAAGAATTTCTTTTCCACGAAAATCCCTTCTTTCTTTTCAGTGAAAAGTTTTGAAAGTAGCCTAGCCTGCCAAGTTTTACAAACTACTAGTAAAATTTAAGCATTTTTCCTGTTTTTCGCTCTTCCAAGGCTCGGTCTCGATTTTTTACGCATTTCGAAATTCAATTGTATTGGCTTCAGAAAAACTTCCTCGTGCTTATTTACTGTCAGATTATATCTCTTGGAGCTTAAGCCGCGTACAGACTAGAGCACAAATGGGCGAACGAGCAAGATTAGCTCAGTGGGGGGTGGATGAGGGGTGTTTGGAGACCCCGGGAAGCCCCTCTTTCGCAGATCTATTAAGGGGTTTGAGTTAGTCCAATTTGCTTCTCTCCGTGCAAACCGGCAGCCATGTTGGGCCACTAGGAAACACTTCTTTCTTGCGCGTACATTTCGAATTAAAAAATCAAGTTCAAACTATGAACTTCTGAATGAATTTTAAATAATACGTAAAATTAATCAAAATTTCAATTTAAAATTACATTTCAAACTCAGCCCTTTGGTGGTAAGGACGTGGCTTGCAACTGCAACTATGTTTAATAACAATAATAATGCAAAAATTAATCCGCTAACTAATGCCAGAAAAAAGCTGCATTGAATTGCATTTTATTACAAAAAATTTTTCTAGTTATTTTCAACATTTCACGTGAAAATAAATTTTTCGATTATGGAATTAAAGTTATTGAAATCGCATAGTAACAGAATGACATCCATTTGTGTCATTCCATTACCTATGAGTAACTAATAAAAATTAAGATTTTTGAAGATAAAAACGTATCACAATATTTTAAGCTCAAAATATGCTTTTAAACCAAAAGCTTCAGTTTAAATTGTTGCATATTTCGTTTTATATTTACCTAATATTTTCTATTTATTAATTATCGTCTGCAATTCGCTAACATTTAAAACGTACGTTGTTTAATTATTTTAACTTCCAATGCTTTAATACTACTGTATTTAATGGTTTGTTATGACTTTTCTCTTCTTCTTCAAAGTACAAAGGCAACAGTTACGCTACTTGTATATAATGCTTTTATTTATGGGAGCAAGTGTGATAGATATGAAACCCAAATTTGAATTTAATCTACAAATATCTTTCAGTTTCACTTTGGGGTGAAACTTGGGGCAAGACTTTAATTTTAAAATTGAAATGACTTTCCTACTTTTTTTTCACAATTTTCTTTGCTACTATTTAATTGCTTAGATATTTCAATCCATGCATCCTCTTTTTTGTATTGGTTGACGTAATAAGAATCTTGAGCTTGAGGGTTTCAAAGTATTTGGAACTCTCTGTATTTCTCAATGAGGCCAAAAATGTCGGCTTGATTCCAGTCTTCCATTTCTGCACTGTTCGCCGGAATGCGTTCAAAACCGTCCAAACTAGCTCAAAGGGTTCGTCCAAAACCGCTCTCCGAGCGAGCATGGGGGACGTTAGCGCCACAGTGGGGCGACATTCCGTATTGCGGTGCGTGCAGAGCCTCTGCCGATTTTCACCAAACTAGCGAAGATTCAGTTCGAAATGTGGACACCCCCGAATGTAAACATTAGACGCAGAACATTACAGCAGCACTACGAATCGCGCGGCTTTTTTAGTTTTGCAGCGCTTCGTACGTCTACTCTTTTTTGCAAAGTATTAAAGATCAATATATTAATAAATCCTTTAAAAAGGAGTTTTAATGTTGGATTTGCTCCATTTCAAAGAGTCCGTCCACCCTTTTCTCACGGACAAGTATAATTTAAAAATTAGTAGGGAAGAACAAATCGAATAATTATTCGATCGACGATATTATCCGAATGTAGTGCTGAAGAATTCGTGAGGGACTTTGGAGAAATTTCTAACACCAAGTAGATAACTTATAACTCAAATACTAATCCAATCAAGTAAGTCTAAACTCGTATCTTTATATATTATTATTTTTAGCACATATTAACTATTCAGGACAAACATTCACATGTTTTCTTAATTTCAGAGTAATGTATCGAAAAACGTGGGTTTGCCAGCATTCAGGGTATCGCAAAAAGGCTTCATCAACAAGAAGCACCAACTGCACAGCAAAAATTTCAATTTTGGTGAAGAAAATCAACAAAAATACAAAACAGAACGACCCATTCCTAAAGAAAAAGCCCCCACTGGCAGCAGAAATTGAAATCCATTTTGCGCACACTCATCAAATAAATGCAGCAGATGCGTTAAGAATGCTAAGGGTAAATGATGAGGTACAATTGATTTTTTTATTTAGAAAACGCAATTTTTGAGTTCAGTACTTTTTAAGGAAATTTGAATTACTATTCTTTATTTATACTAGTTTCCTTACTTAAATCATTACAGGGGAAAAAAGACTGAAAAATCTCTAGCAAAAAGTAAATTGTTAAATTTCAAGCCAATTCTAAAAATCTTTGTAATACAGTAATATTAAATGTTAAAAGAAAAACCTATATATAAAGCAAATGTGCCTATTAACAATTGTAATATTCTTGTAATAAGTTCTTCTTATATGTATCCTAAGCTCATGCTCAAATTTTTAAAACCCTAATTTGTTAGTGTCCAATTTTATAGACACCAACAAATACGGATATTAAAAATTATATTTAAATTTATTTTAAAATTCGATTTTTAATAATTTTATAGGTTATAAAAAATTATAATTTATATAAAACATAATTTTTTTATGGACCTGTAATGTAATGATACTTTATTTTTAATTTGCTTAAAGACCCTATCCTCATTACCATAACTCAATGAAAGATAAGTTGTAATTCAGGAAAATCATATCTATTAATGTTTTTTTTTTCATAATTATTGACATGAATATATTACCTTTAAAACAGGTGATTTTTTAAAAATTACTTTTTAGTTTTGTCAGAGATTTTGGAAGTACGGATTTTCAAATCAGTACTTCCCAAATCCTCGATCGTAAGAAATAGATTTTCTTTAAATTAATTATTTATGAACCGATGTTATTTTCTTATATCCAGTAGACAATATTTCTTCAAGTTTGAAAACATTCTCCTCCCCCCCCCCGCCATAAACAAAAAGAAACAGTGAAAAATGTTCGATAGCGTTATAACTAAGTTTTGAGTTTTCACTCCCATTTCGCGCTGCCCCCCTCCCCCCCAAAAAAAAGACCAACAAAAAATTACTTGAGGTAAGGCGATCTTGCTAGACATGTGTAAAATATTTTGAGCCAATAATGGGGTTTTATTTTTATTTGTTGACTAATTTTAATTTAAAAAAAGGCAGACAAAGTGAGCCACCGATTGATAAATGAACAAGCAGAACTTCCTCTATCATTTTCTGTGATATATATATATATATATATTCACAAGTGTATTCCACAGTAACTGACCCAACATTTGGAAGCAAAAAGTTAACTTTAAATAATTAGAATATAATAAGTAAAGTATTAAATATAAACTAGTTTATTTCACTGACAGCCAAATTGTTTATTGTGAAAAAGGTTTTTCTCACAATGGGGTAGGAAGATTGCTTGTTAATAACTTCTGTATCCCAAAAAACATAAAGTAATACTTGTTAAAAATTTTCAGTTTAATGTTTCCTAAAGATGGTCTATTTTTAGATGTAATTCACCTATATATATATATATATAGATAGATAGATAGATAGAAAGATAAATAGATTCAATGTCTACAGTTCCAGAACTTATATTGGTAAAAGAATGCAATCAAACAAAATTTCAAAAATTAAAAATTCTAGCATGAAAGACTGACATCCTTTACAGTTTTGTTTTCTTTTAAACCATACATGCATACATATATTGAAAATTTGTGTTTTGCAGATAAAAGAGAAATTTTTTGATCATTTCAATGATGCAATTAACACCTGTTGTAGCTAAGAGACTGCATGAGAGCCACTTAATGACAAAGGAAAACGTTGTTGAAAATTTAGCAAATGCTTCAATAAATCCTACCAGCAGGCAATTATATCACTTGTTTGAGATGTGGAAGGTGAAAAATTTGGGAACTCCAATAAATGCATTGGACAAAATAAAAGAAAAAATCCCCATCTATGAAAGTGCTGGTAAGACTTTACGCTTTTCCACATGGCCTCTTAGAAATAAAACTTACATAAGTACATTCTCATGCATTAATTTCTTTTAATAGGAGCAACAGTTGTAGTAGAAACAACAAGCACTAGGGCAGTTCTCATTGTCACAACAGACATGAAGAGAATTCATAGACTGAATGCCTGCAAGGAAACTGTGTTTGTAGACTCAACTTCTAGTTGTGACGCCATGAGATCTACATCAACCTTTCTGCTTACAGCAGCAAAAGTTGGAGCCCTTCCTATTGCTGCTTTAGTCCATGAATCGCAAACTACACATGGATATTTAGCAGCATTTACTTTGCTGAAACTGCATTTCCCAGCATGTTTTGGAGGAGAACAAGTACTAATATATTTTATTATTATTGTTTTATTTGTGTATCCTTTTATTAATGCATGTATTACCTCATTAATTAAGTAACCTATCCTATTTATATGCATTTTGTCTCATTATTTTTATCACTTATTTTAGGAACCTCTTATATTCATGACTGATGACTCAACAGCTGAAAAAACAGCACTTAAGATGGCATTTCCAAATGCTAGACAGTTGTTATGTCACTTTCATGTGGCGCAAGCAGACTGGAGGTGGATAAATACAAATGATGAAATCCCCCAACTGATAAAAAGAAAATGATGAAATTGTTCCAAAATGTAAGTCCATCAATTCATTATTATTATAAAACATAATGAAATGTTAACACTAAATAAGCTGGCTTTTTTTTTAAATAATGAAATACATTTTGCTTCTTAAAAACAATTAAATAATCTGAAAATATTTATAAAAATTATAAATCTTTTATATACATTTGCTTTTTTAATTTGAGTGAGACAATGATTACAATGTATTGCAGGCTGAAACAATTACCAAATGTATAATGTTACCTTTTATGTTTTGTTATGTATATATATATATATATATATTTATTTATAAATATGTATGGTATGTCCAGACCGGTATATAAGTTGTTATGTGCCCCTATGCTCTAAGAAAATTGCCTCCCTCCCTATATGCACTATGCCCCCATCAGCACAAACAAGAAAACAAGCCTCCGTTTCCCAGGCTAGTCTTATACTTGAATACATTATAAGAATTGAATGGAAGATTGCGCTATAATAGTATAGTGTACATTTCGGCGAATGTTCTGCCTTTTTTTTTCTACCCCCCCCCCCCCAATAATTTTTGCAATATTCTTTAAAATAAATTGAAAAATAAAAGCAAATACCACCCCCTGAGTTTTTCAACCCTGTGCTGAAACACAGAATGACATAGTCATAAATTCGGCATTGAGTAGATGTACATGTGGCTGTTTATAATTTTTTTTATTTCTCTCTCTTGCTTTGCAGTTTTGATTGAACAGTATGATCGGTTTTCCATTAATAGTTATCCTTATAAGTTATTTAATTTATTTTAGGTTATGTATGCTGAAACTAATGAACAACTTGAACTTTCAATGAAGAACTTTGATGAAGGTACTAGTAAATATCCTAAATATAGAGAGAGATTTCATACATTTTATTTACGAAAGGCAGAGTGGCTTCAACTTGAAAGGAATAAGATTTTGACAAGGGGTAACAACACCAATAATTATGCAGAAGCATCAATGAGAATCTGGAAAGATGTCATTCTTTCCAGAACGAAAGCTTTTAATGTAGTAGCTCTGACTGAGTTTTGTATTTCTGTCTGGGAAGAATACCTCAAGTTGAGATTATTAGAATTTTCAAATAATAGAAGAAAAACAAACAAGTTTTCATTATGTTCCCAACTTTCAAAAAAAATTAATCATTTGAAACTTAAGGATTGTGTGAAAGTTGAAGAACATGTGTATCAAATTCCAGCAAAGTCAAGCAATTTATTCTACACTGTGGATACAGAAATAGGAGTTTGTTCCTGCCTTCAAGGTCAAAATGGAGCTCTATGTAAACATCAGTTTTTTCTGCAGACCAATTTGAACCTTCATTTACCAAATGCTCCTGTCTTAAGCTTTGAAGAGAGACATGAAATTGCTTTTCTTGCCTGTGGAGACGACTGTCCACCAATAAACTTCTTTCTTTATTTTGAAAAAACTGCAACAGAAAATCAAAAAAATTAAAAATATTGAAGATACTAGTGAAATAAATGAAAGTCCTAAAGCTACAACCTCACCACAGTTAATTACTAGTCCAATAGCCACATCGAAAGTAAAAGAAAGTTTATTAAATGAAATTAAAAGAATGCTCGAAGCAGATGTTCCTCAGTCAACTATTATAAAATTACAAGTAGAGTGACAAAAGAGGAAAGGCAAAGATGAAATTAATGCTAGTTTTAAAACAATGCAGCTAGCACGTCATGCAAAAAAAAAAAAAATGTTTGCAGAAAATTAAAGTCCAGCCCATGTCAATTAGTCGACGAAGGCCTGGAATTACACATGGATCAAGAAGAGTACCATCAGGAAGACCACACACAATACATCATAACAGTTTAATAAAACTGAAAAAGAAACATTGTCTTACAGAGAACATTCAAAAGTTCAGCTGTTAAATTCCATTCTTTCAGGGCTTGGATTATATAATTTTTAGTAATTAATTATACTTAGAAATAAATTAACATATTTTGCTTTTTGTTTCATATGCAAGGCATTATTTGATATCTACTATCTAATGTTTCAGTTATTCCATGTTTTATAATTCCGAAATCTATTCATCTCGGCCATATTCCCACAATTTTTTGCATGAATAATTCGTACTGAGGAAATTTTACTCTCTTACTAATTGTGAAGCAGAAAAAAAATCTACTTGAAATTTAACTATACACCACTTTCTATGTGATACTAATATGATGAAGTTAAAAGCTTAATACTAACTTTTACAGTACTTGCTGTTTCAATTAGAAGTATAGGTATTTAAAAGAATAACAAAGAAAATATTTCTGTACAAAAAAAGCATTTCTTTTGTTATATATAAACAGTTATATTGTTATATATTATGATATATAAACAGTAATGAGTATTGTCTATTTTGAATTATTAATTTATTATGTCTTATATGTTAATATGTCTTATATGTCTTAATGTAACTTTTTTTTATGTGTGCATGAGCATAGATTGCAGAAAAGCTAGAGTGTAACTTTTTTTTATGTGTGCATGACACCTTACCTTTGCAAACATTGCAGTTATTATTAGTACATTTTTTGTTCATAATAAATGTTTGAATAAGGAATGTAACAAATATTGATTTGGCCAAATAACCTGGTACCGAATATTCGGCTATTTCTTCTAATTTCTAGAAATATGTTGTAATAGAAAGTACTTGTCAAATTTAAAAGTATTCACAATGTGAAACACCAATTCCACACATTAATGTATGATGTTTAACTTAATTGTCTGTTAAGAATCTGAAAGACGTATTTTTTCTATTGTTTTGAATGCAATAAAACTGAGAATTGCACCCACAAGAGGAGCAGAAAAGGAAGATTCTAATGTAAGCATTAGCATTATTTTACTAATTATTTAATTCAAATTAAAGAAATGCCATTGCTTAGTGAACTTTTATTTTGCTCAAAATAGTTTTATGAAGATGTTTTAAAAGTTATAAAGTTACTATTTTTATTTTATAGTTTTTTAGATACCCATAAAAGATTTTTTTAAATTTAATGCATTTAACTTGTATACATTTTTATTTTCAAAATCCCCAACAACTTATGCTATCTTAATACTCATGATATGTTCCAGTCTTTTCACATTTATCTCTTACCCAATATTCACTATAAATCAGTCCACTCAAGCAATGTCCGACTTCTACTTTGTTAACAAAAACAAAATGAAAGTCTCATATTCTCCGTCATAATTAACTATTGCCAGCTTTTCGAAAGCAAATGCTAAGTATAAAATACAATATTATAACTTAAAAATCTGTTTTTGTTCAGTCAAACCTAAAAACAATGTTTAAACAAGTATTTTTTCTTAATTATTTTTAGTTAGCAAAACTACATACTAAGGCAATATTTTGAAATAACTATCATACAATTTTAAATGTTTAAGATCCCTATGCGACATTTTACCATACCAAATATTCGGCCTAGCAGAATATTCGACGAGGTCATGAAATGACTATTTGGCCAGCAGAGCAAAAAAAAAAAAATAATAATTAAATAATCTGTGGTTATCAAAATTATTTCAACTATTCGAGTTGTTTGGTAGTTACTTACTTAAAAGGTAGAAGTGATTAAAGGAATAAAAATGAAAATTGCTATTTCAGAATTGATGAAATAAATAAATTTCTTTGCTTAAAATTTTTTTGTTGTTTTTCTTTGTTGTGATATTTTTTTAATAAATCTATAATCCAGTTGATTTTTTCCTTCAATGTTCAAATTGGTTAGACGTCATTTTTATTTCTTTTTATTTACCACACTTGGTTATCATCATAAAGAATATGCACAATGAAATCATCAACATATGATATCCAAATAAAAGCAAACATTTAGCAAGTCTTAGTATTTTAATATTTTTATTAAGTCTCTTATCCACTGAACATACAAATAATACTAATTGACTTAACACTAAATAAAAAGTAAAATGCTTGCCTGTGTGAAAAATTATTGCGCAAAACCCATTGTGCGAAAACCAGCATTAAGAAGTCACAAAACTATTGTGCATACATTCTTTGAGTAAAAAGAAACTTATTTATCAACTCATAAAATTGTGCGCTTCAGGATGCAAATAATAAAATTATTACGTATTAAAAACGTATATGAAATAATTTCAATAAAACAACTATTAAATTATGACAATAATAATTTATTTAATGAACTTACGGGTCGGTCGTTCCTGGAGTTAGTTTACTAATTTAAACTTTGCTAAGAATCATTCATTAATTATTCAATAATATACCCTGTTTCATCAAACTGGACGTAGTTTTACACTACTACGCAACGAAAACATCTGTACTAAGGAGTAATAATAGAATAATAAGTTATCAAAATAACATATTTTAGTGACGTGCACAATAATCACCAACAGACAATTGATCAACTATATTTTTTTCAGTAGCGATCATACTATTCAGAGATTCTCAAGCTATTTCTACTAATTATTAGCATTATAAAAATTTCAAAATCCTTCAAGGACAGTACAATTTTAAATTTCAAGGCGGTTTACGTCCAGTGAGTTCGGAGTACGAAGTTCAGCGCAGCGAAAGTTCGTATGCAATTGATGAAATATCTTTTATGTTATTCATTAAATCTTGTTTAGCAAAACACTTCCTGCATAATTCATTATCATTTTTCAGTCAAAACTAAAGATCAAAAAGTACCCTGTTTGAAACCTTTAATTTAGAATTAAAAAGCACAGCTCAAAATTTACTGGGAGCAATTCAGTTACATGCGAGCAGCCATGTTGTTTATGTCACGTGATTTCCGTCTTCCGCCTTGGCTGCGAAGGATTGGCGAAAAATTTTTGTTGTTTTAAGGGATCGAGCCAAAGGCTCTGCACGCACCGCAATACGGAATGTCGCCACAGTGGGGGCTCCCGTTCGGACGCCGTCCACACTAGTCGTTAATGACTCCGATAATGCTCATTCGCCCATTAGTGCTCTAGTCTGTACGCGGCTTTAGTAACTTTGAACTTACCATAATTTTTAATCTTTGTTACGTTTCAACTTCTTAGTACGAACTTGCACGGACGTCATTTTGTCATGCCCATTTGAAAAATTCGGCCAAAAATAAAATAATGTTTGGCAAAATTCTTGTAAATTTTAGCGATCATGCAAGTTAATTACATGAATTAAACATTTCAGCCTTGTTAAATAATCTTGTTTTAAAAAATATTTTTTCCTAAAATGTTTTTTTTCTTTGCCCTGTAATTTTAAATTGAGTTTTTTAAATTTTTGATTATCTTTAGCAATTGTCTATTGGTAATTTTTTTTCCTAGATTATAAAACAATTGTTAAATTTGAGAGAGAAAAGTAAACCTAATGTTTTCGATAGTGCCTCTTCTTGGTCTCAGAATTTCATTAATCAAGTAGCTCAATATTAAACATGTATCTAAATAAAAGATCAGCTATTGTGTGTTTAAATCTCAAGTATGTTTATTTTGTAATAATAATCTTGCTCTTTTCATATTGCAATCTTTTTTTTTTTTTTTTTCACTTCACTAGATTTTTCACTTCACTCCTTATTCATTGATATTTTAAATCTTTGGTAGATATGAAATAGTTATTTCAGTTTAAAAAGTTAATGCTCGGAAACGTGTTTTTTTTCTTATAAAAATGCAATGGGTTTTTATAAATTACACTGAATTCATAGCAACTCTTTATGTATAAATATAAGATCCGAATGTGATTAATAAGTAAGTACCCATTACTGAACAATTTAATTAAGGCTTGTTTGTCATTGAGCCATGACTACTATTTAGGCTACTATTTTCATGCTTTTATGCTACTAAAAGCAACTATTTTTGTCCCACTTCTTCTGTGGCAACCCTCATGTACATGCGAACATATATAAACCTTATTAGTGTCCCTCTTAATAAAAATTTCAAATTAGATCTGCAAATGCATGCATTCCGGAATTTTTTATTGTAAACATAGGATTTGTTTTAAAATCTTGATCACATCTTTATAAAAAGATTTTTTAATAAGTTTTTTAATTGTAGCAAATAGAGATGGGAATAGTCGGAAAAAAAACGGAAATTTTTGGGAAAAAAACAATTTTTTTTGGTTTTTTTTTCTGAAGAAGTTTATTTTCCACTGGAAAAATTGAAAATTTTGAAATTTCTAGTATAAAATAATACATTCAGAAATTTATAATAGTTGCATTCGAATTTTCTTTCTTTAAATATTTTATATTTTAAAATATTTTTTTCTTTAAATATTTTATATATTTTAATATAACACAAAGTTTCCCTTTTGTACGAGAAAAAAGGACAGAGATATTTAATTTCAAAGCTTGGAATTCTTTCTCATTTTCTCGGACATTATTAAGGGGTCGGTTAAAAAATCCTAATGAAGTATTCATTGAAGAATGAATAGAATGAATATTTCACCGAAAATTTTTAACCAATGCCTTAATGCAGGCCAAAAAATCGTGAAAAAAATACCAAACATTGAAACTAAATATCTCTGTCTATTTTTGTCATACAGAAGGGAAACATTTTGGGTTATGTTCGTTAGGATGGGCGGGCATCAACTTTTCCTAAAATATGAATATAAAGTCTGGGGGACTGTATAAAAAGTTAGTTTCTGTAATTTTCACAAAATTGATTTTTGTTTAATTTAAAAATGCTATTATCATAAATACTTACTGTTTTTTTTTTATAACTGGAAATATATGTTTGTGACCAACGGTTGCTGAGATAAAAGCCTCCTGAGGACTTTGTTTTGCACCCTGTGTATATACATATATATAAATGCATGTAAGAACAAGCTTTGGGAAAAAAAAATAAGCAAATTTGTAAAAAAATATTTGATAATTTAGAAAAGTTACATATGCTAAAATATATTTGATTTATAACCATTACTTCTGTTTTGAGTTAATTACTTTTACATTAAAAATAATGAGAAATCGATAAAAAAATGTTGCTTTAAAATTTAAGATTAACTTTGGATTGAAATTTAATTTTAATTTTGTGATTAACTTTAATCCGAATCAGTATCTGAATTTATTGAAGCAACGTTGCTTTAAGATGAACATTCACATTCCATTGCAATACAGAACTTGGGCTCTTCATTAAAAAATCCTAAATTCCAGCAAATAGCAACTAATTTTATGTGAACTAAACAGTATTTTAAGTTTTGCTTCAGCTTTAGAATTCTAAACGTAAACCAATACAAATACAGTTTCGGTTTGGATTTAGATTAGAAAGCTTAACAGAAATTAATGTAGTTTTGGTTTGTATTTGGACTGGAAAATAAATTAAAACTGAAAATCTTTTTACAGACAAAAAAATTATATTGCAAGAATTTTTTTTTTTTCAAACAAACTTTTCAACAATGAAAGATTGATATTGACAATATTTATAATGAGACATTTTCTTTCTTTAAATTGGCAGTAGAAAATGTTATTGTAACGATTATACAAAAGGTCAGAATCAGTAAGGTTACAAAGATATATATAATGAAAAAAACATTTACAAATTATTTTCAATAGAAACACCCCGATTTTTCCAGAAAAAAACCGGAAAAAACTGGTTTTTTCCACCACCTCAAAATTTCCGGAAATTTTACATCCCTAGTAGCACTTTGAATACATTTGAGACTGAAAAGGTAAAACGGTAGCACTTAATAATGTTTTAGATTGAAAAAAGTATAGAAAATAATTTTTTTATAGAAATTTTTAAAAATTTATTTATATGAAATAAATTAATATAAATTCATTAGCTCATGTAGTTCGAGGGCCTTTTCAGTATGGCTTTTTAAATAAAAGCTACCCGAGTTTTAAAAAAAATGTGATTTAAAATGTTTTTATAAAATAGAATCTCTTGCTCTTCAAGCTGTAGTTCACAAAAAAAGCAAGTTCCCTCTGAAGCAGTCAGCATAGCTAGAACAAGATTTTTGGGGGGAGGGCATTTCTTCGAGAGAAGTGAACTAATTTCATTGTTTTCCAAGAAAAATGTATCAAATGCTAGCCAATGTTCACCATTTCAGGAGGGGGGGGGGGGGGGGTAACCTCCTTTATCTGTGCCAGTGCGTCTGAAGTTAATGGTTTGCCAATGGTTTGAAAACCATATGGTTCTGTGATAAAAATTATTTCACGAGAGTCACTTTCTTGACTATAAGTTGCTTTTCTTACGATCAGTTAATTACGATCATTGTTTTTAGATAAGAATCACCATTTTCATTTTATCAACTGTTTAATTTTGACACTGATAAAAATTGTATCTATCATTGCAAGCAAATATCGTTCCCCCTACCCCCTCCCCCTAATCAAAACCTGTTAAGTGGATCATTTCCTGGCTATCTCTCATTCTCAGTATTATTTTGCAATTTTATGAATATTTATATGATTAGCATATTTTTGTCATTTCTTTTTCAGCATACACTATCTTTATATTATATATATTTTTAGTTTTTGTGTTCAGGTTTGATATGGAAAATATAATAATTGGAAGATATAATTTGGCTTTAGGTCTATCATGGTTATTTTTATGCTATCCTTTGCCTTAGCCATATCAGATTTCATTTCATGCTTACTTTTTGGTATAGTTTTTAAAATTATTTTTACCTTCAAATCTTCTATCACCAATTACCTTTTATTTGGTTGTAAATTCAGAACAAGAATTGCCTAAAAATTGTTAAGAAAAACCAAAGGCATTTTAAAATATGAAAAAAAAAATTCTTTTTTAAAATAGTGTCTTTAGGTATAATTTTTTCATGTAAATAAATAGTTTCTTTGAAAATTATGATATTTTGCAATGAAACACTATAAAATGATCAAACAAATCAATGACTTGAAAATTGGAAAATTTCTTGTTCTCCTGACCTTCAGATTTCAGTGAGTCGACTCTGACTTTGTGTGTGTAATGAAATAAATTTTGGGTTTGTTTTGAATTGAGCAGGGGTTTATGTTCTCATATTGTTTCATACCTCACTTTAGTGTACTTTACTCATTAAAATCTACTTGTTATGTATATTAAAAATACTTCAAATTAAAAGTCGGAAATTATAAAAACATCACTTTAATGAGTCAAAAGAAAAGTCTTACTCATTCATTCTATGTTAACCCTTTCTAAGGCAGTGGGAAGTATGCTTCCCACCAAATTCATCAAGTTCTAGATCAGGGTTTCTCAACGGAAGCCATATGGCCCCCTTGGGGGCCACATAAAAAATCTGGGGACCACAGTGAAAAATAGTAAAATAGGGGAGACCACGAACCAATCATTTCAAACTGATAAAATATTCCACATTCCAACAAATAGTAAAATATCACACATTATTCTGATCAAATTTATTAAAAGTCTGTAATGTACGCAGTGGTGTAACGATTTTGGTTGGGGGCCCCCTCGCAAATATTTTGTTTGGGTCGCCCTGTATTCACCGTTGTAAAAAAACCTAAAAAAGTATAAGTACTTGCAAATAATATGCAGGTTAAGTTATATTACTATGTCCTACGTAGTATGTATTTCTATCGAAGTATACAGTACTTGATACACTACCTAAATAAACATAGCCCCTTTTTTTTAAAAAATCTATAATTATTGTGATTTGATTTTCTTAAGTTACCAAGGGCTAAGATTATTTAAAATTTAAAGCATACATAAATGTTTCGTATGCAGTACTATACAATACAATACAAAATGTACAACAACAACAAGCGCTAGACCCAACAAGGTTGGTGAAAAGATGACATTTTTCCACTAATGAACAATTCTTGCTTGACTTCTTCCTCCTCTTCTTCCTGTCCTTACTTTTATCTTGAATGTTCATTTGCATGAAAGAAAAAGAAAAAACAGTATCAATTTACATATTTCAATTGGCTGCTCTCTTCCCCCAGTGATGATCCAAACCTTCTTTAAAAGACTTAACATCCTTAGAATTAACAATGTACAATGGCAAAGTGTTCCAATCGTCGACAACTACTGAAAAAACAATGTTTCCTACACTCCCTTTTAAATTGCAATTTAAATAATTTCAATTCATTTCCCCGAGTCCTGTTACTAAGAGAAAATTGTAAACCTTCTATTTCATTTAACTTTATAAATTTGAACAACTGAATCAAATCTCCCTGCTTCCTTCTTTCTTGTAGCGTATACATGTTAAATTTCTTTAATTCTGTCTTCATAAGCCATACCTAAGGTTCCTTTAATAATTTTTGTAGACCTGTGTTGAACTTGAACTTTTACCAGCATGTCATACTAGTTTTAACTGTTGAGTGAATAGACCTAAATGAAGATTTTGCACTTTAAATTTTTATCTTATTTAATTAATAAAATATAAATTTAACCTACATAAAATGAATTAACCAGTCCAATGAATAAATGTCCAACTCCAACAAGGAAATTTACTAAAAACAAAGTTTACTTAAATTTGTCGGAACGTCTGCTTTTCTTTGATGCAAAAATCTCAACAACTTCTTTCATGTCGATTCTCTGAGCAGTTTCATTTTCCACGCATAATATACTCCCAAAAAAAAGTCCCCAAAGCTTCTCTTGGAGCATGGTACTTCTTAAGTAGTTCTTTATCATTTTTAACTTAGAGAAAGATCGTTCACTGATCACCACTCACAGCTGGGGTTAAAAAAAGTAAATAAGCGGTACACACGTTTGGTATGCTGCACGCCAACACATAATTTTCTAGAAGGAAATATGTTACATCATAAACAGTTTTACAGTTTTTGATTTCACCACGCAACGCTAAGCAGAAGCTCTGCAGTTCATTGGGGAAGTCATTTTGTAGGTCTTCTGTGTATTCCACTGCCAATTGATTTGCTTTTTTGTGTAGTTCATCATCATTTACCGATGAAAGGAAATCAGGCTTAAGGACATCAAAAAGACTAGCGACTTCGTTGAGGCCCTCAAAACGACTAATGATTTGATTTATGGCAATATCTAGAGTCTCGTTATCATAACCCCCTTAACTAGATGCCTAGCGATTTGCGGGGAAAGTTGGCCGCAGATTTTAGTTACCTTTTCTCCCACCAGAAACGCTACTTATTTGCTATAACAAACCGCGCTCTTTCCATTAGTTTGAAGGGTAGAAAATTGGTTTTCCATTGCTATTTCTTCTTTTTTCCCCAAATAATTTGATTCTTTGGGTTAAAAACGGTCCTTTTAGGACCAATGTAACTTAAAGAAAGCTGGTTTACTGTGTTGTTCCATTTTGCACATCAAATTCAGTAAAAGAAAAAAATAGTTTCAATCGGACATTAGTTTGCGTGAAAAATGGATCTCCGCTATATCAAGACAAGGGAATTATTATTATTATTATTATTATTATTATTATTACAATGTGCGTGTCTTTCATAACGTCTATTTGGAAAAATATTTAAAACAAATTAATTAATTAATAACAATATAGTGCAAAACTATTTTTATATAAATACACATTTATTATGTTGTCCAATTTTTACTGTAGCTTGTCCCTTGGAATACGGTTGATTATATATTATGATGCATTTTATATTATGCAAATATTAATTAAATTGAACTTATTGACTTTTTATTAAAAAAATTTAACTATTTATACGAAGACATGTATGAATCAATAAGAAATATTGAAAGTTAGTAAGGAATGAAATACAAATTATTATTCGTGCATAGAATCATATTTCGAGAACATATTTAATTCTATGGATGAATTAAGGAGAATAATTTGGAAGTAATATTTGTCCTATTCTTCATGCCTAAAATATGGGCCTCGGTGGCTGAGCGGTCAAATCGACTGGCTCCGGTGCCTCCCTGCGCGGAGAGAAAGAGGCGTGGGTTCGAGTCCCACCTTTGCCATGGGTGTATTTCCTTCTTTGTATATTAAAATCTGTTGTGCTGTCTTGTTCTATCTGTTCTTTCCTCTCAATCACCACATCCGGTTAAACCCTCGTCAGGGTAGGTACGGTGGTGATTGATGAGGTATAAATAAATAAAGAAATGCCTAAAATATCACTTCAGTATAATGCATAATAAATTGTAATTATTCGCATATTTAAACATTTTTATTTTATTTATGTATAATTTTCATTTATTTATTTATAATTTTATTTATTGAAACCAAAAGGACTGGTTTTTTCTTTCGGGAGGGGGGGGGGGGATAGAGAAGTTTCTATGATAAGATTAAATTTGATTCTATTATAAGAATAAAAACTTGACTTTTATGCCAAATTTTTATAATTTGCCTAAATGAAGAATTTGGTTCCAAATTTCCTAATTTAACGCTTTTTGAAGCAATGATTTCTTGGAAAATATTCGTTTGCGAGAAAATATATCTGCCACTCTAAGTACATTTAAAAGCATTTCAAAACTTTGAACAAGATCACTATAAGTAAATAATAATAATAAAAAGACATTCTTCTAAAACAGATTAAGTCCATATAACTATCTACTCAAATATATATCACATGTATAGTTTTGCTGTTAATCGATCATGGAGGTGATACCATTACATCTTCTCAAAAATTTTCAAAATGCTCGTAATAAATCTTTAATTATTTTATCCATAGCATCGTTATCAAACAAATATTAAAATTAAAAGTTTTAGTCAAGAGCTGGATTTTTATTTGTTTCCTTTGTTAAAAAGGCTAGTTGAAATTATGTGCATTATATTCTTTACGTATGAATTGCATAAATAATTATTTTATTTTTTTTTCTCTGCTTTATTTAAATATTTTTTCTAAACATTTTTTAATGTTTGCAATAGAACCTTCGATTGTAACAAAATTAATATTTCGTAAGTTCGATTTTGATTTAAAATATGAAAGTATTTGAAGTAGTATTTCGTAATCGAAATTTGACGTATTGTCCGTGGTACAGGTTGGTTGAGTACGCGAGTGTTCTCGACTTTTGCAACTGGTCGTATAGAAAAAAATGCTAAAAATATATTTTTTTAATGGAAATGCTTAAAATTTCTTTTTTTTTAACCACTTCTTTATATATATATTCCATTAAACTCGGAAATAATAGTAATAACAATTTTAAAAATAAGTGATGACATGCAATTATAATTTTGAGTGCATTTATAGATTACAGAAACAGTGTTTTTTTTTTTTTTTTGATAGTTGAATGAAAGTGTTACAGATTTTTATTACATAGCTATTAAAGGATGTTGCTGCACAGCACGTTTGCAAATTAAAAAAGAAAAATTGTTTCTTAAGCGAGTTTCATATTACACTCTAAAAGATTTAAATCATTACTTTAAAGAATATTCTGTTCATTTGTGTAAAAAAAAATTTCTTTTAAAATATACCTACAATTAGAAGAAAAATACTTTAATAAAAGAAAAGTTTCAAGTTGATGCTCCGTTAGAATGCTCCTAGACTAACGAGATATCAAAAATTAATAATATCACTTAGTTTCCCACTGTTTTACTGCACCATAACGTAAGAGCGAAAAAAATAATTATTGAGTCATATGATTAAATATGAAAAAAAAATGAAATGATTTTTTTAAAAGAACAATTTTTACCACTTTTTATCGCAATTTATCAAGCGTTTACAAGTAAAATACCGTTTTCCAATAGCAAATAGGTAGTGCCCTCTAGCGGTGTTTTCGTTGTCAGTGGGAGAAATTCGGTGCCGGTAGGGTAATGGGTTTCGCTCCATTTCGGAAGGCATCTAGTTAAGGGGGCTATGCTCGTTATAAACTGTTACTTCATATTGTTTTAACGGATTTGAGAGCCGCTCATCTACAGCCAACTCATCAAAGTGTTTTTTAACTTTGGCAGTTCTTTTATTTCTGAACTTACAAGTTATGCCCCATTGCTGAGCAATGGCGGTAGCTGTCACTAATGAAGTTTCAAAGTTTTTCCTAAGGTCCGTCAATGTTTTAACAGCATTTTCCAACAAGGTAACTGCTTTGGATATGTCTGCGTCTTTTGTTTGAAGGAGTTTCAAGGCCAGGTTTGTTGTCTCCAGATTTAATGTGTGAAAGACTTTAAAAAACAAACTCAAATTTTTCAAGATTCATTTTTAAAGCATTTGCTTGGTTTTTTTCCGCTTGATTTAGTGCTAGTACAAATACAAAAGTGACGACCAGCAAGAGGACCCAGCTAGGCTGGTCCTAGTCAATTTAGCAGTCCCCGATGAACATTAAGAGCTTTCTTAAAAGTTTTTACCCCACTGCATCCGGTAAACTATTCCAACTGCCTACAACCCTATTGAAGTAGTAATTTTTCCTAATTTCAAGATTAGCCTGAGATTTGAAAGGCTTAAAACAATGACCTCTGGTTCTACTTTCAGCACATAGCTGTAGTCCAACAACATTTCCCGTTTTAATGAATTTAAACAACTGAATCATGTCCCCTCTGACTCTCCTTTGCTCAAGACTATACATATTGAGCCTTTTAAGCCTAACCTCATAATATAAGTCTGAAAGAAGACTTACGAATCTTGTAAACCTCCTTTGAACCCTTACCAATAAGGTAATATCCTTTTTTAGGTATGGAGACCAAAACTGAACAGCATACTCCAAATGAGGTCTTACCAGACTTCTGTACAATGGCAATACAACTTCCTTATACCTGTTCGAAATAGCCTTATTGATAAACCCGAGCATCCTGTTAGCTTTGTTACTTACTATGCTACATGGCTGACTGGACTTGAAGTTGTGGCTAATCAATACTCCTAGGTCAACAACTGCTTCTGCTTCCCTAATGACGCAACCTTGTAAATAATAGGTTGCATGTTTATTCCCATGACCAAAATGAAGCACTTGACATTTCCCAATATTAAAAGACATACCCCACCTAGAAATTTGATATTTAAATCCTCTTGTAACTGATTGACTTGTTCCTCAGTGTCCACAATTCCCATGATTTTGACATAATCAGCAAAAATATTGATGTTCCCAGGAATACTCTTTGAGTAATATCATTAATAAAAATAATAAATATTATAGGTCCTAAAACTGAACCTTGTGGAACACCACTCAAAAAATCAATCCACTCAGAACCCTTCACTACTACTCTCTGTTTCCTCCTAGTCCAGGGGTCGCCAACCTGCGGCTCGCGAGCCACTTGCGGCTCTTTAGTTCCATACTCAAATATTGTTTATTTAAAAAAAAATTTTGAATCGACAAAAGAGGATTAGGCACCGTTTCTATCGGAAGCTCTCGAATGACGCCGTTGTGACTATCCTGAATTAAGCCCCCCCCCCCCCCCTCTCTTCCGAACGGATCGGTTTGTGTCGCTGTGGAATGATTGTCACACGCCAGCTCGTGTGGCTTTTTGACACTATAGGTTCTTTGAGAGCTCTTGTGATTTCCGTAGGGGCTCGCTTCATCTACCGCGTGGTGACGTACGAAGGCGTGTGCCTCGAGACAACCGGACGCCAAGCTCTGCGCTAATCATAGTGGACAGTGACTTGTGACGCCGTGATGGTCTACGAATCAACGATGAGCGCAAATGACAGCGCCCCCTGATTCTGTTTTCCGAGTTCAGGAACTTTAAAGTTTTGGACTTTAAAATAATTCAGTTGTTAATTGGACAGCCGAGATAACGGGTTTCGTGGTGAACAGGTGAACGCCGGCTGTGCAACTCGCCAAAATTCCTTGAAGATATCACACCGTCTTCCGATCTTTCTATGTAGGTTTTAATTCGCTTTCGACGCAAGACGATTTGGCGTCTTCACCAGTGCTTTGGCTGTGACGTATAGTTTGTTGTTTCGAGTAGAAGAGTCAGAAGCGAATTATCTTCTCAAAGGTATGTATGCACATATATAATAATTATAATAAAACCGAAGAAAATTTAGGTAACATAATAGGTATTATATTTTTAAAATACATATAATACATATTTTTTTCCAAATAAGATACCTAACTACTTTTTGAAGTCAATGTCAAACTAAGTACTACTGTTGGATATTACCGCGAAAGTGTTTTTATTAAAATATATATTTAATAAATTACCTATTTTATTATTTATCTGTTTTATAGCTTTTATTATTTAAAAATTGCATTAAAATAATAATTATAAGTGTAAGTACCTATAAATTGTTATATAATAAACCTATTTTCGAACTCTGAGGATCAAAGCAGGTACTATCCATATTGCTAAAGGAGAGCTATGAAAGAATTTGCGCATGCGTCAGGTCTGCTTCGAATTTATCGGAATAAGGGTGATCGGTTGATATGAGACATTACGATGAGTGTTTTTTTTTTTTTTTTTTTTTACTTTTCTTTTTCCCCCTGTATTAGTTCAGCCTAACGGGCGTGGGTTTGTGCGGAAGTTTTATTTTATTGGTTTATTTTTTCTTTCCCTTTCAAAGCGGATCTTGGAAAATTATATAAAACTTTTCAGCAATGCTGCCGCGATGTATTTTCTTAATAAATAATTTCAACTTGAACTTCAAATATGTATAATCTTTTTAATGGTACCGACTGAAACCCCGGAAATTTTACTGGCACGTTTTGGATGAGTTACCGGAGCATCAGTGGCTCAACCAGCAGGAGAACCATTATGGACCCGTGCCCCTCGCTCTCACAGTGATAATGTGAAATATTTTCAAAACTTCTTTACTCAAGAGCATAGATCTGGAGCGGATTAGTGGTTCAACGAGATTTTGTTTGGAAACTGAAATGGAGCAGGAGCAAAGAAGTTTATTGTGCTCCACTGATCGATTTTTTTAAGAAATATTTTAAATTTTTTAGTAGACAATAAAATGAATTTAAAAACGCAGATAAATAATACAATCTATTTAATTTCTTTGAAGCACGGCGCAGCGCGGAGTTGGAGTAGTGCTGGATCAAATATTTCTGTACATATTTTTAAAACCAAAACCGCACAGCCCACAGCTTGCAAATGCGTAGTAAGTTCATAATTTAGATACATTTTTAAATCATGCTCGTACTCTAAATTTTAATAGTCAAATTTAGCATACCGGATTGCTGGATATTTCATGCAATGGCAGAATCAGATTCCAGTTATTTAAAAATTTGTCGGATATCAAGAATCCGGTTCATACAACAAATAAATAATCTTCCGAAAAAACAATTTTTTTTTTCAAAAATTCTGATGGCGCAACTTGCACCATGCCCCCCCCCCCCCCCCCCCGGGCACTACTGTCCCTGGTCAAGCGAAGTTACGTAAGTGTCTTGGTAAAAACAAAGTTATTTTATCCGCGAAAGCATTAAATATTGTAGACAAGGGGAGGGGCGGAGGGATTTTAATTCCTTTAAAATATGAGAATTTTAATTACTCAGGAAATTACGTTATTTTCCCTTCTTTTTCGCCTTTCCCCCAACTACAAAAAAAATTTCCGCATGAGAAAAAATATATACAATGATCCCCCCCCCCCCCCCCCAAAAAAAAAAGAGGGATCATGAGCTGAGCGTAGAACAGTGGATTAACGAGATTTTGCTTGAAAACTGGAGCATAGCTGGTGTAAAAAATGTCTTGCGCTCTACTGCTCCATTTTTTAAAAAAAACTTTTTACTTTTTTCTCACATTAAAAAAAATGATAAAAAAGTTTCTCTATTAAAATCACTCGGAGCATGAAGCAGATAAACTCAAAATCCCTGCTAAAACCTTTTTGGTTGCGCCACTAAGAGTTAATTTTCCGTTTTTTTAAACACGAAATTTTATAACATTGTATGAAAACGTTCCTAAAAGCTTTATTTTTTACCTGAATAATGTGAGAAATAAATAGAGACGTTTTGTCTCGCATCAAACGAAACAGACTGCAAATTGGAAATTAAAAGCAACATCGGGGAAGAAAAGAAAAAACTATGAGATAGGAAGTGCACGCTTGTGTCCATTCACGAACCTATCGCCCCTTTTTGAAGTGGGACCGCGCGACCTTGATAGGTCTGCTTTTCGAGAAGGAACAGTAAGTATTTGCAGTTTTAGATTGTTTATATGTTTGGAAATTTTCATGGATTTCGGCATAGCTGGGCATAACACCTTTACTCGTGAATTAAGTATCTAATATTTTCCAAAGAAAAAAAAACTAAAATGTGCGGACTACGCCGTAATAAACACGTTCTGACAAGTCCGTTTGTGCCAGTCGGTGATCACCGCACACGGGAGGCGACTACAGATTCGACGAAACTATGTACTTATAGTCAATCAGTACGTGAGAGAGTGAGACAGAGTTTCGTGTCAAAATTATTTATTTCAATATTTAAATTATTAGAGAATTATTTATTTTATTTAGTTAAGTATTTTTAATTTGGAAATCCAGTTGTAAAATGTTTTTGATAAATTATATTTCATTATGCCCAGCTTCCCGTATGTATTTACGTAGGTATACGTTGACATAGTAAATTATTGTAAGACTTGTCATCTGCTGTTTTAGACGCAATCTACAAGCAATGTTAATCTGGTTCCATGTTAAGTAATTGGACGCAATCTACAAGCAATGTTAATCTGGCAAGCTCCGCGGTATCACTAGAAATTGTAAAAAGAGGCAAACCATTCACAGATGGTGAGTATGTCAAGGATTGCTTCATACGTGCATCTGAAGAACTGTTTCGTGATTTCAAAAACAAACCAGAAATCTTGAAAAAAATCAAAGATTTGCCACTATCCGCTAAAACAGTACAAGATAGAATAGCTAAAATGTCTTCAAATGTAACATATTTGCAGGTGGAAGATATTCAACTTTCTTCTGCCTTATCCCTTGCTATAGAGGAGTCGTGCGACATAAAAGACACGGCACAAGTTGCCCTTTTTGTCAGGTATGTGTCTTCCCAAGGTCCAAAAGAAGAGCTTCTAGGATTGCTACCGCTCTCGGGACAAACTAGAGGGGAAGATATAGCGAATGCCGTGCAAAAATACCTTGAAGACAATAACATCGACTTAAATAAAATTGTTTCTATAGCAACTGATGGAGCCAGAAGTATGACAGGAAAAAATAAAGGGGCAACAACTATTCTTCAGAGCAAAATAAACCACGAAATTCTTACGCTTCACTGCATAATACACCAAGAAGCGCTTTGTGCCCAAACATTTCTGGCCGAAATAGTTGAGATCATGAATTTGGTAATCAAGATTGTTAACAGCATCTTGTCAAAAGCGCTCTACCATCGTCAGTTTAAAGAATTCTTAAACGCAATGGAGACACAGTATCCCGACCTCCTTCTTCACCATAAAGTACGATGGCTTTCCAAAGGTAAGGTGTTGAAACGTTTTGCTTTGTGCTTGAATGAAATAAATACATTTCTCAATGAAAAAGGCATTAATCACCCTGAATTAGAGAACGACAAATGGTTGCAAAAATTTTACTTTATGGTGGATATCACAGAGAAATTAAATGAGCTGAATCTAAAACTGCAAGGAAAGGGAAACCCAGCCTATGTTTTGGTAGAAGAATTGGTTTGTTTCAAGGAAAAATTAATTATTTCTGCAGAAGATATTCAGAGCGGTAAATTACTTCATTTTCAATTTCTAAAGCAATATCGCGATAAAACCAGTGCAACTGTTGACACGAATTACTTCAGCACAGCTATAAAAAAACTTCAAGATGAATTTGCTGACAGATTTGAGCAATTCAAAACCAACAAAACCACTCTAGCATTCATAGTAAACCCTCTCAATACAAAGAGTAACGAAATCCACATTGAGCCATTTGGAGTTGACATTGGATCTATAGAAATGCAATTGACCGAATTAAAAAGTAAAGCTTTGTGGAGTGGAAAATTTACAGAGTTAAAAAGCAAGTTGGAAGAGTTAGACGTCCAGAAATGTATATACGTAACGCAACAAAAGTGGACAGCTTTAAAAGAAATGCGGCGAGTTGAGGAACTTATATTCGACGCATGGAATAGTTTTCCAGATTGCTACAGTGAGGTGAAGAAGTTGGCATTTGGAGTTCTGACTATCTTCGGCTCGACATATTCGTGCGAGCAAGCGTTTTCTTGCATGAATATAATTAAAAGTGAAGTAAGAAGCCAACTAACAAATGAAAATTTAGAGTCGTGTTTGAAACTTAAAACCACAAGCTATAAGCCAACTTTATCCAATCTTTCTAAAACCATGCAAAGTCATCGCTCCCATTGAATTTGTTTGTTATTGAAGTACAAGTTAGTGTTGTAAGTAAATGTTTAATTATTTTAATTTTTTACTTAAATAATAAGTAATTATCTAATAATGCCATATATATATATTATCTGATTTGTTGTAAAAATCACTACTTATATATGAATAAATAGATTAGATTTTTTTAATCAAAAAACTTTATTTATGCAAGTACTATTTATTGTTGGCAAGAAAAAATTTTGTGGCTCTTTAAAAACTTGAAATTTTGTAAATTGTAATTTTTGGCTCTTCCGACTCAAAAGGTTGCCGACCCCTGTCCTAGTCAGCCAATTTTTAACCCAAATTAAAGTTTTTCTACCAATACCAATATAAGCAAGTTTGCTAAGAAGAGCTTCATGCAGTACTTCATCGAACGCTTTCTGTAAGTCGATGTAAACAACATCTACGCACTTTTTATTATCTAATGCCATGGTAACCTTGTCATAGAAATGCAACAAATTAGTTGTACAGGACCTACCCTTCCTAAAACCATACTTAAAGCCAGTCAACACTCCATTTGCCTCCAGGAAATTCACTATTTTGATTTTGATCAGAGTTTCAAAAATTTTACAAAGAACTGAAGTAAGAGTCACAGGCCTATAATTTCCTGCCTTAGCTTTAGACCCTTTCTAAGCAAATTTATTTTTGATAAAGCCTTCAAAATTTCTGGATAGTTATATCTGAGAGCTTTCAGTGCATCATTCGTGAAGACCACCTAGTAGGCCAGAGTTTTTTTAGTGATAAAGTATTATAATAAAGAAACAATCTGTTAAAACGAAGGTCCAACCAACCATTTTCCAACAAAGGCCCGATGATCTGTTGCAACGAAGGCCCAACTATTTGCTAACAAAAGCCTAACTAGTTTTTCAAACGTTGGTTCAACCGTTTGCCAACAAATGCCCAACTAGCTTTTCAAACGCTGGCCCAATGATCCAGTAAAATAATTGATAAAAATGGTCTACTAAGTGCTGTATGAAGACTGCGTTAGCAGCCGAATCCTCGGCCGAACGCAGTCTTCATACATTATTAAGCCTGAAGGTCAATTGAACTTCTGAAAATATAGATTGTCATATATAGCTAAATTAAATGAAACACTCAATTTTAGCGAATACCTTGAATCTGTTAATACATTGCCATTAAAATTTAACTCTGCACCTCTCGCATTTTCTTTTATTCAATAATCCCAAGATGTCTGAAATCTCTTCTTTTCATAGCACTTTATAATTTCATGATTAGAGGCAAAAAACTTTTAGCAAGTACAGGATACAATTTTATAACTCATTTAAATTTTAGCCTATGGTTTCTTTGTAAAATTTTGTTGTAATTATCTGAACATGGGAAATCAAATCAATTTGTAGACTAAGTTTTGATTTTATTAGCTTAACTTGGTTCAGGTTCATCAATACATTTGGAACAAACATACCTTTGCTAAGCATGTACAGTAGAGCGCCGATTATCCGGACTGGTCGGGCTTGAGGTAGATCCGGTTAAAGAAAAATCCGGATAATTGGATTGCCAACTTTAAAGCCTATATAGGGCTAGGTTTTTTAGGCAGCTTCCCTTTACACTTTTTCCAGGCTTAGGACTGGCATTTGTAATAGTGCATATTTTATTACAAAAAAAATTACAAACGGCGTGTTTGCCATTGCATCGCTTTTTTTAAAAATATCTGACACAGTTCATGTACCAATACCATATACTGTTACCATTTTTATACTATGGGCTATACTGTTTCCATTTTCTCCTTTTTTTCAATCTTTTCACAATTTCTAATTTTTTATGAAAAGATAACACTACTCTTTTGCGCTTCTCAGACATGTTTAAAACACACCTTCTGCACTTACAGATAACATCAACACGTGTCCAGTATGAAAGCGCACAACCCTTCTTCTGTTAGTTTCAATACTTTTCTGCTCTAATGCCTCTAAAAAGAATCTTAATCCTTTAATTGGGGGGATCCCTCTTTCTTGGAACGTCAAAAGGCAAAGGAAGGTGGTTTTTGACCTCAAATCTGAAGGTCAGGGTTTCAGTGTTTTAAAAGATATACTTTTTTTGCAGAGCGCAGGGGAAAAACGCATGATCATCTGAATTCTAATCAATCGTTAATGAAGCAAGTAGACGCGGTTCATAACAAGTAGTCGGTAAAACAAAAAATATTTCCTTTTTTTTTTAATTTGAGGGGGAAAAAGTACATTGCGTTAGTATGCACAAAAATTACTCGATGAATTTTTTTACTTTAGTTGTTCTTATGATCAACCAATTGATGCACATTTCAGAAAAGCATATCGTTAACATCAAGCTCGATAAAACAGATTCAACTAACTAATATGTAGGCAAAAATCTTTCAGCTTTTTTTCACTTGACCAATCACATGTATGTAATAAATTCAGGCTGGTGCTCAGTATTTTAAAAAGGATGGGTTCAACATGATTTTTTGTTCTTACCACATTCCCTACTTTCCCAGAATTTACTCTTCAGATATGGACCGTTTTCAAATTTTGCTTCCATTTCAAAAAAAAATTTTCAAAGAAAAAAAATTAAAAAGTCCTTTTAAATATCAACAGGTGTTATATAATAAATTCAAGGTGAATGGAAAGATAATTGTTTACACACTTTGTACTATTTAAATTGTATGTGTAAATGCTATTAAAATGCCGATTTGTAAGGCTAATCAATTGTCAAGCTGTTACCGTACAAAGTCTATAAATATTGGAACTTAAGGCTTTCACAGCTCGTGTCCATACCAAACATAATATTTTCTGAGCTTATAGGCCGTGGTTCAACAAAGATGTTTGAAATATCTTGGTTGGACCACAGCCTATAAACCCGTAAAATATCATGTCTATAAATATTGAAACATAAAAATTTCATAAAGTTCTTATAATCAGCTTACTTTGAAGCAACTACTGTCTCCTGAGCTTAAAACATAGTATTAGTCAATAAAATCTTAATTAAAGTGAAATAAAACAGATTTATAGTAACATGTTTTCTTGAAATCAAAATTTCTTCAAGCACTTTTTCTTATAATAACAGCAAATATTCAGGTTTTTTTTTCCAATTATAAGAGAACCCTATTTTTTCCTTCGATAAAGTAAAATTCACAATAAGATTGGGAAAATATACACACAGATAATGAAATATTAAGTAAAAAGTGTATAGTAGCAGACATGACTCTTGGTAATGGATTTCACTGTCAAGTGTATTACTGCAAGGATTTAACAAAAGCATGAAAAATAATGTACGCATTACTTATGGGAAGTAAAAATTTTACTTTTCATATATATTAAGTAAAATAGGAAACTCATAAAGAATCCTATTGTGTAGAAGAAAATGGGCGCACGCTCTCCAATGTACAGTGGAAACCCGCTATTCGTACACAATTCGTTAAAGGAGGTGGTGTACGAATGGCGAATTATTTTTTCACATAGGATGTAAATTGGATTAATCCGTTCCAGACCCACAGATGTTTGCTTATTTAAACCTATAAAAAACAATGTACATGAAATTATAGACAAATAAAATTTTAACTGCACTTTGCTGGTACTGAGGTGAGCTGATGGCATAAGTGGAATGTTGAGAGGAGGAAGAGAAATTGGGAGAGGAGTCCCCTTCTATAAAAACATCAGGTAACTTCCCTTCAGGTGTTTTCTCCCTTTCTGCTATTCTTTCTTTTTTGTCTTTTTGCACTAGAAAAATCTTGGGTTTCTTTCTCTAAAAACCTGTCTAATGTTGTCTGCCTTTAACAATTGTTCAAAAATTTTCGAAAATGGCCAATAACATTGTTGTTGAAGAAGTTAATGCTGTTGACCACAGCAGTGTTGGGATGCCGTTTTCCACCACTCTCTGTGTTTTCTCCCAGTGCTAACACAGCTCTTTAATTTCTGCAAATTAAATGCTTTCCTTACTACTTTCCTCCTCTGAGGAAATTTCTTCAACCACTTCTTTGCTGCTCCCCTTAGAAAGTTAAAATCTCAAAACATATTAAAATTTTAAAAACACCAAACAAATTATTTCTAGCAGACTTCAAAATTAGCATAATTTCTCAATTTTTTTTCTTTAAAAAAGCAAAACTGGCAACCCAGCTGGCCCCTGGCGCCGTAAGGGTTGCGAGACAAGTACGAATGGCGAGTTGAATTTTACTTGAACAATAGCAAGGCAGTGGCGTAGCTAGACCCCAATTTCCGGGGGGGGGGGAGATTCTTCTGAAAGAAGTTTGATTTCTCACAGTTAGTTTCTTTGTTTTACTAAAACAATTCGTCAAATTGCTGATTAATTATTTTTTAAATACAGTAAACCCTCGGTGTATCGTGCCTCGTTATATCGCTCATTCGGCTATATCGAGCTTTTTCTTTGTCACCGAGAATTTTAAGTTTGAGCTTTCAAAAGAAAAAATATTGCATTTCTGATTAAAGCCCTTTTCCCTCCGTTGAGCCGAACAGGAATGTTTTCCTTTCTGCTGAATTTGTTGCAGTTGAAAGCTGCAACAATTATCCTCCCACTCCCCAACTTACATGCCTGCAGAATGATTCCACACCCATTTCTAGATACCTTTTAGTACAGAAAGGATTCGCGGCTGAAAAAAATCCAAATTATACAATCCATTAAACCAAAACAGGGAGAGTGATAGGTAAAGAAATTTTTTGGAAAGTTTTCTCACTATGCTCAGGTGGCATGCTTTGGTCCACTCAATTTACTGGTACTTTTTGAGTTATTTGTAACAGCATCAGTTATATCGCGCATTCGTATATATCGCGCTTTTTTGCTGTCCCCCGACAAGAGCGATATAACGAGGGGCTACTGTAATTGGAATTTGACTCATTTTAATGTGAAAATTGAAGAAAAAAGAAAAAAACGTATTTATCAACTTAAAACAATCTGATTTACGTTTTTATAGAATTTTCGCTTTAGACAGAATTTAACTGGAACTGAAAGAATCAATGAGTGAGTGAATGAATATGTATTAACTGTTGAAAAAGGTATTTGAAGTAATTAAGAACTAAAGCTAAATGAGAAAGAGCGATAGCTGGATTATAAGTTTGAAGTTGGTTCTACGGGAAAGTAGGCTCGTATAGTTCTGGACGGAATTTCTTGTTAGACAATGCATTAGTACCAAAAGCGGCAAAAATAAAATTACCTTCAGAAGTGTCTAGGGAAACTAATTCTGATTCAGCAGATTGTACTTCCTTCTCCTCAGAGGGCATAAACTTTCTCTTTTTCTAACAAATCATCATCAATTTTCTCTTTCGGCCTTAGAAAGCTTGTAATAGGTTTTGTACGCTTCATTATTACCTCTCATTTAATGCACTTCCTTAAATAAATTGTGTTGGAATTCTGGGGAAAAAAAAATGCGCAGTAAAACCTAAGCCTTTGGTAAAACCTGAAACCTGATCGGGACAGACTGACCCACCAATGCATAAGGGGTGGGGGGGGGGGATAGAGCTTTCACTAGAGGAAAGTGGGTGGCTACCTATGAGATATTTACTATGGTGGCTCGAAACTTTTTTTCAAAATTGAGCAAAGTCACCCCAGTTGACGGTACGGTTAAAAGTAGGGATGTACCGAGTAGCACTTTGGGCGAGTTGCCGAGTACCGAGTAGTTGTGAATAAAAAAAGGGTATTGATGTGCACATGAAGAATTTTGTATATATTGAAATGAAAACATACATTTAACCTACATAATATATATAAACTAATAAATAAACTAATGAAAGAAATTGAATGTAAGAATTCCAAAATAGAATTCTTTAAACCATTATAACTCTATATAAAAATCAGTATCAAAAATAATTATTGGTTGCGGTAAAAATTCATTCAATAATGTAAAATGCCTCATAATCTTCACCTCCCCCCTCCCTCCCCGCACCCAAGGAAAAAAGTCTATATTGACACTGTGTATTTTTATTTACTTTCTTTTCATCTTTTAATTTTTTCTAGTTAATAATAAAGTGATATTTTTTATATGTAATTCTTTTTTTAAAACCTAAGATACAAAATTATTAATGTCAAAAAAACACAAGTTTCTATGTACTATGACATAATTTAAGATACATTGATTTAAAATTGAAACACATTACTCCTCAGATACAAAATCAATCAGTTCAAAATTGTTCACTAGATGGCACTGCCTGAATGGCACAAAATTCCCGGAATTGTCCGGACGATTCCACTGGCGCTAGATGGCGCGCATGTAAAATGTCTTGCCATGAGGGTGATTCGCAACATAATTTAGTGTTACAAATAAAATTATTTAAAAGGTTTTTTTTAAGAGTATTTAAATCGATATAGTCAATTTTTGAGAAGCTGGTTATAGGATCATGGACTACTTTTAGATTCAGAATGTGTTTGTGATTTCTTTTTATTATATTTGGTTCATTTTATTTTAGTTCGATGGTTTCGGTTTGCGACTGATGGTTTCGTTTTGCTACGGATGGTTTCGGTTTGCTGTGATTGTAACTAGAGATGCAAAAAGCCCGTAAATTTTCGGGAAGAAACTGGGAAATTTGGGAACATTGGGAATTTTGAGATGTTTTCAGTCTTAAAATATTGTTACAGAACATATAACATTGTAACGCTATATTATTTTTATTTTAGATACATGACCAAGCGTCAAACATAACATTTTACAATCAAATCTATAATTGAGAAAATTAACTAGTAAATTCAATAGGCTTTTTTATTGCAGTATTATTGATTCTAAAAATTTATTTGATTTGGTTGCTTTCCAGAAAATAAGATTAACGTTCAAAATATTTTTTTTTCTTTACTCGTTGATTTAAATTATTATAAGCAATAATATATCTGTTTTATTCATAGCATTTTATTACAACTTTAACGACACAGTTGAAGGGGTAATTTTTTGACAAGAAACACTGTTTAAAGCACTATTATACATTTCAACAATTTTTTTTAAAGGCAGGTTTTAAATATTTTTATGTGTTATTTTGTTTTTTATTGATGACTTAAACAACTATCAAGTTTCACAATGGGGTCGTTCATAAATGACGTCACGCTTTTTTCCCATATATTTGACCCCCTACCCCCCTTTGTCACAATATGTCACACTTCAGCGGACCCCTTCCCCCCCCCCTTTTGTCATGCGTCACGCTATGTGGCATAATGCATGATGTTACAATTCTTGTTACCCCCTCCCCTCCCCTTGTCACACTTTGTCACAATTTCACGAAACCCCCTCCCCCCCTCGAAGCGTGACATCATTTATGAATGAGCTCTATGTAAATAAAAAATATTAACAACTTCCTTTTTTTCATTCTCAACAGAAACATTTTTTACAGGTACCAACATTACGAAATAAATATGTTGTCTGTTTTGAAATGCTTTAACAGTAATGTTCGGGAAAATAATTCTATTATAATGAAAATTTCATAAAAATGTATTTATTTTTGATGTGTTAAAATTACTATTTCAAAAAAAAAAAAAACGATCCCAGTTTTTAGAAATTTGAAACTTCCCGATATTGCTTTAAATTCTCGGGGGGGGGGGGGGGGCGGTTTTTCCAAAAATAAAGTAGGCGTTTAGACATCTTTGCAAAGCATAATTGTAACTTTAATTTAACTAAAAACGGTTTCAACTTTAATGTAAAGTTAAGTAAAAAACATGTCCATTAAATGTGATAACGCACGCCTCCCCAAAAGCTGTGGACCCTCCCTCTCCAAGGCGTAACAAAGTCAGTTCCCCCCCCCCCCCCACACAAAAAAAGGATGCGAGCTCCAGTGGTGGTGGGTATTGTGCAAACCGCACGCCATTGAAGTTTTTAAGGGGATTGTTTTAGGTGTCTTTGCTTCTTTTAAGGGGTGGGGAAGGCTTCTTTTTTTCAGGGGTGAACAATTGGGGGGTAAGTATATATTTATTAGGGGTGCCCTTTGGGGTCATGGCACAGATTGCTCCATTAAAATTTTATAGGGGTCGTTTTGGCTTTGTTGAATTTTGAAGGGAACATCGTTTTGGGGGATGCACCATCCTCTTGGAGCGGAAATGGTATATACATAAATATAGTATATATCAAGGGCGCACCACGAAAGGAAGGAGGGGGACTTGTTGCCGATTGCTCCATAGAAAATTTTAAGGGGTTGTTTACAAAGGGTGAAGGTGAGCCGAATTTTGAGAGGGGTCATCGTTTGGGGTTAATGCACCGCGAAGGCCGTATCCAGACAGGGGCCCTCGGGCCCCCCGGCCAACGAAATCCAACGAAAAGGGTCCCCCGCGTAGTGACGCCACTGTTATGTATATATATATATATATATATATGTTTTTAGATTGGGTTTTTATGGGGTCCTTTTCTAGGAGTTTAGGGATCATTCCAAATGATGTCACGCTTGGGGGGGGGGGGAGGGGGTCGTGAAATTGGGACAAGGGGACGGGAAAGGGTAAAAATAAGTGGGATATCATGCTTATGCATTATAGCGTAGCATATGGGACAAAGGGGGGAGGGGTATGTTGAAGTGTGACATTTTGTGACAAAGGGGGGAGGGGGTCAAATACATGGGAAAAAAGCGTGACATCATTTATGGACGGCCCCTTAGCAGAATTTTGAAAAAGGTCATCGCTCATAGGTACGGGCGCCATTACTCTGGGGAGGGGAGGGGAGGGGGCATCGCCTCAATAATATTTATATATAAAAAAGCATGTGTGTGTGTGTGTGTGGTGTGTTGGAAGCCGCTCAAAAACATTTACATTATTGAAGTTTATGAACTAACTGATTCCAGATTATTAAGAGTATAAATAATGAAGTACAGTAAGCGTTAGATAAAAGAAACGACGTGCGGAGCTCAAAAATCGGGGCCCCAACAGACCCGTTGTGTTAGGGGGATCAATTGCACCTCCCCCCTCACTTGGAAAATAATTTAATGTATTTCTACGTATGTACATGTATTTTGTGTTGTTTTAATGCAACGTACAATGTGTTTTTACTTCCCTCCATTTAAGAGGGTCGGGGTGGGGGGAGTGCCCCCTGGCCCCGACATTTTCCTCGCATTCATTATGGCACGAATACCAGCTGACCGTCTGCTACCCCTCTTTTAATCCTAAATTATCTAGTCACTAGCTAATTACAGTGATTTTTTACGAAAGCAAAAAATGCATTAAATAAGATACTAAAATAACCTTCTGATTATATGTTTAACTTATAATAAAATGCAATAAAATATTTCAAATAATAATTTCAATTGTTGGAACAACGAGAGACTAATGCGTGCCCGAACGGCCGAACCGCATGGCTGCTGCCGCCAAAACGAGCTGATTTTCCGCTACCTTTCTCCGAATACTCGGGCTCAAACGAAATTTCTCTTTCAATACTTGATCAAACGGAAAGACATTTTACTCTAGCGCCATCCGACGGCGGTGGAAAAATCGCGCCATGTTTTCGGCCCGTTCCCCGCTTAGTTGAGGCTCCTTCCTTTTACACGCCGTCTGGTGAGGCAGTTGGCGCAATCTGCAACAGAGTGCGAAGGGATCAAGAGCCCAGCTGCTTCATGAATTTTCTGCAATTCCCATAATGGGCATAGACGTCTCTCCCCGAGAGGGCTTCAATAGGTAATTGCTATCCATATCGAATCGATCGTCTTTCGGCACTGGACACAGTCATTGACTTTTATAGAGACAGAATGACATTTACTTAAATGATGCATACGAATTTTAATGACACATTGGAATACAATTTTAATCAGTGAAAAAATTTGGTTGTCTCTAGAAGTGGAGTCACACATATGATCTACTAAGTTTGGGAATATTTGATGATTGCTGCTGCAAATATCTTTTAAGACCGATATGCACAAAGCTACAGCAAACTTTTTTTTGAAGAAGTGGTTTGCCGCCACTGGAGTTAAGCATCCTTCGGAAATACAGTTTTGAATTTGTGCAGATCTTTACTACTCCAGTAGATGGGAAGATTAGTCCGCCTCTGGTTTTTTGCATCAGTAATTTTAATTTGTCTGATGAAGACGGATCTCCTTGTAGAGACGCAATACATTCCTCGCATGATATACGTTTTTCACCCATTCGTACAACGTACCCGGCTATCGGCAATGTAATTTACAATGCTTTCTATATATTAACTCAGTCGTTGTATTTGGGGAAGATCAGTATAACCATGAGGGCCGTGGTAGCCTAGTGGTTAGCACGTCGGACTTCCACCTGGAAGGTCGCGCGTTCGATACCCACTGAAGACCACCATATATACTTGGGGATATGTGCATGTAAAATCCGTAGACCCCACTACCTCTCCCAGTGCATAAGCAATCCTAAGGCCTCGGCTAACAGGTAGGGGTCTGGTGGAGAAAAGTATAACCATGATCAGTATGAATTGGCTGCCGAGGCTCCATGTCATGTTTTTCCATCAATCACAAATCAAGAGAAAATGATGCAGTTGGGTTTTTTGTTTTATCAATCTTTAGATTGCCAACATTCAAAATGGAAACTTTCTTCAGGGAAGCAACATTGCCATTTTTACAGTGATCTCATGGTGCATCAACAAACGCTTATACGCAGCAAACAATTGAATTACAGTAGCGTTATTATTCCACCCACCATGAGATCTTATTGCACTGATGAAAAGCTCTAAATGATCCTGGCGAAATTTATAGGTGATCAAGTATTTCAAAGATGGGTTTTGTGAGCCAACTAGATCATCAGAAAGCATCATTATGCTTAGGGCACTCACATAGAATCCAATGAATGCTGTTTTCTTAGATGTCTGATGCAAGTTGATGCCACCAAGATTAGTTAAATGGGAGGTAAACGAAAGAGCTTCAGTCAGAAATAGCCGCCAGAAGTGCTCATTCTTCTGCCTCAGATGGTCTTTGAAATTTCTGGCCACTGGATTCATTGAATTTAGGATATCAAACAATCTGTCAATAATTCTAGTTTTCTCGGTCTTTGAAACTGGGAAAGTTTCAAAGAGTAGCAACAAAATTCCAAGGCGTCAGCAACACCGGAACTAAGAGTCTGCCCTGCAAGTTGATTTTCATTTTTGTTGGTGCCACTGGATATGAGAATTTCTCAATACTCCCATTTTATGATGGCCCCAAAGGAAATGTCTTTGAAAATTTTCAAGGAAGCCCAATTGTTGCGCAACAGCTTTAACATATGGCACACATCAAGAATAACAAAAACTCTTATGTGTGGGTCTGCTGGATGTGAAAGTAAAACGATGACTGTGTTTCTGGCAGAATTAATACAGCCCCTAAGTGCTGAACTATAGTGAAATGGCAACTTGGACCATCAAATGACACAGATTGAACATCAATATTTACATTGTGCAGGCGAACCAGGCATTCAGATAGGATTTTCTTTTGTAAGCGTCTAATGTGCTGCTGTTTGACCTTCAACTTTTCCCGATACATCTTTGATTTAGCTTCAAGTTTTCTCTTGAGTGTTTGAAGACCAATGCTGCATGAAAGATCATTAAAGTCTTGCTGCTGATGGGAAGAACTTGGTTCTAAGAGGATATTTGGAATCATCTTTCAACGGAGTCCTTCTCTTTTTACAGTAATGAAATATGATTTTTCTTTCACCAATATGAAAGATAATCAAAACGACAAAAAGTTATTCAAATATGTATTTTATGTGTAAGAAAATTATTTGGTGAAGAAAATGCAATTAAGAAACTGTTATATATACATACATACGTGTAAATAAAAAGAAAGAAAATTATTTGAAAAAGAGACAAGGACCCATCAGTGCAGATTCGTCTCAAAGAATGTCGCTTTTTCAACATATTTTATTTCTTTTAATTTATATATTGACCCTGCTTAAATTTTTGCTGCTTTGCGCATGTTTAAGTGATTAGTGATCGCTTTTCAATTTTTATTTGTTTTAAAATTCGTTTTCCTGTATATATATATATATAGGGACTAGTTATGTAGTTATGATGCATAGAAGTACATTGGATTTGTCTCAATGATTTTAATATTATTCCTCTTTCTTTATTTCATTTTAGGACTAACAGTTGGCTCTGTGTCCTTCATACCCTACGATGAAAACACGCTGATCAGTTTGAACAATTTTTCTTTCAGCAAGTTCAATTTCAGCACTACTGAGTAGTCATTTTCAGAAGTCTGCAACTTCATTTCTTTCTTACTAGTTTCAGTAATAGACTGAAAAAAATTAAATATAAAAAAATAATTTTTATCATAAAAAGTCCTTTTACTTAATTATTTGTAGTTTATACAGTTTTGATGATAAAGAAAAAATATTAATGCTGCATTTTTATAAATTTAAAGATGTAGGGTATATTGGCTCACTGTTTTTTTTTTTTTTTGGTTGGGAAGGGGGAGTGATTAAATTGAATTTTTTAAAACCTTTTTTTGCACTCCTCCCCCCCCCCCAGGTGAGCATCCCTGAGTTACTAAATCTATATCTTTTATTTTAGTTTCATGTAAACAAATTATTTTTATGAATAAAATTGAAATAATAAATACACAAATAAAAACAATAATTATAATAATAAAGTAACTCAAAACTGTCAGAGTAAACTGATAGACATCTAGTAACTAAAACCACTCTTTGTTTATAACTACATACTTTTATTAAATAAGGACGAAAAGCAAATCTTGTTGGCACAGCATCTGGTTTCAGCCTAACTATTAGGCCACTTTGCATCTTGTTCAGATTTCTGTATCGTAATTATAGAGCGCCGCGACAGATGGCGCTGTTATTTGCTCCCTTGCTCTGTGTTTATAATTTTTAATAAACACACAGTACATTTTGCTCGTGAAGCGTGTGTACGTGTTTTTTTGTGTCTGTGGTGGTTTCTTACCGTTGTGGTTTGTGTAGCAACATTTTTTGGTCCTAGTGAGCCGGAATGCTTAACTAGTGACCGACCTGTGGAACTGTAAAATTATGTGGAATTGTGTTTTTCTGTGGAATATTTACTGTTGAGAAAGATATTGAGAAAACGCAAGTTCTTCAAGAGTTATACGCATTCAATGAGTGTGTTGGGAAACGTTCGCCCTTGAGTTGTCAAATGCGTAGCGCACATCTGGTGAGTGTCATCTTGTTAATAGTAGTCTTTGGTGATAAATTTGGGGTTGCTGGGTTTCATTGTGAGTTGCCTTGGTCTTATTGTGATATCTAAATTGTGATCTATCTTTCGTTTTAGTCATTTTATTGTGTAAATTGTGAAATAGTGATGTTAATTTAATTGAGAGTATGTTGAAATTTTATTGGGTATTGTAAATAGGTTCTTGTGTTAACTGTGGAATAGCATAAATTTAATTATGGCTGTTAAGTTGAATCTTAAAAAGGATGAGCTAATTTTGGTAGCTGAAGAAATGGGATTATCAGTCCCAAGTTCTGTCAAGGTAGTAGAATTGAAGGTATTAATCGAGTCTAGTGATGTGTATAAAAACGATATCGAATTTGTGGGTAGTCTTGTTGAGAATATTTTACAAGAAAAGAAAGACAGGGCAGCGGAAGAGAAACGAAAGGCGGAGAGAGATAAACAAGAAAATGAAATGAAATTAGAACTTGAGAGAATAAAATTAGCCCAGTTAGAAAAACAGCTAGAAATTGAGAGCGTGAGAGGAGAGTCAGCAAACACGTCTCGCACTACTGAAAATAGGGAACAAACCTCCCCAGCTGAAAATTTAGAAAATTTAATCAAAAGTATTAGAACTCTAACTATTCCTGTACCTGTTAAATCAGAATCATTTAATTTGTTTTTTAATTCTTTAGAGAAAGCATTCAACACCAAATCGGTATCTGATGAGCTAAAAGCCGAGATTCTATTAAATATGTTAGGAGAAAAAGTGAATAATTTACTAGTGTATGTTAGCCAGGAGGATTTGGCCGATTATCAAAAAATAAAGAAATTAGTGTTAAAGGAATTTGAACCTACTCCCCAACAGTGTCTAAGTAACTTTAAACAAGCTCAAAAATTACCATCGGAAACTTACGTACAATTTGCTTCTAGATTGAGTGCATCCTTTGACTATTATTGTCAATTACGAAAGGTAAACGACTTTAAATCTCTGTGTGATCTCATGGTTTCAGATAAAATTTTTGGAACTTTGGATCGAGAATTAATGACACATATTGGTGTAAGACAGGGTGAATCCTTTTTTAAACCCCAAGAGCTAGGTCGAGAATGTGATATCTACTTATCATCAAGAGGTAAATGTGTAAACGAGTTAAGCAACAGGAATTCAACAATGGAAATTAGACGATATGGGGTGAATAAATTTCAAAAAAACTCTAATTGGCGTGCGGATAAAAATATACCTAAAGTTTTGGTTTCTGAAATTAAAAGTTCGAATTGTGTTCTTTGTAAAAATGTGAATCACTCTCTTGCTACGTGCTCTCAATTTAAACGGATGTCAGTTTAGGATAGAGTGGAAGTGATAAAAAGGAATAATTTGTGTTTTCGCTGTTTTTCTCCTCATAAATTGAGCGAATGTCGTTCAGTGAAGAACTGCTTTTGTCTTAAACCCCATCATAAAATGATTCATTTCCCACGTGAAAATCCTAACAATTCTTCGTCTCTTTTGAAGCCGAATGTGCCTGCCTTTGTGCCAGAACAGAGCGAATAAATTCTCCATCCCAAATTGTGGCAGCAAGTGTGGAGAAAAACAAACAAAGAAATGTTCTTTTGAGTACTATTCGTGCACTTGCTAAAAATAGATATTCAGAATGGGTCGAGGTTAGATGCTTGCTGGACGTTGGGTCCCAGACTTGTTTATGTACAAAGAGATGTGCGGAAAGGTTGCAGTTAAAAATGGAGAAAATAAATACATTGGTTTCGTGTGTTAATGATGCGACAATGGTAGTGAATAATTGTGTTAGGACATCAGTAGCAAATAAGGATAAGAGTTATGTGAGAGAACTATCGATGTTAGTGGTCAATAAAATTACTGATCTCGTTCCAAATAAATTTATTAATGTGGATGTTGATATTTCAGAATTCGTGTCATTAGCTGATCATAGTTTCAATGTTCCGGGAACAATTGACATATTATTAGGTGCGGAAATCTTCTATGAGTTATTGAGGCCGGGTCAAATCTATGCTCAGAATTCACAGTTGTTACTTCAGAATACTGTGTTCGGTTATGTGGCAAGTGGTAGTGTTGAGCAGGTTTCAGAGAATCATGTTCATTGTGGGTTAATTATTGACGAGGACTTAAATAAGACATTAAAACAATTTTGGGAAATAGAGAATATTCAGGTGGAGGGTACAAAGGATTTGGAGTCGTCTTTGTGCGAGGATCATTTCGCGCGTACCCATAGGAGAAATGAGGAGGGTAGATATGTAGTAGCTATGGCCTTGAGTGAGGATCCGTCGTGTTTAGGAAATTCCAAGAATGTGGCTGTTAGGCAGCTTAACTCTGTGTGGAAACGTTTGGCTAAGGATTCAGAATATTTGTCGTTGTATACGGATTTTTTGAGAGAGTATGAGGAGTTAGGTCATTTGGAAAGGGTTGTTCAGTCACATGACCCACCTGTGCACTACTACATTCCCCATCATGGTGTTTTACGTCCTGATAAATTGACAACTAAGCTGAGAGTTGTTTTCAACGCCTCATCTCCTACCGCAACAGGTATAAGCCTGAATGATATTTTAATGAAGGGAAACGTAACAGAGGATGTCTTCGAAACAGTTTCTCGTTTTAGAAGACACAAATTTGCCTTTACTACCGACATTCAAAAAATGTACAGGCAGATACTCATTGATCCAAGTCAACAAGATCTTCAGCGAATTGTGTGGAAAACTGGACCTGATAAAGAAATAGCAACTTATCGCTTAAAAACAGTCACTTATGGAATGTCCAACGCGCCATTCCTTGCCATAAGGACTCTACAGCAGCTAGCAAAAGATGAGAAATCGCGATTTCCTCTGGCATCTGAAGTCCTGCTGTACGACACCTACATGGATGACATCGTGAGTGGAGCACCTGATCTGGAAACTGCCCGCCAGCTACAGTCGCAACTGCAAGAAGCCCTACAATCGTGTGGCATGTCGTTGCACAAGTGGTCTTCAAATTCTCCTGAATTGTTGAATAGTTCCTTGTCTTCAGACGTTGAACATTCATTCTCTGTTGACACCGACTTGTCTGTGAAGACATTAGGCATTAGCTGGAAGCCGCTCCAAGATCATTTTGTGTTCAAAGTGTCGATTACGAGTAAACCATCGTACTCTAAGCGTGAAGTGCTGAGTGTAATCGCCAGACTGTATGACCCTCTAGGTTTTTTAGGACCAGTGTTAACGAAAGCGAAGATTCTTCTTCAGCGGTTATGGCAACAGAAATTAGACTGGGATGATGTGTTACCGAATCCAATTGCGGATGAGTGGACAGAATTTGTGACTACCTTAAAGTGTATAGAGGAAGTTAAAATACCGAGATTTATTCTGACCGACTTCAGGATAAAAATTGTCCTTCAAGGCTTTGCCGATGCATCGGAAACAGCATTTGGAGCTGTTGTCTATATGCAGTGTTTCTATGAGTCACATCGTGCGAAAGTGACTATTCTTGCAAGCAAATCGCGTGTAGCGCCAATACGAGTGATTTCGATACCTCGACTGGAACTTTGTGCCTGTGTACTTTTATCCCAGCTTGTAGAAAAAATACGTTCATCTTTAAGATTACAGTTCAGTGATGTTCTGCTTCACACCGATTCGACAATCGCCCTGGCGTGGTTGAACACTCCTGCAAACCGCCTCAAGACTTTCATAGCTAACCGTGTCTCCAAAGTGCAGAGATTGACAGAGAACTGTCTGTGGAATCATGTGCCATCAGCCTTCAACCCTGCTGATTTCATTTCGCGTGGATTACGGCCTCGCGATCTTCCAGAATTGGAGCTTTGGTGGAATGGTCCGCCATTTCTTGAGCGAGGTGAATTATTCCATGTGCAACCAAACTCACCCATGATGAATGAGTCCGAGTACTCTTGTGAGCTCAAGACTAGCGTGGATGCTCTTTGCACGTCAACTAATAGTGAAGTGTATCAAAAGGAGTTAAGGAATAAGCAAGAGAATGCAATGTGCCTTCTAGTGCAAAATAGCGAGATACTCCCTATCATTAATAAGTGTTCTTCGTTTATGAAACTGCAAAGGATCATTGCATGGTGTGTGCGTTTCAAGGAAAATGCCAGAAATCCATTGCACTCAAACACTGGCAGTTTAACTGCTCCCGAATTATCGGCATCTGTAATTTACTTAGTTAGAAATGTGCAATCTGTGTATTATGCCAAGGACATCCAGTGTATTGAGAGGGGTCAGCAATTGCCTAGTTCTAGTAACTTGTTAACTTTGTCACCATTTTTGGACGAGAATCGTGTACTTCGTGTTGGCGGAAGACTGAGACATTCTAACCTTCCTGCAGGACAGAAACACCCTATGCTAATCCCTAACAACAATCCTATTTGTGATTTAATTATCAATCATTTTCATGTCCTTTATCTCCATACAGGAACTGAGTCTACCTTAGCCAACATCCGTACCCAGTTTTGGATCATAAGAGGAAAATCAACAGTCAAAAGAGTAATTAAAAAATGTTTAACATGCATTAAGGTAAGTGCTAAGGGAAAAAATAAAATGATGGCAGATCTCCCTAAGGCCAGAGTCAACATTTCCCGAGTTTTTAGTAAAGTGGGACTGGATTTTTGTGGTCCATTTAGTTTTAAATTAATTTCAGGTAGAGTGAAAAAAGTGTATAAATGTTATATTTGTATTTTTATATGTTTTGTTGTAAGAGCTATACATTTAGAAATTGTAAGCAGTTTAAGTACTGAAGCTTTTATTGGTGCATTGAAAAGGTTTATTTCTCGTAGGGGTAGACCTAGTGACATCTTTAGTGACAATGGAACTAACTTTGTTGGAGCCAACAATGAGCTACGTAAATTTTTAAGCAGCCAATTTAAAGGGAAGGACTCTGAACAAATCGAAGATTTCTTGGCTTCTGAGAGCATTAAGTGGCATTTTAACCCCCCTGCCACACCTCACTTCGGAGGTTTGTGGGAGGCAGGAGTTAAATCTTTGAAGGGTCATCTTAAAAGGGTTGTGGGAACTACAGTTCTTACTTATGAAGAATTTTTTACACTAGTTACCCAAGTAGACTCAGTCCTAAACTCACGACCTCTTTGCCCTCTCTCTGAGGACCCGAATGATGATTTGGCTCTTACTCCAGCCCATTTTTTAACTGGTTCATCATTAACATCCTTGCCTGAACCAGATTATAAGGAAGTTCCAATGAATAGGCTTCGCAGGTGGGAATAAGTACAAAGGTTGGCGCAAACATTTTGGAACAAATGGTCAACTGACTATTTAAATCGCCTTCAAACACGCCCAAAATGGCATAAAGGAGAAACCAAATTTAAGGAGAATGAAATAGTCTTGGTTAGAGGTGAGGATTGTTCCAAGTTACTTAACTGGAATCTTGCCAGAATAATTAAGATTCATCCCGGAAAGGATGAAGTAACTCGAGTAGTTACCTTAAAAACCAGTAAGGGTATCTATAAACGACCTGTAAATAAACTTATTAAATTACCCTTTGAATCTGATTGAGTAATGATTGTTATATTAATGTTCGTGTAATAATTTTTGTATTTCTTGTCAATTGAGTGTATTTAATTTGAAAACATTTACCTACTTGAGTATTTTTTTTGAAAGTGAAAATCCTACGTGGCGAATACGAAGGAGCCATCCTTCTAGTGTGTGCTTTGCCTAAGCCATCTCGAGATTTATTTTATTGTATAATTTGTGGTTTTCTAAATAATGGTTGTATTCATTGTGTTATATATTGTTGAATGTGTATACATGTCAACGGGGGGAGAATGTTCAGATTTCTGTATCGTAATTATAGAGCGCCGCGACACATGGCGCTGTTATTTGCTCCCTTGCTCTGTGTTTATAATTTTTAATAAACACACAGTCCATTTTGCTCGTGAAGCGTGTGTACGTGTTTTTTTGTGTCTGTGGTGGTTTCTTACCGTTGTGGTTTGTGTAGCAACACATCTGCTTCAAAATGGTCACAGCGAAATACACTCCTTTTAGTTGGATATCAACCAACCTTCCGTTTATTAGATATCCACTTTTCTAATATTTCACGTCTTCTAAAAGGAAAACTAACAAGAAAAAAAAAAAATAATTCAATAGCTTTAGAGTACAATACATAAAATTGGTTTTCACTTCTTCAGATGAGGAATGCTGATAAACTGGTCCTAAATGAAAAAAAAAAAAAACTTTCCCTGCATGTTTTTACATGAAATGCAATTTTAATTAATTAAGTAATTAAGCATTTGTGCAAGACACACAAACAATTTTATATACAGTAAAACGTGTAAAGTTGACCACCCTTGAAAGTTGACCACATGTCTAAGTTGACCGTTTTTGTCAGGTATGGAATTACTCCTATATTAAATAATGAAGAAAAACCCCTGTAACTTGACCACCTCTATAACTTGACCACCTGTCTATGTTGACCACTAATATACACCAAATTTGGCTGGGAGTATTGTAAAAACCCTTTTTAAGTTGACCACCTGATTAAATTTATTTTTATGTATCATTTTTTTTTAAATTTCATTAATTTTATTTATTGAAGAAAACCAAGCAAAATAACATTTCTGAGATATTTTCTATGCTGTGATGCTAAACCAGAATTTCACTGAATGGATGAAACATCAACATAAAAGCTTGTCTAAATCCCTTAGTGAGTTAACCATGTGATTATTTTGTTGATAAATATATTTTCATTATTTTTAATAGTATAATATTGTACAATAGAAAAATAAAACAAAAATTCAGTTATTTTTACATGATTATGAATTTCTAGGAATTATTTATATCAAATGAGTAACTGTTCATAATTAATAAGGTACGTAGTCCAATGATGTTTCAGATAGGCTTTGAAGAAAATATGTAATTAATATTTTAAAGTAATGTTTAAAAGGAAGATAAAGTTAAAAGTATTTTAATTTGTTAAAAAATGAAAGCATGGTGAAAGAAATGCTAACCACCCCCCCCCCCCTAAAAAAAAAAAAAAAGTAATAAATCACCAGCCTTTATAAGTTGGCCACTAAAGTACTGCACCGCAAGTGGTCAACTTATACAGGTTTCTATCCACAAAGTAAGTTCCGTTTCTATTTCTATCCGCGGCAGCCATTATACGAGATCCATGTAAGACTTAACTTTAAAGCCAAGTTTCGAAACTTGCAGCCGAAGAAGTCCCGTTTCTTTTCTTGCTTTTAAAAATCCACGGCAGCCAATTTCTTGGATATTTTCGGACACGGTGTAGGTGTAGTTTAATGTTTAGTGCGTTGATAGTAGCGATGATGACGAGGAACCATATGAATGATTTTTGTTGTTGAAATCAACTTTGACGGTTAATTCCTTAACGATCGCACAATTGTTTAAAGAAAAGTAATTACCCCCCCCCCCCCCCGTAATTAATTTGTTTTTTTAGTAACTTTTGGGTGTCCCACTTAAAAAAATGAAACTTCCACCTATGATGAGCCCAGTTTCATCGTTGTATTTTATTTCATTTGGTTTTGTACGCTTTATAAAGTGTTTGAAAATGTTTTTTTCTATTTTGATTTTTTTGTTCTTGACAAAACTTTTTGTATCCAAACAAACTTTTTTCACTTCAATTCGCTTCATATATATATATATATATATATATATATATAGTGAGAGAGAGAGAGAGAAACTTGAAAATTCTCTCCGACATTAAAGTTTCGAAGACTTAACGAAAACTTTTATTTTTACAACACCGAAAGGGACTGAGTTATTTTACTATAACTTTAACATAAAATATCGCTCGTTACATAGTTTTCTTCTCCGAGTGTCTGTATCATGCGAGACAAAAAAAAATGTCTATGCATCAGCAAAGTTACGAGTTGTTGCAGCTGAAATAAGATAAATTGTTGAATTGAGTCAGGACATTTTTGTTCTAAACTTGGAATTTGTCCATTTATCTGCCGAGTGCTATTTTGTAACATGAATATCTCCAGCTATTCTGCACAATTGAATTGAAGCGGCTATAAACAATTATACCTTTTTTCTGATAAAGTTCTAGAACGAAAGATTGAATTTAACATTGTCAATATTAATGAAGGCAAAGAGAATATAGTAATTAATCTGAAAAATAAAATTTTTGAAGCAAAACATATAAATACGACGTAGTACAATTAAAATAATAGTGAGGTTTTCTCTTCAAAATTTTGGATAATTCTGAAACAGAAGAACCATTCTTAAATAAAACACTATATAAATAAATACAAAGAGAAAGCAGTTAAGTACCATTTTTTCTTCTGTCTCTCAACCGATTTCCTTACTTTCTTTTTAAAATTTTATTTAGTTACTATTATTCCGCAGTGGACTAGTTGGTAGAAGCTTGGTTCCAGCAGAACAACGAAAGTGAAGCAACACTGACTGAGGTCAGTGGTTTGGAAGGGTGACAACCTCTCTCGGCTGGTTGCTTTGGGACCGTGTACGCTAAAGGGAGCTCGTGCACGTTAAGTCCGTCGTGGCTCCAATGTCCTCCAAGTGAAACGATACCTCTGAAGGTGCTAACCATAGGTGACGGTCTCTCATCTGTTAGCTGGTTCGAAAATTAAGAGACCTCTCAAAAGGACAGAAGTCGGACTCCTGCCTAAAAGGGCCCCGTTAGACTCGGGAGCTAGGCACCCATTCTTCCTAGATTCGCGCGAGGACACGACAACAACATTTAGCAACTATTGATGAGGTTTAGTGTTATCAATAAAAAAATTTACATAATTGTTTTTTTATTTCACCTACTTTTCACGTGGACTTGATGCCTTCTTTTTAGAAATCTTTACTCCTCCTACTTTCATACTACTCCTTACACCTACAATCTGCAATATTTGCTTAATATTCAATGCATTTTCTACTATATATAATTTAAAGAATAAAAAATATCAAGAACAAAACAGAAGAAAAAAAATGTAATCTATTAAATGAATGTCAAAGCAAAATAAAGCTAATTTTAAGTAGTCGATTAATCCATTTCCCAAATACACGCGCACATACATACATATATAAAGATATATATGTAAATCAGTCAGATTGTTTGTCCAGTACAATGTCAAACAAAATAAAATTTGAAGCTGACAATGTCAAAAATAAAGTGAGATAATAAGCGCGGTGACGCGTTCTTTTGTTTCGAATCAACGTTTCATATGTTTGTTGATTCGCACTAGCGTTTTGTACTTTTGATTAAATTGAAAGTGAGTGTTTGTCTTTTTAATTTATTCAATAATAGTTGGGTGACATTTTTAGTTCTGTTTTCTTCACAGGAGAAGGAGTGAAAAAAGCTAAAATTTATGTATAATGTGTGTTACAAATGCATCAAATTAAATTACAAATTCAGTATTAAATAAGTCGCACTGAGGAGAGATTATCGCTAATTGAAATAATTAAACCAAAAAAAAAAAACTGTTGTCAAACAGAAAAACTAAAATAACTAAAAGTTGCTTAAACGTACGAGGCAGAAAAAAAATATAATGAATTACGGTCGAATTTGGACCGCTGGGCGAATCCTACTTCAAGAAAAATGTCTAATATAATAGTTCATGTATTTTTTAAAAGATAAATTCAAAACAAAGCTTCTAGCCGTGTAGAAACAGTTTTTATAAAGACATAATTGCTTTTTCAGCCGTTTCATCTTTAGTTTTTTTCATTTTTAATATCAGAATAAGAGAATAAAAACTCCAGAATTTTAAGAATGGATTCCCCAAAGATAAGACTGATTCGAATATTAGTCAGGAAGAACTTTTCCATTAAAATTTATTGAGAGTGTCTAGACAAATTTCTATGCAAAAAATCCATGATATAGGAAATTTCTGGAGGAAAAATGCTTTGTTACGAATAATAAATGTCAACCTTTTAGATAAAATATTTTTGAAGAAGCTCAGCGCTAGATTAATTTTTCACAATACACTAGTTATTGCTTTGTTTTATGTATGGGTATTTTATCTTAGAAATATTTCAGATAGCTTTTAAATTAAGTAAAATTGTATGCAAGCTATTCACTTTCATGACTTCGATTTGATAAATTGGATAATTTGTGAATTTCTAACGCATTTCACAGTTTCATTTCCGGGCAATAATTATTAAATGAACCTTGGTACCTTCAGAAATGAATTTATATTGTGAGTTATAGAAGGCATCGAAGAAACAACTTTTCTAACATTCTTAATTTATTAAATAATCTCAATTATATTAATCCAAAACATATTGTTATAACTAATTGAACAGTTTTACTGATAATGAAAATTGATATTTCGATGCAAACATGAATGTTGCTATTAAGGAAAAAGTGTTAATTTCCTTTTTGGTGAGTTTTGATAGCTAAAGTAAATAAGCAGTACAAATAAGCAATTTTTCAAGTGATTATTTCACATGGACATTTTTACACATTTTACAAATTGTTACAGGTATTTATTTATTAAATTTTTATACTCATATGGGGTGTAGTTTATAAAGGAAAAAATCTTAGTATCTTCTAAATTGTAGCAACAATATACGGTCAGTTGGGGTAATTGTAAACGCTTTTTCAATGTTTTAACTTTTGATCCTTCCCTACCTCTCGAATGAACTCAGAGATAAAATTGTGAGCATTGTAGCCACTACTGTACTTCTTGTGAGTAAATGTGTGCAAAAATTTTGACTTTATGACTATTTGTTAGCGAATTAGCTCGTGTTTACAATTACCCCAGAGATCTGGGGTAATTGTAAACAGTGATTTATTTTCGAATAAGGTTGACGCAAATGAAAAATTGTTTCATACACAGTCTGCTTGAAGGCTTAAGAAGTTCTGGAGCAATGGTTCTCAATCTGCGGCCAACAGGCCGCATGTGGTCCGCTGAGTTATGTTATGAGTCGGCTGAGATCATTTAACGAAAAATATCTTGCAAAAAATCATTTAATGCGACACATTTATGCAAAATTTGTCCCGCAGTGGATCAGTCGGTTAAGCTTGGATCCCACAGAACACCGAAAGTGAAGCACAATTGGCCGTGGTCAACGCTTGGGAGGGTGACCACCTCCAGCGACTGATTACTCTGAGACCGAGTGCGCTAAAGGGATCTGTGCACGTAAAGTACATCGTCGCTTCAAATGTCCACCAAGTTAGAAATAATTTCCTCTGAGGGACCATCCGAGGTGACGATCTCTCATCTGGGAGCTGGTTCAAAATCATTAAGCCCTTCTGAACCAAGTGTACTTCATTCTAGCAGAGCTCATTAATAATCAGTACGAGCTTCCTTAATTCATAACAGAAAATTCATGGTCGCCCTGCAAGGGGGGCTTATATTTCCAAGTGGCATTAGCAACAACAGCAGCAGTTATGCAAAATAGACACAAAAGTGTAATTTACATCAAAATATAATGCTTATTGTCTCCCTCCCCCCCAAATATTGTAAATAGGATAAATTTAAGTGTTTGCAATTACCCCAGAGTACGAAATATATGGGGTAATTGTAAACACCTAACTTGCACATGAAAAATAACAGGGAGGATTAAATTCATAACTAAATGTTTATAGCAGAGTTCCATATGACAAATAAAAGTAGTCGAAACCGCTTACTTCGCTTTTGTAGATGAGCTGGAGAGGAAAATGTAAGATCACTAAATTTTGTTAAACAACTTTTTTCACTGTGCCATTTTCAAACAATAGTGACGCCTCCAGAGTTGTTTCGAAACTTACGAAACTCTTTCAATGTCTTCCCTATGCTGCAAGTTTATCACTCACAAGCAGTTAAGTTTTCAAAACCACCACAAGTGTAATTATGAAGCTTGTTTACAATCACCCCATGTTTACAATTACCCCAACTGACCCTATATATTTTTTATTTTGAAAATATTTCAGTACTACTAGTTTATTTAAAGTTACACAACCAGTAGAAAGTAATTATTATTATGAATAAATAATAATTATTATGAATAAATAATTATTGTTATGAATTTACATGAATTGTTGAATTGAGTCGGAGACATTTTTGTTCTAAACTTGGAGTTTTATCCATATATTTATAGTGCTATTTTGTAACATGAATATCTCCAGCTATTCCTCACAATTAGTACAAATTCAAGCGGCTTCTTATTTGTGATAAAGTGAACATAAATGTTTAATAAATGTCAATTATTGATATTGTCCACACTAGTTTGAAATTTTCTGCACTTGCAAATTACTCAATGAATGTACCGAATATTCAATAAAAAAATTCAAATTATTTTTAAATTAAAAAAAATTAAAAAGTTAATAAATTTTTAATTAAATTTCAAAATGTTCCTTGTGATAATTTATTTTGGTTGAAGTTGTATAGTAAAAAAATGGAGCATTATAAACAAATTTCGTCATTTATTTAAGAATCAGGTGGTAAATTATTTAAATCTAATTTTTTTTTTTTTTTGGTTAGTCACGGCTAATGTTTTCGCAAAATTTCGCATTTTTGAACCATTATTAATTTTTTAAAACTACTTAACATATTTCAATCACATAATGGGTTCTGAATTTCATTTCATTGTATAAAAACTAATAAATCACTAAGTTTCAGCCTTATCGAAGAAAGTAGGCGAGCGAAAGTAGCAAGGCGCATTTCAACCTCAATAAGAGAAAAATTTAGCTTCGAGAGAAATGCATTTTAAATGGCCATTCCTGCTCAAATACGCCTACTTTCAAGCTTTGACTTTAAAATGAGTTTATATATTAATGCATAAATCAAATTTTCTTTTTGTCACAACAAAAAACAGGTCCACTGCAATAAATATATGCGTGAATAAAAAAATCGATTTTCCGGCCGATTTTTCGAAAAGTAATATCCACCTTCGGCTTGATTCTTCTGATTTTTTTTTCAACAATGAAGACAACGTGAGAAGAGGATGGAATTGCGAGATTGTAAAGACATTTGTAAAAGAGATAGTTTGCGGTTCTTCTCGAATTAAATCTTTATGGTCCAAAATACTCCCCCCTCCTCCTTTTTTTTAAAATATAGCATACAAATGTCTCCTTATCCTCTTTTCCACTCATGTTTCGTGAAAATGATATATTTCAGTGACAAAAAATCCCTGTTTAGTTCCATCCTTGAGCAAGATTTTTTTTTCAGCACTTCATGCTGATTTATGTGGTGAGACAATTTAATTAGGACTACGAGAAAGTAATAGACAGCATAGTTTCCGGTTTAGCAGAACGAGCTCAGCATCTGGATGCTTGCATGTGAAATTTATTCCCTTTATCTCAAGGCCTATATGACGAATTCGTAAGTCTGAAGTAATAGTAATACTTATTTCTAAGTTCTAATTATTACATATTACATGCATATGTTTCTTGTCAATCGTAATTAGTTCAGATTTCTCTTTTAGTGGGGCCCATGTAGCTTTACTTGTACAGTAAACAATTCATCTTTTGTGCAGCATACAATTAATTTTTTATGTGTAGAAAAGTGGGTCAAAATGCAATTTTGCCGACTCGTCCAAAGTTAGCCAGTTCGTACTTTAACAATAACATTAAGTAAATCGTACTAATTTCTCAAAATTACATTGTCATTTAGCATCTTTCTGAATGTGGGTGGGCACTGGGCACCCCTGTTAATAATATTTTCTTAGTGTTTCTACAAACAATAATTTCTTTAAATACATTTAAATATGTTGTAGTACATTTTTAAAAAATTAAAGTATATTTGTTTAGCTAATTGTGCGCACTTATTCTTAGTTAGATTGTTGTGGGCAGCGACGTGTTTAGTTTTTTAACGGTCCTATTCTATGGTTTTTCAAATTTGTTTAAATATTCAATGGTGCTATGCAGGGGCACGAGAGGTGGAGAGGGGCGAGGGAGGGAATAACTCAATGAATCAATGTTTTTACTATAATTAGTTTCTATGACGTAAAAGCTGAAACTCTTCCTATATATGACATACCATATTTTGCGTTTCATTAGATTTGTGCTTTGTAGATAGCGCCCAAGCCACCAGATCCCTTGCCACCACTTGAGATATCTTCTTCACATATACATAAAGCAGAGTGTCCGTTTGTACGATGTTTGTGTGTATAACATTTGTTTGTTTGTCATTATGAGATGCCCGCATGAACATGTAGCTCCTTGTCATAAAATGTGGTATGTAGCATAAAATTAGTTTGGATCGGAGGGTATAAACCTCGGTGCGATTTTCTAAATGTATCGTAAAACTATCTATAGTGTCAGTTTGTACGATGTTTGTCTGTACGACATTTGCTTGTTTGTCTTTTGCAACGAACATTTAGCACCTTAAGTTATAAAATATGGCATAAAATAGTTTGGTTCGCGGGATATACACCAAGGTGCGATTTTTAAATGTATCGTAAAACATCTATTCTCCCCGTCCCTTTCTCCGGAAAAAGAAAAAGGAGCCTCACTGGAAAGCTTTGTAAACTGGAACAAAATTGTAATGTACCAACAAAATTAGATTAAGAAAAACAAAAACAAAAATATTTTGTTTGTACTCGACTGTTTCAAAATATAGCAGCAAAAATTGTTTTAATTCAGTTTTACAAACATTTCATTCAAAAGGTATCTCTTAAACACGAAAATTTATAAACAAATCTCAATGAAGTCGCAAGCTATTAAATATATTTTGAAAGAAAGAAAAATTTCCACTCCATTTACAGCAGCTACGAACAGAGCATATTTTAAGGAATTTTCACTGGGCGACACTAAGGTCTGCTTCCCCTAATGTTCATGCCCCCCCCCTAAAAAAATCATCGTCCGTTGAGGTTTGAATTGAATTGTATCCATATATTTAACGATGTTTAACTGTTTTCGTGACTTTTTTTTTTACTAATTATACTCAGTTTGAAAAAAAAAAACGTTTTTTTTTTTTTCAAAAAGCCCAACCCACCAGGATTTTTGATGAAAATTCTCTGTTTTTTCAGGAAACTTTTAAATATTGATTTCTATTTAAGCAATTTACTAAGCCATTGTTTGGCTATTTTTTCATTTCATAGTGCTGTATAAGTATATCCTTTTTAAATCATGCATCTATGTCTTACTCAAATATTATGTAAAAAAATCTTGAAAAAGAAAAAATCAAATATAAATTTCAAAACAATTAAATGTTTATATGAAATGTTATCCAAAACTCTTTCTGTTAAAATAATATGACTACATAAGATGTCATCATTTTCCTCTGTGCATAAACTAATTGTGCGAATAATATTTTTTTGCATTGAAAGGGGTATTCTTGGGTAAATCTAAAACACGTGCATGCAATATATTTTTTGCAATTTGCTTCACAATTGTGTTCTTTCACTTAAATTAAATTTCTTGAGTAGAGAATTCAGCCATAAAAAATGGAACAGTATTAAACTAGTACTAGTTATTAAGTCATGTAATAAACCTTGTATGTAGAAATGCAGCGAACAGGGTCGGATCCAGAAATAATTTCTTTAGGGGGCACCGAGTGTAAAAAGTAGTTGCTCATCGTAAAATTTTGCATAATTAAAAAAACTCATACGCTTGTTTCACGTTCTTAAGATCACTACCAGTTAATGTTTTCAATAGTACGAAAAACATACTTAATTACATCTAATGAAAAAGTGCAATACATTTTTACATATTAAGACAATTAAACTCCAATCCCTGCCGATAATTTTGAAAAATACCATTATAATTAATTCCTACTGTTAGAAAAATATAAAACTTTCGACTGCCCGACTATAAAATTATTATGTTTAATTATCCATTTAATTTTTTTCATACTCAGACTTGCATTGTGTTTCTATAATGTTTTGTTTTGAACACTTTTTTTTTTCTTTTCGCTAAGAAAGGTTTGAAACAAAACGCGCATTTCGGCGGCCCTTAATTAAGTAATAATAATAATACTTTTGCCAATGTTCCTAAATAATGGTTTAAGATTTTTTTACATTTTACGGAAGGGAAAAAAATGTAATTTTTGACCATTCATCCCTTTCTCGCTTCTCTTTTTTTTTTTTTTTTCATTTTTACTGCAAAATTTTTCCTTATCTTTTTCTTTTCTTTTCTTCCTTTCTTTTTTTAATTATTAAACTGAAATTTTGGCTGCCCCTTTCCTAAAAAACGAGGGGGAGGGGCCCTTTGGCAACGGCCCGAATTGCCTTTTATTTAGTTGCTGATAAGAAAGTGACGGTCATGAAGGTCATCTACGTAGATCCATAGCGCACAGCCGGGTCATTTCGAAGACGGGCAAAAAATTGTTTTTCATCAGCTGAGGGAGCTTTGAAAAGTTATATAATGAGGGGAAGCACTTTCAGGAGACACTTGATAGCACAGTGACTTTGATTGCTGAACAAATTTTTGAAAAAATAAATAAAAGAATTCAAATTTGTTTCGTTTTTATTTTATTTAAAAAATATTTTAAGATTTTGTTTGCTTCAGTTTGAAAATTCAAAAAAAAAAAAAAAAAATATAAGGGGGAAAAAAAACCTTTTGGGGGGCCACGTGCCCCCTGGCCCCCACCCCCTAAATCCGCTAGTGGCAGCGAATATGGATGCAAAAATCTGATTATGGTTGCCGTTTAAAGAATATCGCAGTTGTCAGACTTTGGTGAATTTTAAGTAGTTTTTGATAATCAATTTTTTTATTGGTAATTCTATAACAATCTGCTATTAAAAAGAGAACTGTTACAATTATTTATCAGACAATTTTTTCACAACGATGCAAAAAAAAAAAAGTATTTCGAGTTGAAACAATTAATTTGTTTTGATCATCAATAAATTTTTTAAACATCAATAATTTTTTTAAATTTAATAATGCCTGTTAAATTTTAGTTTTTAATATAGTATATTCATATAAAAATAAATAAACAGAAGAATGAAATTAAGTAAATAAAATTTTAAATAAGATTCAAGAATACTGAATGTTTATATTCAGGTATCTTTAGAAATACCTATATAAGGGAACAAAAATAGTCCGAAAAGGAAGACGGAAGTTTCAGGTCTTGGTAATGACAAATGTTTTAATATTATTCATATCGCTTCTGAAGTAAATTTCTGCGGTATGCAGTCAATTTTTTCAATGCGATTTTTTTAAAATTAAGAATTTCTTTTCTCTTTTAATTTTTATTTAATGCCATTCAGAGGCTAATAGGAGACGAAAAAATTCCTTTGCAGTTTTAATTATTTATATCAATCGAAACCCCAAACTTTTCTGTATAAAACAGTTGATTTTCCCGAGACCTGGCAAAAGTTTTAAAATGTAATCTTGCGCTATGATGACGTTGGAGGAGGAAGAGAGAAGACAACAGACCTCTCCCAGAAATTTTATGGAATTGACGCCCTAAATATACTTTTAGGCTTTCTTTGATAACATAAGAAGAAATGGAAGTTGGGGATTCCCTCCCGAAATTTTTTGTGAAACTGTAATAAATTGTGATCTATCTTTAGACAATTAATAAAATGAAGAGTGCGGCTTTCCCTTGAAAATTTTTAAAAACGGTAATTTATCAGTTGGGGAAGGAGTTTCGAGGATCCTCCTCCCCAAAAATTTCGAAACTGAATTTTTAAAACCCAATCTTTAGCTATCTTTGGTGATGTTAGAGGAAGGAGAGTGAGCTCTCCAAGAAATTTTTCATAATTGACTGCCTAAAAACGAAATTATAGGCTGTGATAAAGTTAGGGGGAAAAAAGGTTGGGGTCAGAGTTTTCTCCCATTTTTTAAAAATTGAAGTTAATTTTAGACTATCTCAGGTGACTCTAAGGGAAGGAAGAATTCGGGGGCTTACTCTCTGGAATCTCTAAAAGCAAATTTAGGATATATTTGATGACGTTTGGGAACAGATAAGGGGGTATCAAAAGTTCTTCCCCGGAAAATTTTGAAATCTTAAAAATGCATTTTTAGATCATCTTTGGTGATGTTCTGGAAAAGTAGGTTCGGAAACTTTGTATGGTACATTTTTGACCTTAAATTTCTAGAAACGCAATTCCAGAGCACCTCTCCCTCGAAATTTTTCGTATTTGAAGTTCTAAAAACGCAGTTTTAGGTTATTTTTGGTGACGTCAGGGGATGCGGCGGATTTCCTCAAATATTTCTGAAAACAAAATTGTAAACTATCTTTGTTTCGGAGAAGGGGGTAGTGCGTTCGGTGCTCTCTCACGGAATTTTTTTGAAATTAGCGTCTTAAAAAGCCAATTTTGGCTATGTTTGATAAATTTAAGGAGGTGCCCCAGGCTCTCCGTCAGAAATTTTTGGAAACAAAACTTATGCACTGATATCCAGAGAAAGTGAAAACAGCAGAAGCATTCATGAATATCCGCCGGATTGCAACGAAAATGAAAAATTAGTTTTTGTTAAGGAATTAACGAAAATTTTTAAAGACTATATCTCCTCTTTTCTTTTTTTGCCGGCACCATTTGCAGTGACTGGGCGACAACATCTCGGCACTGGGCGATATTATTGTCGCCCACTTTCTATCTTATTTTATGCCCTGGCTACGAAACAATGTCAAATCCTCTGGAAAACTGAAATAAAGTTTCTGCAACTTGTGAAATTCTATCCTACAGTGAAAATTATTTTGAAAAACGATTTATTTTTTCTTTAAAGAGGTGCGAACGCTGAACTAAAATTGAATTGTACAGCTGCTTAATTCTTTTACGGGGTGTTACGCAAATGTTCCATTTTGCATTAACGGCATTTAAGCTAATAATTTAAGCAGAACTGAAAACAAGTTTAAAATATAATGATAAAATTCACTTCTTCCATGCAAATGTACACATTGATTTATTAAATGCAGATGTGATTTGATAAAGTTTAGTTACGTAATTTTGTAGTTTTGCTTTTATGAAGATAAAGTTGTAAAAGGTAAAACGGCTTGCTTTATTTATTGCTTTATTATAGATAAAAGCAGAGACAAATTGATCTTTTGTGAAAATGTAGTTAAGTTAAGAGTTCTGAAAGTTTCACATGTTCCCAACAACTAACCAACTAATTTATTTGTGAAACTATTAAAACCTAGAGCTATAAAATTCTCGGTAATAATCTTTTGGAGAATATAGAGACTGGCGCTCGTCATTTCGCATTTTTTCAGGGGGCGAGGGAGGCAAGAGTATATTTATATTCTCTAGTATTTATCATTTAAAAAGCAAAAAAATACATGCAAATTCATAAAAATTCATTATATTCTCAAAGCCGGGTTGATTGCCCCCTCCTGGCGCCCCTAAATGACGAACCTGTATAGCGAGAAAGAAAGAGAAACTGAATCCGAACAGAAGACCATGTTTAAGAACAGTAACTAATTTTATCATGAGGTCTATAAAATTGAGAGGGTGCTTGTTTAAAATTAAATTTACTGTTTTTTGCCTTTTAATCTGACGAATTGATTATCATGAATATATTTTCCCCCTTTTCTTTGCTCTTGCTCTCAAAAGTAAGCAATAGGCTAGTTTCATTATAACTAAAACTGTTTTTGAATCTGCAGTTCAGATATTATTCAATCGAAAACAAAATAAATCAGCGACGGATAGTAAATTATTAAAGTTTTTTTCAGACTAATACAGAAAAGTAGGATATGTTAGTGGTCAAACGTTAAAAGAAGTTCTCCTATAATTTAAAACTAGGTCTCCTACCAGTTTAAGAATTATTATTATATGTTTAGTTGTTCATTTATTCATTCATTTATGCTTTAATTTCGGAAAAAAATAAAGTAAGAAAAAAAAAAATCTGTATTTAACAGGAAATATTTGCTCCGGCTCCTTTCCATGCTCTGAATAATTTTAATAAATTACATTATTTGTTTGTTTTTTAGTTAACTTTTTTCATATTAAACAATTTAAAAGTTTAAAAAAAAGATTATTGGCTCCAGCTCTATTCCAGTTTCGAGCAAAATCTCGTAGCTCCACTGCTGCGTGCTCCAGAGCTCCATGCTCCGCTCTACTTCCCTGGTATTTATGAAGTTTGCTTTTTAAACTTTCAGCGCTGATGTCACTCTTGTCAAAACTGGAATTATAAGCAGTGAGGTGGGATCACATAATTGTTGGCTATATACGGTAACTATTATTAGTTTATTTATTTATTTAGTATTATTATTACTTTTATTCGGAATAAGAATGTATTCGTTTTTTTCTGTAACTATTAAAATCAATAGATTTGTAAATAAAATGCTCGTAAAAAACATTTTATTTACGAACATCTTGATCTATTTACATACCAGAAACATAAAATTATACCTAATCTCAGATATTACCTTGTAAACTCTCTGTTCCATATTTGGAAAATAAGCTTTAATCTGTATTCATTACAAAAAAAATTTCTACCATGAGCACAAATGTTATTCTTGTAAAAAAAGTAGAACTAATAAGCATTGAAGAAAAAACTGCATAATTACCAACCATTTCACAAAAAGAGTTGGCAGAGAGGTATCGAAAAGGAGCCAAAATTTAAGATTGATTATGTTTCCCAGGCCATGCCGGTAGAGCAGAACGACCCAGAAAGGAAGATCTTTGAACAAAAACAGAATCTTAGCTGACGAAAAAATTAGTTTTAAGAGTCATAATTAAACCGAAAATTATATGCAATCGCATATTTCAACCTTGTTTAAAACCGAATGCAAATAAATAAAAAAAAAAGCTTAAGTTGTGAAACAAGCTGGATTTCAAATTGCCCTTCATAGATGTTACTATAATTTGTAACAATAAAAAACGAAAATTTTAATTTTTGATCACATTTCTGAAACTGCATAAATAAAGATGTAACACATAAATAAAAGACGTTAATATACAACATGTAAATGTCCAGTAACACTTGTTTATTGCAATAACAGCCCCTTTGAAAACTTCTAGCTAAACCAGATGGTAACTATAAACAAATCATCAAGAGATGGATAGAATTTCCAATTAAAACAGTTCATCCGAAATAAATTTCAAAACGGAAAATTTTAAAATATATTATTTTTTTTTACAGTATAAAGTCATTTCTATCAGCTTGATTAGCACTATAAAGTATAAAATAAAATAATTATATGACTCCTACGTCAAAACTCAAAAAATTGCAGTTGCTCTGAATATCTTCTTATCTATACTAATTCTAAAGCAGCCATAAAATTTGAATTAAAATGTTGAAAGAAGAAGCAATAGGCAGTATAAAGCTTTGTACGTATAGCTTTTACTGTACTCGCCTATATCTTCTCTCAAAATTTAAACTTAAATTTAATTGTCTACTTAAGAATTAACATACCGATATTAGGAGCAGCTGCAATTTTTGAGTGTTGTGGCTGAGAAGTTATATAGTTATTTTATTCCATACTTTATGGTGCAAGTCAAGCTAAGTGAAATAGCCTTTAGAAAAAAAAAAATTTTTTTTACTTTTGTCAAAGAGTTATTCTAAAAAGATGTTTGTTCATTCTGTATACGCTTGGGAAAATTTAACGTACATTTACTGGAATGGTAGTTATCCAAAAAGTTTTTTAAATCCGCCAAAGAACGTGAAAATTTTAAAAATGTGAGTAAATATTAAGAAGTTAAATGATGAAGCATGTTAAGATACTACTGATTCAAGGACAGAAGTTGCTGTAATATTTGTCGTTTCTTTGCAGCAGGTTAACGTACTTCTCAGCAATTCCTATTTTTAAAAGTAAAAATTCTCTTCTTGATCTGTTAATAAGAGCTACTTACAAATTCGTTATTTTTTTAAAATTATTTTTATTTCAAATGGGCTGCTGTTGGTTTCTGCCAATTACAGACCTAATGCGTTCCCCAGAGATTGGTACCATTTCTTTCAGTGGCACCACAAAGTGTGGGGAACCGTCGCCGCTTGAGAATTTCGACGTCCAGTTTCTTCACCTGAAAGGGCACCACCCGCACTCTGTTGATGCGAAATTCCACTAGGAATTCAATTTACCCTAAAGTATTGAAGATAAATGTCTTGGATACTCTCGGGTAATCATAGTTTGACTGCTCATTTTGGAGTCAAGTCAGTGAACTTATGTCTGTTACGTCCGGCAAAAGTCTGTTTTTTTATTATTATTATTTGTATTTTAAGTAAGAAAATTTTCTTTCATCAATTAGAAAGAGAAAGAGTATGTTGAGTTTGGTTTACTAACTAATAAATAAATCACCAAGTTTTGACAATGATTACTTCAAACAGTGCACGGGAAGAAAGCGATCATTCTAGTTACGCTAGTGACAGACACTTAAATGCATTTTGTGAACTAAAAAAGATGTTCTAGAAGCTATATTTAGTGTTCTTAACATTCTTTATGGAAGTCACATGTTGGCATTTGTTTCACTTTTATGTGTTAAATCGATTAGTTGCTGATAATTTTTAAAACATTAAAGCTTTCTGAATCATTATATCAGTAACCAAGGAAGAAATTACCATCTTTATATTTATTTTGCTTATTTCTAGTTGGAAAACAACTAAAGACCAGGTCACTATTAGATGCGACTAAATTGTAAAAATCTTGTAATTCTGCACATTTTGTATTTGAAAGCTGAATGGGCTTTCAGGTTATTTGTACACTAAGGGGAGTGATGTTTATGGGAACGGGAAAAAATGCTTCAAATCTTGTATCAATTATTTTCTTCGATTTTAAAATTTTTGAAATGTTCAATGAAAAAAAGAAGAAAAAAAATATTAAAGACTTTAAAAAATATATATGTAAAAGCCTTTAAATTTGTTTTCATTCATTTTAATTAGCTCGTGGTCTCCATTCAAAATCCTTTCTCAGGAAATTGCGTAACACCGTTTTGACAGCTAGATGCAAACAGAAAAAAATCATATTTCAGAGTTTGAAACTGGAGAATTTTTTCATTTTAAAATGAGTAACACTCGTGCAGTCGACGAGACACGCAATTTGACACTCGACTTTCACTGTTTAAAAACTCGTTTATGCAGAATTGAAAGTCTGACCTCAGGGAATAGAGCACAAAATGCTACAACGGCTTATGCAAGATTACACAAGGTGGTTTACCTAAATTCAATTTTGTCGATAGGAAGTGATTTTTGCTTTGGAAGTTTGCTGTTCCACTACCACTCGTGCAATGGAATATCAAACGGGATGGGAACATTAAGTTAGATCGAGGGCTAGCAAGACGGAGTTTGGCAAATAATTCGAAAAATTCAGGGGATAAAGTGCTCATGAAGAATGAAGGGGGTACTTGCAAAGCTTACACACACACAGCTCCCGAAAGCGACTTTTATGGTCCACTCCTTACCTTTTATCGTGAATCCTTGAGAGTTACGATGTGCTTCCGCATAGCTCGGGGAAAGTGGTTTGGTTCTTCCCATGCCGAATATTGAGCCCGAATGATCTGCAGGGACGTAACTAGAGGGGGGTAGACGGGGCGTACGTCCCGGGCGACAAATTGTTTTAGGGGCGCTAAATTGACTAAATGTGTGTGTTTGCCTAAATACATATACTTTTTTGTGTATCTAAGGGGGAGGGAGCGCTAAATCCTGGTCTTGCCCCAGTTAGAAAATGACCCAGTTACGTCCCTGATGATCTGGGTATAAGACATGGATCATAAGTGCTAATCCCGAAACACGTAAGAGACAATGACAGACTAGGTTATAACTGGGCTCAAGATAAAAGTGCAGAGAGACCGAATGCAGAATAATTACATGTATTTCTTTATTGTTACTTTATTGTTTATAACTCCTGTTCATGATGTGTCATTTACGCATAACTTTATCACTTGATGATACCTTTTCACCGGTTTAAAGGTGTCGTGAAAATTACCTAATGTCTTTTAAACCACGGTCAACTAAAAGATTAGGCTGGGGAACTGTTTGGTCACGGAATTTATTTCGTCTGACGCCTTGCGTAAACAAATAGAGCTAATGCAGTCGGAGTCGCAAAAGCAAAACAATTCATGGCGATTTCTTATCTCTTGATAAGACGGATAAAGTCATGTAATCTTGGAGTCCTCTGGTCTTGAGTAGTTAGCTGGACTTCTTTCAATATCATAAGACCGAGACAATTGACTGTTTCGCCTAAAGTTAATATCCATCTATATTGGCAGTCTGGCACGACTAAAGTTCAGCTCGGGAAGCGGTATTACAAGATAGAAAGAACAGTTCAATGCTCGACTAAAGAAAGAAAAGACAACTTAAAGAGTAATGGGTGATGTTATGATCAACGGAAAATGGAAAAATAATTGCGGTCGAGGAACAGCGGGAAATAAATTATTAAAAGCGAATGGTGTAAAAATGAAAATAACTTGAGAAGCGAAGGATGATAAAAGGTTATAAGAAGAGTTTAAAGATTTGGAAAGGATTGGGATTAGAAGATGGAAAATTTAGGAGTCGGTGATAGATCCCCAAAAATATCTTTGATATAATTGGTAACATAAAATTGCAGAGATTAATGTAGGTTAAAGTAGATTAATAAGACACAGGCGATAGTAGGTTTAGAGGGGACGCGGTATAATTAAGAAAGCTCTCTGAAAACGAAGTGAAAGTAAAGATTCAACGAGATTGATGGAAAGAAAACGACAGTCAATACAACAATCAAAATAAATTATGTAAAAATAAAGCGAGCGATTAAAAAAGGTGACGGGAAAATAAGCTACAATCAAATAATGAAGGGAAAATATAAATTATTTGAAGAGAAAAAATAAGAAAATATCATTAGCATTTATAGAGCATATTGAGTTTGGCGTCATTATTTGAAACATGTATACGTTTTAGGAATCCTTATGGATATAAATTTTTGTCTTTTAATTGATGATAACATGTCCAAGGAGATCATCGTTTGAAATTTCGACAATTCAATGTGTAATGTACGGATAGGCCGGCAGGATGGCGTCGTGGTAAGGCTCGGAGCTCGTACGCCCCAGCAGGTCTGAGAATCGAACCTGGCAGTGTCGGTGGATTTTCAAGATGCAGAAAAGCGTCTGCGCCCCTGTCGTATGATTATGCGGCATGTAAAAGATCCCTTGTGTAGACATTTGGCTTGGATGCTCTCGGCTAAATTAAATTCTTAGTTCAATTCCGCATATCAACAGAGTCCATGTGCTCGGCCTTTCCGGTGGAGAAACCGGTAGTCAAAATTATCATGCGGCGATGGTACCACACTCATTGTGTTGCCGCTGAAAGGGATGGTACCAATCTCTCGGGAACGCACTAGGTCTGCCATTGGCAGAAGCCAGAGGCAGCCCATTAGAAATACAAATGTACGGATAGAGGTAGAAAACGACATGTGTAGCTCAAACTACATAGGGCTTTACCTGTATATGCTATATTTATTTTATTATTTTCATATATAAATAGCATTAGTTCGTTGGTGATAGCAAAGTAAAAGCCTTTCAACACCTCTATTTTTTAGTTGAAAATTTTCAATATTAAACAATACTATTATAATATCAGGATGATTTTTTAGACGTGTAAAAAATTGCTACACTTAATTCTTTTCTATTAAAAAAATGTCAATGAATTTAAAAAAGTAATAAAAAATAACATTAAGTTAAGAAAAAAAGAAAAAATGGTGCAAGCATACGTGTGGCGGGTAGAACTAGATGGTAAATGCCACTTTTTGCTAGAATCAAAGCTTTTCAATGTACAAGGAATATGTTATCAAAAGATAACTTACTTTTTGAAATCATGCGCATTGGCCTCAAAAATAATCCCGTCACTTTTCCCTTTACTCAGCGTGAATATAATAAGTTATTCTTGTGATTTTCGTGTAAAAGGACCTACGTTTTGACAATTTCAAGTTGTAATTTTGACCCTATTGTTATTCCTTATAGGTTTAATTTGTTGCTCATTAAAGTTTGCCAGTGGCAAGACGTTTACTTCATTTCACTTTCTGAAAATATTTGTTAAGGTATTTCGCTTTTTTATTTTTAATTATGTACTCATTAATAACAATGCTATATTTCGATCGCTTTTATTTATTTCTATTTATAAATATATATGCCAACTTATTGTTACGTTACTAGTAAATCATTGTTGTCTTGGTACTGATGAAAAAGTAGATGAATTACTTTAAGCTGTTGCTAAGATAATGCAGCATATAATGTTGCAGTAATAGAGGCAAATGTGTTTCCAGTGAAAATATTATTGCAGCATATCCACGAATTCCCGTAGCATTTGATTGATCAGCGTCGATTTTAATTGTGTTAAGAAAATAACCTTAAAAATCTACTAATTTTCATAAACCACCAATTCTAAAAGCGCTTTTAAAAATTTTAAGAAATTATTGAATCTAACTGAATATGTTAAACTATTTTACACAAAGATAGGCTTATGTATATTATACGCTTCTCTAAAAAATGCTCAAATTATTCAATATTAATTAAGCTCAGAAAACTACTTAGCTTAACTCCGCGCATACTCCCATAATTAATGCATTAATTATCTCTTTCAGAAAAGAGACTTCTCCCCTTTTTCTCATTTATATTTTTGCATTTCGACCATCAATTTCACTTATATTAATATACTTTCCATTGAATCAATGCATTCAAGCTACGTTCAATTAAAATGAGATTAAATTACCGATCTGTGGATTCATTTTCATTCACTTTGTATTAACTTGTTTACCATTATGTTTGTATCAATTACTGTTTTTCTTTAAGTACTTGCGTTTTTAATCGCTTTTTCATTTAACCATAGTTATTTTACTTTGAGTTTATGCCTCAACCTAAAAGAGTTAGTACATAATTCGTTTTATTGACATTAATTGAAAATTTTAGTTATGCTGTATAAAGTTATTGAAAAATATTGGGTATATTTCCTGAATTCTTTTTTTATTTTTACTTTAGTGGGAAATTTTTAACGCACGGAAAAAATATGTATCCCAACACATTTAAAAACTATCTTAAATCGAATTACTATTAATTAGTTTTTTATATTATGTATTATTTACTCGTATTTTATTTTGCGCTAAAACCGCATAATACAACTTTTCCTACATTATTTAATTTATTCTATTGTTATGAGTTTAAATTTTGAAACTTTATAATGGATTAAGGCCAGTGAAGAAAATTATGAAGTTTTTAAAACTTTTTCAGATTAGTTTTCCAAAAGTGGAAAATAAAATGTCATTCAACAAACTTAAAACCATTCATATGACAAGTTCGTGACTCTGATTTAGCAGTAAATGTTCTGTATGAGAAATAAGAAAGCATTAGTTCAAATTTTTATCCCATCAGGTGGAAACAGGCTCCATGAAGAACAGAAAGCAAATCTGTAACAAAAACATTTTTTAAAACCTCTTAACGATCGGTTAATTTTCAAGAAAACGGCCATAAAAGTGCCTAATTTTTATCCCTGAAAATTATATAAAAATATGTGCAGTTAAGAAAATGTTCGTACTCTTTTACGTGGCAAAATGTTTTCAAATAACTTACATCAATATTTGCATACTTAGCTTAATAGCCAACTATTTCTCTAAAAATTAATTACCTATAAAATGTCCTTTGATGAAAAATTAGGAATTTTACTTCAAATTTACTAAACGCTTAATTTATATCTATAGTGGACATTTATAAGACACGTATTTGCATTAGTAGTGCACAGAAATTAATATCATCTATTTTATGCTGTTAACTTGGAGAAATAATTTTAAAAATGACTAAGGGACCATTCATAAATGATGTCACGCTTTTTCCCATATATTTTCCCCAAATCCCTAACATCCTTATTAATCGGCTTTAGTAAAGAGCAGCAAATGTGACCGTAGTGGAGGCAGCTATTAAATATTATGATTCATGTACTTGCATAGATGCTCCACACCAACTTTAGTTCTATTAACCAACACTAGAAATCGTTCGCTATAGGTTCTGATAATTTCATTCAAGTTTAATGTTACATTCGCTTATTTTAGGAGCTTAAAGATTTAAGTGTCCACTACTAGAGCAGTGTCCACTACCAGGGCCGTGGTAGCCTAGTAGTTAGCACGTCGGACTTCCACCTGGAAGGTCGCGCGTTCGATACCCACTGAAGACCACCATGTATACTTAGGGATATGTGCATGTAAAATCCGTAGACCCCACTACCTCTGACCGTGCGTAAGCAATCCTAAGGCCTCGGCTAACAGGTATGGGTCTGGTGGAGAAAAGTGTCCACTACCCGGTCATTTACCTTAAATTTCTTTTTAATTTTTTATTTCTTTTTATTTTGAAATTTTAAACACTCCAACCCGGAAATATCACGGGAGCGAGAAATAGAGAGCGAAACCTCAGCCCGTCATTTTCACGGGAGCGAGAAGGAAGGGGTTAATCGCAGAATTTGTTGAATGTGCATTCCATTTGCGTCAACCACATGTTCAAAGCGTGAACGTATATAGTTCGACCACGGAATTTTGACATTTGGACGCTTCAGTGCATGGAAGAAAAAAAAAAAAACGAATCCATTTAGAGTTTTAGGGAAGTTCGTTTTGAAGGTGTGTTTATTTAGTACGCGAATCTGAATGTTTGCTTCGCTGTTTGTTGAAAACAACTAAATTTATAAACTGGAATATAGCATCAGTTCGGAAGAAACCAAGTATGTTAAACGAACTAGAACGAGAGAAAAACGGCACGTTTCTTATACCAACAGTTCCTTCCTTGAACATGAATGGATTTTTCTTGGCACTCTGCCTAGCATATTGCTTTGATTGATGGTAGAACTGTATCACAGTATAGCAAAGCCTTTCATTTGGAACAACTTGGCAATGAGAATTCAAGTTGATAGATTAGCGAGATAGATAAGAACTTGTTTAGAACGAAATTTTCGTATAAGACGAAGAAAATTCTTGTCCCTAAAAATGATGTGGGAACATTTCCATTACAACGCTGTATACGAAAAATTTCAACTTTCAACTATCGGATAAGTTGCAACGAGACGAAATCCTTACTGACGAGGAAAATGTAAATAAAGTAGAGAAGATGGAGATGATTCAGAACTTTCTTTTGGGTATAGAAGAAGAGTAAGGTTTTAGAAAGAACTGTTTTTCATTTTAAGAAAATGCCCCTGGTCGCTTTTGCCTCGTGGTCTCAGACTGGCGAACATGTATCGCATTCAACCCCTAAAGCAATTTAGACAGACTGCAGAAATATTTCAGTTATGATGATCTTGAATCTGTTATTTAAACATTGTATGACTATGAACACAAAACACTGTGTGCCAATGTATATAAAATATTGCGTTCATTGAGAAAAAAATAGCTGTAGATAACACTCATGAGTGATTCGCATAATATTTTTAAATATTAGTTTATCTAAAGAAGTATCTTATGCTTAAAATAATTTTTAAAAAATTCTCTAATTTAAAGCATAATTATAAATCAAAATGTAATGGATTCGTAACGAAAATCAGTAAACGATTAATAAATAAGTAAATAAAATAAATAAATAAATGAAAGTAAATAAATAATAAATCAAAGAAAATAAAATGGCAATTTTCTGCTTCCTTTTGCAGGTACAAATACATAAAGCAAATGTCAATGTATGCTTTTCTAAAACATACTTTAAATATTATTTATATCTTTTCAAGGTACTTTTCTCAGACGAAAACAAAATGATCCGTTTCTTAATGCTTTTGTACTTTTACAAAATGCGAGTGACAAATGATGAAAGCTCCCTCAAACAACTTTTCTAATACGAAAAGCAAATGTTATAAAATTTAATTTGAAAAAAAACACTTTGATTTTTTTAGCATTATTTATATATTTATGTATTATTTTAATTTTAATAGCCTCAATATTGCAACTTTACTGAATCAACGACTAAAATTACTGAATGAACATTTGTTCCCAATGAATATATGAACAATCACTAGAAGTAATCGTATATTTCAGACGCTTGAGAAGCAGTTACATTATAGTATTATGATCTTAGGTGTCTTAAGTGTCACATAATACTTTTTCTACAGTTTTGTGTATGACAGAATATTATGTAATAATATCTGAATGAAGTTTCGTATTGGAGTAATAGATTACGACAGAGTAGATTATTACTTGGTCACGAAAAGAAGTCTTAAGACCTAAAACTTACGAAAGGATTTGTGTAATACCCTTAGACTAAGTCCGTTTACAAAAAATATGTTGCTGCTGTAAAGATAAATATTATGCAGCAGAGATAAAAGGCTAAAGCTGTGATAACATACTTTATATGGCTTAACGTAAGCGCAGTTGCCATCAATAGAGTGAAAAGTGGGGCAAATGGCCCCTTGAAACTTTTCGGGCAAGACATTCCCATGGGGAAAGAAGGCTTAAGCGGTATTTTTATTAAATTTCTTAGTTTAATGAAATAAAAAATATTTATTTCTTGCTTTAACAAAATAACGAACCACATCATAAATAACGAACTATGATTTGTTGAATAAAACTAAGTTTATTCAACTAATCATAGAGGAGAGGAAAGCACGGTAGCTCTGTCGAGTTTAAAGGTCTATGGTTTACGTTTTGGTGCAGCCCTGAAAACAGTTTCCCTTATCATGACTCCAAAGCGGCTCTGCCTCTAAGCATTAGAACTTCCCGTTTTGACATGGTATATAAGAATTTATTTATTTATTTTTTTACTTCGATGTATAATCGACAAGCCTCCTCCTCCCCTTCCTCACAGAAAAATTCTGACTGCTCGTCGAAGATTCAAAGTCTTTTAAAATCAAAATAGTTTATTGTCCAAACTAGATTTCCTCAGTAAATTGACTCGAAGTATCAAATAATTAAAATATGCTTTTCACGTATGTCAATGAGATCATTTGCATAGTAGCAAGCATCTCTTGATTCACTTGATTGCCGTCTTTGAAACACGAAGAAAAGCGCTTTTTTTTCAAATTACCTGAGGGCAGTGATCCATCAGAGTAGGTGACTAAATAAATATCCATCATATTTAAGGCGTGTATCGCTACCGTTCCTATCAATCCAAAAGGGAACTGGATGATTTTTTCTAAGCCTTGTTCACCGGTTCACAAAATACAAAGTATATATAATGTATATCTATAGGGAGGCCTGCATTATCCTTTTCTTGCGTGCTTTCAACACCAACATCACGTGCGATTGTGATCTCTGATGTGACTGTGAGATCATATATATTCTATAGAAATTCATAATTTACACATATAACGTCGATACAGATTTAATTTAATAAGTCAAAGTCTTCAGGTGCGGACTGGCTGCCCTAATAGGGAGGCGATATTTACTTCCTGCACGGCGCATTAGGGGAGGGGGGGGGGGAAGCACTTTCTGTCAAAAAAGGAGGAAATTCATATCCTCAGACGGGAAGCTTTTAAAAATTAATATTTGCGCACGGCTTCTTTGCACTTAAGTTATAATTTTTACAGAACGTAAAAGTACGGGTTCTTCCATTGAAATATAGCCAGGCATTCCGCAGAAGGCAGTGGGGCAAATGGGTTCGAGGGCGCACCAGCCCGAGTGCCAATGGGTCGTCGTCGAACCAGTCCGTTCCCGAAAGTCTGTATCTGTATATAGAGAGTATCTGCAAACAACGAATAATCTCTTTGACTGGGAGGCTTGGTATCAAAAAATTACGAAAATGGTTATGATTATGAAGCACACTGCCTTATATATATAGATTTAATTTAGGGAAGATATCTTCTGTCAAAGTTTAAGTTTTTAAAGTTTAAAACTTTCCATTGTGTTTTGTTTTGATAATAGTTCTAATTTTAATGAACTGTCAGTCATGTGGATTCAGCTGGGTCATAAGTGCGCTATCTGTTCTGCTAGAATTAGAGCGATGAACTTGTGTGGCATCAGTTAGTACCAACTGGTATATTGCTATTCATAAAAAAATACTCTGTTCCTATTGTCAGAGCTCTTTCAGGGCCGTCGAGAGCCAAAGCGTGCCCGTGTCAGTTTTGGAGCCGCCCTCCCCGTCATGCCCCAGCCCTATTACGCTTGAATCTAGGCCATAGACACATTTTACCTTTTGCACAATTCCAATGCCAAACCTGGCCCTCTCAAAAACGCGGGCCCCATGAATCGGACATGACTGACACTCCCTCTCGACGGCCCTGTGTCCCTCTGGAAAGACTAGGAAGAAGGGATGGCGTCACCACCCTTTTAATGTGCACAACTGTTCGAGAGTTAGAGTGCTTTTAGGGTATGCTCCCATACAAAATCACTGTTAAAGAAACACATTTCCTAATTAAGGGTAGAAAGTGTATGGAAAACCATACTATATGGAGCAGATTTCATACAGGAGGACAAAGCAAACGAAAACTGGGAAACTGCTCTAGAAAATCTAAAACCTCTCTTACCACGATCAGCCCCGGGTACGCATGAGGGTACCCGACTCTCCCCCCCCCCCTCCATCAACTGGCATCGGTCCCGCGACTCTACGTGACCCAGAGCGCTACACGGGAGTTCTGTTGGAGTTCACAAAGAGCAGCGCAGAGGGATTCGTTTCCTGACTGACCAGTAATTGCATTGCAAAATCATCAACGGCGACCTGTAGGAAGAATCATTTAGTACTCCGCTGCTCAATCGCCCCAGCTGTCACAACACGATGTGCTTGCCCTGGCTTCGGCACATCCACCAAAGAATTTCTCACACCATTCGTACATCTGAGTCTGCGATAAACATGCAGTCCCATGCTTTTCTCCTCCAACCTCCTTCCCTGTTAGCACTAGGCCTTACGGATGCCCTCCCCAGGCAAGAGGTAGTGGGAGGGATATTGGGGACCACGGATTTTACATGCACGTATCCCCAAGTGCACATGGTGGGTCTAGAGCGGGTCGGATATCGAACCGCTGACCTTCCGGTTAGAAGTCCGACATTCTAACAACTAGGTTACCATGGCCATTGCAGCCCCATACTGGGCCAAAATTTGCCGAGAGATTTCTATCAGTTTTTCGTGACTTCCCTGTGTGGAAAACGGATGTGGTTCGCTCCATCAGAGGGGCCGCCATAATGGAAACTCTCGTGTCGTGCTTCTGAGTCACATGGGGTCACGGGACCAAAGCCAGTTGATGGCAGGAGAGTCCACGCGGATGCGTACCGGGTCTGATCGTCATGAGATAGGTTTTAGATATTTTATAGCAGTTCTGGTTTGCTATATATATATATATATATAGATAGATATAACTAATATACAATATTGGAAATAAAAATATATACTATATGTATATTTATTTGTAATGTTAATGTGACCCGTTCTTAAATCACTTTCACCTTGTTACTGCAGTACCCTCTGTTACAGTGGCGTAGCTAGACCCGGAATATTTTTTTTGGGGGGGGGGGGGGGTTCTTCGGGAGAAGCGAGCTAATTTCATTCTTTTACAGGAAAATTTGGTCAAATTCTAGAAAATCTTCACCATTTCAGGGGGTTATCCCCCCCCCCCTTATCTACGCCAGTGCGCTGTTACATGTTTCATGTAATGAGTAATGAATGTCAGAATGCATCGCAACTTTTGATTCATTGTTCTCAACTAATATTTTCCAGAAGTGGGAGCAAGGATTTTTAGTTTCAGTTTTGGTAATTCTAGTTGTTTAATTTACAAACCAATTAATTGAAAGTTCTTAATGAAAAATAAATTTAATGAATCATTTTTTTATAATCATAAATCTTGTTCTTCAATTTACAAGCGCATAAATTTTTAAGTTATTAATGAAAAATAAATTTACGCAATTATTTGCTTTTTTCATTTTTTCCGCATTTTTATAATTTTTACAAAATAGAATTATACTGCAGAATATTCTGAGGCTGGGAGTGGGGAGAAAAGGCTTCTATCAGTTTTTGTGTGGGCCCCCATGTTTCGAATAAGTTAATTTGGATTTGAATTAATTTAAAAAACATATAGTTGTGTTCCTTTTGTGTTACTTTACTTAAACATTAATGCTAAATTGAGTTTTTTTCCTGCGCGAAACATGTTAAATTCCAAAGAACATTCTCTTTTACAGATTAAACAATAATATAGCATATAAGAAAATGCTTTCAAATTTTTTGCGAAATTTATTTTTAAATCTTTCCAAGGATTTTATTAAATATTTTTACTACCAATAACAACCCAGAGATTCTGGAAGATTTCAAGTGTAAAACTGATTAATACAGATTTTGTATTTTGGATTTATCTGCAGGGTATTTAAAACCTGCATAAATGCATAATTTAATATTAATATTAATTTATTGCTAAATTTTAGACCTGAGGCTGTGGGGTATTCTGAAGTAAATAACAATTTCCCAGAAGTCACTAAGAATTTAACCTGTTGTGGAAAAAATAAAAAAAATAGCTTAACAACGTTATGCACAAAATTTCAGGCACATGTGTTTCAGGTATTCCAAGGAATTCCTTTTTTCATGAAAAAAAGAATGTGAGCTTAAACAGATGCAAAGACACATCCATAAAAAAAATTTCCATATTCATTCTTTAATCCCCCGCCCCCTCTTCGAACATTTTCGTTACTTTTACTTTTAAAATATTGTAAATTTCGATCATTTTGGAAAGAATCTGCCCTTTATTTATTTATTTTGAGTTCCAGTGCGGAAGACTTCTCAGGGATATTTTTCCTGTATTATCTTAAAATCTGCAACTGCATGAATTAAATATAAAAAAATCAAATAATATTAATATCAAAATAAATGAATAAAAGAATAAATAAAAATTGGAATACGTGAACGCGATTTTTTCTAGAAATTTTATATTTTGTAGTTTCTCTCTATGACGTTAACTTTGTTAAAAAGTTGGTAAACATTTTGTATTATTCATAGTTTTTTTACAGTTCCTTACATATTTTACAACACTAGAGCCGAAAGGTGATTATAAATAGCATGTTTATCGTTAATATACATCAAGAGAATTAAATAATATTAATTTTTACACCGCTTAATTTCACCAAGAATTTGTAGCATAGAGAAAAAAAACATAAAATAATTTTCATCATGGTGCTTTATAAAAAATAAACATGTCCAAATTTCGGCCTATTTCGCTTATCACTGCTGTGGGAGAGAGAATGAAGATTAACGAAGGTCGCAAATCGCACAGAGAAAAATGAAGATTCGCAGTCTGAGAAAGAAGATTTTCCGGTTTCCGAGGAGGATTCGCGCACTGAGCAGCAATATTTGTTTAATGCATTAAGCGCCAAATCTTGCAACCACGCTAATACCTCACGGCTAGTCATTTGCCTTTAAGCATACCTTACGGGGTGAAGATTCGCGTGTTCTATGGACATGCCGATTGACGTCACATCCTTTCTACCGCGTTTGCGCTGGATGTGACGTCACAGCACTTTTAAAATTCATTTTAAAATACTTCCACGTCGTTCTCCTAGTTAAGACTGGTACCGTTCGACATATTTTTTCAAGTTCTTTCAATTTCACGAAGATTTAGAAATCATGCAACTTCTCCATTGTTATCATAGAGCTTATTAAACAGTAATGTTCGTTATTTGAGTATGCTTTTCCTTTTCTAAGCGCTTTTTATATTTTGATATTCATGACGATATTCCGATGTGTAAAAAACCAGGGTTCGTGATTAAAAAAAAAAAAAATAAGAAAATTGGACTTTTAAAAAATTTAAATCTATTTTTTTTTTTAAACAGACCTTAAATGTTTTGGATATTTATTGTGTTACATATTCATAGAAAGAATACGGCATGTTAAACAATATGCAAAAACACACTTTAAAGCTATTTTCACAGAAATAAATTTTGTTTAATAATAATAATGATAAACAAATTTCAATGCAAATGCATGCCTCAAATGAAACTTAACCCTACCAGGAATAATGCTACACTTATTTATAAGTACAGAAAAACTGAATAAACTTAATCTGAATTCTTTTGCTGTTGAAAGCTGAAAAAAAATCAAACAATTGTATGATCTTAAGTTTTACATTGAATGCACTCTGATCATTTTTCTATTTTATAAATGAAATAGCCTGAAATATTTTTACCCATCTAGTAAAATCATATATTCCCTCCATTACTAAAAACTGACACTTTTTGTGTTAATCAAACATGTTTATTAAAAACTTCTGATGAAAAAATATTTTATATGGGAAAAAACTTATTATCGGGCGTGGATGAAACTTGAAGGATACATATTCTAAATTTTAAACTTCGATGTTTTAAACACTCTCATCCTGAATTATTTACGATGTGCCAATAAAATTGTGTTCACTAAATTGAACTAAAATACTATTTTTAAAATAAAAAAACACAGAATGGTTCGGGATTACTATGAATTGTAAAATTAATGGATGAATGAATTACGCTTTGCAGTTAAAATTTCGGAAGAATAAGAGTACTGTAAAATTTAAAAAAAGAAATTATTTCTAAACTTATTAAATATGTTTATGCACATACACAGAGACAGATGGACCTATGACGTTACTTTGGTTTGAAACAGAGGTTGTAAATGCAACATATTTCAGTTTTGTACAACACTTTCTAACCCTGCAAAATCAAGATCAATTTCAAAAAATGATTTAAATCACTCTTTTTTTTTTTTTTTTTGCATCAAGCTCATTAAAATCAAAGAACGCTGGCTGGAAACTGGATCTGTGCACCCAGAATGCAAACGTAGATTTCTTTCACTTAATTTATATATAAGAATAAAGCAAGATAAAGTTCGTAATTTCAGTTTGCTTTACAAGTAATATTTTTTCGAAATGTTGGTAAATGAACAGGTTAATGTGTCTTAATACCTATATTTTTTATATATAAGAACTTAGTATCGAAAATGAGAAATTAAACACATCATCAGTCCCAAGTCTGAGTAAAAGATTGATTGAAATTGTAGATTTCTGAGAAATAACCACTCATTCATGAAATCAACATAATACATTAAAAATTAAAGCATGTTTTTTTAATGTTTTATTTAAACTATCTTCAGTGAATTTATGTTCAGTGTTATGTTTGCAAACGAATTACATAATTAATACATAATTACGTAGAAATCGCACGTAACGTTACGTTAATATTTAATAAATAATTGGGCAGAAAAAAAAATATTTTGATTATTATTTATTTGTTCCATGACACTCAAGCGCATAATGTACTGAATGAGCAGCAATTATATTAAGAACGATGCCAATAATTTTCTAATTATTTTAATTAAGGCTTTAAGGAAGGAAACGCGATTAAAGTAAAAACTTCCATTTCAGTTTTCGTAATGAAAGATTCAGACCTAGATTTCAATTGCATATCTGTTGCTTATTAATAAGATACTTCCAATCATGTATACCTTTTATATTTCAATTAAAATTTTAGTATTTTAAGATAAAATATAAATAAATAAAGAAAAGAAGAAACAGAAAACAAATGCAGTTGTATATGACAGGTTTCAATGTGTTACATTTCACTAAAACTTAGATATCTCAAAAATATTTTCATCTTAATGCAATAAAATTTGTTTAGAATCAACCTCGCCATAAAGGAAGAAAACACACACACACACAATTTACGGCGTGATTTTTTTTTTTTTTTTTTTAATGAGATAAATACTCGATATTCCTTAAACTTTTAAAATAATACGAAAACAACAATTTTAAGTGTTGATTTACATTGATATTTTTTTAAAATAATTTACATTCGGCTTTTACATGTTACAATACAATACAATACAAAAAGTACACCAACAACAGGCGCTAGGCCCAACAAGGTTGGTGAACACATGAGCAATTCCTGCTTGACTTCTTCCTGCTCCTCTTCCTCTTCCTCGTGTCCCAACTATTATCTTGAACGCCCATTTGCATGAAAGAAAAAGAAAAAGCAGTATCAATTTACATATAAAACTATTTGAAAAAATAGCTAAGAGAGAAACATTATCAGATTTCAACTGGCTGCGCTCTTCACAATCCCCCAGTGACGATCCAAACCTTCCTTAAACGATTTAACATGCTTAGAATTAACAATGTACGATGGCAAAGTGTTCCAATCGTCGACAACTCTACTGAAAAAACAATGTTTCCTACACTCCCTTTTAAATTGTGATTTAAATAATTTCAATCCATTTCCCCGAGTCCTATTACTATGAAAAAATTGTAAACCTTCTGTTTCATTTAACTTTATAAATTTGAACAACTGAATCAAATCTCCCCGTTTCCTTCTTTCTTGTAGCTTATACATGTTAAATTTCTTTAATCTGTTTTCATAAGCCATACCTGAGGCTCCTTTGATAATTTTTGTAGCCCTGCGTTGAACTTTTTCTAATATGTCAATATCTTTTTTTAAATATGGTGACCAAAATTGTACTGCATACTCTAGATGTGGCCTAACCAGTCCCCTGTACAATGGCAAAATAACGTCTTCTAATGTTTCCTAATGACAAGTAGTTAATTAAATTTGATTTTGTTTGCAGTTGATGGTTATTTTAATATGTAATACTCATTTTTCAACCGTGTCCTTATAATTTTTTCCATGGCTGTATAACACAATTGTTTAAAATTGCTATGCACCTGTTGGTGCATAGCAATTACTTTCAAACATCAACAATATTACTTTCAAAACATCAGACTTTAAATTTTTCAATTTTTTAAACCAGACTTTAAATATTTTGGATATTTATTTATAAAAATGCGACATCTTAAACAATATATTTTAAGCTATTTTCATTTAGACAATTTTCCAATATAGATTAACAAATTTCAATTCAAATGCATGATTCATATTGAGTCTAACCTTACCAAGAATACCACCAACTACTTACCAAGAAAAAAAAAACCTTTATTTTACTAAATTACAAAATTTTGTGTCATGTTTTTCAAGCACTTAATGTTTTATCGAGTGCATTTATTTTATAAATAAAATACCTTATAATATTTTTAAACTTCGAAGTAAATTGGAAAATAAATTACTCCGCTTACATCTTGCTTTTTGTTTTGACAATCAGACATGTATGTGATTTTAAAAACTTTCTCAATTTTCTCTAATTATGTACTGTGTTAATAAAAAAATGTTAAATGCAAATCATGCTCTTTATCACTGTAGGATTATTCTTGTATGAAGGTTTTTGAATCTTTTGATCGTGTAAAGCAAAACCGTGGTATCAAGACCGAATCCAGAAATTTTTCGGTGGGGGGGGGGGGGGGACATGACTTTGACACACGCGTTAAGGAAAGCTTCTGGGAGGAATATAGGCCACATTGCGAAAATTTTTGGGACTTCGAGGGGAGGGGGGACTGTGGATATGGCCTTGCGTGGTATGCCGAAAGTTATTCATCGTCTTGTATGAGATCATGTACCAGGATGGCAATCTGTATGCATAATATGCACATTAACCCCTTGCCGTACCATTTAGCTTGACCAAACTCGGGCGGAATCGATAGTCGTCTGATTATCCCTTCACGAGTCTGACTCGTGATATTCATGCTTGGCCCGATTATCCCTTCATGAGTCTGACTTGTGATATTCATGTTTGTGTTAAAATCTTCATCACAAGTCAGACTCGTTAAAGTATGGCAAGGGGTTAAAGCAGTGGTGTAGTCGAAGGGGGACGCAAGGAGACGGTATCCCCCTACGTTTTTATTTTAATACAAGCGTCCCCCCCCCAAACATTTTACATTTTAACATAAGCATCCCCCCCACTTTTGATTTCAATTGCTTTTCGCATGTATAAGCGTCCGCCCCCAACTTTTTTTTCAGGACTACACCAATGCATTAAAGATGCTGTATCAACACATCTATAAACCATCTTACAAATAACATGTAAAATACAGAACAATCCCACCATACAATGACTTTTTTTTAAAAATACGATTTTGAAACTAAAAAATACATGAAACCTGTCGGTGGCGTAGCTCGATCCGGATTGTGGGTGAGGGGGTTCTTCGGGAGAAGTCTGCTAATTTCATTCTTTTTGAAGAAAAATTGGTCAAATTCTAGATAATCTTTACCATTTCAGGAGGGGTCCCATCTCCAAAACCACCCCCTTATCTACGCCAGTGAAACCTGTGTTTTTTACGTACAGGTTTTCCCCCATTAAAAAAGTGAAAAATTCACTTTAATTTTGAATACAATTACTTATGTTTACACAAAAATTGAGAAAGTTCAGACTGTTTTGTAGAATTTTGTCTCTTGCTGCTAATAAAATCCTCAAAAATATTCATTGAAGAAACGTTTGCCTGCACAAAAACACTACACATCAAACTATGAAAAGAAAGAGTTTTCCTCACAGGAACATAGTACATAGCATAAAAAATAATAAGGATTGAAAATAATGGTAATAGGCAATGTAATCACATGGTATTATAGAAACAAGCAAATTTTACTGCAGCAGATGCAATTGGCATTCAATGGGGGGGGGGGGGGGGGGAATGCATATAAAATGTTAAAATGCGTAAATTTTAACAAGTATGCCATGTGATGAATTGCAGAAAATAAGTTTACATGTTCGCAGAAATATTAAACGTTTTACTGAAGGTAACACACATAATATGAATTCCAGGATTAGGATTAAGCAAACAGTAAAAAAACGTGCGATTCATATGCGAGCGTTGGTGCAATTAATTGTAAAAAGATGCACAGAAATGCTACTGATTTTGTCAGGCGAAAATGATACACAAATCCTTTTCGTTCTTGATTTAAAATCAATGCTTAGATGAAAAGTAAATTCTCTGTTTAGGAAAAAAAATTATATATCTAACAGTTAATTTTTTTAAAAAAGATCAGATCTAGAAATTACAAGATAAAATTGAATTGTTTTTATTTGCGCTAGAATTAAATATTTCTTCAAAATGAGCTGTAAATCACTTTATATAATCAAGTGTGGCATTGTTATAACACTTAAATTCCCCGTTAGCTTTCCTATTTTTTTCCTAATAAATATGCAAGCATGAGACAACTTTTACAAAATCCTAAAAAAGGCAGTTTACTAAATTGTGACCCTGCTAACTGTAAAAAGCATTTCTAAAATAAGAATATTGTCCCTTGCATTTTGAAACGTGTAAACTACAAAGAGTATAACATACAGACGATACACTTTTGCCAATGCGTAAAAAAATTGTGCCTTTGACACAAAATATTAATAAGAAATGCAAAATGCTTTTATAAAAGTAATATGCTTATGCTAATAAATACAAATCTCATAAGAAAAACATTGTCTTTTTATTTTCCTCTTTCAAATAACTCAACAGTGTGCACATTCCCAGATAGCAATTTTTATTTGCAACAAAATTGCAGCAACCTTGCTTTGCAAAATTGGAAACTTGCAGCAAGTTCATAATACAAGCCTGAAAGTTCAAAGCAAGACTGTAGCAAGTTTACGCAAGTGCCGAAGTCACCACACTTCGCACTTGTAGTGAACTTGTCATGCAAGTCACGTCAAGTTCACTGCAAGTTGGAGACAAACTGGTACAAAAGCTAGCCTTGCTATATCAAATTTGCAGCAAGTTACTCGTGAATTTACCATTGACGTGCAAATTTGCTGCAAACTCTTTGCTAGTTTACTAAGTTTGCTGCAAATTTGTAGCAAACTAGTTGGAACGCAAGCTTTGTAATATCAAATTGACCTTTCTTGTATCAAACTTGCTGCAAATCCCTTGCAAGTTCACTTTTGTCCTATCAAGTTTGATGCAAATTTGTGGCATTTAAGCTCATTTCACAGTATTTTGTCCAAACGTAGAGTCCGCAACATTACACTTTTTTTGTTATAACTACGTAATTTACAGCTTAATTATCACCAAATTTTATTTTCAAATAATGTGTTGAGCACATTATTTGAAAATAAAATTTAGCGATAATTAAACTGGAAATTACATAGTCATAACAAAAAAAGTGTCATGTTGCGGACTCTAAAATTTTAGAAAATACTGTGAAATGGCCCCTATCCCAATATATCCACATTTACCACTTTTAAGGAAAAGAAGCAGTTTGCATATGAATGTCTAGATTGTCAAATGCTGTTGTTGTCATTTTTAATCCTTAAGTAAGATTTTTTGCACTATATTAATTAGAAACATACAACTTTGATTCAGGTTTAGTTTATATAGATTAATACACTTTAATTTGCATATAGAGTTGAATTTTCTAGTTATTTTGGGCATATTATATACATTTTTAATGTATGATCATGCATTCAACAAATTTTATATAAATAGGATCATTCAACTAGGTACAAAACATAAATAAAACAAGACTAAAATTGCTTATTATCATACAAGCTTTATTTTTACTATTTTTAGAACATTTAATGTTACATGAATAAGAACACTTAATTTATATATACAATACAAAACCAAAATTAAGAAGCAGGAGCACCACTCTTCAAAAATCACAAGACTGAAAATATTTAATGAAGTTGACTACATACCGTAGCATCAATATTATTAGCAATAAATTACCACTATTGCTTTCAGAAGATATAAAACTTGTATGTACACACAGTGTATGTGTATATATACATATATTCAGAGTCCGACAAAAATCCGAAAATCTTAGGAGCCAATGAAAATTTTTTAGGAGCCAGCTATAATATTTTCATTTGGCGCCACCTGAAAAACTAGTCGCCAAGGCATATTTTTTAGTCGCCCGGGCGACCTGGCCCCGGGATTTTTCGGACGCTGCATATATTTACAAAGATTGGAAGTGAATGAAATTTGCAAAATATATTTAAATGATCAAACAAGATTTAGTTCATATATTCCAAATTAAAAAAAAAAAAAAAAAAATCCTGTTTATGAATGAATAAATAAGAACAATAAAGTAATACTGAGACATACAGCAGTGCAACTACTACAATCTCGCATTAAAAAATGTAAGCAAATCCATTTTTATTTCCGAAACATCTTTGTTCTAATTGGATTAGAATCTTTGTTCTGACTGGTATTTATATACTTTCCAGATTGATTTTTATTTATTTATGACTTTGAAAAAATGCACTAAACAGAAATTATAATTTAAAAATAAAAAGAGATGGCTTAACTTGCATCACTATTTTGTAAGCTAAATTCAAATTCCTTATTCATTACTAATAAATATCTAATCACTAAGCCAATTTTTTTATAAAAAATTTCCTTTTCTATAGTTTTTTTTCAATTTTTATTTTAAAATTTTATTTCATATGTGTTTCACCTAAAAAATAAAATGAAAGATCAAGTAGGTAAGTAAATGCTTGTTACTTTAAGATTGGTAGTGACCCTTTACGAAGAAAAGAGAGATTATGAGTTTTTAATTATTAAATTAAGTTCACAAGCAATAAATAAAGAAAGAAGAGGAAAAATTTAAACTATTAAAATAAAAATTTAAATAAGCCATTCTAAACCATCTTTTATTAAAATAACTTCCAAAATAATTGAATCATGTAAAAATTTTGAAATCTCCGTCACACAAGAAGCATCTTTCCATCCTACAACAGAAAAAACAAAAAGCTTTTATTAATATTATAAGTTGCCAAAAAACTAAAATATAGATCAAATGTATTTGAGATAATCAAGGGTGTAGGTGAGGTTGGTATGCAGCTGTCATTTTCACAACATTAATTAGTTCTTGACAAGTTTTTGAACATTTGGTTGTAGCTGTGACAAAGCATATCTCAGGTTATTACCACATCCACCTTTGCTGAATATTTGGTCATGTATGCCAGTGACTCCCAACCTTTTTTTGTTTTTTTTTTTGTCGGGGCACACTATGGACGTTTTCAAAATTTGGCAGCACACAAAGAAAACGATAAGTTAAAAAGTTGTTTACTTACCTATAAAACACTGTAAAATAATTAATTAATTTAAATTAAAAAACATGGTATTTAACTGTACAAACAAGTTTTCTTCTATAGTGTACTCTTCTTTTATTTAAACAAACTTTACTACAAACGTAATAAGAAGCATTATAATTTTTATTACGTAAATTTCTAAAATTTGACGGCACACTAAAGTGCCATGACACAGTGGTTGAGAATCACTGATGTATGGTATTGCTGAAATTCTGTATTCATAGATATGTGTATGAAAACTGCACTAAGAACACCAAAACTTCTGAAGAAACTTGTCTGCAAAAAAGGAATCATTTACAATAGTAGTAGATAGTCGAGTGTACAAATAGGTGCTGTATTGTTAAAAAAAACATTATAGTTTATATTGTAACCACAAAATCGAGGAAACTGCAGTTACTTTTACACTCTTGAAATTCTTCTACACCTTCCCAAGGGGTATGCCCTCATGTTGAGAACTGTCATTATACGGCAATTCATTCACATGAAAACACCAGCTGGATAATGCTAATTTTTTAAGAAATCAATAAAAGAAACAAATCAATTTTTCCCTGCAATAAGCCATAGACAACAAAATCAGACTTGAGGATTTCATTAACTATCACTATAAAAATATAATAAACTATGAGAAATGTTACAGAAGCTTGTAAGTTTAACAAGGGCTTGAAATAGAAAAATTAATCAGCCAGAACCTCTTTTGAAAGTTGGTTGAAAAATTCTTTTTTCAAAAGAAAAAATTACAACTAATGTAAGTTACAGTTAAGTTCTATATTTTTGTACATAGAATATACATATTCATATGTGTTTGCTTACAGTGTCAAGGTAAATTATTCACAATATTTTAAAAACTTTCAAGGTTCAATTAAACAGAATATTAGAGTTTTTTGCTGCATTAGTACATTTTTAAGCCCTAAGTTTAACAGTTCTTATTATTTATTAAAGTTTTCTTCTAGAAAAAATTGTTCTCTGTACATGACCTTAAAAAAGGCAACTTAAATGCTAAACCATTCTTAAATAGTTTCTCAAGACAATTAATAAAAATATACAAGTCAATGAGGATGAATAAATTTCAATAAGAAAATGCAAATATAAATTATGCTGCAAGAGAATCATATTTAAAAAAATGCATCAAATTGGTTCAGAGGTACTCGAAAATAGAAGAGGGAAAAACAAAGTGACATGCAAGATGAAGACCCTCTCTTCTATGAATCCCTTAATCTTTTTAGACAGTTAAATAATATGCCAGACAAAATTCCAACAGTTAAACCTGTCCATATTCCTATATTTATTTCATTAAAAAAAAAATGTTTTTACAAGGAAAAGCATACTTACAAAAAATCAATTTTGAAAGCTTCTGTTGCAAGGCAGGAATTTTTCAGTCTTTTTTGTTGGGCTCTTGCCACTTCAGGTGTAAAGCTCAGATAATCAAGGTCATCCCTTCAGCATTTCATTTGCCTCTATCTTGACAAGAAAACTTTAATAAAGCTTTAAAAAAAAAAAAAAATTCAATGTACCCCTTAACATCAATTATATTAAAAAATGGATTATTATAACATAATGTTTTAACTGTTTTTTATTTAAAATTGAGCTTTTATTTATATTTGAGACTTTTATAGCTATCAATTTTAAAATAAAATTCATTAAATTATTAAAATTAACGGTTCAGGTAGTGGATAGTTCTAAATCTGCAAGGTGTTGCTGGTGAACCATATGGTTGCTAAAGCTTTTGATTTAGTTCCTTGGCAAGAAATCTACCCTCTCTCGGAGACAACTTTATCAACTGATAATTAAAATGGTTGATTAATTTTTTTTTCCAAATTCATAGCTCAATCCACAGGTGATATTAAATGTTTCAGTCGCACAATTAAATACACATAGCAAAAATGATAACCTGATCAGATAAAAAAGAAAATTTTGTTTTTACATTCTTACAGCTCTTTCGCCATCACAAAACAACTCTATTTTGCTTATTTTTTTAACAATCAGGTCAGAATTTTCAAAAAACATAATTAATTTTTCTTCGTCATCACAAATTGCACTTGTGTTTTCATGTAACTATAAAAACAATAACAATGTGAATCAAAGTGGTGAAAGTAAGGAATAGTCATCTTCAATAAAAAGAATTTAAAAACCGATTCACTTCTAGATATATCTATAATAACAATGAAATAAACAGATGAAGATATTTTATATTGATTAAGTATAGAATCCAGTTTGGTTTTGTGATCTACTGAACAACTTTTTCTTAAAGAAATTTCTCTGTAATTTTATTTAACTAAAAACAAAATAGTTAATAGAGAAGTAAAATCTGCCTTAATATGTGACAAAGGGGGGAGGGGGGTCAAATATATGGGGAAAAGAGTGACATCATTAATGAACAGCCCTCAAAATCAATGGGAATATCAATAGATAAAATTCAAGAAGTCCTAATAGCAACAAACAAAATTTAATGATAAAAAAGGAACCTTATTTCTTGAAAACATTAAACAGAAATCCCTAAATTAAGTACCCTAAAAACTAAACACATATCAATAGATAATATTCAAGAAAGTACCACAGCAACAAAATTAAATATGATACTATATATCAGATAAATGATAACGATTTTTTTTAAAAAACCCTAATTAAATTATAAAGCAAAATTAAAGATTTTTCTTGGAATCTTAAAAATTAAAATTGCATCTTAGTACGAGAAAAAGGAAATCTAAAAACATCAAATTAAAAAGAAGTAATTTTAACACTCAAATTAAATAAATACATATCAATATAAAAATAAAATTCAAGAATTGCAACAAAAAATGCATCTAAATTTCACAAAAGTGATACAATAGCAAAAATTAAAAAGCGAATTAAAAAAGAAAAAACAAATACAGAGTCAATCGATTCAGTTTCAAAATTAATTTAATAAACGAAATTAATATTCAAGAGAAGATTTTTAAAAAAAGAAACATTAACAAACACAAAAAAAAAATGCAACCTCTATAATTATCTAAATATTTTACAAAATAAAGAAATTCAATCTCGAAAAAATGGAAGTTTTTATTAAATAAATGCAACAGACAAAATTTGAAAACTAAAAAATAACGACACAAAGAGAAAATTAAAAATGCATCTATAAATACGAGGTAATGAAATCTAAAATCATCAGAATATTTTTTTAAATAAAAAATTCGTGTTTGAGGAAAAATCGAACATCTACTAGTGAAATAACACGATAGTAAATTACTTAAATGAATAAATAGCTATATCACTAATAATACAGTACATACTAGTCAACCCTTAAATCTTTCACTGCCAGCATTTTAGAAGTACAAAAATGAATCGTTCTTAAAATATTACCCCACGCTAAAATTAAATCTCAACAAATTAAGTACCCAACAAATAAGAAAACATACTCACATCTTAATCCGATCAGGAAATAAAACTCCGAAGAAGAATTGTTTAGATGCACGATCACGCCGTTTTCTTACTTTTTAGCACATGGTTGTGGGTGGTGGGTGTTGCCAGATGCAACATTCGCATTCTTTACCGCCAAACTTCCACTCCATGGCCTGCGCATGCGTTGAATGACAGACTTGCCACACTTTTGCAGCAAAATTGTGTTGCAAGGAAGTGATTGCTCAAGTTGTCAACCTTGCAACAGCTTTGCTACACATTTGTTTCGTCTAATTTGTCGTAACAAAAGCATATCATGGAAAAATCAAACTTGTTGCAAGTAAGCATGCTATCTGGGTTAATTCTGTACTCACACATTAAAGTCACAAAACAAAATTTTGAAGGAAGAATTTATTGAAGTACTTAATCATAATACTGAAATCAAAGAACATTACAAGATTTTGATCATACATAATTACATATATCAATAATTTGAAGACAATAATGGGCAGAAGAAGTACAATTTCAATATTTCAGCCTGTACAAGTCAAACCAGTCTTTTCCATAACATCTGTAAAAAAAAAATTAATACTGTGACATAGTATTTACAAATATAACATATGCAGAAAACATTTTCCAACAAGTTGTTTTCCAGGAATTAAAAAACAGTATTGAAAATATAATTTAAATTCGGTTGCACATGAATTATTAATTTGGCCACAATTTACAATGATTGAATATGATTTGTGAATTTTACAAAAGAAAACTTTGCAAAATGTATTGTTTTAAGATACAATCACTTTTACAATTCTAACTAACTAACTGACTCAATGGCACAACAGCCCAATGGGGGCCATGACCTACTGAGCCCATCCCAGCTTTCGAGACCAAGGGCCCTAGGAGGGAGAAGCAGATGTTCCGATCAAGTGACGACCTGACACAGAATTCCTAGTATTAGTTTCCAAGTGTGCTTGGTCCCCATTTTATCGAATCCGCTGGAGCGATGAAAGGCTGCGTCGATCCTGCCCAGCACGGGAATCGAATTCTTTTGGCATGGGACCTTTGGCATGGTAGCTCAAAAGGTTACCACTCAGCCTCCATTATCATCCCAATGAACAATTTGATAATTACAAGTGGATAATAATGAGCCGGTGCTGTGTGGTCACCCGGATTGCCCAGCCAAAGATCCGCACCTAGTTTCGACAATTTATGTTACCAATACACATGTATTATTGACACCTACATATGGAATGTATGAATTACAATAGTGTCAATTTTTTATTCTCGCTTTTGCTTTTGGTATAGTTTTTCACTTTCTTGTGTTATGTAATAAATGTGTATTATCAGTCCACAACTATATGAAATACTACAAGTGAATTTTTGTCCATGAAGCATGCAAAACTGAAGATATGTATATGTTTCAAACCGACAATATTGATCATGTGATACGTATAAGATTAAAAAATAAGTAACAATGCAAGAACGTAATAAATAACACAAGCATTAAATAATTATGATTTAATGTAACTATATTCAAACTCACTCCTCCTAGTCTAGGGATAAAATTGGTTTGGATGTGAAGTTAAGGGTCAATACTCATTAAAAAATGTGCAAGCAAACATAGAACAAAGAATATTATTTTATTTCATCACTATTTCTGCAAAAACTGAACCAAAAACAATTCTCCCCAACTACAAGTCTAAAAATATACTTACATGTATAAAAATACTGAGTAGATGTACCAAATGGTCAGTTGTGCATCTTTAATCAAAAAACGGCAACCCACAGCAATGCCAGTGTCCAAAAAAGTTATTTCCCAGGTAAAAAAAGCTGCAAAAAAAAAAAGGCAAATGTTAAGAAAGCATGTTGATGATCGTAAGTGAAGCACCACACACAGCAATTAATTTACGAGAGTATTCTGGTATTTATCAGTTATATAGGTAGTAGCGCATAGTGCTGGAAAAAACTTGGGGAATGCTTATAGATACAAGCATAAATTATCGACATCAAAAGCTGTGAGGGGATGCTTGTGTTAAAATTTCAAAAAACAAGGAAGAGAAAAGGGTGTTTTAAAGTAAATATATGGGGGTACACCGTCCTCCTTCGATTACACCTGTGGTTATAGAGCCCACATTGACACGATCTATAATTGTTACCAACATGAATTCATTAGTTGAGGTGTTAGTTAATATTCCATTACGATAAAACTAAATATTAATTGCACTTTAATTACATTTGATTTGGCAATGTTTTTGCATCTGGGTAGCATGGATCCTATAATTAGGTTTACCCAACAGGTCTAACCCAGAACAAATTAGTGATCAACTTGTTTTACTATTAAATTTTGATATCGTTAAAGTTTACATTGATTTTGGAGAAGCAACTCAGGTACTCAGGCTTGCCTGCATGTAACTTCAGCTTGTTTATTGTAGGAACTACGTTTTAATATACCAATAAAGAAACGAATATAAATTAAAACTTTTTAAACATTTAAGTAGCAAACTAAATTAAAATGCAAATTTTCTTTACAGTCTGACATGAAATCACCTCAAAAAATAACAATGTTAATAAAAATGATTTGTAAACAAAACAAATCTGTTGACAGAGTGATATTTTAACCTGTAAATTATGAACTGAAAGTGATCTTTCATACAATGGATCCGACTTGTTGACGAAGTTATGTCAGTGAATCCAACAATCCAACTGACAGCTAACTAGTTATGTTTATGATATTGGCGATAAGTGTTTTATATTTTTACAAAAGAAATGAATAAATAAATGTCCAGTGCATAAGCAAAGTATTAAATTCGAGCAACAAATAAATATTAATACGCAAATGTGGAACCGTAGTAGAAATGTAAAATTTTCTAAAATAAAAATGCAAATAAAGTAGCGCCGAAACATTAAATGCAGTTATGAATCTTTTCAAACTCTACGCTTTGCTACTTACTATTATTACATCATTTTTCTCATATCGTGATTAATAAATCAAATTGAAAATAGAAGATGCTAAGAAACAAATTTTAAACGCAGTATTGTGAATAACAACATAAAACAGCACATTACTCTTTATGCTTTAATATAAGTGCTTGTGCTGCACAGAAATAGTAATAATTATAAATCACTCACTTGTGCTGCGTTTCCTAATAAACACAACAGCAAACAAAACATGGCCGAAGCTCTCTCTTCTTGCTTCATTATGATTGGCCAAGCAATTCGTCTGTGACGGACAATATCAAATGGATTTGATACTGTCCGTCGACGGACATTCCTGTTCGGTAACCATGACAACGAGGTAACGCCACGTTTTTTCCGTCGGATTTCGTCCGTCCGTGGCGCTGTGTGAATCCAGCTTTAAGCTGGATTCACACAGCTCCGCAGAGCAAAAGAGAGAGCTTCGGCCATGTTTTGTTTGCTGTTGTGGTTATTAGGAAACGCAGCACAAGTGAGTGATTTATAATTATTACTATTTCTGTGCAGCACAAGCACTTATATTATAAAGCATTAAGAGTAATGTGCTGTTTTATTTTGTAATACACAATACTGCGTTTAAAATTTGTTTCTTAGCATCTTCTATTTTCAATTTGATTCATTAATCACGATATGAGAAAAATAATGTAATAATAGTAAGTAGCAAAGCGTACAGTTTGAAAAGATTTATAAGTGCATTCAATGTTTCGGCGCTACTTTATTTGCATTTTTATTTTAGAAAATTTTACATTTCTACTACGGTACCACATTTGCTTATTAATATTTATTTGTTGTTCGAATTTAATATTTTGCTTATTGCACTGGACATTTATTTATTCATTGCTTTTGTAAAAATATAAAACACTTATCGCCAATATCATAAACATAACTAGTTAGCTGTCAGTTGGATTCATTGACATAACTTCGTCAACAAGTCGGAGCCATTGTATGAAAGATCACTTTCAGTTCATAATTTACAGGTTAAAAGATCACTCTGTCAACAGATTTGTTTTGTTTACAAATCATTTTTATTAACATTGTTATTTGTCGAGGTGATTTCCTGTCAGACTGTGAAGAAAATTTGCATTTTAATTTAGTTTGCTACTTAAATGCTTAAAAACTTTTAATTTATATTCGTTTCTTTATTCGTATATTAAAACGTAGTTCCTACAATAAACAAGCCTGAGTACCTGAGTTGCTTCTACAAAATCAATGTAAACTTTAACGACATCAAAATTTAATAGTAAAACAAGTTGATCACTAATTTGTTCTGGGTTAGACCTGTTGGGTAAACCTAATTATAGGATCCATGCTACCCAGATGCAAAAACATTGCCAAATCAAATGTAATTAAAGTGCAATTAATATTTAGTTTTATCGTATCGGAATATTAACTAACACCTCAACTAATGAATTCATGTTGGTAACAATTCTATAGATCAGTGTCAATGTGGGCTCTATAACCACAGGTGTAATCGAAGGAGGACGGTGTACCCCCATATATTTACTTTAAAACACCCTTTTCTCTCCCTTGTTTTCTAAAATTTTAACACAAGCATCCCCTCAGAGCTTTTGATGTCGATAATTTGTGCTTGTACAGTGAAACCTTTCCAAGCGGCCACCTGTGAATAGCGGTCACCATATGAGTATACGCATTTGATATGTTTAGGGGTCATGAAAAAGTTAATTAAGCTGTGGTTGAAAGATGATTTAAAATTTAGACTTCCTAATAATCAGGTAGAAAGTGTGTCAAAAGAACTAGTAGAACTTAAAAACTTATTTCCCTAATGATTTCGCCCGAAAACCTCGTTCTTTAAAAGAATTTGAACGTTGGAAAGGAACAGAGCTTCGTCTGTTTTTGTTATACACTGGGCCAGTAGTTTTGTCAAATGTTTTACGTAAAGATCTGTATGAGCATTTTCTGCTTATGCATTGTGCAGTTAAAGTATTAGTTACTGAGCCTGAGAGATGGTATCATATTCTCAGGCTTGGTTAAAGTGTTTTGTCCAAAGTTTTACACTCCTATATGGTAAACAACATGTATCTCACAATGTTCATGGGTTATTGTATCTTTGTAAAGATGTGGAACATTTTGGCGCTCTAGACAATTTTAGTGTGTTTCAGCTTGAAAATTTTATGAAAGAGTTCATATGACTTGAACTCTCGAGTTTATTCTTTTAGCAATAAACAACTTTGCCCCTATCGCCGAAACATTTGGTGATGGGCAGTGGTGTAGTCCTGAAAAAAAATGTTGGGGGGACGCTCATACATACGAAGATAAGCAATTGAAATAAAAAAGTGGGAGACGCTTATGTTAAAATGTAAAATGTTTGGGGGGACGCTTGTATTAATATAAAAAGGTAGGGGGACGCCGTCCCCCCTCGACTACACCACTGGTGATGGGGATGTTTTACCGGTTAAGTTACCAGTAAAAAATATAGAGGAACTGCAATGCTTAGAAGGTGCGCTTTTGAAGCCAGAGATTTTCAATTATTTGGTATACATTAGTTTCTTTTAAACCAAGGCTTTCAGTGTATCTTGAATTAATTTTTCTATGAATTTTTATAGATTAACTTTACGTCAAACTGTGGGGGCGTAACTGTAGACTCCACTGTAAAGCGGATCATGAGAAAACTCCTGACAGATGTAGTGGCACAGGAGTTCAGCTGGATGGGAGCGAAAGGAAAGGGTGTATTTTATAAGCTGCAGCTGACAAGAGTGATATTTGGTACTAATTTATATGTATAAAATAATATAAATAATTTATATACATTAAAAATGAATACATAACTGTTGGATATACAATTATCATTAAAGTATTTTGAGCTTTATCTGTAGTGCTCTGATTTGTTTTCAAGTTTTTGTGAATGTAGCCGATAGTCAAGGATTGTTTGAAGAATTTTCCTTGAGGTATGAACTAATGAAGTCATGATTTTATTGTGAAAACCTTGTAACAGCTACACATGTTCTGGAAGAAGAGGGGTGTGAAAATACATGTTCATTGTTTGGCTTTCTTGATTATCAAACAAAGTTTTTGATTTTGTTTACCAAATTTCTTGTTGAGTAAATTCACAGTAATTTTTCACTTGTTAATTAAATTGCTATTGAAATGTAGTTTGCTATTTTATTTTTCTTATTTATTTAAATTCTGCCTTGCTACAGGTGTTTTTTTTTTTCTGGGTAACAATCAACATTTTGTATTTAAATAAGTTTTTTTTTTTCTTTATCCATGTGCAGGTGTATATTTTGTGCGTAAATTGGACAAATGAGAAAATTCCTTTTACATTGTTATGAAGAGAAATTTGTTCTATGTGTAAAAATTCATTCTTGAAAATTAAATTTTTAGATGCAACTAGACGGAATGAAACAGTAAGAAATGCTGCAATGGATGCAGCAGCGGAAACTGCAATAAAAAATTGGCTTCGCCATGCGAAAGCACGCCATATGAGAGTGGCTGCAGAAAATTCTGCCAACTCCCCATCCCTTTTGGGCAATACTATTGTGTAAATAAATCTGTTATGTGTAAATAAGTCTATTTTGTATAAAATAATCTATTTTGTAATATCTTCTGTATATAATTTTTGTGCCTTTTAAAAATAAAACAAAAAAACGACTTATTTGTTCAGTTTATTTTTTTGTCTCGGAGAACAGCACCTACTCTTAATCATCTTTAAGTCAAAAGTAATACATTTTTGAGAAAAAATAATCCTCGTATTGCTCATTGAATACCACTTGTTTCTAATGAAATGTCCAGAGTTACATCAGTAAATTCAATCATAATTATATCTGAATTATACTGTACACAATTAAAAAGGAGTAAAGTTTAAATCAGTATGAAAATCGTGAATGTATGAAAATTGCGAGTAATTTTAAGTACTCGAAATTAATGCTCTAAATGGATGTAAAATTTTAAAAACTTGTCTCATCTTTCAGAAGTAGTTTTATGAAGGAATATTTTTTATATTTTTTAAGTACTGTTTTTTTTTAATGAACTATTTAATACGGGTTCACAGAAAAAGATAAAAATGTTTTGTCAATACTATATAATTTTTGTTACATTTCTTGCTTATATATGTAAAATATCAAAATGTGCTAAAGATTTATTGCATATGCATGAAGTGTATTGACCTGTAGCCTAATATATATCTCTAGTATTGAATATTCATTAAAAATTTTAATTGCTTAGTCATATTTTCCTAAAGTGAAGATTTGGAAATAAAATATAAATATTTTCAAAAGTAGTTATAGAAAAATAATGGCTATGTAATTATAATTTGTAATGGAGTAATTTACATTGCTCAAATATATGTTATGCTATAGGCTTTGTACTCTTTTTATTTTTGCATATGTAATAAATCTGTAGCATATTCTGATGTTTTATAAATACCTATAAACCATTCATTTGAGACCTCCTATGGATATCCAAGCTATATCCCAATATCCAAGAGATGGATGTCTCTTGGATATCCTAGAGATAACCTTATGACGTTAAGATGTCTATGGGATATCTGTTGGATGTTTTCAGGATATCTATGAGATATCCTAGATATCCATGGGATATCTAATACACGTCGCGATATCGTGACGTCTCAGGGAGTTCCAATAGCTGCAACCTTTTTGACGTTCTGTGGATATTCAGCAGATATGTGGATGTCTCAGGGATATCTCATGGATGTGGTTATATTTACTCATCTTATCCAAGAGATATCCTATGGATGTAATTTGGAGATTCATGGCTGTCTGGGTAAACGAAGATTAATAAATTTATTTTCGCGATTTAAGTCAAATCAAGACCATTCTTATTTTGAAGATTATAACCAAATTATCACAAATCAAATTTCGGAAGGTATTGTTGAAGAAGTTCCCGTTTTTTCCGAGGATGAGGAACTAACTAATCGAGTTTATTTTATGCCACATCATGGGGTAAGACGTCAGGATAAAACTACAACAAAATTAAGAATTGTTTTTGACTGTTCATCTCATCAAAATGGGTTTTCATCTTTGAACCACTGTTTGTCACCGGGTCCAAACCTTAATCCGAATTTATTGACCATTCTTTTGAAATTTAGGATACATAAGATAGCGTTCATTGGAGACATAAAAATGGCCTTTTTATTGGTAGGAATTTCTCCGGAAGATCGTGATGTTCAAAGATTTCTTTGGGTGTCCGTTTAGTGAGTCGATGAAACTGCAAATTTTAAGAATGACAAGAGTTACATTTGGTCAGAGTTCTAGCCCATTTCTTCTTGCTGCCACGATCAAGCATAATTTAAAGAAATTCAAGGATAATTTTAAAGAAGCCGTCTCAAAACTTGATGAAGATTTGTATGTTGATGATTTTATTTCAGGAACTGAAAATGTAGAAGATGCATGCAATTTGTCACAACAGGCGAAAAATATTATGGAAATGGCTAGTAGGAATTAAGAAAATGGCAAACAAATTCAAAGGAGTTGAGAGAATATTGGGGAAAGGAAAATTTTCACACGAGTAATGATGAAGGTTGCGCATCGACACTTAAAGTTTTGGGAATTAAATGGAACAGTGAGAAAGATGAATTTCAGCTAGAACTGTCTACTACTTTAAAATCGTTAGAAATGAAATCATATACTAAACGTAAGATATTGCAAATTACTTGTACATTATTTGACCCAATCGGCTTTATTTCCCCGTTTATGATACGAATGAAAATTTTGTTTCAAAAGTTATGGGAACGCGGAATTAAATGGGATGAAGAATAGTACCCTCAGATTTACGAAAGGAATGGGATAAATGGACGGACGAAGTACCGAAATTGCAATCTTTGACCATAGCACGCCCCTATTTCCCTCAAAACTTCCAGATTATCAAGGAAAATATTGAACTGCAGATATTTTGTGACGCAAGTGAGTCTGCGTACGGAGCTGTTGCATATTTACGTTTTTCGTCAGAAGAAGAATTTTATATCACATTCCTTGCTTCTAATGCTAGAGTTGCTCCACTTAAGCGTTTGACACTTCCTAGATTGGAGCTAATGGGATGCGTCATTGCAGCCAGTTACATGCAGCCAATTTTTGAGATCGAAACGCAAGGCATATTCATTTGAACTGATTCCAATATTGCGTTAAGCTGGATTCGAGCACACGCCAACAATTGGAAACCATTTGTTTCGAATCGTGTTGCAGAAATCCAAAATTTCACTGATCCACAGAACAGGAACCACTGTAGCGGAAAAGAAACTCCAGCAGATTTGTTGACAAGAGGATGTAGTGCCGAAAAGTTGCTGAAAGAAGAAAAGTGGTGGAAGGGGTCCAAGTGGTTAATGCAGAAGAATAATTTGTCTCCCCAAAATAAAATTATTCCAACTGTAGAAGAAGTAGTCGAAGAAAAAAGATCAATCACGAAAAAATCAATCCAGTTATTTTGTCAGACTACACCAGATGAACCAATTTTTTATATTAATAAGTATAGTGACCTTCTGAAAGTCTTTCGTATCACTGCTTTGTGTTTCCGATTTATCTTCAATATTCAGAAGAAGAATCCAAAGAAATTTACTACTGTAACAACAGAAGAATTGACAACTGCAGGGAATTATTGGATCAAAAGAATCCAGAGTGAGCACTTTACTGAAGAATTATATGCATTAAAGAATAAAGTCATTTTACCTTCAAGTTCGAAGATATACAAATTTGATCCTTTCTTAGATGAAGAAGGAATATTGAGGATAGGTGGAAGACTGCAAAATTCTAATTTGTGTTTCAATGAAAAACATCCTATCATTTTACCGAATAAGAACAGATTTGTAAAATTACTGATTATGCAAAATCATAAATGTATCGGACATGGAGGAGTAGCAGAAACGTTAACACAGTTAAGAGATAAATTTTGGATTATCAGAGGAAGACAAAGTGTTAAAGGCGTCATAAACGAATGTCTGACTTGCCGCAGATTTAAAATAAAGCCTGCGATACAAGATATGGCACCTTTACCACTTGATAGAATTCTAGAAACCTTTCCGTTCGAACACTGTGGCATAGATTTTGCAGGGCCACTGTTCATTAAGGATGAAGAAAGGAAGGCCTACATAGTCCTGTTTACGTGTGCAGTGACTAGAGCGATTCATTTGGAAGCTGTATCGAATTTAACAACTGATAAATTCTTATTGGCATTTCGGAGGTTTGTAGCGAGAAGAGGATTATGCCGGAAGATTTTTACAGATAATGCTAAAACGTTTAAGAAGGCAGAGAAATATTTAAAGAAGCTATATGCTATGATAGAAGAACCTGAAATCCTCAAATTTTTAGGAAAACAAGGGATACAGTGGAGATACATAGCAGAAAGAGCCGCTTGGTGGGGAGGTTTTTGGGAGAGAATGGTTAGGTCCGTAAAAACATGTCTGAAGAAAATCATTTGGAAGGCTTGCTTGAAGTTTGAAGAAGTAGAGACCGTTTTGACTGAAGTTGAAGCAATTTTGAATTCCAGGCCACCAACATATACATACACCGATAGCAAAGAACCCGAATCTCTTACGCCAGGACATTTTCTGATAGGCCGAAGACTCACCACGTTACCTCATGGGAGATGAGAGACAGTTAGCTCTACGAAAGATACTTTAACTAAGAGATACAAGTACCGACTGTTATTGATATAAAGATTTTGGAAGAAATGGAAGCACCATTATTTGTTAGAGCTCAGATCTGCACATGAAACTCTAAGGTTCAGGAAACCATCAAATCTACAACCTAACGACGCACTCATCGCAGCGGGCTGCAACCAACCAAAGATGCTGTGGTGAATGGCACTTATCACAACAGTTCCTCCTGGGCATTATGGAAAAGTTAGAAGTTGCACAGTCAGATTGCCAAACGGAACTTCACTTAAGAGACCGGTGCAGCTTCTGTATCCGCTTGAACTTTCCAGCTCGGCAGCTAGCACGTGATTTGGAGAGTGACTTTCCTGCTTCTTCGGGGCCCGGAGGACGTTGCAGATTGCGCCAACTGCCTCACCAGACGGCGTGACGTCAAGGCATAAAAAAAATAGAAACTTTACTAACCAGATGCTCATTAGTACTTCCCGGAGCGGGATGTGTATTTGAAGCACTCGCATAGTGCTAATGTTCCCTTTAGTTTTAAGTCAATGTAAATAATTCAATGTAGATAGTTAGTTTTAATTAAATGTTAATTTTTTCTTTCCTCATGAGTAGTTATAATTGAATCGTACTTGCCTCACTGAAATAGCATCAAAACAGATGAAGAACTAAGGTGAGTCGAACCTTTGTATTTTTCATTTTGTACATCTCAACTCGAAAATTATTTAGACTGAAATATTGCATTTGTGTAACACACTCTATTGTAGTGTAAGTCATACGGTCACCTTGTTTTTGATATTTCTGGCTTCATGTGTCTAACCGTAACATATTTAGGTCAATGAATGTATTTGTTAAAGTGTCTTTCCAATTGATAATAAAAAATCTTTTTTTAAATATTTGTAAAAAAAATCATGAAATATTTTGCACTGCATTTCTACATTTGTACAGTTTCTTTCATAATCAAACAGTTTCAAGAACTTGGTAATAATGGGGACAGACCAGTAAGAAGGAGAAAGCGCATATTAAATACGCTACCAAACCTCAGTCATCAAAAAAGAATGGATCAAAGTCTCTGAGTTTAAATGAAAAAAAAAATTCAGTACAAATTCGCATAATCGTAAAATATTTCGATTTAGTGCAAAATAACAAGTTTGATATTGACCATATAAATTGAAAAAAGTTCAAAAGTTAACTGGAGATGACAAACGAATACGACTTCAAAGATGTTGTGGCTACAACGGGCAGCAAGTGATCAATAGGAAACAACTTTTTTCACACGAGAGAAATTTTTTTCACCATTGAACATGCTTAAAATAGACATAGTAATAAAATTTGGTCAAAGGACTCCCCTGAGATTGCTAATGTCGAAGAACATCTACAAAAGCCACGATCCGTCATAGTTTGGGGGAAGGAAAGATGCGTGCTAACGCGAGTTTTTTTTTTTTTTTTTTTTTGTATCTGGTGTGAAAATTTACTAAAATCTTATTGAAAGTTTATTTTAGAAAATTTTCTTCTTTCTTGGTCACAAAAGCATTTTAAAAATCTATCACGGATCTTCCTGGGCGTGTATGAAACACGCAGTAGACGAAGTTCCGATTTCCCCCCTCCCCGTATATCAACGCATGTATATTTTACTCTTATGAGCTCTTTTTTTTTTACATACGAAAGAAGTTTTTTCAGAGTTTTTCTCTTATAAATGTTCAAAACAGCGAACAATACTGTTCATTTAGTTCAAAATTCTTCTTTCTAATAGTATTTTCTAGATTTTAAGCCTATATTGCATGCCGCATCAAAAAATTGGTGAAAATTTGTATTTTTTTTTTTTTTTGTTCCTTATTCGCCGCTCTTAAGATAAATTGCCAAGTGTAGAAAGTTTATGCCTCTTCAGAATACATATACAGTGAAACCTCCTTTAAAGGACACCTCTGAAAAAGGGACTCTTTTTCTGGTCCCGGTCCCTTTGAATAGAGACTGCAAAGTATTTACCTCTGAATAAGGGACACTCTATTTAAGGGACATTCACAGAGAAAAATTTCCAAAATTCAAGCTATATAGATAAGAAAAATTTACTGGAAATTGAAGTTCCTTTTTTTTTTTTTGTTGTAAAAAATAACTTCTGAAAGTCCTAGTCTGAGTACTTGAAGCATGAACAAAGAAACAAGAGTATTTTAAAGTGCTTGCCAAAACGTACTTGTAAAGGCTTTTTCCTCTCTTGTACTATAGAATAATACAAATACAAATACAAAAGTGACGACCAGCAACAGGCTCGGGCCCAGCTAGGCTGGTTATAGTCAATTTAGCAGTCCCCAATGAACATCAAGGTCCCCAATGAACATCAAGAGCTTTCTTAAAAGTTTTTGCACCACTGCACTTAACAGTTGCTTCCGGTAAACTATTCCAACTGCCAACTGCCTATTGAAGTAGTAATTTTTCCTAATTTCAAGATTAGCCTGAGATTTGAAAAGCTTTAAAAGGATTAATTTAAGGGGATCATCATTTTCGTCCACTTGCATGGAATACATGTGTGCTCAGCATTGAAAGACAGTACCTGGCTACCAACACTTTGCTTATGCAAGGATTGGAAAAAGTATTCGTACTTTAAAACAAACCCATCTCATAGATTACTTCAAATACATTTGTGTAAGCTACAAAACTTTTCCAATACGACATCTACGCTAAAATTTTAGTTTTTTAATGAAAAAATTTTAAATTCAATTTATATTTTGTATGCTTGAAACATTTTCAGTATTTAAGCTAAAAAGGTAACACTAACACGTTTTTTATTAAAAAGTTGAACCAAGATATGTGTATGCAACAATTTATGAACCTCCGTGGGACACCTCTATTTAAGGGACAAAATTTCCAGTCCTGTTAGTGTCCCTTATTGAGAGGTTTTACTGTAGAAGCCAACTTCATAAAACGCTATTCTATACGTTATTACGCCAATAATTAACACTGAATACCGAAGGTAAACTCCCGCAATAGACCCCGCATAGCCCATCGTCCCGTCGCATTTAAGGCAAGTAAGGTCGATAACAATGCAGTTTGTTTCCTTTTTTTTTTCTATTTGAAAGTGGCTGCAAAGTAATCACCCAAAATATTTATCCCATAAATTTGCTTCTATTTTTATCTTAAAATTATTAAAAACTTTCATACGGAGAAAAATTATATCTTAAAACAATTTCGTATCCTAAAAAGGAGTTTCAGAAGCCTCTCCCTAAAACCAAAGTAAATATACAAGCAACGGCAGATGAAGAAACCTCGAGTTTACGATGGCCTACGGACTGATAGACTTAAATCCCATTATTAAATCAAGGATATCATTAAATAAAGGATATCGTTAAATCGAGAAAAGATAACCTTCATCAAATCTAAACTAGGTCCTATGGGGGAAAATTCAAATGAAAATAATATTATAAATTCATTCGAAAATTTATCGCAAAATTTTCGTGTCTTGCTAAAATGAATATGACTATCCCCTTAATTTGAAAAAATCGTTAAATTCAAGTTTTACTCCATTTATCCAATATATTTTAGACTTTAAATTATTAAAAGTTTTCCTATGGGTAGGGTGACCATATTTCTGAGCGTCAATTTGGGGAAATGTCCCCAAATCAAAAGACAATTCAAAATCAAAAATCAAAAGACAATTTGGGGACGCTAGAAAAAAGTTTTGGGAACGTCTTTGGGGACACAACAAATCACACTTCTATTATGAAAAATTACTCTTATTAATATGCTTCAATGGGTATCCAAACATATTTTCTACATGATATATATCAGGGTTCACACTGGGGAAAAATACAAGGTGGGATTTTCCTCCTTGACCAAAATTTTAAGTGGGATTTTTAAAGTTTAAGCCTAAAAAAATTTTTTTTTGAGTGGGATTTCAAAAAATATTGCGGGAATCGCGCGATCGCGCGGCCTAGCGCGAACCCTGTATATGCATATTTTGTTAGTTCATTGCCTGTTAGAAATTGTAATACTAATAGCAATAACATGATAATTGCCAAATATTATTTAAATTTTAAAAAATACTATCTAAAAGCTCTAAATTGCAAATTTAGAAGCAATTTGGAAAGAAAGAATAGAAAATTTTAAATTTAGGGACTTTCTGCGTCCCCAAGTAACTAAAGGGTTTTTGCGAACAAAGCAACAAAAATATAGAAATTTGGAGACTGTCCCCGATATTCGAGGACGTATGGTTACCCTACAAGTGGGGAAAAATTTCGACAATGGTTTATAAGCAAAATTTGAGTATCTTGTAAAAATGAGTTTCCCACTAGGCTACTCCCGAAGCAATGACGTCACATTTGGCTACAAGCAAGCCTCGTCTACCTACATCCGGTACCCCTTGACAACCCTCTTCTCCCCCTGCTAGTTCTGTATTCTCGGTGAGTTGACCGTTGCGTTGGGATTCGTAGGTACGACAAGCACCAATTCGGTCTGCTGTGTTTGTTGTTCGAAAAGTGTTGAATGAGCACTGTAGAAGTGAAACTTTCCTTGAAGTAAATGATTTCTTATACAAGAAAAACTTACTATATGAATCTACGATATTACGTAGATTTATTTCCGTTTAATAGTTTGTTATAATGATATTTTGTGTAGTTTCTGCTTTCGTTTTTATCTCGTTCTTGTTCGAAACTCCTGAAATTGAAGGTAAGATTGATATTTCCTGTGTGTTTATGTATACATTATCCATAAAATATTAGTATGCTATGCTCTTGCTGGGTGATGTTTTCCCTCTACCTGTTTGATTTAAACGTTAGAGAGACCTCGGATTTTATCTCATAACAAAAAGAAGCGAGGTGGCTTAAAATATAATTACCCAAGAAAAATAAGAGCATCGATGAGCATGTGTGATGCTGTTTACATTGAGAGGAAACAGCTTTTACTGAAGCAAACTATTGTGATTGTAGAGCGTTTTTATTCGATTTATTGTATGCATAAATAAATATTTTATTATAGATTAAATTGTTTTGTAGAAAAAAGAATGCGGTTTATCTTGTACTTTAGTTTTAGGAAAATAGTGGAATTACACATGCTAGCTTTAAAACATTTAAATTACATAATGCAGAATAGACAATGTTTTGTTTATTTTTCCTGCTGTAGTCTTAATAGATGTAGCATTTTAACTGGATAAAGATATTTGCTTTATTATTATTTGAGTAAATATTGTGAGTAAACTATCGTTCATTTCTTTTATACATGTGCTGGACAATTATTTTTTAATAATTAAAAAGTCGATGAGATTATCGTGCATGAATAGAAATTTTCATGTCAGAAACATTTGTAAGCACAATATTTTAAGTAGTACTGCAAAAAAATACATTTGTCAAGTATGAGTAAAAGAAAGGATAATAATTAAAATAATGATATTAAATGCATTTTCATGAAGAAAGTACAGTGAAATCTCGTTTCAACGAACTCCAAAGGACCATTAAAAGACTTCATTGTAACAGGAATTAGGGATGCACCGGATCTTAATTTGGCCAGATATTGAATATACCGCCTGACTTTGAGCCGGATGTCTGGTATCTGTGGCAGTGCCTTTTTTTCTTTATTTTTTATTAATAGTTAATTGAATGGGACTAAACTATTATTTCCGCTTATTTGTATTTTTAACTGTTTTTTAAAGTAAAGCAAACTAACTCGAAATTTTCAAACACCTGCCACTATTCATAAGAAATACTTAGTTGTCATTACCTTAATAAATATAACATATAATCATAATTATTTCATTAGTAAAATATGTTTTGTTATTAGCCCCTTATGATGATGAATTTTTAAATATAATAATTTTTTAAAATATACAAAAATAATAATTTGAATAAATTTGATATTTATTACAGTTGATATCGGCCTCAGTAATTTGTTGCTTTGGTATTTCTAAAAGAATTTTAATTATTTTATTGCAATATTTGTGTAATAGCATAGCTGTCAACCATGCTGATTTTTTTCTCAATCCAAATCAATTTTAAAAAGATATTTAACAAAATTATAGTTCTTTACTAATAAATCTTTATTTGATACGATTTCTGATTTTAATTTTGAAAATCACAACGGTTCGCAGCTAAGTCTTTTAATATCTATACCTATGTATCTGATACATATTAAGTTTATAGCATTTTAAATACAACAGTACAATTACTCTATATTTAATATAAACACAATACCAGGTGTATGCAAATGAAATGAGACGATTATTTTTAAAAAAAACACAATAAATTTGTGAAAACTGTTAATATTTCTTTATTCGAAATAATATCCATCGCTAGCTACACATTTCCCCCATCTTTTGGGCAATTTGCGAATACCACACCAAAAAAATGATCAGTCTTTTGAGGCCAACCATTCATCAAGCCAAGATATGACGTTTTCGTAAGAAGTGAAGCTCTGGTCAGCCAATGCGTGTCCCACGTGTCCCAATGATACAAATAAGTGGTAATCGGAAGGAGCCAAGTCTGGCGAATAAGCAGCATGCGCTAAATGCTCCCAGCCGAGCGCCTTAACTATGTCCTTGGTCGGTTTAGCAAGGTGGCTAGGTGTATTGTCATCAAGGAAAATCACTTTGTGCTGCCGTTTCCTGTATTGCTTGTGTTTTTCGAGTATAGCATCGTTCAAATCAAGTAATTGTTGTTTGTAGCGATCAGTATTAATGGTTTCACCGGGTTTGAGAAGCTCATAATAGATTGGACCCTCCTGATCCCAGAAAATACACAGCATTGTTTTGCGGCTGAGGTGATTCAGCCTTGCGGTTGATTTGGACGGCTGTCCGGGACAACATATGATCGATTACGCTTGGCATTCTCAAAATAAATCCATTTTTTATTGCTGATCGCAATACCATGGAGATATGACTTGCGTTTGTAGCGGACAAGCAACATTTCGCACACGGTTTTTCGGTTTTCCTGCTGACGATCTGTTAGCTCGTGTGGCACCCATCTACCGACCTTTATTATCTTGCCCATTGCTTTGAGACGACGGGATACAATGCTCTGGTCAACATTCAGTCGTTCTTCAAGATGTTCTTGCTTTTGGCCATCATATTCATCGAGTAATGCTTGCAATTCAGCGTCTTCAAATTTTTTTGCTGGTCTGCCACGTTCCTCATTTCTCACATCAAAATCACCATTTTGAAACTTTTCAAACCACTTGTAGCACTGCTCAGGGCATTGTCACCGTATGCTTCTACAAGCATTTGATGTCATTCGGCAGCATTTTTCTTCAGATGGTAACGAAAAATTAATGCTGTCCGCAAATCGAGGTCGGAAGGCATAAAATTTGACATTTTCAACACAGTAAAAAATACACAATGCACGCTGATACTCGTCCAAATGTAAACTAAACACGAGTATCAAAGAATCAAACTATAAGAAAATCACGTGTCACGGTTTCGAGATGTTTGCATATATGCGTATCGACATCAGTTAGCAATCGTCTCATTTGATATGCATACACCTGGTATATCGCTGGCTAATTTCATAGCTATAGTAGGACTTTTCAAAATATTTCCCTTGTTTTATAAATATTGCAGGTATACAGTTTTAAAAATTAAAGAAAAAAATGCATTTTCTAGCATTATTATTCATTATTTATTAAATATTACTACTTAATATATATTAACTTACATAGGTTATCATTTATGCATTCTTTTTTCAATATTTAATTTTGGGCCAGATAATCACAATATACGGCCAAATGACCAGATTGGCGGGATACATACTGCTTGCCGGATATCCGTTGCACCCATAACAGAATATTTATTATGCTGTTTGGGTTTAAAAGAACAAAAAGTTTGTTTGCTGTAATGGAAATTTTAGTTCTATCAGTATTCACTATAACGAGATTTTACTGTACATGGATCATATCATCAGCTTTTATAATTTGTAAGGTTTTTATTTCTGAAAGTATTTGCTTAAATGTTATCTGTTATTTTTTTGTTTTTTCTGTTACACCAAAATAGACATTTTTATGCAAGACATAAAAAACATAATTATTTTCATCATAAAAAACATTAACTGTTGAAAAAATCTTGTTCATTTTAAGATAAAAATAATCAACAAAAAACAGTTAATCTCTGTTTTACATGTCAGTGCAAGAGACCCTGTAGTGTGATCGCAGGAAGACAGCATCCTCTCACTTTTTAACCCATGTGTTAAACTTTGAACTCAAGTGCCCCAATGTTTTTATTTCAATCACGTATTTTGTATTTCGTGTCCCTGCATATTTTGTTCCCTAGACTACCACTGTAGGTACTGACTAAAAAAGTTGTAAAACTGTAAAAGACTTATGCGACTTAAACTATGTTTAAAATGACGAAACAAAGTAAAAATACTTTTCCCTCCATGTTTTTCTCCAACTAATTGAATTACTTTCAAAGGGAGTCCTTTTATTTCAACACTGAGCTGGACTTTTATCACGATTATAATGATATAATTTTTTTAATATATATAATTCATAATTGATGTTTTATACAGAAATAATAAAAATATGAAAAAATATACCTAATAAATAATAGTTATACATTTTTTCATTTAAGGATGAAAAAACAAGTTACTGATAAAAGTCTTTGAAAAAATTGTTTTCCACTTTCAATAAAATCTTTTGAGCAAAAAAAAGGTTAATAAATTCCCTTTGTATTAAAGTATTAATTAAAATCTCTCAACTTTTTTTTATATTGCATATTTATGCAATAATGTAGTAAGAGTGGTATTGGTGGAGAAGAGTAAACATTAAAAGGCATCATTAGAATGTTAGTTAAAAATGATTCAAATCATTCTTCTTCACTTAGGTTTTCAATTTATGCAAACTGGCATCTCCTGTTGCGGGCTCACAGTTTGCATGCAGTGTGTGACCCTTCTTGGGAAAATCATTTACTGCATGAAATTTGACAACAAAGGTCAACAGAAAACGTTTAATAAAATTGTAGTGTTCACATTTTTTTCAAAAAAGGGCAGGGTGCATTTGTTAAAAAGGGCACCTTTTTTGGGAAAGGGGCACTTTTTGCTATGAGAAAAGGCGCTTTCCTAATCGCCTCACCAAGTTACGTGTTAAGTGTAAAAATATGTTAAGACCTATCACTTGCACTGCGTACCGGAATGCATTATATATATTTTGAACCACTGATACTTATGTGTGTGTATATATCTATATTCAAATGATTATCTTTCTGGAAATTCTTGAACCAGGTAAATAACAATGAAAGTATCTTACAAAATAATAACTTCAGAAAGTTATATGCCAGCGAAAAGATACCTACAATTTTCAGTCTATTGAGACTAAATTGAGACATCTGTCTCATGCGTGACTACCAGGAGGGGTTGTGCAGACTACGCCATTGATTGACTGCCAATTTTTGGAGGGTTGCTTAGGTTGGTTAGATGAGGGATGCGCCATTGCAAAAGAAGTTTAAAGCATTTTCAAAAAATTAAAGAAATTATGTGGTCAGTTAGGGATGAACTTGTTGCTAATGGGATTTATTGCAAAAAAAAATGATAATAGCAATGCTAATAATAAAATTAATTATAAAAATTAATTGTAATATGAAAGCAAAACAAAGGATACATTTTTGAAACAATTAGACAAAAATCGCACCTTTATTCGTTCATTATAAAGGGAAATGTTGCTTTTATCAAGATAAATTTTTTAAATAATGTTTAATTAAATTTTCCTAAGCAATTGATAAAAATTTCACCAAAAAAAGAGCAATATAAATTTAAATTTAAACAAGCAATAAAAATAATGGACCCCCTCCCCCCCCCCAAAAAAAAAAGAAAACAAGTTTGATCAACAACTGTCTGGAACAAGAAAGAAAATAAATCACTCTGAAAATAATTAAGAATTTTAAGTAAAATTAAGCACTTTGAAAGACTTGTGAACAGTAACAATTGAAACTATAATTTTATCTTATTTACCATGCTGATATAAGAAAAAAAAATCCTTAATTTGAAAAAGAACTGCTAGTTATTAAATACAATTTAACAAATCAGAAAAAACTTCAGTGGAATAAGTAAATAAATTAAAATCGAAAAAATGACTATGAAATGTAGTTTTAAAATATTCATTATTATAGAAAAAAATGTACAATTTTTTTTAGTGAACCAACTTTTAGCGGCTGAATCATTGTTTATACTGACATTTAGCTTTATCATTAATAAATTGTTAGTATTTTCTACTTTAAGTCTATTTCTGTGAGTGGACACAATTAATGCTACTTGAGAAAATACTCTCTCCACCTCAGCCGTTGAAGGTGGCAAGATTACAGGTTTGTTCATCAATCTTTGTATCAAAGGAAATCTTCTAGGGCTTGAGCGACAGCCTTTTTTTGCCAATGGGAAAATGCCGATTGTTCAAAGATGGCCGATTACCGATTATTTTCCTTTTCTATCGGCCGATGGCAAATATTCGCTTCAAACCACTAAAACATGCAGAATGTTAATTAAAAAAGTTATGTATCATTTAAATCATTCCTTTTATATATATATTTATAAAACATTAATACATATAGAACTTCGAAGATCCGGACATTTTTCCGTTTTCTGTTTAAATTAATTTTTTTTAAAGAGACTTGCCTAAAATTTTAAAATTTCTTGAGAAATATAGTTAAACCTTTTAAAATGAGCACTAAATAAATAAGTATTAGGGCCCGCCCGATGCATCAGCGCCGATAGTTCAAAAAACTAGCCATCGCTATCGGCCGCCGATGTCATAGCATCGAAAAAAACATCGGCCCATCGACCTTGAAAAACATGTAAATGCCGATGCAACGCCTATGTTTCTCGTGTGTAAAAATATATTTTTGACTTTAATTTCTTTTTACTTCGGAATTAAAAGTACAAAAGTACCGAAAATCGCTTTTGTGTATCTAGAAGTAAGAAAAAAAAGACGATTTCCGATCAGGCTATTATTTTTTGATCGGATTTTCTCTTCACCAATTTCTTTTCAGATACTAATAGTAATACTAGTTAATACAAAACTGAATAAATAAAGAATAAACAATCACAAGAAAAGAAAACGTCAGCTAAAGCGACTTTATAAGACACGGGCACGAAACACGTGCCTGTGATTCTTCGTTTTCTTGTTAATGGGTTACGGGAATCCTCTGATTTTGATGCAAGCAAACTGCAACACTTATATTATTTTATGCAACACATTCATTTTTAATCAAATAGAGTATTTTGTTTGAACTTGTAAAATTAACGATTCTTGAGCGCTCAAATTGTCCCGTGCCATTTTGAAAATGCGTTGCTTTAAAATAGCGCGATAACTGGAACTAAACGTTCAAAATATTGTAAAGAAAAGAGTCTAGTAGATGAACTTAAGATTAATAACGTGCAATTGAACGATCTTACGTATACGGATGAGGGCATTTAGATGTTTTTTAAGGCCCGATGGACCGACGTTTTTTTTTTTTGAAGTTAACATCGGCTGCCGATGCCGATGGCTAATTTTTTGAACAATCGGCGCCGATGCATCGGTCGTGCCTTAAAATCTTCGTCCAATCCAATGTTTTTTTCAAACTTAAAAAAAAACGTATTTTTCTGTTTAAAACAGGTCAGGGCGCATCAACACTTTTTGAAAAAGGGGCGGGGCGGCGCGCCCTTCGAAAAACGCGTAACAGGAACACTATAAAATCATAGGCGTAACCAGGGGGGGGTTTTGGGGGTTCAAACCCCCCCCATTGGGTATGTTCTTATTTAGGCGCACAGAAAAATTTCTGGCTACGGCCTTGCAAAGCACATTTTTTTTTTCCTAAGAAAATTAAACACATATGCATATGATTTTATGTCATCTTTCTCTGAAGGGTTGTGATCATGGCCAAAGTATGCAGCTCATAATAAAGAGGACTTTTCATCTGGTTATAATCAACCCCCTTATCACCTTGGGGGGGGGGGGGGTTACGGCGAAAGGTGGCTTCAATCACCGTACCACACACAAACAGAGATCCTTTCAATCACTCCAGAGGGTTTTCTTTTCTTCTTGATGTCTTTTTTACCCAAAGGCAGCAATCTGGGAAAACAATCGCACAAGTAATAAGTTTCCTGGAAAATATTCTCTGTTGTGATGGAGTCCTAAAGTCTAATTGTCCTAATGGGTTAAACCCTCAAGCCAGGCAGGGATACTCATTAAGAAACTTAAAGAGCAGTTTGTATTTATTTATGACTTCCTGTCCAAAGACCCATTTTGGTAAAATATTTTTTGTAGATGAGCCGATTGGAAAACTGATGAACTGTAGTTGCATTGCATTCTCATTTACAGATGTTCTCTCATCTCTTATATTTTAAATGTTTTTTTTTTCTTATTATGGTCCATCACCGATTGCATTACGACTCTGGAAATCATCCGTTCATCGTTTCCAATCTCACTGCTACGGTTTAATGCTGCATTTTAATTTACAATCAAGTATTATTTATATTTTAGCTAAATTTTTAATTATTTTCGATACATAATAATGTTTGCACTCCAGCGATGGACACGTTCGTCATCCAAAAAGAAAAGAAAATTTGATTCAGACGCTTCCACTTCTGAGGTATGTTTTGATACAAATTTAACAAATTTTTTAGAAATTTATTGTGGGGATGAGCATTTTTGTAGGGGAATTTGGATTTTTTTCTCTAAAATTCGACTATTTCCCGGTTTTAATATTATGAATGCCTGGACATAGAAGATTGCTTAGCGCTAAATATTGAATTTTCTATTGCGTTTGAATTAAAAAATAAACTAATAGATCTAGTAAGGAATGTTTAATGTTTTTGTGAATCAAGGCCGTATCCAGAGGGGAAGGGGGCCCACGGGCAGCCCCCCAGAAATCTTTTGCAATGTATCATATATTCCTCCCTGAAACTTTGCTTTACATAAGTGTGTCGAAGTCTGGGCCCCCCGAAAAAAAATTATGGATACTGTCTTGGCTCCGGAGCAGGGGGAGCATGTTAAGAATTAGGAAGGGCAGTGTATGCTTCAAAATCATACCCTTTATATATACATATATATATAGATATATATGATTAGAAATGATGTTAATATGAATTTTTTTACATATATGATAGCTTTTTGATGTATATATAGTAGATGTATGTTTAGAACTTTGGTGAAGTTAGAGGAGTGGGTGTTTGGGGCTTCTGCAACTTAAATTTTTGTAACTGGTCTTATATCTATAATGCTTAGGATAACTCTGGAGGCAAGGGTTCGAGGGCTCTCCCCAGGAAACTTTTTGAAATCTTCCTAGCAATGCAATTTCGGGATACTTTGGTGATGATAGAGGAAACAGAAAGAAGTTTGGTTACTCTCCCCCCCGCAATTTTTTTCAAAATAAAGTCTTATGTCTTTTAAGTTACTTTTGGTGTCGCTCGTGATAGTGTTCAATGTCCTTTCCCTGAAAGTGTTTCTGAAAGTAAAGTGTCTTAAAAGCGTAATTTCTCTTTTCTTTCTTTTTTTAAAACTTGTGATATGAATTTTTTTTGCCGGGGGGGGGGAGGAGTTGACTTGCTCCAAGGGGGTAGTTCACCCCCCCCCCCCCGGGAGATGCCTGAAATAAACACGGAGTATATCTTTAGAGACAAGTATTTATGACTTGTAAATTTTCAACTCTTTTACACTTCTTATTGGTGTTTAGTCTGTATATTTTTAGGGTGACCCCCCCCTTTCACCAACTCTAGTTACGCCTATGTATAAAATTGCATGTGGGATCCAACTGCAGGTTGTTCACAAATAAAGTTGATTTTGCTTGGTTTCCAGTTTTAGTGCCTCCACTGTTGGTATTTTCCTTGCCTAATCACCCTGCCGCTACTTTTGACAATCCTGACTTTGTGCCAGTAAGCTAGACCCGGGCCGTGGTAGCCTAGTGGTTAGCACGTCGGGTTCCACCTGGAAGGTCGCGCATTCGATACCCACTGAAGACCACCATGTGTACTTGGGGATATGTGCATGTAAATTCCGTAGACCCCACTACCTCTCCCCGTGCGTAAGCATTCCTAAGGCCTCGGCTAACAGCTAGGGGTCTGGTGGAGAAAAAGTAAGCTAGACCCGGATTTCAGGGGGGGGGGGGGGGTCTTTAGGAGAAGCAAGCTAATTTCATTGTTTTACAAGAAAGTTTTTTCAAATTCTATACAATCTTCAGCGTTCAGGGTCCAAACCCTTCCCCTATCTACGCTAATGCCTTGTGCATTAATCTGCATTAGGGCTTTTTTTTTGTGTGTTATTGAACAAAGTGGGGTTGTTAAACCTGTTCAACCTGCTTTCTTTCAGCCCTGCTGATCATCCTAGCTTCTTTCTTAGAGTCTCCGCAGACTGCAGACTTTTTATCGGCCGATAGTTTGGTCGGCTTCTTAATCAGTATGGAGAGGAATGCATATGCGCACACTACAGCGATTCAGTATCGGCCGATAAAAAAGTTTGATGGGCTACCCGGTTACATTCAAGCTAATCTATCCGCCGACTGTTTAATCAGTATTGGCGCATACACGCCTGCGCATACATGACGATTGTTTAGTCGGCCGATAGTTCAGTTCGCTCTGTTATTTGGCGTCGTGTGCGTGTATTTTGAATATGGCGTCGCCCAAATCACAATTGTTGATTGTAGAAAGTTCCGTCGAAAAGTTGATTGAAGAAGTCGAGAAAAGACCTGCGCTTTATAAAAAAAGTTTAAAAGAGTACTCCTACGCGAATGTGAAGAAAAAACTGTGGGAGGAAGTTTGCGAAGCAGTTGTTCTTGATTGGAATCGGCTTAGAGCCGAGGAAAAAACAAAGGTAGGAACGTAAAAATAAAAATATTAGAGTATTTATGTGAATTTTTATTTATTTATTTATTTATCTATTTACAATTATTACACTTTGTTATATAGACACGGAATCGCGCCTCCGGGAGAAATAAAGTATGACGACATGTACTGTCGCACGTTATTCATATTATTTCTTCCTTGGTTGTCTTCATTTATAGTTAAGTTATTCATGGGACAATGGTAGAGAGTTTCTGTGAAATTTATTCCATCTTTGATTCTTACATAATTATGCAGGACACAGCAAGCTTTAATTATTTTGACACAAAAATTGATATTGACATCCATTGGTCGGTGAAATATACGCCATTTATTAGCAAGAATCCCAGAAGTACACTCAACCATTCGTCGAGCTCTTGTATGTCTATAGTTGAAAATTCGTTTGGTGTAGTTTAAATTTCTTTTTGCATAAGGACGTAGTAAAATTACACGTTAATTTAAAGCACAAATGAGCAAAAAAATGCAGACATATGTTTCGGGATTGCTTGGAATCCCTTTTTCAATGCAACAGGGAGCTTCTAGATGCAAAACATCCAAATGAAGCAGACAGAACAAGAAAAATAAAGCTTATATAGCCTAAGAATTATCTGTAAACCAATGAGAATAAAGGCAGCGTGAAGTGGAAGTAGAAGTAGCAGGAAGACACCAATAAGAGAGCAACAAACGAATCCAGTTGAAAGTACAGGAAGTAAAAAGGAATAACAATAAAAATAAAGCAAAAAAGACGACAGCATGCATAAAAATTGCAAAAATAATAAAATAAAATACAAAGAATAAAATTGAAATAAAAATAAGTACAGAAACTACCAAAACAAAATGCAAAACAAAGTACACATGTAAAGGGGGGGGGAGGGGAGGGAGGGGGGAAGGAGAAAAATAGACACAAAAAAGGAAAACAACAAGAAAACCTAGAAAGAACAACAAATTAAAGAAATTTATGCCAGACCTGTGAAAAATAAGGAGTTGAGGAAGAATCATTAACCAAATTAGAACTATTCCTGTTAATATGATAAGCTTCCCAAAAGTCAAGCTCTAAAGGGGAAGAACATTTTTGAATAATTTTACCAGAATTGAAGTCAAAAGAGTGGTTGGAATTCCAACAATGTTGAGCAATGCTAGACTTACTTAACTCTTGCTTTCGTACATAACCTTTATGCTCATTTAAGCAAATTTTCAGAGCACGTTTTGTCTGCCCAATGTAAGAAAGGCCGCAACGGCAACTAATTTGGTAAATACCCCAAGTGTTAAGTTGATCGACAGGATCCTTAAGAGAAGAGAAGGAAAGTTTGTTACTAGGAGCAAAAACGACTTGAAAATGAAACCTTTTTAGGATTTTAGCAACACGGAAACTGACAGAATGAAAGAATGGTAACACAACCAAATTCTTTCTAGAAACCACATTATTGGGACCAGAAGTTTTCTTAGAAAGTTTGTTATGAATAGAATCAATTAAAGAGTGAGAAAATCCTCTATCAACAGCTACAGCTTTCAGATAGTTGAGTTCAATCTTGAGAAGCTCAGGAGAAGAGCAAATATTAATAGCACGATGGACCAGAGCATTAAAAGCCGAATATTTTTGGTTGGGAGGATGAGACGACAGTCTGTGAGGAGGTAAAGACAGAGCGAAAGGTTTACGATAGACAGAAGTAGTGAAACCAGACTCTCTCTTAGAAATAAAGACATCAAGAAACGCGAGGCTACTATTAAGTTCTTTCTCACAAGAAAACTGGATATTAGGATCAATGGAGTTCATAATAGAAAGAGCATCATCAATACCTAACAAGTTACTGTCCGTTAGGACAAAACAATCATCCACATAACGAACATAAAATTGAAATTGCAATTTCTGGAACAGTTTTTCCTCAAAATAATGCATATAGAAATCACTTAAAATAGGACTAAGAGGACTTCCCATAGCCAGGCCATCTACCATAGCATAGAATTTACCATTAAATACAAAAGTGCTCTGTTGCAAACACACACGAGTAAGGAAAACTAATTCCTCAATTTCCACAGAAGTAAAATGGAATTCAGAAAGCCTTTTCCTGAGGCAAGTCAAAGCGCCATCAACAGGAACATTAGTAAACAAAGAATTAACATCAAAAGAGGCCATAACTGAATTATTCGGAACAAAGTTATGAAGTTTCTTAACAAAATCGGTGGAATTTTTAACAGTGAAAACATTCTGACTCCTAAGTGGAGAAAACACAGAAACTAAATACTTGGAAAGTTTATATGAAGCAGTGCCAATATTGGAAACAATTGGTCTGAAAAGAATACCTGCCTTGTGTACCTTTGGTAAAGCATAAAAACGTGCACAATTAGCAACAGAAGGAATCATAGACCGTTTAGCAATCAAAGGAATAGAATGAACAGACTTAACAGCAGAAGAAATAGCTTTTAACTCTTTGTCACTAAGATCTTTATAAATTTTAGAATAAGGACCAGAAGCAATTAAGTCATCAATTTTTTCAACATAAGATGATTTATTAAGAACAACAATCTGACCACCCTTGTCTGCTTTGGTAATGACCAAATCAGAATTGGAAACTAAATTATTGACACATCGTTTCACAGAATGGGTAAAACCAGTATTAGGAACTTTTGAATTGAAATCAACATTGGAAGCAATAAGATGCCGAACCGACTCTTTTTGAGTGGAAGTTAAGGCACAAAATTTGAAAGCTTTTTCAACCGGAGCAATAAGTTCAGAAAAAGAAGGCTTTTTAGCCAAAGCAAAATTGTTATTACATTTGAGAGCATTGATTTCATTACTATTCAAAGGAAATTTGGAAAGATTTACAACCGTGTTCCTATTAACAAGAGGCAAATCAGCCGGAACAGGAACATTGGAATCGTTACACAACTTAGTAAATTTCTTATTTAAAGTAATTTTGTGAATGTCGGATGAACGAAGAGCTCTTGCCCATGACATTCTATCAATAGACTCAAAATCGAAATTAGAATTAGATACAGAAAGATGTAAATATTATATTTCCAACTATGACGATTAGGAAAGTCAAAATGGCAACGGCTAGAATCTGTTGACAATCGAGCGACTCTCATCAACTACGCGTCGTTCGTATGAACGTTCCCAAAGAAATGTTAGATTCATATTTAACATGTATATCAAAATCCATCTAAATCAAAATTATTAATTATATATATTGTGTGATAAGTGTGCAGTAATAAATGTGTTTGTGTTATAGTAACTGTTTCATCATATACATATAAATATGCCACTCAACCACCTAAAAGATACAACAAAGATTGGCGACGAAAGGTAAAGCATTTTATTATGTAGCACTTGGATTTTATTTCTACTTAGTTTCAATTTTGTGTATTAAATATATCAAATAATATGGATGCGGAGCAATTAAAACTGCTTATTGAAGCAATGAACAAAAATCAACAACTCTTGATCGAGCAACTGGTTTCAGTTTCGAAACCGCCATTAGCAGACAATGCAATGGCCGCTCCCGTCATAAACATTTCACATGTTCCTCCGTTTGAAAACTTTGATTCAAGGAAAGAAAATTTCAAATATTACAAACAACGTTTTGAAAATTATTTAACTTTGAAGAATTTAATTGATGATAAGCCAAAATGCGCTCAAATGTTATTAAATTCTATAGGAGCAGCTAGTTATAATATTCTTGTTTCCTTAACCGCGCCAAGAATGCCAAATGACCTTGAGTATGATGCGCTACTCACGGTCTTGGAAAGTCATTTATCACCCAAGAGAAGCTCATTAGTGTCACAGCATTACTTTTTATCCACTTATCAAAAGGAGGATAGCTCTATTTCTGATTATGTTGCGGATTTGCGTCGCGATATCGCTGAGTGCGATGCGAATTCAACGTGACTTGTGAATGCAGTAAAATAGTATCCGTCACAGATATTTTTCTTCGAGCACAATTTATTCGAGGTATTAAAGACAGTTGGATTAAAGAACAGATTCTCCAGTCTGAACTTACTAACTTCGATGATATCATTGCTAAAGCTATAGCGCTTGAAGCTTCAAAAATCCAAAGTCGTGAATTATCAAAGCCTGTGTCACGAAGTATCAACACATCTGAGTCTGAGGACATCAATAAAGTTTCTAAAATGCATCGACAATCAAAGAGCACTAATCCTTCATTTAAAAATCTCAACATTAATAGAAATAAATCGGATAAAAAGCACTATGAAAAAACAAATCCAAAACATATTGACTACGTGAAATTGGGAATCAACAATTTATGCCTCCGTTGCGGGCGTGATAACCATCTATGTAAAGACTGCCGAACCAACCCCGCTAGCTTAAAGTGCAACTCATGTAAATTAAAAGGACATGTTCAGAAAGTATGTATCAAAACCCTCCTCAATAACCAGTCATCAAACAAAACCCTTAAAGGATCGACACATCAAGTTAAAAGTTCTGACAATATGTTCGTCAATACGGTTGTTGACATTTATGACAATCAAATCTCAGATGTCGCAGAGGATGCAAAGAAATATTTTGCATCAATCAAAATAGAAAATCATTTCCAAAAATTTGAAGTCGATACAGGAGCAGGCTACACGCTCATACCTGAAACTGCATTCAAAAAACTAAATATAAAAAAGCGTCTTCAACAAACCGACATAAAATTCCGGTCTTACACCGAAAATGTATTTTCACCGTTAGGTAAAGTTCGGGTTAAAGTTCAATACCGGAACTGTAAATCGAATGAAGATTTATACGTTGTTCCCGATGGGTATGACGCACTTCTGGGAAGAGTTTGGGTTAGACATCTCAATTTAAATCTAAGTGAGGTAGATAAAGCTCAAGAAAGTAAAATTGAAAATAAAATATCAACTATCGAAAATATCACTGACATAGAGGCAATATTTCCAGAAATATTCGCGCAGAAGATCGGCTGCGTGCCAAATTTCGTCATCAGTTTAAAATTACGCGAAGGAGCAAAACCAGTCTACATTCCAGAACGAAACGTGCCTTACGCCTTGCGGGAAAAGGTTGAAAAAGAACTAAATGATCTTGAATCAGCCGGGATAATTACGAAATCAAGTACCAGTGACTGGGGATCACCTTTAGTTGTAATTCCTAAAGGAGACGGCTCTGTTCGACTTTGTGTTGATTATAAGGTCGGGGTAAATGATCTACTTGTGAACGCACATTACCCGATAAAGAAAATTGAGAAAGTTTTAGACAGCCTGAAAGATTCCAAATATTTCTGCAAGTTGGACCTTTTTAAAGCTTATCTACACTTAAAAACAGATGAAGAAAGCAGCATAGTGCAAACAATTTCAACTCACCGAGGAACTTATAGAATGAACAGATTAAGCTTCGGTATAAAAACGGCACCAGCAGAATTTAATCGAGTTATTGACCAAATTTTGAACGGTCTACCAAAGACAATAGCTTACTTCGACGACATTGTAGTCCATGGGATTACAAAAACAGAATGCACAGAAAATCTTTTTGCGTGCTTAGAAAGATTGCGAGAATATGACTTGCATTTAAACAGAAACAAATGTACCTTTTTCCAAACTCGCATTGAGTATTTAGGTCATGTGATTGAGAATAATAAAATATCAAAATCACCATCTAAAATCGAAGCTATACAACAAATACCAAGACCAAAGAATGTCCAAGAATTGCGCCGATTTTTGGGTATGGTCACTTATTATTCTCGATTCATACCAAACGTTTCTACTATTACTTATCCATTACGCAAACTACTTCGAAAACATCAGAAGTTTCTATGGACTGCAGAATGTCAGAAAGCGTTCATCCATCTCAAGAAAGAAATATCCAGTGACAGAGTGCTTGTGCCCTTTGATCCAGAATTACCTGTAGTACTTGCGACAGATGCAAGTCCAACTGGAATTGCTGCAGTATTGTCACATACTATAAACGATGTTGAGAAACCGATCGCTTTTGCTTCCCGTTCGTTAACGGATGCGGAGAAAAATTATTCTCAACTCGATCGTGAAGCCTTAGCAATCGTTTTTGGAGTCGATCACTTCTTTGAATACCTCTGTGGTCGACATTTCATATTAATAACAGACAACCAACCAGTATCAAGAATCTTTCATAGGAAAACGAGTTTACCCAAAATGACATCAGCTCGACTTTTGCGTTATGCCTCCTATTTATCAGGTTTTGACTATACAGTAAAATTTAGAAAAGGATTGGAAAACCAAAACGCAGATTGCTTATCTAGAGCACCTATCGAACAAAGTTATGTATCAACTGATATATGTTTTAACGAAGAAGTTCATCAAGTATGTGCTTCAGCTGTTTTTGAGATATCAAATGAAACCTTAACTGTTGATGCAATTATCAAAGAAACAGATAAAGATCCGGAATTGTCAAAAATTAAGCAGGAACTTCAAGAAAATTCTATTGAGAGTGATTACGTTTTAGATAATGGTATCTTGTTCAAAAGCAATCGAGTTGTAATTCCAAAAAGCCTTCAACCTGAGGTATTGAAAGAACTTCATTCCACACATGTTGGAATTACAAAAATGAAGCAGTTAGCCCGTCGATATTGTATATGGAAAAACATAGACAAAGACATAGAAACGCTGGTGAAATCGTGTCAAGAATGTTCAAAATTCAAGCATGGTCCTGCAAAGGCACCCGTTCATCATTGGGATGCACCTAGTGAAAATTGGGACCGCATTCATATCGACTATGCCGGACCATTCCAAGGTTTCCATTTTTCTATTAGCAATAGATGCTAAATCACGCTGGGCAGAAATTAAAGTGATAAGAAATGCACCAAATACAGAAATCACCATGAAGTTACTCAACGAAATATTTTCAATTCACGGATATCCACTAGTTATGGTTTCTGATAATGCATCAATTTTTACAAATGATCTCTTCAAATCTTTCTGCCGCACAAATGGAATAAAGCAAAAATTTATTGCACCAGGACATCCAGCAACAAACGGGCTTGCTGAGCGTAACGTTCAGACATTAAAGGATCGTCTCAAAACTATGACATCTGAAAACCTTCCAATCAACTTAAAAATTCAGAAGATTCTTTTTCGCTACAGAGCAACTCCCTTGGCAAATGGATCATCACCTGCAGAGATGTACCTTCACCGAAAAATGCGCATAAAGCTTGACGCCCTGTTCCCTTATCAAGAAAATAAGTCATCACAAGAGATAAAACCTCACACTCGAAACATTCAAGTGGGGGAGAGAGTGCGATCTAGATTCTTCTTACAAAACAAAGTCACATGGAAATTAGGAACAATAACAAGGAAATTGGGTCATCTCCACTACATTGTACAGTTGGATGAAGGAAGGAAAATAAAAAGACATATAAATCAACTTCAAAAATCGGAAATTAAGAGGAAACAACTAACATCAGATCCATCAAGCTCAAACTCAAGCTCCAGAGCACATACGGAAGATTACGATTACTATCAAGTTTTTCCGAAATCTACTGTTCCCGACTCCGATGAACCAGAGGGACCGGAACAGCCGGAGACACCTATCGATTCCTCCCCAGCAGTACGACGATCAAACAGAGCTAGGCACATGCCTGGATATTTAAGAGATTATCAGCTATATTAATTCTCCATTTTTGTCATTCATCCTTTTTTCTTTTTTTTGCATATATGTTTTTATTAAGTGGGGGAGAACTATTATATTTCCAACTATGACGATTAGGAAAGTCAAAATGGCAACGGCTAGAATCTGTTGACAATCGAGCGACTCTCATCAACTACGCGTCGTTCGTATGAACGTTCCCAAAGAAATGTTAGATTCATATTTAACATGTATATCAAAATCCATCTAAATCAAAATTATTAATTATATATATTGTGTGATAAGTGTGCAGTAATAAATGTGTTTGTGTTATAGTAACTGTTTCATCATATACATATAAATATGCCACTCAACCACCTAAAAGATACAACAGTAAATCATAAAGTTCACGTTCTATGAACGAAAGTTTTTTCCTAGTTTCTTGGATAGAAGCTCTAAGTAACGCTAATTTAGAACGAAAAATTACCTTATCAACCCTAACAGAACGCGGTAAATTACACTTCAAGGTGATAAACTTAGAAATAACTTTCTTGCGCCTGCAAGACTGGAGAAATTTTAAATGGTTCAAAAACCGAACCTTTTTAATCCGTAGATTACAAAATCTGTTAACCTGAGACATAACCAGAATCAAAACAACCAAAACATAAGGGGAAAAACAATAGCTAAACCGTTCAATAAATAAAAATAAACAGAAAGAACAAAATTCAAAAACAAGTGCGAAACATACACAGCGTAACAATATGCGGAATGAATGTCAGAAAACAAAAAAGCAAAAACAAACACAGTCAAGAAAGGCAATGAAGAAAAGAACGAAAAACAAACACTCACCAAGCAGCGAACAGATGGAAGAACAAAAACAAAAGAAAGAAGAACAAAATTCAAGGCACGTTAAGCCTAACGGATAAAAATAATTTAACTTTGTGCAAGTAAACAATAATAATAAAATTACACATTAATTTAAAGCACAAATGAGCAAAAAAATGCAGACATATGTTTCGGGATTGCTTGGAATCCCTTTTTCAATGCGACAGGGAGCTTCTAGATGCAAAACATCCAAATGAAGCAGACAGAACAAGAAAAACAAAGCTTATATAGACTAAGAATTATCTGTAAACCAATGAGAATAAAGGCAGCGTGAAGTGGAAGTAGAAGTAGCAGGAAGACAACAATAAGAGAGCAACAAACGAATCCAGTTGAAAGTACAGGAAGTAAAAAGGAATAACAATAAAAATAAAGCAAAAAAGACGACAGCATGCATAAAAATTGCAAAAATAATAAAATAAAATACAAAGAATAAAATTGAAATAAAAGTAAGTACAGAAACTACCAAAACAAAATGCAAAACAAAGTACACATGTAAAGGAGGGGGAGGGAAGGGAGGGGGGAAGGAGAAAAATAGACACAAAAAAGGAAAACAACAAGAAAACCTAGAAAGAACAACAAATTAAAGAAATTTATGCCAGACCTGTGAAAAATAAGGAGTTGAGGAAGAATCATTAACCAAATTAGAACTATTCCTGTTAATATGATAAGCTTCCCAAAAGTCAAGCTCTGAAGGGAAAGAACATTTTTGAATAATTTTACCAGAATTGAAGTCAAAAGAGTGGTTGGAATTCCAACAATGTTGAGCAATGCTAGACTTATTTAACTCTTGCTTTCGTACATAACCTTTATGCTCATTTAAGCAAATTTTCAGAGCACGTTTTGTCTGCCCAATGTAAGAAAGGCCGCAACGGCAACTAATTTGGTAAATACCCCAAGTGTTAAGTTGATCGACAGGATCCTTAAGAGAAGAGAAGGAAAAATTGTTACTAGGAGCAAAAACGACTTGAAATTGAAACCTTTTTAGGATTTTAGCAATACGGAAACTGACAGAATGAAAGAATGGTAACACAACCAAATTCTTTCTAGAAACCACATTATTGGGACCAGAAGTTTTCTTAGAAAGTTTGTTATGAATAGAATCAATTAAAGAGTGAGAAAATCCTCTATCAACAGCTACAGCTTTCAGATAGTTGAGTTCAATCTTGAGAAGCTCAGGAGAAGAGCAAATATTAATAGCACCCACCGATTTTGTTAAGAAACTTCATAACTTCGTTCCGAATAATTCAGTTATGGCCTCTTTTGATGTTAATTCTTTGTTTACTAATGTTCCTGTTGATGGCGCTTTGACTTGCCTCAGGAAAAGGCTTTCTGAATTCCATTTTACTTCTGTGGAAATTGAGGAATTAGTTTTCCTTACTCGTGTGTGTTTGCAACAGAGCACTTTTGTATTTAATGGTAAATTCTATGCTATGGTAGATGGCCTGGCTATGGGAAGTCCTCTTAGTCCTATTTTAAGTGATTTCTATATGCATTATTTTGAGGAAAAACTGTTCCAGAAATTGCAATTTCAATTTTATGTTCGTTATGTGGATGATTGTTTTGTCCTAACGGACAGTAACTTGTTAGGTATTGATGATGCTCTTTCTATTATGAGCTCCATTGATCCTAATATCCAGTTTTCTTGTGAGAAAGAACTTAATAGTAGCCTCGCGTTTCTTGATGTCTTTATTTCTAAGAGTGAGTCTGGTTTCACTACTTCTGTCTATCGTAAACCTTTCGCTGTTTCTTTACCTCCTCACAGACTGTCGTCTCATCTTCCCAACCAAAAATATTCGGCTTTTAATGCTCTGGTCCATCGTGCTATTAATATTTGCTCTTCTCCTGAGCTTCTCAAGATTGAACTCAACTATCTGAAAGCTGTAGCTGTTGATAGAGGATTTTCTCACTCTTTAATTGATTCTATTCATAACAAACTTTCTAAGAAAACTTCTGGTCCCAATAATGTGGTTTCTAGAAAGAATTTGGTTGTGTTACCACTCTTTCATTCTGTCAGTTTCCGTATTGCTAAAATCCTAAAAAGGTTTCAATTTCAAGTCGTTTTTGCTCCTAGTAACAAACTTTCCTTCTCTTCTCTTAAGGATCCTGTCGATCAACTTAACACTTGGGGTATTTACCAAATTAGTTGCCGTTGCGGCCTTTCTTACATTGGGCAGACAAAACGTTCTCTGAAAATTTGCTTAAATGAGCATAAAGGTTATGTACGAAAGCAAGAGTTAAATAAGTCTAGCATTGCTCAACATTGTTGGAATTCCAACCACTCTTTTGACTTCAATTCTGGTAAAATTATTCAAAAATGTTCTTCCCCTTTAGAGCTTGACTTTTGGGAAGCTTATCATATTAACAGGAATAGTTCTAATTTGGTTAATGATTCTTCCTCAACTCCTTATTTTTCACAGGTCTGGCATAAATTTCTTTAATTTGTTGTTCTTTCTAGGTTTTCTTGTTGTTTTCCTTTTTTGTGTCTATTTTTCTCCTTCCCCCCTCCCTCCCCTCCCCCTCCTTTACATGAGTACTTTGTTTTGCATTTTGTTTTGGTAGTTTCTGTACTTATTTTTATTTCAATTTTATTCTTTGTATTTTATTTTATTATTTTTGCAATTTTTATGCATGCTGTCGTCTTTTTTGCTTTATTTTTATTGTTATTCCTTTTTACTTCCTGTACTTTCAACTGGATTCGTTTGTTGCTCTCTTATTGGTGTCTTCCTGTTACTTCTACTTCCACTTCACGCTGCCTTTATTCTCATTGGTTTACAGATAATTCTTAGGCTATATAAGCTTTGTTTTTCTTGTTCTGTCTGCTTCATTTGGATGTTTTGCATCTAGAAGCTCCCTGTCGCATTGAAAAAGGGATTCCAAGCAATCCTGAAACATATGTCTGCATTTTTTTGCTCATTTGTGCTTTAAATTAACGTGTAATTTTATTATTATTGTTTACTTGCACAAAGTAAAATTATTTTTAACCATTTCTGATGATTTAAATATTTCTGAATCACTAGCTGTTCCATAAGAACCAACGTCTATATATACAAATTTATAATCTGCGTCTGTCCAAGCCATTAACACGCACGAAAAAAACTTTTTGTAGTTAAAATATGATGGACCGGAATGTTCTGGCTGTATCATCCGTATATGTTTGCCATCACTTGCTCCAATGATGTTTGGAAAGTTTGTGCGACTATAGAATTAGTCTGCGATTTTAATCCAGTCGCCTTCTTCTTTGGTTGACATATACAATGGTTGAAGTATATTCCATATTTGCTCACATGTAGTTTTAGTAATATCTCGTATTGTAGAAGCTCCCATCAGATAATCAAAAGATAATGTATTGAAACTAGCTCCTGTAGCCAGATATCTGTAAAAAAATAATAATTAATTATATTTCAATATCTGTAAAAAAATAAAAATTAATTAAATTTCAATATTTTTCAGGTCGTGATGTGCAAAAAAAATGGGCTAATTTAAGGACTTGCTTTCGTTGCGAATTAAACGCTCAAAAGAACACTAAGTCGGGGCAAGCTGCGAATAAAAGGCGTAAATATGTCTACTTTGAACAGTTATTATTTTTACTTCCATGCATGGAAAACCGACACTGAAGGTAACCTGGAAGAGGACAATTCTCTATCAAATGATGAGGATGATGATCAAGCTGGTTCATCCACTCCCACCCCTATTCGTCAGCGGAAAAAGAGACCTAATGTACCGAAGCAGACGGACGTGGATGGAGCATTATTAAAGGCATTAAATGAGCCTAATACTGATGAAGATGTGAACTTTGCTTTGTCACTGGTCCCTTTACTCCAAAATTTAACCGCAGAAGAAAAACTTGATTCTAAAATAAGTATTCTTAACGTTTTTAAACAGATAAGATTAGCTAGGTGCGTTCAGTCTACTTCTACGCCAACATGTACGTACAACAGAGTACAGCAACCATTGTACTCTTTTCCAATTTCGCAACCGACAACCATTCAAAACATTTCATCACCTGGCAACTCCAACGATACAGCCCAGTCTTATTATTCAAATTTTTCAGATGAATCGCAAATATATGACTTGTAAATAACTTAATTTCTCAAAACGCCGAATTTTGTAATATTAATTCTAATAAAAATAGTTGAAAAGTATTTGTGGTTTATCTTACCTTATCGTAATGCTCAATCTCTCCTCCACAGGTGTAGAAAGTCTTAAATTTGTATCCTCCTTCGCTATTGGTGGTCCAATTAGCTTGACAAGTTCATTGAAGCTGGTAATGCTCATTCGATAATAGGCGAAAAAATTTTTCGGGTAATCAAGTAATTTGGAATGCATAGTGTAAAATTTTCCACTAACTAATCTATCACTGAGAATGGGATGCACCCAATACTCTCGGAATCTCTTCTTGATTTTCCTCCTCCGGAGTATGATGAGAGCAATAATTTTTCTGGACAATATTTTCATTGTGCGACCGCTTCAACAGTCAGTTACAAACTAGTTCGAGAATAGTCGGCCGGCTGTTTGATAGTCTGCGCCCTGTTCACCAACCAAACTGTTTAGTTGGCTCGGTGTACGCACTTTCAGCCCAACCCGACTAAACTATCGGCCGATAAAAAGTCTGCAGTCTGCGGGGACCCTTACTCTGATGTTTTTCTTTCACTCAGCTTACTCAGTCTTTCTTTGGTAACATAGCTTTTACTGATGTTTACCTTTTCTAAAATTCATCGATGTGTATCAGTTCTCTGCCTGTTTGCTATTGTACTAAATAAAATGGAGTGGAACTGTAAAGAAATTTAAAAATCTAAGGTGAAAATAGAGTGCTTAAAAGGATCCTTGTGAAAGTGATTTTTTTCAATTAAAAGTAAAATAATACAGTATGATTAGAAGCATAAATGGAGTAAATAAATTGGGAAATAGCAGTTACTAAAGCCCCTTCGTCAGTGTACATAAAAATGAAAGAGCAAGGCCTGTTATTTCAAAATTTTCCGGGGGAAGGGGAGGGGACAGCAAAGGATATTATACACTCAATGCATATTATAGGTAGAAAAAGCTAAGTACATAAGCACATGAATAAATAGAATGTATTTTGAAAAGTCATGGCCAATCGCCCAAATGGCGAGGTCTGCAGTAACCCAAAATAGGGCAAGTCAACAAATGAAAAGATAAAAGATTGACAGCAGACTTAATATGTTCGAAGTTCCATGTTGTATATTGAAGCCAATTTTTATTTTACAGTCGACACTCGATATAACGACCATCTGCGTCCCACAGAAAAAGGTCTTTATAACGACTGATCGCTATAAGAGGTAGAATTTTCTTAAAAAAATATACATGCATCATGCATGTTCCGTTGTTCCATTAAAATTGGTAATTTTTCAAAGATTCGAACTAAATGATATATTTTTTTTAATTATTGGAATTAAAATAAATATCAGTGCAAAATATTAAACAGATTTTATTGTAGAAAATATAGGAATAAAAAATACATTCATATTTCTGGAAGCAAAATTTCTGAGCTGACATGACACCAGGCACGGACAACACGACTCCTTTTATTTCAGAGAATCGACCCTTGGAACATTTGATTCAAACGACATAGGGGAGAGTGGCTCACCTTGGGACACAGTACACCTCGGGACAGCTTTATTTTTTGCCCTAAATTTTAAATTAACTCTTAACTCTTGTAGATGCAGATAGATGGCAGTACAGTAAATTTGTCAGATGTGTTTTGATTCCATTGATGAAGCAGGTAAGAATTTATTAAGATTTTTATTTTGTGAACATGTCTAGTAACTTTCATGTAAAATTTTGATAAGTTGTAAAGTAGATTTTTAAAGAAAATATTTTGAAATAAAAGGTATTATAATGAAATTTAAAGGTTTCTCTATAAAACTCATGTATAGTAATTGTTCTGGTGCTAAGCCTAAAAGCATAGCATTCTAAAATTTCATAATGTGTGTATGGTACACCTTGGGACAGATGGAGGTGGTCCACCTTGGGACACAAGATATGCCTAGCTAACTTTTGTTTCAAATATTTTTACAAAAAGATATTTTTACAAAAAAATTTTTTTACAAAAAGATTTTTTTACAAAATATTTTTTTTATTTAATCTACATAACCTGTGTTTATTAATAGTTATTATTTCTTCTTTTAGGAACTCATTAGGCTTAACAATGACAAGGATTAGAAGTAAAGAATATCAAAAAAATGAAGCAGCTCATGCTGACAATATTCAGAAAGCTGCTGCAAAATTTTTTTCAGGCGAAATGTCTGTTAGGAAAGCTGCTGCAGTATACAATGTTAGTAAAACCACCCTGAATCGACATATTAAAACTTTTCAAAAAAGTGAACAGCCAAATTTTAACTTCAAATATGTATCAAAGATACAAAGTCGAAAAATATTCACTGATGATGAGGAAGAAAAGCTGGTGGACTATATTTTACAAGCTGCGAAATATCACTATGGGCAAACAATGAGTGATGCACGTACCCTTGCTTATGAATATGCTGCAGCAAATAAAAAGAATCTTCCTTCAAGTTGGGAGCATGAAAAAAAAAGCTGGGAAGGACTGGTACATTGGATTTAAAAGAAGACATAGTGCCGTGTTTTCTCTTCGAAAACCAGAAGCAACCAGTCTTTCTCGTGCCACCAGCTTTACAAGGGAAAATGTAAATAAGTTTTATGATAACTTAGAATCAATTCTTCAGCGTAAAAACTTTACAGCTAGTGAGATTTATAATCTTGATGAATCAGGAATTACAACAGTACATGTTCCACCTAAAATTATTGCTGGAAAAGGCATAAAACAAGTTGGTCAAATGACGTCCGGAGAATGTGGGAAACTTCTTACAATTATTTCTGCTGTAAATGCAATTGGCAACACAGTTCCCCCACTTTTGGTTTTCCCCAGAAAGCTTTTCAAGGATCATATGTTGAAAGGGGCACCACCTGGAACCATTGGGGCTACAAATCCGAGTGGTTGGTCATCACCACAAATATTTATGATTTATCTCAAACACTTTGTAAAACATGTCAAAACATCCAAAGATAACAGCATTATTTTAATCCTTGATAATCATAACACACATACAACTATTGAAGCTATCGACTTCTGCAAAGAAAATGGAATTCATATGCTCACTTTGCCCCCTCACACAAGTCACAAACTTCAACCTTTGGACCGCACAGCGTTTAGCTCTTTTAAAGTCCATTATAAGGGAGCTTGTCGTCAATGGATGCTTAATCATGCTGGGAGGCCTATATCAATTTATGATGTCGCAGAATGTGTAGGGAAGGCATATCCTCTTTCTTTTACACCAAAAAACATTATTTCTGGTTTTCAAGTAACTGGAATTTATCATTTTAATCGAGATGTTTTTGATGACAGTGAAATTTTATCAGCTTTTGTCACTGACAGGCCAATTCCATCAACAAGTTTATCCCTTCAAAGTATTAATGAGACCCCAGTTGCAAACTTGTCCATGCCTAAAACACCTGAATGTGTGCGACCATTTTCAAAGGCAGGACCTCGAAAGGCAAGTAACCGTGGAAGAAAAAGAGGACGATCAGCTATATATACGGACACCCCCGAAAAAAAAGCAATTGAAGATGCTATCACTCATAATGGAAAGAACTCTCAAGTAAGATCAACAAAGTATGAATAAGAAAAGGAATAAAAGGATTAAAAAGCAGCTTCAGTTGAGCATTAGTAGTAGTAAAGATGAAGATTTAATGCTGTCAGAGTTAGTAGGATGTAGTACATCTGGAAGAAAACCAATAATTACTGATTTATGCAATGATGACAATAGTGATGATGTGTACTGCTTAGAAGAAACAAAATTTAATATAGGAGATTTTGTTGTTGCCAAATTTGTTGGCAAAAGATCTGTTGTTGCTTTCATAGGTCACGTGGAAAAAATTGACGGCCAGGAATACGAGTTATCTTTTTTGAGATGAATAAATCAATCACTGACATTTATTTATCCTGAAAAAGAGGACAAATCTTATGTAAATATAAATGACATTTTATTAAAACTGAAATCCCCAGAGCAAAGTACCGAACGTTCTTTGGGTTTGGTATTTGATTCCAAAGAATTAACTACAATTAAATATAAAATGTGTTAATTTAATTTGTGCATTCAACTAATTTGTACTAATCAACTAGTTTGTTGTTTTGTAAACAAAATTAGAAAATATTAATTTCTAATAATTATCTTTATCACTTGAAATACTTTTCTTTTCTTGAATAAATAATTCCAAGTATATTGTAAGTCAATAATTGAACTTTTCACACCTATTTTTAATTGTCCCAAGGTGAGCCACCAGGTAGTACACCTTGGGACAAAGTACAAGTTTATTGAATATTTTTTTAAAATTTTTCTATAATGGATATGAGAGTAAAAACTATTTAATAATGTAGGCAAAGGTTAAAAGAATATTAGGTAAAATTTTGACAATAATTCATCAATATCAAAAAATTAGGAAAAAGAAAGAAAAAAAGTGTCCCAAGGTGAGCCACTCTCCCCTACTACAATACATCTGTCCAACCCTTTTCCCAGAAATTCCAGGTTTACTCCCCCTCTACTCTTTAACTACTGTGATAAGCGGTAATTCACCCCCTTGACAAAGTTGAACTCAACACTGAAGACTCCATGCAGCACTCCGCAAACTATAATCAAGCTACAAATTTGGAAACATGCTCTATTTGAAAAAATACCAGAAATACTGTCCTCTGAATTCGGTCGCTGTATTGGATTAGACGATATAGAACGGTCGCTATACCGAAAGTAAATTAAGATAGAGTTCATAGGGATAAAGTTGGGACTTTTACTACTGGTCGTTATAATGGAAGGGTCTGTATAATGTATGGTCGTTATAACGAGCGTCGACTGTACTTGCTTTGTACTTTATGGATTTTGCATTATTTAAAAATCTACTTCCATAGCCCGATGTAGGAAGAAAATTGTTGTCAGATATAATATGTCATTTACGGCAAAAAATAATTGCATACCTTTTTCGGTAATTTTATTGATCATGATACTATAAATAGATCTATCTTTTTCATAAATGTATTATAATTATAAAAACCAAGTCATTCAATTTAACTAAACTTAATTGATGCACAGAAATTGTACTAAATAGCTAGTTGTATGTTCCTCAAAAAGTAGTTCATTTTACATAGTTTTTAAATGTTCATTCAGTTCTCATCAGTGGTGTAGTCAAGGAGGGAAGCAAGGGGACGGCGTCCCCCTACCTTTTTAATTTAATACAATCGTCCCCCTAAACTTTTGCATTTTAACATAAGCGTCCCCCCACTTTTGATTTCAATTGCTTATCTTATGTATAAGCGTCCCCCCAACTTCTTTTTTAGGACTACACCACTAGTTCTCATTTTCCACATCATGCTTCTATTTCGCTCACCATTTTCAACATCCTTCTTGCTTTTTATTATGTGTTATCACCTTGTGAGGACATTTCTGATAATTGATTAAATGCAGTTTATATGAGTGTTAGTGCAACTTATGAATTATGTAGAATTTTTTTGCAATATTAATCCAGTTATAAAGCCAATCCTCTTTTTTATCCGTTTTTTAATTTAGCATTAAAGTGCCAGTGTGATATCTGCTCAAAGCTTGATAACCATACTTGTGAAACGGATGGGTTTTGTTTCACATCAACTTCTTTAGATGACAATGGCGTTGTTACACATTCATACAGGTAAATTTTCTTGATTTTCTCCATAATTCCAAAATGCTTTATGTTTATTTACGAATGCATTTAAGGACTTAATCAGGTTATTGAGCTTTGAAAACGTTTAGAAATAAAACATTGTGCTGAGTGGGAGCCAGATTTCAAGTAAAATATTTTTACACACTTTTCTAATCCTTAGTTCTCAGAAATGGTTTTTGATTTCCACAAAACTTTCATGTTCTCTACACACAATTAGAGGGGGGAGGGGGGGCAGATTATTTTAGGGGCGCTAAAGTGACTAAATGTGTGTTTACATAATTGTATATACTCTTTTGTGTATATAAGGGTGGGGGGTAGGGTTTTAAGCCTGGTTTTGCCCCAGATAGAAAATGACCTAGTTACGTCCCTGCATGTTCTTATCATTTTTTCATCTAGTGTAATATAAGATGTTGCTGTGTCATTAAACTGACTACTACATAACAGCGGCGGACTGGCTATGCGGGCATTCGGGCAAATGCCGGTGGGCCGGTCTCAAAATATCTATCTTTTTTTTTAATAAAGTATACAGCTTTTGCAATGTTCATAAAAAAACGGGGACCAAAACTTTGCCGTAACCCGGGCTTCAGACAGTGCAATGCAGCAATGGGGCAAAATCTCTAGGGTCTGGCCGTTGGGCCACAAGGGGTGAGGGGGCAGAATTTTTCAGGGCCGGCTGGTCCCTTATAGACAACCTAAACGACTGCCTGAGGAGCAAAAATGAAAATGTTTTATTTTTAAATTTTGAACATAAATAAATAAATAAAATACATCAGTTTTGCGCTTTAGGCTACCGCCTAAGTCGTCTGTATGGACGAGCTCTCGGGGCTGGCTTGAGAAATTCTCAGGGCCGGCTCGTCCATATAGAAAACCTAGGCGGCCGTATGTTATGCAAACTTTTGAGAGCCGCAAATGGATGTTTTTAATTTTAAGAAGTGCAGGCGGAAGAGGCTAGAAGGCGGCGAGGCAATTGCCTTACGGCGCAACGTCCTAAAGGACGGCAATTATTAACAGCTAGTTAACATATTACGTAATATTGCCCTTCTATGGTGAATAAGAAAAATTAATCTATCTTGTAGACACTTAATATTATCCAAATACATATCTACATACCTACTGACAATATTTTTAATCCATACAAGCTATAAAATACGGCCCTGAGAATTTCTCAATCCAGGTGATGCAAATTCTCAGGGGCGGCCCCAGAGAATTTCTCTAGGGCCAGTTGTCTCAGCCGATTGTCTCACTGTGCAACACCCTAAAGTGCGGCGGTTGTTAACAGCTAATTGATATACAGTATGGGACCTCAAAATCGGAACTCTCGGGGCGCCATCTTTCCAGATTTCGGAATTTTCCGGATTTTGGGTTCTCATTCGAAAAAAGTAGTAAATAGCATCAGAGCTCATATAATTTGCTCTGAAAGTTTTCATTAGCATTTTGCTCATTTATAGTATTTTTGGTCACTGGCGTAGATAAGAGGGGGGGGGGGGGGGACAACTCCCCCCCCCCCGAAATTTTGACTTAGAGACTTAGGGGACCCCACCGAAATGTTGGTGTTCGAAAACTTTTTTTGAGACCTTAACTCTCTTTACGCTTTATACTATTCTAAAAATATGTTTTTTAATAACAATTTAATAGAGTGAACACTGCCAGAAAAAAAGGGCCGGAAATTCGCGGCAAATTCCGCGAAATGTTCGGGAGAACACAAATATAATGTAATAAAAACTAGAATATCTGCAATTAAATTAATTTTCTTAAATAAAAAAGGAATAATTTTATTTCTTTCAATTTTATGCAATATTTAGGTATTTAATTAAATGTACAGAATTTTGTCACAAAATATTGTACATAATTAAATTATTTTCTTTAATGTTTCGTCGTTATCACTTAACACGTTTTTATATGTAGAACAGGACCGATCAGCATCTGCGCTATTCGTCGGAACTGACGAACATCGAATTGCCACTTTTCACAGGTTGGGAAAACTTTCTCTCTTGAATTTCCAGAATTGAATTGCCCTCTTTCAACGTGTAACTCATTGGGGGAGGGGGGTATCATAGAGTTAGTTTTAACAATGGAACAACTATCAACTTCGTTAAAAACATTTAAATATTTGTATTGATTTGGATCAAAAACTTCCTCTAAACATGAGTGGAATTATCTATAACTAGTTTTATAGCTATTTTTCTATTGATGAATTCTTCTAAAAGTTTGGTTCATCTGTATACATTTTAAAACTTCAGAACAGTATAAATTGCCGTTAAACTGTAAGTAAAAAACGAAATAAGGCTCAAATGTTAAACAATTTGCGCACAAATCGTGGTATTTTTTAAAAAATCGCAGATTTTACGAAACAGCTTTAAAAATCGAAGGAATTCACGGAGTGACAAACTTGCAGCCTTAATCATACCACTTTCCTAGAGGTTTCTCCCCTAAATACCTCGCAAGCCCGAGCCCGCCCGAACCCGAAATAATTTTATGTAGTAAATTTTATGATTAAATGTAGGCTTTTTGTTGCTATCGCAATTGGCTCTAATGATTTTCTTTTAATTTTAAGTAAAGAATACATATATTTTAAAATTATCATGAAATGCTCCAGTTGAGATTAAATTCTGGTGAGCTAAAATGCATGTGAAAAATGTTAGAAAATCTTTGGTTTGGCAGCATTTTCGGGAAGGTTTTGATTCGCAGTCGAATTTAAAACTAGAATATATTCAGTGCAACTCTTGCAGTTATGAGACGTACTAATATTAGATATGGGTCTCTAGTCTGGAGAAAATTGAAAATGAAAGTGGACAGACACAAGACTAGCAAAAAAAAACATTATTGGAATAAAAAAAAGGAAGCTGGAAATAGCTTTCAAATGCCAGCAATCCGAACTTTTAACAATAAATTTATCTAAACTAGAATTTTTCCCCTGACTGTTCACAATACTCCTTAGTTTAACAATTTTATCAGCAGTCCCTTACTACATTACATGCCCAGAGCGGAAGAAAGACAATTTTATGACTTCTTCCCAGGGCTCCCACGGCTGCGCCAAACTGCGCCTAAACGATTTTTCTGCTACATGCTGCTACAAAATGCGTTTTTTTGGAAAAATTGCGCCAAATCGCGATTTTCGGGAAAAAATCGAAAAAAATTTAGATATATTTTTTCACCTTAAAATCGGCATTATTCGTTACATTTTTCCTTTAGTCAACTAATTTTTTACCTTTGAAGCAGTTTATTAATGAATATTAGCTCTACCCTCTCTTAAGAACATCAAGTGTGGATGAGAAAATTGAGCAGAATGAGTGATGTATCCCACGCTTGTATAAGAAACAGTGAGACGATTTCTCATATTTTGTAGTATTATAGAGAGAAAAATAATTCCTTTTATAACTGTTTATGTTCAATATTTTATTTAGTAGATTTTTATTGAAATAGATAAAAAAAGTTTAAAATTTCATAGGACGTGGAAAAAATAAACTTAGCGTTTTTCCTCAGTGCACTTTGTTTTCTATTCTAATGTTTAGGAAATACTAATCAATGTGAAAAATCAATAACAGAACAGATGTTAAAAAGATTATTGCTCCATTATAACAATTCGTAAAAATTCCTTAAGCCTACTTTCCACGTGCAAGCAAAGGAGTGCATACATTCTACAATCTTTTTGCATCCGCTACAAAAATCGGATTTTTTTTCATTTCAACTATTTATAATGTTCCTTTTCAAAGTAAATAAAGGAAATGTATTTTTATTTTAAATAAAAACATTTTTTGAAAATATATATTTGTTCCCGAAAGTGTTTAGAGGTAGACTTTCAAACGCTGTAAAATTAAACATTGAATTGCAGCTTGTTTTCTTTTCTCATTACTCTTTAAGCTCTATAATCTATATCATATAACCACAATAAAAAAATATAAGTATAAAGAAAAAATAAGTAAAAAAAATAGTTAAGTTAGAAAATCATTAAAAAAAGCATGTATATCTTAATGAGTTGATGATCTTTAGCAAATATGTTAAGCAATATTATTTGAAGAAATATAAATTTTGTTGTGGGTGAACGACCTCATAAAAGTACTCTTGTTTAAAGTTTCAATTTTTTAACTAGATTTGAAAGCTATGAAATTATCATGCATTTTCTCTTTCTTTTAATTCAATTTAGTGTCTTTCAGTATCCAATTGCTGTAACCCTAGGACTCTTAAAATTTAATTGTAACTATTACACAATTTTTGAAAGATGTAAAGATAAATAGTTAGAAAAAAAAATCATTAGACAATAAATTATCAACCTATAATAAGAAATTTTGCCTTTCTGTTATAGAACTGAAAAATATAATTTGGTTCTTGAATTTTCTTGCTGCAAAATTATGAAACCCAGCAATTTACTTTTGGTGTCATTAATTACTTCCAAGGCATCTAAGTGAGCATTTAGGATTGAAATTTAAAGGAATATTTCTTAATCAGAAGAATAATAAATAATACTGCAGGTAGAAAATAGGATAGAGTTCAAATATATTTTTTGATAAAATATGAAATTATATTTAATTGATTCAAAATTTTACTGTTACTATAATCACAATGGTTATACCTAAATAAGTACCATTTAAAAAACAAATTTTAATCAATGATAAATAGTTTTAAATAGTTTAACCTTTCATATTAGTTAGTTTTTGCTTATTTTCTTGTAAGAATAGTGTTTTAGCTCTTAAACAAAAAAGAGAGAATGTAATGATTTTTGAAAAGAAGAAAATTTTAAGCTTTCTTCTAGCTATTCTTAATTATTAGAAGAAGAAGAAAAAGAAAAAAAATTACAGAACATTTATTTAAATAATCTGTTTCTTGAGAAAAGTATTGAAAAACACCTTTATAAGGGTAATAGGAATAGGTTTAATTAGTCTTACTTTTTGAATAGGTTATGAATAAATTCTTATAAGAAATATAAAAATAATCCAGTTTTTGAAATAATCTAATTCAGTTTTTGAAGGATGACTGACATTTACATTTCCTATCATTTTGAAGACTTGAAACTGCTCTTACCCTTGATGTATGAAAATGACATTGCTTTAAAACAGCCATTTAATATTTAAAAAATAAAGAAAAAACCTTCCAAAAATGATACAAATTTGATATTTTCGGCTCCTAAGCTGATACAAAAGTCAATTTCTTTTGCTCCAAACTGATACAAAAGTTAAATTCTTCTGCTCCAAACTGATACAAAAAGGACATTTTACCTGCTCCGAAAGCTGCTACAAATTGTGTTAAGGCGGTGGGAGCCCTGCTTCTTCCTTTAAGAAGGTGCTTTCAAGCACCACAGGGGATTGCGTTAATTGCTCTCCACTTTCAACTTAACCCCAATCACTACTGACCATTCAATACTAACGCCTCAGCTGCATATACAGAAACAAATGCGCAGAACACACGAAGATGGGAGATAGTGGGAGATGAAATGATCGAGTTTCTTTCTCAATCTCTCCTCTTCCCCAACAAATAGTACTGTAGCCATAAAAAGGCTGTTTTCTCACGTTCTTTAAGCATAAACTATTCTAATTTAAATGGGTTTTTTCCCCAATGGTCGTTTAATTTGCCTCTAGGTTGTTGTATGAATATTTTACCATGAGCTCGAGCCCACGCACTTTCCTCTAGTGAAAGCTGTATCCACTACCTTCACCTCTTATGCATCGGTGGGTCGTTCTGTCCTGCACATTTTGTTTTCCTGAATTCCTGATATTTAGGAAGTGCATTGAATAAGAGGCAATATTGAAGCGAGCATAAACCTATTACAAGCTTTTTTAATATGAAAGAGAAAATTGATGATGATTGTTATAAAAAGAGAAAGTTGGTGTCCTCTGCAAAAGTACAATCTGCTGAATCAGAATTAGTTTCACAAGACACTTCCTGAAGATAATTTCATTTTTGCCGCTTTTAGTACTAACGCATTATTTAACAAGAAGTTCCGTCCAGAACTATACTGAGCCTACTTTCTGTTAAAAACCAACTTCAAACTTATAATCCAGCTATCTCTCTTTCTCATTTAGCTTTAGTTCGGATTATTTCAAATACCTTTTTCAACGGTTAATACATATTCCTTCACTCATCATTCATTCTTTCATTTATTCAGTCATTGATTTACTCATCTCCGATGAAGTTTGTTCCAAGCACATCCGTCTGTTAGATCATGATTTATATAAGATTGAAAATTCCCCGTAGGGGTTATGTTAATTTTTTTTTGAACTGATCGAAAATGAATAAAGGTTGTTTAAATCAAAAAATCTTTCACGCTGAGAGCTTCTTCCAGTAAGCTTCTTCATAGGAGCTTGGATCCTCAGCCCAGGGTTCACATAATTTGCCCATAGGCGCAAATGTTAAGATTTTTTGAACTATGTATTTAAAATTAAGCGAAAAAAATGGGCAAATCAAAAAGTCAAATGTAGAGATGAGATGCCCAGGCTGAGATCCCCCCCCCCCCTTTTCGATTCAAAAATAAAATATTTCGAATCGGACAAATCCTTCAAAAGTTATTGGGGGGGGGGGGGGGGGGACAGACAGACCGACAGACACATTTTCTCCATCTCAAAAGCCTACTTTCAAATTTTTCATTTTTCAGTCTTTATTTAATTACTTCACTTATTTTATCTTTTTCCTTATTTTAACGATATTTTCACGATACATTTTGCTTTCTTTCATGGTTTATTAATTTTGTTTAAAACTTTGACGGGAAAGAAGGCTAAAAATGATAATGAGAGAAGAAGTTATCAGTTGAGATTAAAAATAGTTCTATGTGACGAAAAATTTTATTCCTGTAAATGTGTTAAGTTTGGTAAGTTTTATATTATTGTTTTATTGCATATTTAACTTTCTGTATTAGCAATTTTTTAAAACATTTGGATTAACTTAACAGTTTTATTCTTTTCATTGTATTCACTCAGACTGGAGATTCAGAAATTGCCTTGTTCGTTAAATCACCTTCCTTCCCAAGACACGTAAACTTGATCATGTTTAATTTTTAACATAATATTGTATTTTTCTCTTGTATTTTCCCCTGAAACAGCTTCAGTTCTAGATAAATTCTGTATGAAGCGAAAATGATATAAAAACGTAAATCAGATTGTTTTTAAGTTGATAAATATGTTTTTTTCCCTTCAATTTTCATATTAAAATGAGTCAAGTTAGAAACTCCATTTAAAATAATTTTTTTAATCATCAATTCGACCAATTGTTGTCGTAAAATTAACTGCGATAAATCGACCTTCCTCCAGAAGACCCCCCCCCCCCCGCCCCCGAAATTGGGGTCTAGCTACGCCACTGTTTTTGGTTATCATATTATACACTCGCCTATAAGTCATGAAATTATCACAAAAAAAGAAGTTGGAGTTGGCTTACATTCGAAGGCAATACATCGAAAAACCTAGACTTTTCCCGATATTATTTTAATCTCTTAACAATAAAAGAAAAGAATTCCGGTAATTTCTGATATTATTTTATATTCTCTAGTCATTTAATGGCAGTAAAAGATCAGACGATCGGTAAAATGCGAGAAGCGCCGAATTTCAATTTCGCGAATGTTCTGTACCGCGAAGAAAATTAGAGCTCATTTAAAAAAAATAAATGTAATAAAACAACAAGAAATAAAAAAAGCAAAATTTAATGATATTAACTCACAATTAAAGCAACAATTAGTAACACTCTAATTCTAATCTCAAAAACGAACCCTTTTCAGAAAATCGAGAAATAACTTTTTTGGAAAGTGCACATTTCCGATTTTAAACATGTGCATTGCATTTTATTTTCCTTCTTTTTAAAATGACATATTTCCAAAAAAAAAAAAAAAACAAACACGGCGCAAAATATTTCCTGATTTTTTTGAAGAAGTTCTAGATTTTGGGGTCCTATACAGTATTACGTATCATTACACTTCCATGCTCAATAAGAAAAATAACTGTCGCGTGAACATTTAATATTTTAATACATATCGACATATTTAATGACAATATTTTTAGTTCCTGCAATCTGCAAAATACCTGCCCTTCCGTTTGAAATATGCCCGGGCCGAATTTTCTTCCCAGTCCGCCCCTGCTACATAATATAGCTAGATAACTATTTCAGCTTATTGATTCTTAAAAGTTTTTTATAATGTACTTGTAACATGCAAAAAAAGAAAAAAAAAAACACCTTTAAAGACATAATTTGCAATGGAAAACTCTGTCTCTGTTTCTATTAGTTACATTTTACATCTTTGTCAATATGTAGGGTGCCTGCAGGTCACGAAAGTCCTGAAAAAGTCACAAATTTGGAAATTGGTCATAAAAATTACAAATAGGTTTGTCGAATTTTCTGTCCAATGAGACCGTTCTCCCCAGAAGCCATTGGATATCTGGTATCTGACAGGTTTTAAGTGTACGGAATTTGACTCATCCACTGCGTAAAGTATCCGGATATCCGGCATGTCATTTTATTTTTGAAATTTAGTTCATTAAAATATTTTGAAAATAAATATATAGTATTACAAATTTACTGCTTACTTGAAAGCTGCAAGATGTTTAAAAATATGCATAGAATTTGCCAGTTTCAAACATCTGAGCTGGATATTCGGTACGTATACGTCATATAGGGGATACTAAACATCCAATATCCAGCAGAATCAATATCCAATGTACAGTAGAACCTCTCTTATCCAGCATTTGCTTTATCCGGCCAATATTTTCAAAATACAAAAACTAAAAATAGCTTTTGGGACACTAATTGTATGGAAGAGATAGGTGCTGCAGTGCTCGAGTGAATTTTTTCACTCATGTGGATGGAGCAAGAGCACTTGAAGAGGCATTCACATACGTCAAGTAGCAACTATCAGCTACTCCTTTGGATGTGATGTTCCGAAAGAAATGGCAAGACTATGCGGGGAAGTGCCGGGCTTCTCGTCTGCAGCAAAAACGGGTTTCCAAACTTCTTTACTAGTGCTTGATAACTGGTAAGGTACTTGTACCCAATATGGACAGTGCTCTCAATATGGACACCCCTAATATCTTTAAAAGTAACAAATTTGATCGAGAAATAGCACTACATGTCCGTGAAGAAAAGCAGTTGAAAAGGTAATTTAGCAAGGAAAGTGAGAAAAGCGCGTTGATCGCCATTTTGAAGGAAACTTGCTTTTTCGTGGTGTGCTGACCGTAATTACTGGTAAGTTTAAATTCGTATTAGATATAGTAAATTTACTTTAATTATTAAAAAGTGGAGTGTTTTAGAAAGATGATAAAATATATTTTCGATTGCTATTAAATATATTGCTTAAAAATGTTGTCTTTGTTTATTTATTACAAGATTTAGTAAAACTACTCATGATTCCCAATATGGACACCTTATGTCCAAATAAAAACTTCTTCATCATGGGTGCTAAGTCCCACACAGTTCTCATGGACATCTCTGCCATAGTTGATGCATGGCCACATGTTTGCTGCAGCATCAATACTTCATAAGAAGCAGTACCAGATCTCCTTTGTTGATGAAGTACAGCAAGTGAATCTTCAGATTCACAAATTTGTAAAATATCTGTTTAATGTTATTTTGTTTTGCTAATTCATAACAAATGAATATTTTAATGTATTTTTAATTGATGCTTTTGAAGACACGTGGCCATGCATCAAATGCGGCAGACATGCCCATGAGGACTGTGTGAGGACTGTGTAATAGCAGATGTTCAGTCTGCAGACAGATGCAATAAAGCTAAGCAAAAGCAACTATATTATTTCATAATATTTTGTAGTAACTGAGGTGCTATGCATGGCTCTTCGAAGAGTCACAACCGAAAGTGCCTCCCCCCCTTCTAAAGTGCATGCTATGAAGATATTTACTGTGCCCCACCCCTGCCCTGCAATACTTTAAGCTACATTTTTTTATCCCCACTCCTCTAAAATCCCTTGGAAGAGTGTATCTTTCATACACCCTGTGTAGTAGGTCAATAAGAAGCCACCTTGGCGCTAATATGGACGTGCATGTCCATAATAGGGACAGGTAGTTCCTAATATGGACACTTGTAAATTTTTTTTGTTTTTATCATTTAAAGTAAACCAGGATAATTACAAGGTCGCTAATTTTAATAATGATAGTCAATAGTACAGGGATAGTGGTCATACATTTTTGGAGTAATATGACGTGTACACGGGGGTGAAAAAAATAAATTTACCTTAAGGTGTCCATATTGGGCACAGGTACCTTATGTAACTTTCAAACTAACTGTACTATAATGCAATAAATCATCACACCTCCACTCTCTTTTAAATTGCGTAATATAACACCCATTGTTTGCTATCCTTCGCTTTAACTATAGTTTTACGTAACCGGCTTACCATTGGTCTCAATTAAGCCGGTTAGAATTGCGTTTTTTGAAATTCCTTCCAAAGCAGCCGATTTTTTTTCCCGGCCCGGAGACGGGGGCAATGGGATCAGTTCATAACAGTCCTCACATGCATGTACTACCATGATAAAGTTGGCAGTATGTCTTAAAGCCATGGGGTCTTGAAGGGGGTTAACCCATCCCCTCTCGCCAGGGACGGACTGGGACCCCTAAAAGGGCGGTGGACCAACTAACCAAAGGGCGGCAACCAAAGGGCACACACATATATATAAGATGGTATCTGCGTGACACATGAGGTTTTAATTCCTCCTTTGGAAAAGTTGAACTCCTAATATCAGTCAATCAGTCATAACTTCATGGCATAACTTAGCTTGTTTTGCACAAAATGCTTATGCTGCAGTCTCATTTGAAATTTTGTTTTAACTGGAAAACAGGGACGACTATTCTAATCTAGGCTTAACTGATTGGATGAGTACATAATATAATTTGTAATAAACAGATAAGTTAAAAACAAAAATAATTTGAGGATTATATTAAATACAAGGTTGTTCTTACTTTTCATGTTTGTTCGTTTCTTTTTTTAAATAGGTGGAAATAAAATTATTATTAATTAATACAAGAACAAGGGAATCTACAACGAAAAGAAAAATTCATTACTGCACTTTTGTATACTATTTTTCGTTTATTTTCCTTAAATATTTCTACGCACGTTAAAATTATTCTTTAGACACATGGAGCGAGGTATCACATTTACCATGATTGAGAAAAGGAATATGGAGCAATTTTGTTCAAAGAATCAGGCACCTTTATAAAATACTTAATCTGAGTTATTTCTTGTTTTTTAGAATTTTAACAATAATTGATTTGAGAAGTAATTTTTCACTGCATTTTCGAAGAAAAATTATTTACATAAGCTTGCTTTGTACTTAAGAGTATAGTGTAAATCAAAACATACACCGTTTCGAAGAAACCAATTCTAAATAATAATAATTCAAAATTGCTACTTTGTACTGCATATTATTTCATATATTACTTATTTATTAGCAATTCATATTATTATTATTATTCAGAAACACTATTCAAAAGAATAAAATCAACAATCAGTTTGCATTTAACAATGACAGACTTTACACGGTGTCACTGAAATGTTATATTTGAATCTAATGTAAAAATATTTATAGTTTGATACTTTTAGATATTGTTTGTACCGCATTTAAAATATGAAACAAGCAATGTGTGTGTAGTTAATTATTTGATGTAATCTAAAAGTAGGAGTAAGAGTAAAAGTAATATACTTTGACCCTTAAAAGCCTATTTCTTGCATTCTATTAGATAATTGTCTCGCAGTGGACCAGTTTTATTAATGAATAAACAAATGTTTAGCATATTAGTTACGTAAATGACACATTAAAAGTTATGTGTTAATAAATATAATCATATCGATTGATTCTTGTGAAATATAAAATTTGTATAATTTATTTTAAAAAAATAATAATAAAAAATTTCAGGCAAATTTAAATGTTACGTATACGCTCTAAAGCCTTCACAAATGTGGTTTTGCCCGGGGAAGTCATTTACCTTTCTTTTAAATCAAGATTTTGTCGTCACGGATTAAAAGGAGATTATTTCATTTTTTTTTTGTGGAGGCGTCTAGATGAAACGACGCACCGGGCCATGTCCCGGTGTCCCGGTGGGCCAGTCCGCACCTGCCTCTTGCTTTGCTCCTGCTAAAATCCATTGCTCTGAACCAATTGTAGCAGTAAATCTTCAAGGCACTAAGAAAAATTTCTGTTAAAATGCTGACTAATTACATTTCACAGGAGATCGGCGAAATTTAATCAGCAACTTAATGTGATGTTTCAAATTATTTCTTCTATATGTAGTTCTGTCTAACATAATCAACATTACGTACAATTTTTACTGCACAGTCCATATTGAGTTGAAAATAATTTACTCCAGTCAATATATACATTTTACCTTGCAAAAGGTGGGGTAGAAGATTTAAAAAAAAAAAAAAATAGTATATATTGGTGCCAACATGATAAAACTGATTTATCCAACATGAAAAATCCCGGGGGGAACTTTTGGCGGCCGAAAAACCACTAAAATTTAGGACTTTTTGTCGTTTTTTCGATATATCTCAGAAATGGTTGAATTTAGAGAGAAATTTTCAATGTAAAATTCATAGAGCACAAAATTTCCTACAACTTTCATCACTACAACTTTTTTGTAGTACAAAAAGTAAGTTGGCTACAGCCGTTTCAAAATGGACAATTTTCACAACATCGTAAGAAAAGCATTAACTCCTTATAAATAATGCATGTGAAATATTAAAATTTGACTAGAATCTATATTATCTGATAGTTTATCAACTTTTTACTTTGTTGAGACCCCTTTCGCCCTCACCCCCCATCCCCCTCCCATCCCCCACCCCGCGGCTACGTACAGGCAATTCTGGCTCATCGTCAGACTCAAATAACGGATGGTATACAATATTGTGTAACTGGAATGATTCACATAATTTATTTACAGCATATAATTGATACATTCTACTTTTTACTAAAAAAAAAAGCGATATTTGAGTATAAATGTAAATAAAAACAAAAACTGACTGTATCAATGTATAAATATTGCAATTCAACTAAGTACTTAACAATAATCACTATAGTATTAATATTGACGATGACTTAACATGTATATATGTAAATTACAGGGAAATTAAGCCTTGAAACAAATTAATAAAAATTACATTAAACATAAAATTATTTTTATCTTTTCCGAAACCGCTTAGAAGGCCCGGGTTCGTCAGGTTCAGAACTTATAGGAGGTAGAAGGAAGCTGTCGTTCTCAAGCTGTTCCTCTCCGTGTTGTGGTGATTCCATAACCCCTTGGAACAAGTCATCATCTTCTACAGCGTCTTCCAAAGATGAAATTCACAATTCGTGCCACTGCAGTTTTTGCACATACTAGAGCATTTCAAATCTGCCTTTCGACAAGAACAGGTGCCACTACAATGTTTCTTACAGGTGCAAGACACGTTCTTCAGAAGAGTCTGAGCAGCTGAATCGCTTTTTGTTTCAATAGGTATTAGACAATCCTTTCTGTGTTCCGAACCCCATTGCTCCGGATTGAGGCCGTTGCCTACCCAACTTTGAATTTGGTGATAGCACCGATAGGAATGATAGCGCCCAGCATCGCACATAGGAGGTAGTCGAGCAAGATTAAGTTTTCTGCTGAACACTGATTTTGCAAAAAGATTAAATCTTAAAGCGTCCAAGAATTCGGAGGAATAATTAATTTCGCTTGTGTATAGTGTTTTCAGAATTTGTTATGTCATCGTGACGGCTGAGTGGATCCATAAATACGTTAATTACTCCTTTCATTTCAGGAAATTTGTTTATAATGTTGCACAATTTAATCTTGCCTTGGCCAAAGATAGCCGACGTTGTATCGCATCCACTAAATGCATGGAGGAATAGAACACTGCTGGGTTTGAACTTATATGATTTAGTTGAGTAAAGCGAATCACCAGCACTCCCCCTTCCAGGTTTTAAATAAAACCAGTTGCTGAAGGACTGTCCTAACGCTGTCATCAACACTGAGATATCAATATCCTCTCCAACTATAATAACTTTTTCAAATACCTTCGCTTTTGAAAGGGCAGTGTTAACAATTATTGAGTCTGCATCTTCTTGGGCCTGCTTGACTTCAATGCCACACTGTTCAAAATGTGTGCTTAGTAGTTTAATCAGACGACTCTTGTTTTGATCATTTGCCAAAGATCTTTCTTGGGGGATTTGATTGGTCATGTTGGCTTCAAATATTACTTTAGGGGAACAGTGCACCCTCATTCTCCATAATCGTTCAAAACTTTTGGTGCCAGTGCGTGTAGGATATCCATCAAATACAACCAAAACTTGAGATCCACGATGCCTGTTTAGAAAGGAAGAATAACTCCGAGATATGGTAGCAAAAGTAACAGTGTGAGGCTAAATTACTTTATGTAGGAGACAGGGTTGGCACGGTTTAAACCATTTGGTTTAAACCATGGTTTAACATCAGCATTTTGCTGATAGCATAAACAGCATTTTGCTTCGTGGAAATATTATATTTATGAAGGCAATTTTTCATTTAGTTTTCTGCTATAAAAATGGTATTTTTATTGAAAGAAGGTTGATTCTTGATTTTTCCACTCCTGTAAGCATTAAAGAAACAAGTGAAAAAATTTAATTAGTTTTAGATTCATCTATATATATATAAAATGAACTTTTGACGTTGTGGCTGCGCGCTCTACAGCAAAATGTACGCAACGTACGATTACAAAAATTTGCACAAAATTCTATTATAGCCTGATACTTTGCAAGACAAAGCCTGTTTTTTTGAAATTCGACCTAATATTTTTTTTCAATTTAACAATTAACTATTAATTTTCCAGTATTTTCTTTACTTCTTACAAGCTGTTTGAAGAAATGAAGTGAACTGGATTAGAAATTCCGCGGTTGAATGTAAACAAAACATCGTTTGAGCCATGAGGCGAGGGCGAGTGCCTTGCATGTAACGAAAATCAGTGTTTTAACTGACCCATTTTGAAAAGTATTTTGAGATTTGATCGATTATTTTAATGAAATTTATTTTTAGAGGGGAAGGGATTATTAACCTATATACTCTGTTTTAAATTGATGGTGCATAATTTTTCCCAAAATTTTGTCTGAAGTTCCGATTTTTTTTTGCTTAGAATCGCCCATGGTTTACTGGAGAGGTGAAAAATTTCTTTTTGATAGGTGGTTTTCTTTCTTGAAATGTTGTTGGGCCTACTTAAACAATATATATCAATTTCAACTGTTATTATTCAATTAAGTGACTCGCCCAACCAGTTGAATTCAACTGGGCGAAAAAATTTAATATGTTAACAGATTATTGAACTTATTAGTATCATAGTATCTATTCATAAAAATAATATCCATTAAATGCAAAAAACAAGTAGCAAACAACTTTCACTCGATCGATGAAGAATTTAATTTTCCTTTTGAACATGTTGACGGGGGCATTGCTTTAGTGATGAATTTATAGGGGCAGAGGGTTGCAACCTCCCATGATACACACATTCAAAATATAAGTACGTTGTTTTTAAATAAAGAATTTAAAAAATAGGTGAGGCATTATGTAAATTTGTAATGTTTGCTTAATGTTTTGTGATTACTTAAATATTCATTATTATTTTTTAATATACTCACTCGAGTAAATGTTCACATAATTTTTAAGACTTCGTCTTTCATCATTTGTATTAAAAAGTATAACATTTATAACAATTTCAAGAATTCATCATTTATCATTATTCTATCATATTATATGTGAAAAGTTTTCATATCTTAAGTAAAACCCCGATTTAACATCCCACCAATCTACGTTTTACGCGCATTTTACGTGTTTTTCATCAGGTCCCAGTTTTTCCATATCCCAATTCATGTTAAAATATCCCGGGTTCTAAGTTTGCTATTTATCAAATTCCACGTATTTTATGTTTTCCCTCAAAAAAGAAAAAGTGTTCTAAAATTAGCCATATTTTTCCTTTTGTGCTTTTTTTAAAGCTTTATGCATATTGTTAAAAGCTAATTATTGCTCTCATAAAATAAATTACAATCGAGGATTGTTTTTGTTTTCAAGAATTTTTAAAAAGGGGCTATTCCGAGTTTATCAAGGCGCGAAAAATTTCGTTTGTTTCCATTATTGAACTGGAGAAGTTTGTTCTTTTTGCCATTTTATAAACCAACTTTTTTTTTGCTTAGAATCACCCATGGTTTACTGGAGAGGTGAAAAATTTGATTTTCTGGTTTAGAACGTTGTTGGGCCTACTTATACAATATATATCGATTTCAACTGTTACTATTCAATTAAGTGACTCGCCCAACCAGTTTAATTCAACTGGGCTAAAAAATTTAAGATGTTAACAGATTATTAAACTTATTAGTAACATAGTATCTATTCATAAAAATAATATTCATTAACTACAAAAAATAAGTACTAAACAACTTTCCCTCAATCGATGAAGAATTTTATTTTCCTTTTGAACATGTTGACGGAGCATTGCTTCAGTGACGAATTTATGGGGGCGGTTAGTTGCAACCTCCCATGATATACATGTTCAAAATAAAGTAAGTATTTGTTTTTTAAATAAAGAATTTAAAAAATAATTGAGGCATTTAGGCATTTTCATTATGTAAATTTGTAATGTTTGCTTAATATTTTGTGATTACTTAAATATTTATTATTATTTCTAAATATACTCACTCATTTCACTAAATGTGCATTGTTCACATAATTTTTAAGAATTTGCCATTCATCATTTGTATTAAAAGAGTATAACATTTCAAGAATTCATCATTTATCGTTATTCTATCATATTATATGTGAAAAGTTTTCATATCTACAGTGAAACCCCGATTTAACATCCCACCAATCTACGTTTTCCCCGCATGTTATGTTTTTATCATCAGGTCCCAGTTTTTCCGTATCCTAATTGATGTTAAAATATCCCGGGTTCTAAGTTTGTTATTTATCGAATTCCCCGTATTTTATGTTTTCCCTCGAAAATGGAAAAAGAAAAAAGTGTTCTAAAATTAGAAATATTTTTCCTTTTGTGCTTTTTTTAAAGCTTTAAGCACTTTGTTAAAAGTTAATTATTACTCTCTCACAAAATAAATCACAATCGAGGATTGTTTTTGTTTTCAAGAAATTTCGAAAAAGGACTATTCGAGTTTATCAAGGCGTGAGAAAGTTCGTTCGTTTCCAGTATGGAACTGGAGAAGTTCGTTCTTTTTGCCATTTTATAAACCAACAAAGCTCCAACACTTCGAGTCTAAAGAAGATTTCTTTAGCAGTCACTATTACGTGCTATCAGAGGCGTAGCGAAGGGTGGGGGGGGGGGGGGGGGCAAGGAGGGACAGCTGTCCCCAGGCGCAGCATCAAGGGGCACCAAATTAAGGTAAATTTATTTTATTTTTAAATGCGAAAAGAAAATTATTTGAACTGAAAAGGTGTGAATATGTTCGACAAAAAAGTGGGAGCATTGCAAATCATATCGGGAATGACCGATGTAGCACAGGAGTGTGTGCAAAATTGCCTTAAATGGCAGTGAAAAAACTTTTCAGTTATAGTTGGGATGTTTTCTATAGATTGAACCCATGATGACTTTCTAGGAAGGGCTAGGGGGCATTTTCTTTGAGCAGCAGATTAAAAAGAACCGGACGCCCAGAGAACTCAGGAAAGGTCACTTGAGAAAGAAGAAAAACAAATAATTTTGCGAAGCCAAAGTGTTCCATTTTGCCCTTCAAAGTGAATGGTCGTTAATAAAAATTCAAGTTAAAAGGTCTGCTTTTTAGTTCTTTTTATCATTTAGGAAGCATAAAAGTTTTTTCAATTCCCTACCAGGGGTGCGGAGTAAGGGGGGGGGGGGCGCAAAATCTTCAGTTGTCCCCGGTCGCTGAAAACCCTAGCTACACCTCTGTGTGCTATGTACTGTACTCTTATTGGACGGAACAGCATATAGTGGACATTTTACAAATAGTGGAAAATATTTTCTTTCCCATAAGGACTAGGAAAAAAACTTGCAAAGCATTTCAGTACTGGAAGATTCAGCATTCACTTTCAACTCTATAACTAAAAAACAATCCACTATTACAGATTATTTTCAACCTAAATTCCAGAATTCGTAATTAAATGCGTTAAAATGGTATGTATCTGAAAATATAGATATTATACTTTTTGAAAGAGTTGAAATCTGCCATTCATCATTTGTAGCATAAAAGGATAGCGTTCCCAACAATTTCAACAATTCATCATTTGTAACAAAATTTAAATCATTAGTCTATCAGTTTCATTGAAAATGCCTCACCTACCTATAAGAAAGTGTTGTTTACAGAGTCAAAATCAGAGCCAGAGCGAAAACTTTCACAACTGAATTGGCTAAGAGACACCACTAGATAAAAAAATATGACTTGAGCATGTTAAAAATATGTATGTTCGTGTCAGAACATCACCTCGATTACCATTTTTGTGGCATTGAATGCTGTAAAAAAAAGAGCAATATTCCATGTTCTGCTCATAACTAAGCAAGTGTCCATTGTATTAACATTAGGAACTGTAAGTAGGATTCCGCAGTAAGAATAAAATTTTCTTTGCATTTTTAGTGTACTAATTTAGTAACAGATTCTTTTTCAGCTTTGAACCATAAAATTTCCCTTTTCAGCATTCACATTTACTTTCGAATTTACTTTTGTCAAGATATGTCTCTTAAGCGATGCATATCAGAAATTGGCGTGATACTCCAAAAGCAAATTTATAGGCAGGATATTCCTATTATCCGCTACTAAAGAAATGTCTTTGGCGTTGCTAAGTGGGGGCAGACCGCCCCAGGTGTCACCCATTCAGGGGTGACAACCAGCCCCGACGGAGAAAAAAAATGAACCTTTAAAAGCTCCCTAGAATAAAACAAATGCTTAACATGGGAGAAAAAAATATCCAATTTAATTTTCTATTTTTGAGCAAAGTGTTTCCTTTAAAAAATATTCACAATGTTTTTAACCGCTAATCATAACCAGTGCCCTCAACAAATACTTTAAATATTATGAGGCTCATGATGCAAATAGTGTTCTTCTTTTCCAAAACTAAATTTTTTTAACAAAAAATTGTTATTTTTATATTATAAAATTATTATATTTCCTTAAAACGCAGACTTCACAGTTTACATGATTTTTTTTCTTGGATTAGGAAGGCGTAATCTTTTCTACTGGGCGACACCCATGCTAGATACTCCACTGCATTCCGCACAATTTTCACTATCAACATACTTCCCATACAGCTGCCACTGATTTTTTTTTATTTCATCAAATTGCTGACATATACATAGTCCAGCATCTCTTTGCTGCAGCTTTTGCTTTTCTTAAATAGGCTAAGGATGATCAGTAACTGTTAGATTTTTCAGATGATCTTTATTAAATGGCTTTGTCTGATCAATTTATCAATTCCCCATTTAGACTACTTTAATTTGTGGCAATTAAAATTTCATATTTACAATTATATAAATTCATTTCTCTGATTTGATTACAAAATGTATGTTTATGTATAAAGCTACTAATACATTTATTTTTTTATTTTTGTATAACAATTTACTCTTTTAATTGGTTTAAATAAACATTTATGAAATAATAGTTATATTTTTGAATTCAGACTCAGAAAGAATGTACTGCTATCTATCAGTCAGAGTAAAAATAAAGCTATGTAAAAGTTTTGATGATGTAATAAAGATAAATATGCCACATGATACAAATATAGATCAATAAATATAGGTTATTAGTGATAGATTGAAAAAAATTTACACCCAAGTCAAGGTAGATATACATTTGTGGAAAAATACAGGCTGAAATAAGTTTTTATCGGCTCAGAAGTGACTTAAGAGGTCGCCTTCGGTGGCTTGCTTGGGACAAAAAACAAGTTGCGCCGTAGGCGCTGCTATTTTAACATTGCACGGGCAACGCCGTTGCGGGTACCGCTAGTGGATTAATAAATTATATGACTAAAAACTAATAAGAGTTTTGTCTTTAGTTAAAGTATTAGAGAAAAGTTTCTTTAAAAAATGTCATTCATTATCATGTGTATATAGAAAAAAATAGTTACAAAAACAGTTATGTAGAATAATTTAAATATAACGAATTAAATTAAGGAAAAAAGAAGTTCAAAAATAAAATGAATAAGTAGTTTATCCACTTATCAGGGCTTTTCTTAGTTTTTTTCAGCTATTGTTCACTGATAAATCTTAATTGCTTTGAATTCTTTTTTAGCCTACCTTCCCGTAAAAGTGACGAAAAAAAGAGTGAAAGAAGGCTTAATGTATCGTAAAAATATCATCATGTTTATCATGTTTATTGTCAAAATAAGAAAATGTCAAAAATATGTTAAGTAATTAAATTAAAATTGAAAAATAGAAAATTTGAAAGTAGGGTTTTGACATGGGAAAATATGTGTCTGTCAGTCTGTCTGTGTATGAAGTTCTGTTTTGAATAGAGATGGGAATGGTCGGAAAAAAACCGGAAAGTTTGGGAAAAAAAACAGTTTTTTTTCGTTTTTTTTTCCGGAGGGGTTTATTTCCACCCGGAAAAATTGAAAATTTTGATATTTCTAGTATAAAATAAAGAAATTTATAATATTAACATTCCAGTTTTTTTTTTTCTTTAAACATTTTATGTATTTAAATATAACGTAACACAAAGTTTTCCTTTTGTACGAGAAAAAAGGACAGAGATATTTAATTTCAAAGCTTGGAATTCTTTCTCATTTTCTCGGACTTTATTAAGGGGTCGGTTAAAAAATCCGAATGCAGTACTCGTTGAACAATAGAATGAATACTTCATTGAAAAATTTTAACCAACCCCTTAATGCAGGCCAATAAATCGTAAAAAAATCCCAAACATTGAAACTAAATATCTCTATTTGTTTTTGTCATACAGAAGGGAAACATTTTGTGTTATGTTCGTTAGGATGGGCGGGCGTCAACTTTTACTAAAATATGACTATAAAGACTGGGGGACTGTATAAAAAATTAGTTTCTGTAATTTTCACAAAATTGATTTCTTTTAAATTTAGAAATGCTATTATCATAAATGCTTACAATTTTTAAACATTTTTATAACTGAAAGTATATGTTTGGGACTCACGGTTGCTGAGACAAAAGCCTCCTAAGGACTTTGATTTGCACCCTGTATATATATACATGCAAGGCGGTAGCCAGAAAATTTTTTCGGGGGGGGGGGGGGGGGCCCTAACTTTGAAACACTTATGTTGAGGAAAGTTTCAGGGAGGAATATACATGCTACATTGCGAAAAATTTCGGGGGGGGGGGGGGGCCCTGGGCCTCCCCCTCTGGATACGGCCTTTTGTAAACCATATTTCGTTTGATTTAAAAAATTTATGACGTCACAGTATATGATAGATTTTTGATACCATGTACAGCAGGGATGCACAAACTTTTTTGGGTGAAGGGCCAAAAAATTAGAAAGTATCAGGTTGGGGGGCCAAAGTAACGTAATGTTTTATTCATAAAAATACAGGGTGTATTTCAGTTTTTATTTAGAGGTAACATGTACAAATTACATGTATTAATAATTACTGTACTCATGAACAGATTATTAAATAAAAGTTTTGTAAAAAAAATGTAAATGAATTTAAACAAAATGAGGTATAAGATTTCTAAACAATTAATTGCACAACATTTATATATATCAATGAAGTGATTGGTCAACTATCAAAAAAGAGGAATACTAAAATTTTTTACAAAAATGTGTGCAAATTATGAGAATGAAACAAATGGAAAATAAAAAGTAATTTAAACTTAGAAAAACACAGCATTATTCTCTAAATTTTAACTTTCTTTAAAATTTAGATAATTTTTCTTTGACATTTTATAATGTAAAATTTAAAATATATATTAAGAGTTAAAATGAGAAATTAAAAGTGCAAATATAAATACAGAAGAAATAAACACACATATATAAAATAGCAAAATCCAAATGCTGCGAGTCTACATCACGTTAAACCCTCGCGATTCAGAATTACTACTAGTCAATTTGGATAGTAGAATTGTTTTTTTAACTAACCATTTACAAAATCTTATTAGTTAAATTGGTATAGTAATATTAAATTTATACATTGCTACATGGACAATTAAAAAAAAGTTAAACTGATTCCTTTATCAAAAATCAACATATCATTATTTTGTTCCATGGCATATAATTAAATTTTAATCCTTTAATCACTAGTTTTCCTGCAGATTAGAAATTGATCTTTGTGAATTAATGTAAAAAATTGTTATTTATTCATTTCCTAAATACATATCAACAATAAAATTTTCCTAAATATATATATCAACAATAAAATTTTTAAATTTTGATTATAAATTACACTTTATAAAGTAAAATAATTGTTCATATTGATTATATTATTTCTGAAAATTAATGTTTAATTAATAAATTTTTATTCATTCACTACTAGTCAATTTAGCTAGTAGAATTGTTTTTTTAACTAACCATTTACAATATCTTATTAGTTAAATTGGCATAGTAATACAGTACAGAACCTCTTATCCAGGAACCAAACAACCGGGAATTTTTTCGTGAATTTCCCGCCTTATTGAAAAGTTCGCGTTTTTTTGCCCATTTAGTAAAAATACGAATTTTTTAAAATGCCTTTAAAAATACGCATTTTTCCGTTACAAGTAACATATTCAGTGGTTATAAGTCGAACGATTTAGTCTAAAAACGATGTTTTTTTAGGGGAGAGGGGCGTCAACTTACCTTGCAGATGAAAATTAGAAAAAAAAATCTCCAACGATACTTGAGAAAAATCAGACCTTTTCTCTGTTTTATTTCAATAATTAAACATGAAAGAAAAAAATAAATAGATTCTTATACATTTATTTAATTGTCTCGTCAGTATTCGAAGGCGAATTGCAACAAAAGTCGGACTAACGAACGTTCGGAATATTTCTAACACTGCAGATTCGCGAATTTTCCGCAATAGCAGATCCCCCCCGTGTGAAAATTAAACCTCGTTTATTTTTGTTTTATATATTTATTTATTTATTTAAGAGCTGAAATAAGGTAATAAGAATTTAAAATTTATATCAAGGCAACAAAAATTGCAACTGTGAAAATGAATTCTTCATTAAAATCGAGTTCGCAAAAGCGAAGTTGTTTTACATATGTATGAAATTTGCGAGTTTCTGCATGTAAACATGCTTTTTACATTTCGTTTTCCTCCTTTTTGAAATTATTTATTACTGTAAAAATGATTGATGATCAGATTTTAAATTTGATAAACAAGATGTCCGATTCGGAGAGCATCCAAATGGTGCTACACCCGAACGATGAAAAAGAGCAAGATAGCGATAAAGACGAAAATAATGACATTTTGCCTGCTATGTCTAACGATCGTTGCTTTGAATTAATTAAAGAAATCATAGCAGGAATGGGACAAAATTCTTTTATAGACAAAATAACGCAGATAATGGCTGTTCGAAAAATTTAGCAATCGAATTTTCGACCATTTCCCGATAAGCTATTGTTCTGAAACTTTATATATAGCTCAGAACCAGATGACAATGCAATATTCTACCACTTTTAGCATGATTTGATTAGTTTCTGAAGTATTTCCAATAAAATTAAATTAAATATGGCGATTAGTTCCGAAAATTGCGACCGAAATTCAGTAGCGGCGTTGCGATCATATTTTTTACTACGATTTTTCGTTAGCTTTATTTTACAATTATTTTTTCTTTCGTATTTTTTTTTTATTTTATTATAATAATTCTTTTTTATCAAGTGTATTAGCGGGCCAATTCCAAAGGTTCGGCGGGCCAATTTTGGCCCGCGGGCCATAGTTTGTGCATCCCTGATGTACAGTAGGTGCATTTTAGACTATCTTTGGTGAAGTTAGGGCAGTGTTTTTTGGGGGCTTCGGCTTCTTATCTTAAATTTTTGAAACTAATCTTACAACCATAACGTTTTGACTATCTCTGAAAGGGGGGTCCGGGGGTTCTCCCCCGGAATTTTTTCGCAATTTAGCTCCTGAGAATGCAATTTTATGCCCTTTCGGGACGTTAGAGGAAGGAGTTTCAGAAGTTCTCCCCAAAGAAAATTTTCGAAACTGCAGTCTTAAAAATGAAGTTTCAGTCTATCTTTGTCAATGTTACTGGAGGCATAGACTGGATCGAGGGCTCTCCCCAGGAAACTTTTTGAAAACTGCCCAACAGTGCAATTTCGAGATTCTTTAGTAATTTTAGAGGAAGCAGAAGGGAGTTTGGTTTGTCTTCCCCCGCAAATTTTTCAAAATAAATTCTTATCTTTTGGGCTACTTTTGGTGTCGCTAGTGACAGTGTTCGATGTCTTTTCCCTAAAAGTGTTTCTGAAACTGAAGTCCTAAAAGTGTAATCTCTCTTTTCTTTCATTTTTTTTAAAATCTGTGATCTGAATTTTTTTTCCCCGGGGGGGGGGGGGGGGCAGTTGGTTATCTCTGAGGGGGCAGTGCCCTGCCCCCCTCCCCGGAGAGATGCCTGAAAGAAACACTGGTTGCATGTTGCATGATGAGATTATATTTTCAATTTCGCCCACAGAAGTCAACTTCAAAAAAAAAAAAAAAAAAAAGATGAGAGAGAGTTAACAGAAAACATACGTTGTTTGGAGAATTAATTACTCCCTATTTCGTTTTAGTTTTGACAATTTAAGCAATTCATACTTATTCTCAAGTTTCAAGCCTTCCATATTTTGTCATAACTAAATGTAAATAATTAAAAACTGGATGTTTTCTTTTTCCTTAACCTAAATGCTGCAAACTCCTTTTTTTTTTTAAGTTTGAAGTCAAAAAAAGCTGTATAACTTTGATTTGCAGTCGTGGACAATTATAAAGCACTTCCAAAGTTATACATATCGCTCATGGGCTGCAATTACGGCACAGCTCAAAAAATCATGTTTTGAGATAAGTGGGTTTAAACTTTTCATTGCTAAGGAAAAAACATAAAAGAAATGCTTTAGTTATTATTAAATCTTAAGGCCTAATATTGAATTATGAGTTATGCTAGTATTGCTGCTGAAAAAAAATGTGTATTTTATATTTACAATCTGTTCTTAGTCCGAAACGCGAGTTTTTTTGAGTTGTGCCACTATTGCAGCCCATGAGCGATATAATAAGAAGATATTTTTTGTTCAATGTAAATTTATGACTAGGCTAAGTAAAAGTATACGAGTAATTTTGTCGCGGTATTTTTCACCTTCGCAATGTTATTGTAAACGCTCTATGGGACCATTCATAAACAGTGTCACACTTTCTTTCAATATATTTGATCCCCCTCCCCCCTTTGTCACAAGATATCACTCTCCAACACGCCCTGCCCCCTTTGTCACATATCACGCTATGTTACATGAGCACATGTACTTGCAGTGTTGCAGTTCAGAAATAAGGTACTTACGTTAAAGAATCAAATTTTTAATTTTATTTTTTAACTTTTAATGACATAAAAAAACTTCAAAAATAAGTTTAATCAGCTGATTTTTTACATGTTTTTATAGAAATCAAAATGTGTAATGTCACACTTCTTGTCAAAATTGCTCGAACCCCTCCCCCCCCCCTCCCTCGAAGTAGTGTGACATCATCCCCTATGAAGTTAAAAAACGAAAAAAGAAAGATCAATATGCAGTTTCTCAGCATGTGAGGAAGAAAATACAAAGTTGAAACTAAAATTGCAAAAAAAAAAAAAAAAAAGAGGGGCAGCTAAAATATTATTTTGAAAAATACATAAAAATAATCATACCTTTTCTGCTACATTTCTACAGGGTTTCTTCCCAAAATAAGACAAAATACTTATATCAAAATTTGTACGCAGGCAAGCAAAGAAGACTTTTGCAAGAGCACACGAGCCCACTAAATTCCCAACTGCCTATGTCTGCAAGGCAAGGTCAAGGCATCCGCAAAGGGGCAAGAGCCCTCTCCTCGCCCCCCCCCCCCCTGTCGGAAGCGTTTCGATGTTGATTCGATTTTACGAATTGCTAGTTTAAAAAAGAAAAGACAAAAAATAAAGATTTGTCCCAGCAATAACAGCACAAACATCCACATCCCGCAATCGTAGTAGTAGACGAGGGGGTCCATTTAGGCATTAGCTCTGAAAGTTCCTTTATCTTCTACTTCCACAATGTGGGTAGTTTTAAAAGAGTCGCCATTTCCACGAATGTAACCTTCGGGCAAGGATGGACAAAGCACCTAACTGTTGTACGTATATTTATGGCAGATGTGGTGGCTCGCATTTTGCCAAAAAGGGATCAGTACATTTGCTGTTCTTGTTGTGCGGTCGAGTGATTAGAACCATATGTAGCCCTTAGGCAAGGAATCAATCCGTTATCTGTTGATGACACGACACGAGGGACCTACCGTCTTTAGAATTGAGGGAAAACATCTTATTTTGAGTTCTGGTTTATAGACCCTGGATTTTTGAAGCGCCGTCTTGTCGTTTCCCCATTTGTAAAACAGAGAACCTACCCCCCCCCCCCCCCACGCTCCCGAACAGATTGGCTTGAGGAACAAAAATTTTTTTTTTTTTGTTACATTTTTTTTTTCAGACAAGTTAAAAATTTCGAAAGTATTTCGGGGGGGGGGGGGGCTCGGGCCCCTCCCCCCTGCCTACGGCCTTGATATAAATGCATGTAACAAACTTTGGGGGAAAAAACTAAGCAACTTTGTAAAAAAATTTATTTGATAATTTACAAAAGTTACATATGCTAAAATCTACTTGCTTTATAACCATTACTTCTGTTCTGAGTTAATTACTTTTGCATTAAAAATAATGATAAATCAATAAAAAAATGTTGCTTTAAAATTTATGATTAACTTTGGATTCAAATTTAATTTTATTTTTGTGATTAATTTTAATCCGAATCAGTATCTGAATTTATTGAAGCAACTCTGCTGGAAGATGAATATTCACATTCTATTGCAATATTGGACTTGGACTCTTCATTAAAAAATCCTAAATTCCAGCGAATAGCAACCAATTTTGTGTGAACTAAACAGTATTTTAAGTTTTGCTTCAGCTTTAGAATTCTAAACGTAAACCAATACAAATAGTTTTAGTTTGGGTTTAGATCAGAAAGCTTAACAGAAACTAATGTAGTTCTGGTTTGTAATTTAGACTGGAAAATAAATTAAAAATAAATAAAATCTTTTTACAGACAAAAAAATTATATTGCAAGGTTTTTTTTTTTTTTTTCAAAACAAACTTTTAAACCATGAAAGATTTGTTATTGACAATATTTATAATGACAGCAATATTTTCTCTTTCTTAGAATTGGCAGCATTTATCTAGTTAAAAGGAATGATGGTGTAAATGGATTATGGAATGTACATTACAATTAAATATATCTTTCAAACTATAGTAATATTGTTACTTTATTTTTTTGAAAAAAATAAATAAAAAGCTTTAATGGCAGTTTAAAATAGAAAATGTTATTGTAATGATTATACAAAAGGTCAGAGGATCAGTAAGGTTACAAAGATATAATGAACAAAACATTTACACATTTTTTTTCAATAGAACACCCCCGATCCGAAAAACTATTTAAGAGAACCCACTTTCACTTGTAAAAAATCAATTTTTCCAGAAAAAAACCGGAAAAAACTGGTTTTTTCCCACGACCTCAAAATTTCCGGAAATTTTACATCCCTAGTTTTGAATATTTTTAAGAGCGTACCAGATGCCAGATAATACTTGTAAATGTAAATGCAGAATATATTATGTGTATAGCATAATAAAAAATAGGTCCAATTCTATCGTAGCCTTTTTAAGTCCCAGCACAGAATATATAAAGCTAATTTAATTTTTGCGGAACTCAAGTCTTCGAAAATACGGAATATTTTTCAACAAGCAAATGAGGGGGGTGGGGATGAAATGCTCTAAGGTAATTAAGCCTCTATTCTGTAGAGGATAATTTGCATTCAATTCTAGTAAAGCTTAAATTTAGGAAATTGAATTTGAATCGAAGGGAAAGGCTACTTTTTCTTTCTTTTCTACTCTTTTGAGTTCTAAAGTAATGCTATTATCCTCATGTGTTTAGTAAATCTAGTCTGTCTAGTAATTTCTTTAAGGAGGTTCATTCTTAAGACATTACTTTCTGTGCATTCACAATTAGTTTTCTTGTTCCTTGTGAACAAATAAAAAACTTCCATGTCTTTCAGAATGGATTTTCATTGATTTTCGCTCCAGTTTCTTTTTCTTTCCTGGTCCATGAGTGATGCTACACAAAATTTTTCAATTTAGGAGAAGAGCAAACGCTTAACATAAATGTATATCTTTAAACATATTTTCCTTTTCTTTTTTTTTTTTTTTGCTGGAAAAGTTCAAGGTACATAATCTAAGAATGAATAAATGTTTTTTAAAATGCGTCACATATAACTTCTTTATTTTTCTGTCAGATAATTTTTCCACCCAAACATCACGCAAAAAATACGCTTCACATTTGCGTTACATGTAGAAATTGACTCAGCTGTTGTCACTTTTACACTTGTTTTGGAAACTTTAGCTGTGAAAAAGGAATTTATTCTTTTGAAACTGGTGATCAAAAATACCAGTTGTCGCTCTGGCTCCCCTTTCTCCAATATGTTAAATTTCGTAGCTATGGCTCAATTTATTTTCTGTGTGCATGCATTATTTCTCAGTAGAGTGTATATTTAGAATTCAAAGTACTGAATTTCTTAGTCTCTCGATGAGGAAAACGAACTGTGCGATTCAACGAAATTTCATTCAATTAATTTCATGCGAATTTTATATTTATAGAATTCTAGGGGTATTTCTATTAAATTTTAACAACAGACAGGTTTAGAAAAGCAGTGGAGTTTCATTTAGTATTGATCGCAATATTACTCGGAACCATTTTAATCAGCTTATATGTTCGATTCGAATTGACTGCCGGTTTATAATTTAATTTTATTAAGAAATAGCACAGTAGAAACCTTAATTAGGAAAAATTTCCGTGTTGCATCCGCGTTGAATATTGTGAAAGAAAGTTTTCACATCTCTTTTTACAAAGTGAGCAAATAAATACGAACTCTTATTTGTACCAACTTCATTTTCTATTTTATGTGTTCTTGCATTAAATTTTAATGAGAAACATCGGAAAATAGGAACGTTTCATTCTGTAACGGTAAAAACAAATTAGGATTGATAATTGTAAAAAGAAGAAAAAAGAGGAAGAAAAAAAAAAAAAAAAAAAACTCGGAAAGTGTGAACTGGAAAATTTTGCAAAAACTCAACCAAAAGTAAAAAGTAGGGGAGGATGGGGTAAAATGGGTCACTTGATAAAAAACCCAAAACAATAGAACTTGAAATTGAAATTTTTAAACCAATATTTTTAATGTTACATTTCAATGTGTTGGCAACATTTTTCATTCTAAAAAAGTTAGGTTCTTAAATATGGCAACACAAAAAATATTTTTGTAATTTTTGGAAGATAGTGTGCTAAACATATGGTTTATTACCAACTTCTGAAAATATCTATATTTTATAAAATAACAGCCCAAATTTAAAGGATTTCCTCACGAAGAAACTTTGGAGAACAATTCCAGCCGAGCATGTAAAAAATTAAATATTGAATTTTTTACACCAGTTTTTCTTGGATGGGGTAAAATGGGTTATGGTTAGGCTTAGTTAGTTTTATTCTATTATTGTTTTAAAATGTACTCTGTTGCACCTCACTGCAGAAAGTTCCTAAATTTAAACAGTGTATGTTGTTTATTTCATTGGAAATTAATCTAAAAAAAATTTTTTTTTTTCATGTTTTCTTTAAAAAAGGATCATGTTGATGTATTATAGAGAAGTGCTGTTGTTGAAGCGTTCTGTGAACCAATATGTATCGATCTAGAACAATATTATTTTAACATTTCAACGTAATCATAATTCAAAATCTTGCTAAATATGTTTCTTGCATTTTTTTTTCAATTTCAAAGTAATAAATAACTTTTCAGCATTATTTTCCATTATGACCCATTTTACCCCACGATGGACTAAAATAGATCACAACTTTATTAGCTCAGTTAAACTATTTCATAATTAAAAAATAAATATTAAAATTACATAAAATTGACCTAAAGGAGTTCAATGTTAAGATGCAATTGAAAAGAAATGGGAAATGTTTCTGGGTTTGTTGCTATGAAACTTTAAATATGAAAATAGCTAAAAAGTGACCCATTTTACCCCACCCGACCCTAATAAACTTTAAAACCATAACTTTTAAACCATGAGGTTTTAAAGTACTGAAAGTTTGAATTTTTGCTTAGAGTATTAATGACAGTAATCAAAAAATCGATTTCTGAACAGGCTTGTTCTTAGTTTATTACTTCCTAAAGAAAAGATAAATGATTCTTTTTGAAATAACTCGCTAAGTGAATTATTCCTTCGGAAATACTCTGTGAACGTGTGATTTTCTTTTTCCTTAACAAGAACAGGTTCGTTTGAAATATTTCTTCTCAGGATTTCTAACATATGCAAGTTTAAAATGTTATAGTTTTGAACGAAACTCATAAGTCTTATTCTATAAAACGTGTACGCTTTATATAGTACCGGCTCTACTTACTCATTTATTACAGTTAGGTTAAGCTAGAGTGCCTTGAATGGGACAGAGTGACGACAATAGCGGTGAATTTTCCCTACTGCGCAAGCGCGGCTGCAGGTTTCGTCCAGGTGGTGGGAGAAGCATTTGACGGCTTGGCTGAAAAAACTCGGCTTGATAACTAAAAGTGAATCGTTATCGCTGTTTTGACAACAATCGTACATGTTATGAATATGAACGCGTTTTATTTAAACAAAAAGTATTTTCTACAGAAGCATTTAAAAGGTTGTTTTCCATACACTTTTTCTCATTTTTAAAATTTTGCATTTGAATTGTGACGCAGTACAAATAAATTATATACAATCCTGTGAAATGGAGAGGGAGAACAAGTACTGCTCACCTCTTCTCCACGTTAGTGTTACAGCGACCTCAAATAAATAAATAAATAATGAATTAAATTTTAAAAAAAAGTAAATGATTCAGCAGATAAAGCATCTTAATAAGTAATGCTCTCAGAATGTTAAATTTCGCATTTTTGAAGTCATGTTCTAACAATTATTCTTTCATCTCAATAAAGAAACATTAATTGATAATTTAGAAAAATGCAATCCGATTTTAATATAATAATAGTAGTGAGAAATATTTGCAATACATTTCTTTACAAAGTGGAACTTTGCAATATATTTTTTTCATATAAATTAAAAAAACAATGCATGTTCTATCAAGTTTTATTACGGTAAAAATCGTTTCGAAGTTATTTCGCGGTTTTCAATATTGTTTGAAAACGATATTGACAAGTAGTTAGCGAATTTACATAATTACAATTTACAATTCTAAAAAGCTTGAAAAAACATAGGATAATATTTTATATGTACATGGTTAATTTCCTTAAGCAACATCAAAAACATAAGATATCTAAGAAATTTTCTCAGAAAAAAATTTACAAATGGTAAGCAACGCATAAGTAATGCTCTCGGAATTTTAAATTTTGCATGTTTCAAGTCATGTTCTAACAAATACTCCTTCATCTCAATAAAAAAACATTAAATGGTAATTTAGAAAAATACAATCCGATTTTAGTATAATAATAGTAGTATGAAATATTTGCAATACATTTCTTTACAAAGTGGAACTTTGCAATATTTTTTTTTTCATATAAATTAAATAAACAATGCATGTTCTACCAAGTTTTAATGCGTTAAAAATAGTTTCGAAGTTATTTCGTGGTCTTCAGTTTTGTTTGAAAACGATATTGACAAGTAGTTAGCGAATTTACATAATTACAATTTACAATTCTAAGAAGCTTGAAAAAACATAGGATAATATTTTATGTGTACATGATAAATTTTCTTAAGCAACATCAAAAACATAAGATTTCTATGAAAAAACAAGTTACAAATGGTAAGCAACACTAATATTTCCTCTGCTTATTATGTGTCGTTAACAAAAGCAAAGTAGATGTTAATTTAAATTTGTCACAAGAAATATCATAATAAGAAGAGAAGACAATCGTTACGTCAAAATGAAAATTCTTGGTAAAATAATAATTCAATGATATTGTTTTTCATTGAATACATAAAAAAAAAAATACTTGACAGAAATAAATAATCGACTTCTAACGCTTATCGTAAAGTGCAATTTATAAAAAACGTATTCTCTTCGAAAAAAAAAATAGAAAAATAATAAGAAATGTGTATATAAATATATTTTCTATTAATTTTCGCTATGTACAATTTATATGAAAATAAGAACTGAAATAAAACAAAAAGTAAACTATTAACAATAAATAACTTAAATTTACTGTGCTAAGAAGCTTGAAAAATCACAAAAATATTTGTATCTTGCACGTGAGTGGTTAATTTGCTTGAGTAACATCAAATACATATAACATTTCTAAAAACAGTTTAACAAATTATAAATGATAAGCAATATTTCTTTTGCATATTATCTATGCTCTAATAAAGGAAAAGTAAATGGAATGAATTAATTTAAATTTGTCACATGAAGTATATTAAAAAGAAAAAATCGTTATATCAAAATGAGAATTCTTGATAAAATAATAATTCAATGATATTGTTTCTCACTGCATGCATGAAGGAAAATGCTCCAAAAAAATAAATAAATAACTTTCAATGTCAATTATAATGTGAGATTTTCACGAAATTGATTATTTTTCCAAAAATGTAAACTTTTTCTCAATAGAAGCTACTTTGACAAGTACATCACAGTTTATAACATCAACAAAACATTGATACAAGGTACAGGGGAATTGAAATACATATGCATTAAATACTCATTAATTAGTGTTGTTGAGCATAATCATTAGAAGGAAAAAAATGAGTGTCTAAAATCAATTAGCTTTTAGAAAATCAACAATATTTTTATTTCGTTTAAAATATCTACCAAAGCAGTCAGCCCATGATTTTTATATCATGTTATATACCATATTTTCATATTCTCAATTGAAAAATGAATACTTCATTTTTTTACTTACTTTAAAAAAAAGGATGAAATTTTCCCACAAGACTACATTTTTTATTGCCCCTTTTTAATTTTATTTTTTACTACATTTTTCGTTTGAGTAATTTCTTTTCTTTTTTTCAACGAAAATATTTTGAGGCGAAAAGAAATAAAGCGATTTTGCAATTTGCTCTTGATATTGTGACAAGTCGGGAACACAATGGCTTGTATGTTAGTATCACTGCTTATATTACCATTTACTAAGTTGACGCAATCTGTGGAAATCAGTAAATGATGTTCTAAAGAACGGAAAATAAGCTCCATTTTCTTAAAAAAACCAAAAGTTAGCTCATTTACATAAAACATACAGTTTGGCTTATATTCCCGCAATGACAAAAGTTTGGCATACTCCAAGTCCTTTTTTTCCTTGGAACCTAAGGAGTTTACGCATAGGCAGCAGACTTTGTGGTAGTTCGCTATTCTTGTTACTACATAACCTGTAATACTATACAAACAGTTTAGTTCTGCGGTATCAAGCGATGATATACGTGTAGACAGTTTGTCCCACACACGTGGCAGCACAATTTGTGTAGGATTTGTTTCTTTTTTCTGTGGAAACTCAAGAAATCCTCCTAAAATATGACCTTCATCCCAATCATAACTTCCTTTGTATTTCTTTAAAAATTGAGAAACGCAAATCGTTTTGAGATTATTTTTGAACTGTAGTGACGTTGGTACTGCTTGTCGTGAGCGAACGAGGCTGAATAAATTTTCCACTGCATCTTGAGAAAATCTGGAAGTCAATAGAAAATTAAATTTTTTTGTCTTCAAGAAATTTGTGTTGAAATTCCAGCACAGATGTAGTTGACAGGATAACTCCTGTCTGGATAGGTTTCCAGTGGGCTTTTTGGTTTTTACCCACTATGTTTAGCTCTCGAAAAAGCTTTATAATTCCTTCAAGGAATTGAATTGTCTCTGAGTAAACTTTTTTTATTTTGTTTTACTCAGAGCCAATGCGTGACACCTAGACGACATCAAGTCGAACCACTTGTCAACTTGCTTCATAAACCATGCAGTGGTTAAGAGGTTTGGATCATTGTCCATTTCTGCCAAAAATTGTAATGCAGCACTTACATCATGATTTAATAGTGAAGCAGCTGGTGTTACCTTCATTTTGTCAAAATGCGTCAGATTAAGTGCATTTTCTTTTAATTTTGGTGCAAGCTTTAAATAATTTTTTCCCTGAAATTCTAATAATTTCTGAACGTGCTTGCTGTCTACGATACAGCTTGGCAGATTATGTTCTTCTTTAACAGATTCGGGAATAACAAAATGTTCGTTATTTAACAAAGCGGAGCGGATATTTTTTAGTAAATGTGGTGGATCTGCCAAAATCTGTATTGTATCAGACGGCCTGCAAGGATGAGGAATGACGTTTTTGCACTGCAATCTGTTGCACGATATGCCGAATGCCCTCCACATGCCCTGGTTACAAGACGACATGTCAGAAGTAATGCTATTGACTTTTAATCCAACATTTTCGGCCATTTTAATTATGTCAATAGTAATTACCTTCATGCGCTCTCCTTCTGGCGCATCTCTGGTGTAGTGATAGGCGACAACCTGCTTCCACCGGTTGTAGACTCCAGCCAACATAAAAATTAAAACATGGTTCGCCATTTTGTCACTTTTTGGAAAAGTAGTTTTTCCGAAGTAAGAGCTAGAGAAAACTTCATATTCAATGGCTTCTGTTACTGCCATTTCATCCAATAAAATGACACATTCCTTTTCAACCTCTCTGAAGGTTGTGACCTTACTTTTTAGCAACTCAAAAACATCAAGCAAAATTCCACATGGAAATTTTTAATTTTCCATGCGGCGCCTAAGGGTTCTAATGGACGGAAAAGGGAAATTCAGTTGGAGCAAACTCTCATAGCCCCGTGTGCCACAAGAAAATCTTAGGCCCAAAGCTACTTCTGCGGTTTTACTGGACCATTTTGTGAAGTACATTTTTTTGTTTTTTTTTGCTTAGTGCTGTCAATTGGTCTGCATTGAATAAATCCGCCAAATATTTCAGCTTTCCAGCATCAGATGATATTTTGCCTTCCTCGTACAAGCATTTTTCCAAACTCGAATTCAAAGCTTTTATTTTGATGTTTTGAGCAGTTAGTAGGGGGATAGTGGGCATTCAACCCCAGCAGGAGGTGGAGGTGGAACCACGCCCCCCTCCACCTCCTGCCACAACCCCCCCCCCCCCTTGCGCCTGCCACCTCCGCCTAATCCGCCTGCCGAGTAGTGTTGAGTAGTAGGGTTTCCTCGTAGAAGATGACGGGGGTTTCTGAGTGGAGTTGAGTTGTTTTTCTTACTTGTTGCACTGCGTCTAAAGTTTCGTTTTTAGGAATGGCAACGGTGATATAGTGGTTGTCATGACAACGGTCTCCATGACAACGAACTTGTAATCTTTTTGAATTGCTCATGGCGCCACCTAGTGAGAGAATTTTTTTTTTTTTCAGACTTGGTCGTTTTCTGATGTTATACTCATGGCGCCATCTAGTGAGATAAATATTTATTCATTCATTTAAATATATTTTTCGGACTTGGAATTATTTTATTTAATTTCTCTTTCCTAGATCGGGAATCGAACCCGCATCGTCAAAAGATCTTCATGGCAGTCAAATTGTAAACGCGCAAATTGACTATGCCATGAAGACCTGATATCCACAGTGCTAAATTGAATGTTAATATATTTCTCTTTCAGATGTTTGAGAAGACTGCCATCTAGCGAGAGAAAAAATATTTTTGAGCATAGTATATTTAATGATTTCCATGACAACGTATTTATTTTTACGAAGAGCCTCCTAGTGACAAAAATAGGAATAATTATTTTTCGGACTTAGTCGTTTTCCGAAGTTATTTTTGATTTCCAACTTAGATTTTTCGCGAGTGGCAACATATTTTTAGTTTTAATTCCAAGGTTTGAAACGCTCATGGCGTCACCTAGTGAGAGAAATTATTTTTTGAACTTAGTCGTTTTCCGGTGTTATTTTTAATTTCCAACTTAGATTTTTCGCGAGTGGTAACATTTTTTTTTTTTTTTATTTCAAGAGTTGAAACGTTCATGCTGCCGTCTAGTGAGAGAGAAATTAGTTCTAGCGAGAATTAATTATTTCCATCAGAATTAAATTTCACAATTTTTAATCAACTCATAGCACTATTTTAATCTTAATAATGTATTAGTAATAATTATCTCTTAATTTTTGAACATATTTTATTTTTACACTTGTAATTTTTCCCCCCCAAAATATTAAACCCAGGATTAATTGCAATCCAATCAAATAGCTTCTTGGGAAAATTTATATTTAATGTGAACCAAACAAATCAATCCTCGAAATTTACAAAATTTAAGTCAAAGTTAATTATAGAAATGTTTAAGACTTAGAAAAATTTTTAAAATCTTTTTTCCTAAAGTATGAAAGACAGAATTAAATGTGAACTTATCAAACAGTTTCTTGAAAAAGTGTGGACTTAATATGCACAAATCAAATCAATCCACACAATTTACTAAATTTTAGTCAATTAAAAGTTTTGTTGAAATATTTGGAACTTAGAAAATGACCATCAATAGGTTTATACATACTAATTTAACAATACTTTTACAAAAAGTGGCGATTTCATCTATACTTAAACAGGTTTACATCCATTTTACTGTTTTCTATCAATACAAATCAACGAATTTATATCAACTAAGACTATATTTACATTAGATAATCATCCTTTAATCAATATTATACCACTAGATTTTTTCTCAAAGTTTAAGAGTTTGCATGAAATAATAGAAGTTAGAGTATGTTCAGCAACTTTATTTCACATAGAATGATAAGCGAATTTTTCGTGCATTTCAATATTTATTTATTTTGTTTTTAATTATTTTTTTTTTACACATTTTAACGTTTCAAACGAATACAATCTCAGAAATTATTGTGGGCATATACATCATGATTAAAGAAACTTTAAAAATAGTCAAGAGCATATTGCTAAATTTGTAACTGCGAAGCAATTCAACAACCTGATTTGACGTATAATACATTTAACGAACATTTCAACTATTCAAAACTTTGTCTTTAACATTTAACGAATTTTACATTTATTCAAAGAGTTATTTATTTTCAAAACTCTGTCTTTAACACAGTTTTTATAATTTACACAGAATAATACAACCGAGAAAAAACATTTAAGAAACTATTTGCAGCGAGACTTTCATATATTGGAAATGTTTATTACTAAAGTACGAAGAAACTTTACGTTTTAAATTTCATGTTTTGAAAAAGTCTATTACTACTTACCTACATACAAACATGGAATCTCTACTTTAAGACTAAGATCGTATGGATATAGACCCTAACTTAAATACAGAAATGTCTAAATCGTACCAAACGTAAGGTACAGAATATGAAAAAGTTAGAAATGTTAAGATCGAAGACTTACATTACTAACTGAAATAAAGAAACTCAACTTTCAACTAGCTCTGCAAAACTAAGAATCTTCTAATAAAAATTGAAAAGTACCATCTATACAAGACGGTGAAACTTGGATTCGCCTAGTAAAACTTGTCATAAAAAGTATAAAAATACTTAAATTTACTAAAACAAAAGTTTTCTATAGCAAAATGTTTAAAATTAACACGAAAAATGTAGAAGTACTTAGCACAAACCGCTAAAACTGAGAAACTTCATAAATGTAGAAGATATAAGAAAAAACGTAGAGAAAATGAAGGCAAAAGAAAAATTCACCAATACATATCAAAAATAAAGCTAACTGAGATATACAAACGTATGTGAAAGTAAGATCGGAGAAGGTATAATCGCAATAAAACTTGCTGTAGAAGTGATTAAACTCTGAAGAATATTTCATTTCGAAAAAAAAAAAAAAATTAGAAGAAACTTTGAAAATATTTTGAAAATAAAAGCAGAGAGCTCGAGAGAAAAAAATAGCCTCCGTCTTCATTCAAGTCTCAGAAAGAAGTGACTCAAATCATAATTAAAGTCTGAATTCGTCGCAAACTGTCACGTTTAATCCATGCTCATTCAAACTAACGGGAGAAAACATCTCGGAACTAATAAATTAAATTAACGCAAGAACGGAGTTATGAAACGGAGTCCCAATGAAACGGAGAAAAAAAGCACTGCAAAGCGATGAAGTAGCAAGTTGAAATGACTCGATCGTGGGGAAACGTCTTATCGCTGCCCCGAACCGTAGAAGGGATGCTGTGACCTCGATATGAAGTCAGAGCTTCTCCAAGGTTAACATTATCTATGATTCAGGGTAATATCAGTTACTCACTGAGATTAAAGAGTGAAACATTTAACGAACGTTTCATCTATTCAAGAAGTTATTTATTTTCAAAAACTCAATCTTTAACAATTTTTTTTTTTTTTTTTTACAATTCACACAAAACTTATGATTTACAAAGATTTTATGATATACAACCGAGAAAAATATTTAACAAATCTATTTCCAACACGAGTTTCATACATTGTAAAGGTTTATTACCAAAGTTCGAAGAAAACTTAAATGCTATTTACGCTGCAAATTTCATGCTTTGAAAAAGTCTATTACTAATATACAAACTTGGAATCTTTACGTTATTCACACCTTTAATATTATAATCAAGCATATAACACATTAAGCGGACATTTCATCTATTCAAAGACTTTCAAAACTTACTCTTAAACATTTAACGAACGTTTCATCTATTCAATGAGTTATTTATTTTCAAAACTCAGTGTTTAACACAATTTTTAAGATTTTCACAGAGTAATACAGCCGATAAAAATATTTAACAAAACTATTTCCAATACAAGTTTCATACATTGAAAAGGTTTATTAGCAAAGTTCAAAGAAAACTTTCAAGCTATTTTCACTGCAAATTTCACGTTTTGAAAAAGTCTATTACTAACATACAAACTTGAAATCTTTACTTTATTCACACCTTTAATATTATAATCAAGCATATAACACATTAAGCGGACATTTCATCTATTCAAAGACTTTCAAAACTTACTCTTAAACATTTAACGAACGTTTCATCTATTCAATGAGTTATTTATTTTCAAAACTCAGTGTTTAACACAATTTTTAAGATTTTCACAGAGTAATACAGCCGATAAAAATATTTAACAAAACTATTTCCAATACAAGTTTCATACATAGATGAAATGTCCGCTTAATGTGTTATATGCTTGATTATAATATTAAAGGTGTGAATAAAGTAAAGATTTCAAGTTTGTATGTTAGTAATAGACTTTTTCAAAACGTGAAATTTGCAGTGAAAATGGCTTGAAAGTTTTCTTTGAACTTTGCTAATAAACCTTTTCAATGTATGAAACTTGTATTGGAAATAGTTTTGTTAAATATTTTTATCGGCTGTATTACTCTGTGAAAATCTTAAAAATTGTGTTAAACACTGAGTTTTGAAAATAAATAACTCATTGAATAGATGAAACGTTCGTTAAATGTTTAAGAGTAAGTTTTGAAAGTCTTTGAATAGATGAAATGTCCGCTTAATGTGTTATATGCTTGATTATAATATTAAAGGTGTGAATAACGTAAAGATTCCAAGTTTGTATATTAGTAATAGACTTTTTCAAAGCATGAAATTTGCAGCGTAAATAGCATTTAAGTTTTCTTCGAACTTTGGTAATAAACCTTTACAATGTATGAAACTCGTGTTGGAAATAGATTTGTTAAATATTTTTCTCGGTTGTATATCATAAAATCTTTGTAAATCATAAGTTTTGTGTGAATTGTAAAAAAAAAAAAAAAAAAAATGTTAAAGATTGAGTTTTTGAAAATAAATAACTTCTTGAATAGATGAAACGTTCGTTAAATGTTTCACTCTTTAATCTCAGTGAGTAACTGATATTACCCTGAATCATAGATAATGTTAACCTTGGAGAAGCTCTGACTTCATATCGAGGTCACAGCATCCCTTCTACGGTTCGGGGCAGCGATAAGACGTTTCCCCACGATCGAGTCATTTCAACTTGCTACTTCATCGCTTTGCAGTGCTTTTTTTCTCCGTTTCATTGGGACTTCGTTTCATAACTCCGTTCTTGCGTTAATTTAATTTATTAGTTCCGAGATGTTTTCTCCCGTTAGTTTGAATGAGCATGGATTAAACGTGACAGTTTGCGACGAATTCAGACTTTAATTATGATTTGAGTCACTTCTTTCTGAGACTTGAATGAAGACGGAGGCTATTTTTTTCTCTCGAGCTCTCTGCTTTTATTTTCAAAATATTTTCAAAGTTTCTTCTAATTTTTTTTTTTTTTTTTCGAAATGAAATATCCTTCAGAGTTTAATCACTTCTACAGCAAGTTTTATTGCGATTATACCTTCTCCGATCTTACTTTCACATACGTTTGTATATCTCAGTTAGCTTTATTTTTGATATGTATTGGTGAATTTTTCTTTTGCCTTCATTTTCTCTACGTTTTTTCTTATATCTTCTACATTTATGAAGTTTCTCAGTTTTAGCGGTTTGTGCTAAGTACTTCTACATTTTTCGTGTTAATTTTAAACATTTTGCTATAGAAAACTTTTGTTTTAGTAAATTTAAGTATTTTTATACTTTTTATGACAAGTTTTACTAGGCGAATCCAAGTTTCACCGTCTTGTATAGATGGTACTTTTCAATTTTTATTAGAAGAATCTTAGTTTTGCAGAGCTAGTTGAAAGTTGAGTTTCTTTATTTCAGTTAGTAATGTAAGTCTTCGATCTTAACATTTCTAACTTTTTCATATTCTGTACCTTACGTTTGGTACGATTTAGACATTTCTGTATTTAAGTTAGGGTCTATATCCATACGATCTTAGTCTTAAAGTAGAGATTCCATGTTTGTATGTAGGTAAGTAGTAATAGACTTTTTCAAAACATGAAATTTAAAACGTAAAGTATATAAAGTTATTTCATGCAAACTCTTAAACTTTGAGAAAAAATCTAGTGGTATAATATTGATTAAAGGATGATTATCTAATGTAAATATAGTCTTAGTTGATATAAATTCGTTGATTTGTATTGATAGAAAACAGTAAAATGGATGTAAACCTGTTTAAGTATAGATGAAATCGCCACTTTTTGTAAAAGTATTGTTAAATTAGTATGTATAAACCTATTGATGGTCATTTTCTAAGTTCCAAATATTTCAACAAAACTTTTAATTGACTAAAATTTAGTAAATTGTGTGGATTGATTTGATTTGTGCATATTAAGTCCACACTTTTTCAAGAAACTGTTTGATAAGTTCACATTTAATTCTGTCTTTCATACTTTAGGAAAAAAGATTTTAAAATTTTTTCTAAGTCTTAAACATTTCTATAATTAACTTTGACTTAAATTTTGTAAATTTCGAGGATTGATTTGTTTGGTTCACATTAAATATAAATTTTCCCAAGAAGCTATTTGATTGGATTGCAATTAATCCTGGGTTTAATATTTCGGGGGGGAAAAATTACAAGTGTAAAAATAAAATATGTTCAAAAATTAAGAGATAATTATTACTAATACATTATTAAGATTAAAATAGTGCTATTAGTTGATTAAAAATTGTGAAATTTAATTCTGATGGAAATAATTAATTCTCGCTAGAACTAATTTCTCTCTCACTAGACGGCAGCATGAACGTTTCAACTCTTGAAATAAAAAAAAAAATTAATGTTACCACTCGCGAAAAATCTAAGTTGGAAATTAAAAATAACACCGGAAAACGACTAAGTTCAAAAAATAATTTCTCTCACTAGGTGACGCCATGAGCGTTTCAAACCTTGGAATTAAAACTAAAAATATGTTGCCACTCGCGAAAAATCTAAGTTGGAAATCAAAAATAACTTCGGAAAACGACTAAGTCCGAAAAATAATTATTCCTATTTTTGTCACTAGGAGGCTCTTCGTAAAAATAAATACGTTGTCATGGAAATCATTAAATATACTATGCTCAAAAATATTTTTTCTCTCGCTAGATGGCAGTCTTCTCAAACATCTGAAAGAGAAATATATTAACATTCAATTTAGCACTGTGGATATCAGGTCTTCATGGCATAGTCAATTTGCGCGTTTACAATTTGACTGCCATGAAGATCTTTTGACGATGCGGGTTCGATTCCCGATCTAGGAAAGAGAAATTAAATAAAATAATTCCAAGTCCGAAAAATATATTTAAATGAATGAATAAATATTTATCTCACTAGATGGCGCCATGAGTATAACATCAGAAAACGACCAAGTCTGAAAAAAAAAAAAATTCTCTCACTAGGTGGCGCCATGAGCAATTCAAAAAGATTACAAGTTCGTTGTCATGGAGACCGTTGTCATGACAACCACTATATCACCGTTGCCATTCCTAAAAACGAAACTTTAGACGCAGTGCAACAAGTAAGAAAAACAACTCAACTCCACTCAGAAACCCCCGTCATCTTCTACGAGGAAACCCAACTACTCAACCCCACTCGGCAGGCGCAAGGGGGGTGTGGCAGGAGGTGGAGGGGGGCGTGGTTCCACCTCCACCTCCTGCTGGGGTTGAATGCCCACTATCCCCCTACTGCAGTTATTATACTATTAGCCTCATTCAATGCATTTTGAAGATCTGAAATGCTTTTTTCTTTATCAGCAATGATTTGCTGTTTTTCGGAAATTATTTTTTCGAATTCCAGCTTTTGGAAATCTATTTCAGAAAGAGCTCTTTTATTGTTAGAATCTCTGTCAAACGGCAGTTTCCTCTTTTTAGTAGTTGCATGACTGAATATCGTAGGAATAGCAGTTTTCTTTAAATTTCTTCTACCATCGGCTCCTACTATCCATTGATCGTCGTCAAAATGTTCCTATCGAAGAAAAAAAGAGGAATATGTATTGATGCTCTAAGGTTGTAACAAATTGATGCATTAAATTTGTTTTTTAGAAAATTATAGAATGAAAAAAGAAGTGACATTCATACCTCACAAAGATAGCTATTATTCGTTGCTTTCCAATGTTCTCTTTTCACTTTAGCTTCCCATAGGCTTCTTCGAGTTGGATCACGAGGAAAAACTTTCATTAAGAAACCTTGCTCGCATCTGTTAACGCAATCAACAGCAACACAGCCAGGCATCCTATAAAAGATATTCTCTGACTTAATTCCTTTCCTTTCTTTCTCATATATATATATATATATATATATATGTTTATGTACATAGAGGCGTCACTACAGGGGGCAGAGGGGGAGGATCACCCTGAGTAACAACCGTTTATTTTTTTTTTTTTTGGGGGGGGGGGGGGGTATGACACCCAAAATAAGACAAAAAGTTTTTTAAAATACATATACTTGAATTAGAAAATTATACTGATGCTATTTCAACGTACCATAACCGAAAATAAATATAGCTTACTGAAAGTTACACCAAATAAATAAAAAATGTAACTCCTTAAGTTTTTTTCCCCACTACTGAAAATAATATAAACTACAAAACTGCAAATTTACACCACACAACGGGGTTTTTTGGAGTGGGAGGTGACACCACAAATTACCGCCCAAGATGGCACTCAAGCCAGGAACGCCACTGATATGTATTTATACACATAAGCTGTAAAGTTACTTTTGTTTTTGTTTGTTAGGAGCAATTAGAAATGAATCAATGTTACTTAACACTTAGAAAAACTTTTTCCCAGAACCTCTTTAAATGCACAATACCCCCCCCCCCCCCCCGCAGGCTATTCGAACTATTTTCAAGTAAAGCTTCCTTTTATATAAAAGGCTCCATGCTCCGTTTTAAAATGAAAACAAAATATATCAAAGCTTGAAATAAAGAATGTACTAACTAAATTAGTCGTGCTATTAATTTTTAAATGATCTGAGTGAAATTTACTTTAATTTTATGTAAACATGCATACTATATTGCAACATTTCTCTTGTATCGATACTCTCCTGCATAATCTAGCTTTAATAAAGTGCTTAAGATTACTTTACAGACATTATAAAAAATATAAATCCTGAATAAAGTGCTTCTAAATTAAAAGTGTCTACTGACACTATGTAAACGTTTGAATTTCAAGTCTAGATAAAAGAATGTGGTTTTATTAACAATATATACCGACATAAGAAAATTGGTTCACAGAATACAAATAAAATATGAAAATATTACTTTTAAAATATGAAAATGAGGAAAAATAAAGCATTACTCACAGAAATTAACTGGTAGCTAATTCTGGAAAGAAAAAAATCGCAAACAAAAAGAATTGTGATGGAGAAATGGTAGTATTAAAAATAGCTATCATTATAATTAATCGACGACAGATTAATCGTTTATCTACCAATTTGCATATCGGTGCATCCTTAATATATAGGTATATCTATGCATAATTTGCGTCACGAGTCCGATGTTCGTTTGTTTGAGAATGAGCTCGCTTAGTTCTGTGCTTATTTCTTGCGTACTTTTGCCAATGGATTTTAATGTATTTTAAGTTTTAAAGTTGCATATATTTATAATCTGTGATTTAAAATGCAAACAAAGCACTCGGATGAAAAGTGCTAAAAAATCGCTAGTACAAGAATTATACTGCGAATCCAAAAATATTATAAGGTGAAATCCATTTATAAGAAGTGTTTTAACGGAAGTACAAAACAAATTTCGAAACGTCAATAGAGTACCATCCGTATTTCTTATATGAATATAAAGATTTAAAAAGAGTTTGAAAAGGAAAAGCAAACGCTACTGAGTATGGTTGTCCTAATATCAATGTAGCCAAAAAACACGCCAAGCCTATCCGAATCCAGTATCCTAAGATTAATGAGTTATAATTAAATAAATATTTCAATTTGAGTGGTAAAAATAAGTACAATAAGTAGCATATACATTAATGAACTTCAAGTATAAAATAAAAAGGTAGTACATACCTGATAATTTACATAAAAAACATTTTTCCGGGATATTTCCATGTTAAGTCTACGAGAGTTTCGTCAAGAAGCCCTGCGGCGGACGAGGGATCTTCCCCTCTCCTCAGTGGGGAGTCCGTATGTCGTCACTCTGGTCCATTCAAGGCACGCTAGGTTAAACAAAAGTGACGTTTAAGAAGCAAAATTTTTACGTTAATCAAATCAAAATATTGTTTTTTAATATCTGAACAGCGTTGCTTACAGCAATACGGAATATCCTGAGTTATTTACTAGTATAGTTTATTAAATCGATGGAAGGCAAATGGATATTTATTATTAATCTCCTTGTGAGAACATATGTTATACTTATACATTCTGTATATCTATATGAATCATTATTTCCTTGCTTCATTTGCTAATTAGGTCTCATTTATTTCGTTGATGTTGACCTTATTAAAATATGGCATTCCTGTATGTCTGTAAAAGAAACTGGCAGGAAAATAAATTTGAGAGTAACTAATATCATTTCGGGGGAGGGGGGGGGAGGGTACTTTTAATGGGAATAAAGGTTTTGTAGAAGTGCATAGTAGGAAATGAAGTACGACGGATCATATTTGTTTATTTTCTGAATTTTAAGCATAAATGTATTTTTTAAATCCTGAACTATCTTGCATTTTTTTTATATGACAGATGTAAATGATATTTATTGGTTTGAGAGATAGTCTGATTTAAATTTAAAAAAACGATTTAAATCAAAAAATAAATGTATAAGTTCCCAATGAGTCAAATAAACCCGTCTTTTTCTATTTTATTATATTCTATATTATTTTGTCTTAAATGATGATTTTTTATTTTTTTCACACACCGCTGCCAACCACACAGCGACATACTCCCTTAATGTTAACGAAAAAGTGGCGAATTTCTACTGACTTAAGTTACTATTGTAATACATTTTTATTAATTTATTTATTATTGCTGATTCAAGGCTTTCCTTTGTTCCAGAAAATAGTTTTCTTCCACTTGTTTAGGTAAAAGTACTGAATGTAAAACTTGTACAGATCTTTACCATCATGCATATAAAAATACTTTTCTCTGCAAGACATCAAAGTTATTCTAGTGAAATCGCCGTTTGGTCTCACGAATTAGTTCGTAAATGTTTCGAATTGCTGACATATATTTTTTATTTTGACGTATCCACGAAATAAACAAATCTTGCTGAGTAAAATTGCACGATCTTGATTGCGAACTGGCACAGTTTCGTGAAAGAACTCTTCGTGTGAACTTCGTTTGCTACAAATCAATTATTAGTGGCTTTCATTTTGTTTTACATATTTCATTGAAAATTGTGATAGCTCATGTTATTGAGAGAAGGACATTTATTTTTTTTTTCCATCTGCATTTAAGAGTTATTTCTTTGTTTATGTTTTACAGTATAGCTAAACACAATTGTTTTAGAAAAATTGTCATTCAGGAAATTTATAAAAATGTGTAAAATAATTAATGTATTTATACATAATCGATTGTCCCTGTCAGGTTAGGCCTAGGCCGGCAAACCTACGGGGCCTACGTGACAGGACGAAGGGGCCCACACGACAGGAAATGGTGCACGTGTGTCCCCTTACCCTCAATGTCGGCCTAAGGTCAGGCATCCCCTATAGACGCTGCCCTCAAAAGCGGGGGCGAGAAGATCGACTTTCGCTTGCCTACGAGGTTGCGGTCGGATGAGCAGGAGATCTTCGAATGCTGGACAGGGAGGAGTTGCGCCCATCCAGACGTAACGGGAGAGCTTGTGACCGTAAAGGAATACCAAAGAACTTTAGACGTAACATTGCGCGGGAGAGCTTGTGCCCGTAACTTTGAAACATCTAAGAACTCAATGATGTGGAATTTGAACCACTGTAAATAATATGTAAAATAATAATGTAAATAGGCAGCGAAGTGAATAAATGTTTAACAAGAAAATATAGCAAAGAATCGTAACTGGCGCAGCACGGCAGTATCCGACCCAACCTGAGAAAGAAACTACACGTGATAAAAAGATATGAACTATCGCTTAATGAAGGGACCTCATCGGAGAAAGTGAAGAATAGCAAGAGCGATTGCTGGTGAGCTGAATATTCTCGGAGAAAAAGTGCCGGAGATTATCCGAGGGAAAGTGAGAGACCCTGCAGAGAAGGCCACTGACGGACACTGGAAGTAACGCCTGGAGCAGAGAAACGAGTAGTGAAAGTGAAACCCAGCACCGTGGTCAACGTGCGGGCGGAGAGCGTAGTAGGAGATCCAGAGATTTCTGTTTAGGGTAAGTCCCCACATTTAAACCATTGTTTCCATTGTAGGGGTTTGCTTTGCATGTCACCTGTACTGAGAAGTCAAAGTAAGAATAGCAAAATGGATGGGGCTAGTACTAGTGAATTAGAATTAAAATTGAAAGAACTAGAAATTAGGGAGAAAGAAATTGCTTTAAGGGAGAAGGAATTAGAAATTAGAAAACTAGAATTAGAGCAAAAAAATAATGGTAATTTGAGACAGAGAGAAAGAGAAAATCCAATTATGGATAATGTGGAAAGATTCCATAAGGTTTTGAAATCTTTAATCCCACCTGTACCTTCGGACGTTGGAGATCTACCCTTGTTTTTTGAAACAGTGGAAAGGGTTTTTGCTTCGCAAAAGGTTCCAAGGAAGTACAGGGGAGATTGATTGTGCCATTGCTAGGTCACTTAGTGAGGCCTTTATTTGTGAACTTGAAAGCAGAGGAATTAAATCAGTATGCGAGAATTAAAGAGGAAATTCTAAAGCATAATAGGTTAACTCCTGAAAAAAAAAAAAAAAAAAAAAAAAAAAAAAAAAAAAAAAAAAAAAAAAAAAAAAAAAAAAAAAAAAAAAAAAAAAAAAAAAAAAAAAAAAAAAAAAAAAAAAAAAAAAAAAAAAAAAAAAAAAAAAAAAAAAAAAAAAAAAAAAAAAAAAAAAAAAAAAAAAAAAAAAAAAAAAAAAAAAAAAAAAAAAAAAAAAAAAAAAAAAAAAAAAAAAAAAAAAAAAAAAAAAAAAAAAAAAAAAAAAAAAAAAAAAAAAAAAAAAAAAAAAAAAAAAAAAAAAAAAAAAAAAAAAAAAAAAAAAAAAAAAAAAAAAAAAAAAAAAAAAAAAAAAAAAAAAAAAAAAAAAAAAAAAAAAAAAAAAAAAAAAAAAAAAAAAAAAAAAAAAAAAAAAAAAAAAAAAAAAAAAAAAAAAAAAAAAAAAAAAAAAAAAAAAAAAAAAAAAAAAAAAAAAGTATTTGCTTTGTGTTTAATAAATCGATTGTAAAATGCGATTAATAGCTATTTTAAAGGATTAACTACAAGATAAGTAAATTGCGTTGACATGAAATGCACTTGTGAAACACAGGATTGGAGGAACATTGAGATGTAGTTTAAACCCCCCCCCCCCCCTCATTTTTTTTCTTAGTGTTTTCTTTAGTTTCAGTCTATGTGACTAACGGGTGCTCTCGTATGCTATGGTTTTAGGAATGGGAATCAATAAAAGAAATCCAGAAAGCACAACGCCATTGTAATACCTCAGAAAAAAAAAACATTTTGTCGGCGAAAAAGGAAGGTAGAGGTCGTATAAAAAGAAGCGGTGTCTTATGGGAGAGTCAGTCTAAAAGTTGATGAAGCAACATTGTTTTGAATGACACAATGTGTCTTTATACTTGTGGATATGTGACTGCTGATCTAGCTGCAGAATACTGGGGAAAAAGCCGTAAAAGAACAAGCGAATAAATTTGAAGATTTTCACAGGTACGATAAGCTATTTTAAGGCAAAAAACCCCTTATAGGGGTTTTTTTTTTTCCTTTCTTTCCCTTCCATCTAAGTCATGCGAAAAATAGCTGTTTTAAAAACGAAATTTAAAAAAAAAAAAAAAAAAAGTACGATCTGAAACGTACAAAGAATTTGTTCTTTCGTAGCACATAATCGAAACAGAGCTTGTACAAATCAAGAATGTTAGTTAACCATGTGAATTATGAAGCACTTGCTTGTTTAAAATTTTAATATTAGTTGCCTCACTTTTTTGAGAAACCATTCTTTTCTTTTTTTCCCCTCTTTTTTACTTTTATTTTAAATGTTAATAATAAAAATAGTAAACTTTTGATTGAGGTTGCATTACAGCTTCCTTTTGCTGGAATTTTTGATGATAGGATCATTTTATGTGAAATCACCCCCCCCCCCCCAAAAAAAAAAAAAAAAAAAAATTAATAATGATTTCAACCTGACCATCCCATATTTTCATAAAACTCTCAGAAAACACTTTTTGACACCTTAAAATTTATTATATATATATAAAATTTTATCTTTTTGAAGTTCATAGGTTATTAATTTTTAAAGTTGAGAATAAAAGCAATTTTTTCACTTGCCAGAAGTGCTTTAAAATGCTATTACTCCAGTTATACAGGGTCTAAAGAGTTGTGTAAAAGCTCATTTTAAACAGAATTGCATGACGTTTAATTTGATCCATAACTTGACAACCTTTCATGGAAAAAAAAATTCGAAAAATGTTAAAAATTTAAACATTTTTAAGATTTCCAAAAGATTTCGTAAAAAATATATGAGTTTTAATGCCTTTTAAAGAATACATCCATACGTTTTGTCATTTCTCTACAACCCATACAACTGGGATTGTATCATTTAAGGCTGCTCTTCAGTCAGAAAAAATTTCGTGGTTAGGCTTAAGATGGCCTTCGAAGGGCATGAGGGGAGTGTGTCAACCTCAAGTGATTGACATTTCAACGACCAATGAAATGTACGATAGCTCTTGGAAGAAGGGTCTACTGTCCCCCATAATTGACCTGTCACTTCAGGCCGAGACCCCCTGCAGTTAGTGTAGTCGCTAGCGGCATGCACGTGTTTTCTACTACTTACACAACATTGCTCCTTTTCCGGTTCCAAAATTAATTCTCTGTGGCTGAGAGTTCAAACGAAAAGAAAACATATTTTTACCCTTCTTTCATTCTCCCGAATTGTTTGTAAATTGCGTATTTAGTGCTGTAAAAATGAAAATGTAAACGATACTTTTAAAACAAAGGTTTGTCTTTCTGAGAACTTGCTTCTAGACCTAATTTAGTACAAATTGATCAATCAAAATTTGCGATAAATTGCTTGATATTCAAAAAAAAAATATTTAGCGAAAACTTGCTGAATGCTGTTCTCAGTTATTGTTACATAAAGAGCGCTAATTCGTCTCTTGTATAAAGCTTAATTTAAGAGCAGAAATTTTTGCGTTAGTATAATTAAAATTAAATGAATAAATAAGAAAAGAGGTAACCTAAGCAACGAGTTTTGCTCGAAACAGGAGTAGCAAATGAAGATTTGTTAAGCTTCACTACTCTTTTTTTTTTTTTCTGAAACTAAATGTAAATGTTTGCGTTTCTTTCTTTATTTTATATAATTTATTTAGTTATTTTGCATTTTATTTTATTTATTTATATACACTTCTTCAATTATGTTTTGCTAATTATTGCATATTGAATACTTGATCAATATGATGAGACCATCACATTCATTTTATTTCTTTCCTTTATATTTCTGTCATTTAAAATAAAATTCCCGAATCATTTTTCGAATAAAACATCCTGGTTTTCTTTTTCTCTGACAAAAGAACGTTTTCAATGGTTCTTTACTTTCTGTGTAGTTCCGCTTCATTGGCACTTCAATATGTAGTCAAGTAATATGTGTTTATATAAGCGTGCGCAGAGCTTTAGCAAGGGGGGGGGGGGACGCTACTGTGCTAAAGGGGGTACCAAAATACACCCATAAGCAGGGCCGTCCCGACGGTATTCGGCGCCCTTGGACTTTATAAAAATAGTCGCCCTTAGCCCTCTTTCATCATACAAACTAAAATAATATAAATTCAAATTGTGTATAATTTTATTGCGTTTTCAATTACTTTAAAAATTTTAATAATTACATACATGAAACAAATAATGTATTTTTTTATTTCTAATGGGCTGCTGTTGGCTTCTCGTAATTGAAGACCTAGTGTGGTTCACAGGGATTGGTACCATCTAATCATGTCTATCAAGCACCACAGTAGGTATAGTACCATCGCTACAAGTGAATTTTGACGCTAAGTTCTTTCACTTGAAAGATGGAGTATCTGATAGGAGTCACTATCAATGGGTCTGCTTACGTGAAGACAACTAGAATTTTGTTGAACTAATTTTATAAAACACGGATTATTGTTTTTTTTTTCTCTCTCTCTCTTACGCTGAGGCGCCCCCAAGATGATGGCGCCTTTGTACTTTGCACACTGATAAGGCCGGCCCTGCCCATAAGATTTGGGTCCCAGATGCATCTCCAGGGAAACTTATGACAAATTAAACGCAAAGAAGCATATCTATTGAATACAAACGCGAAAGAGGTTGCCAGTTTTGTAATTAGCTTTCATTTTTATTTGCTAATGGGGGTACAATGGTATATCTAAGCCCCGCACGCACACCTATGAGTATCTACGTATGTATGTTGTAAAATATATATTGCTCAGCAAAATTAAATCACGAACTTGAACTGGGGATGTGCATAACATACTTTCGCTGTTGCAAAAGTATGCGGCAATTACAAATTCACCAAAAAAAAAAGAAGAAAAAGAAGGCAGGGAAGAAAGGAAAAAAAGAACTTAAAAAAAAAAAGAAAGAAAATAAGCAAATGGTTGGCAATGACTGTTTTGAAACAGTGGCCTTTTTTCCGAGTGCATTTATTTATTACTTTTTTAATTCATTATGTACGAAACATTAAATATTTATTGAAATATTAGGGTTTAAACGACTTTTAAATTTTTTCCTTAATACACTGAATAAACGAAAGCGATAAATATTGTATTTGCCATTAAAAGCTATTCAGAGCAGTGAATGGAGCTGGAGCGGACTTGAAACTATAACATAAGATTCGGAGGGGAGCTGTAGCATAGCAACTCAAAATATAAATTAACATAAATAATAATAATAATAATGATAATAATAACTCTGCTCCAGTTCCCTGCGCAAAAGGTATTCAAAACTTTCAAAATGGCAGCCTGACTACTGGGGCGGCATATTCCTCGGAACCAGAAGTCCCAATTTCTTATCCTGGCAACAAACGTTGCTTTGATAAGCGAGCTGAGGTGGTTGCTGTGATAATTTCTATTTAATACTTATCGAGAAGTAAGTTGAGAGTTTTCCTGGTTTTCTCTTATGATTGAATGCACAAAAACACCATTAGAAGACCTCGCAGGGCGACAGCTTTTTACCAAGGCTTGTTGAATCGAGATAAAGTTTGTATGGTTGCAGGTTGAGGTAAGGGCTGCCAATTTTAAAACTGCAAATACGGAACAGACGGGGCACATCGACAAGGGGGGAAGGGCTTGAGACGCGCATTTGCATCATTTCTTCTGTGCCGATTCTTCATGTGCGAGCTTGCCTGTTTTTATTATCCAGTAAATAAAAACGGAGGAGCGCGGAAGATCGCACTTCAAACTGAAGCAGCATAGAACAGAAATGAATATAACCAATAAAGATTCAATATGCGATGCGGCTCAAAATGACAACGGTTTTCCCGAAGGATATAATTTACGGAAAAGGAGATAAGTACACTGGTTAAAATAATAAGGAGTAAATAAAGGAAGTCCATCTACAGCGCATTTAAAAACAGTTTCCAGAGTATATACTTCAAAAAATGTTTCAATATACCTTTTGAAACTTGAAGACGGAAGTACATGATTAACAGTGAATAATCTGAAAATAATGTACATGCACAAAAAAATGACAAGAAGATTTAGTGACAAATTCAGTTATTCAAATGCAAAACCTGTAATGTATGGAATTATCTTCTAAAATGAATTCTACATAGTTCTTTTCCTTGTCATGTTTGTTTGTTTTGTGTTTTCTGGGATGTGCGAAATAAAAAGATTCGTTGAGATAAATTTCATTACAAAATGCAAATTTGCAGGAGTGTAACATACAGTTAAAAAATGAGACAATAACTTTTAAATTCTGAAATTTTTCAGGCATCACGAACGGATTTCTCTCCTTTTCGTAAAAAAAAAAATATTAACAACAACAAAAATAATAATAATGAAAAAATAAATGTCATATGATGACTCAAAGTCTAAAATCAATGTTAAATTTAATGCATATTGAGATCCCGTCATATTAAACTTCAAAATTCAAGAAAAAATTTACCATTTGAAAGAAAAGGCATCCATATTGTAGTGATTAGTAATCTGACAGAGAAAATGAACAATTCGGGTTCACATGCTTATCAGAAAACGTAATTATTATTATTATTTTGAAGACTTTTTTTTTTCTCCGGTGAAAAGAGCAAAAAATGACAGATGAAATCAAAACAATTTTCAAATTAATTAATTCCCATGCTAACTAGGGAATTTTTAAGCTCAAACCCAGTCATTGGAAATGGTTGATTTTTTTTTTTCAGGGGAAAAATTTCAAATCGCGAATATAATATTGCAATAGCTGGATTTTTAATTGCTAACGCAAAACAAAAAACAAAATTAAAAATGTTCATATATATTAGAACGGAGATTAAAAATGATTTTTTTTTTTTTTGTATAAAATTGTTTTCCCGATAATACGGAAAAGTTGTGGGGCATAGGAACTATACGCATAAAATTTGAAATGCACTTATTTCTGCATTGCGTAAATTTGAAAATTTGGATCATGAAGTGGTTTATTGATCAAAAGGTATTAATTGATCTATATTAATTTTAGAGGTATGTTTCTACTACCATTTCTCACTTTTTCCACGCTAGTGCGAAGGAAGATATTTTAATTTCAAATTTTGTACTCACATTTTAATAATACTTTATTCCAACTTTCCTGCTCTATCTCAATGGAAATTTGAAAACATGTAAATTTCCCAATATTTCTGTAAATTTCCATAACTGTTGCGAATTTTGTATATTTCAAGGTGGGAATGGAACCCTAAGATATTTATTGATTGATTCTAAATTTTTTTTTACTTATATTTCTGGTGTCATACCACTATTCCACAACTTTTTCACAGTATCGAGGAAATAATTACTAAAAACAGAGCTTTTGCAAATTCGTATGTTTACTGCTACTATTAATTATACAAAAAGAACAAATAATAAAAATAAGTAATTAATTTTTTAAATGCTTGTATTACTAATATTCTTATTATTATTGTAGCTATTATGTTAGTTTTTATTTCCATTTAGATGTTTTAAGAATTGTTTCATTACTTGTTATGAACTGTTGTGAAGCTTGAAAAATGAATGTGCAAGCAAATTTTATTGTTTTCCTACCCGTTTACTAAGGACTACCAAAGGGATTCGCCAATTTCTTTCTGAGTTTTAGAAGGGCTTCGCTAGGAAAAAAAAAGTTGGGAACTCCTGACTTAAATCATATGCAGAAATTTTGCATAAGAGACATAGTTCTTTTTTCTTTAATGACGCGAGTTTGCATGCATAAACATAATGTAGAGAAATAATTAGTCCTCATTTGAGCCGCGAAACTAAAGAATAAAACGTCAACATAATCAAAAATTGCGGACACGTGTTTCAGAGTTACAAGGAGCCCGTGTTGCAATGCAAAGAAGTAAGCTTATGGATGAGAAACAACCAAACCGTTTTTATTCTTTAGCTAATAAGATATTATTTCGTAGTGCCACACAGCAAACATTGCATAACCAGGAATGGGCAGCCTTTGGAAAGCTGCGGGCTAAACTGAAAAGGTTAAAAAAGTCGCGTGCCGTAGAGATAAGCAGGTGTCAAGTTACCGAGATTCCGTAACTTCAATCGCTGATATTGGTCTGTATTGTTATTTACTTGCCATTCAAGTTATAAGAGTGAATTCGAGTGTACGAAATTATTCTCGTTTATTATTTATCTATTATTATTTTGAAAAGTTAATACATTACAAATAAATATATAAACATTAAATCAAAATACCTCATCAGAAAAAAATCCATAATTTTTGTTTGCTTTTCCCTCTGAAGAGAAAACATAAATTCCCCAACACTATTAGGTTTGCTAATTTTCAATTAACTTTTTTCTCGTGTTCGTAGAAAGGTACAAGGGGAATAAGGAAATTTTCTAGGAACACTTTCAAGAAAAGAATTCATTTATTGATGAAAAAACACCGCTGTAAAATTCCCAGAATTGTGCACCGTGGAAAAATACCGGAGGAAAAAGTTAATAAGAATACAAAATGGAGGTCGACTTACAGGGGTTTCTGAAAATTGTGTGTCAAGTTAGAGAGTTTTTCGCCCATTGAAATTAGCATTGGGCCAACCATTAGGGGAGGGATATGTCGACTTACCAAGGGTTAGTCGACTTATCTGCGCGTCGAGCTACCGAGGTTCCACTGTATTTAGTTTAGTCATGTGAACTGTGAAGAAAATAACTTTTGCGATTCAGGAAAAGAAACATGTGGTTTGTTTTCTAAACAATGTCCCATGCTTTTAGCCATTCCCCGAGGAAGTGTACTGTACAGTGGAACCTCGCTATTCGCACACAATTCATTACAGGAGGCAGCTCGAATGGCAAGTTGTACGAATAGCGAATTATTTTTTCACATAAAATACAGTGTAAATTGGATTAATCCGGTCCAGACACACAGATGGTTGCTTATTTAAACCTATGAAAAACAAATGTACAGTGCTGTACATGAAATTATAGATAAATTAAAATTTAACTGCACTTTGCTTGTACTGAGGTGAGCTGATGGCATATGTGGAATGTTGAGATGAGGAAATGAAAGGGCTGGAAGAGGAAGAGGAGGCCCCTTCTATAAAAACATCAGGTAATATCCCTTCAAGTGTTTTCTCCCTTTCTGTTGTCCTTTCTTTTTGCACTAGAAGAATCTTGGGCTTCTTTCCCTAAAAACCTGTCCAATGTTGTCTGGCTTTGACGATTGTTCAGAATTTTTCTAAAATGGCCAATAACATTGTCGTTGAACAAAGCATCCCAACATTGCTGTTGACCACAGCAGTGTTGGGATGCTGTTTTCCCATCACTCTCTGCGTTTTCTTGCAGGAATAACACAGCTCTTGAATTTCTGCAAAGTAAATGCTTTTCTTACTACTTTCCTCCTCTGAAGAAGAAAGTTCTTCAACCACTTCCTCTAGATGCCCCCTTAGAAAGCTAAAATTGTCAGTAAAATCTCAAAAAGTATTAAAATTTAAAAAAAATCCAAAACGCGAAACAAATTACTTCTAGACGAGTTCAAAATGAGCATAATTTCTCGATTTTTTTAATTAAAAAAAGCCAAACTGGCGACCCAGCTGACCCCTGGCGCCGTACGAATTGAGGGACAAGTACGAATTGCGGATTTCCACTGTATATGTTCTACGTCATAACATCTTTCCGATAAAGTTTATTTTAAGTTAATCGGTTGGTTAGCTCAGGATTTGTATACGAGTGAAATTTTCCCGTAGGCGCTGTCGTTTTTTTTTTTTTTTTTTTTTTCTGAACTATGAAATTCGGAGTGGATAAAAAAATATTTCACGCCGAGAGCTCTTTCCAATACGCTTGTTCAAAGGAACTTGGATCTTCTGCCCAGAATTTGCATACTTTGCTTCGGGAAAAAATCCCGAAGTCGCTAATGTTCAGAATTTTTGAACTGTTCAAAATTGAACGAAAAATTGTTCAAATCAAAAAGTAAAATATGAAAATGAGATGTCCTCGCCAAGATCTTTCGAATGCAGGGAAAAAAAATCTTTCGAATCGGAAAATTCCTTCAAAAGTTATTGGGGGGGGGGGGGGAGAGACATGCGCACCCAGAACCCCCCGCACCTGCCATTGTCTGGCGCATCGGATTTTTAGATGCCCCGAGGGCTTGCCCTCGGGGACAAATTGGGCCCTACAGGGGGGGGGGAGACAGACCGACAGACACAATTACCCCATCTCAAACCCCTACTTTCAATTTTTTTTAAATTTTTCAATGTGTATTTATTTACTTCACTTGTTTATGACTTTTTCCTATTTTTAACGATATTCTTGTGATCTGATACATTAGCCTTCTTTCGTTGTTTTTTTTTTTTTTTTTACTTTTACGGAAAAGTAGGATAAGAAGAAGTAAAAGATATCGAAAGATGGAAAAATCTTATGAAAGGAAAGGCTAATAAATATTACGAATGGCATAAAAAAATCATTAAAAAAAAGGAAATAAAAGAAAGAAAGGAGGTTGTTAGTATTCCCCCCCCCCCCCCACCCCCAGCTGTCGACCTTTATATGTAATTTTGTTTTTCAAAATTCCAGCTCCACCGGAAGATGTTGGTTTATTTAATCAATATTTAATTTTTTTTTTGGTTTCTAAAACACAAATTATTGAAACATTTGCATTCAGAAAGAGACCAATATAAAATTTTGAAATTACATTCATTTTCTCAAAAATCCCTTTTTAATTTACGAAAACATTTAAAGTTTATCATTCCTTTATCCCTTCAGTAAAAAACAAAAAAACTCTAGTCGCTCAATTTAGTTATATCTGTGGCATACACAGTTGTCTTTAAGAGGGCAGGGGGGGGGGGAGTAAAGGCAACGCTTTTCTCTTCAGTAAGTTTTTGAAGAAAAGAAGAATGGATTGTGTAGAAGAAAATTAAATCAATAACCTACAAATGAATAATTACTTACATTAAATAATTTCTCATTTGATTTACTAATTAAAGAGCAGTAATGTTTTCAAGCTTACATTTTAAAAAAATGTTTTTTTTCCCCAATTGTACAAACATTTAATTCGTGAAAAATATTTTTATAGTACCGTGGGAACAGGAATTTGCCTATATAAATTATTACATATAAGTCATAGCTTCTTCCAAAAAGCTCTCAATTTTCTTCCCTTTCGAAAAAAACATGTGGTCTGTCTTCTGTGTCTGGCCGGTTTGAGGGTCTGAAGAGGTTGACTACACTTTCCCCATTGTCCGAATCCGAAGCAGCAATGCTTCCCGGAGTGAGAGTCATTAAGCTAATCGACCTCGTAAATCATGCCCCCTTGCATGGGAAGCGGTGGGAGGCGTGGCTTATAGGAATTTCGAGCTTTTTTTGGAAATATTTTCAAACTTTGGACGGATTTTTTTGTCTTTAAAAATGTTTGCATTATTTCAAACAAAAGTTCAAAAGAAAGCTGGAAATGTTTTGCTGGTCTTGTTGTTTTTAAAATTTCGGTAACATGCTTTGAAAATATTTTATAGAGCGAAACGTCTAACAGTACCAAGTTTTTTCCAAAATTCATTTTTTAACGATTTTTTAAAAATACGGTAAGTGATATTTTAAAAAAGTAAAAACTAAAAGACCGAGATATAGGCTTGAAAATTACTCAAAAAAATTCCGGACTCGAAAACTTCAAAGGAACTTTCTAAAACTTACTCCAACTTTTCCCGTAGGTTAACATTGGTTTCGAAGATTTGAAACTCTGACTGAAGAGCAGCCTTAAGGATGGAAATACGTGTAAAACGGCGTCTTAAAAACAATTTTTATGAATTTTTTTAACGTATAAAGGATAAATATATTTTATTGATATTTTGAGTTTATTTTATAGATATATTGAAGAACATTTACTGAAATTTTCAAACATTTTAATCAAAAAATCCCGGAGATATCGGCTGCTGCACACTGTAAGTCGCCTTCCGGGTCGACAGTTTACGTACATCCTGGAGGTCACAATTTTTATCTGAAATCATTTTTTTTCACTGCTAGCGTTCTCTAATACCCTTCAGGTCGTTCATGAAGGACTGACTACGTGCTCAACTGCTCCAAAAGGGGCGCTCGCTCAAATGCTTATAACTTTTAAACGACTTGGAATTTTGCTTTGAAATGTTCAGGGTATATTATTGAATAGTTGTAGAATCGATTTATATGAAGAATTTTTTTTTTTTTTTAATTTTTTGAGGCCTTTACACGTATTTTCCCCCTTAAAGCTTTTCTGACAAGTGGAAAAAAAGGGCTTTTCTCCAAACTTATAAAATTAATAACTCATCAACCACAAAAGATAATTTTTTTTTTTGAAAAAATTATTTGTAAATTTAAGATATCAAAGAATTATTTCTGAGAGCTTTATGAAAGTCTCAGATGGTCAGAGTGAGTGCCTTGTTGGCTTGACATGGAATGACCCAATAGTATAGCAAACATATTTCGTAATAATAAATTTACTTTTTTAAAAAAGTTCATATACATCTCATTGAAAGTTAATGGTTTGATTAATTAATTCCATCAGTCTTTACTAATACATTATTCTTAATCACTTACGCCATTAAATCTCTTCAATTACAAAAAAAGTCCGGGTAATGATTCAGACGGTATGAGAGAAGTTCACATCTTTTTGCATTGACAAAACGATTCCCTGTAACCCAGAAACACATGTATGCAATTTAATTTCATGATAGTTGTGTTATAACATTGTTCTTACTACATTTATTGGTGCGCACGGTTTTAAAAGTTCTTGCATATAAGTAATGATTCGCGAGAAATGATCCTTAAAAGTCCTTAAATTTCCCAAATTATAGTAAAATACTCTTAATTTTGCTCTGATCGGTGCTTACTTATTATGGTTTTGTTTAAAAAGGAGAATTATTTTGAAGGTATTTTTTGCGGAATGAAATCGAGACTTAAATCTCATGGTTTTTGCTCCATCAAAAATATTTTCTAATCGTGCTGATATGTTTTAAATTTGAGCTTTACGTGCAAGCTTGCGCCGAATTTTGCTTATGTTTCAATAAAATAGGGACTGCACAGAAGTGTCATTTCCACAGTTAAAAAAATGTTTTTACATAAAGTGTATAATTCTCGTGGCATAATTAAATTTCCTTGCATTCTAATCAAATTGCTAAATTTAAAAAGGGATATTGATACTGTATTGTAAATCTCAATTGTAAAATCCTACTTAAGCTACTTGCATTTAGCCATTTTATGTGCAGTGACTGTAAGATTTTTATGCATTACTTTTACGCTCAAATTGTCTCATCATAAAAAAAACTTTAAAAGGAAAAACTATTCTTGTTTCACATCATTAATATTTCCATTTTCGGAAAAAAGTTGAAGTTAAAAGTTATTTGTAAACATTTCTTTATTTTTTGGATGCTGAACTTTTACGTGTTCTCAATTTTTTGAAGTTTAATTCATAAAACAGCTTAAAAGTCTTTAGCTTTTATGTCGAGAAAAAAGTGCAGAATCGGTGAAAAGTCCGCATGTTGACAATTTCTTTTTAATTTCCTTTTGAACGTGTATTAATGGATCTGTTTGTTTTTCATAAACAGTGAATGCGCTTTAAAGTAACGTGTAGAAATCCATTTTCCTTATTTATTCAAAGCTGATCTTTTATACTTCCACATTTTTTCAAAGTTTAGAATTGCTTAATAGTTCAGAATTTTTATATCAGATAATGAGTTCAGGACTAGAACGTTGAAGATTCTTTCTTTAATTCCTTATTAATTGTTGTGTATAATAAAGAATCTGATAGTATCTTGTTTATTGCTTTTCGTAAATGAAATCACTGGATATGAAACAGCTAATCGAAAAGTAAATAGGAAACGCTTTTTTTAATTTATTAAAAACTCATCTTTCATAGAACCTTATTTTTATTTATTTATTTATTTTATTGTTTAAAACTATTCACATTTTTTAAATTTTTAAATAAGAAATGAGCACAAACTCGGTAAAATACCTGTTGACGATTTGTTTTCAATTTCTCCTTTTCAACTTTTACTAAAGGTTCCGGTATCGTGTTATTGTTTTTCTTAAATGGTTTCACAGGATGCTAAATATTCAATCCAAAGCTAGCCTATAGAAATTCATTTTGCTTACGTTCTCTAAAAAAAAAAAGAAAAGTCATGATAAACAACAACGATCGTTTGGATATCACCTTTTCCACCAACGCCTCCCACTTTCTGCTCTAATTATTCTCAAATTGAGTTCCAACGCATTTTCTAGAAATGGCTTTGAACTAAATTATCTGCTACAAATCATCTAAAGAATTCTGTTTCTATTTTTATTACTATTCGCTATTGTTAGTTTCGGACAGTAAGCATTGCATTAATTGAAGTGTGGTAATGGTGAAACTGATTTGTTCGAGAAAAATTCTTTAGGGTATCAACTAAGAAAACTACGCAACGATTCAATAATGATGAACAATTTTAATAAATAATACTTCAAATTCATGCAAACAATATGAATTTGAAGTATTATTTATTAAAATTAAACACCTTTTTTCCAATTGTCGAATTAATTCATCAGTGCAGGGGAACAGAATTTGCTGAGAAACACAGAGCACTTTCAGAGGTGTCTCAGTTTTCGCCAAAAGCCTTTTTCTGTGAAAATGCGGATTAATTTTTTGGAATGAATTTTTTAATGAAAAACTTGATAGATGAATTATTATATAGCCTGAAATATAGAGAAAATAGCGCAGTGTGAAGATTGAAAAGAACATACTTTTAAAACATTATTTCTCTCTAATAAGTGCTTTTGATTTTGTGAAATGTACATTTTGGCGAACATGTCTTTTTTTTGTTAAACCCACATTTGTGTCGGAATTTTTGCGATTATGGAATTTTGTGAAGGACCTGCTTTGAACCTTAAAAAAACTTTAAACAGACACCTGATTAAAAAAAAAGAAAAAAATTACACACTTTTTAAAAAGAGATTGTCGTTGAAAAGCAAAAAATCTTTTAAGTGATAACAGGGCTCCCACGGCTGCGCCAATTGCTCAAAACTGCGCCAAAACGATTTTTCTGCTACATGCTGCTACAAAATGCGTTTTTTCGGAAAATTTGCGCCAAATCGCGATTTTCGGGGGGGGGGGGGAATCGAAAAAATTTTAGATATATATTTTTTTACTTTAAAATTTACATCAGTTGTTTCATTTTTCCTTTAGTCAACTAATTTTTCACCTTGGAAGTAGTTTTTTAAAGAATATTAGCTCTACCCTCTCTTAAGAACCTCAAATATGGATGAGAAAATTGAACAGAATGAGTGGTGGTATTCCACGCTTGTAGAAGAAAGTGAGACGATTTCTAATATTTTGTAGTATTATAGAGAGAAAAATCGTTCATCTTATCACTATTTATGTTAAGCATTTTATTTAGTAAGTTTTTCTTGAAATAGTGTAAAAAATTTACAATTTCATGGAATGTGGGGAAAAAAAACTTAGCGTTTTTCCTCAGTGCACTTTGGGTTTTCTAATGTTTAGGAAATACTAATCAATCTGAAAAATCAATAACAGAACAGATATTTAAAAGAGTGCTGCTCTATTATAATAATTCTTTAAAATTCCTTAAGCTTACTTTCCACGTGCAAGCAAAGGAGCGCATACGTTCTGCAATCTTTTTGCATCCGCTCCAAAAGTCGGATTTTTTTCATTTCAAGCATTTATAATGTTTCTTCTCAAAGTAAATAAATAAAATTTATTTTTATTTTAAATAAAAACATTGTTTTAAAATATATCTTTGTTCCCGAAAGTGTTTAGAGGTAGTCTTTCAAACGCTGTAAATTTAAACATTGAGTTGCAGCTTTTGTTTCTTTTCTCATTAATCCTTAAGCTCTGTAATCAATATCATATAACCACAAGCAATTAAAAAACATAATTATAAAGAACAAAATAAGTAAAAAAAATCAGTTAAGTTAGAAAAATCATTAAAAAAAAGCATGTATATCTTAATGAATTGATGATCTTTAGCAAACATGTTAAGCAATATTATAAGAAGAAATGGAAATTTTGGTGTGGATGAACGACCTCATAAAAGTACTCTTGCTTAAAGTTTCAATTTTTCAATTGGATTTGAAAGTTATTAAATTATCCTCCATTTCCCTTTTCTTTTAATTCAGTTTAGTTGCTTTCAGAATTCAATAACTGTAGCCCTAGGGCTCTTAAAATTTAATTGTAACTATTACACAATTTTTAAAAGATGTAAAAATAAGTTGTTGGAAAAAAATAAATAAATTATTAGACATTAAATTATCAACATATAATAAAAAAATACAATTTGGTTTTTGAATTTTCTTGCTGCAAAATTATGAAACTCAGCAATTTACTTTTGGTGCCATTTACTTCCAAAGCATTTAAAGCCGCGTACAGACTAGAGCACTAATGGGCGAATGAGCATTTTCGGAGTCACTAACGACTAGTGTGGACGGCGTCCGAACGGGACCACTGTGGCGCGAACGTCCCCCATGCTCGCTCGGAGAGCGGTTTTTGGACGAACCCTTTGAGCTAGTTTGGACGGTTTTGAACGCATTCCGGCGAATAGTGCAGAGATGGAAGACTGGAATCAAGCCGACATTTTTGGCCTCATTGAGAAATACAGAGAGTTCTAAATACTTTGAAACCTTCAAGATTCTAATTACGTCAACCAACACAAAAAAGAGGATGGAAGGAATGAAATATCTAAGCAATTAAATAGTAGCAAAGAAAATTGTGAAAAAAAAAGTAGGAAAGTCATTTCAATTTTAAAATTAAAGTCTTGCCCCAAGTTTCACCCCAAAGTGAAACTGAAAGATATTTGTTGATTAAATTCAAATTTGGGTTTCATATCTATCACACTTTCTCCCATAAATAAAAGCATTATATACACGTAGCGTAACTGTTGCCTTTGTACTTTGAAGTAGAAGAGAAAAGTAATAACAAACCATTAAATACAGTAGTATTAAAGCATTGGAAGTTAAAATAATTAAACAACGTACGTTTTAAATGTTAACTAATTGCAGACGATAATTAATAAATAGAAAATATTGGGTAAATATAAAACGAAATATGCAACAATTTAAACTGAAGCTTTTGGTTTAAAAACATATTTTGAGCTTAAAATATTGTGATACGTTTTTATTTTCAAAAACCTTAATTTTTATTAGTTATTCATAGGTAATGGAATGACACAAATGGATGTCATTCTGTTACTCTGCGATTTCAGTAACTTTAATTCCATAATCGAAAATTTTATTTTCATGTGAAATGTTGAAAATAACTAGAAAATGTTTTGTAATAAAATGCAACTTAATGTACCTTTTTTCTGGCATTAGTTAGCGGATTAATTTTTGCATTATTATGGTTATTAAACATAGTTGCAGTTGCAAGCCACGTCCTTACCACGAAAGGGCTGAGTTTGAAATGTAATTTTAAATTGAAATTTTGATTAATTTTATGTATTATTTAAAATTCATTGAGAAGTTCATAGTTTGAACTTGATTTTTTAATTCGAAATGTACGCGCAAGAAAGAAGTGTTTCCTAGTGACCCAACATGGCGGGCGGTTTGCACGGAAAGAAGCAAATTGGACTAACTCAAACCCCTTAATAGATCCGCGAAAGAGGGGCATAACGGGGACTCCAAACCCCCATCATCAACCCCCCACTGAGCTAATCTTGCTCGTTCGCCCATTTGTGCTCTAGTCTACGCGGCTTAAGAGACTATTTAGGATTGAAATTTAAGGGAATATTTCTTAATCAGAAAAATAATAAATATCACTGCAGGTGGAAAATCGGATAGACTTCAAACATTATTCGATAAAATTTGAAAGCATATTTAATTCATGCAAAATGTTACTGTTACTATAGTCACAATGGTTAAACCTAAATAAGTACCATTTAAAAAACAAATTTTCATTGATAAATAGTTTAAATAGTTGAACTGAACCTTTCATATTAGTTTCTTTTTGCTTATTTTCTTGAAAGAATAGTGTTTAGCTGCTAAACAAAAAATTAAGGAATGCAATAATTTTTAAAAAGAAGAAAATTTTAAGCTTTCTTCCAGCTATTCTTAACTATTAGCAGAGGAAAAAAAACAAGAAAACTTTTTTTAATATAATCTGTTTTTTGAGAAAAGTATTGAAAAACACCTTTATAAGGGTTATAGGTTTAATTAGTCTTACTTTTTGAATAGGTTATGAATCATTTCGTAAAAAATATTAAAATAATCCAGTTTTGAAATATGGCTGATGTTTACATTTCCTATCATTTTGAAGACTTGAAACTGCTCTTACCCTTGATGTATGAAAATAACATTGCTTTAAAACAGCCATTTAATATTTAAAAAATAAAGAAAAAAAATCCTTCAAAAATGGTACAAAGTTGATATATTTGGCTCCTAGACTGAGACAAAAGTCGATTTCTTCTGCTCCAAACTGATACAAAAGCCAATTTTTTCTGCTCCAAACTGATACAAAAGCCCATTTTTTCTGATCCAAACTGATACAAGAGCCCATTTTTATCTGCTCCAAAATCTGATACAAACTCTGTGAGGCCGGTGGGGCACTGGTGATAGTAAAATATCTTCAAATAAATTGTAAATACATTTCTAAACAATGAACATAAAGCTGTACATAAAAAAAAAAATTACTTACAGTTTAAAATATTTTTCATGATCTGCGTTGTGAAGTAAGTAATTGAACGCATTTTTAATTTTGGCATAAGTAAAAGAAAAAGAAGCTGGGAAAGGGGTGAGGACGCATCTTTCATCAAAACAGTTTATTTTTAAATTATTTCATTTGTTTTCTCATTTGTCTTGATTATTTAGTTATTTAAACAGCCATTGTAAGGGAAGCATTTTTTTTTTTGGTTCGAAATTCACTATTTAAAGGTTTCCGATTTTTTTGTTAGATTAAGAAGAAGGAGTAAAATTTTTCTCTCTTTTTTTTTAAATTTGAATTATGCAACAGTTTTAGCTCAAACGCGAATATTTTTGGCGGAAAAAAAATCCTGTTGCTTAACCCGAAAGAACTATTGTGCTTTCTTACTACTTATGTAAACCCGTTTATGTACTTTTTCAATTTGCAGTTTTATGTGTTTGTGTCTGGCAGCGGAGAGTTTTGGACTCGATTTTAACGCTTCGACATCGGATTGATCAACATGTATCATCATCAACGTTTGTTATAGTAAATAAATCATTAATTCATTGTTTTTACGCAAATCATCAATATTCAATTATTACCAATGTTATCTACTTGGTAACAAGATTTCGTGCTAACGATTCAGAAAGTATTAAAAAATGAATGTCAAAAAAATATAGAAATGCTCCCTTTTGGAAGAAAAAAAAAGCTCCAGTTTGATTTCAAATGTCGGTTTTTAAAAATGAAGCACATTTTTGGCTCCAGAAACTTTTACCTGCAAAGCTTTTTGTTCTATATCAGTATTTTTCCGATAGCGTCCGTCCTTCACCGCGATATGTTGTTTTTTATGTGACATAAGGCAGAACTCATAAAATCTCCGCTATCTGTAAATTCCATGAGGTCTTAGACCTAGAGGATTTAAAAATAGGAAAGAAAAAAAAATGAATTATTCATGAAATTATAATATAATTCCCAATTTTCTTGGGGTTGTTATCTAAGAGGCCTCAATTTTAGAAGGGTCCAATCAAGGAAACCTGTTTCTGAAGAGCCATAAAAGTGATCTCAAGCATAGATAAGTTCGCTGAAAAAAAAGCTATATTCTAGCGGAGCCCATAAAAAATAGATACGAGCAGTTCAGCTCATCTCGTGCATTTCATGGTTGTTTAGGTTATATTGAACCAAGTTTTTTTTTTTTAATATAAATTGAAATTTTTTAGATATCTCGGAAAGAATAGTGTCGGCGAATTTGTCCAACATAAAAAAAAAAAATAATTTCCAAGATCATTACCGTACTTAAATATTCTTGTTATTTATGACGATTTTAGTTCCCTAAAAGCTTTCATATTATCAAGATTATACAGAAGCTCATAATTTATAGGTTAATAAACGATTTGAAGGTTTTCATGAGTTTTGTTAAATTAAAAATGCCGTTTTATCTCGGTCAAAAAAAAAACTTTTTTTTCTTTCTTTTTTCATCAGTTTCAAATGTTCTTTTTTTTAAAGTGATTCTCGATAATCCGAACTAATTAATGATAATGATAAATAAATAATAACAATAATAAATAAATAAATAAAGCGAATTTTTTCCAACCCTGCTCCTACTCTTTTAAAAGATGCCTTTTTAGGCCGTAATTTTGAAAATTTGGTCTTTATATTAAATCTGTAAAAGTGCTTTATTTTCATATCAGAAAATTAAAATCTTTTATTTGTTTGGTTTTAACAGCACTTCGAAGCCCAAAAATGTTTAGCTGTTTTATGAAGTTATAAATGTATAATTTTCGTCCGGTGCATTATTAATGTTGAATTTTCGAGACGGTATTAATAGAAAAGTACATGTTGTCAAAATAGTATTTGATTTTGTAAGACAGCTAGATCCTGCCAGACTACATCAAAACTGCAGACGTCTGGTGATAATTAAATTATTTTAGTAAATTTAACGTTCCGAGTTTATGCAATAGGTCAGAACAAGGAAGCACCTGCCGTTTTGGCACAATGCAACACAACAAACGTTACATAAACTGACGCATTTGCAATTTGATACTAAACTCATATAAATGTGGCTTAGTTGGCCACAAAATGATATATTTAAGCTCAAAAATGTATTATTTAGCTTTTGGCTTATTGAGATAATGTGCAGCTTCATGAATACGTTTCATCTGACATTTTTGCTTATAAATTCTGATGTAAAAAAAGAAAGTTCTTACACTGGTATTCTTTTCTTACACTTATCTTAAAAATCAAGATAAGATAACTTAATTTTTGTGCTTTAAAGGGGCTTTTTCCCGAAATTCACAATTTATTTAGAAATTCAAAAATAATCTTATGTCGGGAAGTAAAATTAAATGAAACTTAATAAATTAACCTTAAGTAATTTTAGAAACATCTTAAGCCTTATATTATCACTCCTTTACCCCATCACTCTTAAAGTGCTGCTAAAAATATTTATATATTCAATAAATCTAGTTTAACTATTAGTGAGGAAATATTCTTGAGATCTGTGTAAAGTTTCTGCACCATCAATTTGCTGCAAATTCTTTTAAATAAAATCTCAGACAAGTTCAAAGAGATATTTCAGTTGCAAAAAGCTGTATAATTGATTATTTTCTTCAGTTTAAGAGTTGCCATTGCGGAACTGCGCTCTTCCATTTCATTATCACTGAAAACCGCGATGTTTTCATCATATTTTATAAAGTCCTAGTGTTTGGATTCTGCTTCTTCAACTTCTTCAATAATCACTTTCTCTCTGTTATGTATTTCTTTAAAGAAATTACACTTTTGAAAACTTCCATATTGTAGCTTCACATACGTCATTATTCCAAGCACTGGAAAGCAATCTCATAGCTCTATGCACAGCAATCTTGAATGCAGCATTTTTTCAAGATTATTTATGGTTTTCCACACTAGTCGTTTTCGACAGAACTTTTCGAGTCTATTTTGATGGAATTGCAACAGCAGGTGAAAGAATTTTTCACTCTACTCTATTACTTGGCCTGATCTTTCTGCTCTTTTTAACCGACTTCACAAAGGAGGAGGTTCTGCATTCATTCTGAATGTATGTCGTGTTTTTTTTTTTTTTTTTTTTGTCCACCCATAACTTCTCACCAGATGACCGATTTCCACGATTATTTTTTTAATCGATCGAGGGTGGTTTCCCGTAGGTCCCGTACCCTCGTTCGAACATATTCGATAATTAGAATAAAAAAAGTTATGGGCAGAAATGTAGTCTTTTTCTTGTTTTTTCAGCCATAACTTTTGACCAAATAAACCGATTTTGATGATTTTTTTCTTTAATCGATAGAGGGTCGTTTAACTTAAATATTGCACATCAATTTGACTACATTTGTTTTTTAGAAAAAAAAAAAAAACATTATAGCAGGGTTCATTCTCCACCTGGAAATCATGGAAAACCTGGAAAAGTCATGGAAATTGATATCCTTTGCAAAAGTCATGGGAAAGTCAGGGAAAATGTATATTTTTGACAAAACCTGCAAAAGTCAGGAATTTTTTCCCTCTGGAGGGAACCTACGCTGGTCGCGATGTCAGATTACCAAGAAAATAAAATGTCCTTCAAAAAACGCGTCCTGCGTGACATCATGAACTGAATAAAAAAGAAACTGAGAAATACAAAGCATTGAAACAAATAAAAAAATTGAAAAAAAAAAAAACAGAATTATAAACTTTCTGTGCAGATAACTGAAAACCTTAATACCAACATCTAAATTTCTGAACTGCCCCAAAATGTATGAGGTCTACTGAACTTTGATTCTATTTAACATGGAAAGTGATTCCATTTTTTCATAATAATTTTATTTATATGTATGTATGTATATAATATTTTATTAACTGTTATTTTTATTTGAATTTCGAATTTATTTCTTCGGTGCCATTGAGCAGTTGTCATTTAATGGATTTTACTATCAGGTCAAGTATTGTATTTGTTTGTTTGTTTTTTTCTAATAGTCCTCAATTAACTCACCTTTCGTTTCTTATAGATGTTTTTCCTTTATGTAATGATGTTTATTATATCGTCATGCCATGAAAGTGCCTACGTCAGCATTTCTCTTAATATTTGTTTAAGTGCGTTACTATAGAGTTAAAAAGCGGATTTGTTCTCACTGGGATCATCTTAATTTTTATTTTATTTTATTTATTCTTTATATTTTATGTTTTATAGTTTTAACTTATAGGTTAAACTTAAATTTAAAAAATAAAATAAAAAAAGATGGATGCAAATATAAAAGCTAATATCTTTTGGCAGTGGTGTGTCACAAAATTTTGCTTTTGAAATTCTATAGACTAGAAATTTTATAGTATAAGTTTGTTATCTTAATGAGCATCTGTATGGATTTGTTTAATATGAGGTTAATATGATTGTATGTATAAAATGTTATGGCGGGCGTATTTAATGCACAAATAGTGCATTTGCTGATAAATATTTTTACTTAGAACGTTAACCTGGAATTTTGCCTTGATCTACCTGGAAAAGTCATGGAAAAATTTTTGGCTATTTGAGTATGAACCCTGTTATAGGTGAATAATATTTTTTCTTTGAATTGTAAAGGCTTAGCTTGATTTTTCTTTGTTGGGAAAATTATTAACAAATATAAAACTCATTGTTAAAAAAGAGTTTGTTGCCATTCATTAGTAATATTAAAAGCAATTATAATTGGAGTTTGACTGAAAGTTTATCTAGGAAGCAAAAATTAAATCCGCCCAGTTTGTTTGCTCTAGTGACCTTTTAAAATCGACTTCAAAACAGAATTTATCATACAAATGATAACTTTTTGGTGCCATTCACTCAACGGTTTTTCCCTTTGATACGGATACTTTAAAAATGAGCACACTTACACTAAAAAGAATAAAATAAAATAAGTTTTTGAAAAAAAGTAGAACCGACTTCAACTTATAAATTGCGCTAAAAAGTGAAAAATAAATGAATTTTTTAAACAACATCGAAACGACTATTAAGCATAATTTTTGATGTCGGTGCAAAATTATGGTAAATTTTGATTTGTAATTACTTTTGTAATCATGAATCAATTAAATATAAGTGGCCAACAGTTTCAATGTAAGGTAACCCATGGTGTAATGATAATTAGACAGTCATAATTTTGCACCGATTTCAAAAATTAGGTTTAAAAGTCGTTTCGATGTTGTTTACAGAATTCTCTTGTTTTTCACACTTCAGCGCAATTTATAATTTGAAGTCGGTTCCATTTTTTTTCGCTAAAATTATTTTATTGCTATCAAGTTTCGAAAGTCATTGTTGAAAAAAATCAGTGTTAAAGGAAATAACATCGAGATAGAATTGAAGAGGAAGGGGTCGGGGACCTGATAAACAAAATCGAGTTATAGTAATATTTGAGTTATCGGACTTATCCCTCTTGTAATTTTTTGTCACGTTCACAAAAGAAATTCTCTCCGAAATTGATCTCTTTTCTTGCGCCATCTAGTGAAAGCTGAGAGAATTGAAATCCAAATGGAGCAAAAATCATCTCTTCGAGCCTATTTGATGATTCTCGAATTATTTTTTAGTAATAGATAAAATAACTTTTTGACCTTAGCCTACAGTTATGATTGATTTCTGTGTTGATTTTATCTCGATTATTAAATTATTTCAGAGCAATACTTCCAAATTAAATGCGTTGTGAAAAAACACTTTATAAAAAAATTTTTGATTAATGGAACCTAGGTTTTCATAAATTTCAACGTCTAAAATGCTTCTCTGAACTGTGTCTTTGGTGAGAGTAAATTGCAGAAGAAAAATTTTCTCCGTTCGACATTTTGTCTAGTCAGGGCCGTCGCGAAGTAAATTCGGTTGGGGGGGGGGGGGGGGGGGGTTGGCTAATTTTGCCGACTGACTCCCAACATTTTGCCGACTATGAAGAAAAGGGAAAATATATATGTCTGTATATACATATATATATATCGCCCGACGCGAAATATGGTGGTATCACTCGCCCCTTCCCCCTCCAAAAAAACTTTTTAGTTTGAAATTTTCATTCAGTTTCAATTTAGCTCGACACTTTTGACTTTAAAAACGCCATTTAAATTCAGCGCCGGATCTTCAATTTTTACGAGGCGGGAAATGACATCCAACTTCCCTGAAGTGTAACAATAACAATAAAATTAAAAAAAAAAAAAAACTGAATTGGGGTGAATTTATAAAAAGAAAGATTAATTTTACACCGAGTTCTTAATTTGCAAATTTTTTAGCTTTATTTACTATCCCTAAAAACGCAATTTTAGTTTAACTTTGGCCATGTTAGTGGAAGAAAGGGGGAGTGCGAGGGCTTTCCCCCGGAAAGTTTTTGAATTTTTATCCTAAAAAATCATTTTTCATCAGCTGGGGGCCGTTGGGAGAAGAAAGCCTATCCCGGGAAAAAATTTAAAAACTCAAGTCCTAAAAACGTAGTTTTAGGGAGGCGATCCTTGCTGACGATAGAGGTGCAGGGAGGACTAGTTCTCCATAAAGAAATGTTTAAAAACTGACCGCCTAAAACGATAATTTTAGGATTTCTTCGATAACATTAAGTGATATTAGGGGTAGCGTTTCTCTCAAGAGTTTTTCTACGAAACTTGACTACCTTTGCAAAAGTTGGGGAAAGAGGAACTCAGGGGCTTTCCCCGGAATTTTTTTCAAATTGAAGTTTTAAAAACGCAATTTTAGACGATTTTCGATGATGATAGGAAAGGAGGGAGGGGGACTCAGGGATTCACCCCCACTGAGTTTTATAAATTGAAGCCTTAAAATATCATATTAGGCTATCTCTGAAGAAGTCAAAAGACGGGTTTTCGGTTTATCAGAAAATTTTCAAAATTAAAATCCTAAAAGCGTATATTGGATCAATTTTGTTGACTTCGAAGACGGGAGAAGAGGGTATGGGAAATCCGAGGGTTCTCTCCTGGAAACTTTTTCAAATTGAAAACTTAAAAGGAAAAAAGAAGGAGTTTGGGGAGGAAATGAGGGTTTCTACCAAAATTCTTCTCGAAATTAATGTCAAATTTAGACTATCTTCAGTGCCATTAGAAAAAAGATTAGCTCATGCAGGGTCAATCAATGTAAAATCATTCAGAAAAAGGGGAAAACGTTGCTCGATGTTTTTGATTTTTTTGAAATTTTGGCAGTCAATTCATTGTTATCTTGAGACCTCAAAACAAGAGTTTAAAAGTTTTTTAATTCAGCCATAATTTTTTATTACAGCCATTTTCAAGTCATCTTTAGTGTTTTTTTCATGAAAATACTGCTTTACATAAATCTTTATAACTTTTTTATTTCAGAACATTTCAAAATGATTTAGAAACCAATATATTCCGTAATAAATGAGAAAATTTTTGCTTTCGGTTTCTTTTTTGATATATTTTTTAAAAAATACGGAAATGGAGTTTGAAAACACCATTTTCAAACCAAAAACTTGCGTTTTTCACGTTAAAATTTTTAATGGAAGAAAGTCAGACTCACCTGTACATTTTTTCCCTTGAATAGATAGATACCTTTTGGTAGTTTCATCAGAAGCAGTATGAAAACAGTCGGAGACATTCCTTTATTTTGTAGAATTAGCCAAACTTGGCATCTCGCTGTAGAAATGCTAACTTTGAGACTCAATATCTAAAAAGGGACTGAATTAAATTTTAGGGGAATAATCTTCTTATAGATATAAATATGTAGAAAAGTTTTTATAAGTGATATAGATGTGGTTATAGAAATACGGGCACCTCGAAGTCACAGGGTTCGTACGGTCCTTAAAGGTCCTTAGAAAGTCCTTAATGTTCATTTTCATTTTTAAGGCCTTAAAAAGTCCTTAAATAAACCTTATTTTTTATTCTAAGTGCTTAATGCTAAAATAAGAAGGTCTTACAAAAGAAGACAATCTTTCGCATCCTTCACAAGAATCAAACTTCTTTCATTTCAACTACTTAATCGAACCTCAAATTGCGTTTGCTCGGGTCCGGACCCAAAACGGCGGATTGGCAGAACCAAAAATGGGGGATTTACATAAACATCAACTCATTTTTACTTCAAATTACAGTGCTTTTTCAACTAGTAGATAAATAAATAACTTTTTTGTTGTTGTTGTTAAAAAGGTACTATAACTAAATTGATGTATATATATTTTTACAAAAAAAGTGTTCATGGATTTTGATAAAATGCTTCAAACTATAACACCCAATTCAGTTAAAATAAACTTGTACCCACCCACATGGCAGCTCCCAATTTGCTATCTCCTGCAATTGTGTGAAAAAGAAAATCAAGCTACATCTTTAAAAAAAAAAAATGTTAGGAGAGAAATCGAATCAAAGCACCAAACATTTGTACAAAATGCAATGGTGCCCAATAACCGTGCACAATTTAAGACCACTGAAAAACAAATCGCACAAGTTCCCTCATTTTGCTTTAAAAAAAGGAAAGAAAAGAAAAGGGAATAAAATTTGAAAAATGGATTGATTTAACAGTTTCTTAAATTAATATTTTTTCTGATTTTACAAAAGAAAAATTCGGGAATTTTAAAAAAAGGGCCGAATTTCAGGATTTCAAATTTGGGATTCGATACTATATATTAAGTTTAGTTACAAAGTAAATAATAAAAAAATTACATGAAAATTGTTACTAAATCATCTACATTCTAAACAATTTTTAATAAAGCAACAAGTAATCAGTAAATAAATATTGCTTTTGAAATTTTTTTTTAATTTAAGGGAGGAAAATACTTCATAGAAGCATACCGTTGACATCTAGCTCAATAAAAAAGATACATTTGACTAATATGTAAGCAAAAAAAAAAAAAAAAACTTTCAGCTTTGTATGATTATCGCTTATTTATACTGTTAAAGGTAAAAGAATGATTTAGTTTTATTATCATTTTTCATACGTCTTACACTATAATAAACGCCGAGTTGCCAGCTCTCCCGATCGCTTTTCAGCTGATCTTTTGCTAAACAGTTTGTTCTCCTATTGTTTTTTTTTAGATCAAATAAATTCCTAATTTTAATAATAAATTTATTAATTTGTTTTTTAAAAGCAATGTTTTAATATTTAGTAAATTTTTAGCGACCAATTTGGCTTCGCGATCGTTCGTTGCGGGGTTTTGTTGTGTGGGTGTGTTATGATATTTGCTGCATTAATCAAAATTTGTATCTCGTGAAATTTCTTAATTTGCAGTAAATTGAAGGAATCGACAGTTTTTTAAAACCTATACACCGTAGCTGCCAAAATGCTCGGTTTTCTCCAAGTTTTTCTGATTTTATTTGTGAACTTCGAAAATCCGATTTTTTGCAAAAAGATACGATTTTTCAAGCTGATGTACAAATATTTTTATCTAAAGGGATTGTACTACAAAACAAGAAAAAATTTTATGGAACTTTTAAAAAGATATGTATTAATTTACATGAATTTTCATAACTTATAACACAAAAATGTAAAAACCTATTTTTTGGAAACTTGCTAACATCTAGCACGTGCTTCACCGAAAATTGCACGCTGCTTTTGAGATTTCTGTCTTTTTTGCATCCTGTAAATTTATCAATTATTTAAAAAGTTGACAGTTGCTTTAGTATTTGCAGCCTGCAGCCTGCATGTTTTATTTTTATTTAAAAAATTTTGTTCACTTTTTGAAACTTTATTTTAGTTAAATTTTGGTAGTTACTATTTGAGAGTAATGTACTAAGTTTTAAGCGAATGCACTCCATTTGTTTTTATTTGTATGTTGTTTCCAAAATGAAATATTTTAACACATCTAGATGCGATTCTTGCCGTTTAGGCTGAAAATAATCCGTAATAGTGGATTATTTTTTAGTCATTGAGTTCAAAGTGAATGCAGCATCTTCTAGGATTGAAATACGTTGCAAGTTTTTTTCTTGGTCTTTATAAGAAAGAAAATCGTCTTTCACTATTTGTAAGCTCTCCATTGCAATAGTGAAAGAAGGGACGGGCTGTGCTTCCGGTTGTTTTTGTTGATCTTCATCGGCTGACGAAAAGTATAGAAGGAAAAATATTGCTTAAGTTTAGAAAAAAAAAATTTTTCACATTCCAGGGAAAACGTAAAATGCAGGAAATTTCATGTATGACAAACTTACAATCCGGATTAAATTAACATTATTAGTATACGGAAAATCAGGGACCTGATGAAAAAAACTTAAAATGCGGGGAAAACGTAGATTCGGGGGACGTAAAATCGGGGTTTCACTGTATGTATCTAAAGAATTAATTTGTTTTAAAGTAATGTTTTAATATTTAGTAAATTTTTATCAAGCAATTTGGCTTCACTATCGTTCGCTGTGGGGTTTTGTTGTGTGTTAGATGATGGATATTTGCTGTGTTAATCAAAATTTGTATCTCGTGAAATTTCTTAATTTGCAGTAAATTGAAAGAATCGACCTCTTCTTAAACCTATACACCGTAGTTGCCAAATGCTCCGCTTTTCCCTACTTTTCCTGTTTTTTTTTTTTTTTTTTGTGAACTTCGAAAATTCGATTTTTTGCAAAAAGATCCGATTTTTCAAGCTGATGTACAAGTATTTTTATCTAAAGGGATTGTACTACAAAACAAGAAAATTTTTGAAGAAACTTTTTAAAAACACATGTATTAATTTACATGAATTTTCATAACTTATAACGCGAAAATGTAAAAGCCTATTTTTTGGGAACTTGTTAACATCTAGCACGTGCTTCGCCGAAAATTGCACGCAGCTTTTAAGACTTCTATCTTTTTGAATCCTGTAAATATATCAATTATTAAAAAAGTTGACAGTTGTTTTAGTATTTGCAGCCTGTAGTCTGCTTGTTTTATTTTTTATTTAAAAATATTGTTCAATTTTTTTGAAACTTTATTTTAGTTAAATTTTGGTAGTTACTATTTGAGGGGAATGTACAAAGTTTTTAGCGAATAAGCTCCATTTTTTATTTGTATGTTGTTTCCAAAATGAAATATTTTTCTCAAGTTGAAAAACTTTTTTCAGAATTTTTCTAAGCTCTTCTAAATAATTTTAAAAAATTATTTATGTCAGAGATAAAAATTTAAGTAAGCCTAAATTGAGATGCTGGCAACATAAGTTAAGTAAAGTGAAAAGAAACCTAAATTAAACACAAATTCTCAAGACAAAGTGCAGCGTTTTCTTTGCCTTTTTTTTTTTAAATTTAAATTGTTCTTTGATTTAAGTTGTATTTTATAGCACTAACCATTTCTGATAATTTTTCATATCATGATAATTTGCTTATATATGTTCAATGATTGTGTTAGGTGCTTCTGTTATTACTAGCTCCAATAATTATTTAACTCCTTGACTGTATTGGACATTAGAAAAGCAACAAGTCAAAGATAGCTCCATAAAAGTGTTTGTGTTGTGTTCCTAATAAAAATACGATGTTAAATAAATTTCCCCTTTCAATAGTGCTTCCTTATGGAATAAACATAACAGTTTGTATGTTTGGAAAGAAATGTGAGGTCCTTAAATTTTTTTGTAGGTCCATAAATAGTCCTTACAAAGTCCTTATTTTTTGTTTTGCCAAAAGAGTACGAACCCTGAGTCAGGCAAAAAATCACATGCCTTTCCGCCTTTTTTCATATCTAAATGTCGTCATACTGCCTTATTTATTTTAATCAATGCTTCAAAAGGTTTATAAGGTCTTCCAAGGTTTAAAATCTACTTACAGCGACACATAAGCGAAAAAATCAACGATCAATGTTAAATTTCAAAATCCATGTTTTTTTTGTTGTATTGAGCCAACACATAAGCATATCATGTCTTAACTAGTATTCTTTTATTGTTAAACTAACTAAATGATTTGACGAAGGACAATTAGTCATGTAGTCTAATGTTTATATTTTTCGAATATTCAAATTTTGCGTCTGAAACGGTAACTTTAACTAATGCAGAGTTCAACGTGAAAACTACCCCCCCCCCCCCCCCCGCGCTACCTTGTTTAAACACAAGCAAAACAATTTAAAAAGGAAGCAATAGTAATACATAAATTAGCATTGGATTTTTATTTTTTAGCATTGGATACATAAATTAGCATTTTCTTCGTTTGACAAAGAGTGACTTAGCGCTTTTAATAAAAAGCTAAATTAGTTGCTGTAGTAATTAAATTAGAACACGATACATTACTTTCCGCAAGAAGTAAACAAAATCAGGGTTCGTACGGTCCTTAAAGGTCCTTAGAAAGTCCTTAATGTTTAATTTCATTTTTAAGGCCTTAAAAAGTCCTTACTTTTTATTCCAAGTGCTTATTTATTTACTTTTTTTTTTGTTAGCATAAGAAGGTAGCCCTACGCTCTATTTATTTTACAATCTTTGCAACCCTCACAAGAATCAAACGTCTTTAATTTCAACTACGGTACTGCACCCCAAATTTGGCTTGCTCGGAACCGGCGCTTTGCCGCTTTTGGAATTAGCCGTACTTCGGAACCCGACCGAAAATGGTGGTTTTACCTAAACATCAATGACATTTTTACTTCAATTTGCAGTGCTTTCTTGACAGGTAGATGCAGGCCCATCATTTCAAAAATTTAAAAAACGGACTTTTAAGGACTTAAGAAAGAAAAAAAAAAAATAGTGAAAGGTGCACCTAGAAGCCAATTTTCATTTTTTAATGTAGTAGGTTTTCTAGTTCTATCTTGGCTTCCTGAGTTTAGCTCATGTAAATTAAAAATATATCTACAAGATTGCTCCTTTTTGACTAAAAATTTACTGCCATTTATTGATTTAACAGTTTCTTTAATATTTTTTCTGATTTTACAAAAAGTGAAAAAAAATCTGGCATTTTGGAAAAAGGGCTGAATTGTGGGATTTCAAGTTTGGGGTTCGATGCTATTTATTAAGTTTAACTACAAAGTAAATAAAGAATTTTTTCATGAAAATTTTATTTTGAAAATATAAACTTTAAAAAATACGTCTAAAATTTAAAACTACTAAATAATTATTTCTCTTATAGTATATTAAGTGCTGAGTTGCCAAGCACTTAATATACTGTAAGAGAAATGCTTTTCGATCGCTCTCTCGATCGCTTTTCAGCCGATCCTTTGCTACACAGTTTTCTCTCTCTCTTTTTTTTCTTTGATTACATGAATTTTCGTTTCGAAAAAAATAATTCATCAATTATTTTTTTAAAGCAATGTTTTAATATTTAGTAAATTTTTAAAACCAATTTGGCTTCGCGATTGTTCGTTACGGCGTTTTGTTGTGTGGGAGATGATATGTTTGCAGTGTTAATCAAAATTTGTGTCTCACAAAATTTCTTAATTTGCAATTAAATTTAAGGAATCAACAGCTTCTTGAAACCTTTACGACATAGCTGCCAAGTTCTCCATTTCCGTTTAGTTTTTTCCCTCTTTTACTTTTAAACTGCGAAAATCCGATTTTCAAGCTGATGTATTAGTATTTTTCATCTGAAGGGATTGTGCTACAGAGCGTAGATTAATTTTAAAGACGAGAACAACTTTTCAGGAACTTCTTTAAAATAGATGTGTAAATTTACAGGAATTTTCATAACGCTTTACATATGTAGTTTTTAAAAAAAAAACTTATTTTTTGGAAACTTGGCCAACATCAAGCACGTGCTTCGCCGAAGATTGCGCGCAACATTTGATATTTCTATCTTTTTGCATCCGGTAAATATATCAATCATTTTAAAAGTTGACAGTTATTTTAGCATCTGCGGCCTGTAATCTGCTTGTTTAATTTTTTATTTTAAAAATTTATTACATTTTTTAAGCTGTATTTAAATTAAATAATAGGTAGTTACTATTTGTGGGTAATGTACGATGTTTTAAGCGAATCAGCTTATAACTGTGCAAATTTTTCCTTTGGATTTTTTTTTTTTTTTTTTTTTTCAAAATTGAAATATTTTTTCAAGTTCAAAACGTTTTTTTTTTAAAACTTGACTTTGAAGTTTGCCAAAAGTCCTATTCGGGTACATTTAAATCAGTGAGAAGCAAAGGGATGTAATTGACCAAAAATTGATTCCGAGAAAAACACGTCCAAAGTTTGGGTTTATGGGAGCTTTACTGCTATTTTTTTTTCTAAATCATGTTGGGGGGCAGCATCTGCTAAGGCCACTTCTAACATCTCTTGCCACAATACAGAACAGTGCTTTCCTTATCATTTGCACTTTTTATCTCTAAACTTTCAATTTTATCACTTACACCCCTTTGCTTCTAAGTGCCTCATATGTATTACTTGGAGGAAAACTGGAAAAGAAGTACCAGAAGAGTCAATAAGTAATAAAAATATTATTTGAAAACAGTAATTCATGTCTACCAGTTCGTATATTTTAGTAATATGATGTGTAGATTGTAGATTTTGTAAGTTGTATGATTTTGCTTTCAAATTTTAATGTTTTTTTTAAAGTAAAAGAGTAATTTTGTTAACAAATTTAGAAGTTTTTTAAAGACTGAAATTAAGTTAAACTAACATTTTAATTTAAATCATAGAAAATTTAAATCATCATGTCTTTTTTCCTTTTATTTTTTTTTTCATTTCCCCCCTCTCCCTTTTCTGCTTTTCTGTTTCTCTCTCTCTCTCTCTCTTTTTTAGCCTTTTATTATCTTTAAATGGAGTTAACCCTTTTATATGAACGTTTTTTTTTTACTTCAATAGTTTTACTGGACCGAAATACAGATTATTTTCGTGATTATAAAAACAAGTTTTTTAAGCTTTTCTAAATAATTTTAAAAAATGCTTCAGAGAAGAAAAAATTTCATGACAGAAATAACATTTTACATTTAAGCCTTGTAAGCATAAATTCCACCAGGGAATAAAGGTTTGACAGAGAGTAAGAGCAGTTCGTGTTATCAGTTGCACAATTAAGAGCAAAAAGCTGATACGTTTATGATTTAAAATAAAACTCAATTAACAAAGTTTAGCTTTATTCAAATCTGAATCGCTTTTGCTTTAGTATTTGTACTTTTATGCACTATTAAGTAAGCCTAAATTGAGATAATTGCACAAATTCTCTAGAAAACGTGTAGCATTTTCTTTGACAATTTTTCATTTAATTTGATAATTACACTCTCAGAAAAATTCGTCTTTATACACTACATTATTCCTCATTTTTCAACAAACAATTTCCGTACCCCTTGAGAACGAACTTTTTCCGTTTAGTCTCTGCACGCATGCGTATTCAACAATCTCAGCTATACAATCAGAAGTCGACAAGATAACGAGTTTAGCCTAACCAGTTTCATTCCGCCAAACATAAATGCAGGTATGGGTAAGTTCTTATTTCAGATTTTGATTTCAGTAAGTTCTCGAAAATATGAGTCAACTTTTAAAGTTTTTAGCTATTGATTGAGAGAAAAAATGTCTTAAGGTATTCGCCTATTCACCTTGTGTTTATTTTCCCTATGAAACACGATTGCTATGGTTGATTATTTTCTAAAAGATTAAATCGAAGTCGAATGTTTTACAATGCTATAAAAAGTTCGTTTTCTTAAGCTTTCAATAAGTAATATCTGGTCTACCTGCAAATTTCAATAAGAACTCTATATCTTTTATACAAAGTTCCCACGGTCCTTGAAAATCCTTGAATTTCATTTAAACCACTCGGGAACCCCAAAAAAGCTTGAAAACGTCCGTAGGAAACTTGAAAAGTCCTTGATCTTTCGGAAAGGTCAAGCTCGTAAAAGTAAGTAAAAATTTCCGAGCAAAGAACAGCTAGCAAAATTCCAATCCCCCTTTCAAAAAATAAAAGTGATTCTTGAAATCTTTTAGTGTGGTGATTCCTGACTTCCGAGTGCATTTGTTCAGAGATCAAAAGTTAGCTAAATTTTCGTATAGTTCGGCCGGAGTCTGAGTTTAAACGGTTCTGCTAATGTGACCGAACCGATGATTATTTTTTGAACTGGCTCTTATCATCAATACTTGTCTTTTCATTTACTGCCTAAAATGCCGGGAAAATGCGTGTTTAGCCGTCACCACCGAGATTGGACAAGGCTGAGCAGCTTCTCCGGGGAAGATGCATGAGTCATCCACAGCAGACCTGCCGACGCGGACTAAACTGTTGTTTTTTTTTATAGCCATCTTGTCCTTGTGCGAATTTGAAGATCGATTTATCAGTCTTGTGCTTAAGTTTTCGTTGTTTTAAAGTTTTTGTTGTTGAGTTTTTATTGTTTCATCTGTTTTCTACTATTGTTATTTATGTTTGGTGTGTAGTTTGAACATGCCGTCGAGGTGCTGCGTGCCTAATTGCAAAGGCAATTACGATAGCAGCAATATTAAGGTTTCAGTGTTTAAGTTTCCATCGGAAGCGGAACTAAAAGAAAAGTGGTTACGAGCGATTCATTGAAAAGACTTATGCCCCAAGCAAATCATCTCGAGTGAGTATTTTCAATTTTTCTTGAAGTAATAAAGCTTGTATTATAATGTTATATAGCGGAAATAATTGGGTCATTCCATAGGATTCATTGCGCCGTTATTAACGTTTTACAGAAAAATTATGCAATATTTGAAAGGTTTTTAACTAAAAAAATAGTGAACAATACTTCAAATATCTATTTTTATGCCTCTTGATTAACATTAATATAAAGTTTCTACTGGAAGGCAAAAGTTGTTTTTGTTTATAAAAATTATAAAAGTGCCACAAACGGAAATTACAATTAAAAAAAAACATTTTTTACTGAAGATGCTTTTTGACTATTTATGAAACTTTTCATGTAATGATATTTTAATAACTGATACATAAATATACACTACGTATCAAAATTATTTTTTAAAATTCTCATTAATGAGTACTAATTAAAATTACTTTTGTTACACATGGGACATCTGGTGAAAAACAAAAACTGTAATAAATCTTTTAATAAATATTAATTTCATTAGAAATGCCAATCAAAACAAATTATTTGCAATTTTGCATATTGAAAACGAATAAATATGAATCAATTCGTTAACCTTTAAAATTATGTATACGATTTAATATTTTTGAAAAATTACTTCTCTAAGATGTGAAGTTGAAAGCTATGCAATGACCCAATAGTAATTGTATTTGAGTTATGGCTACTACAAGTTTTTTAACTTTAATCATTGTAAGAAAACAAACCCTACGTAATTTAATATTCATGAATAAACTACTGTTTCATTGGTAAATAGAAACTTCCCTTAAGTTTTTCAAAAAATTAATTAAAATTTTACACAAGTAATTACTTTTCTTGAATTGATAGTTGTTTTTCAATTCATATCATTTATTTTTTTTTTTTTGCAAGGCATAACATATCATATTTTGTTACCGTCATAATGTTAAAATCAGATAATTGAAATTTTTTCAATTGTAGTTAAGACAGAGCATTTTAGATTTGTCAATACATATATTTGCAGCAGAAAATATCAGTTGCTATTACGCTAAGGAGCCGTTCATAAATGACGTCACGCTTTTTTTCCCATACATTTGACCCCCCCCCCCCCCCCTTTGTCACATGTCACGCTATTTTGCATAATGCATGTTGTCACACTTCTTGCTACCCCTCCCCTCCCCTTGTCATATTTTGTCACAATTTCACGAGCCCCCCCTCCCCCTCGAAGCGTGACATCATTTATGAATGATCCCGAAGTAATGTAAAAGATCACAATTGTTGTAAAATTAGTCTTTTTTTTTTAACTTTTAGCTTTGTTTTTAAATTTGTACTTTGTCATTAAGTGAAAAGCTTTTAAAACTCTGTAAATTTTTTAGAAGCTTTGTATACCCATAAAGAAATATTTTAAATTAAATTGCCTTGACAGAGCATTCTATTTCAACACTGCTAAATTTAAAACTTCAATATTTTAGTATTACAATTTATAACTTATAAATGGATATATAATCAATGGCATCAGTGATGTCAGTAATATATTATTTCTTTGGAGCTTTGTTGAAATCATGTAATTAGACTTACTTTTGCTTAGGATTTTTTTCGAAGACAACCCTATATGTATATATATTATATTGATAACGAAGAGTTATATACAATTGAAGAACTAAGCAGAAGAATATGTTAAATTATATTTGGAAAATATTGAAATTTTTGGATTTGAGAATGTGTTATGGTTAGCTTTAAGTATCGAAACTTTGTTTACCTTGTCAATTAAATACAGTAGTTTTCAATAAAGAGCAAATTTTCTAATAAATTTCTTATCTTTGTAAAAATTCTTTGTTTTTCTCTTAAAAAAATCACTTAACAATGTTCTTAAAAGAAACCCTTCTTCAATTTACTTATAAATATTAAAGTATGTTATGTATAGGGATGAAATGGATATTCGGCAACTATCCAGTACCCGACTGTGTAATTTTTTTTATATGTATATTCTTATAAGATGTAACTAAATTCTGAATTTTTTTATAGGTTTGCCAACTACATTTTCAGGATTCTGATATTGAGAAAGAAACATCTATTTATTGCAGCAAAACTGGTGAACTATTAACTGCAAGTTTATGCCATCCACGTTTAAGGAAAGGTGCAATACCTTCAATACTGCCTGGATGTCCATCCTATCTCTCAGATACTGGAACCGGACAAGAAAGAGAATCCCCTGCTGAAAGAAGTCTTCGACTAGAAAATGAGCATCTGCAGTTAGCTATTAAGATCAGCAAAGAGAATAAAAAAGCCGACAATGAGCGTAACAGTTTTTCTGATTATCATGAGTTTGTGAACAGTTTGAAAACATTCAAAACATCTCCTTTTTGGACAGTCATATGCAAGGAAGAATTTACAATTTTTGCTCATATAAACTCTTCTGCTGTGCCTTCTATCACTTCATCTGTGTTAATCACCAAGAGTCTTAATTTGAAAGCTTTTTTTGAATCTGTGGAACTTAAAACTTGCGACAAAGTTCAACTTCAAAATTAACAAACAGCTTGCAAGACATTTCAGTTCTTCTGGATTATGTTGAAGCTTTGTCAGAGGAGAAAGTTAAGAAAAAGGACTTTCATTTTGATCTCATAGAGACTCTTGGATAACTTTAATGATGAAAACTTCCAAGAAAAAGCACAGTTCTTAAAAGAGCAAATATCACTACTGAAATATCAAAAACAACAACTTAGATATTCGCCTCATCATATTTTCTACTCTGATCTATTCCATATCACCTCATGCATACAAGTTTCTTCGAAGCTCCGAAACTGTAACTTTACCTCATCCAACAACTATAAGAAGGATAATATCAAGCTTTAATGCAAGCCCTCAAGGTGAGCAGCTGGAAGGAAACTTCCTCAAATACATCAAAGAAAAGTTTAAGCATTTAAATGCTCAAGATAAAGTAGTCATGCTAATGATGGATGAAATTCACTTAAAACCCTATTTTGATTTCAAAGGAGGGAATGTTGTTGGGGCTGCTTTTGACAGTACAGCAGCTGCAACAAGTGCTCGTTTTTTCATGGTACAAAGCTTAACGTCAAGCTATAAGGAGGTCGTATTTGTACTTCCTGTCAAGACTTTAGCTGCAGAAACCCTGCATAAAGTAATTAAAAAGGCAGTTCTTGGCCTTGAGGAAATTGGATTCAAAGTAGTGGCAGTTGTGAGTGATAACAACTCGATAAACAGAAAAGCAATGATGTTCTTTTCCAACACACCACAACTCTTGACAAAATACAATCATCCTGCAGATTCGGAGAGGCCTCTATTCTATGTCATAGATGCTGTCCATATTTTCAAGAACATTCGAAACAACTGGCTGAACCAAAAGAATGACAGACAGTGCATGTTTTATCCACGTTTTGATCTTGCAAAATCCCATATTATTACAAAATTAGAGACGGCAAGTTTTAAAACATTGAAAGATTTGCACGCTTTGGAGCACACTAATATAGTGAAATTTGGTTACGGACCGAGTTTAAAGGCATTAAATCCGACGAATCTGGAACGCCAGAATGTGAAGCTTGTTTTACAAGTCTTCAATGAGCATGTCATTACAGCTCTTAATAAGTTTGGAAAAAACACAACTTAAATTATTGTGAGCCAACTGCAGAATATATTGCTTTAATTCTGAAATGGTGGTCTGTCGTAAATGTGAAAACTCCTAACAAGGGCAAGAGGTTGAAAAATGTTCTGATGGAACCTCTAACTACTTCACCTGATGATGAAAGAAGAGTTTTCCTAAAGCAGCTTATTGATTGGATGAATATTTGGCAAGACAGTAATCCTGCCACTGGTAAGTTGACTTCCGAAACACATACAGCACTCGTTCAAACCAGCAGTGCACTTTTGGAACTGTCAACTTATTGCTTTGAAAAGCTTAAAATGAAATATTTATTAACTGGCAAAGTACAGACGGATTCCTTAGAGGAGAGATTTGGCAAGTACAGGATGTTGTCTGGCTCTCAATATAATATTTCAGTGAGGCAACTCTTCGAGTCTGAAGCAAAACTTAGGCTACAAAATTATTTGCCTCTTACACTGAAGTCAGCAGAATTTAGTGACATTGAAGTGACCAAATTTACTGTAAATACACCAGAAACCGAAAGTACTGCTTTTACAAATCCTCTGTCTGCAGTGGTATCAGTAAGTGAACAAGATTTTAACAACATTGATCCTAAGTTACCTCTATTAATTTATATTGCAGGATACTGTGTTTACACTATTTGTAAAACAACTCACGATGGATAGGAATTTAGAGATTAACGATATGTTTAACCATATAACAAATTTAGACAGGGGAGGGTTAAAATTTCCTAATGCCAATGTGGTAAAAATTGTTTGTTTCACTTATATAGTAGGCCAGAAACTTTTATCTAGAGAACATGAGAGCAGTTTTTTAAAAGTTTCAAATCAGCGCTTTTTTATGTCTGAGCAGGCATTAGCAATCATAAGTGAAGATGAAATTTTTAGTGATGCTAATAATTGCAGATCAGGTTATTCCAATCAAGAAATTATAAAACGCATTGTGTGGAGAACCACAAACATTCTCTTAAACAACTATTGTCATGAAAAAAATGATATTCCAAAAAACATTCCAAAAAAGCGTAAATTACAAACTTTAGAAAAATGAACTTTACTTAAAATATTTTTGAATGAAATTAATTTATACATTAATTTTATATTTTAATTTTAAAATATTTTAAGTTGGTTATTAAAAATATCAAATTACAAATTTATACTTCTGTTTATTGCAATAATTATTACAAATTACTCTAGTTGTACAATTGTAAAGAAGTTAAAACTTTTAACTTTCTATCTTCTAATGATACTTTTGATATTACATTACCATTGATTTTAAGTTTGTTGACTTTTGATCAGGGTTTGTTGATTTAAATCAGCTTGATTTAAATCGTTCCTACCAAAAAATTTTCTATAAATTGATTTAAATGTTTGAAAGTATAGTTTTAAACATAAAATGCGTTCCATTTACAACCTCTATTTCAAGCAAAATTACATAGATCCCTTGTGTGTGTGTATTACATATTTCATTGCTTAAGAACTAATAATTATTATTTTTTTAATTTGCTGTATTATTCTTACTCTTCAGATGTCTTAACATCAAAGCGTAATTGATTAAACAATTCATATTGCAGTTCATAGTAAAAAAAATAAATCATGAACCCAGCTTTTGATGCATAGATATTTTGTTTTAACTTATGTGCAGAAGTTTCTTCTATTTTATATGACTGTTGGCTGTCGTCTTACTGCAAAATAAAGATTTATTTAATGTGCTATGATGAAAAATAAGCTACTTGAAAATAAGTTTCTAAACAATCTTTTATTAATTGCCAAAATCCAAATATTACTAAATGTAATGTATTGTCTGAAGTATGAAGGTTATACCATTCTCAAAATAGATGACACGCTGTGTATGTATATATATGCATACATATATGTATATCTCAATGTATATATTTTTAATGGATATAAAATAAAGATATTTTATTTATTTTTAACTGTTGCATGTTACTTTGTAACGTTTGCACTGAAACGTACTCAAAAACTCTTATCAGTTATTCAATAATACATAAATGCACACCCAATATATATATATTTCATGATTTAAATAATTTTTAATTCCTTTTATGTTAAAATTTGCAACGAACTAACGCTATAACATGGATTAAGACACATGGATTAAGACGATTAATCAGTATACTGTTCCTTTGCGATGTAAACATTTCGGCCAGTAAGGGAAGGTCTGCTCGGCATGACTCATTCCTCCAGCGCTCAGGCCTTGTCCAATCTCGGAAGTGACGGTTTAGCCCAGCGTGGGTTGAAAAAGATCGTTATAAGGTTTGATTTGTTTCTGAATGATTATTTAAGTTTACAAATCGTTTGTTTATTATCTGTTTATCGCAACAATCATAAGAAAGAAATTGAACCTGCAAGTTAAACTTTCATTTTTAAGTCCTATAGCTTTTTTTTCTTTTAAAACACACATGTGCTAAACAATAAGCATCAAAATAGGTCCCATGAAAGTTTTCATTTGGGTCCTTGAAAGCAGATTAGTAGCTAGGTGGGGACAATCGGGAACAGCTGTCCCCGGGCGCGTCAAGGAGCGCCAAATTAATGTTAATTTATTTTAATTTTAAATGCGAAAAGAAAATTATTCAAACTGAAGAGGTGTGAATGTGTTCGACAAAAAAGTGGGAGCATCGCAAATCATATCGGGAATGACCAGTGTAGCACAGGAGTGCGTGGGAAATCAGACAAATAATTTAGCAAAGCCAAAGTGTCCCATATTTCCATTAGAAGTGTATGGTCGCTAATAAAAATGAAAGTTAAAAGGGCTACTTTTTAGAGCTACTTATCATTTAGGAAGCATAAAAGTTTTTTAATTCCCTTTAGGGACACCCCTAGGTCCCCAGGGGCGCAAAATCTTCAGTTGTCCCCGGGCGCTGAAAACCCTAGCTACGCCTCTGCTTGAAAACTCTTGAATTTTTTTGCGATAAATGAGTGAATATATCATCAATTAGTCCTCTGACATGGTGATTCTCAATAATTAAACTATTGTCAAAATTACCAGTATAGAAGGAAAATTTGACTTAATTCAGAATTAAACTTTTGATTATAGCGAGTCTTACATATTTTGGTGTAGGGGGGAGGTATGGGGATAGTGGATAAAAAGAACGTTTGTTATTGTTAGTCATATGGCCCATCAAAATTATTTTGATTATAAAATATGGCTGATATAATTTTTTGAGAACTCATAAACCAGACGGCAACTAGACTGCGGCACCCTGCCCAGTTTATTTTCTTTGTTTTCTTGTCATAATTTTACTTTTCTCTCTTATTTTCTGGTGTCTTTGCAGAAATAAACCCTGAGAGAGGAACTTAGAGCCCAAAGAACAAAAACAATGTGTTGGAAAAGATCTTAAAATTGCGTAATAAGTTATTGTGCTTCGAAAATCTATTTCATCTATCAGTTTCTTGAAAATGTCAAATAAAACTTCTTAAATATTGTAAAATAAAACTTTGTTTGTTGTTTAATTATTCATTGGTGGTTACTTTATTGCTATTGACTTTATCCTGTTATTTTATTGCTATGCTATAAATATGTACACATACATACATAAACTTTTAGTGGCGTCTAAGTATAGCTGTCATTATTATTATTTTTTCAATTTTATTATTTACTTATTGAATAAAGATGGCTGATTCCTTTGTGTAATATTCTTTGAATTGCTATAGTAAATTTATTTGAAAAATTAAATATTTTTTGATGTTGCAAAGATTGATAATTGGCAAAACTTGAAAATTGACTTAGCGAAACATTCGTCACTTAAAAATAGGATGCACCTAAAAGTTCAAAGTAATGTTTACTATATTAAGAGATATAAATAAATAAAACCGGTCTCAAGACATACATATGTGAATGACCTGACCATACTGAAAATTATGCAGATAAGTGCTTTTTTTTTGAATAAAATTGTCTTACATGAAAAATATTTTTAAAATTTAGTATTAAAATAGTAATATAGAAATAAATGGTACCTTATTTATTTTTCTAAATATGGTATCATGGTGACAAATTTTTATAAACCTACTTGATGAGGATTATTATCAATCAATAACTTATATCTCTTTGGCCTCTGGGGGGGGGGGGGGTGAGAGTGGGTATATTTCAAAAGTTGGACTGGTGGTTAATTGCAACAAATTGTCAACTTACATTTTTAGTGAAATTTTTGAAGGTAGGGAGACTGATCAAACCTGTGGTAACTTGTTAACAATTATAGGCTGAAAACACTGAGAAGGTCCTAGCAAACAAATAATCTCACGAAAAGTTTGATATACTTTTCTGAAAAGGAAACTTCCGGAAATGCTGGCTTATAGTATATTTTGCATTTTACTAAAAAAAGATGCTTACTTTATGAAGTTGAAAGCTTCATAGAATTAGCATCTTCCATATATTTCAAAATATATTGCACTTTTTATTAGACTTTCAGGTTCTTCGTTTCATGAATAAAATTTCAAGGCTGAAAGTTGACAGGAAAATGAGAGGGGTCGGCATGTAAACTTCGTTCATTGAGTGTGCTTTCAATTAAGAGTATAGCTTTGTATTGTTTGGAAATTTAGCAGCATACTTGTTTTTTCTTCCTCTATATTAGACTCCACATAAATTTCAATAAAAAATTAATTATTGTAAATTTGATCATGAATGAAAATCTATGATGAAATTTACAATCTCAGTTGTAAATTTGATCATGAGAAGAAAAAACCTTGTACTAGTTGCTGCAAAGTAGAAATAATTTTTCAATTGTGAAAAGTCAGAAGTAATGTGCAGCTTTTGGCGTGGCATTTTATTAATAAGTCCTTTATACGTGTTATAAAATTTTATTTTCAGTGTGCTCTTAGCTGCTACTTAGTCTTGCATCAGGTCGGGTGGGGTATGCCCAAAAATTATTTTTAAGGGAGTAGAGAATAGTGTTTAAAAATAAATGAAAATGGAACTTCTGGAAAAAGGAATTTTTTTAATCAAATTTTAAAAAACCTTTAAAATACATTATTTGCAGATGTAGCGTTATAAGAGGTTTTTTTCATTGCAATTTGTTAATTTTCTAGAAAGTAATGAATGAAAAAAAAGTCGAATTTTCCATCACAAAGTCACCTTTAAAATTTTTTTTTTTTTCACCATTTGAAAGTGGGCATCTTATTACTCTAAATGGCCTTTTTCTGAAAACATTCTTTAAATTTTGCAGAAATAAGTTGTCAGGATTCATTATATTTTATAATACTAGAGAAATTTAGAAAACCCCTCCAAAGTATAAAATGCCCACTTTCAGATGGTGAAAATAGAATTTTGTTGTGCATTAAGCAATGAAGATTTTGTATTCTAAGTTTCTCCATGGATTAATATGGAATTTTTGAATTTGAGAAAGTGACTGTAGAAGTATAAATGATACGGCTTTTTTCAATCTGCACAAAAACTTCCTCTTTAACCCCTTAAAGCACAAGGTTTTTTCTGAGAAACTGGTATAATGTAAGTTATTCTTTGCAATTTCAGGTTGTGCGGGGTGACTAGATAGCGGGGGGGGGGGGGGGGGGCGGATGAGGTAAAAGTTACATAGAAAAAAAATATTATACAAACAAAGTGAACGGATTTCTGACGGGCATTAGAAATAAAATAACGCACGGGCATGGGCAAATTTTCCTGGAAAAGTCCCTCATTTAAGAGAAACAAACCTAACAGACATTTCTTCAAATAACGAAAAATTTCCATCATGGAACAGAAGGTAACCGAACGCAAGTTTCTTCAAATAGCGAAAAATTTTCATCATGAAACAGAAATAAACATAACGCACGTTTCTTCAAATAACGGAAAATTTCTGTCATGTAACGGAAATAAACATAACGGACGTTTCCTTAAATAACGGAAAATTAACCTCGGATGACGGAGAAAAATATAGGAAAGTTTCTTCAATTGACGGACATTTCCCCTCCTAGAACCGAAAAAATTGTAGAAGGAAGTTCCTTCAATTGACGTGAGAAAGAAAAAACTTCAAATAACGGACTTCTTCAAATAACGGAAATTTACCGGCAGCACTGCTGCCAGTAATATTTCCGTGAATTGAAGGAAAAAATTCTGAGAGTGTAGCCTATGCCATTATGCTAAGATTAGCTAATTTATTAGCCCTGAAAAGATAAAAACAGAGGTTTTTATATCTTGAAAGAAATTTGAGGTCCTTAAAAAATTTTGTAGGTCCTTAAAAAGACCTTATAAAGTCCTTATTTTTTGTTTTCCCAAAAGAGTACGAACCCTGAAAATGAAAAAAAAAAAAAAAAAAAAGTTTTTACGTTAACTCTGCATTAGTTAAAGTTGCAGTTTCAGACGCAAAATTTGAATACTCGAAAAATATAAACATTAGACTACGTGACTAATTGTTCTTTATCAAATCATATAGTTAAACAATAAAAGAATACTAGTTAAGACATGATACGCTTATGTGTTGGCTCAATACAACAAAACAAACATGGATTTTGAAATTTAACATTGATCGTTGACTTTTTCGCTTATGTGTCGCTGTAAGTAGACTTTAAACCTTGGAAGACCTTATAAACCTTTTGAAGTATTGAGTTAAATAAATAAGGCAGTATGATGACATTTAGATATGAAAAAGGCGGAAAGGCATGTGATTTTTTGCCTGTCTTCGAGGTATCGTATTTCTAAAACCACATCGATATCACTTATAAAAACGTTTCTACATAGTGATATCTATAAGAAGATTATTCCCCTAAAAATTCATAAAATTTCATTAAGTCCCTTTTTAGATATTGAGTCTCAAAGTTAGCATTTCTACATCGAGATGCCAAGTTTGGCTAATTATACAAAATGAAGGAAAGCCTCCAACTGTTCGATACTGCTTCTGATGAAACTACCAAACGGAATATATCTATTCAGGGGAAAAAATGTACAGGTGAGTCTTACTTTCTTCCATTAACAATTTTAACGTGAAAAGCGCATGTTTTTGGCTTGAAAATGGTGTTTTCAAACTCCATTTCCGTATTTTTTAAAAAATATATCAAAAAAGAAACCGAAAGCAAAACTTTTCTCATTTCTTACGGAATATATTGGTTTCTAAATCATTTTGAAATGTTCTGAAATAAAAAAAGTTATAAAGATTTATGTAAAGCAGTATTTTCATGAAAAATCACTAAAGATGACATGAAAATGGCTGTAATAAAAAATTTCAGGAATTAAAAAACTTTTAAACACTTGTTTTAGGGTCTCAAGTTAACAATAAATTGTCAAAATTTCAAAAAAATCAGAAACATCGAGCAACATGCCCTGGATGATTTCACGTGGATTGACCCTGGGGCTCTCCTTCTGAAAGCTTTTTAGACTGTCTTTTGTGACATTTGAAAAAGAGGGGGGGGGGGGGGGGGGCGTTGGCAGTCCCCCGGAAAATTTTCAAAATTAAAGTCCTATAAAAGTCATTTAGTGAGCATCTTTGGTAACATTCGGACGAAGTTGTTCCTGGATTCTACCTGGGAACTTTTTGGCATAATAAAATCCATAAAACGCAATTTTCGGTTAGCTTTTTTTTTTTTATGTTGGTTGCGGCGGTTGTTCACTGGAAAATGTTCGAAATTGACATTCTAAAATGCATTTTTGGCTGTCTTTGGTTACGTTGAAGACAATAAGGGAGGGGGGGGGGAGATCGGAGAGGATCCCCCGGAAGTTTTCCGAAATTGAAGTCGTATAAACCGTAATTTCAGGGTGTTTTTTTGTCACTTTTAGAGGGTCATCGCCCCTCATGGATCCAACGCTGGCGCTACATTTCAATTCGCCGCCTCTCAGAAAATACCGCCCGAGACAGGGGCTATCTCCAGACCCAGCACTTCATTTAAGCTTTCTACAACTGTAGTTAAAAAGTAGTCAAACTTTGGTGCATTAAATATTTTTGAACATTCAAGAAAACTCTATATTATAAATAAATTCGTTTTACTGACCAGGGCTTGAGAAATACAGAAGCCGAGCTGCCGTAAGCTGCCATGCAAATTCAGCCCCAGTGTTTGCATACATTTTAATGAGACTTAAGTATATTCAAAAAGATTTAAAAAAATGAAAAATGTTTTGTTATAAAGTAAACATAAATTTGAATGCTTCGATGTGATATTTCCTATAACTAATCATTCCTAATATGATATATTTTTTCAAATTGCGAAACTAGGTGGGACTTGGCTAATTTTTCTTCTCAAAAATAACTTTTGAAATAATACTAAGTTGCAAAATAATACTCTGATTAAATAAAATATTAAATCATTTATAAAAATGCTTTAAAAATGAGGGATTAAAATATTGAATGACTTACCAAATTTTGCACTGCCCATGTCACAGAACAAAAGGAATGCACTCGAAAAATAATTCATTTCTAACTACAGTAAAACCCCGTTAAAACGCGGGTGTCGGGGGACATGTTTGGCACCCGCTTTATAACATAACCGCAGTATAGTGAAACTGTACCGCGTGTCGCGGAATGCCAACCAGATGTCGCTCTCCTATTAATTGAACTATTAATGCTTTTTATATTTGATTCATGCTGGTTGAAATTGTGTAACGAGATAGTTGAAGGGGGAATTCCCAGCCCTAACAATACTGGCTATTACTTTTCGCATTAATTATTAAAGTTTTGTTGTTTTAAATGACTGCTTACTTTTATTAAATGGGACTCATTAGTTACTTTATGAACCACCGCTGCTACGATATTATAGTGAAAGATGTTAGTTGCAATTTTCTTCATGGTGCAAAAGCAAAATTGGATTAATATCATGCCCAAGAAATAAAAGGTAGGCTTTTATCATAGTTTCCATTATTCGTTACTCTATTTGTAAACGCATACATATATTTTGGGTGTATTTCTGTTATTGAAAATGTCTGAAACTGAAATAGCGAAAGCTAAAAGAACAACTATTAGAAAACTCATTACGAAATTAATTAATCAAATTGATGCGAAATTAATATCAGATGAAGTTGATGAACAGGATATTAGAGACGATTATGAAAATTTAATTGAAAAATCTAACGAATTAAAAGCACTTGATTCGATAATCGAAAGTTCTCTCACCCTCGATCAAGTTGAAAAAGAGGTAACAACAAATGAGGAATTTAAAACAAATGTTTAAAATATACAAAAAGGATATTGCGTTATCTAGATACTAAATGTAAAATAAATCCAATTTTAAATGAATCACATGATCGAAGTGCCGACACCTCGTTAAGTGCCAATTTAGAAACTCAATGCTCAATTAAATTACCTAAACTTGTAATAGAACAATTTTCAGGCGATCCCAAACAATGGAATAGTTTTTGGAATAGTTTCTCTTGCTCAATAGATCAGAATGAATCTATTTCTAAGGAAGAGAAATTCTCATACCTTAAATCCTATTTAACAGGACAAGCTACAAATGTTGTTTCCGGTTTTGAAATATCAAGCGTTAATTATGACAATTGTGTTAAAATTCTTAAAGATAGATTTGGATAAAGAGATCTTATTATAAATTCATTCATGAATAAAATATTAACGTTAGAAGAAGTTAAAAGTAGTTCAAATATAATAGCATTACCTAAAATCTATGATGAGCTTGAAATCTCAATTAGAAATTTAGAAGCGATAAATGTAACATCAACTTCTTTCGGACATTTGTTAATGCCTATTTTGCAAAAAATTTTGTTCCATGACTTAATTTTGGAATTTAATAGACAAAGAGATGAAAACGATATTGATATTTCTAAATTTCTCCTTTTCTTAAAAAAAGAAGTTGAATGTCGCGAAAGCACCTTTTTTGCGTGTGGAGGAAACGTAGTAAATAATGGAATAAATTCTAATTACAATTGTCCAAAAATAGCCAATAAAAAAAGTAATAGAAATACACCCACAGCGAGTGCATTTGCTGCAGCTACAAAACAAGTATGCATCTGCAACAAACCTCATGATTCAATTAGATGTTATAAGAAACCATTTGAAAAAATTGCCATATCAAAAGAAAATAATCGTTGTTTTAAATGTCTCAAAAAATTTCATGTTAGCCGTAATTGTAAAGATGTATGCGGTAAATGCAATTTGAGAAATCATGAATTAATCTGCTTAAAAAATAATGAAGTAAAAAATGATTTTGTAAATCTTCCAGAACAGAAAATATCTGAAAATGTATCAATTGTTTCCCATTCAAGTAATGAGAATTCAGAATCAAATGTAAATTCTAACACTTTAATTTCTCAGAGTAACTTTTCTGTTTCGGAAAGTACTCGTACTTTGCTACAAACGTGTACGGTTTTGGCTTGTAATAAAAACAAAACGAAAATAACAAGGTTGATTCTCGATCAAGGATCGGAAAAATGCTTTATTTTAGATACCCTGGCTAATTCCTTAAAATTAAAACCCATTAGAAATGAAAAATTGTCAGTGTATGCTTTCGGAACAGAAAGACCAATAATAAAAAATTATCCTGTAGTAGTAATAGAATTAAGACAGAAGATGAAAAAAATAAAATAAAAGTGGAATGCTTAGTAACGAACATGAGCTCAACTTGCCCCATAAAAGGCCCCAATCACTCCGCAATTGAGAAGATGAAAAGCTTAGGTATGTCGCCAGCTGAATTAAATGTAAACAAAAAAGAGATGAGTGTAGGCATATTAATTGGCGCCGATAAGTTTTGGGATATAGTTTTAACTTCACGGCGGAGACTAAACAAATACCTCCAAGCAGTAAATTCGTTATTCGGGTGGCTCTTAATAGGTTCGGAAAAAAATAAAACAAATGGAAATGATTCAAAACATTTATTAGTAATAGTGGGAAACACGATGACATTAAATGATCTTCACGTGTTTTGGGAACTTGACTCTATTGGCATAATTGAGGAGAATAATGAATGTAAACAAAGCGAAATTGATTTAATGAATCATTGTGAAAAAGATTTGCGGTTTGTTAACGGGCGATACGAATGTAAATTATTATGGAAATCTGGTACTGAGGAATTGGGAAATAATTTTAACGTTGCTAATAGACGGTTTGAATTCTTGAAACAAAGATTACAAAAAAAGCCAGAAATATTGAAAAAATATCGGGAAATCATTGAAGATCAGTTGAGGGAAAATATAGTCGAAAAATGCTCGAATGAAATTAAAGGTTCGCAATACATAATGCCGCACAGAGAAATTTTGCGCTCGAGTGAGACTACACAAGTTAGAATCGTTTTCGATGCGTCATCAAAACAGGGAAATTATAAACCTTTGAATGAGTGTCTCGAAACAGGCCCAAATTTGAACCCTAATGTTCTTGATATAATTTTAAAATTTCGTGAACCAAATGTAGGCTTCTGCGGAGATTTAGAAAAAGCTTTTCTCAAAATTGGGATTGCAGAGGAGGACAGAGATTTTTTAAGATTTCTTTGGTTTGGGGATAATAATGAAACTTATAGTACTTTGCGCATGTGCAGGGCCCTATTCGGTACCGTAATCAGCCCCTTTATTTTAGCAGCTACGATTAAACACCATATCAATAAATATAAAAACGAAAAACCCAAGTGTTTTGAAATGCTTAATACATCTCTATATGTGGATGATCTTTATCATGTTGGAGAAACTGTAGAGGATGCATACCAATTGTCGGTAGATGCAGTAAATATCTTCCAAGATGCGGGTATGAAATTAAGGAAGTTGAAAACGAATTCTAAAGAATTAAGTGACAAATGGATAAGGGCGAAAATTAAGGGGGATGATGATTTTGATAAGGAAACAAAATTTTTGGGTATGATATGTGATCCAAAAAATGACGAGATCAAATTAAATTTCGAGCCTCTTAAAGAAGCAATTGGAAGTGGTGAAAGCGACGCAAAAAGAACTGTATTACGATCTGTCGCCAAAGTTTTCGATCCTGTTGGCTACTTACAACCTTTCATAGTAAGAGTAAAAATAATACTGCAGGACTCATGGCTGTTAGGTTTAGACTGGGATACAACACTTCCTCCGGACTTAAAGAAAAGGTGGAGGAATGGTGCTCTGAAATGAAGAACTTGGAAAATCCAGAATTTCCGAGAAAATTCTTCCACAGCACCAATTATACGCAACTGACAGCACACATATTTTGCGACACCACCCCCAGAGCGTTCGGAGCGGTTGCTTATTTCCGATATGAAGATGAAACTGGACAAATAAAAACTAACTTTATAATGTCGAAAGGTAGGGTCACCCCCCTAAAGTCGTTGTCTCTTCCAATATGTGAGTTAATGGGAGCTCTTGCAGCTGCAAAAATTGCAAACTATCTTAAATCTATTCTTCCCAAGTTATGTGACAAACATTTTTGGTGTGATTCCATGATTACGTTATGCTGGATAAAGAAATCTCCGAATGTCTGTAAGCCGTTTGTCGCCAACCGAGTATCAGAGATCCAAAAAATTTTCGATCCCTGCCAGTGGCATCATTGCAGTGGTAATGACAACCCTGCTGACCTTTTATCGAGAGGAGAACGTGCAGAGACACTTCTTAACAGCTCATTGTGGCAAAATGGGCCAAGTTGGCTTCTCGAACCTGAAACCTCGTGGCCAAACAAGCCAATTGATACAACTGACGATCAATTAGTGACCAATGAAAGGAGAAAACATCACGTGTTTCAAACTGCTACCGATAATGAACAAAACTGTGATCAATTATTTGATTTAAATAAATTTAGCGAATTGGGCAAAGTCAATCGTATAACTGCATGGATATACCGATTTGTGCATAACTCCAACCCTTCGTCGGAAAAACATCATGGACCATTAACTGCTTCTGAAATGTTAACTGCTGAAAAATATTAGGTCAAAAGTACTGAAATGGACTATTTTCGTAAAGAAATTTCTGATTTGTCTAGTCAAAAGGTTGTAGACAAACCCAGCTAGAAAAAGTGTACACTTTTTTTGCACAACAGTATACATTGCGCACAATTTGTGCACAAAAAGTGAATAATTTTTGAATACTTCAAAAAGTATACATTTTTTGTGCAAATTTTGGGTAATTTTTATGCACACCAAAAAGTGCATATTCTGCGTTTATCAGGGCTGGTGCTTTTCCGGCCGTAGGCCGAAACTCCGGATATTTTAAGGCTTTTAAGTCCGGAATTCCGGATTTCTAACTTTTTTTTAGCGCTATCCTTATGTTTTTTGAAAATTTTGTGAAATATGTTAAGTTAATTTGCAAAATGTGATGAAAAATTTTTCATAGGTTTTATCTGTATTTTGTTTGGAACTGTAAGATGGAAGTTATGCAGTTAGCAGTGCATTCAGAATGTTCGTCAAAGATTAATAGATCTGTGAATACATAAAAATTTATTCAATTCTTACAAAAGATGTACCTGCATTTTTATGTGACAAATGACGATTCAGAATATAACTTTTCTTTACAAATAGTAATAATACCGTATATATACATATAATAGCTTAAAACCTTGCTTCAACATTAAAGATTCCGCAAATTAGTTTCAGGATTTTTTTTTTGGGGGGGGGGGGGCAGTACCACCCCTGGTTTATAAAAACTTTGCACATTTTTTGCACAAAATATTTGTAATATATTTGTTTGCGAAAATTGTGCATTTTTTTAAATCTTACCAATAACACAAGTCAGGTTCAATTCTTCAAAAACTTCATTTTTTTTTCCAAACTGATGGTTTTCTTTCATGTGTACCACATAATTAACTACTACTTGGTTTATTATGTATATACATTCATCAGTAGGGTATGAGAAAATTTCTAAATTTTTACATGAACTATCGCTCATGAGAATTTTTATAACCGAATGAAAAAAAAAATTAATTTACTTTTGCATGTTATTCAGGGCTCAATCAAGACTTTAAAAATAGTACACATTTTGTGCATACAATGCTTGCAATTGTATGTGTTTGCAAAAATTGTGTATGTGTGAAATGCCCAAAAAAGTCTACTTTTCAACTCAATGCAAAAAATAATAATTTTTATTAATATTTCCCCATTGATGCTCATAAGACTATGAGAAGATCGAATTTCACACACAAAAGAAAAAGTAGTTTTTCTTAATTGATAACATACATTATTACTTTTTATGTTACATTCGGATAATTCAATAGCTTATAATAATGGAAAAAAATGTAAGTAGTCATCTCGTTAGCCCATTAATATCTAATAAATGTCTTCAATGATGTAGATTATATTGAAATAATACATTTTAAATTTGCCCTTTTTCAATAGAGACTTTTTTAATGCTGTTTAAAATCTATATTATGCTTAAATCGAGAAAAAAAGAGGAAAGAAGAAAGATATGACCGAAAACTGCATTAAAAAGATATTATTTTGTTTGAATTATGTGGTTTTATATTATTTTGTCCAATAACCATTAAATTGTCAGATGGTCCATTATCAGTAACGTAATAAAACTTTAGACAAATCTCCTATATTATTATCCGTTTTCTTTAGATACTTTGTTGAATGTCACTGAACAATAAAAACTACTTAATTTACAACAACTATCATAGCTTAGATTTCTTCATCTTCATTGCTCCCTAGCGCAACTAATACAAGATAATCCACCTCCGTAAATACATAACATAGCATAACTTCTTCCGCAAGTAGCAGACTCTGTGGCGCAGTGGTTCGAGCGTTGGATTGGTAAACGGAGGGTCGTCAGTTCTAACCCAGATCCTGTCTTATTCATTCATTCACACGCTAGGGAATGTTACTCAGACGACCCATAGATGGCGCCACAAAATTTTACAATGCATGATTGCTGTGCACTTTTTATGCACAATTCAGTTTGCACATTTTATGCACAATCAGAGGTGCCAAATACGCTCACATTTTGTGCACTTTTTTTTGCACTTTTTGTGCAAACTTTTTCTAGCTGGGAAACTTTGAGCATTTGCTCACTGAATCCAGAACTCGATGAAGATGGTCTCTTGCGATTGAAAGGCAGAATACATTTCGCAGACTGTTCAGAATTCACTAAACACCCTTGGATACTGCCGTCCAAGTGTCGTTATACAGAACTGGTAATTCTCAATGCCCATTCAAAGGTCTTGCATTCGGGAGTGGACTTTACGCTAAATCAAGTACGTGAAAAATTCTGGGTTGTAAAAGGGAGACAAAGAATCAAATCTCTTAATAAGTAAATTCATAATTTGTAAGAGATACAGTGCTCGTCCTGGAGAACAAGAAGTAGCTCCACTTCCTCCGGATCGAATTTTGGAATCACCACCGTTTTCTATAACGGGATGTGACTATGCAGGGCCCTTTTACTCCGAAGAAGACAACAATAAACATTACTTGCTTTTGTTCACTTGCGCCGTCACCCGCGCAGTTCATCTGGAACTTGTACATTCCCTAAATACAGAATCGTCTCGCTTTTCGGCGATTCATTTCGCGCCGAGGTTTATGCTCAACAATATACTCTGACAATGGTAAATCACTGAAACGAGCAGACATTGAATTTCAAAAAATGTGGAAATGTATTTCTGATCCTTCTGTTAAAAACTTGTTTTCTGCTTACAACATTCATTGGAAATTTATTGTTGAGCGCGGAGCATGATGGTGGGGAGGGTTCTGGGAGAGGATGATTAAAACTATAAAAATTACTCTCAGAAAAATTGTTGGTCGATCATCGCTTTCTCTCAGCGAACTCGAAACAGTGTTTGTTGAGATAGAAGCCATGATCAATTCTAGGCCCATAACGTATTTATATAGTGACCCCTCAGAGCCATCTCCACTCACTCCAGCTCATTTTTTAGAAGGCAAACGCTTGCTATCCCTCCCTCCGACCAGAATTTCTAGGGTCGATTTATCTGGATCAAGAGAATCTGTTGTGAAAAAATTTTAACATCAACAGAATTTGTTGAATCAATTTTGGAAATGTTGGCGTAAAGGCTATTTGCTAAATCTCAAATCAGCTAATTTCAGTCAAAAGGTCTCTAATGTAAAAGAGTTTAAACCCAATGAGTGACATAGTTTTAATTCACGAAGATCTATATCCTACAAACATGTGGTCATTGGGTAGAATAATTGAAGTTTTTCATGGAAGGGATGGCAAAGTACGTTCTTGTTCAAATAAAACTCGTACTGCAATTATAGAAGGCCTATTCAACTCTTATATAATATGGAAATTAATGATTGAAAAAAAAAATATGTGAAACTTTCTTATGATTCATTTCCAGAGTAACTGTAGATGTCAAGTCTGGTAAACTGTTAGTTATTTTTGTAAATTTAAATTAATTAAATTTGGTGGGGAGTGTCGCGGAATGCGATATTATAGTGAAAGATGTTAGTTGCAATTTTCTTCACCGCGCAACCATATTCACGAAATAATACTCGCTTTTGTTGCATCATTTTTAACTTTATCAATAACTCGTAACTTTTCTTCCCACCTAAAGTATATTTTTTTCCTTTTCTTCTTTGCTACCATTTTATTCACTGTAATGGCTGTGCAAGAAGCACACATCTCAGCTGCTCAATAAGTTTATCGAACGATAGGTTACAAATCAACTGTGTTCCGAGAAAAAAGGTGCTTAAAAATCTCTTTATGTATCAACGTGGGATTGTGAAGAGGAGAGGTCTTAAGAAAAAATTAGATTTGGAAGGGGGAGAATGTACTTTTCACTTGGGAATATGTTTACTTTTCAGGAATACTAAAGAACCTGGAATACAAAGGTTGATAGCGCTATAAAAGAAGTTGCACACGCATAACTAAAGAATCACCTTTAAATGACAATGATAAAGGGTGGTTTAAACGTCGGGGGACATGATAGTCACCGCGGTATATCCGATTCCGCGGTATACTGAGGCGCGGTATAACGGGGTTTTACTGTATTGTTAAAGTTGGAATTGTTATCTATATATATATTTCACTTAACGTGGAACAGTTACGATTAAATTTTGCGTTACGATACGATACTAACATCATTCAAAAAACAAACTATGGTAAAACGGAATTTAAAAATTTGTTCATTGTTTAGCACAGGAAAATAATATAATATTTGTATTTATTATCAAAACTTACGGACTTTAACAAATTAGTTTCTCTTCCTCAAAAAGTATTTCCAGTCATAACGCGATTTTTAATTTCCGATACTTTGGAGTGGCAACACCTTTCTTTGTTTATATCTAGAATTCTGTTCTTAAGCCTTTCGAATTTTAAAGCGTTTTTTACAATTTTAAAATCGTTAATTTACGATTCTTTTTAGTGGCAATATCTTTGTTTGTTTATATCTAGAGATCTTTTCTTAAGCCTTTCGAAGTTTAAGCGTTTTTTACGATTTTAAAATAGTTAATTTCCGATACTTTGGAGAAGGCAACACCTTTGTTTGTTTATATCTAGACATCTGTTCTTAAGCCTTTCGAATTTTAAAGCGTTTTTTAAGATTTTAAAATCGTTTATTTCCGTTTCTTTTTAGTGGCAACATCTTAGTTTTTTTTTATATCGAGCAATCTTTTCTTCAGCCTTTCAAATTTCGAACTTATAGCCCGCAGATGTTCAGCGGGAGATCAGCTAGTTTAGATTAATCTTACCATTAGATCTTTAAAATCAAAGAATTACGCTGATACTGCATTACGCTTGCTATTTTCTAATCCCTTTTCCGCTCCAAACGAAAAATAAAAGGTTCGACACACATACACACACGTCACCTCACAATTGCGCCTGGGGTAAAAGCAGTTATTAAACCATGTCTTCAGACATTCTGACCCCATCTAAAATAATATATATTTCATTTTGAGCTGATAATCAATGTATCACGAAAAAAAATTGCTGTTTATTTAGAGGACAAGTATGATGTGGGCATACTAATAAATTAAAGCCAGTCAAAATATATTGTGAAAAAATGTACACTTAATGCACGTAGTGACGCTACTGTATATATATCTGTGTATATATGTATTATACATAGAGAGAGACAGAATGATTGAAATATATAAGGCATAGTCCGTTTAAATTCAGGCAGGTAAAAATAAAATCTTACCTCCAGTCTCAGAAGTTTTTGAATTTCACATATGTTAAAATTTAGAACTAAGTGAGTTATAGGTATGTTTTTGTTTTGCTTTAGAAAATTCCTGGCCCGAGATACAGGCCGCCAAAGATGGCGCCTCCGGCGCAATTTCTCACTTGTGATTTTCGACAAAAGCTGTCAAGTGCTCTATTTCCTGAACGTTGCAAGATATTTTGATGCGTTTTTTTTTATTTGAAAGATAATTAGATTCTGTTTAAAATAAAAGGCTAAATTTTAAAATATATGTTCAACTTTTTTTTTGCTGCAGCCTTCTGAATTTTTTTTTTTTTTAAACCTTTTTAATTTTTTTTTTCAAAAAAGCCAATCTCAATTTTTTTTACTGTTGGTTAATACCATTAAGTAATACATTCCCTGAAAAGGAGAGCTTCCACTTTTGCGTTTAACGGTTTTTAGAAACATTTTAAGATTTTGCCATATATTTTATCAGTTTTGTTAATAATATAGTCATATATTGGTCTCATTAAGTAAAAATTATATTAATTTAACTTTATTTGACATGGCATTTAATTCTTAATAAATATTAGCGCGAAAAAATAATTACTTTTTTTTAAAAAAAAAAAAAAAGGTTTTTTTTAATTTAAAACCAGATTGCTTATCATCCCCATAAACATAACTTAAGATTGACATTCTGAGTAAAAGGCAATGAATATAATATTTATTTGAGTGAAAATAAGAATTTTACATTAAAAAGTGTATATTTATGCTAAAAATTTAGAAAAATAAATGCAATACACTACTTTCAACCCAATACGCATGTGAAGGAAAAATCCATTACTGCACATTAGTGTTCGGCAGTAGTTAACTAGAAGTAGTTAACTACTAGTTGTAACTACTTTTGTTTTGGACTAGTTAACTAGTAGTTAAACTACTTTTTTCCCAACTACTAGTTACAACTACTTTCAAAATTCCAACTACTTTCAAAAAAAAATTTTTTTAATCTATTTTTTGAAAAAAATAACGATTTTTTAAACATTAAATTATTTAAATTTTTATCTTATGAATGTTACTCACACTAATGTATATTTTATATTATGTTGCATAATGAAAAAGTACTCATTTAAAAAAATCATAATATTTATTGCAGTATTTACGCAAATTAGAAAAAGCTTTCTACTAAATCAATAAATAGTGCCCGCACCAACACATGCACAATGAAGTTTCATTTTAAGACCAAATCTTCATTACGGGGAAGCTTTACCTCTACTACAGTACCATGCATGCGTTTGGGATACCATAAAACACACACACAAAAAAGAAAAAATACTGATTTTTAGGATTTTTTTAGAAGAAAATACCGTTTTTTAAGATTTTCTTTTAAAAAAACTGATTTTTATGATAACTTCCAAACTATTAAAATGTAGATGTTTTTTCATTATAAATTTTAATATATTCTGGGTTGAAGCAATTCATTAGAATTTTAACTCACTATATGGTAGCCTTACTGCATCTGTTCGTCTAGGGAAAGGTGAAATAGCTTCGTTAAGGTGTCAAAGAATCAAGGGCGTAACCAGGGGGGGGGTTTTGGGGGTTCAAACCCCCCCCCCCCTATTGGGTGTTTAGTTATTTATTCATTTTTTTTCCTCGACTTGGTGGAAATTATGTCAAGTTAATCGGGTTGTGGGCTTGGAAAAATATTTTTTTTTTTTTTTACTTTGTGTGAACAACATAGGAGACAAGCTGTGGAATTCCCCTCATCTCTTTCCTCGGACAAAATCGTGGAGATGGACGTTGAAGGAGAAGAACGGGCAAGACTCTCGGGGCCTGGAGCACGGTCCACCACTAGTTCACATTCGTGAGAAACTGAAACAGAGAGTCACGTGATAAGGGGGGAGGCATCTGTCAATCGTTATTTAGGGGCGAGTCTGCCAAAGTTGAACTGGAGTTTCTCGGAATTGGTGGGGAGGTTGAAACTTCTTTCGGTTCTAAAGTTCCGAGAAAAGCGAGCGATGTAAACTTGTTGAGAAGGGGGGGGGGGGGGGTTAGGACGCAATGGAATAGCATTTTGTATCTATAGCTTGAAAGAAAATCGCAAAATAGTTACAGATGTGCAATTTCTTTCTTTTCTTTTTTACCAATGTGCTGTGAGAGCCATGTGCTTCAGTTTCTGCAGTTGAAAAATTCAGATTCATGCATCACTCATTTAGTATCAAAATGCGTAGCATTTTCCTTCCCTAACTTACCTTTTCAGTTTAATAACAGTAATATTAAAGGATTATAAACATAATTTTAAGTGACTTCTGCCATAGGCGTAACCAGGGGAGGGTTTTGGGGATTCAACCCCCCCCCCCCCTATTTTGTATTTAGTTATTTAGGCACATTTATTAGGCACACAAAAAAAATTCTGGCTACGCCTTGCAAAGCACATATCTATTTTTTCCCTAAGAAAAATAAACACATATGCATATGATTTTATTTCCTATTTCAAAAGGGTTGTGATCATGACCAAAGTACGTAGCTCATATTACAGAGGACTTTTCATCTGGTTATAATCAACCCCCTTATCACCTTTAAGAATTTTACAGCGAAAGGTGGCTTCAATCACCGTACCACACACAGACAGACAGCAGAGATCCTTTCAATCACTCCAGATGGTTTTCTTACCTTCTTGATGGCTTTTTTACCCAAAAGCAGCAATTTGGGAACACAATCGCACCAGTTTCCTGGAAAATATTCTCCTCTTTGATGGAGGTTTGTTTTCTGATAAACTGGTGTTGTAGGCAAAGCCGTAGGCAAGGGGGGGGGGGGCAACGGACCCGAGCCGTCTGTCTGAAAAAAAAAATTAAACAAAAAAAATAATAATTAGATTTTGTTCTTTGAACCAACCTGTTTGGGAGCGGGAGGGGGGTTTCTCTGTTTTACAAATGGGGAAACGACAAGACGGCGTATCAAACATCTAGAGCCTACAAACCAGAACTCAAAAAAAGACCCTTTTTTCTCTCAATTCTCCAGACGATATGTCCCGCGTGTCATCAACAGATAACGGATTGATTCCTTGCCTAAGGACTACATATGGTTCTAATCACCCGACCACACAAAAACAGGAAATATAGTGATCTATTTTTCGCAAAATACCAGCCTCATGGAACCACATCTGCCATAAATATACGTACAACAGTTTGGTGCTTTGTCCATCCTTGCCCGAAGGTTACATTCGTGGAAATAGCGACACTCTAACTACCCATATTGTGGAAGTAAGCTAATGCCTAATGGACCCCTGCTTCTACCATTGCGGGATATGGATGTTTGTGCTGTTATTGCTGGGACAAATTTTTGTTCTTTTATTTTCTTTTTAAACTCCCAATTCGTAAAATCGAATCAACATAGAAACGCTTCCGACAAGGGGGGCGGGGGGAGGACTCTTGCCCCTTTGCGGATGCCTCTCCTCGAATCATATTCTTTTTTTTCCCCAACCATTTTGCACAATAAAACAGAGACCTTGACCTTAGCAGTTGGGAATTTAGTGGGTTCTTGTGGTCTTGCAAAAGTCTCCTTTGCTCGCCTGTGCACAAATTTTGATTATGAGTAAAAGAAAAGGTGAAAGTATTTTGTCCTATTTTGGGAAGAAACCCTGAAGCAGGAAAGGTATGATTATTTTTATGTAATTTTTTCAAAATAATATTTTAGTTGCCCCCTCCTCTTTTTTTTTTTTTTTTTTGTAATTTTAGTTTCAACTTTTTATTTCTTCCTTCCATGCTAAGAAACTGCTTATTAATCCTCCTATTTTCGCTTTTTAACTTCATAGGCGATGATGTCACACTACTTCGAGGGGGGCAGCGGGGGGGGGGGAGGTCGAGAAATTGTGACAAGGGGGGATAACAAGAAGTGTGACATTACACATTTTGATTTCTATAAAAACGTGTAAAAAACCAGCAGATTAAACTTATTTTTGATGATTTTTTACTTTCATAATTTGAATTTAAAGTTTCATTGATTTCATTTTATATTGAAAATACGGATGCTTATTAAGGTTTGAAGTCACTTCTAGTTAAAATTTTAAAAGAAACTCTTCTTAGGTATTTACTTTTTAAATAAATAAGTGCGGGTCATTTTTCAGAAGTCAATTAATTATTTTTCACTATTATGCACTAATTATCTTTTTTCTATTTTAACCTTAATCTAATTTTATACTAATTAAGTCCACGTGTAATCATTATCATTTATTGTTATGCTCACAAATGTCGTTAAAAGTTAAAAAATAAAATTAAAAATTTGATTCTTTAACGTAAGTACTTTATTTCTGAACTGCAACACTGCAAGTACATGTGTTCATGTAATATAGCGTGGCACGTGGCAAAGGGGATAGGGGTGTGTTGGAGAGTGTCATTTTGTGACAAAAGGGGGGGGGGGTAGGGAGCTCAAATATATGGAAAGAAAGTGTGACACTGTTTATGAATTGTCCCATAGAGCGTTTATAATAACATTGCGAAGGTGAAAAATACCGTGACAAAATTACACTTTTACTTAGCCTAATCATAAATGTACATTGAACAAAAAAGATCTGAATTGATTGGTTCTCATGGGCTGCAATAGTGGCACAACTCAAAAAAACACGCGTTTCGGACTAAGAACAGATTGTAAATATGAAAGTACGCATTCTTTTCAGCAGCAATACTAGCACAACTCATAATTCAATATTAGGCCTTGAGATGTCTTAAAAGCGTAATTTCTCTTTTCTTTCTTTTTTTAAAAATTGTGATCTGATTTTTTTCGCCGATGGGGGGGGGGGGAGTTGACTTGCTCCGAGGGGGTAGTCCCCCCCCCCCCCGAGAGATGCCTGAAAAAAACACGGAGTATATCTGTAATGACAAGTATTTATGACTAGTAAATTTTGAACTCTTGTGCACTGCTTATTGGTGTTTAGTCTGTACATTTTTAGGGTGACCCCCCCCCCCCCCCCTTTCCCCAACCCTAGTTACGCCTATGCAAAGAATGACATTTTATCAGAGAACATTAAGTTTTTGAACATGCTGACTACAGCAAAAGCATCAACAGCACCTTTGGAAAGGATTTTTTCTACATTTGGAATAGTGCACTGAAATTTAAAAAACAGATTGATGGTTGATAAGGCATCAAAACTGGTATTCTTGATGAAACATCTAAATAGTAAAAATGATTAAGCTGTAGTCAACATTTTATGTGATATTTGCCATCTCTGTTTATATATTCAAGAAATTTCTATATACTGAAAAAATCATAATAGTCCAGTCAACTTATTTGTATATATTCAAGAAATTATAACCAATTCAGTCTAGAAACATAAGATTTCGCCTCTGATTCTTGTTCTCTATTTATTAAGCATACATTTTTTATGTAATACAATTATTTAAAATTAATTTTGAACTAAAAAATAATTATTTCAACAATACCTTAAAATTATTTGAAGACATAACTAATTAATTGAATTTGTTACTGTATTTGTGTGCGCATGCATATTTTGCTTAAAAAAATCCAAAAAAATTTTTCAAATAAAAAAAATAATATATTTAAATTTTTTTTTTTAAATAAAAAAAATCACCAACACAATTTGGAAGAATATAATCTAAATTCTAAAGCATGCGCTACAAAGATATTTTGTTAATGAATAGGGTTTGGGCAAAGGGAGAATTTTGAATTGATATTATGGGTAAGCCCCTTCATTTTACAACCACTGCTGAAAAATCGTTATTTCTTAAAAACATAAATTATTAACTTTATTAAACAAATACATATTAAAATAAAAGTTTAATGTTAGAGAAAAATGTTTTGTCTTTATTCATATTCTCTTTATAAGGTACTTGTACCCAATATGGACAGTGCTCTCAATATGGACACCCCTAATATCTTTAAAAGTAACAAATTTGATCGAGAAATAGCACTACATGTCCTTGAAGAAAAGCAGTTGAAAAGATAATTTAGCCAGGAAAGTGAAAAAAAAAAACGCGTTGTTCGCCATTTTGAAGGAAACTTGTTTTTTCGTGGTGTGCTGATCGTAATTACTGGTAAGTTTAAATTCGTATTAGATATGATAAAATTACTTTAAATATTGAAAAGTGGAGTGTTTTAGAAAGCTGATAAAACATATTTTTGATTGCTATTGCATCTATTGCTTTAAAATGTTTTCTTTGGTTATTTATTACAAGATTTAGTAAAACTACGCCCGATTCCCAATATGGACACCTTATGTCCAAATAAAAACTTCTTCATCATGGGCGCTAAGTCCTACACAGTTCTCATGGACATCTCTGCCGCAGTTGATGCATGTCTGCAACTGCATCAATACTTCATAAGAAGCAGTACCAGCTCTCCTTTGTTGAGGAAGTACAGCAAGTGAATTTTTAGATTCTCAAATTTGTAAAATATCTGTTTAATGTTATTTTGTTTTGCTAATTCATAATAACTTAATGTTTATATGTATTTTTAATTGATGCTTTTGCAGACATGCGGCCATGCATCAAATGCGGCAGACAGTGGCATACATAGACTTAGGTGCGCCCCCCTGCAAGATTTATAAGTGCGCCCTATCTTTGGCTTACCACAAAAAATTAAAACGAAAACACCACGTTGAAGAGATATTCTGGTATTTATAACAATTAATTTTAATTAAATTTAAGAAAATTTAAAACGTTTAAATCGTATTTATTATTAAAAAGCGGAATTTCGAAAAGGTAACGAATTGAAACATTGCATGCACTTACCAGCTTGAAATGAAATTTATCTGAATAATACGAGAAAATAACACACTGTCTTAAAGTAATTATATTTAAAATTTCGTTAATGGTTGCTATTATTTATTTATAAAGGGAATTAAATAATAATAATGATACAAAGGGGGGGGGGGACGATTCGTGCTCAAATTAGACACTAGTTGACTAGTTGGACAAGAAAATCAATGCTATATTAATCTGTGTTAATAGTGCACATCTCTGCAAGCTCTTTTTCTTCATTCACTAAGCTATCAAAGTCTAATACGAAATGCTTGAAGAAAAGTTATGTTCTTTTCTGGAAGGCAACTGGCTTCATCCAACGATACTTCAGGATTTTGAAGTGATTTTGAAGTTAAACTAATATTTTCTAGTATTTTGCTTTAAAATACTAGCATCAAAATGAATTTGAAGAAAGACATTTGTTTTTGCAAGGCAGTTGCTTTTGCTATTTCCATACCTTTAGTTGATGTTATAATGATACACGAAAGGCATTTTAACCAAGCTGAGCAAGTTAACTTTCATTGCTATTAAGCAGTCATATCTAGAAGGGGACCATCTAGTAATGAGCTCTTCTCTTCAGTGTTTTTGTTACCATACATTCCGTAGAACATTCTTTCAACAAGACCCATCTGGGTAAACTTTTACTAAAATAGATGTTCAAATTGTAAAATACAACTATAACAGTTATATTCTCCTCTGAATCATTTATAACTAAGTTCAGATTATGTGATGCACAATGCACAAAATCTTCATTACCACTTTCTTTTCTTTAATTCGTGCTCGCCAACTATTATAAGAACCTTTCATAACCGCAGCTCCATCTTAGAGTTCAAAAAAAAAAAAAAAAAGCAAATGTACAGACAGTACTTACGTAACTTGCATTATACAGGGTGGGGCAAAAGTAATGACCCGGTTTTGAACGGTCATTAAAAAAAAGTCAAACTCAATTTGAGACTTAAAAGTTTTTATATTTTAATCTGCATATAATCCCATTTTATTACATTTAGTTTTGAATACCACCTCAGCTAGATGACGCCCTTCAGCACCAATACACTGATGCAGTCCATGTCTGAAGTTTTGCGAAACTTTTTTGCACATTTCAAGGGGCGTATGGCGGATATTTCTTCGATAACTCGGTCCCTTAGTTTTACTAACTATGGGGGACTTTTTCCTTCAAATAACCCCACAAAAAAAAAAAAAAAGCTTAGGACCGTAACATTACGCGGGACATTTAAATGAACACAAACATGTAGTCTATTCTCTCTGCGTGGAAGAATAGACTGCATCAGTGTATTGCTGCAATAAGGCCGCCATCTTGCTGAAGTGGTATTCAAAACTTAGTGTAAAAAATGGGATTATATACAGATCAAAATAAAAAAATTAACTCTCAAAATGTATTAGTTTTTGTAATACCCTTCAAAACCGGGTCATTACTTTTGAACCACCCTGTACGTACTTTCATTTTGAAGCTATGTAATCTTTTTTCTATTTTTCAGTATGACTGTATGCATAGTAATATTTATTAACAGTTTCCGTGTGCACAGAGGCGTAGCTAGAGGGGAGCAAGGAGGGACAGCTGTCCCCGGGCGCAGCGTCAAGGGGCGCCAAATTAATGCAAATTTATTCTATTTTTAAGTGCGAAAAGAAAATTATTTGATTTGTAGAGGTGTGAATGTGTTCGACAAAAAAGTGGGAGCATCGCAAATCATATCGGGAATGACCAGTGTAGCACAGGAGTACGTGGGAAAGCAAACAAATAATTTTGGAAAGCCAAAGTGTCCCATTTTTCCCTTAAAAGTGAATGGTCGCTAATAAAAATGAAAGTTAAAAGGACTGCTTTTTAGAGCTATTTATCATTTAGGAAGTATAATTTTATTTTTTAAATTTCCTTTAGGGGCGACTGTTGGCCGCCAGTGGTACGAGGGGGGAGGGCGCAAAATCTTCAGTTGTCCCCGGGCGCTGAAAACCCAGCTACGCCTCTGCGTGTACGCTGAGCTGATGTTTTACTTTTAGCCACCCTTTTGGGATTTTTCACTTCTGCGCGCTTTTCATTTATGCGCGTAAGTGAGAGATCACTGTACTATAATATGAAGGTAAACAGGAGAGAGGAAGTGAGAGGGGGGGGGGGATTAATTATGCATTATGTGACGTATTAATGAAGAATTTCATTCAGAAAGCTCAGGAGTGACATTGGATTAGAAAGTAAATGTTAAAAAAATTTTATAAAAATATTTATGTTTATATATAGTAACTAATGAGGGGGTTTTATTTTCTGGAGCGTGCGCCCTAAAACCTCGTGCGCTCCCCCGTGCCGCGGGGGTTGCGGGGGTGTTATTTACGCCACTGGCGGCAGATATGTCCGTGAGGATTGTGTGGGACTTAGCGCTCATGATGAAGTTTTTATTTGTCCATCGTGTGAGGACTGAGTCATAGCACATGTTAGGTCTGCAGACAGATGCAATAAAGCTAAGCAAAAGCAACTATATTATTTCATAATATTTTGTAGTAACAGAGGGGCTTTCCACAACCGAAAATACCCCCCCCCCTCCCCCTTTCTAAAGTGCATGTTCTGAAGATATTTACTGTGCCCCACCTCTGCCCCGCAATACTTTAAGCTATATTTTTTTATCCCTTCTCCTCTAAAATCCCTTGGAAGAGTGTCTCTTCCATACATCTTGTGTAGTAGGTCAATAAGAAGCCACCTGTACCTAATATAAACATGCATGTCTATAATAGGGACAGGTGGTTCCTTATATGGACACTTGTAATTTTTATTTTTATTTTTTTTTTTTTTGTTTTTAGCATTTAAAATAAGCCAGGATAATTACAAGGTCACTAATTTTAATAATGGTATCAATAGCCCAGGGATAGTGACCATACATTTTCTATGACGTCCTATGACGTGTACACGGGGGTGAAATAAATGCATATTCCTTAAGGTGTCCATATTAGGCACAGTTACCTTATATTAATTGTTCAGTGTCATTTGGAAATATTCAATCTTTGAATATTTTACAGGAATTTCTTTAAAATTGTTTTAATAATTAAAAATAATACTAAACTAAAACTCAGTGGCGCGCCAACCCTATTGGGGGCCATGGCCTACTGTGCCCATCCCAGTTTTCGAGACCGAGGACCATGGGGTGCAGAAGCAGAAGTTCCTGCCAAGTGGTCAGCCTGACGCGGAACCCCCAGTGTTTAGTTCCCAAGCATGCTTGGTCCTCATTTTATCAACCCCACTGCAGGAATGAAAGGCTGAGCCATCCCTGCCCAGCCCGGGAATCGAACCCCGGAACTGTGGCATGGTAGCACGGAAGGCTACCACGATTAAAAATAATATTGAGTTGAATTATTAAGATTAAATATTTAAGAACAAACTTATAAATAGAAATTCAAATGAATTATATTCAAAAGTAGTTAACTAGTAGTTAACTACTTGTGGAGAACAGTTAACTACTAGTTACAACTAGTGTCAGAAAAAAGTAGTTAATTACTAGTTGCAACTAGTTTTGTTTAGAGTAGTTAGTAGTTGGTAGTTAACTACTTTTTGACGAGTAGTTGCCGAACACTACTGCACGTTCGCCAGGTTGTTAGCAAGTAACGTAAAAAATATATGTATACCAACCATTAAAATTATTTATGTATATCATTTATTCATAATTACAAATTCATTAATAATTAAATTTATTTTTATATTACACATACAGTTAGGTATTTTCTTGATTCGATTTGCCGTTAAGTAAGTTGAAAAAGAAAACAAGTTTGGCTGTAAAGGCAGCCAAACTTGTTTTCTTTCTACCCCAAGGGTTATTTTTTGAGCTTGTTGTGAACAAATCCAAAGGTAGAAAACTTTAGTTCCATTGCTGCTGAAAAGAGCATCTGAATTATTTTTATCTGTTTATTACCCATGAATTCTTTTATAGCAGTTACAGTTTCCCACACTCAAATGTTGACATAGACTGCAATTTCTTTTCAAATTAAATTTCACTAAAAGGAAGTGCACAAATTATGAAATTCAAGCCATTACTTCATAGTTCAGTGTTTTCTTTAACCAAATTTAATTGGCTCTTAAACCTCTTACTTTATATTTTGGGATTAGAGATGGCTAAAAAAAAAAAAGAAAGAAAGGTGTCAATGCATGTTCATATTTTTTAAAAAAAGTTATTGTATAGTTACTTTATCTTGCTGATTTAGGTTATTTTCTAACTTTTTCTGAATACTTGTAACAGCACTGGATAATTTAGTTATCTTCTTCAAATTATTTAAAGCAGTTAAGATTGGTTTTATTTAATTAGGCATATCCTCAACATTATGTTCCAATGCCCCATTAAAAATATTTTGACATTTATTTCTCTTTTAAATTTCTACTTCTTTAAATACCTGCATAAAAATCATCCAATTGCTTAAGTAACTTTTTATGGAACGAGATATTAACTTTCATTGTCTCTCTGAAGGTAAGATGAATGCCATTTCGTTACTATCAGGACTACATAATTAATGAAATTATTTTTTCACGTTTTGAATTGATAAGAGGTTTATTGTCCCATACCTCACAACTCATAATGATAACTCAAATTAGTAATAAATTCTTCAACATTTTGTTTGATTTGATTTTTGTTAGAACTATTGAGTTAAATCAATGTTTTTTTTTTTGGAAAAGTCATCTGCTTTAAATTATGTACAGCTTGATAAATATTAGAAATATCTTTTCAAAAAAGAAAAAAAGGAAAGAAAAAACACTAATATATTACAACCAAAAACATATTAAAGCTTACAATAATGGACATGTTCCAAAACATACTATTTCCCAAAATTCTGTCCTAAGTTATAGATAAAGCAAATAGTGGTGTTTCGTGCATGTGCTTTGTTTTTGTTAACTTCCTTATGAAAGAAAAGGAAGGAAAATGCAAAGTGATTGAATCCTAAAGTGAGCTTCGGACATCGAAGAAGTCCGCGTGAGTGGCAAGAACATAGAACCGTCGTCAAAATAAAAACAAATCAATGTCACACACCGCATGCCAAAACACATAGTCATTATCTCTTTTTTTTTTTCCTTTCAATGTTGTACACACACATACGAATATAAATATCTGTGTACTATGCACTTATCTTTTTTACTCGATGATTTTATGCATCTGAAATCAGCTTCAAAAGTCAAAAATGCCAATTTTATCTGAATTTGCCGAGTGAACGAAATCACCGATTGTGACTGCGAAATATTGGAGCCCCTAAATTTCACTAAAAAATAAGAAGAAATGTAAATTCATTGTTGACCAAATTTATTTTAGTTACAATTTCGAAGCTCTAAACATGCCGACTTCGGTTGATTTTGCCGACTCCGGTTGATTTTGCCGACTCTAGTTGATTTTGCCTATCCTGATTAATGATGTTAAACTGATTTATCGGTAAAAGCGATGTTGTTGTATAAAAGTTTGTGTCTTAGAAGCGAGCATTTAAATTTAAAATCACCGTAGGATCATCATACTAGAAGTATGGAACACCGAGAGGTCCCTCTCCCCCTTCAAAATGACACGAAACGTCGTCGTTGGGGTGCATATAGCACCCGAACGACGTAATACAATATATTATTAAAAAAATATATACAATATAGTATTAAAAAAATACAGACGAATTGGAACAAGTGCCGTTACACAGATTTACCGAACACAAATTTATAATTTTACTATTAGTAAACTGTTTGTGAAAATGTACTATACAAGTGTTTCCTATTTTGTAGGAGAAATAACTTGTTTTCGGTTGAACTTTTTCAGAAACTGAACAACGTTTTTATTGTAAATGAGAATGAATGAATTATTTTAAGATTAATTCAAAAACATACATCTAGTTTTTTCAAACTTATTAAATATATTTTTCATACATTAAAAAAGTCTTAAATACCATTTACAAACTTAAAAAAATAATAATAAATACATAAATGAATAAATCACTTAAGGCATATTGCAGATTTTAGCCTATTTTAGTAAAAAGAAAAAAAAACATTTCATTTTAGCGAGCTTTTACCGCTTGTCAATTAATGAAAAGCAAAGGAAACGAAATATTTTCCCAATCAATAAAGAACCCCATCATTTATTCACTTCCCATTATTGCCGCTAGCAGACCCAAGTCAGAAGTTAGGAATGCACACGCCACGCTAACGTTTCGAAAAAAAGAACCAACACACGAAGGAGCGCCGCGACAACGATTTCCTCGGCAAACGCCGATAGCACATGTTTCCCCCCACGTCAGGAAGAGCAAAGAACAAGCGCTTACGAAGAATCTGGTATCATCGTCAGTCACGATATATCGGAAACCGTGATATCATCGTCAATCACGATGTATCGAAAACCGTGATATATCGCCAATCACGATTTTTCGGAAAACTTGATATATCGCCAATCACGATATAACGAAAGATACAGCAATGTGAAATCGAACATCGCGATGAATGTGTAATACCGGTATTTTATGAAATATCGATATATCGCCCAGTCCTATCATATATGCAGTCTTTATTCTTTCTTGGCTTTAAGTTAAACAAGTTGAAGCAAATTTTTATTTGCGAAATAAAATTCAAGTCCAAAAATGGTAGAACTATTAGATCGGTTTTTCTTAAGTAACTAAGACAAATTGAGGGCGGTCTTGTCAACAATCTTGACAGGTTGGTTTTCGTTTATTTCTACTTTTCTTTTAATTTAATAAAAGGCTTTTTTTTTAATTGGAAGGAAGGATTCAGTAGGTTGATGATCTCGAATGCTATAAACGTTTACTAAATTTAAGTCTCGTTCTAATTTGAGAGACAAGTTCCAGTGTAAGGAGATATCACTAGGTTTGTTTTACTATCTTTAGAGTTACTTTTACTCCAGTTTCTCTGTTGTGCCGAAGATAGGTTACAATATTTTCGTTTCGAAATTTAGCAGCTAATGATACTGTATTTCATTTTCACTTGTGCTAGAGTAACCGAAAATACAAAAGTGTAGAGCAAGATAAAGTATTTAAAACGAGAAGCATATACACATTTTTAATTAATTGTAGATGATTTGTGTTATAGTTAAAAGTTAGCAAATAATAGTTGGCAATGGAATTAAGTGCAGTCCGTCTGAAAAAATGATCTAAAGCGAGCTGATAAAGAGGAATAAGTGTTATTTATTTTGGAAATTGAAACAACTTTTAATTGATAATGAAAAAAAGAGAAATGTTGATAAAAATGATCTGCTTCACCCGAGCGCATTGGAGGGGGGGGGGGGATATAATTTGAATGCTTGTGCCATACGGTTTTTTTATGATATACATAATATTAATTACAAAACTTAAGGTACACGTTGCGATTTTTTAAAGCTATTTGTTTTTTATTTTTAACGCGTTAAATGCACTTGAAGATGTGTTAGAAATATTTCTCTGCACGTACCTCTGTAATATATCCTCTTTCCAAAATAGATAAGGAATTTTTACAATGCATGTGATTTTCGTTTTTGGCATTTATGTATGCAATTTACTTAAATTCCAATAACGCTATTTAAAATATTTTTAACACTTTACAATTTACATTAACTTGCAGTTTACTAATTGTTAAAAACAACAATTAAACCTTCCTTCTCGCCAAATTTGTTAATTTTTACAAGTTTAGTGATGCATATTAATGTTACGAAATTTTCATTTAAAAATTTATGTGCTGGCGGATTTCTCTTTTAATCACGTGTGGATACTCTTACATAATGGGGAGGGAGGAGGGCGGAGTTCTCTGCTAAGACAATGAGTTGAAGTCTAAAGATTGTCAACCTATTTTGTGGCTTTCAATGTAGTATCTAAGTGGAAGAATTATTTTCATCGAATATCTTGCACAGTATCGAGTCTTAAAATGTCCATTGATTGAATAAACTAATGGGCTTGAGTAATGAACGCTGGTGTTAAAAGAGTAATGGATTTATTGACAGCTGTTTTCCTTTCGCTGAAAGCTCCAGCTGTTGCCAAAATGACTATTTAGGTTTTTTCTAATTGTTGATAACTTGGCAGCTATATAAAATCAACTGAAAGCTCTAACTATTGCCACAATAATTGTTTAATCCTTATCTGTGTAGTTCCGACGTATTTTTCCACTTATTACCCTGTGAGAAAAAATTGTGCCTCTCCTTTCTGTCATCTTTCAAGAGGTATGGTTATAACGACTGGGCAAATTCATGATATTATTCTACTTTTTTCCTTTATTTTTATTGGTTTGGAATTGGCTCCACAACACCGCTTTCATTGCACCAATGATCTTCAATCTACGGGGTTCCGCTTTAGTTCGTCTAAAATTATAAAGAAAAAAAATGCATAACGTGTTTGTGCGTAAACTTTTGAATTTAAATACTTTCTATCCCTCTGAAAAATTAATCAACAAACAGTAAAATTTGCATAATTCGAGAAGAAAGGTTACAGCAACAAAATGTGCATATCTACTTTGTAGTGAAATGCGAAAGGAGTTCCGCAGTAAAATCTTTGCATAGCCACACATGTGTAAGGCAATGGATGTAAAAACAGGTTCATTTCAGCAGTTGCTATTATGTAAAGTTGCTAGTATGCCAGGAGCAATTGAAGAAACATCTGATAAGTGTTTGCAACTTACAATTTTTGAGCATAAGTCGGAGACATTATTGTTTTAGTAGCTGATCTCCCGCTGAACATCTGCGGGCTATAAGTTCAACAATAAAACTTAAGAATGATCGCTCGATGATAACAAACTAAGGTGTTGCCACTTCGAGGAATCAAAAATTAAAAATTGAAATACTTTTCAATGGAAATATGGTTATGAATGGAAATACTTTTTAAGTAGGAATAAATTTAAGTCCCGTAAGTTGCGGTAATATATACAAATATGATGTTACTTTATTATGCTAATTATTAAACGAATTTTTAAATATCGTTTTACCATAGGTTTTTTTTTTTTTTTTTGCATGATGTCAGTATCGTATCGTACTGCAAAATTTAATCGTAACTGGTCCACGTTAAGTGAAATATATATATGGATACTACTTATTTAAAAACTAGTTGTTTTTATCTGTTATTTTGCATGGCATTGTCTCTTCTTTTGTTCAACAACCTGTCAAACTTTCATTTCATTTTAATTGATTGTTTTCATTTTATTACCATTTTTTTTTTTGTTTGTTTGTTACTTATTTTTTGAGGTAGAGTGTAATTGCCTTTTGCTAGTAACGATAATTTTGTGATTACTGCGACTCACTTATTTTATTCATAAATTGAATTTGTCGTTGTTGTTTCAGACTGATACAAAAAAAAAATTCTGCTATTGGGTCATCAGAGGTTTAATTATGCTTTGCTTTTTGGGTCTATAAATGGCTTGCAAAATTCACGCCAGCAAGAACGGACCCTTAACAAAAGTTTGCATAAAAGCAATACCCTTAAATGCCAAAAATCCTTTATTATGTAATTTTATAATGTTTACCTACTTATTGGTTTAATATTCCTTCTATATTTCTGATTTTATATTAATTCATACGTAATATATTATCGTGCAAAGATAGATTTCACACAATTAATAGTATATTTACAATTAAAGCATTTTCACTATAACAATTAAAAAGCCGTAAGAAAAGGACATTTTTGAAAATTTTAAAATCAAATTACGCAACCTCCAAGAAAATTTTTTTGCGTTCGCAGTTATTTTCAATTATTGTATCTAAAAATAAGGCTAATTGCTTCACGAAAAACATTAGCAGTTCAATGCTTCCTATAAATAGAACGTAATGTAAGAATGACAATTAGTTTAAAAAGAAAGAAACTCACTAACACATTTAAATTTACACACGTTTAGCCACTCAATACCTGCAGAGAAGTAAACCATATCTTCCAAGCTATAAAACGAAAACCTGTTTAAAAAAAGAAAAAAAAAACTAGTGATAGAAAGCGCCACTTTTTGCTCCAGATTGACGTATATTTATTGGTTTTGTATTTTACGGCATAATTTAATGGTGGCTGAGGTCCAGATTAATACATTTTATGTCATTTCTTTCCGAAAAATTGGTTGGTCTTCCTTGCGGATAAACATTTATATAGTCAGTTGACAAGTCAGGAGAGGATGTGATCCTTTTCCACTTTTTTTTACTTTAGGGTGCGTATAGAGTTGATGGATAGAAGTGACACATATGTTAGTCGTTAAAATAACAGGTATATTTCCTTATACAAAGGGCCTGATTACTGCACGGGCTTCCAGGGCTACCGCTCTTCTGGCCATCCAAATTTTCGGTGACTCTTCAACCCCAAAGGAATATCCGTCCCCCCCCCCCCCGCCCCTCCGCATCATATCGCCGTTCCGGAAGAACAATGACGTAAAATGCAAAAATGTGTCAAATGCAAATAGTAATTCCATAGACAATATCAGAAACACATCCCTTACAGGGGAACATGGCCGGATGTAACTGTAGAACGACAGTTTGTGTCTTCTAGAACAACGAACAATTTTTAGAGAAACAATGACGTAACTGCACTAAGGGGTTGAAATTAGGGTTATTAAATCCTAATCCGTGGTAAATGAAAGTAAAGTATATATCCTACATAGTTACTTTCAATATACCATTATTTTCTGTCACTTACACCATTTTCAATTATACGTTTTATACAACTGCAAATCGTTTTTTTTTACTCTCCTGTAAAATTGAAGTTTTCGCATTTACGTCACTGTTCTTCCGGAACGGCGATATATTGAATTGCCTTATGAGCAGTTACACTGTAGTTGAATGCGCAAAAACTAATTCTCAGTCTTATAATTCAACTCGCTTATTAAGAGCATTAATAATTAAAACAAATAGCAAGGGGTAAGCTTTACCTAAAGCCTGTCTGATGTACAGTGGAGTATCGTTTAATACGACGTTTACATTTATACGGCATTTTAGAGTGGTCCCAATTCTTTTATTTAGCCAGAAGAGTAAATCGATTATACGACGTTATCGTTTATACGATATTTTTCGATAGTCCCTTCGGCGTCGTATAAACAATACTCCGCCGTAATTATGTTGCATGCAATTTGCCCATGTTAAGATGCAAATATGTTTTTCATGGTAAAACAATTGTCGCATTTTCTCTTTTTCATATGAATAGCAAAGTTTTTGTTATAACATAGGTCGTAATAAATGAGCTGATCGTAATAAATGGACTATTTTTATACAGTCGTGATGTTTTCTGTTTTTTACCTTTTATTTTTATTCAAAGTTAGTAAATATGTCTAGATTATTCAGGATTTGTTACTTTTAATATTTAAAACAGAATATATAATGTTATACGCATGGTAAAAAAATATCCATCACGCAGTGACGAGGTGTGGGTAGGGGAAATCCTTGTACCTTGGGCCGGAATTTTTCCAAATGCCATAGTTGACATAAACGTGGTGATATTTAAAATCTGAAAATACTGTCATGCTATTCTCTTTCTTTTGGATTAAAAAACCAATTTTTAAATATTTTAAGCATGTTATATTGAAAAAATGCAAATGGCCCAAGGTACAATCCACAATTGTACTAATTGTACCTTGGGTCATCCCTAATTGTACCTTGGGTCACCCTAATTGTACCTTGGGTCACAATTTGTAAAAACGGATAACGTCTTAAATAAATGGTGAGGAGCAATGATCAAAGCTAGAAATACATCGAGTTTTAATCTTTAATAATAACAAAATTATATTTAAGGATATAAAACATTACAAAAATATATTAAATGGGGGGGGGGGGGGAATAGGTATATAATTGAAGATGTTATTGAAATACATGAAAACCGGAAAAAGAAACTGGAAAAGTTATTCCACCTCTTCTTCCAATCTCGGGATTTGGCAGAACAACAACAATATCCCTATCCTGAACTTCATTCTCATCACTCTTGAGGCCATACAAAATGTGAAGTTCTCTTGACCCTCCTCACAAACTTGACATTAGCAACACTATCTCTTACTGCTACGATCTGGCCAACGTAATGCTTCACCGTTGTTTTTGTAGGTAACTTATCTAAGATCCATCTCTAAAATGTTCCAGATACTTCAGAAAAATATCCCCAGTTGACCAATCAAAAGGGTTACAAGCCCCAGAGCTTCCTGGAGGTGCGCCATGCATCATGTTGTCCTGGAAATTTACCCGTGGAAATACAAAAAACGGTGGTACTGAATTCCCCACAGCATTTATACATCCTATCATGGTGGTGTTGAACCCTCTTTCAGATGATGTTATATTTGCTTTTTTGAAGCCATCACTTTGGGTGGAGTGTGAACAGAGGAAACACCTGTCTCATCAACATTATAAATTCTCTCTGTCCCAAATTTATGCTTTTCAATAACACCAGAATACTTCTCAAAAAAACTTTTCAACAATGGGCTTGTTAAATACTATAGAACGAGCAATGCTGGTTGGCCGAGGCTTTCTCAACGAAATTTCTTTGTTGCGCTTTCGAAAACCTGTGAGCCATTGTTCCCCAGCTTGTTTATTATCATCCCATGATGATGGGTACATTTTTTCATTAGCCTTTGCATATTGATAAACAAATTTTTTGACATCATCTTTCGAAAGTCCATAATGCATACAACTTGCAGTCATCAAATATTTTGTTAATGAATTTTCCTCTTCTTTAGAAAAAACTTGCCATGTAGAATAATTATTCTTATAAATAAAAACATCATCTTCAGACTTTTTGTGGACGTCAATGTGTCTTTGAAGGGTGGTGCGAGACACAGAACACTGCTTGGCTGTTGTCCTAACTGAGATTCCACCTATCACAACTAATTTCACAGCAAGGGACAACTTACAACTTATCTTCTGAAACTCTAGGCCTTTTCGTACCAATCTTGCTTCTGGGCATCTAAGATTAACAAAAAACCATTATGTGCATTTGCATGATCATATGGAAAATGAAAATATTGTACCTCGGACCGGCCCAAGGTACAATTAATATTTGTGACCCAAGGTACAAGGATGTGTTTTGTCAATTTTAGGTTAAGTTTTCTAAGTAGGGTCAGTGTGGGTAATTGTAAACACGGGGTAATTGTAAATAAGCTTCATAACTACACTTGTGGTGGTTTTGGAAACTTAACTGCTTGTGAGTTATAAACTGGCAGCATAGAAAAGACATTGAAACAGTTTCGTAAGTTTCGAAACAGCTGTGGAGGCGTCACTATTGTTTGAAAATGGCACAGTGAAAAAAGTTGTTTAACAAAATTTAGAGATCTTACATTTTTCTTTCCAGCTCATCTACAAAAGCGATGTAAGCGGTTTCAACCATTTTTCTTTGTCATATGGAATGCTGAGAAAAACATTTCGTTATGATTTTAATCCTCCCTGTTATTTTTCATGTGCAAGTTAGGTGTTTACAATTACCCCATATATTTCATACTCTGGGGTAATTGTAAACACTTAAATTTATCCTATTTCCAGTATTTGGGGGGACAATAGGTATATTGATGTAAATTACACTTTTATGTCTATTTTACATAACTTCTGTTGTTGTTAATAATGCCACTTAGAAATCCAAGCCCCCCTTGCAGGGCAACCACGAATTAAGGAAGCTCCTACTGATTATTAATGAGCTCCGCTAGAATAAAGTACACTTGGCTCAGAGGGGCTTGATGATTTTGAACCAGCTCCCAGATGAGAGATCGTCACCTAGGATGGTCCCTCAGCGGAAATTATTTTTAACTTGGTGGACATTTAAAGCGACGATGTATTTTACGTGCACAGCTACCTTTAGCGCACTTGGTCTCAGAGTAATCAGTTGCGGGAGGTGGTCACCCTCCAAAGCGTTGACCACGACCAGTTGTGCTTCACTTTCGGTGTTATGTGGGATCTAAGCTTAACCGATCGATCCACTGCGGGACAAATTTTACATAAATTTGTCTCATTACTTGATTTTTTGCAAGATATTTCTCGTTAAGTGATCTCATCCGGCTCATGACATAACTCATCGGACCACATGCGGCCTGTTTGCCGCAGATTGAGAACCATTGCTCCGGAACTTTTTAAGCCTTCATGTAGATTGTGTATGAAACAATTTTTCATTTGCATCAACCTTATTCGAAAATAAATCACTGTTTACAATTACCCCAGATCTCTGGGGTAATTGTAAACACGAGCTCATTCGCTAACAAATAGTCATAAAGTCAAAATTTCTGTACACATTTACTCACAAGAAGTACAGTAGTGGCTACAATGCCCACAATTTTATCTCTGAATTCATTCAAGAGGAAGGGAAGGATCAAAAGTTAAAACATTGAAAAAGCGTTTACAATTACCCCAACTGACCCTAACCCAAAGCTATTAAAATGAAAATCTATAATAATTATAAGCTTAATTTAACAAGGAATACGATCTTGCTGACCATTTAAAGACTATATACATACCTTGATTGTAAAAAAAATAAATGTAACTTGTAGTAAATTTTCAACCGCATGTATGGAACGAGCAGCATGCAATAATACTGAAGCAGAGTGACAAATAACCCTCAAAGTCAGTTGTGAACTACCCAGTCAGTGTTGCCAATCGAGTTGTGGTACAAACAGATTTTTTCCAAGCATACTAGTGGCTCGAGGTACAAGCATTTCCCCTACTCACAAATATTAATTAAATATTCCGAATCGACTTGATTTATTTTATTTTATTTTTTTGTATTTAAGTGCACGAATAAAAAAATATGTGTTTCTGAATAGGGGTCTTTGGGGTTTCAGGCTTCTAAATGGGGCTAATATGCATTTGGAATAAAAATATTTTCCCCTTAATGATGCCAATATTTCCTCTTTTATTTGTTTATTGCAGTCAATATCGCCTTCCCAATGGATAATAAACACTATTTATAAGTCTTTCGCTCCGAGCTTTACTCAATTTCACTTCTATTCCGAAGCTCACAAATTTTTTCATTGATAAGTTTAGTTCCAAAATACGTGCATGTGATTTATTTTGCAGTTTTATACGTTGCAGTATTACGCAATAGCTGATATTTTCAGATTATGATTTATAAGTTTCCTATATATATTTTACTATAGTTAAACAATCGAAATTAATTAATCCGAATCATTAAAAAAATATTTTAACAACAGCTATCATCAATCATTAGTTTAACATGTGCTCCTTATTTTATTACTTAATCGTACATTTACAGTGAAACTTAACTATGGGAAACAATAATTTTGCAAGTCATGAATCTGGGTTCGCGCTAGGCCGCGCGATTCCCGCTATATTTTTTGAAATCCCACTCAAAAAAAAGTTCGTTTGCGCGCTGTTCCCGCAACTAGCGGACACGCGTTCAAAATATCGCGAAACAAAACTACTATTCTAAATTGATAATTCAAAACAAACTAAATGGAGTATGTTAGTTTTCAACTGCCATCTTATCCCTATTAATGAAAAGAATCTAGGAACCCTATTTATCATATATAATAACATGGGGTAAAGATTGACTTCTTCATTCTTTGGGATTATTGAAAAATTTAAGGCCTATGGAAATGTAGACTTATCTTCATTCATTCTATTCACAGAGGACAAAGTCAAAAAAAGGAGTGGGAAAAGGGAATCTTCATTGGTCACTGAAACGTTTAATATTGTCAACGATCCGTTTTGTGTAAACCTTGTTAATGTTTATTCTTTCCTTGCTGAGCATAGATTAGATACTCATCTTTTATTACATAGATTGTATTAGATCATGTTCAGACAGTTTAGTAATACTTTTAAAAACAAAAATTTCCCACTTAAATTTTAAAAATCCAACTTAAAATTTTGATCAAGGTGGAAAATCCCACCTTGTATTTTTCCCCTGTGTGAACCCTGCATGAATTAAAATCAGTCCAGCCAAAACGTTACATAAACATATCATTTTGTTAATTTTAAAATTCCCCGCTACTTATTAAAGCAAGAAATTTCAGATAGATTTATAATAAGAATTTATATTTTATAACAAACTTTGTATTGGAAAATGATATTAAGCTCACAATAATTAACTATTAAATTTAAATTGTAGTATGAATTTAAAAATTTTCATCATTTTCTTTTAGGTGCTTTCCCAAAAAAGAACTTCTACCACCTGAGCATCCCATGGTCTGTCAGCATTCAGAGAGTTCTAAGTCGAAAACGCAATTTGTAATAAAATGTTGCCATGGGTATGATTATTGCAATCGTGATTTATCACCTACATTGGCACCCCCAGTGTCAATAATTGGTAAATAATTGGAGTTTCTTCTATTTCATTTTTAAAGTAAAATCTCTGAAAATAACATTTTTAAATATTTTTGTTGTGTTACACCATTTGTATATGTGTTGTTATTTATGTGGTAGGATGATGTTTTGTGCACTCAAAATTCAGATATTGTCCATGCTAATGAGTTCTCATGATTTATAAAATGCCCGCGATCCAGTTCTTCTGCAAATAAAACGGAACATATTTTATTTTAACAATCGCACCGACTTAATTTTCGACATTTAGCAAATATTTCCCAAATACTAACTAATCTGAGCATTGAAATCCTATTTGAAATAGTCGTATTTTTGGTCTGAATCTCTATTGTGCTATTTTGTCATTTAACAAGTATCTGAACACTCGAAATATATTTTCTAAATTTTTTGTCTTTAACTTTTTTAGGGCTCAATAATAGCCAGGAAAATAAAATATTATGCGCTCAGCATATTTAATTACTATAAGCTCGTAATTTGTGGGATCTAGCAATTATAGCTCTGGTTTAACTAAATCAACAGCACGTTAAACAGCTCAGTGTGGGAATATTTGAATAAACGTAAATTTTTGCATCACTTTGTAAAACGTTAAAATTTTGCAATTTTCATAGAATTGGAACAAAAAAAGCCCTACTTAGTGTAGGAAGGATGTTGCTTCAAGTGTTGCAGTTTCAACTAACAACCATTCCTAAATGGTAAAAGTTCGTGTAAAAATATCTGAATAAGCAAATTTTATAAAGGGGGGGGGGGGGACCCCAACAGCAGCATTTTCCTGATGAAATTATCAGGAGCGTCATTTCGAATTTTTCCGGGGGATTTTTACAGGGTTCGGTGGGGGGGAGATCGATTTTCTTCCCGAATTTATACTGTAAATTGTAGAAAAATCCCTGGCTCGAAGAAGTGTCGAATTCTGTCTCTAGAGTTGCGCGGATCCGCAATTTTCCGCGCGATTCTTCTTTCGTTTTTTCTCCTGACCTCCCTAAATGACGGGCCTGGAAACTATATAAGATTAATATTTGTTAGTTCAGATGTCTGACGGTATGAAATATACAAAATCACGTGATCTTTTTTAGCACATAAATTCAACCTGATTTTCTTTTAAATAAAAGTGTTTAAAAACACTTTAAACCACATTAGGCCATGATGATACAGCATGTGTACCAGAAATATTTTATGCTCAGAAGACGGGTTTAATTATTGACCCCTATTCATTCTTTGCCAGTGAGAAAAAAAAAAATTCTCAAGAATTTGCAATGTAAATTGTAGAGAAATCCCTATTTCGAAGACCCAACAATTAAGTGTCGAACCCTGTGACTCTAGACGACAAAATGCTTTTGATAAAAATAAAATAATTTTTGGAAAAAAATAGAACCGACTTAAAATTATGAATTTCGCTAAAAAGTGAAAAATAAATGAATTCTTTAAACAACATCGAAACGACTTTTATACATAATTTTTGAAGTCGGTGCAAAATTATGACCGTCTAATTATCATTACACCATGTGTTACTTTAGATTGAAACTGTTGCAAACTCTTGGGCCACTTGTATTTGTAATTGATTCATGATTACAAAAGTAATCAAAATCTATCATAATTTTGCACCGACTTCAGAAATTATGTTTAAAAGTTGTTTCGATATTGTTCAAAGAATTCTTTTTTTTTTTTCTTTTTTTAGCACAGTTTATAATTTGAAATCTGTTCTATTTTTTCCCCAAAATTATTTTATTTTATTCTTTTTAGTGTAAATGTTCTATTTTTAAAAAATCCTTATCAAAGGGCAAACCTTCGTTGAGTGAATGACACTAAAAAGTAATGATTTGTATGATAAATTCCATTTTGAAGTCTATTTTAAAAGGTCACTAAAGCAAACAAACTCATTGGATTTAATTTTTGCTTCAAAGAAGCCTTCAGTCAAACTCTTGTTATAATTGCTTTTAATATTACTGCTGAATGGCAACACTCTTTTTTAACAATGAGTTTTATATTTATTAATAATTTTCCTGACAAAGAAAAACCAAATCAAACCTCTCCAATTAAAAGAAAAATAATTATTTTTTGCCAATAACGTTTTTACTAAAAAACAAATGCAGTCAGTCAAATTGATGTGCAATATTTGAATTAGACGACTCTCTGTCGATTTTTAAAAAATCATCAAAATCGGTTCATTTAGTCAAAAGTTATGGATGAAAAAACAAAAAAAAAGTCTACATATCTGTCCACAACTTTTTTCTAACTATCGAATATGGTCAAATGAAAGTACTATGGGAAACCACCCTCGACCGATTTAAAAAAAAAATCATAAAAATCGGTTCATCCGGTGAGAAGCTATGGGTGGACAAACAAAAAAAAAAAACAGATACACATACTGAATGAATGTAATGTATAACCTCCTCCTTATTAGTAAAGTCGGTTAAAAAGGAAGGAAAATCTTCCGCGGATCCGCGATTTTCGGTTCTTGTACTATTGTCTTACATTACCGTTGTTTTCCTTTTTCCTCCCTTTCTTTGTTTCGTTTTTTTTTTTTTTTTTTTTTTTTTTGTGAATTATATTTTAGACTTTTTCCTTCTCTTGGAAAATCCACTGAACATGCCTCAAATGAGAAACACTGAATTTCGTTTAAATATGGGCCAAACGCTCCCTTCTGGTTACGCTTCAATCGAGCCCGTATCCAAAAAATATTTTCGGGGGGGGGGGGGGATTGGAAGACCAATGGAGCATGTATATGTGGTTGACGATATAGCCCCCTCAAACTTGAATCCTCAATTGGGGGGAGGGCATTTTTCATATCTGCCAACCTTTTCTATTTAACCCCTTAACTGGTTTGTCCGTACGGCGTACGGGCTAACCAAAAATGGCCTTAACTGGTTCGCCCGTACAGTGCACGGGCATACATATTTCCGCCTTTCTTGTTTTGATTTGGCCGGATTATTAATAGATTGAAAGAGAGCCATTCAGGGGATTTGTGTTTCAAAGTTAAAAAGTAGAAAAATGCATAAATTCATTAATTATGAAATTTTTGAAAAAAATTATTTCATTTTCCTTTTATACCAAGTTATGACTTTAAAATTATATGCAATAAAAATATGCTTTTTTAGGAACACTTGTGTTAAAAAAACTGACCAGTTACGGGGTTAATCCGTAAGTTTTACGAAAAGTTTAATTTTCACGATTTTATGGGCATAATCCGTTTTTTCCCCGTGTAATTTTAGATTTTTGCGATTTTTAGTGAAATTCTGGGGATTTTTCACAAAACTGATTGTTTTCATGAGTTTGCAGGTAGTGTTTCGCCAACTTTTAAAGACTGGGTTATTTTTAATTTAATAATAATGAACTGCGTATTTAGTGACTGAATTAAAACTTTAATGAAAATGACTTAATTGTTTAGAATTTCGTTACTTGTTATTTGAGAAATAAACAGGCGTTATTTATTTATTTTTTAAAACCAAATGCTGATCTTCTGTGCTAGAAAAGGTGCTAAAAGGGTAAAAGTGAAAAAAAAAAGTTGCGTGAAAGCATTATAGCACAGTAAAGGTTATCCCTCTCTCATTCATGCAATCAGAATTCCTTCGGTACTTTTTATTTTAAAAGGAATGAAAATGGTGGGATGTTCAATCATAAATACACAGTTCTTACATACCTATTTTTCACACGTTTCTATCTTCCAAAAGCATAAATAAATAATTAACCTACCTAAACAATCGCAAGAAAAGTCAATTAGCTTAAGCAACCAAGATCCGTTTCGATGATTCAGTCGCCTCCCCCTCCCCCCAACTTGTCCTGCATTCTCTTGTTACTTGTTCAGTGTGATCTAGAATTTGGTACCAAACAACTTTTTATAATTACTTATTTTTGGAACTTAAACATTTTAGATCGTATATTTTAATTTAAACTTGTAAAATCGAAGATCGATCATGCACGTCTTACGCTACAAAATCTTTTAAATGTCTCGTGCTAATTTGAAAAGGCATTGAATTAAAAATAGTGCGAAAGGTGGAAATAAGAGGCATTTTGAAAAAGAGTGCAAGTAAAATTGAATGAACAAATTTAGGATCGGAAAAGTGCAAATGTTTGTAACTTGTCAACTTTTACGCATTAGGCATTAAATTAACACATGTTCGCTCTTATTGCGCTCTTACGCTCCAATCCCCATTTTTTACGCATTTCGAAATCCATATGCATTAGCTATAAAATGTATCTCATATGCGATTCGACCGCTTGAAGATCAATAATTATGTGTATGATGTGTAGGCCTTAATTTTACTTTTCTGAAAAGTGATAATAGTATATCATGTTCTTTCAAATTGGATAGCAAAGTTTCAACTTGTAGCATCCAATGAATCATTTGCAGAGTTTGTGGAAGATTCAAGTATGCCTTGCCCGATCTTGAAGATAAATGATTCAAAAGACTTTGTAAAAACTGTAACATTTATTTAACCTTCAAAAAACTACAACATTGTTAAAAATAACCTGAAGCCAAAAAAACTGGTAACTTTAAAATATGACTAGCATCGCGAAAATCGGGCTTTTATAGCAACGCTACATGAGCAAAAGCTCTTTCGTGCATCGAGCCGATAACTTAAAGCTCAATCGATGCAGTTACAACGTGGTTGAGAAAAACAGAAGAAGTGCCTCCGTCGACCAGAGCTTCCTCTTAAATACACACCTTCATTAGCATAACGTAATGTCGACGGAGTTCTAAAGCAACCAATGAGAGGTTGGCATGTCCGCCTACCTCCTCGGCCAATCACGGCTGACTAGTTACGTCACTCCCAACATGCACAGCCATGTTGACACGTGATTTCCTACATACTGAACGTTTATGGTCGACGATGTTTCCAAACCACCGCTTTTATCTCAAAGTAAGTTTTCAAAAGAGTACTAAAGATTAAACTTTTCTTTAGTAAATTAATTGTAGATGTAGAAAAAATGTTTTTAGCGTTAAGGCTAACAATGCCCCTCCTCTCTACATCTTACAAGACTAAATGCAAAAAAAAAAAAAAAATTTGGCTTCATGTCTTACAATTCCATTCTATCACTTTGGAAATGAAATAAAAATATCACTAGTTGACCACAATTAACAATTCTTGCTTTCCATACAGCTTCATGTATTGCAGTTCATCTTCAGATAAATAGGTTGATCTAAAATACACATTTACAAATACAGTAACACAAACAGGTTCAGTTGCATTAAAAAATAGATCCGACTATTATAATTAAAAAAGTAAATAAGCTCTCTAATTATAACATATTTCTTTTCTCTAAAAGCATCACATTAAAAAAAATTATGTATATCTCTGACTAGTATTTGCATTAACGTTATTCAACTAAGAAAATTGTTAACCCGCGATTCAACTATCAACTATAACTAACAAAAATAACTTTCCGAAAACCATTAGAGAATTAAATTATATCAAGAACCCTTAGCAGATAAGCTGTTAATTCTCGACACAATAATTCAATCTCATAAAATTACAAATTCAAAAAAATTTAATGAAAAATGCTGTCACAAAATTTTACAAGTTTTGCCTTGGGAAGAGGTTTCGTGAATATATCAGATCGATTATTTTCGCTACTGACGAATTTAATACTAAAAATGTCTTGATATAATAGGTCTCTTACGAAAAACAATTTAACATCTATGTGTTTAGAACGGTAATTCTCAATAGGAGATTTACAGAAGTTAATAGTTGCCTCATTATCTACCAATAACAATGATTTTACCTTTCCTTGAACATTAATGCCAAAATCAACGCATTCATCAAGAACCTTATCAAACCACAGCAATTCTTTAGCGGCTTCTGTTAGCGCAACAAATTCTGATTCCATAGTTGATAGACATATGCTCCTTTCTTTAAATGTATGCCATGAAATTGGAGCATTATCAAGCAATATTAACTGCCCTCCCAATGAAGTACGGTCATCCCTATTAGAAGCAAAATCCGCATCTGAGTAACCCACAATTCGCAATTTATTACACTTTAAGCTAAGTTTGTCCTTAGTTTGACTAACATACCCCAAAAGTTTAAGTAATCCAATCCAGTGCATCATTCCTGGATTTGCCTGAAATTGGCTAAATATGTTTACAGCGTAACAAATATCTGGTCTGGTTCGATTTGCGAGAAATGAAAGACAGCCTAACAAATTTTCTAAATGGTATCTTAGATATTTCATGTTTCTCATTTTCTGTTTGGGGACAATTTAAACTCAAATAAACAACACCCTTACTTATCGGTAGCGAAGAAATAGGAACATTAAAATGCTTAAAACGTCCACAAATTTCCATTTTATAATTTGTTTGGTGCATTTTTAATTCATTTTCACATTCTTCAAAATCCACCCCTAGTAATTTTTTCGTTTTTCCTAAAATTTTAAGATCGAAGTGTTTATTCAATAAGTTTAAAATAAAGTCAATATCTTTCCTATTTTCCCAAACAAAACTATGTCATCAACATATAGTAATAAAATAACCTTAGATTTAAAACTATAAACACAATTACATCTTCGAAATTTGTTAAAACCCATATTTGTTAAAGTGCTGTTAATTTCATAAAACCAATTTCGACCACTTTGGTGTAACCCATAAATAGCTTTTTTAAGTTTACATACTAAATTTTCCTTTCCCTTTTCAATAAAACCCGGAGGCTGACTCATAAAAATATTTTCCTTTAAAGGAGCATAGAGGTACGCGCTCTCAACATCGCACTGCACATTTTCCCAATTTTGAAACACGACTAGGAAGGAGAAAAAGAAACGTATTATGCCGAAATTGACAACCGGGCTAAAAGTCTCTTCATAAGACTGACCTTGTACCTGCTTATGACCTTAAGCCACTAGTCTGCTTTTCAGCCTTATGGCTGCTCTTCAGTCAGAGTTTCAAATCTTCGAAACCAATGTTAACCTACGGGAAAAGTTGGAGTAAGTTTTAGAAAGTTCCTTTGAAGTTTTCGAGTCCGGAATTTTTTTGAGTATTTTTCAAGCCTATATCTCGGTCTTTTAGTTTTTACTTTTTTAAAATATCACTTACCGTATTTTTAAAAAATCGTTAAAAAATGAATTTTGGAAAAAACGTGGTACTGTTAGACGTTTCGCTCTATAAAATATTTTCAAAGCATGTTACCGAAATTTTAAAAACAACAAGACCAGCAAAACATTTCCAGCTTTCTTTGAACTTTTGTTTGAAATAATGCAAACATTTTTAAAGACAAAAAAATCCGTCCAAAGTTTGAAAATATTTCCAAAAAAAGCTCGAAGTTCCTACAAGCCACGCCTCCCCCGCTTCCCATGCAAGGGGGCATGATTTACGAGGTCGATTAGCTTAATGACTCTCACTCCGGGAAGCATTGCTGCTTCGGATTCGGACAACGCGGAAAGTGTAGTCAACCTCTTCAGACCCTCAAACCGGCCAGACACAGAAGACAGACCACATGTTTTTTTCGAAAGGGAAGAAAATTGAGAGCTTTTTGGAAGAAGCTATGACTTATATGTAATAATTTATATGGGCAAATTCCTGTTCCCACGGTACTATAAAAATATTTTTCACGAATTAAATGTTTGTACAATTGGGGGAAAAAAACATTTTTTTAAAAATGTAAGCTTGAAAACATTACTGCTCTTTAATTAGTAAATCAAATGAGAAATTATTTAATGTAAGTAATTATTCATTTGTAGGTTATTGATTTAATTTTCTTCTACACAATCCATTCTTCTTTTCTTCAAAAACTTTCTGAAGAGAAAAGCGTTGCCTTTACTCCCCCCCCCCCCCCTGCCCTCTTAAAGACAACTGTGTATGCCACAGATATAACTAAATTGAGCGAGATAGAGTTTTTTTGTTTTTTACTGAAGGGATAAAGGAATGATAAACTTTAAATGTTTTCGTAAATTAAAAAGGGATTTTTGAGAAAATGAATGTAATTTCAAAATTTTATATTGGCCTCTTTTTGAATGCAATGTTTCAATAATGTGTGTTTTAGAAACCGAAAAAAAAAAAAATTAAATATTGATTAAATGAACCAACATCTTCCGGTGGAGCTGGAATTTTGAAAAACAAAATTACATATAAAGGTCGACAGCTGGGGGGGGGGGGGGGGGGAGAATACTAACAACCACCTTTCTTTCTTTTATTTCCTTTCTTTTAATGATTTTTTTATGCCATTCGTAATATTTATTAGCCTTTCCTTTCATAAGATTTTTCCATCTTTCGATATCTTTTACTTCCTCTTATCCTACTTTTCCGTAAAAGAAAAAAAAAAAAAAAAAAAAAAACAACGAAAGAAGGCTAATGTATCGGATCACAAGAATATCGTTAAAAATAGGAAAAAGTCATAAACAAGTGAAGTAAATAAATACACATTGAAAAATTTTAAAAAAATTGAAAGTAGGGGTTTGAGATGGGGTAATTGTGTCTGTCGGTCTGTCTCCCCCCCCCCCCCCCTGTAGGGCCCCATTTGTCCCCGAGGGTTTGCCCTCGGGGACAAATGGGGGACTAAAAATCCGATGCGCCAGACAATGGCAGGTGCGGGGGGTTCTGGGTGCGCATGCCCCCCCCCCCCCCCCAATAACTTTTGAAGGGATTATCCGATTCGAAAGATTTTTTTCCCTGCATTCGAAAGATCTTGGCGAGGACATCTCATTTTCATATTTTACTTTTTGATTTGAACAATTTTTCGTTCAATTTTGAACAGTTCAAAAATTCTGAACATTAGCGACTTCGGGATGTTTTCCCGAAGCAAAGTATGCAAATTCTGGGCAGAAGATCCAAGTTCCTTTGAACAAGCGTATTGGAAGGAGCTCTCGGCGTGAAATATTTTTTTATCCACTCCGAATTTCATAGTTCAGAAAAAAAAAAAACCGACAGCGCCTACGGGAAAATTTCACTCGTATACAAAGCCTGAGCTAACCAACCTATTAACTTAAAATAAACTTTATCGGAAAGATGTTATGACGTAGAACATATACAGTGGAAATCCGCCATTCGTACTTGTCCCTCAATTCGTACGGCGCCAGGGGTCAGCTGGGTCGCCAGTTTGGCTTTTTTTAAGAAAAAAATCGAGAAATTATGCTCATTTTGAACTCGTCTAGAAGTAATTTGTTTCGCGTTTTGGATTTTTTTTAAATTTTAATACTTTTTGAGATTTTACTGACAATTTTAGCTTTCTAAGGGGGCATCTAGAGGAAGTGGTTGAAGAACTTTCTTCTTCAGAAAAGGAAAGTAGTAAGAAAAGCATTTACTTTGCAGAAATTCAAGAGCTGTGTTATTCCTGCAAGAAAACGCAGAGAGTGATGGGAAAACAGCATCCCAACACTGCTGTGGTCAACAGCAATGTTGGGATGCTTTGTTCAACGACAATGTTATTGGCCATTTTAGAAAAATTCTGAACAATCGTCAAAGCCAGACAACATTGGACAGGTTTTTAGGGAAAGAAGCCCAAGATTCTTCTAGTGCAAAAAGAAAGGACAACAGAAAGGGAGAAAACACTTGAAGGGATATTACCTGATGTTTTTATAGAAGGGGCCTCCTCTTCCTCTTCCAGCCCTTTCATTTCCTCATCTCAACATTCCACATATGCCATCAGCTCACCTCAGTACAAGCAAAGTGCAGTTAAATTTTAATTTATCTATAATTTCATGTACAGTACTGTACATTTGTTTTTCATAGATTTAAATAAGCAACTATCTGTGTGTCTGGACCGGATTAATCCAATTTACACTGTATTTTATGTGAAAAAATAATTCGCTATTCGTACAACTTGCCATTCGAGCTGCCTCCTGTAATGAATTGTGTGCGAATAGCTAGGTTCCACTGTACAGTACACTTCCTCGGGGAATGGCTAAAAGCATGGGACATTGTTTAGAAAACAAACCACGTGTTTCTTTTCCTGAATCGCAAAAGTTATTTTCTTCACAGTTCACATGACTAAACTAAATACAGTGGAACCTCGGTAGCTCGACGCGCAGATAAGTCGACTAACCCTTGGTAAGTCGACATATCCCTCCCCTAATGGTTGGCCCAATGCTAATTTCAATGGGCGAAAAACTCTCTAACTTGACACACAATTTTCAGAAACCCCTGTAAGTCGACCTCCATTTTGTATTCTTATTAACTTTTTCCTCCGGTATTTTTCCACGGTGCACAATTCTGGGAATTTTACAGCGGTGTTTTTTCATCAATAAATGAATTCTTTTCTTGAAAGTGTTCCTAGAAAATTTCCTTATTCCCCTTGTACCTTTCTACGAACACGAGAAAAAAGTTAATTGCAAATTACCAAGCCTAATAGTGTTGGGGAATTTGTTTTCTCTTCAGAGAAGCAAACAAAAATTATGGATTTTTTTCTCATAAGGTATTTTGATTTAATGTTTATATATTTATTTGTAATGTATTAACTTTTCAAAATAATAATAGATAAATAATAAACGAGAATAATTTCGTACACTGGAATTCACTCTTATAACTTGAATGGCAAGTAAATAACAATACAGACCAATATCAGCGATTGAAGTTACGGAATCTCGGTAACTTGACACCTGCTTATCTCTACGGCGCGCGACTTTTTTAACCTTTTCAGTTTAGCCCGCAGCTTTCCAAAGGCATCCCATTCCTGGTTATGCAATGTTTGCTGTGTGGCACTACGAAATAATATCTTATTAGCTAAAGAATAAAAACGGTTTGGTTGTTTCTCATCCATAAGCTTACTTCTTTGCATTGCAACACGGGCTCCTTGTAACTCTGAAACACGTGTCCGCAATTTTTGATTATGTTGACGTTTTATTCTTTAGTTTCGCAGCTCAAATGAGGACTAATTATTTCTCTACATTAAATTTATGCATGCGAACTCGCGTCATTAAAGAAAAAAGAACTATGTCTCTTATGCAAAATTTCTGCATATGATTTAAGTCAGGAGTTCCCAACTTTTTTTTTCCTAGCGAAGCCCTTCTAAAACTCAGAAAGAAATTGGCGAATCCCTTTGGTAGTCCTTAGTAAACGGGTAGGAAAACAATAAAATTTGCTTGCACATTCATTTTTCAAGCTTCACAACAGTTCATAACAAGTAATGAAACAATTCTTAAAACATCTAAATGGAAATAAAAACTAACATAATAGCTACAATAATAATAATGATATTAGTAATACAAGCATTTAAAAAATTAATTACTTATTTTTATTATTTGTTCTTTTTGTATAATTAATAGTAGCAGTAAACATACGAATTTGCAAAAGCTCTGTTTTTAGTAATTTTTTCCTCGATACTGTGAAAAAGTTGTGGAATAGTGGTAATGACACCAGAAATATAAGTAAAAAAAAATTTAGAATCAATCAATAAATATCTTAGGGTTCCATTCCCACGTTGAAATATACAAAATTCGCAACAGTTATGGAAATTTACAGAAATATTGGGAAATTTACATGTTTTCAAATTTCCATTGAGATAGAGCAGGAAAGTTGGAATAAAGTATTATTAAAATGTGAGTACAAAATTTGAAATTAAAATATCTTCCTTCGCACTAGCGTGGAAAAAGTGAGAAATGGTAGTAGAAACATACCTCTAAAATTAATATAGATCAATTAATACCTTTTGATCAATAAACCACTTCACGATCCAAATTTTCAAATTTACGCAATGCAGAAATAAGTGCATTTCAAATTTTATGCGTATAGTTCCTATGCCCCACAACTTTTCCGTATTATCGGGAAAACAATTTTATACAAAAAAAAAATCATTTTTAATCTCCGTTCTAATATGTATGAACATTTTTAATTTTGTTTTTTGTTTTGCGTTAGCAATTAAAAATCCAGCTATTGCAATATTATATTCGCGATTTGAAATTTTTCCCCTGAAAAAAAAAATATCAACCATTTCCAATGACTGGTTTGAGCTTAAAAATTCCCTAGTTAGCATGGGAATTAATTAATTTGAAAATTGTTTTGATTTCATCTGTCATTTTTTGCTCTTTTCACCGGAGAAAAAAAACTCTCCAAAATAATAATAATAATTACGTTTTCTGATGGGCATGTGAACCCGAATTGTTCATTTTCTCTGTCAGATTACTAATCACTACAATATGGATGCCTTTTCTTTCAAATGGTAAATTTTTTCTTGAATTTTGAAGTTTAATATGACGGGATCTCAATATGCATTAAATTTAACATTGATTTTAGACTTTGAGTCATCATATGACATTTATTTTTTCATTATTATTATTTTTGTTGTTGTTAATATTTTTTTTTTACGAAAAGGAGAGAAATCCGTTCGGTGATGCATGAAAAATTTCAGAATTTAAAAGTTATTGTCTTATTTTTTAACTGTATGTTACATTCCTGCAAATTTGCATTTTGTAATGAAATTTATCTCAACGAATCTTTTTATTTCGCACATCCCAGAAAACACAAAACAAACAAACATGACAAGGAAAAGAACTATGTAGAATTCATTTCAGAAGATAATTCCATACATTACAGGTTTTGCATTTGAATAACTGAATTTGTCACTAAATCTTCTTGTCATTTTTTTGTGCATGTACATTATTTTCAGATTATTCACTGTTAATCATGTATTTCCGTCTTCAAGTTTCAAAAGGTATATTGAAACATTTTTTGAAGTATATACTCCGGAAACTGTTTTTAAATGCGCTGTAGATGGACTTCCTTTATTTACTCCTTATTATTTTAACCAGATGTACTTATCTCCTTTTGCGTAAATTATATCCTTCGGGAAAACCGTTGTCATTTTGAGTCGCATCGCATATTGAATCTTTATTGGTTATATTCATTTCTGTTCTATGCTGCTTCAGTTTGAAGTGCGATCTTCCGCGCTCCTCCGTTTTTATTTACTGGATAATAAAAACAGGCAAGCTCGCACATGAAGAATCGGCACAGAAGAAATGATGCAAATGCGCGTCTCAAGCCCTTTCCCCCCTTGTCGATGTGCCCCGTCTGTTCCGTATTTGCAGTTTTAAAATTGGCAGCCCTCACCTCAACCTGCAACCATACAAACTTTATCTCGATTCAACAAGCCTTGGTAAAAAGCTGTCGCCCTGCGAGGTCTTCTAATGGTGTTTTTGTGCATTCAATCATAAGAGAAAACCAGGAAAACTCTCAACTTACTTCTCGATAAGTATTAAATAGAAATTATCACAGCAACCACCTCAGCTCGCTTATCAAAGCAACATTTGTTGCCAGGATAAGAAATTGGGACTTCTGGTTCCGAGGAATATGCCGCCCCAGTAGTCAGGCTGCCATTTTGAAAGTTTTGAATACCTTTTGCGCAGGGAACTGGAGCAGAGTTATTATTATCATTATTATTATTATTATTTATGTTAATTTATTTTTTTGAGTTGCTATGCTACAGCTCCCCTCCGAATCTTATGTTATAGTTTCAAGTCCGCTCCAGCTCCATTCACTGCTCTGAATAGCTTTTAATGGCAAATACAATATTTATCGCTTTCGTTTATTCAGTGTATTACGGAAAAAATTTAAAAGTCGTTTAAACCCTAATATTTCAATAAATATTTAATGTTTCGTACATAATGAAGGAAAAAAGTAATAAATAAATGCACTCGGAAAAAAGGCCACTGTTTCAAAACAGTCATTGCCAACCATTTGCTTATTTTCTTTCTTTTTTTTTAAGTTCTTTTTTTCCTTTCTTCCCTGCCTTCTTTTTCTTCTTTTTTTTGGTGAATTTGTAATTGCCGCATACTTTTGCAACAGCGAAAGTATGTTATGCACATCCCCAGTTTCAAGTTCGTGATTTAATTTTGCTGAGCAATATATATTTTACAACATACATACGTAGATACTCATAGGTGTGCGTGCGGGGCTTAGAGATACCATTGTACCCCCATTAGCAAATAAAAATGAAAGCTAATTACAAAACTGGCAACCTCTTTCGCGTTTGTATTCAATAGATATGCTTCTTTGCGTTTAATTTGTCATAAGTTTCCCTGGAGATGCATCTGGGACCCAAATCTTATGGGCAGGGCCGGCCTTATCAGTGTGCAAAGTACAAAGGCGCCATCATCTTGGGGGCGCCTCAGCGTAAGAGAGAGAGAGAAAAAAAAAAAAAAAAACAATAATCCGTGTTTTATAAAATTAGTTCAACAAAATTCTAGTTGTCTTCACGTAAGCAGACCCATTGATAGTGACTCCTATCAGATACTCCATCTTTCAAGTGAAAGAACTTAGCGTCAAAATTCACTTGTAGCGATGGTACTATACCTACTGTGGTGCTTGATAGAGATGATTAGATGGTACCAATCCCTGTGAACCACACTAGGTCTTCAATTACGAGAAGCCAACAGCAGCCCATTAGAAATAAAAAAATACATTATTTGTTTCATGTATGTAATTATTAAAATTTTTAATGTAATTGAAAACGCAATAAAATTATACACAATTTGAATTTATATTATTTTAGTTTGTATGATGAAAGAGGGCTAGGGGCGACTATTTTTATAAAGTCCAAGGGCGCCGAATACCGTCGGGCCGGCCCTGCTTATGGGTGTATTTTGGTACCCCCTTTAGCACAGTAGCGTCCCCCCCCCCCTTGCTAAAGCTCTGCGCACGCTTATATAAACACATATTACTTGACTACATATTGAAGTGCCAATGAAGCGGAACTACATAGAAAGTAAAGAACCATTGAAAACGTTCTTTTGTCAGAGAAAAAGAAAACCAGGATGTTTTATTCGAAAAATGATTCGGGAATTTTATTTTAAATGACAGAAATATAAAGGAAAGAAATAAAATGAATGTGTTGGTCTCATCATATTGATCAAGTATTCAATATGCAATAATTAGCAAAACATAATTGAAGAAGTGTATATAAATAAATAAAATAAAATGCAAAATAACTAACTAAATTATATAAAATAAAGAAAGAAACGCAAACATTTACATTTAGTTTCAGAAAAAAAAAAATAGAGTAGTGGAGCTTAACAAATCTTCATTTGCTACTCCTGTTTCGAGCAAAACTCGTTGCTTAGGTTACCTCTTTTCTTATTTATTCATTTAATTTTAATCATACTAACGCAAAAATTTCTGCTCTTAAATTAAGCTTTACACAAGAGACGAATTAGCGCTCTTTGTGTAACAATAACTGAGAACAGCATTCAGCAAGTTTTCGCTAAATAATTTTTTTTTAATTTTTTTTTTTTTTTTTTTTTTTGAATATCAAGCAATTTATCGCAAATTTTGATTGATCAATTTGTACTAAATTAGGTCTAGAAGCAAGGTCTCAGAAAGACAAACCTTTGTTTTAAAAGTATCGTTTACATTTTCATTTTTACAGCACTAAATACGCAATTTACAACCAATTCGGGAGAATGAAAGAAGGGTAAAAATATGTTTTCTTTTCGTTTGAACTCTCAGCCACAGAGAATTAATTTTGGAACCGGAAAAGGAGCAACGTTGTGTAAGTAGTAGAAAACACGTGCATGCCGCTAGCGACTACACTAACTGCAGGGGGTCTCGGCCTGAAGTGACAGGTCAATTATGGGGGACAGTAGACCCTTCTTCCAAGAGCTATCGTACATTTCATTGGTCGTTGAAATGTCAATCACTTGAGGTTGACACACTCCCCTCATGCCCTTTGAAGGCCATCTTAAGCCTAACCACGAAATTTTTTCTGACTGAAGAGCAGCCTTAAGGGCGCGTTCTGACGAGACAGTTTTCCCCTGCAATATCTGTCGAGACAGTCACTGTCCATGTCTGAACGAACCTGACAGTCGCTCTCTGACAGTATCTCGCCGAAGCGGTTTCTCGCTGTGACAGTCACGTCTGACCACAGGCGGACACTTTTCAGAGCTACTGTCGCAAGTTCTCACACCAAGTTGAAGTCCTTGCAACTTTTTCCCGGCTGTCTGACATTGACTCCCGCGAAAAATACGCAATTGCTTCGATTAATGTCCTAAAAAAGTTCAATTAATTTCATTATTGTTCTGAAACTTCTGTTTAGTGGTTGATATATTTGGATATTAATGAATATATTCTTTTTTCCTCGCGAAAAACAGCAATTGCGTCGACTTATGTTCTAGAAAATGTTCAATTAATTGCATTATTGTTCTGAAATTTCTGTTTAGCGATTTAATCTGATAGAAATGAATGTAACCTCTATTTCTTGGTTTAAAATCCAGAAAATTATGCTTTTAATAAATGCGTAGTTTAGTAGAAACAAATTTATCTATTATATTGAAGGTCGAAGAAAAAAAAACAATTCAGAATTAAAAAGTTAATTTAATGCATGGCTTTAAACGGATTATTTATTTAATTTTATTATTTACTTTACTTTTTAATGCTTAGTACTTTAACCCTCTTCCAATGTCAAAATTTCAAATTAATATTAAAAACTGATTATTGTTATCAGTACTTGCAATTATATATGGAACACATTTTTTACGTTTTGTGCTCATATTGAAGTATACATTAAATAAGTAATTAATTTTATTTAGCGCTTCAAAACAAATATTTAATGCAAAAATCCTTTTTATTTCTTCGTTAAATAGAAATACTGTCAAGTGCAAACATTTATTTTGAGATAAACTTTTAAAGCTGCCAACGATTTATTGTTTCTTTTTAACTAATATTTTTAAAAACTTTTTATTGTTATCTGTGTTTAATATGTGTTAAATAATATACAGTACAACCTCGAACGGCCATTTCCACGGGAATATTCATTTCATATATGGAAAAATGATGAACGTGGGTCAGAATAACGTCCGAAGAAATCGTTAAACCATTAAAACAAGACGATACCTACTTTAAAATGATGGATGCAGGTACAATGCATAAAGATTTTACTGTATTGTAATCACTTTAAATTAATCCTTTTTATTATGCTATCATGATTTAGCAAAAGGTAGCCAACAATTATAGAATTGCAATTAATCTTGTACTTATTACCAATGAAAATTCAACATCAAACTTTGATTCATGTAAAACTTTTATATGTAAAAAAGATTAAAACTTCCTTTAAAACATTTAGAAATTAGCTTTATTGATACGTAGTTAAATTTATTAAACACTTTTGTAGATGAAACCGCTATAAAAGGGTGTATAGTTGTAAAGTGTTTTATTTTCGTTTCATTTTACTTCAGGTAAAAATGTTATATATTTTTTAAAACCTACGTGCCATTAGTTTCGTGCAAGTAACTTTTAACTGCACTCACACACAAAACTTTGTGTTAGGTTGTTAAAAAAAAAAATCTAATCTATCCTGTCATAATTTTAATCTTTTACTGTCAAAATTGTGATCATTTAAAAATCCGATTTTAGGAACTATACAGCGAACTTTTCGTAATAAAAATATCCATTTATTAATTTTGTGCACAATTCTAATCTTTATTTTTTTTAAATTAATCATTCAAATTTTCTGACCTTTTTTACTGAAGTATTATCTGCACTTTCCATAATTAATGTGTCGATAATACTTCAGTATATATACAAATCTAATGTAGCTTAAGAAGATACAAAAACAAAGAAGTAAATAAAAAAAAAATCAGCAGCAAATACAACACATTGCGACTCCTCAATTTTTTCGGAACAGCGTCTCAAGTACTGCACAGAATGAAGAAACCTTTCTTCTACGTGAGAACCAACTCCGACAGTTGAATGCGAGAATTGCATGACTTTTCCCTCCGCCGACTGTCGCTGCGAGTTCTTGCTTGCAATTTTTGCTGTAGTGTGAACACTCTAGCAACAACTGTCGGACATTTTCGCGTGAGTTTTCTCGCTCGTCAGAACGCGCCTTTAGGGTACGTCCAAAATGCAAGCTGGTAGCCTGGTAGTCAGATTCAGATTCTCGGCGCTGGCTGTCTCTGACTCCGAGCGGCAGTTGAGGGTGCCATTATGGACGCTGGTTTTCAGCGCAGGGCAGACAGAGCTGCCACCAAAAAAACAAGATTTTAGAGTAGTATGGAACTTAAAGAGAACAGGCTGGCTGCTTAGTGACAATGTTACAACCAGGGCTGCCAAACGTCCGGAATTTTACGGGGTAATCCCGTAATTTAAAATTGTCCCGCAAACCGGGGGCCTTCAATACGGGACGCCAAAAGTCCCGTTTTCTTGCTAGGATATCGATTTTGCAGATATCGGATATCTAACCCGTCATATGTGACGGTCAATACCGGATATCTGGCTCTGATGTTTGAAACCTGTAATTCCTATACATTTTTTAAAACATCCCGCAGCTTACAATCTGGCTCTGATGTTTGAAACCTGTAATTCCTATACATTTTTTAAAACATCCCGCAGCTTACAAATACGCTGTAAGTTTTTAGCCTCCATGTATTTTTAAAATATGCTAATTAACTAAATTTAAAAAATCAAAATTAACTGGCGGATAACCGGATCTTATGAGTAGCGGCCGGATCGGATTCGGGAAATTTAAATACTGTTCCGATTTTGGATGTCCAATCCCCCCTCACCCTGGTTACAACCTTTTTCACCCGAATCCTATTTCACCCCAGTGCTATTCTTAATTACCCTGTCAATCAAAACCATTGTAAAACTGTCTTTTAATAAGGAAAGAAACTTTAAAAGCTGGTCTACCAAAAGTCCGCCATTGTTAGTCTCTTGCTGTACTCCCCTCTACTTGCTCGCCAAGGCATGGATAAGCGGTCAAAATGCTGTAATCCTGTTAAATTCCCAATCCTAACTCACCCCAGTGCTATTCTTAATTACCCTGTCAATCAAAACCACTGTAAAACTGTCCCTCCTCTGCGAATTCTCGGAAAACTAAGTCCCTGATTGAAGGGGAGGCGAAACAAACAACACGTGTTTTTCATTTGATAGCCATTCTAGCTTTACTTTCACTTTCTGTTACATCTGTTTTAATTCATTTGGGCGCTATTATTTTTCTTGCAATTATAAAGTGTCACACACGCTTATAGACATGTAACTTATGGAAAAAAGCAAAATAAGGATGAATGAGATTATGAAATATTTTTCAATCCATGGTGCAGACTATCAGAGACTGAGACAAGGGGCGGTAAGGGGAATTAGGCAATTTATGAGTGATTTGAATTCCAAATGCGTAAAATTAAACTAAAATAAGTAGATGAAATCGAAAATTATTCTTGAACAATTCAAATGTAGGTGCCCCTTTAAAAGTGAACCAGACATTTCTGTCGGACCACACCGGAATGGTATTCCGGCACCTCTCTGGCAGTTCCCCTCCCTTCATATATTTTTTCTATCACTATATCACTCGTTTAAAAAAAACAATACAAGGGTCATAGTGTTTTTTAAAGGAGCCGTGCCAAACACCACTCACTTGCAGCACTCTGCGCCAGAGAGACTTAAAATGGTGCAAGCGTTTTAAAGTGTGTTTATTTTGTAATAATTATTGTATGATATTTTATGTCGAGTATTTCGACACCGGTGTCCCATATTATACTTTTATTTTTGAAGTTTTAAAAAATCAAGACTTGTGACTTTTATGGAGGGCTTGCGGTTAAAAAAAGGGGGTTATGCGGTATGCTTTCCGGCATCTATACCATTTACGAAATTATGCGCTGAGTTCGGGCAGTCACCATTTATCGGATTCACTTTCATAAATCAGTCTCTGATGACTATTATTATGATTCTGCGGAGACCAGATCTGTATTTAAATTGCTAAAAAGCAATGCAAGGAATAGAAAAATTCATAGTTTCTTATATTGTTTTACATACAAACAATTTTCAAAGAGCTTTCAACATTTTAATGCATTGGATCTCACCCTCCCTCCTCCTCTTTTTTCTCAGCAAATAATAAAATTATTACTTTAAAAACTTTTAAATTTAACTAATGTTTACTTATTCATTTACTTTGTTCCAATGTTTATGTAACCAATGCAGCAATACAAATTCAGGTTTGTACTGTGACTTTACGAGTTTATATGAGCTAACTTGCATGGGGCCGGCTGAAGTTGATTTAAGCGTTCTTTCAGCATCTGACAGATTTTATATATTTCTTGTTAAAAACTATATTAAGCCAACTACAAACAAATCCCCCCCCCCCCACACACACACCCATCAGACAATAAATAGCCGAGGCAAAAGAATTTCGCTTTGTCAAAATTTGTCCATTTGAAGCCGTATAAGAAAGGGTAGTATAACAAGACTACAGTGCACATTTAAAATGTCGAAAATTGGCCAATTAAAATATTTGGGAATAAAGTACGACTACACTACATTAATGAATATTAGGTATCAAATTTGTTTATAATACTAAACGTTTTAATATATAAGTACTTTCATGTAGTTACACCCTTTTAAAATGAAAAAAGCCTTTTTCTCAAAATCAAAAATGTACGTCAAAACAGCAATTTTTATGCTATTGCTACCAGGCTTGGAGTCGATTACAAAGAAACGTAATCGATTACGATTACGATTACAAAGGGAGAAATTGAGAGATTATGATTACGATTACGATTGTAATCCTTTGCCAAAAAGTAATTACGATTACGGAAGCGATTACAGTCGTTGAAAAATGTAATCGATTACGATTATGACATCCGATTACGATTTTGATTACGATTAGATTAGCATAAAATTATCCGATATTATGCATACAACTCTCATTTTTACAATAGTGTCATAAATCAAAAAGTTATCTCTTATTAAATCAAAAATTTAATTAAAAATCATAACTGAAATGATGATGAATGTAATTATAATGAAATAATTTCAACATCACAGTTCTGGAATTATGACGTCGTTGCAGAAATGAAAATTTGTAATATATATATATATATATATAATCAGGAAAGGCACATTCAGTATTTTTCGAATATTTAAAACTCATTTGAGGGATAACTACATTGATCGTATTTTGTATATAAGCAAAGACGATGCACTAAATGTATATATAATGCATAAGTGATTTACCTGGTTCATTGTTATTTTGTGTGCATACAATCAAAATTTAGTTGGCCGCAATTTCTAAAAATGTAGTATATTTCTCCATTGTATTTATTTTCTAGTTTAAACTGTGCAAATATTTCACATAACACCAATTAGTTTACTGAAAATAATAATTTTGTATGATTCTTTATGAAATCACTTATAAGATGTGTATGAATTGCACGGGATAACAAAATATTCAGATAGTGTAAGAGATAAATAATCTTTTGAAAATAAATGCTGCATTTTAGAATAATTTCAAAAAATTTGAACATGAACATTCAAATAACTCTTAGCAAAATTAGTAATCGTTAGAAAGTAATATGAAGAATAATTATAATACGAATGGCTATAATATTTTAAATAGATTTTTGTGGTGTTTTTTTTTTTAACATGCACGAGCATATAATGTTTTCCCATGTACTAACTGTTTTAATAAAAAAATAAAGTGCAAGTAATTTTACAACACAAATTTAACGTACAAGATTAAACTGAGATACAAAATTCCCCTGTTGAGGTAATTCTAAGAAGAAAAAAATAATTAACTTTTAAAAATAATTCCTAAATATTAATTAATGCATGTAAAAAAACAATTGGGAGAATGTCTGAACATAAATCACTTTTTCTTTTACATACCTATTAATTAAAAAGAATATTAGCATTAAAATATAAATAAATTTAAGATTTAAATGTATGTACTTTTTTAAATATTCGAAGAACATATTTAAAAAAATAATAATAATCACACGTACCAGGGTTAAGATTTCATGCATCTTAAGCATAGAGCATCATGTAACGCCAGCTCCTAAATTGCTGAAGTGTAAATGTACTATTCTTTAGAAAAAATCTTCACTTCTGCCGTTAAAGAAAGGCGAAAACGCAAAAGGCATTTCGTATCTCTTTATGTGTGTAGGTGATAGTACCAACACTAGATTTTCAGGGGGGCAGTCTACTTCGATTATTGAACGGGACCCACGCGGAGAGAAGAAATGGGACACTCTCTTTTACTCGCGGCGATCCCGTCCAGACTCTCGCCTATTGCCCAACCGTTTGAATATACTTTGAAGGGGTAATTAAGGAAGCAAAATGACCGATGCATTTCAGGGCCTTGGTCCTTCTATAAACACCTTCCCCTCTCTTATCTACCCCGAAATCTTTGACTTGCAGACAGATTACCGCTCTTTTATCGAAACTGGACGACGCGAGGAGACCGGAGACCCCCCCCCCCCCCCCTCGTGAGAGCCCCAAGGCGATGCGAGTGACATATCCACTCTCTTTCTTCTCGGGCTCTCCAGCCATTCCCCGTGGAGAGTGGAGCCGCAATTAAGAATTCTGAGAGACCGCAACAGTAGGACAACAAGCGTCTCTAGCAGACTATTATATGGTCCTGCCATCAAGGCTCTGCGACCGCCCCACAGAACCTTTTATATTATGATCGCCCGTAGGTTACAGACCGCTTAGGATAGGACTTCAGTACACAGCTTCAATCCTTTTTCTTGTAATCTTATCTCTTCTATCCAATGGTAGAGCTAAAAATTTCAGCTTTCAGCAGGTCAAGATTACACGATTGCAGGACCAGCAGATTACGGATTTTTTCCTTAAGATTACGATTAAAATTACGGGAGAAAAAGGATTACGGGATTACACAATTTCGATTATGATTATGAGAATATGCCATCGTCAGATTACGATTACGATTTTGTCAAAATGTAATCGATTACAGCCGATTACGATTACGTAATCGCGATTACTCCAAGCCTGATTGCTACCAAACTTTCCAAAAGTATTCTTTTATGTAGTTATAGTTTAATAGATGAAATGTAGCAGTAACAGTTATTTGAAAGAAGATATTTGAATTATTTGCTGAAAAAAATCACTAAATTTTCAGAAAATTTCATATAAGAGTACATTTTTGCCTATATTTTGTAAATTATCATGTAAAATGTTTTATGTTGTCCATTCATTTATAAAAAGATATCTAAAGATTTAAAATCAGGAAAAATTTTGAATTTTTTAAAAAAATTGTGGCACGTGGAGCGTTTTTAAAATGTTCAAAATTTACCCTTTTTTAGGACACATTTTTTGTGGGGAATTTTTTCTAATATAAGTACAAAATTTTCTAAAAATTCAGCATCAGAATCACTCATAGGCTGGCTCCCATCTGCCGAATAAGTAGCGTCAGGCAGGAAATTTAAAATTTGTGAGGAAGATTACAACAATAGAAATTATTTTATGTGGAAGGTTTGGGCAATATTTTTATAAACTGGGGCCAGTACTTTGTGTTTTTTAATTAATCAGATCAGAGAAAATAACAAATAATAATAAAAAAGTTTAATAGAAGTCAAATGAACAACTCTATACTTAATTATGAAATAGATTGATAGTGATGTGGTTACATAATGATACTAAATATATATACAAAACTCCTTGACAATATTTTAAAAGCAAAAAAAATCTCTCTTTAATGGAGGAATTCTCTCTTCAGTCTTCAATCTCTACAAGTCTCTTCTGTCTTTAATGGGGTACTTGAGGGCATTGTTTACATATATATATGTATATATATTATTCCTTCCCTCCCACCTCCTATACCATAACAAGAAATATATGTACGTTTTTCTCTCCATACTGTTTTCCCCCTAACGCTGGTGTGAAGCGTATTTTTTTTTTTTTTTAATTGTGTTGAAGCAATCAAACGTTTAATTTTCCCTGTTTTAATAAATCCTGTTTTAATAAATTTCCCTGTATATTAATTTATTTATTCTTTTTTTAACTTTCGTTTTTACTTATTGCAAAGGTTTGGCGGGCCACTACAATATCTTGGGCTTTTTTTAATTTTTCGTGTATTTGGAACTCGGCGAAATCCACCATCATGAATTTTGCTGTTTATTTTTTTTTAACTCTTCAAATAATAGCGATGTAAATTACACAGTTCCGAATGAACTACTACATTAACATGTATTCCATTGAAGCGGTTCTCAAAGTGTGTTCAGTGGAACCCTGGTGTTCCACAGAAGGATGGCAGGTGTTCCGTTGGCAAGTTATTATTATACAAAATTATGTTCAGTAAATCATGTTCAGAAAATGTTTTACGATGAAATTTTGCTGAAAGTGGTAGTTAATTCCCTGTCTGAAAATAAAAATATAATTGGAGGAAGCAAAATAAAAAAAAAAAAGACTGTTCAGAGGGTTTTTAAAATTAGTTAATTAATGTAAAAATTGTAAAATGACTTTTTGCTCTGATTTAGAAGACTCTGAAGTTCTATTAGGGTGGTTCAAAGAGACTATGATGATGAAAGGTTGACAGTTATATGATAATGACCAATGAGCAAAGAAGGGAATTTAGTTGGTTTTGTTGTACTTTTAACATGATCCCCAAAGGGAGTCGAAGAGTAGTGTTTAGCAAACATTTTTTTTCTTTATACATGGGCTATGTCATTAACTTTTGCAGACCTAGTGCATTTCCCGGAAACTGGCATCTATTCTTTCAAGTTGCTCCATAATCGGCGGATGCCATTGCCACATGAGAATTTCGACGTGTAGTTTCTTCACTAGAAGGTGAAGCACTTACGATGCGAAACTGCACTAGGATTCTGACTCTGATAATTTCAAAACTGAACACGGAATTTAATTTATCCAAGAGTACCCAAGCAAAATAGATACTCAGGGGTTCTTTATGTGCAGGCACTATTCTGAATCTTGAGAGGCCCCCAACATGGTCAGGATTGAAACCACGATCTGGGGCGTACGAGGGCCGCGCCTTACACGTCGCCACCATGCCGGCTACTTTTAGTAAACAACAAACTAGTGTTGTGTTGATGGCTCTTTTACTATAAAAATAAATTTTTTCCATTTGCCTCTTTCTCATATTAATGGTTCACAAAAGTTTGAAGCTTGTGTGCACCATCATGTCTCATTTGTTTCCTGTTTATGGTTTATGACTTTTACACTAAAAATTAAATTTTTCTGCTAGACAATGCTACATCAACTTAACTCAACTTTCACATCAACGCTTCAATGACATTACTCGAACTGTACATAAGTTTTGAATTTTTCCGTTTTCAATCCGATATAAACAATATAAAGAACAATATTCTTAAACAATAATTTTATCAAAATTTTAAAAAGTCAAATGGTAAAAGGCAATGGGGAAATAAAACTGGCCATGCGGAAAGCTCTATTTGGACCAGAAATGGTATGAAATATATAATTTTATCGGTGGAACACATCATTTAATTTTACTAAGTTCAATTTATTAATTAGAAAATTCAATGACTGCTATTTAGTGCAACGGAAACATTAATTTTAAATATTCAATTGTTAGTATAGATAAAACATGACTCATATACTTTTCACCCTATTTAAAAAACTATTAATTTCAAATAAAGATTTCAACGTTATTTTGTTAAAACTGCAGTTTTTAATGGGTATGAAAATTATTAAAATGATAGATACTAGGATAACTTTCATTTCATAGTTTACTTTTGACATTCAGTGTAATAACTCGAAGTGGTTGCAAGCATTACAATAAAGCTCACCTCGCTGAATAGTATGAATCACTAATAAGATTTTAGAGAGACTAACAGAATTTTCGAGTTCATCTTATTTGAAACAATCTTTTCATTATATTTCAATTGTTCATGCAATGAATTTTTGTTTATAATTAAGAAAAACAAATTGAAAACTCGTATTTAAGTAAGCAAGCTATACTAATCCTTTGCAGTAACATATCGATACAAAACACCAAGATATTTTGGCCTGTGCATATTTAAACCCTAATTCAGATCTAGATTGGACGCTACTCCAGGTCTATGTATTCAACTATCTGAGATAAAAGCTCCTACCTTTACAGTCATTATTAACAATACAGTGACAGGTGTAATAATTAACAAAAACTTTGTAATTAATTCCACTGGGCAACAATTTTTGACAAAGTTCCTGTATCTAAGTTAAAAACACCCAATTCTTAATGATTTCAACGTGCTGAACACTAATATCACCATGAAAACTGTATTTTGGCTCTTGTTTTTCAGAGATTCACAAGTGCAAAGATATAATGTACCTAATGCTTTAACAAAAGTGACGTTAAAGCATTTTTAAAGAATAAACTGATTTATTGTACATTATAATAAGTAATAGTTCATTTTTAGATGTCCCTGTGAATATATGAATAAATAAAACGGGCAATAAAAGAAACATTTCGAGAAAACACAAAAGAATTTCAAAAAATAAACAAATACCATAGGCAAAATTCAAGCAAAAAAAGAAGAAAAAATGAACATTCTCTTGTGAGTTCTTGAAATAGAAACAGTACAGAAAAATTTCTAGTTCCCCCCCCCCCCCCCCCCCCATAAAAACTTGATTTTCTATAGAATACCTTTTTTTTTCGGTAAATGTTACTGATTGATTGGATGGCATCCATTTTATTATTTGTGGAAATTTTTTTTCTACTGCAAACATTGTAAGAAATAATAAGAACCTCTATAATTACTAGTAATATATTTTTAGCAGAAGTCGTAAACATTTTTTTCTTTTTTTGGCTGCGGGTGAAAATCAACCGAAGTATGCATTCAGAAGACAGTTCTTGTCCGTAGAATTTTCAATACCATTATTTTCATGTCATTGGAATTTTATGAACCCAGATTAATCAATTTCACTTTATTACTTATTTTTACGTAATTTTTAATAAATTATCCAAGCTTTCACTTCATATATATGGTTCATAATCTATTTTTCTTACATTGCACTTTTTTTTTTTTTTTTAGAAATCAAGTGGTTTCAAATGAAAAATTACTATAATTTGGGGAAAAAAATAAAAAATATGAACAATTCTAGTAATTAATTTATCATTTTATTATTATCATTATTATTATTATTATTATTATCATACATACATATTAAACGAATAAGTTTGTTTAGAGTGTTCGTCCTTGGAAAAATGCTTTGTGCTACTACGTGTCAACACTCGTGATGGAATAAATTGAATACCCCCTTGTCCGAATAAAAAATTTACGGGGGGTATGACCAAATGACCTTCCGAATTTACCCGACCTTCTCACGGTCATGTCATGAACAGTTTATGAGGCAACCCCTTCATTTAAGATGCCAAGAAGTCGCCAACTTCACTTTCAGTAGAAAAAATTATTCCGACACTTGGAAAGGCCGCGTAAACAGTTTAGCTTTTTCAGACCCCTTTTCTCCACGGGGGGTACAGATGGGGAGTCTCGGTTAACAATAGGAGCTTTTGTTAGGTCCCTCTTAATTGGTGTGGGTGAGATAGGATTTTGGTGAATGGGGAATACACCCTCACCCTTACTGTCCCGTATTTGCAATTTTTCAATTTTTCAACCCTGGTTACAACCAAGTTAAAACCATTGAGAAGTGAGATACATCTAATTAATAAATTAAGATTTATTTACGAACACGTTCTCGGCAATTAATTGCCGAAGGAAACGGATTTTTCATCGACGATGTTTCTATTGAAGTGCTCTTTTATCCGTTTATCTGATATCAGGAAAATAAGTTCAAGTTTTATCATTAACGCATCTATATACCATGCTTGTTTAAAATGCGGCTCAGACGCAAATTATGAAAATATTTAAAATTATACATTGCTATTAAAAAAATGTTTGCAATATTTTTCATATATAATGGATTCGTACATTTATTTTTGAAATAAAAATTTAAATAAAAGGATCTTAGTATGCCACGAGAATTTACGTTTCGAATTATGTGTGTAATTTTTTGAAGATTTACGACATTTATATGCAGTTATATTGCATTGTATTTTGATTTCCTAATCCTTTCGGCCAAGGGAGCCCTTCAAAGAAAAAGGGGCCATCGAACGTCAGTGAAAGTTCGCCAAATAGATCCGACCTGTTGGCTCGGAGATTGGGTTATAGATTTAACTTTTTTAGTAGACTTAACAGATTATTTGAATGATTTAAATTTGTGACTTCAAAGAAAAAAACCAATTCATTCATAATATGTTCCAAACAATAAAAGCGTTTAAAAGAAAGTTGAAGTTTTGGCACAATCAAATAAAAGTAAAAGATTTGAGATATTTCAGTACTTTAGCTGCACATAAATTTGTGAGTTGCACAAAATATGCATTAATTTTTTTTATTTAATGCAAGAGTTTGAAAGTAGATTTCAAGATTTTTGAAAAAATAAAGGGTATTTCAACATATTTTCTACCCCATTTTCTCTAGAAATAGATAAATTACCTTCAAATCTTCAAAAGGAATGCATTGAACTGCAAAATGACATTCAAATGAAAGTAAAATTTGGGAATATTTCTTGACTGGAGTTTTATAAAAGGTTATCCGATAAATATCCTAATTTTTCCAATCATGCTTTACTAATGTCTTCAGTAAAGCACCTATTGGCAGTACCTATTTTTGTGAACAATTATTTTCAAGAATGAAGCATACAAACAAAGAAAAATAGGACAAAGATCACTGACATACATCTTGAAAATGCATTAAGAATTGCAACCTCGCCTGTTGAACCCGATATCAATTTGCTTGTTCAACAAAAGCAAATTGATCCATCTCATTAATTTGAATTTTTTCCATCTTTATGAAACCCAAACTAAATGAGACGAAACTTTTTCAAATTTAAAATGAATATGTACCTATACATATCTAATTCTAATTCAAAGTTTTAAATATATATATAATAAAAAGAAGTTAATTTATTTCAATAAAACTACATAGGAGTTAATTTTTATTGCAAATGATGATTGTGGTTTTTTTTCAGGTTCAGAATAACATTTTTTAACTTTATCTGCCTGTTTTGCATCTCCACTTGGTTTTCTTTTACGCCTCATTTGTTTTCTCTTCGGAACATTCAAGAGACTTGTTTTGGCAGCCCTTTTTTCCAGCTGTTGAGTTCTTTCTCGTTCTTTTTTTTTTTTCACGCTCTTCTTACAACTCGAGTTTATATGGGCTTCCTGTTATAATTGCTGTTTTCTTTCTTCTCCTATCGTGTTTATTTTGAGGTCTTGGTCCAATCACTCGTGGTGGATGTAGCATTTCTTTGGGTGATATAGAAAATGGCAGTGAAGGACGACAGTATAGCAAAAGTCCTTTGTATCCTGTTGAAGTGGACGGTTGGGTAAGTCCTGCGTTTGTACTAGTGTTATCGGTGCCACCATCACTAGATGATTCATTCAATACTGTCTCTAGTGGTTGTGATGACTGCAAACTTTTAGATGCCATGACTGAACTTGAAGATCCTTCGGATCTGGCCTCGTTTTGTTTCAGATTTAATGGTTGTTGGGACGTCAATGAATGAATTTTTGGTCAAAACATTTTTCTGACTTACAGTTTTAACATGTAACTAAATTTTGTATATAACTCAGGCCAATTGTTTGTACTCCAAAAGTAAAGTGAATTATTTTATTCTGAAAATATAATTATTTAAAATTAAAATAAATTGTTTTAATTGATTATACATATTTTTATTCATTACTTACAATTAAAATAACTTAAACACATTGCCAAAATATTAATGGAAATGGTCGGGTAAAACGGGACACATCAAAATTGTATCCCGTTTTGGCCGACCATGATGCTTTTGACAACATAAATGTCTGACCCCTGAACCGTCACTCACTAGCAATATTTAAATACATGAAATTGTTGTTAAAAGAGCTATGAACAAAACACAGTACTTACCGGAATTGTTTCGAAAGACGGGAAAGCACAAGGGTAGGTGTTCTGCAGTCGAAAAAAGTACAAAGTAAGTAAAAATCTCACTTGAAAACTTTGAAAAAATATTTCTTTGCGAAACACGAGGAGCGTTGAGAGATCAACTGAGAATGCTGTCATGGCAGTCGGGAACCAGTTTAACCTTTCTCCCGCGATATAGCACCGCCAGTCAAGATCCGAGGCTCAATATCCCGTTTTGCCCGCCTATCCCGTTTTGGGGAACTCTCCCCCCTACTGGTTTTTCTAATACTATCAGCATTAACGTCCGCTAATCTTTAATGCCAAACTTCCAAGGATTCAACATTCGAAGATTCAACTTTAACATTTTTACTAGAAAAATGACTAGAATTTTGACTTTCCCGCGAATTTACGTTATATTGACTAGAATTTGAAAAATTTTGATCCACATATTTAGGTTTAACATGGTAAACACCATTATTTAAAAAAGCTTTAAAAATTATGCCTCTTCGATCTGATACAGTCAAGGTTCCCCCTTCCCCGTGAAATCTAGCACCTCCTTGATCCAGTTTAGGACCGGAAATTAAATTTCGTCTTAATTTAGAATACATGACTTCTTTCAAAACTATTTTTCTGCTACCAAATCTTAAATACATATCTCCCCCCCCCCCTTTCCTTCAATTGGGAAGGTTTGCCCCTCTATGGCGACGGCCATTTCTTTGTTATTTAATGTTACGAAATTTTGAAAACAATTTCTGTCTCTTGAAAAATGATGGCTGGCCGCTGAATTGAACAGCCGCTGTGAAGTTTTGTCCATGAAACAATTAGCCTCACATAGAAAAAAGTCAGAATACTCACTATATTCAGCCGATGGTGATCACCGATTTTCATCGGAACTTTACTGTCGAAAATTCTGGCGCTTCCCGTCCTTGCGACTTCTTGGGCTTTCTGATCTTTTAAATTCGGGACAGTTTCTTTTGACGTGGCCAAACTTCTTACAACAATAGCACTGGACTTTTCTTTTGGTTTTCTTGACGGCAACTGAAGCTTTGGCGTAGGATTCCAAATCTTCATTTCTTAAAGAAAGTCTGCTTTCCTCAGCTACCAGGTCAGCCACAATCTTTGAAAAAACACAATCTTCATTCTTTCTTCTTAAAATGTTCTGTACAATACCATCAAAAGAAGAGGGGAGATATCGTAACAGTTGGAATTCTTCTGAAAATGTAGCCTCAAGTTCCTTGAGACGATCATAAATTCTTCTCAACCTCGCTGTATAGATATTAATTTTCTCGTTCTCGTCCATTCTTGCGGACGTCAAATCTGAAAATAGCTTCATTTTAACCGTTCTGTTGTCTGGGAAATAATTTTCTTTTAGAAGGTTCCAGGCTTCCTGGGGATCCTCGCAATTGCTCTATAATTTTTCGGTAGTCATCACCGACATGCAAGTAAAGTACCGCAATAGCCGACCTTTTTCTGGCATCAAATAGAGCAACGTCTTTTGTTGTGACTCCTGCCCCCGCATTGATTACAGGTCGCTCTTCTCTGCCTGCGATGATATCCCATAAGTTCCTTTCTATTAGCACGAATTTTATATCGCTGCTCCAAGATGAATAATTATCATCTCTTAATTTTTCTATTACAATGTTGGAACAAGAATAGCAGAAAAAGGAGAGTTCTGCAACAGGAGGCGCAATACGCAACGTGCAAGCGCAAGGGGGCGTGGTCACACCTCCTGCCGAGTGGGGTTGAGTAGTAGGGTTACTACTGCTGACGTCGTAATCTTTTACGAGGGTTTCTGAGTAGAGTTGAGTTGTTTTATTTGCTACACTGAAGTTTCGTTTTTTCGAAGTGGCAACACCGATTTAGTTTTGGTTTTGATTAAATTTATATTTTAGGGTATGGCAATGGTTCTACCGTATGTTGTGGTTTCCATGACAACGTATTTTTACGAAGAGCCTCCTAGTGGCGAAAAACAGGAATAATTATTTTTTTGGACTAAGTCGTTTTCCGATGTTATTTTTGATTTCCAACTTAGGTTTCCGCGAATGGTAACATTAATTTATTATTTTTTTTTAATTTCAAGAGTTGAATCGCTGATGCTACCATCTAGTGAGAAAAATTATTTTTAGACATAGAATATTTTATTTAATTATATTTTCTCTCAAATATTCGGATTCATATACCCCAGACCTTAATGTTGTAAAACCCATTCGATCGGATCACGATTACTATGTTTTTTTCCTTGCGTTAGTATCAGACTTAACCGAAGTGTTCTAGCGAGAATTAATTAATTTTTCCATCAGAATTAAATTTCACAATTTTTAATCAACTCATAGCACTATTTTAATCTTAATAATGTATAAGTAGTAATTATCTCTTAATTTTGAACATATTTTATTTTTACACTTGTAATTTTTTCCCCCAAAATATTAAACCCAGGATAAATTGCGATCCAATCAAATAGCTTCTTGAGAAAGTTTATATTTAATGTGAACCAAACAACTCAATCCTCGAAATTTACAAAATTTAAGTCAAAGTTAATTATAGAAATGTTTAAGACTTAGAAAAATTTTTTAAATCTTTTTTCCTAAAGTATGAAAGACAGAATTAAATGAGAACTTATCAAACAGTTTCTTGAAAAAGTGTGGACTTAATATGCACCAATCAAATCAATCCACACAATTTACTAAATTTTAGTCAATTAAAAGTTTTGTTGAAATATTTGGAACTTAGAAAATAACCATCAATAGGTTTATACATACTAATTTAACAATACTTTTACAAAAAGCGGCGATTTCTTCTATACTTAAACAGGTTTACATCCATTTTACTGTTTTCTATCAATACAAATCAGTGAATTTATATCAACTAAGACTATATTTACATTAGATAATCATCCTTTAATCAATATTATACCACTAGATTTTTTTTCAAAGTTTAAGAGTTTGCATGAAATAGTGGAAGTTAGAGTATGTTCAGCAACTTTATTTTACATAGAATGATAACGAATTTTTCGTGCATTTCAATATTTATTTATTTTGTTTTTAATTAATATTTTTTTACACATTTTAACGTTTCAAACGAATACAATCTCAGAAATTACTGTGGTCATATACATCATGATTAAAGAAACTTTAAAAATAGTCAAGAGCATATTGCTAAATTTGTAACTGCGAAGCAATTCAACAACCTGATTGACGTGCAATGCAATACATTTAACGAACATTTCAGCTATGCAAAAGAGTTTTAAAACTTTGTCTTTAACATTTAACGAATTTTTCATTTTTTCAAAGAGTTATTTATTTTCAAAACTCTGTCTTTAACACATTTTTACGATTTACACAGAATAATACAACCGATAAAAATATTTAACATAACTATTTACAACACGATTTTCACACACTGAAAAAGTTTATTACTTAAGCACGGAGAAACTTTAAAACTGTTCACACCGCAAATTTCATGCATTGAAAAAGTCTATTACTTACATACAAACTTAGAATCTTTGAAACTAAAATCGCAGAAGTACAATTTAACTTAAATACGGTAATGCTTAAAATCATAGCTACAGAAAATAAAAAAGAAAGTTAGAAATATTATACTCAAAGACATAAAAAACACACACAAGATGGAACATCTGTTGAAACTTCTACCATTAAAAATAATTAATAACATCCATCATCAGAACTTGGAAGAATGAATGCTAAAAAAGCCTCTTAGAAATAAAGGACAATTTTAGCACTTCCTCCACCGAGTTCCTACTAAGCAAAGCAATCGTTGCGAATTTTCAGTTATCCTATACACGAACACAAAAGCAACTATGCAAAATCTAGCAATACAGTTAGTGAATGAACACACAGAGAATGCACTTAAAGTAATATCATTCACACGTTGAAAATCGAAGAAGTTTTTCATGCAATATAGCTATAGTTCAATTATTCAAACTTACATGAAACTAATTTTAACAGAATGCAATCTAAGAAATACTTTAAAGTCGAAATACAAATTATATAAAACATCATGTACTTACAGAGAAGAGAGAGCGTACATGTTTCCCTTCCAAACCACAACGTAGAAATGATTCTTCAGGCTCTTATCAGCTGACGAAGATAAGGTAGCAATACCTCATCGGCCACCCCAATCGAAGAATGACACATGCAAACATGATGCTACCAGCTGAGTAACACTATCGATAAACCAATTTGACTTCAATTGAAGTTTAATATGAATGTAACAGTAAGTTTTAATTAAAAAATATTTCATACATGCAAACATATAGATACATATAAATTTAATAATTTTACGAAGACCTATGTATTTAACGCACCAAACTCAGACAGTTTTCCTTAAACACACATTTTTTCCTAGATATAACCCTTTAATTCATTACTTCCGAGTGAAGAATTTCTCACCTTTAGTATTATAATCAAGCCATACAATACATTTAACAAACGCTTCATTTATTCAAAGACTTTCAAAACTTACTCTTAAACATTTAACGAACGTTTCATCTATTCAAAGAGTTATTTATTTTCAAAACTCAATCTTTAACATATTTTTTTACGACTCACACAGAACTTATAATTTACAAAGATTTTATGATATACAACCGAGAAAAATATTTAACAAAGCTATTTCCAACACGAGTTTCATACATTGAAAAGGTTTATTAGCAAAGTTCGAAAAAGCTTTAAGACTATTTACACTGCAAATTTCATGTTTTGAGAAAATCTATTACTAACATACAAATTTGGAATCTTTACTTTGTTCACACCTTTAATATTATAATCAAGCATATAACACATTAAACGAACATTTCATCTATTCAAAGGCTTTCAAAACTTACTCTTTAACATTTAACGTACCTTTCATTTATTCAAAGAGTTTTTTTTTTTTTCCAAAACTTAATCTTTAACATTTAACGAACATTTCATTTATTCAAAGAGTTATTTATTTTCAAAACTCAATCTTTAACACAATTTTTATAATTTACACAGAGTTTATGATATACAACTGAGAAAAATATTTAACAAAACTATTTGCAACTCGTCTTTCACACATTGAAAAGATTTATTACCAAAGTTCGAAGAAAACTTTAAAGCTATTTACGCTGCAAATTTCATGTTTTGAAAAAAAAAAAGTCTATTACTTACATACAAACTTGAAGTCTTTACTTTTAAACTAAGATCACATGCAACATAATACAGAGCCCAACTTAAATACAGAATTGGTTAAAATCGTAACAGCATAAAGTACAGAAAATTTAAAAAAAGTTAGAAACGATATACTCGAAGACTTACTAACTGAAATAAAGAAACATGGTTTTCAACTCCTACTATTGCAAAACCGAGATTCACCTATTAAAATATACTATAAAAAACATAAAAGTACTGCATACAAACAATCAATATTTAGAACAATAATTTGAAAATTGTCTCAAACTGTATACTACACAGTACAAAAGCCTATAAAAATTATTAATTATAAAACTTTAATCACAAGTAAAACTTGAAATGAAAATGTAAAAAGTACTTAACTTAGAAAAATAAAAGTGTTTTCTTCTTGCGAAGTGTTAAAACTTAACACGAAAATGGAAAAGTACTGTAAGATCAATGAATGAAAAAGACGAAACCAAAAAATAGAATACAGAACTTATAAACAAAATGCATAATTAAGTGTACAAACATTACAGTAGTGAAATGGAAATGTAAAATGTTAACTGCAGATTGTAAAAGTACTAAGTACAACACGTCAAAAAAAAAAAAAAAAACTTAGATTATTTTAGTAAAATTAAACATTAAACCAAAGGGGTAAAACGTCATATAAACTTTAAAAATTTGAAAACTTTGAAGAACCAATACGCAAAAACTTAGAAACAGAAAAGCTTATAAAATTTCCACTTTAGAAATGTCTCACTTATTTACACACACATTTATTTACAAACTTTGAAACTTGGCTTTAAAACATGAAAACCTCGAAACAGGAACACTTGCATGGGATACTCAAATGAACAAATACATAAACAAATGCTTATTATTTGTAGAAACTTAAGCGAGACTCTACTGTAAAATTTAAAACTTACATAAACATGCATATACACACATGCAATGTATGGGCTTTTACCTAGAGAAAAACATCTCTATGACGCCTGGAGATCTCATTCAAAGCTTCGGCATTTGGGGTTTTTTTTAATAACCCAGGTGCCAGCCCCTTCCCCAAACTCCACTCTGAAATCATCGATCACCAACATTTAAACGACAAAGAAATTATTTAAAATGTAATAATGATCTTAAATTACTTACACTTTTGATATTTTTGAATAAAGAAACCACTAGAAAGTCCAACTAAAGTCATTGCTCATTTTTCAAAAGCAAATTATCCAAAAATGCCAAATTATCATTTACGAACATTCTATTTTCTATGGTAAGATTTCTTAATTTTATTAATATTAGATAATTTTTATTCGGCGGCTAAAGGTGCATATTTTGCAGTTGGAACTTCTACACTAATAATGCGATCAAGTACCCAACCAGAACCAAGTTGTATAAACTCTTCCAAAGCATTTTCAACTTGAGAGATGCTATCATTCAAGTGATCGGATATACTTTCTTTGATAAGTTCAATTTGCATTGTACTTCCAAAATAAGATGTGATATGATCTTCATTATCATCATCTTCATCATTATCATCATCATAATTTCCTACATGACGCGTCATCTCAGCTTTCATTACTATACGCCACTTAATAGCTCTTTTCTCATCCATTTCATCGACCAACAATTGATGAATTTGCGGCCTTAATTCTTGAAAGCACATTTTAAAGTCCTTCGAATTTTCAGGGCTTGGAGTTACGAAATCCGTAGCAAAAACTCCTAATGCAGTTCGACGATTAGGTCTCTCTCTTTTAGGAACAGGTTTCATATTAACAGCCTTTGCTTTTGAGGAACTATGATTGACACGAATGTGTTGCAGTAGGTTAGATTTCTGTGTAAAAACATTTTCGCACTCCCCGCATGAATAGCTTCTGCCATGAATGTTCATGTGTCTCTTCATAATATCCTCCCTCTTAAACTTTTTATGACATTCAGAACATTCATACATTGTGGAATTATGCATCTTCAGATGACGATTCATGGTAGAATTCCATTTGAAGGATTTCCCACATTCTTTACAAATAAACGCAGACTTGTGACTCTTGAGGTGTCGATTCAACTGCTTTCGTCCATCTAATGATATACCACATTTCTCACACTTAAATGAAGAATGCGTCTTCAAATGTCTTCTTAGTGTAGAGTTCCGCAGGAAGGAAGCATTACATTTTGAACAACTGAACGCTTTCACTCCAGAATGTGTTTTATTGTGTTGTATCAAGTTTGTATTTGTACTAAATGACTTCATACATGTAGCACAAACCTAGAAAAGAAATTGCAAAAAAAAAAAAAAAAAACTTTTAAGAATAATTTTTAAAAATATTAATCATTTTTTTTAAATATCACACCTATGAAGTTACAATTGCATAGCAATTTAAAAAATGTTAAAATATTTACCTACAAAATGAAACACACACACAAATCTATGAAATATAAAAAAACATCTTGGTAATGTTAAATAAAATTAAACATCAATAAATTTTCTCATTAATATATCATTTTCCAAAGGACTTGAACATCGTTACAAAATCATTAAATGGAAATCCATACAACACCCTTTTCAATTAGAACTTACATATGATGAGACACTGTCTTTCTCTGCAACATCACAACTCATCATACTCCAATGTTCACTTTGATTTTTCATCAGAAATTCAAATGATGAAACTGAATTCTCATCAATTCACTAAAATACTGCACAGATTCAGAAATCCACTTGATGTGAACACAGCAAAGTCAGAACCACAAATGGTACTTTAAGGTAATCGTCGCAAATGTATATTAAGCGCAATGAGAATGCGCTTAAAACACAAAATACATACGGAAACCCCTCAATTTCATTGACGCTCCCTAAAATCTAATTCTGCATTTTCATTGGTTGGTGCTCTTCTTTGGATTAATCCTGTCTTTGTGCATATACATTTGCGACGATTACCTTAAAGGACATCATGTTCTTTCAAATTGGATAGCAAAATTTCAACTTGTAGCATCCAATGAATCTAATATATTTGCAGAGTTTGTGGAAGATTCAAGTATGCCTTGCCCGATCTTGAAGATAAATGATTCAAAAGACTTTGTAAAAACTATAACATTTATTTAACCTTCAAAAAACTACAACATTGTTAAAAATAACCTGAAGCCAAAAATACTGGTAACTTTAAAATATGACTAGCATCGCGAAAATCGGGCTTTTATAGCAAACGCTACATTAGCAAAAGCTCTTTCGTGCATCGAGCCGATAACTTAATGCTCAATCGATGCAGTTACAACATGGTTGAGAAAAACAGAAGTGCCTCCGTCGACCAGAGCTTCCTCTTAAATACACACCTTCATTAGCATAACATAATGTCGCCCGAGTTCTAAAGCAACCAATGAGAGGTTGGCATGTCCGCCTACCTCCTCGGCCAATCACGGCTGACTAGTTACGTCACGCCCAACATGCACAGCCATGTTGATACGTAATTTCCTATATACTGAACGTTTATGGTCGACGATGTTTCCAAACCACCGCTTTTACTCTCAAAGTAAGTTTTCAAAAGAGTACTAAAGAACTTTTCTTTAGTAAATTAATTGTAGATGTAGAGAAAAATGTTTTTAGCGTTAAGGCTAACAAAAAGACTTGCGCCTCATCATTTTGCCACTCGCATTTCAGTCCTGTTGCATCCCAGTTGGTTCAAGCAAATAGCATCAAACGAATTACATACTTTCATCAAGACTGAATGGAAGATAATTTTAGGGAAAAAACTTAATTAATTTGTTACAATAGTAACTAATTATTTTGTGTCAAATATAATTTTATGATGTGTTTCAGCTGACATATTCTTTTGTGCCTACATTTTTTTCAGAGCAGAAACTCCTTCCATCATATTTTTTACCTGTTTTAAAACTTTAAACACTTCACCATTTTAGTTTTACATCTGTTTAACCCCTTACATGGTTTGCCCGTACATCGTACGGGCATTGATATTTCCGCCTCTCTTGTTTTGATTTGCTCGTATTTTTAATAGATTGACAGAGAATCATTCAGGGGCATTTGCGTTTGAAAGCTATAAAATAAAAAATTGCTTAAATTCATTACTTATGAAATTTTTTAAAACAATTCTTTCATTTTCCTTCTGTACCAAGTTAGGACTTTAATTACATGCAATAAAAAATATGCTTTTTTATTAACACTTGTGATAAAAAAATTGACCAGTTAAGATGCTAAGCATATATATACACTACTGGCCATTAAAATTGCTACACCAAGAAGGCGACAGGCTACAGACATGAAATTTAAACGACAGGAAGAAGATGCAGTGATATGCAAATGATTAGCTTTTCAGCGCATTCAGACAAAGCAGGCACCAGTAGCGACACTTACAATGTGTTTAAATGAGGAAATTGTACAGCCGATTTCTCATGTGCCAATTATATTTGAACGTTGTTGCCTGGTGGAAAATTGTTGTGATGCCTCGTGTAAGAAGAAGAAATGCGTACCAGCACGTTTCTGACTTTGATAGAGGTCGAATTGTAGCCTACCGGGATTGCGGTTTATCTTATCACAGTATTACTGCTCGCGTCGGTCGAGATCCAATGACTGTTAGCAGAATATGGAATCGATGGGTTCAGGATGGTAATACGGATAGCAGTGCTGGTTCTCAACCGCCCGTAATCACTAGCAGCCGAGAAACCAGGCATGTTATCCGCATGGCCTTAATGGATCGTGCAGCCACGTCACGAGCCCTGAGTCAAGAAATGGGGTCATTTGCAAGACAGCAAGTGTCTGTACGAACAGTTCGGCAACGTTTACAGAAGCATTGACTGTCAGCTCGGAGTCCATGGCTGCGGCTACCATTGACGCTGAATCACAGACAGGAGCGCCTTCAATGGTGTGATCAGCGACGAACCTGGGTGGACGAATGGCGAGACGTCATTTTTTCTGATGAATCCAGGTTCTGCTTACAACATCATGATGGTCGCATCCGTGTTTGGCAGCATCGCGGTGAACGCACACTGGCAGCGTGCATTCGCCATCGTCATACTGGCCCATCACCTGGCGTGATGGTATGGGGTGCCATTGGATACACATCTCGGTCACCTCTTGTTCGCATTGACGGCACTATGAACAGTGGGCGTTACATTTCCGATGCGTTACGACCCGTGGCACTACCCTTTATTCGAGCCCTGCGAAACTCTACATTTCAGCAGGATAATGCACGACCGCATGTCGCCGGTATTGTACAGACTTTCTTTGATACGGAAAATGTTCGGCTGATGCCCTGGCCAGCACGTTCTTCAGATCTCTCACCAATAGAAAACGTCTGGTCAATGGTTGCTGGACAACTGGCTCGTCTGCAAACGCCAGCCACTACGGTCGATGAACTGTGGCATCGTGTTGAAGCTGCATGGGTGTCTGTACCTGTACAAGCCATCCAATCTCTGTACGACTCAATGCCCAGGCGTATAAGCGCTGTTATTGCTGCCAGAGGTTGTAGTTCTGGGTACTAATTTCTCAGTATCTACTCACCCAAATTTCTTGAAAATTTGAACATTTGTTATTTCTAACATAATATATGTGTCCAATAAATATCATTTTGCTATCGGCATTTCTTCCTGGTGTAGCAATTTTAATGGCCAGTAGTGTATATTAAGGTGGAACGAAAAAAATCAAATTTTGATTTTTAGTTCGTAATAGCACGGAAAAGTTGCCTTTTGGTATAGATAAGAAAAAATAAAAATATGAAAAATGTTGGAGTACATTTTGAGGAGCCGCAAAGACGCTAAAAGCAGCTAAAGTTTTATGAAAACACAGTTTTTATAGCTTTTTCAAAGATTTTTACAAGTTTCGATTAAGTTTTATAAAAGCTTTATAATATGAATAGAATCATTTTAAAAGCACCTTTAGTATTGCATTGGCATGGTATTTAAGTGCCTTAGTAATCGCCGGACGTCGAATTGGGGGAACTAGGGGAAAGTGGAGATTTGTCTGCATGTGGTGGCAAGCTCTGTACTTTTGCCGAGTTAAGTTGAGTTGGCATTTGCACTCCGCCTATTTAATAACAGATTAACGCAATATTTTGTTAGTTTGTGAGTTACTTTATGCTATTGAGTAAAAATGGCTCGTCTAATTTAGTCAAGACAAATGTTAGAATGTCCTATTTTTGGGGGGAAATTTTGGGATTTGCTCGAAGTGAAACTGCTTGTAAAACGAATCTGTTATGAAGCGTTACGGTTGGACATACTTCATAGTTCCTACAGAAAAAAATCCTACGGTATGTGAAATATCACTTTTGTTCCAAAAATAGAACAAATATGATCAAGAGCCTCTTTTCCCTTTGTTTTTAGAAAAAAAATTTTACTAATGATAAAATTTAGCATGCTAAATGGAAGTATTTATTACGGTCTAAAAGTAGAAGTTGGTCCGATAAGTTTGATTGCAACGTCACAAAATTTAGAGAAGATGTTGAGCCTTTATTTGATGCTGTTGCCTATAAGTGTGTAAACTTTAATACTTGTATTTGTATAAAAGAGAAAAAAAATACTAATTATGGAATAAGAGTTTCTAAAGGATCAAAGCTCTGAGGGGAAAAGGGTTATAATGAAGTATTGATGTATCAAAACCTAGCGCTTCAAGGAAGAAACAAGCAAGAAAAGAATAAAGAGCTGCAGAGAATAATTGAGTTTAAACAAGAACGGACAAAAATTACTAGTGCATCAAAAACGGTTTCTGGACACACGGACAGCACTGAAGAATATCAGTGTTCCTTACCAGAAGAGGCAATCCAAGCAAGTTCTTCAACTGTAAAAGAAGATATAAATGTACCAGACCCTTCAAAACTGTAACTAGAGAAAAGCACTTAGTTGTAGCTATAGCTAGTGTTGCTTTACAAGACAAGGGTGTAGCCACAGAAGAAGACAAAACGAATGTAATAGAGATGGAAATTAAAAGAGCAAAATCAACAAATCAAAGATATATCATTAATGGCCATAGCTATCATCGGATAACCATAAGTAGAGTATTGTTTTTTTTTCTTAAAGGTAAAAAAGACGTAACATTGTTCAAGAAAAGACAGGAAGAAAGTTATTTCAGAAGAGTACATTTCACTAATAGAGGAACGAAACTCCAAGTTTTTAGGCCACATAACACCAAAATCTTGCACCACAAAAGACATAGCAGATAGTATACTAGTATTTCTTGACAATAGAGAAATCAACAAATAGTTTTTGAACTTCAGTGATGGAACCGTTACACTGCACATAATACTAGCATGTCTTTTTTCGTGGAAAAGAAAATATAAATTACCTTCACAATGATTAACTTGTTTGTTCCTCTGCAATGAGCTACCATTGTGACATCCTTTTTGTCATTTAGATGGTAAAGTTAAGCAACCAAAAGAGTCGCACACAAGCAGTGGGAAGAGCTGTGAAACTGGTTTCCGAATCTGCTCAAAAGATATGCAGTTCAATCGCAAGAGCAGATACAAAAAAAGCAAAAACTGACTCGCGTGTGAATATGCCAAAGGTTAAACAAAAACAGTTTAATGGAGCAAAGAAATAGAAGTAAACATTTTGCATCTGTAACATGTTTTTATTAAGGATACAGAAGTAACCAATACAAAATATTTATTATTATCTGTAAATAATAACTTGTTTCCAATTATAATGCTTATATACGTATTTAAAACAATTTCTTGTAACGTTCAGTGTACGAAAAATTCATAAAAAAATATTTTGTCAAAAGTTCAAAAATTTTTCAATTTTTCTTTTTTTTTTTACAAACATGCCAATGCAATACTAAAGGTGTTTTTATCATTCTAAGCTTTTTTAAAACTTAACTCGAAACTTGCAAAAATCTTTAAAAAGGCTATAAAAACTGTTTTCATAAAACTTTAGCTGCTTTTAACGTCTTTGCGACGCCTTAAAATGTACTCCAACATTTTTCATATTTTTAATTTTTCTTACTTATACCATAAGGCAACTATTCCGCGCTATTACAAATCAAAAATAAAAAAATAATGTTTTCCTAAAAAAACTTTAAAATGTAGAAAAAAATTCAATTTTAAGAAACTTGAACGTTCTTGCAGCACCTCAAGACGTACTCCAATATTTTTCATGTTTTAAATTTATCTTATCTATACCAAAAGGCAACTTTTCCGTGTTATTACGAACTAAAACTCAAAAGTTGATTTCTTTTCGTTCCACCCTAATATATATATATATATACATATTTTTTCTTTCTTTCCAATTTAAAATCTCAATAGAAAAGAAGCAGAATATTACGTATCTTCATAGAAGGAAAAAACATATCCAGTAAAGATTGCTTCCATTCTGTGTCTTTTCTCACAATTTCAAGGGTGCTATTTTCCCAGATGATTACAATAAGTTAAGTTACTGTAATGAGCATACAACAGAAGAATGTCTTCATTACTACAGTATTTTCTCATTTCTGTAAACCAATTTTCTCTTCCCAGACATAGATTTTTTTTTTTTTTTTTTGCAGTTAGAAAGTATAATCTAATGAAGCAGTTTTGGTGAGAAAAGCTCATGAAAGAATGAGTAGAAGCATGGCCTGTATAGCATGGGGGACCAAGAAGTTAATCCCAGAACAAGCTCCATTTGATCTGTAAAGTTACACAGTGTGTCAAAGAATTTTTAAGACTAGGTTTATAAAATAAATTAAAAACTAGTAATTATATATTTCTAAAGTATTTTTATTCAAAATAAACTTCTTCGGCTTCAATACATTTGTTATAGCGGCTTAACAACGATTCAAATGCCTGTTCCAGCTCACATTGTGGGACTGCCTCGAAGCTGTTTGTATAGCTTCAGTGTCATCAAAGTAAAAAAAAAGGTAAAAAATGAACTGAAGTTTTGGCATTGGATCAGCTGATAGTTAAGAAATTTTACGAATGCTCGATAACACAGATAGCGCCACTATAAGTTTAGTTCCAGCTGTAGTCTTAAAAATTCTTTGCCACATTCTCTGACGCCAGCTTTGGAGGCAGTCCCACAATGGTTAAATGGAACAGGCATTCGAATCGTTGTTCTTTAAAATTTGTTGACATGCTGTGTATTACAATAGCTTCTTTACATTTTCCTTACAAAAATAACAAAGGATGAACATTGTTCTTTCTTGACAATTTTTCACACTGAAGATTTTTTTAAATTTATTTGTCTACAATGCTCCATAACATGACTTTCTAATGGAAAATGCAAACTTCTGAGTGATAGAATCCTTTGTATGCATAATGATTTTGTGTTAGTTTTCTTTCATGTGTTATTCAATGATTCATCTGCTAAGCCATTATTTTTAAATATTTTTTTCCTATCTCTTCTTTTGTCTTCAAGTGAAAAAGTTCAAAGGTAGATTGCAACATATTTGTCATTACATAAATTCGATCTTAATAGCAGAAAACTTGGCCATCCCTAGCCTATAGCATGTGCTGTGTAGATAAACTGGCACTTCTTTTCTTATTTGTTTGATTTTAATACTTTTCATATAGTTTTAAAGCATGTAGTACTGTACACTGTATGCAGTTTACACACAAAATTCTGAATTAAGCTTCTTTTCTCTCTCAAAGATAGTGACATGCTTGATAAAGACCCTCGATTGGGTACTCTTGAACTAGCCTTCATTATTGCTGCTCCTATTTGTGCTGTATGTATTTTTGCTGTAATGGGATGGGGCTTTTGGCAACTAAGACAGAAACATCGTCGGTATCAAATTGACTGTGAGAATTCATTAGAAAGTTGTGAGCCCATGTTGCCTCCAGATCATTCAATAAAGGATATGATTGATATGACCACATCAGGCTCTGGCTCAGGTAAGTAGTTCTCTGAGTTTATTTGTATTATATTCTACTTAAAACTGTTTATTAATTTTAAGGTGTGAGAAGTGACGGGGAAAAATGTATGCCTATGTACATTTTTGGCATTGTGCACACCTAGCTATTACAATAGCTTGTTAGAAAATGTAGTTTTGAAAATTTTTAAGTCTCCATCTATGATGTGATGCAGTCAACATTCTCCTTTCCATAAATATTTAAAGTTTTTTTTTTAATGACTTTATTTGCTGTAAGACAAATTTGTTTTCATTCCCACTTCTCTATTTTTCTCAAAGCTGAAGATATTTCAGATTTTTTTTTCAAATTAAACCAAATGATGGGTTATAAATGATATGTTTAAATTAAAAGGGCAAAAAATAAATCATATTTGCAAAATTGTTTACAAATTTGAATTAGTTGGAGATAACATGTTGAGAACTTCTTTTAAAGAATGTAACTAGAGTCTCCCTCAAACTTGGCACTGGATAACCCAGCAGTCTGGATAACTTGGCCACACCCTGGCTAGGCAAAAAATTCCTATATTACTTCTTTCTCTACGCATTTATTTCAAGAAATGTAGGCAATTTTCGCAAAGTCTGCTATTTAAATTTCATTACAGACAACTTTATGATTTCAAATATTTCTTGAGGTCTATCTTATGAGGCAAATTACTGTACATGACTGTGCATTCATTACTATCATTTTCATGTAGTAAAAGCTCTATCCCTTCATAAAGTGCTTACTTTTCCTTTGTTTAAAGGTATTGGACAGTTAACTTGTTGCTGTATTTTCAAGCAACACTATTAAAAATTCTAGTTCAACCATTTCATGAAAAAAATGGTGAAAATTAACTGCAACCAACATTTGGTACTAAGTTGAATCATTACAATGGTGTAGTTTCACTATGAATGTGGTTCAACTTAGTAGTATCAAATGGTGGTTGGTTGCAGTTAAATTTCACTATTTTTTTCATGAAAAGGTAAACTAGAAAATTTAACAGTGTAGTACATTACTGCATTTTCTGAGGAAACACTCACAATTTATTCATTTTTAACCCCATTCCCAATAACCCAGCATTTTGAAATTCAACCACCCTTCGGTCCACATTAGGACAAGTTTACGGGACGCTACTGTATTATTGAAAATATACTGTTTCAATTTTATGCTTGAAAAAATGTAGAATTTTTAATATATATAATTCTTGAATTTCATTTTGCTATGTTGTAGGATGCTAAATTGAAAATAATAGGCTTTGACTTTTAGTGGGCGAATAGTTTGGTGAAATTTTCTACTACAAGATTTGTAGTAGAAAAGAACTACTACAACCAAGAATTTTCTACACATGTGACTTATATGTGGGAAAGGATAAAAACTTGATTGATGTTTATGATTCTTGATAAAGATAATTTTTCTTCCATAAAATTGTTTTTTGTTCATATGTATGTTTCCTATCCCCAGGACTTCCATTGCTTGTGCAAAGAAGCATTGCAAGGCAAATTCAGCTTGTGGAAATAATAGGCAAAGGTAGATTTGGAGAGGTATGGAGGGGTCGATGGCGTGGACAACCTGTTGCTGTGAAAATATTTTCATCAAGAGATGAAAGATCTTGGTTTAGGGAAGTGGAAATATACCAAACTGTTATGCTGAGACATAGCAACATATTAGGATTTATTGCTGCAGATAACAAAGGTATCTTTTAAAAATATTTTAAAAACATTATTTTTTACAAAAAGCAATATTCTATATACTAAAATTAACACAAATCTCCAAGTATCATGTAGATAAGGTAGAAAGCTAAGTGAGCTGTCTTATTATGTATCATTATAGAGTTAAACATTGAAGTTTATTTAACCCTTTCGCGTCGGCAGGTGCAAACTAGGGATGTAACGAATATTCGGCCACTATTCGGTATTCGGCCTGGCCGAATAGTCATTTCATCACCCGGCCGAATAGTTCTGCCGCAGTAAAAAAGTTAAAAAATAAAGAAATTAGTAGATTTTAAACATTTTAAATTGTATTATAATTATTGCAAAAGAATACATTAGTTCACTATAGTTTTAATAAATAAAAATAATTTAGAATGAACTACTTTTTTAAAAATCTTGTTTTAGGCTTGACTGAGCAAAAACACATTTTTTAAAGTTGTAATATTGTATTTTATATTTAGCAATTGCTCCCAAAAGCTGCCAATAGTTAATTATAATGGAGAATATGATAAATTCATTTTGTTATTATTGACAAAGTGGAAGCTAGACTTTGTTTGGGTACTGTCCATAATGCTAAAGTAGAGCCATGAAAGAATTTGCGCATGCGTCGTCTGTTTTGATTTTATCGAAATAGGGGTGACAGGTTGATATGAGACATTACGATGAGTGTTTTGTTTTTTCCTTTTCTTTTTTCCCCTATATTAAATCAGCCTAACGGGCGTGGGTTTGTGCGGATGTTTTTTTTTTCATTGAAAAAAAAAATAGGAAATTAAAGTAACATCGAGGAAGAAAAAGAAAAAAACAACTATGAGATAAGAAGTGCACGCTTGTGCCCATCTACGAACCTATCACCCCTTTCTGAAGTGGAACTACGCGACCTTGATAGGTCTGCTAAACGAAAATGAACAGTAGACTGATTTATTGTGAATATTGGGTTAGAGAGAAATGTGAAAAGCCCAGAATATATCATAAATATTTAGATAGCATAAGTTATTGGGGTTTTTGAAAATAAAAACATATTCCAGTTAAGTGCATTAAGTTTTAATAGATCTTTTAAAAATAGGTATGTAGAAAACCCCATAAAATAGAAATATGAACTTTTATAACTTTTAAAATGTCTTCATAAAACAGTTTTAAGCAAAGTAACAGGTTTGAGCAAGGCAATGAAAGAAATACTAAGCATTAGTATTTCTTTCATTGCAATTAAATAAGTAGTTAAAATAATGCTAATGCTTAAAAACCATAAAACCTGTCATTTCTATTTTGCTTGTGGGTGAAATTCTTAGTTTTATTACATGCAAAACAATAGTGAAAATAGATTAATTTTAAATAGTTCTAAATTCTTAACAAACATAATTAAATCATACATCATAGATTGTGTGTAATTGGTGTTTGACTTTGTGAATGCTTTTAAATTTGACAAATACTTTCTATTACAACAATTTTCTAGAAATTTTAATATTCGGCCGCCGAATATTCAGTATTCGGCCTAGCCGCATATTCGATTTCGGCCTAGAAGAAAGGACCGAATATTCGGCTTAATCCTTGAAGAAATTACCGAATTTTCGGTATTCGGCTATTCGGCCAAATCACTATTCATTACATCCCTAGTGCAAACGTGCACTCACTGCTCCTTCCGGAGGGTTTTCTGCTGTTAAGCCTAAAGCTATGAAATTACAAACATAGGAATGGTTTGTTTGATAAGGTTCTGGCTGAGTATTTAAACGGCATATAGTTTATGAATTTTAGATTACATGCTTTATTTTATTTAAAATTCAGTTAAACATTTCCGACACTTTGACACTGTAAAGTTAAAAATAGAAAAATTCACTAATATAAGATATAATTATCGATTCTAAAAGGCACTACAAACCCAAATACCCTATGTTCTAGATAGAGACTCCCTTACTTTTTTACTATAAAAAAAACCCTTGCTCATCTAAAGAGCCGTTATGAAGCATAAGATTCGGAAACATTATTTTCCCCCCTTGCGTTTATGATCAGTTTATGTATTGAAAATACAAGTGTATGTGCGTCATGTTACTCTAATTTTGGGTAGAAGGTCAAATCTACAAGTATCTTAAATCCTAAGTGCATACAGATGGCTATTATTGTAGTTTTTAAAATGTCCCAAGACACTGGCACGCTGGCATGTCGGTCAGGAGTAGAGGGCTAATCTTGCTGGCACGTATGCATGACGGTCGGCGCAAAAGGGTTAAATCCTTCTTAACCTATGAAGGACTGGGGTATTTTTTTAATGCCAAGAACCAGTTTCACTCTATCTCATACTAGAGGAAAAAATTTGAAAATGACTGTATATTTTGCATTGCACCCCTTAATTAAGCAATAGAACTGTCCAATTATAGAGAGAGAAGTTGGACAGAAATTATAGTTTCCATAATGATGTTTTCTGGAAACTACTGGCTGTATGACAATCTAGGCTCAGGCTTTCATAGGTTAATATTTTTTACAGGGTTCGTACGGTCCTTAAAGGTCCTTAGAAAGTCCTTAATGTTCTTTTTCATTTTAAGGCCTTAAAAAGTCCTTAAATAGTCCTTATTTTTTATTCCAGGTGCTTATTTTTTTTTTTTTTTTTTGTTAAACTAAGAAGGTATTCATGCACTCTATTTGTGTTCCTATGTTTTATATTCTTCACAAGAATCAAACTTCTTTCATTTCAACTACTTAATCGAACCTCAAGTTTGGTTTGCTCGGGTCCGGTACTATCGCGGCTTTCGGACAGACCCAAAACGGCAGATTGACATTACCAAAAATGGCGGACTTACATAAACATCATCGCATTTTTACTACAAATTTCAGTGCTTTCTCAACTGGTAAATAAATAAGTAACTCTTGTTTTTTTAATTTTTTTGAAAAGTTATAAGTAAATTGATGTGCTATATATTTTGACAAAAAGAAAATTTTCATGGATTTTGATAAAAATGCTTCAAACTACAACACCCAATTCAGTTAAAATTAACTTGTACCCACCCACATGACAGTGCCCAATTTGCTATTTCCTGCAATTGTATGAAAAAGAAAATCGAGCTACATCTAAAAAAGAAATATAAATATTAGTAAGAGAAGTCGAATCAAAACACAAGCATTTGTACAAAATGCAATGGTGCCCAATAACTGGGTACCATTTAAGACCACAGAAAAATAAATCACACAAGTTCCCTCATTTTGTTTTTTAAAGAGAAAAGGAAAAGGAATAAAATTTGAAAAACCGACTTTTAAAAACTCAAGGGGAAAATTTTTTATGAATAAACAAAAATCGGGAATTTTCGAAAAAGAGCCGAATTTCGGGATTTCAAATTTGGGATTCGATACTATTTATTAAATTTAGTTTCAAAGTAAATAATTTTTTTTGCATGAAAATTGTAACTAAATCATCTACATTCTAAACAATTATCAATAAAGCAAGTGGGAGCAGCTCTTAACAAGTAATCAGTAAATAAATATTGCTTTTGAAACTTTTTTTTTAATTTAAGGGGCCGGAGGGGGGGGGGGGGTTAATACTTCAAAGATGCATATTATTGACATCTAGCTCAATAAAAGAGATACATTTAACTAATATGTAGGCAAAAAAACTTTCAGCTTTTTTTTCGTTTGGCCAATCGCATGAATGATTATCGCTTCTTTATACTGTTAAAGGTAAAAGAATGATTTATTATCATTTTTCTTACACCTTACACTATAATAAGCGGCGAGTTGCCAACTCTCCCGATCGCTTTTTAGCTGATCTTTCGCTAAACTCTTCAAAAGGTATAATACCTATATTTTACGAAAAGAACATTATTATACATACCATTTTAAGATAATTTTAACACATCTAGATGCGATTCTTGCCGTTTAGGCTGAAAATAATCCGTAATAGTGGATTATTTTTTAGTCATTGAGTTCAAAGTGAATGCAGCATCTTCTAGGATTGAAATACGTTGCAAGTTTTTTTCTTGGTCTTTATAAGAAAGAAAATCGTCTTTCACTATTTGTAAGCTCTTCATTGCAATAGTGAAAGAAGGGACGGGCTGTGCTTCCGGTTGTTTTTGTTGATCTTCATCGGCTGACGAAAAGTATAGAAGGAAAAATATTGCTTAAGTTTAGAAAAAAAAAATTTTTTCACATTCCAGGGAAAACGTAAAATGCAGGAAATTTCATGTATGACAAACTTACAATCCGGGTTAAATTAACATTATTAGTATACGGAAAATCAGGGACCTGATGAAAAAAAACGTAAAATGCGGGGAAAACGTAGATTCGGGGGACGTAAAATCGGGGTTTCACTGTATGTATCTAAAGAATTAATTTGTTTTAAAGTAATGTTTTAATATTTAGTAAATTTTTATCAAGCAATTTGGCTTCACTATCGTTCGCTGTGGGGTTTTGTTGTGTGTTAGATGATGGATATTTGCTGTGTTAATCAAAATTTGTATCTCGTGAAATTTCTTAATTTTCAGTAAATTGAAAGAATCGACCTCTTCTTAAACCTATACACCGTAGTTGCCAAATGCTCCGCTTTTCCCTACTTTTCCTGTTTTTTTTTTTTTTTTTTTGTGAACTTCGAAAATTCGATTTTTTGCAAAAAGATCCGATTTTTCAAGCTGATGTACAAGTATTTTTATCTAAAGGGATTGTACTACAAAACAAGAAAATTTTTGAAGAAACTTTTTAAAAACACATGTATTAATTTACATGAATTTTCATAACTTATAACGCGAAAATGTAAAAGCCTATTTTTTGGGAACTTGTTAACATCTAGCACGTGCTTCGCCGAAAATTGCACGCAGCTTTTAAGACTTCTATCTTTTTGAATCCTGTAAATATATCAATTATTAAAAAAGTTGACAGTTGTTTTAGTATTTGCAGCCTGTAGTCTGCTTTTTTTATTTTTTATTTAAAAATATTGTTCAATTTTTTTGAAACTTTATTTTAGTTAAATTTTGGTAGTTACTATTTGAGGGGAATGTACAAAGTTTTAAGCGAATAAGCTCCATTTTTTATTTGTATGTTGTTTCCAAAATGAAATATTTTTCTCAAGTTGAAAAACTTTTTTCAGAATTTTTCTAAGCTCTTCTAAATAATTTAAAAAAATTATTTATGTCAGAGATAAAAATTTAAGTAAGCCTAAATTGAGATGCTGGCAACATAAGTTGAGTAAAATGAAAATAAATCTAAATTAAACACAAATTCTCAAGACAAAGTGCAGCATTTTCTTCAACAATTTTTTTTATTTAAATTGTTTTTCATTTAACTTGTATTTTATAGCATTAACCATTTTTGATAATTTTTCACTTGCTTATATATGATTAATACTTGTGCTGTCTGCTTCTTATTACTAGCTACAATAATTATTTAACTCCCTGACTGTATTGGACATTAGAAAAGCAACAAGACAAAGAGAGCTCCATAAAAGTGTTTGCGTTGTGTTCCTAATAAAAATGCAATGTTAAATCAATTTCTTCTTTCAATAATGCTTCCTTTTGAAATAAACATAACAGTTTGTATATTGCGAAAAATTTGTGAGGTCCTTAAATTTTTTTGTAGGTCCTTAAAAAATCCTTAGAAAGTCCTTATTTTTGGTTTTGCCAAAAGCGTACGAACCCTGTTTTAAGTTATGAGTTTGTTATACTTGCACATTTTGACATGTATTCATTAACATATAACACTAACAAAAGTATTGTATAGTTCTAAAAATAATGGAAAATTTTAATGATAATTGTGATAAAATTTGTTTTAATATTTGTTTAAAGTTTTTCATTAACAATATTTATTTAAGCCATAATTGACATTTATTAATACTATTATCCAAGTTGATGTTGTCTATAATTAACAGGAAGTGAACTGCTAATATTATAGATAATAAATCATACTAAATTCGGCAGGTTACAACCATTATGAATGTAAACTTCATAATCAGAGCTTGTAATTTGATGCAGAGTCATGCTGCTTGAAACTTGGTGTCATAGACATGTGCACAAGGAGCACCAGGGTACTGTAGTAACCACATTAGCACATAACACTAATAGGAAACTAGAAAATTTTTTGCATTGTGGAATCACTAATTACAGGTCCAAATTCAGTAGAAATGCTTCTTTTTGCTGAACTCATCAATAGTTTCCATTGCTGTTCATCTATGACTCCCAACTTATGGGTGTAATCTGAACTCCTACCACATTGGTACCCTCACTAACAGAGTGATGCTCCCATTTATTTTTTAAATTTCCCCAATAAAATCCGTAATTTTTAATTTAATTTTTCGAAAAGAAAAAAAAAGGGCATGCTAAATTTTATACTAAATGATACTCTAGTAAGAAGGATTGCATGCACATTACTCTAACAAATTCTCCCTGACTTCAAAAATCTTATATTAAGTATGCCCAAATATCTACTATAATATTAAGATATAACATAAATAGTAGCTACTTTCTAATTAGATCATTCTGTGATTTAACATTTGATCATATCAGTTGGTTTTTATAAATATCAACTTAAGAATATGCTTTTAATATTCCAAATATTTCTTAATTAATGACATTAGTTTAAAAATACACAATAAGCTGAAAATGTTGTGTGAAACCAAGAATATTGAAATGTACAGAGCAGATGATATATATGTTTATAAGTACAGTAAAGCACCGTTTATACGTTTTTCAAGGGAACCAAGCGAAAAAAAACATATAAATGAAAAATCATATAAACGAAAATCACAAAATAAAACGAACATTTTCGTAATAGAAAACAAAACGGTAACTTAAAATATTATGAAAAGTAAATAATGAGTACTTTTCATAATACATACTAAGCATATAATGTATACATAATAAAATGATATGATGTGTAGTATTCCTGAGCTGAATTACAATCACTACGTTTCATATTCATGCAGTATGTACATCCACATTAAAAACGTTCTTTGGTTCATATTCTTTTAGCAGTTCTGGCAATTGGTTTTGAATCCAATCATCCACTGTTTCACAATCAACATCTCCTGACTCTCGACTTACAGTTTTGCCTGTTATGCCGTGTCTTAACTTAAATTTATGAAGCCATCCCGAGGAAAATGATTCACCACGTTCTAGATTTAACTTCTTCGAAATTTCTTTTGCTTTCTCCATAAGCAAAGGACCACTGATGGGAATTTTTACATTACGACACTGATTAAACCACTGTAAAAGCACTTTCTCTACATCCGAAAATTTTCCGCTTTGAACTCGAAGTTTTTTTGAAGCACTAGCACCACTTTGATTATAGGTTTCCTCGATGATCTTACGCTTATATATTATGGTGCTTAAAGTTGAAACTGGTAAACCTTATTTTTTTGCCAGGTCAACTCTTTTTAAATGTTGGTTTTCATTCGTTTCTTTTAAATGCACATTTTTTCTTTCAGAGACGGAGATTTTCTACTACGCGAGCTCGAAGCCATCGTGAATGCTAGTGAACGATACATCCCAGAATTTTATAAAGTTGGTAGGAGCAGGGTTGCAGGGTTGCCATAAAGTCCCCTGGCTACTTACTGAAATTTAAGGGCGCCTGCCCTGGCAACACTGGTAGGAGAGGAAAAGCGCTTGTCACCTGCTATTTCTAGGTAGCACCACAATCAGAATGCTCTTATCTGTGAATTTAGGATATTCGCATTCTTCCAGGGTATGTCTTTTGTTCATTTAGGCAGGTGCGTGACCACTGTTAGTGGTCACAGCAGGTGTGGGTCAAGGTCAAATGGCATTTCTAAACTGGACAATTGCTAGCGTAGAATCACGTTAAAATGTAAGTTTTTTCTTTGACTTGGGGAGAAAAAAAAACGTATAAATGAAATGTGCAATTTCAGGAAAACGTATAAACAAAATTATTTAACATTAATTTGTATGAGGTTTCGCCGGGGCTGTTCAAAAAAAGGTATAAATGATTAAAACGTATAAACGAGAAATGTATAAACGGTGCTCCACTGTATGTTGAAGGGTAAAATTCTATATATGTAGAGCAGCCAAAGTTTCGGCAAAACTGTGCTTTGTGCCATTGCTAGTTTTAATATTTAGTTTCAGATACATTTATTTGTTTATTAATTATTTTTATTAAATTCAATTTTAGACAATGGTACATGGACTCAGTTGTGGTTAATTACTGATTATCATGAAAATGGGTCGTTATATGACTACCTCAATAAGACTACTGTTGATACGGCTGGGATGTGTAAAATGGCTTATTCCATCGCTAATGGATTAGCACATTTGCATATGGAAATTCTTGGCACCCAAGGTATTGATTTTTTTTAAATTGTATAAATATTTCATTTAAATTTTGTTTTCCTATGCTGTATATTCCTTCTCATTAACCCACTGACGGCTTTGGCCGTGATATCACGGCCTGAGGAATGTGCGGAAAAGCAACGCCTCCGATGCACCTGTTTGGGAAAAGGGGAAGGAATATCGCAAAAAAATTTGGTTAAATGGAAATGTTTGCTGTAGGGAGACCCTACTGTAATTAGTGTTGTGAGAGAGTTTTGTACTCTCACCTTCAAAAGTGTTTAAAATCCTTTCCTGGCACAAAAACCTGTTTGTATTTGTTTTATGTGTTTTGTCTGTTTTTGTTTGATCAATTATCTTTGATCACTATAGATAAATCTGTAGGTAGACTGTTAAATGTTCTTATTATCGTTAGCTTTTAAGTTTCTTTGAAACACACATTTGATCTAAACCTTGTAAGGACAGTTCATAGGTATGCATTATCCCTTGCAATTTGTGAAGTATCATGTTACTTTAGAAACTTGCCTATTTTGCTCCTTATGAAAAAAAATCTTATTATGATTTTTAAATTCTACACAGCCCCCTTTAAAAGTTCATGTTTACCATTTTGCTCTTTTAGTTCTTAACATAATTTATTTTTGAATATTTTAAGAGAAACAAGGAACTAGTTTGTGAGTGATGATTTAATCTTACCTGTAGTAACTCAGTTGCGAAATGCATTATAGAATGTATTTGTTCAAGCAATTTGGTCCAAAATATTAAATTGCTACGAAAACTATGCAGCTGTTCAGAGTTTGAAAGCCTTATCTTGTTAAATTTGTAACTTGACTTTTGGCCTATTATGCAAATTTCATCTGCAAACATGCAAAAGATATTCAAAAATATGTAATTTCATTATGATATTCGAAAATTATTCAATGTGATTAATTCTGCTTATGATATTTCTGATGACAATTCTTTAGTAAATGTAGTTTCTTGGAAAGTTTTTTTTAATATTTTCTTTCATCATTTGTAACTGGGTGGCGACTTTCTGTATTGCGGTGCTTGCAGAGCCTTTGCTGATTTTCACCAAACTGGCGAAAATTCAGTTCGCAATGTGGCCACCCGCGAATGTAAACATTAGATGGAGAACAACACAGCAACCCCGCAAATTGTGCCGCCATTGTAGTTTCACCTTCGTACGTCTGCTTAAATCTCTGAAATAATATTACAAGGTTGTAATAATTCACCCATTCCTTATTACAATGAATTTAACTTATTATTACAACATCATGGCAACAAATACATTGCAGTATGTATTTTATTATTATGATGTTTTCAATACTTGAATATGACTTTTTTTATTAAATATTGTTTTTAAAAAATACATAAAAAGCATAAAACATCATAGAAACTTTTTATTCTGTGCAAACTGTGTATAAAATCTGACTGTATGCCATGAGAACTAAGACAGTTTGGAGTCGTTAACTTTTCATGCAACATTTTTTAGATTTGTATCAAAAGAATTGAATCTATTTATGCCTGTATCACTGTTTTTTGGTTAAAAGGTGAAAATTAATAGATGATTGAATATGATAATAGCTGTTTCAAAATTGATGAAATAAATGAACTTCCAAAATTTTTTTGTTATTTTTCTTTGTTGTGAGACTTTTTTTATAAGTCTATAATCCAGTTGATTTTTTTCCTGTTCAATGTTCAAATTTGTTAAACTTCATTTTTATTTTTAATTACCGCACGCAATTTATCATTATGTATAACTTATCTGTTTTATTCATCGCATTTTATTGCAACTTTACCAACACATTTAGAGGGTTAATTTTTGATAAGAAATACTATTTAAAGCACTATACATTTCAATAATTTTTGTAAAAGTTGGTTTTTTATGTGTTATTTCTTTTTATTGATGACTTAAACAAATAGCAAGTTTTACAATGTAAATAAAAAATATTAACAACTTCCTTTTTTTCATTCTCAACAGTAAAATTTTGTTACAGCGAATACTAATACAACGAAATTAATATGTTGTCTGTTTTAAAATGCTTTAACAATAATGTTCGGTAAAGTAATCCTATTACGAAAATTTCATAAAAAATTATTTCTTATTGATGTATTAAAATTATTTCAAGAAAAAAAATTGAATGTTCCCAGTTTTTGGGAAGTCTGAAATTTCCCGATTTTGCTTTTAATTTACTGGTGAAAAAAACCGGTTTTTCCTGGGAATAAACCAGGCATTTTGAAAGCATTGCAACGCTACCTGTGCCAGAATAAGCTCAGCAAATTGGACAGTCTTACACTTCTACACGACAGAAAAATCTGTACTAAGAAGTAATAATTGAATAATAATTAAAATAAATAACATATTTTTATAATCTGCACAACAATCACCAACAAAAATTATCAACTATATTTTTCCCAGTAACGATCGTACTATTCATATTCTCAAGCTATTTCTACGGTACGATGTAGCGAAAGTTCGTATGTAATAGATACAAGATCTGTTATGTTATTAAATTTCAATTTTTATTTCTTTTTCAAATCTTGCTTAACAAAACACCTCCTGCATATTTCATTATCTTTATTAACCATCCAAGTCGAAACCTAAAGATAGAAAAGTACCCCTCTTTGAAAATGTTATTTTAACAATTGAAAAAACACAGTTCATAATTTGCTAAATGCTATTCAGTTATATGCAAGCAGCCATGTTGTTTATATCATGTGATTTCTGTCTTCTGCCTTGGCTGCTAAGGATTGGCAAAATAGTTTTGGTGTTTAAGGGATCGAACCAAAGGCTCTGCAAGCACTGCAATACGGAAAGTCGCAACTGGGTGTGTATGTGCAGGGGTCGTGCCAGAGGAAATTCAGGTTCGTTTTTGAACCCTTCTCAGAATTCCAATTAATAAAATTGAAACCTTCACAGAATTCCAATATATCAAAATGGACCCTTTAAGAATTCCAATTAATTAAGATGGACCCTTCACAGAATTCCAATCAATCAAAATGGACCCTTCATAAAATTTCAGGCAATCAAAACTGGCCCTTCCCAAAATTCTGAGCTACCAAATCATACTGTTCAGTAAATTTTGAATTTTCGCAAAATTATTTGTTTTTTCACAAAAATCTTTTTTTTAAATTCACAATAAACTGACCATCTTAAAAATGCTGGATCAACCTCTGATATTATATATATTTGTAACTGGGTGTGCATATCTTATATATATACCTGGGGGTCTTATATATATACATATGTATATATATCATAATTTATTTACTTTGTATTTATTATAGGAAAGCCAGCTATTGCCCATAGAGATTTGAAAAGTAAAAATATTCTAGTAAAAAATAAAGGCTCTTGTGCTATTGCTGATCTTGGATTAGCTGTGCGGTTTGACTCAATCACCAACTCTGTTGACATTCCTCCAAATCCAAGAGTTGGAACAAAACGTTATTTAGCACCAGAAGTCTTGGATGAAACGATAAACACAAATCACTTTGACTCTTTTAAGCGTGCTGATATTTATGCTTTTGGATTAGTCCTTTGGGAAGTAGGGCGAAGATGTGATATTGGAGGTAAGATTTCTTTTATTTACGGCATGATATTAAGTGTTAATGTTTGCTTCAAATATTTCTATATGATAATAGCTGTGTATATTGCTGTAAAATTACTATATAAAGGTTATATTTTCAAAAAAGTTCACTTTTAAGATTGAATGTGATACTGGTCGAAGTGTTTTGCTTTGGTATTTTGTCAAAATTAAAAAGTCGTTAAAATGGCATTTAATATTTTTGTTTGTTAAAATGGTGCTTATTTTGTGTATAATCATTTCTTTTTCCTTCCACTGTATTGATTTTAGGCTTTCATTAATGATTTATGCTTTACTTAGTAAGGTTTTTGATTGAAGGAGGGGACAAAATGTCCAATCAAGACCAAAAAAATGCTGATCGAAAAATATTCTTGAATTAATCTCTATTTATATATATTTTTTTTCTTTATGTAAAACACTTTGAAGTTGCTGCAGTGTAGTAGTCATAATCTATTATAATCGATCAGAGCTTCAATACATTTTAATGGTTTTAGATTTTCAGAACTCAACTGTTAGTCATTGAAATTAATATAATTTATTACTGCTTGGTAAAAAATAAAGGTTTTACCTTTTTTAAATATTCAAATATTTTTATTATTTTTTAAATGATAATATATCTTTCCATTAACAATTTAAATACTTGTTTGTTTGTTTTTTTTCATTTGATTATGTCTTTTTTAGTTTTTTTATTTTAATTTCTATGCTTACTCTGCAAAAAAATAATAAACAACTTTTAAAACAAAAAATAGTACTTAACACAGTTATTTATTAGTATGAGTGCTGTTTAAGCTAACTTTTATTTGGGACAAGAATTATTTTTTTGCTTGTATATTGTTGAGTGTAACAATATTTGTACATTCTTTAGTAGTTGGATTTTTTATGTTCCTAAGTATTTTCGCCACTCCTTTAAAAGATTCATCTCTAGAATTTTTTTTTTTTTTTTTGCAATTTAAAAATTTTAATGCAGCTATTTATTGCTAAAGTTATTCATTCATCTTGCATATTTACTAAATGTTTTCTTTCCAATTAGTGGCATAACAAAATTTTCCATGTGAGGGATGGGGTCACTTATAACACATACATATATGGTTTTAGTGCTTTATAGCATGGCTGCCTGCGATCATATAGCGGCTGTCCAGACATGGCGCGAGAACAAAGAAATAAGCATTCAAACGATTGCTATTTTTTTCCTCACTGGTTCGCTGCAAGCATGTACTAGTTTTGTATGGAAATACATTACGAAAGCATTGTTTTTGCCGGGTTTGCAGCATGCATCATGAAGATTTCTTTTTGGTAAATTTTTAGTTCATGCATTACTGATCGGAAATATGTCTCCCAATGTTTAATTGTGTCTAACCTATATATATTTATTTTAAAGAAATTTTTCATCGTAAATGAAATAAAACGACAGAAAGCAGTAGAGCGTTTTTTCTAAGCATTAAATTAGTGAATTCATACATTTTATAATTTTAGGGATTTACTAAATTCACGTTTGGTTTATATGCATATATTTTATTTGTTTTTTCACACCATGTCACCTATTCAATTATTCTGAAAATAGAAATCGTGAGTTTGATGCTTTAGATGATATTTTTAACCAGTGAGGGCTGCCATTTGCATTTTCCCCTTATGTCTCGAACTTTACTGGTTTTATTTATTTATGCATTGGTTTTATATATTTGTACTTCAGGTTAATAATAAGAAAACAAACGTCCTTATAGCCGAAATTTCAGAAAACATATTTCGGGACAAGGGGGATCCTTTTATCAATGAATAGAGTTGTACGCATCTGGATGCAAGTATTTCGAGTGATTTACACTCACTTGGATAACTTACATTTTTAGGTCAAATCCTTAAGCATTGATAAAGGGGTTCCTTTTAATTCCAAAACATGTGTATGGAGTAATTTTTGAAACTTGCGCTATGAAAACTTTCTTCCGCTCATTAATTTTTTACCACTCAAAAGTAAACTTTGAACTTCATATTATATCTAGATTATGCTTTTAAATATTTTTTTTTTTTTTTTTTTGTTCTGAGACGTTTAAATTTCTTATGCTTGCATAGAATGATAAAGTTAAAAGTGGAATGAGTGAGAGAGAATCTATATTATAAATCTAGTAATGTACCTTTTTAAAATTCAACTTGTGCCACATGAACAAGGGTTACAATTGAAATACCTAAAAGGAAGGGAGACTTCCCTCTAAGATTTGTTGTTGATTCTCCATGCGTTCATGAGTATACCCATTTTGTACACCATAGAGTCTTAAAACATAGAAAAGTAAATAAACTATCTAAGGGACCGTTCATAAATGATGTCAAGCTCTTTTCCGATATATTAATATGGAATTAAAAGGAACCCCTTTATCAATGCGTAAGAATTTGACCTAAAAATGTAAGTTATCCAAGTAGATTATGGGTTTTTCCTTTTATCTAGCTGGGCCCTGAGCCTGTTGCTGGTCGTCACTTTTGTTTTTGTATATTTGACCCCCTCCCCCCTTTGTCACAATTCAACGGACCCCCTTCCCCCCTTTGTCACATGTCACGCTATGTTGTATAAGCCTGATGTCACACTTCTTGTTACCCCCTCCCCTTATCACACTTTGTCACAATTTCACGAACCCCCTCGAAGCGTGACATCATTTATGAATGGCCCCTAAAGCGTATTTCTGATTTCTAATTTAAAAGTGGGGAAACATTAATTAAAGAAAGGATTGAAGGAAAATCAGGTTACAGAAAATCAGAGAATCCGAAAGCTTTTGGTAGATTTCATCGAAGAAATGCTTGTTGCAAAGTCTTGGTATTAAAAATTGAGAATATTCAGTGTAGTCCAGAAAAAAAAGAAAAAAGAGGTGAGAGTGGGGAGGCTTACAGATAAGAGAGTATAAGTTATTGTAATGAAATAGTGGTGGGGGAGGAGGCTTTTGAAAGTGGAGGGACGATCGTCTAAAATAAAAAAAGTTTCCGGACGATCCTGCCCCCCCCCCCCCCCGACTGAGAATACTCATTGCTTTTTGTTGTCAAGAAGTATGTCATCTAAATAAAAATGTTTAAAGGGATATTTAAAGAAAAATTGCTCCTATCCAGGAGTGTCCACGAGGGAAGTTCATGGCGTAGACTGCGCCATTAAATTTTTTGATGAAATTTTTGACACCCCCTGGACAGGGGGGCATGCTTTCATCGAGTTTTTGCCCTTTTGGGTAGTTGTCTTTTTTGGGATACTTCGTACCTATTAGTATACACCATCTTGCTTAGGGGGTTGGCACCCATGTATTGTCAGTTACAAGTTTTAAAAATAATCTTGATAACTCTGATCTGCATATAATGAAGCGTTTTAAGTAATTATTTTAAATATCTCATTTATTGTACTTAATTGTAATGTTTGAAAATATTTCAACTTGATTGTTTATTTTATTGAATCGTTTTCTTTTACGAAGACCTAATCTTTGACCTTTCTTACTTAATATTTTAGGATTTTATTCTAAATATTTAATTAGTGTAATTGCTTTAGATGTGACCAGTAAAAAAAAAAGTCGCTACTCTTATATGATAATCCATCTGTTGAAGTTAACTGAAGTCAGCTATACTATACAATGCAATATTAGTTATTAGTATTATGCTATTAGTCTGTCAATAACAATAAAAAATTGTTGCATCAATCACTTACTTAATTACATAATTGTTCAACTAATCTTTATTTGTTAAGTCACTTCACAACCTAACTGTTTCACTTTCCTGTAGTAATTAATTTACAATAAATGGAATTGAAATCATTTAATTAACACAAATATTAAAAATAACTTTATTAATCATAATCTATGTCATTTTCCTTTTAACTGCCATTATTTAATAGTATTAACATGAATGTAGTGAAAATTGCTTAATAATAAATTAACGAATAACCTTTTAAAGACTATTCAATACGGCTTTCAAAAACTTGCTAGCCAATTTATTTGTGCTACACAATGTGAAAAGATAAATGTATTTCAGAAAATTATGCGCAATTATTGTTGTTCAAAATAAAAATAAATCTGAAAGCATAATATGATCAGCCAATTGCGAAGAAAATTTTCTCTATGTTCATTATATATAAAAGTATACGTATGTATGAAAAGTTGTATCTTAACGAGCAGCTTCAAAGTCTGAATGTGTTACTACCAAAAAACGATCTTTTTATTTTTTCCTCTGTATTAAAAACGTTTCAATGGTAAATACATAACCCTGCAACGTATTTTGATAGTTACTTTTGCCCTCCATCCTTAAATGTTTATCTTTCTTGAAATTCAAGCCCTTAACGCAATAATATTGCAATGATTAGACCTTTAAATCCTCGCTTTTAAGTACATGCTAACAGCGCCAATTGACTGAAGTGGCAGAAGAATCCGAAAGCTTTTGGTAGATTTCATCGAAGAAATGCCGGTTGCAAAATCTTGGTATTAAAAATTGAGAATATTCAGTGTAGTTCAGAAAAAAAGAAAAAAGAGGCTTACAGATAAGAGCATAAGTTATTGTAATGAAATAGTGGTGGAGGGACAATCGTGGAAAATTAAAAAGTTTTGGACGGTCCTGCCCCCCCCCCCCCCCCCCCGACTGAGAATACTCATTGCTTTTTGTTGTCAAGGAGTATGTCATCTAAATAAAAATGTTTAAAGGGATATTTAAATAAAAATTGCTCTTATCCAGTGGTGTCCACGAGGGAAATTCTTGGCGTAGACTGCGCCATTAAATTTTTTGATGAAATGTTGGACAGGGGGCATGCTTTCATCGAGTTTTAGCCCTTTTGGGTGGTTGTCTTTTTTGGGGGACTTCGTACCTATTAGTATGCACCATCTTGCTTAGGGGGTTGGCACCCATGTATTGTCAATTACAAGTTTAAAAAATATTCTTGATAACTCTGAACTGCATATAATGAAGCATTTTAAGTAATTAATTTTAATTTCTCATTTATTGTATTTAATTGTAATATTTGAAAATATTTTCCCTTGATTGTTTATTTTATTGAATCGTTTTCTTTTACAAAGGCCTAATCTTTGACCTTTCTTACTTAATATTTTAGGATTTTATTCTAAATATTTAATTAGTGGAATTGCTTTAGATGAGACCAGCAAAAAAAAGTCGCTACTCTTATATGATAATCCATCTATTGAAGTTAACTGAAGTCAGCTATACTATACAGTGCAATATTAGTTATTAGTACTATGCTATTAGTCTGTCAATAACAATAAAAAATTGTTGCATTAATCATTTACTTAATTACATAATTGTTCAACTAATCTTTATTTGTTAAGTCACTTCACAACCTAACTGTTCCACTTACCTGTAATAATTAAATTTACAATAAATGGAATTGAAATAATTCAATTAGCACATATATTTGAAATAACTTTATTAATCATAACCTATCTCATTTATCTTTTAACTGCTGTTATTTAATAGTATTAACATGAATGTAGTGAAAATTGCTTAATAATAAAGTAACTAATAACCATTTAAAGACTATTCAATTCGGCTTTCATAAACCTGCTAGCCAATTTATTCGTGCTACACAATGTGAAAGGATAAATGTATTTCAGAAAGTTATGCGCAATTATTGTCGTTCAATCTGAAAAAAATAAATCTGAAAGCATAATATGATCAGCCAATTGCGAAGAAAATTTTCTCTGTGTGCATTATATATAAAAGTATACGTATGTATGAAAAGTTGTATCTTAACGAGCAGCTTCAAAGTCTGCATGTGTTACTACCAAAAAAACGATCTTTTTATTTTTTCCTCTGTATTAAAAACGTTTTAATGGCAAATACGTAACCCTGCAATGTATTTTGATTGTTACTTTTGCCCTCAACACTTAAATGTCTATCTTTCTTGAAATTCAAGCCTTTAACGCGATGATATTGCAATGGTTAAACCTTTCAATCCTCGCTTTTAAATACATGCTAACAGCGCCAATTGACTGAAGTGGTAGAAAATGTAAGTTCTGCTTGCACGCACTTTTTCGCCCGCTTGGACAGCCGCTATATGGTCGCAGGCAGCCATGTTTATAGTGATATAACCACCATATCTCCCCTCCCTTCAATATGCCACTGTGTTTCACATAATAACAACATGTGCTGTAGCAACAACCCAATAGATCTCATTTCATAATGTTTCATGAACTGATATGAGTGATTATACATTCTGATAGTTTTCTGCAAATTAGTCATTGCGTCTTGCTGTTACTGCTATAGCCTATATATGAAAGTTGATTCCAAATAAAAATTCATTGTCTTTCTGGGGTTATTTATCTCCATTATTAATAAATTATATCATTTAATATTTCAGCTCAAAATTAATTGAGATCAATATTTTATAGACTTATTTATTGTTATTTGACTTTTTTTCATTGCAGGAATTCATGAAGATTACCAGTTACCATATTATGATATGGTGCCTTCAGATCCTAGTATTGATGAAATGAAGAAAATAGTCTGTTTTGATAGGTTAAGGCCACCAATTCCAAATCGATGGCAGTCTTGTGAGGTGAGATTAGATTTCTCTGTTGAATATTTATTTTAAATAATTAATGCATAATTATCGTTTCTTTTTTTAATGTTTATAACCATAATTTTTGTCTTACCTTCAGTTCTTTTGGGGTGCCTGCACCAGGAATGGCACTGAACTTAGTAGAGTAGAAATCAAACATTTTATTAATTTTTTGTGTATAAATTTAACTTATTTCACTCCCTGTTTTAGATTTCAAATTTTATCTAACACATTAAAAACCCATATCCATTGATTTTGAGGTACTTTTTAGCAAGGAGGGAGTTTTTTAACTCCCTCCTACCACTATTTTTTTTCAAAAACCTAGAATAATAATAATATTTTCACAGGTGCATATTGAAAACAATTAACATTACCTATTTTAAAATCACTTTGAGGTGTCTTTTTTTTACTTGACTGTTTGCTTGTTTCTATATGAAAGCAGAAATCTAAATACCTTAGTTGGCTACAATGCATTTTAAATAGAATTTGTTGCCTTGAGAAATCATTTCTTGGTGCCCTTGAATAATTTCTTTTGGGATTAACCTTTTGAGTTCATCTGAATTACATGGTGATAATTAATCAAAGTGAATATCAAGACCATCCGAATTGTTCACCTCTACCGGTTTTTTTTTTTTTTTTTTTTTGCATTCTATGCCACTAAAACTTTTTCTCAAATTATTTCAACCATTTACATTGTAGCAGAAACTTTATTGTAAGAAAAAATTTAATGCATGTCTTTTTTGAATAACATTTATCATTTTTGAGAATCAACAACGTGAAAATTCTTATCTGTATAAAAGGCCTTTTCTTTTTCTTTCCTTGTTTTTTTTTTCTTTTTTAGAGTATTTAAGTTGATTCCCGAGACAGATTAAAAAAATTAACAAAGATGAATGTTCATTTTTTACAAACAATGTCTACCTAGAAATAAAATTTCACGTTAAATTAAAGCACAAATGAGCATTAAAACGCAGACATATGTTTCGGGATCGCTTGGAATCCCTTTTTCAATGCGACAGGGAGCTTCTAGATGCAAAACATCCAAATGAAGCAGACAGAACAACAAAAACAAAGCTTATATAGCCTAAGAATTAACTGTAAACCAATGAGAATAAAGGCAGTGTGAAGTGGAAGTAGTAGTAGTATTAAAGGCACCAATAAGAGAGCAACAAACGAATGTAGTTGGAAGTACAGAAAGTAAAAAAGGAATATCAATAAAAACAAAGAAAAAGACAACAGCGTGCATAAAAATGTGAAAATACATGAAAATTGCAAAAAAATAAAATAAAATACAAAGAATAAAATGGAAATAAAATAAGTACAGAAAATACCAAAACAAAAAGCAAAACAAAGTACACATGCAAAAGAGGGGGAGGGGGGGGGAGAGAAAAAATTGACACAAAAAAAGGAAAACTAACAAGAAAACCAAGAAAGAACAACAAATTAAAGGAACTTATGCCAGACCTGTGAAAAATAAGGAGTTGAGGAAGAATCATTAACCAAATTAGAACTATTCCTGTTAATATGATAAGCTTCCCAAAAGTCAAGTTCTAAAGGGGAAGAACATTTTTGAATAATTTTCCCAGAATTGAAATCAAAAGAGTGGTTGGAATTCCAACAATGTTGAGCAATGCTAGACTTGTTCAGCTCTTGCTTTCGTACATAACCTTTATGCTCATTTAACTGAATTTTCAGAGCACGTTTTGTCTGTCCAATGTAAGAAAGGCCGCAACGGCAACTAATTTGGTAAATACCCCAAGTATTAAGTTGATCAACAGGATCTTTAAGAGAAGAGAAGGAAAGTTTGTTGCTAGGAGCAAAAACAACTTGAAATTGAAACCTTTTTAGGATTTTAGCAATACGAAAACTTACAGAATGAAAGAATGGTAACACAACCAAATCCTTTCTAGAAACCACATGATTGGGACCAGAAGTTTTTTTAGAAAGTTTGTTATGAATAGAATCAATTAAAGAGTGAGAAAATCCTCTATCAACAGCTACAGCTTTCAGATAGTTGAGTTCAATCTTGAGAAGCTCAGGAGAAGAGCAAATATTAATAGCACGATGGACACGAGCATTAAAAGCCGAATATTTTTGGTTGGGAGGATGAGACGATAGTCTGTGAGGAGGTAAAGAAACAGCGAAAGGTTTACGATAGACAGAAGTTGTGAAACCAGACTCACTCCTAGAAATCAAAACATCAAGAAACGCGAGGCTACTATTAAGTTCTTTCTCACAAGAAAACTGGATTCACACTTTCCTTTGTCTCCCAGAAAATTAAAGGTAAAAAAAAAAGTTTTCCTTATATTTATGACCAATGAAGTAGTATAAATATTGTAATTCTCAGGAACAGTATTTTTTGTAATCCAGAAACAAAACAGAGATGTTGAATTTGCTGCAGTTTCAACTGCAACATTGCTGCTTTCCTTGTTCAAAAAGCAACATCTTAAATTTATATTTTATGTTAAAAAGCAGTTTTTAATACAAATATTTTTTTTTTTTTTCTTTTGAATTAAAAAAGTTGTTTTAGTCAAAAAAAAAAATTTCAGTGCACATATCACTTTACTTGTACATTAGATGAATTTTTATTTTTAATGCTCCTGGTTGTATCCCATTTCTACCTAATAATCATTTTTAGATGCAGATTTCATGTACTTTCACTTTATAAAAGTCATTGTTTTGAATAACTTTGGTAATATCACATTTTCTCCCTTTTTTTTTTTTTTTTATGTCACCTGACAAACTGGCATTACTAACACATCCTCAAAGTTTTAGAAAAACTGAAGGGCATAGTCCGGTTCAATTCAGGCAGGTAAAAATAAAATCTTACCTTCATAGTCTCAGAAGTTTTTGAATTTTGCATATGTTAAAATATAGAACTATGTGAGTTATAGGTATGTTTTTGTTTTGCTCAAAAAAATTCCTGGCCCGAGATACAGGCTGCCAAAGATGGTGCCTTCGGCGCAATTTTTCACTTGCGATTTTCGACAAAAACTTTCAAGTGCTCTATTTCCTGAACGGTGCAAGATATTTTGAAGCAGTTTTTTTTATTTGAAAGAAAACTATATTCTGTTTAAGATAAAAGGCTAAATTTTAAAATATCTGTTTAACCTTTTTTGCTGCATCCTTTTGAAATTTTTCTTAAAAAATCCTTTTTATTTTTTTTTCTCAAAAAAGCCAATCTCAAAAATTCTTATTTTTTTACTGTTGGTTAATACCATTAAGTACTACATTCCCTGAAAAGGAGAGCTTCCACTTTTGCGTTTAATGGTTTTTACAAGCAATTTAAGATTTTGCCATATATTTCATCAGTTTTGTTAACAACATAGTCATATATTAGTCTCATTAAGTCAAAATTATATTAATTTAATTTTCTTAATAAATATTAAAAACATATCCCCCCTTCCCACAAAATAAATTTAATAGTAGACTAACAGAAAGTCATACATTGCCCAATCTTATTGCCCGCTACTTTAAAATATTTATTGATTTCCTTTATTTTTTTTAAATATCATTTTCTCATTTTTTTCATAGGTAGAGTTCAAATCTATTAGCTGTTAATTTTAATACATGTGTTATTCAGTAAAACATAGCTTTTTATATTTGATTTTCATATCTTGCTATTGATGTTAAGAAAAAAACTGAGGAACACTGCTAGGGGGGGGGGGGGGAGATCAATTTAGGATTCAATCACTTTGCATTTTTCTTCCTTTTCTTTCATAAGGAAGTTAACAAAAACAAAGCACATGCACGAAACACCGCTAATTGCTTTATCTATAACGTACAACAAAATTTTGGGAAATGGGTATGTTTTGGAACGTGTCCATGTATTGTAAGCTTTAATATGTTTTTGGTTGTAAAATATTAGTGTTTTTTCTTTTTTTTCTTTCCCTATTTTTCTTTTTTGTAAAGATATTTCTAATATTTATCAGGCTGTATTTAACTTAAAGCAGATGATTTTTTTCAAAAAAAAAAATGATTTAACTCAATAGTTCTAACAAAAAGCAAATCAAACAAAATGTTAAAGAATTTATTACTAATTTCAGTTAGCATTATGAGTTGTGAGGTATGGGGACAATAAACATCTTCTCAATTCAAAACAAGAAAAAATAATTTCATTAATTATGTTGTCCTGATAGTAACGAAATGGCATTCATCTTACCTTCACAGGTACAATGGAATTTAATATATCGTTCCATAAAAAGTTACAAAAGCAATTGGCTAATGCAGGTATTTAAAGAAGGAAATAGGAATTTTATAGCTACATAAATATCAAAATATTTTCAATGGGGCAATGGAACAGAATGTTGAGGATCTGCCTAATCAATTAAAATCAATATTAACTGCTTTAAATAATTTGAGGAACATAACTAAATAGAAATTGTTACAAGTATTCAGAAAAAGCTAGAAAATAAACTAAATCAGCAAGATAAAGTAACTATACAATACTTTTTAAAAACAAAATATGAACATGCATTGACACCTTTCTTTCTTTTTTTTTTTAGCCATCTCTAACCCCAAAATATAAAATACGTGGTTTAAGAGCCAATTAAATGTGGTTAAAGAGAACACTGAACTATGAAGTAATGGCTTGAAATTCATAATTTGTGCACTTCCTTTTGTGGAATTCAATTCGAAAAAGAAATTGCAGTCTATGTCAACATTTGAGTGTGGGAAATTGTAACTGCTGTAAAAGGATTCATGGGTAATAAACAACCATAAATAATTCTGATGCTCATTTCAGCATCAATTGAACTAACGTTTTCTACATTTGCATTTGTTCACAACAAGCTCAAAAAATAACCTTGGGGTAGAAAAGACAGCCAAACTTGTTTTCTTTTTCAAATTACTTGATGGCAAATGGAATCAAGAAAATACCTAACTGTATGTGTTATATAAAAATAAATTTAATTATTAATCAATTTGTAATTATGAATAAATGATATACATACATGATTTTAATGGTTGTTACACATATATTTACGTTACTTGCTAACAACCTGGCGAATGTGCAGTAATTAATTTTTCTTACACATGCGTATTGTGTTGAAAGTACACTGTATTGCATTTATTTTTCTAAATTTTTAGCATAAATATACAGTTTTCAATGTAAAATTCTTATTTTCACTTAAATAATTATTATATTCATTGCATTTTACTCGGAATGTCAATTTTAAGTTATGTTTATGGTTAAGCTAAGCAATCTGGTTTTAAATTTTAAAAAAAACTTTTTTTTAATTTAAAAAAAGGCGTGATTTTTTCACTCTAAAATCATTTATTAAGAATCAAATGCCATGTCAAAGAAAATTAAATTAATATAATTTTGACTTAATGAGACCAATATATGACTATGTTGTTAACAAAACTTATGAAATATATGGCAAAATCTTAAATTGCTTGTAAAAACCGTTAAACGCAAAAGTGGAAGCTCTCCTTTTCAGGGAATGTAGTACTTAATGGTATTAACCAACAGTAAAAAGATAAAAAATTTTGAGATTGGCTTTTTTGAGAAAAAAATAAAAAAGATTTTTTTAAAAAAATTTCAAAAGGCTTCAGCAAAAAAAGTTAAACATATATTTTAAAATTTAGCCTTTTACCTTAAACAGAATATAGTTATCTTTCAAATAAAAAACACCGCATCAAAATATCTTGCACCGTTCAAGGAATAGAGCACTTGAAAGTTTTTGTCGAAAATCGCAAGTGAAAAATTGCGCCGAGGACGTCACCTTTGGCGGCCTGTATCTCGGGCCAGGAATTTTTTTGAGCAAAACAAAAACATACCTATAACTCACATAGTTCTATATTTTAACATATGTGAAATTCAAAAACTTCTGAGACTATGCAGGGGGGTACCCCCTGCCTGAATCGACACGGATTATACCGAAGGTATCAATTAATAACAAGCTGTCTGATTAAAAAAAAGATTCATAAAATTTAGACTTCTCTACACTCTTATTAGACATCAGTAGCCATTTATAATTTGAGTAACATTTAAAATTAAGTGCTCTTACCTTGAGAAAAATATTTCATTCTAGCAGGTCTTTTGAGAAAACAATATTTTGTTGAGAAAAAAAAAGTTGCCGTATTAGTGTTTAAGACGAGTGAATAGATATTTCATTGTATTAGTATTCACTTTCACAAGATTTATCTGCAGTTCATTTAGTTTGCTGATATTTAACTTGTAAAATTAACTTGCAGTGTTTGAAATTCTTATTTGTACTAATTTTATTTTACGTACTGCTAGGCCCTGAGAGTTATATCTAAAGTCATGAAGGAATGCTGGTACCATAATTCAGCAGCACGTTTGACTGCTCTTCGAATAAAAAAAACTTTAGCAAATCTTGGTGCTCAAGAAGATCTGAAAATATAAATTTCTCACCTTGTATGTTTTAGTTAATGACATTCATTGTAGTAACATCATGTGCCTAACAAGATCATTCAACTTAGACTTTTGTGCATGTGGTTGGATCTCTATTAGTCCGCTCCTGAAAAGAGCAGACTCTTTGCAATTGAGAGAATTAGAGCAATCCTCTATGTAACTTATTGTTTGTGTATTTGTTTAAATTTTGTCAAAATTTATTTCAGTTAATTTTGGTATAAGAATTTTTGTTCTTTTAAATTATTCAGTTTATTTATGGCAAGTGATATTATTTAAGGAATGTAAAAAAGGAAAAAGAAAAAGTGTTTCAAAGCTTCTCAATTTGATGTGTTCTTTCATGCTAGCATGACACTTCAATATTTAGAAATATATTCACTGACAATTTAATGCTACTATTTATAAATTTTTACTGTCCATTTGTCTTGAAACATGAAGAAAAGTGATAAATGCATATGCAAAGCCTTTGACTGCTGTGCTCCGAGATGCGATATTTTTAAGGCATATGTGATGAAAGTCTCCTGAGAATATACTTGTGGTGCTCATTCTCCCTATAATCCTGTACAAGCCGTCCAAGGAGGCCTGCTCATAGCTAGTCTCTTTGTGTGCTGAAATGCAATGTATAATCTTTTGTTTAAACTTTATCTTGTACATAATATGGAATTTTGCAAAGAAAAAAAACAGCTTTTGAACTGCTTGGTTGTAATAATATGTACATTGCATCCATCATTCAATCATCAGTTGTACAAATGATGTATCTAGGTTGATGGTACCATTTTTTAATGGATTTAAGTAAGACTAATTCCAATTGAATTCTTAGCCTTATGAATGTAGTGTTATATACTTTCTAGCCCAGGGTTCCCCAACCTTTTTGTACCTAAGAACATACCAGAATATTGGGCACCATTTATTTTTCAAGATAAATTTATAGGTGTTGTGTGTGGACATACTTACACTACGTATAATGTAAAAAAAAAAAGTTTTAAAAATTAATTTAAGATATGAATATAATTAGTATTAATATTCTTGTGTAAAGTAAATGATTCTAAATTGCTTGCAAAACATACGAAGTATAAAAATTATTTATAAAGTATGTAAAATAAAGTGGCAGAGAAATAATAGTGGCCAAGGGTATTTTTGTGAAATACTGTTAAATTTCGATCAATTTTGAAAAATTGGGCCTTCTTGTGGACCTCTAAGTATTTTCTTGGAGTTTTAAATTTTTACCACTGATCTTATGTTCCCAAAAGGTAACTTTTTAGGGGACAAGTGTTCAATGATTTGAAAATTGGGGTTTTTTGGGACATCCTATTATAGTGTTATTCATAGTTATAGTACTTTATTCATATACTCTAGATTCTAAATTTTCTCTAGTTTAAAATGGAAAACTAAAATATTTTATCGTTGGGCACAAGCAGCTGGCATAGGGTTGGGGACCCCTGTTCTAGACTATTTTAAATTTTGTGGAGAAGGAAGATAAAAAACTGCCTTTACATGATCAGATTTCAAGTTATTAAGAAAAAGAATTTTTTTTAAAGTTTTTTTTGTGGTAATGTTAAGCATGAGAATGATGTAATATTTCACAGTAAAGAATTCCTTTTGCACAAAAAAATGCACTTTGCATTCCTAATGGAACATTTTACCTAAACCACCATTTTTAAATTTTGTTTTTAACGATTCTACCTCATTGTTTTCTGATTAATACGTTAGAAAGAATGTTTTTAACAAAATGTTATTTTATCAATTTTTTTTCTTTTGGTTAAAGAAGTTGCATGCATGGAGCATTTTGTGATAATGTTTGATTTGTATTAATTTGATGTATAAATTATACATTTTTAATTCATCTGATACTCAAACAGTATTTATAACAATAATATTTTAGCTACAAAAGTCACATTTAAGCTAATACAAAAATGTAATCATCTGTAGCTTTGTTGCATTTTAAAAATGATAAGCTACTTTTAATTTATGTTGATGTGTGCGTATTTGTGTGTATCTATGTGTGTGTGTGTAGATATGTATGTATAGGTATGTGTGTGTATATATATATATATATATATATTAAGAGTCAGAGCTCAACATAAGGTTGCCCCTCAGGACTTCACAAACTTGACCTTTTAAGCGAAGTGACATTATAACCGATTCATACATAATTGATGTTCAATAAGTCGGGACTTTAGAGAAATGACCGTATATGCAGAATGGCCTTGAATGCAGGTGACCTTAAATCGAGGTCTGACTATATGTATGCACGTGTATGTATACATATATATAAAGTCTTTTTACTATTTCAACATTATTTATGGCAGGGAATGCTATATGATGGAATGAAAATATGTACAAATTTGCCTCTTTCTAACCTTTTAAACAATATTATTTTAAGGTTTTCTTTAATGTGATAGTGTATTATAGTATTGTATTTTTTTATGCTAGTGACTATTTATGCTTTTTATGATTGCTGTTACTCTGCTGTGCTATTCTTGAATTCCGTTGTGGGATAAAATTATATTTATTTCTTTTAAAAGTATAAGTAGGAGACAATTTTATGTAAAACACTAAATATAGATATGACAACTTTTTCCCTACATAGGTATTTATTTGTTCATTGATTAATAGTAAGATAAATTTTGTATGCAAACGGGCAGAGAAATTATTTATTCATATTTTTCTGGTTGTTGGGACCGTCCTTATTTAGGTGATAATATAAAATAAGATAAATTTAAAAAATAAATAAATAAATAATAAAAATAAAAATCTTCCAACACTAAAACTAAATTTATGTGAAAATGCAATAATATAAAAGTAGGAATTTTATTTCAAAAGAATACAAGCAATCATTAAATTATGTGCATTTGATCACATTTGGTCTAATGATGGTGGTGAATGTATTCTTTTATTCAAGTAACATTATAGTAACTTTATCCCTTAAAATATTCAGTGTTCTGAAACATATCATCTAATAGTAAAAAGATGACTGGGTCTATCATCTATACCGTCAACTGGGGTGACTTTGTCCAATTTAAAAATTCAAGTTGATAATTTTCCCATAACCCATTTTCTGATATCTTAGATAACATTTGTACCTTTGGAAGGTGGTTCGTAGATGGGATTTATGTAGTTATTTTCTTTTCATATCATTCCCCCTCGTTAAAAAAAAAAGAAATATGGGTGGGTCGTTCCATATCAAGTGATCCAAGGAATTTTACCTCACCCTTTTTGATTTCTTTCAAATTCGGTTCATCAACTGTACACCTCAAGGTAATTAAAAATCCAAATTTTTAGATTTTTATCTTGTTTAGTTTTTTAGTTATCAGGTTTTGATTTTGTAAAAAACTCACATTTTTACATGCAGTTCAACTTTTCAATTGAAGTGTTATGGACATTCCTTTAATAGTTTTTTATTGTTCAGGAATACTCAGAAGAAAGGGAGTTATTAAAAGATAGATTTTTAAGAGCACTATCAGTCGAAGGAACACAGAAGTTTCACCGCTTTGTTCCATTCAGTGAACATGAAATTACTACAAAAGTGTGTTCACATAGTAATAACTTTCAGAAACAGAAATTCTTTGAAGAAAGCTCAAATGTATGACAAACCAGAAAGGGTACATTACATGTGAATATGATGAAAGGTGTTGACTGGCTGAAGTAATTTAAATAGACGTTCTTTTCTTCCCCTCATGTGATTAATATCATTAAAATATATTTGAAATCTGAGAATTAATCAGGAAAAATTATTTTTAATGCATAAAATAAGTCAATTTGTTCATTAAAAAATAATATTGAATTATTTGAAAGCAATACTTTGAAATAGCTATGATAAGGCAAAAATGTGAATGTATTCGTTCCCCCCCCCCCCCCTCCCCCTAATAAAATTTGAACTTGTTCATTTCATGCACAGACATGTCCATGCTTGTTCACTCATGCATAGATGTGTTTAGAAGGCTAATAAAATCATCTCCTTTAAGAAACCATCATCTTAAAATAGCTTGAATCACAAAAATGTTCATTTTTTTGGTAAATCAAATATTTTTGAAAATTCGGGAAAATATGATCCCTTTGAGTAACCAAGCTGAAATTTTGCATAGACAAAGATAAAATGCACAGAAATATTTGAGAATTTTTTTTAAAGAATTAATGATACGTTTTTCGAGAAATTTAAAATTTAAATTTTAAGGTCATTTTTTAAAATTTAAAATTTTAATAAAATTTGTCATGATGCATATCATATAGAACTGCATTCAATGTACTTCAAAACGCTTTTTACTAGAACTTTTTATCTCTATTCGTTGATGAGTTATGGTCTTTTTTGTGTTGAAGCGTGCATGTAAAAATGTGAGTTTTTTACAAAATCAAAGCTTGATAACTAAAAAACTAAACAAGATAAAAATCTAAAATTTTGGATTTGTAATTACCTTTAGGGGTGCAGTTGATAAGCCAAATTTGAAAAAAATCAAAGAAGGTGAGGTAAATTTTTTCTCTAATTTTGGATCACTTGACATGGAATGACCCGGGTGGGCAAAGTCACCTAGTAACGTGGGGTCTCTTTGCCCACCAGATGTTTTCTTCGTATATTGAAGCTGTAAATAAAAGATGGGCGAAGCCATCTCTTCAGGGTGTTAAAAGAGCCACAGTAAACACAAAAATTGTTCAAAAATCGTTTTTTTCCCCTAAAATAATAAATTCCCCCCTATGATGCAAATCTTGGACTAATAATGCTAAAATGGTTTGCAAAACGGAAGATGATGTGATGAAAAAGATGAATTATGAAAACAAAGAACAGTTCACCAATAAATAAGTGCCAAAAAGAATCTATCCAAGAACTGCGTGAAAAAAAATTTCTCCAAATCGTCTGTAAAGTGAAAACTTGTCTCTTTTCTGTGGGTTCAGTAGGCTTGAGAACAATTTCATCTCGTGCAACGCTGGCTTCATCTGCCACCTGAGGTAAAGTGAAGGATATTGCCTTATCCTTGGTTCTCATGTATGAGACCTCAAAATCTCCATCACTGCATTCATTAGTAATTTTTGCCATACAATGCTTTACAGCTTTTTTCCCCAGGATTTTCACCACAATGAATTCATTTTTTTCTGAAAGCAATCGGTTCTTAGTAGTTAGTGGAATCAGTCTCTTCTCCCTCCTCCTCCATTTCAGAAAAATTTCCTTTTGGCTATTATTATTAACCTAAACATCTTGATAAATTACCAAACAGAAACTCCTATTACGATGCAACACTTCAAATAACAGGTCGGCAAAGTGACCCCAATTTTGCTGCAAATCGTGGGGCGACATTGCCCAGTCAAATGGCAATCAACAGGTTGGGTGCAGGAACAAAGTTTCAAGGGAGTTATATTCTTCATTACATTTACTAATAATAATAGTAACTGATGAAACTCACCTTGTTTTCGTAGAAGCTGTGTGTATCTAATTTTGAAGAGCTGTAATTTTCATGGAAAACACACTTCACAAATGAAACAGAAGATTGGTGATAACACTTATCATGAACCACTTGCAAACCACAGAATAGCTCGTAGACATTGAGGAGGAATGTATCAGTAACTGCAACGCCTCACACGACCTATCAGATTACTATGGTGGGGCGAAACTTTTTTTCAAAATTGGGCACCCCAGAGGACAAAGTCACCCCAGTTGACAGTATCTAGAAAGTCTGCTGTCATCCCACTGGAAAACTAGAATTAGTAAACTTGATCCAACCACTAGAGCCCTTACTGTGCACACAGATTCATAGAGGCAAGTTAACTATATTAAAACTATGCAAATCTTACTTGAATAACTTTGGCTTTTTTCCAGAGATTAGGCAATAAATCTTTGTTTCATGTTTCAAGCAGAAATGTTAACACATTTTGCCCTTTTAAGTCCAAGCTAGTACTACCTATTCTAATGCTGAAATGGCAGACTATTATGAAAAGCAATTTTCACTTAGTGACATTATAGCATTTCAGCTATTTGTTACAATGCCTAAAGGAAGCTGTTATACATTGACAATCCTCTAACTGGTTGATTGTTCTGGAAAAAGACGCAAATAACAGTACTAGCTTTTCTTCATAGCCAAAACCTTCAACGTAATGTAAATTCCTGCCCTCATTACAGAACTTTCACACCTTGGGATTCCCTATGCTATAATAAATATTCTGATATTATGCCTTTCTAATTAGCAGTTTCTCCTTCAGACTAACGAGGAAAAGAGCCATACTGAATTCTACCTTCAGCTAAGGTTGTCTACGTGCCACAGGGATCCCTTTTCATGAATTGCATTTATCTTTACATGCAATACAAAACTGTCTTTTTGTGTGCTGAAAATAATGCAATATTGGCTAATTGTGACACTATTTGACATTTTAATAGCAATTTACTAAGACCCATCACCAGATTCAGGGACCATTATTAAAGTCAGAAAGCAGAGGTAAATATAACTACTAATCTAATGCAAGAAAAAAAGGGGGGAAAGAGTAGGGTCCGAAGGCTAGTTTTGAAAATGCATCATTTTAGAAATATGTCGATACTTATTTAACGTAGAAGCTGCATATGACTAGTATTACATATTATGCTCTGTTAAATAATGGCTACTCTAATATCATTTAATCAATTGTGTAGTTGCTTACCAACCAATTACTCATCTATCATGAAATTGATCCATATCAAATCAAGGTAGAGATGTTCAATTATTTCTCTCACCATCTCCAATTTTCGTGTGGAAAATAAAGAATTATGAAAATTAAACACTTTTGCAGATAGATAGCAATATTCAAATCATAATAATTCCTATTCTAATTACAAAATACAAAGATTGAGTAGTTATGATCTTATAGATTTAAATTACATTACTTATAATAAGGGCTCAGAAAAATTTTGTTGCCTCATGGCGCCACTTGTACTTGCTCCGGGCCTGAATACACAGATATAACAAAAATATGAATTATCCTGGGCTAAAAGCTCCATTTTTCTCTTTTCTACTACTGATCTAAGACAACCACATCTTGGGGTTCACTCGGAAAAAAAAAAAAGGATGTTTTCCCAGATAATTTAGTGTTGTGAACAAACATGGCAGCATGCCATTATATTTAACATTTTTCTTTAAAAACAAATATGCAACTTCTTTATTCTTCCACAACAGGCATTCAGCTAAACATGTTTTATCAGTTCATTAAGTTAATCAGAGGCTAATGCAGTTTAAAGTGCCAGTATTAGTGGAGTAACTGTTTCTACCTTTTAAAATTATTTTTAGTTATTTCAATGATTTAACAAACATGCATGAAATGTCAGCAATTAGATGTGTTGTAATGTATTTACTAGTAAATAGTAAAGTGAGAACTCTTGATAGAACCAATAATTTTTACCTCGTGTATATGTTGAATATTGAGCCTTTGTGAATGTGATGTGAAATTTCTTAGTGTTCTTTAACTGTAGAAACTTTTTACTAAAAATTTTTAAAAAATGTCTTGCAAAGTTGATTTTATTTTAAAAACTACTTATTTCCCTCCTATTTTTATCCCCCTATGTATTAATAATTTTTTTATATGAGCAGCTATAAAATATTCAGGTGAAATATATTAATTTTCTGTATAACCATATGCCTTTAAAAACATTTATTTACTATATGTATGTTTTACTTTCCATACAAAAAATGAATGCAGTTATGATGCATTGTCATGCTGGGTAATCAGTTGCTTTTTTGCTATGTGTGTCACTGTAAGCATATTTTTGCTAATTTTGCTTTGGGTAATTTGGAATTTGGTCCTCTTTTAATTTATAATACATATTTTATGATATCAGATGCTTTGTTACTTTTTCATGTAAATAAGTATTTTTAAATGTTTTTTTTTTTCCATGCAGTGAACCAATGTTTGTATGAATGAAGATGAGCTGAAATCTAAACTTGTTAAGTTTTAAAATATTTAGATGTGAAAGGCTTTATCCCCCCCCCCCCCCTTCAAAAACTTTACCAATTTTGGAATGTTCAAATTGCCATTTAAAAATTTGTTTTTGGTGTTCCAAAAAGTTAGGCTTTCATCGAGCTTTTGAAATATCTGTAGTCTTAAAAATTCATTTTTATGGTTAAAAATGTAAGTTAAAAGAAAACAATTTTGACTTTTTGAAAACATTTACTACTGGAAATATGAGTCATACTAATTTCAATTGAATTCTTAAGTTAATATTGTTATATAAAGTTGATGCATGAGTTAAACTTTGTCTAGTGTTTCTAAATATATGAGGAAGAACCAGATGTCATTCGGAGGATCTGAAGGAGACAGTTGCCCCCTCCCCTGAGTTTCAGAAACACAATGAATTCATACATGCATGTATGTATTTGTTGTTTTTTACCTATAATATGCAATGAATATAATTGACCTTTGCCTTTAATTTTAAAATGATGGCCTTGGAAAGAATTAATGAACAAGAAAATAAATGACAAATTTATGATTTTTTTCCCACATCTCTCTTCATTGTAAAATGATAATATTAAGATATTTTTCATTGCTTTTGGAATGTAATCAAATTCATAAATGTATTCTTAACAGAGGTAAAATTTAAAAAAATTGCATTCTTAATAGGGGTTAGCCAACCTTTACCGTTAGTTTTGTTTCATGTTTTACACAAGCTAAATTGCAGATTTAATGGATTCAATTTAAGCAGTCTTGTAAAAACATGTGGGAATTACCATATATATGTATTTTACAGTATGTGTTATTCTTTTCAGCATTCAAGTAACCAGAATTTTGTCTTTGTCATTCACTCAAAAAAAAAAAAAAAAGACGCAGCACTTTTCAACCACACTTAAGTCTTTTTTCCTGTATTTACATGCTTTTTTTCCATGTTACAAAACAAAAAAAAACCCTTCTATAGGCCACTGACTTTTCACAATGGTTTTTTCTAAATACAAAGATTCATTTTGTTTGTAACTTTATTATTTTTAAACAAGTAATATTCATTCACTTAGTAATAGGGTTTTCCCTTTAAATTACTTTCTTTTCTTAACTACTCATCAAGTATTTTGCTTCAAACTTTGACATCCCAAAATTTGGCCAAACCCCATAAGTTGGCAAACCCTATGATGTTTTCTTCATTCATAATTCTATATTTTTTTAATTTCTTCCCAAAACTTGCAATTCTATTTAAGCTACTAAGGTTTTCAATTTTTTAAACTGTTGCATGATTTTTTTAGAAAATGAATCGAATACAATTTCAGATCTGAATTCATTCTATTCCTCTTTTTTTTCCCAATGTGAAAATTAGCTTAAGAATTCATAGTGTTATTGTAAAGCATTTCTCAGTACGTGAAAATGCAGTGCATTAATTTGATTATGAAATGTGTATTAATGTATATGCTTGCATGTATGTTACCTTTATAGTTTAAAATAATTTCAGTCGATTTTTTTGTACATGTGTATACTTCATTCATTGTGCGTTCATAAGTGTCCATTGCCTTTCATCAAAGCTATAGTATACCCTTTGTAATCATATTGTATTTCCCCCAGTTCAGTTTTAAAAAGATGCTGAAACGTTTTCAAAAAAATCGATTTTGTAATTTAGTTTCATCATTAAAATTGTGTTAAGTTTTTGTTTCTACTATTCCTATTAGTGTTGTTTTAAGTTAAAAATTAGACTCCTATAGTTTCTTTTTAACTACTTGCTAACTTTACATTTGTTGCTTACTTAGAAGATTTTCAGGGAAAAAATGAAGATTTTTTTCCGAGTATTTTCTCTTTGTTTTGAAATACCTTTGGCAAATCCCATCTAAAATTAACATTCTTAATTTCAATTTATTGGACTTGACAATCATCAAACTGTTGCATAACTGGAAATAAATTTTACTAAAATATTAGTGGTGTGAATTGAAGTATATGCGGTAGTTGGCGCATATTTGAATTTTTGTTTTATAGCTATAGTCTCATTTATGAAACGTACAACAGCATACATTTAAGGGGCATAATATGTTTCCGTCATTTTTATACTACTTTTTCTAATTTGATAGTGTTAACAATTCATTTCCTTAAGCCACACAATGTTATTTAGTTACAAATGGCAGGCACATCATATCGTTTTATAATATTACTCTAAAACTTTAGTAACTTTTACATTCATAAAGGAATTTAAAGCATCCTCTACATTTGCATACTAAGTAGAAATTTTTTTATATATAACTCCTGATGAGTTGTAAAAATTTAGAGAAGCTGTTGTACCTCAGTCCTGTTTTGACATTTTCAATTTTCATTTGCCTGATATGTAGCAGAAATAGACTAGATTTTTTTATAGATAATTTTTTATCTGGACCAGGTTATATACAAGCTTCAATGCACAAAACTGGTGCAATACCTTAGCCCTACTATTGTTACTGAAATGAACTACCAACTGTGAGAGGAAAAATTTTATTTTACACCTTATTATAAGGTGTAAAATAAAATTTTTAAGATAGTCAAAGTTCAGGTTAAATTTAAAAAAAAGAAAAGGTATAGTTATACTAAAGTAAACTTAGGTAGTAAAATACACTTTGAATTGCTACTGTCCAGTTTTTTATTTTTTTTAACTGATTGTAAGCCTAGCTATTCACTTTTGCACTACAAAAGTATTTGGAAAAATGTCAGTTTCTGCAGTTGTCTTGCCAATCCGCCATTTGAAGTAAGGTGAGAGAATCATAATTGGTCTTGGTATAATTCAAAAGTCATTCCACTGTTTTTTTTTTTTTTTTCAGTACTTTTTTTAAAGATAAGAGTTATTTTTTGCCACCTTTGTGTGCGTGTTTGTACGCATAATTTATTTTCTAGTAGAAAAAAAAAGCTTAGAAAACAAATTTAGAAACTTAGAAATATACACAAAGATGATTAAAAAGTTCTAACATCAAAAAAAAAGAAAGAAAGAAATTTATTAGCACCAGACCAAATAAAGACAACAAGTTTTCATCATTTAGAATTACAGCTTGTAAGTAGTGTTCGGCAACTACTCGTCAAAAAGTAGTTAACTACCAACTACTAACTATTCTAAGCAAAACTAGTTGCAACTAGTAGTTAACTACTTCCTGAGACTAGTTGTAACTAGTAGTTAACTGTTCTCCAAAAGTAGTTAACTACTTTTAAGTATGATTCATTTGAATTTCCATTTTTAAGTTTGTTCTTAAATATTTAATCCTTATAATTCACCTCAATGTTATTTTTAATCATTAAAACAATTTTAAAGTACTCCTGTAAAACATTCAAAGATTGAATATTTCCAAATAAGACTGAACAATTAATATATAAATAGAATAAAGACAAAATCTTTTTCTCTAAATTTAAACTTTTATTTTTAATATGTATTTATTTAATAAAGTTAATAACTTATGTTTTTCGGACATAACAATTTTCAGCACTTGTTGAAAAATGAAAGGGTAAACCCTTAATATCAATTTAAAATTCTCCCTCTGCTCAACCCCCATTCATTAACAAAATATCTTTGTAACGCGCATGCTTTAGAATTTAGATTATATTTTTTCAAATTGTGTTGAAGGCAGGGTTGGTGATTTTTTTTTTATTTATTTTTTTACTTTAAAAACAGGATTTTTTTAAAATTTAAATCGGATTTTTTGGGTTTTTTAAAGCAAAATATGTACGCGCACACAAATACAGTAACAAGTTCAGTTAACTATTTATGTCTTCAACGAATTTTAAGATATATCAGTTGAAATAATTATTCATTACTAGTTCAAAATTAATTATTAATTAATTATATTGTATAAAATGTATGTTTAATAAACAGAGAACAGCAAGAAACAGAAGAGAAAGCTTAATATTTTTGGACCAAATGTATTATAATTTATTGAATCTATACAAATAAGTTGACTGGACTATTATAATTTTTTGAGTATATATAAATTTCTCGAATATATAAACAGAGTTGTCAAATATCACATAAAATGTTTACTACATCTTAATTATTTTTACTATTTATATGTTTCTTCAAGAATACTAGTTTTGTTGCCTTATCAACCCCCAATCTGTTTCTTAATTTTGAGTGCACAATGTAGAAAAAATCCTTTCCAAAGATGCTGTTGATGCAGTCAGCATGTCCAAAACTTAATGTTCTCTAACAAAATGTCATTCTTTGACACAACGAAGCTATTCCACCTTTCTCTAAAGGACCAGATGCATTAAGGCCACCATATAGTGAGTTAAAATTCTAATGAATTACTTGAACCCAGAATATATTAAAATTTATAATAATAAAATATCTATGTTCTAATGCAAATACAAATACAAATACAAAAGTGACGACCAGCAACAGGCTCAGGGCCCAGCTAGGCTGGTCCTAGTCAATTTAGCAGTCCCCAATGAACATCAAGAGATTTCTTAAACGTTTTTACCCCGCTACAATTAACTCGCTTCTGGTAAACTATTCCAATTGCCTATAACCCTATTGAAGTAGTAATTTTTCCTAATTTCAAGATTAGCTTGAGATTTGAAAAGCTTAAAACAATGACCTCTGGTTCTACTTTCAGCACATAGCTGTAGTCCATCAACATTTCCCATTTTAATGAATTTAAACAACTGAATCATGTCCCCTCTAACTCTCCTTTGCTCAAAACTATACATATTGAGCCTTTTAAGCCTAACCTCATAATCTAAGTCTGAAAGACCACTTACCAATCTAGTAGCCCTCCTTTGAACCCTTTCTAATAAGGTAATATCCTTTTTTAGGTATGGAGACCAAAACTGAACAGCATATTCCAAATGAGGTCTTACCAAACTTCTGTATAGTGGCAATATAACTTCCTTAGACCTGTTCGAAATTGCCTTATTGATAAACCCAAGCATCCCGTTAGCTTTGTTACTTACTATGCTACACTGCTGGCTGGACTTGAAGTCGTGACTAATCAATACTCCTAGATCAACAACTGCTTCTGCTTCCCTAATGACAGAACCTTGTAAATAATAGGTTGCATGTTTATTTCCATGACCAAAATGAAGCACTTGACATTTTCCAATATTAAAAGACCTACCCCACTTCATTGCCCACCTAGAAATTTGATTTAAATCCTCTTTAAACTGATTGACTTGTTCCTCCGTGTCCACAATTCCCATGATTTTGACATCATCAGCAAAAATATTGATGTTCCCAGAAATACTCTGAGTAATATCATTAATAAAAATAATAAATAATATTGGCCCTAAAGCTGAACCTTGTGGAACACCACTCAAAACATCAATCCACTGAGAATAATTGCCCTTCACTACTACTCTGTTTCCTCCCAGTCAGCCAATTTTTAACCCAAATAAAAGTTTTTCCACCAATACCAATATAAACAAGTTTGCTAAGAAGAGCTTCATGCAGTACTTTATCAAACGCTTTCTGAAAGTCAATGTAAACAACATCTACGCACTTTTTGTTATCTAATGCCATGGTAACCTTGTCATAGAAATGCAACAAATTAGTTGTACAGGACCTACCCTTTCTAAAACCATACTGAAAATCAGTCAACACTCCATTTGCCTCCAGGAAATTCACTATTTTGATTTTTATCAGAGTTTCAAAAATTTTACAAAGAACTGAAGTAAGACTCACAGGCCTATAATTTCCTGCCTTAGTTTTAGACCATTTCTTGAAGAGCGGCGTTATGTTTGCCAGCTTCTAATCCACTGGCACAGTCCCCGAGTTATATGAAGATATGAAAATAGTCAAGACAACATCCACTAATTCCTCTGCACATTCTACTAAAATTTTTGGATAAACATTATCAGGTCCTGGAGCCTTATTTGCTTTAATCTTTTTCAAATGAAACAACGCATCATCCCTAGAAAATACAAAATCCTCAAGCTGAGTATTAGCTTGCGCCTCGCTTATGTCAACTGTTGAGATACAGTTTCTGTTAAATACACTGGAAAAAAATTTATTTAGAATGTCAGCAATATCCCCCTCATTTTGAATCAAGTTCCCGTTCTCATCCACTAGTGGGCCTACCTGAGTATTACGAGCTTTCCCTGAATTAGCATAAGCAAAAAATTTCTTAGAATTCCTTTCGATGTTATCTGCAAGCTTTTGCTCCAATTCCTTTTCTTACTCCGTACCAAATACTTGAAAGTACGTCTAGCTTCACAATACAAAATCCTGTCAGCATGGCACTCAGTCTCTTTAAGTCGCCGAAAAGTGGCCTGCTTATAATTGAGAGCTTCTTTCACCTCCCTAGAGAACCACATAGGCCAAATTTTCGTGAAATCCCCCTTCTTTCTAAAAGGAACCTAATCCATCACTGTTTTCTCCAATTTCCCCTTAAACTCTTCCCACTGAAGATCAGCTTCACTATTCTCCAACCCAGAAGAAAAAACCTCTTTCAAACCCTGCCTAAGTGCAACATAATCAACATTCCTGAAGTTAGGTACAAATCTGAAATTTTCACCTTTGTGAGCATTGAAGCTGGTCCAAAACCTAATAGTATTGTGATCACTATCTCCAATATGTTCCCCTATACTCAAGCCCTGAACAGAACTTCCGACATCACAAAAAACTAGATCCAAGACAGCACCATGCCTAGTCCCCTGGGTAACAACTTGATCCAAAAAACAGTCACCAATCACTTTCAGAAAATCTTCTTCCCTACCATTGCTAGCGTAAAAACTATTCCAGTCTATGCCCGGGAAATTGAAATCCCCCATCATGATGACCGAGCCCTTACCAGACATGTCCCTAATATATACATCTCCTCGTCTTGATCCTGACTAACATTAGGCGCCCTGTAAACATTCCCCAAATGTAACTTCTTACCCTTATTGCTCATCAACTCCACCCAGACCATTTCAATATCCTTAGGCTTATTATTAAGGACCAATTCATTGCAAATAAAAGTGTCCTTAATATAGAATAAAACCCCTCCACCTTTCTTACTCAGCCTGTCTTGCCTAAACAAATTATATCCAGCAATGCTCACTAAACCCTTATCATCATCAGTAACCCATGTTTCTGTAATTCCAATAATATCCAACTCCTCACCTGCGATAACACTTTTTAACTCGTCCATCTTATTTCTGATACTGCGAGCATTAGCATATAGAAACCTGAGCATGCCCATTTTGCTTGTCATAAACATTTTATGATGCCTCAAATCACTACTATTAATGTTACTATCGCTTAATATTTTACCCTCATTTTTAAAACCTCCAGAACAGAAGTCAACACCATGACATTCTCCAATCCCCCCATCCAAAATTAGTTTTTTGATTCTGAAGTTTCTAAAATCATATCGCTAACTTTAACTACACCCCTAGAACTAAGATGCAGACCATCCCTCGCAACCCAATCACGCTGACAAGAACTCCAAACATCAATGAACCTGACTGAATGCTTTATGCAAAGTTTCTTAAGAATCAGGTTCATGCTCCTAGCCCGCTGATTTAACCAGCCCCTATGCACTCCATACCTGGGAAGCAAACCAACTACCTGGACATCTGTCGAAAAGTTAGTTGCTTTATCCAACAGGTTCTCCCAATCCTTAACAAACTCCTCGTTTGTGCTGTTACCGACGTCGTTAGTGCCCACCCACAGAGTAACTGAATCTCTTTTCTTAAACATTCCCTTTTTCTCCACAACCTTACTAACATCCTTCACCCGAGCCCCTGGTAAACAGCACCTAGCCACCTTGCGCCTCGTTCTCCCGACCACATTGCCTAGCCCGCGTACCATAGAATCCCCTAAAATGACACCCTCTGTTTTTAGGTCTACAGCTCTACCTTTCCCCATACTAGATCCTTCTCCTGCAAACTCACTCTCCCCAACAAGCCCATCACAAGAAGTTCCCACCTCTTTCATAGAATTTTCACCCAAGTTATTTCTAACAAATTGGGCTTCCAATGCTACCACCTTGACACGTAACTCTAATAATTCAGCATATTTTGTACAAATATATTCCTGCTCTGTAGCTGTATTAGCGTTTCCCTCCAATTTACTAAACATCTCACACCTATCACAGCAAATCCACCAACTCCCATTACCATTTTCAATTTCCTTCATTAAGCATATAACTCCCCATAGCTAAATAAATCTAATGCAAACAATCAAAAAAGCAAAATAATACACAAATCAGCAAATTTAAGCTACTACTCTGATTAAAAACACAAATTACATAGAAAAATGCAAATAACTTGAATTTAAACACAAATAACTACAGTAAACAACAAAACCAGGTGTTCCCCAAGACTTACAAAATGTACATAATCACCACATGGTTAGGCTTAACTGAAAAAATTGAATTACACCCCAAAAAATCAAATAGAATGAGTTTCAGTCTCACAAAATTAAAACATACTAATTACATAATAAATTGCAACAAATCTACAAGTAATTAAACAGAAAATATCAAAAAATGCATAAAAGATACTTATTTTCAGCAGGAGCAAAAACACTCTCAACAGCAATAATTTAGAAGAAGTTGTTAAAAAATTTTTATTATTATAAAAATCAATATTTTGTCTAAAAAAGAATCATAAAAACCATTTTTTTTCTTAAAAAGTCATAAAAAGTATTTTTTTCTAAAAAGAAAATCATACAAATAAGTATTTTTTTTTTCTGTTTGTGTTTTATGGTATCCCAAACGCATGCATGGTACTGGAGTAGAGGTAAAGCTTCCCCGTAATGAAGATTTGGTCTTTAAATGAAAATTCATTGTGCATGTGCTTGTGCGGGCGCTATTTATTTATTATATCAAATAGCTTTTTCTAATTTGAGTAAATATTGCAAAAAATATTATGATTTTTTTGCGAGTACTTTTTCATTATATAACATAATATAAAAAATACATTTGCGTGAATAATATTCATAAGTTAAAAATTTAAATAATTTAATGTTTAAAAAATAGTTTTTTTTTTAAATAGATTAAAAAAATTTTTTTTCGAAAGTAGTTGGAATTTTGAAAGTAGTTGTAACTAGTAGTTGGGAAAAAAGTAGTTTATCTAGTAGTTAACTACTTTAAAATAAAAGTAGTTACAACTAGTAGTTAACTAGTAGTTGCCACTAGTAGTTAACTACTGCCGAACACTACTTGTAAGTAACATAACCAACTGATACAAGTTAATAGAGAACGCTAGAGTCAAATGCCCTTACTTATTAGCTTTAGACAAGCTCAACAAATGGTGCTGCAATCACCCTATTTTCAGAGTACTAAGTACTTATATAGATCCAAGCTACAACATGTTCTTCTACACACTTTTCTTAAAATCATATATAACACCTTAAAATAAGATCGCAAAACTTTCAGAACGTGTGCCAAATAAGTTACTTTAAAAACTAATCATAATTCAAAGTAATTTTCAGAATTTTGAAATGTTATCCCTTTCATCTTCATTAGTACTTGAAAATAGGAAGAAAATCTTGATTTTGCTCCCTTTGTCAAATTGGTATAGAATGCTTAGGTGAAAGTATATTAAGGAAAGCTATATAATTTACATTCACGCAGCTATGTCGGCTGCAAATTGCCAGCCCTAAATCAATCGCATTTTAAATTCATTTTGCTTCTTTCTATGATAGCTGTTGTTACTTGATTCTTTAAATTTTGTGTTGAATAAGTAAATTAGGTGCACCAGCATTCAGCATAAAACTAGGTGAGTGATTCAATTTTCTTAACGGTATGTATGGATTAGAATGTAATTTGAATTATTTTAAGCAAAATAGCATAATGTTAAAAACCAGGGGAAAGATATAATTTCCCTAGATGTTATCACTGATCAAAATCAACATATTTAATTTTATTAGAGTTAGCCCAGCTGTCAAAATTTGATCATAATTCAAAACAACAAAAAGTAATTTTTCTCAAGTTCAGCCTTGAGCGTTTGAACAATATTGAGACGTTTTAGTTTTTCTGTTTGACAACAGTTAATTTTGTTTAAATGTTTCAATTAGTGATAATCTCTCCTCAGTGCGACTGATTGACTACTAATTTAGTTGTTTAATTTAATGCATTTGCAACACATACATACATTTTATCTTTCTTCGCACTTTCTCCTGTAAAGAAATAGAGATAAACATTTTCACGCCACCCCATTATTATTATTGAATAAATCAGAAATACAAACACTCACCTTCAATTTAATCAAGGGTTCAAAATGCTGATGCAAATCAACGAACTTACGAAACATTGATTTGAAGCAAAATAATGCGTCACCGCACTTATTACTTCGCTTTATATCAGCAATATTAGACATTGTTAGCTTGAAATTGTATTTTATTTTGTTTGACATTGTATTAGACAAACAATCCGACTGATTTTTATCATCTATAATATATATATTGGAACTGAATTAACTGACACCTTTAGATTAGTATTATTTTACTTTGGTATTCATTTAATAGCATAAAACTAATCATTTGACATCTTATCTTTTGTATTGTTCTGGACATTTCTTCTTCGAACTATAAATAGTAAAAAATAGTATTGAGTATTGGGCAAATATTGCAGATTGTAAATGTTAGGATTAATCTGAAAGTATGACAAATAAAGATTTCTAAAACAAGGCTTTGAATCTACATCAAAAGTAGGAGAGAAAAAAAATAATTTACTATACTTCTAAAATTTTTACAATAGTAAAACTGAAACTCATCAATAGCTACTAAATAAAATAAATAAGTAAGAAAATCAGTTGACAAACAGAGGAGAAAATGGTACTTAACTGTTTTGTCTTTGCCTATTTGTATATAGATAAATCAGAAAGTATGAGAGATGTATGATTTCAAAAGATTTTCTTTGGTGTTCAATACATTTACTAAGCTGCATATATAATATATATATATATATATAAAACTCATGTTTGTGAAAATTGCAACACCATGAAGGACTTACGCGAGTGATCAAAAATTTTCAGGAAATGCAAAGTAGCGCATGCGTATGCTGAGCAGCGCCCTCTGAACGGCGGATGGATCCGAATAAATAGACGGCTGTAGCGAAGCGTGTATGGTTATCGGTGGTTATCTGCTAGTGGTAAACATTAGCTCAATCTTAACTTATGCCTCTTCGACGAAAGAGAGCGAGATTTGAACAACTTACAGAGTTTGAACGGGGGAGAATCATCGGGCTTCGTGAAGCTGGATTGTCGTATCGTGCAGTAGCCGCTCGTGTGCAGCGTAACAGCAGCACAGTGATGCGTGTTTGAAAGCAGTGGTCGGACAACTCGGAAATCCGGGAGTGGACCCCGAAATGTGACTTCAACTCGCGATGATAGACACCTGGTCCGCATGGCGCGGACGGACCGTACAGCTTCCTCTAGACAATTGACAGCACAGTGGTCAATAGGTACAGGTGTTTCATTGTGTGCTTCATCAATTCGTATACGTTTGCTGCAGCGTGGACTGCGCGCAAGTACTCCTTTATACAGGATCCCCCTCACGCTATACCATCGCCGCCTGCGGCTACAATGGGCCAATCAGCATAGAGACTGGCGTGCTGATTGGCAGCATGCCGTGTTTTCTGACGAATCCCGCTTTAATTTGTGGTACCATAATGGCCGCATTCATGTCAGACGCTATGCCGGTGAACGCCACCTTCCGGAGTGCATTATCGAACGCCACAGTGGACGAACACCCGGAGTTATGGTCTGGGGCGCCATAGCCTATCATGGACGATCTCAATTGGTACGAATTGTGGCAATCTGAACAGCAACCGGTACATCAGTGAAGTTCTACAGCCCCAAGCTGTTCCCTTCCTTCAAAGCTTGCCAGGCGCTGTATTTCAACAGGACAATGCCCGCCCTCATATTGCTAGGACTGTTCAATCCTTCTTTGCAACGCAACAGGTACAGCTTCTTCCTTGGCCTGCGTATTCCCCGGATGTGTCGCCCATTGAACATGTGTGGGATTTCGTTGGTCGGCGTCTCCCTCGTGATCCTCGTCCAATTGCTTCTGTAGACGAACTTTGGGTACGCATACAAACAATATGGAATGCTCTTCCTCAGGCAGACATTCAAAATTTGTTTTACTCCATGCCACGTCGTGTAGCAGCACTTATTGCGGCGCGTGGTGGCTACACAAAATACTGATTCCGATCTCTTGTTATTGTTTGTTTGCTTTGAAAATGTAGTCATTTATTTGTACCACTACCACTCAACTGTGTATTAAATTTCATTCAATTATGACGATTCCTTCATGGTGTTGCAATTTTCACAAACATGAGTTTATCATTGAACATTAATTTACAATATATAAGACTGTATTACATTTATGTGTATTTCAAAGAAAACTAGTCTCTTCATTTAGTATGCATTATTGAAAAATATAGGAGGAATATATATATTCTTCTTGTTAGGAATATATATATACTTCAATTCTTCAATATAACAAACATAAAAATGATAAACAATTTATTTTTACTTATTGTTTCATCCTTTTTCTTAATGTTATATATGTTACCGTTAAAGTATGAAATCCGTTATTTCATAGAATACCTAGTTATTCCATGAAATAACTGATCGTGTTCGTTAAAGTGTAAAACTCTCTTGTATTTCATGGTTTAACTAGTTATTTCATAGAATAACGATCTGCAGCCCGTTAAAGTGCAAAATAATCTATATCATATATCTCGCACGACAAAAACATTTACCTTCCACCCCTACTGCATTTCGTGTAAAACCCAGTGTGTCAACAAAAAATGTCTTGTTTTAGAAATAATGTTCTTTGTAATTCCAAGTGTCATTTTAGAGTAATCCTTATTGTAACAAATGATTTTATGGTACGTTTCCATAAATACCATTTATCCGCTGCATAAATTAGATAAATTGCTTCTTTTTCATTTTAATTGTCTATCATTAGTTTATTTATAGAATACCTAGTTATTTCATTTTAGATAAATTGTTTATTTTTACACTTTAACTGTCTCTCGTTAGTTAATTTATAGAATACCTAGTTATTTAATAGAATAACTAGTTAAAGTGTCAAATTAATAACATATTACCCACTTTAACGGACACGATCAGTTATTTCATGGAATAACAAGGTATTCTACTGTATATATGTTACCGATAATTAACGGTAACATATATACAGTAAAACCTACCAGTTAAGTTGACCACCTTTGTAAGCTGACCACCTGTCTAAGTTGACCACTTTTGTCAGGAACGGAATTTAGCCCTATGTAGGGAAACCTTTGTAAACTGAACACCTATTTTGATCATTTGTCTTATAGTACCTAATTTGACCACCTGTCTATATTGACCACTTATGTACTCCAAATTCGGGCGGGAGCATTATAAAAAACCCTTTGTAAGTTGACCGCCCTAATTATTATACTATATTTATTTGTTTATCTATTTTTGCCGTGATACAAAAAAATACAGAAGTAACTTCTCCAGGATATTTTTTATGCTATATTGTTAGACCAATGTGTCGTCTGGAAGGATGAAACATCAATATAAAGTTTGACGAAACCTCTTTGTAAAAAAGTTAACCATATGGGAACACTACTATGAGCACTCTTTTATTCGTTAAATAATTTTTTTCTTTTTTCTTCTATCTGATGTAGCCATTTTGAAAAATGATGTATTTTTAGGAAATCAAATAAGTAACTTAGATAATTAATAAGATATTTAGCTGAGTACTTTAATTTTAAAGTTGTATAGGATACATTGTAAATCAGTCAGGTTAAATTTCTCTAATGAAATTTTAGATAATTGTGAAAAAAGAAAGAATAAAGCTAATTACTTTTTAAAAGTAACATTAATACATGAAGCTATATTTTAATTAGTCACAAATGAATAAATGCATAGTGTAAGAAATGACAAAAAGAAAAAAAAAGTCCATCCTCTATAAGTTGACCACTTGTCTAAGTTGACCACTAAAGTGCTGCATCGCAAGTAGTCAACTTACACAGGTTTCACTGTATATAAGGTAAATGACCCGGTAGAGGACACTGCTCTAGTAGTGGACACTTAAATCTTTAAGCTCCTAAAATAAGCGAATGTAACATTAAACTTGAATGAAATTATCAGAACCTATAGTGAACGATTCCTAGTGCTGGTTAATAGAACTAAAGTTGGCGTGGAACATCTATGCAAGTACATGAATCATAATATTTAATAGCCGCCTCCACAACAGTCACATTTGCTGCTCTTTACTAAAGACGATCAATAAGAAGGTTAGGGATTTGGGGAAAATATATATGAAAAAAGCGTGACATCATTTATGAATGGTCCCTTAGTCATTTTAAAAATTATTTTTCCAAGTTAACAGCATAAAATAGGTGATATTAATTTCTGTCCACCGCTAATGCAAATACGTGTCTTATAAATGTCCACTATAGATACAAATTAAGCGTTTAGTAAATTTGACGTAAAAATTCTAATTTTTCAACAAATGACATTTTATAGGTAATTAATTTTTAGAGAAATAGTTGGCGATTAAGTTAAATATGCAAATATTGAGGTAAGTTCCTTGAAAAAATTTTCCCACGTAAAAGAATACGAACATTTTCTTAACTGTGTCCACTACCGGGTCATTTACCTTATATTCTTTTTTTTTTAAATTGAATTTTATGAGTTTATTAAAAGAGCTTAAAAAATACTCACATAAAGATTCTGAAGATAAACAAATCCTTACTCTAAAAAGTTGAAGTGCAGCATGAATTTTATAGAATGTTACTTATACCAGGAATAGGGTCTGAATAAGGTAATTTATAGTAGGTTTTGTTCAGACCTTACGTGAATGTGTAAATATTCAAAGTGTGTAATTTGCAAAATATTAATGTAATTGGTAAGTAATCCACAGATTTTTGACAAATGTAATTACTTATCTGTGTTGGTGCTTTTATGGTTAAAAATAGATATACCTTTTTTCTAATATATTAGATAAATTAGCTTACATTTAGCAAAACAAAAATATAATATGTTTCTGTTTGAAAAAATACTTTACAATCATTTCAGACTCTTGAAATTAAAGATAACAACACTGTATCAGTAACTGCATGAGTACCCCTCACAGTGACTTTTTAGCTTTGAAACTTACTTCACTCATTTCATTATGCTAAAAAATGTAGTGCTCTTTTCTGTATTCAAAAAAAAAAAGAAAGAAAGAATCTGAGAGTCAAATATTTTTCAATGAAGAATCCAGTAAGCTAAAATGCATCTTTTCTGATGCACATTACGGAAAAAAGGTAACTTTAAAATTAAATAAATATTATATATATCTGTATTCCTATAGAATGCTGTCATCTCATACTAAAAAAGTGGAGGAATGCTTGTGTTAAAATTTAGAAAAAGGGTGAGTGAAAAAAAAAAGTGGGGGTACTCCGTTCATCCTCCACTACACACTTAAATATATTGCTGAAGCATTCATAACTATACCATTTTTTATAGCCAGCTAGACTCGATGAAGAATCAGCTTTAAGTAATGCTTTTGACTCTCGTTCCCATGAAAGTGACAGGCTGAGGTTTTGCCTTCTATTTCTCACTCCAGCGACATGTTCGGGCTGGAGTGTTTAAAATTTCAAAATAAAAACATAGAACATATTCTTTTAGAGTCGAAGTGTATATAGCAGGTTCATGAACAATTCAAAAAAACATAATGGCTAGTACCATATTATTTATTTTAAGTGCTGTTAGTTAGATTAAAAGAGAATTTTGTTTAATAAATGATTTTTTCCCCTGAAATATTTTAGATGCTAATTGGTTGGTCTTGTTTTCATCATGTTTTATATAATGAGTAGCACAAAAAACTTTTGTGTGAAAATAGCAAATAGGTGACATTGTGCATTTTTCTATGTTATACCAGCTACTTTTCATGCATTAAAAAACCAATATGTACTGCATATTTTATTTATGTAGCTGCGTTAATAACTTTCTTAAGACCTAAAACAAAGTCATTCACTGTTAGTACTATTTTTCACTCAAACTTTTTCATAAAATGCTCACCGTTATACATTTTTTCCAGTCATAAAAAGGTCTGTGTTTGTCTTGCATCTGAAGAAAAGATTAAGACATGATTCAAAAACTGCTCTTATTTGTAAACTTGAAGATTGATTTTCAGAAAGTTTTTAATAGTGCACCTTAGTTTAGTGTTTTTACTATAGGCGGATTTACGGGGGTGCGCCCCCAACATTTTTGGTTGGATTTTGAAAATAGTAAAATTATCTAAATATATTTTCATCAAGAAACGTCGTTTGGAAAATAACTTTTTTTTTTTACAGCTTTATAAAGCAAGTTAATTTACTTTAAAACAAACCCAAAAATACAATAATACGCAGTTTAATGTGAGACCTGTGTGTATCAATGAAAACACAATTGCCACACATCCAAGGCCGCATCCAGAGGGGGGGGGGGGGAAACGGGCTCACCCCCCCCCCCTCCAGAAACCCCAGAATTTTTCGCAATATAGCATACATTCCCCTTTGAAAGTTTTCTCAACAAAAATGTTTCAAAGTCAGTCCCCGAAAAATATTTCTGGCTACGGCCTTGCGCACACCCCTTGTGTTGCATGCCCATAATTCACAACCTAAATCTGCGTATGGTAATTAGGTATTCGTTGAAATTTTAAACTATTATAATAAATTAGCACACATAGTTAGCCAACAATATCATTGTACATGTAGGAAGGGCTAAAATATACAAAAGCATTCTCTTTTACCATATGTGATAACAGCATTTTCTCATACCCTTGTATTTTTATAATTTTGGAATGTATATGAACTGTAATTGCATCAATATATGTACAGTAAAGCAAATTACGATGTAAGGGGATAACTAAATTTGATTACATTGTTTGGTAACATCATTCCTGTGCCTCTCATTTTCAACATTATAAACCTCTTTCACTTTTCTTTTTAACGTATTGTATATTTGTTTGATGTTTAATAAAATGTTACTCTGCAATGTTATTCATCAAAATAATAATAGTAATAATAATGTACAGTTCCAGCACTTTTATATTGTATTCATCATTGAATTTTGCATGTAAAAAATCGTTATTCCATCATTTTACGGAATTCAATGTTATAACTTAAAATTGATATCAATATGTAAAAAAACACCTGTTATTGAAACACATTTAAAGAAATTATTTTAATATACCCTTTCCTCTAATTCATTAATTCAAGCACTTGTTAGAACATAGTGTTGATCAGTAATGTAGTCCTTGGGAAAACACCGGGGATGCTTGTGTTAAAACATTTAAAAAGTTGGGAGCATCCTCTCAACTAATCCTCTTAAATGCACCACCAGTGTTAATGAGCCCAGGTTTAATAATAATTTCTAATCTTGTACATCATAAAAATGGAACTTTTGGACGTTACCGTTTTTTATCTTACATTTCAACTGATTCAGATGGAGTGTAATTACATTTTTCAAAGTATAAGAAATTAGTATTACTAACTTAATGACAGAAAAACCATCATATTATAATCCCTTGGCTGAATAATACATGAAAAGGAAGCTTAATCCTTTTTCAACTTCTCTCTTATAGAACATACGATAAACGCCTACATAATGTCAGGGGTGATTGTACTCCGGTGGTACCCCGGAAATCCGTGTTTTTCATATCCTCCTTCCGTGTTTTAAAAATCGGAGTTTTTAGTTTTCAAAATTAAAAAATTTAGCGGATAGGAATAAAAATACGCCAAAAAGCGATAAACATTCTCTTTGTAGCAACCTTTTACGCAGCTAGGGTTGTAACGGCGCCAACCATCTTTGTTTCGAACACGAACGATACCACGTCCCACGTGCTTTCGTTGTTGTTGATAACTGAGCGTTGGCGCCATTTTGGAATTTTTTTTCGGCGCCAAACCCCGGGGTTGGCGATGTTTACATTCCCGATGTAAATATCGCCAAAAGCGGTAATTTTTTTCCGGACTTTATTTTTATTTTAGAAAGAACGAAAAAAAATTGGAGGTTTTTATTTTAGAATAGGAAGTTATTAATTTAGTTACTTTTCCGATAATCATCGCAAAAGTTGAACTCATTTTCCGAACTTCATTTTTTTTCTTTCTTTTGCATAATAACGCATTTTTATGTCCTTTTCCTGAAATCGGCGCTGGACTTCAAGTTATTTTCTCAACTTTTCTTTTAAAAGTTTCAGATATTTGCCAAAAAAATGAAAAAAAAAAACTTTAAATAGAAAAAGTATATCACTGCAAAAATTTGGCAAAAAATATATAGTCATGGGAAATTCCTATTCATTCAGGGGTGGTAGAGTTCCGCAAAATTCGGAAATTTCCGTAATTTTTTTTGCCGAAGTTCCGGAAATTTTATTTTGCTTCTTGACCCTAAATTTTCCGCCCTCTTTTTTTTTTTTTTTTTTTTTCGCTTTAAATTGCAGCAATACATATTTCTTAATTGATTTATACAATTCTCTAAAATATCGTAGGCCTAATTTCCACGTGCAAGCAAGAAAAAGTATGCGTTCTTTTCTTTGCGCAATCTTTCTGCATCCTGTACAAGAATCGTATTTTTTCCATTTTAACTATTTTTTAAATTTAATTATGAAGTAAGAAAATAAAATTCTTTTTTATTTTTATCAATATCTTACCGTTATACTTGCGTGTAATTCGATTCAAATGTAAGCAGAACCCCCAACTCCAACTATCAGACAAGTAAATAGAAACCCGCGTGTAAAGCTGGATTCACACAGCGCCACGGACGGACGAAATCCGACGGAAAAAACGTGGCATTACCTCGTTGCTATAGTTACCGAACAGGATTGTCCGTCACAGACGAATTGCTTGGCCAATCATAATGAAGCAAGAAGAGAGAGCTTCGGCCATGTTTTGTCTGCTGTTGTGCTTATTAGGAAACGCAGCACAAGTGAGTGATTTATAATTATTACTATTTCTGTGCAGCACAAGCACTTATATTAAAGCATTAAGAGTAATGTGCTGTTTTATGTTGTATTACACAATACTGCGTTTAAAATTTGTTTCTTAGCATCTTCTATTTTCAATTTGATTTATTAATCACGATATGAGAAAAATAATGTAATAATAGTAAGTAGCAAAGCGTAGAGTTTGAAAAGATTCATAAGTGCATTTAATGTTTCGGCGCTACTTTATTAGCATTTTTATTTTAGAAAATTTTACATTTCTACTACGGTATCACATTTGCGTATTAATATTTATTTGTTGCTCGAATTTAATATTTTGCTTATTGCACTGAACATTTATTTATTCAGTTCTTTTGTAAAAATATAAAACACTTATCGCCAATATCATAAACATAACTAGTTAGCTGTCAGTTGGATTCATTTGATATAAATTCGTCAACAAGTCGGATCCATTGTATGAAAGATCACTTTCAGTTCATAGTTTACAGGTTAAAAGATCACTCTGCCAACAGATTTGTTTTGTTTACAAATCATTTTTATTGACATTGTTATTTGTCGAGGTGATTTCATGTCAGACTGTGAAGAAAATTTGCATTTTAATTTAGCTTGCTACTTAAATGTTTAAAAAGTTTTAATTTATATTCGTTTCTTTATTGGTATATTAAAACGTAGTTCCTACAATAAACAAGCTGTGGTTACATGCAGGCAAGCCTGAGTACCTGAGTTGCTTCTCCAAAATCAATGTAAACTTTAACGACATCAAAATTTAATAGTAAAACAAGTTGATCACTAATTTGTTCTGGGTTAGACCTGTTAGGTAAACCTAATTATAGGATCCATGCTACCCAGATGCAAAAACATTGCCAAATCAAATGTAATTAAAGTGCAATTAATATTTAGTTTTATCGTGTCGGAATATTAACTAACACCTCAACTAATGAATTCATGTTGGTAACAGTTTTATAGATCAGTGTCAATGTGGGCTCTATAACCACAGGTGTAATCGAAGGAGGACGGTGTACCCCCATATATTTACTTTAAAACACGCTTTTCTCTTCCTTGTTTTTTAAAATTTTAACACAAGCATCCCCTCAGAGCTTTTGATGTCGATAATTTATGCTTGTATCTATAAGCATTCCCCAAGTCTTTTCCAGCACTATGCACTACTGCCTATATAACTGATAAATACCAGAATACTCGTAAATTAATTGCTGTGTGTGGTGCTTCACTTACGATCATCAACATGCTTTCTTAACATTTGCCTTTTTTTTTTTTTTGCAGCTTTTTTACCTGGGAAATAACTTTTTTGGACACTGGCATTGCTGTGGGTTGCCGTTTTTTGATTAAAGATGCACAACTGACCATTTGGTACATCTACTCAGTATTTTTATAACATGTAAATATATTTTTAGACTTGTAGTTGGGTAGAATTGTTTTTGGTTCAGTTTTTGCAGAAATTGTGAAAAAATAACATAATATTCTTTGTTCTATATTTTTCTTGCACATTTTTTAATGAGAATTGACCCTTAACTTCACATCTAAACCAATTTTATCCCTAGACTAGAGAGTTTTAATATAGTTACATTAAATCATAATTACTTAATGCTTGTGTTACTTATTATGTTCTTGCATTGTTACTTATTTTTTAATCTTATACGTATCACATGATCAATATTGTCGGTTTGAAACATATACATATCTTCAGTTTTGCATGCTTCATGGACAAAAATTCACTTGTATTTCATATAGTTGTGGACTGATAATACACATTTATTACATAACACAAGAAAGTGCAAAACTATACCAAAAGCAAAAGCGAGAATAAAAAAATGACACTATTGTAATTCATACATTCCATATGTAGGTGTCAATAATACATGTATATTGGTAACATAAATTGTCAAAACTAGGTGGGCAATCCGGGTGACCACACAGCACCGGCTCATTATTATCGACTTGTAATTATCAAATTGTTCATTGGGATGATAATGGAGGCTGAGTGGTAACCTTTTGAGCTGCCATGCCAAAGGTCCGGAATTCGATTCCCGGGCTGGGCAGGATCGACTCAGCCTTTCATCGCTCCAGTGGATTCGATAAAATGGGGACCAAGCACACTTGGGAACTAACACTGGGAATTCTGTGTCAGGTCGTCACTTGATCGGAACATCTGCTTCTTCCTCCTAGGGCCCTTGGTCTCGAAAGCTGGGATGGGCTCAGTAGGTCATGGCCCCCATTGGGCTGTTGTGCCATTGAGTCAGTTAGTTAGTTAGAATTGTAAAAGTGATTGTATCTTAAAACAATACATTTTGCAAAGTTTTCTTTTGTAAAATTCACAAATCATATTCAATCATTGTAAATTGTGGCCAAATTAGTAATTCATGTGCAACCGAATTTAAAGTACTTCAATAAATTCTTCCTTCAAAATTTTGTTTTGTGACTTTAATGTGCGAGTACAGAATTAATATGCACACTGTTGAGTTATTTGAAAGAGGAAAATAAAAAGACAATGTTTTTCTTATGAGATTTGTATTTATTAGCATAAGCATATTACTTTTATAAAAACATTTTGCATTTCTTATTAATATTTAGTATCAAAGGCACAATTTTTTTACGCATTGGGAAAAGTGTATCGTCTGTATGTTATACTCTTTGTGGTTAGTGTACAGGTTTCAAAATGCAAGGGACAATATTCTTATTTTAGAAATGCTTTTTACAGTTAGCAGGGTCACAATTTAGTAAACTGCCCTTTTTAGGATTTCTAAAAGTTGTCTCATGCTTGCATATTTATTAGGAAAAAAATAGGAAAGCTAACAGGGAATTTAAGTGTTATAACAATGCCACACTTGATTATATAAAGTGATTTACAGCTCATTTTGAAGAAATATTTAATTCTAGCGCAAATAAAAACAATTCAATTTTATCTTGTAATTTCTAGATCTGATCTTTTTAAAAAAAATAATTGTTAGATATATAATTTTTTTTCCTAAACAGAGAATTTACATTTCATCTAAGCATTGATTTTAAATCAAGAACGAAAAGGATTTGCGTATCATTTTCGCCTTACAAAATCAGCAGCATTTCTGTGCATCTATTTACAATTAATTGCACCAACGCTCGCATATGAATCTAACATCTTTTACTCTTTGCTTAATCCTAATCCTGGAATTTATATTATGTGTGTTACCTTTAGTAAAACGCTTAATATTTCTGCGAAAATGTAAGCTTATTGCTGTGTGCAAAACTTACAATTTATGTATTTTCATTTACGAAGCTCTGATAAGACCGCTGAAGTAATGATATTATTTATGTTTGTTGAAAATAAACAGAATTTTCTTTTTATGCAATATGAATATCAATATTAAACAAACATTTATCTCTGCACGACCACGTTTATGAAATGAAATCGCTGCTGGAACTGAATGAAAATACGAGTTTATTAAATGCATCGTCTGCTTCTGAAATCGATGTCTAAATACAGAGCAGTCAAGTGACGAAGGCATCCCATTATTGGCTCATGTATAGAGCTTACGCCTTGCAACCATTGGCTGAAACTCACTGCCCGTCGCAGAACCTTTTTAGTGTGAATTGAACTCACGTTTCTCCGTCACGGACGAATGTTGTCCGTCCGTCCGTCGGTTGTATGTGTGAATCCAGCTGAAAATCCTGCTGTAAATGAAAATATAGTTTCAGGGGCCTCAGTGGCTGAGCGGTCAAATCGACAGGCTCCGGTGCCTCCCTGCGCGGAGAGAAAGAGGCGTGTGTTCGATTCCCACCTTTGCCCTGGGTGTATTTCCTTCTTTGTATATTAAAATCTGTTGTGCTGTCTTGTTCTATCTGTCATATTGGACGAGAGTTTGAGGCATATCCTTGAGAATAGCAAATAAACTCGACTATTTATGTGACCTGAAATGGTCGTAAACAAAAACAAACAACAAAAACAATATAGTTGATGACAAATGAAAGAAAGCCATAATTCCTTTCCCAGGGGGGCGACAGAACCGGGAAATCAGGGAGCTCAGGGAATTCTAATGTTCTGGAAAAATCAGGGTTTTTTTTCTTTGTTTTTAATTTATCCCTAAGTTCCAACAAGCTTAACTGTAATTATTAATATTATTCAACGTTCCCTTTTTAAAAGTCAATTTTAAATTTATTTTACTCAAAAAAGTTCTTTTATTTGCCGGTTTTTATACATTTGTTGCCTACATATCGGGAAATGCAATCTTTTTGCATCTGCGATGGGAACTGTACTTTTCGAATTTTCGATGTTTCTTATGGTTTGTTAAAAAGTAAACAAATACAATTTCTTTTTATTTTCATGAAAACTTTCATTTAAAATTTTGAAACTAAATTTCATGAATCGTGACCATAAAGGCAAGCGTTTCAAACGTCGAAGATAACATCTCTATTTTTATTTATCATTTCAACTTTTTAATGCATGCATAATTCTTCAGATCATTTAAAATACTTGAAATAATGAATAAAACTGTCAAATAATATGTTTAAACTTGAAAAATGAAGAAAACAAAAATCATTATATATGCACTTGTTTAAGATTCATCATGGCAATAAAACTTTTTCTATTACACACATTCAGTCATCATTTAATTAATTCTGTGCAGGAAGAAAATGCTATTAATCGGCAATTAATCGCAAATAAATAATAAAAAAAATCATTTACATTTCATTTCTTATCAGTACGCATATTAAATCTTGGGAATGAATTCTCATGCGATGCAATCTGTTGCATGATTTCATTGAGGGATTTACCTATTTCATGTGCACAGTTCAATGTTTTGACATATTAGAATTAATCCTGAAATGTTAAATCTCTTATCAAAAATCTTTTCTGGAGCTTGGTATCTCCTTATAGAATGAAATGCTTTTTTTTTTAATATTAAAAAAATGCGTAATTTTCTTAATAAAATTTAATTATTTCAAAAAAGAACTTTAAAGAAAGTAATGCATATTCACATTCCGCTTTCAGACAATTACTCTTTCACTTGTCAAACGTTTACTAATTATTTATGTTGAATAGTATAAATTCAAGTAAATGGATGCAAATTAAGCGATGTTATTTGCTCGTTGAACATTAAATTGATGCCAAGTACCAAGTGGTTAAAAATGTCTTTTGTCTTTCACTAGAACTACTATAAAGCTAACTTGATACTTTATTTTTGCGTTGCAAAAATTTTTCACTGCTGTAACGACGCCTCTTTCTTTTTCAAAATAACCAAGTTAAGTTTTGGAGAAATTTACCTGCTGTAAATTTTGTTATGTCTAATATTTTAATGTAGCATTTAATTTGTGTTTTGAATAGGTCTGCTTTTTGTCTTTTGTGTATATATATATATACGTATAGGTATATATCAGTATATATATATTTATATATACGTATAATATACATAGTAATCAATCAGGGAAATTTTCTGAAAAATCTGGAAATCAGGGAAAAGTCAGGGAAATTTTGTTTCAGAGGTTCTGTAGCCACCCTGTTTTGCTTCCCTCAAGATGGGTGGGTGAAGATGGATGATGGGGTATTGTATTTCATACTTAGCATTTGCTCCCAAAAGCTGGCAATAGTTAGTTATGATGGATTTTATTTTGTTATTATTAACAAACTGGAAGTCAGACGTAGTTTGAGTAAACTGATTTATTGTGAATACTGGGTAAGAGAGAAATGTGAAAAGCCTAGAATATGTCATGAATATTGCAATAGCATAAATTATTGAGGTTTTTGAAAATGAAAATATGTTCCAGTTAAATGCGTTAAATTTTAATGTACCTTTAAAAAATAGGAATGTAAAACACCCCTTAAAAAAAAAATATTAACTCCTAATAACTTAAAAAATATCTTCATAAAACCATTTAGAAGTCATGTGCATATGAAAAATTTTGCTTCGTAAGCAATGTGGGCAAATGAAAACATCATTAGTTATTTAGGGATGTAATGAATAGTGATTTGGCCGAATAGCCAAGTATTCGGCCATTTCCACGAGCCGAATATTCGGCAGCCAAATGTTAAAAATTCTAAAAAATTGTTGTAATAGAAGGTATTTATCAAATTTAAAAGTATTCAAAGTCAAACACCACTTCTCTAAATTAATCTAAGATGTAAGATTTAATTCTGTTTGTTAGGAATCAAAAAGTATCTTAAATTAATGCATTTTCTGTATTGTTTTGAATGCAATAAAACTGAGAATTTCACCCACAAGTGGAATAGAAACGACAGGTTTTAATGTAAGCATTAGCATTATTTTGATAATTATTTAATTCAAATTACAGAAATACTATTGCTTAGTGAACTTTTACCTTGCTCAATGTGCTGTTTGATGTGTAATTCAGGAAAATGGTTAATTTTTAGGCAAGCATATATAGATTTTTGTGATGCAATATTTTTTACCTAATTCTATTATAAATTAAATCTATCTAAATAAAGTGCAGTAGGATAAGTACATGTTACTATATAGTGGAATCTGTTTGAGCAATTTTTGTACATCTATTATGATTGATGTTAATTTTCATAAAACATGTTAAAAAGCTGAGATATGTTATACAAATTGCCTGTAAAATATGCTAGCATATTTGATAAAAAAAAAATCTTTTGAACTCCTTAATTTTTTTTAAAAAGGTCCTTAAAAAGTCCTTATTTTTTATTCTGTGAAAAGAGTGGGAACCCTGTAATAGATGACTGAAGCAAAGGTCTGCAACAGGACTAAAACGATAAATCATGCAAGGTATTGAAGCAGCAAAAGTCGAAATGGAAGCAATAAATAATAAACAGGTATATACAAAAGGAGTAAATTAAACGCAATAACTAATTTTAATAATGTTTTCTTCATCATTTTGATGATTTTTTGGAGGAAATTGTATTATTTCTTTTAATAATCCACACATTTTATTCAAATATAGTATGCTCTTTTTGTACCATTTTCCTGTTGTCCTAAGTGTTATACATTTTCCATTGCGAACCCTGTTCAAATAAGTACTTTTTTCTATTTCTGTCTGAATCAAGTAGTTTTCAAATAGATAAATTACATTCGTCTTATATGCCAGAAAATACAGTTCCTATGAAAAAAAATCAAGGTCCAGGAAATTGTTTTGAAAGTTCAGGAAATGCAACATCCTTACTACTACCACCCCTGATCATGTTTTACTATACATTGCCTTGTTTTTTTTTTTCAAAAAATAAATAAATAAAATTTTTCTTATTAGTTAGAAGTAGGTAAGTAAAATATAAATTTTCATTTCAAAAGTTATTTTAAACATGCCGTTGAAACGATATGTGTATAAAAAGTGTCATATAATTTATGGTGCATAAAAAGTGATACAGACTTTTTGCATAAAAAATTTTCAGGGTTTTTTACTTTATGTCGCAATCACCCCTGTAATGTGTAGTAACTCAAGCAGCATGAGTATGTTTTTAAAACGTTAAAAAAAAAGGATTTCAAAAGACGTCAATATTTGGTAAAAATTTCTCAACATTAAACGTAAATCCAGACGTTTTCCAATGACATCTTCTAAACGTCAATTACTGACGTTTCCGATCCGTTTACACGTTTTTTAAACGTCACTTGATGACGTTTTGTAGCCGATAATCGTTTAGGTTTGCGCACGTTTTAAAAACGTCACATGATCGTCGTTATTTAGTCGACACTGCGATGTGGTTTGCATACGTTTTAAAAACGTCATTTTATAACGTTTTTTAGACGACTTTGCTGTTAGGTTGTTCACCTTTTATTTGCGTCGCGTATCTGCGTTTTGTAGTAGAGTCTCTTTTACTTTTTATAAATGACAGTAAATTAATTTCTATCGACACAACTTTTTAAACATTGATAACATTTATAAAATCCTCAACCAAAAGCAGCATTTTTATAGTAATGAAAAACAATATTTTATAGTCAATTTTAACTGTTTTTAAAATGATAATACTTGAAGTCACTTATTTATTTTAAATGCTGTAAAAAGCAGGCAATATTTTCCCAGAACCTTTAAGTTTTGGTACAAGATTTAAAAAAAACTTTTTGACTAGCAAATGCCTCAGGTACTGAATTCAAAAATACTAAAAATAAAACGACCAATAATAACAAAAACTTTTCTTTTTATTCAACTGATACACATAAATATAACACAAAACAGTTTGCATAAAAAAATTCTAGCAAAGTTTAAGGAAAACTAAAACATACTGTAATGAATAATTTTAACCTGTTTCAGAGCACACTTTCGAAGCAGTTTTGAAACGTTTCAAGTATAGATCATTATCAATCGATAATTAACTAGACTATAATTAATAAAATATGTCATTAACAAAAAAATTATAATTTCATTTCTAAATAATTCAATTTACTTTTAAACATTTCATTACAAACACTAATATAATTACACAAACAAGAAAAGTTGAAACTTTACTTTTTAAGTTGTGCATTAAAAATTAATGCTACATTAGAAGTTATTTAAAATTGTAAAACACATCATGATCTAGATTTTAATTTTATTACATGTAATTTATGCTATTCTCTTCCAAAGCATATCCTCACACCAGGGTTTAATGCTCTTCCTCCAGAAATCAAATTCTCAGAGGAGAAATATGAAAAACTTCAAAAGTCCTATGTTCTCACTGTTTTAGTAACTAAATTAGGATACTAAAACCAATAACAAAACCGATCAATTTTATTTAACTAACCAATTATGAGAGAAAGTAACCAAGTTTTCAAATATTGATCATGGTTAAACAAAGAAATGGGGGGGGGGGCACAATTATATACGCATGCATTAATATAAGACAGAGAGATTAAACAGTTCATTTTTGCACTGACAATACACTTTCCAATGGAAACAAAGTAGAATTTAGAAACATTAATTAACCACTTATATTCATTATTTAACAGCCAACAATAAGAATCAGTTTGCAAAACAAATCTGATAAAATGCTGTGCTTTCAATCTTATAACATCTAACTGCATAAATAAATAGAAAACAATTTATTAAGTACAAGTATGTATAAAGACAAAATTTCTTCAAAATTTTATGAATTTTTACACTTTTAGATAGCAATTTGTTTCTTTGAGTTTATCTTAATGAAGATCAATATTACAAAATTTAAGAAATAAATTGAACATCTTTACAAAGATCAAATGTGCAGTAAATAGTGTAAAACCAAAACATTTTGCTTTTTGAATGTATGCAAACTCAGACCAATTTATCTTATTTTTTATTATATTTTAACACAATATTTCAAAATTCAATAAATATTTAGAACCACAACAAAATTTAAATTCTATGCAGTTGAAAGGCATGAACTATAGTTAGTTTTCGTAACCTTTTTGGTAGGGCTCGACCGATGGCATTTTTTGGCCGATGGGCCGATGCCGATTGTTGGCCGATTGTTCCGAGATCGGCCGATGGCCGATGGAAAAAAAAGTCGCTTTAAACCATTAAAACGTGTAGAATGCTTGTCAAAAATGTCATTTAAATCATTTACTATTTATTTTCGTGTTTATAAAAGCATAAATGCATTATTCAAGCACCGTAAAGTTGTTTGGGTTAAGTTTACATTATAATTAAAACTGAAAGAATCACTCGCGATTATAGTAAAGTAATTAAACTATTTGGAGGTTAAAAAAATTAAAAAATGCTATATGTGTGAATTTTCTTATCTTTGCAAAAAAAAAAGAAAAATACTCAACAACTATTGAATCGGCTCGGGTCTAATTCCTATTCCTTCAACATTTTCTCTTTATAACACCTGCATTGCAAATGCGAAGTGCAGCTGCTTTTATTTTCTTATTTTTTTCATGGAGAGGAATGCAGATGTTACGACACAGGCTAACAAATAATGTGGGTTTGTATTTTTAACGAAACTGTCAACCCCCTTCTCTCAGATTGTTTTCATGATCCCCCCCGTTTTTAAAAGAAAAGCGGGAACGATTACATGTTTATTTTTCATTAAAAAAGTTATTTTAAGCTCTTTTTATGAAATAAAAATAAAATATTAAAAAAATTCTCTCGCAGTATTATCCCTTGTATAGTATATCCTTTGTTCATAACCAAGAAATACTGAATATTACTTTAAAAACATAGACGTGAGATTTTTTTGTCATTACAAATGAATGCTGAGTCTTAAGAACTAATCTTATTAGATTTTTTTTTTTCTTGTGAGTTGAAAATTACACTGAAATACTTGACATGTTCTTTATATTTTCATGAGCACAATGCCGACAAATAATCTTCTGAAACCACGTGATCGTTTATAAAAATTAAGATGCATTTTGAAAGAAAAAATATATATATATATATATATATATATATATTTATATACGTTAACAATTTTTGAAATTAAGGAAATTAGCATTTTTATTAAGGTATTAGTGCACCCTGTCGCACGAACTCGTTTTTTAAGAATTAAATATTTGAGAATAGCAGGTCGAACTTGAACACATAAAATTTCGATCAATAAACATTTATACTGAAAAATTGATTCATATTTTTTATCAATATGTTCTATGTTGTACAAGAAATATTCTAAACTGAAAGCAAATGCAACGAGATTGTTGAACAATAGCAGAAAAACTGTCAACTGTCTAACACGTGCCATCAAAGAAGCCAAAAAAAAAAAAAAAAAATGCGCTTAAAAAAAACGAAGTATAAACGGGGAAAAATTAAAATAATTATCGTATAAAAAATGTTAATATGTATTTTGAAAAAAAAATGCATTAATTAATTTTTGAAAATAAAGAACTTTTAGCATTTTTATTAACATGTTATTAAATCCTGTCGCGCGAACTCGCATTTTGAGAATTCAATTTTTAAAAATTGCAAGTCGAACTTGGACACATAAAATTTCGATCAATAAATGTTTATACTGGAAAGTGTTTCTTATTTTTGACCAAGCTTGTGTTTCTTATTTTGACTAATCAATGTTGTAAACTAAAAATGAAATAATGAGAACAACCGCACACTAAAAGCAGATGCAACGAGATTGCTGCACAATTGCAGAAAAACTGTAACACGTGGGATCGATGAAGCAAAGAAAAAAAAACCGCAAAGATAAAATGTTTACGCTGGTAAAAAATAAAATTGTTATTATACTTTGATTGAGTTGACTTTTTATTGTTTACAATTTCGGCATAGTAAGAAACATGACAAACTAAAAGCAGATGGTATAATATTATTGCACAATGACATCTAATGCACTAAGTCATTATTAAAAGAAAAACGGACAAAAATGAGGCAACTAACCTAGTGCGAAAAACAAATAGCACTCATAAGACGCCTCTATGACTTTTTCTTAAACATATTCTATTTCGCGAGCATTCTGCTCAAAGAGAACTATTTTAATAATGAAGATTTTCGGGCAGTGATCGCTTAAAATAGTTTTCCGAATTTTTTATCAAATACTTTGTAGAATGACATTATTTTTGTGTTTTTTTTTAAATTTATGTGCTGCGTGTTATTGTATGGAAATAGAAATTGAGCTATGGAGAAAAAAAGAATGTGAAAGACAGAATGTTTTCTGGAAAGTTGTCACTGCGAAAAACATCGGCCTTGCATCGGCTTTTAGATGTTTTTTACGGCCGATGGGCCGATGTTTTTCTAAAGTTAACATCTGCCGCCGATGCCGATGGCCGATGGCAACTTTGTTGCCCAGACAGCACAGAACGTCCTTTGGATGTCCATTTTATGTCCAGAACGTCCAAATCTGGTCCGATGTCAAAACCGATTATATTTGGACATCCTCAGATGGGTCAGACAGGACGTCCCTGTAACTACCATTTTGTTTTACCTGCGGACGTGGAAAAATTGATCCGCATCCTTTCAGGTCGTACCACGGACTTCATTTTCATATATCCTAGGGACTGCGCTCAAAGGATATCCCACGTACGGGTCAGACAGGACGTCCCTGTAACTACCACTTTTTTTTACCAACGGAAGTCCAAAAGTGATCCGCATCCTTTCAGGTTGTATCACGGACTTTCTTTTCGGATGTCTTAGGGACTGCACTCAAAGGATATCCCACGTTTGAACTAAATCATACGTTTGTAGGATATCTTTGTCAACTTGGAATAAAATTTTTATTTTGTAATTTTTTTCTTTTGTTTCTTCATTTTACGGTTTACCAGAAGAAAAACATGTTTAATATTTTGAAAAACAAGTTGAAGTTTTTACTATTTTATGCAAAAGTTGTTAAAATTACATGAAAAATAATGCTGATATATGTTTTTTAAAGTTACTGATGATAACAAATTGATTAATTTTACTGCACATAACATATTTAAGCCTATTTTCTTTAAGACATAAGAAACATTTTCTCTGAAATTGTAAAATTTCACAGAAGCCATCCAATTTTTATCGTAAGTCTCAGGATGTCCACGTTTTGACATCCTTGGACGTGTCAAGCATGACTTCCTTAGAGCAAACATTTTGTTTAGTCTACGTTCCCCTCAGGAAAGTTTCAGGGAGGAATATATGCTACATTGCGAAAATTTTCGGGATTTCGGGGGGGGGGACCCGTTGCCCCCCCCCCCCCTCTGGATACGGCCTTGCCAGGGGTCCCCAAACTTCTCATTGTGTTCTTGACGAAGATTTTACTTCTACTCATAAACTCATTGCATGACTTCTATTTTGAAGGCCAATTTGGTTTTATAAAGTAATAAAAAATTCTTTTTTTAGTTTTTGCCTTTTGCAATATACTATATTAATAAGCAAAAGTATAAAAATTACATTTTTCTTTAAAATTGCTAAAAAATAAAAAGTGAATCTTATTTTTATAGTACTTTGTAAAATACGGTATTTATGTATGAATAGATAGACAATATCATGGACAGGACAGGCTATACTACATGCGCACCAGAAGACTCCCCGCGCCTGCCATTATCTGGCTTATCGTATTTTTAGATTTTAAGATGCAGGTAATACAACAAGTTGACTAAGGTACATTATTAAAGTAATTTTCCAAGGATGCCAGGCAGTGCCGGATCTGCAGGGAGGGGGCATATTCAACTGTGATGCACAAAAAAACAAAAAAAAAAAAAAAAAAAAAGGAAGAAGAAGAAAGAGTCATTCCATTTCAAATCAGGCAGGCAGGTCTAAAACTTGTCACATGACCCTCACAGATTTTTTTTGAAAAAATTACAGTAGTTACAACTAAGGGACATATAAAATATCCCAAAAGGATTTTTCAAAAAAAATTTATTTCTCTAGTTACGGACTTTTAAAATTTGGGACAAAGTTGGCCGTTTTCAGAAAATCAGCAAAACACTCACTTTTAAAATGGCCACTGTTTCAAAAGTTTTTAACCGATTTGAATATTTTTTTCCCTATAAATAATTAAAGGATGGTATTTTATTTAGACAGTAATTTTAAAATCTAGTTGGCTTCATTGATAAAGAAAAAAAAGTGTTTTTGAAGTGAAAAAATCGCATTTTTACCGACTTTATGATTTTTTTCTTATGAAAATATTTATTTTTGACAAAACACAGGTAGCAATCTAAAGTGCTGCTATGGAAGATTTGTATCAAATTTTATTGTAAGCCTGAGATGTATATCCCCTCAGAATTTAAAGTTTAAAATTTGAAAATGTTCAAAAATTACGATTTTTGAAGTGCGATTACTCAAAAAAACCATTTTTTAAAAATCTGAAAATCTGCTCATTTGTTGCCCTTAAAGTGCTTAATGAGCTGCTATCAATTATATTGTGTATTTTTGCCCTAGATATTTTATATTATTTTTCAAAAATGGCCTTTTGTGCGTTTCTCAAAAAAGCCAGAAATTCAAACTCGTTCTTATTTAATCACTTTAATATAAGATTTAATCAATATTTATTAAGAAATATACTATATTGTTACACAATTACTACAGATAAATTGTACTTAACCTTTTTAGAACTTAAATACTAAATAGCTCCTTGCCCAAAGCGTAGCTACTGAGATTTAATGCATGTTATTCTGTTCAATCCAGTTACTGGTTTCAAACTCACACGCTTTACATCAAATACTATGCAACAGCAAATGTAAAATTTATTGTAGGAATACAATCAAAACATTATTGGCTATCCTAAATTTCTGCTAAATAGAAAAAATCCAAATGCTTACATGGGACGCACGAGCAAACAAGAAGTGAGAAGGCAGTTAGAAAACTAACAGCCTCTTAAACAAATACAACTCAATGCATGATTTCTAAATAGGAAAATTTATTGAACGTGTGAATGAGAATTATTGAATGGGGCAAATTACGAATGTATCACCGATGGTTTAGGGACACTATCGAATAATTTGTACACAGATAATCTAGAACAAATATTTCAATAGCCAGAAGACTCCAGGGAGGTGGGGGAGGGAACTATACCAATATAAAGTAATGCTGAAAGTAAGAAATATAACGCCATCTGAACCCTCCTAGTCTTTGCATTGTTTTGGTAATAACGAGTAGAAGATGATTCAAGAACTTGATTCTACTTATTTTGCTTTAACTACATAACTTCATATGTGTCTAAAACTATGTATATCAGTGCTGTAACACATATTTGATGTAAAGTGTGTGAGTTTGAAATTAGTAATTGGATTGAACAGAATAACATTAAATCACAGTAGCTACGCTTTGGGCAAGGAGCTATTTAAGTTCTAAGAAGGTTAAGTACAATTTATCTGTAGCAATTGTGTAACAATATAGTATATTTCTTAATAAATATTGATTAAATCTTATATTAAAGTGATTAAATAAGAACGAGTTTGAATTTCTGGCTTTTTTGAGAAACGCACAAAAGGCCATTTTTGAAAAATAATATAAAATATCTGGGGCAAAAATACACAATATAATTGATAGCAGCTCATTAAGCACTTTAAGGGCAACAAATGATCAGATTTTTAAAGAATGGCTTTTTTGAGTAATCATACCTCAAAAATCGTAATTTTTGAACATTTTCAAATTTTAAACTTTAAATTCTGAGGGGATATACATCTCAGGCTTACAATAAAATTTGGTACAAATCTTCCATAACAGCACTTTAGATTGCCACCTCTGTTTCGTCAAAAATACATTTTTTTCATAAGAAAAAAAAAATCATGAAGTCGTTAAAAATGCGATTTTTTCACTTCAAAAGCACTTTTTTTTCTTTATCAATGAAGCCAACTAGATTTTTAAAATTACTGTAAATAAAATAACATCCTTTCATTAATTATAGAAAAAAAAATTATTCGAATCGGTTAAAAACTTTTGAAACAGTGGCCATTTTAAAAGTGAGTGTTTTGCTGAAAACGGCCAAGTTTGTCCCAAATTTTAAAAGTCTGTAACTAGAGAAATAATTTTTTTTTTTGCAAAATCCTTTTGGGATATTTTATATGCCCTTTAGTTGTAACTACTGTAATTTTTTCAAAAAAATCTGTGAGGGTCATGGGGCACCCTCTGCCTGATCTGAAATGGAATGGCTCCAAAGACAATACAATAAAAAAAGAGAAATGTATTTATTTTTGAAAATTTAACTTTTGCAAAGAGAGTATTAAAATCCTAGCTCAGTGCTCCGAATATATTGCGTCGTTGATGAGTCGGCCGGCTCCTGTGGCAGACAAGGGAAGGCAAGTTTCGCAATGCCAAAATTTAAAAATTTATATTTAAAAAAAGTCAAGGTTTTCTTCCCTTGAAATAGTGAAATATAAATCATGCTATGCTCAAACAATGTAATAATTTTCCTTTTACAAATTTTCCAGGCATCCGTTCGGGAAAAGGCGGGAGGGGGATCCTTGCAAGAATCGTTTGAGAAGGCAGACACGTGTCTCTTCGATATGAACGTATGCAAGAAGGCGGAGAGGGGGCGGATTATTAAAAAAATGCTCATTTTATTCTGCATTTTTATGAGTAAAAGAGTTTAAACTTTCAAAAGTTATAATTTTCTTCTTTTTTCCCCTAATATTTTTGCAGTCCCAAATGCGTTTCCTAAGGCCTCAAAATGCACCAGTTTACATATAGTTTTCACAATTTTCCCGGGGGAGAATCCCCCTGGACCCTCTTCAACTGTCTGAATTTCATATCTCCAGATAAGAAGAGCCCCTTCATATGGCGCTATCCCCCTAATGTTCATGTGAAAGAACCTGGTAGTTTCTCTGGGCCTGAAAAATTTTATGGGTTTATCAGTGTGCCCCGCCCTCACAAGGTGAAAACTCCCTAAAAAAATGACCAGAGCATAAACATTTACGAAATATGAGCAATAATTAGCTGGAGGGGGAGGGGTGGCATTTTTAAGTTTTGCCCCATCATGCAAAACTACAAGATCCTTTACTGGTGCTTGAACTTGAATAAGTTTAGGACACTCTGGGATGACTAATATGATGCTTGTGATTTAAATGAAATAAATGTTTATTTTATTATTATTTTCTTGGTACAAGCTAATAATAGTTTTTAAATTTTAACTTGGAGCCAATCTATTTGTGATTTTTAAGATAATGTATATATTTTCAAAAAAGTAATTCTTAACAAACATAATTTTGACTTTTCATTTAGCAAGAAAATCATTTAGAAGGGCCGATTTTTAGTTTTATAATATAATGAAAATTATTTTCAAATGATTTCATACAGTACTGAAGCATACGGCAAAAGTGTTCATTTAATAAATAGAGGTTTATTATTTAGTAAGTGATCTTGGCTTACTTAATGACTTTTTCCTTTCTCATTGTATTTTATAGTTTAATACTATAATTTCTGCAGTTTCTATGTAATCCAGACATAATAAAAATAGCATGAAATTTCGTTGTACTAAACAGTTAGTCAAGCATAACTTTAAAACACTGTTTTGATTTTTTTTCTCACTTAATATAAAAATATCGCATTAGTTTAACTACTGTATAAGACACTAAAAAGGGCAAAAAAAAAACGGTTTCCTAACACATAATTTTCAAAAAATTTCCTGTGAAGAACCCCCCTCTAGGGCGCCCCTTTTCAGTACCTGCCCGAGGGCCCCAGAGGGAGCCAGTCCGGGTCTGATTCATTATTTGGGATATTGGGTTCTGCAAGCACATTTCCCAGACAAACTGAACAGGAAAGGTCAGCATATATCATATCTATTTTTGGCACCAAGGTATGGGACCATTGGGAAACCACCCTCGATCGATTAAAAAAAATCAAGAAAATCGGTTCATCCGGTAAAAAGTTATGAGTGGACGAACCATGGCTGCCTGCGATCATATAGCGGCTGTCCAGACGCGGCGCCAGAGCAAAGGGATAAGCGTTCAAACGATAGTTATTTTTTTCCTCACTGGTGCGCTGCAAGCATGTACTAGTTTTGTATGGAAATACATTACGAAAGCATTGTTTTTGCCGGGTTTGCAGCATGCATCATGAAGATTTCTTTTTGGTAAATTTTTAGTGAATGCATTACTGATCGGAAATATGTCTCCGGATGTTTAATTGTGTCTAACCTATATATATTTATTTTAAAGAAATTTTTCATCGTAAATGAAATAAAACGACAGAAAGCAGTAGAGTGTTTTTCTAAGCATTAAATAAGTGAATGCACACATTTTATAATTTTAGGGATTTACTAAATTCACGTTTGTTTTATATGCATATATTTTATTTGTTTTTCCACTCCATGTCACCTATTCAATTATTCTGCAAATAGAAATCGTGAGTTTGACGCTTTAGATGATATTTTTAACCAGTGAGGGTTTACATTTGCATTTTCCCCTTATGTCTCGAACTTTACTGGTTTTATTTATTTATGCATTGGTTTTATTTATTTGTACTTCAGGTTATTAATAAAAAAACAAACGTCATTATAGCCCAAATTTCAGAAAACATATTTCGGGACAAGAGGAATCCTTTTATCAATGAATACAGTTGTACGGATCTGGATGCAAGTAATTCGAGTGATTTACACTCACTTGGATTACTTACATTTTTTAGGCCAAATCTTTACGCGTTGATAAAGGGGTTCCTTTTAATTTCAAAACATGTGTATGGAGTAATTTTTGCAACTTGCGCAATAAGAACGTTGGTCCGCTCATTAACTTTTTAACACTCAAAAGTAAACTATGAACATCATATTATGTCTAGATTATGCTTTTAAATTTTTTCTTTTTTTTTTGTTCTGAGACATTTAAATTTCTTATGCTTGTATAGAATGATAAAGTGAAAAGTGGAATGAGTGAGAGAGAATCTATATTATAAATCTAGTAATGTACCTTTTTAAAATTAAACTCGCGCCACATGCACAAGGTTTACAATTGAAATACCTAGATTTGTTGTTGATTCTCCACGCGTTCATGAGTACACCCATTTTGTACACCATAGAGTCTTAAAACATAGAAAAGTAAATAAACTATCTAAGGGACCGTTCATAAATGATGTCAAGTTCTTTTTCCGATATATTTGACCCCTTCCCCATTTTGTCACATGTCACGTTATGTTGTATAAGCCTGATGTCACACTTCTTGTTACCCCCTCCCCTCCCCTTATCACACTTTGTCACAATTTCACGAACCCCCCCTCCCCCCTCGAAGCGTGACATGATTTATGAATGCCCCCTAAAGCGTATTTCTGATTTCTAATTTAAAAGTGGGGAAACATTAATTTAAGAAAGGATTTAAGGAAAATCAGGTTACAGAAAATCAGAGAATCCGAAAGCTTTTGGTAGATTTCATCGAAGAAATGCCGGTTGCAAAGTCTTGGTATTAAAAATTGAGAATATTCAGTGTAGTCCAGAAAAAAAAGAAAAAAGAGGTAAGAGTGGGGAGGCTTACAGATAAGAGAGTATAAGTTATTCTAATGAAATGTGGTGGGGGAGGAGGCTTTTGAAAGTGGAGGGACGATCATCTAAAATAAAAAAAGTTTCCGGACGATCCTGCCCCCCCCCCCCCCGACTGAGAATACTCATTGCTTTTTGTTGTCAAGAAGTATGTCATCTAAATAAAAATGTTTAAAGGGATATTTAAAGAAAAATTGCTCCTATCCAGGAGTGTCCACGAGGGAAGTTCATGGCGTAGACTGCGCCATTAAATTTTTTGATGAAATTTTTGCCACCCCCTGGACAGGGGGGCATGCTTTCATCGAGTTTTTGCCCTTTTGGGTAGTTGTCTTTTTTGGGATACTTCGTACCTATTAGTATACACCATCTTGCTTAGGGGGTTGGCACCCATGTATTGTCAGTTACAAGTTTTAAAAATAATCTTGATAACTCTGATCTGCATATAATGAAGCGTTTTAAGTAATTATTTTAAATATCTCATTTATTGTACTTAATTGTAATGTTTGAAAATATTTCAACTTGATTGTTTATTTTATTGAATCGTTTTCTTTTACGAAGACCTAATCTTTGACCTTTCTTACTTAATATTTTAGGATTTTATTCTAAATATTTAATTAGTGTAATTGCTTTAGATGTGACCAGTAAAAAAAAAAGTCGCTACTCTTATATGATAATCCATCTGTTGAAGTTAACTGAAGTCAGCTATACTATACAATGCAATATTAGTTATTAGTATTATGCTATTAGTCTGTCAATAACAATAAAAAATTGTTGCATCAATCACTTACTTAATTACATAATTGTTCAACTAATCTTTATTTGTTAAGTCACTTCGCAACCTAACTGTTTCACTTTCCTGTAGTAATTAATTTACAATAAATGGAATTGAAATCATTTAATTAACACAAATATTAAAAATAACTTTATTAATCATAATCTATGTCATTTTCCTTTTAACTGCCATTATTTAATAGTATTAACATGAATGTATTGAAAATTGCTTAATAATAAATTAACGAATAACCTTTTAAAGACTATTCAATACGGCTTTCAAAAACTTGCTAGCCAATTTATTTGTGCTACACAATGTGAAAAGATAAATGTATTTCAGAAAATTATGCGCAATTATTGTTGTTCAAAATAAAAATAAATCTGAAAGCATAATATGATCAGCCAATTGCGAAGAAAATTTTCTCTATGTTCATTATATATAAAAGTATACGTATGTATGAAAAGTTGTATCTTAACGAGCAGCTTCAAAGTCTGAATGTGTTACTACCAAAAAACGATCTTTTTATTTTTTCCTCTGTATTAAAAACGTTTCAATGGTAAATACATAACCCTGCAACGTATTTTGATAGTTACTTTTGCCCTCAACCCTTAAATGTTTATCTTTCTTGAAATTCAAGCCCTTAACGCAATAATATTGCAATGATTAGACCTTTAAATCCTCGCTTTTAAGTACATGCTAACAGCGCCAATTGACTGAAGTGGCAGAAAATGTAAGCTCTGCTTGCACGCACTTTTTCGCCCGTTTGGACAGCCGCTATATGATCGCAGGCAGCAATGGGACGAACAAAAAAAAAAAAAAAAAAAGACATACATACAATATGAATGTATAACCGCCTTCCTTTGTGAAGTCGGTTAAAAATACATGATTAAATAGTAAGTGGAGTGGAAAGACTAAGATGGAAGATTTGTACATTTTTCTTTTTTACTTTTGTAATAAAGTTTTTTCTGGATTTGCTTTAAATGACAATTATTAAAGAATGATTCCACCAGTATTTACTTCAATGTTAAGATTATTTTCAGTTAAAAATTTAATATATTTTTTGCAAGAAGTATTCAGTTTCAGTATAAATGAGTATTTGAAATGAAGACTGAGCTTTAACTACATTCTGATTAATACTTTTGGAGATAAAATACAGCTCAAATGAAATTTTTCTTAAAAAAAAGAGCCTAGTGCCACAAGGTAACTACATTCTGATTAATACTTTTGGAGATCAAATACAGCTCAAATGAAATTTTTCTTAAAAAAAAGAGCCTAGTGCCACAAGGTCAGAATTACACCAACATTTTAAGAAGAAAAAATATGGTACATTTTTAGTCTTTAAATGATGAAAAATGTTTTCCTTCAAATTTCATAATACTTTTTGACAAGAATTAGTGTTGAGATTACTTTCTATTGCATTCATAGCACCCCTCCCCCTCCTGCACTTGGCAGGAGGGGGAGGGGGTGCTATGAACTAGACGTTTTTCAAAAAAGGAAGACCTGAATTCTGCCTACTTTGAATTTTGTGAAAGCTACTTTAGTGTTTGACCGAGATTCTTAATTCTCAGAGCATAAGTTAGGCACTTTGAAACCAAAGGGGTGTAAGTGATAAAATTGAAAATTTGGAGATAACTAATGTAAATAATAGAGAAAGCATTATTTTATATTGTGCCAAAAGAGTTAGTGATAGCTGTAACTGGTGCATGGTGCTCCACCCCAACGTGATTTAGAAAAAAATGACATTAAATTTCCCATAAGATCCAAACTTTAAACGCGTTTTACTCAGAATCATTTTTAGTCACTTACATCCCTTTGCTTTCCACTGCCTCAATTCGTCTACAGGGGCCTTAATAAAAGTAGGGCCTTAGCGTCAACTTTTACCCACGTTAACATAGCACACCTAACATCTAATTCGAAACAAATACAATATATTACATCCAGGCTTGGAGTAATCGCGATTACGTAATCGTAATCGGCTGTAATCGATTACATTTTGACAAAATCGTAATCGTAATCGTAATCTGATGATGGCATATTCTCATAATCATAATCGAAGTTGTGTAATCCCGTAATCCTTTTTCTCCCGGAATTTTAATCGTAATCTTAAGGAAAAAATCCGTAATCTGCTAGTCCTGCAATCGTGTAATCTTGACCTGCTGAAAGCTGAAATTTTTAGCGCTACCCTTGGATAGAAGAGATAAGATTACAAGAAAAAGGATTCAAACTGTGTACTGAAGTCCTATCCTAAGCGGTCTGTAACCTATGGGCGATCATAATATAAAAGGTTCTGTGTGGCGGTCGCAGAGCCTTGATGGCAGGACCATATAATAGTCTGCTAGAGACGCTTGTTGTCCTACCTGTTGCGGTCTCTCAGAATTCTTAATTGCGGCTCCACTCTCCATGGGGAATGGCTGGAGAGCCTGAGAAGAAAGGGAGTCTGGGTGGTTGTTCTGGTATAGTCGAGTCGGCCGACAACGAATACCGGTTTTTCCCCAAACCACCCGTGGAGTAATCTACCCTCGCCCGATTAGAGGTGTTCTCGTGTCCAGTCGAGTCGGCGGACGAGTTCATTATCTTGAAGTCAGAGGAGGGAAGGCACTAATCCAAGGGAACCAATCGCAAGTGTTTAAAGTGATGCAATCACTTGAGCAAACGGAAACTGCGCTATCGGGCGGCGCATTTAACCGTTGTTTCTTTCTTTCTTTTTCTTTTCTCTTTTTTTAGGGGGGGGGGAGATTATGACTCATATTTAGCTATATTAATTGCAATTGGGTAAGAAAAAAGGTGAATAGGATAACATTTGTTTACATTAATAAAACTAAGCAAATATTAACTATTCATTTGTAAGTGTTCGTATATGAGATTGATATTATAGTTTTAATAGTTCTAATGGATTAAGCTCAAACTCAGTAAATATATGTAGTTTTTTTTTTTTTTTTTTAGAATATGCATTTGAATATTTAAGTCGTATATTTAAGAGCATTGTAACGGAGGAACAACTATCCATTGTCATTCAGCCCATAGAAGAGAATCATAAACTTTTAATAATAATATAAAATAAAATTAATAAGCTTTAATAATAAATAAATAAAGTTAATAAACTAACACTAAATTAAACCAACTATTTTACACTCTAAGAAAGTGAACAAATGTAGAACGATTTAGGATAGTTCTCATTTTCACTAAACATTGTGCCAAAGTCGCTACTGTAAAAAGGATTTTTATAACCAGCAAATAATAGAAAGTATCTGACATAGATTTTATGATTTGAACTATTTTCCAATTTTCCTACTTAGTCTTTAAGCCTATTCGGGGCGGATGTAGAATTTTTCTGATAAGAATGCAGTTTCTTTGGTGATTCTAGCTATATCTCTGAAAATTTGTAGCAATGGGTTAAAACAATCGACGCTTGTACTTTATTCCTACAACGTTTAACATTACTTAATGTTGGGGGGAGGGGGGGATTGCCCATTGCCTCCCCCAGTAGCGTTATCACGAGAGAGCAGAGGATACCGTCCGTCCGGGGTGACACCCTATTGGGGGTTATTGGGGTGACGCTCAAAATTAGATAAAGCGCTTTTGTAAAATACATACTTGACTTATACAATTTTGCGAATGCCATTTCAAAGCATCATAATTGAAAATAAATGCAGTTTACAGAAAATTACACCAAATAAATAAATTGTAATTTCTTTTTCTTTTTTTGATGCAGTATTGAAAATAATATAAGCTGCATATTTATACAACATCAGGGTTTCCTTTTGGGGGTGGGGGTGATTCTACAAATATTCATTCCGATGACATCCATGCTAGCAACGGCACTGCTCCCTTTCCTATATCCGAGCCCAGCCCATCCCGATCACATCTATATCTGCTGACAATTAATAAAGTGATGTAAGTGGATGCTTGATTTCTTTTTTTCGGGGGGGAGGAGAAATAAAGCTCATTGCAAAATAACCATTACATGATGTACTTTGGAAATGCATTTAAAAGAGATTTTCCTGCATTTAACATGAATTAGTAACACACCAATTAACTAAAACACAGTACGAATTCAAGCTTAAATATTCTTACAAGGTAAGTTAGATCATTACATACGGAACGCCCAACATACTTTGTTTTCCTCAAGAAAGCGTAAAATATGCTTTCCGAAATCTTTTAGGGAGATGAAACAATTTTTAAATATATTTAAATGTTTAAGGTAAATTTATAAATATTTATATAATTCGTGAATCTTAAGAGCTGAAGCATGTTGGCTAACTTAATCTATAAAAAATTTTTAAACATGTAAGGATTACTTCTTTAACAACTGTTATAACATATCAACAAATTACTTTTACTGTAACTACATAGCTTAAACGTTCAAATGCATATTCTGAGAAATTATGTATATAGTATAAGACTAATACATTTGCTGTTGCTAAACAACAATGGAGTACCATTACACAGTGGCGTAGCAAGTTTTTTTTTTTTTTTTTTTTTTTTTTTTAAGGGGGAGAGGGTCCAGCGTTCAAAATTGGCTTAACTTGACTTTTTGTGCACCCCCTCCCCTCATTCCTCGCAGCATGAAAGCGCCTCCATAATCATAGATTGCATTCACTCTGCCAGGATAACATAGCATACTTGAAATTTAACCGAGCGCACCTTAACTTCCTGTTGAAGGGGGGGGGGAGGGGTTGGAGCGGGAAACCTCCTTTTCCTACACTATTGCCATCACAACTATGATATCAATCTTGTATACGAACACTAATCCTTATGAATAGTGTTTTTTTTTTGCCCACTTTTATTAATGTAAATTGCTGTTAAATAAGCAAATGCTAGTCCATTCGTTGTTTTTCTTACCCAATTGGAGTTAATATAAGATACAGATAATGAAACAAATATTCTCGAAACTGCTGCTTGATTAACAATGTTCAAGAATATTATTAGAAGCAGTGTTTTTGAAATTTTGACTGTAGCGTAATAGAAGTTTTCTAAACTTGTTTAAAGTTAAAAAAAATGAAACATTTATTAACTGATCACAGCAGGGATGTTAATAGAGTACACCCGCAGCAAATTTATTGCTATTCTAATGATTTATTATCCGTAGCGCACAAACGCCAAAACTGCTCGACAACTCCGAGCTGTCGAGCATTTGCGGCGGAGAAACGAGTAGTCGCGCGTAGTTGCGGTCTATTCGATAAGAGGAGAACACCTCAAGTCGGCTCGAGTGACGGAAAAACCGGTTGTCTAGGGAAAAAGCTGAAAATTCTTCCCTTCTCGACTCCCCGCGCCGATTACTCGTCTACTCGATAAGACCAGAACATGGGCCCTGGTCTGGAGTCTGGATATGTCACTCGCATCGCCTTGGGGCTCTCAGGGGGGGGGGGGGGTCTCCGGTCTCCTCGCGTCGTCCAGTTTCGGTAACAAGAGCGGTAATCTGTCCGCAAGTCACAGATTTCGGGGTAGATAAGAAAGGGGAAGGTGTCTATAGAAGGACCAAATGCATCGGTCATTTTGCTTCCTTAATTACCCCCTCAAAACATATTCAAACGGTTGGGCAATAGGCGAGAGTCTGGACGGGACCGCCGCGAGTAAAAGAGAGTTCCCCCTTTCTTCTCTCCGCGGAGGTCCCGGTTTGGAGTCGGCATTAAGAATGGGCGCCCTATTTTCCCTTTCAATAATTGAAGTAGACTGCCCCCCTGAAAATCTAGTGTTGGTACTATCACCTACACACATAAAGAGACATGAAATGACTTTTGTGTTTTCGCCTTTCTTTAACGGTAGAAGTGAAGAATTTTTCTAAAGAATAGCACATTTTCACTTCAGCAATTTAGGAGCAGGCATTACATGATGCTCTATGCTTAAGATGCATGAAATCTTAACCCTGGTACGTGTGATTATTATTATTTTTAAAAATATGTTCTTCGAATATTTAAAAAAGTACATACATTTAAATCTTAAATTTATTTATATTTTAATGCTAATATTCTTTTTAATTAATAGGTATGTAAAAGAAAATGATATATGTTCAGACATTTTCCCAATTGTTTTTTACATGCATGAATTAATATTTAGGAATTATTTAAAAAAATTAATTATCTTTTTCTTCTTAGAATTACCTCAACAGAATTTTGTATTTCAGTTGAATCTTGTACGTTAAATTTGTGTTGTAAAATTACTTGCACTTTATTTTTTTATTAAAACAGTTAGTACATGGAAAAAAATATATGCTCGTGCATGTTAAAAAAAAAAAAATAAAACCACAAAAATCATATTAAAATATTATAGTCATTCGTATTATAATTATTCTTCATATTACTTTTTAACGATTACTAATTTTACTAAGATTTATTTGAATGTTCATGTTCAAATTTTTTGAAATTATTCTAAAATGCAGCATTTACTTTCAAAAGATTATTTATCTCTTACACGATCTGAATATTTTGTTATCCCGTGCAATTCATGCACATCCTATAAGTGATTTCATAAAGAATCATAGAAAATTATTATTTTCAGTAAACTAATTAGGGGGTTATGTGAAATATTTGCACAATTTAAACTAGAAAATAAATACAATGGAGAAATATACATTTTCAGAAATTGCGGCCAACTAAATTTTGATTGTATGCACACAAAATAACAATGAACCAGGTAAATCACTTATGCATTATATATACATTTAGTGCATCGTCTTTGCTTATATACAAAATACGATCACTGTAGTTATCCCTCACATGAGTTTTAAATATTCGAAAAATACTGAATGCCTTTCCTGATTATACATATATATATATATAATGCAAATTTTTCATTTCTGCAACGACGTCATAATTCCAGAACTGTGATGATGAAATTGTTTCTTTATAACTGCATTCATCATCATTTCAGTTATCTCTTATAAAATCAAAAATTTAATTAAAAATCATAACTTTTTGATTTATGACACTATTGTGAAAATGAGAGTTGTATGCATAAAATCGGATAATTTTATGCTAATCTAATCGTAATCAAAATCGTAATCGGATGTCATAATCGTAATCGATTACATTTTTCAACGACTGTAATCGCTGCCGTAATCGTAATTACTTTTTGGCAAAGGATTACAATCGTAATCGTAATCATAATCTCTCAATTTCTCCCTTTGTAATCGTAATCGTAATCGATTACGTTTCTTTGTAATCGACTCCAAGCCTGATTACATCACGCGTAGACGAGAAGTCGGACGCTAAAATGTTTAGAAATACGAAGAATGAAGCGAAAACGTACGCTGATTGCTCCTGATACAATCTATTAAAAAAGTACAATAGTACTATTGCTTTTTGGTGCCAACTCCCCAGACCCGTCATTTCAAAAATTTTTAGCGGGAAGGGGGCAAAGGGTATATTTTCGATGTTTATTATAGGTAAAAAGCAACAAAATACATAAAAAACATGTATAACTTCAATGTACAATGAAACCTGTGCAATTTGACCACTTGTGGTTCAATACATATATATATGTGTGATTTCAGGCCGATTTGGTAAAATGGAACGGGTCATTTGGCTAACAACCAAGCCAGTTTAGAAAGACTGTGCTGACATAATCAATCTTACTTCAGAAAGCGCGTACATGTACGATGTCAAAAAACAGCCACGTGGATAACGAAGTGATACAGTGTCATGCTTTCAGACTCAGATGAGTCATATATGTTTGTTGGTTTCTCTAACGGTGGTCCCCACGTAAGAAATCTGTTGATGACTGCAATGATTCTATAGGTGTTTTATCATCACATCAGCAACTGCTAAATAAGAAGACTACATCACGCGGAACACAATGCTCTGTGTCATATGATTTGGGGCGCCTTTGCTGGCGAGGCCATCGCTATAGGGTCCTTTTATATATTCTGTCAATGAAGACCCATCAAACCATATGGGATCATTCCTAAATGATGTCACGCTTCGAGGGTGGAGGGGTTCGTGAAATCGACAAATATATGGGAAAAGAGCGTGACATTATTAATGAACGGCCCCTATGCTGCATTTCGGTGACACGACCCTTCCCTTCAGGAGTTACCTATTGCCGTTCACGTCACCAGCCGAAAAACAGTTGCCCCCATACATACACGAAACATACAACAGCAAAATCATGCCTAAAATCTCACAGCACTAAACATTGTTGTTGTTGCTTATGCCACTTGGAAATCCAAGCTCCCCTTCGCAGAGCGACTACGAATTAAGGCAGTAATGAGCGCCTTCCGTTTCAACATGATCACCAATGCTGGAAGTACGACTTGGCTCATAATGTACTTGGATGACACCAGATGGCGCCACCTTCCTTTTTAGACCTGTGGGTGAAGGGAAGGGAAACTCTCCACGTACTGGTACTTTCGGAACTGCCTCGGGACTTCAGGGTCCACGGAGTTTATATGCACGTATCCCCAAGTGTACATGGTGGGTCTTCAGCCGCCCGAGTATCGAACCCTAGATCCTCCGTTCCGAAGCTCGACATCCTGACCACTGGGCTACCACGGCCACAACACTAAACGAAGTACAGTTGATGAACTTTCAAAGTTTAAAAGGGACTCAGTTGTTGTACACTTACACTTGGTCACAACAGTCTCCCTGGTCTTTCACCAACTAGATGTAGATAATTGTATCTCATTATTACTTGTTTTGTGCTGTCACTGTCGCGTTCAGCAAACAAAACGCCAACAAATACTTAAGTAAAAAGCAAATGGGTGGTTAACCCATCCTACAAATGTAACAACTAACATGTTTTTTGTTTTCCGTACTTTGCTGACGATATAATGTCCGTCGACGCAAGCCCGTCATTTCAAAATTTTCCAAAGGGGAGGGGGGAGCAAATGGTATACATTCAATACATATGTGTAAAAAGCAACAAAACACATAAACACATGTACAAATGCAATGTATCTCTAAAAGTCAGGGGGCAAAGGACAGGCCTGCCAACGGTGGTAATAGCTCTCGTAGGCCTGTCCTTTTGGGGACCAGGAAAGGGATATGCCCCCGCTAACCCAAAATTGATTTTAGAAACAATCCATTATATATGTCTGCATCTATTTTATTTTTTTTCACCCAACAACTTTTATGCATTTTCATATGCACCTGTATAAAGCTTTGACCCAGTGTTTGGAAAATTTCGTAATGACAGACCTCTGAGCTTGCTATTTCCACTGGGCATTCGATTATCAGTATTGCTGTCGCAGTCACGAGCTGGGGTGAGTGGTTGTGTGGGAAGGGGGGGGGGGTGCTTCGTACTTTTTAATTTAACATTATTAGCATTACGTCTTTTAAAAATTTTAATACATTAAAAAGCAGTGAGGTGTGTCACATCTCACAGAAAATAAATTTCCCGGAAGTCTTATTGAAAGAGTTCGACATGAAAGGGGGGGGGGGAGAAAGTTATTATACACAAATACATTACCCAGGGGGGACATCGATTTTGGAAGATTCCTTAATTTGCAGGGGGTGTACCATCGTTCTGGGGGGGGGGGCGGCAACCTTGCAATATCCATTTAGTCTATCCTTACATTTCTGAGATCACATTTCAAAATTTTAACTATTTGGGTCACATATTCCAACCTCATATGCGTCTAAACTCTGATATCGAAGTTCCTTAACAAATTAATCGCACACCCTATATCCTCCGAGAACAAAGAAGCGACCAAGGTTACACAAACGATAGCTATCATTGTCAATAAATTGGAATTTGTTATGAATTAAAATATATTTAAAGGATTAACCTCCGGTTAAAGCAGTCCAATCACACACATATAATTTACAAAGAGAGGGGGGGGGGGAGAGGGTCCGATCAATATCCCCGCGTTTAACAAAAGTACAGTTAATTATATAAGACTGCAACATGAATAAGAAAGCTATAGAATGGTATTTAAAGGGGGGGTTTTAAAATGTAAAGTGGCTTTGCGTCAGCAACCTTACCACGAATAAGTCAGGGGGCCCCACCAGGGTTTGAACGTTTTAGGGGATTTTTTTTTTTTTTGTGTGTGGGGTGGTGGCTTTGCCTATTTGAGTGGTTCTAATAATAATTTTAGATTATCATTATAATTATTTATCAATGATGAGATCAACTATTTTCCTTGAAGTTCAGTTTCCCAAATAAGCAGGAGATATACAATATAATACATATATGTATGCGCTTTTTCTTTGTATAATATTTCGAGTGAATTGCCTTTGAAGAATTATTTCAAATGATGTCTCTTCTAGTCAGCTTTACTACATCCGAATATTCGATCTGCTATTCCCAGACAAATCAAACATGCTTCAAAATTTCAGTAGAATAACAAATGGCCATTACATCTCTAGTTGATATTTTGAAATTATCGTTCATCGGTTTGGGGGAGGTTCCGAGCTTCTTAGGGGTGCGCCATCGCCCTAAAGGGGGGGGGGGGACATCCCGGCTAGCGATATTTCCCATCAACAAATACGTAACGAACATGCAAGACAGAAATAGTTTTTAAATTTAATCTTCGACCCGTCTCCTTCCCCAGTATTTTCGTAGGTTGAGTGCCCCACCCACACACGGGTTTTCAAAGCTCGGAACGTCAAGCCTCCTGATGCGTTGGAAAAAATTCATCACATTGAAAGCCTTCATCCACGGGTGGATTATTGATCATGCGCTTTTAAATGGAAACTTAATAAAAACATCCACAGTATAAAAAATAGATAAAAACCTATTTTAACGGACATCCCTCAAATGCAGACATTTCTCTCAAATAAAACATTTTTTTTTTTTTTGGTACCTCTGTTTGCGGACACCATTTCTTGATTATAAAATCATAATTTGAAACTTAATTTTATTAAATATCGGGTTTCCGTGGCGGATTAGTCCTTGCGAGGAAACGGGTAAAATATTTTTCCAGGATTACCTAGACTCCCATATCCCCCCCCCTTAACTTATTCTTAATCGGCAGGCCCCGCCTGCCGATCACCCGGATCCGCCCCTGCTGAATGAAATTATATCGTTCTGCTCAAAGATCGTTGTTTTTGTCGTTAAGTTGCTAACGTACTATTCTGCTCCATGTTTGATTGAATTGTATTGTTTAGTGGAAAAATCGTGCTTTTCCCGTCGCTTTATTAGTTGACGTTACATTTTTCTCTTTACATTGATTTATTTCATTTCAGTACTTGGTCCGTTTCATTACCGATTGATAATTTTATTTAAAATTTCAAAAGCTTTATCCTACGCTAGGTGTATGTTTTAATTTACTAAATAAAGGGTCAATCCATATAATTTCATGGGATTATAAAGAAACGTGCTGTTCGACCATGTTTTTCTCTCTTGATACACCCGTCCCTGATAGCTACATACGTACAAAAGATGTTTAGAACAATTTTCATTTTTTTCTTTACTTATGACCTTGGAATTTATAGAGGTCATCAAAAGTCGTTCGCGTGGGTAAAATTGGGATTATTAGACTTTTTACAATTTGTCCCAAATCTATATGAAGTGAATTTATGGCTGCTAATTTTGCAGATTGGTATTAAAGTATATTAGGTAATAGAGTTGCAGGACAAATTCGACTGCTGTAAGTTAACTATTTAAATAATGACAACAGGGGTCAAAGTTTAAGGCCAATATCAAATTTTTGCTAACTTCCAAAGGGGGCAAAAATACAGAATGAAGTACCACAAAAATTAATCACAAGAATCACACTAAGGAGCACTAATCACATACAGATGCACTAAGTGTAATTGTGACCCCTTTACAGCGTACAGTCACTCAAAATGTTGGGAAAAGAACAAAAATGACTATTTGGGACCCTATAAACCAACAGTTGATGAAATTTTTAAAAAAATATGCATGTGTGTATTGTTTTGTGGTTTTGATAGCTGTAATGAGTTATCAAAGGTTCATGTTAGACAGAAGTCATTTAAAAATTATTTTCCAGTCACAGAATTTTTGCTATATAATCTTAGCATTAAAACAACTGTAATAGTTAAAGTTAGTAAAGGTAAAAAAAGAAATGCAGAGTTTCTGTGAATAAGAAACCATACACATTTCATATTGCTTGAGCTTATGTAATACATTTTATCTCATAGGTTTTAAATAAAATATATTTTAAGGATTTATACATCTGGAGAGAGAGAAATAAAATATTACAAACAAATATGTGCTTTTTATTCAAAATAAACCATACAATCTATAAACTCATGAGTATTTTCATTATTTTATCAAAAATCTACAACCAATTGCTTTGTGATGCCTTGAGCAAAGCCTACAGCATTTTCTTCTTGTGCCTGGAAATATCACCTCACAGAATGTCACTATTTTTAAAACTGTGGACAATTCATTGAAGATGAATTACCGGGCAATTTTCAGTATAGAAATGCTGCCAATTACTTACTTAAAAGATATTCATCTCAGAGCATTTCCATTAAAACTGTCTTGCATGTAACTTCTGATATTTATACTCTTGGTGAACTGATTTAATGCTTAGAGAATTAATCAAATATGAAAAGGACACAATAAAGAAAAAAGAAGAAGAATTTTATGGAAATTTAAAATAATTGTTTCTAACTTCTTTTGAAACATATAAATTTAATTATACACTATAGAAAACTACTTAATATAAATGTATGTGCAGGAAGTATATCATGAAAACAATTGCCTCAACATAGCATTAGTTAAATTTACTTCTTTTTTTGCAGTAACCTCATGATAAAAATATGCAATAAAAGAATAGGTTAAAAATACGATATCAATACAAATCAGCTTAAAATAAATAGATTGAGCATAAACTACTTGATAGTCTATTATACAAATATAGCAAATTTGTGTTTTGCAGACTTAACTTTGTATGGAGTTAATTTTAGTTTTAGGGATCATTCACTTAAGTATCTCCAAGAAACTTCTTCATAAATAATTAAAAAGTAAAGCAAAATAAAAGACACACAAATATGTATTTTATACCTGAAATTGATAACTGAAGTATATTTTCTCTCTTCTCTTATGAATCGAAGCATGAATTGATCATTTTCAATGTGTACTCAAGAGAGTACTCACCAAAAATGATCTGATGAATTTCAATATTTATCATAACACTCTTTTCCCACAATTAATAGATATCTAATGCAACAGATGATTTTTTTACACATAAGAGAAACTTAATCACTTTTTCAAAGCATAAAATAAGATTTCTGTTTATTTTTGCTTGTTCAAAACATTTTCCATTTGAAGCAGTTAAACTAGCTAGACAACCATCAAATTTCTCAGATGCATCAAGATCTGGACATAAATACATAAATATGAAGTAAAACACTGTATAAAAAATATGATATAGCATTAAGAATTTTAGATTATTATTATAATTATTTATCAATGATGAGATCAACTATTTTTCTTGAAGTTCAGTTTCCCAAATAAGCAGGAGGGCTGTGAGATATACAATATAATACACATATGTATGCGCTTTTTCTTTGTATAATATTTCGAGTGCATTGCCTTTGAAAAATTATTTCAAATGATGTCTCTTCTAGTCAGCTTTACTACATTCGTATATTCGATCTGCTATTCCCAGACAAATCAAACATTCTTCAAAATTTCAGTAGAATAACAAATAGCCATTGCATCTCTAGTTGATATTTTTAAATTATCATTAATGGTTCTAAAAGATAGGTTTACTTAACTTTACAATGAAACACGGAGATGTAACAAATTTAATTCATTAAGAAGTGAAAATTTGACAAAAACTAGTTTGGAGTTTAAAAAAATTTTAGCATATCCACTACTTTATAAACTTACCGTTAACAACGTATTTATAATGAATACCAAGTTAAATTCGAAAAAAAACATCTCACTACACAATAATTTAAATACCAATTAGCGAATTATGCGCAACAAAAAAATACCGTATTGGGCAGTAGCAGCTGACGTCATCCTGGAGGACAAGCAAAGCAAATGCTGAGGACAACTCAACACACTTCAACCGGCGGCATCAACATTTGCGATTCAACGATGAAAAGTGGGTGTGGCACGAAGCGTTCAATGAATAATTTCAACTTTTACTTAAAATTATTCCATATAATATCGATGTTTGAGATTTATTTACGTGGTGAAGAGTCTTAAGTTTCTCGTTGCGCTTTTAAAGCCGAGAAAATTTTTTAATTTGAGACCCCCTTTGATACAAAAGTGGCGACATGGATCTGGGTAACTTTCCGCATGTGTTTACAATCAAATTCATTAAATTCTACGTTTCATTCGATTACAGCAAACTTAAACAAAAAAAGTGACTGATCAACAATTGTTTAATATCCAGTAATTGTAAAGCTAGCATTAATTACATGTGCTAAGACTGTTTTGTTACTGTGTGAAAGTCATTGACTGGAAACAATTTTGGCTCAGTTTGGTGTTTAAATTTTCGTTCATCTCTTTAATGCGAAACATAATTTTGAAAAAAATATGTGTTTATAGTGTTTTGAAAATATTGAACATGTTCTGTTAACAAAAAAAAATTCCTTACAAATATAAAATATTTTGAAAGTGTGTTATGGTGCCTAGGTTCAGTATTGATGTGAATTTATTCTGTGTGATTGAGTCTTTATGTAAGCCTTTGCTTTGTTTAGAGTTTTTAAATTTGCATTAAACATTTCATTTATAATATGTGCTAACGCATTTGATATCGGTTCAAAGCTAGCTGGTTTATCGGTAATGGCAGATTTAATGCAGGAAATTGGCTGTCATATTGGTAAACTTGCTAGTGAATCATTTCCTTGTAAATGCTTTCATCAGATGAATGTTGGCTTGGAATAAAAGCTTTGCATAATGCTAATTAAGAGTCAGATTACATCATGTGCAAAATCAAAAGTTAGATTGAAAATGATGTGGTTTTGGAAGAAATTAGAAAACTAAATTCTGTTTAACTTAAGTTTCCGAAGATGATTCATTGTGGGTTGGCTATGAATAGATGTGAAAATTTGAAGCAGAGTAATAATTATTTTTTTCAACCTGTTAATATACTTAACACACATCCATCATTTATGATCTTATGTATACCGTGCTGTACTGTAAATAAAGTAAATAATGGATTTTAACAAAAATAAAGCATTGCTGAATTATTCACTATATTTTTTAATTTAGTTTGATTAATCTATTTGCTGTCTATCTTAAACTAGGTACTAAATATCATGTAATGGTGAGTATTTTGTACCTAGAAAATTGTTTGTAAATATGTTGAGGGGGGGGGGGGTTCTCGCATTGTTTCCACAAAAGAAAACAAAAAAAAATAAATATTTTAAGTCACAAAAACTAATTTTGAATTAACTTTTCTGCATGTTTTAAATGAAGTATGCTGTACAGAAACTCTCAAAATCACAGGAAAGAAACAATAATTCAAGATGTACAAAATTTGAGTATTTGAAAGTGCAATTCCGTCAGCAGCAAGTACTGAGCAATTCCATATAAGACAAAAAAAATTTATAAAAAATATCGTTCTGTTATGCATGGAATAGCTCACTAGCTGGCATGTAAGTACATCATACAGTGAGCGTAAAATAATCACTTAATCATACTTCATTTAAAATAACCGATAATGTGGGTAATGGTATTTTATGCACAATGGGAAGTTTGTCATTGGTGTACATTTTTATTCAACTGGAACAGGGCACAATTGAAAATTTTTGGTTCTGTCTAATGTTTAGAAACTGTTTGTTTGATATTCCTTGTAAAATGTTCAATTACATTTTACAAGGGATATCAGATGAGCAAATGGGTAGGAGACAACGACCAAGAAACAAAACCAATTATAGGGATGCAGGTGTATCAATAATGGTTAAAATGGAAGACGAAGGCATATTGGGATAATTTTATTTTACGTACTTAAAATGCTAAGCGTCCAAGACTTGAGGCGTCGATTTTGAAAATCAAAATAACCCTGCCTCACTAGTTATGCCCGTTGGATTAGGAAAAAACAGAGACGATCTAAAAAGGAACATAGAAATGAAGCAATCAATGCTTTGTTTCTATGTTCCTTTTCTTTTCAGAAATGGAAAAATTTAAAGCATTGGATTATTTTAAAGGAAAGTTCTTTTTTGCAATAGATGTATTCGTGGAATCATCTTCATAATTTACCAACATTTCAAGACTAACAACCACCAACCAGACGGTAGAGGAGTTGATATTTCTGAGGATACTTAAACGGATAAAAGGGACGAATTTTTGAATATGGCTACATAATTTTAGATGATTAAAAAAATCATATACGAGCGATTAGACTCAAAAAAAAAAAAAAAAAATACTAGAAGAAATGACGAAGCGTACCTCCCGCTGCTAGAACAACTCAAACAAAACGTGCCGTCTTTCAGCATTCCAAATTATTAAACGATGTTCTAATATTCCCTTTGTCTTGCCCTGAAAAATAAAGCAGCGGTATTATATCAATTCAAAAAAAAAAAAGCAATCCTACGTTACACTTGATGGCATATACCCTAAAAGTCTATCAAAAACGAATACCCCAATAATTAAATGGCAAACGTAATCAAATGACCATTGGGATTTTTTTCCCTTATATTTCCATTTTTTTTTTTCAATCAAAAAGTACAATTTGTATAAACATAGTTAACATGTACAATAATTATAATTAAAAAATATATGCATTTTGCATCTCATCATTTATGACAAAGAAATCAAATCATATACAATTAAAATGCAACACATTCATGTTGAAACAGTATATCCCTAAAGATTTGTTGTACCAAGGTATAGGTTAAAAAAAAAAAAAAACACAGATGGAATATCATTCACTAAACAATTAAAAACATAAATTCTGAAACATGTATGAAGGAAATTTAAAAAGTCTGCACAGCTCCTTTCTGATATAAAATATATATTGCATTAGATTTCACTGATTTAGACAATTTTAATATTCACTTTGAAATTGATGCTCGATGCACACCTTTATTAGCTCAATTTGAAAAGTTTAATCCATCTAGTATACAAATAATTTGTTAATTAGACCCCTCCCCCCCCCAAAAAAAAACGCGTTCCCTTTTTATATCTCATTCTAACGTACGAGATTGATACTTGTCTCAGTCAGATTTGATGCAAAATTACATATTTTAACTTCCTAAGATTAACAGAATTCTCCAAAAAATAAATATAATTTTTTTTAAATTAATCATTTTTGTATTTCAAGAATTAAAATCCACCGAAAAAAGAATAGCTGCAAAATATTTTGGGCAGACTCTGCTATGCATACTTAAATGACTTTTGTTCACCTTTGCAGTCATATTTGCTATTTTCTTGACGAAAACATTTAAAACTTATCCGTAAGAAAATTGGTAGTACGTTTACAGGCTTTTATGTGCTTTAAATTTATCAGAAATATATGCACTAACAACGTAAAATTAGTAATTGACATAGCTATTAAGTCAAGTCCGGCAAATCAGATACATTAGTGAAAAGTTCGTATTTTACATAATAAACACGGGTCCTTATTGTTCATAATCTTAATTTTTTCAATATATAGTCCATTAGCTTCATTATTGAGGCTTTCGCAATATGCAGAACACATTTTAAGCTTGAAAACACGATGAAAGTATAACTTTGCTTCAACAACCGCATGCAATAGCAGCGGCGAGCGCGATGTTGCTTGTCCTCCAGGAACGGTTGCCAGGTTCCGTTGCTATGGGAAAATCACGTGTCTGCTACTACTCTATACATAACATTCATGATTTTCACCATTATCCGTCAATGCTTAGTGAAGTCAACCGTTTCAAAACACATTTTTCTTTCGAGCACTAGGCACTCGGGAATTCCCTGTGTTATTCTTCGCATAAAAATTTAAGTTGAAGCGATAACAGTTCAAACTAGGCAACCCCTTTTCAATAACAAATAACTTCTTAAACCGTACCACGTGATACGAACTAGCCAATCGGATATGTTTATTTCAGAATGCCTAGTGAAGTCTAACGTCTCGTGGTCAATGCAGGAACAATCCTGGGTTCTAGGTTACCATATTGGCATCATCATCGCTTTTATGGCGCTTTCTTTTACGACAGCCAGCAAAAAAATTTTTGGCGGGAAAATCAACACCCCCTGAGGAGAGTTTCCGGATTGAAGCTATTGTTGACTCATTTTCGTTCAAACACTTCAAAGCTTTCATATCTTTGAAATTGAAACGCGCTTATCAGCAGATCACTTTTGAATCTCGGCAAGGAATCTTTCCCATAAAATAAAAGAACTCCTCCCGAGATTACAACTGGAATTCAACACATTTATTTATTTATATGCAAAGAAAATGAAATGTAAACCTTTGTGCTACAAAGTAAGAATAAAAAATAGCGTAACATTAGGCACAAATTTTGCAATTATTGCAAAATTTTTGCCTAACGTTACGTTGATTTTTAATTTTTACTATGCGAAGAAAAGTTATCAACCGCACTTTTAAACACAGTTTGCTGGTGATATTTTTGATACATAACTAAGATATACTGAATTATTATATTTATTTTACTTTTTTTAAATGACAGTAGTTCAGTTTCCATTGCAAGGAAAATAATCCTTTATTTTATAGTTCATAGTTTTGGATAATATGCTTTAAATTTATTGAATGTTTTACTTACAGGCATAACAAATGTCCATTAAGATTATTTAGGTTTTAAAAGTTTATATTTAATATTTAAATCATTTAATAAGGAAAAATATGTAAGAGCAAATAGCTCTATGAATTTTGAGTTTCAATGTTAAAATAATTTTCTTTACAACTTTTGATGGACATTTTTTTTTTTTTTTTTTTGTGACAGCAAATTTTAAATGTAATCTCTAGATGTTGGTTTTGTACGCATAAACATGATGTATTGTAACATCTATCTAACTTTTTTTCCATTTTCTAATTTGAGAGCATTCAATTTTTCTTTTCAATTTTTTTTGTTTATAATCTTGTATTCATGCCAACTTCAAGAAAAAAGTACTTTCAGGATTTTAACATTAAATCATTTCTCTTCATATTCGGAAGTAAGTAATGTAGTATATTAATTATTGATCAATGTATAAAAATTAAACAAAAACAACTCTTGCTTGTGCATATTTTTAGCCTATACGATCACTATTGTTTTTTTAAATGAAATTATAATTAGGATCACTTTCTAGATGCAAGAAGCCTCTATAGGTAATTATGTGTTCATGTAATAAGGATTCTTTATTCACATTTTGGTTGAAAGGTATAAAATTGTAAACACAAGGAAGTCTTTTAATTCTGCATTTTTTTTCTTTTGTTTTTATATAAACTACGTTTTTGAAATTTATAATTTTTTTCTCAAAATAGTAAAAGTCAGGAGCTTTGGGAGAGCTACGATAAGGAGTTATGGAATTCAGGGCCCGATTTACATTTTGAATCACTATAGGCACAACTCATGTTTGGGGGCCCCTCACTCAACAATTTTTTTTAAAACATAACATTCATTATGTGTTTGTAAAACTTGCCAGTCACACCAAAATTTGGGGGCCCCCAAAGCGCAAAAACTGATTTGTTTTTCAAATGTCAAAGAGTCAGACTAATATTTGGGAGCCCCAAAAGTTCAAAATGATTTTGTTTTTCAAATTTCAAATTATCAGACCAAAATTTGGGGGGCCCCAAAGTGAAAATTCCTTGTGGTTTTAAAATAATTTAATGAACCAAATTTTCTGTGAAGCAACATAACACTAACAGTTTGTTTTTGAAAGATGCTATTTTAAATATTTTTCTAAAAAAATTTTTAAATTGCAAAAGTAAGAATAATAATAATAATAATAACCAAAATTAGGGGGCCCGGGCCTCACGGGCCTAATGGTAAATAAGGCCATGATGGAATTGAAAGATAAAGAAATTCTTTTAAGTGTATCAGTAGCAAAAATTTTCAATTAATAAATTTGCTATTTTTAAAGAGATGATTGCTTATAAAAAGACCAAACCGATGTAGATATTGTACCGTTGTACCTTTGAAGCAAATCTACAATTAATACGTTTTCGCAGTTTTAAATAAAAAAAACAGTTTTGTTTCAAATTATAAGAATACTAACAAAAGGTGTATTTGTTTTTTGTTTGAAGAAAAAGTAATGATATTGGAAATATTAACAATGAATAAATAAATAGATAAAATAAAAAATCATACAATAATTGGAAAAAAAAAAACCTAAAAATGAAAAAACTTTTTATATTCAAGGATTATACGAAAATATTTTTGGAATTTCGAATATGTATATATTTTTTACTTAGGAGCTTGAAATATGTATATATTTTTTTACTCTCATAAGGGGTTACCCAAAAATTTTCCTTTTTCGGCAATTCATGTCTGACCCTCTGACCTTTTGGTAAATTTGGAAACGATTTGTTGGGAGGAAATTCCTCGCTTCGTCGAGAAAGTTAAATAAATTTCAATACATGAAAATTTGAAAAATAAAACTGTTAAATAAGGATGAATGAGATTATGAAATATTTTTCAACCCATGGTGCAGACTATCAGAGACTGAGACAAGGGGCGGTAAGGGGAATTAGGCAATTCACAGATTTGAATTCCAAATGCGTAAAATTAAATTAAAATAACTAGATGAAATCGAAAATTATTCTTGAACAATTCAAATGTAGGTGTCCCTTTAAAAGTGAACCAGACATTTCTGTCGGACCACACCGGAATGGTATTCCGGCACCTCTCTGGCAGTTCCCCTCCCTTCATCTATTTTTTCTATCACTATATCACTCGTTTAAAAAAAACAATACAAGGGTCATAGTGTTTTTTAAAGGAGCCGTGCCAAACACCACTCACTTGCAGCACTCTGCGCCAGAGAGACTTAAAATGGTGCAAGCGTTTTAAAGTGTGTTTATTTTGTAATAATTATTGTATGATATTTTATGTCGAGTATTTCGACACCGGTGTCCCATATTATACTTTTATTTTTGAAGTTTTAAAAAATCAAGACTTGTGACTTTTATGGAGGGCTTGCGGTTAAAAAAAGGGGGTTATGCGGTATGCTTTCCGGCATCTATACCATTTACGAAATTATGCGCTGAGTTCGGGCAGTCACCATTTATCGGATTCACTTTCATAAATCAGTCTCTGATGACTATTATTATGATTCTGCGGAGACCAGATCTGTATTTAAATTGCTAAAAAGCAATGCAAGGAATAGAAAAATTCATAGTTTCTTATATTGTTTTACATACAAACAATTTTCAAAGAGCTTTCAACATTTTAATGCATTGGATCTCACCCTCCCTCCTCCTCTTTTTTCTCAGCAAATAATAAAATTATTACTTTAAAAACTTTTAAATTTAACTAATGTTTACTTATTCATTTACTTTGTTCCAATGTTTATGTAACCAATGCAGCAATACAAATTCAGGTTTGTACTGTGACTTTACGAGTTTATATGAGCTAACTTGCATGGGGCCGGCTGAAGTTGATTTAAGCGTTCTTTCAGCATCTGACAGATTTTATATATTTCTTGTTAAAAACTATATTAAGCCAACTACAAACAAATCCCCCCCCCCCCCACACACACCCATCAGACAATAAATAGCCGAGGCAAAAGAATTTCGCTTTGTCAAAATTTCTCCATTTGAAGCCGTATAAGAAAGGGTAGTATAACAAGACTACAGTGCACATTTAAAATGTCGAAAATTGGCCAATTAAAATATTTGGGAATAAAGTACGACTACACTACATTAATGAATATTAGGTATCAAATTTGTTTATAATACTAAACGTTTTAATATATAAGTACTTTCATGTAGTTACACCCTTTTAAAATGAAAAAAGGCTTTTTTCTCAAAATCAAAAATTTACCTCAAAACAGCAATTTTTATGCTATTGCTACCAAACTTTCCAAAAGTATTATTTTATGTAGTTATAGTTTAATGGATGAAATGTAGCATTAACAGTTATTTGAAAGAAGATATTTGAATTATTTATTGAAAAAAATCACTAAATTTTCAGAAAATTTCATATAAGGGTACATTTTTGCCTATATTTTGTAAATTATCATGTAAAATGTTTTATGTTATCCATTCATTTATAAAAATATATCTAAGGATTTAAAATCAGGAAAAATTTTGAATTTTTTTAAAAAATTGTGGCACGTGGAGCGTTTTTAAAATGTTCAAAATTTACCCTTTTTTAGGACAAATTTTTTGTGGGGAATTTTTTCTAATATAAGTACAACATTTTCTAAAAATTCAGCATCAGAATCACTCATAGGCTGGCTCACATCTGCCGAATAAGTAGCGTCAGGCAGGAAATTTAAAATTTGTGAGGAAGATTACAACAAATAGAAATTATTTTATGTGGAAGGTTTGGGCAATATTTTTATAAACTGGGTCAGTACTTTATGTTTTTTAATTAATCAGATCAGAGAAAATAACAAAGAATAATAAAAAAGTTTAATATCTCTGTACTTAGTTATGAAATAGATTGATAGTGATGTGGTTACACAATGATACTAAATATATATACAAAACTCCTTGACAATATTTTAAAAGCAAAAAAAAAATCTCTCTTTAATGGAGGAATTCTCTCTTCAGTCTTCAATCTCTACAAGTCTCTTCTGTCTTTAATGGGGTACTTGAGGGCATTGTTTACATATATATATATATGTATATATATTATTCCTTCCCTCCCACCTCCTATACCATAACAAGAAATATATGTACGTTTTCTCTCCATACTGTTTTCCCCCTAACGCTGGTGTGAAGCGTATTTTTTTTTTTAATTGTGTTGAAGCAATCAAACGTTTAATTTTCCCTGTTTTAATAAACCCTGTTTTAATAAATTTCCCTGTATATTAATTTATTTATTCTTTTTTTAACTTTCGTTTTTACTTATTGCAAAGGTTTGGCGGGCCTATACAATATCTTGGGCTTTTTTTAATTTTTCGTGTATTTGGAACTCAGTTAGCGAAATCCACCATCATGAATTTTGCTGTTTATTTTTTTTAACTCTTCAAATAATAGCGATGTAAATTACACAGTTCCGAATGAACTACTACATTAATATGTATTCCATTGCAGCGGTTCTCAAAGTGTGTTCCGCGGAACCCTGGGGTTCCACAGAAGGATGGCAGGTGTTCCGTTGGCAACTTATTATTATACAAAATTATGTTCAGTAAATCATGTTCAGAAAATGTTTTACGATGAAATTTTGCTGAAAGTGGTAGTTAATTCCCTGTCTGAAAATAAAAATATAATTGGAGGAAGCAAAATAAAAAAAAAAAAAAGACTGTTCAGAGGGTTTTTAAAATTAGTTAATTAATGTAAAAATTGTAAAATGACTTTTTGCTCTGATTTAGAAGACTCTGAAGTTCTATTAGGGTGGTTCAAAGAGACTATGATGATGAAAGGTTGACAGTTATATTATAATGACCAATGAGCAAAGAAGGGAATTTAGTTGGTTTTGTTGTACTTTTAACATGATCCCCAAAGGGAGTCGAAGAGTAGTGTTTAGCAAACATTTTTTTTCTTTATACATGGGCTACGTCATTAACTTTTGCAGACCTAGTGCATTTAGTGGAAACTGGCATCTATTCTTTCAAGTTGCTCCATAATCGGCGGATGCCATTGCCACATGAGAATTTTCTTCACTAGAAGGTTACGATGTGAAACTGCACTAGGATTCTGACTCTGATGATTTCAAAACTGAACAAGGAATTTAATTTATCCAAGAGTGCCTAAGCAAAATAGATACTCAGGGGTTCTTTATGTGCAGGCACTATTCTGAATCTTGAGAATCCCCCAACATGGTCAGGATTGAAACCACGATCTGGGGCGTACGAGTGCCGCGCCTTACACGTCGCCACCATGCCGGCCACTTTTATTAAACAACAAGCTAGTGTTGTGATGATGGCACTTTTACTATAAAAACAAATTTTTTCCATTTGCCCCTTGCTCATATTAATGGTTCACAAAAGTTTGAAGTCTGTGTGCACAATCATGTCTCATTTGTTTCCTGTTTATGATTTTTACATTAAAAATTAAATTTTTCTGCTGGACAATGCTACGTCAACTTAACTCAACTTTCACATCAACGCTTCAATGACATTACTCGAACTGTACATAAGTTTTGAATTTTTCCGTTTTCAATCCGATATAAACAATATAAAGAACAATATTCTTAAACAATAATTTTATCAAAATGGTAAAAAGTCAATGGTAAAAAATCAAATGGTAAAAGGCAATGGGGAAATAAAACTGGCCATGCGGAAAGCTCTATTTGAACCAGAAATGGTATAAAATATATAATTTTATCGGTGGAACACATCATTTAATTTTACTAAGTTTAATTTATTAATTAGAAAATTCAATGACTGCTATTTAGTGCAACGGAAACATTAATTTTAAATATTTAATTGTTAGTATAGATAAAACATGACTCATATACTTTTCACCCTATTTAAAAAACTATTAATTTCAAATAAAGATTTCAACGTTATTTTGTTAAAACTGCAGTTTTTAATGGGTATGAAAATTATTAAAAATGATACTAGGATAACTTTCATTTCATAGTTTACTTTTGACATTCAGTGTAATAACTCGAAGTGGTTGCAAGCATTACAAAAAAGCTCACCTCGCTGAATAGTATGAATCACTAATAAGATTTTAGAGAGACTAACAGAATTTTCGATTTCATCTTATTTGAAACAATCTTTTCATTATATTTCAATTGTTCATGCAATGAATTTTTGTTTATAATTAAGAAAAACAAATTGAAAACCCGTATTTAAGTAAGCAAGCTATACTAATCCTTTGCAGTAACATATCGATACAAAACACCAAGATATTTGGCCTGTGCATATTTAAACCCTAATTCAGATCTAGATTGGACGCTACTCCAGGTCTATGTATTCAACTATCTGAGATAAAAGCTCCTACCTTTACAGTCATTATTAACAATACAGTGACAGGTGTAATAATTAACAAAAACTTTGTAATTAATTCCACTGGGCAACAATTTTTGACAAAGTTCCTGTATCTAAGTTAAAAACACCCAATTCTTAATGAATTCAACGTGCTGAACACTAATATCACCATGAAAACTGTATTTTGGCTCTTGTTTTTCAGAGATTCACGACTGCAAAGATATAATGTACCTAATGCTTTAACGTCACTTTTGTTAAAGCATTTTAAAGAATAAACTGATTTATTGTGCATTATAATAAGTAATAGTTCATTTTTAGATGTCCCTGTGAATATGTGAATAAATAAAACGTGCAATAAAAGAAACATTTCGAGAAAAAACAAAAGAATTTCAAAAAATAAACAAATACCATAGGTAAAATTCAAGCAAAAAAAGAAGAAGAAATGAACATTCTCTTATGAGTTCTTGAAATAGAAACAGTACAGAAAAATTTCTAGTCCCCCCCCCCCCCCCCATAAAAACTTGAATTTTCTATAGAATTTCTTTTTTTTTTTCGGTAAGTGTTACTGATTGATTGGATGGCATCCTATTTTATCATTTGTGCAATTTTTTTTCCTACTGCAAACATTGTAAAAAATAATAAGAACCTCTATAATTACTAGTAATATTTTTTTAGCAGGAGTCGTAAACATTTTTTTCTTTTTTGGCTGCGGGTGAGAATCAACCAAAGTATGTGCATTCAGAAGGCAGTTCTTGTCCGTAGAATTTTCAATACCATTATTTTCATGTCATTGGAATTTTATGAGCCCAAATTAATCAATTTCACTTTATTACTTATTTTTACGTAATTTTTAATAAATTATCCAAGCTTTCACTTCATATTTATGGTTCATAATCTATTTTTCTTACATTGCACTTTTTTTTTACAGAAATCAAGTGGTTTCAAATGAAAAATTACTATAATTTGGGGGAAAAAATAAAAAGAATTAACAATTCTAGTAATTAATTTATCATTTTATTATTATCATTATTATTATTATTATTATTATACATACATATTAAACGAATAAGTTTGTTTAGAGTGTTCGTCCTTGGAAAAAAATGCTTTGTGCTACTACGTGTCAACACTCGTGATGGAATAAAGTGAATACCCCCTTGTCCGAATAAAAAATTTACGGGGGGTATGACCAAATGACCTTCCGAATTTACCCGACCTTCTCACGGTCATGTCATGAACAGTTTATGAGGCAACCCTTCATTTAAGATGCCAAGAAGTCGCCAACTTCACTTTCAGTAGAAAAAATTATTCCGACACTTGGAAAGGCCGCGTAAACAGTTTAGCTTTTTCAGACCCCTTTTCTCCACGGGGGGTACAGATGGGGAGTCTCGGTTAACAATAGGAGCTTTTGTTAGGTCCCTCTTAATTGGTGTGGGTGAGATAGGATTTTGGTGAATCGGAAATACACCGCGATTTCTCGCTTCATGTAGCAGATGGGGAGGGGAGGGGGGGGGGGGTAACTGTTGTGGTCGACTCGATGCCCATCGGGGATCATCAGAGGCAGGAGGAAGTGCTCCACTCGTTCATTTTGTTATTTGTGGAGGGGGGGGGGGGAGAGAAAGGATGATTTGGGTTTCTGGGTTAGACTCCAAGGAAAACTTACTATTAATGTCTAATCGACTGACTTGCACCTTAAAAAATATTGAGGGAGCAGTAGCGAAAGAACAATTTTATCTGAAAGAGTGCAGAGAAGCATATTTTTATAAAGAATAGAGATTCTTCTAAAGAGAGAGAAGGGATTTTAAAGGCAAAACGTGTAATTCACTTCCAAACTAACACAAAATCTGTTCCGTAAGTGTGTTTGCTACAGCGGCATTTTTAGTCTACTTTAAACATGGAAAGTTGAACAGAACTGCACCTCCCCCCCAAAAAAAATGCTGCGTAATTCCTGGAGCAGTTTTTCATAAGAAGGGAGTAGTCACTTATTACGGCCGGCGGGGGAAACTGAAGATAGCTTCCAATTTCTTAATAAATTTCATGACCCCCTCTCCAAGATTCTGTGTTATTTTCATGACCCTCTATGAAATTCAGAGTATTTTCATAGATCATCCTCCCGCCCTTTTAATATTGTAAAGCATCGAGACCAGAGCATATTTTAAGGAATTTTCACTGGGCGACATTAAGGTCTGCTATCCCTAATTTCCATACCCCCCCCCCTAAAAAACCATTATCCGTTGATGTTGTTTGAATTAAATTGTATACATATTTTAACAATGTTAAACTGCTTTTGCGACTTTTCGTACTGATTATACTCGGTTTTCAAAAAAAAAAAAATTTTTTTTTTTCTTTTTTTGAAAAAGCCTAGCCTACCTGGGTTTTTGATGAAAATTCCGAGCTTTATCAGGAAACTTTTAAATATCGACTTCTGTTTAAGCAATATACTAAGCCATTGTTTGGCTAGTTTTTCATTTCATAGCGCTGTATAAGTATATCATTTTTAAATGATGCATCTACGTCTTAATCAAATATTATGTTAAAAAAAAACCTTGAATTTAAAGAAAATATCCAAAATACACCCTCTTCCCTGCATCCATTCATCTTTCATAAGGTTTTTTGTCCTGTGTGCTCGCCATCTTTTTGAGGTTTTTTCATTTGAGGGCCCCTCATAAATCCATAAGAAATGTTCGCAACCGTATTACCGTTTCAGCTCAACATTTAAGGGGGTAGAGCCATATGAAGCGTCCTTCCTTAACCGGAGATATGAAATTCTAACAGTTGAAGGGGTTCGGGAAAATTTTGAAGACTATATGCAAATTGGTGCATTTTGATTCCATAGGAGACGCATTTGGGAGTGCAAAAATTTTAGGAAGAAACAGCAAACCCAAACTTTTTGAAGTTAAACCGCTTTTACTCATAAAAATGCAAAACAGAATTCGCATTTTGTTTTAAATCCAGGGGGCAGGCCGCAGGCCCTCCTCCCCTTCTTATTTACGCCCATATCGAACAGCCCCAAGTCTGCCTTCCCAAGCGACACTTCCAAGCTCCCCCCCCCCCCCCCCTCGCTTCTTAACAAAAGGATGCTTTGAAAATTTCTAAAAGAAAAACTATTGTATTGTTTGAGCATTGCATGATTTATGTTTCATTATAATAAGGGGGAAATTTTGATTTTTTAAGGGGTGCTCATTACAACATGACACAAAGTTGTTTGATATATTTCATCTTTTAATTTTTTTTAAATCGTGTTAAATTTGTGTGTGTGTTTAGAGTGTACTTAAAGTTAAGGTTAAATTTGATTTGAAACAGACATGCATTTGTATTGCAATTTTTTTAATCTATATTATTATTAAAAAATAGCTATTGTCGTGAAAATCGCTTTAAATATGTTGTTTAAAATGTCATATTATATTTATTTTACTTAGTCATATTATATTTATTTTACTTAGTCATATTATATTTATAAATGTAGCATAATAAATATCCAAAACATTTCAAGTCTGTTAAACAAAAAAATCAGATTTAAATTTTAAAAAACTGATTTAACCCTCCTGAATTCCTAGGGTAGTAGTATAAAATTGACAGTTCTACCCCAGGAGGCGGAGTGCGGAGGGTCCCTCCGCCTCCCCTCCTCCGCCTCCTCCGCCTGCCGAGTAGGGTTGAGTAGTTGGGTTCCTGAAGTCGTAGAAGATGACGAGGATTTTTACGTGTTGAGTTGTTTTTCTGACACTGCGTCTGAAGTTTAGCTTTTTGGGGATGGCAACGGTGATATAGCGGTTACCACGACAACAGTCTCCATCTATGAGAGAAATGGCAACGGTCTCCATGACAACGAACTTGTAATCTTTTTTGAATTACTCATGGCGCCACCTAGTGAGAGAAATATTAATTATTATTTTTTTCAGACTTGGTCGTTTTCTGAGGTTATACACATGGCGCCATCTAGTGAGATAAATATTAATTAATCCATTTAAATATATTTTTCGGACTTGGAATTATTTTATTTAATTTCTCTTTCCTAGATCGGGAATCGAACCCGCATCGTCAAAAGATCTTCATGGCAGTCAAATTGTAAACGCGCAAATTGACTATGCCATGAAGACCTGATAGCTACAGTGCTAAATTGAATGTTAATATATTTCTCTTTCAGATGTTTGAGAAGACTGCCATCTAGCGAGAGAAAAATTATTTTTGAGCATAGAATATTTGATGATTTCCATGACAACGTATTTTTACGAAGAGCATCCTAGTGAGAGAAATTATTTTTCGGACTTAGTCGTTTTCTGAAATTATTTTTGATTTCCAACTTAGGTTTTTCGCGAGTGGTAACATTAATTTTTGAATTGGCAACATGTTTTTATTATTTCAAGAGTTGAAGCACTCATGCTGCCGTCTAGTGAGAGAAAACTTATTTTTTTTTTTTGGACATTGAATATTTTACTTGATGAAAGTGAAATTAATTTAATTTCAAGTTGATGGTCCCACCACCATCCCGATGTGATTTTTAATCACACCCCATCAACTATTTTGTACTCGTTCATTTAATTTGGTCGTTTCAAAACAATTGTAAATATTCAAGCAATTACACATAACGGAAAAAATTGACCCTAGAAGTGGAAAAAATATAAAAGTATCATGCAGTGAGACTTCACTTCTACAGTCAATTTGTTTTCAGTCAACATAAAATAAAATTTTTAAAAGAGCACAAATTTTAAATGAATCAAATATTTAAGAAAAGTAGATCATTAGCCATACTGTAATGCATTTTTTCAGAATATTTCAATGCTTAAGTATGTTACCAGGGTGCACCGCGTGGAGGTCGATCTACATCGCACCCCACACACACACACACACACACACACACACACACACACATACACACACACACACAAACAAACATGCAAACATACATAAAATGAAATAAAATAAATCAGCATCTGAAAAGTAAAAAAATATTATACTCCATCTGAAAAGAGAAAATTTAACAGTTAATGTTTCACAAGCATACACTAAGGTACCTTTAAAAAAATAAAACAAAAATAAAAGCAATAAATAAAAAGAAATTAAAAGTAAAAATCTTATTTAAAAACAAAAATTCTAAAATGCTTACTAAAAAAAAAATTTTAAGTGGCCATCATTTAATTAAAAAGGATCTCATATAATTTCAAAAAAAAAAGTACTGCTACAGATCATGTTCTTTAAATTTTCATTAAAAATTTTCCATTCAAGATCTTCAAATACTTCTCTTCATAATTTTCATATCAGTAAAGAATATTTCTTAATCTTTAAAAAATTCGTCATACTTGTTTTCTTGATTATATATATTTTTTCCACTGTTATAACTTATTATTTCCTTCAATACTTTAAGATGAATGAATTATTTCAAGTAGGGATTTTGAAATGTCCATAAGCATATGAATAAATACCATCATCTAAGAGAAATCTCTTATCGTCAAATGCTGATAATGTCTTCTTATTAGATTCTACCGTATATAACTCATGGTTTTCGCTTTGAATTCTTAATTGATTTGCTCTCATATGAGATCCTTGTTGTAAACATTGTATATAATTTAAATGTGATATTTTCCGTTTTAAAACGGATTTAGCAACTCCCTTAGCTGTTTTCTTTTCAACATGTTCACATTTTATGGAATACATTTTAGATCTAAGACCTACGAATTCTTCGATAGGTTTAGAATTTAACTCGTCTTTAAAACATCCAATCTTCTTCTTATTTCTATTACTATGAAGAGGATGATCAGAAGGATAGTCAGAGGTATCATAAATATCCATGTGAATTTTCATATCTTGATATAAATCATTTGTATAAATTTGATATGTTAGAGAGTCGGTATCGGTGAATAACAATTTAGATTTTTCTCCATAAATCTTCTTAATATGATTATAATGAAAGTGATACATGTGAAGTTTACTCATTTCGAGTATAGTAAATCCTACAAATAGAGGTCTGTTTAAAAGAACATTATTTTGAAATCTTTCTACAGCAACTAAATCGTTATTAAAAATTTTAAAATTTTTAAATGACGGAGAAGCAACAAGTTTCTTTGATTTTTTCTCTGTATTCATCATTTGGATGTTAATATGCTTTCGGACATTTTCCATCGTTTTTCCATAAACTGAATTATTCATTAATTTAAAGAAACTCTTCTCGAAGTCAGATTTAGATTTTTTACGCTGTTCAGTATTAAAATCAATATAAGGTTTAAGCCATTTTTTCTGTTTGAATTTCATTATTCTATGTACTTTTGTTAACTGGAGACCTAAAGATAAATATAATTGCAAATTTTTATAATAGATGATGTAATTTTTTTTATCATGTAAATTAGGAACTAATTTTGTAGTCGAAATAAAATGAGCTGAATTTAGCATATTGAAAGCATAAGGTGAAAGCATATCTTGAGTTATTTTCATTTTCTCGACTGCAACAGGAAATTCATTATGAAATTGATGAAGGCTGGATGGATATTTTAAATCGACTTCGAGAATAAAACCATCAGGACTATCTTCATTTAATTTTAAAATATAATCAATTAATTCTTGAGACGGACTAATCCATTCAAAATTTGCATATGGTAATGATTGAGACATAGCCCAACCATATAAATTGTTAGCATCTAGATAAATTATATAATTTGATGGTTCTTTGGTATTAAAATTATTTAAATACTTATTGTTTGCGACAGCATGTCTCTGTGTAATCATTGAGATACCTCCTCTTATACCACGCTCAATAAATAGATGCATATCGATATCTTTTAATAATTCCAATGGTTGGTCAGTCATTTTCAAAGCGGCTTGCCAAGATAGCCCCGGAGATGTCATCAAATGAGCGCAATCTAAATCATAATAACTCTTACATAGGCTTCGGAAATTTTCAAAAACATCAGCAAGTTGTAAGACATCGCATTTTACATACAGATCATGATAATCGCCTAAATTTTTTATAGAAAATGCATCCCACACGTTTTTAGCATGATTATAGTCTTCAAGTGTGATGTCCTCACCGCTTAGAGTGCTGGCAAATTTTTCTTTTGGAGGGAGTGTGGTTTCTTCAAATTTTTTAAAATCATCCTTATATTCATATGGGTAAACACCCTTCCTAAGTAATAAATTTAAATTTTCTGAAGATAAATTTTTCTTTAAGATTTTAAATTGAGATTCGTCAAGATTTTCCACAAGTTTCTGGAGACTGGTATTTAGAAATTGAAAGCTATCGATAAATTGTAAAGCGACTCTTATTTTATTGTATTGTTTAGATGCTGAAAAAGATATATATTTTTCCATATTATTAGCAATAACGTGGAAGTCATAGCCTTTGATATTCCCAAAACCTTGCATTATAAGATGAGCATCGTAGTGTTTCAAGTTGTGAAATACTATGGGTATTCTTTTCTGCAGTCGAAATTTGAGATTACAAGAATTATGGAGAGCCCCTCGATATTTTCCTGTGAGATGATCATGATCTCTCACACGATCTCCTTTAAGTATATCTCCACATTAATAACAAAATGTAGCTATTTTGAACTGCTTCTCATCTTCATCTGTCATTACTATAAGGATTACAGTAGTTAATATTCGGGCAAGTTCCTCTTCTTCTTTCAAAATCGATTCAATAAAATGATTTACGGAATTGGGACCTCTATACACTTGAAGTGGTTTAAAATTTTTTCCATCGGGTCCAATGATGATATAGGAATACCCACAAGCCTCATGATGCTGTAATTTTTGAGTATATGATGCAGAAGGATTTGGATCACATGTATCTATTTTTTTAATTAAAGACTCAAAATCAGCATAAATTATGTAGGGAATTGGATGCTGAAACTGGTAATTCGAAAATTTTAAGATGGAATCTTTTCCTTGAGGCATCGTAATTTTTTGAGGTGTATGTAAATTACAAAATTTATCATGATCAGATAACGTTTTTTTCGATGAGAACCGATGAAGACATCTGTAACAGTAAAAACTTTCACCATCATGTCGTGTAAGATGTCCTAAAAGTCTATATTTCGAATTAAACAATAATGTTGGGTGTTATCATTGGCAATAAGTAATAAATTAGCAACGTCTTCATTCTTCTGAGTGGAGATATGCAAGGGAAATATATCATCCTCTTCATAGCCGAAAATATTTATTCTTAAATTATTTAACTTCTCAATTTTCTCTATTTTTGATAACGGTATTGGATAATCTGCATCATCTACTTTTATATCAGATTCATAAGGAATATAATGATGAATCCGTTCGGGATGATCATTCCAATCAATGTTTAATTTATATGCTAAAAGACACCAAACAAGACATTTCTGGTCGTTGTTTTGAATATTTAAAACGGCTTTTTTAGATGCTATTTTTTTAGGAAGAGGTATATAGCTGCTAGCCGCTAAAGGAAGATATTTTGCGGTGAGGACTTCAATATACTGTATTTTATCCAGAATCCATCCTGATCCCATTTGTACGAACTCTTCCAATGATTTTTCGATAGATATAAAGGCCTCTTCTAAATGATTAGATATTGTGTGGGATGTTAGTTCGATAAAACATTTGCAGCTAAAATATGTGGAAATAATTTCTTCTTCGCCGTCTGACCCGGTACGTGTAAGTAAAGCCTTCATAATCATTCGCCATTTAATTGCAAACTTCTCCTCTAGTTCTTCTGACAACACTCTAATAATTTGTGGTCTTAGTTCCTTAAAACTTATTTTAATATCTCCGGCGTTCTCTTCACTAGGTGTGAGAAATTCCGAGGCAAACACGTCGAGTGCACTGCGACGTGAAGGTTTTTGGCGTTTAGGAGCATCAGAACCCTGATCTACAACAGCCTTCCGTTTCATAGATGCAACGTGTGTGACGCGAACGTGCTGCAACAGATTTGATTTTCGTGTAAATACGCCATCACAGTCTTTACATGGAAAACTCCTTGTGTGAGTCTCCATGTGTCTTTTTAAATTGTCCTGTCGGGTGAATTGCTGCTGACAGTCGGGGCATTCGACTGCAGCAGGGTTATGTACCCTCATGTGGCGATTCAGATCAGCGTTGCGTGTGAAACTCTTTCCACATTCCTCGCAAGTGAAGGATGATCTTACATCCGAATGGGTCTTTGCATGCCGATTCAAATTGTCCTTTCGTGAGAAAGATTTTCCACAAGTATGACAGACCTATGAAAGAGATAAACAGGATCTCTTTTAGAATAATGCTTAATCAAAAGCCAAAATTTCCCTAGCCTATTTCCCAACTCAATGTTAACACACAACTTACACCACTTAGACCCTACACACATGACTTACTATATAAACAGATCTGGAAATCTTAACAGAATTTCTAACTTGTAAACATAGAATATAAAATTTTTTTTCAAAAAAAAATACAATCCCCATTCACATAATCTGAAAAAACACAACATACATTTCTTAAATCCAAAATATAACGTGATTCGACTTTACTTTCATTCAGAACAATGGAAACACAGGGGGAATGGAAATTTCCGGTTGAGTGAATTCGAAATTAAACCCTTTTCGAGTGGAGGTGAAAACGCGTCATGCTTTTTTCTTATCGAGCGAAAGAGAGGAAGTAAAAACAAACAGATAATTCGGGGTGAAAGATTGAGAATTTGTTCATGGGTATTTCAGTAGTCGAAAAGCTTTAAAGCTATCGTTTTTAAATTCTACACAAATCAATGTTTTTCCAAACAGAAAATTTTTTTTTTCAACAGAAAATAATTTTTTTTTTTTCCTTAAACACCTAAAATTTAAATATTTCCCATACGCGAAATCTGAAAACACATTATACATTTCCCTTCCAAAAATCCCATACGCGTGTAATCTGAAAGCACAGTATGCAATTCCCATCCAAAATATATATAAAGTTTCTCTCTCTCTCTTAAACGTTCTAACAATTTATACATAATTATATCACAAAATTTTTACAAGTGTATAATACGACAAACTCTTTACAAAATGTTTATCACCGCTAGCAATATATGAAATCTCCGAGTAAATAAACTTTACAAAAACAGAGTTTCGCGACAAGTATAAAAAATATTAATCAACGAGAGTCATTTAGTTCTAAGTATACAATAACATCAATCATGATCTCTGAGTAAAATAAATTTTTACAAATGCAGAGAGTTGTACATTGGAATATACAAAAAAAAAAAAAAAAGAGTGCTACATAATATGTAAAAATGCACAAAGAGAGAGACAATCTTTTTCACAAAAATAAGTCAAGAAGCATGGGGTGTTATACAATTTTAAAAGTACCGTTAAAAGTTAAACTTAGTTCAAAACATTGGTGTATGAAGCAATTTAAATAATGAAATTCACTTGAGGAAAAATTTAGTTTAGAAACAAAATTAATACTATTGCTGAATAAAAATAACACCCTATACTTGTATAGAAAAAAGTGTACTCACATGCACAGGTTTGGACTTTACGGCGGTAGGCTGGAATGGCCCCATCACACCACGGACGGAAGAGCGCACCGGCACAGTGTCTGACCCAGCTATGGGGGTAGCGAGTTCCTATTCAAAATAATGAAAGTATAAGTCTCACATTTGAAAAATATATATATTCAATAGAACATTTAAAAAAAAACTCAACGAGATTTCAAAACTTACATTTAGACCAATCGGGGCAAATCCGGGTGGCGGAAACACAACGCTCGGCTCAAAGGCTGCGTCGGGCATCATTTGGATGAGCTGATCAAATTCAGCCTCATCGATGCCGAAGTTAACGAACTGAAAAGAAGAAAGAATAAGTAAAATCATTTTAGAATACAATTAAGAAAAGATCATTAAAAATATAAAATGTTTGAATAATTAAGATTTCATTCAAAATAATTGACTGAGAATTAAATTTATCTTTCATCAATTAAATAAATGAATTCAGCAAATAAATACTAAAGTGAATTCACCAATTAAATAAATAAATTTAACAATTAAATAAATGAATTTAACAATTAAATAAATGAATTTAGCAATTAAATACTAAAATAAATTTAGCAATTAAAATGTAAGAATGAATGTAACAAATAAATGAGTACTTACATCAGCAACATCGTTAGAAGTAGAAGCAACATTTCTTGAAGATTCCATTTTTCTCAAAATATAAAGTAAAAATAAAGCTAATAGCAGAAAAAAGCTAGGCAAAAACTATCTAATAGCAGAATAAAATCTAAGGAAAGTGAAAATACGTCTATTAGAAGCAAATGTCTGAATAGAAGTGATGGATGATTGTTAAAATTACCATTTGTACAAATTAGTGACGTAGTGTTTATAGGCTCTCATTGGTTTTTAGAATCGATGACATCGAAAAAATTAGCCAATGGATCTCTTTAAAAATGACATCACACGAGTCGAACCAATTAAAATTAGTTCACGTTTTACATTAATTTCGCGTGCAGAGAGGAACGTGTGCAGACCATGATTTCACTCTTTAATCTCAGTGAGTAACTGATATTACCCTGAATCATAGATAATGTTAACCTTGGAGAAGCTCTGACTTCATATCGAGGTCACAGCACCCCTTCTACGGTTCGGGGCAGCGATAAGACGTTTCCCCACGATCGAGTCATTTCAACTTGCTACTTCATTGAATGCAGTGCATTTTTTCTCCGTTTCATTGGGACTTCGTTTCATAACTCCGTTCTTGCGTTAATTTAATTTATTAGTTCCGAGATGTTTTCTCCCGTTAGTTTGAAAGAGAATGAATTAAACGTTGATATTTTCGAAAAATTCTACAATTGTGATGAAGCGAATGAAATATTTGCAGAGTTGTTAAAACTTCCATTTCATACCATTAATGTGAAAGTCCGCGGGAAAAATTATACCCCGAAACGAATGTCATATGCTTTCGGAGATAAAGGTTTAAACTATTATTATTCGGGAACTTCCAATCCCGCACAACCATGGACTCCACTCATGCTTAAAATTAAAAATCGCGTTGAATGTGCTTCAGGAAAAAACTTTAACTATGCACTGATTAACTACTACCCCGATGGAAATTCTGGAATTGGAGCCCACAAAGACAATGAGAGCTGCTTGGATCTTCACAGCCCTATCGCATGTTTAAGCTTCGGTGCAACTCGAACCATTACTTTTACCAGGCCTCATTATCAACCAACAGACATTGCATTGCAGCATGGTAGTGCATATATTATGCACCCACCAACAAACAGACTCTTCATGCATGGAATAAAACCTGAAGTGGACGTGAAGGACCCGCGTATAAGCATCACATTCCGGAAAATTGCTACCGACTCGGAGCCTCTGCCCAAGCGGCGCCGTATGGAAGTAGAGATGGAAGCTCCCACTACTATTCAGAGACCCGTGGAGACGATCACCCCTGACCCCTTGGAGACAGCCGCCCCTGCGCCTGCAGAGATGTCAGCCCCAGCGCCCGCGGAAGTATTTACGCCCTTGGTGATGATAGCCGAGCCGAGTGCTACAAGTGAAGAGTCCCTGCCTAAGACGAGCGCCCCAGCGTCTCAACAAGAAGTAGATAGCCCCCTCCTATTTTACGAAGTCGAAATCCCTTGGGTGGAAGGAGCGACTCGAAAAATTACACCGCTGCCCCAAGAAAACTTCAAATCTACCGTGACAAATCTTGTTGGACCGCCCACAGAGTTCCAGAGAACCCCCGCTGACTTTGCTCCTATTCAGATGCTAGAAGAACTCCCCTCCGGCGACTGGCTCGAAGATTGTGTAAAGTATACTTTACAGCGTTTCGAAAGAAGAAAACTTTTCACTTTTGATCTGTTAAATGGAATTTTCTTATTTGTGATACAAGAGAGCAATGGTAATATATCTCTTGAAATTGCGGACAATTTTGCGGGTCGATATATTACTTTCACAGTGCGAGGCTTCATCGATTTTATGGAAAAGCTAATCACATTTAATTCTATATATAAAGATGCTAGTTTTGTGGCATTCAATGAGGTTTTAGTATTAAATCTTGATGGTGTATGCAAGCTTCACAACCTTATCGCTTTAGGTCCAACACTTGAATTAAATACAGATGGTCTCACCATGAATGAAGAGAGCAACAAATTTATGACTGATCATTATTCTGAAATTATGGAAAAACTCCAAGAAATTTTATTTTCTGACGTACTAACAGAAATGTTAAAAGTTTACCGATCTGATTTTCATGTACAAGAATTACCCGACGAGCAAACTCATTCGAAAATACGAGATTTTATTTTAATTGAAATGCGCGGATGCCTCAATGCAAATTACAAATGTGAGGGATGTAAAATTTCACACCCATCCCAGAGACGGCATGGATGTATATCAAAGACTTCGAGTGAAAAAATTTTTTTCGTTGATAAACATTATTTCATGACTATGGACCTCAATGAACTTGCGTTTACACTTTGTAAAAATATACATATGAATGATCAAATAATAGACAAAATCAATTGGAATTATATTATGGATTTAGCCATTGATTTGTAAGTACTTTCTTTATATATATTATTCATTCGTTATTTGTGTTCAATAAATGTATGTTTTTAGTTTTATCCATTTTCTCTGTTTTATTCAGTGTTTTAAATGAGAATGCTTTTAAAAATAATTTCAAAGTGAATAATGAGACAGATAATTTTTAAATATACATCTTTATTTATACATACTATCCCATTTTACATTGGAATTTCGCTTCCTTCTGCGAAGTTTTGGTGTAAAAACAGGTTTCACATCTTCATTTAACATATGTGTTGGAGATAATTTCAAATCCAACAAGTTTTTATTTTTCACAAAATGCTTCGGTACATACATTTCTTGCAATGAACTTAAAAAATTCATTCACCCATGGTACATGAATATATTGTTTTTTATGACTGAACATTAAATTTACTAAGTCCACAATGTTCGTATGTTCCATTTTCTGATTTTTATAAATGACTTGAAAACTAAATTAAAAAACAAATAAAATAAATATATTGGAATATATAAAACATTCTATACAAAATCGAGTTGCTGAACATATTCTAATTTCTATTATTTTTGCAAACTCTTAAACCTGTGAAAAATCTAGCGGTGTAATATGGATTAAAGGATGATTATCTATAATGTAAATATAGTCTTAGTTGATATAAATTCATTGATTTGTATTCATAGAAAACTGTAAAATGAATGTAAACCTATGTTTAAGTATAGAATAAATCACCTCTTTTCGTAAAAGTATCACTAAATATGTTTGTATAAACCTACTGATGCACATTTTCAAAGTCTTAAACTTTTCTATAATTAGCTTTGGCATAAATTTAGTAAGTTTCGGGAATTGACTTGATTGGTTCACATTAAATCTGCACTTTCTCAAGAAGAGATTTAATCAGTTCTCATTTAATCCAGTCTTTGGCATTTTAGGGGAAGAATTACAAGTGTAAAAATAAAATATGTTCAAAATTAAGAGATAGTTGATATTAATACATTATTAAGATTAAAATAGTGCTATGAGTTGATTAAAAATTGTGAAATTTAATTCTGATGGAAATAATTAATTCTCGCTAGAACATAACAGTTAAATTTAATACAATGAAAGGGGAAAAAAAAAAACATAACATTCACAGCTTTCTCGAATGGGTTTTACAACTTAAAAGTTCTGAGATGTGTGAATTTCAATATCATGAGGAAAAAATTTGCGTGTTTCATTTCAGATTCTAATTGATAATTTTCACGTATGTGAGATATTATAGTGTTTCACTGACTGTAGAAGTTAAGTCTCCGTTTGAGACTTATTTTATTCAACAGCTAGAGTCTATGAAACGTTCTCTTGGTTTGCAGATTGAATTCAATGATACAATATTTTTTTTTTAATGTATTATTCATCTAATGCAGTCTAAATTATGTGGTTATGTATTCTAAAAAACAAATTGTCTGTAGAAGTGAAGTCTCACTGCATGATACTTTTATATTTTTTCCACTTCTAGGGTCAATTTTTTCCGTTATGTGTAATTGCTTGAATATTTACAATTGTTTTGAAACGACCAAATTAAATGAACGAGTACAAAATAGTTGATGGGGTGTGATTAAAAATCACATCGGGATGGTGGTGGGACCATCAACTTGAAATTAAATTAATTTCACTTTCATCAAGTAAAATATTCAATGTCCAAAAAAAAAAAAAAAATAAGTTTTCTCTCACTAGACGGCAGCATGAGTGCTTCAACTCTTGAAATAAAAACATGTTGCCGATTCAAAAATTAATGTTACCACTCGCGAAAAACCTAAGTTGGAAATCAAAAATAACATCGGAAAACGACTAAGTCCGAAAAATAATTTCTCTCACTAGGATGCTCTTCGTAAAAAATACGTTGTCATGGAAATCATTAAATATTCTATGTTCAAAAATATTTTTTCTCTCGCTAGATAGCAGTCTTCTCAAACATCTGAAAGAGAAATATATTAACATTCAATTTAGCACTGTAGCTATCAGGTCTTCATGGCATAGTCAATTTGCGCGTTTACAATTTGACTGCCATGAAGATCTTTTGACGATGCGGGTTCGATTCCCGATCTAGGAAAGAGAAATTAAATAAAATAATTCCAAGTCCGAAAAATATATTTAAATGGATTAATTAATATTTATCTCACTAGATGGCGCCATGTGTATAAAATCAGAAAACGACCAAGTCTGAAAAAAAAATAATAATTAATATTTCTCTCACTAGGTGGCGCCATGAGCAATTCAAAAAGATTACAAGTTCGTTGTCATGGAGACCGTTGCCATTTCTCTCATAGATGGAGACTGTTGTCATGGTAACCGCTATATCACCGTTGCCATCCCCAAAAAGCTAAACTTCAGACGCAGTGTCAGAAAAACAACTCAACACGTAAAAACCCTCGTCATCTTCTACGACTTCAGGAACCCAACTACTCAACCCTACTCGGCAGGCGGAGGAGGCAGAGGAGGGGAGGCGGAGGGACCCTCCGCACTCCGCCTCCTGGGGTAGAACTGTCAATTTTATACTACTTTGGGTCATATATGATCACAACGCGATTTCAGTTTTCTATATCTTGTTAACGAACCATTTGTGTTTAATGGCATGTTTCAACTTCTATTCGTTTGATTTTTTATGTAAAATAATGCTATGAATGTGTTTTTATTCTAATTTAACCTTGAGTTTTCTGGCCACGAGACCTTTAAAGTCAGCGAAAAAAAGAGAGGATATTGCAATTTTGTCTAAGATAACTGTATAGGAAATGTAATGAAAAATTTTATGAGTTTTACAAATACACTTGCAAAAGCCATTCGTTTCAGCTCTATAACAATTGAAAATACCTCTTCAGTTATTTTATGCTTTCTTTGAAAATTAGCATATTTTTAATACAAAAGCAAAATTTTACTTAGATTGTGTCTTTATTGGTTTTCTTTGTTATCATTAAATACTGTCAGCCCCGCTTATAAGAATAAAACCTTCCGGGACCGAATATTTCCCTATAGACGCAATGTTACAGATCCCCGTTTAATCGAATAATTTCCCCGGATAATCCAATAATACTGGTCTGCTTTTTATTTTTTGATTAAAAAGTTCATTGAATTTCAAAAATAAATAAGTAAATAAGAACAATTTTTGAATTTTCAAGTTGATCTTTTATCAACGCCTTACTTTTCATCATTTTATTTTGTGCTTAAAAATATATAATAATGTATTTAATTATTTATTTTGTTTTTGTTTATTTTATTTAAAAAAACTTTTAAACAGTTCATAAATGATGTCACGCTTTTTTCCCAGATATTTGACCCCCTCCCCCCTTTGTCACAATATGTCACACTTCAGCGGACCCCCCTCCCCCCCTCTTTGTCACATGTCACGCTATGTTGCATAATGCATGATGTCACACTTCTTGTTACCCCCTCCCCTCCCCTTGTCACACTTTGTCACAATTTCACGAACCCTCCTCCCCCCCCCTCGAAGCGTGACATCATTTATGAATGATCCCTAAGCGGGGGCGACAGTAGTGTGTAAATTTGAAAAATACACGCAATATGATAATGAAGTAACTTCAGGTACGCTGGGGTCAAAACGACCCCAAGGCTCTTTAGTGCAATCAAAAAGGGAGGAACCCACAAGCTATACGAAGTTCCTAGAACTTCAAAAAAACAGGTGACATTTGGAGGTTTTAATGCTTTTCTTCTTCTTTCTTCCTTAATATTAAAGAATAAATATTCAGAGGATTTAATTAGTAACCATGCAATTTTTTTAAGCAGTGTTTTTTTGTAGTTATATACCCATAACCTTTTATTATATAGTCACTTCCTTGGGGCAAAATTCCCGCTATAATGTCGTAAATCCCTTCCGTTGAAAGAAGTTGGGTGGTAGTCTCCCACTCGCAGATTTGTTAATGGGTGCATGAGGACTTAAGACATTTGTTACATTTCAGAATATTTATATAATTTTAGTGAAATAAAAGTAGACTCGTTAGGGACTTGGATATATACGAAATAGGCTAAACATCAAATGGGAAAGTTCAGAATAGGAAGAGTTGGAATTACTGAAATATTGCGGTTTTCTCCCTCCTAAAAATTTGTGATCTTCTCTCGACATAAAGCTTAGAAGAAAGTCTCCTCATCAAAATGTAAATTTTTGTTCCTTACAAATTCAAAATAATAATACAGTAAAATTCCGTTATACCACGGAATCGGATATACCGCGGTTTCTATCATGCCCCCCCAACGTTTAAACCGCACTTTATTATTGCCATTTAAAGGTGATTCCTTATTTACCATGGTAAATAAAGCCAGCTGGAGCACATAAATATTCTAGCCAAAGAGCACATATCCCCCCACCAGACACACTAACAGGATAAAGCCCTATTGTGATAGGCGTGATGTACACCTTTTTCATGCCTTTTCTCTTTCAGCCTAGAGCATATAGCTTGATTTCAAAATGGGGTGCAATCGCCCTGACTTGTTTCTCTTGACTGATTGCGCAGCTCAGATGTGTGCATCGTGCACAGCAATTAGTGAATAAAATGGAAGCAAAGAAGAAAGAAAAATATACTATAGGGGGAAGAAAAGTTACAGGTAACTGATAAAGTTAAAAATGATGCAACAAAAGCGAGTATTATTTGGTTCCGCGTTGGGGCGGTTATGTTATAAGGAGGGTGCCCAACATGTCCCTCGACACCCGTGTTTTAACGGTATTTTACTGTACTAATATAAATGCAAATATAAATATACTACTGAAAATATTAGGTATGTAACAGACTGTTCTATTCCAAAGTAAAGGCATGTGTAATGTGTATAACAACAGCATGACATAGTTCAACGTTCAACAGGTCAAGTACTCTACCTGTTTTTTCTCTGTCACATGGGCAGCAACATTTCACACGTTCTGTATACGAAAGAGCGGAAAGTTTCTTTAAGCGTACTTGCGTGAAAATAGGTTTGATATTATTGCATGCAAAATTTGTTGACTACCTTTTGACTGGGCCACTTCGATCACAAAAGCTCAATGGGCCTCATACCGTGACCTTCGAGACTAGGAGGCCTGCTCGCTATGTCAATGAGTCATCACGTTTGGGGAGAGAGCTGCACCCTCTTGAACACATGAAGCAGAATTCGCGATGCTTCCGCATTTGAACAATTTTAATATGTGCGTGTTTCAATCTTGATGCTTTCCATAATATATTTTGAAATTTTAATATTAAAGACCAAGTAATCTTTTTTCTAATCATTTCAAAATTATAACGAAAAGAAAAAAAAATTAATATTTTGGACATTTTTTTCTTTACAAGAACATAAATATTAGATGTCATTAACTTATCAGTATTTAGGATGATTCCTTAGCAAAAAACACTCAAAAAAGTTTATTTCTTCCTCTTATTTTTATTTATTCATTCATTATTTTTTAATTAAAAGGGAAAAAAATTGATACACACAACTTTCTACCCTTCCATCGATTTAAAAAAAAAACTTACACATTACAGCTATTTTCTTTCTTGCTTTCAGTAAATGTTAATTTTTTAGGACTTACTTTTGATACATGCTTAAAATAAAATAAAACTGGTATTGTGAACTTAAGTAGTTTCAAAAGTTTAAAACAATTCCTGTTCATATAGATCAAACTTTGTTGTTGTTTTCTTTTCAAAATTGGTAATAATTAGAAATATAGTAGTAGTAGAAAGCTCATATTGAAATAAAATGACTCAAATAACATTAAAATAGAACATTTTAAAAGAACCAATTTTTAAATTAACACAGAGCAATCTAAGGGTATTTTTTAAAAGCATAACGTTTTTTTAGTTTACTTTTTTGTAAGGCTTTTTATCATTAATACTTCGTTTTTATTAGAACTTTCTACAGTTTGGTAACAAATCTCCAGCCATTATGTACCTTAAATAAAATTAAAGAGGGAAAGTTTACTAAGAAACCTTATGTACAAGTAAATATAAAAAAAAAGTTTTTAACTTGAGATTCATTGCTTCCTAAAAAAAATTAGCAACTAAACATAAAAATATAATATATATATATATAAATTATTCTGTATGAGAACAAATAAATGATTGTAGTTATATGGAAGAAAGAAATGAAAACAAATTAACTTCCAAGAGTTCTGACATTACTAATGTTCTTAGAAACAAATTCCAACCTTGAATATTGACTCACGAAATTTTTGTCACTAAACATAATTATCAATATTCTGTAATAGCTTACATTTAATAATAAAAGTTGTATTCTTCACAGCCAAAACAATTACAAAATTTATTATGATTTGCTAAAAATTTTAACAGATAATGGATGCATGAAAAGATGATGCAGCTGAAATGTTTGTTATATTTTTAAAAATATTATTAGCTGAAGCATTTTGTGGTCTGTAAATAAGTCAAAAGAAAGAACCACAGTATAAGGAATCACGAAATATATTTATTTGCTTTTTTCTTATAATACAGCATATAGATATTTTTAGACCCCGTAATAAAATTATAATACTATATTTAATTTATATATATGATGAATATATATACACCAAGCAACTTCATCAGATAATTGGATGATGAAAACAAATATTTACACTGAAATTTTGATTATCAATAAAATGAGCAAAATTAGTTCTAATAATTAAGTACTAAATGAACGTCTTGCAACTAAAACAAAAATATTTTCAGTAATATCTATGTATTGACTTATTATAGTCTTCTTCTTCATTAAAATGTCTTTCACAGACCTGAAAAGTAAATGAAATTTGTTAAACTTAAAACCTCTGCAAAATCATCTTTAATAGAAAAAAAAAAAACAACTTGAGAAAGCTACAATCAAGTTAAAACGACTAAAAGTGACAGCTGAAAAGTAATCTATCATTCAGCTAATTTTGAAAAAAAAAAAAGATTCATTAAAGACTATAAACAAGTAATAATATATATATTTTTTAAAAGTCAATTCCTACTTAGGTCAAAAACGTGTCAGCTAAACGGAAGGATTACAAAACTCGCTTTCACGTTACTTTCAGCTAGTTAATATATATGTTCGCAACATTCCATAATTATTGCCAAAGAATCAGTATTCCATGTTAGCATAAGCAGAATGGGAATCAACGAGTTCTTCTAAAGAATCAAATTTCATGTGCTAACGCTTTCTTAAAAATAGTGAAATATATCTTCAATATTTCTAATGGAATCCATTGAAATTAATGACTGTTGAATTTAATAATGAATGAATTAATATTTGAAAAAGCTGTATTAACACCAAGTGTCTTCCACTACAAGTTTTAAAAAATATTTGAACTTGAGTGGATGAATAACAAATATTTTATTAACGGTTGCAAATTTGAACAAGATATAGGGAGAGTGAAGTAAGAGTAGGAAAGGAACAATCCAACAGATTATCCTGATTACAAACATAACATCAATAAACAATAACCTAAATTGATAATATGTTAAATAACTTGTGAGACATACTTAAAAAAGTACTATCAGTTGTTGCTTCACATTGAAGATATTCAAATAGTTTTGATCCAACCTGAGTAACACGCCTTAGGGATGCTTCTGAAGTATTTTAGTATATAAATATATAAATACAAAGCATATTTTCATACTCTTAACATAACATCCCCACTAGTCATTTGTCAATTTGAGCAAAACGGTTTTTGATTAAGTTAATGACAGTAACAAATTAACATTTAAGGATTTAAAGTCAAAAATGAACAATAATCTTTAGAACTTCTTTAACGTACATTACATACTTAACTAACATTATATCTTTTTACTTAACTAACTGCTACCCGTTTTTTTATAAGAATTTTTACCTAATTTTTCAAATTTTTTAATGAGCCGTTCAGAAACAGTAAATATCGAATAAATCTTTATTGAATTTCATAAAATGTGAAGAGCAAATATTAGCTCTTACTTAACCATGCGCTCTTGCAAAATATATGTAGTTATGACATTGAATAAACTAATAAGAAGGAGTTTAATTTTCTTTCTCATTCAGCTAAATAATTATAAACAACGTTAGAGTGAAAAAAAATTTCCACCTTGTTCTAAACAAAAGATTTTTTCAAATCAAAGTTTGTTATGTGACATTTTAATCTAATCAACTAATCTGCAAAAAACATTTTTCACCTCACAAAAAACCTCGATTAGGCTTAACAGTTTTTTCAAGAAACATAACAATAATTACCAAGTATTGAAATAAAACATTTCTTACCTTTTTATGGTGATTGTGTAAACATCCTTTGAAAATCAGGAAGCTGCTAGATATCAAATTAATTTAAATGTATCACAATTAACATATTAAAGCAACATCGTGGAGCGTAAAACACTACAACGTGGTTGTAAATCCACTGCTGGAATGTAGCGTCTCACTCGTCTCGCACTCGTCCCTGTCCCCACTAGTGATGACTCCTACGCACCCTCGGCTGGGAGCCAGCAGGCCTTCTCCTCTCGGAGGTCACGCTCATACCGTGACCTTCGAGACTAGGAGGCCTGCTCGCTATGTCAATGAGTCATCACGTTTGGGGAGAGAGCTGCACCCTCTTGAACACATGAAGCAGAATTCGCGATGCTTCCGCATTTGAACAATTTTAATATGTGCGTGTTTCAATCTTGATGCTTTCCATAATATATTTTGAAATTTTAATATTAAAGACCAAGTAATCTTTTTTCTAATCATTTCAAAATTATAACGAAAAGAAAAAAAAATTAATATTTTGGACATTTTTTTCTTTACAAGAACATAAATATTAGATGTCATTAACTTATCAGTATTTAGGATGATTCCTTAGCAAAAAACACTCAAAAAAGTTTATTTCTTCCTCTTATTTTTATTTATTCATTCATTATTTTTTAATTAAAAGGGAAAAAAATTCACGCTCATACGGCCTGTGAGCCACAGGTTGAGCATGAACGGCAAAGCGACAGATTTTGAAGCAGTGCTGTGAGTATTGTGATTATTTTCGACACAAATTGGTCCCCCCCCCCCCCCAGAGCACTGTAAACTTTTCCTGCCCCCTTGGAATGGTTGACTTACATGTATGCATGTGTGTGCGTGCACTGCGGTCAACGTGAAATTGGTTATTATTAAGAATAACTTTTTATTATGAAGAATTGCCAGCAGTTATTATTAATTAAACTGATTGTTTTCTGTTACAGTTTTTAAAAGGAATTTAAATGATATTATGGAAAAATTTCCTGCATCTTAGAGAGTTCCTTCCTGCCCAGGGCACGGGCCCAGGATGCCCGTGCGATAGTCAAGGCCTGCCCCCTCCCCCCGCCACTAGTCAGTAGCAGCGGGAATCATTATTTTTCAAGTATAGAAATATAACTTCAAAAGTGAAACACTAAACTCCGACCAAAAGAAGACCATTGGTAAAATCACATCGGTTTACGAGAAAAAATGCAGTTGATATGGTAATAAACAAAATACACCTAGTTGCTATTTAACAAAACAATAATTTATAACATATAGTATACTACTACTGCTATATTACCATAATGATTTTATTATTTTACTCAATCTTTTGTTTCAACGATTTTGCTTATTTTAATGAAAAATAATGCTACTAAGTTACATTAAGTGTTAAGTTTATCTGAAATAGATTTAATATTTAGCTAAGTTCTCATACATTTGTCTAGTGGCGAACCTAATCTTTACAGGACTTTGGGCGAAATACTTTGGCATGTCCCTTATTATCATAATCGTGAACTTTTTTTAATTACAAGTCTGTAATTAAAAAATAGTTCATGGGGCCGGCGCAATTGGTCCAGGCTCATCATTTTGAAATTTTCGAGTGTGGGGGAGCAAAGGGTATATTTTCAGTACATATTACAGGTAAAAAACAGCAAAATACATAAAAACATGCATGATTTCAATTTTTCTTCTCAGGGGGGGGGGGGAGGGGGTCAAAAGTCAGGGTAATCAATTGATCGCCCAAAATGATGAGCTTTGCGCGGGGCACTGGGCTGTTGCCTGGACCTGGATCCGCCCCTGCATTTGTCTTTTAAGTCATTTGTCGGAAACTTCAGGGCATTCATCCTCCGGTGGTGAATAGAACGTTAATGTTTCTGAACATGCCAGCATGTCTTGTTCTTGTTTATTACAGCTCTCGTTTTCAATGTTCAATTTATCCAGATTTTGAGATATATTTTTCCAAAACAATTTATATTCGTTTAATTATATTTTGTCTATCGCTTTAAGACAATCATGAATCATTGTAATACCTTCATATTATTATTATTATTATTTCATTTTTTGAACAACCTGGAAAGTCGTTTAATGATTCATTATGTGAAAAACTATTTGTAGCAATAATTTTTTACTGAATGTTCATCTTTTCTCCTTAAAAGTTTCATCTTTTGTGGCTCAACATGAGAATGCTTTTCACAAAACATTTTCTATGACAAAATCCTCGCAAGTGCACGTCACTTTTCAGTTGCAGTATATATTTTGTCAGAAGAGGAATTGAAAACTATAAAATAATACTCCTGTTTAATGACATTAGAGAAAGTAATTCGTCGACTTTTCTATGTCGGTCTGAGATAAACTTCATTTCTTAGGATCTTCATTTCTTGGTTATCTTAAGTGTGCTTAATTCTGTCACAAGCTTTTGATCTTGTTTGTGTAATCCATAATTTTTGAAAGGCACAAATTCATCATATTGTTGGCTTTAACATAAGAAAAGAGTATTTGAAATTCGATGGAAGGACACTAAATATATATTTGTATCAATATCTTGTTGTTTTCTCTAACAAGCAGCGATTTCCTGAAATGTGTGTGCATATGTCTTCATGAAATGTTCCCCAAGGCTTTTAACATTGCTATTATTAAAGGGTTCCTCCATGCAAATAAGATTTGAAATCCATCCTCATTTGTTGTCAACTACAAGCAAGGTAATCGATTTACGAAACATTATCTTTGTTCAATGCATTAATTTTTAGCCTTATTGCTCGCTGCTCGGTCGATCATTTTCATAAAATTTATGCTTTTTATTTCTTTCTTCAAAAAACTGGGGAGGGCAGGGGCGGACTGGGAAGAAAATTCGGCCCGGGCATATTTCAAACAGACCGGCCCTTGGAAGGGCAGGTATTTTGTAGATTACTGGAACTAAAAATATTATCAGTAAATATGTCAATATGTATTAAAATATTAAATGTTCATGCGACAGTTATTTTTCTTATTCAGCATGGAAGTGTAATGATACGTAATACTGTATAGCAAGGCCGTAGCCAGAAATTTTTTTCGGGGGGGGGGGGGCCTTGACTTTGAAACACTTACGTTGAGGACAGTTTCAGGGAGGAATATATGCTACATTGCGAAAATTTTCGGGATTTCGGGGGGGGGGGGGCGCCCGTCACCCCCCCCCCCTCTGGATACGGCCCTGCTGTATAGGACCCCAAATTCGGAATCCCAAAAGACCCAAAATCAGGAACTTCGTCAAAAAAATCAGGAAATATTTTGCTCCGTGTTTGTTTTTTTTTTTTTTTTGGAAGTATGTCATTTTAAAAAGAAGGAAAATAAAATGCAATGAACATGTTTAAGATCAGAAATGTGCAGTTTCTAAAAAAGTTATTTCTTGATTCTCTGAAAAGGGTGCGTTTTTGCGATTAGAATTAGAGTGGTATTAATTGTTGCTTTAATTGTAAGTTAATATCATTAAATTTTGCTTTTTTATTTCTTGCTGTTCTATTACATTTATTTTTTTAAAATAAACTATAATTTTCTCGCGATACAGAACATTCGCGAAATTGAAATTCGGCGCTTCTCGCATTTTCCCGATCGTCTGATCTTTTACTGCAATTAAGTAACTAGAGAACATAAAATTATATCGGAAATTACCGGAATTCTTTTTTTTATTGTTAAGAGATTAAAATAATATTGGGAAAAGTCTAGGTTTTTCGATGTTTTGCCTTCGAATGTAAGCCTACTCCAACTTCGTTTTTTTTGTGATAACTTCATGACTTATAGGCGAGTGTATACGATAACCAAAAACAGTGGCGTAGCTAGAACCCAATTTCCGGGTCCCAATTGAGGGGGTCTTCTGGAGGAAGGTCGATTTCTCGCAGTTAATTTTACGAAAACAATTGGTCGAATTGATGGTGAAAAAAAAAATACTATAAATGGAGTTTCTAACTTGACTCATTTTAATGTGAAAATTGAAGGGAAAAAACATATTTATCAACTTAAAAGTAATCTGATTTACGTTTTTATATAATTTTCGCTTCAGACAGAATTTAACTAGAACTGAAGCTGTTTCAGGGGAAAATACAAGAGAAAAATACAGTATTATGTTAAAAATTAAACACTGATCAAGTTTACGTGTCTTGGGAAGGAAGGTGATTAATCGAACAAGACAATTTCTGAATCTCCAGTCTAAGTGAATACAATGGAAAGAATAAAACTATTAAATTAATCCAAATGTTTTAAAACATTGCTAATACAGAAAGTTAAAGGTATTATTGTTTTATTGCATATTTAACAAAAAATAAATAAATAAAAATGAAATTTTTCTTCTCATAGAACAATAGAACATAGAACTATTTTTAAGCTCAACTGATAACTTTTTTCCCATTATCATTTTTAGCCTACTTTCCCGTCAAAGTTTTAAACAAAATTAATAAAGCACGACAGACAGCTAAATGTATCGTGAAAATATCGTTAAAAATAAAGAAAAAGTTAAAATAAGTGAAGTAATTAAATAAAGACTGAAAAATGAAAAATTTGAAATTAGGCTTTTGAGAAGGAGAAAATGTGTGTCTGTCGGTCTGTCTCCCCCCCCCCCCCTCCCCCCAAAAAAACTTTTGAAGGATTTGTCCAATTCGAAATATTTTATTTTTGAATCGAAAGGGGGGGGGGGGAGATATCGGCGCGGGCATCTCATTTCTACATTTGACTTTTTGATTTGCACATTTTTTCGCTTAATTTTGAATTGTTCAAAAAATTTTAACATTAGCGCCTATGGGCAAATTATGTGAACTATGGGCGTAGGATCCAAGCTCCTATGAAGATGCTTACTGGAGGAATCTCTCAGCGTGAAAGATTTTTTGATTTGAACAACCTTTATTCATTTTCGAACAGTTCAAAAAAAAAAAAAAAATAATCTAACCCCTTCGGGGCATTTTCAATCTTATATAAATCATGTTCTAACAGACGGATTTGCTTGGAACAAACTTCATCGGAAAGATCAATATTGCCTCTCATTCAATGCACTTCCCTAAATATATTGGGTTGGAATACGTAATATGTTAATTAGCTGTTAATAGCTGCAGTCCTTTAGGGCGTTGCGCCGTGAGGCAATCGCCTCGCCGCCTTAGCCTCTTCCTCCTGCACTGCTCAAAATTTAAAACATCCCTTTTTCCGCTCTCAAAAGTTCAGACGACCGCCTAGGTTTTCTATATGAACGAGCCGGCCCTGAGAATTTCTCAAGCCAGCCCCGAGAGCTCGTCCATATAGACGACTTAGGCGGTAGCCTAAAGCGCAAAACTGATGTATTTTATTTATTTATTTATTTTCAAAATTTAAAAATAAAACATAATCATTTTTGCTCCTCAGGAAGCCGTTTAGGTTGTCTATAAGGGACCAGCCGGCCCTGAAAAATTCTGCCTCCCCCCCCCCCCTCTTGTGGCCCAACGACCAGACCCTAGAGATTTTGCCCCATTGCTGCATTGCGCTCTCTGAAGCCCGGGTTACGGCATACTTTCGGTCAACGTTTTTTTATGAACATTGTAAAAGCTGTATATATAAAAAAAGGATATTTTGCGACCGGCCCAGGTTGGACCAGGCCCACCGGGCATTTGCCCAAATGCCCGCATAGCCAGTCCGCCACTGGGGGAGGGGGTCGATTTGGTTATCTCCTTTTTTTAAACGTTGGTACATTATTATGCGTATGTATGTATTACCTATACAAAAAGTTCGCGGATGTTGGCAGTTTACCGGAAATTCTCCAATTTTAAGAAATAAAAACGCATGTTAGGCTATCTTTACTGGCAAAGCCGACCTTAAGACTTGCGGGGCCTGTTCCGATTGGGAATAATTTTGGTGGGGCACCTCGCCCGATTTGACAGTTTTGGTATACCTCTCCCAATCTTAGCGAAATATCATCAAGACCAAGGATTTCCTTTGTCGAGTTCATAATTTTGCAGAAGAATATGAAGAAATCTCTGCATCTAAAAAAGACACGTAATTTTCTTCTGTTTTTTAAAAATTGAAAATTTATTTTGAGGTACACATGCAGAAAGCTTGTAACCTTGTTAAACTTATACACTGTTCTTTTCTTCTTTATTTTTCAGATCGACCCTGTTTACTGGCATCAAAAGAAATGGATTTTCGGGCAATCGTGCGGAAATTTTTCGAATTGAAGCCCTATTTGGCCCTGTTGAAGGGGTCAACGGAAGGTGTCACAAGTAGCCGTGGAAAATTAAATTTATTATTTATTATAGTAGATTATGGAACTACTCGTAAATACAGAGCATTCGTAACAACTCATAAATAACACGAAATTCCCGTCTAAAACTGCACGACTCTACTTTCCCTTATACACTATACAACAATATCAAAATGATAATCTAGAAATCTCTCTCTTTCTTTCTCATTTAGCTTTAGTTCTTAATTTCTTCAAACACACCTTTTTCAACGGTTTATACATATTCATTCATTCATTCATTCATTCACTCACTCATTCAGAAATATCCTTACAAATTCATATCAAAAAATTTCGTGGGAGAATAATAGGCTCGTTTAGTTCTGAATGAGTTTCGTATCTTACGTGCTCTACGTCATAACATTTTGCCGATAACGTTTGAGCAAATCCGTCTGTTAGATAAGATTTATATAAGATTGAAATTTCTCCGTATAGGCGCTAATGTTAATTTTTTTTTTTAACAGTTCAAAAATTGTTCAAATAAAAAAAAACATTTCACGCTGAGCGCTCCCTCTCCATCTCTTTGAAACCCTACTTTCATTTTTATTTTTCAATCTTTATTTAATTAGTTCACTTATTTTTCACTTTTTCTTATTTTTAACGATATTTTTCTGATTTTTTTTTTATTTTGATGATTCTTTCATTCTTTTTTTTTTTTTTTACGTTTACGGGAAAGTAGGCTAAAAAGGGAAAAATAATGATAAATATAAAAAAAGAATATTCTGCAAAAGATTAAAGAAATTAACTTTTGGCTATTATTTTACAGGATGAAAAATAGAAAATATGCGAAAATACGTTCTATGAAGTCGAGATTCATCTCTTTTAATTCAATATTGGAAAAGTAGGATATTTTTAGATAATGCTAACAAGTAACAGATGATCTGCAGATGTTGAATGCAATAAACAGATAGTTCTGGGGAAATGCACGTTTCCTTTATTTTGAGGTTGGGAGTGCATTCAGCAACTGTCAATCTGCCTTCAAGCTACCGCCTTGTTGTCCAGCCAGCCAATCAAGCCTCCAACTCTTTTCTCCTTTTCGCTAGCCCCCACCCCCCTTTCCCTCAAACGAGCCCTTGGGCTCTGGCTAGCTGCCGCCAAAACCAAAGAATGTTCCACGCTTCTCGTTCTCAAGTTTCTCACCCCTTCTCCATAAACTTTATCTTTTGAGCAGGAAAAATGCGATAGAAACTTTTATTTTATCCTTTTACCCCATAGGTAGGGGAATAGGGGATAAGAAGGTAGATTGGGATAATAATGTTTACAAAGCTTTTTTTTTTTTTTTTTTTTGGTGAATTAAAGTTTTATTTTATATTAGACTATTGATGATCTGATTTCACAACTATTTAATTTGCACTATAATAACTTTCAATGTTAAAAATAAATGAACAAAAGTTGCTTTAAAATATCTCAATGTACTCCATTCAAGGCACATTGGGAAAACATTGCTTTGACTATGGGGAACAATGCGTCAAGTACTTATTCTTTCCTTTTTTTAATTACATGCAAATAAATCTTCGAGAATGTTCACACATACATGTAGGAACAATTATTTGCATGCTAAAAAAGCCGAAATTACTTGCTAGAAAGTAAGTAGAGCATATAAAAATCAATTTATTTACATGTTCATAGCAGTGATGCATCAAAACACTGAAAAATAGATAAAAGAAAAAAAATTGTCTGAGACTCCTATTGCCAGCAAAAAAAAGAGAGATAAAATAAGACATCAAAAATCCCCATTATTACTACACAAAATATCTATCTAAATATCATTTCTCTTGTGGGCTTATCCATTCATTTTTGAAAGAATTGGCTAGACCTAATATTCTAGAACACATGCAACTATTGTTTATGGTGAAAAGAAAAGATCAATTGTTTAAAGGAATATGGAATAGTACTCAAATAAAAATGTTTTTATTTGATTTTTACTAAGGAAATTATTAACAATTAATCAGTCAGCTAAGAAATATTATTCACCATGACAGAAAATGAACTTTCTTAGCTCATAATAGAGAGAGAGAGAGAGAGAGAAACAGGCTTCCATCCAAACCACTTGAAAATTAAATACAAATAAACAATGCATATCAGCTGGTGTGAAGTTATAACTTTTATTTAACACTTATCCCTTCATGTAAGTTTTCCTCATAAATGTTTTATTACGTTATTAATAAAGAATACACTTGAATTTCCTTTTAAAGCATTATTACCAGCAAAACTCAGACTTTACAGCAGGTAAGTGTATTAACCTGACATGCAATGTCAAAGTTCAACTAGAATGCTTTAAATTTTCATGCAGTTGTCCAACCATTTCCCTTTATTATTCAATCCCAAATACTTCAGATCTCGGGAAATGGAGATGGAATTTGTCCTGAAAGTAAATAAACAAATTAATAAAGTCATCATTCTTCATTTACCTACAATACCAATTGAAATTTTAGTGATCTAGAGAAATTTTAAATAAATGTGACCACTGTGACCTCATGCAGAGTCCTCAACAGTTATAATGTCAAGAAAGTTGTCTTACTTTTATCTATGAACTCTGCAGTTGAATGATTACAACATTATTTAATTACACCATTGCAAATAAACCAGGAGCTTGAATGATATTACAGCAGTGTTTCATAGTAGCTTTATATTTTTTTTAACCACAAAATTAAGAGAATAAACATTTACTATGTTGATTTATAATTCATTCTTATAAGTCGAAAGGAAGGATAGCTTTGGTGGTAGAGGAACAAAGTGAAAAATTATAAATTAAAAAAAAAATGTGGCTATTGATGTTGAATTAATAATGTAAAAACTTCAAAACTCAGAAATACAAACTCAATTTTTTTTAACAGTATACATACAGAAATTTCAAACATTTATAACACTGTACTATTCTTACATATTGTTTTAAATTATGGTATATTTCATTGATTATGTCAACCAATCGAAAGTAATTAGTTTAACAAGTAAAAGCTTTGCTCACATACAAATGCATTTAGAATTAAACTCAAAATTCTTTTGTTGGAAGATTCCTTACCAGGCTTCTTTTTACCCAAAGCTGCCTAATTAGGAGGAATAATTTTTTTCCAAAATGTAGACAATTCATTAGGTACAAAATTCAGAAAGGATTGTTCCTGCAATAGCTCTGACAATATTTAGGAGGAATAACCCATGCTTCATGCACCACATCAAGCATTAGAATGGAATAATGTTTTTCAAAAATGTAGACAATTCATTTTTTCTTTTTTTTGTTCTGAGACATTTAAATTTCTTATGCTTGTATAGAATGATAAAGTTAAAAGTGGAATGAGTGAGAGAGAATCTATATTATAAATCTAGTAATGTACCTTTTTAAAATTAAACTCGCGCCACATGCACAAGGTTTACAATTGAAATACCTAAAAGGAAGGGAATCTTCCCTCTAAGATTTGTTGTTGATTCTCCACGCGTTCATGAGTACACCCATTTTGTACACCATAGAGTCTTAAAACATAGAAAAGTAAATAAACTATCTAAGGGACCGTTCATAAATGATGTCAAGTTCTTTTTCCGATATATTTGACCCCTTCCCCATTTTGTCACATGTCACGCTTTGTTGTATAAGCCTGATGTCACACTTCTTTGTTACTCTCTTCCCTCCCCTTATCACACTTTGTCACAATTTCACGACCCCTCCCCTCCCTCCCTCGATTCATTCCCTCCCTTCATTTTGGGGAGTTATCTTTTTTGGGGGGACTTTGTACCTATTAGTATGCACCATCTTACTTAGGGGTTGGCACCCATGTATTGTCAGTTACAAGTTTTAAAAATAATCTTGATAACTCTGAACTGCATATAATGAAGCGTTTTAAGTAATTATTTTTAATTTCTCATATATTGTACTTAATTGTAATATTTGAAAATATTTCCCCTTGATTGTTTATTTTATTGAATCTTTTTATTTTACAAAGGCCTAATCTTTGACCTTTCTTACTTAATATTTTAGGATTTTATTCTAAATATTTAACTAGTGTAATTGCTTTAGATGAGACCAGCCAAAAAAAAAAGTCATTATATATAAAAGTATAGGTATGTATGAAAAGTTGTATCTTAACGAGCAGCTTCAAAGTCTGCATGTATTACTACCAAAAAACGATATTTTTATTTTTTCCTCTGTGTTAAAAACGTTTTAATGGCAAATACATAACCCTGCAACGTATTTTGATAGTTACTTTTGCCCTCAACACTTAAATGTTTATCTTTCTTGAAATTCAAGCCTTTAATAACGATGATATTGCAATGGTTGGACATTTAAATCCTCGCTTTTAAGTACATGCTAACAGCGCCAATTGACTGAAGTGGCAGAAAATGTAAGTTCTGCTTGCACGCACTTTTTCGCCCGTTTGGACAGCCGCTATATGATCGCAGGCGGCCATGGCTAAACAGATGACTTCTCGTTTAAAGCCGGATTCACACATACAACCGACGGACGGACGGACAAAATTCGTCCGTGACGGAGAAACGTGAGTTCAATTCACACTACAAAGGTTCTGCGACGGGCCGTGGGTTTCAGCCAATGATTGCAAGGCGTAAGCTCTCTACATGAGCCAATAATGGGGTGCCTTCGTCATTTGACGGCTCTGTATTTAGACATCGATTTCAGAAGCAGACGACGCATTTAATAAACTCGAATTTTCATTCAGTTTCAGCAGCGATTTCATTTCATAAAAGTGTCGGGCAGAGATAAATGTTTGTTTAATTTTGAAAAAGAAAATTCTGATTATTTTTAACAAACATAAATAATATCATTACTTCAGCGGTCTTATCAATGAGCTTCGTAAATGAAAATACATAAATTGTAAGTTTTGCACACAGCAATAAGCTTACATTTTCGCAGAAATATTAAGCGTTTTACTAAAGGTAACACACATAATATAAATTCCAGGATTAGGATTAAGCAAAGAGTAAAAGATGTTAGATTCATATGCGAGCGTTGGTGCAATTAATTGTAAATAGATATTCAGAAATGATATTGATTTTGTCAGGCGAAAATGATACGCAAATCCTTTTCGTTCTTGTTTTAAAATCAATGCTAAGAAGAAATTTAAATTTTCTGTTTAGGAAAAAAAATTACATATCTAACAATTACTTTTTTAAAAAGATCAGATCTAGAAATTACAAGATAAAATTGAATTGTTTTTATTTGCACTAGAATTTAATATTTCTTCAAAATGAGCTGTAAATCACTTTATATAATCAAGGAAGTGTGGCATTATTATAACACTTAAATTGCATGTTAGCTTTCCTATTTTTCTCCTAATAAATTGCAAACATGAGACAACTGTTAGAAATCCTAAAAAAACGCAGTTTACTAAATTGTGACCCCGCTAACTGTAAAAAGCATTTCTAAAATAAGAATATTGTTCCTTGCATTTTGAAACCTGTACAGTAACTACAAAGAGTATAACATATAGATGATACTTTTGCCAATGCGTAAAAAATTGTGCTTTTAACACTAAACATTAATAAGAAATGCAAAATGCTTTTATAAAAGTAATATGCTTATGCTAATAGATTCAAATCTCAGAAGAAAAACATTGTCTTTTTATTTTCTTCTTTCAAATAACTCAAAAGTTTGCACACTAATTCGGTACTCACACATTAAAGTCACAAAACAAAATTTTGAAGGAAGAATTTATTGAAGTACTTAATTGTAATACTGAAATCAAAGAACATTACAAAATTTTGATCATTCATAAGTACATATATCAATAATTTGAAGACAATAATGAGCAGAAGTACAATTTCAATATTTCAGCCTGAACAAGTCATCTGTCTTTCCATAACATCTGTAAAAAAGAAAAAAAACAGTTAATACTGTGACGTAATCTTTACAAATATAACATATGCAAAAAACATTTTCCACCAAGTTGTTTTCTAGGAATTAAAAAACAGTATTGGAAATATAATTTAAATTCGGTTGCACATGAATTATTAATTTGGCCACAATTTCCAATGAATGAACATGATGATTTGTGAATTTTACAAAAGAAAACTTTGCAAATGTAGTTTTAAGATACAATCACTTTTAGAGTAAGAATTTAAGAACAATTCTAACAAAGTAACTGACTCCATGGCGCAACAGCCCAATAGGGACCATGACCTACCGTGCCCATCCCAACTTTTGAGACCAAGGGCCCTAGAATGCAGAAGCAGATGTTCCGGTCAAGTAATGACCTGACGCAGAATCCCCAGTGTTAGTTCCCAAGTGTGTTTGGTCCTCATTTTATCCACCCCACTGGAGCGATAAAAGGCTGAGTAATCCCTGCCCAACCCGGGAGTCGAACCCCAGACCCGTGGCATGGAAGCACAAAAGGCTTACCACTCAGCCTCCATTATCATCCCAATGAACAATTTGTTAATTACAAGTCGATAATAATGAGCCGGTGCTGTGATGTCACCCGGGTTGCCCGGCCAAAGATTTGCCCCTAGTTTTGACAATTTATGTTACAAATACACATGTATTATTGAGACCTATATATGGAATGTATGAATTACAATAGTGTCAATTTTTTAGTCTTGCTTTTGCTTTTGGTATAGTTTTCCACTTTCTTGTGCTATGCAATAAATGTGTATTATCAGTCTACAACTATATGAAATAATACAAGTAAATTTTTGTTCATGAAGCATGCAAAACTGAAGATATGTATATGATTCAAACTGACAATATTGATCATGTGATACGCATAAGATTAAAAAATAAGTAACAATGCAAGAACATAATAAATAACACAAGCATTAAGTAATTATGATTTAATGTAACTATATTAAAACTCTCTAGTCTAGGGATAAAATTGGTTTAGATGTGAAGTTAAGGGCCAATACTCATTAAAAAATGTGCAAGAAAAATATAGAACAAAGAATATTATGTTATTTCATCACAATTTTTGCAGAAACTGAACCAAAAACAATTCTCCCCAACTACAAGTCTAAAAATGTACTTACATGTATAAAAATACTGAGTAGATGTACCAAATGGTCAGTTGTGCATCTTTAATCAAAAAACAGCAACCTACAGCAATGCCCGTGTCCAAAAAAGTTATTTCCCACGTAAAAAAAGCTGTAAAAAAAGACAAATGTTAAAAAAGCATGTTGATGATCGTACGATGAAGCACCACACACAGCAAGTAATTTACGAGTATTCTGGTATTTATCAGCAGTAGTGCATAGTGCTGGAAAAAAACTTGGGGAATGCTTATAGATACAAGCATAAGTTATCGACATCAAAAGCTCTAAGGGGATGCTTGAGTTAAAAATTTTTAAAAAAAAGGGAGGAGAAAAGGGCGTTTTAAAGTAAATATATGGGGGTACACCATCCTCTTTCGATCACACCTGTGGTTATAGAGACACTGATCGATACAATTGTTATTAACATGAATTCATTAGTTGAGGTGTTAGTTAATATTCTGATACGATAAAACTAAATATTAGATGCCCTTTTATTACATTTGATTTGGCAATGTTTCCAAGTCTGGGTAGCATGGACCCTATAAGTAGGTTTACCCAACAGGTCTAAACCAGAACAAATTAGTGATCAACTTGTTACTATTAAATTTTGATGTCGTTAAAGTTTACATTGATTTTGAAGAAGCAACTCAGGTACTCAGGCTTGCCTGCATGTAACCTCAGCTTGTTTATTGTAGAAACTATGTTTTAATACCAGTAAAGAAACGCATATAAATTAAAACTTTTTAAACATTTAAGTAGAAAACTAAATTTAAATGCAAATTTTCTTCACAGTCTGACATGAAATCACCTCCACAAATAACAATGTTAATAAAAATGATATGTAAACAAAACAAATCAGTTGACAGAGTAATCTTTTAACCTGTAAATTATGAACTGAAAGTAATCTTTCATACAATGGATCTGACTTGTTGATGAAGTTATGTCAATGAGTTCAACTGACAGCTAACTAGTTATGTTTATGATATCGGTTATGATAGAAGATGGTAAGAAACAAATTTTAAACGCAGTATGCGTATTACAACATAAAATAGCACATTACTCTTAATGCTTTAATATAAGTGCTGCACAGAAATAGCAATAATTATAAATCACTCACTTGGGCTGCGTTTCCAAATAAACACGACAGACAAAACATGGCCGAAGCTCTCTCCTCTTGCTTCATAATGATTGGCCAAGCAATTCGTCTATGACGGACAATATCAAATGGATTTGATATTGTCCGTCGACGGACATTCCTGTTCGGTAACCATAACAACGAGGTGAAGCCACGTTTTTTCCGTCGGATTTCGTCCGTCCGTGGCGCTGTGTGAATCCAGCTTAATCCGCTACTACTAGATGGCAGAAATTTTACAGCAATCATATTTTTACACGTGTTTCGAATGTTTTCGTACTCGTGCTGCCATCTATCTCTCTCTCTCTCTCTACAATCAAAACTTTCTAAATGATTTGATTTCTTATGAAACCACATGCACATTTAAAACAAAGAACATGATCATTGAAGATTTAACCAACGTTTTGACATAAGCTACGGCATGGTTGAAAAGAGTAACTTCCCACGTTATTAAAAGCATATGATTTAAAGAACGAAACTTACTAAAAGCTTATTACCTGTTATAAACTAAAATAGAAAACTCAAACAGTCCTTTCTGTTTTTTCCTTGGTAGGAAGCAAAAGCTGTACTGATTATAATGCAGCTTCGTAAAAGAGACATTCCAAAATAATATTACTTTTTTGACAAATTATGTATCATTGAAAACACGATTTTCATTATTTTGATTAGCAAAATAAAAATATGAGCTTATTTGACGATTGATGTCATCTGAACCCCACCATCGCAAATACTATAATTTTGGAGTAGAGCAATAGGGAAGTTTCCACCTACAGAATCTTCCTATTTTGATGCTTAGATATTGTTAAGACAGTTATAAAATTCAAGAATTCACCCATGCCGAACAAAGAAAATTGAACATTGACTTTTAATTAATTTTTAAAAATCCCATCCACAAAAAACGAGGCGGAGCTTAATACGTCACTGTCTGACGTCAGCGGGCACCTCGCACCTTGAACGGCTTCGAACTCCTCGTATTTTGCAGCGTTCATTCAACGATTCATTTAACTAAACGTGCGTCCATTTAATTAAACTACTGTCTATTTTTTATATTTTTCTTATTCATCATGGACTGTAGGATCCCTTTTAGACAAAAAGGTTTTTGATTACCCATTTCCGAGTTAAAATTCGTTTTATTTATTCAGTTACGTGTATTTTTGTTGCTTGGCGACTTTTTGGTAATGTTTTGCTAACCCCAGTGAAGTTCATCATGCTATTTAGTGTAGTGCATATTACTTAGCTTATCGCTTTCTTGGCAATGAATCTTATATTTTTGAAATGAAGAATATTATTATGCTACAAAGGATTTCCGATGTTTAATTTTTTTTACTTAAAGAAAATTCCGTTTTTTTACTTGCGGTTCAAGTGTGGAACTCAAAAAAAAACCATTGGTGAGGTTTTTGAATTGATTATGTGTTTCCTTTTCATGTGAAAAAACACCTGCAAACAATGGCGTAGCTGGACCTGGATTTCGGGGGGGGGGGAGGGGGGTTCTTCGGGAGAAGTCTGCTAATTTCATTGTTTTCCAAGAAAAATTGGTCCAATTCTAAATCTTTACCATTTCAGGGGGGATTAGGTTATTCCCAAAACCACCCCCTTATCTACGCCAGTGCCTGCAAATTAGCATAGAAAAAGCGTTAAGCCAAACGATGTTGCAACTTTTATTGACTTTAAAATGCAGGTAGTGCAGTTAAATGCCATACAGAATCTTTTAAATTTCATTTCCCAATCGTAGTATATCATGTTTAATTTTATATTTTTCTGTTTAAGTCTGGAATCCCTTAAAATGCTTTCAAAAATTTCTTTTAAAAAGGGTTATAAATATTATATTTAAATTCATTCTATTATTTTGAAAAATACTTCAGTCCTTGTTTAATCTTTCAAAAATTATACAGAGAAATGGCTGTTCATAAATGATGTCACACTTTTTTCCCATATATTTGACCCCCTTCCCCCCCCCCTTTGTCACAATGTCACACTTCAGCGGGGCCCCTCCCCCCCTTTATCACATGTCACGCTATGTTGCATAACGCATGATGCCATACTTCTTGTTACCCCCTCCCCTCCCTTGTCACACTGTTTTCACAATTTCAAGAATCCCCCTCCCCCTCGAAGCGTGACATCATTTATGAATGATCCCGAAGGTAATTATGATATTTTTGATAAATAGCTCTTGCAGAGAAGAATATATATGGTGATTCAGCTGTTGGGTATGTAGAACTAAAAAGGACAGCAGGAATTAGCACAGTCAAAAGTCGTGTATGTCCTGGGCACAAATTAAAGAGCCCTAACCAAGTTGTTATGGTAGTCAAAGAAGCAAAAAAATAAAATTGAATCAGCTGAGCGTTGCACTGCTGCCAAAGAATAATGTGTATTTCCTACTTGCAATAATACAAATTTCAATTTACATAAATTTTTCGATCTCTTGGATCAAGTTATTTATGTATACTTTCATTACTTTTTAATGTAATTTTATCCCTTGAACAGGAAAATTTTCTTTCTCGTTATCGATAACTCAAAATATTTTCTACACTCCAAGGCCGTATCCAGAAGCGGGAAAGGGGGTTTCCCGAAAATGTTCGCAATGAAGCATATATTCCTCCCTGAAACTTTTCTTAACACAAGTGTGTCCAAGTTACCCCCCCCCCCCCCCCGCCCCCCGAAAAAAAATTCTGGATATGGCTTTGCTGCACTCAAATTATTTCTTTCCGGTTCTGTTTTGTTTCCATTGTATTGTAATTAATCAGCTCGTGTTGTTCTTACACTAATATCATTTAAATTTTAAGATAAAAATAATCCTAAGGGCCTTAATTATGCCATTTTTCTGTTATATGTATTATATATATGTATATATATTTATTTATTTATTTGTGTTTTGAAAACTATTAGGCACGAACGAAATGTAAACCGGTACTGTAATTTTTAAGTAGATATGTTGTTATGTCTTAGTTGTACTTACAGAAATGATCTTCACAGCAATGAAAATTCGACTTCATAGAAACATCGCTTCTGCATTTAAATAGCCACGCTTTTTGAACTTTAGTTAGGGTCCCTTGGAACATTAATGAAGCGTTTGCCTGTAGTTTTTTTAGTCGTTGATGTGCATCCAGGTACAAAACAATACTTGTAATTAGTATTTGACATATTGATCGAACGCAAATGTAAGAAAGAGCACAACGACAAAAGTGTAACAAAAAGAAACAAGAAATCCCCCGTTTTATATATATATTCAGAAAGAATATCTTGTATCCACATAAAATGCTTCAATTTAGCAACTAATAAATTAATAATAATAGATTCTGTTCTACGAATTCATTCTAAAAAAAAATTTTACGCATGAATATTTAATTTAATATATAATTTTAATAGTTTATCTTTTAATTATCCCCCCCCTGCACAGAAAAAACGCCAAATAAAGCGCCCTTTTTATATTTAGTTTATCAAAAATCAACGGTGCAGCAAAACATTTGCTGGAAAAAACGCAAATTAAATCCCCGGGACTCGAACACGGTTGAACGATGTACAAGCTTTCTTCCCTAACCATTCGGCCATCTTCACTGCGTTAAGAGGGGTCTATGTATCAATAATGTTCTTTCCAACAGGTAAACTTCATTATAGTTGAGATTTTAGTTTTAATTACATCCAAACTCATTTTTGGCTAAATTTATTGTATATTGGCGGAATTCATTTTATTTTCTGCAACAATTAAAACATAAACAAGCTTCAGAAGCTCAAATTATGCGTTCGCTCATTCGCAAACAGTTCGGCAATCCGATGTATCCAATTTTTGATTTACGTGTGTATGCGTTTTATTTAGTAACCACTGCTTAGGCCACTGTTTTTTAATTCTTTTTTTATATACATGCAGATTTGAACTTGTAAATCTTTTTATCCAAATAGATGAGCTCCAAACGGCTTCGCTCCACATGGCTCGCTTGTGAATTGCAGGTTTTACGCTCGCCAAGCTATATACGTCATCCAACCTGTGACGCAAATCATGCCCGATGCGCAGAAAGTTTTTTTCGGGATCCCTGACTGCGCATGAATTTAAAAAATTATTTAAAAAATAAACACTAATCGTATAACAATATTGCCCTAACCAAGCACTGGCTCCCCATCTATACTATATATTTTTCTCTGTCGAGGAAAATCTATAGTTTGGGGAGTCGGTGCTTATTTAGGGTTCCCTTCATTGCCGGTTAGCTACCACTTCTTTGTTCGCGAGAAGAATATCTCCAGTTGTAACTTTAAGATTAAAGCAGTTTTAATTTTGAACTTTTTCTTTTACATGCTTTGTTGTGTTGCACTACATATATTTAGCTTTTCACAGTTTTAGCATTTTTATTCGCAGAACTTTAACATTTTTGATTAAGATTTCAGTTGATGAATCTATGGTTTTGATACTTTATACTTGTTATTTGTTCATTTTTATGATGTTTTAACATTTCGTGCTCAATAATTTTATGAGTTCAGTCTAAGTTTTAGTCGACAGATCTAAATTTTGTTACGTTTTGTATTTAATATTTTAATATTTTTGTGCTGCTTTAATATATTATACTTAGTATTTTTACATCTTCATTGCAGGTTTTAGTAGATAAAGTTAAGTTTTAACATTTTGAAAAATGCATAACACTTTTACTTTGCAAATTTCCGTACTATTATTTTTTCGTTCTAAGTTTCTCTGAATGTATTTAAGTTTTGTCATTGAAGTCAATTTGTCATTTAAGTTTGAAGTTAGCACTCTCTCATGCATTATTGCTTCTTATTGTGTATTTTTTAATATTTCACAGTATTAGCATTTTGTTCTTCGAACTTTTACATTTTTGTGATTAAGATTACTCTAAACAAATCTACGTTTTGATGGTGAATCTATGTTTTCAAGTTTTATTTGATAACTCCAAATTTTTTATGTTTTTTTTTTATTTTATGCTTTTACATTTTATGTGTTGCTTTAGTATATTATACTTAGTATTTTTATGCCTTCATTCTACACTTTTTTACCTTCCGTTTTAACATTTTGCTAATGTATAATACATGTATTTTTTAAATATTCGAACTTTTACGTTTTTTGTTCTAAGTTTTTCTGGATCAATTTAAGTTTTGGTGTTTTGTACTTAGTATTTTTACTTTTCTAATCCAATTTCTAGTAGATGAAATTACGTTTTTTGGAGTTTTGCAAGTGCATACCACTTTTATTTTGAAAATTTTCGTAGTTTTACATTTTTGTTCTAAGTTTTTCCGGATGAAATTAGGTTTTGAAGCTTTATAGTTGTATAATTGGTCCTCTTTCATACTTTATTGTTTTTTTTTTTTTTTTTTTTTTTACTGTGTTTCTTTACTTTTTCAGTTTTAGCATTTTGTTCTTCGAAATTATACAACTTTGATTAAGATTTCTGTAGAGAAATTATATGTTTTAATGTTGAATCTATGTTTTGGAGTTTTAGTAGATAACTTTGAATTTTTTATGTTTAGTAATTTGTACTTTTACAATTTGCGTTGCTTCAGTATATTATACTTAGTATTTTTATATCTTCATAGTACTTTAACATTTTCGTTATGTTTTTACTAAACAAATGTATATTTGACGTTCTGTGTTTGGTACTTTTACATTTTCTATACTAAGTTTTACTAGATGAATCTAAGTTTTGATGTTTTGTACGTAGTACTTTTACATTTTAGTGTTGCTTTAATATATTATACTTAATATTTTTACATCTTCATTCCATGTTTTAGTTAAAGTTTTCACATTCGTACACAGTACTTTTTACATTTTGCAAGTGCATTTCAATGTACAAATCTATGTTTTGATACTTTATACTTGTTATTTAGACATTTTTATGATGTTTTAACATTTCGTACTTAGTAATTTCACTCAACTTCAGTCTAAGTTTTAGAAGATAACTCTAACTTTTTTTACGTTTTGTATTTTGTACTCTTAAATTTTTTACATTTATAGAATGTTTGAACATTTTGTACTCATATTTTTTACGATTTTAGTTTGAATTTTTGTAGATCCATCTGAATTTTTTAACTTTCGTACTTAAACTTTTACATTTTCGTACAAAGTTTCACTTCATGAATACGTTATATACTTAGAATTTTTACATTTTCATGTTGCTTTAATATTTCATACTTAGTACATTTGGCTCAATTACATTGTCATTCTAAGTTTTAATAGATAAATTAGAGTTTTAACATTTTGTACGTAGTAATTTTTACATTTTTGCATTAAGTTTTAACATTTTGCAAGTGTATAACACTTTTCTTTTGAAAAGTTCCTTACTTTTACATCTTTGTTTTGAGTTTTTCTGGGTGAATTTGAGTTTTGCAGCTTTATACTTAGCATTTTTACATGTTTTTTTGTTTTGTACTGCGTGTTTTTAATTTTTCAGAGTTTTAGGATTTTGTTGTTAGAATTTTTACATTTTTGATTAATATTTCAGGAGTCAAATCTATGTTTTGTTGCTTTATACTTGTCATTTTGACATTTTTATGATGTTTTAACAGTTTATACTTAGTAATTTTACGACTTCATTCTAAGTTTTCGTAGAGAAATCATTTTTTACGTTTTGAAGTTTTAATAACTTGCGAATGCTTAACACTTTTGTTTTGTAAACTTCAGTAATTTTACATTTCCGCTCTAAGTTTTTTTAGACGAATTGGAAATTATATGGTTTATCAAAAATTTTAGTTCTAAGTTTTGACCGTTTGTATGTAGTATTTTTTCTTTTTCTTTTTTTTAAATTTTTATGATACATTGTTTTAATATCTTAATCTATGTTTGATGTTTTGTCTTTTGCACTTTAACATTTTCATTTTGCTTTTATCAAATTAGTGTATATTTGAGGTTCTATCCTTAGTACTTTTACATTTTTATACTAAGTTTTACTAGATGAATCTAAGTTTTGATGTTTTGTACGTTGTACTTTTACATTTTAGTGTTGCTTTAAGATATTATACTTAATATTTTTACATCTTCGTTTCATGCTTTAGTTAAAGTTTTAACATTAGTACACAGTACTTTTTACATTTTGCAAGTGCATAACACTTTTATTTTTTGAAAATTTTCGTAGTTTTACATTATTCGTTCTAAGTTTTACTAGATGACTCTAAGTTTTGATGTTTTGCGCGCAGTACTTTGACTTTTCTTATGGAGTTTTTAGCAGGTTAATATAAGTTTTGCATTGGTAGTAGTAGTTGGAAGCTATGTTTCTTTATTTCAGTTAGTAATGCAAGTCTTTGAGTATAACGTTTCTAACTTTTTTTATATTCTGTACTTTATGTACTTTATGTTGCTACGATTTTAACCAATTCTATATTTAACTTGAACTCTGTATAAAGTTGTTTGCAATCTTAGTTTCAAAGTAAAGATTTCAATTTTGTAAGTAAGTAATAGACTTTTTCAAAACACGGAATTTGTAATGTAAATAGCTTGAAAGTTTTCTTTGTACTTTAGTAATAAACCTTTTCAATGTGGGAAAGACGGCGTTGCAAATAGTTTTGATAAATATTTTTCTCGGTTGTATATCATAAACCCTATGTAAATTATAAAAATTGTGTTAAAGATTGAGTTTTGAAAATAAATAACTTCTTGAATAAATGAGATGTTCGTTAAATGTTAAAGAGTAAGTTTTGAAAGTCTTTGAATAGATGAAATGTTCGTTTAATATGTTATGTGCTTAATTATAATATTAAAGGTGTGAATAAAGTAAAGATTTCAAGTTTGTATGTTAGTAATAGACTTTTTCAAAACATGAAATTTGCAGCGAAAATAGCTTGAAAGTTTTCTTTGAACTTTGCTAATAAACCTTTTCAATGTATGAAACTCGTATTGGAAATAGTTTTGTTAAATATTTTTATCGGTCGTATTACTCTGTGAAAATCTTAAAAATTGTGTTAAACACTGAGTTTTGAAAATAAATATTGAATATATGAAACGTTCGTTAAATGTTTAAGAGTAAGTTTTGAAAGTCATTGAATAGATGAAATGTCCGCTTAATGTGTTATATGCTTGATTATAATATTAAAGGTGTGAATAACATAAAGATTCCAAGTTTGTATATTAGTAATAGACTTTTTCAAAACATGAAATTTGCAGCGTAAATAGCTTTAAAGTTTTCTTCGAACTTTGGTAATAAACCTTTACAATGTATGAAACTCCTGTTGGAAATAGATTTGTTAAATATTTTTCTCGGTTGTATATCATAAAATCTTTGTAAATCATAAGTTCTGTGTGAACCGTAAAAAAAAAAAAAATATATATGTTAAAGATCGAGTTTTTGAAAATAAATAACTTCTTGAATAGATGAAACGTTCGTTAAATGTTAAAGAGTAAGTTTTGAAGGTCTTTGAATAGATGAAATGTTCGTTTAATGTATTGAATAGCTTGATTATAATACTAAAGGTAAAAAATTCTTCACTCGGAAGTAATGAATTGAAGGATTATATCTAGGAAAAAATGCTCGCTTAATGAAAACTGTCTGAGTTTGGTGAGTTAAATACATAGGTTTCCGTAAAAGTAATTAAATTTATACATATGTATGTAGTTGTGTGTATGAAATATTTTTAAAAGGTCTGAGAAATCCACATCGAAAGCTACTGGCTGTGTCCTTGTGAAAGATAAACCTGGTATGAATCACTGCTTGATTGGGGTGGCCTATGAGCTATGCCTTATCTCCGTCAGCTGATAAGAGCCTGAAGAGTCATTTCTACGTTGCGGTTTGGACGAGGAAGACGCATGCTTTTCCTTCTCTGTAAGTATATGATGTTTTATATAATTTGTATTTCGACTTTAGTAGTTTTATTTCTAAGATTGCAGTCTGTTAAAATTAGTTTCATGTAACTTTGAATAAGGGAAATATAGCTATATTGCATGAAAAAATTCTTCGATTTTCAACGTGTGAATGATATTATTTTAAGTGCATTCTCTCTGTGTTCATTCACTAAGTGTACTGTTAGATGTTGTATAGTTAGGTTATGCTCGTGTATAGGATAACTGAAAATTCGCAACGATTGCTTTGCTTAGTAGGAAGTGGTAAAATTGTCCTTTATTTCTAAGAGACTTTTTTAGCATTCATTCTTCCAAGTTCTGATAATGGATGTTATTCATTATTTTTAATGATAGAAGTTTCAACAGATGTTACATCTCGTGTGTGTGTGTTTTTTATGTCTTTGAGTATAATATTTCTAACTTTCTTTTTTATTTTCTGTAGTTTATGTAGCAATGATTTTAAGCATTACCGTATTTAAATTAAGTTGTATTCATGTGATCTTAGTTTCAAAGACTCTAAGTTTGTATGTAAGTAATAGACTTTTTCAATGCATGAAATTTGCGGTGTGAACAGTTTTAAAGTTTCTTCGTGTTTAAGTAATAAACTTTTTCAGTGTGTGAAAATCGTGTTGTAAATAGTTATGTTAAATATTTTTCTCAATTGTAGGTACATCATAAAATCTTTGTAAATTATGAGTTCTGTGTAAATCCTAAAAATAAATAACTCTTTGAATGAATGAAAAATTCGTTAAATGTTAAAGACAAAGTTTTGAAACTCTTTTGAATAGGTGAAATGTTCGTTAAAAGTATCGTATTGTACGTCAATCGGGTTATTGAGTTGCTTCACAGTTACAAATTTAGCAATATTCTCTTGAGTATTTTTAAAGTTTCTTTAATCATGATGTATATGACTACAATAATCTCGTAGATTGTATTCGCTTGAAACGTTAAAATGTGTAAGAAAAAATCTAAGCGGTATAATATTGATTAAAGGATGATTATCTAATGTAAATATATTCTTAGTTAATATAAATACATTGATTTGTACTCATGGAAAACAGTAAAAATGGGTGTAAACCTGTATAAGTATAGAAGAAATCGTCGCTTTTTTGTAAAATTATTGTTAAATTAGCATGTTTAAACCTATTGTTGTTCATTTTCTAAGTTCCAAATATTTCAATAAACCCTTTAATTGATTTGAATTTAGTAAATTACGAGGATCGATTGGATTGATTTTTATTAAGTCTTTACCTTTTCAAGAAGCTAATTGTTTGGTTTTCATTTAATTGTCTTTAATACTTTAGGGAAAAAGTTTTTAAAAAAATTTCTAAGTCTTAAACATTTCAAAATTAACTTTGACTTAAATTTTGTAAATTCCGAGGATTGATTTGATTGGTTTACATTAAGTCTGCCTCAAGAAGCTATTTGATTGGTTCACAATTAATTCTGTGTTTGATATTTTAGGGGAAAAAATTACAAATGTAAAAATGAAATATGCTTAAAATTAAAAGATAGTTGTTTATTACACTTTATTGAGATGATTTTAAAATTAAATTAATGTTAGGAGTTGATTAAAAATTGTGAAATTTAATTCTGATGGAAATAATTATTATCGCTTTAACACGACAGTTAAATCCTCTGGGAAAAAAAATACATTTAGTATGGCCAATGATCTACTTTTAAATAATTGATTCATTTAAAATTTTGTGCTCTGTTAGAGATTTCGTTTCAGGAATTTAGAATAAGTGGTATCGATTTGTGAGTATATTTATGTTTAAGTATCCTAAAAACAATTGACTGTAGAAGTGAAGTTTCACTGCATGATACTTATATTTTTTCCACTTCTAGGGTCAATTTTTTTTACCGTTATGTTTAATTGCTTGAATATTTACAATTGTTTTGAAATGATTGAATTAAATAAACATGTACAAAATAGTTGATTGGGGTGTGTGATGTAAGTCACATCGTGATGGTGGTGGGATCATCAACTTAAAAATTAAATTAATTTTCACTTTCAGAAGTAATTGAGTAAAATATTCTATGTCTAAAAATAATTTCTCTCACTGGATGATAGCTTCAGCGTTTTAACTCTTGAAATTAAAAGTAAAAACATGTTACCAATTAAAAAACAATAAATTAATGTTACCACTCGCGAAAAACCAAAGTTGGAAATTAAAAATAACATATCTGATAAAATGTTAAGTGCATGCAGAAGAATAGTTATGTTTGAAAGAAAACCCTTCCCATACTATAATACTAATATACCTATAATACTAATAATGATAACATAGCTATGCCATTAATGTTTTGAAAAGTGATAATTATGTGTTTAATTAACAAATCAAATTGCAAATTTTTGCAACGATAGAAATAAACACTACGGCTAACCCTGTTGGCATTACTTAAATACGCAAAATTTCGGTATATCTACAAGAACAAGCAAAACAGTAATGCAAATAAGTACTTACAGAACAGAAAGCAATTATTTAACAAAAGAATAGTTTACATACAATATAATCTATAATTTATTTACTTACTCTTGACTTTTCAGTTGGCTTTCAAAACTGTTGGGCCTCTAGGAAAGTGACTCCGCTGCCGGCTGGTCGGATCTCGAGTGAAAAATACTCCGCTGCCGGCTGGTCATGTGACCTGTGACACCACGTGACTCTCCATTGTTCTCTTCCGCGTACGGCATTTCTTACCTAGGTGAGGCATAGCGAAGGATGGTAAGACTGTTTCATTATACTTTTTTTTCTTTTTTAAATTTATATGTGCTTTTTTCAATGTTTAATCCGAAAAAACTTTCGACTGTCGTACAGACTTAACTTGTATGTTATCATTTTTTTATTGAAATATTATTCTTTTAATAAAAAATGTTATGTTTTCAGGTGCTTATGGGTTACGGCCAGTCTGATTTCAATGTCACTGAAATGCTACAAGAGCTACGAGGAAAATATTTCAATTAAAATGGGAAAATGTCAAAAGTGAATGAGGCGAAGTAAGTTATTTTCATTATAATTTTAGTAAAGTAATGTTTAGATTTCAGCAAGGCCCTATCCAGAGGGGGCCTCCTGCCCCCCCCCCCGAAATTTTTCGCAATTAAGCATATATTTCTCCCTGAAACTTTCCTCAACATAAGTTTCAAAGTCGCCCCCCCCCCCTAAAAATTTTTTTATAGGCTACGGCCTTGAGTGAAGCTAGAACAAGCCGAGGATAGTATAGTCATTGTTTGATAGCTTAATTTTAATGTATGTGCCTTTTCAAATGCTTATTGTGAGAAAAGTTTCAACTACCTTCCTTGCAAGTAATCATTTTATGTAAAAATTTAATTGATTTCAATAAAAATGGTGTTTTCAGGTGGTTACGGCTGATAGTAGTCACTGAAGCCAAGCTTACCAATGGAGGGCCATGGTAAGTTTTTCTAAATTATTAGTATTACTATTTATTTTTAATTTTAACTCTGTCACTTGTCTTTTCCAATGTTTATTTCGAGAAAAGATTTTTTGATTTTTAATATCGAGCATAAGGAGGGAAGTTCAGTCCCCCCCCCCCCCCGAGAAAATTTGAAATTATGAGCCTGCTACTTACAGGGAAAATTCGAATTAATTAATATTATCTAACATGTGGTCCCATGGATTTAAGAGACAACAATATGAAGCAACAAGTAAATTGTAAATGTTAAGCTTTTTGTCATCCTAAAGCTCAAATTTTGTTCACATTGAAAAATGATGCTCTCTGTAACCCCATAACTTGAGTATTCAAAATATCCTGTAGTTTTCTTCTTAATGTTAAAATGCTCACCAACGATATCGGCTCACTTTTTAATGTTATCCATGTTCTAAGCAAATATAAAATGTTTGTACTAGTTATTTCATTTACGTGAAGTTAATCCATAAGTTCTATATACCATTCAACTTTGCTGGCTGGTTCAATAATCTATTAACATTATTTATTGGGTTCTACCACGTTAAGAAGTTAAGACAACTGTTAAAATAAGCGGTGTCTTCAGCTAGATAGCTAGAGTGATCGTGATACATCTAGATAAGGTTCTCAGTCCAATGCTTTAATTTCCCTTTTTGTGTCATCTTACTTTTTGATGCTGTGTTATAATTTTTCTTTCTTTCAGGAATGTTTACAGGTAGAGCCCTTTTTCTGACAAACTCTAATGTATAGCATGAAAGAGGTGAAGTTTTTTTATTAAAGGATTCCCGGTGAAAGGTGCTTCCAAGCATGTCCACAATTTATTATGGTGGCATCTAGTGAAGCTCTTTTTCCAGGTAAACAGACAAGAAACATTCTTCTAGTGCTGTTCAAGAATTTTATTCTTTTTATAGAGTTCTACAATGCCAGCAAAATATCTAATGCCTTTAAACTAATATAGTGTGAAAGCTTTGAAATATACTTATGTATCTTAATATTTTTAATGCTATTATCTAAAAGGTATATTTTCACTTCTAATCCTGACATTCAAAATTTAATATATTGAGAAGAAGCTTTTTGTATATAAATAAAATATTTCTTGTACATGTGTTGACTGCTTGATTGGCTTCCATGTTAATGGAGTTGCGTAAAAGAAATCTTTATTTCTGAGACATGTTGTACATGTGCCAATCTTTGTTTATTGAATAATTATAAGTGGCTCAAATGAATGTCTTCTAGAGTCTGAGGAGAAATCGGTTTTCAAATGCTAATGAACAGGTTATTAAGAGCAGAATAAGGTCTCGAATGACAGATTTAAATTTCAAAATTTCTCCACTGCTAACAGGAATTGAGCCCCAAATTGACAGATAAGCAAAATCCATACCACGTTAAGTGCTGTGTAAGACTTTTTTACTGTAATTACATTATTTACATTTTTATTCGAATGATTTTATGTAAGAGCTTGTTAATAAGAGTATGTTTGGCTTCGTCTATCTTCCTTCTAGCAATTAGCATGAATTCCTTGGAGTGAGAAAACTCTTTCCGAAATAGAAATATCTTAGTCGTCCTATTGAAAAAGTTTTATTTTCACTTAACTTAATCAAAATAGTTCTTGGCTGAGATGGTCATCATGAGTGCATGATATTGCTGTTATATACTAAAAATGCAGGTTCTAATAAGCATGCTCATTTTATGCATTACTCAATCAATCTAGTTGTGTATTTGAATTATTTATTTTCCCCTAAATGGAAGATTTCTACACTTCTTGTTCTTACTGAGTGACTCAATAAATGTGTTGAGTCAATCACCTCACCTCTTTTTTTTCAGGGTCTTTGTGTTTTGGGTCAAGTACAAATGTACTACCTCCAAGTATGTTTACATTAATTTTTAAAAAAAAGTGCCAGTTATTTTGTCTGTAATGTGAGAAAAAATTGTTACCAGTGAAACTAAATGAACAAGTGCAAGACATTATTTGCTGATGAAGATTTCAGTATACATGAAATCCCCGTACTGCAAGCAAACATCTTTTTAACATTTTGTTGACAAATTTATAGTTTGCTATAATAATATACATATAAGAACATTCAGATAAAAAATTTTAGCCCAGAACTCTCATGTATAAGATCACTCAGCAATGTAAGGAAACACTTTCACTGAGTTTTGCTGTCCAGTAAAATATTAATTAATCCACATGGGAAAATGTTTGTGCATTTATTGTAAAATCTGGTGAAAAAACCCCTCATAAATCTTGGTTCGTGTTCAATAGTGTGAGGTCTATGGTACATTTTCTCATCTTGCTGTGGAGCAGACAATCTATAATGCCTTTTCATTTGTTAAAAAATTTTCCTATGCATAAAAAATACAATTATAAAAATAAAAATTATTTTGTTGTTTTTTTAACCCCCCCCCCCCCCGAATTTTTGCTGAAAAATATGGGTATGTAACAATGTACCCACCACTGCTTGTCATTTTTTGCATTTAATAAAGCTATATATCATTTTTAAACCATGTATCTGTTTTTACTCAAATACGTAAAAAAATCTCAACATTAAAGAAAAAAATCAAACATGAATTAAAAACAATTAATCGCTATGGAACAACCAAGTTCAAAAAAGGAAGGGGCAGTAGAAAAAAGCTAGTAAAATAATATTTGATAACTAGAGAAGTTATAATTAAAAATTTGAACTGTAATTATTAAATTACATAATACATGTTGCTACAGAAATGCAGGGAATATGCTGTAAATATTCAAGTCTGGTTACAATTTAAAAAACACTGCAGTTAATTAAAGAAGTTTGCTATGTTGGCTTTTTTTTAATCAAGCTTTTATCTTATTTTGGGAGAACTACTACTATTAAAAACAAGAGATCTATTACAGTTTACCAAAGAATGTTTTATAAATGTTCTGAAACAGTTGAAAACTAATTTCAATCTTTGGAATTGATTGAAAAAAATTAATCAGGTTTTATTTATTTATTTTATTTTGTTTATTTATTTATTTATTGTATTTAATATTGAATGTAAAATTTTAGTTCAAAAACCTCTAAGAATATTCATACAAAGGAACAACCATTCTTAAAAGCAAAACTGCCCAAAAAGGAAAATGTCTATTTCAAGTTTTGGTAGTTGGTAATAACAGATATGTTCTACATAGAGACTTACAACATTTATTTTGTTTCATGCATATTTTTAAACATCCCACATTTTCCAAAAACGCAGTAAATTTTTAATTCACATATATTTTAAAAACATGCTTAATTTTCAATTATCAAGTTTGACATGGCGAATAAGGACATTTCATGCCAGAACGGACTCCAGGTATTTTTGCTTTCGGTCGGACGACGGATATGCAATGCCTTTTGTGAGGGACCCAAGGACCAGTCTCATTCTATGTTGTCTATGTGTGTGTGTACACTTTTTTTTAATAATGGCTACTCCGACCCAAAACGTAACACAGGGAACCCATCGAAATTGGTTCATACGTGGACCCTGATGGGAAATGGTGCTGATTAGTTTTTGACACAAATATTTTTAATCGGCGGGGTACGCAGCAGAACGTTTTTCTTTTTCTGGCATGACTTCTATCTCTCAAGAAGCAATGAAAAAATTTGAAGAACTTTTGTAAGCAGGTAGACCCCAAAAGAAACACGTGCTGATTAAATTTTGGCCCCATTTGCTCCAAATAAAATGGCGCAATCAAGCGTGTTTTTTCCGTCGACTTATATAAGGAATGCAAGGATTCACACAAAAATTGGTACATATGTCGCTTTAATGAACATTGGTTCTAATTCGTTTTTAGCGCGAATCACGCAATCGAAACTTTTTCTCGCTAAGTGTATATTTCAAGAAATTAAGCTAGCTTCCCAAAAAAGAGCAGTGGCATTCTTATAGGCTTTACTGTAGAGCAGTGTTCCTTAATTTCTTTGGCACGCTGAACCAAGGCCGTATCCAGAGCATAGGCATAACCAGGAGGGGGGGGTTCAACCCCCCCCCCCCCATTGGGTATTTAAAAATTCTGGCTGCGGCCTTACAAAGCACATGTTTTTTTCCCCTAAGAAAATTAAACACTTATGCATATGATTTTATTGCCTCTTTCTCTGAAGGGTTGTGATCCTGACCAAAGTATGCAGCTCATAATAAAGAGGACTTTTCATCCGGTTATAATCAACCCCCTTATCACCTTGGGGGGGGGGGGGTTACAGCGCGCGAAAGGGGGCTTCAATCACCATACCACACACAAACAGAGATCCTTTCAATCACTCCAGAGGGTTTTCTTTCCCTCTTGATGTCTTTTTTACCCAAAGGCAGCAATTTGAGAATTCAATCGTGCAAGTAATAAGTTTCGTGGAAAATATTATCTACTGTGATGGAGTTTTGTTTTCTATAACCGATGTGCGCTGGGGTCTGAAAATGAAGGACCCCTGGCCAAATGTCAAGCCAGGAAGGGATGCTCATCAAGAAACTTAAAGAGCAGTTTGTATTTATTCATGACTTCCTGTCCAAAAACGCATTTTGGTAAAATCTTTTTTTTGTAGATGAGCCGATTAGGAAACTGATGAACTGTATTTGCATTGCATTCTCATTTACAGATGTTCTCTCATCTCTTATATTTTAAATGTTTTTTTTTCTTATTATGGTCCATCACTGATCGCATTACGACGCTGGAAATCATCCGTTCAACGTTTCCAATCTCACTGCTACCGTTTAATGCTGCATTTTAATTTACAATCAAGTTTTATATTTTAGCTAAATTTTTAATTATTTTCGATACATAATAATTTTTGCACTCCAGCGATGGACACAGGGCCGTACCTGCCGGAAGGGCAGGGGGGGGGGCAATTGCCCCCCCCCCCAGGTGCGACAAATCAACTCTGAAGGGACGTCAAAATCAACCAAAGAAACCCAAATTTGAATATACCAAAAATAAAAAACTCTGCCTATATATAAATATATATTTTTTATTTATTGACTTAGTACAAATATCTGAATAACACAGGTGGCAAAAATCCAGTGTTTCACCCAAAATCAAACCAAATAATGGATCATAAACCCCCCCCCCCCCCCCATTTTTACACTTTTTTCGCCAACCAATTAAAGCCACCCATCCTCTGATCACGTGAAATGAAACATATTGCAGGGACATCGCATGGCGCCATTGCAACCACGTTGGAATAAAGATCGGCAGCATTTGAAATAAGATGCTCTTTTTTTATATATGTATAACGTTTCTGCTTGGAGTTAAGTCATTTGCTGAAATGTAAGTTTTCTTTTAAATATATTTTCTAATTCTATTCTATTATTTAAAAAGGAGTTCCACGTGAAAGTTGTCTGGTGCGGCTTATAAGCGCAAGCGTAATCGTGAAATGGAAGAAAACAAAAAGATGTGGGATTCTTTAAGAAAGCTGTTTATTGTAAAATTACCAGAAAACAAAAACAAAGAAGAGACAGAACAGTTAGACGCAAATAGCAATATTGACAAAATACAACAGCTATCGGAAAAAGAAACCGTTGAAGAGGAAAACAAACTTTTATTCACAGGAACCGAAACTCAGATAAAAAGCAGTTCTTTTTCTGAAGATAATGATATAAATGCATTAGCGTCTTCTTCTCATGAAAATGAATCTCCCAAAAATAGTGAATTGAGCGAATGGAATTAAGAAAACTTGTCTATTTTCAATTTGACCACAAAAAATGCCAGATCCAGCAAGTTACATAAGCATTTCAAGACTTTTCAATAAACCGTAAGAGAACATATAGTGAAATTTGGACCATGCTAAACGAATTCTTCCTCATTTTTGTTTTCCTAAAACTAACGGAAGGCATTTTCCGACCAAATATTATACAAAAACTTTAGAAACAGGAGAGAGGATTGGACGAAAATGGTCAAATTACTCATCTAAGCTAGATGAAGTTTTTTGTTTTGCTTGCACGCTTTTTGCGAAAAGTAATGATCCAAATTTCGAAAACAATTTTAGTGATGTGGGAGTGAATGATTGGAAACACTTGGGGCAAAAAATAAAAAACATGAATTGGTTTGTAATGCATTTAGATGATCTGGCAGCCTGGAAGATGTGGCAGTCAGGAAATAAAATGGGATGACCAACTTTTTGCTGAAATTGCCAGAGGAAAAAAAATATTTTGCGGAAAATTTTTCATAGGCTTATTGATGTAGTCCTTTACTTAGCTGAACAAAATTTAGCTTTTCGGGGCTCATATGACAAGACCGTAAAATGCGAAAACGGCAATCTTTTAGCAACTAAAAAATTAATTTATTAGCAAAATATGACCCAGTTCTTAATGCCCATATGTTTAAAAACCATAAAAAAACCTTGCCATAAAAAAGTTACTCGAGTCCATTTGTATAAAATGAACTCATACATTTTTGTTCAGAAAAGGTTTTGAATTCCCTTAAGAGCGATATAAATAAAGCGAAATTTTTTCAATATTAGCCAACACAACTACTGATATTACACATACAGATCAGTTATCAAATTGTTATTAGATACTTACACTATGATATAGAAAAGAAAGCGTATTCTATAAGGGTTGTCTATAAAATGAATATTCTCATTTTTTTAATTTTAGATTTAAATTAATTATTTTAATAGAATATATTATATGGTCAATTTACATTTTTTAGTAGTTATTTATAAAAGGAAAACACGTTTAGGTTTATAAGACAATGTGAATTACGAGTTTTAAGATTTTTATTAAAGTACTTTCCGACAAGTATGTTTTTAGTGAAAATCATCTAGTTTGTAGTTAATGACAATAAAATGCACAAAGGTATAGAAAGCATAAAGAGCGCGGAAAGTAATTAATATTATAAAACCAGATCATTTCGATACATAACGGTAATTGCCCCGTTAAAAAAAAACACTATATTTTCTTGCGTTTTATTGGTTAAAGGCGGACATAAAAAATATGAGGGGGCGCAACTGTCAGACTTGTCCCCCCTGAAAATATTTCTTGGTACGGCCCTGGATGGACACATTCGTCATCCAAAAAGAAAAGAAAATTTGATTCCATGTATAATGCTTAGGCTAACTCCGAGGACACTTCCCAGGAAACTTTTTGAAATCTTCCTAGCAATGCAATTTCGGGATACATTGGTGATGTTAGAGGAAACAGAAAGGAGTTTGGTTACTCTCCCCCCACAATTTTTTTCAAAATAAAGTCTTATGTCTTTTAAGTTGCTTTTGGTTTCGCTCGTGATAGTATTCAATGTCCTTTCCCTGAAAGTAAAGTGTCTTAAAAGCGTAATTTCTCTTTTCTTTCTTTTTTTAAAGTTTGCGAAAATGGAATATTTTCGAAAATTATTTTTAAAAATAAAGATTTTATGTGGCACCTTGGATACCTTACAACAGTAAGCCGTACTTTAATTGACACACTAACAGAAAAAGGTTCACTATCTTTGCCTAGCGCCTAGGGCAAAATACTTTTGTTGGCCAGGCCCTCATTATTATCACCGTGACTTTTTTTTAGTTACAATCATGCGACTTTTTAGGCTTTAAAACTTTAATCAATTTCTGCGTTTGAGGCATATCACCGCACCTTTTATATTCATACGTAGAGAACTCTATCCTAATCAATAGATACACGACAACTCCAAGCCGTAATTCAATTGCAACAACTATATTTAAGTTGCTAAACGGAAGCGAGGGTTAGTTATTAATTTATTTATTTTTAACTTCGAAGAGACATAATGCTTTTTCGAAATTTTATTGCTTTTCATTGAGCTTCTTGAATGTTAGGGGGGCTGCCAAAAGTATCGCCGGAAAGTGTTAAGCGATAATACCTCATCGCATATTTACACACATTTGAGACAATTTTCTGGGTTCTTTTTTCTTGAAAATGAAATTAATTCCTCTTCTGAGAGAATTAATGTTAATCCATAATGACGATTTGCCCAGGTTGTAATTCTGTAATTAATATATCCCTAATATAAATTTTAAAGACCTCTTTAAAGAACATCTCATATTATATCTTACGTGTATGCTTTTTTAACCCTTTAGCTGCCACGTCGGGTCGTAATGATCCAGGTACAATTTTAATTTCTTTTCTCTCCTATGCTTTTTAGCCTACTTTCCCGTAAAAGTAAAAAAAAATAATAATAAAGCATGAAAGAAGGCTTAATGTATCGTAAAAATATCGTTAGAAATCAAGCAAAGTCAAAAATAAGTTAATTAATTAAATAAAGATTGAAAAATAAAAAATTTGAAAGTAGGGTTTTGAGATGGGGAAAAAGTGTGTCGGTCGGTCTGTCGGTCTGTCCCCCCCTAATAACTTTTGAACGAATTGTCCGATTGGAAAAATTCATTTTGCATTCGAAAGATCTCGGCGAGGAAATCTCATTTCCATGTTTTACTTTTTCATTTGAACAATTTTTTGTTCAATTTTGAACAGTTCAAAAAATTTTAACATTAGCGCCTATGGGTGAAAATGTAGCAAATTATGTAAACTCTGGGTACAAGATATAAGTTCCCATGAACAAGCTCACTGGAAGAAGTTCTTGGCGTGAAATATTGATTTGAACAATTTTTGTTCATTTTTGAACAGTTCAAAAAAAAATTAACATACCGCCTACGGGGAAATTTCAATCCTATATAATTTCTGATCTAACGGACCGGTTTGCTTGGAACAAACTTTATCGGAAAGCTCTTATGAAGTTGAACATGTACAAATAGAAAGTTCATCCAGAACTAACGAGCCTATTTTCCTATGAAATTTTTTGATCGGGATTTTCAAGAATATTTTTTAATTAATGAATGATTAAATGAATAAGCGAAAGAATGAATGAATAAATGAGTGAATAAATACATGAATGACTTAATAAATAATGATTGAATGAATATGTATTAACCGTTGAAAAAAGTATCTTTGAAGCAATTAAGAACTAAAGCTAAACGAGAAAGACAGAGAGAGAGAGAGAGCTAGATTATAAATTTGAATTCGGTGTATACGGGAAAGTAGGCTCGTATAGTTCTAGACGGAACTTCTTGTTATATATTACATATTCTTACATTATACTGAAATTAAAACCCAATGTTTTGCATTTTTTTATACCCAATTTAATAAATTTTTAATTCGGGTATATATGACCCGACGTGATGACTTGTGTGATGTCTTGATAGGTGACAGCTCAAGAGTTAATTGGTTAATCCAACCCTTCTTCAAACAAAGTACATTTGGCAGAAACAAAACGTGAATTTATACTTTATACTTTATCCATGCGGAAAACAATAAGTTATGTGTGCTTTATTGAACATAATACTTAAGATAGCAACATTCTAATCTAACTATACATGAGTTCTAAAGCTTGAAAAGATATCTTATAATATAACTGTCTTAGCTATATAGTTCACTGCTATCAAGGAATTTCTGAAAAGAAGCCATTAAAAATTCTGAACTATGAAAGCGACATATACTAATACCAAACACAAAATTTTTATGAAAGATACTTCCTGCGGCTAGAAGTATGAAAATTATTTGTGTTAAAGCAGCGCATATTCACGAAACAGGATCACAAACTATATGAGAAAATGAAGATTTCACATAGAATGGTAAAATGGCACCCACACCTGTCTGTATGACGTTAAATTAAATAGACCGCATTTTTAAGCGTCAATTTTAGGCTCGGCCCCACAAGGCGAGGGGGTACCACAAAGCGCAGCAATAGTAGGTCCGGAACCAGAGATAAAAGAGATGAAAAAGAGTTTAAAACTTATTCTTATAAGCCATTTTTTAAGCTAAGCTTGACAGAAATGGAAGGGAGCCCTTATAGCATGGCGCAAGGAGGCCCGGAAATAAATGTACCAGAATTTGGAAGCATGAAGAAAAACTGGTAATACAATCAATTGCTTTGATTTTTGTGCTGACAAATGTATCTCAACTTATTTTCTACATTATTTACCCATATTTTCAATATTTCCTATTAGAAATTGCAATCGAAATGCAATAACTTGATCATGCATAGCTAATATTTCACAACATATCACTGTCTTCGAAATTCGAGAACGTGTGGTATGCTTACTCAGACCAAAAAAATTTCAATAGTGCAGTCAGCGTCAATCCCCCCCCCCCCCCCCTTGTGGGCACCCCTGGATTTCCTCACAATTTACAAGCATAATAATAATTCAACATTTCTGCATGGGCTTTTTGCAATTTTGGGAACGCTCCTTTCAGAGGTTTTGTTAGGTTTTCAAAGTAATCGTAGGTTTAGTTCTTCTTTTGAAGGTAGGTGTATTGACAAATTTCAGGTTCCTCCGAAAAGAGGAGCCATTTGTCCGTTTCTAAAACACGCTTCATTTTTTTTTTTTTTTTTTTAATTTGCTTAAAATTGTTCGTTTAGAAGGAAAACATATATGTAAAAATGGAAACGAATTACAACAAAAATTTAAATACAGAATCCTACTGAGAATGAAAAGTTACTTCAACTTGGTTTTAGTACTCAATTTCAACATTTAACTTTTACATTCGTTCCATAAAAGCTATATTCCTACTCATTATTGTTATTTGCGTCATTTAATCTTTGTTTATAGGAACGAATATGGACAATGAGTAATAGTAAATAGTTTTAAATGAATGAAAATAAAATTGTGTAAAGCGTTGATAATTTTAAATTTGAGAAAATTTCAGATTCACCGGATTTTAACCTTTTTTTTTTTTTTTTTTGTATTTTCTTTTCTTTTTCGTTCATTAACAAGTGAAAAATAAATTAATTCTTTAACGATACAACTTTTAAACATAATTTTTGAAGTCAGTGAAAAATTGTCTAATTAATTGTCACTACGCCATGTCTTACTTTACATTGAAACTGCTGCAAACTCTAGGTCATTTATATTTGTAATTGGTTCATGGTTACAAAAGTAATCATAACTAAAAATCCACCATACTCTTGCGCCGACTTCACAAAATTATGTTTAAAAGTCGTATCGATGTTGTTTAAAGAATTAATTTATTTTTCACTTTTTTGCGCAATTTATAATTTGAAGTCGCTTCTAATTTTTTTTTTTTTTCCAAAAATTATTTTATTTCATTCTTTTCATTGTAAATACATTTTTATATGAATACTCTATTTTTAAAAAGTCCGTGTTAAAGGAGGTTTGTCACCTTTTAGTGCCGTTTAGTGAATGACACTAACAACTAATCATTTGTAGGATAAATTCCGTTTTGAAGTCGATTTTAAAAGGTACCTAGTGCAAAACAAACTGATTGGATTCAAATTTTGCTGCAGAGTTCAGTTAAACTCTTGCTTTAATTACTTTTAATATTACAGCTTAGTGGCGACGAACTCTTTTTTAACAATGAGTTTTATATTCATTAATAATTTTCCAACAAGAGAAAATCAAGCCAAGCCTTTCCAATTAAAAGAAAAATATTTACTTTTCACCCATAATGTTTTTTCTAAAAACCAAATGTAGTCAAACTGGTGTGTAAGTTTTGATGCTTTGTAGTTAGTACTTTTAGATTTTCGTGCTGTTTTAACGTGTTGTACTTGCTATTTTTAAATTTTCATGCTGTTTTTAGTTGATGTACATAGTACTTTTATTTTTCAAACCATTTTTTTAGTAGAGGAATTTAACTTTTTGGAGTTTTACATTTCGTACCTTTACAGTTTTGTTCTGTTTTAACATCGTGTACTTAATATTTTTACATTTCAAAAGGTGAATATCAGTTTTCACATTTCTTTCACAATTTTAGAGTTAAGTCCTACTTGATGAACCGAAGTTGCAGTTTTGTTATTATACTACTACAAGTTTTGATGTTTCGTACTTTTTGTATCTAGTACTTTTTACGTTTTTGCTTTTAACAATTTGCAAATGCCTATCATTTTTGTTTTGTAAACTTCAGTAATTTTACATTTCCGTTCTAAGTTTTTCTGGATGAAGTTAAGTTTTAAAATTTTATGATTTGTTACATCTTTAAATTTTAGTTCTAAGAGTTTTTGCAGTTTGTATGTAGTGCTTTTCTTTCTTTTATACTGTTTTAATAGATTAATCCTTGTTTGATGCGTTGGCTTTAGTACTTTAACAGTTTCGTTCTGTTTTTTACTAAATAAATGTATATTTGAGGTGCTATGCTTAGTACTTTTACATTTTTGTACTAAGTTTTACTAGATGAATCTAAGTTTTGATGCTTTGTACATAGTGCTTTTACATTTTAGTGTTGCTTTAATATATTATACTTAATATTTTTACATCTTCATTCCGTGTTTTCGTTGATAAATCTAAGTTTTAACATTCATTCACAGTACTTTTTATATTTTTGCATTAAGTTTTAACACTTTGCAAGTGGATAACAGTTTTATTTCTGAAAATTTTCGTTTAGATTTACATTTTTTTTTTTTTTTTCGTTTCTAAGTTTTTTTTTCCTTGGATGAATTCAAGATTAGAAGTTTTATAGTTAGTACATGCTTTGTTGTGTGGCACTGCGTATTCTTCATTTTTTCACTTCTTTAGCATTTTTGTCCATAGAACTTTTACATTTTTGTTTAAGATTTCAATGGAGAAATCTATGTTTTTGATACATTATACTTGTTATTTAGTCATTTTTATGATGCTTGAACATTTCGTACTTGGTAATTTTACGACTTCACTCTAAGTTTTAGTTAGATAACTCTAACTTTTTTTACGTTTTGTATTTAGTACTCTTAAATTTTTGTGTTGCTACAATGTATTATACTTAGTATTTCTACATCTTTGTTCTGATTTTTAGTAGATAAATTTAAGTTTTAACATTTTGCAAATGCATAACACGTTTATTTTGAAAATTTTCTGTTACCTTTTCGTTCTAAGTTTTTCTGTGTTTTAGTAGAAGAATATTAGTTTTTTTTGTTTTTGTTTTTTTACTTAGTACTTTTATTAAGTTTGACACTTTTACTCGTTCTAAATTTTATTAGATACATCTAAGTTTTGATGTTTGCATTTTTGGAAAGTTTACATTTTCATGATGTTTAACATTTTATATTTTTTACGACTTTAGTTGGGATTTTTTTTAGATTAATCTAAGTTTTTTAAGTTTCGTGCATAAACGATTACATTTTCGTACAAAATTTCACTTGATGAATACCTTATATACTTAGTACTTTTACATTTTCGCGTTGCTTTAGTAGATAAATCAGAGTTTTAACATTTTGTACGTAGTAATTCTTAAGATTTTTGCAGTAAGTTTTAACATTCTGCAAGTGTATAACACTTTTATTTTGAAAAGTTTCGCGCTTTTACATCATCGTTCTAAGTTTTTCTGATTGAGTTTAAGTTTTGCAGCTTTATACTTACCATTTTTACATGTTTTGTCGTTTTGTACTGAGTGTTTTTAATTTATCAGTTTTAGGATTTTGTTGTTAGAACTTTTACATTTTTGATCAAGATTTCAGTGGACAGATCTATGTTTTGTTGGTTTATACTTGCTATTTTTAAATTTTATGATGTTTTAACAGTTAGTAATTTTACAACTTCAGTCTATGTTTTAGTAGATAAATCAATTTATTTACGCTTTTGTACTTAGTACTTTAACATTTTCATGCTGCTTTAATATATTTTACTTAGTAATTTTACATCTTCATCTAATGTTTTAGTACATAAGTCTAAATTTTAGCATTTTGTGCGTAGTACTTTTTACATTTTCGCATTAAGTTTTAATGTTTTTCAAGTGCATCATACTTTTGTTTTGAAAAGTTTCGTACTTTTACGTTTTTCGTTCTAAGTTTTTCTGGATGAATTTAAGTTTTATACTTAGCATTTGTATCGCAGCTTTATACTTAGCATTTGTACATGTTTTGTTGTTTTGCACTGCATGTTTTTAATTTTTCAGAGTTTTAAGATTTTGTTGTTAGAACTTTTACATTTTTTGATCAAGATTTCAATAGACAAATCCATGTTTTGCTGTTTTTGTACTGCGTGTTTTTACTTTTTTCAGAGTTTTAGGATTTTGTTGTTTGAATTTTTACGTTTTTTGATCAAGATTTCTGCAGACAGATCTAAGTCTTTTAAGTTTCGTACTTAAGTTTGACATTTTTATACAAAGCTTCACTTGATGACTACGCTATATACTTAGTACTTTTACATTTCATGCTACTTTACTATTTTATACTTAGTACATTTGATTCAATTACATTTTCATTTTAAGTTTTAACATTTTGTACGTGCATAACACTTTTACTTTGAAAAGTTCCGTACTTTTACAACTTCGTTCTAAGTTTTTCTGGAAAAATTTAAGTTTTGCAGCCTTATACTTAGCAATTTTACAGGTTTTGCTGTTTTTGTACTGCGTGTTTTCAATTTTTCAGAGTTTTAGGATTTTGCTGTTTGAACTTTTACATTTTTGATCAGGATTTCAGTAGACAAATCCATGTTTTGCTGTTTTATACTTGATATTTTTACTTTTTTTATGATGTTTTAACACTTTGTACTTAGTAATTTTACGACTTCAGTCTAAGTTATATCAGATAAATATTTTTTTTTTTTTACGTTTTGTACTTAGTATTTTTACGTTTTCGTGTTGTTTTAATATATTACTCTTAGTAATTTTACATCTTCATTCACTGTTTTAGTAGATAAATCTAAATTTTAACATTTTATACATAGTATTTTTTTACGTTTTTTGCACTAAGTTTTAACATTTTGCAAGTGCATCATACTTTTGTTTGAAAATTTCCGAACTTTTACATTTTTTCTTCTAAGTTTTTCTGGATGAATTTAAGTTCTGATGTTGTATATTTTTTATTTCTAGCTTTCATGCTGTTTTGTAGTTTTCACTCTAAGTTAAACTTTAAGGTTTATAGTTGTAAATGATTTGTTCCACGTATTTCTAAGTTTCCTCAGTTTTAGCATTTGCTCTTAGCACTTTTACGTTTCACATAAAGCTCTTTGCAATAGATTTAAGTTTTGTGATTTAAATTTTTCAAGTTTTACGATTCTATTTCAGTGTTTCTAGTGAAGTTATTATTCTATTTCTCTTTTCAGATTTTCAAATCTCTTTTAGTGAGTTTACATTTACTTTTTAAGTCTCGAATCTTTATTCCACAGCTTAAATTGTTTCGGATTTTTGATGATTCAGTGTTGAAATTTTAGTTCCAAGTTTCAACCGTTTGAATAAGTACTTTTTTTTTTTAAAATTTTCATGCGAAGTTCTAAAATTTTGCAAGTAGAAAATAATTGTGTTTTGCAAGTTCAAACATTTTTATTTAGTAAAATCTTACATTCGCTATTGTTTTACAGAATGAATCCTACTAGTAGCTTCTGCACCAATGAAAAAAAGGTTGGGGCTAATAGAAGAAAACACTATCAAACATGTTTTTTTGCGAGTAAAAATCATCTCTCATTAACGTATTTTTGTTTTCATTAAGCCGATATTCACCACCATCAAGTAATGTATCCATTATATACAGTTAAAAATTAAGTACAATGGAGATGCTTTGTATGTGAAAAGGAAAGCGATCTTTGTCAATCACTTCATTCAATGTAGAAAGAGAAAGTATGCTTATAGGGGTGGAGAGGGGACCTTTTCTTTTCTGTCCGGTCGTCACAAAGGACCTAAAGCCATAAAAAAACACCTGCACTATGATTTCAATCTTTTAGCGCAATACAAGTTTGGTCATGTCTTGCAATGCTGCAGGAATTATAACTTTCGGCAAATGTACCCTGAATGGATACATTCTCTTCAACTGTGATGTATACTGCATTCTATTTGGTTAACTTTTAGCTTCTATATTTCTTGAAAGAAAATGCTACAAGGACTTTAAAGTGAAAAGTCACTTCGCTTTCTACACTTGCTTAGTAAAGATGAATTTCTGTTCTGCTCTTTTTTAAAAGCGTTTCTCAGTTCCTTATACGCTCGACCATGGATTTTTCAAGAATCAATTATCAATCTACTGAATCTCCTGCTAGGGTAAGTTGAATATACCTTTTATCGTGACTAATTTTTAATATCATTTAAATGTAATACTTTAATAATTCCCTTTGCATTTAAAGTAATCCCTTTTTAAGTATTAACTTTTTAGCGCTATCATTTTATAATTAATTTTTTGTTAATATGAAGTAGTTCCTGCGTGAATGCTAAGTGAAAACATTAAAAAGATCGAAAAAGAAAAAAATTTTAAGTCTAAAAAAGAAATAAATACATAATAGGATGTAAATAGCTACAATAAATTTAATTCATTATACATTATAATTATTTTTTTTGTTAATATTTAATGCTCGAATTCTAAAACATTAGAAAAAAAAAATTCTAAGTTCCAAAATAGTTCCCTTTTCTTCTCATAGATGGCGCTACAATCGGTTTTACATCAAGTCTTAAACTGAAACTAAAAAGTGTTGCCATTCCAAAACTATAAACTTAAAAAAACGGTTTTAGTAGTATTGAAACAGTGCTATAGTAGTTCCACTATTTGCCGCTAGGAGGCGGAATAAAACCTAAATTAAAAAATGCTGCCATTCCAAAACTATAAATTTTTGGAAAACAACTCAACTCTACTCGTAAAAACGCCTGAGGGCATACAACTCAACTCTACTCGAAAAATGCCTGAGGGCAAAACCAACTAAAAACCTCCACTCGAAAAATGCCTGAGGGCATACAACTCAACTCCACTCGACTAACGCCTGAGGGCACGCCTGGGGGTTTTGGGAGGCGGATCGGCCACGCCCCCTGATCCGCGATCCGCCTCTTGGGGCAGAAGCGGCCTTATTCCCCTACTGAGAAATCTATGTTTTGCTGCTTTATACTTGATATTTTTACATTTTTACGATGTTTTAACACTTTGTACTTGATAATTTTACGACTTCAGTCTAAGTTATAGCAGATAAATAAATTTTTTTTTACGTTTTGTACTTAGTACTTTTACGCTTTCGTGTTGTTTTAATATATTACTCTTAGTAGTTTTACATCTTCATTCACTGTTTTAGTAGATAAATCTAAATTTTAACATTTTGTACATAGTACTTTTTACGTTTTTGCACTAAGTTTTAACATTTTGCAAGTGCATCATACTTTTGTTTTGAAAATTTCCGAACTTTTACATTTTTTCTTCTAAGTTTTTCTGGATGAATTTAAGTTCTGATGTTGTATATTTTTTATTTCTAGCTTTCATGCTGTTTTGTAGTTTTCACTCTTAGTGCTTTTACATTTTTTACGGAACTTTTAGTAGATGAATTTAAGTTTTGTAATTTTACGTTTCATACTTTTACATTTTGTTCTGTTTTAACGTCTTGTACTTGCTATTTTGATATGTTAATTAGATGAATATAAGTTTTTTCAATTTGTATATATTACTTTTACTTTTTCCTAGTGATGTTTTAGATGAATCTAAGTAACAGTTTTTTATACTACTCTTAACTTTTGGTGTTTTGTACTTTCTTATATTTTTTTTGCGTTAAGTTTTAATATTTTGCAAAAGCGTAACACTTTTGTTTTGTAATTTTGCATTTCCGTTCTTTTCTGAATGAGTTTAAGTTTTTAAAGTTTATAGTTTTAAATGATTTGTTCCACGTATTTCTAAGTTTCCTCAGTTTTAGCATTTGCTCTTAGCACTTTTACGTTTCACATAAAGCTCTTTGCAATAGATTTAAGTTTTGTGATTTAAATTTTTCAAGTTTTACGATTCTATTTCAGTGTTTCTAGTGAAGTTATTATTCTATTTCTCTTTTCAGATTTTCAAATCTCTTTTAGTGAGTTTACATTTACTTTTTAAGTCTCGAATCTTTATTCCACAGCTTAAATTGTTTCGGATTTTTGATGATTCAGTGTTGAAATTTTAGTTCCAAGTTTCAACCGTTTGAATAAGTACTTTTTTTTTTTAAAATTTTCATGCGAAGTTCTAAAATTTTGCAAGTAGAAAATAATTTTGTTTTGCAAGTTCAAACATTTTTATTTAGTAAAATCTTACATTCGCTATTGTTTTACAGAATGAATCCTACTAGTAGCTTCTGCACCAATGAAAAAAAGGTTGGGGCTAATAGAAGAAAACACTATCAAACATGTTTTTTTGCGAGTAAAAATCATCTCTCATTAACGTATTTTTGTTTTCATTAAGCCGATATTCACCACCATCAAGTAATGTATCCATTATATACAGTTAAAAATTAAGTACAATGGAGATGCTTTGTATGTGAAAAGGAAAGCGATCTTTGTCAATCACTTCATTCAATGTAGAAAGAGAAAGTATGCTTATAGGGGTGGAGAGGGGACCTTTTCTTTTCTGTCCGGTCGTCACAAAGGACCTAAAGCCATAAAAAAACACCTGCACTATGATTTCAATCTTTTAGCGCAATACAAGTTTGGTCATGTCTTGCAATGCTGCAGGAATTATAACTTTCGGCAAATGTACCCTGAATGGATACATTCTCTTCAACTGTGATGTATACTGCATTCTATTTGGTTAACTTTTAGCTTCTATATTTCTTGAAAGAAAATGCTACAAGGACTTTAAAGTGAAAAGTCACTTCGCTTTCTACACTTGCTTAGTAAAGATGAATTTCTGTTCTGCTCTTTTTTAAAAGCGTTTCTCAGTTCCTTATACGCTCGACCATGGATTTTTCAAGAATCAATTATCAATCTACTGAATCTCCTGCTAGGGTAAGTTGAATATACCTTTTATCATCACTAATTTGTATTAAGAATATTATTATTATTTTTTAATATCATTTAAATGTAATACTTTAATAATTCCCTTTGCATTTAAAATAACCTCTTTTTAAGCATTCACTTTTTAGCGCTATCATTTTATAATTAATTTTTTGTTAATATGAAGTAGTTCCTGCGTGAATGCTAAGTGAAAACATTAAAAAGATCGAAAAAGAAAAAAAATTTAAGTCTAAAAAAGAAATAAATACATAATAGGATGTAAATAGCGACAATAAATTTAATTCATTATACATTATAATTATTTTTTGTAATATAAAATAGTTCCTGCTTGAATTCTGAGAGAAAACATTAGAAAAAAAAAATTCTAAGTTCCAAAAATAGTTCCCTTTTCTTCTCATAGATGGCGCTACAATCGGTTTTACATCAAGTCTTAAACTGAAACTAAAAAGTGTTGCCATTCCAAAACTATAAACTTAAAAAAAACGGTTTTCGCAGTATTGAAACAGTGCTATAGTAGTTCCACTATTTGCCGCTAGGAGGCGGAATAATAGGGTTAAAACCTAAATTAAACAGTGTTGCCGTTCCAAAACTATAAACTTTTGAAAAACAACTCAACTCTACTTTAAAAACGCCTGAGGGCATACAACTCAACTCCACTCGAAAAACGCCTGGGGCAAAAACAACTCAACTCCACTCGAAAAATGCCTGAGGGCATACAACTCAACTCCACTCAACTAACGCCTGAGGGGTATTGGGAGGCGGATCGGCCACGCCCCCTGATCCGCGATCCGCCTGCTGGGGCAGAAGCGGCCTTATTCCCCTACTGGTCAGGCCCTTTTAGCTGAACATTAGTGGGATAGAGACATATGAAGTTAGGGATGTAACGAATAGTAATTTGGCCGAATACCGAATATTCGGCCATTTCTTCCAGGTCGAAGTCGAATATTTGGTCCTTTCTTCAAGGCCGAATAGGCCGAAGCCGAATATTAAAATTTCTGGAAAATCGCTGTAATCGAAAATATTTGTCGAATTTTAAATTATTCACAAAGTCAAACACCAATTACTCACAATCTATGATGCATGATTTAATTCTGTTTGTTAAGAATTTAGAACTATTTAAAATTAATCTTGTTTCACTATTGTTTTGAATGTAATAAAACTAAGAATTTCACGCACGAACAAGAAAAAAAAAAAAAAAAAAAAAAAAAAAAAAAAAAAAAAAAAAAAAAAAAAAAAAAAAAAAAAAAAAAAAAAAAAAAAAAAAAAAAAAAAAAAAAAAAAAAAAAAAAAAAAAAAAAAAAAAAAAAAAAAAAAAAAAAAAAAAAAAAAAAAAAAAAAAAAAAAAAAAAAAAAAAAAAAAAAAAAAAAAAAAAAAAAAAAAAAAAAAAAAAAAAAAAAAAAAAAAAAAAAAAAAAAAAAAAAAAAAAAAAAAAAAAAAAAAAAAAAAAAAAAAAAAAAAAAAAAAAAAAAAAAAAAAAAAAAAAAAAAAAAAAAAAAAAAAAAAAAAAAAAAAAAAAAAAAAAAAAAAAAAAAAAAAAAAAAAAAAAAAAAAAAAAAAAAAAAAAAAAAAAAAAAAAAAAAAAAAAAAAAAAAAAAAAAAAAAAAAAAAAAAAAAAAAAAAAAAAAAAAAAAAAGCCTGGCCGCTGCCGCCAAAACGAGCTGATTTTCCGCTACCTTTCTCCGAATACTCGGGCTCAAACGATATTTCTCTTTCCCTACTTGATCAAACGGCAAGACATTTTACTCTAGCGCCATCTGACGGCGGTGGAAAAATCGCGCCATGTTTTCGGCCCGTTCCCCGCTTAGTTGAGGCTCCTTCCTTTTAGACCCCCTGGTGCTATTTTTGACTACATTATCGCTAGTTTGATTGGTATTTGACCTAGCCAATGAAAATGTATCAAAGAAAGTTAAAAAAAAAGTAGGAGGAGTTAAAAACTTTATCACGTGGTTTGCCCCTTGGCCACCAGTAATGACGGAACAGGTGTCTAGTGAGCGGAAACAGGGAAAGCAAATAGGGGTAAGAAGTTTCCGGACAAACTTCTGGGTTTTGGGACTTATTCCAACCGAAAGGTCTGTAACGTGATGATTACAAAGATTGGAAAAAGAAAGAATTTGCCGTGAGACATCAACGTGATGGAAAAACAATATCGAAAATCTCAAGATTCATCCTCCACGGTAAGTTTTTAATAAATTAGACAGATCGGCCTATGGCAATAACTCGTAACAAAGTAATAACATGGAAATAAACATTGAATGTGCGAGTTTTAACTTCGTTGTGTTCTTTAGTGGCTTTATTTACGTTGCTATATTTTTTTTAAAACTCGGAGTTGACATGTTCATTTTCTTCTCCCGCGCATGCTAGCACGTTGTTTTGGCGAATAAAAAGCGGTTCTGTTGAAGTGGCACATTTAAAATGCTTATTAAGGTCATGATATCTTCCAATATCTAATGCTTTGCTGAATTCATTTTGTCGTTGTTTGCATTGAATCAAAAATTTTCCTTATCAATCTTTTATTTAGATAGGACAATTTTTAAACCATAGACTGATTTTAGTTTTCTGTAAATGTCTTCTGAAAATTTATTTTGACAGACTGTCAGATGACTATTTTTCTTGAGCAAAAAGAGCTTTTTTTTTTTTATAAACTACGATGTATTATTCAATGAGTTCTAAATTTGTTCTAATTTTATTTCGATTTTTTAAATCATGATTGAGATGATTAAAAAAAAAAAAATTCATCAATTAAAAATATATTTGTTGTAATTCATAGCTTTGTTGTTGTAATTTAAAAGTGAATCAAGATGCTTAATTTTTTGTTACAAAAGCATTGATTTAATTTTATTTTATTCATTAACTTTTATTATTTATTTATTTTTATTTTTAGTTTCAAGTAAAAAAAAAATTCTGTAGACAGTTTCAAAGTCTATATTTTAACAATGTTAAATGGATGCATTATCAATGGTGATTGTGGTCCTTAGAGAGCCTTGGGTGGCATACTTTTGAGGGAGCCCTCATCATCATCTTCGTAAACTACCTCTTAATTGCAGATTAGTAATAAAGATCCGAAGCGGGTCCCTGGGCAGTTGCCCGGACTACTCAACCGTAGGTTCACTCCTGTGTATAATTCTTACCCATGTGTATATATATGGATCATTCTACAATATTTTAATGTTATGTACCAGACATTTTTCAGCAAAATTTTGAAGTATTTATTTCTTTAAATATAAGATAATCATGAAAGGTTTTCAAATTTTGTTACATACTAGATAGACATTTGTGGTGTCCTGTACGTAACAAAATTTTAATATATTTCAAACAAAAAACTATTGGTATGGTTAAAAAGAAATTTTATGCTAATGTTGCTCTAGATATACAAAATGTACTACAAAAGATTAGAAAACGCTTCTTTAATATTTTCCTGAATTAAAAGATATAAATGCTCCAAAATATTTCTGAAAATGTCCTATACGCAACAAATAAAAAAATACTGTGGAATGACCTATATATTCAGTGGTGCAGTCGAGGAGGATAGTGTCCCCTTACTATTTTATTTAGCCCCAGATGGTCCCCTACTTTTTTAAAATTTTAACATAAGCGTCTCTCAACTTTTTTATTTCAATAGCTCATGTTCATACAGGTAAGCATCCCCCTGCTTTTACTTCCAGGATTACACCACTGCGTATATTCATAAGTTTGTTTGCTACTAGTGATGTGTTTTTAAATAACAATGTCATTGTGCTTTCTTTGCTTTCATAATCCTCAAAAAACGTGAAGAATAGTCTTGATGTTGTTTTATTGTTTTCAACATTCAACTGTCCTTTGTTTTCCTGGGCTGATAAATTGAAGACTTCATTGGGTCTGTAGTGCACTTGCCTGTTTTCAACTTATGAATACATAATTCAAATACCTGCTACTATCTGTAATAAAATACTTCTTGAACTGGGAAGAGATACATTTTGTATGAAATGAAAGGGTTGGTTCTGTTTTACAAAAATATTATTTTTAGTAGTTTTTGGAGAGAAAGAAATGTTTACTCTGTGTTTATGAACTGCTAACTCAGATGCTGCTAAACAATTTGCATTGTCATTTAAATGACAAGATCTTATTTTAACTTGTAACTCTTCCCATTTGGAACATATGTCTATTTGTGGTTTTCCAAAAGCATAATCAAAATTTTCTTTGAAATATTTGTAAGAGAAGTTATGTTTTACTTTATCCTTTTGCTGTTATCAGTGGTTCCCAAAGTGGTCCATATGGACCCCCAGGGGCATAGCCAGGATTTTTTTTCGGGGAGGGCTAAGAAATATAAATGTTACATTCGAAAATGATAACTATCAAATCAAAATCAATCAAACTAAAAAAAAAAAAGAATCTTAACGCTTTTTGCATAAACTGCATTCAGAAGAAATACCTAGATTAATTGAAACAAATGGTTTTTAAAATAAAGAAATGAGAACTTATATTTCAAGTAAAGTTTAATAGTACGTGTAAAAATAGTATTTGAGCAAAAGACAGTCTTTCTTCAACATTACTTTTCTAACAAAACTTTGTTAATTACCATGTTATCTGAAACTGAATAGTGTGTGTATATTGAATAAAGCCAAGCCAGTTAAACGATTTTCGTTATTCGTGCTTCTGAGGTAAGTTTTTAATCTCCTTAACATTGAGAAACTTCGCTCAGCTGAAACTGCTGATACTGGTAAGATGTAAAGTATTTGAAACAATATGTAGGAAGGGATCCAATCGCCGAGTTCGGCAACAATTCGGCAGAACTTCCACTTCATCTTCCACATCCCCCCATTCACCTTTAATCACATCTTTATATGAAGGAAGATCATCTTCATAGAATGAAAGAGATGAACGGTTCTATGTCTTGAAAACTCAACAGCGTGTTGGGGAATAAGGTTTCTCAAGGTAGAAATTGTGTCTTTATGAGGCAAAAAGCGCTCATTAAGTGACAGTATTAGATCAACTAGGTAGGAAATAAAAATCATGATTCTATAATAGTCTTCAGTTGTTTTGTTGGCTATATTTGGGCGGTTCTTTTGAAATTTACACTCTAGGTGCTTTTACCTCTATGTTAAATTTGGTAGCTGGGCTTCATTAGCTAAAACTAGAACGATTTCTCAAAACCGGTAAAGTATTTAACACTTTTTATTAAAAGTTTATGGGGTAATCCAAGCATACAAGATCAATAAGCTATTCCTTTACAACTACCCCACACAATAGAGAATCCTGGTTCTTTCTAGGAAACAAATTAAACCCTAACCTTTTCAACTAGTTATCCACACTGGTAAGGGATGTCACTTGTCGCATGATCAACCACACTGCACTCAGGCCCCAGAGGGGTTCGTATTCGTATCTCTTCTCTGGGATGATGTTTGTCGTGGACAGAGCCTTCTTTGAGAAACTTGACCAATACGCTTTGTCATAAGCTGCGTGTCCTCCGGGAGGAAAATTCCCTCTCTACGCGCTTCCCCGCGAACAGTTCGTAAATTTAGAAAAAACCAAGAGCTTTAATTTCAAACTAAAATTATCTAAGCATACATGGATCTATTTCCAACTTTCGAGGTTGAAAAATTTTTGGGGGGGGGGGGGGGCTTCAGCCCCTTCAGCCACCCCTTGTCTACGTGCCTACCCAGGGGGCTATTCCAATCTACAAGGTCAACGAAAGAAAGAAATGGGGGTGCACAAAATGTAACTAGGAGTCCATGAGACTGTATCTCATTTTAGTAGGTCATCCTCACCAAACTTTATCCATAATGCATCTAAAACCAATTTTGACACTATACTTTCAATATTTATTAGTAAAATCTGCATATAAATTATCTAATCATATATATTATTTAAATATATTATGTAAGTGGGCACTCATTCTCTGTTTGTTTGTGTAACATTGTAACTAGTAAGAACTTGGACTCTTGATATCAGTCGCGAGTTCGTAAACCTGAGAGACCTCTTCAGGAGATGTTGAAATAGAAAAGTAAAATTTTGCTTAGTGGTTAAAAAACAGATCAAAATTTTTTTGTTTAAATTGAAGTAAAATTTTAAAATGACGGTTACATACGTTTTTTCTTTCTACCAACCGTTTAATACTGCTTGGGAGAAATTTTCCCCACCATTTTACTCTGTACTGGAACTTTAAAACATAAATATTGCTCAAATTAAGTTCTTTTACAGTGGTCCCTAGGAAGGGGGTTTACGAAATGCTGAAAAAAATTGATAAAGAATCTATGGGATGAAAAAGTTTGGGAACTTTTGATTTAGATGATATTTTTTATTACCTCAATCCTCACACTTGATCAGACCCTGTTGCATTAGAGCTATTTATATTTCGTGATCCATTAATATTTTCATGTTCAGTTTTTTCTTCCTTTGCAATAAGATCGAAACAATTCATAGAGTATCTGTAAGACAGGCAGAAGTGTATTTTATTTTCATAAAATGCCGGCAGTTTAGTTATTAGTTTTAAAATTCATAGAGTATCTGTAAGAAAGGCAAAAATGTATTTTATTTTCATAAAATGCCAGCTTACTAGTTATTAGTTTTTCTATTGAGACACTTGCCAACAATTTTGTCCAGTTTTTCTCCAGAAACAAGAACACCAGCATAATTTTCTTGCACCAAACCTTTTTGACTCTTTTGTGTTACATTTTGTTTGTATGGTGAAACATGTGTAGTTCTGTGCTTTTTTGCTTTACGCATCAACTCTCAATCAATGATGCAAGCTGAAAAAATATTTCATTTTTCCCTGAAATAAATACAGGAACATTAAAGGAGGCGAGTGACTTTTTTTTCTTTTCATTTTTCAAAAAAGTTGGAGGTGTTAACTTTTTGAAATAAAGGATGCAAGGAGGGCATAAGTACCAAAGTCAGCCTTTTAAAAGCTTTGTTGTTGATTACTGTTAAATTATAATTTTTAGCAATTGGTACCAACAGCAAAAATGTTGTGAAACTTCAGCCTATACTTTTCTAGCTACAAAAGTATTCTTAAACAAATTATTTGGTTTGTTTAGAAATAGCAAAGGTCTTTACTGAAATCATAAAATTATTTTTAACAGAAAATTCTCCAGCAATCAGCTTTTGAAATCCCATGCGCAGCTATGTTTCTCTTTTATTAATGTTATGGGATTTAAGGGAAAGTTTTAATAGTAAAATTTTATGCCAAATTTTCATTGCATTATTATACTTGCAAAATTAATTATTATAAAAACAGGCACTTTTTATTTCTTGGTAGCGTTTATCCTTAAATCTTCTACATTTAAATTTGGACAAGTATCACACACAATACATTTTTGATCTTATTTGTTACAAACATAAATGTACAATATTATAACAAAAATAACTTTAGCTTCTTTCTCACTGTCGCCACCAGTGATGAGACATTTGATATACCGTTAAATTAATTGATTTCAATTAACCATTCTGCAAGGAAACTCTCCCCTCATAGAACTATGGAGCACCTCCCTTAAAATCTGCAGAAAGTCCAAAAAATGATGACCCCTGAAACTGGCCAACCCCCCCCCCCCCCCATTTTGATGGAGAAGTCTGCTCCATAACCTCCCGCTTCCCTATTGGGCACCTCTGCACTCTGATCAAATATTTCATGGATCACTAGTGTTCACACCTTTTTTAAAAAAGGGCAGGGTGTATTTCTTAAAAGAGGCACCTTTTTTGGAAAAAATGGGCACTTTTTGCTATGTGAAAAGGCACTTTCCTAATGCCTCACGAAGTTACACGTTAAGTGTAAAAATATGTTAAGATCTATCACATGCACTGCGTACCGGAATGCATTATATATATTTTGAACCACTAGTACTTATGTGTGTGTATATATCTATATTCAAATGCTTATCTTTCTGGAAATACTTGAACCAGGTAAAAAACAATGAAAGTAGTTTACAAAATACCATCTTCAGAATGTTATACTCCAGCAAAAAGATAGCTACAATTTTCAGTATAAACATCTATCTCAGGCGTGCCTACGAGGAGGATTGATTGACTGCCAATTTTTGGAGGGTTGCTTAGGTTTATTAGGCGAGGGAAGGAAGTTTTAAGCATTTTCAAAAAATTAAATAAATGATGTGGTCAGTTAGGGATAAACTTGTTGCTAATGGGATTTACTGCAAAAAAAATGATAATAGCAATGCTAATAATAAAATTAATTAAAGAAAGGAATTGTAATATGAAAACAAAACAGAGGATGCATTTTTGAAGCAATTAGACAAAATTCCTACCTGTATTATAAAGGTAATTTGTTGCTTTTATTAAGATCAATATTTAAAATAATGCTTAATCAAATTTTCCTATGCAGTTGATAAAAATATCATCAAAAGAGCCATATAAATTAAAATTAGCAATAAAAATAATCGACCCAAAAAAGGAAACAAGTTTGATCAACAACTAATTTCCGTAATTTGAGAAAGAACTGCTAGTAAATTAAATACAATTTAACAAATCAGGAAAAACTTCAGTGGAATAATAAGTAAATAAATTAAAATAGAAAAAATGACTATGAAATGTTTAAAAATATTCATTAGAGAAAAAAATGTACTACATTTTTTTTTAGTAAGCCAACTTTTAGCAGCTGAATCATAGTTTATACTGACATTTAGCTTGATAATTAATAAATTGTCAGTATTTTCTACTTTAAGTCTTATTTATGTCAGTAGACACAATTAATGCTACTTGAGAGAATACTCTCTCCACCTTAGCCTCAGCCGTTGATGGTGGCAAGGTTATAGCTATGTTTATCAATATTTGTATCAAAGGAAATTTTCTAGAGCTTGAGCGACAGCCTTTTTTGGCCAATATGGGCCAATGCCGATTATTTTCCTTTTCCATCGGCCGATGGTAAATATTTGCTTCAAACCATTAAAACATGCAGAATGTTAATTTAAAAAGTTAGGTATCATTTAAATCATTCCTTTTATATATATATTTATAAAACTAATAGTAAAACATTAATACAGGTAGAACCTCGAAGATCCGGACATTTTTCTGATTTCTGTTTAAATTAATTTTTTTAAAGAGACTTGCCTAAAATTTTAACATTTCTTGAGAAATACAGTTAAACCTTTTAAATTCAGCACTAAATAAATAAGTATTAGGGCCCGCCCGATGCAACAGCGCCGATAGTTCCAAAAACTAGCCATCGCTATTGGTCGCCGATGTTATAACATCGAAAAAAACATCGGCCCATCGACCTTGAAAAATATCTAAATGCCGATGCAACGCCTATTATGTTTCTCGTGTGGAAAAATATCTTTTAGACTTTAATTTCTTTTTACTTCGGAATTAAAAGTCCATTTCCTGATCGAGCTATTATTTTTTGGTCGGATTTTCTCTTCACCCACTTCTTTTCAGATACTAATAGTAATACTAGTTAATACAAAACTGAATAAATAAACAAACAATCACAAGAAAAGAAAGCATCAGCTAAAGCAACTTCGTAAGGCACGGGCACGAAACACGTGCCTGTGGTTCATCGTTTCTACTTCATTTTCTTGTTAATGGTTGAGTCCTGAGTGTTACGTGAATCCCCTGATTTTGATGCATAGAAACTGCAACACTTATGAAGTATTATTTTATGCAATACATTAATTTTAAATCGAATGCAGTATTTTGTTTGAACTTGCAAAATTAACGATTCTTAAGCGCTCAAATTGTCTCGTGCCATTTCGAAAATGCGTTGGTTTAAAATAGCTCGATAACTGGAAATAAACGTTTAAAATATTGTAAAGAAAAGTATCTAGTGGATAAATTTAAGATTAATAACGTGCAATTTTCGTTGTCGTATTTGAGAATGGCCGATTTCACGATGGCGATTTTTATAAAAAGTTCACTGATTTAATATGCAATTTCATTATAGTGTATTATTCCAATTGTATTATTTAATTCATCAATTGCATCGTAGTTTACGTTTACATAAGAAAAAAAGCATGTTTATGATGCATTTATTTTGTTATAAACATCGTTTCTTCATCAAAATCCGGAATCGCCACGGTCCCGCCGATTCAGGATTTTCGAGGTTTAACTAGCATGTTTGGGCAAGTCTACATAATAATTAAACCTCAATGTAAATCAGGTTTATCCACGTCCGATGTATTGTTGCTATCCAAAGAGTCCATATTGCCGTTTCGTTTATATTCGGCTAGAAAAATTAAGATTCTATGGAAAAACAAACTAACGTGCACGAGGAACGATCCTAAGTATAATAATGAGGGCATTTATGTTTTTTAAGGCCGATGGATCGACGTTTTTTAACCGACTTCACAAATTAGGTTATACATTCATATTGTATGTATGTCGGTTTTTTTGTTTGTTTGTTTGTCCACTCATAACTTCTCACCGGATGAACCGATTTTCATGATTTTTTTAAATATCGATCGATCGTGGTTTCCCATAGGTTTGACCATATTCGATAATCAGAAAAAAAAAATAAAATGGGCGGAAATGTAGTACTTTTTTTTTGTTTTTCCTTCATAACTTTTGACTAAATAAACCGATTTTGATGACTTTTTCTTTAATCGATAGAGGATCGTCTAACTCAAATATCCCAAATCAATTTGACTGCAATTGTTTCTTTAGGAAAAACGTTACGAATGGAAAATAAGTATTTTTTATTTTAATTGGAAATTCTTGCTTGATTTTTCTTAGTTGGGAAAACTATTAATAAATATAAAAGTCATTGTTAAAAAAAAAAAGAGTTTGTGACCATGTAATATTAAAAGCAATTACAGCAGGAGTTTGACTGACGGCTTGTCTGAGGCAAAAATAATAAATCCAATCAGTTTGTTTAGCTAAAATCGACTTCAAAACGGAATTTATCATACAAATGATTAGTTTTTAGTGCCATTCATTCAAAGAAGGTTTGCCCTTTGACAAGGATTTTTAAAAATAGAATATTTATATAAAAATACTATATTTACACTAAAAAGAATAAAATAAAATAATTTTTATAAAAAATAGAACCGACTTCAAATTATAAATTGCTCTAAAAAGTGAAAAATAAATTATTTCTTTAAATAACAACATCGATGTGACTTTTAAACATAGCTTTAAGTCCCATTGAAGATCTGAAAAAGTTTTGTAAAAATCCAAATCTCTTTTTTTTTTTACTAATGTGTCAAGATATTATTAAATGAAATCAATAAACATTTTTGAAGTATGAAGTGTTTTATATATTGTTATTGATAATTAATATACCTGTAAAATGAAAAAAAGCTACCGTGGTGGGTAGTGGAGAGGGACTAGATCACTGAGAGTTACTTTTTTAAAAAGAGATTCTCTTTTTAGATTCCCCCCCCCCCCTCATGTTTATAGCACCTGTCAAATGAAATGTGCAATCTTTTGGCATCCTTAAATGGAATTGGAATTTTTTCTTTCAAAATTTTAGCGTTATTCTCTACCGCATAGGTGAATATTTGCTGACATCAATTTAATATATCTTTTTTTTTCAAGTACTTAAATTTCATGTATGAAAATGAATCACCAAAAATGTTAAATACTACTAACGTTCATTCTACTTCAAATACAACTGTTACCTGGTTTGCATTTGAAACATTTAAATTTTGAAATATTTGTAAACATACATGTAAGCAACTGTTAAGAATTTGGATAAGGATATAGTGAACTAAAAAGACATTGAACAAAAAATTTTGTAATGTGGAAACACACAAAAGCTGAAATAGTGAGACAATACGTTTGGGTTGAAGTCTCCCCTTTCACTTAAAGAGAATAGAAGGGGAATGGACATGGCATGATCTCTTCTTTTCCATCCTCTACATGTTGGCTTGAAACCTTAAATACATGGCAGATGTTTCTTAAATTCTCTTAATCTAATACAAAGGAAAAGAAATTAAGTATTTTTTACGTTCAAAATTTTTTAATTTATAAATAGTTTAAATTGAAATAATCCAGAAATGTCAAAAAAAGTGGAGAAATTCTTAGTCTCATTAGCTGCAAAGCTGATATCAATTTCTTGAAAAAAAAAAAAGATACGTTTATGTGCAACAACTTTCATTCTTCTGTCTCAAGCAAGGCCACGAAGGGCAAGCAGATGTTAAATTCTCCCAGTGTAAGGGTGTCACTCAGGTGAAAGTATAGGTAAAGGGAAATGTTTATTGGATAGGGGTTAAGTATGGGTCACTATTTTGTCTATTATTTATTAATGTCACTATTTTGTGTTGAGGCCTGATTAAGCTCACGGTGGCCTTGTTCCCAACGGATTGGGGAATAGGGTTAGTTTCTTTGAGGAATTTTTTCAACTAGGTTTTAAAACAGCTATTTCACACTAACTAACATTTAAAAAAGGTGTTTCTTTATAAAGTCACTGAATTCATCTAACAAATAGTCCATTTCAGGGCCCAACCAAACTGTAATTGCTTGCAAAATGAAAAAAATATGTGTATACTGTTCGTTCACGAAAGCCGCGACTATCCGATGAGTAGATTCTATTCGACAAAAGGGGTGATACGCTGAGATGGGCACTTTTGGAAAATATATTGTACGGTTTAATATTTTTTTTTTGCTTTTCCCCGATGATAATATGTTCTATTTCCAATTTGAATCTTTAACGCAAAAGAGAAAAGAAAAAAATACAGAGTTTAATATTAGTCATAAAAATTAAACATTTCCTAATCTTTATTCATGATCTTCTCTATTTTGATGAAATAGAAGCAGACCTCACGCATGCGTAAATTCGAGGAAAGTCTTGGCTAAGGAAATCGGACAGCATATATACAATGTTTAAACATAAGGCTTATGTTACAGATTGAGGTTTTTATTGTTTGTTAAACCACCCGCAAAAAGTCGGCTGTTCTCAGGTTAAAACCTGACTTATGATAGCTACCCCGCTGTTTATTGCCGAGTGAACTTTCAACTTGCAGAAAAATATTAGACAATGTCACAACTATCTCCGCTTCTCATTTCTCCCCGCTCTAAACTTCTCTCAACGTGTTATTTTAAATATTAAACGTCTACTATTATAAAAATTTCCTGTTGAAAGTTCACCACTTAAGTGTCCTAAAAATGTTTTAAAATGTTTACGAATTCTGCCCTAAATTGTGCCTTAATTATTTTTCAACACTTTTTGCACTCGTGAAGTTATGCGTCATTTTATATGCCATTTGGGCTACTATTAGGCAACATACGCATGCAGAAATTTAATTGTGTTTCTTTTTTTTTTGTAAACTAAGGTTTACAAAACTCATTTCACACCATACACATTTACATAACTCATTTCGCGCAAGATAAGAACGCGTCTAATCATTATTGTTGTTACGCTAACAAATATAATTAAAACATAGTTAAAGTTTAAAAATTGAAATATGATCTATTAAATAGTGATTTGTTTCTAAACTGCAAGTATGTGTTTTTGTAATGTCGCATGACATATGACAAGGAGAAGGGCAAAAAAAAAAAAACTGGTGGAGTGTGACATTTTGTGACGAACAGCCGGATTGAGGGCGAGGGGAGGGGTTCAAAAATATTCAAAAAAAAAAGTGTGGCCGCATTTATGAGTTGCCCTACTATTTGAGTATTTAGAGTTTAGTGACGACAATCATTCATTCAAATTATTGTATTTGAATTTTGAGATGTAATTATCGTACTTCAAGATAGTACTATTTGGATTTTGCAGTCTAATTATCGTATTTGAAGATAGTATTTGAATTTTGTAATGTAACTACCGTATTTGAAGAAAGCATTTGAATTTTGTAATGTAATCATCGTATTTGAAGATAGCATTTGAATTTTGCATGCTTCATTCATAGCTTTCAGTTTTATGCCGAAAATTCGTTTCAAATTTCATTAAAAAACATTCGAAGGAACCAAATGAAACTTTCCTTTGATTGATTAATCCAAACGAGTTTTATAAATTTTCAATGTTAATTCATTACAAGTTTGTGTCAAACAGCGTTCGGTTTATAAATGTATTTAGCTCTTATATTTAATCAAGCGATTTTTCGTTCAGCTTAATTTAAAAGCTTCGTAGAAATCCTTGATAGGCTCGGAAGCATTAGAAGTGGAGTTGCGGAATCTAATTCTCTTTTAATTAAACCCTTTTCTTTTTCTTTTTTTTTTTGGTGCTAATAAGCGGACATTTCTCAATACCTTTTCTTGACCTTGCAAGGTAGACAGGTTCTGCTAGAGCTTTAAAAGCGCGGTCGCCAACCTTTGATGGTTGAGGGTGGGTAGATAACAATGGGAGCAAGTTCTAGACATATTCCATTAGAACAGTCTCATTTGCCATATTCAGCAAACTTTCATTCTTATTTTAAATTTAAGTTATATTAATGTCTGCTGTAAAACTTGTTTTTTTTTTCGTAGAAGTATGGGATTGCTATTCACAAGTAATATATATAATACTAAAAATGTTTTAAGTTACACGGTTTTATTTAACCCTACACTGCGCCGTGTTGTTTTTAAACAACACCTCTATTTTTCGTTCACTAAGCTCTTGTTTTGTGTAATTTTTAACATGTGGCGCATTTTTTCGTTTTATTTTGTATGTATGATCATATTAGTTAATATAGTTCCCCTAGATCTTGCAAACTGACCTCAAGGCTCCTCTTTTTTCACAAAATCGTATGACATGTTAATTTTGTAAAAAGCAATAACTTCTTAATTTTGTTCCTACAAATTTGAAACAACAAATTTATTTTAAAAAATAGTTTTAATTGCTTACATAGTTTCAAAATAAAATAAATATAAGTTGTCCGAAAAATTTCGGGGAAAATATATCTTAGGGCGCTTTTTTTACTTGTTGTTTTAAAACAACAATGCGCATTCGGGAGTAATTTTTATGCTCCTGCATTATTCGCAGTTTAAACAAGAACATGTGTCACTGATTGTTCTATTTCACTTTATTTAGTATCTTTTAGATGATTATTGTTATAAATGCATAACAAATTAGCGTAAAAATGGTCGATTAAATTATTATTTAGGAATTTTGTTTAAAATCAATTCGGCGCAAAACCAAAGAAGAAACGAACATTATCGCATAGACCCCCTACAGATATTAGGTTTCGTGTTTAAAATCTTTTATTTAAATTACACTGGACAGCAATGAAAATGTATCTTGAATGAAAGTCTCAAAATGTTTATTAATTTGACTTGCTAATCATGAATATGGCAATAAAAAAGGGAATTTGGCTCCAGTTTTTTTGTTATGTTGAGATATTACTTTGTATGATCGGGATAAAAGAATGTAATAATAATGCATTGTACGTCTTGTTTCCAATTGAATTTTTAAAGAAATAATGGTAGCAACATCAAGTACTAATGCATACCAGTCCTACCAATACCTAGAGTACATAATAAATGTGTACATAACAAAAGTGACAACATAAAGTAGAGTCTTGGGATTGCTTTTCTCTCTCTAAATCATGGGAGCAGAAAGTTCATACTTTTTTATTTTACCAGTCACCTACAGGAAAAGTGTTGTTGGACAGGTGATACAACATACGTGGGGTGCCCATTTTTTATCTTGGTCACCTATTTTACAACCAGAATAAAGGAAATATGCCTTCCAGATTGCGCCAGTAATGCGCTTTTTCTGTGATTCAAATCTTACGTTACCACAAATGTAAACAAAAGTTATTGGAATCATTAATGCATTTTCGCGACCTACAGCTGCAAATAGCTGCAAAATGAAGCAAATGAAATTATAAAATGACTACACGTAAATATAAACGCTCAGTCTTCAACGAAGTCAAGTACCGTACTAACGCGAGGACAAACACCTACACTTCTTATCAAAAAATACACCATAAAATACATAATGAGCCTGATGTTACTTAAACAGATTATAAAGAGCTGTGCAATACTTTCTGTTTGGTATTAAACTGGCAAATGGACAAATGAAATATAGAGAATAAATTCTTGAATTTTACTTATGAAATTTGTTTATTTTTTGAAATTCTTTTGTTTTTTCCCGAAATGTTTCTTCTATTGAACGTTTTATTAATTCATATATTCACAGGGACATCTTAAAATGAAATATTACTTATTATATTGCACAATAAATCAGTTTATTCTTTAAAATGTTTTAACAAAAATGACATTAAAGCATTATGTACATTATATCTTTGCACCCCTGAATCTCTGAAACAAGAGCCAAAACACAAGTTTTTATGGTGATATTCGTGTTCAGTACGTTGAATTCATTAAGAATTGGGTGTTCTCATCTTAGAAACACGAACTTTGTCAAAAATTGTTGCCCAGTGTTATTAAACTTCATTGGTAATTAAAATAAAAATTTGCACATGAACATGATGTAACTAATAATTATTAGTTATTACATGTGCAAATTTTTACTTTAATAAATTTTATAAATTTATAAGTAATAATAAAATTAATTATTTTAATAAATTTTATTATTTTAGTGTATTTTATAATTAAAATGCATACCTATTTATTATTGATTTTGTTTCATTTATTAAAATTATTATATAAAAAAATTATTATTGTTACCCCTAAATGCGCAGTGTTGTTTTTAAACAACATGTCACATTTTCTCGAATTCTATTTTTCCGAATTAAATAAGAATTTTTTTAGTATTTTTTCCACTTATAACAAGCACAATGAACACACACACACAAAATATTTTACAAAGAAAGAAAAAATTGCGCAGTGTAGGGTTAATAAAACCGCTGCGTTAATCGCGATGTAGAAACCATTGCTTCGCTGTTCCTTTTTTCGCCACGATTTGAGAAATTTAAAATTCAATACATCGGTGCATTATCCAAACAAAGCTATCGTTGCCATTCAGCAAATAATAATTCTCATAATTTCCTCAAAGTCAAAATTATTATTTTTTTCCCTAATTAATGTTATAGTAAATTATAAAATGGATGGAATATTGTATATTCATCGAATGTAAGCTTGTGTACAAAGTTTGAAGATGATTATGCCGTAAGTGGTCGAAAACGGCGTAACAAATTACCGTGACAAATCAAGTTAAATAAAACCATGTAAAGAATAGAAATCCCTTTTTAACACGCATATTTTTCGATAGTGAGTTTTTTTTTTTCCCTTGCTTGTTTATTTCTTCTTCTTTTCCCAATCCGATTTTTATCTAAATATGTGGTTTATTATTGCCCCTAGGCAGTAATAGTTTTTGAACAAAAATTTGTTCCTATCAAAAAAGGTTTAATTTCGGGACAAGGTGGGCACCTTGTCCTGAGAATTTTCGAACAAAACATGTTTGTTCAAATCGAATTGTTCCCTCGAGATTCATTTTGAGCGAGGGGCTAGACCGTCTAAACAACAGACCTATATTCCTCCTTCGACTATTTTTTATAACTTTTACTGGAAAGCAGGCTAAAAAAGATTTAGTTCAAATGGATTTTAGTCCAGACTATAAAAATCAGATTAATTAAATTTCGTCTGATTAACGTACATGTGTGTTCGTGCCTGTATTTGTGTATGTATATTTTGATTCAAACCACTAGGACATAATTAGAGAAAGTATACCGCTAAAAAATAACATCTATGGTATAGCTGGAATTCGAAACCAGGACTTCGGCGCAGAAGCTACTGGCTTTACATATGCGACTGGACAGTTTGCTCAGTTTAAACTCAATTCAGTTGTATTAAATTTAGTCTGAGTGAAGTCAATTTAAGCAGTCGGATTTTTAAAAATTTAGATTAAATTAATAGAAACTAAATTTTATCTTTCTTTTGCTTTTCTTGGCGGCTTCCAATATCTGCAGTTAGGGTTAATCAGATTGAAACTAAGTGTAGAGGCAAAGTGAAATAAAATATTTCACTTCAACCCTTCCACTTTACCTCACATGCATTTGTTACATTTACTAAACATTTAAAATCAGACTAAGCTCAACTTCAGATAAATAAATACTTCACTGAGCATCAGTAGGTCTTAATTGATATTTACAATCTTAACCCTCTGACTGCTCATTTTTTTAGCGAATTCGATTCGCTAAAAATTGGTCCACTTTTATGCTACTAAAGCCATCTCTGGAATAAAACCTTAATTAATTCCAAATATTTGAGAAATTGCATTACTGACGTTTTAATGATGAAACAGCGGCAAAAAGTATTTTTAAATACACTTAAAAAGCTCATACACGTGGAAATCTCGGGATGAGCAATGTTCGCTACATTTTTTACATTCCACGTGGAAATCGTGGGATAAGCAGTTATACGGTGTAGTAACACAGTATAATATTTGCAGATTAGTGGCATAGCAGGGTTCGTGATTTCTTTTAAAAAATAAAAAAATCAGATTTTTAAAATTTAAATCAGATTTTTTTTATTTAAATCGGATTTTTAAAAATTTTTTTTTTTAAAAGACCCTAAATATTTTGGATATTTATTATGTTGAATCAATATGCAAAAACATACTTTAAGCTATTTTCACAGCAATAAATATTTTTTAATAATAATAATGATACACAATTTTTAATACAAATGCATGACTCGAATGAAACTTAACTCTACCAGGAATAATAGTACACTCATAAGTACAGAGAAAATGAACAAATTTACTGAATTATTTTGTTGTTGAAAGCTGAAAAAAAGTAACAATTGTGTGTACATGTTTAGGTCCACGAATAATGGTTGTTTTTCCCCAGATGGAGTTTTCGAGCTTCTGCAGCATTCTAGTATTTTCACAGACTGTTTTTGTATCTAGAAGCTCCCTATAGTGTTGAAAAGGGGATTCCAAGCAATACGGAAACATGTCAGCATTTTAATGCTTAATAGTGCTTTCTTAACGTGAAATTTTTTTACATATATTACCAGTTTTAAACTTGGTAATATATGTAAGTTGTTTTCAATAAAAATGATGTCTATATACTTGGAAGTATGTCATTTTGAGAGAAGCATTTATTTTTTCCAAAATTCATATGAAATAAATTAAAATATCATTTCATAATATTATTGTTATAAGTGTTTTATATTTGATTTTTGACAAACGAATTTTTTTATATATTTGCTTAGCTATACAGTGAATTTAACATAGTATAGAACCTCAAATCCGGAACGCTCGGGGCCGCGATCTTTCCGAATTTCCGAATTTTGGGTCCTCATTCAAAAAATTTTGTAAGTAGCATAAGAGCCCATATAATTTGCTCCGGAAAATTTATTAACATTTTGCTGATTTATAGCATTTTTTATTCTCGTATATACTTGCCTATAAGTCGCGGAATTTAACACAAAAAACGAAGTTGGAGTCGACTTACTACTACATTTGAATCGAAAAATCTAGACTTTTCTGATATTATTTTAACCTCTTTAATTAAACAATAAAAGAAAAGAATTTCGTCAAATTCTGATATGATTTCATATTCTCTAGTCACTTAATTGTAATAAAAGATGAGACTACCGGGAAAATGCGAGAAACGCCGAATTTCAATTTCGCGAATGTGCTGTATCGGGCAAAAATTATTTCATCTTAAAAAATAAATATAATATAAGTACAAGAAATTTAAAAAAGCAAAATTTGATGATATTAACTCAGCATTAAAGCAAACAATTAATAAAACCTCTAATCGCAAAAACGAACCCTTTTCAGAAAATCCTGAAATAACTTTTTTTTGAAAACTGCACATTTCCGATCTTAAACATGTTCATTACATTTTATTTTCCTTATTTTTAAAATGTCTATTTCCAAAAAAACGGTGCGAAATATTTCTCGATTTTTCTTTAAAAAACAAAAGCTGTTTTTTTTTTAGCTGCCGATTTTATTTTATTTTTTTGAAAAAGTACTGGATTTTGGGTCTTCCGAATTTGGGGTTCCATACTGTACTGAAACATCGCCATATATCGAAATATCGCGATATTATTTTGACGATATTATATCGCGGTATCAAAAATTAGACATCGCCCAGTACTAATGTGAAGTATGTTGATAGTGAAAATTGTATGGAATGCAGTGGCGTAGATAGCATGGGTGACACCCGGGGCGGTTAGTAATAGTGTCACCCCATGGAAAAGATTACGCCCCCCCCCCCCAATCCGCAAAAAAATATGTAAGCGTTGAACTATGCGTTTTAATGAAATATAATACATTTTTGTATAACAAAATCGCAGCTTTGAAAAGAAGAACACCATTTGCATCATGAGCCTCATAATATTTAAAGTATTTGTCGAGGGCAATGGTTATGTTTAGCGGTTAAAAAACATTGTGAATATATTTTTTAAAGGAAACAGTTTGCTCAGTTCAAAATAGAAAATTAAATTTGATATTTTTTTTCTCCCATTTTAAGTATATTTGTTTCATTCTATTTAGCTTTTCAAGGTTCAATCTTTTTCTCCGTCGTGGCTGGGCGTCACCAAGGGAGACGCTTATACATACGAAAATGAGCAATTGGAATCAAAAAGTGGAATGACTCTTATGTTAAAATGTAAAATATTTGGGGGGACGCTTGTATTAAAATAAAAAGGAAAGGGGACGCCATCTCTCCTCGACTACACCACTGCCGGGACCGCCCCCACTTAGCTATGCCACTGATGGAATAAAGCACAGCAGACAAATAGATATTTCTTTGGTAGCAGATAATGGAATATCCTGCTAAAAGATTAAAACGTTCTAGAACTAAAAATTTTCCCACAGACACTCTTCACCCCCCCAATTGATAATAGAATAGCCCCATATTGAACATGTGCAACGAAAGGAAATTCCGCAAACGAAACTCCAAACGCTTGCCGGTTTGGACATTAAAAACTATAATTTTCCCTGATATTTCAGAAAATTTTAAATAACCCATGATATTTTCCAGAACATAAATTTTCCTGTTTCCACCCTGTGCAATTCTTGAAAATGTGCGACTTTTATTTGTAAATTGATTTCAGTCCGTTATAGATTTTCAAAGATTTAGCAAAGATGAAAATTTTATGTTATTCTTAAAAATGTAGAATATTCATTTGTAAATCGATTTTTGTGTGTCACCCACATTTTCTGTGCTACGGAGATTAAGATTTTGAGCAATTCTTGAAAATGTAAGACATTGATCTGTAAATTTCTCTTTGTGTATTTGCACTTTTTCTGTGCCGTGAAGATGAAGATTTGATGAAATTCCTTGAAATTGCCAGATTCTTTTTTTGAATTTGCTTTTGGAGTATCACGCCAATTTCTGATGTGCATCGCTTAAGAGACATATCTCGACAAAAGCAAATTCGAAAGTGAATGTGAATGCTGAAAGGAAAATTTTATGGTTCAAAGCTAAAAAAGAATCTGTTACTAAATTAATACACTAAAAATGCAAGGAAAATTTAATTCCTATAGTGGAATCCTACCTACAGCTCCTAATGTGAATGGGTCATTGCATAGTTATGAGTAGAACAGCATTCAATGCCACAAAAATGGTAATCGGGATAATGTTCTGACACAAACATACATTTTATTCTTGAAAAGATTCTCCAACGCTCAAGTCATATTAGTTTTTCTAGTGGTGTCTCTTGGCTAATTCAGTGGTGAAAGTTTTCTCTGATTCTGATTTCGACTTCGTAAACAACACCTCCTTATAGGTGAGCGAGGCATTTTCAATGAAACTGTAAAAATTTAAAATTTTGTTACAAATGATGAATTTTTGAAATTGTCGTGAACGTTATCATTTTATGTTAAAAATGATGAATGGCAGATTTGAACTCTTTCAGAAGTATAATATCTATATTTTCGAAAAGAAAAATAGTATACATACCATTTTAACGCATTTAATTACGAATCCTGGCATTTAGATTGAAAATAATCCGTAATATTGGATTGCTTTTTACTCATGGAGTTCAAAGTGAATGCTGCATCTTAAAGGATTGAAATACTTTGCAAGTTTTTCCCCTAGTTCTTATGGGAACGAAAATATTTTCCCCTCTTTGTAAAATGTCCACTATATGTAAGCTGTTGTGTTCAATAAGAGTACAGTACATAGCACATAATAGTGACCGCTAACGAAACCTTCTTTAGACTCGGAAGTGTTGGAGCTTTGTTGGTTTATAAAATGGCAAAAAAAAAAAAAAAAAACGAACTTCTCTAGTTCCATACTGGAAACAAACGAACTTTCTCACGCCTTGATAAACTCGAATAGTCCCTTTTTGAAAATTCTTGAAAATAAAAACAATCCTCGATTGTCATTTATTTTATGAGAGAGTAATTATTAACTTTTAACAACATGCTTAAAGCTTTAAAAAAAGCACAAATGGAAAAATATTGCTAATTTTAGACTTTTTTCACTTTCGAGGGAAAACATAAAATATGGAGAATTCGATAAGTAACAAACTTAGAATCTGGGATATTTTAACATCAATTAGGATACAGGAAAACTGGGACCTGATGAAAAAAACGTAAAATGCGCGAAAAACTTAAATTGGTGGGACGTTAAATCGGGGTTTCACTGTAGATGTGAAAACTTTTTGTTTAATATGATAGAATAACGATAAATGATGAATGGCGAATTCTTGAAAATTATGTGAACACTGCACCTTTATTCAAGTGTGTGAGTATATTTAGAAATAATAATTTATATTTAAGTAATCACAAAATATTAAGCAAACATTACAAATTTACATAAGTAAAATGCATAAATGCCTCAATTATTTTTAAAATTCTTTATTTAAAAACAACTTACTTATTTTATTTTGAATATGTGTATCATGGGAGATTGCAACCCGCCCCCCCCCCCCCCCTATAAATTCGTCACTGAAGCAGTGTCAACATGTTCAAAAGGAAAATTAAATTCTTTATCGATCGAGTGAAAGTTGTTTGCTACTTGTTTTTTGTAACTAATGAATATCATTTTTATGAATAAATACTATGTTATTAATAAGTTTAATAATATGTTAAGATATTAAATTTTTTAGCCCAGTTGAATTAACTGATTGGGCGAGTCACTTAATTGAATAATAACGGTTGGAATTAATATATAATGTTAGGGCAGGCCCAGCAACATTCTAAAAAAGAAAATCAATTTTTTTACCTCTCCAAGTAAACCATGTGTGATTCTAAGCCGAATTTTTTTTTCGGAACTTCACTCAAAATTTTGGGAAAAAGTATGCGCCATCAATTTAAAATAAAGTATATACTTAGGTTAATAATCCCCCTCCCCTCTCAACACAACAGTATATACGCAAATATATATAATATATATAAGCTAAAAAATAATTCTTCAAGCGATTAATTAAATGAAAGGTCTAATATATTAATACCAGAAGTTTTCTTTTTCTGGGAAAAATTATTGTATTGAAAGTTTTTAAAGTAGTACTACATATTTTGCTTATCTGAAGGTAGAAAGAAAAGCAGATACTAATTGTAAAAGAAGGTTGAAATTAATACATTAAAAATTTCTCGGAAAACCGTTTTTTTTTAAATTTTTCTTTTTTTTTTTTTTAACTTTCAGAAAAGGTGCTTGAAAATTTTCGGAATTGTCGAATCAGAATCACCCATCCAGTAAACGTTATTTGCTACAGATGTAAACTTTTGATAATTGCAACTTTTAATAGATTGCAGCAGAAACAATATAACCCTGGTTATAACAATAAAACTTTCTTCAGACAATGGTATAGTTTTCAGCTTATCATGTTAGGCACCATTAAAACATAAATTTCATTAAAATAATCGATTAAATCTGAAAAAACCTTTCAAAAATGGGTAAATTTCTCATTGAGTACAGTTGAAACACTGGGATTTTCGTTATATGTATGGCCGGCGCAAAGCACTCGCCTCATGCATGGCTCAAACCATGTTTACATTCAACCGCGGAAATCCTACAGTTAGCTTCACTTCAGTTCTAAAATAACTCAAACGGAGCAAGGAAAATACTGGAGGATGAATCTTTTATTGTTAAATTTAAAAAATATTAGGTCGAATTTTAAAAAAACGGCTTCGTCTTGCAAAGCATCAGGCTATAATAGAATATTGTGCCAATTTTTGTAACCGTACGTTGTGTAGATTTTGCTGTAGAGCGCGCAGCCACAACTTCAAAAGTTCATTTTATATATATATAGATAGATAGATACGATCAGCTGACGGCATAAAGTAATTAGATCATGGTGTGTTGAAAAAAGAACGTCAAATTTTGACACATGTCTATTTTTGGCACTTAGAATGTCGGTATATATCAGGAATGGCCTACAGCTCGATCGCGGTTCGATTTGAATTCGATCTTTGAGCAAGTTATTGGGCAACTTATATACTGCATAGGAACTTCTGTGCCCACAGCTAGTCAAATTTTCGTTTTTATGTTAGCTTACTTTTATGTGTTGTTTTCAAAATATAAAATCTAACAACGTTTTAATTTTTTTTGGTTCTATATCTTCGCTCTATAATACACGAAACATTTTGAAGGCAGATTGCGAACCATTTTTAGCACATACAGATATACCGCGGCACAATGTTGATTTATATAGATAGATCGCGTCACATGGTGAACATATAAAGGTAAATCGAGACATTATATTAACATACATAAAGTCGATCTCAATGGTAGTTAAAAATAAGACGATATTGTTAAAATTTTAACTCCTATTAAAGTTACCAGTAGCTTTATTCTTTAGTTTTCCATGAACTAGTACAATCAAGACTTATTTATTGTGGAATCCTTAACAATGTTTTGTGGAGCCCAAGGGGTTAATCTGGAATATATCAGGTTGTTAAACGCTGGTTTGTATTAAAAGCACAACATATTGGCTTCGAGCTGATTTCTGTTGGAGGGTCGGTAACTATAGAAGAGTTCAAAGCTTCGTGGGACAAAAAATGTTTGAGGGAGAAGTTGAGTGGGAAGTGTCGCCATGGGGGTCAAACCTCGGAGAATTTTCCCTCACGTTTAGGGGCCATTCATAAATGATGTCACGCTTTTTCCCCATATATTTGACCCCCTCCCCCCCTTTGTCACAATATGTCACACTTCAGTGGACCGCCCTGCCCCCTTTGTCACATGTCACGATATGTTGCATAATGCATGAAGTCACACTTCTTGTTACCCCCTCCCCTTGTCACATTTTGTCACAATTTCACGAACCCCCCTCCACCCCTCGAAGCGTGACATCATTTATGAATGATCCCTTATGTGGAGGATTTCTTATTAGTAGTACCTTTACTGATTGGAACATCAATCATGAATTGGACATTGTATATTCATCGGTTATATTTTCATTCTTCAACTTTACGTGAATGTGAAATGAGTTAGCAGTTGCTTGTTTTTTTTCCTGCTTTCTTTTGAGAATTAGGTGTTAGAAGTCCTGTAAGTGATAGCTCATCCATCCGTATAATGAAAATGTCTTTTTTCATAGGAAAAGTTAGAGCAATTTTTAAAAACCCCCAAATTAAACTATTTATTAAAATTTCTTTTCTCTGTTATTTAGTTTTTGCGTTTAGGGGTCATTCACAAATGACGTCACGCCTCGAGAGGAAGGGGGGGGGGGGTCGTGAAATTGTGAGTTTGTGACAAGGTGAGGGGAAGGGGTAGTAAGAAATGTGGCTTTGCACATTTTGGTCAAAATAAACATTTAAAATCAGAATATTAAATATTTTTATTTGATTTTTTTCCCTTTTTTTTATTCTGTATGCTCATTGATTTCATTTTATCGAAAACATGCTGGTTAAGGTTTAAACTATCTTCAAGCTTAAAGTTTAAATTTTAAAGGAAATCTGCTTGGGCATTTACACGTTTGAGACAGAATAGCGTTTATTTATATAGATAAGGTTTATAAAGTAAACTATGGTCAAGTTCTAAAATACTGTTGCTTTCAATTGCTCTTTTGCATTAATATTTTTTACTATTATATACTAATTCTGTTTGTCCTTACAAACCTTCACATAATTTTATACAAATTTAAATACACATGTAAGAATTATTTTTATGCTCACAAATGTCATTAAAACGCATAGTTAAAGTTAAAAAATAAAATTGCGACCTATAACGTAGTGAGGTCTTTCTGAACTGCAAGCTTATGGTAATGTTGCGTGACATGCGACAGGTGAGAGGGGTATGTTAAAATGTGACATTTTGTGACACGTGGGAGCAGGGTTCGTTGATTTAAATCAAGTGATTTTTTTAAAAAATTCATTGATTTAAGTCAAGTGAATTAAAAAAAAAAAATCATTGATTTTGCAATGTTAGAAAGTGTTGTAAAAATGAAAAATGTTGCAATTACAATCACTGTTTCAAACGAAACATCCTAGGTCCATCTGTCTGTGTGCATAACATATTTCATAAGTTTAGAACTAATTACTATTTTTTAAATTTTACAATATTACTCTTATTCTACATCAAAAATGCATATGTCACCTACTTTAAAATGGGGTGATATTCCAATTTTCAAAGAATTTTTAAAAAGAGAATCATTACTTAAGAACAAAAGCAAATGTTACAAAAAGAAAAATAAACCAAAAAAAAAAAAAAAAAAATTAAGGGTGGTTGAAAAAGTGAGTACCGAATAACATTAAAAAATTAGAGCATTAATTCATTCATTGTAGTTTTTGAGTCACAAAAAATAATCAAATACATAAAAGAACTGCCCTTTCCAACTCTAACTCTGCACTTCCATTTCAGTTCAAGGCATAAAAACGAAAAAACAAATAAATACAATAAAAGTAGTTAATTAAAGTAAAGTAAAGAGGAAGATAAGACAAGAAAATTAATTGCAACATTTTTTTTCTTTGACGTACCATATAAGATTACTTTTAAAATAGATACCTTACTTGGTTTCAAGTAATTAAAAATGCACTATTAAATATATATTAGACATTTGTGCATACATATTGCAGAAATGCACAATGCTAGTTTAAATGGTGGTGTTTTATGGTAAAAAAACAATTAACTGGTGTAAAATAATTTTGTCTTAATTGTTTCAGTATTAGGAAAAATGATAGACCCATAATACTAATTTAATCCTAAAACAAAAACATTAGCATTAACCTAACAAAGTAAAAGCAAGTAATTACTATACCTTATAAACACAAACAGCATACAACAAACATAAGTCGTGAATTTTACCAAACAGAGGACAATAGGATCACAATCACATGTTAGTGAAAAATTAAGTTATAGAAGTCTGTTTTTGTTTCTTATTCACTCTTCGACGAATTTTACTATGCAAATTTTTCAACATCATTTTTTCAGCAGGTGTGCTCTCATCTTCTTGTTCTAAGTAATTAAGTAGAGCCTCAGTGTGTGCTAATGCATCACCGTGACTTAATTTTTGATGAGTTACAAGATTTTCCTCATCGCTTTCAGAGTATTCTTGGTAATCCCTTGTTTTTTCGGAATCACCAGTGACTCGTAACTAGAGATGGGAATGGTCGGAAAAAAAACGGAAATTTTGGGAAAAAAACCAATTTTTTTCGTTTTTTTCCAAAGGGGTTTATTTCCTCCCGGAAAAATTGAAAACTTTGATATTTCTAGTATAAAATAAAGCATTCAGAAATTTATAATAGTTACATTCCAATTTTTTTTCTTTAAATATTTTATATTTTTAAATATTATTTTCTTTAAATATTTTGTATATTTAAATATTACATAACAAAAAGTTTCCCTTTTGTACGAGAAAAATGTACAGAAATATATAATTTCAAAGCTTGGAATTCTTCCTCATTTGCTTGGACTTTATTAAGGGGTCGGTTAAAAAATCTGAATGAAGTATTCATTGAACTGAATAGAATGAATACTTCATTGAAAAATTTTAACCAACCCCTTAATGCAATCCAAAAAATCGTGAAAAAATCCCAAACATTGAAAGATTGAAACTAAATATCGCTGTTTATTTTTGTCATACAGAAGGGAAACATTTTGTGTTATGTTCGTTAGGATGGACGGGCGTCAACTTTTACTAAAATATGACTATAAAGACTGGGGGACTGTATAAAAAGTTAGTTTCTGTAATTTTCACAAAATTGATTTTTTTTTATTTAAAAAGGCTATTATCATAAATGCTTACAATTAAAAAAAAATTTTATAACTGGAAGTATATGTTTGTGACCAACTGCTGCCGAGATAAAAGCCTCCTAAGGACTTTTATTTGCACCCTGTATATATACATACATATAAATGCATGTAACAAACTTTGGAGGAAAAAAACTAAGCAACTTTGTAAAAAAATTTATTTGATAATTTACAAAAGTTACATATGCTAAAATCTACTTGCTTTATAACCATTACTTCTGTTCTGAGTTAATTACTTTTACATTAAAAATAATGATAAATCAATAAAAAAATGTTGCTTTAAAATTTATAATTAACTTTGGATTCAAATTTAATTTAATTTTTGTGATTAACTTTAATCCAAATCAGTATCTGAATTTATTGAAGCAACGCTGCTGAAAGATCAACATCAACATTCACATTCCATTGCAATACTAGACTTGGACTCTTCATTAAAAAATCCTAAATTCCAGCGAATAGCAACCAATTTTATGTGAACTAAAGAGTATTTTAAGTTTTGCTTCAGCTTTAAAATTCAAAAGGTAAACCAATACAAATACAGTTTTGGTTTGGGTTTAGATTAGAAAGCTTAACAGAAACTAATTTAGTTCTGGTTTGTATTTAGACTGGAAAATAAATTAAAACTAAATAAAATCTTTTTACAGACAAAAAAAATATTTTGCAAGAAATTTTTTTTTTTTTTTCAAAACAAACTTTTAAACAATAAAAGATTTGATATTGACAATATTTATAATGGCAGCCACATTTTCTTTCTGTAAATTGGCAGCATTTATCTTGTTAAAAGGAATGATGGTGTAAATGGATTATGGAATGTACATTACAATTAAATATTTCTTTCAAACTATAGTAATATTGTTACTTTTCTAGTTTTGAAAAAAAAAAAAAAAAGCTTTAATGGCAGTTTAAAATAGAAAATGTTATTGTAATGATTATACAAAAGGGCAGGATCAGTAAGGCTACAAAGATATAACAAAAAAAAAACATTTACACATTTTTTTCCAATAGAAACACCCCTGATCCCAAAAACTATTTTAAAAAATCCACTTTCACTTGCAAAAAATCAATTTTTCCATTTTTTCCAATTTTTCCAGAAAAAAACCGGAAAAAAAACTTTTTTTTCCGCCACTTCAAAATTTCCGGAAATTTTACATCCCTACTCGTAACACGATATCATTGTCAATTAAAATTTCAGGACATTCCAGTTTAGAATCTCCGTTGATCCATTGCTGCACTGCTTCCTCGTCAATATTTTCATAACAGTCTAACTTAATTAAATCTTCTAAGATTTTTTTCTGCAAATCTGTACTATCATCTGTTTCTCTTCCAGCACATTTCCGTATTCAGCTTTTTTTTTTTTTTGAGCCGTCCCGGATAATCCGATCCCGGTTAATTGGGAGTCGACTGTATGCTGCAATTACAACTGCTGTTTCAAACAAAACTTCCTAGGTCCATCTGTCTGTGTGCTTATTTTATAAGGTTAGAATTAATTACTATTTTTTTAATTTGCAATTTTTTTTTAAATTTTACAATATTTTTCAAGCATCTTAACAGCAAGGCATAATTCATTCAATCATTCAGATTAAAATTTTTAATAATCATGAACCATTCTGTGTTTTTATCTTAAAAATAGTATTTTAGACCAATTTAATAAATGCCACACAATAAATAATTCAGAATGATAGTGTTTAAAACAACAATTGTAGAATTTAGAATATGTATCCTTAAAGTTTCATTCATGTTCAAGGTTTGTTTCCTTCTAAAATATTTTTTTATCAAAGAAGTTTTCAATAAAAATATTTGATAAAAACAAAAAGTTTCAGATTTTAGAAATGGTGTGAGCATATGATTTTACTAAATGGGAAAAATATTGCAGGCTTTTTCATTTATAAAATAGAAAAATGATTAAAGTACACTCAGTGTAAATATTAAGTACACACAATTGTTACTGTTTTTCAGCCTTCAACAGCAAAATAATTCAGATTAAATTTGTTCATTTTCTCTGTACTTATGAATGTACTATTATTCCTGGTAGGGTTAAGTTTTATTTGAGTCATGCATTTGTATTAAAATTTGTTTATCATTATAATTATTAAAAAATATTTATTGCTGTGAAAGTTGCTTAAAGTGTGTTTTTGCATATTGATTAACATGCCATACTGTTTCTACAAATGTAACTTAATAAATATCCAAAATGTTTAAGGTTTTTTTAAAAAATAAAACAATCCGATTTAAATTTTAAAAAATCTGATTTAAATAAAAAAATCCAAGTTTTAAATTTTTTAAAAAAAATCAAAAAAAAATCACGAACCCTGCGTGGGAGAAGGGATGTCAAATATATTGAAAAAAAAGGGTGACATCATTTATAAATGGTCCCTTAGTTAAAGTGTTATAACCCCTTATAACTTCTGCGTAATCTGAACTCATTTCAAATTTCCTGCCGGAATGAAGATGAATTAACGTATAAATGAAAATTTTATTTACTGACCTTGAAATCTTTCGGATAGCGTAATGGCAGCAGATTTGTAGATGCCTCAGAGTTAGTGAAGCGAAATAAGTAAAGTTAATTATCTTTCATGTAGAAAAAACATTTTTTTAGTTAAGAATATGGCAATATTTATTGTACGTTTACTGTGTTAGCATTAAATTGGATCGTTGAGTCGTGACATTTATTTGCTTCGTAAAATCTTCGACACACTTTCAATTTTTGTTTTTACTTAGTGTTGTTTCTTCTTCTGTGTTTTTTTCTTTCCTCTCTCTTCAGATCAGTGTTTTTAAATTTAAGCATCATATTTCAACAACATTTTCAATCCATGTTGAAAGGCCGTATCAAGTGTTAACAATTCACGAAACATTTTGTACATCATAGCATTTTGAACTAAATTTTTTTTAGAAGTTGTTGAGAAAAGAACTTGTGCTGAAGAAAGCACGCACAAGTTCAACTCGTTGAGCAAACGAGTTCAACTCGTTTAATTTGCATTGAACTTTGATTCCTTGATATTTAATTATTTAATTCTCGAATTTTAATTTCTTGCTTCAGAAATCATGTCCGTAATCAGAGTTCAGTCCGTGTATTTTTTTTTTGCAAAATGTCCGCATCCGTAATTAGAGTGTCCATTAGAGAGAAATTTTTTAATACACTACGCTCAAAGCTTTGCTTCCGGGGAAGTAAAAATCGTCCGCATAAGAGGGGTGTCCGTCAGGAGGAGTTTTACTATATGGGGGAGACTGGGGCACGGTGAACCACTTTTGTACTTTATATTTTTTTTAATAAAAAGCAAAAAAAAAGCTATGTACTTGGGGAAAAAATACAGACATTGTTTCTACCTTTGTTGTCATGCCCTGATTTTTTTTACAACAACTGTTATAAAATGTTGTAAAATTTTTTATCTGCAATGCATTATGAGTAAAACTAAGTTGTGTAGACTCAAAATCAACCCTGTATGCTCATAGAGAAGTTTTTACTCAGGGGTCGGCAAAGTGGTTCGCGAGCCGTATGTGGGTCTTTGACTATTTGAATGCGACTCTTCACAATTATACGGCTGAAATTCAGAATTAGGAAAAGGGAAAAATACACTTTGCTTTCAAAACATGCATCCTAAATATTATCAAATGTTTGCAAAATAATGATGAAATTATCATCATTAGCAAATCTAACTGATTAGAACTTGTATTCATGTTTGAAATTAGTTACTCGTCTCATTAATTAACATGTTTGCTACTTGCAGGAGAGTTGCTTATGAAGATATTATTTACGTATTCATTATTTAATGAATTACATTAAAATATTTATTAAATTAATTATGGCTCTTCCAAAAATTTTCTGATTCCCTAAACGGTGGAATTGGCTCTTTAGGTTTCTAAAGTTTCACCGACCGCTGGACTAGACCACGTAATAGAAAAATAAAAATTAACCTTTGCTTCAAAGTAATAATAAAAAGCAACGTAAAATTAAGCTCAAAATTTGCAAAAATTTCTGACATGTGTTTCGAGGTTACAAGGAACCCCTTTTTCACTGCAAATGAGAGCTTCTAGATGAAAAACATCCAACTGAATGTTGGACAACAGTTGGACAAACGTCCAACGTGCTTCAGTTGGGGACCGTCCATGAATGATGTCACGCTTTTTCCCATATATTTGGCCCCTCCTCCCTTTGTCACAAAATGTTACACTTCAACGTACCCCCTCCGCCTTTGTCACATGCCACGCTATGTTGCATAAACATGATGTCACACTTCTTGTTACCCCCTCCCCTTTTCACATCTTCACGAACCCCCCACCCCCTCGAAGCGCGACATCATTTATGAATGATCCCTTGGATGTTTTTCATCTAGAAGCTCACTCTTTTGCATTGACAGGGCTCGTACGGTCCTTAAATGTCCTTAGAAAGTCCTTAATGTTCATTTTCATTTTTAAGGCCTTAAAAAGTCCTTAAGTAGTCCTTATTCTTTATTCCAGGTGCTTGGTTTTTTTTTGGTAAACTAAGAAGCTACCCATGCGCTCTATTTGTTTTGCTATGTTTTGTATTCTTCACAATAATCATACTTCTTTCATTTCAACTACTTAATCGAACCTCAAATTTGGTTTGCTCGGGTCTGGTACTATCGCGGCTTTCAGACAGACCCAAAACGGCGGATTGACAGGACCAAAAATGGCGGACTTCATCGTATTTTTACTACAAATTTCAGTGCTTTCTCAACTGGTAAGTAAATAATTAAATCTTGTTTTTTAAATTTTTTTGAAAAGTTATAAGTAAATTGATGCGTTATATATTTTGACAAAAAGAAGAGGTTCATGGATTTTGATAAAATGCTTCAAACTACAACACCCAATTCAGTTAAAATTAACTTGTACCCACCCACATGACAGCTCCCAATTTGCTATTTCCTGCAATTGTATGAAGAAGAAAATCGAGCTACATCTAAAAAAAAAAATTAAAATAATAGTAAGAGAAGTCGAATCAAAACACAAGCATTTGTACAAAATGCAATGGTGCCCAGCAACTGGACACCATTTAAGACCACAGAAAAATAAATCACACAAGTTCCCTCATTTTGCTTTTAAAAGAGAAAAGAAAAAGGAATAAAATTTGAAAAACGGACTTTTAAGGACTCAAGGGGAAATTTTTTTATGAATAAACAAAAATCGGGAATTTTCGAAAAAGAGCCGAATTTCGGGATTTCAAATTTGGGATTCGATACTAATTATTAAATTTAGTTTCAAAGTAAATAAATATTTTTTGCATGAAAATTGTTACTAAATCATCATTCTAAACAATAATCAATAAAGCAAGTGGGAGCAGCTCTTAACAAGTAATCAGTAAATAAATATTGCTTTTGAAACCTTTTTTTTAATTTAAGGGGGGGGGGGGGGGGGGGTTAATACTTCAAAGATGCATAGTGTTGACATCTAGCTCAATAAAAGAGATACATTTAACATGTAGGCAAAAAAAAAAAAAAAAAAAACTTTCAGCTTTTTATGCGTTTGACCAATCGCATGTATGATTATCGCTTCTTTATACTGTTAAAGGTAAAAGAATAATTTATTTTTATTATTTTTCTTACATCTTACACTATAATAAGCGGCGAGTTGCCAACTCTCCCGATCGCTTTTTAGCTGATCTTTCGCTAGACAGTTTGTTCTCCCATTGTTTTTTTAAAATCAAATAATATATATATAATTAATTTGTTTTAAAGTAATGTTTTAATATTTAGTAAATTTTTATCAAGCAATTTGGCTTCGCGATCGTTCGCTGTATGGTTTTGTTCTGTGTGAGATGATGGATATTTGCTGTGTTAATCAAAATTTGTATCTCATGAAATTTCTTAATTTGCAGTAAATTGAAGGAATCGACCTCTTCTTAAACCTATACACCGTAGTTGCCAAATGCTCTGTTTTCTCCTAGTTTTTCTGTTTTTTTTTTTTTTTGTTTTTTTTGTTTTGTTTTTTGTGAACTTCGAAAATTCGATTTTTCTAGCTAATGTACAAGTATTTTTATCTTAAGGGATGATTGTACTACAAAACAAGAAAATTTTTGAAGAAACTTTTTAAAATGACATGTATTAATTTACATGAATTTTCATAACTTATAACGCGAAAATGTAAAAGCCTATTTTTCGGAAACTTGCTAACATCTAGCACGTGCTTCGCCGAAAATTGCACGCAGCTTTTGAGACTTTTATCTTTTTGCATCCTGTAAATATATCGATTATTTAAAAAGTTGACAGTTGTTTTAGTATTTGCAGCGTGTAGCCTGCTTGTTGTTTTTTTTATTTAAAAATATTGTTCAATTTTTTGAAACTTTATTTTAGTTAAATTTTGGTAGTTACTATTTGAGGGTAATGTACAAAGTTTTAAGCGAATAAGCTCCATTTTTCATTTGTATGTTGTTTCCAGAATTAAATATTTTTCTCAAGTTGAAAAAGTTTTTTCGGAATTTTTGTAAGCTCTTCTAAATAATTTTAAAAAAATATATTTGTGTCAAAGATAAAAATTTAAGTAAGCCTAAATTGAGATGCTGGCAACATAAGTTAAGTAAAATGAAAAAAAAAAAAAAAAAAAAAAATCTAAATTAAACACAAATTCTCAAGACAAAGTGCAGCGTTTTCTTTAACAATTTTTTTTATTTAAATTGTTTTTCATTTAACTCGTATTTTATAGCATTAACCATTTTTGATAATTTTTCACTTGCTTATATATGATTAATACTTGTGCTCTGTGCTTCTTATTACTAGCGCCAATAATTATTTAACTCCCTGACTGTATTGGACATTAGGAAAACAACAATACAAAGAGAGTTCCATAAAAGTGTTTGTGTTGCGCTCCTAATCCTAATAAAAATGTGATGTTGAATCAATTGCCTCTTTCAATAATGCTTCCTTTTGAAATAAACATAACAGTTTGTATATTGCGAAAAATTTGTGAGGTCCTTTAAAATTTTTTGTAGGTCCTTAAAAAGTCCTTAGAAAGTCCTTATTTTTGGTTTTGCCAAAAGCGTACGAACCCTGATTGAAAAAGGGGTTCCTTGTAACCTCGAAACACGTGTCTGCAAATTTTGTGCTTAATTTTACACTGATTTAAATTTTTACTCGGACCACTTGTGTTGACTTATATAAACCTTAATATTTTTTTTTCTTTTTTTTTTAATGCGTGTAAACATTTTAATGTAAAGGAAGTATTCACTATTGCTTGCTCAATTTCGTAATCATTGTTGTCGGGACAGCAAGGATCGATTTTGATTTGAGAAGTCATGGCCGCATAAAAGTGGATTTTATTTTTCCCGAGACATCGGAGATTTGAGACCGCATTTTGACCCGACGTAACCAGCTAGTATCATCATCTCTTTCTCCTTCAGACAAAGTCGTTAAATTCATTCTTGCCAATTCCGAACTTAAGTCGCCTCTGGGCTTTCAACGAACACGTTAGGCAACTGTCTTCGGTTCTATATTTAATATCGGATACACCCTGACCCAAATTTATTTGTTTCTTTTTTAAAGGTTCCGGTTTTCTTCTCTTTTTTAGTCGGACGTTCTAAAGAGGTCATCGCGTGCAATGCTTGTTTGTCATCAGTTTGGTTATAATAAGAAGAAAGTTGTGTTTACGTTTGTTTAATCATCTGAAGAATGAGTGTTTAAGTAATTAAAATTCTAGTTTTGTCCGTCAGTTGTAGCTCCCAAATTGTTGATCGGCAGTGTTCTGGTAAAGTTGCTCCCGTAAATGAGCCTGAAATGGATTTCTAAAAGCTTTAATAGGCTTTATTTGCAGCTGCGTTTATTTCATTTTATTTATGCTTTCTATGTAGTTTTTCAATTTCGTGTTCAGAAGTTTTTTCAAGCAAGAAACTTAAGGGTTTTAATTTACTTATGAGCAGGGTTGCCGACCATCCCATATTTTCCGGGACAGGCCCGTATTTTGAGAAATTATCCAGCGTCTCAGGTTACTTCAATACGATACAACAAAAGTCCCTTATTATTTCCTGGATATTGATATTTCCGGATATCTGATATCCAATGGCCCTTGTGTGACGTCTCCGTACCGGATATCCGGCTCTGATGTTTCAAACCTGTAAATTCTATACATTTTTCAAACATCCCACAACTTTCAAATGCGTAATATGTTTTTATTTTATATATGTTTTCAGAATATGCTAGCTAATTAAATTTTTAAAATGAAAATTGACTTGCCGGATAACTGCATTTTTCGTGCAGTGGCCGGATTGTATTAATGATATTTAAAAATCGATCGGATACCGGATATTCGGTACCCGATATCGGATATCCGGACCCCCTTGTCGATGCGCCCTTGCTCTCGCGTATTGCAGTTTTTTAATTTGGCAACTTTGCTTATGAGTTAAAATCAGATTTGTATACTTTTTTGCACTGTATGATTGTGTTGTACTGTTGTACACCGCCTACGAGCAAATAATTGATACGTTCCAATCGTGAAGGTCGTATATAATTATTTCACTGGTGATTTCACTTAAAAGATTTATGTTATCTCAACACACCGTTTATTATTTTTTTTTTCATTATTTTTTTCGTTGTATTTTGTAGTTTCAGACTTCAGACCAATATGAGTGTCATAGTGCCCATGGGATGTTAGTGGGAGCCACGGTAATACGTATGGGGAGAAAAATGATGGTAGTTCTTGTTTTAGTATACCTATTTCTAAATTTAACAAAAGAAGGAAGGGGCTCCGTAATAAACGCTACGGTCATAAGTGCACACTTGCTTATTGCCAGCTCGTGGCCAATCAGCAACGAAAAACTAATCTAATTTTTAAGGGGGAAGGACGGCAGCTAAATATTTTTGGAAGACGCCGTTTAATTAGGAAACCGTTTAATTATTTCATGTTGTTCTCTTATTTTTGATACTTTATGCATTCATTTTTATATTTTCCTGAATTTCTTGTGAATATAATATGTGAGTGGAAAAGTGATACAACATTTTGAAGTTTTGGTTTTGCTTACAGTGTTTCGGAATAGACATGTTTTTCGGACAACATGTGTTTTCCCTTAGAAATTTTGTAATGGATAAAGTATACTTTTCTGAATGGGAAAATGCGTTTAAAATTGTTTTGCATCTGACAAAAATAGTTTCCACACTCAAAAGCTGTGCCGCCCGTGGCCTGATCGCACCCTCATTCCCATTGCCCCGGTTCCTCCCTAGTTATGCCACTTGGAATTTTGCGAAGGTTTTGTTTCTATAGAGCAAACCTTGTTAAGAATTTTTAAAGGAAAACCTTATTGGCTTATTTTCTTTACTTTTGTGAGTACAGACTGTTCTTGTATGACTTCAGATTGATGTTTTGATTTTCAGTTGATTTTTCATTGGCTGTTCTAAAGCAAGAAGTATCTTTTATGTCTTTATTTTGATTGACAGACATCGGGAATGTAGGTGCCGAATCACCAACCTTATAGGGAGTGGCAATCTGTTTTTTTTTACCCACTCGGAAAAAAGGAACTTTACAGGGATCCAACAGGAGATGATTAACAATTGGATAGCTTGTGTTTTTCCCGTTGCTCCGCCCCCTTCTTCAAATTAATTCTTAATACCTTTTCGTGTTTTGTGTTTGAGTTTTCGTTCGTCCTTGTGTTAATTTTAAAAAAAGCCTTCAAATTTAATGAATCTTGACTATGGTGGGTCCTGTGGGACTTAATTATTTTACTCTTCTTAAACTTAATACTTTTACTCATTGATGCTCACCGATCGCGTCACTGTTGCACGGCTCTTTCATCATTTGTTCTCACGGCTGATGTCGTCTCCTCTTGTCTTCTTGCCATGTCCGGAAATACTTTTTAAACTCCTCCCCACCCCCTCCTTAATACTTAATCCTAAATACAGCGCAAAAGAGCTCTAACGGGCTCTGCGAGCTCGATAGCGATCGAGCTCGATAATAATGAGTTACCTTCAAATCGTTCGAGAATTGACAATCTTAGCAAATGTGAATTCTTTAAACACGAAACTGCTTGACATGTGTTAATGCTGTTAGTGAAGAAATGTGTTTTCTAGCGAGAAATCCTAGATTGAGAAACGTTCATCTGTCGAAAACAGATCCAGTTCTGAGCAGAAAACTTTCTTATAAGTTTCTTACTTTCTAAGAAACTGAAAGGAAACTTTAATTTTGTTTTAATATGAATAGTCATTAATAAGCAATTGTAAAATTTTCAGTGAGTTTTTTTTTTGCATTTAATATCTGGTGATGCTATTCGAGCAAGTATTTATTATTTTAATTTTATTGACGTTTAATTCATAAACTGTGACTTTAACTTTCTAGTAAGATTGTAAAATTAAACTTTGTGTTGGTTCAACAAGAAAATGTGACTGAGTTTGTTTGGGTTGGTGTTTTATTTGTTCATGGGTTTGATAGACAACAATCAGGCTCATCATTTGAGTGATCGGAGGGGAGGGGGGTCAATTGCGCCCCTCTGAGTTTTGAAAAACAATGTATTTATGTATGTGTTTAATGTATTTTGTTGTTTTTTAATTCTAACATTGCCTACCCCTTCCCCCCTGGACAAGTTAAAAGGACGGTCCTGGCAACAATGATAATTTGTCGTGCTAATATAATACATATTTACTTTTTGTGAAACATATTTTGTTATTGAGCTTAAGATTTGGTCGTTTAATCAAGTTTCTTTATTGTTATTATTATTATATAAGAATATTCTTTTTCCTAACCAAGCATGTGATATTTTTTTTTTTTGAAAGATGATCTTATTTTAGGAATGGAAAATCAATTAGTTTACAAGGAAAAGACCTTGCAAAAAAGTTTGCCCCTAGACTCTCGTTCACTAAAAGGGCGGCTTTCCATATGGCCCGATGACCCTACGCCCATGCGTCTGCCACAATTATTCTTTTAGAATTTCTTATGCAATGGAGATTATCTTTCTTTTAAGTAAATTGTCGTCTGAAGCTTTGTTTACAGTAAACAATATGGTTTCCTTGCTATATGTGCTCACTTTTAGGGGTTCTTGATATCGTATGTTTAATGTTTAGTAGCCGTTACTCGCTGCTACGAACAATGCTAGTTCCTGTGCGACATGATCCACACTTCCGCTTGTTCCGCTTGAAGGCATAATTATTAGCTTCTTAGAGTTTTGATGCTTGGCTTGGTCCGTGTACCGCCCACATGGAGTTTCTTTAACAATGTTCAATTTTCCATTATGTTTCGCCCACAAAATGAAACGGCCAACAATTTCTTCTTCGTATGTAATTTATATGTATCTGATGTTTGTTCCATATGTGTGATTACCAAGTAGAATAACTTCATTTGAATTCTCGTAGAATGTGAATAAATTTCTTAAATGTGTCATAGTTCTTAAATGTGTCTGCTATGAAGTGTTACTTATTGAAAAAGCAGCCATTTTGTTTTACCCTGAATATGAAGCGTTTAACAAACAACATTGTAAATTCTTCATATTGTATGCATGTGTATCTGATTCTTTCGTGTTTGTAACTACGAAGTAGGGTAATTTCACTTGAGTTTCTCATATCAATCTTGAATGAATAAATGAATCTTCCGTGGACATGTTAAAGAAATGTTTCCAAAAATAGCAGCCACCTAGCTTTTGCCTCAAAATGAAGCGTCTAACGGTATTTTAATTTTTTTCTTCGTTCATATTATTTAATGTTTATTTCTCTTGGTAACTATCAAGTCAAATAACTTCATTTGAATTTTTCACAAAACGATTGATGAGTGCGTCAAAGATCTTTTGTAAAAAGTTTTTCTGGAACAGCTTTCCTCAAACTTTTTCTATGACTGACCATTTTATAAAACGTGATATTATCTAGAGGTATTTTTATTATGGAACACACATATACACAAAAGGAGGGATCTTAGTGAGTTGTCATTTTAGTTCCAGGAACTCATATTCATTCATTTTTTTTCTATTTAACAAAACACTGTTTCGAAAAACAAAAATTCAAATAAATGCATGAAGTAGCTAAATTAAAACGTAAGTGTGACCTTTATTTGAATCGTTTATTTCGAAAAGGTAACACCTCCGTTTTGAAAAAGAACTCTCAGCATTAATTTATTAACTTTTATGTCATAATTAATCAAAAATCGTTTTAATTTACCAATATCGCATTGCTACTACCTACAAAAATAAAATAGACCCGTAAAGTTTTCCAACTTTTCATAAGCATTTTTTACTATCTCCTGAAAAAAAAAATGTCTTTAAGAGTTGTTACCTTTTCGAAATAAACGATTCATTTATTTATTTATTTTAACCAAAAGTAGTCATTTTAATTCTGAAGCACTAATTATGTTTGTTGTCTGAAAAATTTTATTTAAAAATGTATCAGTTTACCTTATTTGTTCGTTTGTTTCCCTTTCCTTTCCCCTCTCTTGAGTCGCATTTTTTATTCTGTTTACATTTTATACCCAAAACATATAATCTTTCCTGTACTTTTTTTATTGCTTTGTTTTTGCATGACCCGATCTGTTTCTTCAGATGGTTCATCGCGTGTGTAGGGCAAATTTATCATCTTGTATTGAATGTGAAGCGGATGCAATAGATATATTCCGACTGATATATTTTTCTCGAATATATTCAGTGGAAGTATGTTTTCTAACGTCAACTTCAGAAAATAGTTTTTTAACGGAGTGTTTGTTCACCTGAAATAGGCCGGCAATTGCACTTTGCATAGAATTTTCTTTGAGGAATTAAAGAAAAAGGTAGAAACATAAAATGCATTTTGTTGTTTGTAATTCGTTATTATTTTCGATATTATTGTTAGCATGCTGTTCCTTGTTTTGGAAGGAAAGTATTTAAAAGAAAAAAGTGCTTATTGATAATTGAAATTCTATATTTTATGATCATTATTTTTATTTTTATGCTTTATCGAGAACTTTTTAGGAGTAAAATGGAATACAAAAGCAGGAAATACTCATTCATAATAGAAAGTCCCCTTTCTTATAGTTATTATTATTGTTATGCTTTGTCAGAAATAGACATTATGAATTCTGAAAGCTTTCTGTAAATATGAGCTGTATTTTTATTTAATTAAAATAATCCTTAGTAGACATTTCAAAGAACCATTCTTCTTAAAATGTCACAAAGTTCATAAATATATTTCATTAAGAAAGGTAATGAACACAAATTTTTGGGGGCGGAAATAAATCACATATGTGCGATTTCTTAAGTCAAAAAAATAAAGAAATAAATAAAATTAAACAAAATCCATTACTTTTGATTTTCTTTTTAATGTAATATAGCTGGCACGCTTGCGATATAAATGTCTATTTTTCCATAAAATTTTCAAAATTTGAATTTGAACCCCTATATAGTAGACACGACCTGATGCTGGTCAGTATTGCTCACAATTAAGCATCATTTTTTAGATTAATGTTACTCTACTTTTCCATTATAAAAAGAGCACATAATTAGAGCTTAAGGATGACGTCTTAGTCGGCATTTATTATAGTCAGGGCAAAAGTTTAGTGTGATATTGCACATAATGTATTACTACTTTTGCACAAATTGCAAGAGCAGAATAGAGAGCTCGGATCGCCAGATAATCTATGGATCGATCAAAGGATCGATGTGAACTCATTTTAATATGTTTCGCTTTTTTATTTAAAAAGCAATCTGTAGATTTCGATCATAACATTTGTTCACATAATTTTGAAAACTTTTAACAGCTATGGATATGTGAAAAAAGGGACAGAAGTGACTGAAAAAAAATATTCTATGCAATGTCTACTTTAATTATACTTCTTGTTGCCAGTTAAAGAAAACTTAATACTGCTACATTGCCTCTCTGTATGGCATATGTAATACATTAAATTTATCACTTCTATCGTCATTCCGTGCCTGGTTCCCCATTTTCAGGTCAACCTAGATTTTCTATATCTCGGCTCTTAATGTCTTAATTAACCCCTTAACTCATTTGCCCGTGCCGCGTAATTTGTATTGGTAGTAAGTTGGTTCTGAGTTTGGTATCATATTTTATATAACTTAATGTCATTTTCATATATTTTACACAACTCATTATGAGAATTATAAACCTTAATAATAATTTTTTAACCGAATGTGTCGGGGGACGGGGGAGAAAAGACGAATTATATATAAAAAGTAACGCATTTGTTTAAGTGCCTGATTTTCTTTTCTCTCTCTCTCTTTCTCTTTTTTATTAAAGTCTTGACGCAAAGAATTTGATATTGCACTTAATAAAAATTCTTCCATTACTGATAAGTAGTTGCATCAGTAAGGCTCACACCACAAAATTCCACTCACAATTTGTTAATTAGCATAGAATGCCTAACAAACGACTTCTTAGATAACCGCTAGCTAAGTTAAAAATTTATGTTCTAGATTGGGATCAGTTAATGCGACTTCGCCGAGACCCGACGAACGTTGCATACGTAAAAGGGAAGATCGTCTTCGTTAAAAAGATTATTCCTATGCGTATTCTGCTGGACAATGAGGTTGTGAAAGTTTAATAGATGAATGGCTTCATTTAAAATATTCTTATGCGAAACTCGGATCATGTTGCTTGTTTGATAGAACTGGTTCTTGCTGTTATTTCCTGGAAGTAGTCTAATGTACTTGTCAATGTTTTACTACCTTTTCAAGTTCAAGTTCGTAATGATTCGGTCATGGTAAATGAACAGAAGCCTCAATGCATAAAAACAGTTTGAAAACGCGTGCAGCATAAAATATATCTTTCAATTAGGGCTTATTTTGGGGTGTATGTACTGAAAAAAGCTGAAAATGTGAAAATCAGTAGCAATGAGGGGGGGGGGGGGTAGAACAGAAAATAAACAAACAAAAGCCATTTTTTGTATTTCGTGAAGGTTTGCATGTATTCTCACTCTCTTATGCATTTTTTCGCGCTGTTATTTACACTCTTTTCTATTATGTTCGTTCAGGTGTATTTTGACACGCTGATTAGCTTTCTTGGTTTTTTAGTCCTTTTATGGGCAAATCACGAAAATTTTTGGATTAGCTGTCAGTTAGCTTTATTTTCTCCGTTCCCCCCTCACTTGTTTGAAATAAATTTTTATTTGGTATTTAATAATATGTATGCATTTGAAACATATAATTAAGAATCCCATTTTTCAGTGCAAGAAATTAGAGCTAAGTGTGTGTGTGGAGAAAAAGAGAAAGCGTGTGTGTTACAATAACCTTTTAATTAGTTTCCTTGTTTTTTCCAACATGAAACTACTAGCTGATCCCCTGCAGAACATGTGCTGGCTATAAGTTCAACAATCAAACTAAACATGATGATCGCTCGATATAAATAAACTGAGTTGTTGCCACTCCAAAGAATCGGGTTTTAAACATTTTCAAATCGTAAAAAGCGCTTTTAAATTGGAAAGGCTTAAGAAATCTCTAGATATAGGCAAGAGAATGATCCCACAATATAAACAAACTAAGGTGTTGCCACTCCAAATAATTGGAAATAAAAAATTGAGTTATGAATGAAAATACAATAAAAATTTATTTCTATTTATTAAAAAATAAATAGAAATAAATTTTTTAAAGCTCCGTAAGTTACGATAATAAGTACAAATATTATGTTACTTTTCTACGCTAATCATTAAACAAATTTTTAAGTATAATTTTACCATAGTTTGATTTTTACATGATGTCAGTATAGTACCGTACCGCAAAATTTAATCGTAACTGGTCCACATTAAGTGAAATATATATATGGATGAGCAACGTTGCCAAGGGTCCCAGATTTATCCAAGCGTCCAGTTATTTTGGTAATAGGAAATCAATCAATGAAGCAACGCTACAATCTTTTATCCTTAACATCGGCGAAAAAAAAATGTAATTATATTTTTTACCGAGCATATTTATTTAATAATGCCCCAGTCACTAAATATGGAAGGAAGTGATGTTTCTGTATATCTTAATTATTCTTTCCAAATAAAATTTCAGCGTTTAAAATTTAGAAAGCATATTCGTCTCTCTTGGTCCCATTGCTGTTTAAGAGCGAACCTCTGTCCTTACACTGGGAGGTTTGCAGATCCTTACTTGATTGAAGAGTTTGTTGTATAACATTCATGAATTTTGTAATATTAAAGCTGCGTTAAGGTTCATGCTTATTTCTGTTTTTTATCTGAAAAGAATTATAAATTATATTCTTATTCACTATTTTCACCTTTCCAAAATGACGAGAAAGTCATGCTTCAAAATGCATGTTTAACCCATTAAACTGAAAATTAAATGTGCAGTAAATAAATAAATAAATTATACCCATTATTATATTTACACCCAACGTAGATCCAGCAGATCTACGTTGAATTAGGTTCCTTGTACGACTCAGTCCTTACGGCATTCTCAAGGCGGAGCGTTGGAATGTTTCAGGGGGAATTATGGGTGCAAAAAGCGCAGAGAACAAAAACTGAATTTCAACGTACAAAAAAAAGAAAAAAAAAGTGAGAGAGAGAAAAGGCAAGAAAACTATAAGAACTAGACTAGGCTTGCTTGCAATTAAGGCAGCATTTGTATATTTCAAGCTCCAACAAGAATATATGTCTAAATTTAACAAAAAATGCTTATTTTGCTATGTTTTAACTTGAAATATTTTTATAACTCTTAATAGAATCCTTTCTAAACGAAAATGTACTTTCCTTCAGAAAATGGATTTATTTAGAGCAATTTCTGTTGACTGTGACACTTGAAACCTCAGACACTTCATTTTAAATCGTATTTGCTATCCAGTTTTTTATGGTATAAAAGTATTTTGAGTCTTTTTTTTTAAAGGGGAATCGCAACAGGCCTCCGGCAATCTTCGTCTCTACGGAGCGGGTTTTGCACATCTTCTGAGTTTATTTTTTGGAGTATCCTCATACTCATGCGGTTTTTTGCATATGAAGCACCGAGGAAACCTCTTTATCTTTGTCTTTCGAATTTTGAAGTAAGGAATAAAACTTTTTCAGAAATGAGAAAAATACTTGCGATGCTAACTGTAAAACGCTCTCAAACACGTCTTAATCAAAATATTTAAAAAAATGAAAGTAATAGACGAAATTTACACTTTTTAGCGTCTGAATCCACAAACAGAAGTTCATTCCGTCCGATATTTCATCTGGAATCTTTAAAACAAAATCAGTAGATTTATCGCAAAAAATTGGGAATTTATGCACTGCTTTGCAGCGCCCTCTGGAAAACAGGGATTTTTGACGAAAAAAAGGGAAGAGTTTCAGAATGAGGCATCAATCAACTGTCATCCTTTAGGCAAAAAGTGATTAACCGTTGATTTACTAGAGTTTACTGTTTGAGCAGGAGTTTCCCAGGGGTTTTCAGGCAATGGACAAGACGTCTTTATTTTGCTTCCTTCTTTGCCTTTTGAGCGAAAGGATCTAGACTTGAAATAAATGTTGAGAAAGCGTTTTCCGTAACATATTTTAACCCATAGTCTTTTAATGTCTTAGTTATTGGGAATTTTTTCTATGTAATGGCAGAACCAAGATATAAAAGTAGAAGCTTTCAAATTTTACTTTGCTTAAATAAAATAGGTTTTTAAGCATTTAGAAAGAGCCCTACAAAAGTATAAAAAAGTATTTTCCGCATTTTTGACATAATATGAGAAATATAAATACAATAAATGAGTAAAATAACGGGCGGAAGAAAACTCGATTTAAAGTTCCTATAAATTTAAATTAACCATACTTTTTAAATGCTTTGTATAAAACATTTTTAACAACAATAATTTTCAAAAAGAGAAATGATGTGTGTGTGTGTGTGTTTTAAGAGGATACGACATTTTTTAAGAGATACAACAATACTGTAATTTGACTAGTTGGTTGGAAAAACGAATTATTCGAAACTCGAATATTAATTACTACTAAAAATATTTACAAAAAAAAAGGGGGGGGGGGAGAAAAAAATTGTACCTGACTGATTTTATGTTACAAGCTCATTGATAATACACAAAGTGTAAAGAAACCTGTTATGACACTTTTTATTTATGGGATTGTTTAACGTTCTAAATGGAATATTCATTTGTTATTCGCTTGACATTTTTAAGTAAGTTTTATTTATTCATATTCATTTTTATTTATTTGAAGCAAAGTAAGGCCGGGAACACACTTGGCGGTTTTTTCCGATCGGATTTTTTACCATCGCCGTCGTATCAGTAGTGGCGTAGCTAAAAAAAAGTCTATAATATTCATTATAACTTGATAATAAATACGAATCAATATACCTAACCCTTCCTGAAAAAAATATATATGTATCTTCCAAAACCACGTTAAAAGCAAAACGCAAGGTAATTACATAATAATAATGGCCACAAATACAATAATTTAAAAAATGATGCTTTTTTACCAAACAATTCAAAAATACAATGAAAAATAAACCATTTTTATCTAAAGTTATTGGGGCTACAATTTTTTCTGCTATTTTTCTAATTTCAGCTATTTTGATATTTTTTTTAGCATGCAAGTCTTAGGTCTTGGTAAAGGCGGTCACCCCAAAATGTCTTGGTGGTATACCGGTCGATCGCAATTAATTTATTGCCCAGCACTGCTAAAAAGCTAAAAGCCCTCTAAAAAGCTACAAAACAAACGATGTTACCCCTAAAAATCCACAAATCCCCTGAAAACACTCCCGCCGTAAAAATTTCAATGGCAGAGTCTGCCCATGCTTCCCCCCCCCCCCCCCCCCCCGAGCGATGGCGGTACCACCCTAAAAAGCTACGGAGCTCCTCAAAACGATGTCCGAGAACCTCCTGAAATTCCTCCCCCAGTAAAAATTTCAATGGCATAGTCACCTCCAGATCCCCCCCCCCCCCCCACCGATATTCATATTCATCACAAGATCTTCTCTAGCACACACGCTCTCAACGGCTTGTGGCCAAAAGTATGTACCAAATCTTGTCGTGTCCTCGAGTTTATGCATATATGTATGCATGTATAAATTAACTTATTTATTTTATTTATTTGTGTTTTAAGCTAGTTTGTGTGGTCCCGGGTCCCGAGTTCCCACTGGTGTGTGCACATAAAATAGAATAAAAAATATTCGAACGATAAAACGGTCTTAAGGTCTAACTATAAAACTAATGATGATTGGGGGGGGGGGGGGGATTAAAAATTGCAAAACACTTGAATTCTAAGAATCTGAGAGAATAATAATAACAAAATTAATAATAATAAAAATACACAGAGGGAAGTAGATGAGAGGAAAGGAGTAGACAAGTTCTTCCAAAACGTGAAAAGCTTTCTGAATATAAATTTCGGAAGGAAAAAAAAGTAGGTACTCGTACTGTAGCGTACTTTTATAAAAGTATGCTGTAGCGTACTTTTATAAAAGTACGCAACAGTTCATTCAAGTATACGTGAATGAAAACAAATACACGCATGAAATTCTGGTATTACACTCAATGTAATTTCAACTTTATAAACTTTTATTTCTTATTATAATTTAATTACTATTGATTTAATAACTACCTAAGTATTCAACTGATATGTTGTATGTATTATCGAGTACAGTAAACATACTCTTATTTCCAGGGAAAATACAAACTATCATATGTAGACTTGTAATAGATTTGGTCAAAATAATATGCAATATTTTCTTTGCCATTGTGAGAAATATTTTATCAGTAGGAAATGATTGTACCATGGTCTCCTTTCCGAGACTCGTGGGTTTCCGATTTTACTATTTTCTACTGCGGCCCCTCAGATTTGTTCTGTGGCCCTCAAGGTGGCCATATGGCTCATGTTGTAAAACCCTGCTCCAGCATTTTCCAAGCACTACGATCTACTGTAGTAATGAAAAACAAATTTGAAAAGTATGGAGAGGCTTGTGTTAGAATCAAAAGACATTTAATAGAATAATAGTTAGACGCCCTGCCCTATTCGCATTATATGTCCATCTGTTTTTGTTGTCACCAAGGAAAGTCTAATATGCGTTTTTAAAATTTCAATTTCAAAATATTTCTGGGGGGATCCTCTTACCCCAAAGCCCTTTCCATCCCCTTACATTATCGAAAATCATCAAAATTGTAGTTTTAGAACTTCATATTAGAAAATTTTTAACTGTCTTTTAACGTCACCAGAGATTGCCTTATGTGAGTTTTTGACTTGAATTTCAAAACATTACTGAAAAATAGCCTTGAATCCCACCTTGGTCTAACAGTATCAAGGGATGTCATTGCGAATTTCCGGGAAGGAGCCCTGAACTCTACAATTTTTTTTTCGACGTCACCAAAGAGAGACCAGCCTAACCGTACCCCTAACGGCCTAACGGCATCAAAGATAGTATAAAATTGCGTTTTTCGAATTTAATTTTCTAAAATTTTCTAGGGAGATTCCCAGGACTCCCCTCTATTTATGCTACTTATGATCAAGTTCATATTGATAATTTGAATTCTCTTTTTTCCGCATATATAACGCAATTCTCCCGAATTGTTTGCTCATATTCTAAAAATGAGCCCTTTCCATACCAGAAGCCGGACTCGCGTTCATATTACATATATACGTATATATATATCAATATTAAAACGATGAATTATGTATAATAACTATATATGCGATATATAGGGGCCGTTTATAAATGATGTCACGCTTTTTCCCCATATATTTGACCTCCCTCCCCCCCCTTTGTCACAATATGTCACACTTCACGGACCCCATCCCCTTCCTTTGTCACACTTTGTCACAAGAGCACGAACCCCCCCCCCCCTCGAAGCGTGACATCATTTATGAATGATCCCATACATGCATACGCTCATATATCATATACATATGTATACGTTTATAAAAACATTAAATAGGCCACCAAACTCATAATCCCCCTTGATTTTTTACCTCTTGACGGCCAACGTTTAGAGCAGATATATCTGAGCAATTTTTTTATTTAGTGTACTTGCTTCTTCCGTTTAATCTGAAATTAAGACTTTCGGATGGTTTTTCTATTCTTGTTGCTTGTTATAAACACATTTTTGTGGTGTGTTACTCACACTACTATGAAAAATCACTTTCTATGCATGAACTCTGTCCATCAGTGTAAGGTCAAATTTGCACTTAGTGTCCCACACCAACAAGCGAATGCGAAAAGCAGAAGTAAAAAGGAAAGTTGAATGCTAAAAAAAAAAAATCTTCTAAATGATTATGTATATAAAAGATATCCCTCCCCCCTAAGTGCGATGGCGCACCTTCGCCTCAAAAAGAATCCCCCCCCCCCCCTCCTTCCTAAAAATGCCAATGGCGCAATCGTTCAGTTGACACAGCAAGTTGCAATTTCGTTCAGTTGAAATTTATTAAACTAAATTTCCAAACATTTAATGAATACGATTTTCGTTTGTTTGTAATTTAATAAATTAAACATCGCAATTTCTTTAAAAAAAAACTTGCAGAAATTCATTACAATAAAATTTGTTCAAGCACATCTGCTTAACGCATACGTTAATTGAATTAATAAAAATGCATATTCATTTTATCCCATGATGTACTACTGCGGGTTTTTTTTCCCCTTGTTAAAGGTAATATGAACCGGTTGAGAATAATGTTCTACATCTACATTAAGGGGTGGGAGTGGAATTTTTAAGAATTTCAGACATTAATTTAAATTGAAGTTTATAATAAAGATAATTAAAAAACATTTAAAGCAACTAACATCGCTAACGAACAAGCAAACTAGGCACCGCTACATTTCGCCTCTTGTAATAAGACACATATTTTCTTTGAAACATTTTAACTAAGAATCAAAACAGATGTCACATTTTTGAAGATTCCTAAATGACCGGATGCGAATCAATTGTAAGCTAGTGGAGGGAGATAATGAAGAACGCACCAGAGGAAAGAAAGGTTGAAGGTGAGAATAGGGAAACAAGGAAGTGTGTCTGGGGAAAACCAAAACAGGGAATTTAAACCGAAACAAAAAATCCCCAAATTAGCTTTTGATTGCAGCGCCATCTAGATGTCAGAATTTGCTACATCCTGAGCTTTCAATTCCCCTTAAGGGGGGAAATACGTGTAACGCGGCGTATTAAGAGCAATTTTCCTGAATTTTTTTTTAACGTATAAAGAACAAATATATTTTATTGAGATTTTGAGGTTATTTTATAAATATATTGAAGAACATTTACTGAAATTTTCAAACATTTTTCTTGAAAAAACCCGGAGATACCGGCTGCTGTACACTGTAAGTCGCCACCCGGGTCGGCAGTTTGCGTACATCCTGTAGGTCACAATTTTCGTCTGAAATCATTTTTTTTTTAAATATAATGTTTTTATAAGTGTCTCTTCTAGTTGAACTAAAATCATCACAAAAAATTTAACATTTCTATTTTTTTTTTTTTTAGAATGGAAAAATTAAGTACGATTTTTAACCGTTTTTTTGTTCTTATTTTACAATAAAAAAAGTAAAAATAAAGACATGTTTATGATTCTAGTTCAACTGTTCAACTAAAGCGTGTACATAAAGAAAGTGTTGCTAAATTTGATAAGGATTGATCAAAAACTCTACCAGCTAGAGTGTACGCAAATTCGAAAAAAGTAGTTTCGAAAAAAATGCGTTTGAAAAAAAGAGTGGTATTAAAGGTAAATTTAAGGCTGTAATGAATCATTTTTTTTTAATACTTATAGATACTAATACTTATAGAAATTTCTATCCGAGGGCTCAATTGTTAAAAGAAATAAAAGGACATCTGCTAACGTTCTCAATACCCTTCAGGTTATTCATGAGGGACTACCTGCTCAACTGCTCCATAAGGGGCGCTCGCTCAAATGCTTATAACTTTTAAACTACTTGGAATTTTGTTTTGAAATTTTCAGGGTATAATATTGAATAGTTGTAGAATCGATTTATGAAGAATTTTTTTTTAAAAATTATTTGAGACCTTTCGTCGCATTGGTTTGACAAGGTTCTAATTGACATTTTTTGTGAATTCGAGGCTAGAGTACAAACTCAATGCTCTATAGTATTTCTATCCAGGAAACTGACTTAAACACTATCTGTTGTTAAATAGTGGAACTAGCTAGAATGACAAAGTTCTAACTGCCCAAGTAAATAATATTGTTTCAGGATGACAAGGTTCCAACTGCTTCACAATCAGCTCTGTTACGATTAATTTAACCAGAAGTTGACTTTTAAGGTTAGAAAGGGTTCAATACTGTAAAAGTTGTGTGCAAATAATAATTATATTATTAATTTAGTATTTTGCAACATGGAAGATAACAACGTTTCATATGAATCAAGTTCATCTGATTTGTTTGGTGATAAATCGTCTGATGAATTTATTCCACCAACCTCATCATCTGAAAATGAAGATTTTAGCCTTGTGAACTATAAAAGGTAAGATGTATAATTAAACTCAATGATAGATGTGACCTTTGTGAGAAGTTTCATGTAGCTCAAAAAACTGAGACATTGACAGAACAGCTGAAAGAAGATTTTGATAGACATCTAGTTTATAAAACAGAAATGAGAGAATCACGGGCTGAAGAGAAGAAAGACAGTACTATTCCAGTGTTGCTATTCGATCTCCAAAATGTTATTCTGACTCCTCATGCTGACATCAGCTCTTTTTTTTTTATTTGAGAAAAATGAATGTGTATAATTTAACTGCATATTTCACAACTACCAAAAAAGTATATTGTGCATTGTGGACCGAGAAGATGGCTTGTAGAGCAGGCAATGATATTGCAAGTGCCTTCATAAAAATATTAAATACAGTAATTGAAGAAAATGATGTGACTGAGCTTATCACATGGTCAGATTCATGTGTCCCACAAAATTGGAACAGTATTATATCCAATGCTGTTTTACATTTTTTGAGGGATAACCCCATTGTCAATTCTATTACATTGAAGTATTCTTTGCCGGGGCAGTCATGCGTACAAGAAGTGGATCATGCTCATAGTGAGATAGAAAAGTTAATGAGGAAAGTTGATTTCTACAGCCCAATTGGATTGATCCCGAATATTGAAACAGAAGAACAGATCAAACCCTTACCGTGTCATCCAAATGAATTCAGCAGATTTTAAAGATTCTGGATCGACTTCAAAACTGTTTCAATACAAATTAATTCCTTTTACTCAACTTGCAGTTATAAAATTCACACAATCATCGAATATTGTAGAGTTCAAAACAAGGCACAGCAGACATGAACCAATGAACTGTGTGAACATTAAGTTCAATGAAACTACAAAGAGAAAGAGGTCCAATTCAAGCGGCAGATCGCCCAATTTACTCTCTGCTTTTGAAGTGGAACCCAAAATACAGACATTTCATGTTGAGTTACCTGAATTAAAAAAAAAAGATATCAGGAGTGCATTGCAGTACATGCCTCTGCGAGACAGAGAATATTATAGGGTGGTACTTAATCTATAAACTTTTCCATGTCAAATCAAGCCTATAATTGTGAAAATATTGTAGAATTAATGGTTTGTGTGAAAATAAAAATGAATAAAATTGTATTCTATGAAATATTTTGGTTTTTCTTACTCATACTAATTATGAAATATTCCTTCTCACCAAACTTTGAATGGTATTTCGGTTTGACAAGGTTCTAAGAGCAGTTAGAACCTTGTCATAAATGTGAAATCTTGTCTATTTCACTGTGACAAGGTTCTAACTGCATTTTGAGGTTTTTTTTTTTTTGTGGTGGCTATTGAACAATTTTTATCAATAACAGGAAGTTCAGCATGTAGATATAACCTAAATATTGGTTGATGAATAATATGAATGAAGAACTTACAAAAATGAAAAAGTTATGGACCTAGCAATCTTTGAAGTCAATTTGCTCGAAACTGCTCTTTGGTCAGTTAGAACCTTGTCAAACCAATGCGACGAACTGTTTGTTTTGACCAGGGCTGCGGAGTCGGTTGGGAAAACGACCGACTCCGACTCTGAAATTTTAAACCCTTCAACTCCGACGTCCTCAAAAAAAAAAAAAAGTATATATATATATATATATATATATATATATACAGGGTGGTTATAATTAAACTTCCCCTAGTCAGGGCATCCTACAGCTAAAACCGTTCAACGGACTGACACCAAAATTGGTATGTGGACTATACAAGAGATGAGCTCAAGGAATCATGAAAAAAAAGTTCTAAAAATGGCCGCTAGGGGCGCTGTTTAGCCTCATAACATGGTTTTCACGTAGGAAATGACCAATAAGAAATAAAAATAATATCAACATTTATTGTACACTTTTCTGTTCATATCTATCTTCCTGCCGTTTAAAATGAAAGTAAAGCAAGCTATAACAGTTCATCTCTGTAGCAAAAAAAAAAAAAAAGAAAAACAAGTTTAAGTTATCGTGAAGTAAATTTTTCTCCTTTCATGAATATTAATATCATTATTTTTATGCAGTACTAGTCATTTCCTACGTAAAAACCCTGTTATAAGGCTGTTATATATATAAACCGCCCCTAGCGGCCATTTTTAGAACTTATTTTTTTCGTCATGATTTCTTGAGCGCATCTCTTGCATAGTCCACATACCCATTTTGGTGTCAATCCGTTGAACGGTTTTAGCTGTAGGATTCCCTGAATAGGGGAAATTTAATTATAACCACCCTGTATAGTATATATATATGGTACTCCGGCAAGAAACCATTAAAAAACGGAACACCTTGCAAAACGGGATTTGTTGTTTCTCCAGATTCCATATTTTTCTGTCGAAAAGTGACATACAAGTCTGTATAATATACAGAGCTATCAATCACTTTTTGATTGAAAAATATGGAAACTGGAAAAAAATAACTCCCTTTTTGCAAAGGTTTTTCGTTTTTGAATTGTGTCACTTTTCTTGCCGGTGTGCGATATGTCTGAATCTCACGAAACATGAAGAAGTATTGTCACTCTAATACTTTTCTCCACCTGACCCCTACCTGTTAGCCGAGGCCTTAGGATTGCTTACGCACGGGGAGAGGTAGTGGGGTCTACGGATTTTACATGCACATATCCCCAAGTATACATGGTGGTCTTAAGCGGGTATCGAACGCGCGACCTTCCATATGGAAGTCCGACGTGCTAACCACTAGGCTACCACGGCCCTCACTCTAATACTAGCTTATAGTTTAAGAATTACTGGATAACCACACCCACCTGTTGAGTTTATAAGCTTTCTTAAGTTTCCTTTCTTTTTCTTTTCATTCTTTCTTCTATGATATTTTCAAACTCGATAAAAACTACCTTGCATTCTGCTTTTAATATCACACAGCAGGTTAAATGTGTTTGCACGTAGGCAGGCTCCCTGTTATTGATAAATGCAGAAGATAGTTTCCTTGTCGAGACTTGGCTTTCTCTGGTCTTTCAAGTTCTTCTTCGTTACCTCCAGTTATAAATGTAACTTTAATGAATGAATAAATGATTCACAAATGAATGAAAAACCATTTCTTTGAATATTCATGCGTGCATTTAAATCTCATTCGAAATTACATAACACTCGGAGTTTTTTAAAAGCTACTTTAGACCAATGAATTTCAAATTTCCTCCGTGGGAATGAATGGCTTTCAAACGCTTCCTTTTAATCTTGTCGACAATTATCGTGTTCTTTTTATAGCCAGAGGGATTACGTTTGTGAATGCAGCAGGGGCTTGTTTCGTTGTGTCGATTCTGGTAGGAATTGTTGCAGGCTTAAAAGCAATCTTGACAAAATCTTGCTAAAATCTTCTTATGCTTGTTCGTCTTATCATGCCAAGAACTCCTAGTGTGATAAGTGTGTTATTATTTTTGATGGGACTCAAAATGGTTTCCAAACATTCTCGGCTTTGTCGTGTAAATTATGATATGAATGAGCGCGATACCGTGAAACTTTAATCTCAACGTATTGAATACGTAAATTATTTCTTGATACATGCGTAAATATTGATTGAATAAGACTTCAGTTGGGGTTTGATTATAGTGAACTTATTGTGGAAATGATGACGAAGGCTGTTTCGAGGCATTGCATATCAGATTCCGAAAATATGTCTTTTTCTGTAAACTCTAGTAGGACCTAATAAGCTTTAAACGAAAACACATTTTGAAAGTTATTTATTTTGCTATTTAACCTTTAGCATTTAAACATTTCCCGCGCTGTAATTCAAGAAATGTAGGAAAGAAAATGAAGCTTGGGCATTAGAGCCTAGTTTGGATACTAGTCTCACACTGTTGTTTTAAGGTACGTAATTCGAATTGATTAAAAAATTAAGCACTTAGGGTGCTTTCGCACCAAAGCGACGAAGACAAAATAACTTGTCTTTTCTCATCTTCGCAAGCGCAAAACGTATTTTTGCCTTCAAAAATAGGCTTTGCAGTTGCGCAGGCGTGAAGGCCTTTGGTGTGAAAGCACACTTAGCGATGTTTTTAAAGATGTCTTAATTGAAATAGAGCAGCGATTGGCTGGGGGGGGGGGGGGGGAGGGCTGTTGTATTCACTAAATATTTTTCTTTCAGTATGAATAATGGTTAGAATCTGATACTATTGTCTCTACGACTCTCTTGACCTCTTCAACTTAGAAATAATGATGCAGGAACAGAAACAGGTGCCAGTTGCTATTTTTGTCAATCTTATGCCAAGTAACTAATTTTAAAGTCATCTACAGAATAGAGAACATGCCACATTTTATGAAAATGCTAGTAAATTAATCAAAACCGTTAGAAATTCTAAAACATTAACATGAATGAATAACAAGAATTGTTGCGTCATAAAATATTTATTGTTTACAAAATTTTAAAACGCATCACATTTTGAAAGGACATTGGTTCATTACTTACAGAGTAAGAATATTAAACTAGTGGATATTAGATCTTGTAGAGAGGGGTGGGAGGGGGAGTATTTAGGCGAGGGATAAATGGCATGCTGCTGTCATTTATTATTAATTTGTCTAAGCTACTTACAGATCAAAATAATTTAGTAGGTACTTCCATTCCTATTGTTTAATTGTAACCATATGAACAGAATTTCATCATGGAGCAATTTCGTCGTTCCAAGTCGAATAGCACAACTTCTTACATACAACTCCCCATTCAACGTAGAAAGTGTTTCGACCCCAAATTAAATAGATCGTCAAAAGACTGCGACGCTTAGTGCAATTTTCAAAACTAACCTGTGAATCCCGTTTTAGGGAGAGAAAAAAAAATAACATCCGAATGTCCAATCAGTTTTAAGCTTTTGCGCGAGACTGAAAAATAAATTAAATGTTTCCATTGGCTCCTAAGAGTATGTCCAAAAACATATCCCTCCCTCCCCTGACGATTTTTGATGGGTATCATCGAACTTTTAAAGTCTTTTGTTTCGGTGCCAACTTTTCAACACTGACGTTTCTCGCCCTTTTATAATGGTTTATTTCTGTTTTGCATTGTGAGGCGACATGAATGAACGTGGATTTTATCCAGTAAAATTTTATAAAGCGGTAAGGTTATGATCTTTTATTGTAATATTTTCTGAGACTTAAAACAAATAGATGAATAAGCAATACGCTTGTGAGAGGTTTTTTTATTGTTTCAAATTAAAGCACGTGTTTCTTTTTAACTAATTATTTTTATTTTTCGTATCGTGGGGACGGAGCCCTAAAAGTACTTCAGTAATAATTCTGCGTGTTTATCTCATTTAGGGCAGGGGAAGGTGTTTAAATTGCATATTTTGTGTTTTGATTTATGTTTTATTTGTGCTTTTTTATATAAATTGTATCTGCTCATTGGCTCTATTTCAACTGCTCTCTTTATTTATCCTTTTCTTTCACAAAACCATTTGAACAGTAATTTTAGGTACATATTTATGTTCTGGAGGTTTTTTTAGTTTTACTTAGTGGGAAGCGATGAGGCGGTATTGAGGGAAAAGATACAACACGTTTTGTGATGTTTTTCTATACATTCTTATATTTATATTTTATTTATTTATTCTATTTTTGTTTTGTTTTTTTTTGTTTATTATTTTATTTTATTTTTTTAAAGAAATTTATTTTTACCTTTTTCCCTGTACGGCTTCTTACAGTGTTTAAAGCAGTATTTTATTAGGTCATTTGGAAAGTTTTGTCCGTTTTTATGAGTCTACTTTAAATTGTAATATCTCAGTGAATATTTATTCAATTTAATCGAAATAAGCGCCAGTTGAATAGTGCACTTTTGCCAACGTAACACAAGTCGATTAATTCCGTCGGCATAAAAATTGGGTGCTCGGGATTCGATGAAGTCGACGAAGGCCGTTTTTGCTAGGTCCTGATTGGCAAAGGTTCTACCGGTGAGAAAGTTATCGAAGTGCTTAAAACGATGGTAGTCGGTTGGCGAAAGGTCTGGGGAGTATGGTGGGTGGGGCAGAACTTCGACGCTCAATTCCTTAGATTTTTGGACGGTGGTTCGTGTGTCAATGGCCGGGCGTTGTCGTGGAGCAAGATCTGTTGACCAGTGCTGGCTGCTGTTGACGCAATTTTTGGTAAATTTGGTCGATTTCCTCACACTAGGACTCTGCTGGGGTGATTTGGCCTGGTTGCAGAAAGTTAGTGAATCACACCAGCAGCTGACCACCATACAGTAACCATGATCTTTTTTTGGTGGGTTTTGCCTTTGGGAAGTGCCTGGGTGGCTCATCGGTGTCCAACCAATGTCCTGAACGTTTCCTATTGTCGTAGAGAATCCATTTTTCATCACACGTGACGATCCGATCCCAAAAAGGATCGCTTTGGTTGCGCAAAAGCAATGAAGAACAAACCTCGAAACGTGATAATTTCTGCGGATCGTTTAAATCGTGGGGGACCCACTTTTCGAGCGTTTTGACCTTTCCAATACGTTTTAAACCAGGGGTCTCCAAACTACGGCCCGAGGGTCACATCCGGCCCGCGGAGAGCTAGCATACTTGAAAGAAAACTCCTTCTAGAGAACATATTTATTTTTTATAGCAAATTAAATTAAGTTTACTGAAGTAATCTATTTTTATGTTGAATAATTATTAATATGACATTTACATTGATATGGTCATGGGCTAACTACTCATAACATTGTTGTAGGTTATTATTTACTAACTAACAAATTATTGAAATGAATCCAATTAACATTTTATACATTTTAAATGAAAAGATAACTTATAACAAGCATAACGACATATGAAATACTAATGAGATTTATGTAATTGAGATTTTCCACTGAAAATAGTTTGTAGTTGTGGACTAATTTTACTTGTACCAATTATTAAAAGAGATTTAAGATGCTCATCAGTTAATTTAGATCTGTAAACATTTTTTGTGTACTTCATTTTGGAAAAGGTCTTCTCACACAAATAAGTAGTACCAAAAACAGAAAACAGCCCACGAGCAAATTTATGCAAATTATCAAATTGTGTCAGTGGAAGACACTTATAAAATTCCAACAAAGATAAGTTTTGATATTTGTTCTTAATTATATCACTGCACTGTAGATCAATCATTTCCATTTGAAGTTCCGGGGCTAGGGTTTCAATGTCAGTATCAAAAGGATTCTGAAAAATCTTAATTTGATTCGCAATGGCATCAAAGTCCGAGAAACGAGTATCAAAATTTATTTTCAAAGCACTCAAAGTTTCGATTGCAAAATCGATAGGAAACTCGGTCTCAGTGGTGTGGCTAAATATTTCACATGTTTTAAAATGTGAAAAACATTTACTTCGTAGTTGTGATTGAAACAGTATCAATTTCTTCCGGAATGATTTGATATTATTGTATAAATCAGGAAGATGCTGGTTTTCTCCTTGCAATCTCAAATTCAGTTCGTTCACATGTTTTGTCAAATCAACATAGAATGCTAACTTCCACAGCCATGCGTTGTTTTGCAATTCAGTAAGAGGGCGATGCTTTTCATTCAAAAAAAATTCGATCACTGCTCGAAGTTCAAAAAAGTGCTGAAGGACTTTCCCACAACTAAGCCAACGTACGGCAGTATGATAAGGTAAGTCATTTTCTCCAATCTCTTTAATAAATTGTACGAATTGTCGGTGATTCAGCCCAAAAGATCTGATAAAATTAACAGTTGATATGACTGGTTTCAGAACTTCAGACATATCCAAACATTTTCCGCACAAAGACTGTTGATGAATGATACAATGTAAGACTATTGGTTTTGAACCACCGTCATTTTCTACAGCTTTTGACACAAGAGCGACCACTCCTTTATCTTTCCCACTCATGTTTTTGCCTCCATCAGTTGTAATACATTTCAAGTTTTTCCATCGAAGGTTCTTTTGCTTAATGGCCATTTCAACTCCTTTAAAAATATCTGAACCAGTAGTTGTGCCATGAATACTATACATATCAAGAAGTTCTTCATGCACTTCATAGCTTTTATCTACTCCTCGAATATAAATCAACACCTGAGCAGTATCTGACACATCCGTTGACTCATCCAAGGCCAAAGAAAACCACTCAACATGTCCATTTTTGTTGAACAGTTGAGAGGATATATTTTCAGCGATGTCTTCTACCCTTCGAGCCACAGTGTTTGCTGACATACTGACAGTTTTTAATAAATTTACCTTTTCAGGGCACATTTCTTCGGCTACTGCGATTATGCATTCTTTGACCATTTCTCCATCGGTGAATGGTTTTCCACGTTTTGCAATTTCAAGAGCCACACGAAAGCTGGCACGAGTTGCAGCCTCTTGTTCAGTTTTGAGTTTTGTAAATAAAGATTTCTGCGATTTCAATCCGCGCTTCATAGCTTCGAATTTTTCTGTCCGCAAACTTCCTGTATATTTTGAGTAATTTTGAAAATGTTTTGCTTCATAATGACGTTTAATGTTATATTCTTTGAGAACGGCTATGCTTTCATTGCAAATCAAACATAGCGCCTTGTTACTGGACTCAATTACGAAATACTGAATGTTCCACTGATCTTTGAATTTTCTGCATTCACTATCAATTTTTCGCTTCTTTTCCATTCTACTAAATCACACACAAAAGCAAAAATTCAAATAAAAATATTGTTACAAAGATGTCTTAAACTTAAACACGCACAAACACGTTTTAAGGAGGTACGCACTATTTTATTTCACAGCAGTGTCATAGGAACTGACTTGTGGTTGCGCCACTAGCCTTCTTATATATTTCACTTACTGCCATCTAGAAGTGAGTGGAAGACACCAGAACTTTATCGAACCAACGAGATTATTCTGTAAGTGCTATTAGCGCCATCTGTTAGGGATAGAAGGTACTACCTATTTCTGCTTGTGTCCACCAGATGTCCTGTCACGTTACTCCTCATGGCTCGCTCGTACTCTACGACTAATCTAGAAATTACAGATAATGACAGTAAAATTAATAATATGCAGTGTTGCCGTTTTGCGGACTTTAGTTCGATTTGCAGCCTTTTTTAAACGTGGCGTACTTTTTCGGACTTTTTTTTTCATGTAAAAAAATACTCATTCGTTACTTGAGTACTCGTTAGGAACCGAAGTAACGATTACTGAAGAAAAAAGTAATCAATGATTACTTGTGTATTTCATTACTTTTGTAATCAATGATTACTATGGCGATACGATGCGGGTACCCCATTATAACGGATACCCATACGATACAGAAAATACATCAGCTTCCCCGTCGCTAATGGCATCTGGCAAAAAAGTAATCATATTTTACACCACTAGTGGACTGATTCAACTTTCTACTACCGGCAACAATTAATGATAATATGGTTTTGGCCCTTGGAATTTACTGGAGTAATCAATATGGCCCTAAGGCTGGAAAGTTTGGAGACCCCTGAAATAGAGGACTGCGATCGGGCGCTTGACCTTGATCAACGTCTGTTTGAATTTTAATACACGTAAATTGAAATGATTGAAATACACTTAATAATGCATTTTGAAATGCCAACAGGTTTTTAAAAAATAAAAATTAATTCTAACTTTCACGATGAAACTGCGCTGCAATGAATGAAAATCATTGACGAATTTGTCTATTTTGCAATGAATTGACGTGGAACCGTAAAGGCGTTGGGAGGTAACCGAAGTCAATGGATTTGGAATCCAAGTTCTGGCGTATTTCTTCTTTTCTATTTTCAGTTAAATTAAAAAAAAAAAAGAAAAGCTGTTTTTGCTTACTTCTGGACATTCAATATGTAATGAGTTTGCATTTTATTAGTTTTTTTTTCAAGCGCTTTTCAATCTTATGCTATTTCATCGTGTGATTTAATTTTTCTTCTATTTTTATTTGCTATTTTCATTTATTCATTTGTATTGTCTGTTTTGTTTTAAATGTAGTTTTGACGTTGTTGCAATTGTTTGAAAATTCAATTAGCATTGTTGTTTGTTTTAAACAAAGTTTAGTTGTTCTGAATTTTAGTTTATTTATTTATTTATTTTAATGAATTTTTAGTCATTAGCTCAGGACTCGATGCGATGGGTAACTTTTTTGTTACATTAAGATTATAATTTACTTTGCTCCTTTATTGCTTATTGACCTTTCATGCCTTTGTCATGATGCAATTGAAGCACTTTATTATTATTGACATTTCGGGTACTGTTCATTTTCCATCATTTTTTTTTCTAAGATTCTTCAATTCTCTTTTTGTCCCACGTTTTTAATTTTTTTTTTTTTAATGTTTGTGATATTTTAAATTCATACTCATTCTTTTGGTTGCTCGAAGTAATTCTACATAGTTGTTTATCTTACGGCATGATTGACTTATTCTTTTAAAATTATACATATATTTATATATATATATACCCCCAGGATTGGCAACTTTTTGCTATAGGTGGAAAAAGCCATGGAAAAAACTTGGTAAAGACCTTTTTTTTTGCGAGCTAGCATCAGGTAAAAGAAATTTCCGTTTTAAATCAATGCTATTCATTCTTAATTAAGGCACTAAGTTAAATGAGCATTGTTATAGTATTAGAAGTATGTATTTTCTTAAAAAATAATTAATTTCACAACAAAATTAAAAATGAAGCTAGATACAAAATTTAGAATAAATAAATAAATAGAAAATCAAATGATTTGTTCATTTTGTTTTAATCCAGTTTCTACTGAACAAAATCAAAGTGGGTTTGAGGGAAGGGAAGATCATTGTACTTTTCTAACTCATGTTATGCGTAGGCATTTGACTACGCCAATGGTGAATTTCAGAATATGAATAGTAAAGACACAGAAACATGAAATTACTGACAGTGATGAAAATAACTTTATTCTTATTTCTAAAAGCAAACGGAGGAAAATTGTTGAGTTGCAAGGCATCTCAATTTTGAGTGGTTTTTTTTTTTCTGATTTTTCAACTTTCATTAAATATTTGTTTATGTTGTAATATTTATTAACAAAATAAAGGTATTCAATAATACCCAAAAAAGTTTATTTATTTAGGCCCTTATTAAATTATAGTCAGTCCTTACTGCTCATTATTTAAAAACAATAAGTATTTCTGCGGGGTTTTTTTTTTCTCTTTCATTTTTACTTTTTTTTTCTTTTTTTTTTCAGTTTTCTGCCACCGTCCTGATGGCAAAAATACCAATCCTGGCACCCACGTGGTTCAGAGACTGGATATATATATATATATATATATATATATATATATATGACCGCCGTGATTAAGTGTATTCATTTAAATTTAATTTTTTGGCTGTTGCAACAACATACCCAAAACATTAAATTAAATAAAATAACCCTCTGGTGGGGGGAGGGGTTAACCTCAAGCCCCGCTTCCCGTGCATATGTATGTACACACACATGCGCGCGCCGACTCTGTATAGCCTCTGTCGCTTATGGGTCAATCCATGTGAAATCATCCAGAAAAGGGGGGAAACGTTGCTCGATGTTTTTTATTTTTTTTTTTTAAATTTTTGCCAGTCAATTTATTGTTATAATGAGACCCCAAAACAAGAGTTTTAAAAGTTTTTAAATTCGTGTAGTTTTTTATTACAGCCATTTTCAAGTCTCATCTTTAGTGGTTTTTCATGAAAATACTGCTTTACATCAATCTTTATAACTTTTTTATTTCTGAATATTTCAAAATGATTTAAAAACCATTATATTCCGTAAGAAATGAGAAAAGGTTTGTTATCGGTTTCTTTTTTGATATATTTTTTAAAAATGCGGAAATAGAGTGAAAATACCATTTTCAAAACGAAAACTTGCGTTTCTTACGTTAAAATTTTTAATAGAAGAAAGTAAGATACCTTTTGGCAGTTTCATCAGAAGCAGTATGGAACAGTTGGAGGCTTTCCTTTATTTTGTACAATTAGCCAAACTTGGCATCTCAATGTAGAAATGCTAACTTTGAGATTCAATATCTAAAAAGGGACTGAATTAAATTTTATGAAATTTTAGGGGAATAATCTTCGCAATAAGACGCAAAATTTGAATATTCGAAAAATATAAACATTAGACTACATGACTAATTGTTCTTTATCAAACCATTTAGTAAGTTTAGCAATAAAAGAACACCAGTTAAGACATGGTGTGCTTATGTGGTGGATGACCACAATAAAACAAACATGGATTTTTGAATTTAACATTGATAGTTGAATTTTTTGGCTTATGTGTCGCTGTAAGTAAACTTATAAACCTTGGAAAACCTCATAAACTTTTTGAAGCATTGAATAAAATAAATAAGACAGTATGATGACATTTAGATGTGAAAAAAAGGCGAAAAGACAGGTGATCTTTTGCCTGACTTCAAGGTGCCTTATTTCTAAAACCACAGCAATATCACTTATAAAAACTTTTCTGCATATTCATATCTATAAGAAGATTATTCCCCTGAAATTCCACAAAATTTCATTCAATCCCTTTTTAGATATTGAGTCTTAAAGTTAGCATTTCAACACTGAGATGCCAAGTTTGGCTAATTATACAGAATAAAGAAAAGCCTCCAACTGTTCCATACTGCTTCTGATGAAACTACCAAAAGGTATCTATTGAGGGGAAAAAATGTACAGGTGAGTCTTACTTCCTTCCATCAAAAATTTTAACGTGAAAAACGTAAGTTTTCGTTTTGATAATGGTATTTTCAAACTCCATTTCTGTATTTTTAAAAAAATATATCAAAAAAGAAACCGATAGCATGATTTTCTCATTTTTTACGGAATATAATGGTTTTTAAATCATTTTTAAATATTCATAAATAAAAAAGTTATAAAGATTGATGTAAAGCAGTATTTTCATGAAAAACCACTAAAGATGAGACTTGAAAATGGCTGTAATAAAAAATTTCAAGAATTAAAAAACTTTTAAACTCTTGTTTTATGGTCTCTACATGACAATAATTTTACTGGCAAAATTTTAAGAAATCAAAATCATCGAGCAACATGGCCTGGATGATTTCACATGGATTGACCCGCATCCTCCGTAAAAAGCAAAATGAATGTCGGATAATAGGGAGGTGTTATGAAAGTCAAACTCTTGTAGTTTTTAAATAACGTGAATCTCATAGTCATGTCTTACAAGAAAGTCAGTTGATGCTTTAGGGACAATTTTTATCTTACACAGAAAAACAACAACCTGGAAAAGCTTTTTACTGTTGTTTCAATTAGCTGAAACACTAACATTAAGTTGCGAAATCTCAAGTTCTTCCTATGATATTGTCTCTGGAAATTCCTTGGCGAAATAAAATCCCCCCATTGATCATGGATACAAGTTGTCTTATTATGTACCGGTTATGTAAAATTTATTACTTTTTTATATACCACTACTGTAAATGCATAGTTATGGGTGAGTTTTATTATTTTCACAGACATAAGTAGATGGTTTATTGAGATCTTGAGCAACGTACCGGAGATAATATCCTACCGGCAAAAATAAGCGGATTATATAAAACTTTCTGGAGGTTTTTGCGTATGTGAATCCAAGAAAACCTGCTTATCTACTTTTAAATTGATCTCTTTTGGTTCATTTCCGAAGAAAATTGTCCTCCGCAAAATTTCAATTAATCATCTTCATTGCGTTAAGAAAAAAAAACGCAATAACATTGCCCATTACAAAGTTTTCCCATCTCCTAACAAAACTATCCTTGTAAATTATTGGAACGGAACTGCTCTACAAAGTTTTCGATTTGTGTCATAAAACACCTCAATTTTCATTAAGGAAATGATTATCATCTTGCCCTTTAAGGGTAGTCTTCGGGATGCAGTAAACTAAAAGGACATCTTGCCGTTCTGCTTTGCTGACTGCTGACGGTAATGCGCATGCGCTGATGATTGTCACATCGGTTATCGTGCAATTATGATTGCGGTGGGAATGCCGACTTTTGTTTGATTGCGATTATTTCGTCACGGGTGAGTACCGTCACCAAAAGCATTGTCCTCTAGCATGAACCAGAAGCGGGGATGCACTTTCTTTTTCCCTTCTTGAGGTGATCCCTTTCTTTGGTTTATTTGAGCCGCAGCATGGCTACTGCTTACACCTGTCGAGCTTTTATGCAAAGTGATAACCCGCTGTCAAACGTAAGTTTTTTTAACGGATGTATTTACTTTCCTCAAATATTTTGCTGCTGCCTTAAAAACTTTTACGAAGCTCTTTTATTATTTAGCTGTATCTTGAATGTAGTAGAACCTTGTTTTTCCGGAACTCGTTATTCCGAACTCCGGATTTTCCGAAAAGAGATTGAAGGGATTAAGAAATATTACTCAAACTATCCGAAAATGTGTGATAAAAATAGACGCAAAGCGATTTTAAACTAGTGGACTATTAAATTAGGTAATTGAATTTATAATAAATTTGCTCGCTCCTTTTGTTTTTGTGCAGGAGAGAAAATTTCATTAACCCCTTAAAGCACGAGTTTTTTTCTGAAAAACTAGTATAGTGTAAGTTCAATTTCAGGTTGTGGGGGAGGGGTGACTAGGGGGGGAGTTAAAGTTACATGGAGAAAAAATATTACACAAACAAAGTGTGAACAGAACTCAGACGGCATTAGAAATTAAATAACGCACGAGCATGGGCAAATTTTCCGGTAACTTTCGTCCGTGTCAGACACGGGCAAATGCGTTAACCTCTTCAGCCCCCAGAACTAAGCACAAACAATTTTGACGCAATTTTTTGCTTCTCTGATTTAAAAAATGGTTACAAAACAAAATAACTAAAAAAAAATTGTGTTTTTATTTTTAATTAATAATTAGTTTACAAAATAATGTCCAATTTCCATGTTTAAAACGAAGTAAACTCTGTTGATTAATTTCGAAAACAATTGGGAGTTTTAGTTTTCAAATTGCACAAACAGTAGTTAATAAACCGTATTTTAAAATGTACCCACTGGGGTACATTTCTCTACTTCACACCCCTGTTAGCTACACTACCCCAGGGCCTTAAGGCGCGTTCTGACGAGCGAGAAAACTCACGCGAAAATGTCCGACAGTTGTTGCTAGAGTGTTCACACTACAGCAAAAATTGCAAGCAAGAACTCGCAGCGACAGTCGGCGGAGGGAAAAGTCATGCAATTCTCGCATTCAACTGTCAGAGTTGGTTCTCACGTAGAAGAAAGGTTTCTTCATTCGGTGCAATACTTGAGACGCTGTTCCGAAAAAATTGAGAAGTCGCAATGTGTTGTATTTGCTGCTGATTTTTTTAAAAATTTACTTCTTTGTTTTTGTATCTTCTTAAGCTACATTAGATTTGTATATATACTGAAGTATTATCGACACATTAATTATGGAAAGTGCAGATAATCCTTCAGTAAAAAAGGTCAGAAAATTTGAATGATTAATTTAAAAAAAAAATAAAGATTAGAATTGTGCACAAAATTAATAAATAGATATTTTTATTACGAAAAGTTCGCTGTATAGTTCCTAAAATTGGATTTTTAAATGATCACAATTTAGACAGTAAAAGATTAAAATTATGACAGGATAAATTAGATTTTTTTTTTTAACAACCTAACACAAAGTTTTGTGTGTGAGTGCAGTTAAAAGTTACTTGCACGAAACTAATGTAGGTTTTAAAAAATATATAACATTTTTACCTGAAGTAAAATGAAACGAAAATAAAACACTTTACAACTATACACCCTTTTATAGCGGTTTCATCTACAAAAGTGTTTAATAAATTTAACTACGTATCAATAAAGCTAATTTCTAAATGTTTTAAAGGAAGTTTTAATTTTTTTTTTCATATAAAGGTTTTACATGAATCAAAGTTTGATGTTGAATTTTCGTTGGTAATAAGTACAAGATTAATTGCAATTCTATAATTGTTGGCTACCTTTTGCTAAATCATGATAGCATAATAAAAAGGATTAATTTAAAGTGATTACAATACAGTAAAATCTTTATGCATTGTACCTGCATCCATCATTTTAACGTAGGTATCGTCTTGTTTTAATGGTTTAACGATTTCTTCGGACGTTATTCTGACCCACGTTCATCATTTTTCCATATATGAAATGAATATTCCCGTGGAAATGGCCGTTCGAGGTTGTACTGTGTATTATTTCCCACATATTAAACACAGATAACAATAAAAAGTTTTAAAAAATATTAGTTAAAAGGAAACTATAAATCGTTGACAGCTTTAAAAGTTTATCTCAAAATAAATGTTTGCACTTGACAATATTTCTATTTAACGAAGAAATAAAAAGGATTTTTGCATTAAATATTTGTTTTGAAGCGCTAAATAAAATTAATTACTTATTTAATGTACAGTGCGTATCGAAATGATAGGTCCACCCGCATTTTTCAATGTTTCGACTGTTAATTGAGAATAATTCCTGTTTTTTTGGTACAGATAATTCAACAATAATCGTTATAATTATCTAGAAAGCAATTTGTTAAAAATAAATAATTCTTTTTTATTTTATGAAAATTTTTATTTTGAAGCCGTTTCAAAAAGATAGGTCCGCCTTTATAAATCCTTGTACCAAAACGTTTTTTCCCATAAAACTTGCATAATCATCATAGTTAACTACGAGGGGACTACGAGGGCTGCCGTGGAAGTATTTAAACGGAGTTGAACACCACGTTGTAATCAAACGAAATGGGTCGTCGTTGCAGTCTTTCGCTGGTTGAACAGGGGAAAATTGACGCATTTAAGAAGTGTGGAAAATCGAACAGAGAAATAGCTAAACTTTTAAACAGATCTCATAGTGTCGTAAGCAATTTTTTGCGACTTAGAAGTGCTTATGGTAAGAAAAAATCATCTGGTCGGCCGTCAAAAGTGACACCCCGACAAAGAAGGACTATTGTAAAGGAGTTAAAATTTGGAAATACGAGCTTATCCACTTTGGCCCGAAAACAAATTCCTGCAATATCAAAATCAACGGTCCATAGAGTGATAAAGAAGTTCGGTAGTTTAGTTTACAGGAAGAGGAAAGCGGCTTCAAAATTGACTAAAAATCACAAAGAAAAGCGAGTGAAATTCGCACAGGAAGTGATGTCCTGGAAAGAAAACTGGCATCGAGTGATATTCAGTGATGAAAAAAAATTCAATCTGGATGGTCCAGATGGCTGGCAATATCACTGGCATGATCTGCGTAACGATAGAGAGATAGAGAAGAGGCAAGCTGGTGGTGGTTCCGTTATGGTGTGGGCCGGCTTCGGACGCATAGGAAAAACTGATATAGCATTTGTATACAATCGCTTGAATGCTGCAGGCTATCAACAGCTGCTCGAACAACATTTTCTTCCACAAGCAGAGCACAATGGAGGGCCGTTCTTCATGTTCCAATAGAACAATGCTCCTGTTCATACTGCAAAGTCCACTTTTGAGTGGTTCCTGGATAATGGTGGGCATATTATCGATTGGCCACCTTGCAGCCCGGACGCGAATTTAGAAACACTACCAGCTACGCAGAAAGTTCAGATGGCGCTGCGATCGCGCTCCTCTTGGCAGGATTTTACTCCTCGCCGAATACGCCAAGCAAAGCCATGTTGCTTTTGAGCGATTTGCGCATGCGTCACCTCTGTTTGTTTACTGTTGCTACACTAGAGATAGAGTAAACGAGTAGATTTGGATACGGTACGATGTTGGCGAGGGTTCAAAACGCTTTTTTAAAACAAGTAATTAATGTGTTTTATATAAAAAAAAAAGTTACAAGCAGTTTGTGCTTTTGAACTAATCATTCGTTAATTTAATTTTCTTTTTTCATGTGTACCTGTCGTTGGAAAGAAATGGTATTTAAATTCTACAGGGGTATTTCCAAAAACGTTGTAAGACAACAGAAATGATACCGTAGTTGTTGGCGTATTTCATTAGTATTCGAAGTACGCAAACTGGGTGCAAGTGTGAACAAACATCATTTGAATCAATCTAAACACATTGCTACTATGCTATATAAATCAAAGCTACTGTGAAAAAAAGTGCATAGTTTCACTTTGCAATTTTTTTCTCAAGAAGCAACTTACAAAAGTTTTTTTTCATTTGCCCCTTAATATTTTTTAATTCAATTTAGAGAATATCAGTGATACATTTTGTGCATTTAAATTTTGATATCTTAGTTTCAGATTGTGAAAGGTAATCCCATCCCTCCATTAATAGAAGTTATTTTGAAGGATTGGTGTATAATTTTATTTATGTGCAGTAAACCTAAGTACAATTACAATAACATTAATTCAAATTTATATATGTATAATGTATATATATTATACATAAACACTTTAACTTTGTTACTGCGACTCCAAATTCAACAAGAACTCCAGTAGAATGAGGGGAATAAAATAAATTGTTAATTTAATATTAACAACCCTACATAACACAATTCTTACAAGCAAAATCTCTGACTTAGTGCTCATTTATTTCATGAAACCATCTTGAATGAAGTTTTGGAGGAATTGGACAACAGCTCAAATTGTTTAAAATTTCAGAAAGAATGGCTTATATTTTCATGCCCTCAATTAACCAAAAAAAAAAAAGGGAGGAGGGAGAGACAACACTGACCAGTTTTCTTTTCTTTCTACAATAAATTAGTCTGTAAAAAGCAGGTCTTTTGTAACTCTTTGTCATTAAATTCATCTTAATGATCTAAATTTATAGTAAACCATTTTATTACGAGCACTTGAATTTAATGCAGAATTGTTGCAGTCCTTTTATCTTCAATTATATTTGAGTTTCGTTGTATTTTAGATTTTAATAACTGAAGATGTTTACATCATGAACAATTTCTATCATGTAAAATTTTTTCATAGCCTTCCCAAATCTATGTCTGAAATTTTAAGTAAAAGCCTTATTTGAATGGTAGTTCACCGTAGTTTGATTTGAAAAAATAGCCCCAATTTCTTACACCTCATATGTCATATTGAAACTATTCTCTTTGTACTTGCATCTAAGTTGATGCCCTAATTTTAAAGTGGAAAAAATTTAAATTATTTTCAAATCACATTTCTCCAGTGACAATTAGTACTACTGGCGATTTATTAAGTGCTTTTTTTTCTTCAGTAACACTTGTATAAGTTGACTTCCCCCTTTTCGTAGTTTTAAATAAAAGTCATGACTCATACTGTGGTTTGCTGCATCCATGTAACAGATTTCAGTCCATTTAAGCTTACTTTCTAGCATTTTAACGACTTATTTCACAATTTAAATTTTATATAATCCTGTGTCTAGTTATATAGCAACATTAAAAAATAAAAATAGGTACTTTTAGCAGAAACCTCAAGCACTGATGGCTTGGGGTTTTTACCTACAAGTTGAGAAAATGAAGGAAAATTATAATGCATTAAAAAAAAAACCTTTTGAGTGGTTTGAATATAATTTTACTCAGAAAGTAAACAAGTATTTATATCTGTTGGCTTTTATTTCCAGAATCAACACTAAAAAATGTTGTGGCTTTTGGCATTGGCTTGATTTAAGTTAATATTTTGGGACAAATTTCTTTGTCGTTTGCATTTTTGGTGTGCATTGCACTTTAATGGTCGTCCTGCAGGTATTCTGCTTGATCCTCTTGGCATTCCAATTCTTCTTCTAGAAAGGGATGTTGGCTGAACTTTAATTTTTCTGCCTTTCTGTCTTTCAGGTGCAACAATTTTATTTATTAAATATAATTTTTGATTAAATTCAGTACCAGTTTTAATATTCTTTAGATAATTTGTGAAATTGTTTAGTTTTATTTTGTCAATATTGTCATAGGATACAAGTCGCTTTAATTCATCTAATAGTGACTGTTTTTCTTGAGCTGTAGCACTTATAATATGTGTGACAGAGGGATTATTTTGTTCTTCATTACTTTTATGAGGGTCAGGGGATCTTTGTCTTATTTTCTTGAAAGATATAATCTTCAAACTCTTTAAACTGGGAAGTTTTTGAATGAAAAGTTGATGCCTTGTTTCTTTTATTTTTGTACGTGCTACGTTGGCGGAATTCATAAATTTCCCCCGAAATATAAGAAGTCAGAAACATTGAAAAAGCCATGATACTGGAATCATTTATAAATTAATGATTTCACGATTTTTAACTATTTGACTCCCCTTGTCACAAAATGTCACACTTCAATGTACTCCCAGCCACGTGTCACGCTATATTACATAAGCATATTTAGTTTTATAGTTCAGAAGCAAAGCACTACGTTATAGATCTCATCTCCAATTTTATCTTGAATTTTTAATGATATTTCTGAGCATAACAATAATAATGATTTTGTGTGTGCTTAATTTGTATAAAATGCGATTAAGGTTTACAAAAACAAAACATAATTAATATATACTGTTAAAATCAATAATCTTCCAAATTTTGCAGAAATTAACGTGCTATTTTATCTTAAAATGCAAAGGCCTAAGATTTGCTTTCAAATTTGAACCTAGAAGCTAATTTAAACTTTAATCAGCATCGACGCTTTCGCCACAAAATGAAGTCAATGAGAACACAAAAGAGAAAAAAATATTCATAAGTAACAAAAAAATATTTTCCTATCCTAATAAAAGTTTTTTTAAGTTTAGGAAAGCAATAATTTTTTATTACCAATTTTTAGTATAGAACTTGATTTATTTGTTCTGCAATGTGTGCTCTATAAGTAAACTCTTCAGTGGACGTTATTTGATGGTTTGATTGCAAAAACAGGCTGATTAATAATGTGAGTTGATCGCCAGCGCAGCAGAAGCGATAGATTTCGGCTTACGGAGAGAAAGGAAGCGCTTCTCTGAGTGGTCGTATAGCATTGTTCAGAAGTGACCATCTTCATGCTAATCCATCTGAAATGTATAGGAACTTCTTTTGGTTCTTTCTAAAAACATATTACGCAAGCAAAAAAGTTTATCAACAAAATAATTGAAAAATAAAAATTGACTATCTGCAATTGCACTTACTGAAAAATATTGAAATGAATGTTACATTCAGGAAATTATATTTATTAAAAAACAACCAAAATCATTTTATTTGCCAGCCATGGATTTATTTTGAAGAAAATTATTTGTACATTAACAATTTGAAATCTACAGAAAGCTTTCCGTTATTCTTTGCTTTGTTGCTTTTAAATTTTTGCCTTAATTTATTATTTCATTTTAATTTGATTTTTAAAGTCTTAGTATCTAAATAATCTGAGTCACGATTTGCATTTATCAGACAAGTGTGACATACATAACTTCATAAATTTCAGGAATATTATTAAAAGCTATATGAAAAAGGATTTTTTTTTGCTTATATGGAAATGAACAAATGCTAGTGTTAAAATTTTGAGCGAAAATAAAATATAATCCTTCAATATATCTTGATACGTATCTATGTATCAAAAATAACACATCTAAAATGTTTAAAATTGCAATTTTACTGTAGCAATCTTTTTTCCCCATACTGAGTAAGTATATAAATGTGTTTCAATTTCATTCTGAAAGTTCTGATGGCATCCTTTTGTTTTTAAGAAAAAGATTTCCTGCCGAAATCTAATAAAATGTCCCAATAGCGAACGTTATCGACTGACGAGCGCAGTGAAAATCGGCCTACGGCGAATAGTTTCAGACAGGAGCGCTTTCTAGTTCAGGGGTGAGCGCAAATCGCTGAAAAGCAACATGCCTTTGCTTGGCGCATTCGGCGAGGTCTTGCCAAGTGGCGGGCGATCGTAGCGCCACCTGAACTTTCTGCGTAGCTGGTAGTGTTTCTAAATTCGCAGCCCGGACCTGAATCCGGTAGAAAACATGTGGGGCATACTCGCAAGAGCAGTATATGCAGGTGGAAGGCAGTACAACTGTACTACAGACTTAAAAAGATCTATTTCCTCCGAATGGGCAAAAATCGAGACCAGCTGTTTGCAAAAACTTGTAGAAACCATGCCGAATAAGATTTATGAGCTCATTTTGAAAAAAAGGTGGGAAAATTTTCTATTAATTGATTATTAATTTAATGTTTGGTTCAGTGGACCTATCTTTTTGAAACAGCAATTTCACAATTTTTTTGTTTCGTTTATCATTAATATGATTTGTATATTATTTAAGCATTATTTTTTCATTGGATGAACTAGAGTTATTATAAAATAGTACTTAATACATAATAAATTTTTTTTCCCAACATGAATTTCGTTTTTACTGATGGACCTATCATTTCGATACGCACTGTATACTTCAATATGAGCACACAAGTAAAAAATGTGTTCCATATATAATTGCAAGTACTGATAACAATAATCAGTTTTTAATATTAATTTGAAATTTTGACGTTGGAAGAGGGTTAAAGTACTAAGCATTAAAAAGTAAAGTAAATAATAAAATTAAATAAATAATCCGTTTAAAGCCATGCATTAAATTAACTTTTTAATTCTGAATTGTTTTTTTTTTCTTTTACCTTCAATATAATGGATAAATGCGTAGTTTAGTAAAAACAAATTTATTAAAAGCATAATTTTCTGGATTTTAAACCAAGAAATAGAGGTTACATTAATTTCTATCAGATTAAATCGCTAAACAGAAGTTTCAGAACAATAATGCAATTAATTGAACTTTTTCTAGGACATAAGTCGACGCAATTGCTGTTTTTCGCGAGGAAAAAATAATATATTCATTAATATCCAAATATATCAACCACTAAACAGAAGTTTCAGAACAATAATGAAATTAATTGAACTTTTTTAGGGCATTAATCGAAGCAATTGCGTATTTTTCGCGGGAGTCAATGTCAGACAGTCGGGAAAAAGTTGCAAGGACTTCAACTTGGTCTGAGAACTTGCGACAGTAGCTCTGAAAAGTGTCCGCCTGTGTTCAGACGTGACTCACAGCGAGAAACCGGTTCGGCGAGATACTGTCAGAGAGCGACTGTCGGGTTCGTTCAGACATGGACAGTGACTGTCTCGACAGAGATATTGCAGGGGAAAACTGTCTCGTCAGAACGCGCCTTTAGGAAAGAGAGAAGGGCTGGCTCATGTCGCCAGAAGAGCTTTGGGGGAATGAAATCCGTGGGTTTCCGTGACGTCACTGTGGAAGCAAGTGAGATATTCATCAATGTTTTTTAATGGGAAAAAGTTATTTCCTTCATATTTTTGGGCATGTAAGCTTAATAAATTTATTTTTCAAGTTATATGAATTATCTTACGTCATATTCCTTGCTATTAGTGTATATGACGCGATTATGTTTTACAAGAATAATTTTACACTCGAATGAAAATTAAGAAGCAAACATTGATTGATTATGAGTGACATAAAAATGTAAACATTATGAAATAAAACCAGGGTTGAATACAAATTAAAATTATTTTATGAATAACAGAAATGAAAATGTATTTGGGGGAGATATTGAATTCGTTAACTGCTCAAAAAATCTTTCCCAGATTTGGAAATGGATTCTTCTTACTCATTTACTTTTTAAATATTTTTCTTATCAGAAATTGCTGAAGACAGAGGTTAATTATAAATATAAAAGCAATTTTATATTAATGTATTTAATTACAGATAGTAATTAAAAATAGCAACATATAGAAACTATAATAGTTATAACAAGCTGTAATAATGCTAACAGAAAGGAAATGTTTACATTTCCAGAATGTAATGGAGCACGTAATTAAAGATTATGAATTAATGTTTACATTTGAAAACTTTTTAGCCAAGAGTGTAGCTGTCAGTATTTTCAACATATATTTCATAATGAGACATCAATTTTATGGTTCACTATAAGTAATATTAGTATTAAATACAAATCATAACAACTCGAATTAAGGAATAGTTAAATACAAATAATATCACTCAGGTACAGGGATACTCACGAGCGGGGTTCATGGCGCAGAATGCGTCATTGAACATTTTGGCGGGTATGGTATTTTAGTCTTTTTTTTTTTTTTTTAATGTGGGGCGCCATCACTCTTAGGGGTGCGCTCCACTGCTGAGGGGCGCACCCACGGGGGTAAGTGAGTGAGACCTCTCGTCACAAGTCTTTTCTACGATGCATGTTATTACTAATAACGAATATGTATATTGAATACCGTGACCGAAACTTGGTCCTCCCCTCCAAGCCAAATTCTGCATTCGGTACAGGTAACATGTTTTTTTATGCAGAAGCAGCAAAAAATATCTATAGAATATTAACCGAATGACTTTTTCTCTTTGGATGTTACCATCATTTATTTAAATTAAAATTTTTAAAAAATATGAGCTCATTAAAAAAAATAATTGCGAAGGCATTGGTGGTAAACAGAAAGCTCTCGTGGCATTGTTTGTCGGATTGAATCATGGCCACGGCATATATATTATTGTTTGGTATAGGACTTTAAGCTGTTGCCCCCCCCCCCCCCCCAGCGATCCATGCATTGGGACACTTCATGCTATATCTGTCTAACAAAATACAAGTACACGAGATGATCAATGGTCGGTCGTCTGTGTTAAAACCAATACACATAAAAGTATTTACAAAAGGCCATAAAAAGCAAAAATGAAACATCAAAATGTATAAAATGTACTAAGAGATAAAACACATTTATATAGATTTTTTAAAATAAAAAAAAAACATGTCATGACTCCATATGAAATCCACAGGCTAGGAAGCCGTGCTGTAAACATACAACTGAGCCGAAATACAATGCAATCGGCTTTAGAATGCTAATTAAAATTATTTTATTAATCTAAAAGGAAAAGATATTCAAGTCATCAAATAGATAATTACTTTTAAAAACCTTAACTTACATTTAGAAATAATAACGCAATAAAATTGAATAATGCGTTTTGAATATGTGAGAAAAATTAAAGAGCTCTTCTAAATGTTTTCAAAGTCATTTTACAACATGAATTTTTAAACTATAATAGCTCACTTTTGATTTAAAAAAAAAAATGATTAATTTTAACGTTAAGATTCTTTATTTCGGCATTATTCTGGATTTATTAATAGTTTAATATATTTTTTGTTGGGTTCTATGAAAGTGAAAACCAGGAAAAAGCGATTACATCTTTATTCACATTCGGGAAATTACGTGAGCTGGGTTATTTTGTGACACTTTTCAAAGATGAAATATTCAAAATTATGCTTTCTTTTATAAAATATATAATTGGAAATGGAGTTAATAAAAATATTTTTGATTAGTTGTAGAAAAATTTCTTATAATCTTTCAACAAAACAATGTAAAAATGAAAATTGAACACGCGTAACACAGGAGAAATAGGGAAACTTTAGCCACTTGCTTCCGCAACAACGTCAGAGACCGGTTTTTCTCCCCCTTTCTGCTGGTTTTCGGCAAAACTGAAAGATCAAAGAGATGAGCCAGCCCTTCTTCTTTCCTATGGCCCTGACACTACCCTGTTAGCTCGAGGCCTTAGGGCTGCCCTCCTCCTGGCACGGGTAAGTGAAGTCCGGCGAATGCTCGTATAGGTCTGAGATAGGTTTGCTGGGCTTTTTATGTGTACGACCCCGCCGGCCCAGCCTAACTACCTCTTGCTGTGTGGACCTGGCCCTCTTTGCGGGTTACAAAAGTGCCATGTGAACGGGGCTTTTGATACCCCTGCCGAATATCATTGGAGGGTTGAGGTTCCCCCAACTGGGTACACTTGGAATGAAGAGGTTAAGGGCTTAAAGCAGAAATGTGTGCATTGAAATTTCCTCTTTTGATGCATTAATTAATTGAACGCTTTAATAAATAAAGTAGTTCAGTATTAAAAGCAGAGCATTTCCAAAAGAAAGTGAAATATTGATATTTTAAATTTTTTAGGTTATTCCAGATTTATCTCAATTCTTCCAAATTATCGAGATTCTGCTATATTTAGAAAATTAAAAGCATTTATTCAAGAAAAAGGCTACAATTTTTAGAAGCATTTGCACGTGTATGCTTTTTTTCATGCAATAAATATTCATGTATTTTTATTACTGACGATATTTCACAGTTCCTATATTGTACAATAAAAAATAGTTGTCTTATCTTCAGGATTCCCGTTGTTAATTTTCATTGTAAATCTTACTTTAAATTTCGTATGCACGAAATTTCCTGCACTGTAAAAAGTTTTGGTGTGACACAACACCAAAAGTGGAGGCAACACTTCGAAACCAAAAAGGGTGTACGAAAACACCAGGCTATTTTTGGTGTACTGAAACACCAAAGATTATTCTTGGAGTTCTGAAACACCAAGGATAATTCTCAGTACAGCAAAAATAATTGTAGTGTTTTCGTACACCACTTTTGGTTTTGAAGTGTTGCCTCCACTTTTGGTGTTGCGTCACACCAAAACTTTTTATAGTGTACGCAACCAAAATGTTGGTAAAATAACCAAAACGTTGATAAATCTACCAACACAATTTTTTTTACTCATATTTGAGAAATTGAAATAACAATAATATTCAAATAATCCACAACGAGTTTCAATTTTGAAAAAGTGATTCGTTCTTGATCAATTTTCTGAAAACGTACAAAAGACAAAAAATAATTTAAATACTACAAAAATAAGAAACTGATAAGGTAGGTCAAGTGGATTTTTTCCTTTAACCGCAACATGGTCAGCTTCTGGTTAAGTGGTTACATTTCACTGAAGCTACCCATTTGAATGAGTGGGCTGTATACTTCAAGGACAAAAAATGGTGTATTTATTTGATTTTCATTAACTCTAGCAACCGTACCAGAAAAAGTGTTATGTTATAAAATAAAATTATCAATACACATGAAAAAATATTTTTTTGCTGAATATATAATATTAGAAAGCCCGGCGGTCATATGAAATGACCGCTGTTCTAGATATTATAAATACTAATACCAAAGATGGTAGAAAGAAGAAGATGGGACACTTCGGTTTCGGTATTGCCGAGAAAACAACCGTGGCAGGTCTGAGGTGTACAACAAAAAAAACAAACATTTAGGGCAGCTCGCATGCATTTGCCGCCAAACTTCAACTGATCTTTCTTGGAAATTGGCGAAAGGTTTGCCATAGCTTTTCGCTCGGAATTCCTAGAAATTAGAAGGTTCAGAGGGGAGAGGGGTGTTGTCGTTATCGTATCATCTTCCGCGGGGGAGATAAGTCTTTTTGTTGGATGTGTTGCTCTCAGGCAAACCGCAAAATGAAAACAGATGTTAGGTCTTTCTTTCTTAGCTGTGTAAAGAGCTAAAGCATTGTGTTATTATACATGTCGGGTCGTTTGAGTACGAATCCATCCTTGTGAGTTTAAAAAAGAAACATGAATAAAGATTCAAGTTTGGAGATTAAAAATAAATTTAGCTTAATAAGTAAAAATATTAATCAGTATTATTGCCTATTTTTCAACTGTTTATTTTATTAGATACAATGTGAAGTATATCTTATTTAAATTTACACTAGAAGCAAATGTATGAAAAAGTTCAGTACGGGATCTTGGAGTTTCCCGAGGCGGGGAAGAACTGCCTCCCCCCCCCCTCCATTCAATTATTGTTCACACTTCATAAACTTTTATGCGCTGTGCTTTTTTTTTTTTGAGGCTTACTTGGTGGCCACTGATCAGGGACGTAACTAGAGGGGGGCAGACAGGGCCTATGCCCCGGGCGCCAGATTATTTTAGGGGCGCTAAATTTTCTAAATGTATGCTTGCCTAAATACAAATCGTGGTCTTGCCCCAGTTAGAAAAGGACTTTTAGTTACGTCCCTGTCACTGATAAACCCAGAAAATTTTCTTAATGTTCCCACGACATGGTTCTTTCATCGCAACATTAGGGCGCCCCTCCCCTAAATTCATATATGAAATTCTGACAGTTGAAGGGGTGGATTCTCCCCCGGAGAAATTTTAAAAACTAAATGCAAACTAGTGAAATTTGAAGCCTTAGGAGATGCATTCGAGACTGCAAAAATATTAGGGAAAAAAAACAAACGAAACCTTTAAAATTTAAACGATTTTACTCATAAAAATACTCATAGAAATTCAGAACAAAGTAAGCATTTTTTTTTAACCCGGGGGACAGCCGGAATCCCTTCTTACTAGCGTCCATATCGAAGAGCCACACGTATGCCTTCTCCCCCCCCCCCAACGACACTTACAAGCTCCCCTCCCCCCCCCTCCGACCTCCCGCCTCTTCCCAAAAAGGATGCTTTGAAAATTTGTAAAAGAAAACTATTGCATTGTTTGAGAGTGGCATGATTTATATTTCACTATCACAAGTCCCTATCTTAAGTGCTAGATAGGGACTTGTTCAATTCCCTTCAATTCCCTTCCCAAATGGATGCTTTGAAAATTTGGAAAAGAAAAACATAGCATGATTTATATTTTGCTATTACAAGGGGGAAAACCCTTGACTTTTTTTAATTGAAATTTTTTAATTTTGATATTGCGAAATTTGGCATCCCTCCGAGGAGAAGGCCGACTGGTCAACAACGCAACATTTTGAGCATACTTAAATTTTAGAGCTTCCGACAGTTTATACAAATAAATAATTGTATTACTAATCGGCTTTAATCGTTAGCAAAATAGCCGGTCAAGGGTCAAATCGGAGCGCTGAACTAGGATTTTAATTCTCTTTCCAAAACTCAAATTTTCTTAATTAAATATTTTTTCTTTTTTTATTTTATTTTCTTTTCTTCTTCTTTTCCTTTTTCTTTTTATTTTTTGCATCACAGTTGAATTTGCCGCCTCCCAGAAATGCCGCCCGGGGGATCTTGCACCCTTTAATTCGGCACTGAAAATGTTCATGGATTGATAATGTTTTTAAGATTAAGTTCCCATCAACATCCCCGAGGAGTACGTTGATTTTCATTAACATGTCTATATTTTCACCGCACCCACCATAAATAACTACTCATTGATCAAAATCGGAAATGTGCTATATTCCATATTACAGGAAAATTTATCTATAGTGATCTATTCTAGATCGAATATTACAACGAAAATCTTTAAAATGCCAGTTTTTCCTTCCGTGTTTGAAAAAGCATATACCGTAAACGATGATTTTGACACTGAATTATTGATTTTGTACGAAGTGTTGTTTCCGCAACACAAAAAGAAGTTATTACAGTTCATTTCAATAAAAATTAAGAGTACAGTTTCTAGTACAATAGAAGAGCTTGTCGCTGTAAAATTTGCAATTTTAGGCCTTGAATATAAGGGATCATTCATAAAGGATGTCACGCTTCAAGGGGGGAGGGGGTTTGGTGAAATTGTGACAAAGGGGAGAGGGGGTATGTTGAAGTGTGACAGTATCTGGCGAAGGCGGGAGTGGATCAAATATAGGGGGAAAAGCGTGACACCATTTATGAAGGGTCCCTAAGTTGTTATATGATTTTTATGGCTGCAGGGGTGGATAAACGTCCCCTTTATCCCTTGAATGACTTCTTAACATATCGGGTTCCACTCAACTCTTATTTCTGTCATTTTCTGACGATGTTTGATATCTATGAAAATGTGTGGAAAAAAAAGAGCAAAGATTCGCACTGGTATTATAATTTGCATTCTTAAAAATGTACCTCTTTTACCCAATAACACTTCATAACCAGAAAATGTACTGAACACAAATTAATTATATTTGTCACCGAATATACGATCTATGTTCCTATATCTTATGACCTCAAGAAACACTTGTTAGTGATTTACAGTAAAATGAAGGGAAATAATAAACTAAACTGATCGACCATTTTCATTTCTGTTTCTGTTTTTCTTTACGAAACTCTACACTACATTTAGCACCCACTAAGTATCAATACAAAATATACCAATTCTTTAAAAACCCTCTTCTTTTTACACACAAATTTAAAATGTACTTCTACAAAGTCACATGAAGAGTTGTAGTTCATTCATAACGAACCTTTCTGATTTTGAACATGGTCCTGGATTTTGAAGAGTTCACGATAATAAATTCGTCCAAAGGACCTAATTAACGGCCGCCTGAAGCAGTCCGAAGCAGCTGGGGGAGCTTTTTCCCAGGATGGATCCTCTTTTGTCCGCACTGGGGACAACGATTTTGCGCTAATTTACTCCTTTGGGACATAACTAGAGTCCCTGTATCTTAGCGAGAGTAGCGTCAAAGCGGTATCATTTTCCTATTGGTGGAAGGTTTGAACCCTCCGCCCGAGGCAGTGCCTTCTTTCGTCCCATAGCTTTAACGTGGAGACGATTAAATGCCATGAAAAAACACGAGAATCCGTAAAATTAAAGGCAAATACATTTTAAAAATTCTTTTATTATTGTTCTAAAATGTTTAAAATATAGGAATGTAGCTTTATTTTGGGCCATATGCTCCTATTTATTTAATTATTTCTTTGTTAAAATAAGTGCATGCTTTCTTAATGCTAATATTCCATGTTGACCCGCTATTTTTGGCCCTAATTGTCATTTTCCCTAATAAATAAATAGTTAGTATCCTAAAGTAATTAAAAAACATCGCTTCAAGATTAAGAAAGTGTTTAAATTTAGTAAAATTAAGTTATTTTAACGAATACTTTGTATCTTCGACTTGGCGTGATTTGCTTATGCTTGGCGACTAGTGGAATGTAAACATATCGGCCGCTTCCACACTTTCTTGTCAGTCAGTTACGAATGGATTTTCTTTTATATAAGCGGCTTTTTCTGCCGAATTTTAAAATAGGCAGGGGTTAGCTGTGTAGGAGGCCAAGTTTTACTGCCCTTCAAAACCAATTATCAATTTCAAAAATGTTCTATAATGTCATCTTCATTTTCCTACTTAATTACTTGAAGTTAGGGAGTTACGATGGGGGAGGGCGCATATGCGGAGCTGAATTCAGCCTCGGAGAAAGTTTTCCGTATTTGCTCTTAATTTAATGAATACCTTCATGGGGAAATGTATTTTTTCACATAAGGGGATCATTCATAAATGATGTCACGCTTCGAGGGGGTGGGTAACAAGAAGTATGACATCAGGCTTATACAACAAAGGGGGGAGGGGGTCAAATATATGAAGAAAAAAAAAAAAAAAAACGCGTGCATTTATGAACGGTCTCTAAGTACATTCTTTCTTCTTAGAACATTTTTAACATAACTTTTACATAACGAGTTTTATATAAAAATATCACTGATTAAATAATAATTCCAATTTTTTTTTTACCAATTCATTATTTTACCATTCATATATTTCTAGCATTACTGCTTAATTTTCCTTTAGTTTCCCTAAGAAATAAAAAAAAACGAGTAATCTTTTAATGATTTATTAATGCAATATTATCAACACACACACACACAAAAAAAAAAAAAAACTTTCAGAATTAAAAATCCAAGAAATTATATTGAAAATAATAAATTTATAAATATCATCATTTATTTTTGAATCAATTAAAGAGTATCAATTTCCATGTTCTCATATTTAACATAACATAATTTAAAGCTGCGAATGATTAAACTATCCTGGACTTGTTGAGACCAAAGATATTTTTAAAAAACGTTTGTGGCTTACGCAAAAAGTAGCTTTTAATTCAAACAGAAATTTTGCTTTCAAGTGGACAAAATTTCCTGTTAACGATTATCGTTTAGCGGAAATCCTTGAGCGAGTATGAAGCCAACCTTGCACTCGGCGGCAACCCTGTTTTTCGTCCGGAGGCAGTTTTCCCCCGATCTGTCGTTACTCTGAAAGACTACGTCTTATAAAGGAACTCTAGACATAACCATGGACATAACAAACTTCTCGTGGTGGATATTCTCCACAATATCTGACTCCATATACATTCTATTATACTCAAATATTTCACCCATATTAGCAATTTTTCTTAATTTGAATTATCAAATGCTAACATTTCTTCTCTGAACTGGACATATTTAAAGCACAAATGTGATTGTATATAATCGCATTATAAAATTGAGTAAGTGTGATAGATTTAGCTGATGTAAAAAAAGAATACTTTAATAATGAGTAATCATTTTATCAGTTTATTACTTTTCTAATCAATAAACTATATTACAACAATATTATAAATATGCTCGATCAGCCAAAAAATACCTCCTTTTTCATGTTTATAGTGATTATTTGGTTGCACATTTGTTAGTTAATATCGTGTATATTTATAAATACTTTTCAGATGAGCTCAGTTGTTTTAATATTATTATACTTTACTGGTCCAAATATATCCCATATTGAAATGCATATTGTACAAATAAAGATATGTTTTTTATCATTTGGATATTTTATAACCTATATATACAACATACAAAAAAAAAAAAAAAGACTCAAGGAATCATGAAAACATTAAAAAATCAGTAAATGTACACGCAAATATGCAAATGGAATGGGATGTGTGTCATTAAAAAATATTTGCTGTTGAATTATCCCATCCAGAACGAGATGATTATAAAATGAAGGATGAATTACTGATAATTAATTTATCGGTAACCACCAGTGGCGTTGGAAGGGGGCGGAGTGTTCCTTGTTCGGAGCCTCTCTCTCAGCAGAAGGTTAAGGGGAGTTCTGTCAAATTTCAAGAATACTACATTATTCTGGAAGCGTGAACACCAGAGTGGCCTCGGAATCTTTGTATATTATATGCTATATATATATATACACAAAGGATAAAAAGCAGACCTATGCAAAACACCAATGAATGCTACATTAAATTATTAGATATAACAAAATTTAAAGCAGGTAAAAATTTCCAAAATTTAGTTTTGTCATTTTGATGAAGAAGAAACGAGCATTTTTACAGCCAAAAGATTTTGTTGCACAAAAAAATTTTGCAGTGAAGTATCAACCTTGTTTTATAATAGTTCTAGGGAATGACAAGATGCAATTTTTAATTATTCGTTACTTGTTAACAACTTAATGTTAAAAAAACAAAGCATTTCTCCTAATTTTACTTTTATTTAATTGAATTTTACACTATGCAACAAAATAATTAATGAATATTTGACGGGTGTAGAGCAATTGCTTGAAAGAAAATTGTAAACATTCATAACTTTCAAACTTTTTTGAAAATTTTATTAAGAAAATTATGCATTTTTTAAAGATTAAAAAAGCATTTAATTACATTCGGAAATACCAAGCTCCAGAAAAGACTTTTGATAATAAAATTAAACATTTTAGGATTAATGCTAGCGCGTCAAAAAATTCAATTCATGAAATAGGTAAATCTCTCAATCTACAGCAGGGGAATTTATTCAAACATTTCACATACATAGAAATAAAATTTCACGTTAAATTAAAGCACAAATGAGCATTAAAACGCAGACATATGTTTCGGGATCGCTTGGAATCCCTTTTTCAATGCGATAGGGAGCTTCTAGATGCAAAACATCCAAATGAAGCAGACAGAACAACAGAAACAAAGCTTATATAGCCAATGAGAATAAAGGTAGTGTGAAGTGGAAGTAGAAGTAGTATTAAAGGCACCAATAAGAGAGCAACAAACGAATGTAGTTGGAAGTACAGAAAGTAAAAAGGAATGTGGCTATATAAGCTTTGTTTTTGTTGTTCTGTCTGCTTCATTTGGATGTTTTGCATCTAGAAGCTCCCTGTCGCATTGAAAAAGGGATTCCAAGCGATCCCGAAACATATGTCTGCGTTTTAATGCTCATTTGTGCTTTAATTTAACGTGAAATTTTATTTCTATTACTTTGCACAAAGTTTAATCATTACTATTTCACATACATACTGAATAAGAAATTAAATAAGTGATTTTTAAATTAGTTTTTCATTTGATTATTTATTTAGTTATTTATTTATTTGCGATTAACTGCAAATATTTAACATGTCCCTCCTGCGTAGAAGCAATTTATATGATGACTGAATGTGTGAAAGAGAAAAAACATTATCATCATAAGTGCATAGTTAATGACTATTATTTTCTGAATCTTTCAAATTTAAAAAGATTATTTAACAGTTTCCACCTTTGTTTCAAGTATTTTAAACAATGTTAAGAATTACGCATACATAAAGAAATTTAAATAAAAATAAAACTAGAAGTATTACCTTTTGACGTTTGAAAGTTCGTCCTTACGATCACGATTCACGAAATTTTGATTAAAAATTACAAATTAAAGTTTTGGTGAAAAAAATTGTTTACCTTTTAACAAAGCATAAGAAACATCGAAAGCTTACAAAGTCCAGTTCCCATTGCGGATGCAAAAAGATCACATTTTTTTTTTATATGTGGGCAAAAATTTATGAAAAACGGCAATTAAAATTAACTTTTTTGAGTAAAATAATTTCAGAACTAACTTTTAATAAGGGAACGTTGAATCATTTTAATGATTACAGATAAGTTCGTTGGAACTCTGGAATAAATCAAAAACAAGGAAAAAATTTCCAGATTTCCCTGATATCCCTGATTTAAAGGGTTCTGTCGCCACCATTTCAAGGGTTCTGTCGGGCGCTTTCATGCTGCTAGGAACGAGGGGGGGGGGGGGGCAAATAAGTCAAGTTAAGCGAATGTTGTACACAGGAAAGGGCTTTCAGAAATTTCCAGGTTCTCCACTGGTAACAACTAATAAAATTTGAACTATAAAAAACAGTAGGTGTAGGTCTTGAAAACCATTAAGACAAATGAATAGGAATTTTGAGAGATACTAAATCTATTCCTAATAAACTTACGACTTAATGTTACTTAGTAGCATTATTTTTTATTAAAATAAACAAAATTGTTCAATCAAAATATTCAGTAAAAATAAAAACACTACGTAATATAACAGCAGCAGTATACAATATGATATAAATAATGATCTGATAAATGGGAATACAGCTGAAAATGTTTTCAAGCTTTGACAGCTTTTCTCCAAAAACAAATACTAAGGGAACAGGAATGTGAATTGAACAGACTGGAATTCAAAGCGTTTTTTAAATAGTTATTCAGGCAACATCCCGTTAGCCGGCATGATTATAATAAATGTTTGCTTCACTAGGCTAATTTTTCGGCTTGGCTTAATGTTTTATTTTTGAAGATACTCCTCTATTACTTGATAAAATAACGATTCCCTTCGCTTCTGCCGCTAATGTCTGAGACAATTTTTGCGTGCACGTTCGAACTCTTACGGGGGAAAACCTTTCAATGAAAACTTGGAAATAGTGAGTTACAGAGAACTTTCTGGTGGAAAAGCTGATATAAAAAACACTTATAGATGCGAATTGTAGTTTTATAATTGTTCAATTTGAAATTCGGCGTACTTTTTTCTTCTGTTTTGCCCACGCAAATCTTAATTTTTAATGAATGAAGAGCGCTGGAGATAAACCTGTGCATTTACTCTTAATGAAGCCTTTTTTTTCTTTATATGATGATTGTATTTAAGTTAAAAAAATTAATTTTAAAATTCGGAACTGCAACTTAAAACTACACCCATAAGAGAAAATTTTGAAAAAAAAAAAAATGTAATCGTTAGAGAGGTTTCAATCATTTGACCAAAACAGAATTTAAACATATTAATAAGCAAAGCCCAACAATTTTAAGAGCCGTAAAGGAATAAACACAGAAGAAATTTGTTATTAGAATTTTCTCTATTTATTTTTTACTATATTTGTATGTTGAAACAATACTTTAAAATATTTAAATCATTTTCCGGGAATCCGTGTTTCAAATTGCTCCAGCATTGGACGTCCATCAGACAGAATTGGGGCGCGGCCCCCGATGTAAACTAAAAGTACTTTTTGAAGAAAAAAAGTTTGTCTAAACTTCCGATTTTGAAGGAAGCTGAAGACCCCCCACTCCTTTCGCTAATCGACTGCCGTCATCTAAAGTATTTTCAATTTTTTTAATCCGATAAAATTACCCTCCCTGTTTCGTGACTTTCTAACGGCAGCGCTTTGTACTATAATTTACATGCAGCAGCAACAAAATTTCTTCTGTAATTGAATTTTTTCCAAAAAGGAAAGCAACTTATCGAATCTTCCTTAACAGGAGCAAATAGGTTTCATCCTGACAGTTGGGAACACTTCGCGTTTGCTTTTATTTTCCCTTATATATTTTAACTATGTGAAGCTCGTTAAGAAGAGACTGACACTCGCCTAATAATAGCAGAAGGGTCGACCATGAACAACGTACCTCAGGCTATTTCAGCGCTTTCTGGCCCCTTTCGTTTTCTTACCTCTCTGATACACGATCCGACCCCCGGGGTTTCGGCCGATCTCGCCGTGCGTGCCTCAAAGGATCAGTGCATCCACTTTGGCGACTTACTGCCGCAATGACATCCTCAGTATGATTTTCGCCAAGATTCTCTCGCCAATCTCATCCTAAATGTTGCTTTTTTACTTATACTTCTCAGACCCCTCTGCTCCGAAGCATTTAACATAGGTTTCTACCGGAGTGTCCAATCTTCTCGAGTAGAAGATCGTTGCTAATACTACCCCATCCTTGTTCATTTATATGCACAAGGATGGGTGTGATTAAACGCATTTTATTACAAAATCAGTTCTTAAGACTTAGTACCTTCGAGAGGTTCTTAACTGAAATCAATAACTAATGCAATTAAAATCATTTTTAAAAAATCTAAATAAAGCTGCAGCAGTGTACCGTTGCAACTCAAAGGCTGCGAATTATTAGTAAAAAAGTAAACAAGAATAAAATAAAAGCAGCTGTCTCATTATCGTCTGCGTGGTTTTAGGCTGCTTTGTTCAAGCAAAATAAAAATAGAAAGAACATTTCTCAAACTGTTGGAGAATTGCACAGTATATGAACAATTCCTCACGAGAATTCAAATTCTATTTTACTCAGTAACATTTTATTCAAAACGTGCACATTACGGCAATTGTAATGTTCTTCTATACAAGTAAAAATGCCAAGAATTACATAGTAAAGAAAGCTTTTATTCTTCAGTAATAAAAAGCGAAAAAACTGATACTTTTTCTGAATGTATTTCATCAGAAGCTAAGAACATTGTTGAAAAAACATTCAGAAAATAAATTTTTTCTATGTAATTTAGAATTGGGATTTAAAACTGATAATTATACAATTTAAAATAATTAAGGATGCATATACTGATTGAACACTAAAGCTGATTGAAAAATAAAATAACGAATTGTAATGGAGACAAATTCTAAGTAGGCTTAATGTATCATGGAATGCGTAACATATAAATTGAATTTAACAAAACACTTAAATACAAATGATATACACATGAAGTTACAATTATCCTGCGTTAACTTAATTGTCTTTATTACACAACTAAAAACAAACATACCTCGAATAAAACCAAACTTCGTTTCGGCAGCAACCATTGCAAGGACTTTAACAAAATGGCGAAGCAAACAGAATGAAATGTTTGTTTATAATTAATTTATCGTTACCACCTCAAGTTTTGAAACGTACACCAAAGTTGGTGTTTTCACAAGTGAAAATAATTCACGAACCGTGTCAATGTGGTGTAAAAATTCACCAGTATTGGAGTTTTAATGCAAACTACACCATTAAAAGTCTTTATGAACCCTTGATTTGGTGTTAGCTTGAAATAAAGTGTTTGTTCACACAGTTTTTAAGGTATTTTAACACCAAATTTGGAGTTACTTTACTCCACACTTTTTACAGTGTGCTATCACAAACTGACATTTTAAACTTTTTCCTGGACTCTTTTTCAGAAATTAGATTATTAATAAATGCCCCTCATTTAAGGGGTCCGAAGCCTTCTCTCTTATCTTACGGAAATGTGTGCGTGTTTCATACATGGATTTAATGTATACCCTTTGTACATCCCCCCCCCCCCCCGGGGCGACTTTGAAATCACGCGCCTGTGTTAATCTTAATATTAGTGAGCCGTATTCTTTTTGTTTCTCCTGTTTTAGTAAGCATTTTTTTTTTTTGCAAAAAACATCGATATTTTTAAGACTCTCAACCCCAAAAAATTGTCATATTTTAAGATTTTAAAATAGGAATAAGCTTTTGGTTTGGTTAATGTTTTATTATGAATTATAATCATATATGAAATTTTCTCTCTCAGTTTATCAAGCAAAGAGATCGTATGTGACATTTTTCTATTAAACATATTCCTAAAATTATATTTTAGTACTATAGTACAAAATACTTTAATGTGTTAACAACACACGCTGAATATCAAATAATTGTTCCTTGATGTTTTCATTCTGTTCTGCGTTATGTTTAATTTGAGCGTAAACAATTAGAAATAATCATCCTATTCTTTTAAATGCATGACATGCAGCTTCAGTCACGATCACATGTTTATTGAGCTTAAACTGACCAACATTCAACTGAATTTTGGGTGTATAGCAGGAAAGCATTATGTTCAAATGCTCTTAATATAATTATAAAAAATATTCCCCGAAACACGTGCATGTCACAATATGTACAAATGTATTCAAACAATGGCAAAAAAAAGGAGGGCAATTACCTCTGAAGATAATTTCTCTTGTACTGAAGATAATTTCTCTTGTATAAAGAGGTAATGAGAGCTTATTCTATTGTTTGAAATATTCTGATATTTTGCTAATCTGCTTTATAGCATGTGCTTGTGAGAAATAATGAGGTGTTCTCCGCTGAGAAGCTGACTTTATTTGTTTATTATTTTTTTTTTTCTCGTAAAATTTTACTGAAGTGTTTAAAAAATAATAGAAGGAAAATGTTTTGTTATTATTTTTATTTATTATTATGTTTTCATTTTTATTTCTTATCTTTTGGGATTACGTTATTTTCTTCGCCGATTTTCTCCCTTATTTTACGTAAGTCGCTTCTATATGCAATGCTTTGGAATCTCTTTCCATTTTCTCTGTGAATTGTTTCGAAACTTTTTGCCCAAAATTTAATCTTGTCCTTTCAATATTATATAATAGTGAATTATTTAACATGTACTGTGTACAATATTTTCGATTTTTGCTCTCAAGTATTGAGTAAAAAGCAATAGAGTTTGACGAGTAGGAGTCTTAACTTAATTCAGCTTTTATTCATATGAACCTTTAAAAAAATATTAGGGCTAGCATTTTTCTTTTAATGATCCTAAAAAAGTATTAATTCTCTCTCTCGTCCTATTTCCTCTAACAATTCTACTTTTGAACATAAGAAATCAAGAATGTTCATTTTATTAATAATACTGCTTTTCAATATCCACAGAATATGTATTTTCAATTGTATATTCTTCACATGTTTTTTTTTCAATCGGTGTTACAGTAAGCGATTATAAATAAACGAGTACTATTTGACCAAAATTCGCATATCTATATAAATAAAACCAAAAGTTTGTGTATGTGTGTATCGCTCGCCTCCTGCCGAGATGGAACGGTCTAGAAGTACGAAATTTTGGTTACAGGGCCATTCCAAGTGAAATCATCCAGCGGAGACAAGGTTTGACACCCGAGGTCGTCTGATTTTGATGAAACTTATTGAGATTGTTCTACCCATAGATATAAGAACAACTGTAAAGTTTTATCTCAATATATTGATTAGTTTTTGAAATAGAACACTTTAAAGTTTTGCCAGAAATTTGCAATTCGACGCTGATCGCAAATCAAGTTGCGCATACTTTTACATTTCCTATCGTAAAACAGTTATTTTTAAAGATAGAAGGTTAATTTTTTTTGCATTGTGTTCAGTATTCTTTTGTGAATAGAAATATAGCATTAGATTTGTTATTTAACGGTATTAAGGCAATTTAAAAAATCTTTGAAGAACAAAATTGAGTTGTATTTAATACAATGACTGGCGCTCAGAAACTGCTCAATTGCGTTAAGAACGTATCCTTCGATTTTAAAATTAATTATACCATTAGAAACTAGATTAAAAATGCTTCAAAGTGGTATATTGAAATTTATGGGGTTTGGACTTTTTATTGCGTTAGAGCTGCTCAAAGTTATGCCTTTGAAAAGTACCAAAATCTATTGTTACTAATAACTTCAATTTCCAAAAAAATAATATTGGCTGCTCTTATAATGTTGTTATATAGTGTATTTAATTTACATCCATATATATATATATATACATTGTTGTTTTGGCTTTCCACCAAAACCGAGTGAAATCTTAAAATATTCTGAGCTATATTTACAGCAAAAAATGCGTCGTTCTTTTAGAAAATGCTTATGCTCTAGAAAGTTCTTCAAACAAGCATGAAACTAGGAAAATAAAACTGTATGTTCGGTTGTAACTGATCGAAGTTACAAAATCAGCCAGACCTTCTATAGTTCAAAATAATATACAATAATGCATGAGAAAGGTTTTTTTTTTAAATTACTCTTTTTTCGTAAAATGTCATGTTTGTTAGATAAACTAAGATAAGAAAGTTATATATATATATATATATATATATATATATATATATATATATATATAAGAGGTTTTATTAGAATAATATTTAAGATGCCTGTTATTGAAGTGATCACAACTCTTAAGATCGTAGATTGAAAATGTTATAAATTTCAATCAATCTGTTTAAATGGCTATGTCTCTTATTCAACAGGCTAAAACTAGGTTGCCTTTCGAGTTTGAACAGTTTTAACACTTCCCCTTGAACATATTCTAGCTTTCATTAATAGTTTTCATGGATATTGATCCAATTTTGAAAAAACGACTGATATATGATGCTACTTTTGGACTTTCAACAGCACATAAGATCCGTTGCGGGAGAACAGGTATTCATCTTGCCTTTCAGGCCAGTAAAATGTTTCTCAAGGTCCATGCGGGTGCATGAAAGCAATTATGTCACGCCTTCATCTTTGTTCATTTTAACGACACTAGACCACTCCACCAGGTTCCTTCATAAACGTATGCAACATAATTTATGTAAATTCCTATCAAAATCCGGCAACATATTTGACTTTGATATTTCTTTAGTAATATTCAATCTAATGCATTTTTCAAAGTCTAGACTTGTAGTTTCATGCTTGTTTGAAGAACTTTCTATGGCATAAGCATTTTGTAAAAAAACGATGTATTTTTAACCAACTTCACAAAGGAAGGAGGTTATACTTTGTTATAAACATAATCAAATTTGATGTAAATATATATTAATTAAATAGTAATTATCAAATTGATAGAAACATATATTAATAATATAATATTCATATTATTAATATATGTTTCGATTGTTTTTGGTTTCTCCACTCATGACTTCTTACCGGATGAACCGATTTTCATGATTTTTTTAAATTCGATCGAGAGTAGTTTGCCATAGGTCCTGTACCTTTGTTGAAAAATAAATTAATTCTTAACAACATCGATACCACTTTAAAACCAAATTTTTGAAATCGGTGCAAAATTATGACAATCCAATTCTCTTTACACCATGCGTTATTTTACATTGAAACTATTGCAAAATCTTGGCCATTAATAATTGTAATTGATTCATGGTTACAAAAGTTATCATGAATCAAAATCCAGAGCAATTTTACACCGACTTCATAAGTTCTGTTTAAATGCCGTATCGGTGTTGGTTAAGGAATTTATATTTATTTTTCACTTTTTCGTGCATTTTATGATTTGAGGTCGGTTCTATTTATTTTCCAAAAATTGCTGTAAATATATTTCTGAATATTTTATGATTTCACTCGGTTTTGGTGGAAAGCTCTTTGTGCGATGTATATATAGGAATGTAAATTAAATACACTATATTACAACATTATAAGAGTAGTCAATATTATTTTTTTGAAAATTGAAGTTATTAGGAACAATGATTTTGTTACTTTTCAAAGGCATAAATTTGATCAGCTCTAACTCAACGAAAAGTCCAAACCCCATCAATTTCAATGTACCGCTTTGAAGCATTTTTAATCTAGTTTCTAATGATATAATTAATTTTAAAATCGAAGGATACGTTCTTAACGCAATTGAGCAGTTTCTGAGCTACAGTCATTGTATTAAATACAACTCAATTTTGTTCTTCAAATATTTTTTAAGCTGCCTTAATACCTTTAAAAAACAAATCTAATGCTATATTTCTATTCACAAAAGAATACTGAACACAAAGCAAAAAGAATTAACCTTCTATCTTTAAACATAACTGTTTTACAATAGGAAATGTAGAAGCATGCGCAATTGCTTGATTTGCGATCAGCGTCGAATTGCAAATTTCTGGCAAAACTTTAAAGTGTTCTATTTCAAAAACTAATCAATATATTGAGATAAAACTTTACAGTTGTTCTTATATCTATGGGTAGAACAATCTCACCAAGTTTCATCAAAATCGGCCGACCTCGGGTGTCGACCCCTGGATGATTTGTCTTGGAACGTCCCTACAGGTACCTTGGGTCAGGTCCTCGTGCACCTCGAAGAGTTTTTCCGAAAATTCGAATCTGTTCTTCTTTTATTTCAATTTAAGCAAAACTATTAATTTTAGAAATATCTCATCGAAGAAACGTCGCACCTTTTCGATTTTCGCAGCATTGCCCGTAAAAAACTGCACAAGATGATCTCTTTCTGAAGTTCGTAGGACAAATAGAACATGCGCAATATTTCATTTAAAGTAGTTTTCGAACTTTAAAGCAAGGCTTACCTCTGAATTTATCGGCTCAATTTGCCTGTTTTCGCCAAAATAAATAGTACTTTTGTCGCCAACAAGATGATTTCTGTTAACGTAAGATTGAAAAAATCCTATTTTATCTTTATTCATGCCGTTTTATGAGCAAAACGAATTCTTAAAATTCATTTCATTTTTATGCATATTTTGTGGAACTGCAGATGATTTTTAATTACTTAACCTTGAGGTTGACTTTCCTTCCTTTTTTGGCAATTTAATAGTATAGTAGCAGTTCAACAATTTCATGAAACATTTCTTATGGTAGGGTGTCCGCTTTATCAACGAAACAAATCCTAAAAATTCATTTCATTTTTATTCATACTTTGTAAATCATTAACGGCAGACGATTTTCAATTACTTTATCTTGAGGTTGATTTTTCTTTTTTTTTTTTCTTTTTAGCAATTTAATATTTATTCCTTCACTAAAAGCTAGGTTGGAAGGTGTTTTCGATATGGCTTATTTTTGATGAAATTTAAAATTTCGCTAAGTGGTGATAACTTTTTTTTTTTTTTTCTTTTCTCCCCCCCCCCCATCCAGTTAATTGTTCTCAATATATTATTTTGCGCTTCGTACCTTTTCCAAACCGCGCCAATAATCCTTATCAGTAATATTGTTATCATTTAATTCAATACGTGATTTACATTATAGGATCATGGCGCATTTGCGTTATGCTTCCATTACTATAGTGCAATTTGGCGATCTTCTGCTTTATTTTAACTTTTTTAAGTAGTAATTTTGATTGATTCCAGATTTTACTCAAGTGATTTATTTTCCAACATTTATTCAATTTTTGTACTGACTGTTTGGCGCCATTTGGACTGAATTTAGTTTTTTCTTTCTATCAACTTAAATTTCACATGTCAGAATTGGTTAAGTACTGAACATTTTTTAACTTAAATGTGCATTTGCCTTTGGAAATAATGCTTTTCTTTCTTCCGTTTTTATTCGAATTTTATAAAAGTGCTATTTAATTGAATTTTCCGGAAATGTTTTGACGATTTTGCAAGCGGGATTTTTAGGAACGGGTGTCCTTAGTTTAATGGGGAATTTGATATGGACTGTTGTTAAATTTAGGAACAGCTGCTCTTGAAGGATTGTAGTCTAATGGGCATTTTAAGTCACTGACTTCTTTATTCTAATATAGATGTTTTGGGACTAATGTCCTTATTCTATTAGGGATGTTTAGAAATAGTTGTTAGGGCTTTTAAGGAATGTTTTCTTTATTGTAGCAGAAATATTCGGGGACCGTTGTCTTTCACGTGATGAACATTTTTAAAGAGAATTCTGCTCTTATTCTGATGGGAATTTTTAGATGTGGTGTTATATATTGTAGTTGCGATTTTTAGATTCTTGATATCATTTTGGAACAATTATCCTGATGAATATGTGCATTTTAGTTACTGTTACATTGTTTACTCTAATGGCAATTTTTACGAACTATTGTTGGCATTTTAATGTGGATTTTTATGGACTGTTATTTTTGGTCTGAAAGGAATTTTTCGAGGCTGTTGTTTTTAGTGCAATCTTGATTTTTAATGAGTTTTACTGCTTAAATGGGATTTTTAAGGACTGTTACCCGTGTTCCACTTGGATTTTTTAAGAAAATTTTTCGTTATATATTTACAACAGAATTTTGCATATGTGTCACCTGGCCTGTGAATGATGCAATATTATCCAGCGCAACGCCGGGCATGTCAGCTAGTTCATAAATATAATTAATGAATATGCGAATAAACTTTTATTGATCGTTGTATATTACACTTCCTGCCTGCATTGTATGATTAGAATATTTTCAACGCCCCATCTTAATGTTAAAACCGCATAGTTATTAGGGGTCGTGCCATAGGAAATTCAAGTCCGTTTTCGGATCCTTTACAAAATTCTAATTAATCAAACCGGTCCTTCACAAAATTTCGAGCTACCAAATCGTAAATTTTTCAGAATTATTTATTAAATAAGCGACAAAATAGTAAAACAAGTTTTATCACTTTGAATTTTTGCAAAAACATTTGATTTTTCACAAAAATGTTTTAAAATTCACAAAAAAATCACTTTGTTAAAAATGCTGGATCAAAACCCCTTTTTACGTAGTTTTTATGCATCAGTTTGAAGTTGACAGGAAGAACTTAATAGGCACTTTCGTTTAAATTTGTTTCGCCTACAATTCCGCTGGCTGTTAGAGTCCGGCATGATTAAAGACAACTTTGGGAAAATATTTATACTTTCGAAATAAGTTTGAGTTTTAATTTTTAATTACTGTAATAAAGCTTTTCCGTAAATACAAAATATTTGTTAAAATAATTCTAACTACTTAAAGTGAAGCATTTTAAACCAAACCAAGGACATTTTGTTTTACCAATGCAAACATCTCGTAATCCGCTTTGCACGTGTGGTGCTCAGTCTTGAAAATTGACAAAATTGGCCCATTAAATTGCAAAGCCCCGACGTTTCGTATATCATTTAAGAAAGTCTTTTTACAAATTGGAAGCCGCGATAGAGAATTTCCGTTTTTCCTATTCAAGTTTTATCTGTGACTCAATTAATAATTTTGGCGATTGTGCAAAACAGTAAATTCAATAATTTACGGGGAAGAAAATCTTAGGGTGTTTTCACACAAAGGTGGCAATGACCAAAAACTTGCCTTTTCCACATCTGCGCAAATGCAGAGCATATTTTTGATTTCAAAACTATGTTCCGCTCTTGCGCAAATGAGAAAAGATATGTTTTGTCGTTGTCGCCTTTAGTGTGAAGCACTCTGAAGTGTTATTACAATATTGGAAAAGTAAAAAGGGCTGTAAATTACTTTCTATTTCATGCAAATTTAGAATTCATCTCCAGAGACCCGAAAATTCCTACGATTTTATTTTTATTTCTTTATATGTATTTCTATTTTAGTTATTTAATTGTTATTTATTCATTTTTTTAAATGTCAGCCTTAAGTAATTCAACTGGTTTTGATAAGTTTCTACTGCAACTAAGAAGCTTAATTTAAATTTTTCTTTGATACACAAATGGCACTTTCCTAGGACATAACCAAGCCGTAATAAGTCATATGCTGCGTAGCAACTTAATGCTGTTTAATAAATATTTGCTTTTCAACTGGTTATTATCGTGCATTATCCCCCACTCACTTTTCTATTTATTTAAGTGTCGATGTCAACATCTCTTTCTTCTTCTACCTTAATTTTGTTTGCTATTATTTCATTACTTTTGAACTATTTCTTATGCTTTTTACTTCTTAGTTTAAGTAAAAATACTGGAAGTACGGACTATCACTCAAGTGAATTGAAGATCCTTCGGTTTCGCTAGATTAACCAGGAATCGCACTTGACCGACCCAGAGAGTTGTCATTAACGAAATACGCAGGGCGTTAACTCAAATATTCAATTATTAATGAGTAATGATTTCGGCCATTGTTATTCCCGTATGAGATATATTAGCTCAACCTTTTTCTGGCGCAACAGATGAGTAAGTGTTAAATATTTTTTAGCTTCTTCTCAATGGAATTGTTGAGCTTGGTGTTTTTTTATGTACCAACAACTTAACTACTGCATGTATCTCGGGACTTGGGCTAAATTTTAAATAGTATGGGGTTTGAAATCAATCAAAATGTTTTAATTTCGAATACCAAATCTGTTTTGAGCGTTTGTTATCGATGTGGTATTATTGAAATCCGTGCTTGAATACATCGAATATAGAAAATGTGAACCTGAAAATGGAGAAGCCTCTTGAAATTAATATGCAAAATAATAATTCAATTATAATCAACAGCTTATATAATTTTCTTAAAGTTGATTGCTTTTACAGGGTTCTCGCAGTCCTTAAAATCTCCGCAATTTTAATTTTAAACATCATTAGCCCTTAAAAGTACTTAATTTTAGTTCAAATTCCTTAATTTCCAGTCACCACCCTATTCAACTGTATCTTTCTCCAACTTTTATTAGAAACCTCAGGGGCACTGCCCCTCCAATGTTTTTCCAGCACCATACTATTCCAAAAATGCCATTTTCTCTGGCGGACCTATTTATGTGTCCGCCGATCTTCTCCCCACATCACTCTTCAAAATATTCCAACTTTTTACTGTGTAGTTGTATTTACGTCACACTTGGGGCATTTGATTAGCAACCTGGGTTTTGGTGGGTACTTGAATTTTTGTTCTTAAAAATCCTTAATTGTTTCAACCTTGTTTTACAGTTTCAGGGTTGTCGCAGTCCTTGAAAGTTCTTAAAAACTCCTTAATTTTCATTTTAAAAATTAAGGCCCCTTAAAAGTACTTAAATTTTAGTTCGAAGTCCTTTAAAGTTTGTTCGAAGTCATGTACCAGCATGTAATTAATTCTTGTTGTTTATTTATATTTACCAAATTTGATTAGTTTTGGGGTTAATTTTATTTTTAACTGATTTACTTCATTAAAATGCATCCTAGTCCGACAACTTGCACATTTTGTGAGTCTAGGAAAACTTTTTTGGTCGGAACAGGCTAGAACAGACGCGTGAGTGCGTCTGTTTTTCTTTTTCTTTCTTTCTTTCTTTTCCCCCATTGCTGGAGAAAAAGCAGCGCTTGTGTATGTACAGCCGATATTGGTTGCATGACCAAAACTTCTCGAGGGAAGGTTGTTTACTACCCGGGATCTGTCAGTGTCAAGATACTTTTGGTAAAATCACTGCTGAAGGCCGCACCACCATATATCAATACTACTTTTATCGGAAAGTTTAGAGGGAATTGGCTGGAATTTCTTGAAAATCGTAGAAATATACCCGAATCGCCTGAACTTTTATGTCCGTGTTTATTTTGTCTTAATGGGCTATTTTCTCTGTGATTAATGGAGAAGCATGATTTCTAAATCTTCGTGAAATTGAAAGAACTTGAAAAAATATGTCGAACGGTACCATTCTTAACCCGGAGAACGACGTGGAAGTATTTTAAAATGAATTTTAAAAGTGCTGTGACGTCACATCCAGCGCAAACGCGGTAGAAAGGATGTGACGTCAATCGACACGAGGGGAAAGTGGGAAGTTCTACGCGCTGGGGGGGGGGGGGGGGGGGCAAATTTTGCCGAGATGCATGTTAACCGCTTTAAAATATCCTTAAAAATGATTTAAAGTATCAGAATTCAAGAAATATGCATACAGATGCTGCATAGAACCATGTTGTTCAAATTCAAGTAATAAGAGGCATGAAAAAAAAATACTGTTTTGGGTTCTTTAAAAGCCACGAGCCGAGTAGGGATTCCTTAATCCTCAATCACTTATAATCTTGGTTTAAGTTGATTTTTTTGATTCGAGGTACTAGTAACAAAAATAAATAAATAAAATAATAAGAAATGCATATTTCAGGTATTCCTTAATCCTCAATCACTTATAGTCTTGGTTTAATTTGATTTTTTGGATTCGAGGTACTAACAAAAATGAATAAATAAAATTAAAATAAAACATGTATTTTATGTTTGATTTCTTTCTTTTTCAGGGCTTCATTTTATTCATCATCTATCACTTTTCAACTTTTTTTATTTTTTGGATTCGAGAAGATAGCATCAACAAAGATAAATAAATAGGTGTAAATAAACATAAATATAAAGGAAATAAAATAAAATACTCGCATTTCAGGGTTTTAAAATTTTAAGGAAAATTACAAACGAACGATATGTTGCCTACAGTCTGCGCTATGATATACAGGGTTAAAATTAACTTTCTTTTTGTGAGGATATTGTCATAATTTCAGGGGGGGGGGGGAGCTTAAGTTGCTACTCTTTTAAAGATGGAATTCAGAGTTCTTTAATTTGCGCCCTTAGTTTTGAAGCAAAGAAGTTTTTTTAACAGTTTACGAAAGAATAGTAACTTAAAATGCAAAATAATGCCACTGCTTATACAATAATAAAACTCTTAATTAGTGTACTTATTCCATCAACGTGAATGTTAGATATACTTATAATAGGAAATATCTTGAACTGTGCCTCTAACAAAATTTCAGCTTAAAGTAAATCTTTGTTTTTTTTTTTTTTTTTTTTTTTAACTTCCCTAGTTTATTTACTTTTGTAAGGGCTCGGAATTATTCAAGTTTGTGGAGAAATTTTAGCAGGTGTGTACTTGAATATATCCCAGTCTAATTTTGTGTCACAGCAGACGAAACGGTGAATCAAAGGGTAAAGCCATGGTACTAATGATCACCTTTAATGTTACGAAAAATAGCCTAAAATTGTGCTTAGCACTTCAAGGTCCAAAATTTTCCGATGGAGAGTTCCCATCTTCCCATCAAAGATAGTTTTATATAACGTTTTTTGGGCTTCCGTTTGAAAAGAATTGCGGTGGAGAGCCCCGAACCTCTCTTAATAATTCAAATTTTGCTGTATATCTAACATTCTAGTTTTTTTCTTCGAAATGCTTTAAATCGAATGAAAAAACGTTTGAATAAAAAAAAAGTGAAGTATGGAAATGAGGTGTTAGGTCTGTTCGAACGGATTCTTCATTCGCCTCCGCCTCTTACTAGCACAAAATAAAAAAGAGAAAAAAAATGAGACGGGGGGGGGGGGGGGGGTAGAAAGAACAGGCATGCACACATATCTCCATTTCATAACAATACTTTCAGTATTTTTAATTTTCAATATTTATTAAATTATTTAATGAACATTTGATACATTAACCTTCATGATTTTTTAAAAATAACTTTTATGGGAGAGTCGACTAAAAAAGAAAACATTGTAGGCAAGGGATAAGGGAAGAATTAAGTAGAAGTAAGGTCAGTAATAGGTTTCGTGTTAACAAACAATATAGCACACACAATTTTTGGAGAAAATAAAACATTGCTTTTGGGGCAATATGAATAGTACTGAATTTATATTTTGTTCAATAAATTATTGACGTTGAATTAATAAAACTTAGATACTGAATGAAAATTTATTTTCTATACATAAAGAAGAGCGCTGCAAAGGGGAGAATTTAGGAGTTAATTCCATTTATCCTTGCTTAGGGAACATTCCTAAATGATGTCACGCTTCAAGGGTGGGGGGGGGGGGAATTGTGACAAACTGTGACAAGGAAAGGGGGGGGGGCTAACAAGAAGTGTGTCATCATGCTTATGCAACGTAGCTTGTCATGTGACAAAGGGGAGAAGAGGGGTACGTTGAAGTGGGACATTTTGTGACAAAAGGGGGAGGGGGTCAAATATATGGGAAAAAACGTGACATCCTTTATGGACGGTCCCTTATTCGCTTTTCAGCCGTGTCAAAAAATTTTCAGAATGATGAAAAACATGAACATTAATCCAAGTGGACAAAACTAAATTTTAGTTAAAATATTAATTAAACAGATTTTTTAAATCATAAGATTTTTAAGTATTTGCCGACTTTTTTTCTCTTCCTTCCTTTCTTTTATTTTTTAACACATTTGGGCTTATTGCACTTGCGGTTAAAATGGTTTTTTACTTCTTTTGTCTTGATTCTTTTTATTAGTGCTAGTAAAAAAATCGTCTGTTTTAAAAAAATCGACAGAATAATGGAAAATTAAGATAATAAACATTGTATATTGATCCAAGTGGACAAAGCTAAATTATAGTTAAAATATTAATTAAACAGATTTTTAAAATCAAAAGGTTTTTAAATATTTTCTGATTTTTTTCCCTCCCTCCTTCCTTCCGTTTTATTAACACATTTAGGATTATAGTGCTTGTGGTTAAAATGTTTAACTTTTTTTTGTCTTGATTCCCTTTATTACAGTACCAGTAAAAAATTGGGATGTTATCGTAAAAATAAAAAACTAGGGAGAAAATACAACTTTGACAAATTGTCAGTTGCCCCTTAAAAAATCTGCTGAACTCTATCGTGAAAACTACTATAATCTAAATTATTCAGTTTTAAAAATAATCAACTTATGTAATGCATAGTTAAAAATAAGTAAACATATAACTATTCTTAGCTTAGAAAGGATGGAAGAGGTGAGGGTGAAATACCATAGCTACAAATTTACATGCGAATGCGGTAGAAACCTTAGACATAGACGGGCAGAAATCGGCAAGTTTCCCCTTGCGGAGGGAAGCGTGTCGATTGACGTCAAACCAATGAGGGAGCGTTTCTTGATCACGTGTCATTGTTTACGTTTTTCTCTGGTTTAAAATCGAATTTTAAGACTGTTTAAAAAAATTTAACATTTTTTAAAGTTTGTATTCGCACTCTGTGTAATAATATCTTTCAGAAAAATATAAATTCAAGCCATTTTAGAAACCCATGCAACTTCTCCATTGCAGTCTGGTACAATGTGACTTCCAATCTCTGGATAACAATCGGCCTATCTACGCTTCGTCGAAAATTCTTTGTCAACTTTGCCCCAGGGCCATGCTCTACAAAAGTTACCGACTCCTTCAGGATAATAGGCCTTCTCCGCACTTACAGACTAAAGGTCAAGACTCAGAAATTTTGCAAGTGGCCAGTGGCCACTAAACTTGATTAACTTGGTGGCCACCTATGCATCATAAAGCAAAAGTGCGTAAAGCGAGGGGGGGGGGGGGGAGATGAATGTTGCATCAGTGCACTACAATTCCTTATGTGTCTTATTTTCAATGAAGAAAACATAATATTTTGTTAAAACTATCAAGTCTTCAAAAAAAAAAAAAAATGCATATGGCTTTCAAATTGGAAAAAGAGAAAACTTGCTTCCTTGGCGATGGTAAATTAAGGGAATATGAATTTTTTCAATACAGTTTTTCATGTTTAATGTTATAGAGCATAAAAGATGTAAATGCAAAATTTTACTTGTTTCATCATAGAAGCAACAGATAACAAAAATCCCCCTCACAGAAACGAACCTTTTACAAAAACCGCGATCACCAATACGAACCATTTTCGAACACAAGTATAAAAAAATGTATACTTCCAGTTCTAGTTTTGTTCAGTACATTTAATTTTCATTCTTCTCAAAACTCTTTTTAAAGCTTTAACACCATTTTCAAAATGGCGCGACACTTGAGTCCGATTTTATAAAGCGAAACTGGCCGATCTAAAATGTAAGTTTGAAATGAAAGTTATGAAAAAAAAAATCAAGATTAATATTGTTTTCTACTATATTTAAAAGATTTATATGGCAGAGAGAAGGAATTCAAAGAAAAAAAAAATAGCGTAATCGGGAAAAATTTTCCCCATTTTTTTCTTGTGAAAGGGGAAATGAAGACTATCGGCCGAAATTCGGTAACTTGAATGCCGAATTGATGCGTTTTTATTGTGCTTGCATACATGAAAGAAGCAAGAGTTGAAAATTCCATAGAAGGTATTTGAAAATTAGGGATTTACTTTAGAAAATTTTTAAAAAAAGGAAAGGTGGCGATCGCTCCTAATTTTTTGAATCGCCACTTTTTCAAACAAGGTCGCCACATGGCGAGTGGCGACCGCGAATCTTGACCTTTATTACAGACCCGACCAAGACCTGACCAATGTCCCCCACCTCATTAGGATTTTAATTGATGATCCCCGACGAGCTATACGCGAATATGTGTTGAGCTCTCCGCACTTGCTTTTTCTTCAGCTGCACGACCGTGGTCCGACTTACGGTCGGGGCAAAATCGGATCTGTATAGTGAGTCGGTGCAGAGAGCGTTCTTCAAGCACAAGGAACTGTAGCCGCACTAGAACCGACCCGACCCTACCAGTTAGCAATGTCTAATAAAGATATGTTATTATTTGATACCGAAAAATTTGTTCTTGCGGTGAAAGAGCATAGCTGTCTTTGGGACCTCCCCACTGCGGATTATTCCGATCACAATAAAAAAAATCCAGGCACCATCTTGAGTTTTTCATGGTTTAACTAGAATCAATTTTCTATCAGTCCTTTTACCATTAACAGCTGCAATCAGGGGAATTATTGGCAATTCATACTTCATGTGTTTCTGAATTAATTTCTAGATAAATGGGCTGTCACGGAATTTTTTAAGTATATCATCCACTTTGAATTCATTCGGAAAGTCCCCCATTCCTCAAATTATCAATACCAATTTAATTTCACTGGTTTGCCAAAACAGATTGAATAATAAAAAGAGAAAATGCCACGATATTAGCAGTAGCGTCACTACCGGGGGGGGGGGGGGGGTGACATCCACATTATATTTAAGACTTCTTTAAAAATACATACACTTTTACATACATACACTTTTACTGGTGCCGTTTCAACGTCTCCTTGCTGATTAGAAATGTAGTTTAATGAGAGTTGCACCAAATAAATAAAATATAAAATTTCTTGAGATTTTTTTTTTTTTTTTTTTGCACTGCTGTAAATATAAACTACAACACTACAAATTTGTACAATACAGCTGAGTTTTTTTTTTTTGGAGGAGGGTAGGATAGCACGAATTTCCGCATTGGTCACACCCATGCTAGGAACGCCAATGATATTAGTTTTACTTATTAGAGTTGCCAATAAAAATTAAAAACAAGTACATTAAGAATATCTAGTGTGCTGAATCTAAACTTTTGTAACTTAACCAAAATATGTGATGTCTGATGTCACGCTCCCTCTCTCTACCCCCCCCCCCTTTTTTTGCCACAAACTGTCACCATTGCCTGAAATCTCCCCCTCGAAGTGAGAATTTCCCCGTTCAGAATTTATAAAGCATTGGATGTCAATTTCGAAATAAATTTTCGGAAACAAATAATTCTTAAGTGTTAATTATGTTCAGCGAAAAAATGTCATAAATTAAAAAATAAACAAGGTAATAATAATAAGTAGGGATAAAATTAGAGATGTGAAATAAGAAAAACAGATATTTCTGCATTCATCGAAATGCAGAAATATTTGTTCTCTGTTTATAAACCTGCGATTGGAATAAATACGTGAGAACGTGGAAAAGCTTTTATTAATTATTTTATTTATTGCATAATATAAACACTGAAATTTTATGTTCGCCTGTTTGATGTCAATTTTGTAGTTTTATTTGCGCGTCCAATGTAAAATCAGTACAATATGTTTTGTTCTCTTAAAAATGTTTTTAAAAAAATCAATTTTATTAATATAAGTAGTTATTAGTTTTTCCCGTGATTTGATAAGCGAGCTTTTATTGTGCACTACAGTACACATTTAATGTTCAATTATTTATTTTTAAGAATTACTTTTTCGCCCCCCCCCCTACCACCCTCTTTTTTTTTAATAGGTTGAAAATACTGTAACAAATGTATGTATTTGAAAAATTCATGGCATTTAAATAAACCATGGCCAGCAACCAACTTGCTCGCCTTTCATGTCTACCACAAAAGTCGTCCCTTCGCAAAATACCTCTTCACATTGGAGTTTCTCTTAATAGCTCCTCAATCAAAGCCTAATGAGGTGGGGGACACTGGTCGGGTCTTGGTCTGGTCTGTAAGTGCGGAGGAGCCCTAAGGGCTCCTCCGCACATGCATACATTTGTTACAGTATTTTCTGTTTTTTTTTTTTTTTTTGCCTTATTGAACTGTTCACCAACCTATTTAAAAAAAAAAAAAGAGGGTGGTAGGGGGGAGGCGAAAAAGTAATTCTTAGGGCTCCTCCGCACTTACAGATTAGACCAAGACCCGACCAGTGTCCCCCACCTCATTAGGCTTTGATTGATGGGCTATTAAGAGAAATTCCAATGTAAAGAGGTATTTTGCGAAGGGACGACTTTTGTGGTAGACGTGAAAGGCGAGTAAGTTGGTTGCTGGCCATGGTTTATTTAAATGCCATGAATTTTTCAAATGCATACATTTGTTACAGTATTTTCTGTTTTTTTTTTTTTTTGCCTTATTAAACTGTTCAGCAACCTATTTCAAAAAAAAAAAGAGGGTGGTAGGGAGGGGGGGGGGGGGCGAAAAAGTAATTCTTAAAAATAAATAATTGCACATTAAATGTGTACTGTAGTGTAATAAAAGCTCGCTTATCAAATCACGCGAAAAACTAATAACTACTTATATTAATAAAATGATTTCTTTAAAAACATTTTTAAGAGGACAAAACATATTATACTGATTTTACATTGGACGCTCAAATAAAACTACAAAAATTGACATCAAACAGGCGAACATAAAATTTCAGTGTTTATATTATGCAATAAATAAAATAATTAATAAAAACTTTTCCACATTCTCACGTATTTATTCCAATCGCAGTTTTATAAAGTAAGAACAAATATTTCTGCATTTCGATGAATGCAGAAATATATAATCTTAATTCACTTCGATAATTTTATCCCTACTTATTATTATTACCTTTTTAATTTATTACATTTTTTCGCTGCACATAATTAGCACTTAAGAATTATTTGTTTCCGAAAATTTATTTCGAAATTGACATCCAATGCTTTATAAATTCTGAACGGGGAAATTCACTTCGAGCGGAGGATTTCAGGCAATGGTGACAGTTTGTAGCAAAAAGGGGGGGGGGGGGTAGAGAGAGGGAGCGTGACATCAGACATCAGATATTTTGGCTAAGTTACAAACGCTTAGATTCAGCACACTAGATATTCTTAATTTACTTGTTTTTAATTTTTATTGGCAACTCTAAAAAGTTGGCGTTCCTAGCATGGGTGTGATCAATGCGGAAATTTGTACTATCCTCCCCCACTCCATAAAAAAACTCAGCTGTGTGTGTACAAATTTGTACACACACAGCTGAGTTTTGTGTTGTAGTTTATATTTACAGCAGTGCAAAAAAAAAAAAAAAAAAAAAATCTCAAGAAATTTTATATTCTATTTATTTGGTGCAACTCTCATTAAACTACATTTCTAATCAGCAAGGAGACGTTGAAACGGCACCAGTAAAATCGAAAAATGCAAGTGTATGTATTTTTAAAGAACTCTTAAATTTAAATTGGGTGTCAACCCCCCTGTAGTGACGCTATTGCTAATGGCATTTTTTCTCTTTATTATTCAATTTGTTTTGGCAAATCAGTGAAATTAAATTGGTATTGATAATTTGAGGAATGGAGGACTACTACTGAGTTTTTTTTTGGAGAGGGGGGGGGGGGGGAGAGGATAGCACAAATTTCCGCATTGCTCACGCCCATGCTAGGAACGCCAATGATATTAGTTTTACTTTTTAGAGTTGCCAATAAGAATTAAAAACAAGTAAATTAAGAATATCTAATGTGCTGAATCTAAACGTTTGTAACTTAATTAAAATATATGATGTCAGATGTCATGCTCCCTCTCTCTACCCCCCCCCCCCCCTTTTCTTGCCACGGACTGTCACCATTGCCTGAAATCTCCCCCTCGAAGTGAGAATTTCCCCGTTCAGAATTTATAAAGCATTGGATGTCAATTTCGAAATAAATTTTCGGAAACAAATAATTCTTAAGTGTTAATTATGTTCAGCGAAAAAATGTCATAAATTAAAAAATAAACAAGGTAATAATAATAAGTAGGGATGAAATTAGAGATGTGAAATAAGAAAAACACATATTTCTGCATTCATCGAAATGCAGAAATATTTGTTCTCTGTTTATAAAACTGCGATTGGAAGTGCCCGCACTTACAGACCATACCAAGACCCGACCAGTGTCCCCCACCTCATTAGGCTTTGATGGATGGGCTATTAAGAGAAACTACAATGTGAAGAGGTATTTTGCAAAGGGACGACTTTTGCGGTAGACATGAAAGGCGAGCAAGTTGGTTGCTGGCCATGGTTTATTTAAATGCCATGAATTTTTCAAATGCATACATTTGTTACAGTATTTTCTGTTTTTTTTTTTTTGCCTTATTAAACTGTTCACCAACCTATTAAAAAAAAAAGAGGGTGGTAGGGGGGGGGGACGAAAAAGTAATTCTTAAAAATAAATAATTGCACATTAAATGTGTACTGTAGTGTAATAAAAGCTCGCTTATCAAATCACGGGAAAAACTAATAACTACTTATATTAATAAAATGATTTTTTTAAAAACATTTTTAAGAGAACAAAATATATTGTACGGATTTTACATTCTACGCGCAAATAAAACTACTAAAATTGACATCAAGCAGGCGAGCATAAAATTTCAGTGTTTATATTATGCAATAAATAAAATAATTAATAAAAACTTTTCCACATTCTCACGTATTTATTCCAATCGCAGTTTTATAAACTGAGAACAAATATTTCTGCATTTCGATGAATGCAGAAGTATCTGTTTTTCTTATTTCACATCTATAATTTTATCCCTACTTATTATTATTACCTTGTTTATTTTTTAATTTATTACATTTTTTCGCTGCATATAATTAACACTTAAGAATTATTTTTTTAAGAAAATTTATTTCGAAATTGTCATCCAATGCTTTATAAATTCTGAACGGGGAAATTCTCACTTATAGAGGAGGATTTCAGGCAATGGAGACAGTTTGTGGCAAAAAAAAGGGGGGGGGGGGAGTAGAGAGATGGAGCGTGACATCAGACATCACATATTTTGGTTAAGACGTTGAAACGGCACCAGTGAAATCGAAAAATGCAAGTGTATGTATTTTTAAAGAACTCTTAAATTTAAATTGGGTGTCATCCCCCCTCCCCCCGTAGTGACGCTACTGCTAATATCATGGCATTTTTTCTCTTTATTGTTCAATCTGTTTTGGTAAACCAGTGAAATTAAATTGGTATTGATAATTTGAGGAATGGGGGACTTTCCGAACGAATTCAAAGTGGATGATATATTTAAAAAATTCCGTTGACAGCCCATTCATCTAGACATTAATTCAGAAACACATGAAGTATGAATTGCCAATAATTCCCCTGATTGCAGTTGTTAATGGTAAAAGTACTGAAAAACTCAAGATGGGGCCTGGATTTTTTTTATTGCGATCGGAATAATCCGCAGTGGAGAGGTCCCAAAGACAGCTATGGTCTTTCACCGCAAGAACAAATTTTTCGGTATCAAATAACATATCTTTATGAGACATTGCTAACTGGTAGGGTCGGGTCGGTTCTAGTGCGGCTACAGTGCCTTGTGCTTGAAGAACGCTCTCTGCACCGACTCACTATACAGATCCGATTTTGCCCCGACCGTAAGTCGGACCACGGTGGTGCAGCAGAAGAAAAAGCAAGTGCGGAGAGCTCAACACATAGGCCTCCTCCGCACTTACAGACCCGACCAAGACCAGACCAATGTCCCCCACCTCATTAGGGTTGTGATTGATGATCCCCGACGGGCTATACGCGAATATGTGTTGAGCTCTCCGCACTTGCTTTTTCTTCTGTTGCACGACCGTGGTCAGACTTTCGGTCGGGGCAAAATCGGATTTGTATAGTGAGTCGGTGCAGAGAGCGTTCTTCAAGCACAAGGCACTGTAGCCGCACTAGAACCGACCAGACCCGACCAGTTAGCAATGTCTAATAAAGATATGTTATTATTTGATACCGAAAAATTTGTTCTTGCGGTGAAAGAGCATAGCTGTCTTTGGGACCTCTCCACTGCGGATTATTCCGACCGCAATAAAAAAATCCTGGCCCCATCTTGAGTTTTTCACGGTTTAACTAGAATCAATTTCCTATCAGTCCTTTTACCATTAACAACTGCAATCATAGGAATTATTGGCAATTCATACTTCATGTGTTTCTGAATTAATGTCTAACTGAATGGGCTGTTTCTTAAGTATATCATCCACTTTGAATTCATTCGGAAAGTCCCCATTCCTCAAATTATCAATACCAATTAAATTTCACTGGTTTGCCGCAACAGATTGAATAATAAAAAGAAAAAATGCCATGATATTAGCGGTAGAGTCACTGCGGGGGGGGGGGGGGGGGGGGGGGGGGGGAATTACACCCAAATTAAATTTAAGAGTTCTTTAAAAATACATACACTTGCATTTTTCGATTTTACTGGTACCGTTTCAACGTCTCTTTGCTGATTAGAAATGTAGTTTAATGCGAGTTGCACCAATTAAATAAAATATAAAATTTCTTGAGATTTTTTTTTTTTTTTGCACTGCTGTAAATATAAACTACAACACTACAAATTTGTACAACACAGCCGAGTTTTTTTTTTTTTTTTTGGGAGGGGGGGGGGGAGATAGCACAAATTTCCGCATTGCTCACGCCCATGCTGGGAACGCCAATGATATTAGTTTTACTTTTTAGAGTTTTCAATAAGAATTAAAAACAAGTAAATTAAAAATATCTAGTGTGCTGAATCTAAACGTTTGTAACTTAACCAAAATATGTAATGTCTGATGTCACGCTCCCTCTCTCTACCCCCCCCCCCTTTTTTTGCCACAAACTGTCCCCATTGCCTGAAATCCCCCCCTCGAAGTGAGAATTTCCCCGTTCCGAATTTATAAAGCATTCATCGAAATGCAGAAATATTTGTTCTCTGTTTATAAAACTGCGATTGGAATAAATACGTGAGAATGTGAAAAAGCTTTTATTAATTATTTTATTTATTGCATAATATAAACACTGAAATTTTATGTTCGCCTGTTTGATGTCAATTTTTGTAGTTTTATTTGCGCGTCCAATGTAAAATCAGTACAATATGTTTTGTTCTCTTAAAAATGTTTTTTAAAAAATCATTTTATTTATATAAATAGTTATTAGTTTTTCCCGTGATTTGATAAGTGAGCTTTTATTACACTACAGTACACATTTAATGTGCAATTATTTATTTTTAAGAATTACTTTTTCGCCCCCCCCCCCTTTCCACCCTCTTTTTTTTTTTTTTTTTGAAATAGGTTGGTAAACAGTTAAATAAGGCAAAAAAAAAAAAAACAGAAAATACTGTAACAAATGTATGCATTTGAAAAATTCATGGCATTTAAATAAACCATGGCCAGCAACCAACTTGCTCGCCTTTCATGTCTACCGCAAAAGTCGTCCCTTTGCAAAATACCTCTTCACATTGGAGTTTTTCTTAATAGCCCATCAATCAAAGCCCTAATGAGGTGGGGGACACTGGTCGTGTCTTGGTCGAGTCTGTAAGTGCGGAGGAGCCCATATTCGCGTCGGGGATCATCAATCAAAACCCTAATGAGGTGGGGGACATTGGTCTGGTCTTGGTCGGGTGTGTAAGTGCGGAGGAGGCCTAAGATAATCAGAACATCATTAGCTATTGTGTTGGCAGAGGTGTTTTTTTACAATTGAGCTGTGCTAAGATACCCGTCGAAAGTCAGATTTATGGTAGAGATAAATATTTATTTTTACCACCGGGTAGGGAAAAATACTGGCAGTTTTGCAGTAACTTTCACAAAAATGTCATCTGGGTAGTGATAAATATTCAAAACAATTGGTATATGTGCCTTTATAATTATGCTTTTTGATTCTGATGACTCCTTCTTTAGAACGTGGCTGATTTAATCTGCAAAATTTGGATGTCTGTGGCAATTAGGTCTTGATTTTGTAGTTATTTGTTTGAACTGACATCCATTTGTTTTGTTGAATTTGCCAACAAATTAAAAAAATATGTATATTGGAAGTTGTTTAAGAACTTTCTGAAAAATATTCTCTAAAATAAAATCATCGAATAGGAGCTTTCAATTGCATTTTGGTTCTACTGCTTTTTTATTCTGAAGTTCTTATTTCAGCACATGGTTGGAGTAGCCGTTTAAACAATCGAGGCTGAATTTAAAAATGTAATGAATTGCGATCGAATTTCGACCGTTAGGCGAACTCTAATACAGAGAAATCATCTATCTGAGGAATTAGTTGAAGACACAAATCTAGAAGATTAATTTAATTATGATTGCATTGAAATTTAAATTTTGCAGTTGAAGGTAAGAAGTACGTTTTAGTGTTCTATTTGGCATAAGTTGTCAAAGAAGTGATAGGGATTTACATTTTATTCTTTTGCCCTCGAGTACTTTTATTATATGAATACGTTTTGATTGTAACTTACAAATGCATTTGTAGCAATAATGAATGACATGTGCTGGTTGCATAACGTTGCTGATAACAACTAAGTTTAGAGATATCATTGCTGCTAACAACTAAGTTTGACAACTAAAAGTATTTTCTCGACAAATCGTAGATCGTAGCATATTATATATGTTTTGAAAGTACATAACGAAATACTATAAAAATGGAGTCCTTTTTACCTTTGACATGAAATGAAAAAAAAAAAAAAAAAAAAAGGAGAAAAGCTAAAAAAGTAACGGAAAAAGAAATTGAATATGTGCAGTTTTGGGGGCCGGTAGTAGTAAACAGAATTTAAGTTGTAATGTTCTAGTTCAGGGGTCTCCAAACTTTCCAGCCTTAGGGCCATATTGATTACTCCAGTAAATTCCAAGGGCCAAAACCATATTATCATTAATTGTTGCCGGTGGTAAAAAGTTGAATCAGTCCACTAGTGGTGTAAAATATGATTACTTTTTTGCCAGATGCCATTAGCGACGGGGAAGCTGATGTATTTTCTGTATCGTATGGGTATCCGTTATAATGGGGTACCCGCATCGTATCGCCATAGTAATCATTGATTACAAAAGTAATGAAATACACAAGTAATCATTGATTACTTTTTTCTTCAGTAATCGTTACTTCGGTTCCTAACGAGTACTCAAGTAACGAATGAGTATTTTTTTACATGAAAAAAAAAGTCCGAAAAAGTACGCCACGTTTAAAAAAGGCTGCAAATCGAACTAAAGTCCGCAAAACGGCAACACTGCATATTATTAATTTTACTGTCATTATCTGTAATTTCTAGATTAGTCGTAGAGTACGAGCGAGCCATGAGGAGTAACGTGACAGGACATCTGGTGGACACAAGCAGAAATAGGTAGTACCTTCTATCCCTAACAGATGGCGCTAATAGCACTTACAGAATAATCTCGTTGGTTCGATAAAGTTCTGGTGTCTTCCACTCACTTCTAGATGGCAGTAAGTGAAATATATAAGAAGGCTAGTGGCGCAACCACAAGTCAGTTCCTATGACACTGCTGTGAAATAAAATAGTGCGTACCTCCTTAAAACGTGTTTGTGCGTGTTTAAGTTTAAGACATCTTTGTAACAATATTTTTATTTGAATTTTTGCTTTTGTGTGTGATTTAGTAGAATGGAAAAGAAGCGAAAAATTGATAGTGAATGCAGAAAATTCAAAGATCAGTGGAACATTCAGTATTTCGTAATTGAGTCCAGTAACAAGGCGCTATGTTTGATTTGCAATGAAAGCATAGCCGTTCTCAAAGAATATAACATTAAACGTCATTATGAAGCAAAACATTTTCAAAATTACTCAAAATATACAGGAAGTTTGCGGACAGAAAAATTCGAAGCTATGAAGCGCGGATTGAAATCGCAGAAATCTTTATTTACAAAACTCAAAACTGAACAAGAGGCTGCAACTCGTGCCAGCTTTCGTGTGGCTCTTGAAATTGCAAAACGTGGAAAACCATTCACCGATGGAGAAATGGTCAAAGAATGCATAATCGCAGTAGCCGAAGAAATGTGCCCTGAAAAGGTAAATTTATTAAAAACTGTCAGTATGTCAGCAAACACTGTGGCTCGAAGGGTAGAAGACATCGCTGAAAATATATCCTCTCAACTGTTCAACAAAAATGGACATGTTGAGTGGTTTTCTTTGGCCTTGGATGAGTCAACGGATGTGTCAGATACTGCTCAGGTGTTGATTTATATTCGAGGAGTAGATAAAAGCTATGAAGTGCATGAAGAACTTCTTGATATGTATAGTATTCATGGCACAACTACTGGTTCAGATATTTTTAAAGGAGTTGAAATGGCCATTAAGCAAAAGAACCTTCGATGGAAAAACTTGAAATGTATTACAACTGATGGAGGCAAAAACATGAGTGGGAAAGATAAAGGAGTGGTCGCTCTTGTGTCAAAAGCTGTAGAAAATGACGGTGGTTCAAAACCAATAGTCTTACATTGTAATCATTCATCAACAGTCTTTGTGCGGAAAATGTTTGGATATGTCTGAAGTTCTGAAACCAGTCATATCAACTGTTAATTTTATCAGATCTTTTGGGCTGAATCACCGACAATTCGTACAATTTATTAAAGAGATTGGAGAAAATGACTTACCTTATCATACTGCCGTACGTTGGCTTAGTTGTGGGAAAGTCCTTCAGCACTTTTTTGAACTTCGAGCAGTGATCGAATTTTTTTTGAATGAAAAGCATCGCCCTCTTACTGAATTGCAAAACAACGCATGGCTGTGGAAGTTAGCATTCTATGTTGATTTGACAAAACATGTGAACGAACTGAATTTGAGATTGCAAGGAGAAAACCAGCATCTTCCTGATTTATACAATAATATCAAATCATTCCGGAAGAAATTGATACTGTTTCAATCACAACTACGAAGTAAATGTTTTTCACATTTTAAAACATGTGAAATATTTAGCCACACCACTGAGACCGAGTTTCCTATCGATTTTGCAATCGAAACTTTGAGTGCTTTGAAAATAAATTTTGATACTCGTTTCTCGGACTTTGATGCCATTGCGAATCAAATTAAGATTTTTCAGAATCCTTTTGATACTGACATTGAAACCCTAGCCCCGGAACTTCAAATGGAAATGATTGATCTACAGTGCAGTGATATAATTAAGAACAAATATCAAAACTTATCTTTGTTGGAATTTTATAAGTGTCTTCCACTGACACAATTTGATAATTTGCATAAATTTGCTCGTGGGCTGTTTTCTGTTTTTGGTACTACTTATTTGTGTGAGAAGACCTTTTCCAAAATGAAGTACACAAAAAATGTTTACAGATCTAAATTAACTGATGAGCATCTTAAATCTCTTTTAATAATTGGTACAAGTAAAATTAGTCCACAACTACAAACTATTGTCAGTGGAAAATCTCAATTACATAAATCTCATTAGTATTTCATATGTCGTTATGCTTGTTATAAATTATCTTTTCATTTAAAATGTATAAAATGTTAATTGGATTCATTTCAATAATTTGTTAGTTAGTAAATAATAACCTACAACAATGTTATGAGTAGTTAGCCCATGACCATATCAATGTAGATGTCATATTAATAATTATTCAACATAAAAATAGATTACTTCAGTAAACTTAATTTAATTTGCTATAAAAAATAAATATGTTCTCTAGAAGGAGTTTTCTTTCAAGTATGCTAGCTCTCCGCGGGCCGGACAAAATCTGTCCGCGGGCCGGATGTGGCCCTCGGGCCGTAGTTTGGAGACCCCTGTTCTAGTTGGATGTTTACATAAAACTCAGAACTGTGTTAAATAATTTCTGTTTGTCATAAAATTGTGTGGTAAATTAGTTAGAAGGAAGGGCTGGGGAGGATTCCTATACGTGCACTTTATCCTTGTTTAATCTCTTTTACCGGTTTCATTCCAGGTAGCAAGGCTAACTTAATTCATATTTATATTATCAGTTCAGAGCGAACGCTTCCAAACACAGTTCTGTTGAACAGTTCAAAGAAAATATGAAAAAATTTTGTGCACAAATTTCCTAAAACATAAATAAGTGTAATGTGCTTCAATTTTACGGTCAACTGGAATCCTGGAATAGTGTGCCTGCTTGTTAACTAAATTCTACGGTTGTTGCCTAAAGGTATAACATAGTGCAATTGCAAGTTAGTGCTTAAATATTTTTTCTCTTGGATATTTTTCTATTTTTGTTGGCAAGTAATTGCTAGTTTTTGTTCAGGTTATGATGATCTTCAAATTACAGTAATTTATTCTGACATATTCTCAACCACTAAATGAAGGAGTTTCTTAATATTACACCACTTATATCGTTTTTCGGTTTTTAAACCTATTTATCGTTTTATGTTACTAATAATCTTTATCAGCAGCTATGCTATTGACTGAAATAAACAATATAGATAAAGCACAAACTAACAGCAAAAAAAAAAAAAAAAAAAAAAAAAAAAAAAAAAAAAAAAAAAAAACAGCTCACTGCTTCATGGCCTTTTCATGAGCGCAAAGAGTAAACGAATTGCGATGTTATATGAATGAACGTTCACGCACAATTACTATTTAGTTGTCCTCTAAACGTTTCTATCGTAACATTCAAGCAACGTTTTGAGATATTTTATTCATAGCTTTCTTTCCGTTAGTGATTTTTCTTAATCATATTTTAGCACAAATTTCAACGCTTTCTGTAGCAATCGAATTGTTGTTTTAATTCTCGTGTGTAATATTAATTATTGTTATATTATGCACGTGCACTAATTGCGTTTGACAAAACATTTTGTAAATCACCACTCATTTGAAAAAAGAGTACTGTTTTTGTTTTGTTGCATAAAGATCAATTAAATTTTAAGGTTATAGTCTAAGAACCCGTGAACCCCAGACCTTTGTTATTTTATAAAAGCTGAAAGTTTGTCAGCGCATGCTCCCAACACAGGTAAGAACGATGGACCATTATGAAGTTTGGGTTACCCTGGCTTTGGCAGGTAAACGTTACTAAAGGTGTGTAAAATAACAATCTAAATTCATCAAATAATAAAGTGTGATTTTTTGGTATTACCTTCAGAATATTATTAAAAATCACGTCATTAATTGCCAGACACTTAACATCGTGGCAACCCCATGCCAGACACCCCTAATATTCATGAAATTATAATTCTATTTACGTTATGGTATAAAAGCTGATTTTTATTTATAATACTTGGATAATAATTAGATGATGTTTCCTCACTAGCCAGACAGTTTTGATAGTTCCAACCCCTTGCCAGACAAGCGTGTAAATCTTAAGAAGAGATCCATGATTAGAATGACTTATGCAAATAAACTTTTTGGCACAGATTTATATAACTAATAATCTGTGTAAATTTTAAAAACATCTCAAGAAAAGACATTCGATGCTACAACTTTCTTAAATTGTTAAAAATTTAAATTTATTCTGTCAATAACAGGTTATAAAAAAAAAACCAAATAAAATAATACTCAAAAATTTAATTAAAAATAGATGAATGACATTACAAGTTATTATAAAGTATAAAAAAATAGATTGATGACATTACTGATTATTATTATAGTGTATAAAAGAAAATATTATTTTATTCATTATCATCATTATGATCAATGTTATCATTTTCTTCGTCTCTGTTACTCCATTCGATATCGTCATCTTCTTCTTCGTCAGTTTCTGTAAAAATGTGAAAAAGTTGATGGGATTGAAAGTATTAAAAAATAATGTATAGTGGTTTGAAGTATTTATACCTGATACAGTTTTCAGTGATTCTCTGACGAAATTTGGCAACTGATCACCTTCGAACCATTTAAAATGGTACAGATTATTTTTGAGAACCCAACCATTATTCTCGGGTTGATAAATTGTTGGAATTAGTTGATTTACATTATTCCAAATGATAGACACATAGTTGGCTCGCAGAAATTGTTGTAGCAGCTCAGATTTACACGATGCCAGACTGCTAGCATCAAAATTTCGTAGTCTTTTACGGTTAAACACTTCATTTATATCTGAGACCTGATATGTATTAATGAATAGTTGAAGCCGTGCTGCATCAACATCAGTTATCGAACCGACATTGTATACCTCACATATAAACCGTTGAATTATATCAAAAGTGCTTTGTTGTTCATCATTATTTTCAAATAATTCGTGTGACTCTGAAAACTCTTTTTGATTTTCAATACTAGACTACGAGACTGAAATTGGATTTATCACCTTCATGGAGTGGAAGCATTTTTGATCTCACTTGTCTCTTTTTTTATTGCAAAATAAACAGACTTTTTACTTATGTCAACACTGGTATCACTTTGAATCGAACTATTTACTTCTGTGGTTGCATTAGCATTTTCACTCATTTCTTCAAGTCCACGGCTGCCTGGGAAGGTTGAGGTTCTGTTGATTGAGAAGCTGAAGGTGGGTGGGATACAGTAACTCAGACAAATGCGATGGACCTGGTATTGAATCGTCTGTTGATGTATTTACGTCTTAGATGTTTCTTTTTCTTGCTGTATTTCAAGTCTTTTTAGAATTTTTAAATTCTGGGGTAAAATATTTTTTCATCAGTCCTGTGAATGATTTGTAACATTCTCTGTGATAACCACACTCTCTGTGTAAGAATGATTTTATTATATTTAAGGTTATGAGATTTTTCGCAATTTTAAAATTAATTCACATTTTTTCAATGTCTCGTCAGAAAATAATATTATTTTGCCACTACTTTTGTTACAAATAACACAAATTAATGCATCACCCATGACTGTTTTTTTAATACAAAATCACTTTCATTTAAAAAATCACATAAACAAATTGTAAATATATAATGTACGTATCATACAGTAATAATATTGAATATACTTTATAGTCTGTATATGTTCGAAATATTTTATGTTAATTAATAATGAATATTAAAGTAATAATACTTGAAGATAGCATATAAGATTATTCCATTACTTGTTCATAGTTTTCTCAGTAGATAACCACACATCTGCTGTCCTGGTTTACATTAATAAATGCGATAATGCATACATAATTACTGAAAGCAGTATTTCCCTACACTACTCTTCATTGTTGAACAACCAACAAACGAGAAACCACGTGTGAGTGTGAGGAGAGACACGCCGCCGATTGGAACGATGGGTAAAATTATTTCCACCACAACGCATGCGCAGCTCAACAGCTTTCTATTGGCTGTTACTTATCCTGACGACAACAGCATTGAATCAATGTTGATTTGAACTATTTATTACCAAGGTCTATCAACATCAAGGTTGTTGCAAGATGTTTTGCTAATAGGGCACTCGCCATCTCACTCGCACCCACCCATATATATACTGTCTCGCGCTCGCTCCTACAGCTACCCTACATGCTTGTCTGGCAAGGGGTTGGAACTATCAAAAATGTCTGGCTAATGAGGAAACATCATCTAATTATTACCCAAGTATTATATATAAAAATCAGCTTTTATACCATAACGTAAGTAGAATTATAATTTCATGAGCATTGGGGTGTCAGGCATATGGTTGCCACGATGTTAAGTGTCTGGCAATTAATGACGTGATTTTTAATAATATTCTGAAGGTAATACCAAAAAATCACACTTTATTATTTGATGAATTTAGATTGTTATTTTACACACCTTCAGTACCGTTTACCTGCCAAAGCCAGGGTAACCGAGACTTCATAATGGTCCATCGTTCTTACCTGTGTTGGGAGCATGCGCTGACAAACTTTCAGCTTTTATAAAATAACAAAGGTCTGGGGTTCACGGGCTCTTGCTCTATTAATGAAATAAAAGTCGTTTCAAAATTGCTTTGTTTAAAGAATTTTAAGGTTTTCTATTCTTCTCATCTCTTATCCTTCGCTTTAGAATAGGCTTATTCAGGGGTCAATCCAGCATTTTCAACAGGGTCCGTTTTTTGTGAATTTTAAAAGTATTTTAGTGAGAAATCAAGTAATTTTGCGAAAATTCAAAACTTAAATATGCAGCGATAAAAAAAATTCTTTCTTTTTTTTTTTTTTAACAAATAATTGAATTTAGTCTGAATGGTAGTAAGAAATCCTTTTCCAATAGTAACTGTTGAAATTCATCAGTAGTGTATAAATTTCTCCATCAAGTTAAAAATTTTGAATAATATTGAACTAATTACTTGTGAGTGCTGTGAATGCCACTAGAATTTGGTAAAAGCTCATTTATGCTCCCCAAAATGCAATTCGACTGAGCTTGTAATTTTTAACAGTGTATATGCGCCGAATTTTTTAAAATTCTTGTAGTGAGCTGAAATGGTTATGACGGGGATTTAGAAAAACAACGAGAGGCCCGCAGCCTGATTTGTTTTGAGTTATTTTATCTCATTATGTGAAAATTCAATGTTTCATTTAATTATTAGTAAAAGTATATGTAATTAGTAAAAACATATTCTGGTGTAAAATCTGTTTTGGATTTACTGGAATTAAAACATTTTACTGGAGAGAGAGAGGGGGAGGGGATATCTCGAAATATACATTTTTTCTTTTCATGTAAAAATAGCTGGTTATTTAAAAATGTTCATGTTTCATATGGTGACATGATTTTGATTTTCATACACGTTTCAAAGAAAAGGTGAAAATTAAAAGAACTTCAACAAGCTCTTGCCATTTTTTATATAATGATGTGTTCTTTTGCACTTGCAGGTCTTAAATATTTTTTCTCCAATTTTGTTAAGAAATACAAATGTGTACTGAAACAAACAAACGAAAAAAAACTCTGGACATGATTTTTTTATTGAGAACTCTCAAAAGTTGGCTTTTTTGCAACGCTGGAGTGCATAGCAAGTTAGTGACCCGATTTTTCAGAAAGCTAGAAGACTTTGGAGATTGCATTATTGAGTACATTAGAGGATTTCTCATTAATGCGTATAATACGTTTTATTCTTAGATGACCCTGTTAAATATCTGGGCTTATGTGGCACTGATGGAACAAAAGTTGTTTATCTCATTCTTATTAAGTCCTTCCGGTTTTCTATTTTGTAATCTCCAGATTTCGCTTCACATCACTACTTTAATGTTGTTGGATTGATTTTTAAGGTTTCATTCTGCACTGGAATTAGATATTTTGCAACTTGTTCCTTTGAGATAATATTTTAACCTTTTAGTCACATTTTTCACCAATATAAATTTCACACATTTACTCATTTTACACTTGGTTCTGCACAGTTTTTAGGTATTTTGTTATTTATTTCTTTCGGGTATTTTTATATTTGAAGTGTTTTTCTATCAATAGGTGCTTTATATGCAACCAAAAATCATCGGACATTTTCAGCGGATACTTTTTGTTTTTAATTTTTAGAGAAATGTCTGACGATTTTTCCAGTAAATTCGATCACGGAAAAATCGAACTTTCCAGTAAAAATTCCGTCACGCATGCATTTAAGGGACCAACTACAAACTGGAGAATAAACAAGATATTTTTGATCCGTACCATAAAAAGCTAGAAATGAGCTCTCAATTTCAGAAAAAGTTCACTTACAATGCTCAGTTGTTCATTGCATTTTCGTAAAAATGGCACGTATAATTCTGAAGATAGCATTTCTTTTCCAAATGTCAAAAATTTTCGCATGTTTTTGGCTCATGCATTGGTTTTGAACATGCAGTTTTGCATGTTCAAAACCATTTTTTTTTGCACCAGATGCCACCAAACTTACCCTAAAGTTAACAACATACAAGGGAAACGTTATATTAGTTTTTTAAAAAAACGTACTGATTTTTTTTTAGTTGTACATGCCGAAATATAACAATTTCTATATAAGTTATACACGCACGGGGTTAGTAGTTGTCCTGATATTCCTGCTTAAAAAAATATTTTGTCCTGTTTTGACTTAATCTCGCTCTCCTTAATCTCGTTTTCCTCCACCAACTTCCAAGGTGAGACTTTTGGATTTCGGAAACCGAAAGCGAAACTAATTGTAGAAGTTCGAGGTTAACACCCCTTTCTCGTTTCCCTTAATATTTTATAGTGGGGAAAATAACTCAAAGATAATGGAAAGCAGTTGTGAAATCATCTTAGTTCGTCACAAAGGTTGATGGAGCTTAAAATATTTTAGAAAGATTAAAATTATCAGACGGCGAAATAAACTTGAAGAGTACACCTGTAATTTTTAAAATCGTGTTGTAAAGCTATAACTTCACTTTTTGAAATTATGAAATGCCTGCTCCGAAACCAATAAATTTTGCCTCCAAATGGGAAGCGTCTGCTAAAAATGTTTAATCACTGCTCTAGTATATTAGTTTCCTGTTCCTAAACAGGTCTGCATCTACTCCCGACTATCGTTCTCGCATATTTTAAACGTTACATTGAGATTTTTTTTTCATTTGTAACTTGTTATTTAAATGTTTCGTCTTTTAACCCTTATTTTCATGACCCTCAATTTTTAAAATTTTTTTCAATTTTTAATTTTTTTTCTGTATCTTTACAGTTAAAATAAAGATTATTTAGTATCATAACCTTTCTAACCTAATTAGTGCAGGAATTAATTACAGTTCTATTAGGGTCGCTGGTTCATAGGGCTTGTTGTTGTATTTGTGTTACATGATAACCTCTTCAGACCCCAGAACTAAGCACAAACAATTTTGACGCAATTTTTTGGCTCTCTGATTTAAAAATTTATTACAAAACAAAATAACTGAAAAAAAAATTTAATTAATAATTAGTTTAAATAATAATTAATCCCTAATTTCCGTGTTTTCCATGTTTAAAACGAAGTAAGCTATCTGTTGATTAATTTAAGAAACAATTGGGTGTTTTAGCTTTCAAATTGCACAAACAGTTGCTACTAAGCAGTATTTTAAAATGTACCCATTTGGGTACACTTGGAATGAAGAGGTTAAAGGCGGTATAAGTCAATGAAACAAAGAAAAAGCAAAAAACTATATACATTTATATACAATACAATATTCTTATATTTAAAGATGTGCTTGCTCAAAGCAATTCCGATTCATCTTTATCTTCTACATTGATGTAAGCAGCATATTTGTCCAAAAAAAAAATCCACCCCTAAATTTAGTTCTTGATCGGGAAGTTCTTCATCAACATCTTCCTCTTTTTCAGAAAATGCCCCTGATTGAGGAACGATAGACAATAATAATTGTCCTCTAGATGTGAAATCCTAAATCAAGTCAAAATCCACGTAAGAAATTTAAAAAATCTTATTGTAAAATAACAATTGGGTAAAATTAAAAAAAAATATATATTCATGTGTAAGTAACAACTGATCATGTCAACAACTACCCTAATTTCATGAAGTAGCATATATGCAACCTTCAGATTTTAGCTTGTATTTTTCCAAAAACAGTGGTAATCAAACAACTTAAACAATTTTTGAAAACTACAGAACATAAGAAATGTGAAAAATAATTCAATGAACTTACCTCGTACAGACCACGAGACATGAGGTACAAAAACAACAACCCATCAAATTACATTCTACTAAAACTTAAATAATTTTAACTTTGTACAGTTTTTTCACTCTGAACGAAGCTTCTATACTGTTCCTCTAGCAAATAACAATGCAACATACGCGCTCACGTCACTTAACAAATAGAAAGTAGGGGAAAAAAAACCAGGTAGCATATATGCTACTTTATGAAAATAAGGGTTAAGTGAGTTATTCATGTCATTTTTCTGCATCAATTTTCCAAACCCCTCCCTTTACAATTGAAGACTACGTTTTACCTCCTTTTTTAGCCTACTTTCCCGTAAAAGTAAAAAAAATATATAATAAAGCATGAAAGAAGGCTTAATGTATCGTGAAAATATCGTTAAAAATCAAGAAAAGTCAAAAATAAGTTAAGTAATTAAATAAAGATTGAAAAATAAAAAATTTGAAAGTAGGGTTTTGAGATGGGGAAAAAGTGTGTCTGTCGGTCTGTCTGTCTGTCGGTCTGTCCCCCCCTAATAACTTTTGAACGAATTGTCCGATTCGAAAAATTCTTTTTGCATTCGAAAGATCTCGGCGAAGATATCTCATTTCCATATTTTACTTTTTAATTTGAACAATTTTTTGTTCAATTTTGAACAGTTCAAAAAATCTTAACATTATCGCCTATGGGTGAAAATGAAGCAAATTATGTAAACTTTGAGTACAAGATCCAAGCTCCCATGAACAAGCTCACTGGAAGAAGTTCTTGGCGTGAAATATTGATTTAAACAATTTTTGTTCATTTTTGAACAGTTCAAAAAAAAAATTAACATACGCCTACGGGGAAATTTCAATCCTATATTATTCCTGATCTAACGGACCGATTTGCTTGTAACAAACTTTATCGGAAAGCTCTTATGACGTAGAACATGTACAAATAGAAAGTACATCCAGAACTAAGAAGCCTATTTTCCTACAAAAATTTTTTGATCGGGATTTTCAAGAATATATTTGAATCAATGAATGATTAAATGAATAAGCAAAAGAATGAATGAATAAATGAGTGACTAAATACATGAATGACTTAATAAATGAATGATTGAATGAATAGCTATTAACCGTTGAAAAAGGTATATTTGAAGCAATTAAGAACTAAAACTAAACGAGAAAGACAGAGAGATAGCTATATTATAAATTTGAATTCGGTGTATACGGGAAAGTAGGCTCGTATAGTTCTAGACGGAACTTCTTGTTATACCTTTAAGAAGTATTCCGTTTTCCAGTATTGCATTAAAGCAGGAGGCAGTTAATAATAGTATTTGTCGGTGTTTTACAGTTTATATTTTGCGTTAATATTTTTTTCCACACTTGGACAAAGTTTCAAAATATGTGTCGTCGTTAATGCTGCACTGATACATCTTATTTGATATACAGTTTTAAATTTCCCAACTAGAAAGAATTCTGCTTTCCAAAAGCCTCGATAATTGAGTAATTTTATTGCAGTTTGGAAAACTTAAAACAATGACCTCGTAAATTGAGCACAAAACATGTTGGGAAAATGGACGACTTGCTTGACTTATATAAACTAATGTCAATGCATCGCAAAGAGAATTCAAAACTTGAAAAGATTTTTTCTTCGATAGCTACTTTAATTTCCTGGAAGGTATATTCTTAATCCTATCGGATAAATTTATCAGGGGATTTTTGTTGACCTCGTGCCCGTGAGCTTCCGATTCTTCTTTAAATTGTAGGATTGATCCTTTAGATTATTTTGAACTTAGCTAAAGTGTTTTTTATCGAGTTGCCATTTATTATAAAAATAGTCGTTAGAATTCCGTTTTTCCAACAATATTGTCATTAGCTATTCTATTTATCTTTCTGAATTAAGCTTAATATCTTAGTTTGTTGGTTTCAATAATGTATTTACTCGCAAAAACAAGTTACAATAAAACTCCGTTAAAACGCGGGTGTCGGGGGACATATTTGGCACCCGCGTTATAACATAACCGCGGTATAGTCAGGGTTGGTTCGATTTTGCTCAACCCGAAAAAACCCGGGTGGGTTTTTTCAAAAAAACCCAAGAGGGTTTTTTCAAAATTGTTGCTTAAAATTATATATTACCTAAGTAAACTAATGAAAATACTGATTTAGACCAAATATAATACATACTTTCATAATACATACACTATATGTCATGGGTATAAAATTTTGAGGGTTATCTCAAAAACAGAAACCAACTTGAAAAAACCCATAGGTGGGTTTTTTCAAAATTCTTGTTCAAAATAGCACTCCACTTATGAAAACAAATTAAAATACTGATTTCGACCAAACATTCATACTTTCATAATACATACATCATATGTAATGTCTAAAATTTTTTGAGAATTGGATAAAAATAAAAACCCACGTGAAAAAACCCACTGGTGGATTTTTTCAAAATTTCTTGTTTAAAATTGAACTTTACTTAATGTAAACAAATAAAAATACTTAGAGCAAACATAATAATACTTTCATAACATATACCTTATATGTCATGGGTGTAAAATTTTGAAGGTTGACTCAATAATAAGAACCCATTTAAAAAATCCTACAGGTGGGTTTTTTCAAACTCAATGCTCAAAATTGAACTCCACTTATGTAAATAGAAAAAAAAAAAGACTTAAACCAAATATATTTTTATCATGGATGAAAACTCAAAAATGCTGGATGGGTTTGAAATTGTTCTACATAATCAAAATAAAATTTCTTTCCCACAAAAAATTCTCTATTGAAAAAAAATAGAAACAAATGCCAAAAGAAAGAAAATGTCAGAATTTCACTCAAAATGATAGATATGTTTTAAGAGAAAATAATTTTAAGAAAACAATCTATGGCATCTAACAAAATGCTGGTCAAGGACGCACAAAAATATTTTTGCCTATCGATTTTTTATATATTTGACTTTATTTTTTTTATTATGCGTCCCGGGAGCGTGTAATATATATATTTTTTTTTGCGTTTCCACCTCCGATGTTTGAGTGTTTGACGTGCTATAGCGCGTCCGCGGCATCGATGCATGTAAGAGATTGCAGTAATTTTGAAAGTAATTAGCTTAAACTCCTTTAAACATAAAATAATTGCAATTAACTAGACTTAAAAATAACTTGTTTCTTAAACCCTTTGATGGGATTTTATTGAACACTAAAAATACAATAAACAAGGTCAAAGTAATTGACTTTTAAAAAGTTAATTTATAGTTGTAAAGGACAGAATGGAATAATTAATATTTAAAAGGCAATTATTTTATTTTTTCAAAAAATTTTTTTATTAAAACATAAAATGTTCTTAAAAGAAATACATAATATTTATTCTTTTTCACTTTAATTAATACCATTATGTGTAGGCAACCACTTACAAATAAAGAAAACCTCAAATTTTTGAAAAAACTCAATAAAGCCCGAAAAAACCCAATAAAACCCGAAAAAGCCCAATAAAACCCGAAAAAACCCACTGGGTTGGTTTTTTTTTTGAAAAAACCCGGGTTTTTTCCAACCCTGGGTATAGTGAAACTATACCGCAGAACCATATTACGAAATAATGCTCGCTTTTGTTGCATCATTTTTAACTTTATCAATTACTCGTAACTTTTCTTCTATAGTATATTTTTTTCTTTTCTTCTTTGCTACTGTTTTATTTACTGTAATTGCTATGCATGAAGCACGCATCTCAACTGCGCAATCAGTCTATCAAGCGATAGGTTATAAACCAACTCTGTTCCGAGAAAAGGGAGGCTTAAAAATATCTATATGGGTTTATCAATACGGGATTGTGAAGAGATCCTAAGAAAAAATTAAATTTGGAAGGGTTGGAACGCACTTCTCAAAGAAACAATGTTTTAATCCTGCATACACACACACTCAGACTGGAACATATAATTACTTTTCAGAAACGCTAAAAAATCTGGAGTAAAAGGTATACAGTAGAGCCTCGGTTATCCAAGGTAATGTGGACTGAGGGTAACTCGGATAATCGAAAAGTCGGATAACACGGGCTCTGTCCAAATCGACAGGGAAACGGGGATGAAATTAATGCAAATAGTAAAGACGTGTAAAAAGGCTTTTACGGTACATATTATGAAATGATGATTCTCTCACACCTAAATCTAAAGCTACTTTTTTAATTGTTTCTCCTTTATGGAGTCTGTTGATGGCTTGTAATTTAGTTTCCAAAGACACAACAGTTCCGTTTGCGTTTAGGACTCATCGCGTAACAAATACAGTAAATTACAAACGAAAATAAGAACCGCAAACAAACTGTTCACTAGCAAAATGAAAAAGCATCTGACGTCAGTGACTGTGCCATCGGCTGGGGCGCCAAAAGAAAAGAAAAAAATTGGCCCACTCTAAATGCGTTTTTTTTTCATAGACAAATGTATCTCAGTAAACCCGGAACTCGGTTAGTCGGGGCTCGGATAACCGTGGCTCTACTGTACTTCTGAAAATGGAAGATAGTTAAGCATTGAACTGAACAGTTCCGGACAGATTGAGCTCCCCCCCCCCCCCCCCCATGTCAAGAGAAACAAGTCAGAGCCAGTCACGGCGATTGTACCCAATTTTGAAATCAAGCTGTATGGTGTCCTAGGTTGAAAAGACAGAAAAAGCGTGAAAAATATGTACATCAGGCCTATCACCATAGGGCTCTATCTGTTAGTGTGTGGGCGGCTTAGACCATAAACTAGATAGACAAGGTCTGGGGGACGTGGTCGGTAAGCAGGAGTCTTCCCGGAAAACAGGTGACGGAGTCCTTCGGTAGAGAGGGCTTCGTCGTGCCATGTTAATTCTCGTAGAGATTTGAAGAGTGATTTATTTTAATTTCTTATTGTATGACAGACATTTTAGCACAATTATTTTCTATCACACGCAAGGAAACAGTTCATGGATTAATGGGCAAGTGTTTTTTTATTGGTATTATCAATAATTAATTAGTAATAGTGATTTGAAAATGATCTTATATATTGAGCTCATTGAGAGTAGGAGTTAGTTTCTTGCCCCCTTTTTGTGAAACGTAATGTCATACAGTAAAGCTCTTTGCAATGAATACAATTCGCATTGCTTTTACAAGGTTTTTAACTGACTTCAACCTCATTATGTCTTGCCCTTGAGATATCAATGCGAAAAGTAAAAACATTTGTAAAGCCACGTTAATAAGCCAAACATCAAATATACCTATTCTTTTCTTTTTCAGTTCATTGAAAAATAAGGAAGGAAAAACAAAAGCGTTTAAGCTGTTTTTCTTTTCAAAATCTGAAATAAATTTAAAGAAAGCAACAGCATGAAGAAAAAATTTTAGTTTTGAAAATAGTTTTTTAAATTTTTTAAGTGCAAAAAATTATTTTCTTTAGAAAATTGTCAGTTAAAACTTTAATGTTGCTCCGATACAGTTCGTAAATCTAAAATTAATAGTCATGTGACATTAGCCTGTAGGACTGAAAACATCGGATTGGGATCATTCATAAATGATGTCACGCTTCGAGGGGGAGGGGGGTTCGTGAAATTGTGACAAGGGGTGGGGAGGGGGTATGTTGAAGTGTGACACTTTGTGACAAAGGGGGGGAGGGAGTCAAATAACTGGGAAAAATGCGTGACATCATTTATGGACGGTCCCATTGTACCGTTAATTAAAATGCGATTGTTTTTTTTAATGAATTACAGAAGATGAAGTTTGTTCTAAGATTGCAAACAAACGGAATAAATTAATTTATTATCTAAGTGTTGTGCAATACAGTCAGAAATACAATATATATGTAATATATTGGTAAGGGGGAAGCATGAAATGCATTTTAAACATAATTCTGAAAATTTAACAATTTTACTTACATTATTAAAAGTAGAGAATAAAAAATAAACTGGAACGAACACAGACATATGTATACTTGGTGATGCAACGAACGTTCGGCCTTTCTGCGAGTATATTTCAAGCATCGTCATCGTTCATGTCTTTTAAGATTTAATATTATTGAAATGTTAATTTCAACGTTGCATTTATTATTTAGGGGGCGGGCATTATTAATAAAGCAGAATGGAATTTAACTACTGGAAAAAATAGTTTAATTTCTATTGAAAATTGCTCTTGATTTTTAAATTAATTTTGTGTATTTGTTACGCATTTTTGGTATTCTTTGATATTATTTTAGAAATGGTGTAGTCATATTTTAAAGTATTTCTCAACAACTGCTTTAGTTAATTTATATATATGACTTTCTTGTTCTTCATAATCAAGAATACGATACTCCAAAATTTAAAAATAAAATTAAAATTTACGCTTTTCATTGTTAATATTGCTATTATGTTTAATAAATCAGGTTAGTGCTTTTGTGCACAGAATGGGTCTTGATCGTTTGCCTGAAAGCAATCTCAGCTCTTTTACAGATCAGAAGCAAGTTCAGAAATTGAGAAGACTCACCCACGTGGTATAGGACGGCGAAAAGCTTTGATCTCCGACCCCTGTCAGTCAAACTGGTCCCCACTATTCCTGCTTAGGAACTAACAATGGCGAGTGAATAGAAGGGCTCGTCTAGATACTATATGGTCTAAGGTGGGGGGGGGGGGGATGCCAGCTCTTTGGCTAAAATATTTGTGTGCTCGGGCTGGCTTAATTTACAATGGTAAATAAGAAATAACCTTTAAATGACAGTGTTAAAGGGTGGTTTAAAAGTCGGGGGACATGATAGTCACCGCGGTTGAGGCGCGGTATAACGGGGTTTTACTGTATTTCTCGTGCTGACGGTTTTGCTTGACGTTTCGACAGTTTTTCACCTTCTTATAGCTATTTCTTTATAAACTATTTTTAGTAAAAATTTTTATCAATCTTAATATATTTATTCTTTTCATTTTAATTGTAAAATTTCCCTTGTAATGTACGATTTACAGTAAAATAACATTGATTGGGATTACTTTGAGCCGGATTGGTCAGAAAAATGCAAGGTCAGATGCAATGTGGAATATATAGAAAAAAGTTCATTTATTTCATTTAGTTCCATTATTATTCATTTAGTTAGTCATATGTTTTCTCATTTTTGCTGATTTGTAACTTAGACAAGAAGTGCAGCGGGTCTTTATTGCATAGAAAAAAATAGTAATCAACTGAATAAAGGTGCTTTGTTGGAAAAGAGGTTAGTAAGATTGGTTGCAAGAAAATTTTCAAAAAATTGTCTACATTAACAATTAAAAATATATTGGATCCCCCCTCCAAGGGAACTTGATCTATTGAATTTTTTCCCAGGTACAGTGATCCCTCGTTTTTCGCGGTTAATGGGGACCAGAACCTTCCGCGAAAACTGAAAAACCGCGAAGTAGGTTTTGCTCCTAAGAATTTTCGTGTATGCGGGTACACTCATGTTTTAAATATGTAAACAGTATTTATACCTCACTCATTTAAGACAAAAATTACAACAGTATACGTAATTACTTAAACCAACGTGTCTGTTCTAATTAATAAGGTTAATTACAAAACGTTATAGTACAGTAATAAACATTAATCAATATTGATTTCTGAGAGCGGTGAAGAGTCTTGTGTTGGTGGGAGCTTTTGAGAGCCCGTGGTATGTACTCTGAGTCAACTCATCTCTTTGACATGCAGAGATCCTTCTCTCTCGCTCATCAACATGAAACAACGCTTCTTTCCGCCGTGTGGCTGCCGACATGGTTGTATTTTTTGATGAATATTTTGGATAAACCCGCGAAGCACTGAAGCCGCGAAACATGAAGTGCGAAGTGGCGAAGGAGCACTGTATGTGAAAATAGATTATAATGTAGTTGAAAGAAAATTTATTTCTAATAAAAATGTTATACAGAAGAACTCAGTTTGAGGAAATTTGTTATTGAGAAACTCTACTGTAAAGGTATAGTAAAAATGGGGTACAAAGGATAAGAATTGGGATAAGAAGTAGCGTTAAAGCGCTACAATTTGAGTTTTCTTCTTCAGTTAATCGTGATAGTATCGTCCTATTGTGATGAAACAAAAAGCGGAACAAAATTTCAGTTTTTGCATGAAATTCATTTACTTCCCGTAGTATATATTTAGAGTTCACTAGATCGTATGTTTTGCTGTCAATGTAATGAACTAGAACTCATATAGTTAATTTTAGATGCAAATAACAGTGCGTAATGAGTAGTTTAAAAGGCTGTTATCCCTAGCGATTGGCGCCAAGGAAAATAAAGAAATTATAATCAACCAAAATATATTGCAGTTACCCTCAAAATTTTTGTAGCTTACGATGCTATTGACAGTAATGTATAAATTGAGGAAATGTTATAACGAAAATTTTATTTGAGTTTTGTTGAAGCTCAAAAGATGCAGTAAAACGTCTGGTATTTCTTTACCTGTTGTTTCTCAGTTAAAATATTTATATTCATTTCGTAAAGTGTAGAGCGAAAGGAAAAGAAAGGGAAAAAAAGCCGGTTTTTCTAAAAGATGCCTTATGCCGTACCCCTTCAAATTTGTTAGAATAATTTGCTGTTTACTTTCCACAGGTTCATGTTACAAGAACTCGGATATAGTAATAGTGGATAATATTCTTATTGTTGCATCGAAGATAGAGGGGGAGACCTGCTAATTAATCTTTTTCTTTTTACTTCTAAATTGTTATAAATTTGGATTAATAGATGGATGTTTCCCAAATTATTTGCAAAGTTTCAATTTTGCCACTTTCATCCCTTTGTTTTTAAGTGCCTCATATGCTGTGCATTATACTTATAAGATGACATGTTGAACAACCTTTACAACACCTAAAAGATAAACCGTCTCTGTGTAAACACCTAGTTATAGCAAATTTAAGCCTTAACTTATTGAACTGTGAAATGTGAACTGAAAGTTTAAAGTGAATTTTATTGAAACATTAATACTAGCGCTTAAATTTCTTGGTGTTTGGCCTTTTGTTCACAACTTCAACGACGTTACTTAACTTATTTTCATGGAATCTTCATTAACCGAACTCTTCCTTTAGCGACTGATTTGATAGAAACAAGCGGTAACCGCTTTAAAGTATTTTCACCGTATTGCTTCATCAGCTAATATGACTTACAGTCACCATTTTTACCACGGAATTTAGGCATTTGAACCCTTCTGCGCATAGCATTCCATCGAGTTTTAGGGATGCTCGTTTTGCTGGTGCGTTTATTTTATTTAGTACGCGAATCAGAATATGTTTGCTTCTTAGTTTGCTGAAAGCAACTAAATTTACAAACTGGCATATAGCAACAGTTCGGAAGAAATCAAGTATGCTAAACGAGCTAGAATGAGAACAAAAACGGCACATTTCTTATACCAGCAGTTACTCCCTTGAACACGAATGGATTCTGCTTGGCACTCTGCCAGGCAGATCGCTTTGGTAGATGGTAGAACTACTTGTACCTTTTCTAGATATGAAATAAAGGCACCTAGCTTTAAAGAGCGGATCTTTTCTGTTATGACACCCTGGTGGATAACTACCGTACTCGCCTCTCTGGCTCTACATGTGCTCCTGGAATTTCGGCATAAAAAAAAAGCCTGCGTAAAATGTTGCCTTATTTGAGTTAATGACTGAAATGCAAAAGATTTCCCATATTCTTCTAACGCAAGCACAGTAAGTCAGGGTTCGTACGGTCCTTAAAGGTCCTTAGAAAGTCCTTAATGTTCATTTTCATTTTTAAGGCCTTAAAAAGTCCTTATTTTTTTATTCCAGGTGCTTATTTATTTATTTATTTATTTTTGTTAAAGTAAGCAGGTACCCATGAGCTCTATTTGTTTTGCTATCTTTTGCATTCTTCACAAGAATCAAACTTCTTTCATTTCAACTACTTAGTCGAACCTCAAATTTGGTTTGCTCGGGTCCGGTACTATCGCGGCTTTCGGACAGACCCAAAACGGCGAATTAACAGGACCAAAAATGGCGGATTTACATAACCATCATCGCACTTTCACTACAAATTGCAGTGCTTTCTCAACTGGTAAAAAAATAATTAAGTCTTGTTTTTTTTAATTTTTTTTTTTTTTGAAAATAAGTAAATTGATGTGTTATATATTTTAACAAAAAAAAAAGTTCATTTATCTTGATAAAATGCTTCTAACTACAACACCCAATTCAGTTAAAATGAACTTGTACCCACCCACATGGCAGCTCCCAATTTGCTATTTCCTGAAATTGTATGAAAAGAAAATCGAGCTACATCTAAAAAAAATAATATATTAGTAGAGAAGTCGAATCAAAACACCAAGCATTTGTACAAAATGCAATGGTGCCCAGTAACTGGGCATCATTAAAGACCACAGAAAAACAAATCACACAAGTTCCCTGATTTTGCTTTTAAAAGAGAAAAGAAAAATGAATAAAATTTGAAAAACGGGCTTTTAAGGACTCGAGGGGGAAAAAATTAATAAATAAACAAAAATCGGGAATTTTCGAAAAAGGGCCGAATTTCGGGATTTTAAATGTGGGATTCGATACTATTTATTAAGTTTAGTTATAAAGTAAATTATTTCTTTTTGCATGAAAATTGTTACTAAATCATCTACATTTTAAACAATTATCAATAAAGCAAGTGGGAGCAGCTCTTAACAAGTAATCAGTAAATAAATATTGCTTTTGAAACTTTTTTTTAATTTAAGGGGGGGGGGGGAATACTTCAAAGAAGCATATTGTTGACATCTAGCTCAATAAAAGAGATACATTTACTAATATGTAGGCAAAAAAAAAAAACTTTCAGCTTTTTTTTTTTTTTTTTGCGTTTGACCAATCGCATGTATGATTATCGCTTATTTATACTGTTAAAGGTAAAAGAACAATTTATTTTTATTATCATTTTTCTTAAAGTCTTACACTATAATAAGCGCCGAGTTGCCAACTCTCGAGATCACTTTTCAGCTGATCTTTTGCTAAACAGTTTGTTCTCCCATTGTTTTTTTTAGATCAAATAAATTCCCGTATCGAAAATTTGTTTTAAAGCAATGTTTTAATATTTAGTAAATTTTCATTGACCAATTTGGCTTCGCGATCGTTCGCTGTGGGGTTTTGTTGTGTGGGAGATGATGGATATTTGCTGCTTTAATGCAAATTTGTATCTCGTGAAATGTCTTAATTTGCAGTAAATTGAAAGAATCGACCTCTTCTTAAAGCTATACACCGTAGTTGACAAATGCTCCGTTTTCCCCTAGTTTTTCTGTTTTTATTTGTGAACTTCGAAAATTCGATTTTTTTGCAAAAAGATCCGATTTTTCAAGCTGATTTACAAGTATTTTTATCTAAAGGGATTGTACTACAAAACAAGAACATTTTAAAAATAAACTTTTTAAAAAGACATGTATTAATTTACATGAATTTTCATAACTTATAACGCGAAAATGTAAACCTATTTTTCGGAAACTTGCTAACATCTAGCATGTGCTTCGCCGAAAATTGCACGCAGCTTTTGAGACTTATATTTTTGCATCCTGTAAATATATCAATTATTTAAAAAGTTGGCAGTTGTTTTAGTATTTGCAGCCTGTAGTCTGCATGTTTCACTTTTTATTTAAAAAAATGTACAATTTTTTGAAACTTTATTTTAGTTAAATTTTGGTAGTTACTAATTGAGGGTAATGTACAAAGTTTTAAGCGAATAAGCTCCATTTTTTATTTGTGCGTTGTTTCCAAAATGAAATATTTTTCTCAAGTTGAAAAAGTTTTTTCGGAATTTTTGTAAGCTCTTCTAAATAATTTAAAAAAAATATATTTGTGTCAAAGATAAAAATTTAAGTAAGCCTAAATTGAGATGCTGGCAACATAAGTTAAATAAAATGAAAAAAAAAAAAAAAAAAATCTAAATTAAACACAAATTCTCAAGACAAAGTGCAGCGTTTTCTTTAACAATTTTTTTTATTTAAATTGTTTTTCATTTAACTTGTATTTTATAGCACTAACCATTTTTGATAATTTTTCATATCATGATAATTTGATTATATATGATTAATACTTGTGTTGTGTGCTTCTTATTACTAGCTCCAATAATTATTTAACTCCCTGACTGTATTGTACATTAGAAAAGTAAGAGAGCCCCATAAAAGTGTTTGAGTTGTGTTCCTAATAAAAGTACGATGTTGAATCAATGTGCTCTTTCAATAATGCTTCCTTTTGAAATAAACATAACAGTTTGTATATTTCGAAAAAATTGTGAGGTCCTTAAAATTTTTGGTAGGTCCTTAAAAAGTCCTTAGAAAGTCCTTATTTTTGGTTTTGCCAAAAGCGTACGAACCCTGTAAGTGTGTAGATAAGCACTTTAAGTAAACTGCGGTTGATGTATAATCGAGATTCTCTTGTTATTTATGAACTTTGTGGGAAGGAGAATGTTTTAGTTAACTTTTTACAACTACATAGTACAAGTACGTTTCAATTCACTTTTCATATTTGCCGTTTTATTGGGTGCAATATTTTCAGAAGTAAATTATTCAAGGATGTCAGTATCTTACATCGCCTACATCTTGTGAATGAACATCGATATTGTCCTCTAGCTGCTTCACTGATTTTACGCAATTTTTAAAGGTATGAAGGGACTCGATGAAACAGTAGATAGACATTTTACCGATTTAATGCCAGAGCCTTTTGAACTAAAAGGGAATTTTCAGACATGAACGGTTCACATAATTGAACCCAAAAACGAACGTTTTAAAACATTGTTGACTGCCTTTATCGAGGTCTTTGAACTAGGCAACTTAGGAATGTCTAATACGTTAAGAAGCTGTGTTCGTCGGAGCAAGGTATGCCTCTGGGAGACACGCTTAGATTCATCACCGACTCTCATAAGCAGTCACTACCATTCAATCGCCATTGTCATTGCTTTTGTCATCGATTGCAGATTGTATGGTGTAAGGATTTCTTCCTACTACTTGGTGTTAGAGTGCTTGTCTTAAGTTAATATTACTTCTGTACCGCCTTATATCTTTCTGTCATTGTGGTCGGTGTTAAGTCCAGCATGTTGCGAGTTCCAAGCGTTTTAGTGCTGTCACCCGGAGGAGGTGTCCACATGCAGAGTTATCCTCCTTGCCCTCCGATTCGAAGATTCAAGGTTTGAATTTCTTTTTTAGTTTGTATTTGGAAGTATTCTGTTTGACGCTTTCGTAATTTACTCGGTAGGACTGTACAGTGTGCAGGAAATTAAAAAAAAAAAAAACGAAACTGTCATAACATCATAACAATATTCGGTTAATCTGTAAATAAATTTTAAACGAATTCGTTCGAATTCTATATCAGAACGTAATGTAAAGTTTCGATGTACTGTTAACAATACTGATATTTTGTGAAGTTTTTAGAGTAATGTCTTTCCTTTAGGGTGGATATATATTTAGAAAATTAGGCTTCCGAAACATCGAATATCATAATTATTATTTGTCCTTAAAATATTGAAAATACCTTATACTTTAGGCTTAAAGTTTGGGGTTTTCAATCCGCAGTCATCGATGTTCTCCAAATTTATTTAGTATTTACTTTTAATTTTGTTTAGTTTTGTTGTTTTCCATTTCTTAGTACACTAATAAAAATAAATAAAAAATAGATAGAATTTAATCTCCTGTTATTTCATAGAAATAGAATCGCTTTCTTTGTTTCCTTTTGTACAGTTATTATATGATAATAATCCTCCTGCCGACAAATGTTCACTTTTCGAAACGTGATAGGTTATTGCGAAAAGGTGGTCGTGTGAAAAAATATTAGAAGTATAAACGTTTTTATGACTGAACTGAAATAGGGATGATTTAAGTAGGAATGGCACGTAAAATTCGGAAATTAAATTTTAAAATATTACATCGCTTTTCATGCAAATTTGTGATGCATATTGAATTGCTTTACAGATTTTGAAGTAGATTTTCAAATTTTTACTTTTATAATGTAATATTTTAAAAGTAATGTATGAATGCAAGCCGAAAGCAGTTAAAACAAAAGAAAAATACTTGACCGTTAAAATTTCTTTAGAAAGAAAAACTTATTATTTAATTGGTAAATAAAGATTTCAGACTACTTCAACACTTGGCCAAATGTGGCACCGGTAGCAGATTTGGGATTTTATCTTTATGTAACCTGAGTAATCTTTTACGTTTTGGGTATATAGTCCTTTGAAAAATTATTATGAATAAAATTTTCTTTCAGAATGAGAAAGAAAATGCCACTTTAAAAAAGGTTTCTTTAAGGTTTCTTTAAGGTTTTCTAAAAGGTTCTTTTTTAAATTTGTTTCAGCCTAGCGTCGCTCTTAAAATCCAATCAGATCTTTGTCCTTTCTAAGGCATCAGTTCAGAACCCTTTGGAACAAGTTTATACGTCGTAATCTAAAGATCTTCTAAGGAGACATAGGTAAATGCAGGAAAAGGATGCAATTGCTTGAAAGGTACAATATTAGGAGATGAAATTAGGGAATCAATCTTAAGGGGAAATGATCAGTGAATGGACCATAAACAGCGGTTTTGCTGCTTGTGAAACCTTCCACCAAACCCGAAAAAGAAAATGCAGTTGTTGAAGCATGAAGACAATAGATCACATCTGCTTCTTTGCGTGCCTGTAGCAAGTAAACTTCGAACCTGGTTGCATTGTTACACGGTGAACGAACATTTCTTTATTCTCATATTGTTTGCCCTGTCATAGCTTAATTGCAAACTAAAACAAAGTCTAGTGAAGGTTTCGGCTGTGAGCTTTGTTTCAACTGGTTCATATACGTGAGGAAATAATGGCAAATATTTCGTTCGGTGCCATTCGTGGTAAATCTGCTTCGTATTTTAGTTTTTCTCAACTTTTGGCGAGAATCAGGAAAATGCGTTTTATGTGTAAGAATGAGTGCTTTTCAGTCGAATTTAAGCAACGATCGGGATATTGTTATAAGCGTTACAATGGGACAGAATGTGTTGCATTTGTTCTGAATGAATTTTATCTACGATCAGAACGATGTTGTAAGTGAGAGAAAAATTTTGGTCTCACTTTTAGTTCAATTTTAACAAAGATCATAGGAATAATATCGTAGGTATAAAAAAATCTTTAAAAATTCAATGGCCGCGGAGAAAACTATCAAAGTCCATTTTTTTACCAAATGAAGTTTTCAGTGTACGATATTATTTAGGCAAGATATACGCAGACGACCCATCCATTGACGACACTTCTGACGAGCAAAAATGATCAAAATCTAGACGTTGAAACTTTATAGACGTAATTCTGAGAATTTAGAGATTTGTGACGAGAAATTAGAGATTGTAGATGACAGTGTTTCCTCGCAGCCCTTGAACTCGTTTAATAGAATTTTGTCTACAATTAGAGAAATTTTTCAGAAGTGAAAGAATTATCGGACTAGCTATTCCTGAATAATTACTGAGATCAGAATAATGTAAAAAAATATGTTGGGCATCTTCTTGCAGTTGAATATTAATGAAGATGGGCAACATTTTTGTGGGTGAAATTTTATTTAACTGTGAAACATATTACAATTAACACATTGAAAAAAAAAAATCTCTCGTGATTTTCCGTAACTAATTTACCTTTTCTTTTCGTACTTTGTTAAAAAACTTCCAGCTGTTGCTTTTAGAGAAAGTATTCAGCAGCTTTTTTCTACCTATTGGGAATACTCTAGTTTCTATTTTGGCACCGAAATTAAACATCGTGGTTCTTTTATAGATTTTTATTTTTTCTTAATTTAGTCTTGAATAAGCACAGTTTAAATCTTTTGAGGGGGCTTTTAGACTTTGCGTGTAATTGTATCTTATTGTTTATGTCGTTTTATTTTTATTATTTGTTATATATAACTATAAGGTTTCCAAGCAAACGTTATTTTACTTATAGATACCAAGTTTTGCCAGTTTACCTTAGTTTCTACAAGAAGTTACGAAATGGAAGTCCAGATACGGAAATTTCTAGCCAATGTTGTTACCTTTTTTGGACCTAATCAAAAAAACTCAGCGGGCTGCTTGCAGCCCGTAGAGTAACGCAGCTTTGTAGTTCATAGGTTATCGCTGTTTTATTTTACTGTGGTGATATGAGATTATATATAAATATATTGCAACTGGCACATTCCATAGTCCAAGGATGGGCAAACTTTTTCGGTCGCGGGCCCAAGATCGAAAAAAAAAAAAAAGTTTGACGGGCAAAGAGAAATTTTTCTAAAATTTAAAAGTTATGCACAAGTATGGATCATGTACATTATACGGTATCTCAGTGCCGTATAATACACAAAAATTTTTATTAAAAATTTATAGGTGTATTTAGCTTTGAAATGAGTAATAGAATATCTACACTCTCAGAAATAGAATCGTCACTTTTGAGGACTTTTCAATCGTCAAGAAAATTTCGTCATTTATAACGATTCTTTCCTCACGCGATCACGTGACTTAAAAAAGTTACCACTCAAATTTCGGCAATTTGAAGAAAAGTTTATTCGGAGCATTTTTCACGCCATTTCGTCAAATACGACGAAAGTTTCGTGAGATTTGAGCATGCGTTTCTTAGAGTGTATTATTAACCAAGTTCAGAATTTTGAATGTGATTAAAGTTATTCAATATTTATATTCAAAATGTCCACAAGAGAATCATAAAGCATATAATTACACTGTTAGAAATAAATTACGGTTAAATGACCGGCAGCAGTCTGTCCATCTAATTCACCGTTAAATTTACGGTTTGGAACATTTTTCTATCTTTACGGGACCGAACCATTTAAAATCAACTTGGTTCAAAAGCCGTAAATACAAAAGTTTACGGTTTTATAACCGTTAAAAATGGTTTCAAAACAAAGTTTTTAATGTTTTTGAACAATTTCGAGGCGTGGAATCTTCGAGGCGTGGAAACCGCAAACGAAGCTTGCAGGAATCGATCCCGGGTCTACAGGAACACCAACCTTGCTCGCTAGCCATTCGGCCATCTAAACCACAGGAAGCGTCCGTTTATTTATCAATAAATCTTCTTTCCCAACAGGCAAACTTCCTTAAAATTCAGATTTCAGTTTTTTATTGGATCCAAAGTCATTTTTAGTCTAAATTTACTATATTGACGAAAATCATTTTATTTTCTGCAAAAATTAAAATACAAACAAGCTTCAGCAGCTCAAATTATGGGTTCGCTTATTCGCAAACAGTTCGGGAATCCGATGTCTCCAATTTTTGATTTACGTGTGTATGTGTTATTTAGTAACCACTGCTTAAGCCACTTTATTTTTTCTTCTTTTTTTACATACACATGCAGATTTTAACTGATAAATCCGTATTCCTATTTTAAAACAACGTACGACCGGTAAGGTTTCTCAATCAAGATGGACGCCCGATTCTTATTGAGCGCTTGAAAATTATGGTTAGTTAAACGTTCTTTAGGATAAACAGAGAATAAACGATTTTTTTCGCAATCGGCTTTTTGAGTACCATCTTTTTAATGGTTATTCAACTGTTGTATGGTAAAATAACAATCAAATAAATGGTTAATTTACTATTTTCTTACGGAAATTTTTAACAGTGTATAGTGTTAAACCAAAATTAAATTTATCTAAAGTACTTTTTATTTCTTTAAAGACGCTTAAATAATTAAAATGATCATAATATTTCTTTTCCAATTCTTTCTGTGTGTTTATTGTTTTTAACCTTTTTTATGCTGCTGCTGTATAATGCACGATTCACAAGTATTACAAGTTAAATTTCATTTTGAAAAGTTCCTCATATTGAGGTTCGAAGTGAGATGTCCTTCCTGATTCTAAGGAACGAGGCTAAATGCTTACCTGTCGTCTACTTGTGAAATAATTATTTCTAAGGTTCACATATGTAAGATGAAGCAAACGTAGCACTGATTTTCTGGGCATGAGATATTAAATTTGGGAATTGCTTTTGGGGTAATGATTTGTAAAATTCTAACTTCGGCATATTTAGAAACAATTGCGTCTCATTGGATGGTGCCAATAATCTAGAGCTATAACTAACAAAGAACATCCGCTTTTAACACTTTACCGATTGGAAGCTGTCTGTGATTGCATTTCCGTTGATTTATGTTTTGTAGAACAGAAATAGAGATAGTAAAAAGATTATCAGTCCTTTGAAAAAAAGGAAAAAAAGAAATTTTTAAAAAATGTAGAAAAGGAGATTTATATATAATATATATACATTCCTTTAAATGTGCGATCCGAAGCAACTTGAAATTCAATCCGCGGGCCAGGTAGAAACTTCCGGCGGGCCGGAGTGGGCCTATCCCTGCCTGTCTACCCATCCCTGCATCTCCCTGCCTAGTCTGTTGAATATTAGTAAATTTCTTTTCTTTGTATTTACTATATTGCACTAATGAAATTTTCTAAGAGAATTATTTCTAAACTTCTTGTCCATTAAATATGTTTTTATAACGAATCGTCTTTACTTTGTGCTAATAGGCATAAATATAAACGTATGTCAAAACCATGGTAATTTGTGAGTCTGTTACAGTGACTTTTTTATTTTGTTTATTTTTATTTATTTATTTTATAATTAGCCATATTAAATATTTTGCTCAAAGTAAACATTTAACTCGTTCCTGCAATCATCTATACATTAAAAAATATTGAAAGTTTTTTTTAAGTAGGAAGACCGACCCCCCACTTTCCGTGTAAAGTATAATGTTTGCAAAAATCACAGTTGTTGATTTGAAGGATTTCAACGATGTAGTTTAATTGTAATTGGGGCAAGTAAACGGCAACCTTTATTTGCATTTTTAAAACCTTAGTTTCGATAAGGTTCAAATAATTTGAAAAATACACTTACTCGAATGAGCATTGACGCTCATTTTCAAATTTTCTAGTGGTCACAAATAGTAGGGGGGTTGGAAGCAGGGTTCGTTTATTTAAATCAGGTGATTTTTAAAAAAATAATCATTGATTTAAATCAAGTGATTGTTTTCAAAAAAAAAAAAAATCATTGCTTTTACAATGTTAGAAATTGTTGTAAAAATGAAATATGTTGCAATTACAACCACTGTTTCAAACAAAACTTTCTAGGTCCATCTGTCTGTCTGCATAACATATTTCCTAAAGTTGAGAACTAATTACTATTTTTTAAATTTACAATATTACTCTTATTCTTCAAGCATATTGACAACAATGCATAATTCATTCACTCAAATTAAAATTCATAATAATCATGAACCATTCTGTATTTTTTATCTTTAAAATAGTATTTTAGATCCATTTAATAAATGCCACACAATAAAGAATTCAGAATGATAGTGTTTAAAACAGCAATTGTTAGAATTTAGAATATGTATCCGTAGAGTTTCATCCATGTCCCCTAATAGCTTATGGTTTTTTACCTTCTAAAATTTTTTTTTGTCATAGAAGTTTTCAATAACAATATTTGATTAAAACAAAAAGTTTCAGTTTTTAGTAATGGTGTGAGCATATGATTTTACTAAATGGGCAAAAATTATTTCAGGCTTTTTCATTTATAAAATAGAAAAATGTTTAAAGTACACTCAGTGTAACTATTAAGTATACACAATTGTTACCTTTTTTCAGCTTTCAACAGCAAAATAATTCACATTAAATTTCTTCATTTTCTCTGTGCTTATGAGTGTACTATTATTCCTGGTAGGGTTAAGTTTCATTTGAGTAATGCATTTGTATTAAAATTTGTTTATTATTATTATTAAAAAATATTTACTGCTGTGAAAATAGCTAAGGTGGGCTTTTTTGCATATTGATTAACATTTCATTTTATTTTTATGAATGTAACGTAATAAATATCGAAAATATTTAAGGTCTTTTTAAAAAAATAAAAAAAAATCCGATTTTTAATTTTTTTTTTAAATCAAATAAATCACGAACACTGGTTGGAAGAGTAAGACACTGATGTCAATCTATATCTTTATTATAAACTTGTGTTGGAAGACATCAACATAGGCTTTTTATTTATTTCCTTTTTTTGTTTTTGTTTTCGTTTTACTGAACTACCATTTATTTCTAGTAAGTTTTGAAATGCAAATCTAAATTAATCTTCTCGGGAGGTATATGTCCTAAATAGGGATGCACCGATTAATCGGCAGTGATCGTCCCTACCAATATTTAATTATTAACTACATTGTCAATTGATTTACTGTTGTTTACTTTGGAATGGTCAGATTTTCTCTTTTCGTTGAAGTTATGCATGTGATACTTAACAAATATATTAATATCCACAATACAAAAAAAAAAAAAAAAGTGCAAAGATTTGCAATTTGCTTGTCAATATATAAATTAGGTAACTTTTTAAGTTAGGCAAGTTTTATCTCTTATTATTTCGTGGACGTTTTATCACCCTTAAGCATGAAAACTTCATATTAGCTCATTGAATTTAATTAGCTTGTCTCATTTCAATAAGTTAATAAAAAATTGGAACATTCTATACTTTGCTTTCTATGTAAAGGGTATGCGTTAACACTTCCTTATAATAGTTAAAGGAAATGTCAGTGTTATACGAGATATAGGATACGAATCAATATCAAATACGTAACAAGCCATCAAATCAACACAGTAAATCTCTCCTTTCCATAAAGACAAAATATTAAAAGAGTTAGAGATGTTCCTCAAATGTCTTATGCCCTCGTGTTTTTTGGGGGAACCATGAACCAATCTTGGGATCAATTTCAAAGGATGTATAAACAGCCAACGAAGCAAATCTTTTCACTGTGACAAAATATTAAAAGTGGGATATCCTCGGAACCTCATGTATGTCCTGACGCTTTGCGGGAAAGCAAGAAGTGTTTTTGCTGCTGATATATTTTTTGACTTTCCCTAAATGCTCACATGTTAAAAATTGAGTCCTTGAAAATTTAGGTGAACGATTAAATTAAAATACATTTTTCATGCAATATAATATTCCCTATAACATGTAGTTTTGTGAAATATCTCGTAATTTTTAGGGGGGAATTTGTGTAAAAATCTTTTGCAGTAGTGTAGCGCAAAGAGGGGACCCCACACTTTTCAAGGGGAGGGTTTTCAATTACACACACATATATATATATATATATATATATATATGTGAGGTTTCTAATAAATTAAATACGTTATTCTTATTTCTTTTTTGTCTTTGTCTTTGTAAAAGCAAACTACCGTTGGGACCTTTTAACGTAACTTTTGTAAACCTGAACTAAAACCAATTGGGTCCTTTTTACGGGTCCACTCTAAAACGTGAACCAAAACTATAACCCTGAGTTCTGATTGGCTAAAAGACCCCAAGAAGGGTCTGGAAAACAAAGGATAGCGTCACTTGGAGAACTGATGCTTAAAGGATAACACAGAGAAATTGTGCTCCTGCGAGATGTTCCCTATGGGGACCGCTTTTGTAAATATTATCTTCAACTGTAAATACTCATATTATTCATCATTGTAAATAGTATTCTTGTAAATACCTGATGAGAAAGAAATAAAGGAAAGAAAGAAAAAATGAATGCTGTTGCGTCCAGTCACGAAACTTAGCCCGGCTCGGCTGCTAATACGGGTCATGACTGACATATATATATAATATACTCGTACATATGCAGTATATATGTATATAGCTTTCGTGTTTCATTAGGAGGTTTATGACCCCCCCCCCCCCCCCTTCGCTACCTTAGACCATAAACTACGCTACTGTGTGGGCAAGTTAGAAAAACAAAAATACTTGCAAGGCCTTGCACAATTCGAATGGGAGACGGAACAATGCTACTAGCTCTTTTACCGAGTATAAGATATTGATCTTCAGATCTTAGTCGCTGACAGGAGATGGCATTTCCTGTTGAGTGGATTTTAAAAAGGTGAACTCTCGCGGAGTGCAGCCATCTTTGGTCGAGGCTCATTTATTCTCACCAAAGCGTCTTTCTTTGAGAAGGTGTGTCAGCTCAGAAAAAAAACCCATTGCAAAGGTCTGTGGCGAATAATCGCTTTAAAATTAAAATGTTCTATGGTTCTATAAACACTTCAATTATTTCATGATTATTTACTGTAAATTTTAAATATATATATTTATTTATTTGCGCTATTTTATTTTGTTCATATTTTATTAAAATCATGAATATTTGTCTCAAACCAGTCTTTCAAGCAGAGCGTCTCTTAAAATGTTTAAAAGATGCATGCTTCCTGCAGTTCCTCTCGCCTCCATCGTGAACCGTCGTGTATATATACTGTAAAAAACCTTTTCCCTGCGTTTCTTAAAATCCCCTAAAGCTTTTCTCCAACATTTATAGTTTTCTCATAAATTGTGAGGAAACGCTTTGAATAAACTCTAAAAATTTTAATTGCGGCCCCATTTTGTATTCTTTCTTCCTTCTTTCACCCACGATCTTTAAAAAAAAAAAAAAAATCGTAACCCTTCTTCCACACTTACAGGAAATAAATTATTATTCTTAGATGTAGATGGTACATGATAATGGAGGAAATGAAATTTTTTGATTTCCGAAAGACAAAATAAAATATCATTTTCTTTGTTTGGTTGAAATAAGAAAACAAAATAGCGTTCTCTGGAAAATTTCACCTCCCTCCCCCTGCTGCTTGTCTTGTATGCACTGTAGAAACAATTTTCCCTGCGTTCCTAAAAGTCTCCTCTTTCTTTTCCTCCAAAATTGATTACTTTTTCATATTCGTAAGTTTGAGACTTCTTTCTGAAAACCTTAGTTTATTATTACTCTTTTCTTTTTTTTTTTTTTTTTTTTTTTTTGCCGTTTTGACTGAAATTTCTATGAAACGTTTTGAAAAAGAAAAAGAATTTATTGTAAATAAAAATTCCCTATTATTTTCTGATAGCATCTGTTATTCTTTCTTTTTTAACAGTAGCGTTGCATGTGAAAATATGTATTTCTATGAGGTTTTATCATAATTGCCATTGGTCTAAATTTCCTTTTACTGCTGACAAATCAGAACGAACATGAAAGAAAGTTTAAATATACAGAATTTCCTCCCAAATTTTTTGCATGTAAATTAATTAAAAAGAGCAATTTCCGCATTGCCACATTTTTTCAAGTCTTATAATCCATCCTCCGCATCTAAAGAACGGGCGAAAGGTAAATAAAAGATGACTTAAAATGGCGGATCTATCTATGTCGGCTCCGGCTGCTTTGATGAGGGAGTTGCTGTCTGCGTGAATTGCACAGTGCAACTTCAAATCTATTTTTCCGAGGAATAGGGTTATCGGTAGAGGGGTGTCTTAGGGCGGCAGGTGACCTTGTGCTCTGCACCGGATGCCCCGTACCACGCGTCACTGGCAGACCGTTTTTTTCCCACCTTTTCGTGAGAAGAAAGTCCAGGTGGAGCTATCTGGGTTCACGTGATACCCATTTGAGGGCTTTCCCGTCGCGATTTACGAGGGGAGATCCAGATACTTTGATGTATCTGGTGTAACAATAAAAGAAAAATCAAGGTGCGTATAAAAATGTGCACGGCTTTTGACGAGTGGTGCTGCGATTCAGTTGAGAGATGAAAGCAACGCGGCGTTTGTTTGGCGAATGCTGCATACCTTGCAAGAGGGTGTTTCCATATTTAAAAATATTAGAAGCTCGATTCATCGTTACCACATCTATCGTTTTCCCGCGTGTATCGTCTTGGGTTATTGGTCCCGTAATGGTTATGTTGACCTGCGTGTGTCGTTTTGCCGTATTTATCATTCGTCCCTTGAAAAACGATCGATCAAGGTTCTACATAAAAAAATGTTTTTTAAGTTTTCTAGATTAAGCATAAGTTATGAAGTATTTTTCTATTTTTTTTTTTTTTTTTCAAATCATTTTTTTTACTTAACTTATGGGATTTTTATTTAGGTTCAACTTGTAAACTTCTGAAATAATAGCTAGACATGTTTCATGAGATTCCCTTCTTAAAATTGTCTTTACACTTAATTATGCCCTCCGTTTCTTGATTTTGTTTGCTAAATGTGGTAGATTATTAATAGTATGGGCTTGTAGGTGGGTTACACTAAGTCCAGGGAAACATATTGCTTTAAGCCATAAAAGCAGAATGTAATCGAAAATTTTGTCTTCAAAATTATGTTTAATTCCATATTAATTAATGCTTTAATAACTGAATAACTTTTTTAACTGCTTAGAGTTAACAAAAAAAATTAAAGGTTAATAAACTTCCATTTGTGGTGGCTCTTCAGTCCTCCTTTTCTTTCTTCTCTATTGAAACAAAATCTGACTTGAATCTTTGCAATGAAATAGGGATAGGGGGATTTCCTCAGTCAACATTCCTATCTTTAAAAAATTGCAACTATTTGGAAAGTATTGAAAAGAATATTAAATTTCTTCCATAATACCTTTATTTGTTTATTTTTATTTGTTACATTTAATTATTTATTTTCTCAAATTATTGATTTTCTCAAACCCAAAAAGTTATCATCACAAATGTTTTTGAGGATAGTATATAGTTTAAGAAGTACCTCTGCCTATCTTCCTAATGTCTTCACAAAGTTTGGGGTCAATTAAATTTTTAGAGCATCATGGTTCAAAACTAATGAAAAGATAAATTTATACACTTTATAGATGTGCTATAACTGCTTTTAACTAAAAATTATAAAGGGACTGCTAATACTATGCACATGAATCATCAAATGGGCATTTTTTATTATTCAAGATACTTAGTTCATCCATGAAAAAGTTCTGAGAGTCCTCTACCCATATGTATAATGCTTGCGGCTAAATTTCAACTAAATTTTATTGTTATTCCTTTCTTATACTTTATTTGTGTATTTACTTTTGCATTTGTTTGCTTATGGTACAAAAATACCACATGAAACTATTGATATAGTACCATTTCTGCTCTTACTATGTATAAGGAAGTAGTTTCTTCGATTATTTATGTACATACAGTGAAACTTCTCTTAACGGAAACCTCTCTATTATGGATAAATATTTTTGCTCCACTAGTGTTCACTATAGAGGAGTTTTACTGTATATATGAATTTTTCACCTGTTAAACATGTTCCCTATTGTCTATTAATCAAAACGAATGTATAATATTTACATTACAATTCAAAAGCTACTTTTTTCCCCAGTAAACAATTCTTCATTCAACCCTCTGGGAATCATTGATTTAGGACATCATATTAAACGAGCATTAACAAATAACCATAACTGTGGCCCTTTCATCATTAAATGGATGATCTTTGCATTGAGCATTTTCCGTCTTTGTATTCTCAGTATAACATAAATTAAGCAGCTTTTGTGAAAGCTCTTATATTTGTTTGAAATGTTTGTTAAATTCAAAGATCAAATGCCTAAATATGTTGCAATAAATTCAATGTTGTATTTCTTCTTTTGATGTATAGGAATGTACCAATCCTGACATTAGTTACAGTAATTTCCCAGAAGTGCCTCAGTCATGTTCTTTGTATTCTCCTATGTCAGATCAAGCCCAATCAAGTGCAACAGATAACGGTGAGTTTCACATAATCAAAATCCTATATTTATATAGAATTTACTTTTGAAAGGCATGTTTTGATTCAATTTGAAACACTAAATGTATGTTATTATTTGAACTGAGATTACAAACAGAAAAAAAAGGTAAATTTTATGTACAATGGCTAATAGGGTAAATAAGATTACTCATGTTAAGGGGGGTAACCTTATTAACCCTAGTATGATATAAAATACTATTTTCCAACCAGGGTTTCCAGAACCCCACGTTTCGGTGAAACATTGTTGAGGATTTTGCAAGAAATTATGAATCTCAACTGCACTAGTTCTCTCTATCGTAAAAAATAAAAGTATTTGTAACTTTAAACTGGGGTTAACAAATTAACAATGTGGTGTCAAGTCCATATGCTATTATTTATAATGACTGTTGAGTCATATTGGCAGTTTAATACAGCTGAAGAGGATTTTTTTTTATCTATAACTAAATTCAATTTTGAAAGTAAGAGTAAAACTGATATTTTTCTGATTTTTGTCATCATAATAATGCCTTTTAACTGTTTCCTAAAAAGAGATAAAATTTTGCATGTTAAATCTCATTTAATAGAAGTATTGACTCTAAAACAATATTTTGAAGAATGCATTAGGGCTCCCTGCACTTGGGTATTATCAGTGGGGATTCTGTAAGAGTGATGAGGCTCGGAAATTCCAGTATATGCTATGACGGACTCAAAAAAAAACAAGAAAAAAAAAAACTTGAAACAAGCTGGGAAATTGAAGAGAAGTGAGTCACAAAAAAAAAAAAACCCCACATATATTTAAAAAACAAAATCGCTTTTTACACATCAGCTCTTTGATGTCAGGTGTTTTCACAATGTTCTATGTTCATTTTATAATTTTCTATTCATACAATACTTAATGTCAAGTGTTCTTTTAGCAGAATTTTTTGCTGTTTATATAAAGCACTTTTAATAGAATGCACACTAGTTACTACACGTCAACTGGATTCGTACAATATAGCTACCAAATAAAAAGATTAATGCCTAGTGAATTTCAAATATTTTAAATTTATTCTCTATTTTCATTCCTTTTGTTTTGCTTAATGAGTAAATAAAATATTTATATAAAATGCTTTGGGTGTACATTACAAACTTCGATTTACCAAAGAATTGAATACATTTTTTAATCTACTTACTGTATGGCAGAATATTATATGCCTATATACATATATTAAGATATCCAGATTTCTGCTAATATCATAGCGCATAAAATAACTCAAAATTGAAACATAGGATGCAAAAATATATATATATATATTTAACTCTACGTGTCCCAAGGGACTTGTGAATTTGACCCCACAAAACGCTTTTGCCTGATTGTGCACTCTGGGGTGATTGGTTGCCTATGTTATTTACTTTTATTACTCACAATTAGCATAACCCTCAATGTCTCCTAATAGGACTAGAATTTAAAGGGGTGAAATAGGCTAAAGGGAAGTGATTGCTTATTTTTAGTGCAAATTAAGGATTCAATGAAACAGCAAGTGTTTCGAAACTGAGTTATTTCCCGATCCCAATATAGTGTCGAAAAAATGATTTGTTAGTAAAAAAAATTGAGTGAATTTCAGTACCATCTTAAATATGAAAATGAAGACATATTTTGTCTGATTCATTGGGAGCAAGAATGAAAAATGCTATTATAACTGTAAATTTACAGCTAATTACAATAATTTATATCTTAATGCTTTTAAAACTTCTTTTTAGAAGATTTTATATTGCTTTTGTAGCCTATAATATCTACTGAAATTCAGTTTTATCTAATATGAATGAAGTTTTAAAAAGTTGCATAGCTAAGATAAATAAAACCTTTCAAATGAAATATTAATAGTTATCATAGCAGAGTGATAATTGTGTAGTAAACTAATAGTTTGAACATTTAATATATATTTAAATGATTTCAAGAGGGATTTTATTGTGTATTAATGTGCTATACATTTTTATTACATTCAAAATTTATTAACCCTATTTTTTACTGAAAGAACTCAAGTTTATAAGGATGCCTCATTCCTAAAAGCCAGGTCAAATACAACTCAGTACATGTATATATCTATACCTCCGGGCCAGACTAACATAAGTCACATTATTACTACTTTATACAAGAGCATAAAAACTGAAAAGAATGATTTTGTTTCCCAGCAACAAAGCTGTTCTATGAATTAATTTGCAAAACATGGCTGTTAACATATGTTAGCTTTATTCCTTGTTGCTTAATTGTTGTACAATTAAACAGTTATTTTATAACATGAAAATTGCCATTTTTGAACTTTCATTAGTCTGGCTTTGAGGTACAGATATGTTTCCCACCTAAGCTTAGAAATTTTGTATTAAATTGGAATATTTTGTGCATTCCTTCTCAGTTAGAAATTTTTTTTTCCAGTAGCAAATCCATGTCCTGATAACAAACCTGCTCTACCTCCGAAGCCTTTCCATGGTCCTCCTACTTACCGAGAACCTCCTATTCCTCCTGTGCATAATGATTCAAATCACTATCCTGATGTTTGTATCAACTCTGCTCCACCTCAACCAAGGGCAGTGGTGAGTATTAAAATTGATGTATTAAAAAATTCACATCCTAATTCTAAGTGTTTAGCAACTCTCTAATTCAACAATGGATGCCTTTCATGTTTTTTTTTTTTTTTTTGTTGGTCCAGATTTTTCTTCAATGTTGTTAACATTATTTCGTCCTGTACATAATGCTTCTTTTATTAACTGTATTCCCACTTTTGACATTTTTACTCAAATAATACCAAATATACTTTCATATTTCTGTACAATGCATTATATGTTTTATTTATTTAGAAAGCAGATAAATTATTCAAGTTATTCCTCATAACTCCTTTATTTGCTGGCATGTGAAAAAATTTCTTTTGACAACTGGTCAAAAACAAAGTCCCGAAATAGGTTCAGAAAGCATTGGAAAAAGATTGTTAATGGCATTGCATTTCATATCCTTTGTTTTAGAAAAGAGCAAAAAATTCTATCACTCATTGTATTAATAAATGTGTTAATTACCCTTAATTTTTTTAGATGTTCTTTGTTTAATGCTTCCTCTTATGACTGAATGTATTATATATGGAGGGGTCAGAGCAACAATCAACCAAGTCCAAAATTTAGATTTTTTTAGTTTCCTATGGTAACTTGTGTCTAAAATTGAGTTTTATTCAGTGCAATATCAAACCAGGTCCAAAGTTCAATAATTCGCCACCAGAATGCGTTAGTTTGTTTATGCTCTGACAGACTGCAACAAAGTTTCAGAGCAACAACCAACCAAGTCCAATTTTTTAAGGCTATGTTGATCTATCTTCTGTTTGGGTTGTTTTAAAATGAGTTTTTAAGTACAAAAGAACTGGAAGAAAATGTAGATTACCGAAAAAAAGGAACAAACGGGGAACCTCAATTGGTTAAACATAAGATGGATCAGACTTGTTAAAGGAGAATCTTTCACTGTATTCTTCAAACACTCATTATGTAAAGAAGAACCTTTCAGACAGTTGGATTTAAAGCAGTATGCCCCAACAAAACAAAGAAAAAATTCAAAAATAAAAAAGGGATTACACTTAAAATCACTTGTTGAAGTACAACAGAGCCCTCTCTATCCAAACCGTAGACTGGTCACACAAGCAAAAAAAGATGACATGCAATCTCTTTTCCCTTACATACCCCCCACCCACCACCGATACTTCAAGAACTTACCAGTTGAAGTTACTACAAGAAAAAATTTGGAAGTAGATGAGGAAGTTAATGAGGACAATGATGAAATCTTTTACCTGTAACTACCCATATCTTTTATCTGTATAAGTGTTCCGTAATAAATAAGAATTTTAAATTTGACTGTTCATTAATTGAATCTATTATCCTCTGCCACTAGAGGGTTCGTATGGTCCTTAAAGGTCCTTAGAAAGTCCTTAATGTTCATTTTCATTTTTAAGGCCTTAAATAGTCCTTATTTTTTATTCCAGGTGCTTATTTTTTTTTGTTAAACTAAGAATATACCCATATGCGCTCTATTTGTTTTGCTATGTTTTGTATTCTTCACAAGAATTAAACTTTTTTCATTTCAACTACTTAATCGAACCTCAAATTTGGTTTGCTCGGGTTCGGTACTATCGCGGCTTTCGGACAGACCCAAAACGGCGGATTGACAGTACCAAAAATGGCGGACTTACATAAACACCATCGCATTTTTACTACAAATTTCAGTGCTTTCTCAACTGGTAAATAAATAAGTAACTCTTTTTTTTTTTAATTTTTTTGAAAAGTTATAAGTAAATTGATGTGTTATATTTTTTGACAAAAAGAAAAGGTTCATGGATTTTGATAAAATGCTTCAAACTACAACACCCAATTCAGTTAAAATTAACTTGTACCCACCCACATGGCAGCTTCCAATTTGCTATTTCCTGCAATTGTGTGAAAAAGAAAATCGAGCTACATTAAAAAAAAATTTAAATATTAGTAAGAGAAGTCGAATCAAAACAAGCATTTGTGCAAAATGCAATGGTGCCCAGTAACTGAGTACCATTTAAGACCACAGAAAAATAAATCACACAAGTTCCCTCATTTTGCTTTTAAAAAAGAAAAGAAAAAGGAATAAAATGTGAAAAACGGACTTTTAAGGACTCGAGGGGTAAAAATTTTTTATGAATAAACAAAAATAGGGAATTTTCGAAAAAGAGCCGAATTTCGGGATTTCAAATTTGCGATTCGATACTATTTATTAAATTTAGTTTCAAAGTAAATAAATATTTTTTGGCATGAAAATTGTTACTAAATCATCTACATTCTTAACATTTATCAATAAAGCAAGTGGGAGCAGCTCTTAACAAGTAATCAGTAAATAAATATTGCTTTTGAAACTTTTTTTTTTAATTTAAGGGGGGGGGGGTTAATACTTCAAAGATGCATATTGTTCACATCTAGCTCAATAAAAGAGTTACATTTAACTAATATGTAGGCAAAAAAAAAAAAAAAAACCTTTCAGCTTTTTTTTTTGTTTGACCAATCGCATGTATGATTATCGCTTCTTTATACTGTTAAAGGGAAAAGAATGATTTATTTTTATTATCATTTTTCTTACACCTTACATACACTATAATAGGCGGCAAGGTGCCAACTCTCCCCATTGCTTTTTAGCTGATCTTTCGCTAAACAGTTTGTTCTCCCATTGTTTTTTTTAAACAAAATAAAAAATATATATCTAAAAAATTAATTTGTTTTAAAGTAATGTTTTAATATTTAGTAAGTTTTTATCAAGCAATTTGGCTTCGCGATCGCTCGCTTTGGGGTTTTGTTGTGTGGGAGATGATGGATATTTGCTGTGTTAATCAAAATTTGTATCTCGTGAAATTTCTTAATTTGCAGTAAATTGAAGGAATCGACCTCTTCTTAAACCTATACACCGTAGTTGCCAAATGCTCCTCTTTCCCCTAGTTTTTTGTGAACTTCACAAATTCGATTTTTTGCAAAAAGATCCAATTTTTCAAGCTGATGTACAAGTATTTTTATCTAAAGGGATTGTACAACAAAACAAGAAAATTTTTGAAGAAACTTTTTAAAAAGATATGTATTAATTTACATAAATTTTCATAACTTATAACGCGAAAATGTAAAAGCCTATTTTTCGGAAACTTGCTAACATCTAGCACGTGCTTCACCGAAAATTGCACGCAGCTTTTGAGACTTCTAGCTTTTTGCAGCCTGTAAATATATCAATTATTTAAAAAGTTGACAGTTGTTTTAGTATTTGCAGCCTGTATTCTGCTTGTTTTATTTTTTATTTAAAAATATTGTTCAATTTTTTGAAACTTTATTTTAGTTAAATTTTGGTAGTTACTATTTGAGGGTAATGTGCAAAGTTTTAAGCGAATAAGCTCAATTTTTTATTTGTATGTTGTTTCCAGAATGAAATATTTTTCTCAAGTTGAAAAAGTTTTTTCAGAATTTTTGTAAGCTTTTCTAAATAATTTTAAAAAATTATTTATGTCAGAGATAAAAATTTAAGTAAGCCTAAATTGAGATGCTGGCAACATAAGTTAAGCAAAATGAAAAAAAATCTAAATTAAACACAAATTCTCAAGACAAGGTGCAGCGTTTTCTTTAACAATTTTTTTTATTTAAATTGTTTTTCATTTAACTTGTATTTTATAGCGTTAACCATTTTTGATAATTTTTCACTTGTTCATATATGATTAATACTTGTGCTGTGTGCTTCTTATTACTAGCTCCAATAATTATTTAACTCCCTGACTGTATTGGACATTAGAAAAGCAACAAGACTCTTTGTCTTGTTGCTTTTCTAATAAAGAGAGCTCCATAAACGTGTTTGTGTTGTGTTCCTTATAAAAATGCGATGTTAAATCAATTTCCTCTTTCAATAATGCTTCCTTTTGAAATAAACATAACAGTTTGTGTAAATTGCGAAAAATTTGTGAGGTCCTTAAAATTTTTTGTAGGTCCTTAAAAAGTCTTTAGAAAGTCCTTATTTTTGGTTTTGCCAAAAGCGTACGAACCCTGCACTATGACAATGTAATAAATTATTATATTTTCACCTTGAAAATGCAATATAATAGAGTTTTTTGTCAAATTTAAGTTTTGTGGAGTTGGTTGGATATTGCAAAGCCAAGAGCTGAAAAATGTTCAGTGCAACATCCAACCAAGTCCACAAAAAAAAGTTTGCTTGTTAATTTTAAAAAATCTATTATTCCCAATAACAATTTTCTTGAACCAAAATTTTTCTATGGATTTCAACTACTTAAGTAAAAAAAAAAATATTTCATAGATCAAAGGGTGTAAAAGTTATGAATTTTTAACTTTAACTCAATTTTTCTCAGCTGTTACTTTTTTGGACTTGGTTGGTTGTTGCTCTGACCCCTCCATATATACTATATAAACTTATACTTTTTGCAGGAATCTCATTATGGTTCTCAGATTAGTCACCATAGAGAGAGGCCAGACCATTTAGTAACAAGAACACATGCTTGGGTTCAAGAGCATAAGGTAACTGCCTGCTTGTAATATTGACCATCATAGTTAATTGTTTTTTATCAGAAGTATCCTTCTTTCATATTAAACTTTTAGTGTCAAATTGTTAGTCTGTTGATTAATAACTGTACTTCTGTCCTCTCTTTGATTCCCGACCATTGCAGGGCCTATACTCGGTCCTTCATCCCTTCTGTGGGTCAATAAAATGAGAACCAAGCATGCTTGGGCACTAAACACCGAGTTCCATGTCAGGCTGACCGCTTGACCGGAATATGCATCCCAGGACCCTCAGTTTCAAAAATTGAGATGAGCACAGCATCCCTAGGCCCCCATGGACTATCGTACCACTGAGCTTAGTTTAGTCTGTCCCCTCTCTCCCTTCTGAAAGCAACTCAATGCAGCAATCTTACATGTGTACATATGCACAAGGGACTTACATAAGTGAGACACACAAGTCAGAAAGAAGTATTAATGAACATCAACTTTATTTTAGATCAAATTTAGTTTAAAGGTAAATAGAAAGCTGAAAGATGTTAGAAGAATAGTAGCATTGTTTTAATGAATTCGTCAGTGACAAACAATTTTAAGAGAAGTAAAATTGGAATAAAATAAAATTTACCTACCTTACATGTTTTAAAGTTGAACTGCTGGAAAAGTCATCATTGTTATTCTCTTTCTACATTATTGTAAATAATCTTTTCAATCTCATTCAAATGTTTGTGTGTTAAAAAGGTACATCCACATTCTGTATTTTTGAAAAACAAATTTTGAAAAGAGCAGCAGAAAGAAAAAGTACAGTAAAAATTTTGTGGATGCATAACTGAGAGCTATCTCTAAAATAAATGCATAAATAAAACTTCAATATCATTAACTTTTATGTATTTTGGTCAGAACTGTTGGAAATTAATGTTGCACTGAAAGAAACAGCTAAGTGAGATTACTGTATTCAATAAAATAGTACAAAAACGGGAGTAAAACTACATGAACTGCATTTTTTAAATTTTATTCTGTGTTTTGTGCATTGAAAAAAAAATCTAGATAGAGGTCAAGCTTCCATTCTTACCTTTTTCCCTCAGTTCCACTTCTTTTAAAAGACATTTCTATTTATAGATCATAACTTCACATACAAAAAAGAGTCTCCAGGGATCCCCATGAGGGAGTCATTATTCTTAGGAGGGGCTCTGTAGCTTTTAGGGCCAGTGGGCACCTCTGTATACTCATTCAGTTTGCTATGATAAAAAAATGAATGGTTGATTTACTTATTCCCATTACCCAGAATTTTGGAAACCAAGTGCTTCTTCAAAACGTGCAGAATAAAAAAAATTTCAAGCTTTCATAATGAATACAATAGCATATTTTCTAAAAGATGATTTTTTTAAATATGTCTACACGAAAAATATATATGAATTTAGAAACTGCTGTTTTGTAAATGAGTTTTGGAAAATATTGTCTTCAAAGAATGCTTTCTCAAAAGTATACTCTGATGCAGTTCTTCTATGTTACACATAAAAATGTAAAAACAAGCTTAAATTATTCTTGTGTGTTTAAATCTATTTTTTTTCTGCATTATAGACAGGTGGTAAATTTGTTGGAGAAAAATTGTCTTCCCTTCAACGCAAATTACGTTCATTATTAACTCAATCATCAACAAAAGTAAGATTTCTGTATTTTATGATATAAATCATACTTATTTTGATGTAAATTTTTAGTTTATTTCTATTATTCATCTCTTTTTTTTCCCCCTCACAACGATGTGAATTTCTTATAGCAGTTGAAGTTGTATGAAAATAATAGGAAAATTTGAGAATGCAAAATGAATTTGTCTTGTTAAATGTTCATAGTATCTTTCTTTTTTTCTTTCTCTCTCAAGAATACTAAATTATGAGTCAAACTTAGAAGCAAAAATGAATTTTTTTTTTTTAAGTACAGTATAAATTGGATCAAATAATTATCTAATTATCTATCTAAAAGCTAATTTCTTTGACTTCTATTGATCGAATTTATCATATATTTTGTTTCTTAATTTGTAGGAAACTGTTGAAGTAGAAAAAAGGGCATCATCACTAGATGTGAAGAGTGGAGCTCATGCATCAACTCCCTCTTGGGGTTTCCAAAGCTCAAATGAAGTAATACTCTTTTTTTAAGATTGCTTTAATTAGCTGTAATTTGGTTTGTTTGAAATTCATATTTTTCAAATTTAATTTTTCCTTTAATCATCAATTACAGCTTTCACAAAGACCAAAAAGTTTTGGCAGTGTATCTCATAATGTCAGTTCGGCTCCTTCCCATGATCAACGAGTGAGCTACATTTCAACCTCAGCATTTGGTGGTAACAGCATTGCTCTAACCGCTGCTCGTCCAACTGAACATAGTCACCACTACCGAGGATATCAATCACAATCAGAGCAGTAAGTCATTAATTCTTTTAACATTCATTTAACAAATGTCATATACGAATCATCAATTATTTCATCAGTACACTCTCTTTTTAATTGTTTCAACAACATAATTATTACCACTTAGTGCAGAACACACACCTAAATGTTTCGATGTAATAGGTTGACAAAAATCACAAAGAGTGAATTGGAGAGTTGAGCGTTAATCTTCTAAATGTGTCTGTTAAGTATTTTTCCTAACAAAATTGCAAAACATTTTTTTTTATTTTAAGTAGTTAACTCATCATTTTAGTTTGATTCAAAACTTTGCCTTTCCAATGTGCTGGCTTCAAAAATTTAAGTTTCATAATTTTTTAGCTTTGGTCTGATATTTTCTAGGCATCCTTTTGAAGCTCCTTTCAATGCTACAGAACCTGAAGATTCAGCAGATGCTGATCATTTGCGGGACACTTGCAGTAAATTTTTCTCATGAGATCAAAGGACATTTTAGTTTGATTCAAAACTTTGCCTTTCCAATGTACTGGCTTCAAAAATTTAATTTTCATAATTTTTTAGCTTTGTTCTGATATTTTCTAGGCATCCTTTTGAAGCTCCTTTCAATGCTTCAGAACCTGAAGATTCAGCAGATCCTGATCATTTGCGGGACACTTGCAGTAAATTTTTCTCACGAGATCAAAGGATAAGTTGGACAAATTATCTGAGTCCAAGAGTAAGTATTGGTACATTTTATGACTCAATCTTTTGTTTTACATATATTTTAATTGCATGAATTGATTTTCCCTTACTTCTTTCGATATTATTCAAATTTAAATACATTTGAAATTGGCGGCAAAGTGAAATTGTCTTGAATTTTACATTTCTTATTATGCAAGAATAAAATTTTCAAGCTATAAAATGTTCCGCATTATTTTAACTTATAGTGATTACAAAATGTTTTTAATATCTCATTTTATATTACATCAAGTAATAGTTGACACAAGTAATTTTTATTGGTATTATTTTAGCATGAATAGAGATCAATTTTAAGTTGCATTAGGAATGAGAGATTTAAAAATGAAAGATTTTTTTTCCCTTACTTTCTTTCAAATAAGGTACCATGAAACTTTGATAAGTAAGAGTTGCAAGGTATGAGAAAATAATCAACTTATAAAAAGTCATTAAGATGTCACTAAAATTATAACGTTTATACAAAATTCTTGTAATTTGTTTGAAAGGAAATTGTTTTCTTTTGTAAAAAGCTCCATTACTTTTCTAGCTCAACATTGATCATTTGTCTTCTAGATTTTCATAAATTAACTCTAATTCAGATGCATTTATATGTATGTACAGTTGAGCCCCAAAAATCGAAGTTTTTTGGGGGTTCGCTAATGCAGCTTGGTTTACTGAAAGTTCAGATTATGCAGACTGTATAATAAAATCAAACAGAAAATTTGTTTTATATACACGACTTAGATCAAATAGTGAAAAAATAACAAGCAGACAGATTTGTAACAACAGAAAGGTATTTTAAGTAACATCACCTTACTTTATTCAATGTTTAAAAAATAAACCTAAAGTTCTTTCTTTTTGAGGAGAAGCTTTTTCTTGCTACGTTCGCTTGGAAGCTATTCAAAAATAAAGCATGACATTATTTGACATTATTTGCTTTTTCCAAAACATTTATAAACACCCTATTTTAATACTTCAACTTAAGATCAGTAATAATCTCCTGATCTATAGGTTGAATACGGCTATAATACTTGCCAGTAAAAACATGGCTTTGATATTTCCACCTTTCAAATATTCTACTTCAGGATGGGATGGGGAATTATCATAGAAAAAAAATGTATATTATTGTAGCTACCTCGAGTAATATGTATTTAAAATTACCTTTTATTCGTACGAGGATAAGCATACATTACTTACAAGTAACATCGTAATTATATTAAAGCTTGCAATTATTTTCATAATAGAACATGCTCACGAGCTATAAATATTTAACCTATGTTGCCAAATGAGAAGATTATTATTAAAAGTCAATAACATAACAATTCCTTTCCCTTTAAAATGGAAATCTCTTTGGAGGGCCAATGCTTCTCCTTGTCCGTCTTAAAGCTAAAGGCAGAGTGCTAGCACAAGGCGGAGTTAACTGGCATCCAGATCTGTCAGGAGATGAATCGATGGTGGGTTTAATTGTGGAGTTAATCCCGGAAACTGCATCCACTGGTGTGACTTCTTGGGAATCGTTTTGAGTATCCCTTGCTACAGGCATTGTTTCGGTGTTCGATTCGGATGAAATCTCAGGAACTCTATCCGCTTGTCTTGTTTTTTTTACTTTCGGAGGTTACATTGAATAGCATTGTAGTACTCGATGGCTGCTGGATTATTCCGGAGCCAACAGGTCGGATTTGGTTGCTGTGTCTTCTCCAAAGTTGGTTTGGCACATTAACAGTATACTGTATCAGGATGTGATGGGAAATTATCATAGAAAAAAGTGTATTTTTAAAGCTACCTCAAGTTAAGTAGAGCTTCAATTAATAGCACTCGAATTAGTAAGACTCTACTGTATAATATATCTTTCTGAAACAGCAGTTTGTGATGTAAGATTAGAATGATAGTATACAGCAATTGATGTCGTATATTTCTGCAATTGATTTGAATGCACAAAATGGGTAAATTTCTCGTTAAGTTTGTCGTATTAATTCATATTCAATTTCTCAATGTCTCTAAAGCATTATTCTCTTTCTTATTTTATTTTCATAAAATAAAATCTGTTGACAACATGTTTACTTTGAAAATGTCTGAAATTGAAGTGTTACATGAAGAATGTAGCTCCATTTTTTGGAAATTGTACTGTCATGTGTTTTAAAAAAATAAGTAAATAATTAAAAGATTTTTCTTTTATATAAAAAGGATTCATTTATTCTTAGTACAAATATACAAGTAAATGTATCTAAAAAAATTTTTTTAATGCAATTTAGAATTTTTGAGCTTTTATATGTTATGAAACTTGAACCTTGGAGCAATCTGTCTTGAAGCAAACTCTTCAATGAGATTGTTAACTTCAATCAACTTGACTAGAAACTATTATCCTGAGTAGGGATATATTAGGCCAAGTATTGTTAAAGACAAAGGAAAAATGTATTTATTTATTTATTTTTGTAATATGTGTTTTAATTTTAACAAATTTGTATATGAAAAGCTTATTGCAACAGATAACTGTTCTAATTTTGTGTACAAAAATTATTTAATTATTTTATATAATATTAATATAATAAATCATTTTTATTTTTATTTTATTGCACGTAGAATGGTAGCATTTTGGAAAACAAATCATTTTGTTTCTTTTGACTGATCTAACTATATTTTCTCTCTTTAGAATTGTTATTCTAATAACATCAAATCATCGTATGATTACGATAAATTGGTGCCAAAAGAAGTTATAGGACGCCCTTGTCAAGAGAAGAAACCTGATATCCCCTCAAACTGTGAAGCAATTTATGGTGCTGTAACACCTTTTCCTAGCTTTGAAAAGACTTCTGATGTAACAGTTAAACAATCAGAGCAATTATTCCATACACAAGAGGACTCATATTATTGTAGAAGAGCACAGAATTTGACTGAACAAAGCAGTCAAGACGAAACACAACTGGATGAAAATAAAGTGCCAAATAAGGATAGTGTTGATGCTGCAGAAACTTTGCAGCATGGTGCTGCAAATGACTGCTGTGGTGATGCAAATGACCTGTATAAATCCTCTTCTGAGTCTGGAAGAGGAACAATGCATAGTAGCATGCATGGCTGTAAAAGTGTTGTATCTCCTCATAGTAGTGGTGTAAGTGCTGGTAGCAATCTTGATACCAGTCTTGACTCAGATCATAGTGCAAATGGAACTATCTGGGCACAGCAAAAGCATAGCAGTGATGAAAAAATGTATGGATCTGGGGAATTTCAAGCAGAGCAATTGAAACATATATATGAAACGCCAAATACTGCAATGAATGGCAGGCAGCTGTCGGAGAAGGAAAAACGAGAACGCCATGATGATAGAACAAGTGAAAGCTTGTTTGTTACACCGCCTCTCCCACCTCTATCTCCAGCTCCTTCACCACCTATAAGTGCTGATAATTCACCAAAGCTTTCTCCAAGGGCAAAATATAAATTGTCTTTAAGGTTAGTATTTTTTTTTTTTTTTTACATTTTATGTTACTCAAGCTTGTTGAATGGGAAAACTTATTTTTTTCGTTCTTTATTTTTATGGTTCATCTGTTCATTTTGATTTACCATTTGATCTCAGTAGGTGCATAAATCTCTGAATTCAGTTGTGGATATTTCTACAAATGTTAATGTATTGTATTATTAATTATTTATTTATTTTATTAATCTATTCTGAAACACAATGTGTGCCTGTTCAACAAGGGGGGGGGGGAATGTTCTATAGCTAGGCTACTCAAAACAACATGCAGAAAAGTCTGAATTCAGTATGGTTATTTTTTCCTATCCATGATAATTTTGACATGCACATTTTCTCCACGTGTCTTATATATTCATACCTGACTACTTCAGGGTTCGTACGGTCCTTAAAATGTCCTTAATATTCATTTTCATTTTTAAGGTCTTAAAAAGTCCTTATTTTTTATTCCAGGTGCTTAAATTTTTTTTGTTAAGATAAGAAGGTACCCATGCGCTCTATTTGTTTTGCAATCTTTTGTATTCTTCACAAGAACCAAACTTCTTTCATTTCAACTACTTAATTAAACCTCAAATTTGGTTTGCTCGGGTCTGGTACTATCGCGACTTTCGGACAGACCCAAAATGGCGGATTGACAGGACCAAACAGGGCGGATTTACATAAACATCAACGCATTTTTATTACAAATTGCAGTGCTTTCTCAACTGTTAGATAAATAAGTATCTCTTGTCTTTTTATTTTTATTTTTTTTTGAAAAGATATAAGTAAATTGTTGTGTTATATATTTTTACAAAAAAAAAAAATCATGGATTTTGATGAAATGCTCCACACTACAACTCAATTCAGTTAAAATATACTTGTACCCACCCACATGGCAGCCTCAATTTGCTATCTCCTGCAATTATATGAAAAAGAAAATCGAGCTACATCTAAAAAATTTAAATATTAAAAAAAATAATAATTAAATATTAAAACACAATTAAATATTAGTAGAGAAGTTGAATCAAAGCACCAAGCATTTGTACAAAATGCAATGGTGCCCAGTAACTGGGCACCATTTGAGACCACAGAAAAACAAATCACACAAGTTCCCTCATTTTGCTTAAAAAAGGAATAAAATTTGAAAAACGGACTTTATTCTTATTCTATCTTGGTTTCCTGAGTTTAGCTCATGTAAGAAATATATCTACATGATTGCTTCTATTTGAAAAAAAACTTACTGGTATTTATTGATTTAACAGTTTCTTAAATATTTTTTTTTTCTGATTTTACAGCAACAAATAAATAAATAAAGATAAAAATCGGGAGTTTAAAAAAAAGGGCCGAATTTCGGGATTTCAAATTTGGGATTGGATACTATTTATTAAGTTCGGTTACAAAGTAAATAAATAAAAAAATTTCATGAAAATTGATACTAAATCATCTACATTCTAAACAATTATCAATAAAGCAAGTAGGAGCAGCTCTTAAAAAGTAATCAGTAAATAAATATTGCTTTTGAAACTTTTTTTTTTTTTTAATTAAGTTAAAGGTAAAAGAATGATTTATTTTTATAATCATTTTTCTTACGTCTTACACTATAATAAGCACCGAGTTGCCAACACTCTCCCGATCGCTTTTCAGCTGATCGTTTGCTAAACAGTTTATTCTCCCATTGTTTTTTTTTTTTTTAGATGAAATGAATTCCCGCATCGAAAAAATTAAATTTTTTAAAGCAATTTTTTAATTTTTCCAGTGTTCGTACGGTCCTTAAAGGTCTTTAGAAAGTCCTTAATGTTCATTTTCATTTTTAAGGCCTTAAAAAGTGCTTAAAAAGTCCTTATTTTTTATTCCAAGTGCTTATTTATTTTTTTGTTAGCATAAGAAGGTAGCCGTACGCTCTATTTGTTTTACAATCTTTGCATCCTTCACAAGAATCAAACGTCTTTCATTTCTACAGTACTGCACCGCAAATTTGGCTTGCTCGGAACCGGCGCTATGTCGGCTTTCGGAATAAGCCGTATTTTGGCACACGACCGAAAATGGCGGATTTACGTAAACATCAAAGACATTTTTACTTCAATTTGCAGTGCTTTCTTGACGGGTAGATACAGGCCCATCATTTCAAAAATTTGAAAAACGGCCTTTTAAGGACTTAAGAAAGAAAAAAAAAATAGTGAAAGGTTCGCCTAGAAACCAATTTTCATTTTTTAATGTAGTAGGTTTTCTAGTTCTATCTTGGCTTCCTCAGTTTAGCTCACGTAAATCAGAAATATATCTACAAGGTTGCTGCTTTTTGACTAAAAATTTACTGCCATTTATTGATTTAACACAAAGTAAATAAAGGATTTTTTTTCATGAAAATTGTATTTTGAAACTACTAACTTTAAAAAATACGTATAAAATTTTAAACTACTAAATAATCATTTCTCTTACAGTATATTAAAAGCTGAGTTGCCAACTCTCTCGATCGCTTTTCAGCCGATCTTTTGCTACACAGTTTTCTCTCTCTCTCTCTTTTTCTTTGATTAAATGAATTTCCGTTTCGAAAAAAATAATTCAATTATTTTTTAAGGCAATGTATTAATATTTAGTAAATTGTTAAAACCAATTTGGCTTCGCGATCGTTCGTTCCGGCGTCTTGTTGTGTGGGAGATGATATATTTGCTGTGTTAATCAAAATTTGTATCTCACAAAATTTCTTTATTTGCAATTAAATTTAAGGAATCACCAGCTTCTTGAAACCTTTACAACATAGCTGTCAAGTTCTCCATTTCCCTTTAGTTTTTTTCCTCATTTACTTTTAAACTCCGAAAATCCGATTTTTCAAGCTGATGTATTGGTATTTTTCATTCTGAAGGGATTGTGCTACAAAACGTAGATTAATTTTACAGACAAGAACAACATTTAAGGAACTTCTTAAAAATATATGTGTAAATTTACACGAATTTTCATAATGCTTTACATATGTAGATAAAACAAAAACCTATTTTTTGGAAACTCGCCAACATCAAGCCCGTGCTTCGCCGAAGATTGCGTGCAACATTTGAGATTTCTATCTTTTTGCATCCGGTAAATATATCAATCACTTTAAAAGTCACAGTTTTTTAGTATCTTCGGCTTGTAATCTGTATGTTTGATTTTTTATTTTAAAAATTTATTCAATTTTTTAAGCTTTATTTTAATTAAATAATAGGTAGTTACTTTTTGTGGGTAATGTACGATGTTTTAAGCGAATGAGCTCATGAACTGTGCAAATTTTTCCTTTGGATTTTGTTTTCAAAATTGAAATATTTTTTCAAGTTGAAAACAGTTTTTCTCTTTTTTTTTTTTTTTTGTTGACTTTGTTGTCTTTGAAGTCTGCCAAAAGTCCTATTCGGGTAGACTTAAGACAGTGAGAAGCAAAGGGATCTAAGTGACCAAAAATTGATTCCGAGAAAAACACGGCCAAAGTTTGGGTCTTATGGGATCTTGACTGCTACTTTTTTTCTAAATCATGTTAGGGGGGAAGCATCTGTTAATGCTACCTCTAACATCTGTTGCCATAATATAGAATAGTGCTTTCCCTATCATTTGCACTATTTATCTCTAAATTTTCAATTTCATCACTTACACTTCTTTGCTTCTAAGTGCCTCATATTTGTATTACTTGGGGGAAAACTGGAAAAGAAGTACCAGAAGAGTCAATAAGTAATAAAAATATTATTTTAAAACAGTAATTCATGTCTACCAATTCGTATATTTTTATTTTAGTCATATGATGAGTGGATTATAGATTTTGTAAGATTTTGCTTTCAAATTTTAATTTTTTTTAAAGGAAAAGAGTAATTTTGCTAACACATTTAGAAGTTTTTTAAAGACTGAAATTAAGTTAAACTAACATTCAAATTTTAATCATAGATTTAAGTATATCTATTTTTTTTTTCATTCCTCCCTCTCTTTTCTGCTTCTCTCTCTCTCGCTCTCTCCCTTTCTTTTGTTTTTTGGACTTTTAATATCTTTAAATGGAGTTAATGCTTTTATATGAACATTTTTTTTTACTGCAATAGTTGTACTGGACCAAAATACAGATTATTTTTATGATTATAAAACAAATTGTTTTTAAAGCTTTTCTAAATAATTTTAAAAAATGCTTTAGAGAAGAAAAAATTTCATGACATAAATAAAAATTTTACATTTAAGCCTTGTAAGCTCAAATTCCGCCAGGGAATAAAGGTTTAAAGGAGAGTTAAGATTAGGTTGGGTTATCGGTTGCACTAACAAGAGTAAAAAAGCTGATACGTTAACCCTTCAAGCGTGGACCTCGTTTTACTTGTTTGTGCGAAAAAGAGGGGCAGAAAATTCCATGAATGCAACTTTCTTTCCAAGAAAGCTCTTGTGGCTTTGGTTCTAAAAGCGCGTGCCTGTTTTTGCCTCCCCCCTTAGGGCGGGTCTCTACTGTCAATCAATAAGCTAATCCCTCCATTGTAATGTCAAACCCTTTCACAGCCCGGTATTTACACCCCGGTTCTATTCTCAGCGAGTACATTCTTGTTTGCTGGTTCTATTTTGAAATTTCCCTAAATGTTGAAAAGTTAGAAATGAAAACATCGTGTTTCATTCATTTGAACATGAATTACTAAAATTGGAGAAAATTACAGTCGCAGCTTTTGTTTCTATTTAATATCAAACTACAGTTTACTATTTATTTTACAGTAAAAATAAGTTAGTTGTAACTTTAAAAAAATGATTCTATTATACTGACAGTTTTATATCTTTTCTTGCCAAAAAAAAAAACATATACGACGCGAAAATCAATATTCCCCACCTCTAAGAAAGACTAATCTTTCAACAACTCGGAAAAAGGTTTGAAGCCTAAAAAGTAATATAATCTAGAAATTGTGAATTCGTCATTGTCATTGATTACGAATGATAAATATGAATCAAAACCAATTCAGAAAGCAAATTTTTTTAAAGCAAAATTATGGGTGCAATACTGTAAATAAAATTACGTTTATTTGATGAGTAACGTTTATTTGATGAAATATTGTTTAAAATTTGATGGAAACGAATTATCAATATAATTCTGCTAACCTGAAGTGAATATATTTTATAAGCACTTAAGTCATAGGCATCGCTATAATAAAGACGAATTTAGAAACACCCTAAAATAGCACTTTTTCCTTTATCAAAATTAGCTGTAGTTTGATTTTGCAGTGATAAAATCTTCTAAAAACAATTTAACAACATTGTCAAAAAACAAAAACAAAACTTCACGTTAGAAACGACGCGCTAAATAACTGTTACGTAGATGTGGCTCGTGTTGTAAAAAAGGATGAATAACACTGATTTGTATATTACGGCTAATAAACATATTATTAAAATATATTTCTTAATGTTACCTAAAAAAGCAAACTTAAATTTTTGTCCCTGTTGTATAAAAAGTGGCACCATTATATATCATGTGGATGTCAAACACAAGTACCTTCTGAAGCTCATCTTTCAAAATATATTCATACGTTACATAACATGCTTTGGATATTCGTAAATAGCTTATATAGACAACTTTCTAATACTGAAAAAGGTTACATGTGAAAGGATTAATTTTTTTCTGCTGTAATAATTACTTTTTACTAACGTCTTTTCATTTAAAAGACACGGATTTGAAAAATATGTAAACAAGGAATAAAAATACTGCAATGGTTGTGACACATAAAATCATCCATCTAATCCAGAAAACAAGTTTTATTAAATCCATAATCAATCTGAAAAATTTTGCTCGTTGAAAACTAAAAATTAAAAATGTGAATACAAATTGAATCTACATATATATACATAAGAAGAAAGTCAGATTTTTTTTTTTTAAACCTGAAATCGTATGGTTTTATGTTAACGAAGTGATATTATAAAAGAAACCTAAGCAGGACTTTGATTACAGAAATAAGTCATCAAAAGTTCCATAATGAAGCGCGAAGAAACATATTTTGTTGATTCTTGTAAATTCAGTTATTCAGTATTCTCAAAGAAATAATAGTAATAAAATAAATGTGTCAATAATAATAATAATAATAATAATCTTAAATGAAATATTTATATTTAGATAGCAATCTTATGACTGCGTTAATTTTTCATTAATGTGATATTAGAGCAAATATAAACAGTAATTCAGAACCAAAGTTAAAGCAACCCGAAATCTCACTTTTAAATACTAATAAAAGAGAACATTTAATTGTCAAATAATATAAGAGAAAACGAAGAAAAATATCTATAGAAAACAATGAATACTGCACGGAAAAAGAGTACGTCCAGAAAATGTGCAGTATGCTGCTCGAAAGCAAATGATTACTATTATGATATAATGAGCCATGTAAAATGCTAAGTAAAGAACCATCTTTACAAAATAAAATAAATACGAAAACCTATTAAAAAAAGAAATATCCTCAACATTTTTGATAAATGCACTATATGAGAGTTAGTAAAGTTTTTTCATTTTAGTTTTCTTCTGATAAGCTAAAAAAATATTTTATAGTATTTTTTAAATTTTTGAATTTTTCACCAAATATTAAACAAATAATTGCATATTTTAAGGAAATTTTGTGGGAGTATTTTTAAAACTTCTAGTCAATTTTTTTTTCCCCCTCAAACTGAAAAAAAAAAAAAACAATGTTTCTAAACATAATTTTGCTAAAAAAGTGATTCGAACGGATAGCTTAATAATATCAATTGTTTTGCTCTGAGAACTAACTATATGTCTGCAGAAGTGTTGCACACACTGCCTGGAGGTCTGCTCCCCTAGCACCCTTGATTTTGTTTCGATTGATAACAATCCTATGTATAGTACGTAAAATGACTTAAATTGAAACAATAATAGTGGACTTTTTGACCCCCGCCCCCTTGAAAAATTCATGTGTGCACCACTGTTCCACATGATATAAAACGGAAATATAATACGTCATCATCAAAGTGATATATATATATATATGTGTGTGTGGTGTGTGTGTTTGTGTAGGTGTGGGGGGGGGGGGAATAAATCTGCCGTAACCATGGTCTACGCGCACACACGCACATATATACAGGAGCGTCACTACTAAGGGGGGGGGGGCGAGATATCCACCACCTGCAGGACACCTTTTGGGGGGCATTAAGGGATCCCACACGAAATAAATTAAAAAGATTTTGAAGAAATACATGTACAGTAGAGCCTCGATTACCCGAGGTAATGTGGACCGAGGGTACCTCGGATAATCGAAAACTCGGATAACACGGACTCTGTCCAAATCTAAAGTGAAACATGGGTTGAAATGAATGAAAATATCGTCAAAGATGTAAAAAAAAAGGCATTTACTTTACATTTATTATGAAATGAAAAAATGACGCATACACACAAATATCTAATTTTATATGCACACATCAATAGAGTACATGTTCCAGTTAAAGTTGTCTCTTGAAGATGTCTATATATATAGTATATATGTATATTGTTTTCTGTTTAACGGTTGTTCTAGGTCTTTATATCAATAGAAAATAATTGGATGACTGACGTCAGTCAGTGACGGAACGTAAGCTATGGAAAGTTAAGTCAATAATTGATTGTTAGAAGAAACTGTTGAAATATCTTGATTTTTTCTTTTTTAAGTTCCCTTTGTTGGGCACAAAACATTTAAAGCACTATATCCGATACACCTTAAATTTTAAAATTTTTTGTAATAGTAGCTTCATCTGGAATTGAACTAGGCTTTGTAATACATTCAGTGCCTGATTACCGCACAGGCCAACTAGGCAGCGGCCTTGGGCCCCCAAATTTTAGGGGCCCCCAAATTGTAAGAAAGATTTCTGAAAATATCTGTTATAAGATAATTTTTTTACAAAATAAAAAGATTTTAACTTATTTAAATGGTGAGCTAAGACTATTTGCATAAACAAGGTAAACTATGCAAAATCAGATCAATATCTTCATTGACTATCATGCTAAATAGTATCCTTTACTTGCTGAGGCATCTCGACGCGTTTTATTTATTTAATATTATAAACAGTAAAATTTGAAAATGCAAAATGTGTATTCAAAAAGTTTGCTTATTCAATGAATAACGCAAAAATATTGAATAAAAGCAATATGGAATGCAGAATAGTAGTATGTCGTGTCCAGTAGGTGCTCCCCCCCCCCCCCTTGCCAATTGGGTCTGAACCCTAATAGAATATCTCCAAGCTTATTTAACTTTATACATTATACCCAGTATTTTTACTTTCCGTACCATAGGGGGAGCCAATATAATGTTGTGGCTTGGACCCCCGACCGTCTTAATCGGGCCCTGAATACATAAAGGAGTGGGATTCAATGAAAAATGATATGAAAATAAAAAGTAATAAATTAAATAATGATCTTTGAACTGGCATAGAATGATTATGTTGTCCTTATGCTTCCAAAGTTTATTGAAATGGATGTAATTCACAGCAAAATATAAAAATTTAATTTTTTGACAAAAGTTCATTTGTAATGCCCCTCACTACTGAAAAAAATATATTTATAAAATTTTTTAAAATAAATTTTCATATTTCCATTGTTTCTGCTACAGTGGCTAGAATAGATAGTGTGCCGTTCGCCATTGTCCTCAGCGCTTTTTCTGTACCCGAAAGTAAGCCTCCACTAGATGGCGCTCTATTCGACAGCGAGGTAAGTTCAAGCCCGCCGGAAGACGGCTTTGGGGCCAGCTGCTACGATTAAAGGCCCTGTGTAACCAAAAGTCTTTCGTTCAATCGATTGTCATTCAGAAAGTGACAAGTGACACTGATGCACTAACATGGATTGATTGCTGTTAACTACTTTCAGATTAGTTTTTTCCCTAAGGAAGCAGGAAATGAAATAAATATCTCACTCATTCGAACTTTGAAATACGAACAACTTTCATTTTTTTTATTTTATAAAATAAATAAATGAAAATGATTTTGTAACAAATATCCATTTTTGGTTTTTGTAAACTTATGTGTGATACATCGGTTTAATTCTGACCACCTCAAAGAAAACAAGAATTTCTAAAGGGCAAAGTCTTGCAATGCTATAATAAATGTCTGGTTTTTTAAATCTGCATCCGAACAGAATAATTTGCTTTCGAAAGTATCGCTTTTTTTTTTTTTTTTGGCTCTCATATTGGTGAACTAAATGTGGGTTTGAATACATTCGCTATTTGAAAATATCTGTTCGCTAATACAGTAATAACAAATCTCATCGAACTTCGTGAAAATAAATTTTATTTCACAGTAATTTTGAGGTTGATTCGTTTGCCGTAAAAGTTTATCTGTTATGCGAAAGAAAAATGCACAAAGTTTTGAAATATACTTTGTGGTTTTGAGTTACACCTAAAGTAATCGATTTTTAACTAAATTTAACTTAAAAGGTGTTGCTATTGATATGCAGTTCTTTTTGCGTCCCACCTTACCTTTTCCGCAAGTTATGTTTTTCCAATCTAAGGATTCATTGCCAAAAGTTCATGAACGCATTACTAATATTATTATGTATTATTGTTATTGAAAAAAAAAACCTTCACACTGCTTTTTCACATAAAGTCTGTTAAACTGTTCACTTTCGTTTTTCTATTCGCCCATATGACAAACTGAAATTTTTAATTTTTTTTTACTTACAGAAGTTACATTTTTTTGATTTGCTAAAATTTTCGAAAAAGGCGGATTCATACATTTTAAGTTACACTGAGCACTTTTGGACACGTGTGAAATATATACGCATGGTATTTGTGTGTGTCTGTAAATGATAACCATTTTGTTGTGAGCACCGTAATTAAAAATGCTTAAAAAAATGAACGAAATACGATACACACATAAGCTATACGGGTAAGAGCTGGTGGTGAAAAATTGGTAATAGCCACTAGCGTAGATGGGAGGGATGCTCCCCTCCAAATGGTGACTTATGTATGGGAGGGTTTAGAGGGAGGGGCAGGGACGTAACTAGAGGGGTGCAGACAGAGCGTAAGCCCCGGGCGCCAGATTATTTTAGGGGCGCCAAATTGACTAAATGTATGTGTTTACCTAAATACATATTAATTTTTGCTTATATAAGGGGGGAGGGGGCGCTAAATCCTGGTCTTGCCCCAGTTAGAAAATGATCTAGTTACGTCCCTGGGGAGGGATGTAAAACCAGTAATGGAGCAGCAATAATCCCCGAAGGCCCCCCCCCCCCTAAATAAGGGTCTGGCTAAACCAATGGCCGTTACTTATTTTCGGGTGGTACAAAGAACCGTATCTTGGATTCTTCCGAGGCGGGGCGAAGCTGAAAAATGCCCCCCCCTTCTCCATCCTATTATTGTTGATATTTCATATAACTTTAATGCGTTGGCCCTTTCTTTTATAGGATTTTTAACTTTGGGGTCACTGATAAACCCATAAAACTTTCGTTTTAATTTTATAATGTTCCCACGACTTGTAACTTTCTACTCAACATTAGGGGCTAGAACCATATGAAGGGAGCGGAGATATGAAATTCTGACAATTGAGGGTCCGGGAGATTCTCCCCCCCCCCCCGGGTTAAATTTTGAAAACTATATGCAAACTGATGCATTTTGAGGCTTTATAAGAGATGAATTTGGAACTACAAAAATATTTGAAAAAAAAAAAAAAAAAGCATAACTTTTTAAAATTTTAGCGCTCTTACACATAAGATGCAGAACAAAATGGGCATTTTTTTTTAAAATCCAGGGACACCCCCCCCCCCTCTTAGTAGCGCCCATATTGAAGAGCCACGGGTCTGCCTTCTTAAACGACACATACAAACTCCTCTCCCTCCAAGGAAGCTTTGAAAATTTGTTTAATAAAACTATTGTATTATTTGATCATAGCTTTGGTTCAAGATTTTTTTTATTGCATATTTGTTTCTATTTTGGTTTAGTATGTAACTGAAACTTGACCAACATTTTGTGTATCATAATGTGACAAAGGTACCCGCCAGAGGGGGCATGGGAATTGGGGGGGGGGTCAGTTTTTTTTAATAAAATTCTACATTTGTCTGGAACTACAAAAAGTTTTAAAAGATGTGACTCAAATATTAAATTTTATATATGAAACAATATTGACGTTAAAGAAGAAGAAATGTAATATCAAAATGAAATTGTGCTTGTCATAACAACAAAATAAATTTAAAGCTAAGCTTTTTGCTATGGTTCAAGATTTTTTTTATTATTTGTTTCTATTTTGGTTCAGTATGTAACTGAAACTTGACCAACATTCTGTGTATCATAATGTGACAAAGGTACCCACCAGAGGGGGCGCGGGATTTGGGAGGGGGGGGGTTCAGTTTTTTTAACAAAATTCTACATTTGTCTGGAACTACAAAAAGTTTTAAAAGATGTGACTCAAATATTAAATTTTATATATGAAACAATATTGACGTTAAAGAAGAAGAAATGTAATATCAAAATGAAATTGTGCTTGTCATAACAACAAAATAAATTTAAAGCTAAGCTTTTGCTTTGGTTCAAGATTTTATTTATTATTCGTTTCTATTTTGGTTTTGTATGTAATTGAAACTTGACCAAAACTTTGTGCATCATAATGTGTTTTTAAATAAATGTAAATTTAAAAAAAAATAATTAAATCTATATTTTAAAAAAAAAAATCTAACACAAAATTTTAAGCATGCAGTTCATTTAAAAAATGACATTGCAAGTGTTTATTTTATTTTTTTTAAATATACATCAGATTGCAATGTTTTAAAAAACTTATATGATAGAGTAATTACTGTTAATTTTTATTTATTTATTCATGTTAAAATATAGTACATAGACATATAGCCTTTCTATTTTTAGGTAATATGAGCATAATAATGCAATTATTTTCAACAGCTCATTCACACTATATTGGACTAAAAAACATTTGTCTTTAAAATGTATAACAATATTCTGTTAACAAAATACATGGTTTTCATTAAGACTGCTTCCGAAAACTAAATAAAAACATTTTTCATGCTTGTGTTCACCTAAACGACAGCCGTCTATTTATTGCTCCAAATTCTTTTATAGAACAGATGATTGAATATTTTTTAAAAAATCACATATTTTTTGCACCTCCTTTTTGTAGTACTGAAAAAAGTGCGAAAACTAAGGCGAGTAAATGATTCTTTAACGTTCGCTCTGCTAATCAGTTACCTCGCTGTCGATGCTAGCGCCACCTACTGGTGGCTTAGTTTCGTTTTCAACATTTTCGCGCCGAACGGCACACTAGGTATTCTAGCCACTGTAGTTTCTGCATACGCATTATTATAAAAGTGTCAATCCAAAAGTTCTGCTTTATTTTATTTTCTTGAAGCCTGTTACTGTACAACTGCAACACACAAGGGTGTAAAGAAAGGGAGAAAGAACTAATGGGATGTTCTGATAAGTGTTTGACAGCGAGCTTTTTCTTCAATTCAAACTAAGTTTACAGTGAATGGTTTCCGAGAATTTTTCTTTCCACCCCTTTTCAGATAGAAAGCTCTTTCGAGTGTACGTAGCAACATGTGTTTGACCTTGACCTTGACCATCTTCATTTCAAATTAATTTTTCTGTATTAGCGCAAACGGCATGATTTCATTTATTCTTCTGTTTGCCTAATACAAGAGAAAGATATTTCATGTGTAAAAATAATATTTTGAAAGAAGTTAAATAAGTCTCATTTAATTTCTTGAATTCTTAATGCGTTGAAGCTGAAACGTTTATTGGTTGTCGTATTAAATTGTAAAAATAAATAAATAAATAAATAAATGAGTAAAGACCTCTTCATTTTTCTACATGAAATGGTTGGATTGATAAGACTGTAAATGTTCACCACTGGAGTGCTACCCCTATTAAATTTTGTTCATTGATATAATGAAAAGATGTTACAAAAATTAAATAATCTATCAAACTAAAAACAATTTTTATAAAATCCATTAGAGAAGCGCATAATTTTAGCCAATTAATATTTAAATTACCTAGGCTGTGGAATTGGAGTCGGGCTGATTTTAGGGGGCTTAAAAATGACCCTAGTTTTTTTCCCAAAAAATTGTTGTTGCTATCTATCGTTAATAAATCCTTTTTATCAGGAATGTGAGTCAGTCACGTTTTTGAGTTGCAATGCTTCAACACTTGCTCCTACTCTGCTGCATGCTTCAAATAATTTTAATAAACTCACTATTTATTTCTTTTTTTTCAATTTTTTAATATGACCAAAAATTTTAAAGTAAGAAAAAAAATCGGAGCAGTCTAGAGAAGCGAAATATATTTTTTTTTCTCTCCGGTTTGCTCCAGTTTCGAAAATATCTTTGCACTCAGCGTTTTAACTTAGAAGGGGGGGGGGGAAGCCGAAAATCGCATGCTCTGTATTCTACATATGAACAGTTATGTAGTTTTAGAAATATTCAGCAAGTTTATACTTCATACTTTGCCTTGATTTTTTTATTAAACTGTTCAATAACATCAGGTGCCATTATCGTAACAAGACCTGGATTTCAGGGATGGGATCTTCAGGGAGATGAACTAATTTCATTGTTTCCCAAGAAAAGTTGGAGAAATTCTAGACAATCTTCACGATTTCAGGGGGGCCTCAACGGTCCCTTCCAGTTCGTTGTAGTACCCCCCCCCCCCCATCTACGCCAGTGTCTGGTGCATGTAAAAGAATCGATGTAGACCTTGACAGGAAGTAATAAATGCATCGTAGAAACTCCACTATAAATGTATTTTCAAATTGCCTTGAATTTTAAAATTTTCGTAAGTTTTCTGTACAGTTTCATCAATGTGAGGATTGCTTTTGCTTTTTCCAACTTAGCACAGTAGCTACAAAGTGCCACAGGAATCAATCACTGCACGTTGTCCGCAGTTAATTTTAATGCTGAATGTTTCAGTTTTTAGCAACAATTTATTTAATTACTCTTTATTGGGGGGGAGGGGTATTTGTGGTGTTCTATAAACCTGATGCATATAATAAATTGCGATTGAAAGACTGAAGTGAAAAACAATGAAATAGTTCATTGTGTCACAAAAATATTCCAAGGGGAAAAAGAAAGTTAAAAATACGTTAAATAATTAAAGATTGAAAAATAAGAAAGTTGAAACTAAGGTTTTGAGATGAGAAATATGTGTGTAACAGTATGTCTATCTGTCTCTTTCCTAATTTTGGAAGGAATAACGCAATTTGAAGTACATTATTTTGTGGTTCAATGGATCTCAACAACGATACGTCATCCTCATGGTTTTTCTAATTAGAAGAATTATTTGCTTATTTTGAGCAGTAAAAAAAAGAACTTAACAATAATATCTAAGAACATGTACAAAACCAGGTTTATTTGCTTTCAATTTATAAGGTCAATTTTTGAGCAATTCAAAAAAGCTTTACACTAACATTTATGGAAGAAATTCTTTCCTTGTTTACTTAAGAAACCAAAAGCACCAACTTCATTTTTTAACACTTAAAAATCACACAAATGCTGAAACTCTGAATATATTTGTTGTTCTTTTGTTTTGAGAAATACAAAAAGTTTTCAACAAAACCTGAAATAGCTTGACGAAATTTAGGATTGATTGATTGAATCAAAACTCAACAAAATCAAGTCTAATTTATTCTTTATTCAAAATAAATAGCTACCGGTGTTTTTTTTTTTTTTATCAATGTTCTTTTATTTCATTTTATTCATTTAGTTATTGTGAACAAATTAAACTATAACTTAACGAAGTATTTTCCCGGTCCCTTCCAGTTCGTTGTAGTATTTGGATTTCACCGTATAAAATAATAATAAAAATAGTACAAGTATGAGCATGGCCATTAAAAATCACATAAATACAAACACTTTTATTGTATAATGTGTGACCCGAATACCCCTTCTACTCTGGAAGGTTAGCACGCGGTCCTCTTCTGTGAGTGACAAGGGAAACACCCCCAGTGTCAGCAGTTGTCACCATTAAAGTTGAAAAGAAGGGGAAAGCACTACGAAAAACTACGTCGCAAACGCTTTTGGACCAGAAATCTCATGGCAGAATTCTACGTCGCACGCGCTTTTAGAGACTTCACTGGGTGGCAGAATTCTACGTCGCACGCGCTTTTAGGTACATCACTGGGTGACAGAATTCTACGTCGCAAATGCTTTAAGGGTTAATGATTAAAAAAAAAAACTGGATTAACAAATTTTAACTTTTTTCAAATATGATTCGCTTTTGCTTTTTCTTTGACAATTTTTCATTTAATTTGATAGTTAGCCTACCCCATTATGCTATGATTAGCTAATTAATTAGCCCTGAAAAGATATAAACATAACAGTTTTTATACTTTGAAAGAAATCTGAGGTCCTTAAAAAATTTCAAGGTCCTTAAAAAGTCCTTATAGAGTCCTTATTTTTTGTTTTCCCTAAAGAGTACGAACCCTGATTTCGTAAATCTTTAGCGGCCAATTTGGCTTCGCGATCGTTTGCTGTGGGTTTTGTTGTGTGGGAGATGATGATATTTGCTGCCTGAATCAAAATTTGTATCTCGTGAAATTTCTTAATTGAAGTAAATTGAAGGAATCAACAGCTTCTTAAACCTATACGCCGCAGTTGTCAAATGCTCCGTTTTCCCCTAGTTTTTCTGTTTTTATTTGTGGACTTTGAAAATTCGATTTTTTTTTTTGCAAAAAGATCCGATTTTTCACGCTGATGTACGAATATTTTTATCTAAAGGGATTGTACTATAAAACAGAAAACTTTTAAAGAAACCTTTTAAAAATATATGTATTAATTTACATGAATTTTCAGAACTTATAACGCAAAAATATAAAAACCTATTTTTTGGAAACTTGCTAAAATCTAGCACGTGCTTCGCCGAAAATTGTAAGCAGCTTTTGAGATTTCTATCTTTTTGCATCCTGTAAATATATCAATTATTTAAAAAATTGACAGCTGTTTTAGTATTTGCAGCCTGTAGTCTGCTTGTTTTATTTTTTATTTAAAAAAATTGTTCAATTTTTTAAAACTTTATTTTAGTTAAATTTTGGTAGTTACTATTTGAGGATAATGTACAATGTTTTAAGCGAATGCTCTCTATTTTATATTTGTATGTTGTTTCCAAAATGAAATATTTTTTCTGAAGTTGAAAAATTTTTTTCTGAATCTTTACAAGCTCTTCTAAATAGTTTTAAAAAAAAATATTTATGGCGGAGATAAAAATTTAAGTAGGCCTAAATTGGGATGCTGGCAACATAAGTTAAGTAAAATGAAAAAAAAAATCTAAATTAAACACAAATTCTCAAGACAAAGTACTGCGGTTTCTTTAACAATTTTTTTTTTTTTCATTTAACTTGTATTTTATAGCACTAACCATTTTTGATAATTTTTCATATCATGCTATTTTGCTTATATATGATTAATGCTTGTGTTGTGGGCTTCTTATTACTAGCTCCAATAATTATTTAACTTCCTGACTGTGTTGGTCATTAGAAAAGCAACAAGTCAAAGAGAGCTCCATAAAAGTGTTTATGTTGTGTTCCTAATAAAAATACGATGTTAAATCACTCTCCTCTTTCAATAATGCTTCCTTTTGAAATAAACATAACAGTTTGTATATTGCGAAAAATTTGTGAGGTCCTTGAACTTTTTTGTAGGTCCTTAAAAAGTCCTTAGAAAGTCCTTATTTTCGGTTTTGCGAAAAGAGTACGAACCCTGTACTTGCTATTTGCTTATAAAAAGTTGTATTATTATTTGAGGTAGCCAATTGTATAGGAGGCATGGAATTTTCATTTTTCAATATACTCTACAACCATAAGTATCCATACAATTTTCTAAAGCAGACATATAAAGGGTAATTCAAGTTAAGTTTCCCCACAACAATAGTAAATTTTTCTTAAACATTAAAGTATGCATCACTAACAAAATGAAATTTAGATTCTAGGTACTTTTATAAAATAAGTGATGGAGCAATGCATAATGGAAGAACGTGTTCAAATTATTCATTATAAAAATGGATGCTTGAGAAAAAATGAGCACCAAATTTCCAGGTTGCATAGTTAACCTCCTAAATAGTGATTTTATGCCTCTGGATTTCTTCCTTTGGGACTATTTGCAGAGTAGAGTCTTCAAATCTAGAGGTCAAATGAAACATGATTGCAGAACTGAAACAAGAGTTATGACACAAAATGACCGACATCAAACCTACGCTGTGCAGAAATGTCATCAAATATGACAATCACATTACATCATGTCACATGAGCAGGGGTCAGCACATGTAACTTTTTCCCAAATAGTAACAAAAAAAGAAAGAAAAATGAAGTAGTACATGCATTTCAGGATTTAATTTTTTCAAAACTGTTTGAAGAAATTTTAAAAACTTGAATTATTAAACAGTTTTTTGCCTACACTTTTAATAGAGGATTAACACAGCATTTTCAGTCTGAATAATTTTGGTAAAATATCAAATTTAGATTTATTTCAATTGAAAATGCTTTGTTACTTCAATAGTGATAGTTAAACCTTGAACAAGTACAAAAAAGATTTAAAAAGTAGCATTTATGGAATAAATTTTATTCAATGCTAAAGTTTATAAGTTTGGAATTTCTGCCAATTTGACTAAATATTTATTTGTTTACATTTTAAAAAAATAACAATTTGAACAAGAAAACGCAATACGTTGTGTAATTTAAAATAAAATTACTTTTTGTCTCTCTCATACTCTTAGCCATTTATAGGTTCTTAGAAAAGCATTTATGAGCATACTTGGGTATGAAAAGATGGTAAAACTGCTCTTTTTCAAGTTATATGCAGTTTTAAAAAAATGGGGGGGGGGGGAATGTTGACATTTTAAATGTCACTATTTTGGTCACTTTTTTTTTTAAAGCTGAGGTCACTTTTTTTGCAATTTTAAAGACTGTAAAGTGCACTTAATCCTGCATGAGTCAGGGTTTTCATCTGGCTGATATAATCTTCCATACATAATTGTAGGGGGAAAAAATGTTGTCATTTCAATGGTCATTATTTTGATCACGTTTTTCAGTTTTGGTGTGCCTAATCCTGCGTGAGTAAGATGGCCATGAGGCTGATATAATCTTCCATACATAATTGTAATAAATTGAAAACAAAATTTTTCGTAGAAAAATGTAAAAATTATGTTTTTCCTAATAATTTAATAGAGCCCAAATTGAATCACCCTATCAATCACATCCTTATCTACCAAGCCCATAGTCAGGATTTTTTTCAAGGGGAGGAGATCACATTCAAAGTAAGCTTATAAACAAAAAGACACAAGTCCACCTATAGCAATGGTTTCTTAACCCATTAATGCCTTCCGTCCCTTTTTTAGGACAGTCTGAAAAGTACGTCTGAAGCACCCAAAAATAAACATTTCAACAAAAAGTTGTTTTAATGTATTCCTAACCTTAAAATAAATGGGTAGGAATTAGATAAAAACAATTTTTTGTTCAAATGTTTATTTTTGGGTGCTTTAGACATACTTTTCAGGCTGTCCCTTAAAAAAAAAAAAAAAGTCAGGCATTAATGGGTTAATATGTTTGGAAGATTTGAGTTTTTTGGAGGGGGGGGGGGGGGTAATGAGCAATGCCATAATTTGAAAAATTTTTGGAGGAAATAGAGGGATTGGGAAGGTAGCTTTTTTAGACATATACCTTTTTTATAGTAATTTCTCTGAATTACCTAGAAAAACAATGTTGTGAAACAGTAATCCTATAAATTATCTTAAATATGACAGAAAGTTAGTTTTGAAAGGTTTGTAGGTCGTACTTGGTCCAAACATGCACTTTAATATGCTTTGTTGGTCCAAAACTCCTTTTTATGTTGATAAAGATTTTGAGCTTCAGGATTACTGTGAAGCGTTTTGTTGTGCCCTGTTATTTGTGTCCCAGAGTTAGCAAATTTTTATGGGTTGATAAAGGTGTCCTTCTAACCTTGAGGCACTTCTCTTAAGACTGCCAATTAAGTACCTTGCTTAAATGGTCATTGTTTCAAATTACGTATTTGATCGATGTACAAATGTCACAATTCATCCAAACATTGTTCTGAGCTGCATTTCAATTTTGTCCATGCATAAGAAGTGCAGATATTCTGAATATAAATCTGAAAAAAATCTCTAATGAAGAAATGTTAAACCTTGCTTTTACACCTTCTTTCTCTCGCTTTTCAGTGAAAATGAGTTCTTATCATGGTGCTCAACATGAATTATTTTCTGAAAAGTTTTATTCTATTATTCATTGTGAAACTTAAAAATTTTTGGTCCTGCTTCACTTCTAGATATTTAAATAAATATGTTGCCATGAAGAAAAGTTTTCTTTTTGTGAAAAAAAAAAAAAAAAAATAAGAAAATAGTGTTGTCACCAATTTTTATTGTAATTTTGTATGTAAAATGTTTTTTTATTATTTTTATGTTTTCATGCTTCCATCATCAAACTTATAATTTTATTTCCTACTTTCAGTGCATCTGCATTAAATGGAAATTATAATAAATCAGAACTCCAAAAACATTGTGAGGCACAATCCACAAAATCTACTCCCGGCAAGAAAAGTGCAGTACGACGAACAACAAGTATCAATCAAGCCACATGTAGACATCGCAGTGGGAAAATGTATCAGTGTTCTAAAGCACCTCTTCCTTCTAATCACAGATTAGGGATTACGCATGGCAGTTGTGGTACCAAGAAGTGTAACAGCTCTCCTCCTTCTAGACATCATTCCAAAAATCATTTAGGTAATTTTTTAATCTTTGTAGAAACTTTTTTCATGGATTTTGATGCCATATTTCATGCAAAACACCCTACGCCTCTGTTCTTAACAAAGACTTTCATTAGTATCTAATTGACATTTTTGTAAAAGAATTTAATTTTTTTGAATAGAAACTCTATCTTACGTTCAAAGGTGTAGATGCATTGTTTGCTGCACTACCCTGCATTCTAAATGTTAAAAGCTTATTTTCATCATGCATGTAAATCTGCATGTAAATCTGCTCTAATCATCATTTCTACTCTGTTTATCCACCTATCTCAGTAATATGGAAGACTGAACCTGTGTTTTTAATATAAGTTTCCAGAATAAGCAAATTAATTTTCTGTTATTAAATATTTCAAAACATTAATTTTAATATGTGTGCATTCTACGCTTGAATGTATCAAAAACTTTAGTCATACACCAGAATTCAGGTATTTGTTCGCATCTTAATATTGGAAATACTGGTATTTACAAAATTTTGAAATTTTTCAAAAATTACTGAAAATTGGGGATTTTTTTTTTTTTTCCATTTTTTAAAATTTACTCCAAACTTCTTGACAATGCCTGTAATTATTACTATTGATCATCACAGAGCTATTAAAATGCAATCCTAAAAAAATCTTTTATTTTCTGTCTTTATATTTTAATTTCTTCATTTTAAATAATGCAATGTAGTACACATCTGTATGTTTTTGTTTTGTTCAAAAAAATTCCTGGGCCAAGATGCAGGCCACTAAAGAAGGCGCCTCCGGTGCCATTTCTCACTGGTGTTTCTGACAAAAACTTTGAAGTGCTCTATTTCGTGAACGGTGGAAGATATTTTGTTGGGGTTTGTTTTATTTGATAGATAATTATATTTTGTTTAAAATGAGAGGCTGCATTAAAAATATATGTCCAACATTTTTTACTGCAGCCTTCTGAAAAAAAAATCTTTTTAAATTAATTTTAATTAAAAAAAAGCCAATCCTAAAATTTTTTATTTTGCTACTGTTGGTCAATACCATTAAGTATACATTCTCTGAACGGTTTTTGGAAAAAATTTAAGATTTTTTCATATATTTTACTTGTTTTGTTTATAACAGTCATGTATTGGTCGCATGAAGTCAAAGCTATCTAAATTTAATTTTCTTTGACTTTGCATTTAATTCTTAATAAATATTAGAGCATGAAAAAATCCTATTTTTTTTTTAAATTTTAAATCAGGTTGCCTATAACATTAATAAACATAACTTAAGAGTGTTTCTGACATTCTGAGAAAAATGCAATAGATACAATAATATTTTAAGTGGAAATAAAATTTTTGCATTAAAAATGTGTAATAATGCTAAAAGTTTAGAAAATTAATGATTAATGTAACTAGAGTTCGCCCAGCAGTCGCTTAATTCGTTAAATTTTTCAAGTTCAACCTGTAATGTTTAAACAACTTTTAGACATTTTAATTGTTTGTTTGACAGTAGTTTTTCAATTAGCAATAAACTTCATCAGTGGGACTGATTGACCTTTGAGTTAGTTATTTAATTTAATGCATTTGTAACACATATTATACACAAGTTTTATCTTTCTGCACTTATTCTCCTGTAAAGAAAATATTTAAAAGAAAATTTCATGCCAGCCTATTATTGAATTAATTAGTAACACAAACACTCAATTTCAATTTAATCGAGAGTTCCAAACGCTAATACAGTACAGAACCTCTTATCCCGGAAGCAGAAAGCCGGGAATTTTTAAATAAATTTCCCTCCATTTTTGAAAAGTTTTTTTTTTTTTTTTTTTTTTTTTTTGCCCATTTAGTAAAAATACAATTTTTTAAAAAATGCCTTTATAAATACGCATTTTTCCGTTACAAGTAACATATTCAGTGCTTCTAAGTCGAACAATTTAGTCTAAACACGATGTTTTTTTAGGGGAGTGGGGCGTCAACTTACTTGCAGATGAAAATTAGAAAAAATAATTATTCCAACGATACTTGAGAAAACCTGACCTTTTCTCTATTTTATTTCAATAACTAAACATGAAAGAAATAAGTAATTAGATTCTTATATATTTATTTAATTGTCTCGTCAGTATTCGAAGACGAATTGCAACCAAAGTCGGACTATACGAATGTTCGGAAAATTTCTAATACGACAGATTCGCGAATTTTCCTCAATAGCTGATCGTGTGAAAATTAAATCTCGTTTACTTTTGTTTTATATATTTTTTGATTTATTTAAGAGCTGCAATAAGATAATAAGAATTTAAAATTGATATTAAGGCAGCAAAAATTGCAACTGTGAAAAGGAATTCTTTATTAAAATCCAGTTCGCAAAAGCGAAGTCGTTTTACACAAGTATGAAATTTGTGCGTTTCTGCTTGTGAACATACTTCTTACTTTTCGTTTTCTTCCCTTTTGAAATCATTTATTGCTGTAAAAATGATTGATGATCAGATTTTACGAAATTAATAGTTTGATAAACAAGATGTCCGATTCGGAAATTATCCAAATGGTGCTACTCCCGAAGGATGACAAAGAGCAAGATAACGATGAAGACGAAAATAATGGCATTTTGCTTGCTATGTCTAACGATCGTTGCTTTGAATTAACTATAGAAATTATAGCAGGAATGGGACAAAATTCTTTTATAGACAAAATAACGCACAGAATGGCTGTTCGAAAAATCCAGCAATCGAATTTTTGACCATTTCCCAATAAGCTATTGTTCTGAAACTTTACATATAGCTCAGAACCAGATGACAATGCAATATTATACCACTTTTATCCTGATTTGATTAATTTCTGAAGTATTTCCAATAAAATAAAATTGAATATGGCGATTAGTTCCGAAAATTACGACCAAAACTCAGTAGCGGCGCTGCGATCGTATCTTTTACCTTTTTAGTGCGCAAGGAAAACGTTGTTTTTTATTATTGAATAAAACCTTTTTAACCGTTTACATGCCGAACTATTAACGAATAACCAAATATGCATAAATTTTTGAAATTGATCATGTTTATACTTAATAAATATGGAATAATCAAAAAATTTCAAGAAAATAATTTTTTATTTCCCAGATAGCAATTTTTATTTGCAGCAACCTTGCTTTGCAAAATTGGAAACTTGCAGCAAGTTCATAATGCAAGCCTGAAAGTTCAAAGCAAGACTGTAGCAAGTTTACGCAAGTGCCGAAGTCACCACACTTTGCAGTTGCAGTGAACTTGTCATGCAAGTCACGCCAAGTTCACTGCAAGTTCGAGACAAACTGGTACAAAAGCTAGCTTTGCTATATCAAATTTGCTGCAAACTCTTTGCTAGTTTACTAAGTTTGCTGCAAATTGGTAGCAAACTGGTTGGAACGCAAGCTTTGTAATATCAAATTGACCTTTCTTGTATCAAATTTGCTGCAAATCCCTTGCAAGTTCACTTTTGTCCTATCAAGTTTGATGCAAATTTGTGGTATTTAAGCTAATTTCTCTTAGATGCGCTATGGGCCATTTCACAGTATTTTGTCCAAACGTAGAGTCCGCAACATTACACTTTTTTTGTTATAACTACGTAATTTACAGATTATTTATCACCAAATTTTATTTTCAAATAATGTGTTGAGCACATTATTTGAAAATAAAATGTAGTGATAATTAAACTGGAAATTACATAGTCATAACAAAAAAAAAAGTGTCATGTTGCGGACTCTACAATTTTAGAAAATACTGTGAAATGGCCCCTATCCAAATATATCCACATTTACCACTTTTAAGAAAAAGAAGCAGTTTGCATATGAATGTCTAGATTGTCAAATTCTGTTGTTGTCATTTTTAATCCTTAAGTAAGATTTTTTGCACTATATTAATTAGAAACATACAACTTTGATTCAGGTTTAGTTTATATAGATTAATACACTTTAATTTGCATATAGAGTTGAATTTTCTAGTTATCTTGGGCATATTATATACATTTTTAATGTATGATCATGCATTCAACAAATTTTATATAAATAGGATCATTCAACTAGGTACAAAACATAAATAAAACAGGACTAAAATTGCTTATTATCATACAAGTTATATTTTTACTATTTTTAGAACATTTAATGTTACATGAATAAGAACACTAAATTTATATATACAATACAAAACCAAAATTAAGAAGCAGGAGCACCACTCTTCAAAAATCACAAGACTGAAAATATTTAATGAAGTTGACTACATACCGTGGCATCAATATTATTAGCAATAAATTACCACTATTGCATTCAGAAGATATAAAACTTGTATGTACACACAGTGTATGTATATATATATATATACAGGGTGCGTAGCGGTGCTTACAAGTGCTTATAAGTGCTTACATTTGAAAATAAAATATAAGGGCCCTTATAAGTGCTTACTTTTCCTTAAAATGATTATTTTCTTTAAAAAATTTCGAATGTTTAGTTTCCTTCCTAGCAGAAATCGAACGTTAGTTTACTCATCGGATGCATAAAATGGCATTCCGATCGCTAAACCAGCTGGCCCAGATCGCCATTCATAGTCAAAATGTAAAAACATTTGTCTATGAGTGAAGAAAATATTGCAAATTTGTCGTAAAAAAGCGTTTCAGCGCCGATGCTCCCGAGAATCCGCCATTTTTGGTTCTGTAAATCCGCCATGTTTGGTCGTGTTCCAAAATTCTGCATAGCCTTGGTGCTGACCTTGCCAAATTTGAGGTTCAGTACTGCATACTTGCCAAGTCCACTGTTTTTAACGGGAGACTCCCGTTTTTTTTTGCGTAAGTCTCCCGATCTCCCGTTTAACACAATTTGCTCCCGTTTTTTGTAATTTTCACTTTAAAATAAATCAATGAAGCTTCAATATTTTTTTGCTCAATAGACGGCGCTCGTAATCGTAGTTACTCGCCGAGTAGTTTTCATGTGATTTTCCCGTATTTTGCCGAAATTCCGTATTTTTGGTATTTTTGAAAAGTCAAAATTTCGGTTCCGCAAATGTTCGTAATTTTGGAAATTTTTTTCTTCTTTAAATGAGAAAATCTCTAAGTAGCATGCATAGATACTTACTTTACGAAACTTTTACAAATTAGCAGTAAAACTTCCGCATTTTGTCTTTCATATGCTTTCAAGGGTCATTCCCCGATTTTTTTTGAAATCCGATTGCATCCGCTTAGGTAAAAGTCCCTAGTTCTTGTGTACTATCTCATTCCATCTCTTGGACATCAATAACTTCTGGTTACCATCATTTTTATTATTTTTTACGATTTAGCCTTTGTAGTAGAGGATTTGCACTTCTCATTTTGCCACACCTACTCGAAATTTCAGTGAAAAATTTTAGCCTTTTTAAAAAATTTTAGTGATTCTATTAGTTAGTTATAACTATTAATATTGCATCCTTATTAATAATCTTGTTTTAAAAATATTTTTTGCATAGAAATAAATTTGTTTTTTTTTTATTCAACTTAGGGTTTGGGTTTTTCCTTTTTTTGGAGTCATTATGTATTGTTACAAATAGATAAAGAACATTTCTTCCTATTTTTATTCAATATATAACTAAAAAATGTCTAAATTAAAAAAAAATTGGACAATTTATTTGTTAAGTGCACACCAGACGTGGTCGTGATATTTTGTTTGAATTGTTGTGGTGTAGATGTAAGCTAGTAAGTATTTGTGAGAACTGGCTTTTTATAATCTAACTAAACGTAATTCTTGGGATTTTGTGCATTCCGCACAGTAATGCATTTTCTGCAAAGTGAAACTAAGTTTCGTCCAATGCTGTCAAATGAAAATCTAGAGAACATCCTATTGCTCATAAAAAATAGTTTTGCTGGAAAATGTTTCGATCAAACATTTGATGATAAAATTTTATCAAATACTGCTGTAATGAACATTAAATGTTTTTTTTTTTATTTGCATGTCAGTTTAATTGTTCATTTTGTGTGAGGGGGGGGGGGGTATTATTGAAAAAATCTTCTGTTTTTTTCCACCTCCGAAGTTGGCAAGTATGGTACTGTACATGATATTGCAGTGGTGCAACAAGGGGGGAGGGGTCATAGTAGGCCGTATCCCCTCTCCCCCCCTGAGTGATTTGAATTTTTTTTTTTTGTAATAATTTTTATCAACAAAAGGCAATGCATCTTGAGAAAATAAAGTTACATTTTTATCAATAAATCACTAAATATTGAGGGCAGGGGGATCTAAATTAAAAAAAAAAAAAAAAAAAACTTAAGATTTCAAAAATTTTCAGCAGTGCCATGTTATGTTACTCAGAAAATTACATTATCCCCCCCCCCCCCCGAAAAAAAGAACTGCACAAAGCTCAGGTGAAAAAAAAACTGCCCCCCAATAAAGAATGCATGTATACATACCTGCCAACTCTATTAGTTTTTCCAGGGGACTCCTGGATTTCCCCCTATTCTACTGGTCTTTAAAATCTCCTGGTTTTCATAAATTTTGGTGTTAATCCCGTATAAATAGTGAATTTTATGGAAAAAAATAACTTCAGCAACATTATTATCCTATTTAATTTCTTTGGCAAATGGATTTATACAAGAAACTTATATAAAATCAATTATAACTTTAGAGGATTGAATATTTTGTTAGTTATGCTGGGAAACATATATAAGAAACTTGTGGTTGGTTGTAATTTAAGTGATCGTTAAAACTTCTCATTCCCCCCCCCCCCCCCCCCCAAAAAAAAACTGAAAAATGCATGCAAAATTGCGGTGTATCGCAATCTACTGGATTTTTTCCTCGAAATGTTGGCAGGTATGTATATATATATATTCACTATATTATTTAAAAAACTTATTTGTTTTCCTTATGTAGTGCAAAGCCTCCCTTCTCATTTTTGTTAGCTATTTCTGTTAGAAGTATATAATTTTGTCAAGTCGTGTTTTTCCTCTTAATTATGCAAGTAATAATGTATATGTGTACTTAAACATGTGCTTATTGTTTTCGGAAAATGTGCTTACAAAGTGCTTACTTTTTGAACTAAAATGTGGCTACTCGCCCTGTATATATATTTACAAAGATTGGAAGAGAATGAAATTTGCAAAATATATTTAAATGACCAAACAAGACTTGGTTCATATATTCCAAATAATAAAAAAAAAAAACCTGTTTATGAATGAATAAATAAGAACAATATAGCAATACTAAGACATACAGCAGTGCAACTACTGCAATCTCGCATTAAAAAATGTATATTTAAGCAAATCCATTTTTATCTCCGAAACATCTTTGTTCTAATTGGATTAGAATCTTTGTTCTAACTGGTATTTATATACTTTACAGATTGATTTTTATTTATTTATGACCTTAAAAAAATGCACTAAACAGAAATTATAATTTAAAAATAAAAAGAGATGGCTTAACTTGCATCACTATTTTTAAAGCTAAATTCAAATTCCTTATTCATTACTAATAAATATCTAATCACTAAGCCAATTTTTTTATAAAAAATTTCCTTTTCTATAGTTTTTTTCAATTTTTATTTTAAAATTTTATTTCATATGTGTTTCACCTAAAAAATAAAATGAAAGAACAAGTAAGTAAATGCTTGTTACTTTAAGATTGGTACCTTTTCTTTACCAAGAAAAGAGAAATTATGAATTTTTAATTATTAAATTAAGTTCACAAGCAATAAATAAAGAAAGAAAGAAAAATGTAAACTATTAAAATAAAAATTTAAATAAGCCATTCTAAACTATCTTATATTAAAATAACTTCCAAAATAATTGAATCATGCAAAAATTTTGAAATCTCCGTCACACAAGAAGTCTCTTTCCATCCTACAACAGAAAAAAAAAATGCTTTTATTAATATTATAAGTTACCAAAAAATTAAAATATAGATCAAATGTATTTGAGATAATCAAGGGTGTAGGTGAGGTTGGTATGCAGCTGTCACTTTCACAACATTAATTAGTTCTTGACAAGTTTTTGAACATTTGGTTGTAGCTGTGACAAAGCATATCTCAGGTTATTACCACATCCACCTTTGCTGAATATTTGGTCATGTATGCCAGTGATTCCCAACCTTTTTTTTTTTTTTTTTGTCAGGGCACACTATGGACGTTTCCAAAATTTGACAGCACACAAAGAAAAAAATAAGTTAAAAAGTTGTTTACTTACCTATAAAACACTGTAAAATAATTTATTAATTTAAATTAAAAAACATGGTATTTAACTATACAAACAAGTTTTCTTCTATAGTGTACTCTTCTTTTATTTAAACAAACTATACTTGTAATAAGAAGCATTATAATTTTTATTACGTACATTTCTAAAATTTGACGGCACACTAAAGTGCCATGACACAGTGGTTGAGAATCACTGATGTATGGTATTGCTGAAATTCTGTATTCATAGATATGTGTATGAAAACTGCACTAAGAACACCAAAACTTCTAAAGAAACTTGTCTGCAAAAAAGGAATCATTTACAATAGTAGTAGATAGTTGAGTGTACAAATAGGTGCTGTATTGTTAAAAAAACATTATAGTTTATATTGTAAGCACAAAATCGAGGAAACTGCAGTTACTTTTACACTCTTGAAATTCTTCTACACCTTCCCAAGGGGTATGCCCTCATGTTGAGAACTGTTGTTATACGGCAATTCATTCACATGAAAACACCAGCTGGATAATGCTAATTTTTTAAGAAATCAATAAAAGAAACAAATCAATTTTTCCCCGCAATAAGCCATAGACAGCAAACTCAGACTTAAGGATTTCATTAACTATCACTATAAAAATATAATAAACTATGAGAAATGTTACAGAAGCTTGTAAGTTTAACAAGGGCTTGAAATAGAAAAATTAATCAGCCAGAACCTCTTTAGAAGGTCAGTTGAAAAATTGTTTTTTCAAAAGAAAAAAAAAAGTTGAATTCTAACCATATAAAAATAATTTTTAAAAAAGAAAAAATTACACTTAATGTAAGTTACAGTTAAGTTCTATATTTTTGTACATAGAATATACATATTCATACGTGTTTGCTTACAGTGGCAAGGTAAATTATTCACAATATCTTGAGAACTTTCAAGGTTCAATTAAACAGAATATTAGAGTTTTTTGCTGCATTAGTACATTTTTAAGCTCAAAGTTCTTACAGATCTTATTATTTATTAAAGTTTTCTTCTAGGAAAAATTGTTCTCTGTACATGACCTTAAAAAGGCAACTTAAATTAAACAAGTTTCTCAAGACAATTATTAATAATATACAAGTCAATGAGGATGAATAAATTTCAATAAGAAAATGCAAATATAAATTATGCTGCAAGAGAAACATATTTTAAAAAATGCATCAAATTGGTTCAGAGGTACTCAAAAATAGAAGAGGGGAAAACAAAGTAACATGCAAGATGAAGACCCTCTCTTCTATGAATCCCTTAATCTTTTTAGACAGTTAAATAATATGCCAGACAAAATTCTTCAGGTTCTTCCTTGAATGAAGCGAGAAATTACACATCATTTACACTGCATTCCAACAGTTAAACCTGTCCATATTCCTATATTTATTTCATTTTTTTAAAAATGTTTTTACAAGGAAAAGCATACTTACAAAAAATCAATTTTGAAAGCTTCTGTCGCAAGGAAGGACTTTTTCAGTCTTTTTTTGTTGGGCTCTTGCCACTTCAGGTGTAAAGCTCAGATAATCAAGGTCATCCCTTCAGCATTTCATTTGCCTCCATCTTGACAAGAAAACTTTAATAAAGCTAAAAAAAAAAAAAAAAAATTCAGTGTACCCCTTAACATCAATTATATTAAAAAATGGATTATTAAAACATAATGTTTTAACTGTTTTTATTTAAAATTGAGCTTTTATTTATATTTGAGACTTTTATAGCTATCAATTTTAAAATAAAATTCATTAAATTATTAAAATTAACGGTTCAGGTAGTGGATAGTTGTAAATCTGGAAGGTGTTGCTGGTGAACTATATGGTTGCTAAAGCTTTTGATTCAGTTCCTTGGCAAGAAATCTACCCTCTCTCGGAGACAACTTTATCAACTGATAATTAAAATGGTTGATTAATTTTTTTTTTTCCAAATTCATAGCTCAATCCACAGGTGATATTAAATGTTTCAGTCGCACAGTTAAATACACATAGCAGAAATGATAACCTGATCAGATAAAAAAGAAAATTTTTTTTTTACATTCATACAGCTCTTTCGCCATCACATAATAACTCTATTTTGCTTATTTTTTTTAACAATCAGGTCAGAATTTTTAAAAAGCATAATTAATTTTTCTTCTTCATCACAAATTGCACTTGTGTTTTCATGTAACTATAAAAACAATAACAATGTGAATCAAAGTGGTGAAAGTAAGGAATATCTTTATTAATAAGAATTTAAAAACCGATTCACTTTTAGATATATCTATAATAACAATGAAAAAACAGATGAAGATATTTTATATTGATTAAGTATAGAATCCAGTTTGGTTTTGGGATATACTGAACAACTTTTCCTTAAAGAAAGGTCTCTGTAAATTTATTTAACTAAAAACAAAATAGTTAATAGAGAAATTAAAATCTGCCTTAATATGTGACGAAGGGGGGAGGGGGGGTCAAATATATGGGAAAAAACGTGACATCATTAATGAACAGCCCCCAAAATTAATGGGAATATCAATAGATAAAATTCAAGAAGTCCTAATAGCAACAAACAAAATTTAATAATAATGATAGGAATCTTATTTCTTGAAACATTAAACAGAAATCCCTAAATTAAATACCCTAAAAACTAAATACATATCAATAGATAATATTCAAGAAAGTACCACAGCAACAAAATTAAATATGATACTAAATATCAGATAAATGATAACGAATTTTTAAAAAAAAACCCTAATTAAATTATAAAGCAAAATTAAAGATTTTTCTTGGAATCTTAAAAATTAAAATTGCATCTTAGTACGAGAAAAAGGAAATCTAAAAACATCAAATTAAAAAGAAGTAATTTTAACACTCAAATTAAATACATATCAATATATAAAAATAAAATTCAAGAATTGCAACAAACAATGCATCTAAATTTCACAAAAATGATACAATAGCAAAAATTAAAAAGCGAATTTAAAAAGAAAAAACAAATACAGAGTCAATCGATCCAGTTTCAAAATTAATTTAATAAACGAAATTAATATTCAAGAAAAAAATTTAAAAAAAAAAGAAAAATTAACAAACAGAAAATAAAAAATGCAACCTCTATAATTATCTGAATATTTTACAAAACAAAGAAATTCAATCTCGAAAAAATGGAAGTTTTTATTAAATAAATGCAACAGACAAAATTTGAAAACTAAAAAATAACGATACAAAGAGAAAATTAAAAATGCATCTATAAATACGAGGTAATGAAATCAAAAATCATCAGAATATTTTTTTAAATAAAAAATTCGTGTTTGAGGAAAAATCGAACATCTACTAGTGAAATAACACGATAGTAAATTACCTAAATGAATAAATAGCTATATCACTAATAATACAGTACATACTAGTCAACCCTTAAATCTTTCACGGCCAGCATTTTAGAAGTACAAAAATGAATCGTTCTTAAAATATTACATGCTAAAATTAAATCTCAACAAATTAAGTACCCAACAAATAAGAAAACATACTCACATTCTTATCCGATCAGGAAATAAAACTCCGAAGAAGAATTGTTTAGATGCACGATCACGCCGATTTCTTTCTTTTTCGCACATGGTTGTGGGTGGTGGGTGTTGCCAGATGCAACATTCGCATTCTTTACCGCCAAACTTCCACTCATATTTGAATGACAGGCTTGCCACACTTTTGCAGCAAAATTGTGTTGCAAGGAAGTGATTGCTCAAATTGTCAACCTTGCAACAGTTTTGCTACACATTTGTTGCGTCTAATTTGTCGTAACAAAAGCATATCATGAAAAAATCAAACTTGTTGCAAGTAAGCATGCTATCTGGGTTGGTTTTTTAGTGTGTTCCATTTTTGGAACATTGGCATTTTGGATGCATATTTTTTCCAAAATTCGAGTTGTTTATACTAAATGACTTTTTGAGCATTTTTTGCTCTTAGTATATTTTATTTCAGAAAATTATTTATTTTAATTGATATTTTGGCACATACCTGCATAACAGAATCCACCAACATACGTTTTCAATTATCTGAAAATTCAATGTCCATGATAAGAAATAAAGCATTGTTGGTGAATTCATTTTTCACACTTTTTTTTTTTTACAAACTACACATCGTCCTTGAGTAGTTGGTACCATATATCTTTTTTTAATTTACTGTTAAGCCATCTTTATTTAATTTACTGTTGTCGCATAAATAAAAATTATTTTTTATTTTTCGAAATCTATTTCGTGGCGTAACTGTTGGCACACTTGGTATTGATGTGTCTTCTGCACTGCTCCAATACATGTCTTCAGACGGAACAGAATGATAGCCACTCAAATGGAGCAATCCGAAAAACTGTAGTATGTCATTACTGTCAACATCAAGTGTTTCTCCTTTTTGTAATGCATATAAGTTAGTCATATGCGTCATTCAAGTGTTCTATGAACTCCAAAGGCAAAATTTTAATTCGTGAAAAATTCATGTTTGGAAATGTATGCCGGAGAGTTTCAATATCTTCAGTTTTGATTTGTTCATTAAAAGTAGATTCTTTCCGCTACGTGACATTTGCTTTCGTTTTCTTTTTACTTTCATTTCCTAATGCGCATAACTCCCTTTTTTCCCCCGATTTTGTTGGAAAAATTTCACCAGAGTTGTTTGAAAGAATGTCTACGATTCCACACACGTCAGTTGGCATAATTGGTTCTAAATCATGTTCTATGATGTCTTCTTCTTCAGGTATATTACCGAGTTCATCAGGAGGTACCTCGCATATATCTGTATCAGATAGATCCGAATCTGATAAGGTTTCTAAATACGCCACAGCTTGTTCAACAGTCAGGAATCTTTTTGACATTTTTTTAGCATTTGCTTGCGCTTGGTAAGCGCCTAACGAAATTGAGAAAAATAAATGCTAGTAACAGCTCAGAAAACGCAAACAATCTGAAAGTCCACTTGAAAACGGCTTTTTCAGATTCCTTATTCATTTAGTATCACGTGACTTTGTAACTGTCATTCAGTACCATTTAGCTAAATAAACTAGGGGTATTTAGGTAGGTATAACTTACTTTAAACTTAGTTAATTTAATCAATGGTCAGAGGACAGGTGCACAGCAAATTCCTCCCGTCCCGAGGTTGGGCTCCCGCCCCCCCTTTTTTTTTTATTATTTTTTTAACCATAACTCAGAACCCTTTCAAAGTATAAACTTAAACACCTGTTTTTAAAACATCTGCATGAATACATTGTAAAGAGAAAGATAAGAAAATGAAAGAATGCGAAATTCCCCCTGTAAAACCGAGTGACACTTTTCCGGGAAGTCCGACTCCTTGAACCGCCATTGTTCCAAAATTGGAACAATCTTTTTTGAACATGCGTAGCTTTTTGAAATATCATCCAAGTTATTTGCTAATGTTTTAGCATCATACATTGAAGTATTCTGTAGATGTAAAATGAATATTTTATAATTTTGTGAAAAAGCCGATTTTTGGTAAATTTGCGTGTAAAAAGCGACAAAACTCTAAAAAATTTGTAAATTTCGAAAAATCATTAAAAAAAAAAACTTAAATAGATAAAGATTCAAATTAAAATTCAAAAAATAGTTCAAAACATGCTTTACAAGCTTAGAAAAAGTGTACGTAATCGAAACATTATCTTTAGGGAAACTGTTTACTCGAATATCATGTTCCATTTTTGTAACATTGGCAGGTAAACAGTTAATTATTTATCTTTTAAATATAGTTATTTTCTTTTTATATTTCTTAATTTAAAAGTATTTCTTTACTATGTTCTACTTATTTTGAAGTATTATTACCATTTGTTATTGTACAGTTTTCGTACGGTCCTTAAAGGTCCTTAGAAAGTCCTTAATGTTCATTTTCATTTTTAAGGCCTTAAAAAGTCCTTATTTTTTATTCCAGGTGCTTATTTTATTTTATTTTATTTTTTTTTTTTGTTAAACTAAGAAGGTACCCATGCGCTCTATTTGTTTTGCTATGCTTTGTAATCTTCACAAGAATTATACTTCTTTCATTTCAACTGCTTAATCGAACCTCAAATTTGGTTTGCTCGGATCCGTTACAATCGCGGCTTTCGGACAGACCCAAAACGGCGGATAGACAGAACCAAAAATGGCGGACTTACATAAACATCATCGCATTTTTACTACAAATTTCAGTGCTTTCTCAACTGGTAAAGAAATAAAAAACTCATGTTTTTTTTTTTTTTTTGAAAAGTTATAAGTAAATTGATGTTATATATTTTGACAAAAAGAAAAGGTTCATGGATTTTGATAAAATGCTTCAAACTACAACACCCAATTCAGTTAAAATTAACTTGTACCCACCCACATGGCAGCTCCCAATTTTCTATTTCCTGCAATTGTATGAAAAAGAAAATCGAGCTACATCTAAAAAAAAATTTAAATATTAGTAAGAGAAGTCAAATCAAAACACAAGCATTTGTACAAAATATTTATGACCACAGAAAAATAAATCACACAAGTTCCCTCATTTTGTTTTTTAAAGAGAAAAGAAAAAGAAATAAAATTTGAAAAACGGACTTTTAAGGACTCGAGGGGAAAATTTTTTATGAATAAACAAAAATCGGGAATGTTCGAAAAAGAGCCGGATTTCGGGATTTCAAATTTGGGATTCGATACTATTTATTAAATTTAGTTTCAAAGTAAATAATTTTTTTTGCATGAAAATTGTTACAAAATCATCTACATTCTAAACAATTATCAATAAAGCAAGTGGGAGCAGCTCTTAACAAGTAATCAGTAAATAAATATTGCTTTTAAAACTTTTTTTTAATTTAAGGGGCTGGGGGGTTAACACTTCAACGATGCATATTGTTGACATCTAGCTCAATAAAAGAGATACATTTAACTAATATGTAGGCAAAAAAAAAAAAAAAAATTTCAGCTTTTTTTTGCGTTTGACCAATCGCATGTATGATTATCGCTTCTTTATACTGTTAAAGGTAAAAGAATGATTTATTTTTATTATCATTTTTCTTACATCTTACACTAAGATAAGCGGCGAGTTGCCAACTCTCCCGATCGCTTTTTAGCTGATCTTTCGCTAAACAGTTTGTTCTCCCTTTTTTTTTTTTTTTTAAATCAAATTTAAAAAAATTATTTGTTTTAAATTAATGTTTTAATATATTTTAAATTTTTACCAAGCAATTTGGCTTCGCGATCGTTCGCTGTGGGGTTTTGTTGTGTGGGAGATGATGGATATTTGCTGTGTTAATCAAAATTTGTATCTCGTGAAATTTCTTAATTTGCAGTAAATTGAAGGAATCTTCGACCTCTTCTTCAACCTATACACCGTAGTTGACAAATGCTCCGTTTTCCCCTAGTTTTTCTGTTTTTTTTTTTTTTTTTTGTGAACTTCGAAAATTTGATTTTTTTGCAAAAAGATCCGTTTTTTCAAGCTGATCTACAAGTATTTTTATCTAAAGGGAGTGTACTACAAAACAAGAAAATTTTTGAAGAAACTTTTTAAAAATACATGAATTTTCATAACTTATAACACAAAAATGTAAAAGCCTATTTTTCGGAAACTTGCTAACATCTAGCACTTGCTTCGCCGAAAATTGCACGCAACTTTTGAGACTTCTATCTTTTTGCATCTTGTAAATACAGTGAAACCTCGAAAACTCGACACCCCAAGGGGGCTCGAAAACATGTCGAGATAAGCGGGTGTCAAGTTACCGAGGTTCCTTAATTTCAATTGCTAATATTGGTCTGTATTATTATTTACTTACCATTCAAGTTATAAAAGCCAATTGTATTGAATGAAATTATCCCCATTTATTATTTATTATTATTTTTAAAAGTTATACTTTACGAAGAAATAAATATATAAACATAGTACATCAAACAGGATACCTCAGGAGAAAAAATCCATAATTTTTGCTTGTTTTTCCCTCTGAATAGAAAACAAATTCTTCAACGCTATTAAGCTTGCTAATTTGCAATTCACTTTTTTTCTTGTTCCGTAGAAAGCATCTACAGCTTTCAATGCCTTGCACCCTAGACGGAGGTGCAATTTACTCATCTTTGTCCGCACTGTTTACAACTTTTAAGATATCCCTTATCTTCTAGAGGTCCTGAAGTGATCAGTTCAGACTCAATATTCACGTATTTCTCACAACTGGTGAGGTTCCAGAGGGTACAAGGGGAATAGGGGAATCTTCCAGGAATACTTTCCAGAAAAGACTTGATTTACTGACGAAGAAACATCACTGTATAATTCTTAGAATTGTACACCGTGAAAAAATACCGGAAGAAAAAGTTAAAAAGAATACAAAATGGAGGTCGACTTACAGGGGTTCCTGGAAATTGTGTGTCAAGTTAGAGAGTTTTTGGCCCATTGAAATTAGCATCATTTAACTTGTATTTTATAGCACTAACCATTTTTGATAATTTTTCACTTTGCTTATATATGATTAGGGGAAAAAATGTCGACTTACCGAGGTAGTCGACTTATCCACGTGTCGAGCTATTGAGGTTCCACTGTATATCAATTATTTAAAAAGTTGACAGTTGTTTTAGTATATGCAGCCTGTAGTCTGCTTGTTTTATTTTCTATTTAAAAATATTGTTCAGTCTTTTGAAACTTTATTTTAGTTAAATTTTGGTAGTTACTATTAGAGGGTAATGTTCAAAGTTTTAAGCGAATAAGCTCCATTTTTTTATTTGTATATTGTTTCCAGAATGAAATATTTTTCTCAAGTTGAAAAAGTTTTTTCAGAATTTTTGTAAGCTTTTCTAAATAATTTTAAAAAATTATTTATGTCAGAGATAAAAATTTAAGTAAGCCTAAATTGAGATGCTGGCAACATAAGTTAAGCAAAATGAAAAAAAATCTAAATTAAACACAAATTCTCAAGACAAAGTGCAGCGTTTTCTTTAACAACTTTTTTTATTTAAATTGTTTTTCATTTAACTCGTATTTTATAGCATTAACCATTTTTGATAATTTTTCACTTGCTTATATATGATTAATACTTGTGCTCTGTGCTTCTTATTACTAGCGCCAATAATTATTTAACTCCCTGACTGTATTGGACATTAGGAAAGCAACAATACAAAGAGAGCTCCATAAAAGTGTTTGTGTTGTGTTCCTAATAAAAATGCGATGTTAAATCAATTTCCTCTTTCAATAATGCTTCCTTTTGAAATAAACATAAGTTTGTATATTGCGAAAAATTTGTGAGGTCCTTGAACTTTTTTGTAGGTCCTTAAAAAGTCCTTAGAAAGTCCTTATTTTTGGTTTTGCCAAAGCTTACGGACCCTGTTGTAATTTGGGTTCAATAAACCTCTGAATATCGACATTTTTTAAGCGATCCAAAAAACCGGGAAACTCAGTTATCCGGGATAGCGGTGATCCCGAGCATGCCGATAAGATGTTTTGTACTGTACAAATCAACAAACTTACTGATGGGCCATTCATAAAAGACCCAAAGTTTTGCTATGAAAAAGGAACTATTTTCAATGGCAAAATATTAATCTTTAGAAACAACAGAAATTTATTTAAGTAAAAGCAAAATTAAAATAAACTGATCAAAACAACCTAAAGCCATACTGAAAAGTATGAGTTGACTAGAATTTTCTAATATGGTATGCTAAACCAGTGGCCATTATTACTAAGTTAGCTCCGCTCCCAAACTGTCTCGTGATGAAAAACCTATTAGAAGGGGTTCTGATCCATCATTCATGAGATTAATATATGACTATGTTATAAACAAAACTGGTAAAATATATGGCAAAATCTTAAATTTTTTTCTAAAAACTATTAAATGCAAAAGTGGAAGTTCTCCTTATCAGGGAATGTAGTACTCGATGGTATTGACCAATAGTAAAAAGAAAAAAAAAATTGAGATTGGCTTTTTTGAAAAAGTATATATATATATATATATATATATACTAGCAGTATTACCCGGCGTTGCCCGGGCTGATCTGTGTTGAAAAGTAGAAATACAGATGAACGTAAATGATTTCATAACGGAAATGAAGTATAATTGAAGATATTTTGCTTGTTCATTTAACGTTGGTTGCAGTGAACCTAATCTGTGATAAATCTGACCTTGAACTTTAAAAGCAGGCATAAAACCTCGTTCAGCAATTATGTTTGCTCCGAAAGAGGTCATTGCAAATGCAGACTTGTAAGCTTGTATATTTTGTAGGAAATGTTTTGAATCAGATTTACTGTCTGTGAGTAATGTCATCAAAGGCTCGAGAGGTTCTCGAATTGAAGGCAATACAACTTTTCCATTACTACAACACATTCCTTGTGATTCTCTAGGCCACTTTTTAGCACCACAACTCACAAATTTTTGACATTGATCCAATGCTTACCTGATTCTGAGATGCATATTCAAATTCTGGATTGTAGTTAAAAGCACATAAACTCCTCTGGTTAGTAGTCATGGCACGTGATCTCCCAGCAGTGTGTCTTAAGGCATCTTCTTGAAGCCTTCGATTACGTTCTTCTGTTTGCAATGATTTTCGTACAGCGTGTCTTACATCACCTTCTTGAAGCCTTCTGCAACGTTCTTCTTCTGTTTGCAATGATCTTCGTACAGCGTGTCTTACAGCATCCTCTTGAAGCCTTCGATTGCGTTCTTCTTCTGTTTCCGATGATCTACCAGCAGCGTGTCTTACAGCCTCTTCTTGAAGATTTCGGTTACGTTCTTCTTCTGTTTGCAATGATCTTCGTACAGCGTGTCTTACAGCATCCTCTTGAAGCCTTTGATTGCGTTCTTCTTCTGTTTCGCGTGTTCTTTGTGTCTTCATTCGTTTTGCATCCGAAGATTTGCCAAACGAAGTACGTTTTTTCGGTGGCATAAATGACTTATTTAAAGTGTTTTTTTTTTTTTTTTTGTACAACTTTAATCACACAACACAGCGAAGGTACATATTCAACGAAAAATGTACGAAAAGAATAATCAAAATTCAACCAAAACGATACCTATTACTTATATTCACAACAGACAAAGTACATTTGTGAAAGATACGGATATGAATAAGAACGTAAACAAAATTTCAATAACAACCGTATGTTGCCAATTTGTAAATAGCAAGTTTGAAAAACATATGAACGAATCACAAAACCAAGGCTGAACTTGATCCAGTGTACAGCCTGGTTACGATCAAGTTCAGCCAGGACAAAACATATGAACGAATCAAAAGACATCGCCAAAGTTGAGGAAACTGCTAATTGTTATTTTTGGGTCAAGGTAAGCCTTAAGAAATCGCACTAAAAAGCTTATAACTGGAGTTCTTATTGACTTAGAAACTTAGAACAAATACCATCTTGTGCAGAAAAATCAGTGCGTTCAATCGATATATTACATCAATATGTGTAACGTGTATTTCACCCACATATTGGGGAATTTAAGTAAAATTGGAATAAAAAAAGAACTACCTGTAGGATTTTTTCTAATGGGTCTATAAACCTTCCTCTTGAACCACTCTGTCTATTGATGAAAACCGCGTTAAAATCCTGTGTAGTTTTAAAGATATAAGCGTACATAATTTATAAGATCTAAACGCAGAAAAATCATTGAAAAATTTAAAAAATTAATTTTAAAAGTTCTAATTGAGTCACAACTTTCATTTTTGCAGCAATGTGTTTCTCGGGTCGTAAACATTAACCGTGCCGAATGTGGTCCCGATCGGTAAAACGGCCTAGGATTCTATAGCGAACAGACAGATCGACAGACACTGCTCTTTTATATATATATATAGATATATACTCGTGCAAAAGATTTTTTTTTTTTTTTAATTTCAGAATGCTGCTGCAAAAAAGGTTGAGCAGATATTTTGAAATGTAGCCTTTCATTTTAAACATAACATAATTGTTTTCCCAGCTTAAGGGATCGACTTTTGTCAGGAACGGGGTGGCTTCAACTTCTTGAATCAAACATAACGCAGTTTCAAATTAAGATCTTTATTTTTTGCACGTCAGTGCGGTGAAAGTCGAAGCATACAAATGAATGAATTGAATTGAAATTGGAATTGAACCGCACCTGGCGGCGAGCTATATATAACTGAAAAAACGCACATGCGCAAATAAAATTATGCAAAATGATGGGCGAATCCAAACATACTCCCGCCCAAAATTAATTTACACTTTAATTAATTTTGAAATGCTTCGTTTGAACAGTCCTTTTGCAGTTCGGATGGTGACCACTCGCACTCCCCCGTCTTCACCGGGATGAACTCTTTCAATTCGGCCCAACGGCCACGTGGAAGGTTAGATTCTTTCAAGATGACGAGGTCCCCAACCTTCATGTTTTGATGAGGTACTCTCCACTTAACTCTTTGTTGGAGAGAATGCAGATATTCTCCATGCCGGCGCTTCCAGAAGCTGTTTCGGATGTTTTGAACAAGCTGCCAGCGAGTTCTAGGAGGAATGTCACTTGTTGAATCAGCTGGAAGAAATGTCAATTTCTCTCCTATTAAAAAATGAGAAGGAGTTAATGCAAATAAAGATTCTATTCCATTATCGGGTGATACCAAGGGTCTTGAGTTGAGTCGCTTCAATTTGGCACAACAGTGTGCTCAACTCTTCAAAAGTGAGGCGTTTGTCGCCAATGGATCGTTTTATGTGAAATTTCACAGATTTGACCCCCGCTTCCCAGATTCCTCCGAAGTGGGGAGAAGACGGGGGGAATAAAATGCCAAGTAATTTCTGAGGTGTCAAAGAAGTTTACTATTGTGGGTTTGTCGTTGATTGTTTTGATAAAGTTTTGAACTTCATTAATTTTACGGCGTGCCCCTACGAAGTTTGTAGCATTGTCACTATATATGTGTGATGGGCAACCACGCCTAGCAATCAGTCTTTTAAGAGCTGAAATAAAAGAATCGGCTGTAAGATCCCCTACTAATTCAAGATGTAATGCCTTTGTGGATAGACATACAAATAATGCTACGTAAAATTTGGTCGACTTCTGCCCTCGACCCTTACCAATCTTTACGTCTATGGATCCAGTGAAATCACAACCAACGTTGGTGAAAGCTCGACTGATCTTAACTCTTTGTGCCCCGGGGTCAGCCATTTTTTATGTGCTTGGAATCCCAGCCCAATAGCACAGTTTCAAGTTCTATGCTTTTCCCCTGTCCCTTTGTAATTTCTTTCAGCACCTGCTGAGTTGCTAATCCTCGTAGTAACGCGAAAGCGATTCCCTGCTCTTTTCTTCTGCCCTTCAACTGGTGACAGCTAGCCAACCCTTAGCACGTGGTGTATGTTCCTGCAGCATTTACGCTAAAATCTGGAGTCTGAAACACTTCATTGAACATTATAATCACTGGCGTAGATAAGGGGGTGGTTTTGGGGATAAAACCCCCCCTGAAATGGTAAAGATTGTCTAGAATTTGACCAATTTTTCTTGGAAAACAATGAAATTGGCCGACTTTTCCCGAAGAAACCCCCCCTGAAATCCGGGTCTAGCTACGCCACTGATTATAATTACAGATGTTTATATAAGCACATACGCGTTAATGGTTTTTTTAGTACATATTTAGTATTACATTTTAAATATATATGAATATTTATAAAATATTATTAATAATTATTATTATTTTGTATTTTAGACATATCAACTCAAATTTAGAAAATGTATTTACACTCCTACGTTCTTTTTGAGAAAGCTTGAAAGAAATCCTAAATTACTAGAAGTTTGTTTAGAATAAGTTACCCAACTTGCTTTTTTATGCGTCAAATTGATTTTGCTGAGTAAGTAACAAGGCAAATGTGCTCTAAATTATTTCAAATCATCGGTATACGAACGGTTAAACGAATATTTTAAAGTTTAACATTTTTTTTTTTTTGTAGCGAAGCAGAGTTTTTATGAAAAATAATATCAGTCAAATTATCATTAATTGATTTAAGAACAGCCCTAAAGTGAGAGAATTAAAAAAAAAAACAATGAAACACAACCATCTTACGTTATAAGTGCTGCATGACAAAGTTAGTTAATATCAAATCCGCCTATTAATGAGTAAAATGTCCTGAAATATAAGCATCCTGTCAAATATATTTGAACAATATTTTTCTTTTTTTGCTAATCGTATAATGCCCTCAAAGATTGAATGGGGTGCACATGCTGTCTAAAAAGGCTCAGATTTTTGTCATCTAGCAAAGCAAAGTGTTTCAGCTATTTTTTTCTTTCTAATTTTAATATTTTTTAATCGATTTTTTATTATTGGATATTCATTTGTTGGCAGTTGTTTCACTGAAGGTTACACCTACTTTCAGGCTTTTGGCTTTATTTCTACTATACTTTTTAGTTCTTAAAACTTTTTCATGCATCTTTACGTCTTATTTAAATTTCAGTACTTATCATTCCTTTCTAAAGGAAGGAAATTTATTAATAAAAGTAACCAGAAAAAGACCTCAAAGGATGTGGGTGTAAATACACATGTACATGCGTGTATATATATATGTAGCACTCCCATTCTCTTACAATAATTGGTCCGAGAAGCAGCAAGTGAATTTTAACCATTTAATCAAGAAACGAACATATTTTACAGCTATGTACAAAAAAATAATTTTAACATCGAGAGAGCACTGCTTGGCCATTCTCTCCGAAGAACAACTAACTCAATTCAGCTCAAGTCAACTGGAACACAACTTGTAACGCCTTTTATGCAAGCTCTGTTGCCAATCGGAATGCTATTTCAGTTCAGTAACGATTGTAGTTCAGTTCCATATGTAAATCAGTTTAACTGTTCACCAACGGCTGTGTAGATCCCATAGTTCGGCCATCCGACAAAGGAGCTGTCCTCAGATCCTGAAACACATAAAAAAAAAAAACAAGCAAAAAAAAACGAATAACACGCAAATGTGCATCTTTTCCATAAGTTCAAATCACTGTGATTCTGTCCATTTCTTCATATATTCGGCACAGGTTGTAGTACATTGTGGTCCATCGTGATAACCTTCGTTAACTACATCAAAAGTGTCTCCTCCTTTTAACTTTGTAATCTTGTATGGTCCAAAAAATTTAGCTTTTAATTTTAAGTTCGGACCAAATTGGGTTCTCTTTATTGCAACCAAGTCTCCAACCTTGTGAGGCCTAGCTGCCCTCCGCCGCAGATTATACACTTTTTTATTTTCTTGTTGAATTTTGAGAATTTGCGCTTTCGCATGTTTCCTCAAATTGTCTCGCTGAGCCTCAAACTGATTTTTAAATTCGCGTTCAATCGTTTCTTTTAATTTGTCAGTACCTTTGAGGTTCGTTTTGATCCCAAATAACAGTTCGAATGGGGTGATATCTATGCTGCGGTGGTAAGTGGAGTTCAAGGTTAGTTGTAACTCTTTAGTGTGTTTATACCACTGGGGGGGGGGGGGGATTCTCAATAGATAATTTTGCAAGAACCGATATTATGACTTGATTTATGCGTTCCACTTGCCCGTTAGCTCTTGGCAAGCCGGTTGTAATAGTATGATGTGTAATTTCCTCCTTAGCACAATATTCGGCGAACTCGTTAGAAGTGAACGCAGTACCTCTGTCGGTAATAATTTGAAAAGGGCTTCCGAAGATCGCTTTTTGATCGTCTAATTTTCTTATCACCTCCGCTGAGGTTGTTGATTTTGTGGGATAAATCCACACAAATTTAGTGAAAGCGTCAATTATTACCAAAATATGATTGTAGTTTTTATTTGTGCTTTCAAGGGGTCCTAGATGGTCTACATGATAGGTATGAAGCGGTATATCGTCTTTATATCGCGGGTGTAAAAATCCTTCCCTTTTCCCTCGTTTACGGTTAATAAGTATACATTGGACGCAATTAGAAATTATTTTCTCTATTTTATCTCTAAGCTTGGGTATGTGATAGTATTCCGAAATATGTTTTTCGGTATGTTTGACACCTGTGTGTACTTTTTCGTGAGCGTCCTTTATGATCTCTGTTTGCATATCATTTGGTACAACTAGTAAATCTCGACCGTTTACAAATTTATAAAGAATTCCGTTTCTGTTGCAATAATCTTCGTAATCACCGATAGTTAATAATTTCTTTATTGCTTCTATTTCGTTATCATTTTCCTGCGCAAGCTTAAGTTTGGGTAATATATTTTCAATTGAGACGCACATCACATCTATAGGAGATCGGCTTAGGGCATCTACGTGAGGCATTTTAATTCCGAGACGATGCTCAATTACGTAGTCAAATTCCTGCAACAATAATGCCCAACGCGCTACACGGGTTGATAGGTCTCGTTTTTCCATAGTTTTCTAGAATGTGGAACAATCAGTTACAATTTTAAAATTCATTCCCAGTAAATACACACGAAATTTCTTTAAGGCTTCTATTACGGCTAGGATTTCCAATTCATAACTAGAATATTTTTTCTCAGCGTCTGTAGTTTTTCTACTCATAAAATAAACTGGGTGAAAGTGTTTTTCGTCGGGAGGTTTTTGCAACAAAATTGCTCCATATCCCTCTATACTAGCATCAGTATGTAATTCGGTCTCAAAAGCTGGATTGTAAATAGCGAGTACGGGTTTCTCAGCTAACAATGATTTTAAGCGCACAAACGCATTTCTTTCTTCATCTCCGAAAGTGAATTTCTTTTCCTTTTTAAGTAGATCGCTTAACGGCTTAGCAATTATTGAATATAGAGGAACGAATTTACGGAAATACCCGGTAAGACCTAAATAGCTCTTAACTTGTTTTGTGCTTTTAGGTTCAGGGAAATTTAGTACTGCTTGGGTTTTTAAAGTTGAGGGGTAAATTTTACCTTCTTCTATAATATGACCTAGAAATTCAATACGCTTCTTTAGAAATTGCGACTTTTTAAAATTTATTTCTAATCCATATTCGCTAGCCAGATCTAACACCATTTTAAGTCTGCTTATTCCTTCTTTCATGGACGCCGACAAAATAATAACGTCATCCATGTAGGGTAGTACTATACCATCGTTAACTAGGGGTCTAAAAAGTGTGTTTATGAATCGCTGGAATACTGCAGGCGAATTGCACAATCCGAACGGCACCTTTCTAAACTGATATTGACCTTCATGAGTTACAAAAGCGGTATACTTTTTACTTTCTTCTTCTACATCGACATGAAAAAAACCGTTACGCAAGTCGATTGTGCTAAACACCTTACAGGAGGTATAGGGTAGAGAGAGCAAGCCCATTCAATCCCCAATTCAAAGCCGCGCCAGAGTAAATCAGCTGTTTTGCGAATCTCGCCAAACGGGATTTCAGTTACGGAGCGCAATCGCTACTTTGGCGAAAAGTACCTTAATTGCCCGTCGCGCGCTTTCTGTTTGGATTTATATTCTCTTGGAATCACGTATATTTAGTTTTGCGAAGTCTTGAAGATTAACTCTTAGTTCGCTGTTAAATGAAATTTATAGAAGTTGCACAAAACCTTTCAGCACATAAAAATTCTGTGTTATCTTCAGATAGATAATTTTATGCATAAATAGTACAATTTTTTTAGAGGTTATTTCATGAAAAAATATTTGTTTGTACACATTACTATGAGCAAATTTATTGTATAATAAATTCATAACACTTAGAGTGACAGAAAAAAAAGTTTTTTTTTTGCTACCTAAATACAGCTTGGAAAAAAATTACACTTTTTCGGTACAGTGCGGCAAAAAAGAACTAAAGCGTACAAATAAAAATTTTCAGACGCATATATACATAGGGTGAGCAGATAAAAAAACTTACTTAACATTTTCTTTTTAAATCGTGATACCGCGGAAAATTTGCGAATTGGGGAAACTAAGGTGAGGTAAAATAAATAAATAAATAAAATCAGTTTACGTTTTTCAGTCGCGCAAATTCTCTATAGTTTGCCGAAAGTTGGAAAAAAAAAAACGATTGAAAATAATAATAAATTATGCTTACAAGTGTTACTAATGGCATAAAATAAATTGTTTTTAAGCATTTAATCTTGAACTCAGTAAAGGGGGAGGAGTAGAACTTGTTAGCAAGACGAAAGGAATTTCATTAGTCATGAAATTTATCTTCATACTGAATAAAACATATTTACATTATTTCTACAAATGAAACATACATCGACTATTTAAGTCAAGGAATGAAAAAAAAAGAAAGAAAGAAAATAAAAATAAAAAATACTTTTCTTATCTTCATATTTTACATAATAATAACAAAAATATGCCTACGCATTCGATTTCAAAAGCTTGTATACTGCACATTTGGCGAGAAATAAATTCGCCAAGTACAATTCGAAAACTTAATAAGAAATATGCTTAAAACAGAATAAAAATAGCTTCAAGAAAGAGATAAATTAGTCAGATAGTATTTGTACATTACTATAATGTATTTTACATTTTAAAATTTGATTTATACGAATAAAAAATTAGCATTTCTAGGTAAAATGTGAGAACAGCACATGTCCGATGAACAATTGTTTAAGTTTTTTAAGGAAAACAATGAATAAAAATGCAAGTTTTTTATTGTGAAATGTTGTAGGATTCTCGGTGACATGTCTCTCAGTGCATACATAAGCACAGCAAGATATAACCATTTTTAAATGAATTTATTATCCACGATTCGTGATGCTAAAGCTAGGCCTCCGTAGAAATAACATAGGAACGGGAGACACTGGTAAAACTCGTTTGCCTAAAGTCACGTGACTTTTACTTTGGATCGGGAGCTGTAGGGTTGCGCTCTCTCTACCAACAATTTCTCCTCTAAGCTAAACACTCGAGCTCCTTGTAATCTATCTAGTATGTCTTCAATTAGAGGAAGGGGGAATCTATCCTTCACAATAACTTTATTTAATTTCCTATAGTCAATGCATACTCTAGGCGTGCCGTCTTTTTTTTTTTACTATAACTACTGGACTACAATATTCAGAGGAACTATTTTCAATTATTCCCGATTTTAACCATTCGGTCACCTGGGCCTCAACAATTTTTTTCTCTACGAAGGGTAATCTTCGCGGTTGATGGGGATACTGGTTCATCATTTTTGAGACATATTTTCAGCTGAATATTCGTAGATCTGATTTTTCGCGGTTCGTAACTAGAAACTAAATGTTGCACTTCGTTTTTAATTTGATTTGGAACACTCGGGTCAATGCTAATTTCGCTTTCGCTACAAGTTAAATCAACAGGTAAAATTTTAAGCAAATTTATTTCTTCCGCTTCAGAGTTCCTATTTTTTATTACTATTCCCTTTTCGTTTATAGTTGTTTCTCCTTGCATCAGTACATTTAGTCCTATTATTGCTTCATTAGACATCACCTCGTCGTCCACCACATATACATCAGCTACGCATCTAAACGCGTCGATTTCTATGTTACTTTTAAAGCAACCCAAGGGTTTAACTCGACATCCACCGAACCCGCCCAAAGTTGAATTCAAAGGGTTAAGTTTCTCAATATTTAATTTATCAAAAATGTTCTTCTTAAGAAGTGTAACTTGACTGCCTGTATCTATTAATGAATTTACGCTTAAATCATTAAATTTGCTGGGGACTTTCATTTGGGAATTTGTACTCATAATTACGTTAGACACTTCTGCTTTAGGGTATTTTTTAGGGCATTCGATAGCTTTATGTCCAAATAGGGAACAATGGAAACACCTATTTCCCTTCTCTCTATCCGGACAGTACCTAGCTATGTGTGTTTTTCCGCCACAACTATAACAAGTAACATCTCGCCTATTAGGTTTACTTTGATACGACTGCTCATTACTTGCAATCTTGTCATTTTTTGTTTTACTTCTATTTACATAATTAGCTTTATTCTCATAATTAACTTTCGATTTATCATTTTTAAATTCTGACATATCGAAAATTTTTGTTTTTATTTTCATCCGACCTCATTTGCTCATACGCTTTAAGTCTGCATCTAAATTCAATTAAATTATCACAACCATATAAGGATGCTTTTTTATATATATCATCACGAATACCATTTATAATATATCTAATTAGAGCAGCATCTTCTACTTTGGCTCTGTTTGCCAATTTTTTCATGCACAAAAAATATTCTTCTACAGATTCATCATACCCTATCTTCCTCTTAGCTAACGTTTCATGAATGTCAGCGGAATTTGAAACATCTCCAAATTCACCTAACATTAATTGTTTAAATTTTGCATAGGTATATATTCTTAATTCACTTTCTAAAAAGAGCTTGGCTCTTCCTTGCATGCTACGTTTAGCATAAATTATTTTTTGCATTTCACTTAAATTTAATAAGGAAGCGGTATCTTCAAAAATTTCGAGCCAATTCTCTAGACTCTGAACTGGTACCACTGAATGGCTCAACAAAACTTTCAAAATCGGAGAATGAGGCAGATGATTTTATATAATATTCACTATTGGATGGTATTTGCGCGGTCTGTCTATTCCCACCGGAATCACTTCCCCTCTCAGACTCTTCGTCCTCATCTTCAGTTAAATCACTTTCACTCTCAACCACAATATTACTTTGCAATATATTTAAATCATTTAGTGAACAAACTATTCGGGTGACTAAATCGACTGTCGACCCTTCGTTTGAAATTTGTAATACATTCGCGATTGTAATTAATTCGTTTAATGAAAAATCAGTTTTAACTTTTTCTATTTTTTCCTTAAATTCTTTACCTTCTGTTTGAAAAGCTAAGCCAGAAAATTTTCTTAGTTTATCGCGACTTTTTCTATCAAACGCGTCCTCAAAAATTTATTTATATAGCAGCTTAATACTGCTTGTGTTATGCGATTTGAGAGCAGCAGCCATTTCACCAATGTCAATTAACAACATGGTTGATTAATAAGGTTGGGACTCACCTAAGAAATTGAAATAATATCCTCTATATTTATTCTTCAATACCGTAGATTTTCGGTCGTAGCTTTCACGGAAAATCCTTTAAATTCTTCAAAGCAGTAGATTTTCGTTGGTAGGTTTCACAGAAAAGTCTTTAATTTCCTCTTCAAAACAGAATTTAACTTCAGCTTTTTCTTCACAAATTAGCTTCGTCTTCAGGCTTCAGGTCAGATATAATGAAAATAATCTTCTTAGAATTAAAAAAATCTTCTCTAATATTCTTCACAAAAAATATAAAGTACTTGACTTCAACTTCGTTTAATTCTTCTAAATAAATTTCTTCTTCTATTCTTCGTAAAAATTATTTCTTCTCGATTAATTTCTTCTTCTATACTTCTTTAAAAAAAAAAATCCTTCTTCTAGATAAAGCACTTTTGATATCCTCAGAAAAGTATCTTCTTTATAGCTCTTCTGGATTCGTCACAAAAGTAAATTCTTCTAAAAAACATCTTCAAAGTATTCTCAGAAAATTCTGCCGCCATCCCGACTGACCGCCATACTTCCATTGCTGTTGTAGGCTTGGTAGTCACAATCCGACTTCTGAATTTGTAGCACTCCCATTCTCTTACAATAATTGGTCCGAGAAGCAGCAAGTGAATTTTAACCATTTAATCAAGAAACGAACATATTTTACAGCTATGTACAAAAAAATAATTTTAACATCGAGAGAGCACTGCTTGGCCATTCTCTCCGAAGAACAACTAACTCAATTCAGCTCAAGTCAACTGGAACACAACTTGTAACGCCTTTTATGCAAGCTCCGTTGCCAATCGGCAAAAATCTATTTCAGTTCAGTAACGATTGTAGTTCAGTTCCATATGTAAATCAGTTTAACTGTTCACCAACGGCTGTGTAGATCCCACATATATGTACTAATATATACATAACCCCATATATATGCATGTATTTATATATACACGCATTCCAAATAAGTACATATGCTAGCATCTTCGAATTTTAGCCGCCTGTGCTCAAAATCTAGGCGAGCTGGTGCCCAGGATTTCTTGAAACTTTATTGTATGTGTTATCTATGTACTATCTAATTAAAACTTTATTATTTTCCTAATTGAATCGAAAGAGCTTCGGTTATTATCTCAAAGCATTTCAATAGTGAATTTCTTTTCTAAAACGAAAACAAATAAAAGCAACCCAATAATATATTATAAAACAAGTCCCCGCCCTTAAAATTTCAATGGCGCTACATGAGCCATACTCTGCCGCCCCCCCCCCCCCCCGCTAGTGGACACCTCTGTGTTTATGTATGTATATTGGGTGTTTCAAAAGTTTTCTTTACTGTTTCCAAAGTTTTAATCCGTATTAATTTTCTGTTACTATATTCGATATGTATTTTTGCTTTTCTTACTTTTCATTTATTTTTTTGCCTCCTCATATATATATTTTTCTATTTATATCCACCTGAAAAATAAATTCGACTTCCCTTCTAATAAAGCTAGAGCACAGTAGCAATGAGAATTTCAACTGAGTAAAACTGAAACTGCAATGACAATACGCATTCCTTCTTTTCTATTTCCCCTCTTACCCTCTCATCACCTGTCGCTCTCTAATCCTTTGTATACACCCCACGAGTTCACGCTCGTTAGTTTTCAAGGGGGGTCAAAAATCTGCTTGGGCGAGTTGGGCACTTGTGGGATCCAAGCTATTTGGGAGGTTTGGGCTATTCTGGGATCAGGAGAGTTTCGAGCCTCCGGTAGGTCTCCCATCAGCTGTTGGATCGGTTTGGAGCGGTACCTGCAACAAGTAATGCATTTGTTAACAATTTTGCGAATCAACCGTTTGGCTCCCACGATCCAATAGGTCTGCTTGAGAATGTGATTCATTAGAGTTGGTCCAGAATGAAGATTCAATGTGAGTGCATCTTGAATGATCATTGTACTGATCTTGTGCTTTTCGGGTAGAATAATTGGATGTTTTGAGTTGTAGGGCAAATCCGATTATTTTATTCGCCCTCCCGCCCGTAAGACACTCTGGTCGTCCAAGAAAGGATGCAAAGAAATAATCTTGCTTCGGGGAGGAAAAGTCTTGTTAGATTGGAGATTGTCCAATTCTTTAGGAAAATGAATTTGTTGAACATAACGGAACAAAATAAATTTGACTTCCTTGGTCTCAGATAGGGATAAATGAGTAGAAAAGCTCGAGGTTGCTGAACTAGCTCTTGATTTGCATTTTAGTATGAAGCGCCGACAATAAGCTAATATACGGATGATTTTTCCCAGTGATGAATGCTTCTCAAACATCTCATCTAATGTGGAATTAACTACACAAAAGTTAGCAAAAATAGGGTCGTTTCTTTGTTCAAGTAAAACTTTGGGATCATCTTGAAGTGTAGAGTTTTCAAGTGGCCAATGATTTGAATCCAGAGTAAGAAAATTTGGTCCATGCCACCATAGCTTATTACTTCCTAAATTTTGAGGATTGATACCTCTTGAAGCTATGTCCGCGGGATTTTCTTTAGACGTAAAGCAAAAAATATCACTGATAGAGTTCAATTCTAAACCCAATTTACTTTCAGTTTGGAGAATGGGTAGTTTGACTTCAAATTTTCTATCAGAGTAAATTTTATAATTCGATACAAAATGTTCCTCACAAAATTTTTCTTCTGGTGTTAGTTCTAATGCGTTAGCAACTGGAACTGATTCAATTTCCCAAAATGTTTTTAGAACTTCGTTGAGATTTAAATTTGCAAGCGTAAGACTAGCTAACTGATTTGTTTTTTGTTTCCCCGTTATAACCCAACCTAAACGGGTATTTTGAGCTATTGGCTCTCCAGTGTCGCTCAGCACTTGACCTGGGAGAATTACCGAAAAAAACTTATCGGCTCCAATGATTAAATCAATGTCACTTGTTTGTGAAATATCACTGTCAGCTAGTTGTAGCCCTGATAATAGCTTACGATCTTGAGTCGTAATTTTCTACAAAGGTTCAGGGGCAATCAATGACTTTAAAATAAATGCTTTTAGCTAGAATTTAACATCTTTATTATGCTTTGAGTAGATACATAAATCCATATTACCTAGAGTGGTAGTTGGTGTGGTGGACGAAATGCCGAACACATTTATTTTAGCCTCTGAATCATAATTAAGATTATTTTTCTTAGCAAATGATTCAGATAAGAAACAAGCCTGGGATCCCGAATCAAGAAGAATGCGAATGTTAACAAATTTACCGCTATCATCTTTAACTGAAGCTACGGCTGTTGGAAGCAAAGCTTTATTTAATTGATTGTGATTTACCGCAATTTCACATTGGATCAGGTTTGATGATTTAGGGTCGAACTTCCGTTGTTGATCCGTTTCTGCACAATTCAAACCTAGATTTTCCTCATGTAAAAGAGAATTGTGCTTGAGATGACAAAATCTACATGTAAATTGTGAAGTACAGAACTTTGTTGTATGTTTCTCTGAAAAACAATTCAAGCAAAGATTTCTTTTAATCACAAACATCTTGCGAGATGCAGGATTCAAATTTTTAAAACTTGAACATTTAGTCAAGTAATGAAAATCCTTGCATTTTGGACATTTTGAATAACAAGCACAATTCGCGTTTACTTTTGTGTCCTTTTGACTTGAGGAGTCAATTTTTGAATTTTCCAATGCTGATGCTCTATCATTTAAAAATTGTATGAAATTATCAAATGACGGATAATCAGTCTCATCTTTTCTATCTGACCATAAACGGCGAGTTTCAGGATCAACTTTGTTTAAAAGCATATAAATTATCCAAATATCCGGTTTAGTAGCCTTTTCATCAACGCATTTTAAACCTCTGACAACTTGCTCGGAAGTGTCAGCAAGAGACCTCAAGTTACAATCATTAGCTTCAGTAATCGCGTTTTGCGCGAAAAAGGTAGCTAACAGAGTATTAGTGATCTGTTTTTTGTTATTGTAACGATTGAGGAGTTTCGTCCAAGCTTCCTCATAACTAGCGCTTGTTACGGGAATGTGTTGGATTATTGATTTGGGACCTTCACCTAATAATCCGATTAAGTATTGAAACTTTTGGATATTAGATAACGTATTGTTATTGTGAACAATACCTTGATACAAATCTTTAAAATTAAGCCATTGAGTGTAATCACCATTGAAAACAGGTATGTTCAATCTAGGTAATCGAAAATCCGAAGTGTTTCCAAAGCTTGCGTTTAGAAAACTGGGATTTGGATCAATTTGATCAACACGTGATGTCGACTTCAATAATTCTTGAAGACCCGCTTTTGCGACGAAATAACGATTTTCAAGCTCTTCAATTTCAGATTGATCTGAGGGTAAAGCAGCGTCGTACTCAAGTAATTTAGCAAATATTTCTTCTAACCTGACAAGTCGATTGTTAATGCTATCTGAATTCGTATCAGAGCTGGCGGTGGTTAGAAAGGTTTCAATACGGGTCAGAGCCGCTTTTTCGTAGCCACGCAGTCTGATGAATTCTGCGGCTTCCATTGTAAAAGTAAAAGAAATTTCTTACTTCTGATCAGATGAAAACCATGACGAAAATCTCGGTGGAACCTCCAATGTTTTCCCAGCTTAAGGGATCGACTTTTGTCAGGAACGGGGTGGCTTCGACTTCTTGAATCAAACATAACGCAGTTTCAAATTAAGGTCTTTAATTTTTTGCACGTCAGTACGGTGAAAGTCGAAGCATACAACTGAATGAATTGAATTGAAATTAGAATTGAACCGCACCTGGCGGCGAGCTATATATATATATATAACTGAAAAAACGCACATGCGCAAATGAAATTATGCAAAATGAAGTGTGGTGGGCGAATCCAAACAATAATTATCTTTCAAGAAAAAAAAAAGACACAACAAAATATCTTGCACCATTCAAAAAACTGTATCTCAGGCCAAGAATTCTTTTTTGAACAAAACGAAAACATACCTATGTCTTACGTTGTCCTAAATTTCAACATATGTTCAATTCAAAAACATCTGAGAGTATGAAGGTAAGATTTTTTTCTTTACCTGCCTGAACTGACACGGATTATGCCATGCAATCTTTTTGCATCCGCCATTAGAATCGGAAATTTTTCAATATTGATGTTTATTAAGCTGTGTTAAAAGGAAAATAATTAAAATTCGCTTTTATTTTCAATAAAATCTTGAATTGCAATTATTTTATACGAAATTATCTGCTCGTTAGGAGTGTGAGATAAATAAATAAGGAATAAAATTTATGAAAGGTTAAATTGCTTTTGAAAAACCAGAAAGCAAAATGATGAATGATGATATTTTATTTGGATGATCATATTTTATGATTTTGTAAAATAAGTTTGAAGTGCCTCTATTTCCATCCTTAATTGAGTAGTTTTGCTTTTGAACTAATATATGTTTTTCATTTGGAAAGGAGATATGTTAGCTTAGATATTTTCTATTAAAGAAAATATTACTCTTTGATCAATTAAATTATGAAAAAACAAAGCTTATGAACTGTTAAATAAAATTTATATTTCATGTTTAGTTTTCTATTCAAGTAACTGTGACAAGTGTGAAGAAAGTTAAGAATTGAACTCTTTTTTACTTTGTTTTGCTGGGAGCAGACAAGAGCTGTTTTCTTTCTACTTAAATCATGTAACTCTAAAATTATTTCTTATTCATCTCTTTACCGCTCTTTTTAGTTGATTAAGAAATCTTGATTTTGTTTTTCACCTGCTTTTGTTACAGCAATTTATGTGGACAACATTAAAAACGCTTTTTTCTTTCTTTCTAGCTTTTCCTTCTTATTTGGATAATATTGATCCAGAGTTAACATCAACCACAACAGGATTGGATGTAGAAAGCCTGCTAGATGATGCAGACGATTACAGCAGTGATTTCAGTGCAACTGCCAGTACTATGGAGCCAACTGAAGTTTCTATGATTAGAAAACAGCTTGAAGGATTAGAAACTATGTACTCAGAGGTAAGTTTGTCTTAATTTAAATTTTTTTTTTTTAATTTGTACAAGCACATTCTAGCAATTTGTTAAATTAATGTGGTTGTTTCACCTTTTTTTTTGCTTATTACTTTGACTTTAGATCCTCCATGTGCTTGGTGTTAAAAATTCATGCAAAGGAGGTATGTCCATGGGGAGTTCCTTAGATATGTTAAGGCACTCCAGGCGTAGAGTCAACGGCAGTTTATCATCTTTAACAGCTCGCAGTTCAGCAAGTAGGGGAAATCCTAATTTTGCAGATAAGAGAGGATTTTCAGAAAGAAGGCGAATAAAAGAATATAGACCTAGGTACTTATGTTAGAAATATTATGTTATAAAGTTAAAACAGATTTACATATTTGAATATCATTTTGATATTTTGCACAATGTTTGTTTTCATTTTCATTTCATTAGTAAATTAATTTAATACTCTGAAAGTGATTTTGGGGTGAAAAATTGCATTTTATAGGGGCTATTCATCCTCTGGATAGAATTATATATTGCAAATTATTTTTAAATAATGCAACTATTTTAAATAAATTTTTTGCTTGATTTTTAACATTCAAAGGAAAATAGAAATGCTTAAACCCTTAAAGTTTTAATGCTGATAACACTGTGGAACAAATTTGAACTTTTTTTTTTGTCCTTTAGATGAAACTATGATTCTATATAAACAAAAGGTGCTTTATCAGCGCCCCCTATATCTAGGAAGCATTTGCACGGCAGTAGTCTAAATAAAGTCACGTGATTTTGAGAAGGCCATCAATCTGCCGTTGTGCTGCTACCGGTATTGAGTCCTGTTGTATGTTTGTTGGTTATCGTTTCTACTATCTTCTTGTAATCAATTTTCAAAGTTTTAAAATGCCTTACAAGTGTGCCGTTTACGGCTGCAAGGGCAATTATGCAATTATGCTTCCGGACAGAAGGACAATATCAAATTTATGAAAGATCCAGTTCTTTAAAAAGTGTGGACATCAAAGACGATGAGCAAAAACTTCAAACCATCGTTCCAGAGTAAGTAATTAAATTCGTTAATTTATAGTACGATTAGAAGAATATAGAAACTGGAAATATATAAATCCCGTTTTACGAATTTGTTTCGTTTTTGAATTGTGTCACTGTTCTTGCCGGTGTGCGATGTGTTACATTATCATTCGTCATTAATGTTGTGGAATTAAAGTTTTATAGTTAATAAGTTTTAATTTTCGATGACCGACTTTCAACTTTCCTCCTTCTGCAATTTGAAACTATACCGACTTGATCTGTTAGTTTGTATGTCATTTATGTGTGACAAGGTTTAACTATGCTTATCATATTTGATGAAGTTAGAAAACTTGATGTTGGTTCTTGATCGTTTTGCACACACGACATTTAAGTTGAAACTCATTACTAAGCTGTTTTATTGTTCTTAATGTTACTATTTATTAACTAAAATTGTTTTTGAACGCTTTAATGTACAATTACTTTTAACGTACTACTTTTTATTCATTTCTTTAGTGTTCATAATTTTGTTTGAGAGTACTGTTACCAATAAAAAGTGTGCTCTGTTTTATCTATAATTTAGGGGGTACGTTACGCACTGTATTATATTGTGTGAATACAGCATAGGGTTCATTCATAAATCATGTCACGCTTCAAGGGGGGAGGGGTCGTGATGTAGCGACACGGGATGGGCTAACAAGAAGTGTGACATCATGCTTATGCAACATAGCGTGGCATGTGACAAAGGGAGGAGGGGGTACGTTGAAGTGTGACACTTTGTGACAAGGGGGGGGTCAAATATATGGAAAAAAATCCTGACATCATTTATGAACGGTCCCATATTGCTTTCTGGGTGATTCCACCTTATTTTTGTGTTACGTGAGGAACATTTTTGAGCAAAATTCTGGTATATTTATTTAATTATTTTTAATTATGAAAATATTAATGCAAAGTTTTCAAATTTTTTAGAACATTATGTACAGCTAGAGCCATATTTTGAATATTAAAATTTTGTTTCGCACGGGACATCAAAAATGTCCCGCACTTATCAAAATTGTAATATTTTTTAAATAATAAACTATTTACCCTATTGAAAAGAAATTTTGTACCACTATTGCTCCAAATGTACGGATTGTTAATAAAAAAATTTGAAAACTTTTCATTAATATCTTCAAAATTAAATACACCAAAATTTTGTTCAGGCATTTCCAGTGGCGTGGCTAGGGGGGGGGGGGGCAGCCCCGGGTGTCATTCGTTCTATGCTGACACCGGGCCACGAAGGGGGAAACAATAAACCTTTAAAAGCTCCATATAATGAAACAAATAATTTGAACTGGATTTCTTTTTCAATAATTTTCTTTTCTACTTTTAACTGAGCAAAGTGTTTCCTTACAAAATATTCAAAGAGGTTTTTTACTGCTAAACACACCATTGCTGTCAACAAATACATTAAATATTATAACCCCCATGACAAGAACAGTATCTTTTCCTTCTTTTTTTTGCTGGGCTTTCTTCTTTTTTTTGGTGTGTGTGTGTGCGTGGGGGGGGGGAGGGGTGACACCACGGATAACCGCCCCGGGTGTCACCTATGCTAGCTACGCCGCTGAACATTTCTAGTAGGTAGCACAAAAATGCTGTGGAATGACTCTTCTATGTTTTATTTTTAAAGGAATTTCAATATTTTAAAGATTTTACCCACAGCTGAAATACGAGTAGAACTCAAAAAGTAAAGGGACGTTGAGAAAAGAGGCATTTATTCTAATGATAGGAAACTGCAATAGACCAATATACATTATTATTCTACTTAACCTCCCTCACAAGTTCATACATTGTCCAACGTTTCACAAGTTTTATTACACAAGGTACATTATATTTGTATAAAGTGGTTAGAAACTTTATACAAATATAATGCACTTTTGGTGAGAAATCAGTTTAATATTATATTAAAATTTAACAGTAAATATCAAATGGTTGTTTCAAACACAAGAAAAAAAGAATCAGACAGCTTGTAGTAAAACTTTTACAAACAATGGCTAAGTTTATTCTACATTTTAAGAGTTCTGATAGAAATAGTGCCGAATTTTAGGTTATTTCTTTTTCCAAGTGTTAAGTATTAACATGAAATAAATATATAAATAACTTAGAAATTCATAAAGAATGTTTGAGAAGATAATTCCTTTATGTAAATATATGAGAAAATGTCAATGTAGTTATGGTGGATTGCTTTTCAAAATCGACAAGATATTATTTTTTTCTTATTAAAGAAAAACATCATAGCGTAGATAAAATAAGGCTAAAGGTTAAATTAAAAATGGGTTAAGATGAAACAGATATCAACTAATGAATTTAAGATGAGCGTTAAAAGAAACGAATAATGTACAAGTTATTTTGAAATGACTGAATTTTTGGTGTATGTTTTTTTTTTACATAAATTCACAATTTTTATTTATAAATATTCTGTTTTTTTTTCTTTACAAATATTGATTAATTTTAAGTAGCAGTCAATTGAAAAGAAATAAGCGCGAAGCGAAGTGTTCTTTTTCACTCATCGTGTTTAGCAACGGAGACTGAGAGACAGGCCTTCTGCTGATAACATGACTTGCCTGTTAGCGGGCTTCCTGATGCAGGGAGCATTGGCTTGATTCAAATACCCAAACCAAAATGGTCCATCACGTACCGTTTTTGCTGGAGACCCACTTCTCATATTTATACAATTTCGTTATAGAAGAATGTAACTGAGGCTTACTTATTGAAAACACTAACACTAAAATGATTTTTTTTTGGCCATTTCATCTTGTGGGCATCTGTTGGTGTGCTCTAATAACAGATTAGCAATATTCAATTTGTATATTTCCATTCTATCGACCGCCGAAACGCTTTTCAAACACAGAGATGTCCTGATGAAACCTTTTCCCATGCTCATCATTAAATGCGCCAAGGTTTTGAGAAAAGAAGTCCATATGGGAATCCAAAAAGTGTAGTTTTAATGAAATATTGCAACCTATAATACAAAAGCATTTTATCATGTCACGAACAAGATTTTCGTAGTTTTCAGCTTTCTCATTTCCTAGGAAACGTGAGCACACTGATTTAAAGGCCAGCCAGGCGGATTTTTCGGCTTCTGACTGTTAGTATTCATGCTCTTCATCATGAAAGGACTTCCTTAAGTTGTGGGCCAATAAAAATACTTTCTTTCATTTTTGCCTCACTTAAATTTTTGAATTTGTTCCTGAGATGCAAGAAAGCCACTCCTTCTCTGTCCAGAGCTTTTACAAATATTTCGATAAACCAAGTTTAATGTGCAATTGTGGAAAAAAGGCACATTGTAGATTTACAAGTGGCTCATTTGATATGTTTTTGCCACTCATAATTTTGAAATTTCCTTTGTGAGTGCAGAATATGCTACAGGAATGAATAGGAAAACAATACTTGGAGGAGGACTGATAAACAAGAGCCACTCTGCTGAATTGTGCTCATGTCCTAATTCTTGAAACAGTACATTCACATCACAGCAGCATACTAATTTTTTTTTCTCCTCAAAATAGTCTACAAAATGCCTTTGTCGTATTGTAAAAGGCTCGAAACTTCAAGAAGTAGATAAAGCTCTTGTTGCCAAAAATGTTGCTAAAGTAACCAAAGTTCATTAAAAAGGTCTCTAGAATGTCAACGATCTCACTGTCAACGAGAAAGATATAATTTATAATAAATTATGTCGATAAATTACGAAAATATGCACATTTATCCAGAAAATACGTAAAAAGCAAAAATGTGGAATTTTGTGAAAATGGTACGTGATAGGCAAAAAATAATTGCAGATTCGTAATTTTCAGCCAAAAATACATAAGAAACAGACACTTTCATCCAAAGGACATTTTTCGTGTTGCACAGTGTAATCGATTTAATTTTGCCTTTTCACTTTTGGGAATTCAGCCTTTGAGTTATAGTTTTATCAAAGGTAAAAAATGAATGTAGCATCATTTTGATAGACTTTTTTTTTTTTTTTTAATTTGGTGAATATGGTTAATTAATTGTACTGCTGTAAATTAATAAAACTCTAGTTTAAAAATTTAATTTTTTGAATCCCTTTCTCTTTCTAACATGAAATCTTTCTACTTTTGATGGTGATTTTTCTTTAGAAAGAGAAAAAGCTCTCTCTTTTTTCCCCATTTGTTTTGTTAAATTAGTTTGTTAATGAACTCATCTTTTTTTCCCCCATGTATATTGTTAAATAAGTTATTTAATATATTTTCTTCCTTAGTTTTACTATTTCCTAAAACAAAAATAATATATGAAATGAACTTTATAGATTGCTTGTATAAATAAATATTCATGCTGTAATAAAAGCACATTACTAAAATATAATTATTAGATCTGCATGATTTTTCAGTTGTTGAAAGCAGTAAAAGACACCAATATAGTAGAGTTTTTGTTTAGTTTTTAAAAATCTACCGTATTGTTGAGGACTTAAAAGCTCATCTTTAACTAAGCCTTTCTAATTATGTTTCATTTCTTATGTATATCCTTTTTTACTGTTTTTCTTCATGCTTTTAATGTTCTCAATTTTATTTAACATATGAACAAAGTTAACTAATATTTCAAATTAGTTCAATTTCAATTTACAATGTGGTTTATTGTGTTATGTTATTTTTTATTTTTATTGTGTTATATTATTATAAACTGTTTTATTATTTTTGTTATAATGAGAGTTTTTTTTTTTTCTTCTTTTTCTCTTAGCAGTTCTGCTGGGAAGCGTCTTCAACGCTTAGAAAGTCATGTAGTGACATTGGCTCGTAGTGTTGCTCACTTATCTTCGGAAATGCGCACTCAACATGTCCTTGTTCAGGAGCTGGAAAATATGAGGCAAGATGTAACTTGGGTACAGGAACGAATGAGATTAATGCAACTTGCTCAAGGCTGTCATCCTAGTATTGGTGGTGGGAGGAATCACCAGTTAGCTATGCCTAGAGATTGGGATAATTTCCACAAAGAGGTTTTGGAACTGCTTAATCCTTGCAGAGCAAAAAAATTAACAAAGTTAGTACTTTGGCTGTTTGTTCCTTAACATTACTAATGGTTGTATTCTCCCAGGCGATTCAAACCTCCAGTTCAGACACACACAATCTGGTTTAGAGATTTGAATTGTTTGGTGAAGGTAACAAAATTCTTATGTTTTTTTTTTTTTTTTTTTTTTTTTTTTTTTTTTGATGATTTGTTATATTTAATTCAAAAGTCAACATTGTCTTCTTAATGTAACAAAATATTATTTAAAAAGACTCACTTCTTATTTTATTTTTGTTGTAGTGTTAATAAGTGTTAGTATTTCTAAAATATATTTTTACATACTTTTTACTAAGTCCAATGTAAGCCAGTTTGTTAAGCAGGGTTTGTGATTTTTTAAATTTAAATTTGGTTTTTTTTTAAACAGACCTTAAAGACTTTGGATATTTATGTTACACTTATAAAAATAATATGACCTGTTACATGTTATGCAAAAACACATTTTAAGTTATTATATGTTTATTATTGAATTAAGTTATTATATTGAAAATTTCTAAGATGAAAAAATATTTCACAAGGGGAAAAAAACAAAGCTATTATGAAACATAGATGAAACATCTTTAAGGATACATATTCTAAATGCTAAACAAGTTTGTTTTAAAAACTATCGTCCTGAATTATTTATTGTATGGTATTCAATAAGTAGGGCTAAAATACTATTATTAAAGTTAAATACAGATTAAGTGAATCACAATTACTATGAATTGCAATATGAATTGTTCAATGAGTCATGCTTTTAAGACATGTGAAGAGTAAGAATAATACTGCAAAGAAGTTTGCTTGAAATAGAGGTTGTAAATGTAACAAATTTTATGTTTAAAACAATACTTTCAAACATTTAAATCAATTTTTAGAAGAAAAAAATTTGAATGACTTTTTATAAAAAATCACTTGATTTAAATTATGGTTAAAATCAAGCTGATTTAAATCGACAAACCCTGTTGTGAAGTAGAGCTTCATGTGTAACTTTATTGATTGAAAGTCAATGTAAACAACATCCACAGTCTTCTTCTTATCTAAAGCCATGCTTACCTTCTCAAAGAAATGCAACAAAATAGTTGCGCAAGACCTACCCCTCTGGAAACCATACTGTAAACCAGTCAACATGCCATCAGTCTGCAGAAAGTTCATAATCTTGACTTTAATCATTGTTTCAAAAATTTTGCAAAACACTGAAGTTGTTAGGCTCATGTGTCTATAGTTTCCTGTCTCAGCCATAGAACCTTTCTTGAAGAGCATCATTATGTTAGCCAGCTTCTATTCCTCTGGCACTGTCCAAGTTAGAAGAAGATATGGAAATTTTTAAGTTAACATCTACTAATTTTTTGTACATTCTACTAAAATTTTTGGTTAAATATTATCAGGCCCTGGAGGCTTATTTGCTTCAGGGTTCGTATGCTTGCTACTGTTTCATATTCCTTCCTACTTTCTTAACAATTTTTATAATGTCCTATTTTTATGCAAAATTTTTCTCATTTTTAAAAATAATTTCTTATTTTTTCATGCGTATTATTTCTGCACTTCCTAAAAATTACAAGTGTCTGGACTTTAATTCCTCCCTCCCAATCTGAAACTGATCCAGTGCCATGTGATTGTGGGGTTTTTTTTTTTTTTTTTTCGTTTTTCTTTTTCTCCCTGTTGACTCAACTAGAAAACGAGGAATCGAAGAGCAAAGTATGCACATGTTTGATGACACAGACTGCTTTTCAAGCGCTCAATAAGAATCGGGCGTCCATTTTGGTTGTGAAACCTTACCAGTCGTACGTTGTTGTCAAAATATGAATAAAGATTTATCAGTTCAAATATGCATGTGTATATAAAAAAGAAGAAGAAAAAAGTGGCTTAAGCAGTGGTTACTAAGTAGAAACACACGTAAATCAAAAATTGGAGCCATCGGATTCCCGAATTGTTTGCGAATGAGTGAACCCATAATTTGAGCTGCTGAAACTTTATTATTATTTTTTTAATTTTTGCAGCAAATAAAATGATTTTTGTCAATATACAGTAAATTTAGACCAAAAATAAATTTGGATCCAATCCAAAAACTAAAATCTCAATATAAAGGCAGTTTGCCTGTTGGAAAAGAAGATTTATTGATAAATAAACTGCCGCTTTACGTGATGATGATGGCCGAGTGGATAGAGAGCAAGACTTGTACACCACGCATTCGAGGTTCGGGTCCCAAGCATTTCGTTTAGTTTCTACGCCTGAAATGGTTCAAAAAGGGTAAAAATTTTGTTTTGAAATGCTTGCTACTTTACGTTATGAAGCCGTAAACTTTTGTATTTACGGCCTTTAACCAAGCTTTTTAACCAAGCTGATTGGATATGGTTTAGGTCCTGTAAAGATAGAAAAAGGTTCCAAACCGTTAATTTAACGGTGAATTAGATGGACAGACTGCTGGCGGTTATTTAACCGTAATTTCATGATGAAATTTCTAACAGTGTACTTTTCAAGTTTTAGTTCGAATGAAATTATTCGATCTGAAATGAAAGAGTTATCAGCAAAAAAAAAAAAGATGCTAGGGGCAAAGGTCTCTTTTCATCAAAATCAAGGGATTCATTATTCACATCACAGTCAACAAAGAAAACAAAGTCTGCGATGGAGGAAGAAGAGCCAAATGAATGAATGGGGGGGGGAGGGGGGTTCACATTTCTTGCAAAATCTTTTTAGCAAAAAAAAAGCTGTTTCATGCATTTAATTTTTCATTAATGATTTATTTATTTTGGAGAGAAAATCACATAATGAATGGGAAATTCTGAGTTGTGTATCTTAATGTAATAAAAAAATTGTCCCTCCTCCCCTTTTTTAAAGAGATTAGGAATTAAACACTATCTGAAGAGCTTCCGGTTACATGAATGATATTTAGATGAGCTTTTACTGTTGTTCTTGTCAAGAAGATGGAACAAACTAGAAGAACTATGAACCTTTTAGAAAACTAATATTTTTCATGTTTTTTTTTCAATTGCCTCTTTTTTGTGTGTGTGTGTGTGTGTGTGTGTACATACTTTTTTCTTAAATCTCAGTACAGACCCTGTTGCTTTAATTCCTTTTAAATAAAATAAGACACAAAATCCTCAAGCAGTATATTAGCTTGTGTCTTGCTCAAGTCATTTGTTGAGATAGTTTGTTAAAAGCACTGAAAAAAATATTATTTAGAATATCTGCAATGTTCCCGTCATTTTGAATTAAGTTCCCCTTCTCATCCACCATTGGGCCTATCTATTTTTTTCAAGCTTTCCCTAAATTAATATAAGCAAAAATCCTCTTAGGATTCCTCTTGGTTTTATCCACCTGCCTTTATTTCAACTCACTTTTCTTAGTCCACAGCAAATGCTGAAAATCTTATCAGCATTGCACAGGTGGAAAATCTGCGCCAATTGCTCCAACTTTTAATTCCTAATGCGTCTAATAGAAAAGGGCTTAAACTCACAATTTCTGCACCAAAATTGATTTTAATGCTCTAAAATGTTCTTTAAACGGTTTGAAAAACATTTAATTGCATTTTTTGTCACTGAAAGCTACTTAAAAGAAGAAAACAAAACAAAAATTCTTAATAGTTTTATGCATTTTTATGGCTATTAATTGATCAAATATTATGACAACCCCTACTCAAATGTTATTTTATTTTTAAGCTCCTTTTGATCAGTGCACCTGTACATTTTCTAGTACTTTAATTAAATTTTCATTAATTTTACCAAATAATGGTAAAACCTATTTCTTGGAAATACCAGTATCAAACACGTGCTTTGTTGAAAATTCCATGCTGTGTTTGAGATTTCAATCTTTTTGCATCCTATAAACGTTTGGCTTATTTTTTTACTATAAGTTATTTAGGATTTTATTCTTCCCAAGTCTGTACGCGTGCTATGTACTGTCGGATCTCTATTTTACGACATTCTTCATTTTTACAATTTTTTTTTTTGTGTGAAGTAAGAGTATTTAGAGTTTTCACATGCAAAATAATCTTAAGTGAGCAGAGTGCATTCTCTATTTACTAAACTTTTTTCTTTGTATCTTAAAAAATTCTTCACCCTACTTCTCAAATACAGTAAAACTCTTCCTAATTTACACCTCGTTTAAGCGGACAGTTTTTAATTCCCTGCCAGCAAAGTATTGAGTTTTTGAGAAAAAAACTTTATGGACACCTCTCTATTACAGACAAATATTTTTGTCCCACTGGTGTTCGCTTTAGAGGAGTTTTACTGTATTTCCTTTAAACTTCTTGGAACAAAACTGCTTTTTACTGGTTTTCCTGAAAAACTATTCCTGGAAACTGAATAAAAGTACCATCCTAGTGCATTTCCTACCCGAAAAAGGGTTGTGTCCTCTGAAACTTCAATCCTCTTGAGAAATTTTCCAGAATTTTAATCTTTTGACTCAAATTGTCCTTGAACTTCTTTTGAAGGTTTTTGTTTTGTTGTGTTAGTTATTTCAGTTCTTGCTCTGCTAAAGTGTCCAAAAGAATTTTTTTTGAATGCTGCAAAGATGTAGGAGACATATTATGAAGGAAATATAAGTGTATCTCTAAATTTAACAATTTTAAAGTCTTTGCATTTTAAAATATGTGTAAAGTTTGATTTTTAAAGTAGTGAATAGTTTTAGTTCCATGTAATTTAATAATTTTAACATCATTTGTACTGCTTTTATAAATTTACACTGTGCCTTTGTATATAGCATAAAGTATTGTAAACTCCCTATTTAATAAATTTCTCCAATTAACAAACTATTTTGTTTGATTTTGTGACTTTTTTAAGTAGAAGCCCGACTGCTTATTAATTCCATGTTGCTTATTACATATTTAAATATTTACAGATTTTTTGGGGATGAGCCTCCACTAATTCGGCAGTTTTTGAAGAGATTAGGATATGAGGTAAGAAAACACTTTGAACTGCTTAAATAAATTTTGCAATAATGCCTTCCAAATACAATATGGGGCCTCAAATCCAAAATTTTCAAGGCTGCAATCTTATCAAATTTTGAGTTCTCATTCAAAGAAAAAAAACTTGTAAGTAGCATCAGAACCCGTATAATTTATTCTGGAATTTTCCATTAGCATTTTATTCATTTACAGCATTTTTTATTGCCATATAACTCACCTATAAGTAGAAAAATTTAGTAGCTCAAAAAACAAACAGGGGGTAGACTTAGATTCAAGAAAACAATTTCTAACTTTTCGAAAAATCAAAACTTTTTTCGATTTTTATTTTAACCCTTTAATTAAACAATAAAAGAAAATAATTCTGTCCAATTTTGATATGATTTTGTATTTCTAGCCATTTACTATCAGGAAAATGAGAGAAATGCCTGACCCCAATTTTGCGAATTTTCGTAAGTATCGTATAAAATTAAAGCTGGATTGAAAAAAAAATAATATAATATGACAACAAGGAATAAAAGAAAAAAATTTAATGATATTAACTCAGAAATGAAATCTTCACATCTCCGATCTTAAATATGTTAATTACATTTTATGTTTCTTCTTTTTAAAATTTTTATTCTAGAAAAAGATAAATAATGGTGCAAAATATTTCCCGATTTTTCTTTAAAAATCAAAGGCTAGAATGGTTTTTTCTTTGAAAGAATTTCCAGATTTTGGGTCTTTCGAGTTTTAGATTCCAAGTTTGGGGTCTTCTACTGTAGTATGATTTTTTTTTTTTTTGGTTTTAAGTATTTCAGAACTGGTTTGAACAATACAGTAGAGTCTCGATAGTTCGAGTTTCCCATAAATCCGAGCTAGTGAAAAAATATCTGCTTGGCTCCCAAATAATGACCAACAACAGCGAAACTCCTGAAAGAAACACCACATCTAGTTTTTATTATTATTCGACAGTTCATGCATGAAAGTATCGAATTGGGGTACTTTTATCAATGACTGGTGACCAAAAATGTCATTAATAAAGTAGGTTGGCTACATTTAGAGCGATTTCAAATGGTGGCAAATTCAAAAATATAATTAACTTTCAGGCATGTAACTGTTTGTAAGTACATTTTTCCTGTAAATATACGATACTGAAATTTAAAATTTGCTTTACTCTCTTTTACTTATTTATAAAATGTTATGATTTCTATAATTCGAGTTTTCGATAGTTCGAGGTAGCTCCGGTCCCGTCCACCTAGAATTAGCGAGACTCAACTGTATATGGGACGCTGAATCGTAAAATGAAATCGGGTTTTCTCTATTTGCTTTCCTTTTATTTTTTTTCATTTGAATGTGCAGTTCTTGAAATGTGATTCTAAAGCCCATACACAAGGATTTATTTCGGTATATTTGCTTTGCTGTCAGTCTGTTCTCCAGTTACAGTAGAGCGACGATTATCCGGACTGGTCACTGACATAGACCCAGTTAAAGAAAAATCCAGATAGTTGGATTGACAACATTAAAGCACAAATAGGGCTAGGTTTTTTAGGCAGCTTCCCTTCATATGTTTTTCAATCTTAGGGCTCTTAGTGACATAGTCAACAGATAACTTATCTTGGATAGTTTGGTGTTCACCTTGGTGACTGGGACAAAACTAGTTTGGAACATTTACGACTGACTACAAGAAAGGAAAGTTTGAAATTTGGTGTACTGATGGTTTAATGAGAACTGAAAAACCATATTGATGAGTATTGTATCTGCTGCCTGGCTAATATTTGTATAATATAGTAACAAAAATTTAACGTTTTATTAATTTAATTTGATCTATAGATTTAACTTAACATAATGTCACATATATTTTACTCAAATGGCTTTGAAGTCTGAGCTAATATGCAAAAGCTAATGTTATATTTGAATTCAGGGCATCAAATTTATATCACACCTGAAAATATTTTGGCACCAAAACAGCTGTTGTCCCACGTAATGTATACAAATAATTGCATAACATGCCTCCAAATTGTATTTTACAAAGGCGCTAATGTTTTAGGAGATTATTTAATTTCTTTCTAAGATTCCTTATGTTGCCACTATTGGTTGTATAAAATAGGTAATGTTTGAAAAGAGTATTTCTTTGCGATGTAGCATGTATGTGCATTACACTGCATAAGTTTTAGCATGTCTTGCCCATACATCATTTTCCCAATGTGGATGACTTTGATTTTCGGTATTATGTTTTCTTGATGAGAAACTGTAATGCATTAGATCGCAGTACATAAGCGCATCTATAAGCTCACCCCTTAACTTTTCCGCAAAAAATCTTTCAAAAATGACTGACTGCCCCACTTTAAAAATTGATGCATTTAGCAATTCAGCCTTCCAAAGAATCCAAGTCTGGGGAAGAAGATGTTTATGGTGATTTTGCTGAAAGCTATAATGATGAAGTCAAGACACTAATAAAAAGTGAATTTGAAGAACTTTTTGGATGCTCCGACAACGAATAATATTAGAATGTTGGATAATGTCTGAATCTTCTTTGTATGTATAAAATTATTTGTAACTTTTTCCCTTTTTCATTAAAAACCTAACATTTTGCTCTTTATTCTTTGGATCAAATTTTGAAATTTTTTGAACCATGACCTTTTGCATTTCTAAGCCTAAAGTGAAGTTTGGGGGGGGGGATTGCAAAAAAAAGCCCCAACATTGTATTTTCTCCTAGCATTTCAAGTTATTACTTAATCTGTTATGTACCTTAAAATTAATTTTAAAAATATTTTTCTTTTTTTAATATAAAAACAGATTAAAAAGTATCTGCTTTCCCATAGAAATAATTTTCAAAAGCACTATTCAATTGATTATGAAGTTTTATTTGGCAAAGTACTTTAATAAGCTCTAAAATAGAAAAACTCAACTTCGACACAAATCACAAAAAGAAAAAAGTTTCTAACTCAGTGTGGTAAATCTCTCAGCCAGTTCATCCTCCCACAAAATATCTGTATCAAAATCATTAGAATAACTATTTTCAACTTCTTTCAAAAACTAATTATCATTCAAATAATCTATGCTATCAGTTGGTTTATTTGTAATGAGAGCACATATCATCTGAGAAGTAACTTTCTTTCCGTAAGAGTAAGTTTCTGAAATAAAAAGCAAAATATGCAAAAAATAAATCCAAAAGCAACACTGAGTGCATACTAGCCAACTTTTACGGATTAGGCGTAAAATTTAGGTATTTAGCAGTTTCTTGCGCTATTACGCACGAGTTGCAATTTTTTACGGATTTCGAAATCCGATTGCCTCCGCTATTGTAAAACTCTCTTGATTTCATTTGTCTGATTCTTCTGTTGAGACATCAAATCATTTAGTGTTAAACATTATTTTCATCCCATCGTATATTTCATCTTGTGTCGTAGAGGACTTTCACACTCGCCATTTTGACACGCCCACGCAAAACTTTTAATCCAATTACACCCAAGAGTATGATACGAAACAATATGCTTTTAAAAAGGAGAATATAAATTGCACGTATTAAATCAGTCTTTATTGACTTGTAAATGGCTATTTATTGTTTTAGGGAGGAAATAGTAAAACTATTTCTTAATGAAGTTTTTGTGCTCCAAAGAAAGTTGCTTCACTATAAAAAACAGAAAAAAATTCATTTAACATTATTCCTTAGGCCCATCTATTTACACCAAAAGCGATTCGTTTTTGAAATAAACTTATTGAAACCGATAGTGATGCTAAAGATAAAAATAGTTTAGGTATTGTAGTATATACTGATATTTTTTAAGTAACTAATTTTAATACTGCTTCGATGAAATAAGTGCATTCGCATAAAAGTTTTACTGATGACTATTTTGAAAAGTTGGCAAGTATGAGAGTGTATCAGAGCTAATGGTAAAAACCTTAAAAGACGTTCCATTGTGCAAAAAATATGTATAAAAAGTATTTGGAGAGGCACCAGATTGTTAAATTCTTGTGTCACACGAAAACTTAAAGATCCAAGCTCTGTTTGTTTATTATGATTTCCACCCTCCCCCAACCAGCTAATTGGTAAAATAGCAAAGGTTACCATAATATGAACTATTTGAAGGTCAGAATTTAAACTATCTTCAATTCAAAAGTAATGGACACAGGATGGTGCCATCTAGTGGTTGGTAAAAGATCTTCAATCTTAAAATGCATACATTTATCTACTATATATATACATTTTAGCTGTCTCAAGCATTGTATAGGCAAACACACCCAGATGTGGAAGACATTTGTGGGGCATGCATATATGGCACACCTATCTCGCAGAGGTTAATGTTTATTTTTATTTAAGGAAACAACTTTAATTTGTTACCACATAGTAACATTATTTTTCATTTATATTCAAGTCACTAGGATTAGAGAAAAGTAAGCAGAAGAAGTAGCATATGTTCAACTAAGGAAATCATTGTTTCACCAAATCATCTCATTCATAAGTGCAAGTTACTTAGGAAGGAAAAACTTGTTAAAAAATATTACTTATCAAATTAGATCACAAATGCATGAATAAATGCAAAAAAATATATATATATATATGGAAGAACGTTTTTTTTTTTTTTTTTTTTTGTTAAATTGTTTGACTAGTGTTAAGGACTGTATATTTATAATTAATTTGCAGGTAAACTATTCTTTCGAACAAATTACCCCAAATGCCTTTTTATTAATTTCTGTAAAAATGTAATTCATTCGTTAACTCATTCGTTAAAGTACATTCCTACCTTGTATAATGTGCATACATTTGAATTTGATGTTTGAGTCTTTTTTGTAAGTTGCAAATTAGTAATGATTAAACTTTGTGCAAAGTAATAGAAATAAAATTTCACGTTAAATTAAAGCACAAATGAGAATTAAAACGCAGACATATGTTTCGGGATTGCTTGGAATCAAAAAGGGATTCCAAGCAATCCCGAAACATATGTCTGCGTTTTAATGCTCATTTGTGCTTTAATTTAACGTGAAATTTTATTTCTATAAATTGCAAATTGTTAAGAAAGTTGAAGCAGAACATAATTTTGACTAAATGTTTTTGGCATATTTTCCCCCATCAGTGTTAGTTTTCCAATTCAAATTTTTGACCTAATAAAAAGTTACTCATAACCAGTAAATACAAGATTCACATTGATCATCAGTTTAGTATTTAATATAGTAAAATAAATATAATTTATGACCAAATTTCCCCCAACTGACCTTTATAATTCTAAGAAATTTAATGTAGTATATAGTTAAAATTCTTCAGTGTCTCACCTACTAATTTTCTATTCATTTTAATTTTTATTAACTCTTAAATTTCAGAAATATGCTACTAACTTTGAAAATGAAAAGATTGGAATAAAGGAACTTCCGTATTTAACTGAAGAACGCTTGCAAAAGATGGGAATCCCAATGGGCCCACGTGTCAGGATTCTTCAAGAAGCTCAATCATGTTGTCAGCAAAGTCAATATAAAGTATACATTGTATAATATAGTTTAGTTTTCCTAACTGTCTCAACTTTCTCACAAATGAAAGATGAAGTTCAGTTAAAGGAACATACATTACTTGTGTATAAACTACGTTCAACTACTAAATTTTGTCTCCAAATATGTTGTATATACATAGAATCACTTTTCATTATCTAACATGTTCTGTTCTTCTGTTGTTCATGTTTCAGCACCATAATTAATCAATTGTGTCCAGCATAAATATTTTTATATTGTACAAAACATTGTTTTTTAAGAACGTATTGATAAAACATTCGTATTTTTGTACTTGCTTTCTAGTATTACATGGTTGCTTGTAATGTGAAACATGTCTGTATTTTATAAGATACATATCATTTCATGAGTCTATTGCATTTGTATTCTACACAGAAAATTGGCATTCTATTTTGCTAATGAATGTAAAATCTCTCAAGTTTTTTAAAATTTATTTTTGATGCAGTTTATATAGTTTTATAAGTCATTTTCTGTGTTAAAAGTTATTTGTCTAATAAAAACTATTTTTAAGATATTATAGTTTGATTCTGTTGACAAACAAACAAACATAGTTCCTTGGCTAGAAGCATGAATTCATAAGACTTTTAATCAAACATCATGCTCAACCTCAGCAGCACAAGCTGCCCTGACATCAACTGTGCATTAGAGTGTGACAAAAAAAAAACTTGGAATTTTCTCAAGTCTTTCTGATATGCCTATTGGTAAGCTTTTCAATAACCTTTGAAAGGAAGGAGGAGAGACAATAACGCCCAAGAATTTAGCCTCATAATAGTTATCCTTTCCAGTTTGGAAAAATTCCCAGGTCCCCTTTGACAGTTTAATTACTTAACTCAAAGCTCCGAGATGTTACTTGAAAAAGCAAAAAAAGTAACTTTATTTATTTATTTATTTATTTTCAGTTTTAATTCTATCTTTGAGCAAAATTACAAACTATACCATCAGCTAACATAGCCCACAGCTGAAGGCAAAGATATTTTTTAACGATCGAATCCCTCGCTAGGAGCTCAAAATTTTCATTTTGCTTAAGGTTTTTTTTTTTTTTTGCCTCTCATTTCCGATGTAATTCTTCCTTATTCAATCAATGTAAATCTTCAATGATCATTTTGTGTTACTGCCTAAAGAGAGGGATACTTAGCCCTGTATCAATGACTCATATAGTCCTTGAGGCGAGTTGAAAGAATATCATTGGACTCGCTTGAAATAAGTGCAGTAGAAAGGAGAAATGTCATTTGACCAGCTTAAAAATGAGATAACGTGGTACCTCTTTCCGAGCATGAATTGTGTAGAGGGGCCGTTCATAAATGACGTCACGCTTTTTTCCCATATATTTGACCCCCCTCCCCCCCTTGTCACAATTCAGCGGACCCCCCTCTCCCCCCATTTGTCAGGCATCACGCTATGTTGCATAATGCATGATGTCGCACTTCTTGTTACCCCCTCCCCTCCTCTTGTCACAATTTCCCGAACCTCCCTCCCCCCTCGAAGCGTGACATCATTTATGAATGATCCCAAAAGGTAAAGATGTTGTTTAAAGGCCTCCCATTGACAGTTTGGGCTCCACCCATATCAAGAGAAAATAGTAGAAATGTTTTCACCTGACTTTGAAATTGCATGTGATAAAAGACGGAAGAAGCGTTAAGGATCGGAAACGTGCACATGAATACAATAAGACTATGTGTTACTGTGGGTGTGGTTGGGGGCGGGGGTTCACTGGCCCCCTAAGACTTTTTATAAATACACTCAGGGAGAAGTGCTAGTTGAAGTAAACAAAGCAACATGACCTTTGTTGATATTGTTGCCTGCTTGACGCTGAGAATCGCAATCAACACAGCACAAGAAACAAAGAACTTGGAGAATCAACCCTCGTTCAATACAAACATAATCTCCTATTATTCAGCAAGGAATCCTTAAATGTGACAAAGGTTGGCGATCTGTTTACTTCAGCTACCTCTTCTCATTAAATGCAAGAGATAGAATATTCTCTCTTTCTAGTGTTAAACATTATTTCATGTACATGCGCGAACATATAGCATGACAACTTTAATTAACTTATATTAAAATTTAATAATATATTTTTTATTTTATTAATATAAATTTTTTAGCAATAAATATTCCAAATAATTCTACTAATAAAATTAATACATTTTGTTAGATCTGTGAAGGGCCTCCTAAAAATTTAATCCCTAGGGCCCAACTTGGTTCTCTGCGCCTCTGTAAAAGAGAATGTTAATACGAAACTGATAAAAATTCTGCATAGTAGGTTCATTAATTCCATGTTTCAGATGCCTTAAAAATGCTTCTTTACACTTAGTTCTTCATAATTTTCCGTGGGAACGATTAAGAAACCGGAAACTACGTAACTTACGAAATCTTGACTTTAAATCTATAGACTACCAGTAGAGTGATACTCACTGGAGCTCACCAAGGATTTTGCCAAGGGGGGGGGGGGATTCTGGAAGCACTATACATTGATTCTGCCTGACATTGGGTATTCCGCTCTGATGCATAGTTCAATTCTGATCCAAAATTTCCGAAACTTTTTAAAAACCTCTTCGAAAAATTTTAAAAAATATTGGTTTGCCTAAACATTTTCCGTTTATATTAATTTTAAAATTTCTTTGACGAAGGAATCTGAGCTCTTCTTTCTACCAAGAAATAAGTAATATTTAGTACTTTAAAAAACTTACAATAATTATTCTCGAAGAAAACGATTTCTGGTATTAATATTATAGAACTTTCATTTACACACTTGATTTTGTTTTATTGGAGCTCATGTATGTACAGAAGAGCCTTGTTTATCCATAGACTTGGGTGGCAAGGGCAATGTGGATAACAAAAATCCCAGATCATTTGAAAAAACTCAAAAATAAGGTTCACACAGGTAGGAATACATTTTAAAATTATTTTTCATAATTTAAAAATGTATTCATACATGTGTGCATAGTTTAAACGTACATCAGAAATTTTTGTTCTACATTTAAATCATTGAAATTGTTACGAATTAGGTCATAGACAGGAGAGAAGTGCTGACTATAGACTTTTTGAGATGTCTTTTAGAACTTACTTCCTTGTCGCTGTTCAGTGTTTGTCCGACTTTCAAATGTGTTACATCTAATATTTTCTTCTGCTGTATCTTTATATTATGTTTTTGTAAGGAATAATTATTAAATGTCTTTATAGAAATATGCATCAAATATTGTCTTCAAAAGAAGGTAAGTAAACCCTTCCTTTCTCATATAAAGTGAAAAATTGAATATAGAACAGAACAGAAACAACAAATGGTGAAAAAAAGCAGTAAATATATAATTTATGAAAGTGTGTATACATACAAAAGTGTTCAGTTAGTTTTTTAAAAAATCAGTCGCGTTTTTGCTTCTTGCTTTGGAAGCACTTTTTCTTAACTTGAAATTGTACTTTCCATTACATGAGCTTCTCTGCTAGTTGTGCATCGTCAACTTGTTCCTCTAAAGTTTAAATATTGTAGCAATCCATCAACGTGCAGCTCTGTGTGTCATCAATGCAGGAGCCTTGGTTTGCTATCTCAATGTCAGTCAGTTGTTCAAGTCCTGACTTGCTTGTGTCGTATTTCATCCACTCTCTATGTTCTCTTCATTGACATTCTCAACTCCTAGAATGGATTTTACTAGGTCAACAAGTGTAACCTGACTTCATTTTCTTCTTCAAAGATTTTGGTTAGAATCAGTCTCGATATTTGGAAAAAGTTTTTCTCATGATTTCCCAAATGTTGAAGGCTTGATGTAATCCCATGCACACGCAATATCGTAAACACTATCCAAAATTGTGTAATTTCCCCAAGTATAGCCTTCCTTGATTTTTGTCAGTAACAACTTTGTCCTGTATGTTCCCTTAATGGTTGCAATGACTCCCTGGCCCAAAGGTTGTATCAGTGCGGTAATATTTAGAGGTAAAAACTTAGCAAAGATTTGCCCCTCTGCAGATTTGAGTACATTTGTAGCTGGGTGTGAAGGCACAATATCAATTAACAAAACAGCCTCCTTTGGAAAATGTTTCGGGTCAAGATGTTCACTTACTTGAGGCTCAGAAATCTCATGTCAAGGTCAATGATCAGTTTTAGGGAAATATATTTTTCAATCTCTTTGCAGAACTTGTGGATAATCGGGACTCTACTACATATATATATATATATATATATATATATACAGTAAACCCAGTAAAGTTGACCACCTTTGTAAGTGGGCCACCTGTCTAAGTTGACCACTTTTTTCAGGACGGAATGAGCCCTATATTATTTAATGTATTGAAACCTTTGTAACTTGACCACCTGTCTATGTTTGTTTTAGTTATGAACGAATCATCCTAATTAATAGTAATCAGTTTATTTACAAGTGCTTGGTATACATATCGCTAACACGTTGTTTGCATGTCTCCCGGTCACCACACTCCCGACTCCGCTCACTTCACTTCAAGGAGCCTTGCTTGTTGCCAGATACATATTACATCATCCCCTTCATAGAGGAAGTGTCAAATGTAGTAACAAGTTATTTTTAAAGTACAACATATAATTATCACATTAACAACTTATAAAATATAATTATCAAATTTTTTAGGTTGACGTACAGTTCTACCACTCTTTGTTCTATATACATCTGCATTTGAATTTGATATAATATTTGAATTATTAATAGCTAAATCACTATTATCATGATAATCATACTGTGATGAATTATGTACAATGTCATTACATAAATCAGTGTAATCAAAACCCATTGGCTGTACTTCAGTTTTTGTTTTTCGGAGATGACACTTATTTCTCCTTATTATTCTGCCATTTTTTGTTTTAATGATGTATGACCTTGGCATTGAATGATTTTTTATCACTACAGCAGGTTCCCAATGATCTTTTACTCTGAGCATTATATTTTCCCCTGGTACAAGTTCAGGTCTCACCTGTGCCTGCCTGTTATAATAATATTTAGCCTTCTTTTGTCTATTAATTAATTGTTCCCTAAACTCATGCTGAACCACTGGTTTTAGATTTAACTGTGTTATAGGCAATCTGGATCTGAGATTTCTGCTTAGCAACATTTGAGCTGGAGAAATATTTAAACTTGCAATTGGCATACATCTATATTCTAACAATGCCTCGTGTAGTTTCTCAGCTCCAGATTTCCTTAAAATATTCTTCGCCACACCAACCATTCTTTCGGCAAAACCATTCGACAGGATAGCGTGGACTGCTTGTTACGATATCAAACCCCCATTCCTTTGCAAATTTGTTCATTTCCCAGCTGCCAAAAGGAACTGTCACAAATCATTACTTTAGGTATACTGTGTGGGGCAAAGATAGGCTTCAATTTACTAATAACCTCTGCTGAGTTTTTGTTTGTCAGAGGAAGTACATCTAGCCATTTAGTTAAGTAGCAGCCTATAACCAGATAACTTTTACCTCCAAACTCACAAATATCGACACCAATTTTTTCATAGGGCAGACTTGGCAATTTATGACAAATGAGGGGTTCTTTGATAGTTTGCGATCTGAAAGTATCACAAGTTATACACTTGGCAATCATGTTTCGAATATCATCATTGATTCCTGGCCAAAAAATTACCTGTCTAGCCCTCGCTATTTATTTTTCAATACCACAGTGTGCCTCATGCAGTAACATTAACATGCTTTTCCTTAAAGACAGAGGTACTACAATTCTGCCCTCAAAAAACACCAAGCCCTGCTCAACACTTAAGTCATTTTTGAACTTAAAATATAATCTGGCTTCCTTAGGAACTTTATCAATACTAGGTGGCCACCCTGTGAACCAGTATTCCTGCACAATTTTAAGTCCCTGATCTCTAGAAGTTGCTTCCCTAAACTCTCTTTTCTTGTTCTCGGTCATTTGCAGTTGTTTAGTTAAAGTGTGAACAGTTTCAGTCATCTCCTCATCATCACCAATTTGTTCCTCAATGAATGATCTCGATAAAAGATCAGCAATATACATGAACTTTCCTGGAAGATATCTTAAATTCAGTTGATATTTTAGAAGTTTAAGTTTTATCCTTTGTAACCTGTTTGACATAACATTAGCAACAGTTTTGTTCATGATAGAGACCAGTGGCTTGTGATCTGTAAGAACTTCAACCTCCCTACCATAAATAAAGTAGTGAAACTTATTTGCAGCAAATAATATACTTAAGAACTCTTTCTCGATCTGTGCATAATTTTTTTCTGCATTTGTTAAGCTACGGGATGCAAAAGCAATAGGTTGTTCATTTTGCAATAGGCAACAACCCAGACCATCCTTTGAGCTATCTGCCTGAAGAGTAATAGGTTTATTACTATCAAATATCCCTAACACAGGCGCATTAGAAATTAAATTTTTAAGTTCTTCAAATACTTTGTTATGCAATGGCAACCATGTCCATTCAACATCATGTTTTAACAGCTCCCTTAAAGGTGCAGTTCTACAAGAAAAGTTTGGTACAAACCTTCTTAACTAATTTAACATCCCCATTACCCGCTGTAGTTCCAGCTCACTTTTAGGTTCTTTTAAATCCATAATAGCCCTAACTATCAGGATCAGGTCTCATCCCTGAAGCATTAAATAAATGGCCTAAATACTTAACTTCTGAAACCCAATATTGTAGTTTCTGTTTATTAAACTTGATGTTTAGTGTCTTAGCCCGTTCAATTACTTTTGCCAGAATTTCATCATGCTCCTTTGGAGAAGAAGCTGCAATGAGGAGATTATCAAAGTAAATCAATACACCTGGTATATCACCAAAATTTTCCTCATTTTGGTTCTGAAAAATTTCAGGAGCACATGAAATTCCCATCGGGAGTCTCAAAAATTTGTAGTAACCCAAAGGCGTGCTAAAAGTACAAAGGTCAGTACTATTTGCATCCAAAGCTACTTGAAAGAACCCATCTTTAAGGTCTAACACTGAATAAACAGATTTGTTACATAACTTTGGTAAAAATTCCTCAATGGTTGGAATTAACACATGCTCTCTTTTAATTGCTTTATTGAGATCCTGAGGATCAAGGCAAATCCTTATGGCTCCATTTGATTTTTCAACAACAAGGTTGCTAACCCAACTTGAGGGGTGATCTACCTTAGCAATAATACCCTGACACTCTAATTCTTTCAATTTTGACTCCAGCTTAGGTTTTAAGCTTAATGGAACCCTCCGTGGCGGACGAACTACTGGAGTGACATCGTTTTTCACTTTGATTGTACATGTACCACCAAATTTTCCCATCCCTTCAAATACTTCTAAATTACTATGAACAAACTGATCTTTGGTCACACAAGATAAATTCATATAATGATCTAACTTACCTTTATTAGGAACTTCTAGATTATTTACAAAATGAATTAGATCGAATTTTACGCAGACAGCAAGACCCAATAATGGTCGTACATGCTCTGACACCACTATAAATTCAATATTATGTGATTGATTAGCTACTACACATTTTAAAATAACAGATCCGACAGGTTTAATTTTACTCCCTCCAAACGCTTCTAATATGATACTGACGAATATTGCATTTTGATTGTAAAGAATCATAAATACTTAAAGGAAGTATATTAACTTCTGCACCAGTGTCCAATTTGAAAGTCACGTTTGTCCCTTCTACTAAGAGAGTTTTTCTCCATTCCTTAAGACTGGATGTTGAATGGACACACTTTACAGAGTTCACAAAAAATTTGCTGTCGGAAATATTTGTCTCGCCTTCATCACAGCCTAGGTCTTGCACTTTCACAAACCGCGATCTGCATACAGATGAAAAGTGATTGAGGTTACCACACTTGAAACATTTTTTCCCATATGCTGGACACTGTCCTTTACGATGCTTTCTACTGCATTTCTGGCATGCCGTGAGATCCATTTTTCATCCATCTGTCTTCCGCGATCTGTCTCTTCGTGCATAACTTTCATTCATACCAGGTAAATCCGATAAGGACGACTCATTCACACGCGAGGAATCTGAAGCGGACGAATTTTCGAATGATCTTCCTCTTCCTAACTGGTCAACACATTGACCTTGGATCGTATGTGCTGTTATTTTGCTTAGTTCTGCTGCCTTTCCGAGCTCCACAGCTCGAGATAAGCTCAGATCAATCTCTCTGAGCATTCGTTTTTGCAAGCTTGCATCGGAGACGCCTAAAACAATTCTATTTAAGATACTATGGCTCTCAGGTACAACTATTTTGCAAAAATTACTTTTTGCAAAATACTTTTTTCACTTCATTTGCACATGATATTAACTTTCCTACGAACTACTTATATTGATCAATCAAGTTTCTTTCAAACTTAAGTCCATTAACCTTTCTTTTAACATTTAACATTCTTTATAGTGCTCATAAAAAGTTTTTTCATTGTGTAAAATGCTCTAAGAATAGTCTTTTAAAAAATTAACATTATTAATGCTATCCCTTATGACCGAGTCAGTTTGATCGCCAAATTCGCACGTTTTCACCAGTTTCTTTAATTCTGTCACAAATGCATCAAAGGACTCTCCCTCCTCTTGATTCCGTTTATTAAACATAAAACGCTCGACAACGATGTTTTTCTTCGGCGTTGTAAACAGTTCAAACTGCTGTATCACTGCTTCATAATCAACCTTCTGCTCAGCAGTCAGACTGAACGTGTTGAACACTTCTATAGCATCTTCGCCTGCTGCATTCAGGAACAGTGCGATCTTAACATCAGGAGCTTTGGTGTCATTGCCGGAAGCTTTCATATAAATTTCAAATGACTGTTTGAATCGCCTCCAATTTTCAGAAACATTGCCGTCAAAGCTTAGGCCTATCGGTGGTCTGCAAAATTCCATCTTATATACACAATCACCCAAGTAGCATGAGTACGTTTCCAAAACGTAAAAAAAAGGATGTCAAAAGACGTCAATATTTGGTCAAAATGTCTCAACATTAAACGTAAATCCAGACGTTTTCCAATGACATCTTCTAAACGTCAATTGCTGACGTTTCTGATCCGTTTACACGTTTTTAAAACGTCACTTGATGACGTTTTGTAGCCGATAATCGTTTAGGTTTGCGGACGTTTTGAAATCGTCACATGATTGTCGTTATTTAGTCGACACTGCGATGTGGTTTGCATACGTTTTAAAAACGTCATTTTATAACGTTTTTCAGACGACTTTGCTGCTAGGTTGTTCACCTTTTATTTACGTCACGTATCTGCGTTTTGTAGTGGAGTCGCTTTTTACGTTTTATAAATGACAGTAAATCAATTTCTATCAACAACTTTTTAAACATTGATATCATTTATGAAATCCTCAACCAAGTAGCAGCATTTTTATTACATAAAAAAAACTATTTTACAGTCAATTTTACCTTTTTTCAATGATAATACTTGAAGTCACATTTATTTTAAATGCTGTAAAAAGCAGGCAATTATTTTCCCAGTTTTGGTACAAGATTAAGAAAAAAACTTTTCGACTAGCAAATGCCTCGGGTACTGAATTCAAAAATACTAAAAATAAACCGACCAATAATAACAAAAACATTTCTTTTTATTCAACTGATGCACATAAATATAACACAAAACAGTTTTCACAAAAAAAAAAAAAAAAAAACCTTACAATTCTAACAAACTTTTAGGAAAACTAAAACATACTGTCATGAATAGTTTCAACCTGTTTCGGAGCAGACAGAAGCTTTCGAAAAGCTTCAAGTATAGATCATTGTCAATCGATAACTAAGACTATAATTAATAAAACATGTCATTCATTAACAACAAAATTATAATTTCCTTTCTAAATAATTCAATTTATTTTTAAAGATTTCATTACAAACACTAATATAATACACAAGCAAGACAAGTTAAAACTTTACTTTTTAAGTTGTTCATTAAAAATTAATGCTACATTAGAAGTTATTTAAAATTGTAAAACATATCATGATCAAGATTTTAATTTTATTACATGTAATTTATGCTTCCAAAGCTTATCCTCACACCAGGTTTTACCTGCTCTTCCTCCAGAAATCAAATTCTCAGAAGAGAAATATGAAAAACTTCACAAGTCATATGTTCTCGTTCTCACTGTTTTAGTAACTAAATTAGGATACTAAAACCAACAACAAAATCATCAATTTTTATTTAACTAATCAATTATGGGAGAAAGCAACCAAGTTTTCAAATATTGATCATGGTTAAACAAAGAAATGGGAGCACAATTATATATACTTGCATTAATATAAGAGGGAGAGATTAAACAGTTCATTTTTGCACTGATAATACACTTTCCAATGGAAACAAAGTTGAATTTAGAAACATTAATTAACCGCTTATATTCATTATTTAACAGCCAATAATAAGAATCAGTTTGCAAAACAAATCTGATAAAATTTTGTGCTTTCAATCTTATAACACCTAACTGCATAAATAAATAGAAAACAATTTGTTAAGTATAAAGACATAATGTATAGGCACAATTTGTATGTATAAAGACAAAATTTCTTCAAAATTTTACGAATTATTACACTTTTAGATAACAATTTGTTTCTTTTAGTTTATCTTAATGAAGATCAATATTACAAAATTTAAGAAATAAATTGCACATCTTTACAAAGTTCAAATGTGCAGCAAATAGTGTAAAAGCAAAACATTTTGCTTTCTGAATGTATGCAAACTCTTACCAATTTATCTTATTTTTTATTTTATTTTTACACAATATTTCAAAATTCAATAAATATTTAGAATCACAACAAAATTTAAATTCTATGCAGTTGAAAGACATAAACTATAGTTAGTTTTTGTAACCTTTTTGGCAACTTGCTCCCACTCAGGCAAAAAATAAGTTTACAAAAAAATTTTACATTATTTTTAAAAACCTAAATTATTTCAGAAAACAATATAAAAATTTAAATAGAGAATAAAATGGGAAGCAAAATTCATCAGATAATTGCAACTGAAACTGAAAGAGTCTTCAACTTCCTTGACTTTGGCAACCTAAATCCCTCTGCACACTTCCTAAAAATAAAATAAATAATATAAAAGCAGACATATATTTCTCTATTTCAGATGGGAATGAAGTGCAAGTAACATCAGTAAATTTTCTTCTTCAAAAATTAATGATCAATGGATTTTATACCCATAGTGTGGCACAGTCAAGGCCAGCGTTTCTTAAGCTATGTGCCGCGGAACCCTAGGGTTCCACGAAGATCACTCAAGGTTCCATGATATTTCTATTTATTCTTCGATACTACAATAACGTTTGAAATTACTTTTTGAAGAGCATAAGTAATAACAAGAAATTTTTATTTCTGTTGTAAATAATTTGTTTCAAGAACTTTGAATTAAAATCCTAACCTAATATTAAAAACAAGGGAAGTACACACAGTAGAAGTCTACCTTAATGTTTCATGGATTAAAACAATTAAGCAACAACGCTGGTCTAGGCCATGCAGCAGGTGGTGTTTACCTTTGGCAAGCAGTAACTTATGACTTTCATTAAATAGTTGTTTTAATTGCAACATTTATTAATTAACAAAATGAAGGTATTCAATAATGCCCCAATATTAATTTAATTATTTAAGTCCCTATTAAATTATAGACCTCACTGCACATTATTTATGATACAATAACTATTTTTTCGATTGGTCCATTTTTTTCATTGCTGCATTGGTTCTTTCCAGTTTTTGAAACCGTCCTACCAAAAGTACCCTTTTGTTGACAAAAATACCAATTCTGAAAATGACACACTTAAATTGTTTTAGAAAGCACTAAAATCATTTTTCAAATTTTGCATCATACACTAAAGGATTTTTAATGACAAGCTTTCTTAAATAAACAAGTTTTTTCTAATGTCCACATCAATGAATAGATATTAGAATATATTTTTATCATAACACTTATTTACAAAATAAATAAATAAAACAAAAAAATTAAAAATGATCATCATAATAGATTAAAATTCAAAAAAAAAAAAAAAAATTAGTTTTATAAAAAACTTATATCTGAAATATTTGGTAGAATAAAAAATTATAACAAAAGCCCTCCCCCCCCCCCCCAACCAAAAAAGAAACAAAACACATCAGTTTAAAAAATCGAAAACAATTCATTAGTACTACCATCAGAATTTTTGTCATTGCCATTTTCCTATGTTAATGATAACACAGTCAACTTTACAACAAATAAAATAAGGGATAGGCACAATAATAATCTTGCTGAATATCCAGATACATACAGCAGCACAATATTAAATCCTTAATTAAGACTTACTCTGCAGTTTAAGATTTTTTTTCTCTCAGGGTGGGGATTACAGGTGCTATCAGGTGTCATCATATTGGAAAAAAAATTAATGGTTATAGAATGAGGAAATCTGCTTTTAACGAAGCAGTGTTTTGTTGCAATTTATGCAGATTTAGGAAAGAGCTATTTTGTTCCTTTAATATTACTTGAAACTTGAAAATGAGTACCTTTTCTCGATATACTGGGGAAAAAGCTTAACCATAATGAACAAATTAGAAAATACATTTACATCAGCCATTTGAAACAAAAAATACACATTGACAAAACATATTCCTTTCACACCAGATTTAATACATTACGTATATATTTACACTTATGATTTCATCAAGCTTGCTAGAACTAAAGTTTTAACATTATTATGGAAATGTATTGTGTCAATCAAACTGTTCTTTTCTGTAATGAAGACCCAAGCTCAGGAGTTTTTCAGAGCAAAAATTACTTCCTTTAGATACTTAGATAAAAAAAAATTATTTAATCACTTTTTTAATAAAATACATGTATTTATACAAATATTTTTAGCAACTCTGAATTCGGCAATGCAATATTACAATACATTGAAACAAGTAAAAAAAAATTAGATTATCGATAATGCAATGCATAATTAATTTTTAGTAGGTACCTGTCAAGCTTTATCTATCAAAGGGCTTTATTTTCCAGATAATGTGATGGAATTCTAATGCTATATGCACAGTAAGTCTCTCTCCCTGAAATTAAAAGAAATTAGTTTTCTTAAATTAAATTTAAAGTTTTTTATCAGTACTAACGGGTCTCACATATGACTCTTGAGAATCCCTAACAAAACTGAAAATAATCTTATACAATTTTCTTCCAGGCAATGCATATTATCTTACATTATTCTTGATTTATAGTGCATTAAAAAGAAACAGTGTAATACTTTTTTGTGACTCACCCTGTAATATAGAAAAAGTTGTGCGGTCGGTGTGCCATAATATTGTTTGTTAGAACAGTTCATAAAACTAAAAAAGACGAGACTATTAAGTACTCCAAAAAAGCGTGACCAAGAATTATTCCAAGGCCGTAGCCAGAATTAATTTTTTTTTTTGGGGGGGAGGGCTAACTTTGAAACACTTATGTTGAGGAAAGTTTCAGAGAGGAATATATGGTATATTTCAAAAAATTTTAGGATTTTTTGGGGGGGGGCGTCCCCCCCCCCCCCCTCTGGATACGGCCTTGAATTATTTTGTTACTATTTTTAATCATTGTATAGATGTATAGCAAAAGAATTTATCAAAGAACGGCTATGAAACTAAATTGGCTCTAGAGTAGAAGTGAAAATTGTTTTTTATTGTGTATCTATATAATAATTCACACATTATGTACCACACACTGAATAAGAATTAATTACTCTTGCAGACGAATTGAAAAAGTTGGTTTTTATGAAGGTCTTTTATTGAAGATAAGCACTTTAAGTGGTTAAAAACATACATTTTTGTAAAAAAGAGGGGGGGGTGAGAGAATAAATTATCATATATGTCAGAGGTAGAAAAACCCATAAAACTCTGTTAAATATCTATATTTACAAACTTGAAGTTGTAAAAAAAGTTTATTATTTCTTTACTCACCAGTTTTAAAACTTATTCTTTCTTTAAAGCTTGCTTTCTTATTGAAGCCTCGTCACTAATAATTCCTTTTTTTCCTCGAATGTTTCCATTTCAGGTGAAGAAATCCCACATTCTTTTCGGCTTGTGGTACTTTTCTCTAGTTAACAGAAAATAATCTATATAAAATATAATATAAATGTAATCTATATAAATATTTATATTAAATATAAATGACAAAATCAATTAGTTTTTTTAATTGCCACATGGTTGCAATTAGCTTTCTCAACTTGTTATTTAACCTTTTGTTTACTTTATAAAATTTAAGACGATATTTGGCACAGTATTTTTTAAAAATCTACTTTACCCAGTAGTGTAGTCCTGGAAGAAACGCTGGGGGGACGATTACATATATGAACATCAAAAAATGGGGGTACGCTTATGTTAAAATTCAAAATAACTGGGGGGACGTTTGTGTTAAAACAAAAAGCTAGGGGGACGCCGTCCCCCTGCGTCCTCCCTCGACTACACCACTGACTTTACCTCATGTTTACGTCATTTTGTCCAACATCATTATGATTGTTTAGTTAACCATACTGAAGTTGCAGAGGACCACCCACATGTGACAAGCCAAGTTTTAATGGGTTTCCTGAACATAGTTGATAATGGGAGTCAAAACATTTAACATGTTGAGATAGCTTTTGTGTGCAAGCACATAAATACACCTTAAATTTTTTTTTTTTTTCCGTTTAGCAAGTAATTGCAGATTATATTCTCACTGCAAAGGGCTATTTGTTAGACAAATTCAGTGATATGGTCAAAGAATCATTTAATTATAAAGCACATTCATATTCATTAATTTTAATATTCTGGTTTGTGTGACAAAATAGTTACACGTACGAAACTAAACAAAAAATGGGTAAACTTTTTAAAAAATTATTTTTTGGTCTTTATTAAAAGATTGTGCTGCTTTTATAACTTGTGCAGAGCTGCATGCAACAGCTAGTAATTAAAAATCAATAACATATAACTAATAAACATATAGTGAGATCAAACAGATGGCAATATACCAGTTAAAGTTGAATTGAAAACTTCTCAACACCTTTTGCATTTAAATATGATTTCCTCACAGTAAAATAATGCAGGCAATATTAGGTAGTTCATTAAGTTTGAAATTACTGCCATAGGAAAACTTATTGATACAACAAAATCATTATTATCTGGCATTAAATTAAATTGCTGATTTAAAATAATGATGCATAGAAACATATGAAATGTGCACATTTCAATCATTTATGACAAAAATATCTTTAAAGATAAAAAAAACTTCTCCTAGATTAGCAGCTAAGTCCAGCAACAATTGAGATTGACTAAAAAAAAAAAAAAAACGAAAGAAAACACCTTATATTGATACGCCCATGTACCAAATTATTTAAAATTTCAAGTGTATGCTTGAATTATTTTATTACGCATAAATCATTGCAGACAAATACTAAAACATAGTTGAACTGACAGACAGTCATAAGCACCTTATTGTTATAAAAAAATATCAAGCAGCCAGCCATACCTGTTTCTAAATTTTCACATGCAAGGAAAGTAGAAACATTAAAAATAAACACACACACGCGCGCACTTCCGTACCTCTTTTTAAAAAAACATTGATCATACAAAGCATACAAAATGCAAAAAAAGTGCATCCTATTGCTTACCTGTAATCTTTTCTTCAAATAAACATAAAATCCAAACACGTGCTCCCATCGTACCATCCAGGCGATCCGTCTTGTTCATCGTCGATCGTGCATTGCGCATGCGCGCCTGAGTCGGAGATGGCGATTTTAAAAGACTGAAAATCTCCATACAGCAAAAACGTTACTGGGATTAACGATGACGTTTTTAAAACGACACCAAACTGACTATTTTTTGCGTAAATGTCTCAAAAAGGTCACAAATTCAATTTTTACGTTTCTGGGCTTAGACTGTCGTTTTGAAAACGTCCTATTTTTACAAGAGACGTCTTTTGATTTTTATGTCTTAAAAATTACGTGTAGAAAACGTCACTTTGCTACTTGGGCAGCGATGTCAAATATTATTCGTCAGTCCTTTCCGCTGGTTCAATTAGACTGCGCCATGTTTTAGTTATGAACGAATCATCCTAATTAATAGTAATCAGTTTATTTACAAGTGCTTGGTATACATATCGCTAACACGTTGTTTGCATGTCTCCCGGTCGGTGGACGCTAGTTCGCATCCCCTTGGAATCGTGACTTCACTCTGCTGAAGGCGCATGCGTGTGGACTCCTCGTTTTCTGCGTTGAGTGTGTGAGTATAGTTTTTGCTTCTAACAGATCTAAGGAAATTAACGTTCCAGATAAGAGGAGATTGCTCTCATTTATTATTGTTATTAAAGCAATATAATTTTTTTTCAATAAAAACTTTGTGTAATTTTTTCTTTAAAACGTTGTGTATTTTTTTTTTAATAAAAATGTGTGTTTTCAATAAACCACACATTTTTGTTTTGAATGAAAATAAGGAATATTGGGAAATGTACGATTTTGTTTTCAGTTAATTTTTCTGAGAAACTTTAAATCACCTCCAATTAGTTTAAAAAAAAATTATTGTGTGTAGCATATTTAAAAGGAATTGATGACAGAAATAATTTGCAAATACTTTTGATATAGAACTTAGTCAAAATGCAACCAAACATTAAGTTGAAGAATGATTTTGATTTTTAAAAAAAATCATATACATTTGTTCATAATTCTTTATTTCTTTTTTATAGCATAAATTCCAAACAAACTAAAATTTGAAATCACATTTGATAAATTTGAAAAAAAAAACAAAAAAAAAAACAAAAAAAAAAAAAAAACAAATTGGGGTACTTACATATTATCGCAACCATGCCAAAATTCGGGGATAATGAGCCAAATTGGCAACTCGGATTTTGTACCTATCTAAGGCGCTTATGGTAACCATAAGTAGGTATTAAGTCGCCAATCTCACCATATGCAGAGATCGCGTTAACGCCTCTACAAGCGTGTTTCACGCCTTAAAAATCGGTAATACGCATTGAAATTTTTAAAATGCGTATTTTCACTCTACATTTTTAAACAACGTTTAGCTTGTTAAGAATTGCAAAATAAATACAATATTCTTCCATTAAGTTACTTTTATTTTTCATTATATAGTAGAGCTCAAAACTCGTTGTCGCCAGTCGCCAAATGCGACCAATTTTCACGTTTTGGCGACCATTGTTTTCATTGAAGTCGCCAATGTGGCTACCCCATTTGCTAATGCTAAAACCCTTTCCCGATAAAGAAGAAAGAAATAGGAGTTAATTTTCGCGAAACACGGAAACTAGTTTTTCCTCCGGTTTTACCGGAAATTGCTTACCGTGTTTGAAATTCCAACCTTTTCCATCCTGGAATTATTTTAATTATCTTGAAATTTCTAAGATATTTTTTTTCATTCACAACCTTAAATCTTCTTATTTGTCGCCTCATTTTAACAATTAAAAAAGAAAAAAAAAAGTATAAAGATAGAGACAGCCAAAATCGTGCACGTGCTTCGCCGAAAATTGGATTCTACGTTAGAGATTTTAATCCTTTTGCATCCTGTACAAATTTCAAATATTTTTCCAAATTAGAAGATATTTTTCACACATGCTACCCTAACTCAGCTTATTTTGCATTTTATTTTTATAGTTTTTTTTTTTTTTTTTTTAACTGGGCCGATATTGAACACGTGTTCGTCGAAAATTGCGTTTATCACTATTATTCACTATTATTGTTTCATTTATTTATTTACTTCAAATTTGATTTTAGTATTGACAGCTATTTACTTTTTAAAAAATACTCAATTTTGGATTTGTAAGAAATTTTTAGAAAATTGTTAATTTAGCTGTACGTATGCTACGCTCTGGGTCAAGGTCACAGCAGAAGTGGGATTCACTCTTAACTCGGATATGTGTAAAAAGTGTTTGTTATTATTATTATTTTTTATTTTCACTCCTCCAGAAAATAAAATACTCCTCCAAAAACCGCCAAGGAGTATTTTCACTCCTTGACAAAAATTCCTAGCGCGACCTCTGACCATATGGTTGCGATAGTACGTAAGTACCCAAATTGGATTACTTGAACGCAAAAAAAAAAAAAAAACTAGGTGCGAAATTCTCATAAATAAGAAACAAATTACAATTAGCAATCACATTCGACAAATTTGAAAACAAAACAAAACAAAAACAAATTGCATTAGCATCAAACAAATTTGAATCTACAGCAAAATCTTTGTAGGAAAATAATTTGTGCTACATAAAAGTACCACATCATGTAATCATGCAACAGATACTTGCATAGCAAGCTGACATTCAATCCTTGGAGACTTTCAAAAAAAATTCAAGATTACTGAAAAAAATATGAAGGACACAATTTTTGAAGGATTACAAATTTTAAGGATCAAACTGAAGAATTAAAATTGCAACACACATACCATTTGAAAAATAAATCAATGGATCTCTAACAAACAAATCCATTTTTTTTTTAAATTGATAGTAAAAAAATCAAAAATAATGTACAAAGTATATAAAGCAAATTTGTGTGCACACTTTTTTTTTTTTTGAACACTAGGCAAAACCATATTTACAAAAGCAATAATCAAACAATATAAAAACATCTTGTAGAAAGAAAAAAAATATATATCGATTGAATACAATCGACCAGAATACTCCAAAAAGGTGATAAATATACAGCATTAAAAATATAATTAATTAAACGTGACATTAAATGTAATAAAAACCTCCATTTTTTTCAGTTGTTCTTAACAACACCCATTAAAAGCTTGATTTTACATTAAAATTCGTAATATTTTGGATAAAAAAAAATGTTGTCGTCATAATACTTGAAATCCAGCATACTTGAAATAAACAAAAAAAATCTAGGTGAGCAAATCTTTACATTTCTAACAATTAATTGATGATTTTAAAGTAAAAATTTGTTCATTAATTGCATGGCACTTTTCATGGAATCACTCTTTGCATTTTTTACATTGTGCCATGCGTTTTCCTTTGAAGTTTTCATCAGACTCAAAGAATGGTCTTCGGCAGAGGCAATAGAGAGTTATGGTAAATGTCGACACTTTTATCCTATCTACAGTATCATTTGTTTCCTTAAAAGTCTGTGAAAACTCCCGACATCAAGCATGCTCTTAGGTGTCCTCGAAGTGATCTAGCACAATAGGTCAGATCCTCAGGATTCTTCTTTCGAGCCAATGATAGAGCAAATGCAATTGCAAGTACTCCACAATTATTTATTTCTTGTTTTTGCACTGCCTTTCTATGTATCAGAATAGTTCCACTTTCTGTGTTCTGGACAATCATGGCAATTTGATTTTGCAACGTTTTTGTTGGGGGCAATCCCATAGAGTCATACAGTTCGATATTGCATTGATCGACAATACGAATGGTGACCCAATGGTCCACACCATTATGCAGAATTTGAATGCCACTTCGTTGTTTCTTAAATTTTAAGCATTAGCCTAAAATGGTGTCTTCCCGGTTTACACTGATCTTCAATAAGAGATGCAGGGATCTTACTGCAATATGGTTTAAATTTCTTTTTTTCAGGTGAAATTGATATAGAAGTTGCTACCTCTAAGGTGAGAGAAAATTCTTCTTTAGACACAGATGTATTTTTCATGTTGGCTTCATCTATAATGGAATTGAGTTGGTCCATGCAATTTTCTTTTGCATCAGCTGATTTGCCAAACCGTTTAACTTTTTTTTTTCACAGGCGTTGGGAGTTCTGCATATTGGTAGAGGGCTTTTGCTTCGGTACTAGGTGTTACTATCGGCAAAGCAGTATCTTTATCTACAGTAACATTCAGAGTAGCTTTTTTGTAAAGAAGTTGTAACTCACTTTTCAATTTTTCGAGATGCTCTTCTTCCATTAACCACATAGCAGACTGTAAAGAGCTAATAGTGGAATTGCATTCGCTAATTAATTTGTTTTTTTTACTTTTTCGCAAGCCAAGTTTTCCATATTCGTGTGTAGGACAGAATAAATCATTTGATACATCTTCATCTGTTGATTTGTGAGGGATGTTTATTTTTCATGGCTTGTCGGATCAGGAAGATTAAAAGAGTACAAGTTTTCGCCAAGAATATCTTCTCCCTTCCTTATCTTCTCTTTTATTGCTTCTGCCATTTTAACTTTTTCCCACCTTGTGAGTTTGTTACACTGCAAAGATAAAACGAATATTTTAAAAAATAATATAAAGACTTTTTATTAGCTTGATTTACACTGAAAAAGTATAAAATAAAAGAATAGTTATATGAATTCGTTACCACAACAATTAAAATTGCAGCTGCTTTTTATACTATTATATTTATGTTAATTCTAAAGCAGTCACAAAAATTTAAATTAAAATTTTAAGGGAACAATTTTTAAAGTTTTTTCATTTTAAATTTTATTTGAAGTGAACTTTTTTTGAATTTACAACATATTTTTTTACCTGTCAGCGGTGGCCCTGTTAACATTCCTCCTTACATTGATGCATTATTCATAATTGTTCATGTTTGTTTCAGTGAAGCCTTTATTCAAAACTCTTATTATAATTATGATTAAGCTTTTTGTTTTATGGCCACTAATTCTTTTAAACAATGCGTTCCATATTTAAATATAAGTTTTGAAATAAGCCTTCTGATTTACATGAAAATTACGGAATTTGGTTCTATTAACTTAATTAAAGAATGATAAATAGTCCAGTATTAATTTTTTCATAAAACAAATGTTGAGATATAAACAAATGTGAGTAGCAAAATAGTATTTAATAGTTTACCATTATACCTTAAAACTTGGCAAGGCTAGCACTCGAGTTACATTTATTCTTGCTGGGCAGTCATGCTTTTTTGTAGGCTGGGCTAGTTTTCTACGTTCAGTAAAGTCATGATCCTTGCAAGCCTGAAATAGAAAATTAAAAACTGAGCGAGCTATGCATCTACAAAAACAATTTTCAAAATATAAAGTTTTTTCAACATATAGACAATATATTGCAAAATATAATGCTTGGATATAGATCAAAACAGACATTGAATTAGCGAATGAGAATTATTCTATAACTTAGCAAAACAAAGAAATAATAAAACAAAGAAATAGTATGGAACAATATAGAGTTTAGAATTTAAAATAAAGCATGTTTTAATGTAAAGATAATTAAACTGGACAAAATGAATAAGCTGCTAAACATAATTGGATTATTAGGCTGCATATTATTAAAGAAGAAAAGCTTATTATCTCATGGCACAATTATTTAAAACTAAATAACAATAAATAAATAATTGGCCAATAAACATTAATTTAAAAACTCACATTCATTTATTTAAACACATTGATTTAATACATTATGTGAAAATAATAAACATTTATAATTAACATATTTTTTAGTGAACTGAATGATTAATATTTATATTGTTTAGTTAGATGTAGATGCTAAACCGAAACAGAAAACATAAATTATTAAATAAAACTTCAAACACCCTACAGCTCAGATTTATCGTAATATCATTATGAGCACAGGTTTCATGTTGATATGACATTTCCTTTACTAGCACCAATTTGTTAATTTCATCATATGACCTAATATCCCTCACTCAAACATTTCCTCCTGAACAATTTGTCGATTTTGTAGTTTAGTACAAGGGTTATGACCCTTGTGTGATATTTTGATAAAATAATGTTCCTTAAATGGGAACAACTAACTTATTTATTTACATTTATACACAATTTTTTAAACAATTATAGTAATGGTCACAAACCTTATTATCCCTCTTTTCTGCGTACCGCTTTTTGATAGACAGGTTCTTGTCTTTTCCTTGATGGCAAGCATACAGTCTACGTCCAATGTAAAAATGTGGCACATCACCATTCCAAAGTATTCTCATATTTTCATTCGGTATAACTAAAATAAATGTATAATAGAAGATAATAATGAAGGGAATACAGTGTTATGTATAGATATATGCAGAAAATTTGTATGAAGAGGAAAAGGAGGCATGAGGCTAAAATATATAATACCTCTGCTCTGACACAATCTTAATTAATATACATTTTTAAAAATAAAATGAAACTTTATTATGAACATGAATCCCCAATCATTATGCAATTATTCACACACACACATGTATATATATGTATATATATATAGAGAGAGAGAGAGGGAGAGAGATTAGACAGATAAATTTACGCTAGGCATTAAATGAGTACTTACATTTAACTTCGCTAAAGGCCTTGTCACTTTTAACGCAGACAAATCTGGAGAACGTTTTAATTTCATATTCTCTCAAGACGATAACGAATTCCTCAAGGGATTTTCATTTTTCAATAAGATGGAAAATACGTGCTATCAGCTTGAATCTCAGGATTCTTCAGCTGAAATAAAATGGGGGGAAAATATTTAAATTTCAACTCAATCATACCTTCTCATTGCGCCTCTACCTCTCGCGCATGCGCCTTCAGCAGAGTGACGTCAGAGCTCCACGTCCCTGGCGTGACGTCACGATTCCAAGGGGATCCACCCTCCCGGTCACCACACTCCCGACTCCGCTCACTTCACTTCAAGGAGCCTTGCTTGTTGCCAGATACATATTACAATGTTAACCACTTATGTATGCCAAATATGGTGGGAGTATTATAAAAACCCTTTGTAAGCTGACCGCCCCCTAATTATTACTATATTTATTTGTTTATCTATTTTTGCAACGATAAAAAAAAACTTAAATAACTTCTCCAGGATATTTTTTATGGTACAATGTTAGACCAGTATTTGTCTGGAAGAATGAAACATCAATATAAACTTTGCCAAAACCTCTGTGTAAGTTAACCATACAAGAAAACTACTATGAACACTCTTTTTGTTCTTTAAATAAGTTTCTTTTTTTTCTTCTAATTGATCTAGCCATTTTGAAAAATTATGTATTTTTAAAGAATCTTTACCATTAAATATGTAAAATAACATATTTATCTATATTTTAACTAAATTACTTTTAAAGTTGTATAGGATACACTGCAAGTCATTCAGGTTATATTTATATAATGATACTTTAGATAATTGTGAAAAATAGCTAATTACTGATTTTAAAATAATGTTAATACATGAAGTTATATTTTAATTAGTCACAAATGAATAGACGCATAGTGCAAGAAGACAAAAAAATCTCCACCCTCTGTAAGTCGACCACTAAAGTGCTGCACCGCAAGTGGTCAACTTACATAGGTTTCACTGTGTATGTGTTGTGTGTGGGTGGTGCTGTTACCTAATTACATTTTTTTTTTCGTGAATTCGTAGTGCTTAATTTTTCTGAAAATTTTGTGTGAAGTTCAAAAAAATCTTTTTTTTACTGAGAATCACCCTTGCTCTGATGTTTGAAGCTTGTTAAACCTATGCATTATTCTTAAATGTCCCACACATTCCAAATGCTTTAGTTAGTTTGTAATTTACATGTACATATATTGAGGCCCATTATTTGGGTGATCATGGGGGTCAATTGCACCCCCCCCCCCTCTGACTTTTAGAAGTACATTGTATTTATTTGCTCATGTGTTGATTTATTTTGTAATTTTACCTATAATATGCATTGAATGTATACCCTTCCCCCCTGGAAAATTTTGAAATGATGGGCCTACCAGTAGTGCAGTCAGAAATCTGCTCTAGGGGGGACATGATCGTTGTTCCGCGGAGCAATAGATTACTGAAATATGAAATATGTTGGAGAAACAAACTTGCATTTGAAAGTTGATATGGTACGTACGTCATGCTTTGGGGTGCTTGCACATTGTTTTAAATTAATTTATTTACATATTAATTTATTATTAAATTAATTCATGTACAATGTTACATTTCTGTCTTCTGTCAGAAAATTCAGATAAAACTCGGATAAAAGCTCAAGGAAAAAATTAGGAATACAGATATTTTTGTGTTTTTTCCAATATTTAAATGTGTAATTTTTGGAATTGTTTGGGTTTTAATCTAGAAATAACACATGAAGAAAAAAAGTTTTGTTTTAATCATAAAATTTAAAAAAAAAAAAATGTCGTCTTCTGGGGGGACATGTCCCTTTGGTCCCCCCCCCCCCTTGCTGGGCCACTGGGGCCTGCATGTATTTTCAAAACATTAATCAATTAGATTTTAGAAATCGATTTGATATGCCAGAAATTTAGATATCTAAGAAATGTTGGATTTCAGAAATCTGATGTTTTCTGGATCACTTATGCTCTGAAGGTACAACAGAGTATGGGGGCAACAATGTTGATCCCCTTCTGAAGAAAGGAAGGGATATGCTATTAATACCATAAATTTTGAAAGTTTTGAATGAGTCAATTTCTCAAACAGCCCATTCATTAGTGATGTTACTTTTAGCACAGTTTCATTTGTTTTTAGTACATCTATTTGTTGGAATGGTAACCCATGGGTGAAATTAATAACACCTAAACCCAGGAAGGGAACCTTTAGCATTACGGCAAATGCTTTCTTGATAGCCCAAACTTGACTATACAATAAGATATTGCCTTTTTATTTTTCAAAAGAAAGCTGACAAAACAGAGGTGTGTTCGAGGAGGGGATGCAGGGGAATGGAGTCCCTAGATTTTAATTTTAATACAAGCTTCCTTTTTCTTTCTAGGCCTACACCATTGTGACAAAGTGATTTTTGCCATAAGTAATATGATTCAATTTCTGCCTAAAATTTCAAAAATATCTATTATCAACCTGAAGGCAAACATTTCTCCTGGCAATATCTCTCTGCTCCTGATATAGTTTCTTATTTTGTACAATAAATTAACTTTATTGCGTTTATTTCTGTTGCTGTCCCCTCCCTATTCAATCATTTTACTATTGGACATGACTGTTTGGCGGAACATCTGTTTAAAATTGGAATATTCTCTTTGATGTTTCCTTGAACTGTGGCCACGGCATGATGAATGCTCTTCATCTCGTTAGCAGCTGTCCTAGACTTGCTTTAGACTGTCAGGAAAAGGGCGACATCTACAAACTATATTGGTAGGGCATGGAAGCAGTGTAGTCATTTCACTGTGCATCAACTTTATAATGTCCAAGTTTCTTATTTGTGTTCTTGTTTGTTATGTTTGGTTCTTTAGTTTGATTGTGTGTTGAGAACTATCATTTTTGTTTTCGATCAGTTTCCTATAATAATGTCATGTCAAACAACAGATATTTAAACTGGGCGGAAACACTATTTGGGTGCCAATTGAAAGACTCTTTCTTCAGCGTGTATGAGGGGGCTAATGAAATCCAGAGGCTGGTAATAAATGAGGTTTCGGGAACTCTGGAACTGGTGGCCGAGCCCAAATCACATGCAAAAGTATAGCTGGAGATTTAGGTGCCAATGGCCAAGTAAACTTATAGCACCTCCCATGTGTAAATACAAAAAAAAAAAAAATGTTATATCTATGTTGGGCAGTCACACTGGCCTATTGAATGAAAAGGCACTTATGGCTGTCATGGGTGTGGAGCCCGCAAAAAATATCCAGTGGGTAGGGCTTTTATAGTTTTCAATCATTTTGAAAGTATTTAACCTTGATTTGTCTTGACATAATTCTGAAATAAGAAAGAAAGTTTAATTTATGTAAATAAACTTACAACTAAAAATATAACAGCCACAGAGGAAATATTTCAAAAAATTAAAATTATTCAGATGATGAGCTGTATTACTTGGTGCAGGGGTCCCCAACCCTATGCCCGCGGGCACCATGGCGCCCGTCGATCGGTCTAGGTGCGCCCGCTCTTTGTGCCCAAAGATAAAATATTTCAGTTTTCCATTTTAAACTAGAGAACATTTAGAATCTAGAGTATATGAATAAAGGGCCATATAACTATGTATATTCTTAACCCTATAATTGACAATGAATATCACACAATCAAAATATAGATTACGACTCTTACTGATGAACACCTTGACGATAGCTTGCGAGCAGGAATTTCATCATATTCTCCCAATGATGAAATGTCCCAATGCGCTGGCCAATGAAATGCAATGCCAAATATCAAATTGACGGTATTTTATATATTTTATAACTAATTTTTATACTTCGTATGTTTTGCAAGCAACTTTGAAATCATTTATTTTACACAAAAATATTAATACTAATTATATTCATACATTAAATTAATTCTTAAAATTAAATTTTTTGTGCATTAGATGTAGTGTGTGTTGTTAACTATGTCCACCAACTATAAATTTATCTTCAAAAAATAAATGGTGCGCGCCATTCGACCGATATTCTGGTATGTGCTCTTAGGTACAAAAAGGTTGGGGACCCCTGCCTTGGTGCGTTGTTGTATTAAAAAAATAGTGCAAAAAGGTTTTTTTTAATATAATTAGGTAAACATAACAGTGATGTCATTTAAATGAAAATGCAAAAATATTGAAAATTTTAAGCTAGTATATATGTATATATAGTTTTTATCTATCAGTTATTCCTAATTATGATATTTAAAAAAATCATCTATTTTAAATATCCTATGCAATGAATATTATTAACCCCTTAACGGTCGGGTAATTTTCAAGAAAACGGTCATAAAAGTGCCTATTTTTTTTATCCCTGAAAATTATATAAAAATATATGTATGAACAATATATATATTCATTTTTAATTTTTGATTTGTTTTTATTTTAAAATTTTAAACACTCCAGCCCGGAAATATCACAGGTGGCTAAACATTGGGAATCCACTTTTAGTCATCTGCCTTTTCATTGGTTAAAGGTCACAAATTTTATGACGTCAGCGCAAATGATGAAATCGAAAGTTGTACAGTTTCAGAATGAGCGTGCATTTCGTCGCAATATACTAAAAAAATTAATTTATCTATAAAAATAAATTTTACAACACCATATTGTTTTCAAATGAATCATACGTGAAGGGGAGAAAACATGCATTTTTCGAAATGAAAGACACATATCAGTCTCGAAAAAAAAAAATTCGAAAAATGCATTTAACTTCAAAAATGCAATCTATTTTATGAATTTTTGATGAAAATAATTGGATCTGGGATTTTTATTTTAAAATGTTGTTGATATGACTGAATGGGAAAATTCAAATGTTGGCAAAAATATTTTCTTTACAAGTTGCGACAAATTTTAACAATTTAAGACCTAGAAATGTATATATTTGTGCAACTTATTATGGTAATATGTTTTTCCTTTTTGTTGCTGCTATCTCTCAATGCACTCGACTCTTCGAAATTTGAAGGGATAATTATATGTCATATTATACGTTTTAGAAAAGGAAGCTATATTAAAAATAAATATTAATTTTTTAAACACTTTTACAATTCATATAATTCTACAACTAAACAAAATTAACAGGAAAAAATAAATTACTGTGGAAGTTGGGGCCAGTAGTTTTAGACAGGATAAATGGATTCATGAACCTGCAAATCAATCGAATGGCGCCTATTTTTTTAAGTTTCATTCAACAAACATTAATTCTGGCATAGATGGTGCAATTTTTTACTGCTCAAGCGAGTAATTTTATCATTACTTTTTAAAAAATTTATTCAATTAATTAATTTATTTAATTAATTTATTATTACTCAATGTCAGATAATTAATTGTGTTTATTTCTTTTATTTTTATATGATTAGCGTCTTTTATTCCGTGGCGTTTGAGCTACCTGCTTCTTTTTCTTCTTTTTTTATCTCCCCTCCCCCTTCCTCTATTTTTTTTTTAATTTCTTTCTTTTTTTATTGCTTTTAAGTATTTAGTAAAATAAAACTTTTTTAGAAATAATAACGTTATTTACCGGTTTCCTAAAACTTTTAAGCAATAATAAAACAAACACTACAGATTTTCAGTATTCCATGCGTAGTTTAATGTACTGATTAAAGCGGTAGACACGTGTTTCGGAGCTTATATGGAGTCCTTTTTCAGTACTAAAAATCGTAGATGAAAAGACATCTATCAAAATTGAAAAGGGGGTTCCTTGTACCTCCGAAACACATGTCTGTAATTTCTAAGGCTTTTTTTGCGTTTAATGGTTTTTATTTTGTTAGTTAAACTTTTTTCCTACTTTAAACCAGTTTTGTCAAATTGCAGGTTGGCCGGTTTTTTTTTCTTTTTTGTAATAGATAAACTGCGTGTTTATGTTGGTCGATACTTATTCCTGTATAAGGGCGTAGCGAAAGGGGGTGGGGAGGTTAAAACCTTTCTGAAGAATTAATACGTCAATTAGTTTAAGAATTAAAAATATACATGACACTCGATGAAATCTGAATATTGCTTTTCACAGAATGTTTTATCCCATACAACAGCACATGGGTAATTTTCAGTAAAAAAAAAAAAACAAAACTGATATTTTCCCAATTTTTTTGAAAACGTATAAAATTAAAGAAAATTATATAATTATGTGAACACCCCCTCCCCCCCTCTCCCACCCAAACATAATACATATGTGCTATATATATATATATATATATATATATATTAGCTCAAAAAATCTTACAAATGATTAAATGAAAACAGTCAATGTGCAATTTGATGTGATGACCAGACTGTTATATCATTAATATAGAAGTCCATTTTTTCCAAAAACACTGCTATGAATTTTTCAAAGAGCAAAATATTTTGATTCTCGCAAGACAGAAAAAGCACACACACATATATATATATATATAATACTATAATACATTATTTGTCAAAGAATTATCAAGAATTATAAATCAAAAAATTTTCAAAAAACTTTTTCTTTTTTTTTAGTTTTCGTTTTTTTTTTAATGTTTAGAAAATTCGGAGAATTTCAGATCAGAATCATCCATACAAGAGCACAGAAGCAATCTCTACTAACGTTTCCATTATTTGCCTTTTAAATACCTAAACTTTATAACAGAACAAAATTGGGGGGCACTTAAACGCGTAATACCGCCCTCAACATGACGTCACGTTCCTTAGCCAATGAAATGTCAGATGAGTAAAAGTGGATGCTCTATGTTTAGCTGCCTGTGAAATATCACGGGAGCGAGATATGAAGGCGAAACCTCAGCCCGTCATTTTTACGGCAGCGAGAGGGATAAAAGAATACAATATCACATCACATAAATATGGATCAGAGAAAGAATTGTGTGTTATTTGCTTGCAGGAACAACAAAAAGTAGTTTTGTGTGATGAACTTTCTATAAAATAAATTACTTTAAAACCCGATTAAAGTTTTAAATGTCAAAAAATATATTTCTGGCAAAATTTTTTTTCTAATGTTTAATCTTATGAAAGAATCCCTTTGCTGGGTGTATATAAAAAGCCGGCCAGTGATTTGAGGGGAAGGGGGCCTTGGAGCAGCAGTCCTCCCTCCCCCCCCCCCCATCCCTTCTGGATTTGAGAATGTAATGTATTTTTATAATAGTGTATTTTTATAACACCTGTATTTAGTTTTCATATGAATTTTAAGGTTTAAGCAGTATGTTCTTTGCTTTTCCCCCCTGCAAATGTTTGTTTTGATGGGCCCGCAAAGGGGTCATTTTTACTGTGAATATTGTTCTTCCTCCAGCTAGCTTTAAAACTATAAAATTAAACTGTAGCAAATAATGCTTGGAATTATGCAACAAAATGTGAATTTATGAAAGACTTACCTGAAAACAATGATTTCAGTAATTTACATGTTGAATAAAATGAATTTTCTTTTTAGAATGCAACAAATTAGCTGCTGTCAATCAATGTAAGCAAAATCTTATTTGTCTTAAATAAGTTTCATAAAGCTAGAAAGAAAAACACAGCTATTGAATTTTCAATTAAATTCATAAATACCCAGGTATTTATGAATTTGGGTTTTTACCCTGGCTGTTTACCCTAAATTATAAATACCCGGGTATTTTACATGTATAGGTACTTCATATTCAGTCAGCTGAGACTGGACAGTGCAGAAAAGCTAATCGTCTGGATTACTTCTCAGTTCCGATCCTAACATTTGGAGGAAATAAAGCTTCTACATTGTGCAGATGATTTGCACAAGGAGCAAGTTCATTTTTAAATTTGTTTATATCGTACAATAAATCAAATATGCAGTTTTACATATATATATATTTTTTTTTTCAAAAAAAGAAAACTTGAGTAGATTTTGGGCTGCAAAGGGCCTCCAAAAAGTTTTATCCCAGGGCCCTGACTTTGCTCTCTGTGCTTCTGATCCTTATGCATGTTTCCAGAGAGAAAAGGATTTGCTTGTGGTCTCAAGTCTACAGGGGAGATTCTTCACTCGTTTAACTCAAAGTGACAAATTTGTGGCTGCGTTTCATAAGAGGAACCTGAAATTTTTCAAATTATTGATTTTTGTTATGTTTGCCACCCTCAAGTATGCCACCGCACCATATATACAATTACCAGGGGAGGTAGTTGATTGGATTGTTTTAGTTCTCATACTAATGGACACTATTGTATCAATGTGCATTCATTGAATGAAGTACAGTAGAACCTTTCTTAACCGGTTCCGGATTAACCAACCTTCGCTTTATCCAGCCCATATTTTCAAAATACAAAAATAGCTTTTCGAGCGCTAGTTAATAGAAGAAACGGATACTGCGGTACTCGGGTGAAATTTTTTTTTTTGTGAAATCCTTATCTCCCCAACAAAAGCGATATTGCAATGTCGGTGAGAGGGATTTTTCCCAGTGTGTTCTGGGAATCCGAGTACGGGTCCTATGATACCAACTGTGGCTATTGCTAATCTCAGGTTCAGTGGGTCAATTCAACCTTGCCAAGTACTTGATAACTGGTATGTAACTCTCAAAGTAACTACTAAAATGCAATAAATCGTCACACCTCCAACCTCTCTTTTGAATTGCATAACATATCTCCCATTTTTTCCTATCCCCTTAAGAAGAAACGGGTACTTTAACTGTATTTTTACCTAAGCGGCTTACACTGTTAAAAATTTCCGTAAGAAAATAGTAAAATAACCATTTATTTTATTGTTATTTTACCATATTTAATTACAACAGTTCAATAACCATTAAAAAGATGGTACTCAAACCGCTGATTGTGAAAAAAATCGTTTATTCTCTGTTTATCCTAAAGAACGTTTAACTAACCGTAATTTTCAAGCGCTCAATAAGAATCGGGCGTCCATCTTGGTTGCGAAACTTTACCGGTCGTATGTTGTTGTTAAAATATGAATAAAGATTTATCAGTTCAAATCTGCATGTGTATATAAAAAAAAAAGAAAAAAAAAGTGCCTTAAGCAGTGGTTACTAAATAGAAACACATTCACACGTAAATGAAAACTTGGAGATATCGGATTCCCGAACTGTTTGCGAATGAGCGAACCCATAGTTTGAGCTACTGAAGCTTGTTTGTATTTTAATTTTTGCAGCAAATTAAATGATTTTCGCCAATATACAGTAAATTTAGACCAAAAACAAATTTGTATCCAATCAAAAACTGAAATCTCAATTTTAAGGCAGTTTGCCTGTTGGAAAAGAAGATTTATTGATAAATAAACGGCCGCTTTACGTGGTGTAGATGGCCGAATGACTAGAGCACAAGGTTGGTGTACCGTACATCTGGGTTCGATTCCCGCACGCTTCGTTTGCGGTCTCTACGCCTCGAAATGGTTCAAAAACGGAAAAATTTTTGTTTTGAAACTATTTTTAAACGGTTATAAAACCGTAAACTTCTGTATTTACGGCTTTTTAACCAAGATGATTGGATATGGTTTAGGTCCCGTAAAGATAGAAAAATGCCCCAAAGCGTAAATTTAACGGTGAATTAGATGGACAGACTGCTGCCGGTTATTTAACCGTAATTTCATGATGAAATTTCTAACTGTACCATCGGTCCCAATTAAGTCGGTTAACAGAGCTTTTACTGTAATTTAAAAATTTTCTCTGTATCAACTTTTTGAGGTAAGTACTTTTCTTTCATACCTACTCATTGTAATCATGTAAGTTTGTATATCAGAATCCTAATTGTATTTTCATGAAAAAATTTTAGTGTTCATAAACCCTTTAAGGCTTTGCGTTGGCAACATTCGTAATACCAAAGATGGTTTAAGAAGAAGATGGGACACTTCGGTTTCGGTATTACCGAGAAAACAACCGTTTACTTACCATTGCGGTTTACAGATGTATAACAAAAAAACAAACATTTAGGGCAGCTCGCATGGTTACAACCTTTTTCACCCGAATCCTATTTCACCCCAGTGCTATTCTTAATTACCCTGTCAATCAAAACCATTGTAAAACTGTCTTTAAATAAGGAAAGAAACTTTAAAAGCTGGTCTACCAAAAGTCCGCCATTATTGGTCAGTAGTATGCAGCCCACTATGTGTGACGCCCCAGGCAAAACCCTCAGGCATTTTTCGAGTGGAGTTGAGTTGTATGCCCTTAGGCATTTTTCGAGAGGAGTTGAGTTGAGTTGTTTTATACAAATTGTATGTTTTGAAATGGCAACATGAACTAGTTTCGCTTTTTTCACCCGTGGTAGGTTACGGAACTATTATATAACTGTTTCTAAGTTTTGGTTGAATAACTGAGGAAGTTGAAGTGCTTAAAAAAAGTTTATGTGTTTTCGGATGGCAACGCGTTTACTGTTAAAGAAATAATTTTGAAAACTTGTTTTAAAAGATCGCTCATGCTGCTATCTAGTGACGTTCTTAAAAATTAAAACAAAACTTTATTTTCAAAAGAAATATTTTTCTTTTAGAAAATTAAAAATATATGTATATTTTGTTTTGGGGGGAGAGGGGATTCGAACTTACAAAAGCCATTCGTGGCCGACGGAGAGAAGCATCGATTTAACCACTCGGCCACAAACGGCTGGAAGATGGTGCACAATTAGAAGTAAACATCATGAACCGTACATGTGATGTTTAAGGAGAAAAAGAGTTCTCATAACTTTTAATTATACTAATAAAATGCTAATGGTAAACGACAAAAGTTTGGTAGGAACGTTTTAAATTTTATTATATAAAAAGATTTTTGCTCTGAAAGGTTGTTGTTTTGTGTTGTGTTCAGAAAAAATAAAAATTACTTCGATGGAAAGTACTAAAAGTCAAAAATTAATCTTACTTCTTCTTGTGTTTGTACTTTTTGTATTTGTTTGTTTACTCACGAGCATTATTATTCTTCCCTCTTGTAATGGTTTGCACAAACTGGAACAAAACGAAACAACGTTACACATTTACAAAATCTATCAAAAGATTGACTTGATTGGTTTCATCAAATGTCACGATTTTTCTGAATTTTCCTTAAACCGTGTAGAATGCGGTAAAACAGTGTGTACTTGTGTTAAAAATTCTATAAATGTGTTCAGTAATCATTGCTTAGAATTCACTCAAAATATTGTTGGCTCTATTAGCGAATGTCGGATTATAGCAGATACATTAAAAGGTTGTGCTGACATTTTCTGCAGATTATAAAAAAGGACAAGCAGCCAACATAAAAATCATTTCCTAAGATGGATTTCCCCAAGCTGGTTCACCCATCCACTTGTGTTCTAAGCGGTGCCACTGGAACGGGTAAAACAGTTTTTGTCAAAAAACTGATAGAGAGCAAAATGTTTTACCCGATGCCAACAAACATAGTTTATTGTTATGGTAGTTATCAACCACTTTTCAAAACGATGGAAGGTGTTAATTTTGAAGAAGGACTGCCTTCTAATCTGTCAACCCTTCAAAATGCGTTAATTATTATAGATGACTTGATGTCAGAATTATCAAATGATGTACGATTAAGCAAACTTTTTACAAAAGGAAGTCATCATCGAAGTATTTCTGTAGTATTTATTACTCAAAATTTTTTCCATCAAGGTAAAGAAATGCGAAACATACATTTAAATTCGCATTACGTTGTGATATTTAAGAACCCAAGAGACAAAAGTCAAATCATACATTTAGCTAGACAAATGTTCCCTGGAAAAATAAAAGGTTTTCAAGAAATTTTTTCTGACGCTACCAAATCGGCATTTAGTTATCTTTTGATAGATCTGAGACCTGAAACAGATGATCGTATACGAATGCGTACAGGAATATTTCCAGATGATAAGCATTATGTGTACGAACTGCTTTAAACTTTATTATATTTTTAAAACATTACTTTGTTGCATGGATTTATTATTATTATAATCCAGTACTTTTTTTCTTTTTTTCTTGAAGAAGCACATATAAAGAGACATTGTTATGTAAAAAAAAATTCATTTTCATTCAGAATGCTGTGCAAGAAGGATGTAGAACATCTGAAACTTCTTGGGAAAAGTCGAAAAAAATCCCTTATTTTAAAAAAGTGCCTAAATAATCTTATCAAAGCTGTCTGTGAATGTGTTTTGAATCTTCTTCGGGGAAATCTTCCAGTAAGTAAGAGAGTAAAAAATAAACTTGCTCCTTTCAAGAAAAGTTTAAGAAAACTTGCTGATAAAAAGTTGCCACTGTTCAAAGGCAGATCTAAGGGGGGGGGGCGATGGTGCGATCGCCCCCCCCCCCCCCTTTGGGGTGATTCAAGTGGATACTACAACGACACTCCTAAGTGAGTTTTTACTCTTTGTGCTCCGGGACCAGCCATTTTTTTATGTTCTTGGAATCCCAGCCTAATAGCCCTTCAAGTTCTATGCTTTCCCCCTGTCCCTTTGTCCTTTAGTATTGCTGAGTTGCTAATCCTCGGAGTAATGGGAAAGAGATTCCTTGCTCTTTTCTTCTACCCATCAAACTGGTGACAGCTAGCCAACCCTTAGCACGTGGTGTAAATTCCTGCAGCATTTACGCTAAAACCTGGAGCCTGAAACCCTTCATTGAACATTCATAATTACAGATGTTTATATAAATTGCACATACTCGTTGATGGTTTTTTTAGTACATATTTAGTATTACATTTTGAAAATTTTAGAAAATATATTACTAATAATTACTATTATTTTGTAATTTACAGACATATCAATTCAAATTTAGAAAATGTATTTACAAGCCTACATTTTTCTTGAGAAAGCTTGAAGGAAATCCTAACTCGGTTAAAACTTGGCTAAGAAGCAGAATGAGTGATGGTAGACTCACTGAATTAGCGTTATTGCATATCCATAAAGATTGGACGATGAAAAAATTATAGACAGATTTGCGAAAGCAAAAAAACGTCAGCTTGTGTTCCTTTTATAAGGGCTTTGAATAAACGTATATGCATTGAAAAAATGTGCTAGTAAAATTTTAAATATCACTACACTAGCATTTTTTTTTTTTTTTTTTTTCCTGCTGTTTGAAGAAAAGGGGGGGGGGCGGAGGGACTTTTGGAAAGGAATGAAGAATCTCCTCCATCCATCCTTACATTGAACCCCGAGATTTCCAAAATCGCCCCCCCCCCCCCTTTGAAGATTTTCTAGATCCGCCCTTGCCACTGTTTAAAAAGAGGCGTGTTTTAGTTCAAAAAGGAGAGGGAGGGTTTTTTATCCTTTCTTATTCCAACAGCAGTTAGTGTCCTGACCTCACTCATCAATGGAATACAGTAAAAAGTTTGCTTTGGTGCCCATAGATCGCTTACAGCAGTTTGAAGATGAACATTTAAGTCTTTTGGACAAAGAAATTCAAGAAATATTAAGAAAAAAGACTGAAAATGAAGATGAAAAAGCTAAACAATACAAGCTTTGCAAAAGTATGTCGTATTTCCCAGCGTTAATGATGTTAAACAATCAGAAGAAAAAAATCCCGAGAAAGTGACTGAAAGCAACATTGATATTCAATCCGAGATAATGAAATCTGTACCAGCGAGACATAAAAATACTGCCCAGAAAATATTAGCTTTTTTGAAAGATCATAATATTTCTTGGAATGAGCTAATATTAAGTAACAACGCAATTCCCGGATCTGATGTAATTCAATCAATTAATTTCTTACTGAGAGATAGAACTCAAAGACCACCAGCGTTTGAAAAGTTTGAAGAAATATTAGAAGTTAACAACTTTCCAAAAACATACATAAAGAATAGACATCTCAATTTTGCGCGAAAAATGTATGCCAGACCTAAATCAACTAGAAAAAAATATAAACTTTCTTCAACGCAATGGCTGAAATTGTGAAAAAACAGTTATGTGCATGTAGATTGTTTGTAGAAATAAAAATGTTTTTGTGTCACCAAAAAAAGTGTGCACTTTATTTAAATTACAATTTTTTTTCTAAAAAAAAAAAATATATATATATATATATCTTATTCTTATGAAAGACATTATGGAATCGTTGAAAAAATATACATATATGTATGTATAACTAACTTACCAAAATTAAGCATTATTTTCTGGAAGGGACAATTTTTTCTTCATAATCCCGGAAGTCAGACAAGGTAAAATGCCATTTAAATATTAGGTCAAATTACCGTATCTTTCCACCGGGCCCTCGCCCGGGTTCCTTTTTTTTTTCTTTTTTCTTAAATCTTTTCTTTGTTTTTGCCTCTTAAAAAAATCTTATTTCTTAAAAAATATCTTATTTCTTGAAAAAATGAAGTAATTAAAAGCCATACGGCAGAGTCGAAAAATCCTTTTGAATTACTCTCTTATCGTAAGTGATTCTGTACATCTTCCGCTCCTGCTTATTTATGACTTTTCTTCTTTTGTGATCTCTGCATATTTTTGAGCTGGTTTCAATAGGAATCGAAATTGAGTTGTCCTCACAGATCAGGTGCTTGATTGCACTGAAATTCAGGAACTGCAAATTTTTAAAATTGAGAGTGAATCCCCTGACTTTGCATACTGTCTTCCCAGCTGCTGTCTGAAATGCATAGTTCTTAGGACCTCCTGCAAAAAAAAAAAAATAATAATAATATATATATATATATATATATATATAAATAATACACACATGCATACACATAGTAACATGTATAAAGAGAGAGCTTCACGCTCTTAAAAAACATTACCAAAAAACAAACGTTGTTATAACGTCTCCGTTTAATTCATCTGTCAGGTCCTCCAAAAAGTTGCCAAGAGGAGGGTCGTTTTTGCCGTCACTGGCGTACACAATGGAGTCTGTGTCATGGTAGAGGACAGCATCTCCAAGTTTCTCCATCTCCTCATACAGCTTGATTCGTCCCCATGCAGTTGTAAAAGCAGCCAGGAAGACATTTGTAGTTGCATCTTGAGAGACAAAATTTTTTTCTGTTTCCCAATGCAGGGCAGCAATTTCCGGTGTAGGAAAATACACATGTTTAATCTAAATAATAAAAAAAGAAAGATAAATAATAACTTTTTTTTTTCGTCCCTTTTTTCTTTTCTTTCTTTTACAAAAAAAAAAAAAAAAAACTTACAGTTTTTGTGGTATCAGCAAACATCTTATTGAAGTCTGGCAGAGAATTTATGTATTTAATTTGACTTTTATTAATATTCATACCCCACCTATCAAAGGAAAATATATTCATTTTAGTTATTCATTTTGCTGTTGTTATTATTATTATTACCTTGAGAAAAAGTATACAAGAGGTGAATATATATATATATATATTTACCGGCCCCAAAAACTATTCAAAGCCAATTTAGCAACTTGTCGCCTGCCTGGGTTGTTTTTGATGTTTTTTTCCTCCAATTTGATACCCTCTCTCTGCTTATAAGCCATGATATAATTACTTCTTTCTTTTGGAGTTACACAATCTGCCGGCCATCCACTGCTCTCCTGCTTAATTTTCAGAAACAGATCAATGTACGACCGGAAGAGTGATGTATCAGATTGTGCAAAGTGATAGACTTCATATATCTTAAAAAGAAAAACAAACCAGAATTATATATATATATATAGAAAATAGAAAATTCTCATACATTTGTCACTACATAGCCTTTCTTTTCGGCCAGTTTCACTTCCTCCGTGGTCCAAGTGCCAATGAGTGCCCTTTCCTCTTCTGAATGTGTACAAGAGGCTTGCTCCATATTTTCAGCACAAGTTCCACACAACGGAAACATCAATTTCTTGTTGCACCTGACAGGAAGCACTGGAAGAGAGTCCGTGTGGTGGAATCACTCTGCACTTCACTAATCCGAAGTAATCTTCCACTCGTCCAAAGCCATCAGTGATAATTTTTGGGTGGCCTACTGGATATGGGCAATATTTATTAACCTAAAAGAAAATAAATAAATGACATCGTTATTAATTGTTTAAAAAAAAGAATAAACAGTTTTACTAAAAAAATCATATGGAAAAAAAAATTACCCATGGATACAAGGATGTAAAGTCCACATATTTGATGGCCCCCTCGTGGTACAATTTTACAGCGTTTGTTCGCCCTCCAAAAAAAGCATCTCTGGGACGCAATCGATCCTGCAAATGATGACTATTCAAAAAAGTTTGCAGCTTCTTGCATTCTTTTTTCATTTGCAAAAAGTCATGTTCCCAGACTTCTACCACTTCGTATCCTTCTGCTCTCAGCTTTTCAGTGGTCTCATCTGTTTTGGTTCGCAATGTAGCCATTGTTACTTTCTTCAACGGATTGGTTGCATCTCCGTCGAAGCAAACAAGGCATCCATGGAAAAAGCATCCCTGTTATGTCATAAAATAACATACATACATGCATATACTTGAATTTGCAATTATGAAAAAAAAAAGGTAAGTAAAATACTCACGTGGTACTGATAAACAGTATTTGTTTCACGGCAGAGTCCATCCACAGATATGCCATGGATTTTTGCCTCACCTTGGCCATTTAAGGCATGTTCAATGACACAATTATTTTCTTGTGCCACAAAATCTAACCATCGGATGAAATCTGGGCTGTGATTAGTTCTGTTCACGTACCCATTGACAGGGACCATGGCAATTTTCTCTGCCGGAATATGACCACTCCTATAAACCGCCATGCAAGCTGATGCAATGGTTACATAACTGTAAAAAAGAAGAAAGGAAAAAATGTGTTATTATTATTACTTAAATAAATGAAGAAAAAATTAAAATTCATTCATTTAAAAGAAAAAAGTGCAAAGTAGCAAGAGTCAAAAATAACGTACCAAAATGGGTCGACTCTCGTAATGTCCCACAACTGGGTCTTAAATAGAATGCAACATCTACGTAATATATCTACATCAGATCTGTAAATGACAAAAAAAAAAAAAAGAGAAAAAAAGATAAAGATATTCATCGCTTAAAAATTTAAAAAAAAAAAGGACTTTCACATACCTGCAATAATCCAACATTTCCTTTTGAAAATTAAAAATGTCATTTTTATGGTCTTCATACCATTGCAGAAATTCTTTTCTACTTGCAACTGACATAGAGTCCGGGCAGTAGTATTTACAATCTGGCAGTTGTCCTATGTAGTGCTGATTGTCTCTGGTATTGAAGAGATGGGGGAAGAAACCTTTTTTCAGCTCTGTCAGGCCGAAATAAGCTGGGAGCTTTGACAGAGCCATGGGTAAAAAGTTATACGAATCAATGACTCTAATATTGAGTGAGGTGTGTAAAATCGACATGACTTTTGACCCATTGGGTATAATTTCCGGAGTTGTGCCCTGCTCCAAAAGCCATGCCATTAGAAACTGGCCGTCGAATCTAAACAAGAAGAAAAAAAAAATACATCACAATAATCAAAGCATAAATAATGTAAAAGAAAAAAGAAAAGCATATATAATGTACATATCTATATATACCCCTTCATATTGTGAGCAACAGCCGTATATCCCTTGTGTTGCGCAGAAAACAACCAAGAGCAAAAATCATTGCATGAGGAATACCCTTTGAATATTCTTTCTCTACCATCTTTGTACTGGGCCACCGCAAAATTAACTAAGTGTTCCCCTGAGGACTGATCAGTTTCGAAGTCAAAAAAAATTATATTATCGGAGGGGGGGTTTTGCCTCCACAGACCCAAGAAAGCAGAGGTGTCCTTCCATCACAACATACTTTTTGCAAGACGGACATTTGCCAGCACCGCAAATATGTGATAACTTTGGACACTCCCGTCTTCGGATTACTTTGCAGCATTTTCTGCATTGGTACACCTATTAGGAGAAAAAACATACAATGTAAACATATTTTTTTTTTTAAGGAAAAAATTACACTATATACATGTTTTTTTAATTTTTTTTAAAGAAAACGTAGAGATAAAAAAAATACTTGCTCGATCACACAAAGACAGTTGCTGGTTTCCCGTCACTGATTTGTGTGTATTAAAACAAAGCTCTGACCGGCAGAGACGATCACAGTCAGGGCATCGTATCCTTTCACGAGTGGGACAATTCACCTCCAAACAGACAGGGCATGCTTCTGAACAGTAGTGGTCTTCAATGTTATTGTACGGTTTATCACACCGCTCACAATACTGTTTACTTGAATGAAATCCTTTCAGATTTTTAATAACATCATAATGACAATTGGTGCAATAATAAATTTATGCGTCTTCCTCTATTCATCCCTTTATAGGAAACCTTGTAAAAATTAAAGAAAGAGAGAATGAAAATAATAGTTTTGGAAGAAAAAAACAAATAAAAAAAATTAATAAAATAAACAATTAAAAAGTAATTAACATTCACTCGTTATTATTAATATTAATTACAAAAAATCACTAATAAATGAATACAGTTATAGATCATTAAAGTAAATTCATAGTTTTCACAAAGTAACCGAAATCCTTATGCAGTATCGTTGATTTAACTATACATTTATTAAACGTGATTAATGTAAAACAAACAGTAGCACTTTTTTGTTTTAAATCTATGTTTATAAAAGGAAAATTACACAATTAAATATTTTTGTAGTCGGTAAAGTTCTGTAGTTGAGGGAGGAAAAGGGAAGTGCATTTTCAAACACACTTCTTATGTATTTCAGAGTAATTTTTCATATTTAAAATATAATAAGACTTATAAATTCTTAAATTTAAAATTTTAGTGCAAGAAGTCTTTAAATTTTGGTTTTTATTTTAAAATTTTCTCTTTAAAAGCAGTTTTTCTCATTTATCAATGAAATAAAAAATTTCCTCACTTCTAATAGAGGGGCTTAAGCCCCTGATCCCCCCCCCCCCCTTTCCTATGCACCTGCCCTGCCAGTTTTAGTATCTTGCAACGAAAAACACGCTCATTCCGAAACTGTACAACCAGTAGTGTAGTCGAGGGGGGACGGCGTCCCCCCACCTCTTTATTTTTACTCTAGCGTCCCCTCACCTTTAATTTCCAGAGCGGACGCTGAGGACGCGAGGGGATGCTGAGCTTCCTAGCTTCCTAACTTATTTAATATTCAAAATAGGCACTCATTAGTAAATTAACAGCTTTATGAAATAAAACAGAAGTTTTTAAAACTATACATAAAGGATGCTTGCTACTTCTACTTTAAATTCGTGAAAAAAAATTCCCTGATTCTCTCAAACAACAATTAACAATCGCAGGTTAATATTACTCGTCAAAATAAGCGCGTTAAAATATGAGTAAACGGGAACTACATAAATTCAGAGAATTAGTTTCAGCTGTGCTGGCCTGCCTAGGAAATAGGTGTGCGGGGGGGATAGAGGTTTCAAGTATCATAAGTTTTTAAATCAAAATATTTACACTGCTTGTACTGATATTTTTCGGTATGCAATATCGAAAAACCTACAAGCATATTAAACATTTTCTTTCACAATCATTTGTTTTCTCGTCATCGCTTCAAGCCTTTTGCATATTCAAACTTTATGCATTACGCTCTTCGTTAAACAATTTCAAAACCAAATTAATGTAAAAAAATGTTTGTATTACAAATGATTATCTGTGCAAAAACCTGTTATGGCATGGCACAAAATTGCGGTGTAAATTCATTTTAAAATGCCTTTATTACTTTCAATTTATTGAGATTTTTTTTTTTTTCCGTTTTCGGTGATTAGATCAGGCCCAAAAAATCCAAAAAGCACTTCAGGGTTTTTTTTTTTTTATTTTGTTTCTTTTCAAAGACAATTTTATATAAAACTAAAAAAAAAAAAAATTATAACCACATAAAAGGCCTATATTTTCACAGTCAGAAAAAAACTCAATAAGACTGGAATGAAGCAAAAGCAAACTGATTTTTCTCAGTCCCACGCTTTTCCATTTATTTCCTATTGTTAACAAACTTTGCTATTGCCTGCTAATGGAAACCATCTACATGAGTGGGAACCGGCCGAATAGCTTTTCTCTGTCGTGACCCCACATGTTGCCGCAGTTCATCAAGTAGCCGATACCCAGTTGAGTATTTTATGCTGTTTCGAAATTGCTGCTTGCCCAGGGCTACAAGGCTTCATCACCCGACCAGAAACCCCTTTGAGACAAATAAACCATGCTGTCCTACTAGGTCCCTTCAAGATAATTGTTTTCGTTCTTTGTGATCATCGGTTTCGACCGAACCCCCTCCCCCAAGCCAAAAAAAAAGAAAACAGATTCGTAGAAAAAGTCTGGAGATGTGGGTCTGTTTAAAATTGCTCTCGGAAACCAATCTACAAGGGTCAAGACGACAATGACTGTCGGCTCTTTAGGGTTATTGCTGTGTCATCACAGGAGGTATTATACTTCCTGGATGGATGATACAAGTCTGTGGGGGGTAAAAGCTTTTGATGGGGTACAATTGATCCCCAGCCGCTTATCCGCTTTTTTGCTCATTCGTCTAAGCCGCGTACAGACTAGAGCACAAATGGGCGAACGAGCAAGATTAGCTCAGTGGGGGGTTGATGATGGGGGCTTGTAGTCCCCGTTAAGCCCCTCTTTCGCGGATCTATTAAGGGGTTTGAGTTAGTCCAATTTGCTTCTTTCCGTGCAAACCGCCCGCCGTGTTGGGTCACTAGGAAACACTTCTTTCTTGCGCGTACATTTCGAATTAAAAAATCAAGTTCAAATTATGAACTTCTCAATGAATTTTAAATAATACATAAAATTAATCAAAATTTCAATTTAAAATTACATTTCAAACTCAGCCCTTTCGTGGTAATTACGTGACTTGCAACTGCAACTATGTTTAATAACAGTAATAATGCAAAAATTAATCCGCTAACTAATGCCAGAAAAAAGCTGCATTAAGTTGCATTTTATTACAAAACATTTTTCTAGTTATTTTCAACATTTCACATGAAAATAAAATTTTCGATTATGGAATTAAAGTTATTGAAATCGCATAGTAACAGAATGACATCCATTTGTGTCATTCCATTACCTATGAATAACTAATAAAAATTAAGGTTTTTGAAAATAGAAACGTATCACAATATTTTAAGCCCAAAATATGCTTTTAAACCAAAAGCTTCAGTTTAAATTGTTGCATATTTCGTTTTATATTTACCTAATATTTTCTATTTATTAATTATCGTCTGCAATTAGTTAACATTTAAAACGTACGTTGCTTAATTATTTTAACTTCCAATGCTTTAATACTACTGTATTTAATGGTTTGTTATTACTTTTCTCTTCAAAGTACAAAGGCAACAGTTACGCTACGTGTATATAATGCTTTTATTTATGGGAGAAAGTGTGATAGATATGAAACCCAAATTTGAATTTAATCAACAAATATCTTTCAGTTTCACTTTGGGGTGAAACTTGGGGCAAGACTTTAATTTTAAAATTGAAATGACTTTCCTACTTTTTTTTTCAATTTTCATTGCTACTATTTAATTACTTAGATATTTCATTCCATGCATCCTCTTTTTTTGTATTGGTTGATGTAAATAGAATCTTGAAGATTTCAAAGTATTTAGAACTCTGTGTATTTCTCAATGAGGCCAAAAATGTCGGCTTGATTCCAGTCTTCCATCTCTGCACTGTTCGCCGGAATGCTTTCAAAACCGTCCAAACTAGCTCAAAGGGTTCGTCCAAAAACCGCTCTCCGAGCGAGCATGGGGGACGTTCGCGCCACAGTGGGGGGCTCCCGTTCGGACGCCGTCCACACTAGTCGTTAGTGACTCCGAAAATGCTCATTCGCCCATTAGTGCTCTAGTCTGTACGCGGCTTACACCTGCTGAACGACATCACATGCAAATTAAATTCTAAAAGTGACTGAGATAACGCACAAAAATATAATCTGTCTGTCCTGGTAGTGGTACGCTACTCTATCCATTGATCACTCGTTATAGATCGAACAAGCAATTTCTTAAAAAGCAGGGGGGAAAAGATTTAGGCAACAAAATTTGTTGGAAACATTTTTTCCAAACGCAGAAATACTAGTACGGAGTTATCAACTGAAATAAGAGATGAAGCATCCAATCAAAGTGAATTGTAAGTACTTTTTTATGATTTATGCACTCATGTTTAATAGTTTTCGATTATAAAATTAAACTGAAATAAAATTCATTTTCTTCTCGCTCCGAATTTTAATAAGATTGAGTAGTTTGAATTTTGGTTTGTGTTTTTTTCAATTTGAAGTTTCTTTCCTTCTTCTTGGCTAAGTCTTTAAATAAGTGAAACATGAAAAGCTGAAAAAATAAATTTGAAGTTAATTAATATAAAAATAAATTAATTTTTTTAAAAGTTTTTGCATTGAAATCTTGTGTTTTAATTAAATGAAGTTTTTAAAATTTCTCAAACTCTTTCTCCTCGGCATGAAATAAATACGCACACCTAGAAATATAATGAAAGTCAAGGCCGTATCCAGAGGGGGGAGGGAAGCACGGCCCACGCCTCTCCCCCCCCCCCCGAAATTTTTCACAATGTAGCATATCCCTGAAACTTTTCTCGACATAAGCGTTTCAAAGTCAGGGTCTGCCCCCCCCCCCCCCGAAAAAAATTCCGGCTACGGCCTTGGTAAAAGTTAGCTCCTATTGGCCTCCTAGCAAATTTCTAAGGAATGAACAGATCCAACGACACTGCATTTGGTTGCCCTCGTGGGTTCGGCGCCTATTGATGTCTATGATGTTATGCAAATAAAATACACAAATTGATCTCTAATTTTAATTCAAAACAAAGCTAATTTTTTTTCTCGCCAATGCATCAAGTATCCTTATGTTACCCAAAAATAGTAAAAACCACTGAGAATAATTTGTATAAGATTTCTTTTATGTTTTTAATTTAATTATTAACATTGTTTGTTGACGAACTGTATAGTTCTTCAAATTTGAACAATAAACGTTTTTGACGTTTTTTTCAGTTTAACAGTTTTAACTTCTGAAATTGAGCATTTGATTAAAGCTAAATTATTGTTTTCAAAACAAAATATACATTACTCACAAAATATATATTATTCATACCGTATTATATATATATATATATTTAATTTTGCGCTTCGGTATTTTTACGTACAGGGTGAAATGTGGTCCAAAATTATTGGGCACATTACATGTTTGAAATAAAAGGAGCAAAATAAAGAATATAAGGAAAAGTTTTCATGTTTGAATTGTGTTGCGGAAGTTAATCTAATGAAACATAATCATTTGATAACATGATACCTCCCATTGTGTTCTCTCTCTCTCTCTCCTTTTTTTTTTTTCCAAACATGATTTGTGCTCAGTAATTTTTACCACTCTGTATAATGAAACGAATAGAAATAATTACTTAGAAAATAGTTTATTATGAGTCACTTAATAACTATTAGAGTTGTAATGTGTAACTTGCTATGTTCCTAAAAATCACGTCTGAGCTCTTTATAAGGCTGGTCCAAAATTTCTGGTTTCCTTTTAGTAATGGTAGATCAATATATTTTTTTAAAATATAGATCAAAAAATAAAATTCATATTGGTCATTAAAAAATACAATGCGTTTTACCTCCCCACCTGCTAAAATAGTTCAATATAAATTTTTAAGGTGGTGAATTATGTGTGAAGTATACTTTAACCACCGCCCTATTAAAGGGTTAAAAAAAGTTACATATTTATGAATATGTGAAACAAAAGAAATGTGAAGTTGTTTTTAAGTTAATATTGTTATTATTTAAAAATTATTATTTCAATTAATCAAGGTACAAATATCATAACATATGGTGTTTTAATACATTGTTTTTAAGTACTTCAATAGCTAAAAAAATTGAAATTTTGTAAATATAAGTATTTTATTTTTACAAGATATATGTAGAGTTCATTCTTCAGTGGGGAGCACTGCCTGGATTGTTGTTTTTACTAAAAACTGTCGCCCTTTTTGCTACCAAAAGACAAACCTAGACTGAATGGCCAGTCATTCCAAAATTTTCCGGGGGTATATATTCAATGCATATTATAGGAAAAAAACAACAAAATACATAATCACACGTATAAATACAATGCATTTCTAAAAGTCAAGGGGGGGTGGGCATTGACCTCCATTCCTGATTTATCAAATGCCGCGCCTGTTGAATGTCGGGAAACGACGCTCATTTTGACGCTCATTTTTTTTTTTTTTTTTTTCTTTTCCCTTCCCAAAACTCATATAAGTAGCTTCCATTTTTTCCGCTATTTCTCCAATGCAATACCGGCATAGGAGAAATAACAGGGAAAAAATGGAAGTGACTTAAGGGTCATTCCATTCAAGTAATCCAAAATCTGAGAAAAAATTTAACTCGCCTTTTTTTTATTTTCTTCAAATTTGGCTTATCAGCTGTACCTCTCAAGAAAATTAAAAATCTAAATTTTTAGATTTTTATCCTGTTTTGTTTCTTAGTTATCAGTTTCTTAGTTGGTATGCTTCAACACAAAACTGGCTCGTCAACAAATAGAAATAAAAAGTTGTAATAAAAAGCATAATGAATGCCGTTTCAAATGATATGCATCATGACTAATTTTATTAAAGTTTTAAATTTAAAAAAATGACCTTAAAATTTAAATTTCTCGAAAAACGTATAATGGAAAATTTTCAAAATATTCTCACATATTTCTGTCTATTTTATCATCGTTTATGCAAAATTTCAACTTGGGATCTCAATGGGATCATATTTTTTCAACCTTTTGAATGTAATTTGATTTACCAAAAAATGAACATTTTTGTGATTCAAGCTATTTTAAGACGATGGTTCCTTAAAGGCGATGATTTAGTTAGTCTGCTAAACACATCTATATTTATATCCCCAAAATTTATTTGGGGAGAGGGGGGCAACAAATACATGCACATTTTTGTCATATCATAGCTCCCTATTTTAAAATATTGTTTACAAATAATTCAATATTTTTTTCTGACTTATTCTTTGTTTTCAGACATATTTTAATGATATATTAATGATATGAAGGGAAAAAAGTATTGAATTAAATTCATCTGAAATAGTGAGGGAGGGGCACAGCTGGCCTGATTTTACAACTTTTGGTTGTTAGTCTTGATTTGCGCTTATTAGCATCCATTAGAGAAAGCAAGACAAAAAAAAAAAAAAAACTATGTAGCTTACCCCAAGGCCGTAGCCAGAATTTTTTTTCGGGGGGGGGGGGGGGGCTGACTTTGAAACACTAGTGTTGAGGAAAGTTTCAGGGAGGAATATATGCTACATTTCGAAAATTTTCGGGAATTTGGGGGGACCTGGGCCCGTCGCCCCCCCCCCCCACCCCTTCTGGAAACATTCTGAAAGCAAATTGCTTCGGGTGACAAAGTTATATGTTCGCCATAGGCGTAACCAGGGGGGGGGGTTTGGGGGTTCAAACCCCCCCCCCCTCATTGGGTATGTACTTATTTAGGCACACAGAAAAATTTCTGGCTGCGGCCTTGCAAAGCACAATTTTTTTTCCCCCTAAGAAAATTAAACACATATGCATATGATATTTTTTTCCTTTTTCTCTGAAGGGTTGCGATCATGGCCAAAGTACGCAGCTCATAATAAAGAAGACTTTTCATTTGGTTATAAGGTTATAATCAACCCCCTTATCACCTTGGGGGGGGGGGGGGGGTTAACAGCGAAAGGTGGCTTCAATCACCGTACCACACACAGACAGAGATCCTTTCAATCACTCCAGAGGGTTTTCTTTCCTTCTTGATGTCTTTTTTTACCCAAAGGCAGCAATTTGGGAATACAATCGCACAAGCAATAAGTTTTCTGGAAAATATTCTCTACTGTGATGGAGTCCTAAAGTCCAATTGTCCTAATGGGTTAAACCCTCAAGCCAGGAAGGGATGCTCATTAAGAAACCTAAAGAGCAGTTTATTTATTTATGACTTTCTGTCCAAACACCCATTTTGATAAAATCTTTTTTGTAGATGAGCTGATTGGAAAACTGATGAACTGTATTTGCATTGCATTCTCATTTACAGATGTTCTCTCATCTCTTATATTTTAAATGTTTTTTTTTCTTATTATGGTCCATCACTGATTGCATTACGACTCTGGAAATCATCCGTTCAACGTTTCCAATCTCACTGCTACGGTTTAATGCTGCATTTTAATTTACAATCAAGTATTATTTATATTTTAGCTAAATTTTTAATTATTTTCGATACATAATGTTTGCACTCCAGCGGTGGACCCGTTCGTCAACCAAAAAGAAAAGAAAATTTGATTCAGATGTTTCCACTTCTGAGGTATGTTTTGCTACAAATTTAACAAATTTTTTAGAAATTTATTGTGGGAATGAGCATTTTTGTAGGGGAATTTGAATTTTTTTCTCTAAAAATTTGACTATTTTCCGGTTTTAATATTATGAATGTAAGTACAAAGATAAAACAACGTGAAAAAGCACAAATTCAGATTAAAATTAACGCAAATAGCTATTTCGAAGCTACAAATGGAGCCTCTTCATCAGTGCATAAAAGAAGAAAGAAGAAACGCTCAACACACAAGCAAGAAAGCTGTGAGTGAACAAGGCAATAACCATCATCATCATCATAACTTATATTTGTTATGGGCGATCAGGCCCCGGAGGGGCCTTTTACCCAGGTTCCGTAGTAGAAAACATCGGAGGGTATACATCAGAAAGTGAACTTCTTTGTCCCCGAAGGGCTTAGAGTGGAAAAAAATAGAAAATAAAAGATAAGCTCAGGAGATGTAAAAGTTCATCATTTCAGTGCATTTTCGTAGCTTTGAATAGCTGCTTTCAAGATGGCTATGAGGTCTTGCTTCGGCCTGTGGAAGGAGGTTTGCTTCTTGATTTTTGGTGCTGCTCTGCGATTGGCTCCGCTGATGGGGCGTCTCGGGCAGTCGTCGCTTGTTGCCGGGTGCGCCGCATGACAGTTGGCGCACTTCGGTGTTTCATCTTTGAACGGTGTGGACGAGCGCAGTACTTGCACTTTTCACCTGCGTTGCAATCGTAGGAGTTGTGGCCCCACCTTTGGCACCTGTAACATTGGATGGGGCCTTTTCTCCTATGTAGCCGCTCCGCCCTTATTTGGAAGCCGGCGATGGTTACGAGTTCTTCAAAAATCTTGAGATTTTCATCGGAGTAGTCTAGTTGAATGCAAAAAATGGGCAGGGGCCCATTTTTCCCCTGGAACTGTTTAATTTTGGTGGCTTTCCGTCCTTGCTTGGAGAGTTCTGTGCCTAGTACTTCGACGCTGAAATTGACCGGGAGCCCTTTTAGTATTACCTTGAGGGGAGGGCGCTGGTCGAATCTCGGGGCGTAGTATTCCATTTTTTCCTCTTCAGCGTAGCGGATCACCGCAAGGTGGCCATCTTCGCTGGCGGGAAATACCTTTACTTCGTCCCTATGTAGCTGAACTTCATAGGGCTCGTCGTAATTTTGCTTGATCAATTCAAGAGCCTTCTGGGGGTTTTCCTCACGAATAAGGACGACCGGCCGTCTGTTTCTCTTCTTCTTTTCAGGAGCAGGGGGGAGCGTCGAATTCTTCGCTTCCTTCAGGTCTGCGCGGAGCTTGACGTTCTCTTCTCTTAACTCTTCCAATTCCATCTGGAAATCGTAAGTCTTGATTTTGATGGAGGCCTGGGTAAGACAGCGGGCAAGGCTTCGGTAGATAAGGAAATCATTGGTGCTGACTGGGTTGCCTTCTCCTATGTAGTCGTAAAACCATGCCAGATGACTATCAATTATGGCCTCAAATTTCCTAAGTTCAGTGATGTCCTTCTCGTTTAAGATGGCTCCGTAGAGTTGGTTCCGATCTGGGAGGCTGGAACGGTTGATCTTCGCTTCGAAGTCGGAGGGGTCGGAGCATTCCTTTTGGCTTTCTTCGAACCAGGCATGATCGTCTTGACGTCTGTCTCCTCCTATCGAATCAGCTCTCACGTTTTCACGCTCCTCAAATTCACCGCCAGTCGGTATTATTCAGTCGAGCACTGACCAGGCAATAACCAGAGAGACACAGGTATTTATACCAAATGTGTCGGATTAGCGATTGACCAATCAGAGGCCAGGAACAAGGCGGGAACAGAGCCCGAAGGAAAAGGCGGGAAATGAATATGTAAATTGCAGGAGAAAACCAAAAATGGAGAGAAAAAAAAAATTATAAAATTGTTTCCAAATGTCAGGAAAATATGGAGTGCTGGAAAAATCATTTACTACAGAATGAGAATTTTTCCAAATGTGATAAGCTTCCCAAAAATCAAGTTCATAGACAGAAGAGCATTTGCTGATAATTCTAGTAGAAGAAAATTCAAAACAATGATCTAAAGTCCAACAATGCTGGGCAATGGAAGAACGTGCAAGTTCTTTACGCTTAACATAATTTTCATGTTCTTTCAGACTGTGCTTTAAGGCACGTTTAGTCTGACCTATGTAAAACAGACTACATTTGCAAGAAATACTATAAATACCCCAGTTGTTGTGCAAATCAATGGGATACTTCAAATTTGTAAATTTTATTTTATTCACAGGGGAAAATGCAGTATCAACACAGGAAGAAAGATAAATGTTCAAAAGGCCCGTTTAAGCCAAAAGTATTATTGCCTTGTTCACTCACAGCTTTCTTGCTTCTGTGTTGAGCGTTTCTTCTTTCTTCTTTTATGCACTGATGAAGAGGCTCCATTTGTAGCTTCGAAATAGCTATTTGCGTTAATTTTAATCTGAATTTGTGCTTTTTCACGTTGTTTTATCTTTGTACTTACATTTTTGCACAAAGTATTTTGATCATTTGTCTTATACTTTTGGCTTAAACGGGCCTTTTGATCATTTATCTTTCTTCCTGTGTTCATTTTATTATGTCTGAAATTAACAGGTTTTGCAGTCTTAGACTCAAGAAGTTTAGGTTTTTGGATCATTTGTCCTTTCTCTGCAGATGCAAAGGTATGAGAATTATTCCTAAATTTATTTCTTTAAATTGTAATCTTTCGTTTTCTCCTAAAATCAACAATGTGCTTTTTCGTTCCAAATTGGCTCTTTTAAGAGCTCTGATTCAGGAAACTCGTAAAAAAGTTGCTGTCATTGAAAAAGAATTGTTTGCTTTGCATATCAAACTTTCGAATTTGGTCTTTGACTTTGACTCAATCGATAGAAAAAGTTGGAATAGGGTTCTTCAGTCTACTTTTAAACATAGATCTACTCTTCAGAAAAAGTTTGAATCTCTTTGCATTAATAATGTTGCTGATACTCTGGATGGTTTGCCGAAGGTGAATCTGAACGCTGTTGTTAATCTTTCTTCAAAACCTCTAAATTCTGATCAGCTCAATTCTCTCAAACTGAATAACAATTTTGCTTGTTCTTCAAAACCTTCTTTTCCTAAGTTGGTTGCTCCAATTGAGAAAGCCTTTAGATTTAGTGCTCTCACTGCTTCTCAAAAGGATTCGATTAGGCATCTCATTGCGAATACTTTGGATTTTAACTCGAAGTTATCTTCAAATACTTTCAGCAAGCATGCTAATAGTTACGTCAAAAACTTGTGCTCTGATCCTGATTTGGTTATCACTAAGGCTGATAAGGGTGGTCAAATTGTTGTTATAGATAAAAGCTCTTACTTAGATAAATGTAATGATTTACTTAAGGTTGGTCCTTATGTTACACTTCGCAAAGACCCCAGCACTATTGAGATAAATTTGATTAGTAAGGCTGTAAAGTCTTCTCCTGTCATTTGCGATTCTTCAAAAAGGTCTTTGATTCCTTCAGTCGCACACTGTGCCAGATTTTACGCTCTTCCTAAGGTCCACAAACCTGGTATACCTCTCCGTCCTATTGTCTCCAATATTAATACTGCTTCTTATAAACTTGCTAAACACTTGATCTCCATCTTTTCTCCTCTTTTGAATGGTAATTCTTTCACTGTCAAAAATTCCGTCGACTTCGTTCATAAGCTTCGTGATTTCAAACCTTTTGGATTAACTATGGCTTCTTTTGATGTAAACTCGCTTTTCACCAATGTGCCGGTTAATGGCGCATTGGATTGTCTTAAATTGAGACTTCAGGAATATCATTTCTCTAGTTTTGAGATTGAAGAACTTATTTCTCTCACTCGTGTTTGTCTTGAGCAAAATACGTTTGTATTTGATGGTGTGTACTTTCGTATGACTGAAGGTTTAGCTATGCGTAATCCTTTAAGCCCTATTTTAAGTGACATTTATATGCACTATTTTGAGACTAAACTTTTCGAAACCATAAAATTTCCTTTTTATGTCCGTTATGTTGATGATTGTTTTGTATTGCTTGATCAGAAGCAAGTGGATATTGATCATTTACTTGATAAACTTAATTCCATTGATCCTTGCATTCAATTCACTATTGAAATGGAAGTTGATAGTTCTCTTTCATTCTTGGACGTTTTAATTACTAAAAGTAATGACGATTTTATGACTTCAGTGTTTCGTAAGCCCTTTGCTGTTACACTACCTCCTCACAAATGTTCTTCTCACCCCCCAAACCAAAAGTTGGCCTCTTTCAAGGCTCTTGTTTTCCGTGCTTTGAATATATGTTCCTCTTCTAACTCTTTGGATGCTGAGCTTTCGTACATTAAGGCTGTGGCTTTGGATCGTGGTTATTCTCCTAAGGTCGTTGATTCTATTTATAACAGGTTAATTAAGCCTTCAATTTCCGGCAATGTTTCTAAGTGCAAGCCTGCTTATACTATTATTTTACCTTTTTATCCAAAAATCAGTCGGCAAATTGCTAAAATATTGAAGAAGTTTGGGTTTGATACTGCATTTTCCCCTGTGAATAAAATAAAATTTACAAATTTGAAGTATCCCATTGATTTGCACAACAACTGGGGTGTTTATAGTATTTCTTGCAAATGTGGTCTGTTTTACATAGGTCGTAAAGAACTTGCACGTTCTTCCATTGCCCAGCATTGTTGGACTTTAGATCATTGCTTTGAATTTTCTTCTGCTAGAATTATCAGCAAATGCTCTTCTGTCTATGAACTTGATTTTTGGGAAGCTTATCACATTTGGAAAAATTCTCATTCTGTAGTAAATGATTTTTCCAGCACTCCATATTTTCCTGACATTTGGAAACAATTTTTATAATTTTTTTTTTTCTCTCCATTTTTGGTTTTCTCCTGCAATTTACATATTCGTTTCCCGCCTTTTCCTTCGGGCTCTGTTCCCGCCTTGTTCCTGGCCTCTGATTGGTCAATCGCTAATCCGACACATTTGGTATAAATACCGGTGTCTCTCTGGTCATTGCCTTGTTCACTTACAGCTTTCTTGCTTGTGTGTTGAGCGTTTCTTCTTTTATGCACTGATGAAGAGGCTCCATTTGTAGCTTCGAAAAAGCTATTTGCGTTAATTTTAATCTGAATTTGTGCTTTTTCACGTTGTTTTATCTTTGTACTTACATTTTTGCACAAAGTATTTTGATCATTTGTCTTATAATATTATGAATGCCTGGACATAGAAGATTGCTTAGCTCTAAATATTGAATTTTCTATTGCGTTTGAATTAAAAAATAAACTGATAGATCTAGTAAGGAATGTTTAATGTTTTTGTGAATCAAGGCCGTATCCAGAGGGGAAGGGGGACCCACGGGCAGCCCCCCCGAAATCTTTTGCAATGTATTATACATTTCTCCCCAAAACTTTGCTTTACATAAGTGTGTCGAAGTCTGCCCCCCCCCCCCCCTCCGAAAAAAAAATTCTGGATACTGCCTTGGCTCCGGAGCAGGGGGAGCATGTTAAGAATTAGGAAGGACAGTGTATGCTTCAAAATCATATCCTTTATATATACATATATATAGATATATATGATTAGAAACGATATTGATGTGAATTCTTTTACATATATGATAGCTTTTTGATGTATATATAGTAGATGTATGTTTAGATCTTTGGTGAAGTTAGAGGAGTGGGTGTTTGGGGCTTCTACAACTTAAATTTTTGTAACTGGTCTTACATGTATAATGCTTAGGATAACTCTGAAGGCAAGGCTTCGAGGTCTCTCCCCAGGAAACTTTTTGAAATCTTCCTAGCAATGCAACTTCGGGATACTTTGGTAATGTTAGAGGAAACAGAAAGGAGTTAGGTTACTCTTCCCCCCCCCCCCCCCCCCAATTTTTTTCAAAATAAAGTCTTATATCTTTTAAGTTACTTTTGGTGTCGCTCGTGATAGTGTTCAATGTCCTTTCCCTGAAAGTGTTTCTGAAAGTAAAGTGTCTTAAAAGCGAAATTTCTCTTTTTTTTCTTTTTTTAAAACTTGTGATCTGAATTTTTTTGCAGGGGGGGGGGGGGGGAGGAGTTGACTTGCTCCGAGGGGGTAGTTCCCCCCCCCCCCCGGGAGATGCCTGAAATAAACACGGAGTATATCTTTAGAGACATGTATTTATGACTAATAAATTTTCAACTCTTTTACACTTCGTATTGGTGTTTAGTCTGTACATTTTTAGGGTGACCCCCCCCCTTTCTCCCACTCTAGTTACGCCTATGATGTTCGCATTTGAAAGCGTCCCCCCACCTTTTTTTTCCCGGACTACACCACTGTAGTACAACTTTCGATTCTCTTCATTTGCGCTGACGTCATAAGATTTGTGACGTAGTAGAATATAGCCAATGAAATGTCAGATGAGTAAAAGTGGATGCCCTATGTTTAGCCGCCTGTAAATTAGGGGCCTCAGTGGCTGAGCGGTTAAATCGACTGGCTCCGGTGCCTCCCTGCGCGGAGAGAAAGAGGCGTGGGTTCGATTCCCACCTTGCCCTGGGTGTATTTCCTTCTTTGTATATTAAAATCTGTTGTGCTGTCTTATTCTATCTGTCATATTAGACACGTAGCGATAAAAGCCCAACGATTCGTCTACCAACCATCTAGTCATCCGTCGAGCAGGCGTGTCTTATTGGAGTAATATGCGATTCGTTTTAGAAAGCTAAGATTCACTGTAGCCAATCGAAGTTAACTATACAGTCGGATTCTTTCTATTTTCAAAGCGATGTTCTACTTGGGGAAAATTTTCAGATGTTGAGGGATTAGTTTGTTCTTTCGGAACCTCTTTTCTGTTTCGCGTACTTTTTTAGTTCCTGAATTCCTTTTTGTTCAAGCACTTATTTTTTTTCATTTGTAGTCGGTAGTCGCATTTATGGAAGAAATTTTACGAAGATTTTCCTTTTGTGTATCAAATTTAAGTGAATAGAAAACCCCTTTCTGACGTTCTTTGAATAAAAGGGGGATCTTTAAATAAAATAATTACATGATTTTATACAAAATACATAAATTCAGGGATGTCCATAGGGGGGGGGGGGGGAAGAAATCATGGCACAAGTTGCGCTATCAGAATTACATAAAATACAATTTTTTTTCAGAATTTTTTTTTTTGTGGTGTGTGTGTGTGGGGGGGGGGGGGGGGATTCTATGTATATAGATAAATAGATTTATGTGGGTCAAACGTTTTGGCTGCATTTTTTCGGAAAATTATCTCCCCCCCCCCCCAGCACCAATTTTCGGATTAAAAAAAATAATAAGTAACTATATATGCATATATATAAATAAATATATTGTGTATATTATTTATATATATGCATATATAGTCACATGCATATATCTCCCAAAAGCTACGGAAACCCCCTAAAATCAATAACTTTCTCAAATAGGCCAAAAAGTCGACCAAGCTTCCCCCAGGCTTGTAACCAGACTCTGACTTCAGGGGGGGGGGGGGGCAAACTTTTGGACAGGAGGGGCAGACTAGTTTTTCAATTTTTTTTAACATGTTAGAATTTATGCTCCATTTTGGGCGTTTTCTTAAAACTTAAATTAATAATTTATTTAATAATTAATGCAATTATTTCATTTATTAATTGATTAATTAAACAATTAATTAATGAAACTAATACTAATTTAATTCAATACTGAAATTATTTGATCTTAAAAGAAATACTTGATTAAAACTTACAAAAGGCAGAACTGATTTTTTGAAGCATATTCTAAGAATGTCTTGTGTAAATTAATAAAATATATGAAATAGCATAAAAAAGTGAACATTTTTTAAGGATAATTTTAATGTGAACGATCATTCCAAGTAAGATATTGAAGCATGAAACATGTATCGGTATGTTACAGTAAGAAATTAGACTGCCCATGATCCTTTCATTAGTGCATGGTTTAGATTGAAAACAGGAAAAAAAAATGAGCTGAATAAAGGAAAAAGTTCATGTTTTTTATTTTTTCTAAAATTTAAATTAAGGGATAAAGGTGCATGGGAACAGGATTTTTCCGATATGACTTTGCGTTTAAACAAATCAAAAAGTTAAAAATTGAAATACCATAGATTATTAAGGTCCAATTAATCACGCATTAATTAATTAAGGACGGGCAAAACATTTTCCAGGTCGGGCATGGCCCGACCTGGTCCCCCTCTGGCTACGGGCCTGGCCTCCCCCCAAATGCCCCTGTAAGTAACCCGTCCACCCCTTTTGATGGCACAGTCTGCGCCATGAACCTCCCCAGATGGGCACCTTTGTATATACAGTGAAATCTGTGTAAGTTGACCACTTGTGGAGCAGCACTTTAGTGGTCAACATATAGGGTGGAGATTTTTTTTTTTTTGTTATCTTACACTATAAATTTATTCATTTGTAACTAATTAAAATGTAACTTCATGTATTAATGTTACTTTAAAATAGTAATTAGCTTTGTTTTCAGTTATCTAAAATCTCATTACAGAAATTTAACCTGAATGGCTTACAGTGTATCCTATACAACTTTAAAACTAAAGCACTTAGTTAAAATGAAGATAAATATCTTATTGATTATGTAAGTTAGTAATTTGACCGTAAAGATTTCCAAAAAATACATATTATTTTTTTTTTTTCAAAATGGCTAGATCAGCTAGAAGAAAAAAGAAAAAACTTTGAATAAAAGACTGCTCATAATAGTTTTCCCATACGGTTAACTAAAGTTTTTCTAACTTTATTACTCTGAAAAGTTTTCCTAGCTTTATAAAGAGGTTTAGGCAAATTTTATATTGATGTTTCATCTATCCAGACAAATACTTGTCTAACATTCTAGCATAAAAAATATTCTGGAGAAGTTATTTAAGTTTTTTTTATTTCCAGAAATAGATAAACAAATAAATATAGTAATAATTAGGCGGTCAACTTACACAGGGTTTTTTAATAATACTCCCATCCAAATTTGGAGTATATAAGTGGTCAATATAGAAAGCTGTGGAAATTATTGGTCAAGTTTACAAAGGTTTCCCTACATTTTATAATATAGGCTAAATCCGTTCCTGACAAAAGTGGTCAACTTTACAGGTTTTACTAGTTGTGTGTGTGTAAGTGACACTTTTTGGGGAGAGGAGTTTTTTTCCTTTTTTTTTTTTTTTTGTAAAAATTTGGAATTTTTGGATTGCGTCATTGAATTAGGCGGGGGCGATTGCGCTGTTGAGCTTGAGAAGGAGGCAATTTTGCATAAATTTATGTTTTCCATTTTGCAAATGGGAGTAGAGAGATAGAGCAGGTCAATAAGAAGTTCGAGCTAAAACCGAAGTTTATTTTATATTTAAATTTTACTGACTTTTTTTAGCTGTCTAATAGCTGCTCAAAAACACCTTAAAAAAAAGCATTGTTTTATACTCCGCTTTATGTTTAAGTGATTTCTAGTTTGCAATTCGCATTTACCACTTTAGTTTCGAGAAATTTTTAATTCGTGAATCTTAAAGATTGCTTCCCCCGCCCCCCGTGTGAATCCTTTTTCTTGAACCAAGGGTGGACGCAGGAAGGAAGGGGCACCAGCAACCAGGGAGTATGAAATGATTCTCCCTCATAAAACTATCTGTTCCCCCTTACAATAGCGTTCTCAAAAGTATATGATTTTCCACTTTCCATTAAAACCACTTTACCTACTTCAAAAACTAAATTATTTAAAAATAAGTAAAAGTTATTCAATTGACTAATTACACATTTCTTTTATTACTCTTTTGAGAGGAGCAAGTGCGCCCTGTGCCGTGCTCCCCTCCCCTCCAAATCCGCCAATGCCTTTGCCTTGAACTTGAACTATTTGCAATCCAGAAAATGACCTTCAGAAAGTCCCGAGAGAAAGACGATACCACATGGTAGGAATCAGGCCATAACGGGGGGGGGGGGGGGACATGATAAACGACCCCTCGTCGGACTGTTGTCCGAGGCGTGTCTCTTTTTTTTGTTGCTCTTTCGCTTTTCCCATTATCAGGAAGGGGAAGAGGAATCCTATTCAATGGGTCATTCTGGGAATCAAAAACTAGGAACGAACGACTTTCATTTTCCTTTCTTTTTTGAAATCTCTTTTGCAGATTTTCTTTCATGAAATTTGCTGTTTATTAATCGAAGGGGCGAGATTTAAAGCTTGGGGCACGGGTCCAGGACACCAGAAATTGGAATGCAAATGCAAAGTTATTACAAAATTTGTTATCTGATGTATAACTAAACTTATTTTAAAATGCAGAAATAAGCAAATTATAAATATTAAATTTGAAGGGGAAAAAAAAAAATTCTTAACATTTTAATATATGCCCCAAATCTCAAAGCCACCCCATGCTTAACACTGTATTTACACTATTGTTACATTTAAAAGTCATATAATTGTACTTGTAAAAAAAAACTGACGCAGGCAAAATTTGACTGGGGGGGGGGGGGGGTAGTAAGTTACGTTCGTCCTAAAAAGTCATAGTCGGGTTTCAGTTAAGAGTGTACCAGTCTCAGAGGAAAAACTACTTTTACTCAATAGATGGCGCAGAATGTTGCTCGGTGGTTGTGACGTATTGTGACGTAGACAGTGTGCTCAGTTGTACGTTTTAGCAGCAAAACTCTAAATTGACATATGACAAGCGAAGTGCCTTCGATGCCGTTTTCAGCTACCGCAGAAGGGAACAGCTTACCCCAAGGTCAAGGAAGGGGAGATCGGGGAGATAAGAAGAGCAATAAATGCCTTTTGTTTGCAACACATCGGTCAACCAAGACTTTCCCAGCCCAAAGCATTCTAAGCAGGATGCAAGAATGAAACGTTTGCTGTATGATTTGAAGATTTCACCCGAAAGTGGTTTTTGAAATTTCGTTGCACAGTTTTGGATTCAAAATTATGTTTATACGAGAAAAGGAATGCAATATTCACAACATGAAGAGGAAATGTATTGCATATATTTCGAACGAGTTGGAATTGCTTGTTTTTGGGACGAAATTTTTAGATCAATTACAGATGCTGAAAATTTTTAAAAGATTTCTATTACAGCGCTGTCAATATGAACCGGTTGTTTAATGAAATTGTGAATATTACCCTTTTAGATCAAGACCGCAAAGTAAAATGACAATCAAATTTTCTTTTCAAATCTATCATGAATTCTTTTTCAAATTCCTTTTCCAAATCTATCACGTACATTTAAATTCACATTATTCACAGCTTTGAGAGAACATGAAAAAGTATAATAATAATAAATTAACCCATAAGTACACTGTGCATAATGACATCTTATTCATGCATTATTACTTTCGTTGATATCAAGAATCTCTATACTATAAAAAAGGAATTCGTGCCCGCTAGTTTAGAGAAATTCTGCCTTGCGCGCTTCAAACTCTTACAAGTCAAATACTATTCAATGAAAAATTCTGAAAATTTCATGAATTTTAGAGAACTTTATGAAAACCACGCTTGATGTAAAACATTTATAGATTCGAATAGTAATATTATAATATCATTTAATTCGAAAAGCAACCAATTTATTTTCTCTTTGTTTGCGCCGACCAGGGTTCAATTAAAATGAATCAATACGGTTTTTGGGATGCAAAGAAGTAGACCTATGTATTTATGCGTTACACAGCTCTTTTTTCGTAAATCAAATTTTTTAAGTTGAAAAAAATCCAATTTGAACTTCAAAACTGAAACTTTTTCAATGCTGGGTAAGCTATCTAAACCCGTATCGTCAAAAAGGAATAAAATTAAAATTTTGAAAAAAATGTTTTACTTGGAACAAAATTTAATCATTCGATCACAAAAAAAAAGAAAAATATGCATAAATAATTGTTTTGACATCATTTGTTTTACCGAGCAATAGAAACACATTTATTGAGCTTGAGCCCTCTGTTTGCTCTTTTCAGAGTTCAATTTTAAATGAATCAATACGATTTTTGAAATGCAAAGAGAAAGACCTATATATTTATGTTTCACAGAGACCTTTTTAGAAGTTTGACTTATAAGTTGCAAAAATCGGATTTAAAATTCCAAGCTCCAACATTTTAACGCTAGATAGGCAGCATTCTTAATCCATAGCGGTATAACGTTAATAAGAAATTAAATAAAAAGTTTGAAATTTCTTCAATCATGGTTTAACTATTCGACTATTCAATCACAAGAAAACACAATTTGAAAACTTTTGTATGAATAAATTTTATGGAATCATTTCAGTCTTACAGAGGGGGGAACGTATTGAGCTTGATCGGTACTTATCGGTTAATAATATCAATATGCTAGCCATGATTTAGCAGGAACATCGCCAAATCTCATAACAATGTAGGTACTTTCTTGAATGACATAAAAGTTATGGTAGTTATTTTCATGTGGGTAATTTATTCACAGCTCATTAGATCATTTAATTTATAAAAAACTAAAAATATTTAAATTATGTGCAATTTTTTCATTTCTATATTATAATGAAAGTTATTTTCTACTTTGCTATGAGGATTCAAATTTTGAACTTGCCGATGAAAGAAGTAATACATATTAATGTTAAAGTAGATTTGGTGCATTAATTAGTTTGTACGTGGACGTGCCAGGCCTTAGGCGGGCTATCGCAAAAATTACATATTTTTCCGACAGGGAGGGCTAAAAAATTGATTCTGAAAATTCCCCATTTGAATAAGGACAACAGCCCCTAAAGATCTCCATTACCCACTTAAAAATAATTTTTGCCGCAAGGCGGACATATTGAATAAAATACTCTGAGTCAACAGGCGTTACATTACAAAACATATGGATCTATCTATTGATCTATTTGCATACATAATGGTGGAAAACATTAAAAAGAAAGGGAAGGAAAAAAAAGCAGGATAGAAAGGGTGGGAAAACCATCTCAGTCGTTTTACACACCAGACCGATGTTGCCAGACATGTTCTCCGCCAGGGACGTAACTAGAGGGGGCAGAGGGGGCGTATGCCCCTGGCGCCAGATAATTTTAGGGGCGCTAAATTGACTAAATGTGTGTGTTTGCCTAAATGCATATACTTTTTTGTGTATCTATGGGGGAAAGGGGCGCTAAATCCTGGTCTTGCTCCAGTTAGAAAATGACCTAGTTACGTCCCTGTTCTCCGTTCAGGTTCGTATTTTATAAAGTGAAAAGAATATTTTTTATTGGGCGGACAGTGACCTCAGGTTGACGTCCGTTTTCGGCTTTTTCTGCACCCCCTAGGTATACTTTTTGTTTTGCTTCCTTGTTATTCTTCTAAATAGTCTATGTAATATGTCATTTCCGCATCGAAAAACATCGAAAACGATATATAAATATTTTGCAATGGGATGTCAAGACATACCTTCTGTGTAATACCCAACAATACATACTCATGTGATGTCTTCAAAAAAATTATCTTGAAATGTTGATGAAACTTTTAAGCATCTTCTTTTTATTGAAATGTGGAGTAAAATATTTCCCATATTTTCATAATTCGATAACAACTTTAAATAGACAACAAGACTTATAGTAAACTATTCGAGAAATTTATGACCATGCCCAGAATCTTCTAATGTCTGAAAATATAGGCTAAAATTGCATTTTTGGCACTAATATCGATGAATTTTTTCAGCGAAATTCCTCGATAGGGAGGGGTGAAGTGCCCGAACCCCTCCTTTTTCCCCAGGCCCAGCGTCACTAAATATAGCCCAGAATTACGTGTTTTAGACTTTAATTTCTAAAAATTTTCGGGGGGAGAGCCCCGAACCTACCTATTTGTGCGCAAATAATACCTTCTGGATTTTTACATAGCTTTTCCGAATACCCTGACGCAATTATCAAAAGAAAAGAATGATGGATGGAAAAATTAGTTGAAATTTATTCAACCTAATGTCTCTGAAAAATATAAATGGCACATTAATTTTAAAATGTCCCTTGGATGTGCATGTACATAATATAAATATTATATAAATATGGAATTACCCGATCGATAAAAATTTGGTGGTCACCAAACTCATACCCCCCTCCCCCCCGTTTTTTGACTTCGGGGCTGCTCTGTTGACAGCACGGTTTAGGGGCGACATTCTCAAATTTCGCCGCGGGCGCCACTAAGTCTAGTTTCGCCACTGATAGTACTTCAGCCAGATGGCGGCCTTCAGCACCAATACACTGATGCAGTCCATTTCTGAAGTTTTGGGAAACTTTTCTGCTCATTTCTAGTGGTATGACGGATATTTCCTCGATAATTTGGTTCTTCAGCTCTTCTAAAGTATGGGGAACTTTCTTCTTCAAGTTACCCCACAAAAAATGCTTAGGGACCGTAACATTAAGTGGAATATTGAAATGCACACAAAGATGCAGTCTATTCGCTCTGCGTGGAAAAATACACTGTATTAATATATTGCTGCAGAAGGCCGCCATCTTGCTGAAGTGATGTTTAAAACTTAATATAAAAAATGGTATTATATACAGAATACAGATTAAAATTTAAAAAGTTTTAACTCTCAAACTGTATTAGTTTCTTTTTATATATAACCCTTCAAAACCGGGTCATTACTTTTGCCTCACCCTGTACTCCAGCCAGAGATCTCTCGCCACCCCCCCCCCCCCCCCCCACACAGTACGAAATATAAAGCCTTATTGCAAGGCCTGATGTACACCTGTTTTATGTTTCTTCTGTCTTTCAACCTAGGACACTATACTTGATTTTCAAATCGCTTTGGTTTGTTTCTCTTGACTTGGGCGGAGCTCAATCTCAGGAAATCAGTTGAGTTCAATGTAGGCAGCGTTTCTCAACCTTTCAGTATTCGTGGCCCAGCTTTCAATCATAATTTTCATTGCGTCCCCATCCGCTTACAATGTACAGTCACTCAAAAAATTAAACTAACAATGGTACCATATAAAATATACGTGTTAGCCCTTCAATACAACACAACATTTATGTGTAAGGAATGTGCCGTTTCGGTTCACTTTCTTCAGAAACCCTTCATCATACAACACAATATTTATGTGCCACTTAAAATTCTTCTGGGTTACTTAGATAAAACCGAAAATGTTATTTTGCATTCTTCATATTTTCACTAGGAGTGCAATTCGGCATTTTTTTTTTTTTTTTTTTAGAAATATGTTATTTTGTTCAACTACAAAAGTCCACAAAACATCTACATTTACTTTGGAAATACTAAGGTTTAAATTCATATATTTGACAAAAAGCGTCCGTCCTATGCCATAAATCCTACACATCTGCTAGATTGACCTGATTATTTTCATGTACGATGACATATCCATGCTGATAGTTTATGTCTGTATTTTCTTCCATTGGTGAATTTCCCCTCCAACCATACTGTAGCAATAAATTTTCCTTACTCCATCGTTCTTTATCTGGTATAATGTCAGTAACTTTAAGTTTTTTCTTCGATCGATTTAGCTTATATTCTATATCATCTTGATTCTCATGTACGTCATCTTCACATAAAGAGTTAAGTATTTATCAATATCCAATTGCAGTCCATACCTTTTCCAAATGACTCTTTCTTGTCAACCTGGTGGTTTGAAATTAATACTCCGATTATTTTTTCGAATTTTTTTCATATAAGAAAAATTCTTAAAAAGAAACTAATGTAATTTATTAAAATTATTCGGAGCACGAAACGGAGCCAGAGCACGTAGTAGTTGGAGCAGAGCAACTAAAAAAAATTGGTTGCTTTACATCTAATTTGAATTACTTTTACAAAATTCTTTAAATGAATTTATTTTAAAAGTAATGCTAATATATAGTGATTTTGCACAATTTTCTTGTGTCGGATTCAATCATTTTTTCTTTTTTCTTGATGATTCTCCCCCCCCCTCCCCTCTCTCAATCAGTGATGTGTTTCGGCAAGAAAAATATTAGTGCTGCAACACTGATTAAGAACACTATTTACTTGTTACATGGACCAGTGGTGGTTCCGTGTACTTCGTGGTAATAGCGCTACGGACATATTTTTATAGTATAGAAAATACGCAGCAAACAATCAAACAAAAGACTATGCTTGCTTTTTTTTTTTTTTTTTTTTTTGATAAGACATTTAACATTCTGGTGATTTACGGAGAATCCCTTAAAAAAAAAAAAAACTACAGAAATTCTGTTTTAGATACTTGAATTTAAGACGATTTTGTAAAAATACGCTAAAAAACTAATAAGTTTCAAACTAATTCTTGCGGTGCCCCTATAGAAAAGTTATCTACCAATTCAGTATTCAGACTCGGACAGCTGCCCCTTTTGCCTTCCCTTTTAATGATGCCGCATGACGTCTCCCCTCTTCGCATCATAGCACGGCCACGCTTACTTTAGCAAGCCTCTGGAAGAAAACAAAAATTTCGCGCAAAACTTCTGCATCACCCGCGAAAACTAGTGTCTTATTTATCCGGCAGCAGCACACGTGATCATCAGTTACTGATTCTGGAGGAAAAAAAGTTCTTGAATACTTTATAATGCATCTGAAGGAATAAAATTCAACACAATAAGTTTATAGTATGTATAAATTGCTTTTTAGCTTAAAAATAAGAAAAAAACCTATGTAATTTACAATAAAACACCTTTTACGCCTTTTATTCGTACTTATAGCGCCATCTGTCAACATTTTCCCTAAATAAAAGAAATAGCGCTCAAACTGTAGAAATTTCAGAACAAACTGATCTAACAAAAATGTTTTTATTATTTTTCACTAAATATTTCAATTGCAATTCGTCAACGAAAAAATTCTGCTTCAGAAAAAATATGTTTTGAGTTTCTACGTTTAGCTCATTTCTCGTGTCTCTGTTCCAGATATTTTTTTCATTATTGATGAAAAGTACTTTTCAATAATATTTTTCCTTAAAAGTATGCAACTTAGCTTCAATTAATTTAATGTACGGTGTTCTTTATATATTCATGTGACACAGCGCAAAATTTCATTAAAATATCATGGTTAGATTTTTTGCAAATCGGTTCCCAGTATCTCATGTTTATCACGATTTCCACAAGAACAGCCTTAAGAGACAAGTCTTCTTATGCCCGTTTACTGTTTATATACATATTATACGATATATCAGGTTCGCTATATTTATATACACACGAACAGATTTCTATTCCCACAGGCAGTCTGGTCCGTATAGACCTTGAATTTAAAAAAAAAAAAATCATTTTAGTTTATTAGCTATTCCATACACGTTAAATTTTAATTCAAAAAATAGTCATTTTCTATTTTTTTATGGTATCTCGTTTCTTTTCCTTTTTTTTTCACAAGGGTGTTCTGTGCATCATACTATTTTTCGTAACTTTCTACTGAGACTTCATTTTCAGATTATTATATTATCATGTGGCTCATTTTCAAAATATTCATTCATTTACTGTCCCACAGTGAAAAAAGTGATTCTACTCCAAATGTCTTAATTTAAACTGACTATAAATATCGCATTTCTTTAGGATACATTTCACAACATATTTCTAGTGCAAAAAAAAATATCATTTACGTATTGTTACCGCAAAGTTACCGAATTTTGTCTCTAGTAGATTAAAAAAAAAAAAATCATCTGTCCATTTTCTGTATTTTATAATTCAGTAACATTTTTCCACTTTAGTTTTCATTATAAAAGGGAAAAAAATGGGACATTTCAACAGGTAAGTCATCATTATTTTAAATTCCTGTGATTATTCCTGCTTTTTTTTTTTTTTTTTTTTTTTTTAGGATCTACAAAGCATTTTATCGCTCATATTTTGTCAAGTCCGTTTCAAGTAGAATGGGTTATAATTTTTACCAACAGGTGTCTACACATTTTAAATGAAAGCACTTATACTAGTTAAAACATTAAACAACTGTAGTTCTTTTTTTTTTTTTTTTTCAGTTGGGGAAAAAAACAGTTGAGTGGTGTAAACAATTTCTTATAAGGTGACTTTATTTTTATACAATGTCAAGTCTTCTGTTATCTACATTTTTATGTTCAAAAATATAAATTCAGTACTTTCTTTTGTTTGAATAATATTTGCTAGTTTTTTTTTTTTTTTTTTTTTAAGATATTGATTTAACCAATTGTTTCTTAGTGATATTAATTGGCATGTAGATTTTGTCCATTACCATGTAATTGGTAGACAGGGCTGGAATAAGACCTTTAGATGCCCTATGCACTAATAAATATTGGTGCCCCCATACATCTGCATATTCAAAATGTAGACAGTAAAAAATTTAAAAACCAGTAAAAAATCTTACAGAAAATTGAAAATCAAACAAAACTAACGATTCTCTCCTATCTTAATTATACTTGGCGTTGTTTAACTATTCTAATAATTTTCCTTGTAAAGTTTCTGATTAAAGCCTTGTAATCAATTCTGGCTTGAGATGTTCAAAAAATTATGTATACTTATAACATAATTTAACAGAAGTATTTTACTCATTTTCGCTCTTACTAACAGGCAAATAAATATGGAATATGCATGTGCGTTATTTTTCAGGATTAACAGGATGAAATAAGACAGAATGTTTTATATAAGCACAAGCACAGTATGTTTTTCTGAGTTGCCTTTCGTTTTCTGCACGTGCTTATTCGGCTTCTTACGGGTTAATCCAGCACTGCAGGTAGATACAAAAATATGTAAGTGATATATTTTTGCATTAGAAATAAGTTTTTTAGTGTACTCTAAAGAAATGTAACATTTTCAGTCAGTTTAAATTAACATATTCTGAATATAATGAATCTCTTTTTTTACTTTGGGACAGTGTATATATATATATATATATATATATACATATAGATACGAATATTTTGAAAAATGACCCAACATTATAAAAAGTCGGTAAAACTAATGGTACGTTCGAATAGTATTTTAGAAAAAATATGTTCTCGAACTACCATTGTTGTCTTTATTATTTTATTTTACTATATCTTTCTAGGAGAGTGGGGGGGGGGGGGGGGACTAGTGCAAACAATTTTTATATGACTTTGAGAACAACAATGTAGGGGAGAATAGGAGTACTGAGAACAATTTTCAGAAGTTGTACAAAAACAAAAGCATTAAACAATTTTTTTAAATGCATGAAGTATTTTTTTTACCAAGAATTTGTACTTCTACGTTTCATTTGGTTGATGTATTAAAATATTTGGCTGTGTAGTTTTTTACCAATATGTATATCAGTAGTCAGACGGTAAAATGTGATGTCTCATGTTTTTAGCGAAACTGCGATAATTACTTAGTTTGAGACATTTTAATGAAATCTATAAGGTGGCAAAGTATAACATCTCTACCTTTACTGTAGGACGAGAAATAAGTAGTTGCACTTAGTAATATCTCCTATTTAGCATAGTTCAGAGAACTTTAAAATTTTTCTCTTGTAAAAATTACCGAAAACTGGGACATCCCATTTTTACACCTGACTACATAATATATTGCTTAAAACGTTGTTTGTGTTCACACTTGCACCACCACATGGGGCTAGTGTGGGCTATCTAGAATGATGATTCAGACTAAATAATACAGCTGTGTTCTCATTTTATACAAATTAAGTACACATATGATCATTATTATTACTATGCTCACAAATGTCATTAAAAATTCCAAAAATGAAATTAGAAACGTGATCTAATAACGCAGCGCTTTGTCTCTGAACTGCAAGTACATATGCTTATGTAATACAGCGTGACATAGTGACAAATTAGGGGTAGAGGGGTATGAAGTGTGACATTTTGTGACAAAGAGGGGGAGGGAAGGGGGGGGGGTCAAATATATTGAAAAAAGTATGACATTATTTATGAACGGTCCCTTTATACCTATTTGCTGTAATTAGTTCATTAACAGTTTTTAAGTAGCGTTTATCGAGCATGAATTATGCTCGATGTTCCAAGAAACAATTATAATTATTCATTTTCTGATTGTCTAAAGTTTTTCGGTGCTAAACTAAGTGAATTGTGCTCTTGTGATTATTGTGGCGGCAGCATCGAAAACTATTTTTGATGAGTTCTTTTATTATTTTCTATTTCAGGACAGTTCCTAAAATTGTCCTAAGGTTTTTTTTTTCTTTTTAAATATGACCTGACATTTTTTTAAAATCTTGTACGAGCCCTGAGATTAAACAATAAATAAATAAATAAGTAAATAATTGTGTGCGTGAACACGTGAATTAGGTTTTTTTTTAACTTCTCAAATTCATTTGAACCATCAGGCCTGGGGCGTAGCTAGACCTTAATTTCGAGGGGGGGGGGGGGCGGGAGTACCATTGATAGCAGCTAATTTCATTGTTTTACCAAGCCCTCCTGTATCTACATCACAATTTCTGGGAGCTGAAATAACGAAGCGCCCCTCCCCGTTTGCTACATCACTGCATCAGGCTATAACTACACGAGCCTACTTTTTGATCATTTGCCTATTATACGTTCCAAACATTTCTCGTTCTTCACAAAACATTTTTTTTCCATTAAACTTGAAGGATAACTACTGAGCAAGATGCTTCCGGCAGTGGCGTAGCTAGTCTCGGATTTCAGGGGGGGGGTTTCTTCGGGAGAAGTCGGCTAATTTCATTCCTTCCCAAGAAAAATTGCTCAAATTCTAAACAATCTTTACCATTTCAGGGGGGGAGGGGGTTTATCCCCAAAACCACCCCCTTATCTACGCCAGTGGCTTCCGGACAGGAATTGAACTCGGCTTGCACGTGCGTTTTGCAAGATTTCTAAACGCTATACGCATACCTGCCAACCTACTGACTGAGATAAGAAATTCAGCACTTTTTTTTCCAAAATTTCAGAATTCATAAAGAGCGGAGAATGGTTTCTGATCTGCTCGAAGGAAAAAATCATCATTTAACGAATGTACACACATATGAGGAAAAAAAAATCTCTCTTCTGAATAATACAGTCGTAATCATTAACGTGTAAATAATCCCTCAGTCATTATTCCTAGAGTCAAAATAATACAATCATTATCATTAAAGCCTACATGATCCAACCATTGAAATACAGTATCCAAACAAAGCAGGGGGGGAAAATGCTGAAATTCAGTGAAAACTGATTCAGTTTATGGAAAAATTAGAATTTCACTAAAAATGACCAAAATCTTGATAAAGGGGAAAATCGTGAAAATTGACCAGTTTTAGTAAAAATTATGAAAAAAATCGTAAAAGTTGGCAAACGTGAGTATATAATGGATGGAAGCCTGTTTAACTCTTAAGAATATTTATATTTGTATTGCTTTCAAAGTAATCAATAAAAATATAAAGATAAGCTAAAATCGTTGCGTGTCGACTCCCATTGTTAACTTAAATTTTATCCTAATAAAAAATTCGCAAATTTGTATAATATCTATATGAATTTGAGAAGCGTAACTTCTTCCACGAAGAATTGAGATACACACCAATTATTTATTAGCATTACATTTTAATGTTTTGAAGTGTTTCTGTGTGTGTAATACAGAGTATACACAGGCACAGGCACTCGCGTGATAAAGTGCAGACAAAATGCATGATAATAACGATTTTGAATTCCATAAATAGATTAAAATTTGTAGTACTAAAGTTCTAAAGGGGTAACATACTAGCGAACGTTTTCCCGTGCAGGTGCAATAGGCAGGATTTTAAGGCCATTTGACTTTGACGTAACAACTGAAGTATTACGACCAGTTCGTTTCTGAAGGGTATGAAAATTTCTCTGCATCGCCCAGTGCCCGATTACTGAAAGGGCTTGTAGGGCATGTACACGTCAGGCCCTTGGAAAGAGGCCCCCTGATGAGGTTTCTGTTATTTATAATAAAACACTACGGTCAGACCACGGGGGGAGGGGTACTTTTTGTGAGCCACAGCTACATTAGGTAAGTACTGTGTTTTTTAAATACTACTTTATGGTAGATCATCACATATTTCGCCAGATGTAAATGTACATAAAATGTTCATAATTTACTTTTCTAATATTGTCACCTTTTTTTTGACGGGATAAGTATATAAGCATGCGCATGGGGTTGGCCAGGGGTACCGTGGTACCCCCATTACACATTTGCTCTTCTAAACGAACGCTAATGCGAAACTGGCAAACCTTTTTGTGGTTTAGAACGTGAGTTCTATACCTCAAATGCATTAGAAATAGTAATTATTTTGTTTTAACTTTTATGGATGTGCACCTGAGATCAAGGCCCCCACACCGTCAAAAATTTGTAAAGGCTTGAGGGAACAGATGGTGCTGTATTTTCTACTTTCAACAATAAAATTAATCAGCCCATACAACTTTTTTCCCCTGATTCTTTTGGCCATTTGCATATTTTGTCTCGATTATCTATGTTTTTAAATGATACAATAATGTCTTTAAACCATCGTTATACATTCGTAATTTACCTAATCCAATGTTTGTCATTAGCACATTCCATAAATTCCCCTATTTGGAAATCTTTTATTAAATATTGTGATTTTGTAAGAGTAAGTGCAGTGGCGTAACTATACTAGCTGTGGCCCATGGCAAATTTATTGGATGGGGCCCCAGAAAAAATCATCACGCTGTAATTTAATTTTAATACATCACTGAAGTAGTTACCTAACAATATCACTAATATTGTGTGCATTTTAGTTAAATATCTAATAAATTTAATTTACAAACTCATAGGTATTACATATTTATAATAAAATCCCACTTTAATATTAACAAGATATTTATTAATAAAAGTGTTTTCTCTGAGCTTTATGTTCAACAAAAGTATCAATAGCTTCATCAAAGTTTATAGATCGGGCCATGGAATTTTCAACAAACGGAATACCCAATTTACTTAGCCTGCCATGTCCTATAGAATTCCTTAAATAAGTTATTATCAGTTTTGGTTTCGAAACTGATCTTTCAGCGATAGCTGTAGTCACAGGAACTGTAACAAATAACATTTATGCAGTACATACTTCAGGAAAGCTGCATGACATAAAATGATTCTTTAATATTAGTAAATCAGCAAGTTCTCTAATACCCGAAGATTTTTTTATTTTATCTCTGAAGGTGGACCGAAAACTGAGAATTTCCCTGGCAAATGATTCAAATGAACCAATGGGTGCATTCTAAAACTGATCATTTTCATATGAACGCGTTTAATTCTTAATAATTTATTTCAATTTGTGTACGGTATATAGTTGTGTTTAACTTTAATTGATTTAAATACTTTTATAAAATTTATAATTTTTAGTAAATTTTGTTAAAAATATTAGGTTACATCTGAGCTCGCTGCCTCTCAGACCGAGGGCCCGTGGCATTTTTCCAGCTCTGCCACCCTATAGTTACGCCACTAAGTGTACTTTTAACTGCTTTCACTTGAATATTTGATCATTTTTTCCACATAGTTATTAACATTTCTGGCTAGCCAATAAGGTTTTCTGATTGCATTCCTGCAGTATATTCTATTCTACTTTCTCTGTAACATGAGATTTGATGTATCGTGTATGAGTTTTAAGACTAGTAATAGGAATGAACAGAATGACATGCATTCAACCATGATAGTTACACTTAGCGCATGGAACTATTTAAATGTTAAGTAGGTTAAGTATATAATTCAGCTACAGTAATTGAGTAATGAGGTAGTATATTTCTTAATAAAAATTTATTACATCACAAAAGATTAAATTATTAAATAATAAAATTTTTATAAAAAAATAGAACCGACTTCAAATTATAAATTGCGCTAAAAAGTGAAAAATAAATTAATTTTTTAAACAACATCGATGTGACTTTTAAACATAGTTTTAGAAGTCGGTGCAAAATTAGGATAGGGATCATTCATAAATGATGTCACGATGCGAGGGGGGAGGGGTAGTGAAGTTGCGACAAAGTGTGACAAGGGGAGGGGAGGGGGTAACAAGAAGTGTGACATCCCTAATAACACAACATGTCACGGTATAGTCACAGTAACGTCACTGCGAGTCACAACTGTCACAGTCACAAAGTGACCGATTTGTGACGTCTCACAAGAGTCATGATGTGACACGTTAGTGACAGCTTTCGTGTGACTTCTCCGCAACGTCACTGCAAGGATTAGTTTGTGACTGGTCACTTTGTGACGTTGCGAAGACGTTACAATGTGACTTCAATGTACATTGACGCAAAATAATTTGTTTTTCACGTAAAACCTCTCAATTCATTATTTTGTCATCGAGAAAATCATTAACAGCAAAATTTTAACAACACTAGTAACCGCTGTGACCCAAATGCAACCATTTTGTGACTGTCGCGGGACACCTCCGTTACGACACTGTGCTGTCTCAAAATGCTCAATTCAACTACGATATATATCCTTTCGCGGCCGCATCAACTTTTCGAACGTCCTTCGCAGCAACATCACAAAATGACATCCCCTAAGAACTCAATTTGTAACTGTTTGTGACGTTATATCACAGTCGCAGCAACCGTCGTGGCGCACTTGGGATCTTTATGTGACGTCGCAAAACGCCTCGGAGTGAGAAAACGGTCACTTTCCCAAAGCAGCTACGGCGATTATATAAAGGACTTTATTTTCCCAATAGTAGTGACCAAAATCAAACCGTCGCGTGACGGTCACGACTGCAACAGAAGTGTCACTTAGTGACAGTGTTGTGACGCCACAACCCAGTCGCATCGACAGTCGTGACGCGATTGTGATCGTTATATGACGTGACAGTGTTGCGACGTCACAACACAGTCGCATCGACAGTCGTGACGCGATTGTGATCGTTATATGACGTCACGTTAAAGTCTTGAAAGGACAATCTGTAAACACAGTTCTAAGACTTATCAATTCACTCAGATCGAGGCCTTTGACTTATTTCTAACCTTAAGAATGAGGTCGCTTCTCGTCCTTTAGAATGCTAATAGCACAACGACCAAAAGGGGACCCTCATGCAACCGTCGCGTGACGGTCACGAGATGTTACAGCACCGAAAGCAAACAGGTTGCTGCAACTTACGAATGTCCTCCGCACGGCGACGTCACAAAGTGACTTTGCAGTGACGTCCCCTAACGACGCAACTGCAACAGCAGTCACTTAGTTACGCTGTTGCGACGTAACGATACAGTCGCATCAACAGTCGTGACGTGATTGTAATTGTTATGTGACGTCGCATTAAAGCCTCAGAGTGGCTGCCCCAAGCACAGTGACCAAGATAGGACCCTCATGCAACCGTCGCGTGACGGTCACGAAATGTTTCTGCACCGTTAGTAAACAGGTTGCTGCCACTTGCGAATGTCTTCCCCACGGCGACGTCACAAAGTGACTTTGCAGTGACGTCCCCCTAACGACGCAACTGCAACAGCAGTCACTTAGTTACGGTGTTGCGACGTCACGATACAGTCTCATCAACAGTCGTGACGTGATTGTAATTGTTATGTGACGTCGCGTTAAAGCCTCAGAGTAGCTGTCCCAACACTGTGACCAAGCTAGGACCCTCGTGCAACCGTCGCGTAATGGTCACTAAATGTCACAAGCATGTTGCAGCAACTTACGAATATCCTTCCGCGGTGACGTCACGAAGTGACTTTGCAGTGACGTCCGATAACAACGCAAATGCAACTGTGGTCACTTAGTGACGATGATACGATGTAACGTACAGTGACATCAACAATTGTGATTGTCATGTGACGTCACGTTAATATCCCTAGAGTGACGTGTAGATCCCTAGAGTGAGCCTTAATAGAACAGTGACCAAGATAGGACCCTTATGTGATCATCATGTGACGGTCACGAAATGTCACTATGCAGTCATCAAAAATTAACGCAATTGTGATTGTTATGTGACGTTGCGTGAAAGTCCCGCGTGACTGAGACTGAAAGAACTGTCACATGGGGACAGTTTTGCAACTTCCCAACACAGTGACAGCGTCTTTCCCGACTTATTTGTTACCTTGATATATATGCTGTAGTAACTTCTGATCTAAACTTCATTGGGACGATTATGCTACTTCACGAACGACCCTCATTGCATATTTGAATTTCAAGTGATTGGACTGGGATGAAATAAATTGTTGTACAGATATATTGTCAATGGTGATTCCCTAAATGTCAATAGTAACCGAAATGAGACACTTTCCCGTCACGTGATGGCTCTAAATCGTCACCGCCAAGTCAGCAACAGGTTGCAACAAGTTACAAATGTCCGCTCTCTCCCCACGAAGCCCTAAAGCCATACACTTACTGAGGGCTTTACAACGGCACAATTCAATCGCAGTAACTGACGTGTGACGTATTTGTGATTTTATGTGACATCAAGGAAAATTTCGTAAGTGACTGCGTTGCGCTCGTGCTGCTTGACGCAGGGCCTGCCTAGTTAATGCCTGTAGGTTCATGACGTGCACTGTCACGTGATTCACCATGACGTGCTCCTACCCCTCCCTCTCCTCCCTTTTATCATAGAAAGCGAGCTAAAAGGAATAACGGTCTTGAACAAGCAGTGAGGTCACTTTTAAAGATGGATTAAAACCTTTCCAATACAGTCATGTCAATTTTTTTTAGCCATTTGTAGCTTTTATTTGACATCTCGGTCAAGTTCTGTTGAGACTTTACAAATCTGAACCAAACTCGACCTACTCATCACGAGTTCTGCTGACATTTTACTTTACTTTACCCGCAGTGATTACCTTTTTTTCTTAATTTCATTTAACAAAAACCATCATATTTTTTGATGCATAGACCGCAGGTAATTTCTTTTGTAATGTTGAAACAAAAATCGGCAGATAATTGGCTGCGGCTTATTATAATAAGCTGTGTCTAATTATTACGCATTATGGCAAATGATCATTGTAAAAAAAATTATATTAATAAGGAAAAATAGCCTTAGATATTTGCTCAGTATGCATTATATTGTAAACTATTGATAAAATAATAAGAAATGCCGTAAACTGAACGCAGATGCTGAAAGATTGCAGAAAAACGCTAATTTACGCACGACACGTGGTGGCAAAGAAAAAGAAAAATTCGCTAAAATACAATGTTTTCAGCCTGTAAACGCTGAATAAGACTTATTTGAAACACTTAAAATTAAAAAAAAATAAAGTCTACAACTTTAAGGCTCAAAATAGGATGCTTTTCGCAAAATGGAACAGTTTATTGTTTCTTCCCTCCGTATGGCGGTGTGTAATTTTAATTTCAAAGCAAAACTATTGCACTCACAAAAAACTATTTTAAAAAACATCTAAAAGAATCAGTTTTAGTTACTAAAGTTTCAAAGTATTGTCATTTAAGGACAAATTTACCTAAATATATCGGTATATATTTTTTCTTTTAAATTATTATTATCTCAAAAAATCCATAATCCAGACGGTCGGAATTCCCAACTCTCGAGGTTGTTCTACATGTATAATTTGGCCATCAATTTTTAATACTTTGTCCCCAAAAATAGATTAAATGCTCAAGAACGCCAAAAGTTCCAAGGTTGATGAAAATTGTTTCTTCAATTTTCTGAGATGCAATTCAGTAGTTTTATTGGATATTTCGTGTACTACTTTTAATTATATTCGGATATTAACAAGATATCATCGTAATAGCGCAATTTGACACAACCATTGAATTGATAATGAGTGCACATAGCGTAGAAAATATTTGTAGCAAACTTTTTTTTCTCTTCAATTTATCAATCAAAATATTTGTAACATTATGGGGACATTTACTTAACTTGTTTGTGTGTGTGTGTGTCCAAAAACATCATTGAATGGGAACTTGTAACCAAATTAAATAATCTTCCTTGCATTCATTTATTATTTACTTGAACATATCTTTAGTTTAATAGTTAAAATTACACTCAATAACACATACAGACAAATATATCACAACAATAATTAAGGACTTTTCAAATTTAAACAAGTCAAGAGCAAAGTGAAAGAATCCCGCGTTACATCGGTATTAGCTGTGACTTTGACTGAGTGCCAATGCCATGCGGGAATTTCGTCCGAGGCAAAGACGGAAACTCCATTGAAAGATTGAAATCTATTTGATATCCTTGGGTGAGTAATATTTTTAATACTAATTATTCTTTTAATGTTTAAGCAATTTTATAGTTAAAACAGTGACAGCACAGTCAACTGTATTTATTCAAAGGCCAATAGGAGCAGCCGTTACCTTTCTTTTTTTTCAATTCAAATGACCAAATTAAAAAGTAAATCTCTTGTTTTCACTTATGTTTTACGGTATTATTATTTAGTTTATTTATTTATTATTATTTACTTCGCAACGAATACCGATCAAAAGCTGAAGTAATTATTGGAAACGCAATACTTATGCTTCAGTTTTACCAAATTTCTAAACCATTTAAATAGCATCTATATATTTTTTTGTTTCGGCAAAGCATTTCTAAAGTCATAATTTTATGACTTTTTCTGTTTTATTGTTACTCAGGGTTCCAATTTTGTTCACATCTTTTAACATTATATGTTACATACATTATTAGATAACATATGGCTTTATTTCTTAGATATAGATTGGTGTGATGTAAATATGCTATAGAAGAACATTGCATAAATTTTGGTTGGCTAATATTTTATAACTATTAAAAAGCTCAGGATGAAATAATTATAAATCATTAAAGAAATCTTAACTGGCTACTAAAGAATGAAACTTGAATTTTTAGGTCCATTTTCCAGTTGACTTAAAATACTGCTTTATGTAAATGACAATACTGGCTTAAAATTATGTACTGACTATACCACATAATTCATTTGAGTAATAATTGTATAAAACAAAATGTTTTGAACAAGAATGCTTTAAAATTTGCATTAAGATACAAATGCTTTAAAGAATACAATTTATTTATAATATCATAATAATGATTGTACATGTTTAATGTTGAAATATTGTATTTTTATAAGAAGTAGTTGGTATTTTTCTGTACGGGAATAGCATAAATAGAAAAACATTCTCTGATGAGTTGAGATAATCATTACCTGTAAATGCATGTCCAACAGTAGTTTATTATAGCAGAAATTAGTTTCAATATTAATATAGTCGTCTACTTTATATTTGATGAATTATTCTAAACATTTATTTTATGCTAATTTAATATATCATTCTGTGCCCGGGAAAAAATTGTTTTTTTTCTAGAGGAACGCCAACTCTACTTTATGGTAAAATGGGTTCTAAATGTTTTTATGCTGTATGTTCAGATATCATTGAAATGTAACTTTGTTTTATTATATTTATTTACTTCAAATTACTAGTGTAATAGGACCTTGCGTTGCAGTTCTTAGTTCTTTTGCCCCACCCCCTCTTTTTCTTTCATTTCACATTGCAAATTGTATGTTTTATAATCAATATACCCCAATTTAGAAAACAATTTGCTTGGCATTACATTTTCAAAAGAGGACAAAATTCTTGCTTTCGTAAAAATTGCAATGTATTTTCAAAGTTGTGGGTGGCAAGGTAAACAGTTGTCCACTCCTGATCTCATGCACAGGGCCGGCGCTAGGCCGAGGCGGTGAGGTGCTCGCCTTAGGGCGCGTCATTCTTAGGGGCACATATTGGCCATAAATATCGACTGCGTCGTTTTAAATAACAATTTCTTGTTTTGCACATTATCCTTATCTTCTCCATAGCGAAAGGCGGCTTCAATGCATTCGAAGGTGGCGCTTTATAAGTGTTTGCAGTTCTAGAAAGTGTCTTCTCTATTTTATGACTCGAGCAAAATGCAATATATTGCTTTTTATGTTTTTTATTTTTCCTTATTCAGTAGCGATTTCTGAGCAGCGATTGTTTTCCTTCAGCATTTTGAAAGTTAAAATATATATAATTCAAATATGTATCCGATCATTTTTAATCTCTATTACATCATAATATATAGTAGGGGCGGAAGAAAGTTTTTTGCCTCAGGGTTCCATTCGTGCTGGCGCCAGCCCTGCTCATGCATGATGTGCCTGTATTTCCAAAAATTAAAACATTAAGTCCTGGCTTTAAAATTTTTTCAATCTAGATTTTAAAATGCTCCAGTGTGATGGGGGATATGACCTTTAAGGTTTACTTTGATTGCTACTAGTCTCTGATAAGTTATTCAGTAATATGAAAATGCAGTGGTTACAACTTCGGCTACCGGGAATGCGTTTCAGTTCTGACATAAGTTTAGGAACTTTGAATGAGTTGGAGATGGTGTGTGACTTATATGAGCTACGATCTCGAAATAGGGGAAGTGCACGAAGCAGTAAGAAAGCTGGAAAACCCCATTTTATTAAGTCTTGATTATTAAATCAGATCTTGTAGCAGTGCCGCTCTTTGCATAGATTGGAGATGACAGCCTTTTTGAAATATCTGTTAAAAATACAGGAATTCACTAAGTTCTGTTTGAATTACAATTAGACAATGCAATTCATTTTTATACATATTTTACTCATATTTCTTCTGATGAATATAGCGTTTGGTGTATTTCAATCTGGTATTCCGCATGTGATCAGCCACATATAATTCATCCAAACTCCTCAAAAATCATTACAAGTCACTAAGTTATGATTGAATTACAATTATGCATGATTAATTATGCAACATGCATAATTTTTATATGAATTTAATTCTGTTTCAATGTCTATGCAATACCTAATGTGCTTCAGTCTGCCATATATTATTTCTCCAAACTCCTATAAATTCCCTCACTAGCTTGTTTCGCTAATTCAGATCCTTGGATCGGACACGTCACAAAAGTGCCACTCTGCACAAGTGCCATTAGTGGTCTGGTTCGTAACATCTGCCTTCATACCTGTCGCTTGGTAATAAGAAATGAATGCTTTGCTAAATTTTACTGCATATTAATTTAACTTGTGGAGTTTACTCATACTTTATAAATCAAGCAGTATTAAATGATTCTGTATCGTAAATCTATTTTTTTTAATTAAAAGCTCATTTGCTTGCTGTAGTACTTATAAATATTTATTTCTTATGGAATTACACTGTATTGACAGAGTATGTAGTTGAATTATTCCTACTTGATAATCAGTAATTATCTTAGTAATTCTAAATATTAAAATTTTTTATGCTAAAAATCTAAAAATCTTCATAGTGGGAAATAAATTAAAATTTCAAAAATTCATAGATTTAGTTCTATTAGTTTTGATTTCAGTTTAATTTACCTACAAAAGTTAACATCACCCTCAGAGTAATAAGGTTTGCACTTGTATTATTATATAACAACTGCCTTTTTTAATGTAAATTTCCCCAATCGAAAAATAAATAAAATAAAATAGCATTTCCTAATTTTATTAAATACACACATGAAGAATTTACATATTTTGACTTCATTTCATTTCAGACTGCAGGATCCCAGTGTCTTGCCAAAATGCTTGGAGTACCAAAAGCAAAGAGAAGAACGAAGTACACAGTAAGTTTCAATTTTTAATTTACTGCTCACTTAGTATCTATATGTGATGTACAGTGAAACCTGGGTAAATTGACCACTTGCAATACGCCACTTTGATAGTCGACTTATAGAGGATAAGGATAATATTTTTTCTAATTTTTGTTATTCTTACATTAGCATTCATTCAGGCTCGGTGAAAGTATTAGCACAACAAAATATTCCACGCCCTTATTATCTAGATGTGTTTTCCAGAGGATGATTAAAAACACTTGTAATTAATGCATATTTCTATATTTAAATAATATAATAGGACATCATTCTTTAGCTCATTAAAATGGTATTAAGTTTAGCTTCATGTATTTTCTTTCTCTAAAATAGAAACTAACTTTTATTTCACAATTATCTAAAATATCTTTAGAGAAATTTAACAACCTGAATAGCTTACACTGTATCATACAACTTTAAAATTAAAGTACTTGGTTAAAATTAAGATAAATATCTTATTTGATGGTAAAGATTTCTTTAAAATATATAATTATTCAAAGTGGCAATCTAAGATAGAACACAGATAAATTTATTTAAGGAATAAAAGAGGGCTCATGCTCATAGTTTTCCCAATATGGTGCACTTAGAAAGAGGTTTAGACAAGCTTTATTTTGTTCCATCCATGCAGACAAATACTGGTGTAACAATATTGCATAAAAAACAACCTGCACCAAACAACCAAGTTATTTTAGTTACTTTTATCTTTCCAAAAATTAAAAAATATGGTAATTTAATGATCCACTTAAGGTTTTTTATATAATACTCCCACCCAAATGTGGTGTACATGCAGGGTTTCCATGGGCCATAAAAAGGTCATAGAGGGCCTAAAGCCCTAAGAAGAGGGCCTAAGGCCCTTAGAAAGACCTAAGATTGATTTATAGGGGATAAATGTCATATTTAGTGTAATAAAAACCCTAAAAAGTGATTAAAGGCCCTATTTTTTAGCATTTGCTTGAATCATCAGAATAAAAATTTAATACGGGTTTGAATCCTCAATGTAAATCACAGCAATTGCTAAAATTGATAGGGAAAAAAGAAAAAATTGACCCATTTGATTCCCGATTAAACTAATCTTACCCAATAATTCTACTTTTTTCAAAAAGTTCTCGGTTGTACTCGTTTTAAATTTTGCAAGGACGTGTTTACCTATGGATTATTTTGAAGTTTTAATGTTTGTGAATGAACTGTATATTTAGTAACAAATGTTCACAAAAACTCAGTTTTTATTTCATGATAAGCTTTTCCACAATAAGTGAAATTTATAAAAACATCTCAAATTAAAATATTTTTCTAATGCTTATTACTTATTACTAATAATAGAGCCAATTTAATCAAAATAATTTAGTTAAAAGTGCGAACAGTAACCTAAAAAAGGAAACAATTGTTATTTTTTCTTTCTTGTGTAAATTTACAATCGTTGCAAAAATAAAAGTATCGGGAAATTTTGATAATTTACATAAAATCATTTGTAACATTTTCTGTTGTCATTAAATCTGTGTGAAAGGAAGTATGAATTATATATGTGTAAATTTTATCTAAATATATACCTAATCTTTATTTTTTTAAATGTATTAGTATGTAAAGTGACCTTATATATAGTTATAAATTGGCCTGAAAAAGGTCCTATTTTTTAAGTTGTTGGGATAGTGGGGACTCTGACATGTGGTCAAATATAGACAGGTGGTAAAGCTACAGAGGTTTCCCTACATACACTATTATATTATAGAGCTAATTCCGTTCCTACCAAAAGAGAGCAACTTTACAGGTTTTGTGGTGCTAAATTTTAAAGTTTGATAGCAGTGGCTAAGTAATCTGGCCCATGTCATGTAGGCTAAATGTGGGGTTTGTAATAATCCCAGATCTAGAGGGGGGAGGGGGTGGTTTCTAACTACACCAGTCCCCTCCACTCTCCAAGGGACTGGATATCTGAAATTCAAGTTTTTTTTTTTATGTGGGCCTAAAAAGGATAATAGAGTGCTTCCTCTGTAACGAATATCGTGGCCTTTCCCATATCCAGAATCTAACTGGGCACTGCACGACAGATCCCAATATGACGTGAAATTTCAATTACTCAGCATATTTTTAAAATATAATGTAAATTTCAAACTCCTTACATATTAAGTAGCTGTAGGATGTTTAAAAATATATATAGAATTTTATAATTTAATTAAAACATTGGTTATCCGGTACAACAGTTCAGATCCGTCAGATAAGGGACACTGGACGCAAGGCAAATCACGAAAATTTAATTAAAATGTTTTGAAAGTATATATGAATTATAAACTTATAGTGTATCTGGAATCTGTGGGATGTTTAAAGATATTCATAGAAATCAGAAGATTCAGCAATAAGACATCAGCCGGATGCCCGGTACGTATACATCATACAGAGGACAACAGATATCCAATATGTGGCAGAACCAATACCCGATGCATCGCAAAACTGATCTAAAAATTAAAATTGAAAAATATATTTGAAAATCTGCAGACACTCTGGATACTGTATTTAATCAGAACTCAAAGTGTCATTCGAAGGACCGGAATGTTTTTGGCACTATAGCCAAGTGAGTGACGCTATCAGCGGTACATATTGAAGTTTGGCAAACAGAAACCAGAATTTCTTGATGTTACAACAGAGTTGTCTAAAAAAGGATTAACTATTACCAAGTTTAAAAATGTGATAAAGAATATTTTTGGATAAATACTTTAGATATGACTATAAGCACCCTAATTTTGACATTTACCAAAGCCCCTTTTATTTTTCCATAATGAAAAGGCAGTAAAAGCTTTTATAAACTATTTTTTAACAAGATAATTTTATTTAATGATGAATACTTTTATTTTTTGACTTATTTAAATATGTTCATTTAAAAAATGTACTAAGCTTTTGGTTTTGAATTTATCTTTTAGGCATTAAAAAAGATTTATGATTATATTGAAAACCTAAGATGTCTTTTCAATATTCTGTTTTATTTTTATTCTGTCTCAAAGACAAGCTGTAGTTCACTAAGTTAAGTTTTGGTGCTTTAGATTGATAGGTACAAGCGCTACTTCCTACCTGTAGTATCAGAAAGCTATTAAGGCTCTTTTTTTTTTTAATGAAAAAAGTAGGGTGGGTGGGGATCAGATAATTACTTGAATATAAAGCATTCAATTGTTCACCATGAGAAAATGATAGTGTTTTTCCTCAGCTTGCAGTATGTTTCATAATATACTCTACAAATATAAAATCTACAAATTTGATGTCCTAATCTAAATAAAAAAATATTTAGTTGCACTAACATGGCTGTTTATAGTTTCCTAATTGCATTTTTATTCACTTTTTCTTTGCAGGAGTAGGAAAGATGGCATTGCAGACAGAAAAGATGGACATTAGCAAGAAATTAATTAATTTATTTATTAAAATTTAGAATATTTATTTAATATTAATTTTTAACAAATTTATTATGTTTTGCATAAACTATAGACCAAATAAATATTGTCTTTTCCTGAAGTGTTTCATTTTACTTTTGTATATTTTAATCTGAAGTCCTGTAATGTAGTAAAACAAATAAGGTGATTGAAATTTATAAAGTCACATTTTAGAGTGCACTTGAAGTACTGAAATTTTTGCTTGGACTATAATTGTGATGACTTTCTGTTTTGACTTAGGTAAATTCTAAAAACCTTTTCATGTGCAGGATCTGGTTACAAAGTTTTAAGTGAGCTATTAAAAGTACAAATTTCAGTGATAAAATGAATTATGAAATATGTCATTATTAATTTTAAAATCCAATTGTCTCGAAACTAGGATCACCTGTTTTTAACATGGCATCATTTCAAGTCTTCTTCCTTTTAATAGCAATTTTATGTATTAATTTTTACTTGCATAATAGGATGCCACAATAAAGTACACTTGTATGTATTTATAATATTTTTGGGAAATACTTCCTGAACCGTCTAGTAACAAATTGAACTTATGCATTTGTTAAAGATTAATTTCTCCCTCTTGTTTTGTTTTTTCATATTTTACTGGCGTTATAGAAGTTCAATTTTTTTTGCTTAATATGAAAAAAAAATGTTGCTTATTGTGATGAGAATTGACTAAAAAATAAAAAAATACATTTGCTATTGAATATATAAGTTTTACAGTTGAAGAGTTTTTAATCAATCATGATATGAAGTAAGTATCAAGCATAAAGTCAAGCTAAGTTAACAAAATTATTTCACAAATTTGAATTGTTGTAAAAGTTTTGATGGAATTGCCATTACAGTGACGTCACATGAAGATGACAAACACTGCATCACGACAGTTGTTGCGACTCTATCGTGACGTGGCAATACCTTCACCATATGAGCCCTAAAAATCATTTCGGGATTTATCTGCGACGTCACTTAGAAATTCACAAATAGGTTACACAGGTCGCAACGATTGCATTGTGACGTCACATAACCATCACTGCGTGACGATTTTTGAGGTTCAATGGGACTTGATTACAACGTCATATAAAGGTGGCATATAAGTCTCGAAAGTCGCTGCGACGATATTGATAAGTCGCTAAACTCACCGAGTGACCGTTCTCTGAGTCACTGCGGGACTTTAACGCTACGTCACATTCGCGACACAACTGTCGATGCAACTGCGTCGTGACGTCGCATAACCATCACTAAGTGACGACTTTTAAGTTTCAATGGGACTTGATTGCAACGTCATATAAAGGTAACATATAAGCCTTGAAAGTCGCTGCGACTGTGTTTGAAGGTTGCTAAACTGTCACCAAGTGACCGGCCTTTGTCATTCGGGGACTTAAACGCGACGTTACATAAGGATCACAACCGCGTCACGACTGTCCATGCGATTGCATCGTGACGTCGCCACACCGTCACTAAGTGACCACAGTTGCATTAACGTCGTTAGGGGTCGTCACTGCAAAGTCACTTTGTGCCGTCGCCGTGGGGAGGACATTCGTAAGTTTCTGCAACCTGTTTGCTTATGTTGCAGTGACATCTCGCGACCGTCATGTGACGGTCACATGCGGGTCCCATCTTGGTCACTGTGCTATTAGGGATCGTGCATTATGCAACATAGCGTGACGCGGGACAAAAAGGGGGGAGGGGGTCCGCTAAAGTGTGACATATTGTGACAAGGGGGGAGATGTTCAAATATATGAGGAAAAAGCTTGACGTCATTTATGAACGGCCCCGATAGATAAAATCTTTTGTAATCATGAATCAATTACAAATATATATTTATATATATTCCCAGAATTAGCAACAGTTCCAATATGAAGTAGCAAATGGTGTAATGGTAATTAGACTCATAATTTTGCACCGACTTCTAAAACTATGTTTAAAAGTCACATCGATGTTGTTTAAAAAATTAATTTATTTTTTACTTTTTAGCGCAATTTATAATTTGAAGTCGGTTCTATTTTTTTATAAAAATTATTTTATTTTATTTCATTTAGTGTAAATACATTTTTTATTTAAATACTCTATTTAAAAAAAAAATCCATATCAAAGGGTGAACCTGCTTTAAATAAATGGCCCTAAAATCTAATCATTTTTATGAAAAATTCCGTTTTGAAGTCGATTTTAGCAAACAAACTGATTGGATTTAATTTTTGCCGCAGAGAAGCCTTCAGTCAAACTCTTGCGGTAATTGTTTTTAATATTATAGCACAATGGCAAAACAATTTTTAAACAATGACTTATACATTTATTAATAGTTTCTCCAACAAAGAAAAATCAAGCAAAGCCTTTCCAATTAAAATAAAAAATACTTATTTTTCACCCGCAACGTTTTTTCTAAAAAACAAATATAGTCAGATTGATGTACGATATTCGAGTTAGATGACCCTCTGTCAATTAAAGAAAAAATCGTCGAAATCGGTTCATTTAGTCAAAAGTTATGGATGAAAAAACAAAAAAACATACTACATTTCTGCCTATTACTTTTGTTCTATGAATCGAATATGGTCAAACGAAAAAACTGGACCTATGGGAAACCACCCTCGATCGATTAAAAAATAACAAACATTTAAATCGGTTCATCCGGTGCGAAGTTATGAGTGGACAACCAAACAAAAACAAAACAAAACAAGAAAAAAACGACATACATATAGTATGAATGTATAACCTCCTTCATTTGTGAAGTCGGTTAATTAAGCTTCTGGTTTTATGGAAAACGCACAAAACGAGACATTTGAAAAACGTATAAAATCTTTTGGGAAAAAATACCCAATTTGATTGATAGCAACTTATTAAACACTTAAAGGACCTCAAATGAGCAAATTTTCAGATTTAAAAAAAATTGCGTTTTTGAGCAATCACTTTAAAAATTTTAATTTTTGAGTTTTTCTCTAATTTTGAACTTTAATATTTAAGTTGGTATACATCTCAGGCGTACAATAAAATTTGGTTTAATACTTCCATAAGAGCACTTTAGACTGCCTTCTCCATTTTGTTAAAATAAAACAAAAAATAATAAAAATTTCATACGAAAAAAAATCATAAAACGGTAAAAATACATTTTTTCCACCTCAGTAACAATTTTTTTTCCGTAGCAATAAAGTCAACTAGATTTTCAAAATTTTTGTCTAAATAAAATACATTTCCTTAGTTATTTATAGAAAAAGAATTATTCGAATCAGTTTAATACTTTTGAAACAGTAAACAGTTAAGAGAGAGTGTTTTGCGTATTTCCTATAAACGGCCAATTTTGAGCTGAATTTCAAGTCTGTAACTAAAGAATAAAAATTTTCTTATATTTTCTAACCAACAAAAATTGCATTGTAATGTCCTTTTTAGAAATTAGATATAAACACAAACATTGCAATCAGAAATAATTATTTTTTAAGGAACAAAGTTAAGTGAAATATTTTCAAAACGTATTTTGAGCACTAACAAATACTGCGTATGATTTTAAAGAACATAATTTATTTTTTCTCATTTTTTAAAATTTATTTTTTGAAATATACATATCACTCTTGTACGCATACTTACATTTAAAAATAAGAAAAGAAATTTTGTTTACAAGTAATTAGTCAGATAATTTATGCCGAGAAATACCGAATTGAATATTAAATAATTAGCACCAGTTCCCAGGGGTCCATGTGTGTATCAAACTTCGATCGATTCCATGCATTACTTTTTGAGTTACAGCGGCTACACACACACAAAAGAAAGAAAGAAAAAAAGACCTCATCCAGATACAGACATTTTCTAAAACTGCTCAAAATGGGCTCGGTATACCACCACAAAACGTGTAAATCCAACGAAATTCGAAAATTTTTACGAATCCAATACTTTCTTCTATATATTAGAGTGAAAAGAAAAACCAGAATAAAATAAACAATCCTTTTTTTCCTTTTTAAATTTTTATTACGATGATTTTTTTTAGATTAGTTACTGGGGCAATAATCTAGGCGTGAAAAATACGTTTAACATTAGCAATAGGTGAAGTAAACAGTTCCGATTTGGGCGAAAAACAAAATAAATTCCTGGTGCGCTACTGTTTTGTACAGCGGTGTTTTTATCCAATTATTTTGAATTACTAACAAATACATTACTATATGCAAGAAAAAAAATAATAATAACTGGTTGTTTGCAAGAAAGCAAACAGTATTTTTAAAATTAGTTTAGTAAGATTCAAAAATATATAAATCTTAATTATAATCCTCGGCTCTTCTGAAAATTTAATGTTATTGTTTAAGCTTGCGGGGCACATAATCGTCTTTTTCCATCTCTTTTTGTGTTATAAATTTATGTACGGCATTTTGTTCATATTAAACAACTTGATGTGAAATTTTTCGAAGTGAATATTATATCTCATCAGGGTTCCCACTCTTTTTTTATAATTAAAAATAAGCACTTTCTAAGACTTTCCAAGACTTTTCAAAGTCATTTTCTAAGACTTAGAATAAATTATTGTGGAGCACATACAATACAATTTAATGGATGAAAGTCCATTTCGATCAAGTTGAATGTTCTTACAGATAAGTTAAACTTAAAATTTTAATATATAAGTGTATCTTCCCAAAAATTATACATAAAAACATAAACCCAATCTCACTTTTACAAATATGCATATTGTGTATACACTATACATATAAGTAATATGTAAAGAAATATTAGAATAGAGATATGAAGAAAAATGGAAACTTACCACAATCTTCAACGTTTAAACACTAAAAAATCTTAACTTAATACTTAATGATATTACTTGAATGCAAGACTTATTTTGTTTGTACTCCTGTTTTTTTTCGTATTTAAATTATCAAAAAAATATTTAAGAAACAGAACAAATATTTGCATGAGAGTCATTCCTTGGTGACCATGTTATTGTTATGTTTTTCTGAAATGGATCTAAATTATTATAATAATAAAGTAAAATAACAGTACCGTCACATGCTGTCAGGCATTAGAAGCTTAGGGGGGGGGGGGGATAATTAAAAAAATGTGACTGATGTTACTTTTGCTAGTCACCATTAAGCTTTTTAAATCCCCTTAATTGCACACATAAAATCTTATGCCAAAAAAAGAAGTGGGGTACCATTATTATAACACCATTGTAATAATTTCAATCAATATTAGAAAAAAAAAGGCAATTTTAAAAGTTAGAAACATAATTAAATTTTAATGTCAGTGGAATTACCCATGAACTTAAACTTTTTGATCCAAGGTTAAAAAAAATCTGCAATTATATGGAAGAAAAATAAAAGTGGTGAGGGTTAGTTAAAAATTTTATGAATGAATAAATGGTCAATTAAAAGCACATCAAAAGCTTTGCAGATAATAACTTAAAAAACATTTACATTAAATTTTTTTTCTTTTTCAGAAATATCTAATTCTTTAACTTCAGATGCTTTTTCTTTAATATCCCTACGAAGTGAATTGGCTTTCATAAAAAGTGAAATGTTTTTGGATGACTGCCTTATTACACAGTTCTGCTGAATTTTCCATAACTGTGACGTCAGCTTGAACTTGAAGAAAAGCTTTTTTTTAATTTTAAATAATTTAACACTTTTTTCTTCTTTTTTTATTGTCATCAGAATTTTTTTTCTTTTCAATTTTTTTTTCTTTGCTCTTCCAAATGGAGCATATATTTTTGCCTTAAGACTTAAGAGACAAACTTTCGGGTCATTCCATATCAAATCATCCAGCCACAAATGAAAATGAAACCCATGGTCTCAGATGCTTGTGATTTTTTTTTTTTTGCTATTTGTTCATTTTATTATCAGGATTACCCCTGCATTTTTTTTGTTGCTATCTTTAATACTTTTTGAGATATCAATTTTCTGAAACGTGTTTAAAGAGACGTCTTCGCTTTACAGGCATATTTTGGGCTGGCGACGTAGTCAGCAAGAAATTCATAACTTTGCCAATTTTCATGATATCACAAAAAAAATTTCACTAAAATGCTTAGAATAACTTATAAAATTAGACAAAAATGCATTTAAACAAATACGTATTAAATGGTGCAGTTAGTATTAGCCCAAACTTGGATTTCATAAATATTTTGAAGAAAAAACATGAAATTTTAAAACAGCAATAAAACTAAAAGGCACTGCAGTAATCAAAATATATATATATTTTAAATAATCCTCTAAGTATAAACTAAAAGGTTCTGAAATAAAATTGGTGTCTTTTTTACTGCCATTATATTTAATTTCACAGTAAACAATTTAAAAGTATGTACAAAATATCTTTCACAACATTGCAAGTTTTCGCTTCTTATTGTAAAATACTAATTGCTTTAAAATCATAAAATACAGACAATACAATGCAAAATAAAATTATTTTTACAAGAAATAAGTTCGTAATTTAATGTTTATAAAGTAAAAAAAAAAAAGGCAACATAAAATTGAGGAAGAAAAAGAAGTCACTGAATCATTATTATTTAAAGTATCTAAACATAATTCAGGCTCATTTCCTATTTACAAACTGTGACATACCAAATGACCAAGAGTAACTTTTATTTTTAAAATAAAACTATTTTAAATAAAAATTTGTGTGAAACAATACCTTTCTTTTTTTTTTCTTGAGTGTGTTTTAAAATGTTTTTGCACTGGAGATCGATTGAAGCAATCTCCTTTTGCAGAAAATAAATACATTCTACCTGATGCTAATACTACAGAGCATAAAATAAGATAGAAAGTGGGCGACAGTAATGTCGCCCAGTGGCTAGATGTTGTCGCCCAGTCACTACAGATGGTGCCGGTAAAAAAAAAATAACGGAAAACATTATAGTTGTTAAAAATGTCGTTTTTTCCTTAAAAAAAAAAACGAAAATTAATTTTTCAATTTCATTCCAATCCGGCATGTATTTATCAGCTCCTGAGCTGAACTCTTTTACCTAAGGGTACATGTGGTGACCACCTGGGTGTCCGCGGCAGCTGCAAGAAGAGAGGGTCCCACGGAAAACGATCGCCTAAGGCCTAAGGGAACGTGGACCAACCGTGGGAATGGGCGGTGAGAAGAAAGGGGCATTCGGTGCTGCCTGGACTTGTAATAAAGGAGAGGACGCAATCCTCGAGACCTCCCAGAAAAAAAAATGTGGGTAAGGAGTTCTGTATATAGCAATATTTAATCAAAGGCATAAATAAAAGTACTAAAAATGCTACAAGTGAGTTTGTGATCTCCGCGTTCCTTGATAACATACGAAACCCCACAGTATTCATGAATGCTTCTGCAGTTTCCACTTTCTCTGGTTATCAATGCAAAAACGTTTTCTGAATGCATAAACTTCAAAAATTTCTGAAAAAAATCTTAACATTAGTGCCTATGGACAATGAATGAATAAATGAAAATGACTGAATAAACAAATAAATAAATAAATGACTGAATGAGTGAGTGAATGAATGAATTAATAAATGAAAATGACTGTATAAATAAATAAATAAATGACTGAATGAGTGAGTGAATGAATGTGTATTAACCGTTGAAAAAAGCATATTTGAAGTAATTAAGAACTAAAGCTTATGAGAAAGAGAGAGAGAGAGATAGCGAGATTATAAATTTGAAGTAGGAAGAGGGGGGGGGGGGGAGCGTATACGGAAGAGTAAGCTCGTCTAGCTCTAGACGGAGCTTCTTATTACGATTTCAATTTTGAAAATTTTCCGGGGGGGGGGGAGAGCCTTTAATAACCCTCTCCCCATCTTTCCTTACGTCATCAAAGATAATCCTAAATTTGCTTTTAGAGATTCCCGAGAGGAAGCGCACGAATTCTTCCTTCCCTAGAATCACCTAAAAGTTTTACCTAAAACAGTCTAAAATTACAGTGGTGTAACAACCCGGCGGCAGTTTCAGGGGGCGGCAAAAAGTCCGGCATGTCCAACCCAACAAAACGCCAATCTTGTTTTTCAATTTTTTTTCCCGCCAACAGGGCGCAGATTTTTTTTTCGAAAAGTTACCAACATTTGCATTGCTCCAAAAGATCACGAGAGTGCTAAGGGGAGGAGGGGGGAGGACAATGGCCACAGGGTGACGTCCGGTTTCGGCTTTTTCTGCACCCCCTTGGTATACTTTTTACTTTGCTTCCTTGCTATTCTTCAAAATAGCCTATGTAATAAAGTCACTCCCGCGTCCGACTCTCATCAGAGTATTTCAAATGATTCTGAATGACATGGGGCTAAAAGGAGGAGTAACAAAAAGCACTGATACGAGTGGCTGGAACAGTATGAAGTACCCCCAAGCCCTAAAGAGTAGTTTAAAGAAAGGATAATAAAAGAAATTGCTCAAATAGCAGCTGTAATCTTTTATTAGAACCCGCCCATTGAGACTGATAATAGCAAAACTTAATTGTCCCTCACTGCACTCTATTCCCATAGGGTTCACAGGAAGCAATCCTTTCAAAGAACGCCGACGAATTCACCGAAATCGGTTAATGGACAATGGTCAAAAGGACTATTTTCAAGGAAGCTGTTATTATACTGTCTTATCACCCGACCGGTCGCCTGTCGGGAAAAAGGCTCTCAAATTGGGTTTGTAGTCATTTTTCATTTGCCAACTTGTTTTGAAGTGTCATCTCCCCGTTTCTCAGCGTTGTTTCTGCTCCAAAAGAAAATTTGTATTTTTCAAACTCAGTCATAAGTAAAAAACGACAAAAATTAGGTTTTTTTTGTTCCTAAAAATTGGCTGCAGAATCACCTAAAAGTTCTAAAGACTTCAAATAGGAAAAATTGACTTTAATTCATCCTGTTAGGTGCACAGGTTCTGATACAGCGCCAGAAATGATCAGATAGAGCATTTTTAGACAGCCCGAATCCGACCGACATTTTAGTGTTTTTGTAAGAAAAAATAAATCGATTTTTTTTAATTGCTAAACGAATTAATGAAATTTGGATAGTCTTGAACTTTTGCAACTTTATAAGTAAATTCTGATTGTGAATATGAGAGAGTCATTGCTCTAAAACTTTTTGTGCAGTAGAAATATTCGGCAACATCGCAACTAGTCGTAAGTACAATGTATGCATTTCGTCTATCTTTGAAAAAATGTTATTTATTTGTTCTTAAAAGGATAATGCATAAAGTAAGAATTTTACCTATCTTATAACTTTTTTAATTGCAGTTCATTTAAAATTATTTTGATCTTGATGCTGACGAACAGTAAATTATGCAATTCGACCAGCGTGTTTAGTGTATAATATTTCATTTTTAATGTTTTCGTGTTTATTCTTCAGTACTTGTAATTTCACACCAGCGGCGTAACTAGCGTCGACTTGAAGGGGGGAGCTCAGGAGTTTAAGTGGAGCACTGGTTCAAATTTCAAGTATGTCGTATTATTGGGGCGTGAATGCAATTTACGACTATGGGAGCGCTTTTTTGCTGCGAGGATCAAGGGGGAAGGGCACAAACAAACCAAGTTACGCCCTTATTGCACACCGGATACCCTGCCCCTTTAGAAATTTCTCTATTTCATGTACACAATTTTATATCCCAAGGATTTCATTTACTCTACTATAAAGAAATTTAACACTTCGATCGGTTTGTAATTTTACAGCTCTTCATGAATTTAAAATTTTCTGAGCTAATATGAGAGTAAGTTAAGTATTTTGTAGTTATATTTTAAGGATTTGGGAGCTAAAAATAGTTTACAAAAAACAATAAATTTGTTGCATCTCTATTTCTGCCATTGCCTTCAATAATTTATGCGACGGTTATAAGTTATTAATGTTTCCCAGCAAATGTTATCAAACTATTCGCGGAGACTTTAAACATAAGGAAGTGCCTACTTGATATTTGAAATTGCCAGGAGCAGCTGTTGCTTTGAGGAACAAAGAGATAAAGTGGTTGTTGTGGCTAACCTAAAAAAAAAAAAAAAAAAAAAAAAAAAAAAAAAAAAAAAAAAAAAAAAAAAAAAAAAAAAAAAAAAAAAAAAAAAAAAAAAAAAAAAAAAAAAAAAAAAAAAAAAAAAAAAAAAAAAAAAAAAAAAAAAAAAAAAAAAAAAAAAAAAAAAAAAAAAAAAAAAAAAAAAAAAAAAAAAAAAAAAAAAAAAAAAAAAAAAAAAAAAAAAAAAAAAAAAAAAAAAAAAAAAAAAAAAAAAAAAAAAAAAAAAAAAAAAAAAAAAAAAAAAAAAAAAAAAAAAAAAAAAAAAAAAAAAAAAAAAAAAAAAAAAAAAAAAAAAAAAAAAAAAAAAAAAAAAAAAAAAAAAAAAAAAAAAAAAAAAAAAAAAAAAAAAAAAAAAAAAAAAAAAAAAAAAAAAAAAAAAAAAAAAAAAAAAAAAAAAAAAAAAAAAAAAAAAAAAAAAAAAAAAAATGAAAATTTCTGGGGTAGAGCCCACACTCCTTCCTCTATAACGTTACCAAGTATAGCTAAAGATTGGGTTTTTAATACTTCAACCTATTAATAGAAATTTTTGTCGGAAACTCTAAAATTGAGGTATACTGAACATGTTGCGTCGTTGATCAGTCGGGTGGCTCCTGTGGCAGGCAACTGCTCCAGGGAAGGCAGTTTTAGGAGGCAGTGAATTGGGCAATGTCAAAGTTTAAAAACTTTAATTTTAAAAAAAATTAAGAATTCTTTCTTGTTATAGTGAAACATAAATCATGCAATGCTCAAACAATACAATAGTTTTTCTTTTACAAATTTTCAAAGCATCCTTAATGAAGAGACGTGGAGCTTGTATGTCGCTTGAGAAGGCAGACTTGGGGGGCTTTTCGATATGGGTGTAAGTAAGAAGGGGAGGGTGTCCTAACCCCTGGATTTAAAACAAAATGCGAATTTTGTTCTGCATTTTCATGAGTAAAAATTCGATTAAACTTTAAAAAGTTTGGGTTTGCTTTTTCCTAAAATTTTTGCATTCCCAAATGCGTCTCTTATGGCCTCAAAATGCTCCAGTTTGCATATAGTGTTCAAAATTTTCACTAGGGAGAATCTCCCGGACCCCCTTCAAATGTTAGAATTTCATATCTCCGGTCAAGGAGGGATCCTCCATATGGCTCTACCCCCCCCCCCCCCCCAATGTTGAGCTGAAACGGCAATGCGATTGGGAACATTTCTTATGGATTAACGAGGAGCCCCCAAATGAAAAAATCTCAAAAAAAAAAAAAAAAAAAAAAATGGCCAACACATAAAAGCTTATGAAATACGATCAATAATTGGACGGAGGGAGGAGGGGTTAGTTTGGATTTTTTCTAGAATTTCAAGTTTTTAAAAACATAATATTTGATTAAGACATAGACGCATAATTTAAAAATGATATATTTAACAGCGCCATGAAATGAATAAATAGCCAAACAATGGCTTAGTATATTGCTTAAATAGAAATCGATATTTAAAGGTTTCTGCAAAAGCCCGGAATTTTCATCGAAAACCCAGGTAAGCTAAGCTTTTTCAAAAAAAAAAAAAGTTTTTTTTTTTTTTTTTTCAAACCGAGTAGTAAATTCAGTAAAAGAAGTCGCAATAGCAGTTTAACATTGTTAAAACATATGTATGCAATTTAATTCAAACAACCTCAACGGATAATGATTTTTTTAGGGGGCATGGGCCTTAAGGCTGCTCTTCAGTCAGAAAAAATTTCGTGGTTAGGCTTAAGATGGCCTTCGAAGGGCATGAGGGGAGTGTGTCAACCTCAAGCGATTGACATTTCAACGACCAATGAAATGTACGATAGCTCTTGGAAGAAGGGTCTACTGTCCCCCGTAATTGACCTGTCACTTCAGGCCGAGACCCCCTGCAGTTAGAGTAGTCGCTAGCGGCAATCACGTGTTTTCTACTACTTACACAACGTTACTCCTTTTCCGGTTCCAAAATTAATTCTCTGTGGCTGAGAATTGAAACGAAAAGAAAACATATTGTTACCCTTCTTTCATTCTCCCGAATTGTTTGTAAATTGCATATTTAGTGCTGTAAAAATGAAAATGTAAACGATACTTTTAAAACAAAGGTTTGTCTTTTTGAGAACTTGCTTCTAGACCTAATTTAGTACAAATTGATCAATCAAAATTTGCGATAAATTGCTTGATATTCAAAAAAAAAAAAAAAAAAATAAATAAATAAAAAAAAATTATTTAGCGAAAACTTGCTGAATGCTGTTCTCAGTTATTGTTACATAAAGAGCGCTAATTCGTCTCTTGTATAAAGCTTAATTTAAGAGCAGAAATTTTTGCGTTAGTATGATTAAAATTAAATGAATAAATAAGAAAAGAGGTAACCTAAGCAACGAGTTTTGCTCGAAACAGGAGTAGCAAATGAAGATTTGTTAAGCTCCACTACTCTATTTTTTTTTTTCTGAAACTAAATGTGAATGTTTGCGCTTCTTTCTTTATTTTATATAATTTATTTAGTTATTTTGCATTTTATTTTATTTATATACACTTCTTCAATTATGTTTTGCTAATTATTGCATATTGAATACTTGATCAATATGATGAGACCATCACATTCATTTTATTTCTTTCCTTTACATTTCTGTCATTTAAAATAAAATTCCCGAATCATTTTTCGAATAAAACATCCTGGTTTTCTTTTTCTCTGACAAAAGAACGTTTTCAATGGTTCTTTACTTTCTGTGTAGTTCCGCTTCATTGGCACTTCAATATGTAGTCAAGTAATATGTGTTTGTATAAGCGTGCGCAGAGCTTTAGCAAGGGGGGGGGGGGACGCTACTGTGCTAAAGGGGGTACCAAAATACACCCATAAGCAGGGCCGGCCCGACGGTATTCGGCGCTCTTGGACTTTATAAAAATAGTCGCCCCTAGCCCTCTTTCATCATACAAACTAAAATAATATAAATTCAAATTGTGTATAATTTTATTGCGTTTTCAATTACTTTAAAAATTTTAATAATTACATACATGAAACAAATAATGTATTTTTTTATTTCTAATGGGCTGCTGTTGGCTTCTCGTAATTGAAGACCTAGTGTGGTTCACAGGGATTGGTACCATCTAATCATCTCTATCAAGCACCACAGTAGGTATAGTACCATCGCTACAAGTGAATTTTGACGCTAAGTTCTTTCACTTGAAAGATGGAGTATCTGATAGGAGTCACTATCATTGGGTCTGCTTACGTGAAGACAACTAGAATTTTGTTGAATTAATTTTATGAAACACGGATTATTGGTTTTTTTTTTTTTTTTTTTTGCTCTTACGCTGAGGCGCCCCCAAGGTGATGGCGCCTTTGTACTTTGCACACTGATAAGGCCGGCCCTGCCCATAAGATTTGGGTCCCAGATGCATCTCCAGGGAAACTTGTGACAAATTAAACGCAAAGAAGCATATCTATTGAATACAAACGCGAAAGAAGTTGCCAGTTTTGTAATTAGCTTTCATTTTTATTTGCTAATGGGGGTACAATGGTATCTCTAAGCCCCGCACGCACAGCTATGAGTATCTACGTATGTATGTTGTAAAATATATATTGCTCAGCAAAATTAAATCACGAACTTGAAACTGGGGATGTGCATAACATACTTTCGCTGTTGCAAAAGTATGCGGCAATTACAAATTCCCCAAAAAAAAAAGAAAAAGAAGGCAGGGAAGAAAGGAAAAAAAGAACTTAAAAAAAAAGAAAGAAAATAAGCAAATGGTTGGCAATGACTGTTTTGAAACAGTGGCCTTTTTTCCGAGTGCATTTATTTATTACTTTTTTCCTTCATTATGTACGAAACATTAAATATTTATTGAAATATTAGGGTTTAAACGACTTTTAAAAATTTTCCGTAATACACTGAATAAACGAAAGCGATAAATATTGTATTTGCCATTAAAAGCTATTCAGAGCAGTGAATGGAGCTGGAGCGGACTTGAAAATATAACATAAGATTCGGAGGGGAGCTGTAGCATAGCAACTCAAAAAAAAAATAAATTAACATAAATAATAATAATAATAATGATAATAATAACTCTGCTCCAGTTCCCTGCGCAAAAGGTATTCAAAACTTTCAAAATGGCAGCCTGACTACTGGGGCGGCATATTCCTCGGAACCAGAAGTCCCAATTTCTTATCCTGGCAACAAACTTTGCTTTGATAAGCGAGCTGAGGTGGTTGCTGTGATAATTTCTATTTAATACTTATCGAGAAGTAAGTTGAGAGTTTTCCTGGTTTTCTCTTATGATTGAATGCACAAAAACACCATTAGAAGACCTCGCAGGGCGACAGCTTTTTACCAAGGCTTGTTGAATCGAGATAAAGCTTGTATGGTTGCAGGTTGAAGTGAGGGCTGCCAATTTTAAAACTGCAAATACGGAACAGACGGGGCACATCGACAAGGGGGGGAGGGGCTTGAGACGCGCATTTGCATCATTTCTTCTGTGCCGATTCTTCATGTGCGAGCTTGCCTGTTTTTATTATCCAGTAAATAAAAACGGAGGAGCGCGGAAGATCGCACTTCAAACTGAAGCAGCATAGAACAGAAATGAATATAACCAATAAAGATTCAATATGCGATGCGACTCAAAATGACAACGGTTTTCCCGAAGGATATAATTTACGCAAAAGGAGATAAGTACATTTGGTTAAAATAATAAGGAGTAAATAAAGAAAGTCCATCTACAGCGCATTTAAAAACAGTTTCCGCACTATATACTTCAAAAAATGTTTCAATATACCTTTTGAAACTTGAAGACGGAAGTACATGATTAACAGTGAATAATCTGAAAATAATGTACATGCACAAAAAAATGACAAGAAGATTTAGTGACAAATTCAGTTATTCAAATGCAAAACCTGTAATGTATGGAATTATCTTCTGAAATGAATTCTACATAGTTCTTTTCCTTGTCATGTTTGTTTGTTTTGTGTTTTCTGGGATGTGCGAAATAAAAAGATTCGTTGAGATAAATTTCATTACAAAATGCAAATTTGCAGGAATGTAACATGCAGTTAAAAAATGAGACAATAACTTTTAAATTCTGAAATTTTTCATGCATCACGAACGGATTTCTCTCCTTTTCGTAAAAAAAAAATTAACAACAACAAAAATAATAATAATGAAAAAATAAATGTCATATGGTGACTCAAAGTCTAAAATCAATGTTAAATTTAATGCATATTGAGATCCCGTCATATTAAACTTCAAAATTCAAGAAAAAATTTACCATTTGAAAGAAAAGGCATCCATATTGTAGTGATTAGTAATCTGACAGAGAAAATGAACAATTCGGGTTCACATGCCTATCAGAAAATGTAATTATTATTATTATTTTGGAGAGTTTTTTTCTCCGGTGAAAAGAGCAAAAAATGACAGATGAAATCAAAACAATTTTCAAATTAATTAATTCCCATGCTAACTAGGGAATTTTTAAGCTCAAACCCAGTTATTGGAAATGGTTGATATTTTTTTTTTCAGGGGAAAAATTTCAAATCGCGAATATAATATTGCAATAGCTGGATTTTTAATTGCTAACGCAAAACAAAAAACAAAATTAAAAATGTTCATACATATTAGAACGGAGATTAAAAATGATTTTTTTTTTGTATAAAATTGTTTTCTGTGTGGCATAGGAACTATACGCATAAAATTTGAAATGCACTTATTTCTGCATTGCGTAAATTTGAAAATTTGGATCGTGAAGTGGTTTATTGATCAAAAGGTATCTACATTAATTTTAGAGTTATGTTTCTACTACCATTTCTCACTTTTTCCACGCTAGTGCGAAGGAAGATATTTTAATTTCAAATTTTGTACTCACATTTTAATAATACTTTATTCCAATTTTCCTGCTCTATCTCAATGAAAATTTGAAAACATGTAAATTTCCCAATATTTCTGTAAATTTCCATAACTGTTGCGAATTTTGTATATTTCAACGTGGGAATGGAACCCTAAGATATTTATTGATTGATTCTAATTTTTTTTTACTTATATTTCTGGTGTCATTCCGCTATTCCACAACTTTTTCACAGTATCGAGGAAATAATTACTAAAAACAGAGCTTTTGCAAATTCGTATGTTTACTGCTACTATTAATTATACAAAAAGAACAAATAATAAAAATAAGTACTTAATTTTTAAAATGCTTGTATTACTAATATTATTATTATTATTGTAGCCGTTATGTTAGTTTTTATTTCCATTTAGATATTTTAAGAATTGTGTTTCATTGCTTGTTATGAACTGTTGTGAAGCTTGAAAAATGAATGTGCAAGCAAATTTTATTGTTTTCCTACCCGTTTACTAAGGACTACCAAAGGGATTTGCCAATTTCTTTCCGAGTTTTAGAAGGGCTTCGCTAGGAAAAAAAAAGTTGGGAACCCCTGACTTAAATCGTATGCAGAAATTTTGCATAAGAGACATAGTTCTTTTTTCTTTAATGACGCGAGTTCGCATGCATAAATTTAATGTAGAGAAATAATTATTCCTCATTTGAGCTGCGAAACTAAAGAATAAAACGTCAACATAATCAAAAATTGCAGACACGTGTTTCAGAGTTACAAGGAGCCCGTGTTGCAATGCAAAGAAGTAAGCTTATGGATGAGAAACAACCAAACCGTTTTTATTCTTTAGCTAATAAGATATTATTTCGTAGTGCCACACAGCAAACATTGCATAACCAGGAATGGGCAGCCTTTGGAAAGCTGCGGGCTAAACTCAAAAGGTTAAAAAAGTCGCGGGCCGTAGAGATAAGCAGGTGTCAAGTTACCGAGATTCCGTAACTTCAATCGCTGATATTGGTCTGTATTGTTATTTACTTGCCATTCAAGTTATAAGAGTGAATTCCAGTGTTCGAAATTATTCTCGTTTATTATTTACCTATTATTATTTTGAAAAGTTAATACATTACAAATAAATAAATATATAAACATTAAATCAAAATACCTCATGAGAAAAAAATCCATAATTTTTGTTTGCTTTTCCCTCTGAAGAGAAAACAAATTCCCCAACACTATTAGGCTTGCTAATTTGCAATTAACTTTTTTCTCGTGTTTGTAGAAAGGTACAAGGGGAATAAGGAAATTTTCTAGGAACACTTTCAAGAAAAGAATTCATTTATTGATGAAAAAACACCGCTGTAAAATTCCCAGAATTGTGCACCGTGGAAAAATACCGGAGGAAAAAGTTAATAAGAATACAAAATGGAGGTCGACTTACAGGGGTTTCTGAAAATTGTGTGTCAAGTTAGAGAGTTTTTCGCCCATTGAAATTAGCACTGGGCCAACCATTAGGGGAGGGATATGTCGACTTACCAAGGGTTAGTCGACTTATCTGCGCGTCGAGCTACCGAGGTTCCACTGTATTTAGTTTAGTCATGTGAACTGTGAAGAAAATAATTTTTGCGATTCAGGAAAAGAAACATGTGGTTTGTTTTCTAAACAATGTCCCATGCTTTTCGCCATTCCCCGAGGAAGTGTACTGTACAGTGGAACCTCGCTATTCGCACACAATTCATTACAGGAGGCAGCTCGAATGGCAACTTGTACGAATAGCGAATTATTTTTTCACATAAAATACAGTGTAAATTGGATTAATCCGGTCCAGACACACAGATGGCTGCTTATTTAAACCTATGAAAAACAAATGTACAGTACTGTACATGAAATTATAGATAAATTAAAATTTAACTGCACTTTGCTTGTACTGAGGTGAGCTGATGGCATATGTGGAATGTTGAGATGAGGAAATGAAAGGGCTGGAAGAGGAAGAGGAGGCCCCTTCTTTAAAAACATCAGGTAATATCCCTTCAAGTGTTTTCTCCCTTTCTGTTGTCCTTTCTTTTTGCACTAGAAGAATCTTGGGCTTCTTTCCCTAAAAACCTGTCCAATGTTGTCTGGCTTTGACGATTGTTCAGAATTTTTCTAAAATGGCCAATAACATTGTCGTTGAACAAAGCATCCCAACATTGCTGTTGACCACAGCAGTGTTGGGATGCTGTTTTCTCATCACTCTCTGCGTTTTCTTGCAGGAATAACACAGCTCTTTTATTTCTGCAAAGTAAATGCTTTTCTTACTACTTTCCTCCTCTGAAGAAGAAAGTTCTTCAACCACTTCCTCTAGATGCCCCCTTAGAAAGCTAAAATTGTCAGTAAAATCTCAAAAAGTATTAAAATTTTTAAAAAATCCAAAACGCGAAACAAATTACTTCTAGACGAGTTCAAAACGTGCATAATTTCTCGATTTTTTTCTTAAAAAAAGCTAAACTGGCGACCCAGCTGACCCCTGGCACCGTACGAATTGAGGGACAAGTACGAATGGCGGATTTCCACTGTATATGTTCTACGTCATAACATCTTTCCGATAAAGTTTATTTTAAGTTAATCGGTTGGTTAGCTCAGGATTTGTATACGACTAAAATTTTCCCGTAGGCGCTGTCGGTTTTTTTTTTCCTGAACTATGAAATTCGGAGTGGATAAAAAAATATTTCACGCCGAGAGCTCCTTCCAATACGCTTGTCAAAAGGAACTTGGATCTTCTGCCCAGAATTTGCATACTTTGCTTCGGGAAAAAGTCGCTAATGTTCAGAATTTTTGAACTGTTTAAAATTGAACGAAAAATTGTTCAAATCAAAAAGTAAAATATGAAAATGAGATGTCCTCGCCAAGATCTTTCGAATGCAGTGAAAAATAATCTCTCGAATCGGACAATTCCTTCAAAAGTTATTGGGGGGGGGGGGGGGGAGACATGCGCACCCAGAACTCCCCCGCACCTGCCATTGTCTGGCGCATCGGATTTTTAGATGCCCCCGAGGGCTTGCCCTCGGGGACAAATGGGGCCCTACAGGGGGAGGGGGAGACAGACCGACAGACACAATTACGCCATCTCAAACCCCTACTTTCAATTTTTTTTTAATTTTTCAATGTGTATTTATTTACTTCACTTGTTTATGACTTTTTCCTATTTTTAACGATATTCTTGTGATCTGATACATTAGCCTTCTTTCGTTTTTTTTTTTTTTTTTTTTTTTTACTTTTACGGAAAAGTAGGATAAGAAGAAGTAAAAGATATCGAAAGATGGAAAAATCTTATGAAAGGAAAGGCTAAGAAATGTTACGAATGGCATTAAAAAAAATCATTAAAAAAAAGGAAATAAAAGAAAGAAAGGAGGTTGTTAGTATCCCCCCCCCCCCCCCAGCTGTCGACCTTTATATGTAATTTTGTTTTTCAAAATTCCAGCTCCACCGGAAGATGTTGGTTTATTTAATCAAAATTTAATTTTTTTTTTTTTCGGTTTCTAAAACACAAATTATTGAAACATTGCATTCAGAAAGAGGCCAATATAAAATTTTGAAATTACATTCATTTTCTCAAAAATATCTTTTTAATTTACGAAAACATTTAAAGTTTATCATTCCTTTATTCCTTCAGTAAAAAACAAAAAAACTCTATCTCGCTCAATTTAGTTATATCTGTGTCATACACAGTTGTCTTTAAGAGGGCGGGGGGGGGGGGGGGAGTAAAGGCAACGCTTTTCTCTTCAGAAAGTTTTGGAAGAAAAAAAGAATGGATTGTGTAGAAGGAAATTAAATCAATAACCTACAAATGAATAATTACTTACATTAAATAATTTCTCATTTGATTTACTAATTAAAGAGCAGTAATTTTTTCAAGCTTACATTTTTAAAAAAATATTTTTTTTCCCCAATTGTACAAACATGTAATTCGTGAAAAATATTTTTATAGTACCGTGGGAACAGGAATTTGCCCATATAAAGGATTACATATAAGTCATAGCTTCTCCAAATTTCTTCCAAAAAGCTCTTTCGAAGCCCTTTCGAAAAAACATGTGGTCTGTCTTCTGTGTCTGGCCGGTTTGAGGGTCTGAAGAGGGGACTACACTTTCCCCATTGTCCGAATCCGAAGCAGCAATGCTTCCCGGAGTGAGAGTCATTAGGCTAATCGACCTCGTAAATCATGCCCCCTTGCATGGGAAGCGGTGGGAGGCGTGGCTTATAGGAATTTCGAGCTTTTTTTGGAAATATTTTCAAACTTTGGACGGATTTTTTTGTCTTTAAAAATGTTTGCATTATTTCAAACGAAAGTTCAAAAGAAAGCTGGAAATGTTTTGCTGGTCTTGTTGTTTTTAAAATTTCGGTAACATGCTTTGAAAATATTTTATAGAGCGAAACGTCTAACAGTACCACGTTTTTTCCAAAATTCATTTTTTAACGATTTTTTAAAAATACGGTAAGTGATATTTTAAAAAAGTAAAAACTAAAAGACCGAGATATAGGCTTGAAAAATACTCAAAAAAATTCCGGACTCGAAAACTTCAAAGGAACTTTCTAAAACTTAGTCCAACTTTTCCCGTAGGTTAACATTGGTTTCGAAGATTTGAAACTCTGACTGAAGAGCAGCCTTAAGGGAAGCAGACCTTGATGTCGCCCAGTGAAAATTCCTTAAAATATGCTCTGTAATACTAACTGCACCATTTAATAGGTATTTGATTAAATGCATTTTTGTCTAACTCTGTAAGTTATTCTGAACATTTTAGTGGAAACATATTTGTGATATCATGAAAATTAGCAAAGTTAAGGATTTTTTTGCTTGAACTACGTCGCTACCACAAAATTTTTCCTTAAAGCGAAGACATCTCTTTAAACACATTTTAGAAAATTAATATCTCAAAAAGTATTAAAGAAAGCAACAAAAATATTTACAGGGATAATCGCGATAGTAAACTGAACAAATTAAAAAAAAAATCATTAAAATATGAGACCATAGGTTTCATACCCTGGATGAAGTGGATTGACCCTTTCGCATTTCTTTCGTAATGATAGTTTCATGAATTTCATTACAATTATTGGCATTCTCAAAATGAGCCTCTGAGCAATATAAGATTCTTCTTTCAAATTTTCCACTTCTGATGGTTTATTTACACCAAAGCCATGTTCTACAGTCGCTTGACCGTGTGATAAAATCAACAAAATTCTTATAATGCTCCATATTTTTCACTTTCTGAATCTTTGTTTAAAAAAAGCACGTAAAACACTTATCAGAAATTGCATAAAAAAATACGGTAATTTAAAAATCTACTTTCGTATTAAAAAAAGCACTTATAAGCACCTTTGATTGAAAATAAGTACTTCTAAGGGCTTTTAGAAACGAAAGGTTAAATTAAGCACTTCTAAGCACTTATAAGCACCCGTGGGAACCCTGCTCATTGAATCAGTTATTGCTTTTGTGTAGCGTGAAATCGTATGACGTATAACCCAAATTTCCTTTAATTAGAGATCGCAATAAAAGAATTTCACTAATTATTACAATTTTTTATATTATTACAAAATATGTAAAACTGCAAACTTTGAATCATAAATACGTTTAGTAACAGCAAATGAAAAGAACTAAATGCTCGATGTTTGAACAAGAAATATTTTCAAAAAGAAAAAAAACCGACTCTCGGTAAAACTAGAGTTTCTTTATAAGACGTAGTCTTTAGAGTAACGACAGATCGGGGGAAAACTGCCTCCGGACGAAAAACAGGGTTGCCGCCGAGTGCAAGGTTGGCTTCATACTCGCTCAAGGATTTCCGCTCAACGATAATCGTAAGCGGGAAATTTTGTCCACTTGAAAGCAAAATTTCTGTTTGAATTAAAAGCTAATTTTTGCGTAAGCCACAAACGTTTTTTAAAAATATCTTTGGTCTCAACAAGTCCAGGATAGTTTAATCATTCGCAGCTTTAAATTACGTTATGTTAAATATGAGAACATGGAAATTGTTACTCTTTAATTGATTCAAAAATAAATAATGATATTTATAAATTTATTATTTTCAATATTATTTCTTGGATTTTTAATTCTGAAAGATTTTTTTTTTTGTGTGTGTGTGTGTGTGTGTTGATAATATTGCATTAATAAATCATTAAAAGATTACTCGTTTTTTCCATTTCTTAGGGAAACTAAAGGAAAATTTAAAGCAGTAATGCTAGAAATATATGAATGGTAAAATAATGAATTGGTAAAAAAAAATTGGAATTATTATTTAATCAGTGATATTTTTATATAAAACTCGTTATGTAAAAGTTATGTTAAAAAATGTTCTAAGAAGAAAAAATGTACTTAGAGACCGTTCATAAATGCACGCGTTTTTTTTGTTTTTTTTTTTTTTGATATATTTGACCCCCTCCCCCCATTTGTCCCGCTATGTTGTATAAGCCTGATGTCACACTTCTTGTTACCCCCCCCCCCTCGAAGCGTCATTTATGAATGATCCCTTATGTGAAAAATTACATTTCCCCATGAAGGTATTCATTAAATTAAGAGCAAATACGGAAAATTTTCTCCGAGGCCGAATTCAGCTCCGCGTATGCGCCCTCCCCCCTCGTAACTCCCTAACTTCAAGTAATTTAGTAGGAAAATGAAGATGCCATTATAGAACATTTTTGAAATTGATAATTGGTTTTGAAGGGCAGTAAAACTTGAATAAGCCGCGTATATATAAGAAAATCCATTCGTAACTGACTGACAAGAATGCGTGGAAGCGGCCGATATGTTTACATTCCACTAGTCGCCAAGCATAAGCAAATCACGCCAAGTCGAAGATACAAAGTATTCGTTAAAATAACTTAATTTTACTAAATTTAAACACTTTCTTAATCTTGAAGCGATGTTTTTTAATTACTTTAGGATACTAGCTATTTATTTATTAAGGAAAATGACAATTAGGGCCAAAAATAGCGGGTCAACATGGAATATTAGCATTAAGAAAGCATGCACTTATTTTAACAAAGAAATAATTAAATAAAGGAGCATATGGCCCAAAATAAAGCTACATTCCTATATTTTAAACATTTTAGAACAATAATAAAAGAATTTTAAAAATGTATTTGCCTTTAATTTTACGGATTCCCGTGTTTTTTCATGGCATTTTATTGTCTCCACGTTAAAGCTATGGGACGAAAGAAGGCACTGCCTCGGGCGGAGGGTTCAAACCTTCCACCTATAGGAAAATGATACCGCTTTGACGCTACTCTCGCTAAGATACAGGGACTCTAGGTAAAACCAGCGAACAAAAGAATCCCGAACAGCGGAAAAATTTCCCTAAAACATGAAAAGCAAAACACTGTTTTGATAACAGAACGAATCCTAATTGACGGTCGCCTGCGATTGGCTACGGAAAACCTAAACTTTCTCAGCGGCATCACCCATTCATCCAATCAGGCACGCCTTCTCGACGGATGATTACAATACGTCTTGGTGGTCTGTATAAGTACAGTGGCTAGAATACCTAGTGTGCCGTTCGGCGCGAAAATGTTGAGAACGAAACTAAGCCACCAGTAGGTGGCGCTAGCATCGACAGCGAGGTAACTGATTAGCAGAGCGAACGTTAAAGAATCATTTACTCGCCTTAGTTTTCGCACTTTTTACAGTACTAAAAAAAGGAGGTGCAAAAAATATGTGATTTTTTAAAAAATATTCAATCATCTGTTCTAGAAAAGAATTTGGAGCGCTGAATAAATAGACGGCTGTCGTTTAGGTGAACACAAGCATGAAAAATGTTTTTATTTAGTTTTCGGAAGCAGTCTTAAATGAAAACCATGTATTTTGTTAAGAGAATATTGTTATACATTTTAAAGACCTATTTTTTTTTTTAATCCAATATAGTGTGAATGAGCTGTTAAAAATAATTGCATTATTATGCTCATATTACCTAAAAAAAGAAAGGCTATATGTCTATGTACTATATTTTAACATGAATAAATAAATAAAAATTAACAGTAATTACTCTATCATATAAGTTTTTTAAAACATTGCAATCTGATGTATATTTAAAAAAAATAAAATAAACACTTGCAATGTCATTTTTTAAATGAACTGCATGCTTAAAATTTTGTGTTAGATTTTTTTTTTTTTTAAATATAGATTTAATTATTTTTTTTTAAATTTACATTTATTTAAAAACACATTATGATGCACAAAGTTTTGGTCAAGTTTCAATTACATACAAAACGAAAATAGAAACCAATAATAAAAAAAATCTTGAACCAAAGCAAAAAGCTTAGCTTTAAATTTATTTTGTTGTTATGACAAGCACAATTTCATTTTGATATTACATTTCTTCTCCTTTAACGTCAATATTGTTTCATATATAAAATTTAATATTTGAGTCACATCTTTTAAAACTTTTTGTAGTTCCAGACAAATGTAGAGTTTTGTTAAAAAAACTGAACCCCCCCCCACCACAAATCCCCCCACCCCCTCTGGTGGGTACCTTTGTCACATCATGATACACGAAATGTTGGTCAAGTTTCAGTTACATACTAAACCAAAATAGAAACAAATATATAATAAAAAAAATCTTGAACCAAAGCTATGCTCAAACAACACAATAGTTTTATTAAACAAATTTTCAAAGCTCCCTTGGAGGGAGAGGAGTTTGTATGTGTCGTTTAAGAAGGATGACCCGTGGCTCTTCAATATGTGCGTTACTAAGAGGGGGGGGGAGGGGTTGTCCCTGGATTAAAAAAAAAATGCCAATTTTGTTCTGCATCTTATGTGTAAGAGCGCTAAAATTTTAAAAAGTTATGCTTTTTTTTTTTTCAAATATTTTTGTAGTCCCAAATTCATCTCTTATAAAGCCTCAAAATGCATCAGTTTGCATATAGTTTTCAAAATTTTACCCGGGGTGGGGGGGGGGGGGAGAATCTCCCGGACCCTCAACTGTCAGAATTTCATATCTCCGCTCCCTTCATATGGTTCTACCCCCTAATGTTGAGTAGAAAGTTACAAGTCGTGGGAACATTGTAAAATTAAAACGAAAGTTTTATGGGTTTATCAGTGACCCCAAAGTTAAAAATCCTATAAAAAAAAGGGCCAACGTATTAAAGTTATATGAAATATCAACAATAATAGGATGGACGAGGGCGGCATTTTTCAGTTCCGCCCCGCCTCGGAAAAATCCAAGATACGGTCCTTTGTACCACCCCAAAATAAGTAACGGCCATTGGTTTAGCCAGACCCTTATTTAGGGGGGGGGGGGGTCTTCGGGGATTATTACTGCTCCTGGTTTTACATCCCTCCCCAGGGACGTAACTAGATCCTTTTCTAACTGGGGCAAGACCAGGATTTAGCGCCCCCTCCCCCCTTATATAAACAAAAATTAATATCTATTTAGGTAAACACACACATTTAGTCAATTTGGCGCCCCTAAAATAATCTGGCGCCCGGGGCTTACGCTCTGTCTGCCCCCTCTAGTTACGTCCCTGCCCCTCCCTCTAAGCCCTCCCATACATAAATCACCATTTGGACGGGAGCATCCCCCCATCTACGCTAGTGGCTATTACCAATTTTTCACCACCAGCTCTTACCCGTATAGCTTATGTGTGTATCGTATTTCGTTCATATTTTTAAATATTTTTAATTACAGTGCTCACAACAAAATGGTTATCATTTACAGACACACTCAAATACCATACGTATATATTTCACACGTGTCCAAAAGTGCTCAGTGTAACTTAAAATGTATGAATCCGCCAAACTTTAGCAAATCAAATAAATGTAACTTCTGTAACTAAAAAAAAGTAAAAATTTCAGTTTGTCATATGGGCGAACAGAAAAACGAAAGTGAGCAGCTTAACAGACTTTATGTGAAAAAGCAGTGTGAAGGTTTTTTTTTTTCAATAACAATAATACATAATAATATTAGTAATGCGTTCATACACTTTTGGCAATGAATCCCTAGATTGGAAAAACAGAACTTGCGGAAAAGGTAAGGTGGGACGCAAAAAGAACTACATATCAATAGCATTACCTTTTAAGTTAAATTTCGTTAAAAATCGATTACTTTAGGTGTAACTCAAAATCACAAAGTATATTTCAAAACTTTGTGCATTTTTCTTTCGCATAACAGATAAACTTTTACGGCAAACGAATCAACCTCAAAATTACTGTGAAATAAAATTTATTTTCACCAAGTTCGATGAGATTTGTTATTACTGTATTAGAGAGCAGATATTTTCAAATAGCGAATGTATTCAAACACACATTTAGTTCACCAATATGAGAGCCAAAAAAAAAAAAAAAGCGATACTTTCGAAAGCAAATTATTCTGTTCGGATGCAGATTTTAAAAACCACAGACATTTATTATAGCATTGCAAGACTTTGCCCTTTAGAAATTCTTGTTTTCTTTGAGGTGGTCAGAATTAAACCGATGTATCACACATAAGTTTACAAAAACCAAAAATGGATATTTGTTACAAAATCGTTTTCATTTATTTATTTTATAGAATAAAAAAATGAAAGTTGTTCGTATTTCAAAGTTCGAATGAGTGAGATATTTATTTCATTTCCTGCTTCCTTACGGAAAAAACTATTCTGAAAGTAGTTAACAGCAATCAGTTCATGTTAGTGCATCAGTGTCACTTGTCACTTTCTGAATGACAATCGGTTGAACGAAAGACTTTTGGCCTTTAATCGTAGCAGCTGGCCACAAAGACGTCTTCCGGCGGGCTCGAACTTACCTCGCTGTCGAATAGAGCGCCATCTAGTGGAGGCTTACTTTCGGTTACAGAAAAAGCGCTGGAGGACAATGGCGAACGGCACACTATCTATTCTAGCCACTGTAGTATATGAGGCGTTAGAGTTCACTAGGCATTTTCGGATGGTTACCACAAAATGCCTAGTGCATTGGCGATAACTAATGCTGCCAAAGTATATTGGCGATGTTTCTTTTCTCAGCACTCGGCGTCCGTCTGGCGAGAAGGAAGCGTCACTTTCACTTGTTTGCGCGGGAAAAATTGCAGATCAGATATCACATCAGTGATTTATTCTTCATGCTTGACTAGAGTAAATTAATTAATCTCTTTAAAAAAAAAAAAAAAAAAAAAAAAAAAAAAAAAAAAAAAAAAAAAAAAAAAAAAAAAAAAAAAAAAAAAAAAAAAAAAAAAAAAAAAAAAAAAAAAAAAAAAAAAAAAAAAAAAAAAAAAAAAAAAAAAAAAAAAAAAAAAAAAAAAAAAAAAAAAAAAAAAAAAAAAAAAAAAAAAAAAAAAAAAAAAAAAAAAAAAAAAAAAAAAAAAAAAAAAAAAAAAAAAAAAAAAAAAAAAAAAAAAAAAAAAAAAAAAAAAAAAAAAAAAAAAAAAAAAAAAAAAAAAAAAAAAAAAAAAAAAAAAAAAAAAAAAAAAAAAAAAAAAAAAAAAAAAAAAAAAAAAAAAAAAAAAAAAAAAAAAAAAAAAAAAAAAAAAAAAAAAAAAAAAAAAAAAAAAAAAAAAAAAAAAAAAAAAAAAAAAAAAAAAAAAAAAAAAAAAAAAAAAAATAGTACCGTGGGAACAGGAATTTGCCCATATAAAGGATTACATATAAGTCATAGCTTCTCCAAATTTCTTCCAAAAAGCTCTTTCGAAGCCCTTTCGAAAAAACATGTGGTCTGTCTTCTGTGTCTGGCCGGTTTGAGGGTCTGAAGAGGGGACTACACTTTCCCCATTGTCCGAATCCGAAGCAGCAATGCTTCCCGGAGTGAGAGTCATTAGGCTAATCGACCTCGTAAATCATGCCCCCTTGCATGGGAAGCGGTGGGAGGCGTGGCTTATAGGAATTTCGAGCTTTTTTTGGAAATATTTTCAAACTTTGGACGGATTTTTTTGTCTTTAAAAATGTTTGCATTATTTCAAACGAAAGTTCAAAAGAAAGCTGGAAATGTTTTGCTGGTCTTGTTGTTTTTAAAATTTCGGTAACATGCTTTGAAAATATTTTATAGAGCGAAACGTCTAACAGTACCACGTTTTTTCCAAAATTCATTTTTTAACGATTTTTTAAAAATACGGTAAGTGATATTTTAAAAAAGTAAAAACTAAAAGACCGAGATATAGGCTTGAAAAATACTCAAAAAAATTCCGGACTCGAAAACTTCAAAGGAACTTTCTAAAACTTAGTCCAACTTTTCCCGTAGGTTAACATTGGTTTCGAAGATTTGAAACTCTGACTGAAGAGCAGCCTTAAGGGAAGCAGACCTTGATGTCGCCCAGTGAAAATTCCTTAAAATATGCTCTGTAATACTAACTGCACCATTTAATAGGTATTTGATTAAATGCATTTTTGTCTAACTCTGTAAGTTATTCTGAACATTTTAGTGGAAACATATTTGTGATATCATGAAAATTAGCAAAGTTAAGGATTTTTTTGCTTGAACTACGTCGCTACCACAAAATTTTTCCTTAAAGCGAAGACATCTCTTTAAACACATTTTAGAAAATTAATATCTCAAAAAGTATTAAAGAAAGCAACAAAAATATTTACAGGGATAATCGCGATAGTAAACTGAACAAATTAAAAAAAAAATCATTAAAATATGAGACCATAGGTTTCATACCCTGGATGAAGTGGATTGACCCTTTCGCATTTCTTTCGTAATGATAGTTTCATGAATTTCATTACAATTATTGGCATTCTCAAAATGAGCCTCTGAGCAATATAAGATTCTTCTTTCAAATTTTCCACTTCTGATGGTTTATTTACACCAAAGCCATGTTCTACAGTCGCTTGACCGTGTGATAAAATCAACAAAATTCTTATAATGCTCCATGATTTTTCACTTTCTGAATCTTTGTTTAAAAAAAGCACGTAAAACACTTATCAGAAATTGCATAAAAAAATACGGTAATTTAAAAATCTACTTTCGTATTAAAAAAAGCACTTATAAGCACCTTTGATTGAAAATAAGTACTTCTAAGGGCTTTTAGAAACGAAAGGTTAAATTAAGCACTTCTAAGCACTTATAAGCACCCGTGGGAACCCTGCTCATTGAATCAGTTATTGCTTTTGTGTAGCGTGAAATCGTATGACGTATAACCCAAATTTCCTTTAATTAGAGATCGCAATAAAAGAATTTCACTAATTATTACAATTTTTTATATTATTACAAAATATGTAAAACTGCAAACTTTGAATCATAAATACGTTTAGTAACAGCAAATGAAAAGAACTAAATGCTCGATGTTTGAACAAGAAATATTTTCAAAAAGAAAAAAAACCGACTCTCGGTAAAACTAGAGTTTCTTTATAAGACGTAGTCTTTAGAGTAACGACAGATCGGGGGAAAACTGCCTCCGGACGAAAAACAGGGTTGCCGCCGAGTGCAAGGTTGGCTTCATACTCGCTCAAGGATTTCCGCTCAACGATAATCGTAAGCGGGAAATTTTGTCCACTTGAAAGCAAAATTTCTGTTTGAATTAAAAGCTAATTTTTGCGTAAGCCACAAACGTTTTTTAAAAATATCTTTGGTCTCAACAAGTCCAGGATAGTTTAATCATTCGCAGCTTTAAATTACGTTATGTTAAATATGAGAACATGGAAATTGTTACTCTTTAATTGATTCAAAAATAAATAATGATATTTATAAATTTATTATTTTCAATATTATTTCTTGGATTTTTAATTCTGAAAGATTTTTTTTTTTGTGTGTGTGTGTGTGTGTGTTGATAATATTGCATTAATAAATCATTAAAAGATTACTCGTTTTTTCCATTTCTTAGGGAAACTAAAGGAAAATTTAAAGCAGTAATGCTAGAAATATATGAATGGTAAAATAATGAATTGGTAAAAAAAAATTGGAATTATTATTTAATCAGTGATATTTTTATATAAAACTCGTTATGTAAAAGTTATGTTAAAAAATGTTCTAAGAAGAAAAAATGTACTTAGAGACCGTTCATAAATGCACGCGTTTTTTTTGTTTTTTTTTTTTTTGATATATTTGACCCCCTCCCCCCATTTGTCCCGCTATGTTGTATAAGCCTGATGTCACACTTCTTGTTACCCCCACCCCCCTCGAAGCGTCATTTATGAATGATCCCTTATGTGAAAAATTACATTTCCCCATGAAGGTATTCATTAAATTAAGAGCAAATACGGAAAATTTTCTCCGAGGCCGAATTCAGCTCCGCGTATGCGCCCTCCCCCCTCGTAACTCCCTAACTTCAAGTAATTTAGTAGGAAAATGAAGATGCCATTATAGAACATTTTTGAAATTGATAATTGGTTTTGAAGGGCAGTAAAACTTGAATAAGCCGCGTATATATAAGAAAATCCATTCGTAACTGACTGACAAGAATGCGTGGAAGCGGCCGATATGTTTACATTCCACTAGTCGCCAAGCATAAGCAAATCACGCCAAGTCGAAGATACAAAGTATTCGTTAAAATAACTTAATTTTACTAAATTTAAACACTTTCTTAATCTTGAAGCGATGTTTTTTAATTACTTTAGGATACTAGCTATTTATTTATTAAGGAAAATGACAATTAGGGCCAAAAATAGCGGGTCAACATGGAATATTAGCATTAAGAAAGCATGCACTTATTTTAACAAAGAAATAATTAAATAAAGGAGCATATGGCCCAAAATAAAGCTACATTCCTATATTTTAAACATTTTAGAACAATAATAAAAGAATTTTAAAAATGTATTTGCCTTTAATTTTACGGATTCCCGTGTTTTTTCATGGCATTTTATTGTCTCCACGTTAAAGCTATGGGACGAAAGAAGGCACTGCCTCGGGCGGAGGGTTCAAACCTTCCACCTATAGGAAAATGATACCGCTTTGACGCTACTCTCGCTAAGATACAGGGACTCTAGGTAAAACCAGCGAACAAAAGAATCCCGAACAGCGGAAAAATTTCCCTAAAACATGAAAAGCAAAACACTGTTTTGATAACAGAACGAATCCTAATTGACGGTCGCCTGCGATTGGCTACGGAAAACCTAAACTTTCTCAGCGGCATCACCCATTCATCCAATCAGGCACGCCTTCTCGACGGATGATTACAATACGTCTTGGTGGTCTGTATAAGTACAGTGGCTAGAATACCTAGTGTGCCGTTCGGCGCGAAAATGTTGAGAACGAAACTAAGCCACCAGTAGGTGGCGCTAGCATCGACAGCGAGGTAACTGATTAGCAGAGCGAACGTTAAAGAATCATTTACTCGCCTTAGTTTTCGCACTTTTTACAGTACTAAAAAAAGGAGGTGCAAAAAATATGTGATTTTTTAAAAAATATTCAATCATCTGTTCTAGAAAAGAATTTGGAGCGCTGAATAAATAGACGGCTGTCGTTTAGGTGAACACAAGCATGAAAAATGTTTTTATTTAGTTTTCGGAAGCAGTCTTAAATGAAAACCATGTATTTTGTTAAGAGAATATTGTTATACATTTTAAAGACCTATTTTTTTTTTTAATCCAATATAGTGTGAATGAGCTGTTAAAAATAATTGCATTATTATGCTCATATTACCTAAAAAAAGAAAGGCTATATGTCTATGTACTATATTTTAACATGAATAAATAAATAAAAATTAACAGTAATTACTCTATCATATAAGTTTTTTAAAACATTGCAATCTGATGTATATTTAAAAAAAATAAAATAAACACTTGCAATGTCATTTTTTAAATGAACTGCATGCTTAAAATTTTGTGTTAGATTTTTTTTTTTTTTAAATATAGATTTAATTATTTTTTTTTAAATTTACATTTATTTAAAAACACATTATGATGCACAAAGTTTTGGTCAAGTTTCAATTACATACAAAACGAAAATAGAAACCAATAATAAAAAAAATCTTGAACCAAAGCAAAAAGCTTAGCTTTAAATTTATTTTGTTGTTATGACAAGCACAATTTCATTTTGATATTACATTTCTTCTCCTTTAACGTCAATATTGTTTCATATATAAAATTTAATATTTGAGTCACATCTTTTAAAACTTTTTGTAGTTCCAGACAAATGTAGAGTTTTGTTAAAAAAACTGAACCCCCCCCCACCACAAATCCCCCCACCCCCTCTGGTGGGTACCTTTGTCACATCATGATACACGAAATGTTGGTCAAGTTTCAGTTACATACTAAACCAAAATAGAAACAAATATATAATAAAAAAAATCTTGAACCAAAGCTATGCTCAAACAACACAATAGTTTTATTAAACAAATTTTCAAAGCTCCCTTGGAGGGAGAGGAGTTTGTATGTGTCGTTTAAGAAGGATGACCCGTGGCTCTTCAATATGTGCGTTACTAAGAGGGGGGGGGAGGGGTTGTCCCTGGATTAAAAAAAAAATGCCAATTTTGTTCTGCATCTTATGTGTAAGAGCGCTAAAATTTTAAAAAGTTATGCTTTTTTTTTTTTCAAATATTTTTGTAGTCCCAAATTCATCTCTTATAAAGCCTCAAAATGCATCAGTTTGCATATAGTTTTCAAAATTTTACCCGGGGTGGGGGGGGGGGGAGAATCTCCCGGACCCTCAACTGTCAGAATTTCATATCTCCGCTCCCTTCATATGGTTCTACCCCCTAATGTTGAGTAGAAAGTTACAAGTCGTGGGAACATTGTAAAATTAAAACGAAAGTTTTATGGGTTTATCAGTGACCCCAAAGTTAAAAATCCTATAAAAAAAAGGGCCAACGTATTAAAGTTATATGAAATATCAACAATAATAGGATGGACGAGGGCGGCATTTTTCAGTTCCGCCCCGCCTCGGAAAAATCCAAGATACGGTCCTTTGTACCACCCCAAAATAAGTAACGGCCATTGGTTTAGCCAGACCCTTATTTAGGGGGGGGGGGGGTCTTCGGGGATTATTACTGCTCCTGGTTTTACATCCCTCCCCAGGGACGTAACTAGATCCTTTTCTAACTGGGGCAAGACCAGGATTTAGCGCCCCCTCCCCCCTTATATAAACAAAAATTAATATCTATTTAGGTAAACACACACATTTAGTCAATTTGGCGCCCCTAAAATAATCTGGCGCCCGGGGCTTACGCTCTGTCTGCCCCCTCTAGTTACGTCCCTGCCCCTCCCTCTAAGCCCTCCCATACATAAATCACCATTTGGACGGGAGCATCCCCCCATCTACGCTAGTGGCTATTACCAATTTTTCACCACCAGCTCTTACCCGTATAGCTTATGTGTGTATCGTATTTCGTTCATATTTTTAAATATTTTTAATTACAGTGCTCACAACAAAATGGTTATCATTTACAGACACACTCAAATACCATACGTATATATTTCACACGTGTCCAAAAGTGCTCAGTGTAACTTAAAATGTATGAATCCGCCAAACTTTAGCAAATCAAATAAATGTAACTTCTGTAACTAAAAAAAAGTAAAAATTTCAGTTTGTCATATGGGCGAACAGAAAAACGAAAGTGAGCAGCTTAACAGACTTTATGTGAAAAAGCAGTGTGAAGGTTTTTTTTTTTCAATAACAATAATACATAATAATATTAGTAATGCGTTCATACACTTTTGGCAATGAACCCCTTTAGATTGGAAAAACAGAACTTGCGGAAAAGGTAAGGTGGGACGCAAAAAGAACTACATATCAATAGCATTACCTTTTAAGTTAAATTTCGTTAAAAATCGATTACTTTAGGTGTAACTCAAAATCACAAAGTATATTTCAAAACTTTGTGCATTTTTCTTTCGCATAACAGATAAACTTTTACGGCAAACGAATCAACCTCAAAATTACTGTGAAATAAAATTTATTTTCACCAAGTTCGATGAGATTTGTTATTACTGTATTAGAGAGCAGATATTTTCAAATAGCGAATGTATTCAAACACACATTTAGTTCACCAATATGAGAGCCAAAAAAAAAAAAAAAGCGATACTTTCGAAAGCAAATTATTCTGTTCGGATGCAGATTTTAAAAACCACAGACATTTATTATAGCATTGCAAGACTTTGCCCTTTAGAAATTCTTGTTTTCTTTGAGGTGGTCAGAATTAAACCGATGTATCACACATAAGTTTACAAAAACCAAAAATGGATATTTGTTACAAAATCGTTTTCATTTATTTATTTTATAGAATAAAAAAATGAAAGTTGTTCGTATTTCAAAGTTCGAATGAGTGAGATATTTATTTCATTTCCTGCTTCCTTACGGAAAAAACTATTCTGAAAGTAGTTAACAGCAATCAGTTCATGTTAGTGCATCAGTGTCACTTGTCACTTTCTGAATGACAATCGGTTGAACGAAAGACTTTTGGCCTTTAATCGTAGCAGCTGGCCACAAAGACGTCTTCCGGCGGGCTCGAACTTACCTCGCTGTCGAATAGAGCGCCATCTAGTGGAGGCTTACTTTCGGTTACAGAAAAAGCGCTGGAGGACAATGGCGAACGGCACACTATCTATTCTAGCCACTGTAGTATATGAGGCGTTAGAGTTCACTAGGCATTTTCGGATGGTTACCACAAAATGCCTAGTGCATTGGCGATAACTAATGCTGCCAAAGTATATTGGCGATGTTTCTTTTCTCAGCACTCGGCGTCCGTCTGGCGAGAAGGAAGCGTCACTTTCACTTGTTTGCGCGGGAAAAATTGCAGATCAGATATCACATCAGTGATTTATTCTTCATGCTTGACTAGAGTAAATTAATTAATCTCTTTATGTGTTTTCCACAGATTTAATTTGTTAATATCAGGTAAGCATTTTTATTAAAATTTAGTTCTCAATCAATGCTAAAATGTTCTTATTTTCAGGTAAAAAGGTTGATCGTTCTTATAACTTGGTGATGTTGAAATCTTAAATCGTCTGTGACAACAGTGCTGTTATCGACAGGTACGCATTTTATCTTTATTTTTTCAAGAAACTTTTGAAAATTTTTATCCGAAATCCTTGTCTACGTAGTAAGAACCGTTATACAGTATTTTTCTAACCTCAATGGCTTCGTGATGGAATTTGTCGCTTTCGATGCTGATTTATAGTTGGCTATCCAACAGGTAAGAATTTCAAATGCTCCCAGGTATTTTTCTGGTCGTATTCATACATATTTGTCCGAAAACCGTTGATCACATTGCGTGGTGAACGAGCCGCATTCTCGCGTCTAACATCGTGTATGATACAGTAACAGGTAAGTATTATATAGGATAATTCCTAAAGATGCTCCACGATGTTTCTTTTATCCAGGTGAACTGACTTTGTTTCGAGGGAGAACTGTTTCTCCCTATTGCTTTGTACAACATTTATGTGCGGTAGCTATTAAACAGGTAAGCAATTCATTATTTGGGATATTGGGTTCTGCAAGCACATTTCCCAGACAAACTGAGCAGGAAAGGTAAGCATATATCATATCTGTTTTTGGCACCTTATGTAAATTCTAGCTCTTTTATCGAGTATCAGTAATATTTTGCAGCTGCTCTAGCATGCATTTTTATGTGGAGTTCTGCAAAATGAGGTTTTTATGTGCATTAACTAACAGGCAAAACTAGTAAACCCAGTGGCATCGTTTAGTGGGGGCCACTGCTAAAGTTTTACTACTATTCATTTCCCCATTTACCAATGCAGAGTGACCACAAATTAATCCTGCTAGTTTGTCCTGTAGCAATGCGCTCATGAATTTCCCATATGTTTCTTTATGATTTATTAACCAGTGCTTACTTATCCATATTTTTAATATCTAGAAATAATTATTATTGTGTGTGCAGGGAAAATAATCATGAGAAAGCCCCTAGTTAAAAAGCAAAATATAATATAAATGACCATTGTATTGAAATTCCTAATGTTCACCTGGAGCATCCCACTTGCTATTAAAATAATTTCAAACCTCACCTTCCCTTCACTACTTGTAATTTGCTTTTTTGTCTCTAAAATAAGTGATGAAATCAGGCACAGATCCAGGATTTTTTGAGGAGAGAGATTTCTATGATTTTGCCTTTCATCGAGAAAAGTTATTCAGGTTTAGTTTGTTTTTCATATAATATTTAATAATTCTTGATGTCCTGTTATCTGCATCTGAATAGAAATTCCCTGTTTAAAAGTGCCAATTGCAGCAATTAAAGTTTTAAAAAGAGCAGGCTAATTATATAAGAGTATGAATGTTTCGTAATATCAAATGTTTTTACTTTCTTTGCAGGAACTCTTGACAAAAGCTTTGTTTTAAACAACAGGGCTGTTTTTTGGAGAGTTATGTGTAACACTGCCCGGTGAAGCAGCTTCAAAGATTGTCCATATTTTGAAGTATGGCTCTCTTTTGGAAGCGTTTTTCCAGGCAAAACCAAGTTGTGATCTATTCTCCCTGGATGAGAAATCCTGCGAATTTTTAAACTTGCATGAGAATCTACTCCGCAATTTTGTTACCTGTATATATGCCTAGATGCATATTTCTTTACTTTTAAAAAAATGCTTAAAGCTTACCTTTCAGATCAGATGATGGACCGTTCCCTATGTTCGCAATTATAAAACCCTTTTTTTAAATCATTGATAATTATCGGCATAAAAACCAATATATCCTTGAAATGTAATTGTTTTCACCATATGTATTGAATATGTTAGCATACTGAGTGATGCAAAATGCTTTATAAAATATCTTGGGTATGGAAAAATATCTGCTTATCCTGCTTCAAACATATTAAAAAGCTTTGTACTGTTGATTTTATTTTCTCTTCTATAGCATTCAAACTCGATTTGCATGCCTGATAGTCTGTATACTTCATTGAATACTAACAATTTCATTATATTTGGCCATTTATACCATTATAAAGGGTTAAAAACTTATTTATAGGCATTATGTAATTGATTTTATGCTCATATAACGATTAAAAATATTTTGTTAATGCAGGATTTTATAAAATTTCCTAAAGTTAATTTGTGAACATAATTTTTCAAAAAGTTGACTCTGAAATCCATTCCAAGAAAAGGAAATGTTTTTTTTTTTTCTTTAGTTTAAAAAGTGGCATTCTTTGACATAGATTAAATTGTCCTTTTCCACCCTCCCCTAAAGGATACATCTATTATGATTTCTATGACAAAGAACACCAAAACTTATTTGAAAATAAGAGCCTAATTTTTAACTTAAGAAATTTCACTTGAGCACATTCAGTAAGATTCAATAGACACTAAAATAATAGGAAGAAACACCTTACTACCAAAATGGTTATGTATCATGCATATTCTGTTTCTAGATGAGGGGGAAGGATTTCCAATACCCATTGTGCTTTATTTCAGGTTAAATTAAATCATTGAAGTATTTAATTAAAAAGGTAGAAACATTTGCACACACCTAATTAAAACTTAATAATTAAGATGAGTATTTATTTGTCTTATTTACTAGCAGCAGTATCTAGTTGTGATAAATTGATTTAGTTGGTATGAAAGTAATTATAGAGTAGCAGTTAAACATTCTCTGGCAGACATTTTTTTTAAATCTACTTTAATTCTATCTTTGCTTTACTAATCTTTAAAAAAAATAATTGATACTTCCTGCTCAATTACAATTTATTTGCCAATATGATGAATGAATTTTGTATATTTTAATAGAATTTAATTAAATAATTTTATTTGAAGTTGATTTTTTTTTTTTGGGGAACTTTTTTATTAAGTTAAAAGGTTACTGTAATTAATTTTAAAAATGTATATGATGGTTGTTGTTACATCAGGAATTTTAAAAAGAAGAAAAATACATGATTAAATAGTAAGTGGAGTGTAAGATGGAAAATTTGTACATTTTCTTTTTTACTTTTGTAATAAAGTTTTTTCTGGATTTGCTTTTAATGACAATTATTAAAGAATGATTCCACCAGTATTTACTCCAATGTTAAGATTATTTTCAGTTAAAAATTTAATATTTTTTTGCAAGAAGTATTCAGTTTCAGTATAAATGAGTATTTGAAATGAAGACTGTGCTTTAACTACATTCTGATTAATACTTTTGAAAATAAAATACAGCACAAATGACATTTTTTTTAAAAAAAAGGGCCTAGTGCCACAAGGCTAGAATCACACCAACATCTTAAAAAGAAAAAATATGGTACATTTTTAGTCTTTAAATGATGAAAAATGTTTTTCTTCAAATTTCATAACACTTTTTGACAAGAATTAGTGTTGAGATTACTTTATTGCATTCATAGCACCCCCTCCCCCTCCTGCACTTGGCTTGTTACGCTGATGAACTAGACGTTTTTCAAAAAAGGTAGACCCGAATTCTGCCTACGTTGAATTTTGTGAAAGCTACTTTAGTGTTTGACCGAGATTCTTAATTCTCAGAGCATAACTTAGGCACTTGAAACCAAAGGGGTGTAAGTGACAAAATTGAAAATTTGGAGATAACTAATGCAAATAATAGAGAAAGCATTATTTTATATTGTGGCAAGAGAGTTAGTGATAGCTGTAACTGGTGTATGGTGCTCCACCCCAACGTGATTTAGAAAAAAAATGACATTAAAGTTCCCATAAGATCCAAACTTTAAACGCGTTTTACTCAGAATCATTTTTAGTCACTTACATCATTTTGCTTTCCACTGCCTCAATTCGCCTACAGGGGCCTTAATAAAAGTAGGGCCTTAGCGTCAACTTTTACCCACGTTAACATAGCACACCTAACATCTAATTCGAAACAAAGACAATCACGCGTAGGCTAGAAGTCGGACGCTAAAATGTTTAGAAATACCAAGAACGAAGCGAAAACGTACGCTGATTGCTCCCGATACAATCTATTAAAAAAGTACATTAGTACTATTGCTTTTTGGTGCCAACTCCCCAGACCCGTCATTTCAAAAATTTTTAGCGGGAAGGGGGCAAAGGGTATATTTTCGATGTTTATTATAGGTAAAAAGCAACAAAATACATAAAAAACATGTATAACTTCAATGTACAATGAAACCTGTGCAATTTGACCACTTGTGGTTCAATATATATATATATATATATGTGTGATTTCAGGCCGATTCGGTAAAATGGAACGGGACATTTGGCTAACAGCCAAGCCAGTTTAGAAAGACTGTGCTGACTAATCAATCTTACTTCAGAAAGCGCGTACATGTATAATGTCAAAAAACAGCCACGTGGATAACGAAGTGATACAGTGTCATGGTTTTCAGACTCAGATGAGTCATATATGCTTGTTGGTTTCTCGAACGGTGGTCCCCACGTAAGAAATCTGTTGATGACTGCAATGATTCTATAGGTGTTCTATCATCACATCAGCAATTGCTAAATAAGAGCACTACATCACGCGGGACACAATGCTCTGTGTCATATGATTTGGGGCGCCTTTGCTGGCGAGGCCATCGCTATAGGGTCCTTTTATATATTCTGTCAATGAAGACCCATCAAACCATATGGGATCATTCCTAAATGATGTCACGCCTCGAGGGTGGAGGGGATCGTGAAATCAACAAATATATGGGAAAAGAGCGTGACATCATTTATGAACGGCCCCTATGCTGCATTTCGGTGACACGACCCTTCCCTTCAGGTGTTACCTATTGCCGTTCACGTCACCAGCCGAAAAACAGTTGCCCCCGCATACATACACGAAACATACAACAGCAAAATCATGCCTAAAATCTCACAGCACTAAACATTGTTTTGTTGCTTATGACACTTGGAAATCCAAGCTCCCCTTCGCAGAGCGACTAGGAATTAAGGCAGTAATGAGCGCCTTCCGTTACAACATGATCACCAATGGTGGAAGTACGACTTGGCTCATAATGTACTTGGATGACACCAGATGGCGCCACCTTCCTTTTTAGACCTGTGGATGAAGGGAAGGGAAAATCTCCACGTACTGGTACCTTCGGAACTGCTTCGGGACTTCAGGGTCCACGGAGTTTATATGCACGTATTCCCAAGTGTACATGGTGGGTCTTCAGCCGCCCGGGTATCGAACCCTAGATCCTCCGTTCCGTAGCTCGACATCCTGACCACTAGGCTACCACGGCCACAACACTAAACGAAGTACAGTTGATGAACTTTCAAAGTTTAAAAGGGACTCAGTTGTTGTACACTTACACTTGGTCACAACAGTCTCCCTGGCCTTTCACCAACTGGGCAAGTGAGCAGCATGGTTGGGATGTAGGTAATAGTACCTCATTATTACTTGTTTAGTGCTGTCACTGTCGCGTTCAGCAAACAAAAACGCCAGCAAATACTCAAGTAAAAAGCAAATGGGCGGTTAATCCATCCTAAAATGTAACAACTAGCATGTTTTCTGTTTTCCGTACTTTGCTGACGACATAATGTCCGTCGACGCAAGCCCGTCACTTCAAAATTTTCCAAAGGAGAGGGGGGAGCAAATGGTATACATTCAATACATGTGTAAAAAGCAACAAAACACATAAACACATGTACAAATGCAATGTATCTCTAAAAGTCAGGGGGCAAAGGACAGGCCTGCCAACGGCGGTAATAGCTCTCGTAGGCCTGTCCTTTTGGGGATCAGGAAAGGACTATGGCCCCGCTAACCCAAAATTGATTTTAGAAACACAATCCATTATACATGCCTGCATCTATTTTATTTTTTTTCACCCAACAACTAATATGCATTCATATGCACCTGTATAAAGCTTTGACCCAGTGTTTGGAAAATTTCGTAATGACAGACCTGAGCTTGCATTTCCACTGGGCATTCGATTATCGGTATTGCTGTCGCAGTCACGAGCAGGGATGAGTGGTTGTGTGGGAAGGGGGAGGGTGCTTCGTACTTTTTAATTTAACATTGTTAGCATTCCGTCTTTTAAAAATTTTAATACATTAAAAAGCAGTGAGGTGTGTCGCATCTCACAGAAAATAAATTTCCGGGAAGTCTTATTGAAAGAGTTCGACATGAAAAGGGGGGGGGGAGAGTTATTATACACAAATACATTACTCAGGGGGGACATCGATTTTGGGAGATTCCTTAATTTGCAGGGGGTGTACCATCGTTCTGACGGGGGGCGGCAACCTTGCAATATCCATTTAGTCTATCCTTACATTTCTGAGATGACATTTCAAAATTTTAACTATTTGGGTCACATATTCCAACCTCATATGCGTCTAAACTCTGATATCGAAGTTCCTTAACAAATTAATCGCGCACCCTATGACCTCCGAGAACAAAGAAGCGACCAAGGTTACACAAACGATAGCTATCATTGTCAATAAATTGGAATTTGTTATGAATTAAAATATATTTAAAGGATTTACCTCCGGTTAAAGCAGTCCAATCACACACATATAATTTACAAAGAGAGGGGGAGGGGATAGGGTCCGATCAATATCCCTGCGTTTATCAAAAGTACAGTTCATTATATAAGACTGCAACATGAATAAGAAAGCTATAGAATGGTATTTAAAAGGGGGGTTTTAAAATGTAAAGTATCTTTGCGGCAGCAACCCTACCACGAATAAGTCAGGGGCCCCACCAGGGTTTGAACGTTTTAGGGGAATTTTTTTTTGGGGGGGGGGGGGTGGCTTTGCCTATTTGAGTGGTTCTAATAATAATTTTAGATTATTATTATAATTATTTATCAATGATGAGATCAACTATTTTCCTTGAAGTTCAGTTTCCCAAATAAGCAGGAGATATACAATATAATACATATATGTATGCGCTTTTTCTTTGTATAATATTTCGAGTGAATTGCCTTTGAAAAATTATTTCAAATGATGTCTCTTCTAGTCAGCTTTACTACATCCGAATATTCGATCTGCTATTCACAGACAAATCAAACATTTTTTTTTTTTTTTTTGGTACCTCTGTTTGCGGACACCATTTCTTGATCATAAAATCATAATTTCAGACTTAATTTTATTAAATATCGGGTTTCCGTGGCGGACTAGTCCTTGCGAGGAAATGGGTAAAATATTTTTCCAGGATTACCTAGACCCCCATTTCCCCCCCTTAACTTATTCTTAATTACAAGTCAATAAAATGAGTCGGCGCGGGGCCCCGCCTGCCGATCACCCGGATCCGCCCCTGCTGATTGAAATTATTTCGTTCTGCTCAAAGATCGTTGTTTTTGTCGTTAAGTTGCTAACGTACTATTTTGCTCCATGTTTGATTGAATTGTATTGTTTAGTGGAAAAATCGTGCTTTTTTCGTCGCTTTATTAGTTGACGTTATTTTTCTCTTTACATTGATTTACTTCATTTCAGTATTTGGTCCGTTTCATTACCGATTGATAATTTTATTTAAAATTTCAAATGTTCAAAAGCTTTATCCTACGCTAGGTGTATGTTTTAATTTACTAAATAAAGTGTCAATCCATATAATTTCATGGGATTATAAATTATAAAGAAACGTGCTGTTTGACCATGTTTTTTTTCTCTTGATACTCCCGTCCCTGATAGCTACATACGTACAAAAGATGTTTAGAACAATTTTCATTTTTTTCTTTACTTATGACCTTGGAATTTATAGAGGTCATCAAAAGTCGTTCTCGTGGGTAAAATTGGGATTATTAGACTTTTTACAATTTGTCCCAAATCTATATGAAGTGAATTTATGGCTGCTAATTTTGCAGATTGGTATTAAAGTATATTAGGTAATAGAGTTACAGGACGAATTCGACTGCTGTAAGTTAACTATTTAAATAATGACAACAGGGGTCAAAGTTTAAGGCCAATATCAAATTTTTGCTAACTTCCAAAGGGGACAAAAATACAGAATGAAGTACCACAAAAATTAATCACAAGAATCACACTAAGGAGCACAAATCACATACAGATGCACTAAGTGTAATTGTGACCCCTTTACAGCGTACAGTCACTCAAAGTGTTGGAAAAAGAACAAAAATGACTATTTGGGGCCCCTATAAACCAAGAGTTGATAAAATTAAAAAAATATATATGCATGTGTGTATTGTTTTGTGGTTTTGATAGCTGTAATGAGTTATCAAAGGTACATGTTAGACAGAAGTCATTTAAAAATTATTTTCCAGTCACAGAATTTTTGCTATATAATCTTAGCATTAAAACAACTGTAATAGTTAAAGTTAGTAAAGGTAAAAAAAGAAATGCAGAGTTTCTGTGAATAAGAAACCATGCACATTTCATATTGCTTGAGCTTATGTAATACATTTTATCTCATAGGTTTTAAATAAAATATATTTTAAGGATTTATACATCTGGAGAGAGAGAAATAATAAAATATTACAAACAAATATGTGCTTTTTATTCAAAATAAACCATACAATCTATAAACTCATGATTATTTTCATTATTTTATCAAAAATCTACAACCAATTGCTTTGTGATGCCTTGAGCAAAGCCTACAGCATTTTCTTCTTGTGCCTGGAAATATCACCTCACAGAATGCCACTATTTTTAAAACTGTGGACAATTCATTGAAGATGAATTACCGGGCAATTTTCAGTATAGAAATGCTGCCAATTACTTACGTAAAAGATATTCATCTCAGAGCAATTCCATTAAAACTGTCTTGCATGTAACTTCTGATATTTATACTCTTGGTGAACTGATTTAATGCTTAGAGAATTAATCAAATATGAAAAGGACACAATAAAGAAAAAAGAAGAATTTTATGGAAATTTAAAATAATTGTTTCTAACTTCTTTTGAAACATATAAATAAAATTATACACTATAGAAAACTACTTAATATAAATGTAGAAATGTATGTGCAGGAAGTATATCATGAAACCAATTGCCTCAACATAGCATTAGTTAAATTTACTTCTTTTCTTGCAGTAACCTCATGATAAAAATATGCAATAAAATAATAGGTTAAAAATACGATATCAATACAAATCAGCTTAAAATAAATAGATTGAGCATAAACTACTTGATAGTTTATTATACAAATATAGCAAATTTGTTTTTTGCAGACTTAACTTTGTATGGAGTTAATTTTAGTTTTAGGGATCATTCACTTAAGTATCTCCAAGAAACTTCTTCATAAACAATTAATAAATAATTAAAAAGTAAAGCAAAATAAAAGACACACAGATATGTATTTTATACCTGAAATTGATTATTGAAGTATATTTTCTCTCTTCTCTGATGAATCGAAGCATGAATTGATCATTTTCAATGTGTACTCAAGAGAGTAGTACTCACCAAAAATGATCTGATGAATTTCAATATTTATCATAACACTCTTTTCGCACAATTAATAGATATCTAAGGCAACAGATGATTTTTTTTACACATAAGAGAAACTTAATCACTTTTTCAAAGCATAAAATAAGATTTCTGTTTATTTTTGCTTGTTCAAAACATTTTCCATTTGAAGCAGTTAAACTAGCTAGACAACCATCAAATTTCTCAGATGCATCAAGATCTGGACATAAATACATAAATATGAAGTAAAACACTGTATAAAAATTATGATATAGCATTAAGAATTTTAGATTATTATTATAATTATTTATCAATGATGAAATCAACTATTTTCCTTGAAGTTCAGTTTTCCAAATAAGCAGGAGGGCTGTGAGATATACAATACGCTTTTTCTTTGTATAATATTTCGAGTGCATTGCCTTTGAGAAATTATTTCAAATGATGTCTCTTCTAGTCAGCTTTACTACATTCGTATATTCGATCTGCTATTCCCAGACAAATCAAACATTCTTCAAAATTTCAGCAGAATAACAAATAGCCATTGCATCTCCAGTTGATATTTTGAAATTATCATTAATGGTTCTAAAAGATAGGTTTACATTCATACTTAACTTTACAATGAAACACGGAGATGTAACAAATTTAATTCATTAAGAACTGAAAATTTGACAAAAACTAGTTTGGAGTTCAAAAAATTTTTAGCATATCCACTACTTTATAAACTTACCGTTAACAACGTATTTATAATGAATACCAAGTTAAATTCGAAAAAAAACATCTCACTACACAATAATTTAAATACCAATTAGCGAATTATGCACAACAAAAAAACACCGTATACATAACATTCATGATTTTCACCATTATCCGTCAATGCTTAGTGTCAACCGTTTCAAAACACATTTTTCTTTCGAGCACTAGGCACTCGGGAATTCCCTGTGTTATTCTTCGCATAAAAATTTAAGCTGAAGCGATAACAGCTCAAACTAGGCAACCCCTTTTCAATAACAAATAACTTCTTAAACAGTACCACGTGATACGAACTAGCCAATCGGATATGTTTATTTCAGAATTCCTAGTGAAGTCTAACGTCTCGTCTGTAGTATAAGCTTTGAAAAGCTGTCAATGCAGGAACAATCCTGACAGATAAATGAAAGGCAACCCTATATTTTGGCGAGAAATGATACCAGTCGGAGACTTGGCGATTAAACCAAGGATTCTTCCTGTCCTTCGCCCTTCGCTTATTATTAGCATGACGTTTCTAGCGTGGATTCAGAAGGATTATAATAAAACTAGGAAATGTTTTCTAAAACAAAGAATTTTTTAATTTTTGTAAAGATTAATCGTAAGTAAAACATTTACTTATTTATTTCTGTACATAATTTAAACTATATAGTTCTTTTTGCTCAATTGAAAGAGGAAAGAGCATGTGGATCGCTGCTTGCTTAGACAAAAATCATCAAAGTCTGGATTGCTATTCTCTTTTTCGAAAAATTAACGGTATGCTGAATTCATTGCTTTACTTAATCGATCAGTTACCATCCTCTTTAATTAAGATAATGAAATTTTCTTAGTACAATTATAGAGCTTATGACTTACAGATTTATTTTTCGCTCCAAAACTACGTTCAATTCAATATTTGTTTTGTATATTATATGTGTTACCTTCACTTCCAAGCCATTTTTAAACCAATTTTCTTCCAAATGTAGATTTCTGTTAGACATCTCTTAACTTGAAATAATGACTTCTTTCACCGTACATGAATGTGTCTCATGTACATACATGAGAAGCATTTATCGTATGCAAAGTTTTTCTCATTTTTTTCGTCTTAAATAAGTGTCAGACTAAATTTCATCATTTTTATTGTTTGGCTTTGTCAAGTTCAGTAGTGTCATTTTTTAAGATAATTAACAATTATTTTGCTGTGATAAATGCTTGCTCATTTTATTAATTTAAATTGCATCTGTGATATTTATACTTTCCTGGCGGAACAAATTTTATTCTAATTGCTTGACAAAATTGGAATCTTCAAAGAAAGTGGTGGCCGAAATATAGATTTTTGCTTTTGGCTTGCATAAGATGTGTTTGTCTGATCAATGGAGCTTGTATGAATCACAAATAACGCATTTGTTAATTTTCTTCTCCTTGAATAATAAAAACTCTATTTAGCTCTTCACTTGCGCTCATAAACAGATTTATAGTCGGCTTAGAATTATATTATGAAATATGACATATATGAATATGTCCGACATAATTCATTACTTTTTGTTGTTTTAACCCTTTGAAGGGCGGTGGTTCACAGCTAAACCACCTGTTAGATTTTTTATCTCACAAGGGCGGTGGTTTATAGGTGGTTTTATCGATCGAATATCTTTCTAAGAGCCTAATCAACTAATAGATGGCAGCACTAGGCCAAAAAAAAATTCCCATTTTTTTTCCTACATGGATGAAGCTCGAGTGCTTCAGTACGAAAAATTTTAAATTTTCTTACTCAACCACCAGAAATTGAAAAAAGTTATTCAGATAATTTTGATAGCTGCTGTATCTACAACCTCTTCTACTTCCAAAAACCTTCAAATAAAAAAACACAGCTGAAAAAAATAGCCTCTTTTGTCAGAGTAACAAGGTGGTTTCCTAATAAACCACCGCCCGCTTAGGCTTTAGAAAGGGATGCGGATTCTTGTTGCTAGGATGCAGTTGTTGTACTTGAGACTTGAGCGCGTGGGGTGTAATAAGATCTGTTTATAAACACATGATCGGGGACTGACTGATTTATGTGTTTTTGGCCTACAGCTTTTCTGTAAATAAAATAAAACAGTCAGAAGTTTCTCATTTTCTAGGCGTTTTCTGATAGAGAAAGTTGAATTTTTCCCTCTATTCTTGGTCAAACTTTTTTGCCCAAATATTAGTTTTATAAAAAGTTTTTTTATTAGTTATATAGTTATATTTTAGTCATCTATAGTTTTATTTTTCATCAATTTTTACTATTATTTTAAATGTAATATTTCATTGGAAATTATTTGTTACCTTCAAATGGATTGTTTGTGTAACATGTTTGCTCATCACCTATAATGATATCCAAAAAAATTAAATAGAATATTTTTTTATTTATTTATTCATTATTATTATTATTAATTTATTTTATTTGTTTATTTATTTATTTATATTTTATAGAAGTTTGATAAAATGTTACTACTTATTCAGGTTTCTCAGAAAAAAATAATAATTATAATTTACAAGCAGTACTTTATTGTATTATTTTTTATAAAATTTTGATAAAATGTTACTGCTTATTCATGCTTAGCATAAAAAAGTAATAATTATAATTAGCAAGCAGTACTTTATTGTATTTTATTGTACAAAAAAAATATTTAAAGAAAAAGCAATTTAAGTTCTACACGGGCGGTGGTTACGCTGCTAAACCACCACCCACCCCCCATTCAAGGGATGGGAGAATTTTTTTTTCAGTTGATTTCATATCTCTGAGGCTCAAATAGAGCCTGTATGAGAAAATTTCACTAAATATTCAAAATTATTCAATGTGCCCCTCAAAGGGTTAATGAGTTTTATCCAGTAGTTATTGCAGGAACAATCCTTATACTTAACTTTGGACTTAATGAATTGTCTACAGTTTGGAAAAACATTCCATTCTAATGCTTGATGTGGTGCTTGAAGCAGATTATTCCTCCTACATGTTGTCAAAGCTATTGCAGGAACAATCCTTTCTGAATTTTGTACCTAATTGTCTACATTTTTGAAAAACATTATTCCATTCTAATGCTTGATTTGGTGCATGAAGCACGGGTTATTCCTCCTAAATATTGTCAGAGCTATTGCAGGAACAATTCTTACTGAATTTTGCATCCAATGAATTGTCTACAGTTTGGAAAAACATTGCATTCTAATGCTTGATGTGGAGCTTGAAGCACAGATTATTCCTCCCAAATATTGTCAAAGCTATTGCAGGAACAATCCTTTCTGAATTTTGTACCTAATTGTCTACATTTTTGAAAAATATTATTCCTTTCTAAGGCTTGATTTGGTGCATGAAGCACGGGTTATTCCTCCTAAATATTGTCAGAGCTATTGCAGGAACAATTCTTACTGAATTTTGCATCCAATGAATTGTCTGCAGTTTGGAAAAACATTGCATTCTAATGCTTGATGTGGAGCTTGAAGCACAGATTATTCCTCCTAAATATTGTCAAAGCTATTGCATTAACAATCCTTTCTGAATTTTGTACCTAATTAATTGTCTACATTTTTGAAAAACATTATTCATTCTAATGCTTGATGTGGTGCATGAAGCATGGGTTATTCCTCCTAAATATTATCAGAGCTATTGCAGGAACAATCCTTTCTGAATTTTGTACCTAATGAATTGTCTACATTTTGGAAAAAAATTATTCCTCCTAATTAGGCAGCTTTGAGTAAGAAGAAGCCTGGTAAGGAATCTTCCAACAAAAGAATTTTGAATTCTAAATTCATTTGTATGTGAGCAAAGCTTTTACTTTTTAAACTAATTACTTTTGATTGGTTGACATAATCAATGAAATATACCATAATTTAAAACAATATGTAAGTATAGTGTAGTGTTATAAATGTTTGAAATTACACATTCTGTATGTATACTGTTAAAAAAATTGAGTTTGTATTTTTGAGTTTTGCAGTTTTACATCATTAATTTAACATCAATAGCAACATGGTTTTTTAAAATTTATAATTTTTCCTTTTGTTCCTCTGCCACCAAAGCCTTCCTTTCGACGTATAAGAATGAATTATAAATCAACATAGTAAATGTTTATTCTCTTAATTTTGTGGTTAAAAAAAATATAAAGCTACTATGAAACACTGCTGTAATACATTCAAGCTCCTGGTTTATTTGCAATGGTGTAATCAAATAATGTTAAAAGCATTCAACTCTAGAGTTCATAGATAAAAGTAAGACAACTTTCTTGACATTATAACTGTTGAGGACTCTGCATGAGATCACAGTGGTCAAATTTATTTAAAATTTCTCTAGATCACTAAAATTACAATTGGTATTGTAGGTAAATGAAGAATGATGACTTTATTAATTTGTTTATTTACTTTCAGGACAAATTCCATCTCCATTTCCCGAGATTTAACTATTTGGGATTGAATAATGAAGGGAAATGGTTGGACAACTGCATGAAAACTTAAAGCATACTGGTTGAACTTTGACATTGCATGTCAGGTTAATACACTTACCTGCTGTAAAGTCTGAGTTTTGCTGGTAATAATGCTTTAAAAGGAAATTCAAGTGTATTCTTTATTAATAACGTAATAAAACATTTATGAGGAAAACTTACATGAAGGGATAAGTGTTAAATGAAAGTTATAACTTCACACGATCTGATATACATTGTGTTTATTTGTATATTTAATTTTCAAGTGGTTTGGATGGAAGCCTGTTTCTCTCTCTCTCTCTCTCTCTAATGAGCTAAGAAAGTTCATTTTCTGTCATGGTAAATAATATTTCTTAGCTGACTGATTAATTGTTAATAATTTCCTTAGTAAAAATAAAATAAAAACATTTTTATTTGAGTACTATTCCATATTCCTTTAAACAATTGATCTTTTCTTTTCACCATAAACAATAGTTGCATGTGTTCTAGAATATTAGGTCTAGCCAATTCTTTCAAAAATGAATGGATAAGCCCACAAGAGAAATGATATTTAGATAGATATTTTCTGTAGTAACACCTTTTTGGTGTCTTATTTTATCTCTTTTTTTTTTTTTTTTTTTTGCTGACAATAGGAGTCTCAGACAATTTTTTTTTCTTTTATCTATTTTTCAGTGTTTTGATGCATCACTGCTATAAACATGTAAATAAATTGATTTTTATATCAATAAGTTGAAATTACTTTCTAGTAAGTAATTTTGACTTTTTTAGCGTGCAAATAATTGTTTCTACATGTATGTGTGAACATTCTCGAAGATTTATTTGCATGTAATTAAAAAAAGGAAAGAATAAGTACTTGACACATTGTGCCCCATAGTCAAAGCAATGTTTTCCCAATGTGCCTTGAATGGAGTACATTGAAATATTTTAAAGCAACTTTTTTTCATTTATTTTTAACATTGAGATCAGATCATCAGTAGTCTAACATCTAATATAAAATAAAACTTTAATTCACCAAAAAAAAAAGAGCTTTGTAAACATTATTATGCCAATCTGCCTTCTTATTCCCTATTCTCGGGTAAAATAAAAGCTTGAATCGCATTTTTCCTCTGCTCAAAAGATCAGTTTATGGAGAAGGGATGAGAAACCTGAGAAAGAGAAGTGTGGAACATTCTTTGGTTTTGGCGGGAGCTAGCCAGGAGCCCAAGGGCTCGTTTGAGGGAAGGGGGGGGGTGGGCCTGGCGAAAAGGAGAAAAGAGTTGGAGTCTTGATTGGCTGGCTGGACAGCAAGGTGGTAGCTTCAAGGCAGATTGACAGTTGCTGAATGCACTCCCAACCGCAAAATAAAAGAAACGTGCATTCCCCCAGAACTATCTATTTATTGCATTCAACATCTGCAGATCATCTGTTACTTGTTAGCATTATCTAAAAATATCCTACTTTTCCAGTACTGAATTAAAAGAGATGAATCTCGACTTTATAGAACGTATTTTCGCATATTTTCTATTTTTCATCCTGTAAAATAATAACCAAAAACTAATTTCTTTAATCTTTTTCAGAATATTCTTTTTTTATATTTCTCATTATTTTCCCCTTTTTAGCCTACTTTCCCGCTTTCCCGTAAACGTAAAAAAAAAAAAAAAAAAAAAAGAATGAAAGAATCATCAAAATAAAAAATAAAAAAAATCAGAAAAATATCGTTCAAAATAAGAAAAAGTGAAAAATAAGTGAATTAATTAAATAAAGATTGAAAAATAAAAAATGAAAGTAGGGTTTCAAAGACGTGGAGAAAGAGCGCTCAGCGTGAAACTTTTTTTTTTTTTTTAATTTGAACAATTTTTGAACGGTTAAAAAAATTAACATTAGCGTCTATACGGAGAAATTTCAATCTTATATAAATATTATCTAATCGATGGATTTGCTCAAACGTTACGCTCAGCGTGAAACTTTTTTTTTTTTTTTTAATTTGAACAATTTTTGAACGGTTAAAAAAATTAACATTAGCGTCTATACGGAGAAATTTCAATCTTATATAAATATTATCTAATCGACGGATTTGCTCAAACGTTATCGGCAAGATGCTATGACTTAGGGCACGTAAGATACGAAGCTCATTCAGAACTAAATGAACCTGTTCTTCTCCCACGAAACTTTTTGATATGAATTTGTAAGGATATTTCTGAATGAATGAGTGAGTGAGTGAATGAATGAATGAGTGAGTGAATGAATGAATGAATGAGTGAATGAATATGTATAAACCGCTGAAAAAGGTGTGTTTGAAGTAATTAAAAACTAAAGCTAAATGAGAAAGAAAAAGAGAGATAGCTAGATTATCATTTTGATATTGTTGTATAGTGTATAAGGGAAAGTAGAATCGTACAGTTCTAGACAGACTTTCTTGTTATTTATGAGTTGTTACGAATGCTCTGTATTTACGAGTAGTTCCATAATCTACTATAATAAATAATAAATTTAATTTTCCACGACTATGTGTGACACCTTCCGTTGGTCCCTTCAACAAGGCCAAATAGGGCTTCAATTCGAAAAATTTCCGTACGATAGCCCGAAAATCCATTTCTTTTGATGCCAGTAAACAGGGTCGGTCTGAAGCATAAAGAAGAAAAGAACAGTGTATAAGTTTAACAAGGTTACAAGCTTTCTGCATGTGTGCCTCAAAATAAATTTTCAATTTTTAAAAAACAGAAGAGAATTACGTGTCTTTTTTAGATGCAGAGATTTCTTCATATTCTTCTGCAAAATTATGAACTCAACAAAGGAAATCCTTGGTCTTGATGACATTTCGCTAAGACTGGGAGAGGTGTACCAAAACTCAAATCGGGCGAGGTGCCCCACCAAAATTATTCCCAATCGAAACAGGCCCCGCAAGTCTTAAGGTCGGCTTTGCCAGTAAAGATAGCCTAACATGCGTTTTTATTTCTTAAAATTGGAAAATATCTGGTAAACTGCCAACATCCGCGAACTTTTTGTATAGGTAATATACATACGCATAATAATGTACCAAAGTTTAAAAAAAAGAAGATAAACAAATCGACCCCCTCCCCCAGTTTTTTGAAGAAAGAAATAAAAAGCATAAATTTTATGGAAATGATCGACCGAGCAATAAGACTAAAAACTAATGCATTGAACAATGATAAAGTTTTGCTTCTCAAAGTATGTAAATCGATTACCTTGCTTGTAGATGTCAACAAATGAGGATGGATTTCAAATCTTATTTGCAAGCATGGAGGAACCCTTTAATAATAGCAATGTTAAAAGCCTTGTTGAACATTTCATGAAGACATATGCACACAGATTTCAGGAAATCGCTGCTTGTTAGAGAAAACAACAAGGTATTGATACAAATATATATTTAGTGTCCTTCCATCGAATTTCAAATACTCTTTTCTTATGTTAAGCCAACAATATGATAGATTTGTGCCTTTCAAAAATTATGGATTACACAAACAAGATCAAAAGCTTGTGACAGAATTAAGCACCCTTAAATTGACCTAAGATCCTAAGAAATGAAGTTTATCTCAGACCGACATAGAAAAGTCGACAAATTACTTTCTCTAATGTCATTAAACAGGAGAATTATTTTATAGTTTTCAATTCCTCTTCTGACAAAAGATATACTGCAACTGAAAAGTGACGTGCACTTGCGAGGATTTTGTCATTGGAAATGTTTCGTGAAAAGCATTCTCATGTTGAGCCACAAAAGATGAAACTTTTAAGGCGAAAAGATGAACATTCAGTAAAAAATCATTGCTGCAAATAGTTTTTCACATAATGAATCATTAAACGACTTTCCAGGTTGTTCAAAAAATGAAATAATAATAATAATAATATGAAGGTATTACAATGATTCATGACTGTCTTAAAGCGATAGACAAAATATAATTAAACGAATATAAATTGTTTTGGAAAAATATATCTCAAAATCTGGATAAATTGAACATTGAAAACGAGAGCTGTAATAAACAAGAACAAGACATGCTGGCATGTTCAGAAACATTAACGTTCTATTCACCACCGGAGGATGAATGCCCTGAAGTTTCCGACAAATGACTTAAAAGACAAATGCAGGGGCGGATCCAGGTCCAGGCAACAGCCCAGTGCCCCGCGCAAAGCTCATCATTTTGGGCGATCAATTGATTACCCTGACTTTTGACCCCCTCCCCCCCCCCTGAGAAGAAAAATTGAAATCATGCATGTTTTTATGTATTTTGCTGTTTTTTACCTGTAATATGTACTGAAAATATACCCTTTGCTCCCCCACACTCGAAAATTTCAAAATGATGAGCCTGGACCAATTGCGCCGGCCCCATGAACTATTTTTTAATTACAGACTTGTAATTAAAAAAAGTTCACGATTATGATAATAAGGGACATGCCAAAGTATTTCGCCCAAAGTCCTGTAAAGATTAGGTTCGCCACTAGACAAATGTATGAGAACTTAGCTAAATATTAAATCTATTTCAGATAAACTTAACACTTAATGTAACTTAGTAGCATTATTTTTCATTAAAATAAGCAAAATCGTTGAAACAAAAGATTGAGTAAAATAATAAAATCATTATGGTAATATAGCAGTAGTAGTATACAATATGTTATAAATTATAGTTTTGTTAAATAGCAACTAGGTGTATTTTGTTTAATACCATATCAACTGCATTTTTTCTCGTAAACCGATGTGATTTTACCAAGGTAGATAGTTTTCTTTTGGTCTGAGTTTAGTGTTTCACTTTTGAAGTTATGTTTCTATATTTGAAAAATAATGATTTCCGCTGCTACTGACTAGTGGCGGGGGGAGGGGGCAGGCCCTGACTATCGCACGGGCATCCTGGGCCTGTGCCCTGGGCAGGAACTCTCTAAGGGGCAGGAAATTTTTCCATAATATCATTTAAATTCCTTTTAAAAATTGTAACAGAAAATAATCAGTTTAATTAATAATAACTGCCGGCAATTCTTCATAAGAAGTTATTCTTAATAATAACCAATTTCACGTTGACCGCAGGGCACGCACACTCATGCATACATGTAATTCAACCATTCCAAGGGAGCAGGAAAAGTTCACAGTGCCCTGGGATGGGGGTGGGGACCAATTTGAGGCGAAACAAATCTCAATACTCACAGCACTGCTTCAAAATCTGTCGCTTTGCCGTTCATGCTCAACCTGTAGCTCACAGGCCGTATGAGGCCCATTGAGCTTTTGTGATCGAAGTAGCCCAGTCAAAAGGTAGTCAACAAATTTTGCATGCCATAATATCAAACCTATTTTCACGCAAGTACGTCTAAAGAAACTTTCCGCTTTTTAGCCTACTTTCCCGTAAAAGTAAAAAAAAATAATAATGAAGTATGAAAGAAGGCTTAATGTATCGTGAAAATATCGTTAGAAATCAAGAAAAGTCAAAAATAAGTTAAGTAATTAAATAAAGATTGAAAAATAAAAAATTTGAAAGTAGGGTATTGAGATGGGGAAAAAGTGTGTCTGTCGGTCTGTCTGTCTGTCTGTCCCCCCCTAATAACTTTTGAACGAATTGTCCGATTCGATAAATTCTTTTTGCATTCGAAAGATCTCGGCGAGGACATCTCATTTCCATATTTTACTTTTTGATTTGAACAAGTTTTTGTTCAATTTTGAACAGTTCAAAAATTTTTAACATTAGTGCCTATGGGCGAAAATGTAGCAAATTATGCAAACTCTGGGTACAAGATCCAAGTTCCAATGAACAAGCTCACTGGATGAAGTTCTAGGCGTGAAATATTGATTTGAACAATTTTTGTTCATTTTTGAACAGTTCAAAAAAATTAACATATTGCCTACGGGGAAATTTCAATCCCATATAAATCCTGATCTAACGGACCGATTTGCTTGGAACAAACTTTATTGGAAAGCTCTTATGACGTAGAACATGTACAGATAGAAAGTTCATCCAGAACTAACGAGCCTATTTTCCTATGAAATTTTTTAATCGAGATTTTCAAGAATATTTTTGAATTAATGAATGATTAAATCAATAAGCAAAAGAATGAATTAATAACCGAGTGAATAAATACATGAATGACTGAATAAAAATGATTGAATGGATATGTATTAACCGTTGAAAAAGGTATATCTGAAGCAATTAAGAACTTAAGTTAAACGAGAAAGAGAGAGAGAGAGATAGCTAGACTATAAATTTGAAGCTGGTGTATATGGGAAAGTAGGCTCGTATAGTTCCAGACGGAACTTCTTGTTCATATACAGAACGTGTGAAATGTTGCTGCCCATGTGACAGAGAAAAAACAGGTAGAGTACTTGACCTGTTGAACTATGTCATACTGTTGTTACACACATTACACATGCCTTTACTTTGCAATAGAACAGTCTGTTACATACCTAATATTTTCAGTAGTATATTTATATTTGCATTTATGTTAGTACAGTAAAATACCGTTAAAACACGGGTGTCGAGAGACATGTTGGGCACTCGCGTTATAACATAACCGCACCAAACCGGAACCAATAATACTCGTTTATTGTTGCATCATTTTTAACTTTATCAATTACCTGTAACATTTCTTCCCCCTATAGTATACTTTTCTTTCTTCTTTGCTGCCATTTTATTCCCTAATTGCTGTGCAAAAAGCACACATCTCCGTTTCGCAATCCGTCAAGAGAAACAAGTCAGGACGATTGCACCCGATTTTGAAATCCAGCTGTATGTACTAGGCTTTTGAAAGAGAGAAAAGGCATGAAAAAGATGTACATCAAGCCTATCACAATAGGGCTTTATCCTGTTAGTGTGTCTGGTGGGGGGATTTGTGCTCTTTGACTAGAATATTTGTGTGCTCCAGCTGGCTTTATTTACAATGGTAAATAAGGAATCACCTTTAAATGGCAATGATAAAGTGCGGTTTAAACGTTGGGGGGCATGATAGACACCACGGTATATCCGATTCCGCGATATAACGGAGTTTTACTGTATTATTATTTTGAATTTGTAAGGAGCAAAAATTTAAATTTTGATGAGGAGGCGAGACTCTTCTAAGCTTTATGTCGAGAGGAAATCAGAAAATTTTAGGAGGGAGAAAACCGCAATATTTCAGTAATTCCAACTCTTCCTATTCTGAACTTTCGCACATTTGATGTTTAGCCCTATCTTCCACAACCCTATCCAAGTTCCTAACGAGTCTACTTTTCTTTCCCTAAAATCATATAAATATTCTGAAATGTAACAAATGTTTTAAGTCCTCATGCACCCATTAACAAATCTGCGGGAGGGAGACTACCACCCAACTTTTTTCAACGGAGGGGATTTACGAAATTATAGCGAGAATTTTGCCCTGAAGTGACGATATAATAAAAGGTTATGGGTATATAACTACAAAAAACACTATTTAAAAAAATTGCATGGTTACTAATTAAATCCTCTGAATATTTATTCTTAAATACTATTAAGAAAGAAAGAAGAAGAAAAACATTAAAACCTCCTAAATGTCACCTGTTTTTTTGAAGTTCTTGGAACTCGATTCGTATAGCATTGCACTGGCTGATGTTAATTTACGTATTTTAGACCGGGTTCGTGATTTTTTTTTTTTTAAATAAAAAAAGGGGATTTTTGTATTTAATCCTTGTGGGTTCACCCCTTTTTGATTGCACTGAAGAGCCTTGGGGTCCTTTGACCATAGCGTACCTGAAGTTGCTTCATTATCATATTGCATGTATTTTTCAAATTTACACACTACTGTCGGCCCCGCTTAGGAATCATTCATAAATGATGTCACGCTTCGAGGGGGGGGGGGGAGGGGGTTCGTGAAATTGTGACAAAGTGTGACAAGGGGAGGGGAGGGGGTAACAAGAAGTGTGACATCATGCATTATGCAACATAGCGTGACATGTGACAAAGGGGGGAGGGGGGTGTCCGCTGAAATGTGACATATTGTGACAAAGGGGGGAGGGGAGGGGTCAAATATATGGGAAAAAAGCGTTTCATTATTTATGAACTGCCCCTTAAAGGAATACCGTCGATTCCAGCATATTTTATTCGATTATGCGGGGAAATTTTCTTTACCTTACAGAAACTGATGATATTGACTTGAAACGTAATAATAAATTAGTATATCTAATTAAAAGAAGTTATAAATGCTAGTGTTTAAAAGTTTTTTTTAATAAAATAAACAAAAACAAAATAAATAATGAAATACATTATTATATATTTTTAAGCACAAAATAAAATGATGAAAAGTAAGGTGTTGCTAAAAGATCAACATGAAAATTCAAAAATTGTTCTTATTTACTTATTTATTTTTCAAATTCAACGAAGTTTTTTATAAAAAATTCAAAAGCAGACCAATATTTTTGGATTATCCGGGGAAATTATTCGATTAAACGGGGATCTTTAACATTGCGTCTATAGGGAAATATTAGGTTCCGGAAGGTTTTATTCTCATAAGCGGGGTATTCCTTTATCCGTTACCCGATTAAGCGGGGCTGTCAGTATTTAATAAGAAAAAAGAAAACCAATAAAGACACAATCTAAGTAAAATTTTGCTCTTGTATTAAAAATATGATAATTTTTAAAGAAAGCATAAAATAACTGAAGAGGTATTTTCAATTGTTATAGAGCTGAAACGAATGGCTTTTGAAAGTGCATTTGTAAAACTCATAAAATTTTTCATTACATTTCCTATACAATTATCTTAGACAAAATTGTAATATATCCTCTCTTTTTTTCGCCGACTTAAAAAAAAAAAAAAAAACACACACACAAATTTAACACGATTAAAAAAAAAAAAAAAGATGAAATATATCAAACAATTTTGTGTCATGCTGTAATGAGCGCCCCCGGTTTGAAATAAAATAGATGTTGATTGGGCCTCTCAATGCTATGTTTACAAGCATACTGATATAATGAAAAACAGTTATAAACAATTTAGACTGACGTTCCAAATTTCGCAGTCTCGATGCTCTACAATGTTAAAAGGGCGGGAGGAAAGACATGAAAATACTCTGAATTTCATAGAGGGTCATGAAAATAACACAGAATCTGGGAGAGGGGGTCAAGAAATTTATTAAGAAATTGGAAGCTATCTTCAGTTCCATCCGCCGGCCGTAATAAGTGACTACTGCCTTCTTCTTATGAAAAACTGCTTCAGGAATTCCGCAGCTTTTTTTTTTTTTTTTTTTGGGGGGGGGGGGGTGCAGTTCTGTTCAACTTTCCATGTTTAAAGTAGGCTAAAAATGCCACTGGAGCAAACACACTCACGGAACACATTTTGTGTTAGTTTGGAAATGAATTACAAGTTTTGCCTTTAAAATCCCTTCTCTCTCTTTAGAAGAATCTTTATTCTCTATAAAAATATGCTTCTCTGCACTCTTTCAGATAAAATTGTTCTTTCGCTACTGCTCCCTCAATATTTTTTAAGGTGCAAGTCAGTCGATTAGAGATCAATAGTACGTTTTCCTTGGAGTCTAACCCAAAAACCCAAATCATCCTTTTTCTCCCCCCTCCACAAACTAACAAAATGAACGAGCGGAGCGACTTCCTCCTGCCTCTGATGATTCCCGATGGGCATCGAGTCGACCACAACAGTTACCCCCCCCCTCCCCATCTGCCTTAGACCTTAGACCATATAGTATCTAGACGAGCCCTTCTATTCACTCGCCATTGTTAGTTCCTAAGCAGGAATAGTGGGGACCAGTTTGACTGACAGGGGTCGGAGATCAAAGCTTTTCGCCGTCCTATACCACGTGGGTGAGTCTTCTCAATTTCTGAACTTGCTTCTGATCTGTAAAAGAGCTGAGATTGCTTTCAGGCAAACGATCAAGACCCATTCTGTGCACAAAAGCACTAACCTGATTTATTAAACATAATAGCAATATTAACAATGAAAAGCGTAAATTTTAATTTTATTTTTAAATTTTTGGAGTATCGTATTCTTGATTATGAAGAACAAGAAAGTCATATATATAAATTAACTAAAGTAATTGTTGAGAAATACTTTAAAATATGACTACACCATTTCTAAAATAATATCAAAGAATACCAAAAATGCGTAACAAATACACAAAATTAATTTTATTTAAAAATCAAGAGCAATTTTCAATAGAAATTAAACTATTTTTTCCAGTAGTTAAATTCCATTCTGCTTTATTAATAATGCCCGCCCCCTAAATAATAAATGCAACGTTGAAATTAACATTTCAATAATATTAAATCTTAAAAGACATGAACGATGCTTGAAATATACTCGCAGAAAGGCCGAACGTTCGTTGCATCACCAAATATACATATGTCTGTGTTCGCTCCAGTTTATTTTTTATTCTCTACTTTTAATAATGTAAGTAAAATTGTTAAATTTTCAGAATTATGTTTAAAATGCATTTCATGCTTCCCCCTTACCAATATATTACATATATATTGTATTTCTGACTGTATTGCACAACACTTAGATAATAAATTAATTTATTCCGTTTGTTTGCAATCTTAGAACAAACTTCATCTTCTGTAATTCATTAAAAAAACAATCGCATTTTAATTAACGGTACAATGGGACCGTCCATAAATGATGTCACGCTTTTTTCCCAGTTATTTGACTCCCTCCCCCCTTTGTTACAAAATGTCACACTTTAACATACCCCCTCCCCACCCCTTGTCACAATTTCACGAACCACCCTCCCCCTCGAAGCGTGACATCATTTATGAATGATCCCAATCCGATGTTTTCAGTCCTACAGGCTAATGTCACATGACTATTAATTTTAGATTTACGAACTGTATCGGAGCAACATTAAAGTTTTAACTGACAATTTTCTAAAGAAAATAATTTTTTGAACTTAAAAAATTTAAAAAACTATTTTCAAAACTAAAATTTTTTCTTCATGCTGTTGCTTTCTTTAAATTTATTTCAGATTTTGAAAAGAAAAACAGCTTAAACGCTTTTGTTTTTCCTTCCTTATTTTTCAATGAACTGAAAAAGAAAAGAATAGGTATATTTGATGTTTGGCTTATTAACGTAATATTACAAATGTTTTTACTTTTCGCATTGATATCTCAAGGGCAAGACATAATGAGGTTGAAGTCAGTTAAAAACCTTGTAAAAGCAATACGAATTGTATTCATTGCAAAGAGCTTTACTGTATGACATTAAGTTTCACAAAAGGGGGCAAGAAACTAACTCCTACTCTCAATGAGCTCAATATATAAGATCATTTTCAAATCACTATTACTAATTAATTATTGATAATACCAATAAAAAAACACTTGTCCATTAATCTATGAACTGTTTCCTTGCGTGTGATAGAAAATAATTGTGCTAAAATGTGTCTGTCATACAATAAGAAATTAAAATAAATCACTCTTCAAATCTCTACGAGAATTAACATGGCACGACGAAGCCCTCTCTCACCGAAGGACTCCGTCACCTGTTTTCCGGGGAAAGACTCCTGCTTACCGACCACGCCCCCAGACCTTGTCTATCTAGTTTATGGTCTAAGCACAGGTGAAGGAGTCCTTCGCTGAGGTCCTTCGCTGAGAGAGGGCTTCGTCGTGCCATGTTAATTCTCGTAGAGATTTGAAGAGTGATTTATTTTAATTTCTTATTGTATGACAGACACATTTTAGCACAATTATTTTCTATCACACGCAAGGAAACAGTTCATAGATTAATGGACAAGTGTTTTTTTATTGGTATTATCAATAATTAATTAGTAATAGTGATTTGAAAATGATCTTATATATTGAGCTCATTGAGAGTAGGAGTTAGTTTCTTGCCCTCTTTTGTGAAACTTAATGTCATACAGTAAAGCTCTTTGCAATGAATACAATTCGTATTGCTTTTACAAGGTTTTTAACTGACTTCAACCTCATTATGTCTTGCCCTTGAGATATCAATGCGAAAAGTAAACACATTTGTAATATTACGTTAATAAGCCAAACATCAAATAAACCTATTCTTTTCTTTTTCAGTTCATTGAAAAATAAGGAAGGAAAAACAAAAACGTTTAAGCTGTTTTTCTTTTCAAAATCTGAAATAAATTTAAAGAAAGCAACAGCATGAAGAAAAAATTTTAGTTTTGAAAATAGTTTTTAAAATTTTTTAAGTTCAAAAAATTATTTTCTTTAGAAAATTGTCAGTTAAAACTTTAATGTTTCTCCGATACAGTTCGTAAATCTAAAATTAATAGTCATGTGACATTAGCCTGTAGGACTGAAAACATCGGATTGGGATCATTCATAAATGATGTCACGCTTCGAGGGGGAGGGTGGTTCGTGAAATTGTGACAAGGGGTGGGGCGGGGGTATGTTGAAGTGTGACATTTTGTAACAAAGGGGGGAGGGAGTCAAATAAATGGGAAAAAAACGTGACATCATTTATGGACGGTCCCATTGTACCGTTAGTTAAAATGTGATTGTTTTTTTAATGAATTACAGAAGATGAAGTTTGTCCTAAGATTGCAAACGAACGGAATAAATTAATTTATTATCTAAGTGTTGTGCAATACAGTCAGAAATACAATATGTATGTAATATATTGGTAAGGGGGAAGCATGAAATGCATTTTAAACATAATTCTGAAAATTTAACAATTTTACTTACATTATTAAAAGTAGAGAATAAAAAATAAACTGGAGCGAACAAAGACATATGTATACTTGGTGATGCGACGAACGTTCGGCCTTTCTGCGAGTATGTTTCAAGCATCGTTCATGTCTTTTAAGATTTAATATTATTGAAATGTTAATTTCAACGTTGCATTTATTATTTAGGGGGCGGGTATTATTAATAAAGCAGAATGGAATTTAACTACTGGAAAAAATAATTTAATTTCTATTGAAAATTGCTCTTGATTTTTAAATAAAATTAATTTTGTGTATTTGTTACGCATTTTTGGTATTCTTTGATATTATTTTAGAAATGGTGTAGTCATATTTTTAAGTATTTCTCAACAATTGCTTTAGTTAATTTATATATATGACTTTCTTGTTCTTCATAATCAAGAATACGATACTCCAACGATTTAAAAATAAAATTAAAATTTACGCTTTTCATTGTTAATATTGCTATTATGTGTATAATAAATCAGGTTAGTGCTTTTGTGCACAGAATGAGTCTTGATCGTTTGCCTGAAAGCAATCTCAGTTCTTTTACAGATCAGAAGCAAGTTCAGGAATTGAGAAGACTCACCCACGTGGTATAGGACGGCGAAAAGCTTTGATCTCCGACCCCTGTCAGTCAAACTGGTCCCCACTATTCCTGCTTAGGAACTAACAATGGCGAGTGAATAGAAGGGCTCGTCTAGTTACTATATGGTCTAAGCCATCTGCTACATGAAGCGGGAAAGCGCACTTGTGCTCCATTCCACGAAAGGGTGATATGCTTCGGGGCAACTGGTGCTGAAACTTAAATCCTTCCCTTAGAACTAGCAAACAGACCCAATTAAAAGCACGAGGCATTGAAAGAAATAAATTTTATTTTTCAAATTTTCATGTGTTAAAATTTATTTAACTTTCCCGGCGAAGCCAGGAGTTTCCTCCCAACAAATCGTTTCCAAATTTACCAAAAGGTCAGAGGGTCAGACATGAATTACCGAAAAAGGGAAATTTTTGGGTAACCTCCTATGAGAGTTAAAAAAATATACATATTTCAAGCGCCTGAGTAAAAAATATATACATCCGAAATTCGAAAAATATTTTCGCATAATCCTTGAATATAAAAAGTTTTTTCATTTTTAGGGTTTTTTTTTTTTTTTTTCAACTATCGTATGATTTTTTATTTTATCTATTTATTTATTCATTGTTAATATTTCCAATGTTATTACTTTTCTTTCAAACAAAAAAGAAATGCAACTTTTGTTAGTATTCTTATAATTTGAAACAAAACGGTTTTTTTAATTTAAAATTGCGAAAGCGTATTAATTGCAGATTTGCTTCAAAGGTATAACGGTGCAATATCTACATCGGTTTGGTCTTTTTATAAGAAATCATCTCTTTAAAAATGGCAAATTTATTAAATGAAAATTTTTGCTACAGATACACTTAAAAGAATTTCTTAATCTTTCAATTCCATCAGGGCCTTATTTACCGTTAGGCCCGGGAGGCTAGGGCCCCCTAATTTTGGTTATTAATATTATTATTATTACTTATTTTATTTTTTGCAACTTAAAATTTTTTTAGAAAAATATTTAAAAACAGCATCTTCCAAAAACAAACTGTTAGTATTATGTTGCTTCACAGAAAATTTATATTATTAAATTATTTTAAAACCACAAGGAATTTTCACTTTGGGGGCCCCCAAATTTTGGTCTGACAATTTGAAATTTGAAAAACAAAATCATTTTGCACTTTTGGGGCTCCCAAATGTGCAAAACTCTTCTGACTCTTTGACATTTGAAAAACAAATTAGTTTTTGCTCTTTGGGGGCCCCCAAATTTTGGTTTGACTGGCAAGTTTTACAAAGATACTGAATGTTATGTTTAAAAATAAATTGTTGCGTGAGGGGCCCCAAACATGAGTTGTGCCTATAGTGATTCATGTAAATCAGGTCCTGAATTCCATAACTCTTTATCATAGCTCTCCTAAAGCTCCTTAGTTTTACTATTTTAAGAAAAAACTATAAATTTCATAAACGTATAACGGCTTCATTTGGATGTTTTGCATCTATCTAGAAGCTCCCTGTCGCATTGAAAAAGGGATTCCAAGCAATCCCGAAACATATGTTTTAATGCTCATTTGTGCTTTAAATTAACGTGAAATTTTATTTCTATATCTATTACTTCATAAACGTAGTTTATATAAAAACAAAAGAAAAAAAATACAGAATTAAAAGACTTCCTTGTGTTTACAATTTTACAGGTTTATACCTTTCAACCAGAATGAGAATAAAGAATCCTTATTACATTGTCAATTGTGTCGATATTAGTAACCGACGCATTTTTGTGGGAAAAAGTTATTTTCATTTTGAATTTGTGAAATAATTATGATGGTTTTTTGACTTATTCATTTTACACTCCTAAAAATTTTAAAGTGGTTTTTCAGCAAAGATTGGCGGTAATCAGGGCCGTATCCAGAGGGGGGGGGGGGTGACGGGCCCGGGAACCCCCCGAAATCCCGAAAATTTTCGCAATGTAGCATATATTCCTCCCTGAAACTGTCCTCAACATAAGTGTTTCAAAGTCAGGCCTCCCCCCCCCCCCGAAAAAAATTTCTGGCTACGGCCTAGCTTGCATCTAGAAAGTGATGCTAAATATAATTTCATTAAAAAAAATAATAGTGATCGTATAGGCTAAAAATATGCACAAGCAAGAGTTGTTTTTGTTTAATTTTTACACATTGCTCATTAATTAATATACTACATTACTTTTTCTGAATATGAAAAGAAGTGATCTAATGTTAAAATCTGGAAAGTACTTTTTTCTTGATGAAGTTGGTATGAATACAAGCTTATTAACAAAAAAATTGAAAAGAAAAATTGAATGTTCTCAAATTAGAAAATGGAAAAAAAGTTAGATAGATGATACAATACATCATGTTTATGCGTACAAAACCAACATCTAGAGATTACATTTAAAATTTGCTGTCACAAAAAAAAAAAAAAAAAAATGTCCATCAAAAGTTGTAAAGAAATTAATTTTAACATTGAAAACTCAAAATTCATAGAGCTATTTGCTCTTACATATTTTTTCTTTCTTTATTAAATGATTTAAATATTAAATATAAACTTTTAAAACCTAAATAATCTTAGTGAACATTGTTATGCCTAAAAGTAAAACATTCAATAAATTTAAAGCATATTATTAAAAACTATAAACTATAAGATAAAGGATTATTTTCCTTGCAATAGGAACTGAACTACTGTCATTTAAAAAATACTAAGTAAATTAAATATAATAATTCAGTATATCTTAGTTATGTATCAAAAATAGCACCAGCAAACTGTGTTTAAACGTGCGGTTGATAACTTTTCTTCGCATAGTAAAAATTAAAAATCAACGTAACATTTAGGCACAAGTTTTGCACGTTTTGCAATAATTGCAAAATTTGTGCTTAATGTTACGCTATTTTTAATTCTTACTTTGTAGCACAAAGGTTTACTTTTTATTTTCTTTGCATATAAATAAATAAATGCTTTGAATTCCATTTGTAATTTCGGGTGGAGTTCTTTTATTTTATGGGAAAGATTCCTTGCCAAGATCCAAAAGTGATCTGCTGATAAGCGCGTTTCAAAGATATGAAAGCTTTGAAGTTTGAACGAAAATGAGTGAATGAGTCAACAATAGCTTCAATCCGGAAACTCTCCTCAGGGGGTGTTGATTTTCCCGCCAAACATTTTTTTTGCTGGCTATCGTAAAGGAAAGCGCCATGAAAGCGATGAAGATGCCAATAAGGTAACCTAGAACCCAGGATTGTTCCTGCATTGACCGCTTCGTATAAGCTTTATCCAAAATCATATTAGACGAGAGTTTGAGCATATCCTTGAGAATAGCAAATAAACTCGAATATTTATGTGACCTGAAATGGTCGTAAAACAAACAAACAAATGTAAATTTTCTCCATGTGAGGTGTTCAGTTTGCTCGAAATATTTACATTTTTATGTTTCGTGTGTAACTAGTGTTTTGTTGTTGATTAAAACGGAATATTAAATTATCATGATTACTTTAAAGTCGCGAAATTTGAGTTTATTTTACAAAGCTTTCAAGAGTTTTCGACCTCCAGTTGTTCGTCGCAACATTGCAACATGTGTTGATCGTAAGTTTAAATTCTTTATTGCATTAATCTGTAGATATTTCGAATGAAGTTGTCTTTTATTTTTTTAAATGAATGTTTTAAATAATTTTATAATTGTTTATTTTAATAATTTGGTAGTGTATTGTTCAAACAGTACATGTTTAATTGACGAATGCGTTTCTTGTGTTTGATGCTGACATTTTTCGTGTTATTAAGCATTCCACTCAAGGCTCGACTTGCATTTCTCGGGGCCTAAGGCACAGAAAATTTTCGTTGCCTGATGAAGATTTCAGTGTTGCAGGTGCCCGTGTATATTGATACTTTTTGAATAAATATTTTTTTTCTGTTCAACATGCATGGTCTGGCTGCACTTCAATATCGGTCCGTGCCAAATAGAATCATTTCTTAGCAATACGATGCCAAATATGCATCACTTAAGTTTTATTCGTCATCGCCAAGGGAACCTGTTTTGGGCTGCAACCCACTATCTCCTTAGGGGACTGAGTAAGAAGTGTGTAAAGCACTTTTAAGGTCGACAAAGTCATTCCATTTCAAATCAGGCAGGTCTAAAACTTGTCACATGACCCTCACAGATTTTTTTTTTAATTACAGTAGTTACAACTAAGGGACATATAGAATATCCCAAAAGGATTTTGCAAAAAAAAAAAAAAAAAATATTTCTCTAGTTACAGACTTTTAAAATTTGGGACAAAATTGGCCGTTTTCAGAAAAGCTGCAAAACACTCGCTTTTAAAATGGCCACTCTTTCAAAAGTTTTTAACCGATTAGAATATTTTTTTCTATTAATAATGAAGAAATGGTATTTTATTTAGACACTAATTTAAAAAATTTAGTTGGCTTCATTGATAAAACGAAAAAAAATGTTTTTGAAGTGAAAAAATTGCATTTTTACCGATTTTATGATTTTTTTTTCTTATGAAAGAAATTTATTTTTGACGAAACAGAGGTGACAATCTAAAGTGCTGTTATGGAACTTTTGTATTAAATTTTATTGTAAGCCTGAGATGCCTCTCAGAATTTAAAGTTTAATATTTGAAAATGTTCAACAATTACGATTTTTGAAGTGTGATTACTCAAAAAAGCCATTTTTTTTTTAAATCTGAAAATCTGCTCTCATTTGTTGCCCTTAATGTGCTTAATGAGCTGCTATAAGTTATATTGTGTATTTTTGCCCTAGATATTTTATATGAATTTTCAAAAATGGCTTTTTATGCCTTCTCGAAAAAGCCAGAAATTCAAACTTGTTCTTATTTAATCCCTTTAAGATAAGATTTAATCAAATTTTATCAAGAAATATACTATATTGTTACACAATTTCTACGGCTAAATTGTACTGGGGGTATTGTAATTGGGACGCACGAGCAAACAAGAAGTGGGAAGCAGCTAGAAAACTAGCAGCCTCTTAAACAAATATAACTCGATGCGTGATTTCTAAATAGGAAAATTTATTGAACGTGTGAATGACAATTATTGAATAGGACAAATTACGAATGTATCACTGATGGTTTAGGGACACTATTGAATAATTTGTACACAGATAATCTAGAACAAATATTGGAACTACTGTGATATAATCCCCCCTTGGTGATTTTTTTTGTTGGCGCCAAGAAACCGTCGCCAACAACAAGATTTGTATGTCGTCAACTTCAAATAGAATACAACACTCTTGGCGATGATTTTATCGCCAACAATGTCGCATCATAAACATAGCAAACATGTCAAGAAAAATCACTAAAAAACAGTAAAATACCAAAAATTGCAAATTATATCTTACACACAATATCGACGCTACTATGTAAAGCACGTACAGCATTTTCAACAACAATTCAATACATTACCGGATTAATAATTACTCGAAAAATAGAATTATTTACTTTACCAAATCACTTAAACTTGAATAAAAACCCTTCGTTAAAAGAACACGCAATTTATGCCCAATAATTACTACCGCAATGATTCATCATTGCATAAAATGATATGCATTATTTAATGAAAAACATAATTAAAATATTGCGCAAATCAACGCTATCCGAATTTTAAAATACCACCCTAGATAACAAAATTAATAACGGTCGTCACTTCAGGTACATTTTGCATTAAACTATTGGAAGCATACCATTAAAAATACCATAAAAACCATTCATTGAAAAAACACGCATTTTAGGCATTATAATGACTATTGCAATTAATTATCATAACATAAAATGATATGCATTACTAAACGAAAAACATAGCAAAAATATCGCGCAATTCCAAGCAAAACTTTAAGTACATTTTACATTAAACTAAGGGAAACCCACTTTATCAAAACCAGCAACGCCACTAATTACTACAGCTAATATTTTAGAACAATTGAAAATTCATTGTTTTATAACCTTACAAACACATAAAATAAGCAAATAATAAATTTAGAAAAATAAAGAACTCACTTTAAACCAGTTGGCTTTTCAATATTAATCCCAAATCACTACAAACTTGCTATCCAATATGACGAAATGGTCGGAAAATCACCACTTAATTTTTCATTGCTTTTAGTCACAATTAACCAAACTTATGCACTTATCAATCAAACCAATTTTATACTCCAGATAGCAAAAGCACCAAATCACGTTTCCGTCCATTTTAACACATTCAAAAACATGGCGCCTTATAGAAAATATAGAATCATTCCTCTGGCCACAATAGAAAACAGTTGAACCAAATTAATGCACCTTAACACTTTACATTCTTTCTTTAGCAACAGGAAAAATCTCCACAAACTTTAAACATAAAATAAACTATTAAAAAGGTACTTATTCGCAAAAAAAAATTTTCTAAAAGTTCAACAATCACACCGACACAAGCCCTTCCGCATCATACACTGAGGGTTGCCACACATTACGTCAGCCAACATCGATGGCGCTGGGTTGCCACTGAAACTATCGCTAACCGAAAATCATTACAAATATGCGCGCCAGCTCGAATGTCGCCAAGGGGGGATTATATCACAGTAGTACCCAAATATTTCAATAGCCAGAAGAATCCGGGGGGGGGGGGGGGGAACTAGACTAATATAAAGTAATGCTGGAAGTAAGAAATATAACACCATCTGAACCCTCCTAGTCTTTGCATTTTTTTGGGAATAACGAGTATAAGATTCAAGAACGTGATTCATAGCCCCCTTAACTAGATGCCTTCCGAAATGGAGCGAAACCCATTACCCTACCGGCAGCGATTTTCTCCCGCTGACAACGAAATCACCGCTAGAGAGCACTGCCTATTTGCTATTGGGAAACGATGTTTTAATTGTAAACGCTTGGTAAATTACAGTAAAAGTTGTTCTTTTAAAAAAATCATTTGATTTTTTTTTCAGATTTAATCATATTATACTCAATAATTACATTTTTTCGCTCTTACTTTATGGCACAGTAAAGCAGTGGGAAATTAAGTGATACTATTAATTTCCATATCTCGTTAGTCTAGGAGCATTTTAACGGAGCATCAACTTAAAACTTTTATTTTAGTAAAGTAATTTTCTCCTAATTGTAGGTATTTTTAAAGAAAAATATTGTTACACAAATTAACAGAATTTTCTTTAAAGTAATGATTTAAATCTTTTAGTCTGTAAAATGAAACTTCGCTTAAGAAACAATTGTTTTTTTTTTTTTTTTTAAATTTGCAAACGTACTGTGCAGCAACATCTTTCAATAGCTATGTAATAAAAATCTGTATCACTTTCATTCAACTACCAAAAAAATTAAACATCGTTTCTGTAATCTATAAATGCACTTAAAATTATAATTGCATGTCATCACTTATTTTTAACTTTGTTATTATTATTATTTTCGAGTTTAATAGAATATATATATATAAAGGAGTGTTAAAGAAAGAAAGTTTAGATATTTCCATTAAAAAAATATATTTTTAGCATTTTTTTCTATACGACCAGTTGCAAAAGTCGAGAACACTCGCGTACTCAACCAACCTGTACCACAGACAATACGTCAAATTTCGATTACGAAATACTACTTCAAATACTTTCAGATTTTAAATCAAAATTAATATTACGAAATATTAATTTTGTTACAATCGAAGGTTCTATTGCAAACATTAAAAAATGTTTAGAAAAAAATAAATAAATAATGCAGCTAAAAAAAAGAATAATTATTTATGCAATTCATACGTAAAGAATATAATACACATAATTTCAACTGGCATTTTTACCGATGTAAGGAAACAAATAAAAATCCAGCTCTTGACTAAAACTTTTAATTTTAATATTTGTTTCAGAACGATGCTATGGTTAAAATAATTAAAAAATTAATTGGAGCATTTTGAAAATTTTTGAGAAGATGTATGTAATGTATCACTTCCATGATCGATTAACAACAAAGCTATACATGTGATATATATTTGAGTAGATAGTTATATGGACTCATTTGTTTTAGAAAAGAAGAATGTCTTATTATTATTTACTCATACCCAGACAGCACAACTTTGTCCTTAGGACGTCCAAATGATGTCATTTCAGGACTTCTTCAAAAAAAAACAGGTCGTCCTAGGGACGTGTTTTTTTGATCCTGTGACATCCAAATGACATCCCATAGAAGAACTAATGTCCGTGGATTGTCTGTCCTCAAGTGGTCCCAAGGACGTACCATCGTTCATGTTTAGGATATATTTTGGATAATCACGCTGTGCGGTCCGCAGGAGGTTAAGAGGACAATATATCAAAACGTCCTAAAGACATTCCAGTGAGGTCTCTAGGACGTCCAAATGATGTCATTTCAGGACTTCTTCGGAAAAACGGGTCGTCCTAGGGACGTGTTTTTTTGATCCTGCAATGTACAAAGGACATCCCAGGGAAGAACTAATGTCCGGAAATTGTCTGTCCTCTAATGGTCCCAAGGGCATCCGATCGTTCATATTTAGGCTATATTTTGGACAATAGCGCTGTGCGGCCTCCAGTACGTTAAAATTACAGTAATTCTAAGCGCCCTAAAAATGTTCCAGTGACGTCCCTAGGACATCTGTGACTACTGTTCCGGCCCTCTTTTGGATCTACGCATCATTGCTCCTCAGGACATTGGAAGGACAACATATTTGAATGCCCACAGGACACTGCCCTCGTTAGAATGATATCCCAAGGATGTCAATGAATTGTTTATCCTCCCAATGTCCTTGAGACTACTTTAGAAAATTCCCATCACTTCGTTTAGGTATTATTCGTTGTTTATACCCACAAGATGCAATTTTAATTCATCAACTGAACAGTAATTTAACATATTTTTTTCATGTATATAATTCTTCTGATTAAATGTTCTAAAAGTTATCTTGTAAATGTAAATTTGCAGCTTGCTGCAGGAAATACTAAAGTTTTAACCAAATACTACTTTGAAAAAGAAGTATCCACACAACAGCTACAGAGCTGAATAAACCCAGTTGTGAATAATATTTTTAATGTTAACGCTTTGAGCTACATAATCATATACCGTTACATGTAATTTATCATATGTTCATTATGAAGATGATAATAAGAGTACTTTAATGAATAGTAGTGAAACAATTTTTGCATACAATTAAATAGGGACTACTCCATATATCAGCAATTTAAATATATTTTAATCAAAAATTTGTCTCTAAAATCCTTACTTGAAATTTCCCTTAAGCAACCCATCTATATATTTTTAACTTCTACTCATTTGAAATACAAGTTATACCAATATCTCAAGTAAATAATTTAATGCATGAGAAAAATATTTTCAGATAACTTGTGATAACTTTTGTTTCTAATTTCATGTAACCTTGGAATTTAATAACAACTGATAATTACTGCTTAGAGAGAATAATTATTCATACTTATTTTAAGAACATTTTGTAGTGTTGGATTCATATTCATTCTTATTTTGATACTTCACAATACACAGTTTAAAATTTCAATGAAGGACATATATCTATATATACATATATATATATATATATAAAATATATATATATATATATATATATTATTTTGAAAATGCATCAGGAAATTTTACTAGAAAACAATTCTTAATATATAAATATAATTATATATATTCTATATAATTATGAGTTTTTTAATTAAATGATAGTACGAAAACTAAAATCAGAAATGATATAATCAATTAGTTTATGAGGTGTTGAAAGTGTAAAATAAACCAGTTCAGAAGGGAAAACCTTTTTTTATTGAAACATAATAGTACATAAGTATAGGAATTATAGAGATGGGAAAATTTTTCAGCATTTTCGCTGCTTTCTCCTTTTTTGAACAGACAAAAAATTACGAAAACAAATAATTATTCAAATGTTCAGAAGTAAAAACACAGTACGAAAAGAGGAAAATAAATAAAGATAAATCTTTCAAACTTCACTTCACCTAGCTTTGTTTCCTAACAAAAATTATCCCCCCCCCTCCTCCAAGTATTTTTAGGTTTTATGAGAGTTACTTTTTGTTTTGCAATAGTTTATTTTAACATATTGTTTGTCAAAGCTCTATATACCATTACATGATTTAAAGTACAAGTAATATACTTGTACTAACTGTAAGACTACTGAAAATGATATTCATGACAATGATAAATAAAGTGGCTTATTATTAATTAAATTTTAATAACTAATAGGCATCTGAATGATGAGAATCAATTTTCTTAATTCATAAAATATAGTTCAAAGAAATTCTAGAACTCATCAATTTAAATACAACAAATGTCAAACAGCTTTTAAAAATATAAATAACGAAAATAAATGCCATTACGGACAAACTGATATAAGAATAATTGTTAAATACAATCATTCAGGGGAACTTTGAACAATGGGGGGGGGGGGGGGTACATTGAACGAAGTCATAATTTTTAGTATATTTGACTAAACTTCAAAATTAAGAGTAGACAACTGATTTATAACCTATTTGGCTGGGTGCAGCACATGACCTTCTATTTTCTTTAGCCAAATATGCTAAAAGAAATAACGTTTTTGAAAGCTACCCTGAATGACTGTACTACACATATACGTACACATATAGTTTTTAAAATAAGGTGTTAAAATAATTAGGGGTAAAAACTAAATATTGAATAATTATTAAATACTGCACATACATAAAAATAGAACTTGCCCTGGCTTTCTCCTAACCAGTATGCAATTGGCATGAAATTATTATTGTGACGCAGTAATGATACCAGGAAATTTAGATGAAGCTCAAAATAACAATACAGAAGCTTGATATATGATTCAAAAGTTACCATCTTAAAGATAAAATTGATACAACAAAAAATTTATATTTAGAAATAAAAGAGAACTAACATATAAACACATTTGCTATTCAAGTTGAAATTGCAGAGAAAATTTAACAATTCATCGGAAGACAAATTTTAACTGGAATAAAGAAAATCAGATCCTTATAAAAAAAAAGTACATTATATAAATTGAATTAGAATCAATTAGCTACTGGTTTCCTAAAGACAAAATTAATCTTTACCATTCTTTGACTTATGTAATTAGTAGTTTCTTGTCTCATAATCAAATAAAATTTAAATACAATCAATGCAAAAATCTTGAAAAAAATAACTTTGGAATAACAAAAACAAAATATTACCTAAATATTAAATACTGTCCCTTCTTTTAAAATTGTAAAGCTGCCTCATAATTGTCTTGGTTTTCTTCTATTCACTATGCAAATGTAGAGTACCTCTTACAAATCCTCCAGCAAGTCACAAAATAAATTTTTTCATTTTTTTGTGTCATGGGCAATGTTCTTTTCTTTCAGAAATTCTAACATTGTTAATTTCGTTAAATATTTTGTAGGGACACGATACGCTTTTACAGTATAACAAAAATCCATTTTTCGAACTGCTCGCCATTCCTTTCGCTATGGTAGTCACCAGTACTTGAAGATGCTTTGTAAATAAGCTCAACTCCATCGATTAAATCCATCTGTTGAACCTGCGTACACAACAATAAGTCGGTTTTTTGAGCTAGTAATTGAATGAAATCATCCTGTCAACACTTGCCATAAGTTAAGCTCAAGTTTCGTCGGTGTAAACCAAACATCGTTTTTCCTCTCTGAACTTTTTTATTGTTCTCAAATATTTATTCCTCTAGAACACAATGTCGGGCCTTTCAATAAGAACTCTTCATGTGTTAACACATTTCTTCCATCGAAAATTAATTGAATGCAGTTTTCTTCAGGGATTATTTTCGAGCTTGAGAATGCAATCTTTCCCCTTATAAACGTAGAAGTCATTTTTACAATTAGAAGAAATCGTCCAGTGCAAAAATATTTATGACTACTAGTAACAAATCCACAAACGAATGAAAGCAATTTAAAAAACGAGAAGGAAGACGAGGTACATAAAATATTAAGCAGAAATGACTGTCTAGCAACGACCGAAGTACAAAGCGAAATGCAACTCTCGCCTATTTCCTTGGCGCCAACTCGCACAAAGAATTCATAGTCTTACCTAAACTGCTATGGAATAATCCATTACCATAGTGACCGCCATTCGTTTGTCTGCTGTCTGAGGATAGAAAGGTTGCGCAAAAATATGTGCAGAAAAATTACTCAATTTTACATCAGCAATCTCAATTTTATAATAACTTATGAAAATATAAATCAGCATTATTTTTCCAACAGTTTTGTCTATTTTTGTTTGAAATAATAAAGATTTAAACTTTTTAATAAAAATCTTAACCCTGCTTTTTCTTTTGGTAAGCCATGAAATAAAGAAGGAAAATAAGAAGGGAAACTTAGAAAAGAAAAATTTGCTTTCAACTTGAAAGATATCCTAAAAAAGTTTGATTTAGTTCAAACACGTTATATGCTTTAAGTGAAGTTCCTAGGACAGCTGAAAAGAAAGTCCGTGGTACGACCTGAAAGGATTCGGATCACTTTTAGACATCCATAGGTTAAACAAAATGGTAGTTCCAGGGAGGTCATGCTTGACGTGTCCAAGGATGTCAAAATGTGGACATCCTGATTCTTACGATAAAAATTGGATGGCTTATGCAAAATTTTACAATATCGGAGAAAAATATGTTATTATTAAATCTATTTTTCTACTGGTAAACCGTAAAATAAAGAAACAAACGAAAAAAATAACAACATAAAAATTTTCTTCCAAGTTGACAGAAATATCCTAAAATCGTATGATTTAGTTCAAACGCAGGATATCTTTTGAGTGAAGTCCCTAGGCCAGGACATCGGAAAATAATGTCCGTGGTTCTGCCTGAAATGATGTGGATCACTTTTGGACATAAGTAGGCTAAACAAAATGTTAGAAACAGGGACGTCCTGCCTGCCGCGTCTAAGGACCTCCAAATGTGGTTAATTAAGATTTACGATAAAATTCGAATGGTTTGTGTGAAACTTTACGGTTTTTGAGAAAATATTTCTCATGCTTATAAGAAAATATGCGTAAATATATTATGTGCAGTAAAGTTGATCAATTGTATATCAGCAGTATCTTCAGAAAACATAATTTGATATTGTTTTTCATGTAATATTTACTATTTTTGCTTAAAATAGCAAAGCTTACGATTTGTTTTTAAAATAATAAACCTAGTTTTTTTCTTTAGTAAGCCGTTAAACAAAGAACGAAAAGATAAAAAATGTCTTCCAAGTTGACAAAGTTATCCTAAAAACATATGATTTAGTTCAAACGCGGGATATCCTTTGAGTGAAGTCCCTAGGACATCCGAAAATAAAGTCCGTGGTACGACCTGACAGGTGCCGTATCACTTTTGGACATTCGTAGACTAAACAAAATGTTTGCTCTAAGGACGTCATGCTTGACACGTCCAAGTATGTCAAAACGTGGACATCCTGAGACTTACGATAAAAATTGGATGGCTTCTGTGAAATTTTACAATTTCAGAGAAAATATTTCTTATGTCTTAAAGAAAATAGGCTTAAATATATTATGTGCAGTAAAATTAATCAATTTGTTATCATCAGTAACTTTAAAAAACATATATCAGCATTATTTTCATGTAATTTTAACAACTTTTGCATAAAATGGTAAAAACTTCAACTTGTTTTTCAAAATATTAAACATGTTTTTCTTCTGGTAAACCGTAAAATGAAGAAACAAAAGAAAAAAATTACAAAATAAAAATTTTATTCCAAGTTGACAAAGATATCCTACAAACGTATGATTTAGTTCAAACGTGGGATACCCTTTGAGTGCAGTCCCTAAGACATCCAAAAAGAAAGTCCGTGATACGACCTGAAAGGATGCGGATTCTTTTTGGACTTCCGTAGGTAAAAAAAAGTGGTAGTTACAGGGACGTCCTGTCTGACCCGTACGCGGGATATCCTTTGAGTGCAGTCCCTAGGACATCTGAAAATGAAGTCTGTGGTACGAAATGAAAGGATGCGAATCACTTTTGGACGTCCATAGGTAAAACAAATTGGTAGTTACAGGGACGTCCTGTCTGACCCGTACGCGGGATATCCTTTGAGCACAGTCCCTAGGACATCCGAAAATGAAGTCCGTGGTACGACCTGAAAGGATGCGGATCACTTTTGGACGTCCGCAGGTAAAACAAAGTGGTAGTTACAGGGACGTCCTGTCTGACCCATCTGAGGATGTCCAAATTTTATCTGTTTTGACATCGGACCAGATTTGGACGTTCTGGACATAAAATGGACATCCAAAGGACGTTCTGTGCTGTCTGGGTAGTGATCTAGAAAATTAAAATTTTTTCCCTGAATTTTAAAAGTCAAGACTTTTGAAAAAGCTCTGAAAAGATGTTCAAAGTTTTAAAATGCTTTTAAGTGTACTTAGAGTATCAGTTATATTTTCTCGCAATATAATATTTTCCAAGAAATCATTGTTTCAAAACACGAGCAGAACGATGAGGACGTTAAATTGGGAAACTTGGAGCCAAATTCTTCTTTTAGGCAAGTTATAAAAATTTTGCATAAAAGTCAAGTTTTTATTCTTATAATAGAATCAAATTTAATCTTATCATTATCATAGAATCTCCTCTTCCCCCCCTCCCCCGGAAGGAAAAAAACCAGTCCTTTTGGTTTCAATAAATAAAATTATAAATAAATAAATAAAAATTATACACAAATAAAATAAAAATGGTAAATATGTGAATAATTACAATTTATTATGCATTGTACTGAAGTGATATTTTAGGCATGAAGAATAGGACAAATATTACTTCCAAATTATTCTCATTAATTCATCCATAGAATTAAATATGTTCTTGAAATATGATTAGAATTTGATTCTATGCATGAATAATAATTTGTATTTCTTTCCTTACTAACTTTCATTATTTCTTATTGATTCATACATGTCTTCGTATAACTAGTTAATTTTTTTTAATAAAACATCAATAAGTTCAATTTAATTAATATTTGCATAATATAAAATGCATTATAATATATAATCAGCCGTATTCCAAGGACAAGCTACAGTAAAGATTGGACAACATAATAAATAATGTATATTTATATAAAAATAATTTTGCACTATATTGTTATTATTTAATTAATTTGTTTTAAAATTTTTTGCCAAATTGACGTTATGAAAGACACACACATAAAAAAAAAAATAATAATAATAATTCCCTTGCCTTGATAATAGCGGAGATCCCATTTTTCACGCAAGCTAATGTCCGTTTGAAACTATTTTTTTCTTTTACTGAATTTGATGTGCAAAATGGAACAACACAGTAAACCATCTTTCTTTAAGTTACATTCTTCCTGAAAAGGACCATTTTTAACCCAAAGAATCAAATTATTAGGGAAAAAAAGAAGAAATAGCAATGGAAAACTAATTTTATACCCTTCAAATTAATGGAAAGAGCGCGGTTTGTTATAGCAGATAAGTAGCGTTCCTGGTGGGAGAAAAGGTAACTAAAATCTGCGGCCAACTTTCCCCGCAAATCGCTAGGCATCTAGTTAAGGGGGTTATGACGTGATTCTATTTATTTTGCTTTAAGTACATAACTTCATATGTGTGTGTCATCAGTGCTGTAACATATTTCTGTTTCGTCAAAAATAAATTTCTTTCATAAGAAAAAAAAATCATAAAATCAGTAAAAATACAATTTTTTCACTTCAAAAACACTTTTTTTTCCTTTCTCAATGAAGCCAACTAGATTTTTAAAATTAGTGTCTAAATAAAATATCATCCCTTCATTATTTATAGAAAAAAATATTCTAATCGGTTAAAAACTTTTGAAACAGTGGTCATTTTAAAAGTGAATGTTTTACTGCTTTTCTGAAAAACGGTCAATTTTGTCCCACATTTTAAAAGACTACCTAACTAGAGAAATATTTTTTTTTTTTTTGCAAAATCCTTTTGGGATATTTTATATGTCCCTTAGTTGTAACTACTGTAATTTCTTTTAAAAAATCTGTGAGGGTCATGTGATACCCTCTGTCTGATCTGAAATGGAATGGCTCTAAATTAAAAAAATTATGGAGTCTTAAACCCAGGCTTTTTAACTTGTGTGGAAATTAGCCTTAATTCCACTTGTGGTGAAAATTGCATTGCACACGTTTTTGAATGTATGTGAAGCTTTTATCAATCACATGCTTGTCATTTTTGTGCTACAGCCAAAATCAAACATGAAAGATTATCATATTACTGGGAAATCCCGTCGCATCTAACACCAAGGCCCTGAAATATACTTCGTTACAATGGAATTGGTTTAGAACTCTTTTTTTTTTTTTAAAATGAAAATCAATTTCACCAATCCACTCATTTAAACCTCTTATATTATTAACCTGTAAAATTTAATGTTACTAATATCTAAAATATACTTAAATATATCATTTAATCTCTAGTGAATTTTTTTCAGAAGGGTAGGAGGGATATAACTTGGCAAGGTTCCCACGGTCCTTGAATTTTTATTTTGATGAAATTGGGCTCTTGAAAGTCTTTGAAAAATGTTGCAGGTCCTTGAATTTTTATCCAGCTATTTAGGCAATCGCCGATCCTAGCTAAACAATTTGGAGGGTTAAAGCTTGAGCATTATTTGATGGTTTCTAAATATGAGCGCATGCAAAGCACTTCCCTACTCATGCTTTACCGAAGATCATTTTGAATAAAGCTTATTTAAATTTATTATCGCATTTTTATGTCTAAAAGGTTTAATTTTACGATCCTTGAATTTTTTAAAAAAGCTCCTTGAAAGTCCTTGAATTTTTTTCTTGACTAAGAATGGGAACCCTGCTTAGGAACAGTTTGTTAACACCTGTTCTTTAAATTGTTTGAACTAGACATCAAAATTCGAAACGTCAGGGGGAGGGGGAAATATCTCCAGATAGGTGGTATAGATAGATAGTCCTGAAAAAAGAGGTGAGGGGACACTTACGTATACACACATCAAAAGTGGGGGACGCTTCTGTCAAAATTCAAAACAATTGGGGGGACGTTTGTGTGAAATAAAAAAGTAGGGGGATGCTGTCCCCCAGCATCTCCTCTCAACTACACCACTGCTCCAGATATCTGCCCACTTGGATAGGCCCATGCAATTCTTAAAAGTCTCTAGACAAAACTAGTAAGAGCTGACAGGCCGATTATTTGGGGGATTCCCCTGACATCAGCGTGCACAAGATTTTCTCAGGGGAATTTTTATGCTAAACACATTTAAACCCATGAACAACATAAATTATATAAGATTTTGTTGATCTTCCTTAAGGCTTCGAGTTTGATATGCAAACTCAAAGCCTTAAGGGAGGGGTTTGAACCCGAAAATCCCACCTTTGTGTCTGCTTCTGCCCCCTGATTTTCCGAAACATAATGTACAAAAACATGTTTGTATTTTGTTCTTTTTAGCAATTATATGCATTGAGTTTATTCCATTTGCCAACCCCCCCCCCCAGAAAATTCTGAAATGACAGCTGTGAAGTCTAAGCCATAGCTGCCAACCCTTCCGCATTTAGTTCCCATCTTCCGATCTAACGTTCAGATCTTCCGCATTCTTGCCAAGAGTAATAAAGTATGACATGCAGCGTCCAGATTAGGATATACAAGCGCATGCGTTGAAAGACGTTTACTAACACTAATCGCGGAGTGATCACGCATGCTGGCAACCCTTAAATTCGCTCTACATGCAAATCTGGAAGCGGCTTTAGGAAACTAATGACGTCGTCGCGAGCCCTCTACATCTTTGACAAATTGGCTCAGAGCTAAACAATCGTCAGCTAGGTACGGCATCTGGTTTACAATTTAGCGATATTTTCGCCCTCATGAGGATCTATTTGAATATGAAAATTTTTTTTCTTGTTTTGGTTATGGTTCAGGGGTTTTTTCTTTAGTTTTTGCTGCTGTTTAGGAAAAAAATACATTTTTGGCATGTACAAATATGGATACGCTTATATTCAGGAATATATCGATAAAGCTAACAATGCTTCACTAGATTCGATTGCCACTTTTCTTGCATTTATGACATCATGCCTTGGCTGTATTGATGAGGCAAAAAGGGGGGAAAGTGTCCTGTATTTTAGATATCCATTGAGAATTAATAATCTAATAACACTATTTATTAACATTACACACATTAAAACACAGTAAATAAGACAATAATTGATAGATAGATGCATTGAGCATTCGCACAAAAACATTGACGTTCTGTCTAGACCTCCGGTTACAGTTAAGCTGCCTTACCGAATACACCACAGTTTCCTTCCCCTTATTTGAGAAGTGACAGAATCTGGAACTTAGTAAGCTAAGTCTACAAGTCCAATCTGTTTGGCACTCGGTGGATTCTGGAAGACCTTCGGAGTGATGCTGGCTGTGGTGTAGGTGTAGTCCACAGGGATCTGCACAGGTGAAGAAGATACTGCACTATGCTGAGCAAGAGAGGATGGAGAAGGGATAACATCTGATGAGTCTCCACTTGATGCCTCCTGGGTAGACGACTTAGGTGATGTATCAGCTAATGTAGCTGGAGGTGATGAATCCTTATCCCTTTCTGTACTCCTGGGTAGGTAAAATTGATAAGGGTCGTAGTGTTGATTTTCCATTGGAAAGTCGCCAACTGGACGAATTTGATCTATATGGCGTCTTATCAAAACTCCATCAACCAATATAGTGTAATGCAGCTGTCCATCTCGTGATACGACATTTCCGAAAATCCATTTATTATTTGGAGCATTGTAGTTCCTGATAACAACTTTATCTCCATTTTCAAAAACTCGATCTCAAAAATAGATGTTATTTTTCCTTTGTTTGTCTTCAATTTCCTTCTTTAGCTCCGGCTTCACAAGATCAATTCTTGTACGTATTTCACGCTTGAGAAAAAGCATTGATGGACTTTGACCCGTTGTACTATTTGGAGCCTTTCTATACTGAGTGAAAAATATTGCTAGTTTTTGTCTCAATGATCCTGGAAAATTCTTTTGTGCTCGCAAGGACTGTTTCAATGCGAACACATATCTCTCAGCCTGACCATTACTAGAAGAATTGAAGGGGGCACAGGTTTTGTGCCTTATACTGCAACTATTTACGAAGTTCTGGAACTCCCTTGCGGTAAATTGATAACCGTTGTCGCTGACTAACGTTATGGGGAGTCCGTAGCGTGAGAAACAGTCTCTCAAAACTTCGATGGTATTGAAGGATGTTGTCGACCTCATAGGGTACACTTCCATCCATTTCGAATGAGCATCCACTATGACGAGAAACATCGAATCCAGAAACGGTCCCGCAAAATCAACATGTACCCGCTCCCATGGTTTTGTGGGGTATTCCCAATAGTGCACTTTTGATTTATTGGGGTTAGTTTTGTATTTTGCGCACTCGAGACAGTCTCTCGCCATCCTTTCAATATCTTGGACAATATGTTCCCAAAACACGAACGGCCTGGCTATGGCCTTCATTTTCACCATTCCAATGTGACCGGAATGCAACTCTTCTAAGATCTGTCTTTGTAAGATCTTCGGAATACAGACCCTTTGTCCATATAGAATACATCCAGACTCCAAAGTATAGTTTTCCTTCCCCTTCACATTTGCTCCCAACTTTAAATCTTGCAACAGTGGACCTAATTTTTCATCAGTCATAGTTGCTTTAGCCAAACTCTTGGCTGTTACTGGAAGTGTCTCTATCTGAGAGATCTGAAACATGGAAATGTCATCTTGAACATCTAGTTCTTCTGATTTAAGAGCTAATCTCGACAAACAGTCAGCATTGCTATTTTCTTTACTCTTGTGATACTCTATATCAAATTGAAAAGATTGCAGATGGAGAGCATAGTGTAAAAGTCTTGTTGCTGGCATGACAGGTAAGCCTTTCTTTGATCCAAAAATCTGTGTGAGAGGTTGGTGATCAGTCACTAAGATGAATCTTTGACCCGTGAGGTATAGATAGAACTTTTTCACACCCCAGGATATACCTAGAGCTTCCTTATCAATCTGTGAATACCTAAATTCAGTTTGCGTAAGAGTCTTCGAAGCAAAAGAAATAGGTCTTTCTGTTCCATCTGGTAATCTATGCGACAAAACAGCACCTAAACCAACAGGTGATGCGTCTGTTGCTAACACTAAAGGCAAGTTTGGATCATAATGCATCAGTACCCTATCTGAACAAATTTTATTTTTGATTGCATCAAAAGCTGATTGGCACTTTTTTCACCAATTCCATTGCACATCTTTTTTTGTCAAGTTGTACAGTGGGTAGGCTAAAGTAGAAAGTTTCTCGCAAAATTTTCCATAAAAATTTACGAGACCTAGAAAACTTTTAACTCTTGCACTTTTTTTGGGACGAGAGCATTCACAATACCTTTCACTTTCTCATCTGTTTTATGAATGCCAGAGGATTTTATTTTGTGACCTAGAAAATTGATTTCATCCTTGAAGAATTCACTCTTTTTCAAATTGATTTTTAATCCGTTATCCTTACAAATTTGAAAAAATGTTTCTAACCTGGAAAAATGAGTTTCATCATCAAGTCCGGTTACTCTAACATCATCCATAAAGGCCTTGATTCCTTCTAATCCAGAAAACAAACTGTCGACATACTTCTGCCAAATTGCTGGGGCACAGTTCAATCCATACATGAGGCGTTTGCAGGCATACAAACCTTTGTGAGTATTGATAGTCAATGATTTCTTACTATCTTCATGTACCTTCATTTGGATATCTGCACGGCTGAAATCAATTTTGGAAAATTGTACACCTCCACTCAGAGAAGAAAAAACTTCCTCCAATCATGGTAAGGGATGTTGCTGAACTATCAAATTTGGATTTGATGTAACCGAATAATCTGCACACAATCGTATGGAGCCATCCTACTTGATTACTGGAACCACCGGAGTAGCCCATTCCGATGTATCAATTTTTTCGATGATGCCTTGCTTTTCTAATCGGTCTATTTCATCTTCCACCCTGCTTTTCAATGAAAAAGGAACACTTTGGGATTTGATGAAAACAGGCTTAACGTTCGGTTTGAGTTCTAATTTACATTCAAAATTTTTAATTTCACCAAATTCTTCATTAAATATTTCCTTATATTTTTCCAGCAACAAAGTTAATCGGTTATCACGTTTTGTGCTCACATTTTCCGATTTAATTGATTTCACAAAATTCCAATCAATTTTGAAAGAATTGATTGGAATTTTGAAGCCAAACCATTGGAATTTTGAGGCCGAACCATTCTCGGCCAAAAATAGTGTCTAGATTTTCCTTAAGTATGAAAAGTTTAACCTTCCTTTTCTGGTTCTGATATTGTGCCTCAATTTCTACTTGTCCCAAAGGAGTAATGGTGTCTCCTGTATAGAATTTAAGAATAACTTTACATGGCGTAAGTGATTTTTTTGATATTTTCCGGAAATTTTGTATACTCATCGTAGAGATAGCAGCTCCGGTATCCAACTCCATTTTAATTGGGTAACCGTCAATTTTCACATCCAAAAGAATTGGCAATCTATTATCATTAGCCTTGCTCTTTAATTGCACAGTATAAAAAGGATGTTGTTCTGACTCACCATGAGGTTTTTCATCAGTGACCATAATTTGCTTATTTTGTTTAGGGTTCTTCTTTTTACTGTCATGCTTAAATTTAAAACAAATGCGCTGTAACTGTCCCTTCTTTTTGCAATAAATGCATGTACTGTCCTTAAATCTACAATTAGAGTTTGTGTGGTTATCCTTTCCACAGCGGTAGCATTCTTGTGTTTTCCTTACTTTAGCTTTCTTTTGAAATTCCTTTGTGGCTTTAGAACTTTTTAGTGCATTAACTGAAATTATTTTCTCATTTACAATTAAATCATTACCTCCTTGAAAAGCTTTCTCCATCGCAAGAGCGATATTTAAGGTACGCTCCAAATTAATGTCATCTTTTTCTTCAAAAATTCGATTTAGAATTTGACCATTTCTTAATCCACTGACGAACACATCGCGAAGCATTACATTAAGAACATCATCTGGATACGAACATGGAACAGCGAGTGTGCATAACTCAGCCATAAAACACGAAATTGATTCATGATCCTGTTGTTTTCGATTGAGAAAAGCATGCCTTGCAGGAATAATCAATGGCTTTGTGTTCAGATGTTTACTTAAAATAATCCGTAGTTCGTCGAAACTCTTATCGGCAGGCTTAGCTGGCACGATGAGACTTTTCAGCAATGTAAACAGCTTCGGCGACAAACACGAGATGAATGCTTTCCCTCTTCTCTCCTCGGGAATGTTTTGAACGTCTAAAAAAGCCGTAAATCTGTCATTGTAGGAATTCCATGACTCAGCAGATTCATCATATTTATCAAATTGAACGTTCACTCTTCTTGGATTATTCGGAACAGTTTCGTTTTTGCTACGATCTTTTAGCATTTCCATTAATGCATTATTTTGTTCTATCAACTTCTCAATAATGTCTTGCTGATTTCCCTCTGCCATTTTGCTGATTAATATTGAATTATTTCAACAATTCAAGAGGTATAGTAAAAGTTACAAGTCCTACCTTTACTGTCTAATGTGCGAACTGTAGCGATAGCATTAAAAAAAACGCGAGTTCTTCGCCGTGAAGTATTACTCGTCGCCAATGTCCTGTATTTTAGATATCCATTGAGAATAATCCAATAACACTATTTATTAACATTACACACATTAAAACACAGTAAATAAGACATTAATTGATAGATAGATAGATGCATTGAGCATTCGTACAAAAACATTGACGTTCTGTCTAGACCCCCGGTTACAGTTAAGTTGCCTTAGCGAATACACCACAAAAAGACAAAATTTTGATCGTTGCTTTGCGCTGTGGTTTTCAGTTATTAGTGAATCGCTTTCGCTTTGTTCCTTGTTCGATTCAAGTGGTTTTTGGAACATTTAATTATGCATATAATTTGTTTATATTTGTAATATTGCGATGTGGAAACAGTATAAACATTCCTTTAGAGAATCTTATTCAGTTGAATTCCTGTGTATAATGCAATCCAGTTTAGAAATAATGATCCACTTTGCAAAGTTTGATCTAAATATTGGAAATAAAGCTCAAAGTATTGTTGAAAACTTCACTATAGAAGAGAAAACAGATTTTTTTCTAGATCGAGAGTATTATGTTGCTCTTAGTAATTATATAATTAATAAATTTCCTCTTAAAAGTGAAATTCTAGAAAATGTTGAAGTTGCAGATCTGTCAAAAATTTCAAATATGTCTTTTACTTGCGTGAAATATTTCGTCAAAAAATTTCCTTTTCTGGTGACAAAAGATAAAGGGCAAACCAAAGATGATGCAATGAAGGAATTAGAAAGTGAATTTTGCAAGCTTCATGTAGAGAATTTGGAAATTTCAAATGAAAGGATGGACGAACAGGTTTTCAGAACTTGGTTTCATTTATAATGCGAAGGGGAACTAAAATATGGAAAAATTTCTAAGGTTCTTGTCATTCTTTCAGTTCCACATAGCAATGCAGAGGGAGAGAGTGTTTTCTTTTGTTAAAAAGGGCTGTGCACTCTTTTGTTCATCTATGTCCGATGAAACTCTAGAAAAACTAATGATTATTAAATCTAGAGAAAAAAAAAGTTGCTATTAAGTAGACGTTTCTAAAGAATTTTTTTATAAAGCCAACTATGCAACTGCTTCTGTCTTGCACTAGAAATAAAAGAAATTAATTTGCATACAAGCATTTACTTTATAAATTTACAACATTTTGGTTTCAAAATAGATAATCAAATGTGTTGAATCTTACTAAAAATCATGGCAAAAAGATTTGTTTTTAATATAATTACTAGACCAAATCTCTCATTTTATAACCATGTGTTTTGTTGAAAATGTCAACATGAAATATAGTTGTTCAGTAATGATAATGAAACTTAATTTTTACTTACTTTAATCATCTATGGTATAATTTGGCATTGCATAAAATCTTCTGCATTTTACCTAATTTCTTCTGCAGTTTTTTAGACATTCTTCTGCATTTTTCAAAATAACGGTTGGCAGGTATGCTAAGCTTTAAGGAATCTTATTGCAAAAAGTCTTGATTTTCTTTTGTACAAGACATTTAGTTACAGCAGATACCATTGATTCATATCATCCAGAACACACCTGAACTGTGTTCTAGAACCTCTTAGAGGGTTCGCCTTGCTTCTTTCTTGTTCTTCTTTAACAACATCAGGCTTTTTAAATTTTATTTAAAGGCAATTTATTTCTACTATAATTTCAGCTAATATTCATATACTTCCTGGAAATTCATTAAAAGGTACTAAGTTCTGATTGAATATCAATTAGGATGCATTTCATTTTTATATGAGTTTTATTTTGTTTATATGTATGCAACGCCTAATCTACTTCAATCTGCTGTATATTATTCATCCAAACTCCTGTAAATTTACCATTAGGTTGGTTTGCTTATCCAATTCTGACCCATGATAAAAAGTGCCACTCTACACCCGCACCGGCAGTGCTTGGGGCTTTAGTAAAAGCTATTGGAAAGCACACTATTTTATAACAATTTATAATATGTTTTTCTTTTCTATGAAATATTTTTAACCTTTTCACTACAGCGCTGGGACAACAGTAGTCCCAGAGAAAATTCTGACAAAATTTTCCTCCATAGTACGATACCTGTATTAGTATACATTTTGTCTTACAGCAAAAATGTACCATTAATGTTTCTATTATTAACTAATTTATAATGGCAGAAAATGTTATAAAGGTAGCATTGAATTTTTTATCAGTCTCCCGTAGTCAAAATTTTAATACATTAATAAACAGGAAGTCCTAAAAAATGAGAATTATATACCAAACAAAATATATACTAATACAAATACAAATACAAAAGTGACAACCAGCAACAGGCTCAGGGCCCAGCTAGGCTGGTCCTAGTCAATTTACCAGTCCCCAATGAACATCAAGAGCGTTCTTAAAAGTTTTTACCCCACTGCAATTAACAGTCGCTTCCGGTAAACTATTCCAACTGCCTACAACCCTATTGAAGTAGTAATTTTTCCTAATTTCAATATTAGCCTGAGATTTGAAAAGCTTAAAACAATGACCTCTGGTTCTACTTTCAGCACATAGCTGTAGTCCATCAACATTTCCCATTTTAATGAATTTAAACAACTGAATCATGTCCCCTCTAAGGCCGGCCGCACACTGAGGAGGCAAAAAGACCCCTGCGTTCACCCACTTCCTTGCTTCCATCGGCCCGTCGAAGGCATCGCGAATTTTCGCCGCACACTGAACATTCCCCGAACTCCCTCTGCGCATGCGCATCGAGTGTAGCGGAAAGCACGTGAAACGAGCAGTACCGAACCAAGGGCGGATCTAGAACATCTTCAAGGGGGGGGGGGGGGCGATTTTGGAAATCTCGGGGTTCAATGTAAGGATGGATGGAGGAGATTCTTCATTCCTTTTCAACAGTCCCTCCGCCCCCCCCCCCTTTTTTTCAAACAGCAGGAACAACAAAAAAAAAATGCTAGTGTAGTGATATTTAAAATTTTACCAGCACATTTTTTTCAATGCATATACGTTTATTCAAAGCCCTTATGAAAGGAACACAAGCTGACGTTTTTTTGCTTTCGCAAATCTGTCTATAATTTTTTCAACGTCCAACCTTATGGATATGCAATAACGCTAATTCAGTGAGTCTACCATCACTCATTCTGCTTCTTAGCCAAGTTTTAACCGAGTTAGGATTTCCTTCAAGCTTTCTCAAGAAAAATGTAGGCTTGTAAATAACATTTTCTAAATTTGAATTGATATGTCTAAATTACAAAATAATAGCAATTATTAGTAATATATTTTCTAAAATTTTCAAAATGTAATACTAAATATGTACTAAAAAAACCATCAACGAGTATTGCAATTGATATAAACATCTGTAATTATGAATGTTCAATGAAATGTTTCAGGCTCCAGGTTTTAGCGTAAATGCTGCAGGAATTTCCACCACGTGCTAAGGGTTGGCTAGCTGTCACCAGTTTGATGGGTAGAAGAAAAGAGCAAGGAATCTCTTTCTCATTACTCCGAGGATTAGCAACTCAGCAATACTAAAGGACAAAGGGACAGGGGGAAAGCATAGAACTTGAAGGGCTATCAGGCTGGGATTCCAAGAACATAAAAACATGGCTGGTCCCGGGGCACAAAGAGTAAAAACTCATTTAGGAGTGTCGTTGTAGTATCCACTTGAATCAGCCCAAGGGGAGGGGGGGCGATCGCCCCATCGCCCCCCCCCCTTAGATCCGCCGTTGTACCGAACGAATGTCTATCAGAACCAGATTACAAAGCTGATTTATCACTCAAATAAAAAATACATATTTGGAAACAAAGTATTATGTTATACCGTACATGTTAATATTATTTAATGATAGTTGTTATTTCATTATAGGCGTTTTATTTTCTATTGAAAAATATTGATGCTGATTAACCCTTATTCTCATAAAATAGCATATATGCTACTCTTTATGAGATTAACTGTTAATGTTTCAAAGAAGTCCTAGGTAAAAGCGGGAATTTAAAAAGGTTAAATTCAATCTGTTAAAGAGTTTTTATCAGAGTTGGCAAGTTTTTGCCGTAGACAGACAAAACCTGGTAAAAACCGTCCAGGCAAAATTGTGATTCACATCTCCGTTTAATTTTTTTTCCAGGTTAAAATTGAAGTGAAGCATCAGATAAAAAAAAATAGGTTCAAACAAATTTACAAAATTAAAAATGAAACTACAGTAAAACCTGTAAGGTTGACCACCTTTGTCAGGAACGGAATTAGCCCTATGTTTTATAATATAATGAAACCTTTGTAACTTGACCACCTGTCTATATTGATCACTTATGTATCTGTATGCCAACTTTGGGTGGGAACATTATAAAAAACCCTTTGTAAGTTGACTGCCTAATTAGTACTAAATTTATTTGTTTATTTTTCAAAGATTACAAAAAAAACTTAAATAACTTTTCCAGGATATTTTTATGCGATAATGTTAGACCAGTATTTGTTTGTATAGATGAAACATCAATATAAAGTTTGCCCAAATCTCTTTGCAAGTTAACCCAATGGGAAAACTATTATGAGCACTCTTTTATTCTTTAAATTTCTCTAATGATATTTCAGATAATTGTGAAAAAAAGAGACAGCTTATTACTATTCTAAAGTAACGTTAATACATGAAGCTATATTTCAATTAGTTATAAATTAATATAGTTTTAGAAAATACTTGCATAGTGTAAGAAAAAATAAAAGAAAGAAAAATCTACACCCTCTATAAGTTGACCACCAATGTGCTGCACAGCAAGTGGTCAACTTTACACAGGCTACATTGTATATACGAAATTTATAGTACATAAATAGAAAATTAAAGGAACTGCTCATTTTGTTTTTGTCGAGTTACTTTTCCACTTTCTACTGAACAATTTCAAAATGGGGTGTCCAATTCTTTGGAGTTGGGTAGGTCATTTTACTTTCATAACTGTTATGATATAGGCATTTCATAATACCATCGGTGAATTTCAGGATTTGAATAGTAAACACACAGAAAAGGAAAGTAACTATGTGTTTTTTTCCCAAAAGCGAAAGTAGGAAAATATATCAAGTTGTCTCATAAGTCATTATACTAGTTTGTATAATTTTCAGTTAATTTCAACTACTTTTTGAATTTGTAACTTTGTTTTTTCTAAATAGTTCTTTTAATATCATTTATTAATTTATAAAGGCATTAATTAATTCCCAAAAGATAATTTATTTAGCTCCTTATCAATTTTTAGACCTTACTGCAGATTACTTGAGTACACTAACTATTTTTGCCATTTTTTTTTTAACCATTCTTGTCCTGGTTTTTACCAGTTTTTGCCACCGTCCCTGCAGAAATACCAACCTTGATATTCATCATGCTGGCATTCTGTCTGTTATGCTGCAAATGTCATTAAAAATTTAAAAATGAAATTTAAAATGTGATTTTTTTACTTCCATGCGTATTTTTTAAAAATGATTTGAAATTTCACCAAGCACACAACAAAGAGAAATTAAATGGATTTCTCTCATAATGCCTTGAAGTTAAACACTTAAAATCCATACTGAGCTCATAATCTTGATATGTAATTATCTTAAAACATCTCTGAATAAACATTGACAAATAAAATTGCATGCATATTAGAATGAAATGGATCCCTTTAGTAAAAAAGGAGCTTATAATTATCTGGTATTTTGGCACTTACCTGATAAGGTGGATTTAAATCAAAAACATTTTGAGCTTTCTAATTTAATTCACTCAAGCAAAATTTGATGCTGCAACTATAATGTCATTTAATTTTCTTTGTTCAGGTTGTATTTTGGTATAGCAAGTGTTGCATGTCTTTCTTTTTGCTCCGAATAAACTTTTTACTATGAATTATAAGGTATTTAATTCAAAACATTTTTAAAGTAACTATGCAAACTTTTTTCTTTTAATGAAATAAAGCATAATTTCGTAAAATGTGAAAAAAAAAAAAAAAAGATTTGCTGACTTATGAAACTTTTGGACTCATATGTTAAGATTATTACTGTTATTATTTTGCAAGAGCTTCATGGTCAAAGGTTATTATTTAAAATGTCTTGTTGAAAGCAGAAAGTACTTTTACAAATTCACTGATTTTTCTTTTAGAAATTCATTTTCAAAAGAATGTACATTAAAAGAAGAAATAAAAATGTAGACTTCGAGTGATGAAAAATTTAATCCACTTTTTATGAACAGTTATTGCGGTTATATTGAAAAGTTTTATTCTTGATAAACTATCTTGTCCAAAAGAAATAGCCACTGACGTTGAATCTGCATATTCTTCATTACATCAGAGGTCATTACTTTTTATAGTGTATTCTAGTCAATTTTACTTTCTTATTAAATATTATTATAAAAATAAAATCATTGGGACACATAGATATTTTAGAAGGGAAAAAAATAGTAGTTTCAGAAAATTTAGCTAATAAAAACGGTGCACGTGAATGCACCATTGTATGATAATAAAGTTTAGTTACCGAAATCTAAAAAGAGGGCCTTTGATAAACTAATGTACATTAATTTTCAGCTGAAAGTTGTATTTCATTCTTGTTAGAATACGATGATAATATGTAATTGTACAAAACAAGATAGTTTTCATTAATTTGTGCGAAACGTAGGTTAAAATCTGAGGATCGCGCCTCATTTTTCTCAGCGCCCGTTTTTTTGCCTCCTGCATGCATGCGAATCCAGCCGAAAAAGAAAGCTCTAGTCGAAGTTGGGGAGGCATGGCTCTCGGACGCAAGAAACCGGTTCCCAGGAGCGCGCGGCTCCAGTGTGCGAGCATAGCATGTGGGAAGCTAGGACATTTCACCCGAAAAATTCCCCCTTGCTTCAAATTCCTCTCTTCCTCCTCAGTGTGCGGCCTGCCTTTCTCTCCTTTGCTCAAGACTATACATATTGAGCTTAAAAATAATAGTGGTAATTGAAGGGGACATTCCATACTTTTTAGCTACCTCTGATTATCTTATTCCATTACCAAATTATGTTTTAATAGCCATCTTTTTTTATAGTTTAAAGATGACTATAACCATGATCTCTTGAAAGATCTCATTTTCGAGGAAATAATGATACTGAAATGACAATAATCAACACAAATTTCAAGTTAAAAACTTTTCTGAAAGGTCAGAAATTGGTTATTTCAAGCTAGACTAACCAGTAACATTGAAAATAGAATTGGCTTACTTGATTATTCTTCCCTTTCCCCTGTATATTATTAACCAAAGCAGTTATGCTATGAGTTGTGAAAGTCATTTTGTATTTTCCAAGAACAAAATTAGTTAGAAATTCAAACTGATTTTGAGAAAAATATTTTGTTGTAGCAGATTTTAGAGAAACCATCATTTTGTTAATACAAGTTTGTTTTTTATACATTATCCAAATAGCACTTAAAATGGGACTGAATAATTATTTCCTCAAAATGAATATTTTATTATATTGGTCTACATTGTAATGAGTTTTCACTATAAAAATTGCATGTCATTGGAAAAATTTACAGTAAAGAGGGATTCTCCTAATTCAGCCACAGATCTTTTCAGTGGGCCTTACAAGCTCATTTAGCTGATGTTGGTGGTCTTTTCCAATTTTGTATTTTTATTTATTTTTTGAAAAGAATCATACGAAAAACAGGGAAAATCTGATCAAAACGTAATAGCCAGTGTTCGTATTTTTAAAAAAAGGGGCAGGATGGATTTTTGAAAAAGGGCACTCTTCTGTAGAGTGAAAAGGCATCTCTTCTCACATATCATGTCGTTATAATTTTCAGTACCAAGGTTGCAGTGAGGGAGGGGATTAGGGGAGTTTACTTCTTTCCCAGAACCAGTGGTGTAGTCGAGGGAGAACGCAGGGGGACGGCATCCCCTACCTTTTCATTTTAACATAAGCGTCCCCCCACTTTTTGATGGTCGTATATTTAAGCATCCCCCCACTTTTTGATGTTCGTATATTTAAGCATCCCCCCACTTTTTTTTCCAGGACTACACCACTGTCCAGAACCTTTTGTTCTTTGCCAATCAAAGAATGATAATATATATGCAATAAACATATGTGTGAAGACTTTAAATGACACCCCCCCCCCTCTCCCTTATACACACAGGAGGAAATTCTGTTGGAGATACTAGTAGTTTTTATAGTTTACATCTCATATTGAATTATAAACTAACAACTTAACAGAGAAAGAAGAATTCATACCTAATGGGAAACCAATTTTGAATTTCTTGCGCTATTTCATGATTGAAACTACTATAGTCAAATGCAACATTGTTTTACAAATGTGTAATAAAAATGAAAGATTTTGCAATGAATCTTCGTTAGCATAAAGAAATAGTTACACCTCAAATCATTCTTCTTCTCGCTTCATTTTCTTCCACTAAAAAAAGCAGTTAAGCAGTTCCTTTCCCGAAACACATTATTGAAAGTTTTACTAAAAACTTGTACCTAACAATGTTGGATTTATCTCCAGTATTATTGGACAGAAGGTGAATGTTTGCCATTGAAACTATATACTGGACTTTATAAAAATAGTCGCCCCTAGAATTCTTTCATCATACAAACTAAAATAATATAAATTTAAATTGTGTATAATTTTATTGCGTTTTCAATTACTTTAAAAACTTTAATAATTACATACATGAAACAAATAACGTATTTTTTTCTTTCTAATGGGCTGCTGTTGGCTTCTCATAATTGCAAACCTAGTGCATTTCACAGGGGTTGGTACCATCTAAAGAGGCTATAAGGAAAGAGATGACATTGGGCCCAGTTTTCACTCGAGGCGGTAAAGGAATTTGCCTTTCGAGCATGGGGGAGTCGCTCTTCCGGGGGTTTTGTCAAGTCCCTGCCATTAAGCTAATTATCCCCTCTAGTAACAAAAGGTTACTAGACAGGAGCCAGGGCTCAGCGTTTAAAGTTTAATCGCCGTTTCAGACCTTTTTTTTTTCCTTACGTGATTATTTTTGTTCTTACATGCTCGCAAACTATGCGTGCTATAAAAATTATTTCTGCCTTATAAAATGTGTATTGCTAGGGAAAAATGAAATGACGTTTCTTCTTTGCACTAAATATATAGATGTAATATATATTTAGATAGACAGCTATATTTATAGTCCCCAATTAAGTTTTTTGATTTTATATACTTATAATTATTTTTTTAAATGTACAATTTTTTCCTATATGTATGTACATATATATATATATATCAGTGGTGTAGGAAGGGGAGGGTTCTGGAGCTTCATGTACAATTTTAAAGATTTTTCGAGCCCTGAAACAAATAAAATATACATATGTTTTGAATAGGAGTTTTTGGGTTATTGTGCAATATGAGGTTCATTATATTAATCGTTTCCTATTAAGTTTAAAGTTTTTATGTTTCTCAGAATCGTAGGGCAAAATACACCATGAATATGAAACATATTTTGAAATGAATTTTGTAAGTACAAATCCTTAAAAAGTATACTTTTAAAGCAAATTTTACGAAGGATAAAAAAATATTACAATATCAGCATGCACTTGATGGATATAACATTTAAAAAGTACAAGTAGTTTTAAACATCTTATGTATCAAGTTTGTATTTCAGTACTATAAAAGACCCATTATATCCAGCATTATGTAGAAAAGCTAATTTCTTTATTACTACCTCTATTGTTTTTTATTGTTATTTAGTTTTTTATTTATACATTATTTTTTCGAGTGACTAAAGATCTTCGTTTCAAAAATATGATTTCCAATAAAATGCAAGGAAAAATTCAAAATAAGAAAGACAATTTTTAAAATGTATAAGATACGTTAAGAATGTTTCAAGATTTTTCGTAAAGATTAAATGTAAGTTCAAGGCTATATTTGTATTATACTGTTTACATTATTTTTAGAATTTTACTGAATTGAGATCAATGATGCAGTTTTTTGCTTTTAATATCTGTACCCAAGTTCATATTTCAATCTTTTGAAAATAGAGAAAGCTGGGACATTCGTGATCGGGGTATACATTAATATGTATTATGGTATTGATATGCTGATAAATATAATGACAAGTAAGGCTCGACCGATGCATCGGCCTCGCCGATGCATCGGCGCCGATTGTTCAACAAAGTTGCCATCGGCCATCGGCATCGGCGGCAGATGTTAACTTTAGAAAAACATCGGCCCATCGGCCGTAAAAAACATCTAAAAGCCGATGCAAGGCCGATGTTTTTCGCAGTGATAACTTTCCAGAAAAAAATTCTGTCTTTCACTTTCTTTTTTTCTCCATAGCTCAATTTCCATTTCCATACAATAACAGGCAGCACATAAGTTAAAAAAAAAACACAAAAATAATGTCATTCTACAAAGTATTTGGTAAAAAATTATGAAAACTAGTTTAAGCGATCGCGGCCCGAAAACCTTCATTATTAAAATAGTTCTCTTTGAGGAGAATGCTCGCGAAATAGAATATGTTTAAGTAAAAGTCATAGAGGGCGTCTTATGAGTGCTATTTGTTTTTCGCACTAGGTTAGTTGCCTCATTTTTGTCCGTTTTTCTTTTAATGACTTAGTGCATTAGATGTCATTGTGCAATAATATTATACCATTTGATTTTAGTTTGTCATGTTTCTTATTGTTCGGAAATTGTAAACAATAAAAAGTCAACTCAATCAATGAAATATAATAATTTTAATTTTTACCAGCGTAAACATTTTCTCTTTGCGGTTTTTTTTTTTTTTTTTTTTGCTTCTTCGATCCCACGTGTTACAGTTTTACTGCAATTGTGCAGCAATCTTGTTGCATCTGTTTTTAGTGTGCGGTTGTTCTCATTATTTCCTTTTTAGTTTACAACATAGAAAAGATTGGTCAAAATAAGAAAAACTTTCCAGTATAAATATTTATTGATCGAAATTTTATGTGTCAAAGTTCGACTTGCAATTTTTAAAAATTGAATTCTCAAAATACGAGTTCGCGCGACAGAATTTAATAACATTTTAATAAAAATGCTAAAATTTCTTTATTTTCAAAAATTGATCAATGCATATTTTTTTTTCAAAATTCATCTTAACATTTTTTATACGATAATTATTTTAATTTTTGCCCGTTTATACTCCTTTTTTTTCGTCGCATTTTTTTGGCTTCTTTGATGTCACGTGTTAGACAGTTGACAGTTTTTCTGCTATTGTACAACGATCTCGTTGCAACTGCTTTCAGTTTAGAATATTTCTCGTACAACATAGAACATATTGATAAAAAATATGAATCAATTTTTCAGTATATGTCAACATATATAAAAATATATTTTTTTTTTCAAAATACATGTTAATTTTTATAAACGATCACGTGTTTTCAGAAGATTATCTGTCGACAGAAAACTGCTGGTGCTCAAAATATTATTTTATTTCGGTGACCTTACATTGTGCTCATGAAAATATAAAGAACATGTAAAGTATTTCAGTGTAATTTTCAACACACAAGAAAAAAAAAGCTAATAAGATTAGTGTAAAGACCCCCCCCCCCCCCCCCCACAGCATTCATTTGTAATGACAAAAAATCTCACGTCTATGTTTTTAAAGCAATATTCAGTATTTCTTGATTATGAACAAGGGTATACTATACAAGGGATAATACTGCGAGCGAAATTTCTTAATATTTTATTTTTATTTCAGAAAAAGAGCTTAAAATAACTTTTTTAATGAAAAATAAACATTTAATCGTTAACGCTTTTCTTTTAAAAACGGGGGGGGGGGGGGGAGGGGATCATGAGAAAAAACCTGAGAGGAGGGGGTTGACAGTTTCGTTAAAAATACAAACCCACATTATTTGTTAGTCTGCGTCATAACATCTGCATTCCTCTCCATGACAAAAATAAGAAAATAAAGGCAGCTGCACTTGGCATTTGCAGTGCAGGTGTTACAAAGAGAAAATGTTGAAGGAAAGGGAATTAGACTGGAGCCGATTCAATAGTTGTTGAGTATTTTTTTTTTGCAAAGATAAGAAAAAAGAATTGAAAATTCTCTGATATAGCATTTTTTTAATTTTTTTAACCTCCAATAGTTTAATTACTTTACTAGAATCGCGAGTGATTCTTTCAGTTTTAATTATTATGTAAACTTCCCCCAAACAGTTTTATGGTGCGTGAATAATGCATTTATACTTTTATAAACATAAAAATAAATAGTAAATGATTTAAATGATATTTTTGACAAGCAATCTACACGTTTTAATGGTTTAAAGCGACTTTTTTTTTCCATCGACTATCGGCATCGGCCATCGGCCGATGGAAGAGGAGAATAATCGGCGATCGGCCATCGGCCGATCTCGGAACAATCGGCCAACAATCGGCATCGACCCATCGGCCAAAAAATGCCATCAGTCGAGCCCTAATGACAAGTATCCAATCAACAAATTCACATTATTTAAAAAGCTGGATAACGATGAGATTGAGCATAAGGAAAGTCACAGTGAAGCTGCTTTTTTTTATTCAGTAATTGACTTTCAGTTCATTTTGATTCAGTAATACACTGACTAAACTAATGATGTGAAGTCATTTTCTCTGAATTAATTTTCAATATTAAACATGACGTTAATCCACCTATCCAAAAGTTTCCTAGTGTTTCTATAGTTACTGTACATCAAAATCAGATGTACTTTGTTGAATAATTGATATTTATTCATATCCAGCAAATATATATTAATTTCATAAGATGCAATTGCTAAAAAACTGTCTAAGACAACAGGACGGATACACATTCATTTAACATAATTTTCTGTTATGAGTGAAAATTCCAATGAGAAATTCCTTTTGTATTGACATATTTTATAAATACAAGTAGATTTGGAACGATTAAATAAAGGTTAATTAATAAGTAACTCTTTTAATATTAGTCTATATAATATCACGCATTTACACGAACATAATGCTTCACTAATTTGGATGAGAGCGATTGTGATAGATATGCATATCATGTCTGTCGTATTTTTTTAATTATGAATTCTTTAAACTGCGAATAGTGTTGAATGGACAACTGTTTAATAATAACGATTTCTGTTAATTCCGCACAGTTTGCATGTTAATTTAAAAAAGAAAAGAGCTTCAAAAATCATTCACCAGAGAGTGTTTGGACATTCACTCTCCGATAAATTATCTACAGCGCCAACTACTTCCGCCAAAAAACCGCCAAGAAACTTCTCTTTTTCTCCCATCTAAAGTTTGGAAGAAGATGGGAGATTCCGAACAGTAAAACATCAATTAAGACAACTAATATGCTTTTATGACACATAAAATTAGTATGAAATTGAAGCCTATGTTTTTCTCCTTTAGAAGATGTCACTAAAATTTTGCTGAAAAACTTTGCTTCCGTGAAATACGCGTTTTTGTAAACCCCTCTCGTTTCTCCTGCGTTAAGTCTAGGAGAAGTTTCCCAACAAGCCCTTAGGTGGTTAAAAGTCGGCATTTCTTTATCCCTGCATATGTCGCGTCTCTCCTTACAGCGTCTCTAGTACCATCTAACCATCTCTATCAAGCACCATGGGTATAGTACCATCGCTACAAGTTAATTTTGACGCTAAGTTCCTTCACTTGAAAGATTGAGTATCTGGGAAGAGTCACTATCATTAGGTCTGCTTACGTTAAGACAACTAGAATTGTTGAACTAATTTTATGAAACACGGACTATTATTATTATTATTTATTTATTTATTTTTTTTGACGCTGCGGCGCCCCCAAGAGGATGGCGCCTTTGTACTTTGCACACTGATAGGGCCTGCCCTGGGTGCAAACTCGTATTTTCCTTTAAAAAAACTACAAAATGCATGCAAATTCAGAAACATGCATTATATTCTCAATGCCAGGGTAGTGGGGGGGTCAATTGCCCCATCCTGAACCCCCTTAAATGAAGGGCCTATGCCTGTATCAGGGCTTGAAAAATCTTTGAAAATTTACATGCCCTGCCAGGCATGTTTGCCTATAAAATACATGCCCGAACAAAATCTTTATGTGCCCAGAAGTTGTTTTAGTGCATATTAATAAAAACATTTGAATTTGTCGTTTAGCATTAATCAGACAAAAAATTAAATTAACAGTTTTATATCTGACTCAAGAATTAATTTACATCATTAAAAAATTATCTTACAGATAAATATTGTATAATAAATCGTTACAAGTCGAAATTTGCAAAATTTAAATTGTATTACCAATTTTATTGTTGACATGCATGTCCGTCAACATGTCTTATTCCCTTGGTGTTGAGCAACCAGTGTTCGCTTACCGCTGAAGGCTCAAAGTTATTTGGTTCTACACCATCAATGACAATTCTCATTAGACTGCTGATTGTCTCGGTAGACAAACAGCAACGAAGATCGCTTAAAATAAATTTTGAGCTCTGGTAATTGTTTTTCAGAAATAAAAAAAGTTTTGGAAAGAAATATTTGATAAGAAATTACATGCCCTCCCGGGCATGTAAGGGTCGAAGATTGTTGCCTGATCGGAATTTTTACATGCCCTGGGCATGTCGAGGAATATAATTTTTGACCTTGGCCTGTATATACTATTACCTTCACCTCTTGCGACTTTCTGTACCCGATTGGGTACATTTTAAAATACTGTTTATTATTTACTATTTGTGCAATTTGAAAGCTAAAACCCCCAATTGTTTTTGAAATAAATCAACAGATAGTTTACTTCATTTTAAACATGGAAATTGGGGATTAATTATTATTTAAAGTAATTATTAATTAAAATTAAAAAAAAAACTTATAGTTATTTTGTTTTGTAATCATTTTTTAAATCCGAGAACCAAAAAATTGCGTCAAAATTGTTTGTGCTTAGTTCTGGGGTCTGAAGAGGTTAAGTAATTTATGTTTTACTTTATTTATCAGTTAGGTTTTTAATACTGACATTATAAATGGAAAGAGGTTTCAGCAATGGGAGTTGGGAAAAAGAGAATTTGATTCAGTGATGTGTTCAGAAAAATGTATGAATTTGTTAGTTAACCTATTACTATTCAATTATCACCAAACTAAGTATTTCCGCCATTTAGTTTGTTTCTATGATCTGAAAAAATCACTTGAGAGAGGAAAAATCACTCTCCAATTCAGTCAACGGTAGTAGCAAAGTCACCGCTATAGTTAGCAGCATTTGAGTTAAGCAAAATCTTATCCCAACTCATGCTTCTGTTACCTGCTGGATTTTGCATAAATTTCAAAATGACTGATTTTCTAATAAAGAAGCTAAGTAATTTCATTTAAAATTAGCCAATTCTGTTTGTAACTCATAGAAACTGAAATTTAGATTTTAAGTGGAGAGGACACTTTCCTCTAAGCTTTATGTATGGAGGAGCCAGTTTTTGGCAGGGGTGCAATGTTTAATTGCTTGAACTTTTTGTATTGTCTGCATTCTAAAAACTGTTTGATACCTATATTGTTTCATTATTTTATACATTTTTTAACCATCACTTAAAACTTGTATTCCATTGAAAGCATGTAAAATTTTGGCCAAAGTTTTTAAGTTCTATCCAAGCCAAAATATTAAAGCAAAAAAATAAATTTCATGAATTTTTTTCCTTGAATCGTTTTTATTCTTTATAAAACCCCCAAAACTTTAGCTTGGGTTTACAAATTATATAAAAAATCATTCACCTAAACTGCAGAGACTGTTAAAAACTTCGCATGAGTCAATTTCAATTCCTGCCAAGGATGCAAAACGGTTGCGCTCTTCATTTTACCGACATATTTTTTTCCTTTTTATGTTTGAAAATAAGTTTTCATTTCAGAAGTACATGTAATCATGTAATAAATTATAAATAACAATAGGTGTATACACTTCTCAACCAAAAATTTTTAATTGTATTTTTTGAACAATATCAATAATTAAACTCAGGGTGGAAAAAAAGCATAATGCGGATTTACACACCACCATAGGTGTAGCCAGGGGGGATTTTGGGGGTTTAAACACCCCATTGGGTATTTACTTATTTAGACACACAAAACAAATTTCGGGCTACGACCTTGCAAATCACGTATCTATTTTTTCCCCTAAGAAAACTAAACATATATGCGTATGATTTTATTTCCTCTTTCTGAAGGGTTGTGATCATGACCAAAGTCGGCAGCTCATAATAAAGCGGACTTTTCATTTGGTTATAATCAACCCCCTTATCACCTTGGGGGATTTTTACAGCAAAAAGTGGCTTCAATCACCGTACCACTGACAGACAACAGAGATCCTTTCAATCACTCCAGAGGGTTCTTTCCTTCTTGATGTCTCTTTTACCCAAGAGCAGCAATTTAAGAATACAATCGCGCAAGTTTTGTGGAAAATATTCTCCACTAGTGATGGAGGTTTGTTTTCTGATAAACCGGTGTTGTAGGCGCTGGGTTCTGAAAATGAAGGACCCCTAGCCAACAACCAGGACCATATAATACTGTAATATCTGTAGTCCTGGTCAACAATTGTCCTAATGGGTTAAACCCTCAAGCCAGGAAGGGATGCTCATCTAGAAACTTAGAAAAGAGCAGTCTGTATTTATTTATGATTTCCTGTCCAAACACGAATTTTAGTAAAATCTTTTTTGTAGATGGACCGATTGGAAAACTGATGAACTGTATTTGCATTGCATTCTCATTTACAGATGTTCTCTCATCTCTTATATTTTAAATGTTTTTTTTTTTCTTATGGTCCATCACTGATTGCATTACGACTCTGGAAGTCAATGTTTCCAATCTCACTGCTAGTTTAATGCTGCATTTTAATTTGCAATAAAAGTATTATTTATATTTTAGCTAAATTTTTAATTATTTTGGATACATAATAATGTTTGCACTCCAGCGATGGACACATTCGTCATCCTCAAATAAAAGAAAATTTGATTCAGACGCTTCCACTTCTGAGGTATGTTTTGCTATAAATTTAACAACAATTTTAGAAATTTATTGTGGGGATGAGCATTTTTGTAAGGGAATTTGGATTTTTTTTCCTCTAAAATTCGACAATTTCCCAGTTTTAATATTATGCATACCTGGACATAGAAGATTGCTTAGCGCTAAATATTGAATTTTCTATTGCGTTTGAAATAAAAAATAAATTAATAGATCTAGTAATGAATGTTTAATGTTTTTGTGAATCAGGCCGAATCTAGAGGGGAAGGGGACCTATGGGCCTTCCCCCCCCCGAAATCTTTTGTAATTTATCATATATTCCTCCCTGAAACTGACCTTAACATAAGTGTGTTGAAGTCCCCCCCCCCCCCGAAAAAAAATTCTGGATACAGCCTTGGCTTTGGGGGAGGGGGGGAGGGCATGTTAAGAATTAGGAAGGGCAGTGTATGCTTCAAAATCATACCCTTTATATATATATATACGACTAGAAATGATGATAATATGAATTTTTTTATATATATGATAGATTTTTTATGTATAAGGTAAAGCTAGGAGAGTCTGCGCACAATTGGAAAAAAAATTTTTAAAAATCGAAGTATGACTTTTTTGTTAAACTATTGATGAATAACTGTGACTTCATTTGTTTTTTATGCATTTCCATTGATATTTCGTTGTTTTGCTTTAATTTAATGCAACAGCTGTAAAAAAACCAAGAAGACTAATTTGCACAATCTGTCCTTACAGGGTGGGTGTGATTGCGCACATGGGTACGAGAGATTGTTTTTCATAAAAATTGTAATGAAATTGTTAGCAATAATATTTACACTAAAACTATGTTGTTGTAAGGGTTTTTATAAACACATACAATTGTAATAGGAATAAATATTTTGACTCGATGATTACAGAATCGGAAAAAAGTGTTTTAATTAAAGAAACAAAATAAAGAAGAAAAGAAGGTTTAAATTATAATTAATCTTATTCATTTTCAGTTTCAGTGTCTTTTGTTTGCTAACCGAAACTGTCGCCCACAATCGGTATACTTATTGTTGTAAGTAGTGCAATCATCTGCTACAAATAGCACACTTAACCCATTAATGCCTACCGTCCCTTTTTAGGGACATTCTGAACAGTACGTCTGAAGCACCCAAAAAAAAACATTTCAACAAAAAATTGTTTTAATGTATTCCAAACCTTATAATAACCCGTTAGCAATACATTAAAACATTTTTTAGTTGAAATGCTTATTTTTGGGTGTTTCAGACGTACTTTTCAGACCGTCCCTAAAAAGGAACGGTAGGCATTAATGTCACTGGTCGAAGTTGTCTCCTGGTACAGTTTCAGACATTCAGTACACTCATCCTCGTTGTCCTGTCTGACATGGTCCTAAAGATTCAGTATTTTTACATTATTTTCTTCTGAGGTGGCTGATGACGAAGATGTTTCAAAATTCAAACTTTTTTTTTTTCTTTCCCGCAAGTTTTTTTTGGTTCCCACGTGTTCTGGAAGCATCTTATCTTCAGACGTTAGCTTCGTTTTTGTCGCTGCTTCTTTCTTAATTTTTCTCTCGAATATATGTGCGGGTCAGTAACATTCGTTGCACTTTGTTTTCTTTTTATTTTTGACGGAATTAAACTGTTTGTAAAAATAGTATATTAATAAGAATATTTGTATAAAACTAGCACATTATTAATTTATTAGCAAAATTTTCGTCTAAGAAAATAAATTTGTTCACAAATTACTTTATTAGCACAATTCAATAGTGAATTTTTTATATAAAGAAATAACTTCAAAAATCAATTTAAAGTTTTAAAATATTCAAATCTTAAAAATGTGTTGAGAGGGCATAAGTATTTTACATTTTATGTTTTAGTAAAAATTCAGAACGCCCCTTTTCCCATAAAATTTTTCAGTTGCAAGTGATTTTTTTTTCTAAGTATGTAAAACATAGTACAGTAACATTTTTCTGATCCATTTTGCAAATTTTTTCTTAAATCATAACTTTAACTGCATGACACATTTCATTCTAAAGTTTTTTCTACTTTATATTATCACACTTGCAGTCTCTTTCAAAGAATATTTTATAAAATTCTATTATTTCACATATGAACGCAAACAACTGAGATTTAACGCGTAAAACTTAGAACAATAATGTAAAAATACTAAGTACAAAGCATATTCATCCAGTAAAACTCAGTACAGAAATGTAAAATTGCTAAATACAAAAGGTTTAAACAGCATGAAAATATAAAAGTACTAGATACGAAATGTCACAACAGCATGAAAATATAAAAATACCAAGTATTGAATGTTAAAACAGAACGAAACGAGTGTTAGTACTACTAGTGCTTGTTCCAAACTTAATTTCATCCAGCCAAATTTAGTACGAAAAGCAAAAGTACTATGTCCAAAATGTTAAAACTTTGCTTCATTCCGTAAAACAGTAGAGAATGTAAGAGATTACTAAATAAAAACGTTTGAACTTGCAAAACAAAATGATTTTCTACTTGCAAAATTTTAGAACTTCGTATGAAAATGTAACGTTTGAAACTTTGAACTAAAATTTCAACACTGAATCATAAAAAATCCGGAACAATTTAAACTGTGGAATAAAGATTTGAGACTTAAAAAGTAAATGTGAAAACACTAAAATAGATTTGAGAATCTTAAAAGTGAAATAGAATAATAACTTCACTAGAAACGTAAAACTTGAAAAATTTGAATCTCGAAACTTAAAACTATTACAAAGTGCTTTATGTAAAATGTAAAAGTGCTAAGAGCAAAATGCTAAAACTGAGGAAACTTAGAAGTACGTGAAACAAATCATTTAGAACTATAAACTTTAAAAACTTAAACTCATTCAGAAAAGAACGGAAATGCAAAATTACAAAACAAAAGTGTTACGCTCATGCAAAATACTAAAACTTAACGCAAAAAATGTAAGAAAGTACAAAACACCAAAAGTTAAGAGTAGTAGTATAAAAAAAATGTTACTTAGATTCATCTAAAACATGACTCGGAAAGAGTAAAAGTAATTTACGCAAATTGAAAAAAACTTATGTTCACCTACTAAAATATAAAAATAGCAAGCACAAGACGTTAGAACAGAACGAAAATGTAAAAGTATGAAACGTAAAATTACAAAACATAAATTCATCTACTAAATGTTTGGTAAAAAAAATGTAAAAGTACTAAGAGTGAAAACTAAAAAAACAGGACGAAAGCTAGAAATAAAAAATACAAAACATCAGAACTTAAATTCATCCAGAAAAACTTAGAACAAAAAAATGTTAAAGGTCGGAAATTTTCAAAACAAAAGTATGATGCACTTGCAAAATGTTAAAACTTAGTACATAAACGTAAAAAGTACTATGTACAAAATGTTAAAATTTAGATTTATCTACTAAAAGAGTGAATGAAGATGTAAAATTGCTAAGTGTAAAATATTAAAACAACACGAAAACGTAAAAGTACTAAGTACAAAACGTAAAAAAAATTATTTATCTACTATAACTTAGACTGAAGTCGTAAAATTACTAAGCACAAAGTGTTAAAACATCATAAAAATGTGAAAATATCAAGTATAAAGCAGCAAAACATAGATTTGTCTATAGAAATCTTGATCAAAAAATGTAAAAGTTCAAACAAAAAAAATCCTAAAACTCTGTCGGTTAAGGCTGCTCTTCAGTCAGCGTTTCAAATCTTCGAAACCAATGTTAACCTACGGGAAAAGTTGGACTAAGTTTTAGAAAGTTCCTTTGATGTTTTCGAGTCCGGAATTTTTTTGAGTATTTTTCAAGCCTATATCTCGGTCTTTTAGTTTTTACTTTTTTAAAATATCACTTACCGTATTTTTAAAAAATCGTTAAAAATGAATTTTGGAAAAAACGTGGTACTGTTAGACGTTTCGCTCTATAAAATATTTTCAAAGCATGTTACCGAAATTTTATAAACAACAAGACCAGCAAAACATTTCCAGCTTTCTTTTGAACTTTTGTTTGAAATAATGCAAACATTTTTAAAGACAAAAAAATCCGTCCAAAGTTTGAAAATATTACCAAAAAAAGCTCGAAATTCCTATAAGCCACGCCTCCCACCGCTTCCCATGCAAGGGGGCATGATTTACGAGGTGGATTAGCGTAATGACTCTCACTCCGGGAAGCATTGCTGCTTCGGATTCGGACAATGGGGAAAGTGTAGGCAACCTCTTCAGACCCTCAAACCGGCCAGACACAGAAGACAGACCACATGTTTTTTTCGAAAGGGAAGAAAATTGAGAGCTTTTTGGAAGAAATTTGGAGAAGCTATGACTTATATGTAATCTTTTATATGGGCAAATTCCTGTTCCCACGGTACTATAAAAATATTTTTCACGAATTAAATGTTTGTACAATTGGGGAAAAAAAACATTTTTTTAAAAATGTAAGCTTGAAACATTACTGCTCTTTAATTAGTAAATCAAATGAGAAATTATTTAATGTAAGTAATTATTCATTTGTAGGTTATTGATTTAATTTTCTTCTACACAATCCATTCTTCTTTTCTTCAAAAACTTTCTGAAGAGAAAAGCGTTGCCTTTACTTCCCCCCCCCCTGCCCTCTTAAAGACAACTGTGTATGCCACAGATATAACTAAATTGAGCGAGATAGAGTTTTTTTGTTTTTACTGAAGGGATAAAGGAATGATAAACTTTAAATGTTTTCGTAAATTCAAAAGGGATTTTTGAGAAAATGAATGTAATTTCAAAATTTTATATTGGCCTCTTTCGGAATGCAATGTTTCAATAATTTGTGTTTTAGAAACCGAAAAAAAAAAATTAAATATTGATTAAATAAACCAACATCTTCCGGTGGAGCTGGAATTTTGAAAAACAAAATTACATATAAAGGTCGACAGCTGGGGGGGGGGGGGGGGGGGGGGGAATACTAACAACCTCCTTTCTTTCTTTTATTTCCTTTTTTTTAATGATTTTTTTTATGCCATCCGTAATATTTATTAGCCTTTCCTTTCATAAGATTTTTCCATCTTTCGATATCTTTTACTTCTTCTTATCCTACTTTTCCGTAAAAGTAAAAAAAAAAAAAAAAAAACAACGAAAGAAGGCAGATCACAAGAATATCGTTAAAAATAGGAAAAAGTCATAAACAAGTGAAGTAAATAATTACACGTTGAAAAATTTTAAAAAAATTGAAAGTAGGGTACTACGGGATTTTTTCCCGAAGCAAAGTATGCAAATTCTGGGCAGAAGATCCAAGTTCCTTTGAACAAGCGTATTGGAAGGAGCTCTCGGCGTGAAATATTTTTTTATCCACTCCGAATTTCATAGTTCAGAAAAAAAAAAAAAAAAAACCGACAGCGCCTACGGGAAAATTTCACTCGTATACAAATCCTGAGCTAACCAACCGATTAACTTAAAATAAACTTTATCGGAAAGATGTTATGACGTAGAACATATACAGTGGAAATCCGCCATTCGTACTTGTCCCTCAATTCGTACGGCGCCAGGGGTCAGCTGGGTCGCCAGTTTGGCTTTTTTTAAGAAAAAAATCGAGAAATTATGCTCATTTTGAACTCGTCTAGAAGTAATTTGTTTCGCGTTTTGGATTTTTTTAAAATTTTAATACTTTTTGAGATTTTACTGACAATTTTAGCTTTCTAAGGGGGCATCTAGAGGAAGTGGTTGAAGAACTTTCTTCTTCAGAGGAGGAAAGTAGTAAGAAAAGCATTTACTTTGCAGAAATTAAAGAGCTGTGTTATTCCTGCAAGAAAACGCAGAGAGTGATGGGAAAACAGCATCCCAACACTGCTGTGGTCAACAGCAATGTTGGGATGCTTTGTTCAACGACAATGTTATTGGCCATTTTAGAAAAATTCTGAACAATCGTCAAAGCCAGACAACATTGGACAGGTTTTTAGGGAAAGAAGCCCAAGATTCTTCTAGTGCAAAAAGAAAGGACAACAGAAAGCGAGAAAACACTTGAAGGGATATTACCTGATGTTTTTATAGAAGAGGCCTCCTCTTCCTCTTCCAGCCCTTTCATTTCCTCATCTCAACATTCCTCATATGCCATCAGCTCACCTCAGTACAAGCAAAGTACAGTTAAATTTTAATTTATCTATAATTTCATGTACAGTACTGTACATTTGTTTTTCATAGGTTTAAATAAGCAACCATCTGTGTGTCTGGACCGGATTAATCCAATTTACACTGTATTTTATGTGAAAAAATAATTCGCTATTCGTACAACTTGCCATTCGAGTTGCCTCCTGTAATGAATTGTGTGCGAATAGCGAGGTTCCACTGTGCAGTACACTTCCTCGGGGAATGGCGAAAAGCATGGGACATTGTTTAGAAAACAAACCACATGTTTCTTTACCTGAATCGCAAAAGTTATTTTCTTCACAGTTCACATGACTAAACTAATTACAGTGGAACATCGGTAGCTCGACGCGCAGATAAGTCGACTAACCCTTGGTAAGTCGACATATACCTCCCCTAATGGTTGGCCCAATGCTAATTTCAATGGGCGAAAAACTCTCTAACTTGACACACAATTTTCAGAAACCCCTGTAAGTCGACCTCCATTTTGTATTCTTATTAACTTTTTCGTCCGGTATTTTTCCACGGTGCACAATTCTGGGAATTTTACAGCGGTGTTTTTTCATCAATAAATGAATTCTTTTCTTGAAAGTGTTCCTAGAAAATTTCCTTATTCCCCTTGTACCTTTCTACGAACACGCGAAAAAAGTTAATTGCAAATTAGCAAGCCTAATAGTGTTGGGGAATTTATGTTTTCTCTTCAGAGGGAAAAGCAAACAAAAATTATGGATTTTTTTCTCATGAGGTATTTTGATTTAATGTTTATATATTTATTTATTTGTAATGTATTAACTTTTCAAAATAATAATAGATAAATAATAAACGAGAATAATTTCGTACACTGGAATTCACTCTTATAACTTGAATGGCAAGTAAATAACAATACAGACCAATATCAGCGATTGAAGTTACGGAATCTCGGTAACTTGACACCTGCTTATCTCTACGGCACGCGACTTTTTTAACCTTTTCAGTTTAGCCCGCAGCTTTCCAAAGGCTGCCCATTCCTGGTTATGCAATGTTTGCTGTGTGGCACTACGAAATAATATCTTATTAGCTAAAGAATAAAAACGGTTTGGTTGTTTCTCATCCATAAGCTTACTTCTTTGCATTGCAACACGGGCTCCTTGTAACTCTGAAACACGTGTCCGCAATTTTTGATTATGTTGACGTTTTATTCTTTAGTTTCGCAGCTCAAATGAGGACTAATTATTTCTCTACATTAAATTTATGCATGCGAACTCACGTCATTAAAGACAAAAGAACTATGTCTCTTATGCAAAATTTCTGCATATGATTTAAGTCAGGGGTTCCCAACTTTTTTTTTCCTAGCGAAGCCCTTCTAAAACTCGGAAAGAAATTGGCGAATCCCTTTGGTAGTCCTTAGTAAACGGGTAGGAAAACAATAAAATTTGCTTTCACATTCATTTTTCAAGCTTCACAACAGTTCATAACAAGTAATGAAACAATTCTTAAAACATCTAAATGGAAATAAAAACTAACATAATAGCTACAATAATAATAATAATATTAGTAATACAAGCATTTAAAAAATTAATTACTTATTTTTATTATTTGTTCTTTTTGTATAATTAATAGTAGCAGTAAACATACGAATTTGCAAAAGCTCTGTTTTTAGTAATTATTTCCTCGATACTGTGAAAAAGTTGTGGAATAGTGGAATGACACCAGAAATATAAGTAAAAAAAAATTAAGAATCAATCAATAAATATCTTAGGGTTCCATTCCCACGTTGAAATATACAAAATTCGCAACAGTTATGGAAATTTACAGAAATATTGGGAAATTTACATGTTTTCAAATTTCCATTGAGATAGAGCAGGAAAGTTGGAATAAAGTATTATTAGAATGTGAGTACAAAATTTGAAATTAAAATATCTTCCTTCGCACTAGCGTGGAAAAAGTGAGAAATGGTAGTAGAAACATACCTCTAAAATTAATATAGATCAATTAATACCTTTTGATCAATAAACCACTTCACGATCCAAATTTTCAAATTTACGCAATGCAGAAATAAGTGCATTTCAAATTTTATGCGTATAGTTCCTATGCCCCACAACTTTTCCGTATTATCGGGAAAACAATTTTATACAAAAAAAAAATCATTTTTAATCTCCGTTCTAATATGTATGAACATTTTTAATTTTGTTTTTTGTTTTGCGTTAGCAATTAAAAATCCAGCTATTGCAATATTATATTCGCGATTTGAAATTTTTCCCCTGAAAAAAAAAATGTCAACCATTTCCAATGACTGGGTTTGAACTTAAAAATACCCTAGTTAGCATGGGAATTAATTAATTTGAAAATTGTTTTGATTTCATCTGTCATTTTTTGCTCTTTTCACCGGAGAAAAAAACTCTCCAAAATAATAATAATAATTACGTTTTCTGATGGGCATGTGAACCCGAATTGTTCATTTTCTCTGTCAGATTACTAATCACTACAATATGGATGCCTTTTCTTTCAAATGATAAATTTTTTCTTGAATTTTGAAGTTTAATATGACGGGATCTCAATATGCATTAAATTTAACATTGATTTTAGACTTTGAGTCATCATATGACGTTTATTTTTTCATTATTATTATTTTTGTTGTTGTTAATATTTTTTTTTACGAAAAGGAGAGAAATCCGTTCGGTGATGCATGAAAAATTTCAGAATTTAAAAGTTATTGTCTTATTTTTTAACTGTATGTTACATTCCTGCAAATTTGCATTTTGTAATGAAATTTATCTCAACGAATCTTTTTATTTCGCACATCCCAGAAAACACAAAACAAACAAACATGACAAGGAAAAGAACTATGTAGAATTCATTTCAGAAGATAATTCCATACATTACAGGTTTTGCATTTGAATAACTGAATTTGTCACTAAATCTTCTTGTCATTTTTTGTGCATGTACATTATTTTCAGATTATTCACTGTTAATCATGTACTTCCGTCTTGAAGTTTCAAAAGGTATATTGAAACATTTTTTGAAGTATATACTCCGGAAACTGTTTTTAAATGCGCTGTAGATGGACTTCCTTTATTTACTCCTTATTATTTTAACCAGATGTACTTATCTCCTTTTGCGTAAATTATATCCTTCGGGAAAACCGTTGTCATTTTGAGTCGCATCGCATATTGAATCTTTATTGGTTATATTAATTTCTGTTCTATGCTGCTTCAGTTTGAAGTGCGATCTTCCGCGCTCCTCCGTTTTTATTTACTGGATAATAAAAACAGGCAAGCTCGCACATGAAGGATCGGCACAGAAGAAATGATGCAAATGCGCGTCTCAAGCCCCTCCCCCCCTTGTCGATGTGCCCCGTCTGTTCCGTATTTGCAGTTTTAAAATTGGCAGCCCTCACCTCAACCTGCAACCATACAAGCTTTATCTCGATTCAACAAGCCTTGGTAAAAAGCTGTCGCCCTGCGAGGTCTTCTAATGGTGTTTTTGTGCATTCAATCATAAGAGAAAACCAGGAAAACTCTCAACTTACTTCTAGATAAGTATTAAATAGAAATTATCACAGCTACCACCTCAGCTCGCTTATCAAAGCAACGTTTGTTGCCAGGATATGAAATTGGGACTTCTGGTTCCGAGGAATATGCCGCCCCAGTAGTCAGGCTGCCATTTTGAAAGTTTTGAATACCTTTTGCGCAGGGAACTGGAGCAGAGTTATTATTATCATTATTATTATTATTATTATTTATGTTAATTTATTTTTTTGAGTTGCTATGCTACAGCTCCCCTCCGAATCTTGTGTTATAGTTTCAAGTCCGCTCCAGCTCCATTCACTGCTCTGAATAGCTTTTAATGGCAAATACAATATTTATCGCTTTCGTTTATTCAGTGTATTACGGAAAAAATTTAAAAGTCGTTTAAACCCTAATATTTCAATAAATATTTAATGTTTCGTACATAATGAAGGAAAAAAGTAATAAATAAATGCACTCGGAAAAAAGGCCACTGTTTCAAAACAGTCATTGCCAACCATTTGCTTATTTTCTTTCTTTTTTTTTTAAGTTCTTTTTTTCCTTTCTTCCCTGCCTTCTTTTTCTTCTTTTTTTTGGTGAATTTGTAATTGCCGCATACTTTTGCAACAGCGAAAGTATGTTATGCACATCCCCAGTTTCAAGTTCGTGATTTAATTTTGCTGAGCAATATATATTTTACAACATACATACGTAGATACTCATAGGTGTGCATGCGGGGCTTAGAGATACCATTGTACCCCCATTAGCAAATAAAAATGAAAGCTAATTACAAAACTGGCAACCTCTTTCGCGTTTGTATTCAATAGATATGCTTCTTTGCGTTTAATTTGTCATAAGTTTCCCTGGAGATGCATCTGGGACCCAAATCTTATGGGCAGGGCCGGCCTTATCAGTGTGCAAAGTACAAAGGCGCCTCAGCGTAAGAGAGAAAAAAAAAACAATAATCCGTGTTTCATAAAATTAGTTCAACAAAATTCCAGTTGTCTTCACGTAAGCAGACCCATTGATAGTGACTCCTTGCCCCCCCCCCCTTGCTAAACCTCTGCGCACGCTTATATAAACACATATTACTTGACTACATATTGAAGTGCCAATGAAGCGGAACTACACAGAAAGTAAAGAACCATTGAAAACGTTCTTTTGTCAGAGAAAAAGAAAACCAGGATGTTTTATTCGAAAAATGATTCGGGAATTTTATTTTAAATGACAGAAATATAAAGGAAAGAAATAAAATGAATGTGATGGTTTCATCATATTGATCAAGTATTCAATATGCAATAATTAGCAAAACATAATTGTAGAAGTGTATAAAAATAAATAAAATAAAATGCAATATAACTAAATAAATTATATAAAATAAAGAAAGAAACGCAAACATTCACATTTAGTTTCAGAAAAAAAAAATAGAGTAGTGGAGCTTAAGAAATCTTCATTTGCTACTCCTGTTTCTAGCAAAACTCGTTGCTTAGGTTACCTCTTTTATTATTTATTCATTTAATTTTAATCATACTAACGCAAAAATTTCTGCTCTTAAATTAAGCTTTATACAAGAATTAGCGCTCTTTATGTAACAATAACTGAGAACAGCATTCAGCAAGTTTTCGCTAAATAATTTTTTTTTTAATTTTTTTTTTTTTTTTTTGAATATCAAGCAATTTATCGCAAATTTTGATTGATCAATTTGTACTAAATTAGGTCTAGAAGCAAGTTCTCGGAAAGACAAACCTTTGTTTTAAAAGTATCGTTTACATTTTCATTTTTACAGCACTAAATACGCAATTTACAAACAATTCGGGAGAATGAAAGAAGGGTAACAGTATGTTTTCTTTTCGTTTCAACTCTCAGCCACAGAGAATTAATTTTGGAACCGGAAAAGCAGCAACGTTGTGTAAGTAGTAGTAAACACGTGCAGTGCATGCCGCTAGCGACTACACTAACTGCAGGGGGTCTCGGCCTGAAGTGACAGGTCAATTATGGGGGACAGTAGACCCTTCTTCCAAGAGCTATCGTACATTTCATTGGTCGTTGAAATGTCAATCACTTGAGGTTGACACACTCCCCTCATGCCCTTCGAAGGCCATCTTAAGCCTAACCACGAAATTTTTTCTGACTGAAGAGCAGCCTTAACAGCCATTTCTCTGTTCGCGAGAAGAATGAATCCAATTGTGACTTTAAAATTAAGGTAGTTTTCCTTTAAGCGTAAAGTAGTTTTTTTTTTTTTACATGTTTTTTTGTGTTGTACAACGTATTTTTAATTTTTCCCAGTTTTAATAATTTTGTTCTCAGAACTTTAACATTTTTGATCAAGATTTCAGTAGATAAATTTATGTTTTGAAACTTTATACATGTTATTTATAAATTTTCATGGTGTTTTAACATTTCGTACTCAGTAGTTTTGTGGCATCAGTCTAAGTTTTAGTAGATAAATAAATTTTTTCGTTTTGTATTTAGTACTTTTACATTTTTGTGTGGCTTCAATAGATTATACTTAGTATTTTTACATCTTCATTGTAGGTTTTAGTAGCTAAGGCTAAGTTTAATCATTCTGCAAGTGCATAACACTTTTATTTTGTAAATTTCCGTACTATTACTTTTTCGTTCTAAGTTTCTCTTAATGGTTTTAGGTTTTGTCATTTAAGGGATTTTGGTATATGAAGTTAACATTCTTTCATGCGTTATTGTTTTGTATTGCGTATTTTTAATCTTTCGTAGTATTAGCATTTTGTTCTTCGAAATTTTTGATTAAGATTTCACTCGACAAATCTACGTTTTGAAGTTTTATTTAGATAACTCCATATTTTTTTATGTTTTGTATTTTGTACTTTTACGTTTTAGGTGTTGCTTTAAGTATATCGTACTTAGTATTTTTACTTCTTCATTCTACACATTTTTGTCTTACGTTTCAGCGTTTTGCTAATACATAATACTCTTATTTTTAAAATAACCGTACAATTACGTTTTTATTCTAAGTTTTTCTATATCAATTTAAGTTTTGATGTTTTCTACTTAATACTTTTAGATTTTCATGCTGTTTTTAGTTCTTAGTACTTTTACTTTTCTAACCGAATTTTTAGTAGATGAATTTAAGTTTTGCAAGTGCATAAAGCTTTTATTTTGAAACTTTCCGTAGCTTTACATTTTCGTTCTAAATTTTTCTGGATGAATTTAGGTTTTGAAGCTTTATAGTTGGTACTCTTTCATTCTTTATTGTTTTGTACTGCGTTTCTTTACTTTTTGAGTTTTAGCACTTTGTTCATCGAACTCTTACATTTCTGATTAAGATTTTTGTAAACAGATTATATGTTTTGATGCTGAATCTATGTTTTGAAGTTTTAATAGATAGTTCTAGTATTTTGCACTTTTATAATTTTGTGTTTCTTTAGTATATTATACTTAGTATTTTTATATCTTCATTCTAGGTTTTAGTAGACAAATCTAAGTGTTAACATTTTGTATATGGTACTTTTTACGTTTTTACATTAAGTTTTAACATTTTGCATTTTCTGGATCAACGTAAGTTTTGGAGCTTTGTACTAAGTACATTTAGATTTTCGTGCTGTTTTAACGTGTTGTACTTGCTATTTTTAATTTTTCATGCTGGTTTTAGTTGATGTACATAGTACTTTTACTTTTCAAACCATTTCTTTAGTAGAGGAATTTAACTTTTTGGAGTTTTACATTTCGTACTTTTACATTTTTGTTCTGTTTGAACATCGTGTACTTAATATTTTTACATTTTAAAAGGTGAATATCAGTTTTCATGTTTCTTTCACAATTTTAGAGTTAAGTGCTACTTGATGAAACGAAGTTGCAGTTTTGTTATTATACTACTCCAAGTTCTGATGTTTCGTACTTTTTGTATCTAATACTTTTTACATTTTTGCTTTTAATAATTTGCAAATGCCTATCACTTTTGTTTTGTAAACTTCAGTAATTTTACATTTCCGTTCTAAGTTTTCTGGATGAAGTTAAGTTTTAAAATTTTATGATTTGTTACATTTTTAAATTTTAGTTCGAAGAGTGTTTGCAGTTTGTATGTAGTACTTCTTTCCTTTGTACTGTTTTAATAGATTAATCCTTGTTTGATGCGTTGGCTTTAGTACTTTAACAGTTTCGTTCTGTTTTTTACTAAATAAATGTATATTAGAGGTTCTATACTTAGTACTTTTACATTTTTGTACTAAGTTTACTAGATGAATCTAAGTTTTGATGTTTTGTACATAGTGCTTTTACATTTTAGTGTTGCTTTAATATATTATACTTAATATTTTTACATTTTCATTCCGTGTTTTAGTTGATAAATCTAAGTTTCAACATTCATACACAGTACTTTTTATATTTTTGCATTAAGTTTTAACACTTTGCAAGTGGATAACAGTTTTGTTTCTGAAAATTTTCGTTCGGATTTACATTTTTTTTAAATTTCTAAGTTTTTTTTTTTTTCTTGGTTGAATTCAAGATTAGAAGTTTTATAGTTAGTACATGCTTTGTTGTGTTGCACTGCATATTTTTCATTTTTTCACTACTTTAGCATTTTGTACTTAGAACTTTTACATTTTTGATTAAGATTTCAATGGAGAAATCTATGTTTTTGATACATTATACTTGTTATTTAGTCATTTTTATGATATTTGAACATTTCGTACTTGGTAGTTTTATGACTTCAGTCTAAGTTATAGTAGATAAATATTTTTTTTTACGTTTTGTACTTAGTACTTTTACGTTTTCGTGTTGTTTTAATATATTACACTTAGCAATTTTACATCTTCATTCACTCTTTTAGTAGATAAATCTAAATTTTAACATTTTGTACGTAGTACTTTTTACGTTTATGTACTTTTAACATTTTGCAAGTGCATCATACTTTTGTTTTGAAAATTTCCGAAGTTTAACATTTTTTTGTTCTAAGTTTTTCTGGATGAATTTAAGTTCTGATGTTTTGTATTTTTTATTTCTAGCTTTCATGCTGTTTTTTTTTAGTTTTCACTCTTAGTACTTTTACATTTTTTTTACCTAACATTTAGTAGATGAATTTAGGTTTTGTAATTTTACGTTTCATACTTTTACATTTTCGTTCTGTTCTAACGTCTTGTGCTTGCTATTTTTATATTTTAGCAGGTGAACATAAGTTTTTTTTAATTTGCGTATATTACTTTTACTCTTTCCGAGTCATGTTTTAGATGAATCTAAGTAACAATTTTTTTATACTACTCTTAACTTTTGGTGTTTTGTACTTTCTTACATTTTTTTGCGTTAAGTTTTAATATTTTGCATGAGCGTAACACTTTTGTTTTGTAATTTTGCATTTCCGTTCTTTTCTGAATGAGTTTAAGTTTTTAAAGTTTATAGTTCTAAATGATTTGTTTCACGTATTTCTAAGTTTCCTCAGTTTTAGCATTTTGCTCTTAGCACCTTTACGTTTCACATAAAGCACTTTGTAATAGTTTTGAGTTTTGTGATTTAAATTTTTCAAGTTTTACGTTTCTAGTGAAGTTATTATTCTATTTCACTTTTAAGATTCTCAATTTAGTTAGATAACTTTAACTTTTTTTACGTTTTGTATTTAGTACTCTTAAATTTTTGTGTTGCTACAATGTGTTATACTTAGTATTTTTTATACTTAGTATCTTTGTTCTGGGTTTTAGTAGATAAATTTAAGTTTTAACATTTTGTAAGTGCATAACACGTTTATTTTGAAATTTTTTTGTTACCTTTTCGTGCTAAGTTTTTCTGTGTTTTAGTAGATGAATATAAGTTTTTGTTTTTTACTTAGTACTTTTATTAAGTTTGACACTTTTACTCGTTCTAAATTTTATTAGATACATCTAAGTTTTGATGTTTGCATTTTCGGAAAGTTTACATTTTCATGATGTTTAACATTTCATACTTTTTACGACTTTAGTTGGGATTTTTTGTAGATAAATAAGTTTTTTAAGTTTCGTACATAAACGATTACATTTTCGTACAAAATTTCACTTGATGAATACGTTATATACTTAGTACTTTTACATTTTCGCGTTGCTGTAGTAGGAAAATTAGAGTTTTAACATTTTGTACGTAGTAATTCTTAAGATTTTTGCAGTAATAACATTATGCAAGTGTATAACACTTTTATTTTGAAAAGTTTCGTGCTTTTACATCATCGTTCTAAGTTTTTCTAAATGAATTTAAGTTTTGCAGCTTTATACTTTCCATTTTTACATGTTTTTAATTTATCAGTTTTAGGATTTTGTTGTTAGAACTTTTACATTTTTGATCAAGATTTCAGTGGACAAATCTATGTTTTGTTGGTTTATACTTGCTATTTTCAAGTTTTTATGATGTTTTAACAGTTTGTACTTAGTAATTTTACAACTTCAGTCTATGTTTTAGTAGATAAATCAATTTGTTTACGTTTTTGTACTTAGTACTTTAACATTTTATTGCTGCTTTAATATATACTTAGTAATTTTACATCTTCATCCACTGTTTTAGTAGATAAATCTAAATTATAGCATTTTGTGCGTAATACTTTTTACATTTTCGCATTAAGTTTTAACGTTTTTCAAGTGCATCACACTTTCGTTTTGAAAAGTTTCGTACTTTTACATTTTTCGTTCTAAGTTTTTCTGGATGAATTTAAGTTTTGCAGCTTTATACTTAACATTTTTACATGTTTTGTTGTTTTGTACTGCATGTTTTTAATTTTTCAGAGTTTTAAGATTTTGGTGTTTGAACTTTTACATTTTTGATCAAGATTTCAGTAGACTAATATAAGTTTTGCTGTTTTTGTACTGCGTGTTTTTACTTTTTTCAGAGTTTTAGGATTTTGTTGTTTGAATTTTTACGTTTTTCGATCAAGATTTCTGCTGACAGATCGAAGTCTTTTAAGTTTCGTACTTAAGTTTAACATTTTTGTACAAAGTTTCACTTTATGACTACGATATATACTTAGTACTTTTACAATTTCATGTTACTTTACTATTTCATACTTAGTACATTTGATTCAATTACATTTTCATTCTAAGTTTTCGTAGATAAATCAGAGTTTTAACATTTTAGACGAAGTATTTTTTTTATTTTTTACATTAAGTTTTAACATTTTGTAAGTGCATAACACTTTTACTTTGAAAAGTTCCGTACTTTTACAATTTCGTTCTAAGTTTTTCTGGAAAGATTTAAGTTTTGCAGCCTTATATTTAGCATTTTTACAGGTCTTTTGCTGTTTTTGTACTGCGTGTTTTCAATTTTTCAGAGTTTTAGGATTTTTTTTGTTTGAACTTTTACATTTTTTGATCAAGATTTCTATAGACAAATCTATGTTTTGCTGCTTTATACTTGATATTTTCACATTTTTATGATGTTTTAACACTTTGTACTTAGTAATTTTACGACTTCAGTCTAAGTTATAGTAGATAAATAATTTTTTTTACGTTTTATACTTAGTACTTTTACGTTTTCGTATTGTTTTAATATATTACACTTAGCAATTTTACATCTTCATTCACTCTTTTAGTAGATAAATCTAAATTTTAACATTTTGTACATAGTACTTTTTACGTTTATGTACTATGTTTTAACATTTTGCAAGTGCATCATACTTTTGTTTTGAAAATTTCCGAACTTTAACATTTTTTTGTTCTAAGTTTTTCTGGATGAATTTAAGTTCTGATGTTTTGTATTTTTTATTTCTAGCTTTCATGCTGTTTTTTTTAGTTTTCACTCTTAGTACTTTTACATTTTTTTACCAAACATTTAGTAGATGAATTTAGGTTTTGTAATTTTACGTTTCATACTTTTACATTTTCGTTCTGTTCTAACGTCTTGTGCTTGCTATTTTTATATTTTAGCAGGTGAACATAAGTTTTTTTTAATTTGCGTATATTACTTTTACTCTTTCCGAGTCATGTTTTAGATGAATCTAAGTAACAATTTTTTTATACTACTCTTAACTTGTGGTGTTTTGTACTTCCTTACATTTTTTTGCTTTAAGTTTTAATATTTTGCATGAGCGTAACACTTTTGTTTTTTAATTTTGCATTTCCGTTCTTTTCTGAATGAGTTTAAGTTTTTAAAGTTTATAGTTCTAAATGATTTGTTTCACGTATTTCTAAGTTTCCTCAGTTTTAGCATTTTGCTCTTAGCACTTTTACGTTTCACATAAAGCACTTTGTAATAGTTTTGAGTTTTGTGATTTAAATTTTTCAAGTTTTACGTTTCTAGTGAAGTTATTATTCTATTTCACTTTTAAGATTCTCAAATCTATTTTAGTGTTTTTACATTTTTAAGTCTCAAATATTTATTCCACAGTTTAAATTGTTTCGGATTTTTTATGATTCAGTGTTGAAATTTTAGTTCAAAGTTTCAAACGTTACATTTTCATGCGAAGTTCTAAAATTTTGCAAGTAGAAAATCATTTTGTTTTGCAAGTTCAAACGTTTTTATTTAGTAATTTCTTACATTCTCTACTGTTTTACGGAATGAAGCAAAGTTTTAACATTTTGGACATAGTACTTTTGCTTTTCGTACTAAATTTGGCTGGATGAAACTAAGTTTGGAACAAGCACTAGTAGTACTAACACTCGTTTCGTTCTGTTTTAACATTTAATACTTGGTATTTTTATATTTTCATGCTGTTGTGACATTTCGTATCTAGTACTTTTATATTTTCATGCTGTTTAAACCTTTTGTATTTAGCAATTTTACATTTCTGTACTGAGTTTTACTGGATGAATATGCTTTGTACTTAGTATTTTTACATTATTGTTCTAAGTTTTACGCGTTAAATCTCAGTTGTTTGCGTTCATATGTGAAATAATAGAATTTTATAAAATATTCTTTGAAAGAGACTGCAAGTGTGATAATAATATAAAGTAGAAAAAACTTTAGAATGAAATGTGTCATGCAGTTAAAATTATGATTTAAGAAAAAATTTGCAAAACGGATCAGAAAAATGTTACTGTACTACAGGGATGCACAAACTTTTTTGGGTGAAGGGCCAAAAAATTAGAAAGTATCAGGTTGGGGGCCAAAGTAACGTGATGTTTTATTCATAAAAGTACAGGGTGTATTTCAGTTTTTATTTAGAGGTAATATGTACAAATTACATGTATTAATAATTACTGTACTCAGGAACAGATTATTAAGTAAAAGTTTTAAAAAATTAATGTAGACGAATTCAAACAAAATGAAGTATAAGATTTTTAAACAATTAATTGCACTACATTTATGTGTATCAATGAAGTGATTGGTCAAATGGCAAAAAAGAGGAATACTAAAATTTTTTACAAACATTTGTGCAAATTATGAAAATGAAACAAATGGAAAATAAAAAGGTAATTTAAATTAAGAAAAACACAGCATTATTCTCTAAATTATAACTTTCTTTATAATTTAGATAATTTTTCTTTGACATTTTATAATGTAAAATTTAAAATATATATATGGAGTTAAAATGATAAATTAATTAAAAGTGCAAATATAAGTACAGAAGAAATAAACCCACATATATTAAATAGCAAAATCCAAATGCTGTGAGTCTGTACATCACGTTAAAACCTTGCGATTCAGAATTACTACTACTAGTCAATTTGGCTGGTAGAATTGTTTTTTTAACTAACCATTTACAAAATCTTATTAGTTAAATTGGCATAGTAATATTAAATTTATACATTGCTACATGGACAATGAAAAAGGTAAACTGATTCCTTTATCAAAAATCAACATATCATTATTTTGTTCCATGGCATATAATTAAATTTTAATCCTTTAATCACTAGTTTTCCTGCAGATTAGAAATTGATCTTTGTGAATTAATGTAAAAAATCGTTCTTTATTTATTCATTTTTTAATACATATCAACAATAAAATTTTCCTAAATATATATCAACAATAAATTTTAAAATTTTGATTATAAATTACTTTATAAAGTGAAATAATTATTCATATTGATATTATTAATTCTGAAAATTAATGTTTAATTAATAAATTTTTATTCATTCATTACTATTAATCAATTTGGCTAGTAGAATTGTTTTTTTAACTAACCATTTACAAAATCTTATTAGTTAAATTGGCATAGTAATACAGTACAGAACCTCTTATCCGAGAACCAGAAAACCGGGAATTTTTTTCGTGAATTTTCCTCCATTTTTGAAAAGTTCGCGTTTTTTTTTTGCCCATTTATTAAAAATACGAATTTTTCGTTACAAGTAACATATTCAGTGTTTATGTCGAACAATTTAGTCTAAAAACGATCTTTTTTTTAGGGGAGGGGGGCGTCAACTTACTTGCAGATGAAAATTAGAATAAAAAATCTCCAACGATACTTGAGAAAAATCAGACCTTTTCTCTATTTTATTTCAATAATTAAACATGAAAGAAATAAGTAATTAGATTCTTATACATTTATTTAATTGTCTCGTCAGTATTCGAAGACGAATTGCAACAAAAGTCGGACTAATAAACGAACGTTCCGAAAATTTCTAATACGGCAGATTCGCGAATTTTCCGCAATAGCTGATCGTGTGAAAATTAAACCTCGTTTATTTTTGTTATATATATATATATATATTTATTTATTTAAGAGCTGAAATAAGGTAATAAGAATTTAAAATTGATATTAAGGCAACAAAAATTGCAACTGTGAAAATGAATTCTTTATTAAAATCGAGTTCGCAAAAGCGAAGTCGTTTTACACAAGTATGAAATTTGCGCGTTTCTGCATGTAAACATGCTTCTTACATTTCGTTTTCCTCCTTTTTGAAATCATTTATTACTGTAAAAATGATTGATGATCAGATTTTACGAAATTAATAGTTTGATAAACAAGATGTCCGATTCGGAGAGCATCCAAATGGTGCTACACCCGAACGATGACAAAGAGCAAGATAGCGATGAAGACGAAAATAATGACATTTTGCCTGCCTGCTATGTCTAACGATCGTTGCTTTGAATTAACTAAAGAAATCATAGCAGGAATGGGACAAAATTCTTTTATAGACGAACTAACGCACACAATGGCTGTTCGAAAAATCCAGCAATCGAATTTTCGACCATTTCCCGATAAACTATTGTTCTGAAACTTTACATATAGCTCAGAACCAGATGACAATGCAATATTCTACCACTTTTATCATGATTTGATTAGTTTCTGAAGTATTTCCAATAAAATAAAATTAAATATGGCGATTAGTTCCGAAAATTGGGACCAAAATTCAGTAGCGGCGTTGCGATCGTATTTTTTCACTACGATTTTTCGTAAGCTTTTTTTTACAATTATTTTTTCTTTCGTATTTTTTAAAAATTTTATTATAATTATCCTTTTTTATCAACTATATTAGCGGGCCAATTCAAAAGGCTCGGAGGGCCAATTTTGGCCCGCGGGCCATAGTTTGTGCATCCCTGCTGTACTATGTTTTACATACTTAGAAAAAATAATCACTTGCAACTGAAAAATTTTCTATGTCTGAAAATAAATAAATAAATAAATAAATAAAAACTAAAAAAATATATAAGTCTTTTCTAAGTAAAAATGACGAGAATTTTCTAATCACAGTGTAAAAATAATTAACTTATAAAATAGTTCCTGTGCGGATGTTAAGTGGAAACATTAAAAAGGTTGAAAAAGAAAATCTTTCTAAGTCGAAAAAAAGAAATAAATACATAATAGGATGTAAATAGCGACAATAAATTTAATTCATTATACATTATAATTATTTTTTGTAATATAAAATAGTTCCTGCTTGAATTCTGAGAGAAAACATTAGAAAAAAAAGTTCCAAAATAGTTCCATTTTCTTCTCATAGATGGCGCTACAATCGACATCGCATTGCATCAAGTCCTAAACTGAAACAAAAAGTGTTGCCATTCCAAAACTATAAATTTTTGAAAAACATTTCAACTCTACTCGAAAAACGCCTGAGGGCATACAACTCAACTCTACTCGAAAAATGCCTGAGAGCATACAACTCAACTCTACTCGAAAAATTCCTGGGGGCAAAATAACTCAACTCCACTCGAAAAACGCCTGGGGGCATACAACTCAACTCGACTAACGCCTGAGGGCACGCCTTTGGGCATTGGGAGGCGGTGGCGCCACGCCCACGCCCACGCATGAGGGCATTGCGCATTGCGCCTGCTGGGGCAGAACACCCATTATTCCCCTACTACTCTGGGACTGTTAATTAAAGAATTTAATTCTAGTAAAAGTGAATTATCAGAAAAATGTGAAAAGCTTAGTTTTGGATACCATCACGGCAAAATAAGAGTTTATTAAAAATCTATGTATAAATGTTGTAACAGGGTTGGAAAAAAACCTGGTTTTTTTTGAAAAAAAAACAAAAACAAAAAAAAGTTTTTTTTTGGTTTAAACCAGGTTTATTTGGTTTAAATAGCATTTGTAGGAAAAACAATTTGCCTTTTTGAAAATCATGGAGATTTTAGATCATTAATTGTGAATAAATGTTAATAGTAATTAATTTATTGATAATTAATTAAATAACCAAGTTAAAACCTTGAATTTTAATTTCCTTATAAATATATATTTTATTTTTTCAGAAAGTTACCTACAGTGAAACATGCGTAATTTGACCACTGACAGTGCAGCAGTTTAGTAGTCAACTTATAGAGGGTGGAGCTTTTTTTTCTTTTTCTTACACTATGCTTTTATTCATTTTTGACTAATTAAAATATAACTTGATGTATTAATGTTGCTTTAAAATTAGTAATTAGCTATTTTTTAACAATTATCTAAAATACCATTAGATACATTTAATCTGAATGACTTATAATGTATCCTATACAACTTTAAAATTAAAGCACTTAGTTAAAGATAAATATGTTAGTTTACTTAGTTGATTGTAAAGATTCCCTAAAAATACATAGTTTTTCGAAATGGCTAGATTAATTACAAGAAAAAGAAGAAACTTATTTAGAGAACGAAAGAGTGCTGATAGTAGTTTTCTCGAATAGTTAACTTACACAGAAGTTTAGGCAAACTTTATATTGATGTTTCATCCATGCAGACAAATACTGGTCTAACATTACAGCATCAAAACAATTATCCTGGAGAACTTATTTAATTTTTTTTTATTTTTGCAAAAATAGATAAACAAATAAATGTAGTAATAATTCGGCAGCCAACTTACAAAGGGTTTTTATAATACTCCCACCCAAATTTGGCGTACATAAGTGGTCAATATAGACAGGTGGTCAAGTTACAAAGGGTTCCTTACATTAAATAATATAGGGCTAATTCCGTTCCTGACCAAAAGTGGTCAACTTAGTTAGGAGACCAACTTACAAAGGTGGGCAACTTTACAGGTTTTACTGTATTAACATATTATAATACTCTACTTATACAGAACTTTCAGTAAACTATTAAAGACCTAATTATTATGCTGGTTAAGTTTTAACAAAAGCATATTTTACTAAATCAATAAAAAATAAGCAAAAATGAAAGATATATTAAAAATAATGTGTGTTGATTTACATTAACAGTAATATCAACAAATGATTACAAGTCTCTTTCTATAGATTAATTTTACTTTAAAAGTTTAAAAAAAAAAAATCCTTAAACTTACCGGATTTAGCAATGATAACTTATACAAATCAGGGACAATCAATTTATAAAAGCAAAAGCAATTTTATAAAAGTAATACAATGTACAAACTTTATTTTTTCTGATTAAAGATTAAATATATTTTTAAAAAGGAAGGTAATTATTTAGAAAAAAGAAAAATTTGCACTGATTAAAAAAAAAAGTTTGTTAATTTAGAAATCCAGTAATTCATTATTTATCTAATGCTGTGCTTGTAATTTCTGCATAAATTGGATTTTGAAATTTTTTATAATGTGTAAAATAAATGAAAAAAAGTTTTTTTTTTTTAAAATTATTATTTGTAACATACATTTGCAAATTGGTTATTATCAGGATACTTTATTATTTCTAATATATATTCTTTAACTCTAGGAATTACAATTGCAATATCATTCAATTTTTATAATGACTGAGAAGAGTTTTTCCTCAAATTAGCTTTTTCAGAGCTAATTTTAGAAAAACCCAAATAGTCTAACATGTAGATAAGAGATGAGAAAAATTTGTACTGATTTAGGAAAAGTTTGTTAATTTACAAATTCATTAATTATCCAGTGTTGTGCTTGTTATTTCTGCATAAATTGAATTTTGCAATTTTTAATAATGGGCAAAATAAATGAAAAAAGATTTGGTTTAAAACAAGTGGTTTAAAAAAAAACCATTTGGTTTAAACCAGCGTGGTTTAAACCAACCAACTCTGTGTTATAATACAAGAAATTTTAAAAAGAACGAATTTAATATTAATAGTTTGGAGTACAAGTTACAAATGAGAAAAATTGTTATTGCAAAAAAGAACCGTTAACTAAAAGCTTGATCGCAAAAACGAAGTCTTATTTATAAATGAGTTATGAAAACTGCATTTCCAATGCTTAATATATTAATTTATACTTCATTCTCATTACATTATAAAACATTTATTTCTAACAAAATTGCCAAAATGCTCCCGATTTTCCCCTGAAAGTAGGAAATTGACTTTTATCTGTAGTTTTTTTTTTCCCCTCTGAAAAGGTGACTTGAACTTAGAATCTAGTGCATATCGTATTCTAATTTTTTGAAATTTTAGCTAATAAAATGCTCAAAGTGTTAAAAAAGTAAAGTAGGCCACTAAAAATTGCACTGTCTAACATTCATAAAATACTGATGCCAGAAAATTCTTGCACAAAAATCGCGATTGAAAAGTGTGACCAATCCCAAAAAAAGGACTTATTTTCTATCATGAAAACTCTTTTTACATTGAAAGGTTATGGCGCCATTAAAAATTTTAGAATGTTTAGGCCAAACTGTACAAGCTTTTGCTCGGATCAAAAATAATCATGGCTGTAAATCTTGAAAATATTCTTTAAAAATTAAGGACATTTACAAAGTAAGAATTTTTTTAAAATGGCATTTCTAAGATCTTTGAACATTTTAAAACGTAATAATATATATACATTTACAAATAAAAAAACTTCTATGAAACAATTTTACTGCAGTAATGCAAAGTAAACAAACCAATAACCCTAGTACAGTAAAACCTCTAAAGTTGAACACCTTTGTAAGCTGACCACCTGTCTAAGTTGACCGCTTTTGGCAGGAACGGAAGGAGCACTATATTATATAATGTAGGGAAACCTTTGTAACTTGACCACATAAGTTGACCACCTGTATTGACCACTTATGTCCGCCAAATTTGGGTGGGAGCATTATAAAAAACCCCGTGAGTTGACCGCCTAATTATTGCTATATTTATTTGCTTATCTATTTTTGCAAAAATAAAAATAACTAAGATGACTTCTTCAGGATATTTTTAATGCTATAATGTTAAACCAGTATTTGTCTGGATGGATGAAACATCAATTGAAGAAACATAACTTACAAAGATGTTTGCTTAAACTTCTTTGTAAATTAACCATATAGGAAAACTACTATGAGCACTCTTTTATTCTATACATAAGTTTTTTCTTTTTTCCTCCATCTGATGTAGCCATTTTGAAAAATTATGTATTTTTAGGAAATCTTTACCATGAAATCAGTAACTTACATGTTGATAAAATATTTATCTTTATTTTAACCAAGTACTTTACTTTTAAAGTTGTATAGAATACATTGTAAGTTATTCAGGTTACATTTATCTAATGATAATTTAAATAATTGTGAAAAAAAAGCTGATTACTATTTTAAAGTAATGGTACATGAAGCTATAATTTAAATGGTTACAAATGTATAAATGCATAGTGTAAGAATTGACAAAAAAAAATCTAAACCCTCTATAAGTTGACCACCTGTCTAAGTTGACCACTAAAGTGCTGCACCTCAAGTGGGTCAACTTACACAGGTGTCACTGTATTTATCCATTTTTCTGATTAATCACTTTCACAAATGTTGAAACATTAAAAGCAGTTTTAAATCTTTTCCCCTTTTTTTTTTCTTGTTGTTGAAATAAAATAATCTAATTAAAATAGTATTTATGGAACATGTAAAGGAAGAGTTATAAAGTTTCAAATTTAAAACAAGTTGTTTAAACTTATCCTAGCAAAAATTAAAAAAATTACCTTTGTTCTGAAATATTAATAAAACTTTAAATTAATCATAGAAGCAGAAAGTAGCAATAAAAATTGCACAGATGTTTTTTAGGTGGATATAAAAACCGTTTTTTATTGCTAAAAAGATGTGAGTTATTGAATAAAGACATCCATGAAAATTTTTTGCATTTAATAATTTCACTAAAATAATGCCGTGCGGGAAAAAAACTTTCACTTTCTTTTTTACATTTTTCGATTCTTCTTCACAATGTCAAGCAATGTCTTAAATCCTTAATGCCTCTTACTACAGCAAAAGTTCAATATAAAGGAGTACAGCATATAAAAAAGTACCTCTCTTTTATGAATGATCTGTAAAATCTAGTCAAGGAGGGCCAGGTCCACACAGCAAGAGTTAGGTTTGCTAGGTGCCAGTCCAGGCTAAGTATCTCGGAGCGGTAATGAGCGTTTGTCGGACTTCACTTCCCCATACTCGGGGGAGGACAACCCTAAGGCCATGTGCTAACGGCTATGCACTTTTTGCCACGAAACCCATTAGCCATGATTTCATCCAAGCGTTAAGATCAATCCAATAATAGCCACCCCTCAGTAATCTTCAAAGTTTTGAATTCAATACGCAGGATCAGTTGTCTGCCATTAATGACCACGTTTGCAGTAAAGAACTGCTGCCTCGCCAAATAAGTGATAGTGTACGTTTTGTGGCAAACACAAAGTTCAGAAAAACGTTTCTCTGAAGGTTTCTTCATGGAGCTATAATACCTCCATGGGTGACTTATTCGAATGGGTGGGTTGGTTAGATGTCAATCAAATAGTTCAGGGGTTTTCAGGTTATTTTTCTACTAACACCACGTGTTTATTAACGATGTGAAAAGAGATGTATTTTCTCCAATCTAACAAAATAAAGGCTATAAAAAAATAAAGGCTTCTGAAAGATTTTCCTTTTTCTTTTTGCAGGTGTATTTCCCTTTCTAATACTAGGTACAAAACGAACATTTTATGAAAATTTGGTGCATAAAATTATTAATTTTAATTTACAAGTTGAAGCTAATACTATTTTGACTCATATAATATTTGACTCAAAACTATATGACCGTTTGAGGGCCACATTGCAAAAAAAAAAAAAAAAAAATGCTGGGCCACACATGCAATATTTTTTCAACAAATTGAAATAAAAATTAACTCTATGTAGTTTTATTAAAATAAATCAATTTCTTTTTGTTATATATTTTCTATAAATTTGAGTTAGATATGTATAAGTACATATTTATTTTAAATTTTTAAAAGTTTTGTTTCATTTCGTTTGGATTTCATAAAGATGTAAAAATTAAAATTCATGAGATAGATGAATTTGCTTTTATTGAATAAGCAAATCTATATCGAGTTCAATTGACGAGGTTGCAATTCTTAATGCATTTTCAAGGGCATGTTTGTCAGTGATCTTGTCCTATTTTTGTTTTTTGTATGCTTCATTCTTGAAAATAATTGTTCACATACATAGGTACTGTCAAAAGCTGAAGATATTAAAATGTATGTAATTTTCATGACTCCTTGTTCATTCAAACACTTATTGCCATTTGCACCAAACACTTAGGAATTTTTAACCCCACAAAAATTTTTAAAATTGTCATACCACACCTATTTTTACCAGTTAAGCCAATTGAATTTCAAAGATATTTAGTTTTAAAAATACTTGGTCAAAAATTTCAAAACTCCACTTTGGTGCAAATGGGCATTAGTGACCCACGAGCTTGTACTAAAAAAAAAATATAAACAAAATTTGACCCACATCTCAAAAAGGTTCTACACCTGGACTATACTATGGTTATGTTATAATGTAAGCAATACCCCCAACACTCGCAGCTTGACAAGAAGCATTTTTTATATAAATCGGGTATGTCTTAGACCACATCAGTTATCTGTGCAAGAATTAGGAAATATAAAAATAATCATAAGTTTGAGGATTTAAAAAAAGAAAAAAAAAAAGAATAGATTTAACAGTCAAAAAGTTTTTGAATTATATTTTTTTCATTTGAAAAAAGAAAAGAAATCACATTTTATGAATGTAAACATTTTCATGTCATTTAATGATTTTATGATATTCAGTCTCTAACAATATCTGGATTTGAAAAACGGCAGAATTGCAAAAAATGTGCATGAAGTGAGAAAATCACATACAAATAAAAATATTGGCAATGGATTTTGTCACCTTATTCTTTTTTTGGGCATTTGGAGGACAGCATACTCCAAATGAGGTCTTACCAAACTTCTGTATAATGGCAATACAACTTCCTTAGACCTGTTCGAAATAGCCTTATTGATAAACCCAAGCATCCTGTTAGCTTTGTTACTTACTATGCTACACTGCTGACTTTTCTCCACCAGACCCCCTACCTGTTAGCCGAGGCCTTAGGATTGCTTACGCACGGGGAGAGGTAGTGGGGTCATGCACATATCCCCAAGTATACATGGGGGTCTTCAGTGGGTATCGAACGCGCGACCTTCCAGGTGGAAGTCCGACGTGCTAGCTACACTGCTGACTGGACTTGAAGTCGTGACTAATCAATACTCCTAGATCAACAACTGCTTCTGCTTCCCTAATGACGGAACATTGTGAATAATAGGTTGCATGTTTGTTCCCATGACCAAAATGAAGCACTTGACATTTCCAAATATTAAAAGACATACCCCACCTAGAAATTTGATTTAAATCTTCTTGAAACTGATTGACTTGTTCCTCCGTGTCCACAATTCCCATGATTTTGACATCATCAGCAAAAATATTGATGTTACCAGAAATACTCTGAGTAATATCATTAATAAAAATAATAAATAATATAGGCCCTAAAACTGAACCTTGTGGAACACCACTCAAAACATCAATCCACTGAGAATAATTGCCCTTCACTATTACTCTCTGTTTCCTCCCAGTCAGCCAATTTTTAGCCCAAATTAAAGTTTTTCCACCAATACCATTATAAGCAAGTTTGCTAAGAAGAGCTTCCTGCAGTACTTTATCAAACCCTTTCTGAAAGTCAATGTAAACAACATCTACACACTTTTTATTATCTAATGCCATGGTAACCTTGTCATAGAAATGCAACAAATTAGTTGTACAGGACCTACCCTTCCTAAAACCATACTGAAAACTAGTTAACACTCCATTTGCCTCCAGGAAATTCACTCTTTTGATTTTGTTCAGCGTTTCAAAAATTTTACAAAGAATTGAAGTAAGACTCACAGGCCTATAATTTCCTGCCTATTATGTTTGAAGGTTGAATTATTGAATTGAAATTGACAAGGATTCGTTATACATTATTTATTTACAAAAAGAACAAACTACACGCACAGCCAGCTGCATGTTGACATTCGAAGCGATCGTTGATCCATAACTGATTGTTGCCAGATGTAGAAGTAAGTTAAAGAAACACTTTTGAAATACTTAGTTGCCAGATATTAAGAGTGCAAATAATATAAAATATAAATACATAACAATTCTCCCACGCTAAATAAAAAGTTATACTACATTACAGGCGCTGCGCACGTTAACACATACAATATATACATTTATACAGAAAGAAAATTGTAATGAGACTGATCCCAACTTAAATAAATAGGTGAAGTTGTTACAGATTTAAACGTTCAACTGGTCTTCGTATTCGCGTGGAACGACGAAGACTAGGCGTTATTCCACTTTGAGATGGTAAGACCGCAGGTGGAACGGTCCCACTTCTTGGTGGTGACCCCGTAGATGGTGGTGGAAGGGTCCGAATAGAACTTGTAGAAGGACTAGGTCTTTGAGGGACATCCGGACTTGTCTGAGTTGAAGAGCTTGTTGAGGAAGTTCCGCGTTCATCACTGAAGGTTACCGATAATCTTTTGCGTGGAAAGAGTAGTTGAGCGGGTGGTGGTTGTTGGTGAACTTGACAAGGGCGTAGTTGATCAAAATGTCTCTTGACCACGTATCCATCATCAAGCTCAACCAGATAATGGACACGTCCCAATCGTTGGACGACCGTACCATATCTCCATTGAATAGAATTGGTATAATTTCTGGATTGGACGCAGTCTCCCTCGGCGTAAGATTTTTCAAAATAAGGTTGTTCGGTCTTGTTCTTATGATAATTGACAGGGTCGGGTTTCAGGAGGTCTAATTTGGTTCTAAGATTTTGTCCAAACATTAATTCTGCTGGTGTTTTCCCACTTGAATGTGGAGTCGCTCTATATCGAAATAATAATTCACAGAGTTTCTCATGGAGGGTGCCGGGTTGGAATCGCATGCATTTTAGTTTCTTTTTTAGAGTTTGACAATATCGTTCGGCTTGTCCATTTGTTGATGGATGTCCGGGAGCAATTAATCTTTGTCTAATACCATTTCTTTTGCAGAAGTCTACAAATTCCTTGGATTTGAAAATAGATGCATTATCACTAACAAGAATTTCAGGCAGACCGTGACGACTAAATATTTCACGCAAATAATGTATTGTAGAGGCAGAATCAGGGTCTTTTTTCATTGAGTAAATTTCAGGCCATTTTGATTTTGCGTGAACGACAAGGAAAAAGAAGTGTCCCATGAATGGTCCAGCATAGTCCATGTGAACTCATTGCCAGTTCTTTGTAGGAATGTCCCAATTGTGTATTGGAGCTTTCTGAGGGTTATTTTTAACATCACAACAGTTCTTGCAACTTTTTACTAGGTTTTCTATATCGGAGTCGATGTTTTTCCAATAACAGTAATTTCTAGCGAGTGCTTTCATTTTTACTATCCCAACATGAGTTGAGTGTAATTCTTGAAGAATGGCTGGTTGCAGTTTCTTAGGTATAATTACACGTTGGCCTCTTAGTAAAATTCCATCTTGAAGTGTTATTTCTAGATCACGTACATTTCCATTGAGAACATTTTCCTTGAGCCTTGAAAGCTCCTCATCTAAATCTGTTTCTTTCCGAATTTCAGTAGCTGTAATTGTTTCTGTAGAAATGTGTCTAATTATGGTTTCTTGAAAGAAATATTCATCATCGACAACTTGTACCTCATAGGTAGATAAAGGTAAAGGGTTTCTGGATAAATAATCCACGTTTGTATGATCAGTTGATTTACGATGCATAATAGAATAATCAAAGTTTGATAGAAATTGTGCATAGCGAAGCATTCTAGTTGCGGATAATACTGGAAGTTTCTTTTCAGGATGTAGGAGTGTCATCATTAGTTTGTTATCGACAATTAATGTGAATTTTCGACCAAATATGTAGTCATAAAATTTTTTACTTGCCCAGTAAACAGCTGTTGCCTCTCTGTCCAATTGGTTGTAATTCCTTTCTGAAGCAGTAAGTGATCTCGATGCAAATGCGATTGGCCTCTCCGTACCATCAGGCATACGATGTGAAAGAATACCGGATGATCCGAATGGACTTGCATCAGTAGCTGAAGTTACAGGCAAATCAGGGTTAAACGGTATAAGTACTTGATCACTAGCAATTTCTGATTTTGCTTTTATCCAAGCTGCTTCACAATCAGCTGTCCATTTGTATGGAACGTCTTTTCTGAGAAGTTTATTTAGAGGATATAATATCTCTGAGGAGTTTTTGAAGAATTTTGAATAGTACATAACCAGTCCTAAAAATTTTCTCAATTCGTCGACATTTTTTGGTCTAGGAGCATCTTGAATTGCCTTTATTTTCTCTGGAGATTTACTGAGTCCTTCAGAACTAATTATATGTCCCAAATATTCTACCTTCGATTTAAAAAACTTACACTTATTTACATTAACATGCAAATTGTATTTACGTAATTTTTCTAGAACTTGAATTAAACGAGGCATGCATTCCTGGTATGTGTTCCCTTGAATAATTAAATCATCAAAATAAGCAATAACTCCATCTAAATCTTGAACAAATTGATCAATAAATGAATGAAATTCGTTAGGTGCCGATTTGATTCCAAAAAATAAACGTTTAGCTAAATATGTTCCACGATGCGTAGAAATAGTTTGTATTTTAGCACTTTCTTCATCCACTTTCAAATGTAAATAGGCTTTAAATATATCTAATGTACAAAAATATGATCCATCGTGTAATTTATTAAATATTTCCTCAATCCGTGGTATTGGGTGTCTGGCGTCATGAAGTTGTTTATTTACAGTGACCTTGTAATCAGCGCAAATTCGGACTGAACCATCAGACTTTGGAACGGTAACGATTGGAGTTCCCCACTCGGAGTGCTCTGTTTTTTCTATGATGCCTTCAACTTCCAATTTATCGAGTTCTTTTTCAACTATGTCTCTTAAGGCATATGGTATTGACCTTGGTTTTATAAACATAGGCTTTGCGTCATCTCGTAATTTAAGTGAACGGGTGTAATCTTAAATTTGACCTACTTTCGGTTCGAACACATCAGAATATTCTTTGATAATAGAAGCAATAGAATTATTTACATCAAATATTGGAATTTGTTTCACACTAGTGTCATTTATTTCATTTAAGTTGATCTTGAGATTTCTAATCCAATCTCTGCCCAAAATTGGCTCTTTTTTTAAGTTGACTAGATATAATTCTTCTACGCTGGAATAACCGTTATAACATGCATTTGTTTTCACGAAACCAATTGGCTTAAAAATTTCACCAGTGTAACTACGAAAGCAAATGTTAGTTTTTAGAATGTGGGTGTTAATGTTCAATTTCTTGAAATCGTCTATGTTCATAATGCTTACACGACTACCAGAATCACATTCGAAATGTACATTTATACCATTTATCTGAATATTAGCAAATAATCTGTCATCATTTACCATGGAGTTTGAACAAATATCGACTACTTGACTTATTTGAAAATCATGAGGATCTTCCTGCTCTAGATGAAGAATATTACTGGTACTGGCGGATTCTACCTTTCTATTACACTTTAAAAGTTCAGAGATGCAAACCTTACGCCCCTTTTAGAACAAGACTGACATGTTAATTTATTTTTTATGCGACATTCTCGAGTTCTGTGGCTATTTCTACTCCCACAATGCAGACAAACATTTTCTAAATTAAGTTCTTTTAAGTTGGCAGAATTTCGATTTCGACTTGCAGATCGATCATTTCGAGTTGATACAGCTCTCGAATTTTGTCTGAAACGTTGATTCACTTTTTGTTTATTGAAATTTGAAATTTTATTAACGTTAGATAATGTTGAACAACTCTTATAAACTTCTTTGTTTTCTATTTTCGATGCTTCAATAGCTAATGCAATTTCTAATGTTTTTTCAAAACTTAGTTCTGCTTGTTGCAATATTTTCTCGCGAATATCAGCATCATTTAATCCACGAATAAATTGTGCTCTTAGCATTAAATTCATAACAGATTTATGGCATCCAACATCGTTACAACTTGATTTGAAATCAGCAGTTTTTAATAGTTCTTTTAGAATAGTAATATAAGCGGAAATCGACTCACCCGGGTGCTGTGTTCGACACAAAAATTTGTGTTGTTCTGTTAAAATGTTAATTCTTTTACACAAATGTTCTTTTAGTAGTTGCAATAATTCGTCATAAGTTTTCGTCGCTGGTAAATCAGGAGACGTCAGGCTGGAAAGTAGATGATAATATTTCGATCCCAGGCAATTTATAAGAATGAATTGTTTAGCTTCATCAACTTCTGGTATCGCACCGATTAATCCTTTGAGCTTGAAATAATTTTCGAGTCGTTGAATATATTCATCAAAAGTTTCATTACTTTCGTCAAAACATTCGAAATTCAGAGACTGATTGTGAAGAAGATGTTTTACTTTCGAATCCGGGTTATAGGCGTAGCAGCGGCTGGAGTTCCGTTAACTTTTGAACGAACGAATTCAAGGCAGTAACAAGATCGCTTAGTTCCGTCATTTTTCTCTCGTCGCCACTTTATTATGTTTGAAGGTTGAATTATTGAATTGAAATTGACAAGGATTCGTTATACATTATTTATTTACAAAAAGAACAAACTACACACACAGCCAGCTGCATGTTGACATTCGAAGCGATCGTTGATCCATAACTGATTGTTGCCAGATGTAGAAGTAAGTTAAAGAAACACTTTTGAAATACTTAGTTGCCAGATATTAAGAGTGCAAATAATATAAATACATAACACTGCCTTAGCTTTAGACCCTTTCTTGAAGAGCGGCGTTATGTTTGCCAGCTTCCAATCCGCTGGCACGGTCCCCGAGTAATATGAAGATATGAAAATAGTCAAGACAACATCACAACTCTGCACATTCTACTAAAATTTTTGGATAAACATTATCAGGTCCTGGAGCCTTATTTGCTTTAATCCTTTTCAAATGAAACTACACATCATCCCTAGAAAATACAAAATATAATGTTAAACAAGTTTTTGAAATTGCAAAATTGAAAATTCTTATAAAATTGAAGGTAAAAAAGGAAGAAAGAAAATATTATATTTCCAACTATGACGATTAGGAAAGTCAAAATGGCAACGGCTAGAATCTGTTGACAATCGAGCGACTCTCATCAACTACGCGTCGTTCGTATGAACGTTCCCAAAGAAATGTTAGATTCATATTTAACATGTATATCAAAATCCATCTAAATCAAAATTATTAATTATATATATTGTGTGATAAGTGTGCAGTAATAAATGTGTTTGTGTTATAGTAACTGTTTCATCATATACATATAAATATGCCACTCAACCACCTAAAAGATACAACAAAGATTGGCGACGAAAGGTAAAGCATTTTATTATGTAGCACTTGGATTTTATTTCTACTTAGTTTCAATTTTGTGTATTAAATATATCAAATAATATGGATGCGGAGCAATTAAAACTGCTTATTGAAGCAATGAACAAAAATCAACAACTCTTGATCGAGCAACTGGTTTCAGTTTCGAAACCGCCATTAGCAGACAATGCAATGGCCGCTCCCGTCATAAACATTTCACATGTTCCTCCGTTTGAAAACTTTGATTCAAGGAAAGAAAATTTCAAATATTACAAACAACGTTTTGAAAATTATTTAACTTTGAAGAATTTAATTGATGATAAGCCAAAATGCGCTCAAATGTTATTAAATTCTATAGGAGCAGCTAGTTATAATATTCTTGTTTCCTTAACCGCGCCAAGAATGCCAAATGACCTTGAGTATGATGCGCTACTCACGGTCTTGGAAAGTCATTTATCACCCAAGAGAAGCTCATTAGTGTCACAGCATTACTTTTTATCCACTTATCAAAAGGAGGATAGCTCTATTTCTGATTATGTTGCGGATTTGCGTCGCGATATCGCTGAGTGCGAATTCAACGTGACTTGTGAATGCAGTAAAATAGTATCCGTCACAGATATTTTTCTTCGAGCACAATTTATTCGAGGTATTAAAGACAGTTGGATTAAAGAACAGATTCTCCAGTCTGAACTTACTAACTTCGATGATATCATTGCTAAAGCTATAGCGCTTGAAGCTTCAAAAATCCAAAGTCGTGAATTATCAAAGCCTGTGTCACGAAGTATCAACACATCTGAGTCTGAGGACATCAATAAAGTTTCTAAAATGCATCGACAATCAAAGAGCACTAATCCTTCATTTAAAAATCTCAACATTAATAGAAATAAATCGGATAAAAAGCACTATGAAAAAACAAATCCAAAACATATTGACTACGTGAAATTGGGAATCAACAATTTATGCCTCCGTTGCGGGCGTGATAACCATCTATGTAAAGACTGCCGAACCAACCCCGCTAGCTTAAAGTGCAACTCATGTAAATTAAAAGGACATGTTCAGAAAGTATGTATCAAAACCCTCCTCAATAACCAGTCATCAAACAAAACCCTTAAAGGATCGACACATCAAGTTAAAAGTTCTGACAATATGTTCGTCAATACGGTTGTTGACATTTATGACAATCAAATCTCAGATGTCGCAGAGGATGCAAAGAAATATTTTGCATCAATCAAAATAGAAAATCATTTCCAAAAATTTGAAGTCGATACAGGAGCAGGCTACACGCTCATACCTGAAACTGCATTCAAAAAACTAAATATAAAAAAGCGTCTTCAACAAACCGACATAAAATTCCGGTCTTACACCGAAAATGTATTTTCACCGTTAGGTAAAGTTCGGGTTAAAGTTCAATACCGGAACTGTAAATCGAATGAAGATTTATACGTTGTTCCCGATGGGTATGACGCACTTCTGGGAAGAGTTTGGGTTAGACATCTCAATTTAAATCTAAGTGAGGTAGATAAAGCTCAAGAAAGTAAAATTGAAAATAAAATATCAACTATCGAAAATATCACTGACATAGAGGCAATATTTCCAGAAATATTCGCGCAGAAGATCGGCTGCGTGCCAAATTTCGTCATCAGTTTAAAATTACGCGAAGGAGCAAAACCAGTCTACATTCCAGAACGAAACGTGCCTTACGCCTTGCGGGAAAAGGTTGAAAAAGAACTAAATGATCTTGAATCAGCCGGGATAATTACGAAATCAAGTGCCAGTGACTGGGGATCACCTTTAGTTGTAATTCCTAAAGGAGACGGCTCTGTTCGACTTTGTGTTGATTATAAGGTCGGGGTAAATGATCTACTTGTGAACGCACATTACCCGATAAAGAAAATTGAGAAAGTTTTAGACAGCCTGAAAGATTCCAAATATTTCTGCAAGTTGGACCTTTTTAAAGCTTATCTACACTTAAAAACAGATGAAGAAAGCAGCATAGTGCAAACAATTTCAACTCACCGAGGAACTTATAGAATGAACAGATTAAGCTTCGGTATAAAAACGGCACCAGCAGAATTTAATCGAGTTATTGACCAAATTTTGAACGGTCTACCAAAGACAATAGCTTACTTCGACGACATTGTAGTCCATGGGATTACAAAAACAGAATGCACAGAAAATCTTTTTGCGTGCTTAGAAAGATTGCGAGAATATGACTTGCATTTAAACAGAAACAAATGTACCTTTTTCCAAACTCGCATTGAGTATTTAGGTCATGTGATTGAGAATAATAAAATATCAAAATCACCATCTAAAATCGAAGCTATACAACAAATACCAAGACCAAAGAATGTCCAAGAATTGCGCCGATTTTTGGGTATGGTCACTTATTATTCTCGATTCATACCAAACGTTTCTACTATTACTTATCCATTACGCAAACTACTTCGAAAACATCAGAAGTTTCTATGGACTGCAGAATGTCAGAAAGCGTTCATCCATCTCAAGAAAGAAATATCCAGTGACAGAGTGCTTGTGCCCTTTGATCCAGAATTACCTGTAGTACTTGCGACAGATGCAAGTCCAACTGGAATTGCTGCAGTATTGTCACATACTATAAACGATGTTGAGAAACCGATCGCTTTTGCTTCCCGTTCGTTAACGGATGCGGAGAAAAATTATTCTCAACTCGATCGTGAAGCCTTAGCAATCGTTTTTGGAGTCGATCACTTCTTTGAATACCTCTGTGGTCGACATTTCATATTAATAACAGACAACCAACCAGTATCAAGAATCTTTCATAGGAAAACGAGTTTACCCAAAATGACATCAGCTCGACTTTTGCGTTATGCCTCCTATTTATCAGGTTTTGACTATACAGTAAAATTTAGAAAAGGATTGGAAAACCAAAACGCAGATTGCTTATCTAGAGCACCTATCGAACAAAGTTATGTATCAACTGATATATGTTTTAACGAAGAAGTTCATCAAGTATGTGCTTCAGCTGTTTTTGAGATATCAAATGAAACCTTAACTGTTGATGCAATTATCAAAGAAACAGATAAAGATCCGGAATTGTCAAAAATTAAGCAGGAACTTCAAGAAAATTCTATTGAGAGTGATTACGTTTTAGATAATGGTATCTTGTTCAAAAGCAATCGAGTTGTAATTCCAAAAAGCCTTCAACCTGAGGTATTGAAAGAACTTCATTCCACACATGTTGGAATTACAAAAATGAAGCAGTTAGCCCGTCGATATTGTATATGGAAAAACATAGACAAAGACATAGAAACGCTGGTGAAATCGTGTCAAGAATGTTCAAAATTCAAGCATGGTCCTGCAAAGGCACCCGTTCATCATTGGGATGCACCTAGTGAAAATTGGGACCGCATTCATATCGACTATGCCGGACCATTCCAAGGTTTCCATTTTCTATTAGCAATAGATGCTAAATCACGCTGGGCAGAAATTAAAGTGATAAGAAATGCACCAAATACAGAAATCACCATGAAGTTACTCAACGAAATATTTTCAATTCACGGATATCCACTAGTTATGGTTTCTGATAATGCATCAATTTTTACAAATGATCTCTTCAAATCTTTCTGCCGCACAAATGGAATAAAGCAAAAATTTATTGCACCAGGACATCCAGCAACAAACGGGCTTGCTGAGCGTAACGTTCAGACATTAAAGGATCGTCTCAAAACTATGACATCTGAAAACCTTCCAATCAACTTAAAAATTCAGAAGATTCTTTTTCGCTACAGAGCAACTCCCTTGGCAAATGGATCATCACCTGCAGAGATGTACCTTCACCGAAAAATGCGCATAAAGCTTGACGCCCTGTTCCCTTATCAAGAAAATAAGTCATCACAAGAGATAAAACCTCACACTCGAAACATTCAAGTGGGGGAGAGAGTGCGATCTAGATTCTTCTTACAAAACAAAGTCACATGGAAATTAGGAACAATAACAAGGAAATTGGGTCATCTCCACTACATTGTACAGTTGGATGAAGGAAGGAAAATAAAAAGACATATAAATCAACTTCAAAAATCGGAAATTAAGAGGAAACAACTAACATCAGATCCATCAAGCTCAAACTCAAGCTCCAGAGCACATACGGAAGATTACGATTACTATCAAGTTTTTCCGAAATCTACTGTTCCCGACTCCGATGAACCAGAGGGACCGGAACAGCCGGAGACACCTATCGATTCCTCCCCAGCAGTACGACGATCAAACAGAGCTAGGCACATGCCTGGATATTTAAGAGATTATCAGCTATATTAATTCTCCATTTTTGTCATTCATCCTTTTTTCTTTTTTTTGCATATATGTTTTTATTAAGTGGGGGAGAACTATTATATTTCCAACTATGACGATTAGGAAAGTCAAAATGGCAACGGCTAGAATCTGTTGACAATCGAGCGACACTCATCAACTACGCGTCGTTCGTATGAACGTTCCCAAAGAAATGTTAGATTCATATTTAACATGTATATCAAAATCCATCTAAATCAAAATTATTAATTATATATATTGTGTGATAAGTGTGCAGTAATAAATGTGTTTGTGTTATAGTAACTGTTTCATCATATACATATAAATATGCCACTCAACCACCTAAAAGATACAACAGAAAAGAAAATCCTCCCTGAAATTTGGACCAAAAGATGAAATTTCTCTCCTTAGAATTCAAACCCTGCATTTATGTTACTGTAATTTTGTAATTATATTGGTGTGCAAAAATATTTTATATTAAAAAAAAAAGCACAGCAATTTCAAATACGTGCATGTAGTGCTTTGTATTTATAAAATGTTATTTATTTTGACTTTGTGTAGCTAAAAATAGTAATAATAGTAAAAAAGGTAACAGGGAATTTCCAGAAAATTTAATGTGACGTTGTATGTGTTTTATTTCAGCTGCTTTAGGCCTATCAGATGAACAACTTCAAATTCAAAAAATTGCTAAGGACTTTGCTGCAAACGAAATGTTTCCACACATGTCTGAGTGGGATGAAAAAGTAAATTAATATTTTTTTAATGATTTCTATTTTACATCTAATTTCACAATAATGTGAGGTTTGAGATTACATTAAATAAAAAAAAAGAAAAAGATGTTTAATATACTTTGAACACATTTACCCTATGTGGAGGACTGACAAAACGTTGAAACATTTTTCGAAAAATTTCCATTGATTTTTAAGGTGATTCATTAAAAATAATTAAACAGAAGCTAGAAATTTTATATAAAAAAAAGCCAACGTTCCCATTTAATTATTTGAATTGTTAATCTCTGGGAGCCCCCCCCCCCTAGTGTGCATCCATATTATCAAAAATAAAGTGATCTAAAAATAAAGGTCTGCAGTTTTCTTGATAAGTTAAAAATTGTAGTTCACATGCTAAAACTGTAAAACTCACTACCATTTTGCCCAAAAGCTACTGTTGTGCAGTTGGTTTAAATAGCAAGTACACTTAACACACAATAAATAATAACATTCCAAAATGTTGAATTACCTTTCCATGAAAACAAGCCTATAGTGTAATCTCATCAGTGAGGAACACTTTGCGACTCTTTATATGAAAAAAAAAAAGAATGTTTCAAAAGAATTGTTTTTAGAAAAATTGACCATAGGAGCTTTCTTCCATTCAGTTTCAAGCTATAACATGTGAATGATTATTTTGATCACTTGAATTTCTCCTGAAAAAATTATGAAATGGTTGTGTCTGTGAAACTCCCAGTTTCTCTTCTAACGCAATGTCAGTTTGGCAGATATAACAACTTTTATTACTTCTAACTGATTTTATTAATATTATTTTCCAAGTTTTTGGAAGGAAAATGAAATATACATTTGTAGGAAATGATTTGAATTATTTTAATCATTGTAGCTTGTGCAGATTTTGAAGTAAGGGGGCAATCTCACTGTTCGGAGAAATTAAGGAAAATCATTGAAGAAACACATGTTCTTTCACTGGTACTGATGCTTTATGTTGCTGTTTCTAGTGAATGAACAGGTATGTTCCTGTGATCATGGCCACACACCCCCTTTTGCACCCGTTCCCAAAGCAAAATCCACTGAAACAATCAAAATCTTAGGTGTTCCTTCACTGGGTTCTTGTACCACTTTATATTTAAACACCCAAAACAGTGAAATAGTACCATTTAAGCTCTCTAGATTTTTTTATAAATAATTAGATACACCAATAACAAAATTTTTAGAATCATGTACCAAATATTAGTTTTTAAATTTATTATAAATTATTAAAAGCGAAATTGTCATTAAGTGTTCCTTTGTTGGTCAGACTACCCTATTTAGCTAAATCAGATTAAAAAGAAATTTAAATTATTATTAATTTATAACTAAAATTAATCCTTGTAGATGTTGCTTTTAAATGTTTTTTATCCAAGTATGATAATTGTTCTAAAATCAACTTTGCAATTTTCAAAATTTTCAACACTAAAGCTATTTAAATGTTAAATCGTTCACATTCCATTTTTACTTATCTTTGTACCTTTATCTTATTTTTGTGTTTCTCCAATACTATGTGCTATGCTTAATATTAGCATTTTTCTGCAACTGTATAGCATTTTAGCACCTGCATTCAGCCTTTTCTTATTATTTTCTCAATATTACCAAAAAATAAAGCATATTGAGCAAAAGTACAGAGGTTTCTTTTAGTATAAAATGAATTTTTTGGCTGCATTGATTGGCATGTCGTGTCTTGTAACGCATAACACGGAGTCACAACATATTATCTGGGGATTATGAACTGCTATATCAGCCAACTTTTTTTTAATAAACATTTCGAAATATTCTACATGCAGATTATATAGGATTACCTTAGAAAAAAACTACAAAATTTAAAAATAGTATGCTAATTTGCATTATTTGTGCAAAGATTCAGTAGGTGGTTGATTGAAAATAGGATTCCGGTTAACTGGTTTTTATATATTACTGGGTTTCTGGAGAAAAGGTTCCATACTAGTAATAATCTTAGGTGTTCCTTCAGTGGGTTCTTGTACCAGTTTATTTTAACACCCAAAACAAAGTAAAATAGTACCATTTAAGCTCTCTAGATTTTTTATAAATAGTTATATACACCAATAACAACATTTTTAATTTTTGCCATTTTTTTCACTTCTGGGACCCTCTTCCTGAAGAGACCCATATTTGTAAGGACGCCTTTGTCCTTAGGATCTGGGTTCAATAAAATTCAGTAGTAACTCTGATACATAGTTTGTTGTATTATTTCTTGTTTGTATGTTTTAATTTTTATACAAGGTTTTAAAATCTCATCAAGTAAAAGCAAAAGAGCAAAAAATAATGATAAAATAGAGTTCATACTATGATCCAAAATAGAAAATTTAGAACTGTCATGGCCTATTGATTACAAGCTTATGGACAGGAAGAAAAAAAAATCTGGTACAAACTTAAAATCCTTATTGTTTTTCCAGTTTATTAGCACTGTATTCTGTATGAATGTTACCATTATCCTACTTTTTTAAAAACTTGCTCAAACTTTTTGACACGGACAGAAATTCATGTAAGTCCTAACATAATTTAAATAATTGAAGATTTCTTTATCTCTGCATCTGTTTTCATTTATTGATATGATATCAATTAATTATTGTTCTCTGAATTTTTAGGAAATTTTTCCTGTTGAAACTTTGCGAAAAGCTGCTAATTTGGGATTTGCGGCAATTTATGCATCAGAAAAGTATGGTGGTTCAGGTTTAACTCGTTTGGATGCTTCTGTTGTATTTGAAGCTCTGTCTCAGGGATGTGTGAGCACTACTGCATACATTTCTATACACAAGTAATCACATTTTTAATTTGTAATCAATATTTTGTCAATGTTGCTATGTGCATGCTTTTTCAGGTGTTCTCACTTCTCTGAGCGATGGCGCACCCCAATAAAAAGCTACAGTACCCCCAAAATCGGCCGAAAAACCCTGAAAACACCCCTTAAAATTTCAATGTTGAAGTCTGCGCCAGGGCATACATGGGTGCCAACCCCCTAAGCAAGATGGTGAATACTAATAGGTACGAAGTCCCCCAAAAAAGACAACCATCCAAAAGGGCTAAAACTCGATGAAAACATGTCCCCCTGTCCAGGGGGTGTCAAAAATTTCATCAAACAATTTAATGGCGCAGTCTACGCCATGAACTTACCTCGTGGACACCCCTGGATAAGAGCAATATCCCTTTAAACATTTTTATTTAGATGACGTACTCCATGACAACAAAAAGCAATGAGTATTCTCAGTCGGGGGGGGGGGGGGGGGGGCGGACCGACCGAAAACTTTTTCATTTTACACAATCGTCCCTCCACTTTTCAAAAGCCCCCTCCCCCCCAATATTTCATTACAATAACTTATGCTCTTATCTGTAAGCCTCCCCCCTCTCACCTCTTTTTTCCTTTTTTCTGGACTACACTGAATATTCTCAATTTTTAATATCAAGACTTTGCAACCGGCAGTTCTTCAATCAAATCCACCAAAGGCTTTCGGATTCTCTGATTTTCTGTAAATCCTTTCTTAAATTAATTTTTCCACACTTTTAAGTTAGAAATCAGAAATATGCTTTAGATAGTTTATGTACTTTTCTATGTTTTGAGACTTTATGGTGAAAAAATGGGTGTACTCATGAACGCGTGGAGAATCAACAACAAATCTTAGAGGGAAGTCTCCCTTCCTTTTAGATATTCCAATTGTAACCCCTGTTCATGTAGCTTGAGTTTAATTTTAAAAAGGTACATTACAAGATTTATAATATAGATTCTCTCTCACTCATTCCGCTTTTAACTTTATCATTCTGTAAAAGCATAAGAAATTTAAACTTCTCAGAACAAAAAAAAAAATATTTAAAAGCATAATCTAGACATAATATGAAGTTCGAAGTTTTTTTTTTGAGTGGAAAAAATTAATGAGCAGACCAATGTTCTTATCTTGCAAGTTGCAAAAATTATTCCATACACATGTTTTGGAATTACAAGGAAAACCTTTATCAATGCGTAAAGAATTGAACTAAAAAATGTAAGTAATCCAAGTCGGTGGAAATCACTCGAATTACTTACATCCAGATGCATGCAACTCTATTCATTGATAAAAGGATTCCTCTTGTCCTGAAATACATTTTCTGAAGTTTGTGATGCTTTAGTTTTCTTATTAATAATCTGCAGTACAAATAAATAAATAAAACCAATGCATAAATAAATAAAATCAGTAAAGTTCGAGACATAAGGGGAAAATGCAAATGTCAGCCTTCACTGGTTATAAATATTATCTAAAGCATCAAACTCACAATTTTTATTTGTAGAGTAATTGAATAGGTGACATGGAGTGAAAAAACAATTAAAATATATGCATACAAACTAGGGATGTAACGAATAATGATTTGGCCGAATAGCCGAATACCGACTATTCGGCCATTTGTTCCAGGCCGAAGCCGAATATTCGGCCAATGTCTTAGGCCGAATACCAAATATTCGGCTGAAGAATATTACAATTTCTAGAAAATTGTTGTAATAGAAAGTATTTGTCCCATTTAAAATTATTCACAAAGTCAAACACCTATTACACACAATCTATGATGTATGATTTAATTCCGTTTGGTAAGAATTTGAAACTATTTAAAATTAACCTATTTTCTCTAATGTTTTGAATGTAATAAAACTAAGAATTTCACCCACAAATGGAATAGAAATGACAGGTTTTATGGCAGTAAGCATTATATTACTAATCATTTAATTCAAATGAAATAACTACTATTGCTTAGTGAACCTTTACTTTGCTCAAAACTGTTTATGAAGATACTTTAAAAGTTATAAAAGTTAATATTTTTATTTTATGGGGTTTTTACATGGGGGGTTATGGGGGGGCTCTATTAAAATTTAATACACTTAACTGGTATATTTTTTTATTTTCAAAAACCCCACTGATTTATGCTATCTAAATATTCATGAAATATTCTAGGCTTTTCACATTTCTCTCTTACCCAATATTTACAATAAATCAGTCTACCGAAATAAAGTCCGACTTCCACTTTTTTAATAATTACAAAATAAATTTCGGCATATTCTCCATTATAATTAGCTATTACCAGCTTTTGGGAGCAAATGCTAATCTGTTTTTGCTCAGTCAAGCCTAAAACAAGGTAAAAGTAGTTTTTTTCTAAATTATTCTTATTTATTAAAACTCTATACTAATGTATTCTTTTGCAATAATTATAGTACAATTTTAAGTGTTTAAAATCTACTAATTTCTTAATTTTTTTGCACTTCTACTACAACAGAACTATTCGGCCGAATAGTCCACCAATATTCGGCCAGGCCGAATTTGACCTTACCTAATATTCGGCTAGGTGATGAAATGACTATTCGGCCGGCCAAAAATTCGGCCAAAGGGCCGAATACCGATTAGTGACCAAATATTTGTTACATCCCTAATACAAACCAAATGCGAAATTAGTAAATCCCTAAAATTATAAAATGTATGCATTCACTAATTTAATGCTTAGAAAAAACACTCCATTGCTTTCTTTCGTTTTTATTTCATTTACGATGAAAAGTTTCTTTAAAATATGTTGACACAATTAAACAATGTTAGACACAATTAAACATTGGGAGGCATATTTCCGATCAGTAATGCATAAACTAAAAATTTACCAAAAAGAAATCTTGATAATGCATGCTGCAAACCCGACAAAAACAATGCTTTCACATTGTATTTCTATGCAAAACTAGTGCATGCTTGCACTAGTGAGGAAAAAGATAACTATCGTTTGAATGCTTATTCTTTTGTTCTGGCGTCGTGTCTGGACAGCCAATATAGAATCATAGGCAGTTATGGTTTGTTTTACCTTTTTTATTGTTTTTATTCGGTTATCTTTCTACATTTATATTAGAAGGATGAGCGGGAATAGAAAGGCATACACAGCTAGTCGCGAGCGTATTATAGTCTGGAGCAAATTTCGCCATTTTATTTCATTGATGATTTCACAAAATCCAGCTGTAAAATATATGTATATTCTTTTAAATAAAACTCTACTTATTTTAAGCTAATTCGATTAATCCTCTATGTAGGAGACATAAATTACATAATTAGAGTTCTATATTAGTCGATATTTTGCAATATATAGGCCGACTATTTTTTAGATTATCGGACCCGTATATAAGCGACTCCCCCGATTTAGCTTTCAGAAAAGTTATAAAAATTCTCGGCTCATACAGGAAATATACAGTATATATATATATACTTGGGATGCACCACCGATTAATTGGCAGTAATCGGTAATCGGCCACTTTACTGATTATTTATAGTCGGCCAAATTTTTCCAATAAATCGGCAAATAATTATTTTTCTATTAAAATTAATTTAAGTATGTCAAAACCAAGAGACCATCATGCTGAATGAATTTATTAATGAGAACGTGGGTAGCCTTCCCTCTCCATTACCCCTCTCTCCTCCCACTCCTGCGAAAAGAAAACTTATCTCCACCAGACCCCTACCTGTTAGCCGAGGCCTTAGGATTTTTTCGCATGAAGCTGGTGGCCTGCAAAAAAACAACTAAGAAAACTATGAGAGTAACATTTATCAAAAGAGGATTAAAACAATATAGCAGAAATGAAAAAAAAAAAAAGAAAATCTGCAACAGCACTGTTTAAATTGATTTCACGGCACCTCCTCCCCAAAATTTTTAATGATGCTATCTGCGCCATGACTGCTCTGGCTGGTGGGCAGCACTGCACTAAGTAAATATAATTTTCTACGGCATAAGATTTCATATAAATATACCTGTGCATCATAAAATTTCCCAACCGGGAAGGAGGGGGGGGGGTTATAAGTGCCCCTTAGTACCTCCTTAAATAAGGACTGGATAATGGATGTCACATATGAGGCTAAAAAGTCCTACTTTGTAAAACAAATCTTCAGGGCACAAATTACTACTAACTACCAATAGTTTTGAATTGCAGCTCTCCTTGCCCTTATTTCATTCAAAATTAAAAGTGTTATTGTAAAGGTGGGAACACATTTTTTTTAGGAAAAAAATTTCTTAACATCAGCAGTCGCCCAATGAGATGTCTACTTTTGCGAAAGAGAGGGGGGGAATCTTAAAAATGAATTTAAAAACGAAAGTAAACGAAAAAAAAATTTCATAATAATACCTAGTAATGGTAAAACAAAATTCTTTTAAATAGTTTTTGTATTAATTTTTGAAATATTAGATCATATTTAAAAAAAAAAAAACTTAGGGTGTGAGGAGATGAGGATAGGTGTGTCTGTCAGTCCCTCCAAACTTTTAAGAGAAAACTCCAATTAAAACTTTATTCACTGTTTTTACATAAATTTAAACAAACCCCATTTTTCAATGTAAAATTTACTTTTTCATTCAACCAAAAATGTATTATTAATAAATATTTTTTGACTTCAACAAGAAGAAAAAGATAATTAACTGTTTAAAATAATTCCTAAATATTAATTCATGCATGTAAAAAACAATTGGGATTCATGCATATAAAAAACAATTGGGAGAATGTCTGAACATAAATCACTTTTTCTTTTACATACCTATTAATTAAAAAGAATATTAGCATTAAAATATAAATAAATTTAAGATTTAAATGTACGTACTTTTTTAAATATTCGAAGAGCATATTTTAAAAAATAATAATAATCATACATACCAGGGTTAAGATTTCATGCATCTAAGCATAGAGCATCATATAACGCCTGCTCCTAAATTGCTGAAGTGTAAATGTGCTATTCTTTAGAAAATTTTTTCACTTCTGCCGTTAAATAAAGGAGAAAACGCAAAAGGCATTTCGTGTCTCTTTATGTGTGTAGGTGATAGTACTCTTTCCACTAGATTTTCGGGGGGCAGTCTGCTTCGATTATTGAAAGGGAAAATGGGGCGTCCATTCTTAGCTCCAGACTCTCGCCTATTGCCCAACCGTTTGAATATGTTTTGAAGGGGTAATTAAGGAAGCAAAATGACCGATGCATTTGGTCCTTCTATAGACAGAAGCCTTCCGCTTTCTTATCTACCCCGAAATCTTTTTGACTTGCGGACAGATTACCGCTCTTTTACCGAAACTGGAGGACACGAGAAGACCGGAGACCCCCCCTGAGAGCCCCAAGGCGATGCGAGTGACGACTCTCTTTCTTCTTGGGCTCTCCAGCCATTCCCCGTGGAGAGTGGAGCCGCAATTAAGAATTCTGAGAGACCGCTACAAGCAGGACAACAAGCGTCTCTCTAGCAGACTATATGGTCCTGCCATCAAGGGTCTGCGACAGCCACACAGAACCTTTTATATTATGATCGCCCGTAGGTTACAAACCGCTTAGGATAGGACTTCAGTAATCAGTACACAGCTTAAATCCTTTTTCTTGTAAACTGATCTCTTCTATTCAATGGTAGTGCTAAAAATTTCAGCTTTCAGCAGGTCAAGATTACACGATTACAGGACCAGCAGATTACGGATTTTTTCCTTAAGATTACGATTAAAATTGCAGGAGAAAAAGGATTACGGGATTACACAATTTCGATTATGATTATGAGAATATGCCATCGTCAGATTACGATTACGATTACGATTTTGTCAAAATGTAATCGATTACAGCCGATTACGATTACGTAATCGCGATTACTCCAAGCCTGCTTGACATGCAAATTAAAAGACAACTTGATGCGACCAAGAAGTACTATTCAATTTCGCATAGCTGAACAGTTATGTGAAAGCTGAGAAAGAGTATTTTATTTTGAAACTTGGATTTTATTTACTAGATTGGTGCTAAAAAAGAACATATAAATAACATTCAAAAGTCATAATTTCTCATCAAAGTCAACAGTGACACATGAAATGAATGACAAGTCAGACTCGTCATTTCGGGTCAAGGGGTTAAGATTACTTTACAAATATTAAAAAGAAAACAAATCCTGGATAAAGGGGCTTCTAATAACAAAAATAGTGCTTACTGACCCCTGGCTACTATCTAAGTGTTTGAACCATAGCCCCCTTAACTAGATGCCTTCCGAAATGGAGCGAAACCCGTCACCCTACTGGCAACGATTTTCTCCCGCTGACAACGAAAACACCGCTAGAGGGCACTACCTATTTGCTATTGGAAAACGGTGTTTTACTTGTAAACGCTTCGTAAATTGCGATAAAAAGTGGTAAAAATTGTTCTTTTTAAAAAATCATATGATTTTTTTTTTCATAGTTAATCATATGACTCAATAATTACATTTTTTTCGCTCTTACTTTATGGTGCAGTAAAACAGTGGGAAATTAAGTGATACTATTAATTTTTGATATCTCGTTAGTCTAGGAGCATTTTAACGGAGCATCAACTTAAAACTTTTATTTTATTAAAGTAGTTTTCTCCTAATTGTAGGTATTTTAAAAAGAAAATTTTGTTACACAAATGAACAGAATTTTCTTTAAAGTAATGATTTAAATCTTTTAGTCTGTAAAAGGAAACTTCGCTTAAGAAACGGTTGTTGTTTTTTTTTTTTTTTTAAATTTGCAAACGTGCTGTGCAGCAACATCCTTTAATAGCTATGTGATAAAAATCTGTATCACTTTCATTCAACTACCAAAAAAATAAAACATTGTTTCTGTAATCTATAAATGTACTTAAAATTATTATTGCATGTCATCACTTATTTTTAACTTTGTTATTATCTTTATTTTCGAGTTTAATGGAATATATGTATAAAGACGTGGTTAAGAAAAAAGGAATTTTAAGCATTTCCAAAAAAAAAAAAAAATTTTTAGCATTTTTCTCTATGCAACCAGTTGCAAAAGTCGAGAACACTCGCGTATTTTACCAACAGGTACCACAGAATATACGTAAAATTTCGATTACGAAATACTACTTCAAATACTTTCATATTTTAAATTAAAATCGAACTTACGAAATATTAATTTTGTTACAATCGAAGGTTCTATTGCAAACATTAAAAAATGTTTAGAAAAAAAAAATAAATAAATAAATAAAGCAGCGAAAAAAAAGAGAATAATTATTTATGCAATTCATACGTAAAGAATATAAAACACATAATTTGAGCTGGCATTTTTACCGATCTAAGGAAACAAATGAAAATCCAGCTCTTGACTAAAACTTTTAATTTTAATATTTGTTTGAGAACGATGCTATGGATAAAATAATTAAAGATTTATTTGGAGCATTTTTAAAATTTTTGAGAAGATGTAATGGTATCACTTCCATGATCGATTAACAGCAAAGCTATACATGTGATATATACTTGAGTAGATAGTTATAAGGACTCATCTGTTTTAGAAAGAAGAATGTCTTATTATTATTATTATTAACTTGTAGTGATCTTGAAAATTAAATTTTTTTGCCTGCCTGAATTTTAAAAGAAGACTTTTGCAAAAGCTCTGAAAAGATGTTCAAAGTTTTGAAATGCTTTTAAGTGTACTTAGAGTAGCAGATATATTTTCTCGCAATCTAATATTTTCCAAGAAATCATTGCTTCAAAAAACGAGCAGAACGATGAGGACGTTAAATTGAGAAACTTGGAACCAAATTCTTCATTTAGACAAGTTATAAAAATTTTGCGTAAAAGTCAAGCTTTTATTCTTATAATAAAATCAAATTTAATCTTATCGTAGAATCTGCTCTACCCCCCCCCCCCTAAAGAAAAAACCAGTCATTTTGGTTTCAATAAACAAAGTTATAAATAAATAAATAAAAATTATACATAAATAAAATAAAAATGTTTAAATATGTGAATAATTACAAGTTATTATGCATTGTACTGAAGTGATATTTTAGGCATGAAGGAATACAACAAATATTACTTCCAAATTATTCTCATTAATTCATCCATAGAATTAAATATGTTCTTGAAATATGATTACAATTCGATTCTATGCATGAATTATAATTTGTATTTCTTTCCTTACTAACTTTCATTTCTTCTTATTGATCCATGCATCTCTTCGTATAACTAGTTAATTTTTTTAATAAAAAATCAATGTTCAAATTAATTAATATTTGCATTTTAGAAGCTTCAGAATCAAAAAACTAATTTTGGATGGGGGGATTGGAGAATGTCATGGTGTTGACTTCTGTTCTGGAGGTTTTAAAAATGAGGGTAAAATATTAAGCAATAGTAACATTAATAGTAGTGATTTGAGGCATCATAAAATGTTTAAGACAAGCAAAATGGGCATGCTCAGGTTTCTATATACTAATGCTCGCAGTATCAGGAATAAGATGGAGGAGTTAAATAGTGTTATCGCAGGTGAGGAGTTGGATATTATTGGAATTACGGAAACATGGGTTACTGATGATGATAAGGATTTAGTGAGCATTGCTGGATACAATTTGTTTAGGCAAGACAGGCTGGGTAAGAAAGGTGGAGGGGTTTTATTCTATATTAAGGACACTTTTATTTGCAATGAATTGGTCATTAATAATAAGCCTAATGATATTGAAATGATCTGGGTGGAGTTGGTGAGCAATAAGGGGAAGAAGTTATATTTGGGAAATGTTTACAGGCCGCCTAATGTTAGTCAGGATCAGGACGAGGAGATGTATAGTGTTATTAGGGACATGTCTGGTAAGGGCTCGGTCATCATGATGGGGGATTTCAATTTCCCGGGCATAGACTGGAATAGTTTTTACACTAGCAATGGTAGGGAAGAAGATTTTCTGAAAGTGATTGGGGACTGTTTTTTGGATCAAGTTGTTACCCAGGGGACTAGGCATGGTGCTGTCTTGGATCTAGTTTTTTGTGATGTCGGAAGTTCTGTTCAAGGGTTGAGTATAGGGGAACATATTGGAGATAGTGATCACAATACTATTAGGTTTTGGACCAGCTTCGATGCTCACAAAGGTGAGCATTTCAGATTTGTACTTAACTTCAGAAATGTTGATTATGTTGCACTTAGGCAGGGTTTGAAAGAGGTTTTTTCTTCTGGGTTGGAGAATAGTGAAGCTGGTCTTCAGTGGGAAGAGTTTAAGGGGAAATTGGAGAAAACAGTGATGGATTATGTTCCTTTTAGAAAGAAAGGGGATTTCACGAAAATTTGGCCCATGTGGTTCGCTAGGGAGGTGAAAGAAGCTCTCAATTATAAGCAAGCCACTTTTCGCCGACTAAAAGAGACTGGGTGCCATGCTGACAGGATTTTGTATTGTGAAGCTAGACGTACTTTCAAGTATTTGGTACGGAGTAAGAAAAGGGAATTGGAGCAAAAGCTTGCAGATAACATCGAAAGGAATCCTAAGAAATTTTTTGCTTATGCTAATTCAGGGAAAGCTCGTAATACTCAGGTAGGCCCACTAGTGGATGAGAATGGGAACTTGATTCAAAATGAGGGAGATATTGCTGATATTCTAAACAATTTTTTTTCCAGTGTATTTAACAGAAACTGTATCTCAACAGTTGACATAAGCGAGACGCAAGCTAATACACAGCTTGAGGATTTTGTATTTTCTAGGGATGATGTGTTGTTTCATTTGAAAAAGATTAAAGCAAATAAGGCTCCAGGACCTGATAATGTTTATCCAAAAATTTTAGTAGAATGTGCAGAGGAATTAGTGGATGTTGTCTTGACTATTTTCAGATCTTCATATAACTCGGGGACTGTGCCAGTGGATTGGAAGCTGGCAAACATAACGCCGCTCTTCAAGAAAGGGTCTAAAACTAAGGCAGGAAATTATAGGCCTGTGAGTCTTACTTCCGTTCTTTGTAAAATTTTTGAAACTCTGATAAAAATCAAAATAGTGAATTTCCTGGAGGCTAATGGAGTGTTGACTGATTTTCAATATGGTTTTAGAAAGGGTAGGTCCTGTACAACTAATTTGTTGCATTTCTATGACAAGGTTACCATGGCACTAAATAATAAAAAGTGCGTAGATGTTGTTTACATTGACTTTCAGAAAGCGTTTGATAAAGTACCGCATGAAGCTCTTCTTAGCAAACTTGCTTATATTGGTATTGGTGGAAAAACTTTAATTTGGGTTAAAAATTGGCTGACTGAGAGGAAACAAAGAGTAGTAGTGAAGGGCAATTATTCTCAGTGGATTGATGTTTTGAGTGGGGTTCCACAAGGTTCAGTTCTAGGGCCAATATTATTTATTATTTTTATTAATGATATTACTCAGAGTATTTCTGGGAACATCAATATTTTTGCTGATGATGTCAAAATAATGGGAATTGTGGACACGGAGGAACAAGTCAATCAGTTTCAAGAGGATTTGAATCAAATTTCTAGGTGGGCAATTAAGTGGGGTATGTCTTTTAATATTGGGAAATGTCAAGTGCTTCATTTTGGTCATGGGAATAAACATGCAACCTATTATTTACAAGGTTTTGTCATTAGGGAAGCAGAAGCAGTTGTTGATCTAGGAGTATTGATTAGTCATGACTTCAAGTCCAGTCAGCAGTGTAGCATAGTAAGTAACAAAGCTAACAGGATGCTTGGGTTTATCAATAAGGCTATTTCGAACAGGTCTAGGGAAGTTGTATTGCCATTATACAGAAGTTTGGTAAGACCTCATTTGGAGTATGCTGTTCAGTTTTGGTCTCCGTACCTAAAAAAGGATATTACCTTATTGGAAAGGATTCAAAGGAGGGCTACAAGATTGGTAAGTGGTCTTTCAGACTTAGATTATGAGGTTAGGCTTAAAAGGCTCAATATGTATAGTCTTGAGCAAAGGAGAGTCAGAGGGGACATGATTCAGTTGTTTAAATGCATTAAAACGGGAAATGTTGATGGACTACAGCTATGTGCTGAAAGTAGAACCAGAGGTCATTGTTTTAAACTTTTCAAATCTCAGGCTAATCTTGAAATTAGGAAAAACTACTACTTCAATAGGGTTGTGGGCAGTTGGAATAGTTTACCGGAAGCGACTGTTAATTGCAGTGGGGTGAAAACTTTTAAGAAAGCTCTTGATGTTCATTGGGGACTGCTAAATTAACTAGGACCAGCCTAGCTGGGCCCTGAGCCTGTTGCTGGTCGTCACTTTTGTATTTGTATTTGTATTTGTATAATATAAAATGCATCATAATATATAATCAACCGTATTCCAAGGACAAGCTACAGTAAAGATTGGACAACATAATAAATAATGCATATTTATATAAAAATAGTTTTGCACTATATTGTTATTAATAAATTATATTTTTAAAATTTTTTTTGCCAAATAGACGTTATGAAAGACACACACATAATAATAATAATAATAATAATAATAACAATTCCCCAAAGTTTTTAACCCAAAGAATCAAATTATTAGGGGAAAAAAGAAGAAATAGCAATGGAAAACCAATTTTCTACCCTTGAAACTAATGGAAAGAGCGCGGTTGGTTATAGCAGATAAGTAGCGTTCCTGGTGGGAGAAAAGGTAACTAAAATCCGCGCCAACTTTCCCCGCAAATCGCTAGGCATCTATCTAGTTAAGGGGGCTGTGGTTTGAACTTTCAGGTCTGGTGTGTAACAGAATGTGATTTTATTTAACAATCAACAAGAAAATTGGTTCACAGAATTTGAAAAAATATTACTTTTTAAAATAAAAAAATTGGAAAAAATAAACTTTTACTTACAGAAATTAACTGTTAGCTAACGCTAAAGTTGAAAATTGTAAACTAAAAGAATAGTGATGAAAAAATGGTAGCGTTAAAAATAACTATTATTTTAAGTAATCGACTGCTGATTAATTGGCAGTCAGCCAATTTGCTCATCGGTGCATCCATAATGTATATATGTAACCAACTGAAGCTAGATGTTTTTCATGTTGAAGCTCTTTCTTTTGCATTGAGAAAGGGGCTCCTTGCAGCCTCAAAACACGTGTGCAGTTTTAAGCAAATTTTTTGCGTTTTTACATTGTTTCTATAGTTTTTATTGTGCAGCACAAAGGTTTACAATTTTTACCTATGAAATGTATTTTTACGAAGCACAGGTGTACATGAGTGTTACAAAACTGCAAGCATTTACTGAGGAACATGAACTGAAAATTAAAGAATTGTTCATATTGTCCATACTAACTACTCATCCTTCTCCTTTAATTAATTATGAAAATATTATAACTTTAAAGTGTCCCCCCCCCCCCTTTCTGATTATGAGGAGATTTGCATCTCTTGTATCTTTTAGCATGGCATTGTGGATGATTGATTATTATGGGACTGTAGAACAAAAGGCAAAGTGGATTCCAAAACTGGCCACAATGGAACTTTTATCATCTTACTGTTTGACAGAACCTGGTAAGTTTGAAATATATATATATTAAACTTCTGCAATCTGTTGGGGTTGCATTTAATTTTTATTAATCTCGGGGTATAATAGAGCTGAAATGTTTGCAGCACCTATGTTGAAATGTGCAATTATATGGTATCTTTACTCATAAAATAGAATTTTTGCTTTCAAAGAGTTCATCAATCCAAAATGGTGTCCAATAATTTTGCAATATTTTGGTGGAAATTTATTTTTTTTAAAATTTTCTCATGTATGGCAGCAAATCTCTGAAATGGTAGGGAAACTAATGTTTATTTTTAATGTCACTCAAATATTTTTTTTTTTTTAATGTTAACCAATGTATGAAACCAATGTTAGTAAGGGCTGGAAAGTTTTATATTTCAAAGTATACTCTAATTTAGTAGAATTTAGTACTGTTGGCTGAGTAAACGACAAGTTGAAATAAAAATTATCATAGTTCATTACATTCAATAAATGCCTGTAAAACTATTGCATCACTAATTTTTACATCAATTAAAAGTGCATAATTAAGATTTCCTTACCAAGTTTTTAATGTCTAATTTAATGGCTTCAAGAATTTCCTCTAAGTTTTCTTTTATTTTATTACTGTATAAATTAGCACCTATTGTGTACATCTCTTCATCACTTGTGATACAAACTAGCAGTCTTCATTTTTTTAAGGTTTAAGATTTGAGGAACTTTCAAAAACTTTGGTTTAAAACTAAACAGTAAGCTATATTTTTTGTTATGCTGGTTTTTATGGCTTGTCAATTACATGTTTGTTTTACTTTGCATTTCCAAAGTTCACTGCTTATGTCTGAAAACCTATATAGATTTTAGATGTCAACAGTTGAGAGAGTTGACTGTGTGTACTTAAAAAACAGATTAAAATGCTAAAATCAAAAAGATTTTAGAAGGTACAGAATGATATTTGTGTATTAGAAGATTTCTTTTTTAAGCATATATTAATTTTCTCATTTTGTAATCCACATAATTCTTGTAATCTTTTCAGTTGGGCAGTTTCATGTCCAGCTTTGTTTGCCTGCTTTTAGTTTGCTTACTAATTATTTGCAGAATTTTCAAGACTTACCTGAAATGATAATTATATTTATATTTATTTTCTAAATTTGTAGTATACCTAAGGTGACCATGCATCCCATTTTAAACAGGACTGTCCCACTTTCGGACACATTGCCCCATATGCTCAAAAACACAGCTTTGGGCTGCTAAATGTATCATGGTTTTTTTTTTTGAAAAAGTTTAACCTAGAGAAAAGAGTATATATAGCAAATGAATTTAAATAAAAAAACAAAACAGTCGGAGACTTGTGGTAATAATTTGAATCATGCAAACTCCTGCATTATTATTATTATATAACATTTATTTTATATTTTCCTGGTGCTGATGCACCTATAGAAAGTGGTATAATAAATTGTGGACTGGCAAAACCTCGCAGTTGTTAAAGCAATATTATTATCAGAGGAAGTTGTAAGAAATCCTAACAAAAATTTAATTTTGAAATCAACACCAAATATACTCTTCAAAAAAAAAAAAAAAAAAAAACATAAAACCAAATTAATTATTTGCTTTCATTTGATCATTATTTGTTCTTTTCATTAATAAATACAAGTATTTTTTTAAAAAATGCAAATTTTTTAAAAATACGTAAACTATTATTAAGGAGTTAGATGTCTCATTTCGAGGAAAATAAATGGTCACATTAAGTATACTTTAACCCTTTCGGGACGGGCACCGCAGTCGACAAGCCACCGCCACCAGACAGGGTTCTAACAGAATACTTTGTCACTTGAGGACAGGCAATTTGCGCCGCTAAGCCTAAGTTTCGAAAAAAATTCATAAAAATTTAATTTTTTATTCAATTGCTTCAAAATTTGGTACATTATAAGAAAAACTTGTTGTCAGCTATCAGGATCAATTTTAAAACTTCATCATAATATTTTCCGTAAAAATTCTATATAATAAATTTTAGAACAACATCACTACAATCATCACTATCTGAGAACGAATCATTCACTAATTGGGTGTATTCCTCTTTTTTAAATATAGTTTTCTCTTTGGCGTTTTAATAATAAATCATTTGGCAAATGATACAAGAAAATGTCCTCTGAGCGCTAGCCAAACCCGAATAGAAATAAAGACAGGGAAGTAAATCATTGAATATATATATATATCGACAAAAGAAGAAAAAAAAAAACTGTTGGGAATGATCTGAACCATTTGCATGTGTTTGTTAGCTGATCCAGTTAAAGCGCCAGCTTGTTTGTTTTCATTACTCATTGCCACCGCTGCTGTCCTAAATCCTTCCCTCCTTCCCGAACCAAGAAAAAAAGAATTAAAAAATGCTATGGAAATGAAGGTCAGCATTCTCCAGTCTCGACATATTCCACCATAACAGTCATAGGGCCCCATCTAGTATCAAAAAAAAATACTAATATTTCATTCCATCTGAAATTCCGTATACGGTACACCCGTCTTCAAGACTCAATTAGAACAGCAAGACGTATTTGTCACACCCAGCTGTGAGGTAGCTCTCGCTGGCGGTTCATATACGTCACACCCGTCCTGAAAGGGTTAGGTTCCCTGTCTCTCCTTTCAGGCTACATCCTTCATAACAGTTGTATATTTTCTGAAGTTATGAATTAAATTAGATTAAATATAATGTAATGGAATTGAAAATTATTTATATTTTAGGTAGTGGAAGTGATGCAGCTTCTCTTTCAACAACTGCTAAACGTGATGGTGATTATTATATTTTGAATGGTAGCAAAGCTTTTATTAGTGGTGGTGGGGAATCTGATATTTATGTTGTAATGGTTAGAACTGGAGATAAAGGAACTAAAGGAATTTCCTGTCTAGTTATTGAGAAAGGAACACCAGGTCTCAGTTTTGGAAAGAAAGAGAAAAAAGTGAACACATATTTTTATTTTATCTGCTGTTTTCCTTTTTTCAATATTTGTTTAAAATATTTTAAGAGGCAGATTTTACAAGGCAGAAACAGGGTGTCATTATGCACACCAATTTGTAACATGGTGAGATTTTTATGGCTTCTCCTAATAATTTTAAAGGACGCATATCTCCCCCCTCACAAACTTTTCTGGAACCCACAAAATTTCTAAAGCTGGACACAATTCGGTAATTTTCTTAGATCAGCATCTTCTAACCTTCGATTTCTTTAGTACATTGAGCATCAGCCACAGTATTTCTTGTGATTGCAACTAGAGATGGGAATGGTCGGAAAAAAAACGGAAATTTTGGGGAAAAAAACCAGTTTTTTTCGGTTTTGTCCCGAAGGGATTTATTTCCACCCGGAAAAATTGAAAACTTTGAAATTTCTAGCATAAAATAAAGCATTAAGAAATTTATAATAGTTACATTCCAATGTTTTTTTCCTTAAATATTTTGTATATTTAAATATTACATATCACAAAGTTTCCCTTTTGTACGAGAAAAATGGACAGAGATATTTAATTTCAAAGCTTGGAATTCTTCCTCATTTTCTCGGACTTTATTAAGAGGTCGGTTAAAAAATCCGAATGAAGTATTCATTGAACAATGAATAGAATGAATACTTCATTGAAAAATTTTAACCAACCCCTCAATGCAAGCTAAAAAATCGTGAAAAAATCCCAAACATTGAAACTAAATATCTCTGTTTATTTTTGTCATACAGAAGGGAAACATTTTATGTTATGTTCGTTAGGATGGGCGGGCATCAACTTTTGCTAAAATATGCCTATAAAAACTGGGGGACTGTATAAAAAGTTAGTTTCTGTAATTTTCACAAAATTGATTTTTTTTAAATTTAAAAATGCTATTATCATAAATGCTTACATTTTTTTAAAATTTTTATAACTGGAAGTATATGTTTGTGACCAACTGTTGCTGAGATAAAAGCCTCCTAAGGACCTTTATTTGCACCCTGTATATATACATACATATAAATGCATGTAACAAACTTTGGAGGAAAAAAAACTAAGAAACTTTGTAAAAAAAATTATTTGATAATTTACAAAAGTGACATATGCTAAAATCTACCTGCTTTATAACCATTACTTCTGTTCTGAGTTAATTACTTTTACATTAAAAATAATGATAAAACAATAAAAAAATGTTGCTTTAAAATTTATAATTAACTTTAGATTCAAGTGTAATTTTATTTTTGTGATTAACTTTAATCCGAATCAGTATCTGAATTTATTGAAGCAACGCTGCTGGAAGATGAACATATACATTCCATTGCCATACTTGCCAAGTCTACTGTTTTTAACAGGAGACTCCCGTTTTTTGCATCTGTCTCCCGATCTCCCGTTTAACACAATTTTCTCCCGTTTTTTGTAATTTTCGCTTTAAAATAAATCAATGAAGCTTCAATTTTTTTTTTTTTTTTTTTGCTCAATACACGGCGCTCGTAATCGTAGTTACTCGCCGAGTAGTTTTCATGTGACTTTCCCGTATTTTGCCGAAATTCCGTATTTTTGGTATTTTTGAAAAGTCAAAATTTCGGTTCCGCGAATATTCGTAATTTTGGAATTTTTTTTCTTCTTTAAATGAGAAAATCTTGAAGTAGCATGCGTAGATACTTGGTTTACGAAACTTTTACAAATTAGCAGTAAAACTTCCGCATTTTGTCTTTCATATGCTTTCAAGGGTCAGTCCCGATTTTTTTTTAAATCCGATTGCATCCGCTTCGGTAAAAGTCCCCACTTTTTGTGTACTATCTCATTCCATCTCTTGGACATCAATAACTTGTGGTTTACCATTATTTTTATTATTTTTTACGATTTAGCCTCTGTAGTAAAGGATTTGCACTTCTTTCTCATTTTGCCACACCCACTCGAAATTTGAGTGAAAAATTTTAGCCCTTTTTAAAAATTTTAGTGATTTTATTAGTTAGTTATAACTATTAATAAGTATTGCATCCTTATTAATAATCTTGTTTTAAAAATAGTTTTCGCATAGAATTTGTTTTATTATTATTATTTTTTTTTTTTTTTTGTCAACTTAGGATTTGGGCTTTTTCCTTTTTGTAAGTCATTATGTAGTGTTACAAAATAGATAAAGAACATTTCTTCCTTTTTTTATTATCCCACTAAAAATGGCTAAATTTAAAAAAATATATATATTTTGGGATAATTTGTTTGTTAAGTGCACACCAGATGTGGTCGTGATATTTTGTTTGAATTGTTGTGGTGTAGATGTAAGCTAGTAAGTATTTAGGAGAACTGGCTTTTTATAATCTTAACTAAATGTAATTCTTGGGATTTTGTGTTTTTTTTTTAAATTTGTAAGTCAGTTTAATTGTTCATTTTGTGTGTGTGTGTAGGGGGGGGGGGGTCATTGAAAAAATCTCCTGTTTTTTCTCCCTCCAAGGTTGGCAAGTATGCATTACAATACAGGACTTGGACTCTTCATTAAAAAATCCTAAGTTCCAGCGAATAGCAACCAATTTTATGTGAACTAAACAGTATTTTAAGTTTTGCTTCAGCTTTAAAATTCTAAACGTAAACCAATACAAATACAGTTTTGGTTTGGGTTTAGATTAGAAAGCTTAACAGAAACTAATTTAGTTCTGGTTTGTATTTAGCCTGCAAAATAAATTAGAACTAAATAAAATCTTTTTACAGACAAAAAAAATATTTTGCAAGAATTTTTTTTTTTTCCAAAACAAACTTATAACAATGAAAGATTTGATATTGACAATATTTAAATTGACAGCCACATTTTCTTTCTTTAAATTGGCAGCATTTATCTTGTTAAAAGGAATGATGGTGTAAATGGATTATGGAATGTACATTACAATTAAATAAAATTCTTTCAAACTATAGTAATATTGTTACTTTTCTATTTTTGAAAAAAAAAAAAGCTTTAATGGCAGTTTAAAATAGAAAATGTTATTGTAATGATTATACAAAAGGGTAGGATCAGTAAGGTTACAAAGATATACTGAAAAAAACATTTACACATGTTGGTGTCCTGATATGCAGGAGCAACAAAAGTGCAATTTTTGTTTAGTTAGATACAAAAGTTGACATTTTTCACATCTTAAAGCATAGTCTTGTATAGACATTGCCCAAAGTTCTGCCAATTCTGTTTTTTAAAAGACAGGTCTCATAATATTAAATGCAATTATCAAACTCCATATTGAACTGCAATGCACTGAGATATGGGCATATTCAGGAGTAAGATATCAAGATATACCCCCCTTTGATAGTCCAATATTTATTAGAAAACAAGCAATAATAAATAACTCACAAGCAACATCGCCCCTGAAAGAAAAAACCTGGATATGCTTTTGTATTATTACTAAAAGGGCACTTTTTTGTTTTGTAAGATACAAAAGTAGCTATTTTTTTTATGGGATTAAGGGGGATCCATGCAATAAGTGACTTATTTCAGTTAATAATGGACAGAATTACACAAATCAAGTCTGAAAAGTATGGCTTCTTCTCAGAGCAACGAGTTCTCACTCATTGTGCCTTTTTGCTTTCCATAATAAGCTATAGACACCCATGCCCGGTTGCCCTGCAGGTCAACCATAAAATTTACAAAAGAGTTTAATTTAGCTACTAAAAGTCATGTTGTAAGTTATCACAAGAATTACTTTGGCTGATGCTTGATCAACTGAGAAAATTGAATATTAAGAGATGTCAATTTGAAAAAGATATTGAATCGTGTCCAGCTTTAGGATTTTTTGATTCAATTTTTTGGGGGGGAGAAAATAAAAATATCTGCCTCTCAAACATTTCAGATTGTATTCACCACCTGATTTGAACCACTGAACTGCAGATTGAAGCCCTCTTCAACCAATCAGAAGGCTCAAATTGTCAATTTGACTGTCTGACAGAGGATCAAATCGGCTGGTGTATATAAGTCATATAGAAAATGTATTAACTAAGAAATTTTATAAAATACGTTTTCTGATTTAAACATGCTATTATTATTTTGCTATCCTTTTTTTTTTCCTTTAATCAGTACAGTAAAAATATTTTACATTGAAAAAATGCTTTAATGTGAAAAAAGGAATCATTGTCATTTTTGCTATTTTGCCTTGTATCTTCTCTAATTTTAATATCAAATTATTCATATGGATGGTGGTAGTTGCTTACTAATGAAAGTGTCAATAGGTTAATAAAAGCAAGCTTATTTTAAGACAATAATATCCAATCATATATTGAACTAGCTGTACCCGGCCACGTGTTGCTGTGGCTCAGTCTGGTTCGATGGAAAAGCAAGAAAAAGCACATATTTCTAAAATGTTTCATTTGACAATGCTTGTTGTTTCATTGTCTGAAAATATAGATTGTCTAGTTTACCCATTCTAGAACACGCAATATATAATTGTACACATGAGAAGATCTAAACTGCTCAATTTGATTGAAAGGTCTTGGGCTTTATGTTTTTTCACAATACTTGCGGGCAATTTTTTTTTTCGTTCCATTGCCTGTGAAGATTTTGATATTGTCTGGCTCGGCACATTGAAAAATTCCAACATAAGCCTTATCCAAACAGAGGAAACACAAACACAAAAATTCTAAATTAAAAAATTGCCGTTCAAAATTAATAATCTGTGTTTTAAAGTTCCCTTAATCATTAAGTTCAAAAATATTAAAAAAATACTTCAACATAAACAGAAAAAACACAAAATTTTAACATCAGAATGAAAATAGCAAAATGAAACTGTTAACATTCAAAATAAGTAATCTTTGTTTTAAAGTTCCATTTAATCTTTGAGTGCAAAAATACCAAAAAATACTTCAATACAAACAGAGAAAACACAAAATTTTAAAATCAAAATGGAAATAGCTAAATTAAACTGTTGCCATTCAAAATAAGTAATCTTTGTTTTAAAGTTCCCCTTAATCTTCGAGTGCAAAAATACTTCGCAAAAATACTTCAATACAAACAAAAAATTTCTTTTTAAATCAAAATCAAAATAGCTGTACCCTGCCAATTTGCAGTGGCTCATTCTCCTTAATAAAATATTAAAAACAAAATAATAAAATCAAAGTTCAAATAAATTAAAAGTGATATATAAAAACACATGTTCTGATAAAATTTCAAAGCAATCGGTGAAGTACTTACGGAGATTTGAGGTTATGAACCAAGGCTGAACTTGGTCGTAACCGTAAACTGGATCAAGTTCAGCCTTGTATGAACAAACGAACACTTACATTTTTATTTATATTCCTTTTATTACGCAGAGTTGAGGAAACTGCTAATTATTATTTTTGAATCAAGGTAAACCTTAAAAAATCGAACTAAAAAGCTTATAACTGGCATTCTTATTGACTTAGAAACTTTGAACAAATTCCATCTCGTGCAGAAAAATCAGCGCTTTCAATCGATATATTATATTAATATGTGCAAGGTATTTTCACTCCCATATTGGGGAATTTATGTGTAAATTTGCGTAAAATTGGAATAAAAAAAGGAACTACCTGTCGGATTTTCTTCCAATGGGTCTATAAACCTTCCTCTTGAATCACTATTGATGAAAACCGCATTAAAATCCTTGAAGTACTTTTGGAGATTTGCGGTTATGAACAAACGAACATTTACATTTTTATTTATATAGATAGGCAAGAGATCTTTTAAGGTCATGAAAGGGTTTGATAAAGGCTTACAATTTCTAGCATATAATTTTAGGCAAAACATTCCTGTTACTTTTTGATTACAGAATTTTTACAGAAATGAAGATGGAAAAATTCACATCTTAATCTTATTTATGAAATTTGTTTTTATACCAGCAGTTGCACCTTAAATTCTGATTTTTATGTTTTCTTTCTTCCTATTCTATGTTTATCTTCTGCTACTTTCTCCCTTCTGCACTATTATTCATATATTGTTAAACAGCTATTTCATTTTTATCTTTGATTATTTTCGGCCTTCTACAATTAATTGAATTTAAAAAAAAAGAATAGAAAAGTAAAACTAATAAAAATGTCAAGAAACAAAAAAATAAATTAATAAAGATAATAAAAAAATAATGATAAAAAAAATAAAAAAATAAAAATTATTGTACCATCAAATAAATTACCATATTCTGTTATTATAAATTAGAATATAAAATTCTGTTTAGTTTTTAAACTGTTTACTAAATTTCTTGGTTCCTTAGAGATTGAAATTTCTGTTTTCCTTTGTTTATTTATCTAATAGTAATATCAAGTTGTTATCAAGAACATTTTTTATGCAAAAAAAAGGAAGAAGAGCAGTATCAATTATTTTCTAGAATTTTAATATACAAATAAACATATGAACATGAGGATTCCATTTGTGTATCAGCTAAAATATAGTTACAATAAATGATAGAAAGTAAATGATGCTTTTTCAGTTGTTTACTAGATGATGCACTTGACATTTAGTGTTAAATATCTTATGTGACATTTATATAATTATGTTAGGCGAAGATTCAAACATATGTAAAATATATTTGGTGAAAAATTTAAATATTTTTCTTCTTATTACATATTATAATGAATGATGAAAACATGATAGAGAATAATAAATTTTCATTGTCAAAACTGCTAGATATTCGTAGTGTTGCCGCTTTTCCACTACAATGTTTGTATTTAAAGTTGCACTTACACTGCTAGCTGAATCTTCACTCGTTTGAAGAAGAATGTGAAATGCATTGTGCAGCTTGTCATTTTGCGGACTATTGCTGATGTGTGTTTAACTTTAGTTTTTGTATTGATGAAAGGGCTCCATTTTTACTTTGAAATTAGCTATATGTTGTAGTTTCTTGATGCTTTGTGCTAACTTATAACATTGATTATTCACTTTTTCAGCACAAAATTTTAAAAATATTTTTTCATATGGAATCATTTTTATTTTAGGATATAAGTATATATTTTCATTATCATAATTTGAGCTCATCACATAGCGCACCCCAGGGCCCTCGGTTTCAAAAACTGGGATAGGCACAATATGCCATGGCCCCTCCAATGGGCTGTCATGCCACTGAGTTTTAAGCAATTGTTTAAATCAGAAGCACTTGGACATTTAATACTACAATAATGTGGCTTATTTCTCATTAGATTTCTATTGGGGTTGTGTTACATGCTTTAAAAATATTTGTTTGATTTTTTTTAATCATGAATGATTTATAATTTACTAAAATATTTTCTATTTATCTTTTAAACATATACTCTTGTGTGACAATAATTAATGTCTTTTTTTCTCTTTTGTTAGAAGAAAAGTTAAGTTTTGTTTTAGTAAATACTTTTGCATCATTCATAAGTTGTTTACATCATTTAATTTTGATTGAAGTTGGGATGGAATTCACAACCTACCCGTGCAGTCATAATGGAAGACTGTCGAGTTCCTGTAACCAATAGAATTGGTGCTGAAGGACAAGGTTTCAATATAGCAATGCATGGATTAAATGGTGGCAGAATCAATATAGGTAAAGGCAACTAAGAAAGTGTCCAAACATAAGTGATAATTTGATTCAATTAATTTGTAAATTTAGGTAAATTTCCATTAGTTTCTGTATGGAGATAAGATTTTTGGATCACAAGAATATTTTGTATATACATTTTAACTCTGATTTATTTACAAAACATATTTTTCATTGATTTTTTTCAATTTTTTTCCCTTTATTTAAAATGCATAAAAAAGACGAAAGAACTGGTAACCTGTACAAAATAAAATAGCATAAAAAATAAAATAGTAAATGATAACCTATATATATTGTCCTCAAGTAATGCATGATTTTTATTCTGTACCTCCAGCTTTCACATTATACATAATACATCCTATCCAGCTTTTACATTATACATATACTCTGCATTTGTTATATTATTAGCTACTCTGTTTTTATTTTGCTTTGATTTAAAGTTTCAGGTGTACTGTCTATGCATTGGTTTTATTGCTATTTTATATTTAAAAGTTTTCTATTTAATGAAATTCTTTTTCTTCACATAGCTTCATGTTCTCTTGGTGCTGCTCAAGCAAGTTTAGAAATTGCCACTGAATATATAAAAGTTAGAAAACAGTTTGGGAAACCTTTATCTGACTTTCAAGTAATATTATTTTATGTATAAATCATTGGGAATTTATGTATTTATATATATATATATATTACATACATACGAGGGTCATTCAATAATTAAAGAGACAAATTGTTGTGGCGGAAAAGACTTGGTAGCACAAGTTCGATACACTTAGGATTAGGGATGTAACGAATACCGAATATTCGGCCATTTCTTCCAGGCCGAAGCCAAATATTCGGCCATTCCTTTTAGGCCGAATATTAAAATTTCTAGAAAATCATTGTAATAGAAAGTATTTGTCAAATTTAAAATTATTTACAAAGTTAAACACCAATTGCGCACAATCAATGATGTTTGATTTAATTCTTTTTGTTAAGAATTTAAAACTATTTAAAATTAATCTATTTTCTCTAATGTTTTGAATGTAATAAACTAAGAATTTCAATCGCAAGTGGAACAGAAATGACAGGTTTTATGGTAGTAAGCATTAGCATTATTTTACTAATTATTTAATTCAAATGAAAGAACTACTATTGCTTAGTGAACTTTTACCTTCCTCAAAACTGTTTTATGAAGACATTTTAAAAATTATAAAAGTTAATATTTTGGTTTTATGGGATTTTTTACATACCTATTTTAAAAAGATCTATTAAAATTTGATACACTTAACTGGAATAATTTTTTTTTTTTCAAAAAACCCAACAATCTTCCACTTTGTTAATAACAAAATTAATTTCTCTTATTCTCCATCATAATTAACTATTGCCAGCTTTTGGGAGCAAATGCTAAATATATAATACAATATTACAACTTTAAATTCTGTTTTTGCTCAGTCAAGCTTAAAACAAGGTTTAAAAAAGTAGTTTTTTTCTAAATTATGATTTATTAAAACTATATACTGATGTATTATTTTGCAATAATTATAATACAATTTTAAATGTTTAAAATCTACTATTTTCTTTATGTTTTTACATTTTTACTGCGGCAGGACTATTCGGCCGAATAGTCCATCAATATTCGGCCAGGCCGAATTTGACCTTACCCAGTATTCGGCCAAAGGGCCGAATACTGGGTAAGGTCTTTCGGTATTCGGCTAAAGGGCCGAATACCGAATAGTGGCCGAATATTCGTTACATCCCTACTTAGGATCTTAAATTGGCCCCACTGGGATGAGTTCTATTCAGCTGATTGATCAACCATGGCTGCCTGCGATCATATAGCAGCTGTCCAGACGCGGTGCCAAAACAAAGGAATAAGCGTTCAAACAATAGTTATTTTTTTCCTCACTGGTGCGCTGCAAGCATGTACTAGTTTTGTATTTAAATACATTACGAAAGCATTGTTTTTGCCAGGTTTGCAGCATGCATCATGAAGATTTCTTTTTGGTAAATTTTTAGTTCATCCATTACTGACCGGAAATATGTCTCCCGATGTTTAATTGTGTCTAACCTATATATATTTATTTTAAAGGCATCTTTCATCGTAAATGAAATAAAACGATAGAAAGCAGTAGAGTGATTTTTCTAATCATTAAATTAGTGAATGCATGCATTTTATAATTTTAGGGATTTACTAAATTCACGTTTGGTTTATACGCATTTATTTTATTTGTTTTTTCACTCCATGTCACCTGTTCAATTATTCTGCAAATAGAAATCATGAGTTTCATGCTTTAGATGATATTTTAAACCAGTGAGGACTGACATTTGTATTTTCCCCTTATGTCTCGAACTTTACTGGTTTTATTTATTTGTACTTCATGTTATTAATAAGAAAACAAACGTCATTATAGCCCAAATTTCAGAAAACATATTTCAGGACAAGAGGAATCCTTTTATCAATGAATAGCAGCTGGATGCAAGTAATTCCAGTGATTTACACTCACTTGGATTACTTACATGTTTTAGGTCAAATCTTTACGCATTGATAAAGGGGTTCCTTTTAATTCCAAAACGTGTATGGAGTAATTTTTGCAAGTTGCGTTATAAAAACGTTGGTCCGCACATTAATTTTTTACCCTCAAAAGTAAACTTTGAACTTCATATTATGTCTGGATTACGCTTTTAAATATTTTTTTTGTTCTGAGACGTTTAAATTTCTTATGCTTGTATAGAATGATAAAGTTAAAAGTGGAATGAGTGAGAGAGAATCTATACTATAAATCTAGTAATGTACCTTTTTAAAATTAAACTCGTGCCACATGAACAGAGGTTACAATATCTACAAGGAAGGGAGACTTCCCTCTAAGATTTGTTGTTGATTCTCCACGCGTTCATACAGTACACCCATTTTGTACACCATAGAGTCTTAAAACATAGAAAAGTAAATCAACTATCTAAGGGACCATTCATAAATGATGTCAAGCTCTTTTCCGATATATTTGACCCCCTCCCCCTTTTGTCACAAAATGTCTCAATTCAACGGACCCCCTTCCCCCCTTTGTCACATGTCATGCTATGTTGTATAAGCCTGATGTCACACTTCTTGTTACCACTCCCCTTATCACACGGTCACAATTTCACGAACCCCCCCTCCCCCCTTGAAGCGTGACATCATTTATGAATGCCCCCTAAAGTGTATTTCTGATTTCTAATTTAAAAGTGAGGAAACATTAACTTAGGAAGGATTTAAGGAAAATCAGGTTACAGAAAATCTGAGAATCCGAAAGCTTTTGGTAGATGTCATCGAAGAAATGCCGGTTGCAAAGTCTTGGTATTAAAAATTGAGAATATTCAGTGTAATCCAGAAAAAAAGAAAAAAGAGGTGAGAGGGGGGAGGCTTACAGATAATAGCATTAGTTATTGTAATGAACTAGTGGTAGGGGAGGGGGCTTTTGAAAAGTGGAGGGAGGATTGTGTAAAATAAAAAAGTTTTTGGACGGTCCTACCTCCCCCCCCCCCCTTCCCGACTGAGAATACTCATTGCTTTTTGTTGTCAAGAAGTATGTCATCTAAATAAAAATGTTTAAAGGAATATTTAAAGAAAAATTGCTCTTATCCAGGGGTGTCCACGAGGGAAGTTCATGGCGGAGACTGTGCCATTAAATTTTTTGATGAAATTTTTGACACCCCCTGGACAAGGGGCATGCTTTCATCGAGTTTTAGCCCTTTTGGGTGGTTGTCTTTTTTGGGGGACTTCGTACCTATTAGTAAGCACCATCTTGCTTAGGGGGTTGGCACCTATGTATTGTCAGTTACAAGTTTTAAAAATAATCTTGATAACTCTGAACTGCATATAATGAAGCGTTTTAAGTAATTATTTTTAATTTCTCATTTATTGTACTTAATTGTAATATTTGAAAATATTTCCCCTTAATTGTTTATTTTATTGAATCGTTTTCTTTTATAAAGGCCTAATCTTTGACCTTTCTTACTTAATATTTTAGGATTTTATTCTAACTATTTAACTAGTGTAATTGCTTTAGATGAGACCAGCAAAAAAAATTCGCTACTCTTATATGATAATCCATCTGTTGAAGTAAACTGAAGTCAACTATACTATTATAGTCAACGATATTAGTTTTTAAAGTATTATACTATTGGTCTGTCAATAACAATAAAAAATTGCTGCATTAATTATTTACTTAATTACATAATTGTTCAACTAATCTTTATTTGTTAAGTCACTTCACAACCTAACTGTTCCACTTTCCTGTAATAATTAAATTTACAATAAATGAAATTGAAATAATTTAATTAACACAAATACTAAAAATAACTTTATAAATCATAATCTATGTCATTTTTCTTTTAACTGCTGTTATTTAATAGTATTAACATGAATGTATTGAAAATTGCTTAATAATAAAGTAACTAATAACCATTTAAAGACTATTCAATACGGCTTTCAAAAACCTGCTAGCCAATTTATTTGTGCTACACAATGTGAAAGGATAAATGTATTTCAGAAAATTATGCGCAATTATTGTCGTTCAAAATAAAAATAAATCTGAAAGCATAATATGACCAGCAATTGCGAAGAAAATTTTCTCTGTGTTCACTATATATAAAAGTATACGTATGTATGAAAAGTTGTATCTTATGGCTGCTCTTCAGTCAGAAAAAATTTCGTGGTTAGGCTTAAGATGGCCTTCCAAGAGTATGAGGGGAGTGTGTCAACCTCAAGTGATTGACATTTCAACTACCAATGAAATGTACGATAGCTCATGGAAGAAGGGTCTACTGTCCCCCACATTTAACCTGTCACTTCAGGCCAGCTTCAGGCATCAAGACCCCCTGCTGTCCGTGCAATCCAAGAAATCTGCCAGCGGCTTGCACGTGTCCTCAACTACTTACAAAACGTTGCTCCTTTTCCGGTTCCCAGAATTCTCTGGCTGAGACTTGAAACGAAGAGAAAAAATATTGTTACCCTTCTTTCATTCTTCCGAATTGTTTGTAAATTGCATATTTAGTGCTTTGAAAATGAAAATGTAAACGATACTTTTAAAACAAAGGTTTGTCTTTCTGAGAACTTGCTTCTAGACCTAATTTAGTACAAATTAATCAATCAAAATTTGCGATAAATCGCTTGATTTTTCAGAAAAAAAATTTTAAAAATATATATATTTAGCGAAAACTTACTGAATGCTGTTCTCAGTTATTGTTACATAAAGAGCGCTAATTCGTCTCTTGTGTAAAGCTTAATTTAAGAGCAGAAATTTTTGCGTTAGTATAATTAAAATTAAATTAATAAATAAAAAAAGAGCAATGAGATTTTGCTAAACAGGAGTAGCAAATGAACATTTGTTAAGCTCCACTACTCTATTTTTTTTTTCTTTCTAAAACTAAATGTGAATGTTTGCGTTTCTTTCTTTATTTTATATAATTTATCTAGTTATTCTACGTTTTATTTTATTTATTTATATACACTTCTTCAATTGTGTTTTTCTAATTATTGCATATTGAATACTTGATCAGTATGAGACCACCACATTTATTTATTTTTTTCCTTTGTATTTCTGTTATTTAAAATAAAATTCCTGAATCATTTTTCGAATAACACATCCTGGTTTTCTTTTTTCGAATGGTATATCCGGCGCAGTTTTTCTTTTTCTCTGACAAAAAAACGTTTTCAATTGTTCTTTACTTTCTGTTTAGTTCCACTTCATTGGCACTTCAATATGTAGTCAAGTAATATATGTTTATATAAGCGTGCGCAGAGCTTTAGCAATGGGGGAGGAGGGGCTGCTACTGTGCTAAAGGGAGTACCAAAATACACCCATAAGATGGGGGTCCCAGATGCATCTCCAAGGAAACTTATGACAAATTAAACGCAAAGAAGCATATCAATTGAATACAGACGCGAAAGAGCGTGCCAGTTTTGTAATTAGCGTTCATTTTTATTTGCTAATGAGGTTACAATTTTATCTCTATTGCCCTGTACGCACACCTATGTGTATTTACGTATATATTTTGATGATATGTTAGCCGTTGTAAAATATATATTACTCAGCAAATTTAAATCACGAATTTAAAACTGGGGATGTGCATAACATACTTTCGCTCTTACAAAAGCATGTGGCAATTACAAATTCTCCAAAAAAAAGAAGAAAAAGTAGAAGGAAGGGACAAAGGGAAAAAAAGAATTAAAAAAAAAAAGAAAGAAAATAAAGCAAATGGTTGGCAATGAGTTTTGAAGCAGTGGCATTTCTTTTTTTTTTTTTTTTGAGTGCATTTATTTATTGCTTTTTTTCTTCATTATGTACGAAATATTAAATATTTATTGAAATATTAGGGTTTAAAGGACTTTTAAATTTTTGCCGTAATACACTGAATAAACGAAAGCGATAATTATTGCAGTTGCCAGAAAAAACTAAAAGCAGTGAATATAGCTAGAGTCGACTTTAAACTATAACATAAGAATCGGAGGGAAGCTGTAGCATACCAACTCGAAAAAATAGATTAACATAAATAATAAGAAAATTACTAATAATGATAATAATAACTCTGCTCCAGTTCCCTGCACAAAAGGTATTCGAAACTTTCAAAATGGCAGCCTGACTACTGGGACGGTGATATGCTTCGGACCCAGAAGTCCCAATTTCTTATCCTGGCAATGCAAACGTTGCTTCCATAAGCGAGCTGAGGTGGTTGCTGTGATAATTTCTATTTACCGTAATTTCCTGCGTATTATCCGCGGCGGCGCATAATCCGCAGGCGCTACTTTGGCCCCCTACCAAAAAAAAATCGGCAGATAATCCGCATCGCCGTATAATCCGCGGATTATATAGAGATTCGTTTTGCCAAGCAATCTCCTTTTTATTTCCGATGGAAATAACGTAAATACACGATATAACTTTTAAAAAATAATGTAATGATAAACTTTAAAATGATTTGGAAAGCACAACTGATAAATTTCATTGTGAATACAGGATAGTTTATTTTTACCATAAATAAAAGATAATGTAAAACCTACAACATTGATAATTTTCAATTTTTGAAATTCTTAGCAACCTGCAAAAAAGAAATGAAGTTTTTAACTTACCTTGCAGTTCTCAAATAATTGACAAAATCACATAAATAAACGCATGACAATTTAAAATACTATATTTTTAAGAGAAAAGAAATTTAATAACGCCAAGCACAATACATCAATCACTAAATCCCTCAAACTCAGATTCATCAGTGTCGGAAATAAATAAACTGAATGGCAATGAAGCGTTCGGATCATCAGAATTATCGATATCATCATTATCTTCCTCTAAGTCACTTGGTAACAGTTCACATTTTCTAAATGCGTTTCTAATTGTCTCTTGTGTTATTGCTTCCCAAGCAGCCTTGACCCACTCCGTCACTTGAGCATACGATGCGCGACGTATTTTCCCTGAATTTGTCGTGTCATGGATTCCTTCGCACATCCAATTCTCCCAGATACTTCTAAGCTTATTTTTGAATGATCTATTTACGCCCACATCTAGCGGCTGCAAAACCTTCGTAAGCCCTCCTGGAATAATGGAGAGCTTAACTCCAGAAGCGCTGAATTCTTTTTTCACGCTTTCTTTCAAGTGGGCCTTCATCGAGTCCATTACGAGAAGCGACCGAGGTTTAAATAAGGCATTCTTACGTCGTCTCCAAACAGTGTTAATCCATGTGAGCATCACGTTCTCATTCATCCATCCTCGTGGATTAACTTCAATAACAACGTCCTTTGGAAAGTTTTCTTTCGGTACAGTCTTTCGTTTGAAAACTAGCATTGGAGGCAGTTTGTCTCCGTTTGCAGCACATGCTAACACAACAGTAAAACTTTTCTTTTCGTACCCTGTTGTAGCAATCGGAACACTATTTGATTCAATTGTCTCCACGGAACGATTTGGTGGCATGTCGAAGCAAACTGGAACCTCATCCAGATTGAAAATTACACCGTCTGAAAGTTTATTATCTGCGATGATCTTTTTCGAATATTCCAGAAATTTACCCTTTTTTTCTATCCAGTCATCGGGTAATTTTTGCCCAACAGTCGTCCGATTCCGAATAGTCAAGTGTTTTCTTTTCATAAACCGGTTGCACCACGTGGGGCAGGCAGAAAAGTTCTGTATGTCCATATTTAAAGCCAGCGTTTTGGCTTTACGCCGAATGTTGACAGTAGAAATACCGTGCCCCTTCTCTCTTTCTTCTAGAATCCAGTGATGGAGCTGAACTTCTAAATCAGGCCATGCTTGAATGCCTCGCCGAAATGACCGTCTCGTACGGTTGCTCGCAACTAATTTTTCTTTGTTTTTTCGCCACAGTCTCACGTTTGATTCGTCCACATCAAAAATCCGACCGGCTTCACGGTTTCCAATTTCTTCAGCTTTTAAAATTACTTTGACTTTAAATTCAGCCGTGTAACTGACTCGTTTTTTAGACATTCTGATAGAACTACTACGATAGCCACTAACCACAGATGAGAAATTACGCCCTTACACATAAAACACGAGGAGAGCACGTTTTTCAACAGCCTGCCTGTTGCCAGAACCATATAGAAAAAAACAACGAATTCTAAAGCTCCTCCTACCGGCAGAATCTACGTAGAAATGCTGAATGACGTATGGCCCAGTCGACTGCTCTCCTCTTCAGCGCTCCTCCACTAGCGCATGCGCAGTATCGACTCAAATGAGCTGTTGTGAATTTTTACTCATGCTGCCATCTGTGATTTTTCAAACGAAGGTTTAACATCGCACTTATAAATTTTTTTTATCGTATAATCCGCAGCGGCGCATAATCCGCGCCACAAAAATTTCCACTTTTTTAATAGATAATCCGCGGATAATACGCAGGAAATTACGGTAATACTTATCGAGAAGTCAGATGATAGTTTTCCTGGTTTTCTCTTATGAGTGAATGCACAAAAACACCAATAGAAGCCCTCGCAGGGCGACAGCTTTTTACCAAGACCTGTTGAATCGAGATAAAATTTGTATGGTTGCCGGTTGAGGTCAGGGCTGCCAATTTTAAAACTGCAAATACGAAACAGATGGGGCACACCGACAAGGGGGTATCCAGAATCCAACCGTTTTAAAAGTATTCGGAATCTAATCCGTATACGAAAGAGCAGGAGCAGTGGAGCAAAGAGATTTTTCTCGAAACTGGAGCCGGAGCATGAAAATTTGTTTTGCTGCACTGCTCCGATTTTTTTTTAAACGTTTTAAATTTTGTAGAAAAAATGAACTTAAAAAAAAAAAAAAAACAAATAATGTAATTTATTGAAATTATTCGGATCACGGAGCGGTGATGGAGCATGTATTTGGAAGTTGGAGCGGAGCAATGCAAAAACGTGGCTGCTCCAGATTCCTGCGTATTAGTACTTTTAAGCTACTATGATATTTTTATAGGTTATGTTTTTAATCATGAATATGATTTAGGGATTCCTCAGTCTAAATTCAATTAGCAAAATCAAACAACTGTGAACAAATGTTAGGACGTTGGCGCTGTTCTTTTCTTTTTTTTTTTTTTTTTTTGGTGATTCTTCATATGCGGACTTACAGATACAAATGTTTACTTTTAGTAAATGAAAGCACAGTATTATGGCATATTACATATGAGACTGGACTGGAACAATATACCATACTCAAGGCCGTATCCAGAGAGGGGGATCAACAGCCCCCCCCCCCGAAATCCCGAAAATTTTCGCAATGTAGCATATATTCCTTCCTGAAACTTTCCTCAACACTAGTGTCTCAAAGTCAGCCCCCCCCCCCCCCCCTGAAAAAAATTTCTGGCTACGGCCTTGCGATACACTAAAGAACTAATGTACTACACAAAATCGCAACTCCTTTTTCCAAGACCTTAATTTACGGACAAGAAAATGAGCGCAAAATATATCGGAAACAGGTTTCGGAACACGTAGGTATGAAAAATCATCTACCAAATTCATTTGAAAAACTCTTCCTACGTGGAAGTGCATATTTAACAGTTGCTCATTTGTAAATAGTGTATATGAAATTGCAGGCATAAATTTTTAGATTGCGTTGTTAATGCAATCACCTACGAAATATATTATTTTGAAATGATTTTGTTTCTCATCTCTCTGTTTTTTTGTTTTGTTTAGGATTTTCCATAACAGTAGCTATTCGTTGCTTTCTGTGGTTCATGACATAGCACAAGTTTTAAAAAAAGACATTTATGAATATAAAATTTGCATCTTTGTGCATTAAAATGTCATTTTCAATATATGTTTATGATTGAAATAAATAAAATTTGAGACATGCGCGCTAAATTATGTGGGATAAGAAATAGCTGATTTGAAAAAGGTGCTTGCCGAACCCAAATAACTTAATACAGTCGAACCTTGCTATTTCGAATTCGGGATATAACAATCCCCCGGTAGTAACAAACCTTCCGAATGGTCCCAACTGAAACCCTATGTCATTAATGCATTTTCAAACGTTTATAACGATCACCAAACGTTAGAAAATCAGCTGTAGTGATCTAAAATTACGATTTGTCTCAACAACATTTCTTGCCATTTGTGCACTGGTCTCGTCAAACACCATGTTTTACATGGTGTATATAAAATCCAAAAGTTTACAGCCAACAATGACCTTTTTTTTTCATACTATGAATAAATAATAAGGTAAAGTTTAAAAATTTGCTTACCTATTATAAAAACCGTATTTAAAGTTAATATTTTACTCCTCTACCCTGATTATTGTTAAGTTACGCTAATTGAGATCGTAAATCATGTTCCTCTGCTTGTTAGTACTTTCGATTCCACGGGAGGCGTGGCTAAAAGGATTTTTGAGCTTTTTTTGGAAATATTTCCAAACTTTGGGCGGATTTTTTTGTTTTTAAAAATGCTCGTATGATTTCAAACATAGGTTCAAAAAAAAAAAAAATGGAAATTGCTATTTTTAAAATTTTAATAGCATGCTTTGAAAATATGTTATAGAGCGAAACGTCTAACAGCACCACGTATTTTTCCAAAATTCATTTTTTAACGATTTTTCAAAAATACGGTAGGGGAGAGGGGGGCACCTTTCAACATTTTTTGCAAAAGAATTATTTGTGAAGGTTTACTGCTTTAAAAACTTAAGTTCCAATTACTATTCACTACATTCATATTTGAGGCATCTTCTTAAATTTTTTCAAAATTCTAAGCCAAAGACAAAATACTTAATTTTGCATAATTAGTGGACCATGTATTTTGTTGAAACCTGCCCCTCCCGAGGGGCAGTTTTCAACAGCTAGTGGGGCACATTTCAACAATCGAAGAGAACCTAAAAATATCATATATTTTGGCAAAATTAGCTTTATTCACACAGTAATATAATAATGGATTAACATAGTGCACTAATTTAGGTTTCTTCTACATTATTGTGTCTTTAATTAAATCAAAATTCACAGGGAATGTCATGGAAAATACAGCTCGAGCTGTTCCACCGCTTAAACTTGGTTGAGGCAGTTTCATTTTAATGTCATTTCTTTCTATACTACTTATGTCCTCAATTTCTGGAAAATAAAACTTCCAAGAAGCTTCCTTCTTTCTCATAAACTTTACTTTATAGCCATCTTCTTCTATTTCTTCAATTTTTCCTACAAATAGAACTTTTTTCTTTTTTCCACAAAACTCAACAAGAACAAAGTCATTAATCTCTATTACTGAATCATCAGTTATCTCAAAATCCATCTGTTCCTCAATATTTCTGATAAAAGGCACCAAAGAATCTCCACACTCCGATTCATTGTGTAAAGAAATATCATCTGCACACTCACTATCAGAAGATTCAATAAATAACAATTTTTTTGGTGGTTTTGACTTAAGGCTTATTTCATTTGAGATTGATTTCCTCTTTTTTTCCAATCTTCTAGTGGCTTCTTCGTGAATGCGGTTCTTCTCGGGTGTTTCAGTCAATATTTTGGACTTTCCCTTTTTCCTACCCCCCTTTTTAGCCTGGGTAATCGCTTTAGGATAAGGTCTTACATCTACGGGTGATATTACCCTAGGTTCTTTAGGTTTACTTTCAGTTGACCTTGATGGTGTACAAAAATTATGATTTTCTTTACTAGTACTTGGGAGATTGTCCATATCACACCGTTCTTCAACGATTAGATCCTTAGGAAGAATTTCAATAGAATCAACAGGAGCTTGCGGAGCAGTTACAGAAGAAGGCTCAAAATCTTCATCAGTAAAAACTGAACGTGAAAAAGGCCAGATTCCAGTTTTTCGAAAACCTGCAGTGATGTTTTTGTTCGTAAATGATAAAGCATATGCAGTATTTGCTAATGCAGCCAAGTTATGTATGCTAATAGTCTTACCTGGATTTGATACCATCCAATCATTTTGTGCCACTCTCAACTTGGATTTGAACGGCCCTATGACTCCAACATCCAAAGGCTGGAGGCGGTGAGAGCAATGCGGAAGAAGGGTTACCAGCACTATGCCATTATCCTTAGCAAACAGCACAGCATCCAATGTACAATGGCTTTCATGATTGTCCATCACCAAAAGTATTTTCTTGTCTGTTGAACATCGGGTATGCTTTTTAACATGCTTGAGAGCTTCCAGAAAAAGAGGTCCAATCATGTATCCACTTTTGGGACTGTTCACTAAACCTAAACTCCCTGGTGGTGCCCCAAATAACATAGAGTCGTGGAACCTGGCCCTCGGAAAAATAAATGCAGGAGGGACTGTATTTCCTAAAGCAGGGATGCACAAACTATGGCCCGCGGGCCAAAATTGGCCCGCCGAGCCTTTTGAATTGGCCCGTTAATATAGTTGATAAAAATGAATAATTATAATAAAATTTAAAAAATATACGAAAGAAAAAAGCTTACGAAAATCGTAGTAAAAAAATACGATCGCAGCGCCGCTACTGAACTTTCGTCGCAATTTTCGGAGCTAATCGCCGTATTTAATTTTACTTTATTGGAAATACTTCAGAAACTAATTAAATCATGATAAAAGTGGTAGAATATTGCATTGTCATCTAGTTCTGAGCTATTTGTAAAGTTTCAGAACAATAGCTTATCGGGAAATGGTCGAAAATTCGATTGCTTGATTTTTCGAACAGCCATTATGTGCGTCATTTTGTCCCATTCCTGCTATAATTTCTTTAGTTAATTCAAAGCAACGATCGTTTGACATAGCAGGCAAAATGTCATTATTTTCGTCTTCATCGCTATCTTGCTCTTTGTCATCGTTCCGGTGTAGCACCATTTGGATGCTTTTCCGAATCGGACATCTTGTTTATCATATTACTAATTTCGTAAAATCTGATCATCAATCATTTTTACAGTAATAAATGATTTCAAAAAGGAGGAAAACGAAATGTAGGAAGCATGTTTACATGCAGAAACGCGCAAATTTTATACTTGTGTAAAACGACTTCGCTTTTGCGAACTCGATTTTAATAAAGAATTCATTTTCAGTTGCAATTTTTGTTGCCTTAATATCAATTTTAAATTCTTATTACCTTATTGCAGCTCTTAAAGAAATAAAAAAATATACAAAACAAAAATAAACTAGGTTTAATTTTCACACGATCAGCTATTGCGTAAAATTCGCGAATCTGCCGTTTTAGAAATTTTCCGAACTTTCGTATAGTCCGACTTTTGTTGCAATTCGTCTTCGAATACTGATGAGACAATTAAATAAATTTATAAGAATCTAATTACGTATTTCTTTCATGTTTAATTATTGAAATAAAATAGAGAAAAGTTCTGATTTTTCTCAAGTATCGTAGGAAATTTTTTTTTTTAAATTTTCATCTGCAAATAAGTTGACGCCCCCCTCCCCTAAAAAAACATCGTTTTTAGACTAAATTGCTCGACTTATAAACACTGAATATGTTACTTGTACGGAAAAATGCGTATTTTTAAAGGCGCTTTTAAAAAAAATCGTATTTTTACTAAAGGGGCCCAAAAAAAAAAAAAAACGCGAACTTTTCAAAAATGGCGGGAAATTCACGAAAAAATTCTCCGTTTTCTGGTTCCCAGATAAGAGGTTCTCTACTGTATTACTATGCCAATTTCACTAATAAGATTTTGTAAATGGTTAGTTAAAAAAACAATTCTACTTGCCAAATTGACTAGTAGTAATGAATGAACAAAAATTTATTAATTAAACAATTAATAATATCAATATGAATAATTATTTTACTTTATAAAGTGTAATTTATCACCAAAATTTAAAAATTTTATTGTTGATATATATTTAGGAAATTTAATAAATAAATAACGATTTTTTACATTAATTCACAAAGATGAATTTCTAATCTGCAGGAAAACTAATGATTAAAGGATTTAAATTTAATTATATGCCATGGAACAAAATAATGATGTGTTGATTTTTGATAAAGGAATCAGTTTAACTTTTTTTTATTGTCCATGTAGCAATGTATAAATTTAATATTACTATGCCAATTTAACTAATAAGATTTTGTAAATGGTTAGTTAAAACACAATTCTACTAGCCAAATTGACTAGTAGTAATTCTGAATCGCAAGGGTTTAACGTGATGTACAGACTCACATACCATTTTTTGTTTGCAAATTATGAAAATGAAACAAATGGACACATTTTTGTAAAAAATTTTAGTGTTCCTCTTTTTTGCCATTTGACCAATCACTTCATTGATATATATATATATAAATGTTGTATAATTAATTGTTTAGAAATCTTATATCTGATTTTGTTTGAATTCATTTACATTAATTTTTTTAAACTTTTATTTAATAATCTGCTCCCGAGTACAGTAATTATTAATACATGTAATTTGTACTTATTACCTCTAAATAAAAACTGAAATACACCCTGTATTTTTATGAATAAAACATTACGTTACTTTGGCCCCCAACCTGATGCTTTCTAATTTTTTGGCCCGTCACCCAAAATAGTTTGTGCATCCCTGTCCTAAAGCATTGATTATCATGCACATGGTAATCATGCTTCCACGCTCACCAGAAACTGCCTGTCCTACCTGACGTGCTCCTAACTTGGCAACAACGTTGGGAGCTTGAACAACTGTTAAAACTCCAGTTTCATCCAAGTTGTATATTTGATCAGCTGTAAAAGCACCAGCAGTAAGAGCTCTCTCATAATTATTAAAAAAATCTTCAACATTTTCTTTATTAAAAGCTGTAGCTCTTGCGAAGCTGGTGTGTTCTGGCTTTCTTAAAGTAAGTTGTGGATGACGCTTCATAAAACCTTTAACCCAGTCAATGCCAGAAGTTTTATTTTTCTCCCAGCTACTTGGAATTTTTGAGTTGAGACGCTCTGCGTAATCATAGGCGAGTTGTCGAATTTGTCTGTAAGTTAGCCCATAATTAAGAATTGAACATTTAATAATGTATTCACAAAGCAGGGTTTCTTGCTTGACATTAAAAACTTGTTGGCTTGTGTATTTGGAACTGTAGCATTTTGTATTAGTTGTACATTTTTTGGTTTCATCCCTGCTTTTTTTTAATCTGTAAAATAAAGCTGAAAAGTCCATTCCAAATAAGTCCGCTGCTACTCTTAGAGATGCACCATTTCTGACCGCCTCCATTGCTTTCTCAATGTCTTCTTCAGTAACTTCTGGTTTAGAACGCTTTTTTTTGTACGTGCGTACCATTTTTATAACCTGAAAGGAGTCAAAATAACAAAGCTGAGCATTTGAATTATTATAATGTTACATCTTGAACTTTTCAACTTTCTTAAAATCATATTTTATTTTATTCAAAATCAAATAATAAATTTTCTTTAATATTTTAAGTTATTAAGTGTCAATTTTCAGAGAAATATTTGATGGACTCATCTAATGAATTCTTTGTTAATAACTTGCATTTTAAATATCAATGCAACCACCTACCTGAACTTTGATTTTAAGCTTTTGCAAAATTAATATACTTTTTGGAAAAATAATTCCAAACATGCTTTTTTGAATATATTCTTATTTTTTTCCCAAATAGTTTTGAAAAATTTAGAATACCTTAAAATAAAGTTGAGTATTTTAAATGTAACAGCTATAATTAATAGGCTTACTACAGACTGTTATTTGTTAGACTTATATCATACTTCATGTAGCTACAAAAAAAAAAAAAAGAAAAAGAAATTATACTGAAACTTTTAATTCTGTCCAAGATATTGATCAAAAACTACTATAATTACTTAACAAAATTGTAAAGGGCACCTTTCAACACTGTTGAAATGTGCCCCCTAAGCTCTGTTGAAATCTGCCCCTCCTACAGACATTTTGGTTAAAGTATTATCAACCATCTTAGAAAAAGACTTATTACTAATAGATGATACAGTTAGAAGCAGAATGAAATAAACTAGTAGATGAATAAATATCACTTACCTGATTAAGAGATTACTGGTTGATAAACAGTTTCAAACTCCAAATTGTCTTTTCACTTTTGGAGTGCTAGAACTTGTTCCACAGAGCAGTACAAAAGTTCTAAGAAGAAATGGCTGAAGACTAAATGTCAACAGTTAAGCATACCTAAAGCTTATTGGCTGGCATATTCATTAATCGTTGAGCAGTATTAGAAGGAAGAAATTCTAGTTGTTGAAAGGTGCCCCATGTTGAAATGTGCCCCTCTCTCCCCTAGTGCTTTAAAAATTAAAATGTAAACAATACTTTTAAAACGAAGGTTTTACTTTCTGAGAACTTGCTTCTAGACCTAATTTAGTACAAATTGATCAATCAAAATTTGCGATAAATTGCTTGAGCACGGAACGGAGCTGGAGTGGAATTGAAACTATAACATGAGTCGTCTAGAGTCAAAACCAGATACATCCACTTCCTTTTGATTTAAACTTGTTTACACTTTCTAATAGTTTAAAGTAATCTTCATATGGTGTAAATTTTTAAAGTTTCTAAAGCAGCCACATCGTGATACAAAGTGTGAAAGATTTGAAACGTTTCGGGTAGTTACAAAACCAGATTCCACCCCCATCGACCATGCTTGTCAGCACATTTTTCCCTCCAAATATCTTCTAAGGAAAAGCTATTTTTGTGTTAAAATTTCAGCGTTAAAAGTCTATCCCAATGCTCTTAGCTAGAAATTCAAATTTCTTTGATATTAGTTTCTCGCCCGCCGTGAAATATTTAATTTTTTGGATGTAGCTGGTTTTGAAACGACTCAAATAAAAATCGGATTGGAGTTGTAGCGTAGAAACTCAAAAAAATTAATTAATAATACTACTAATAATAATAATGAGTCTGCTCCAGTTTTTTGCCCAAAAGATATTCAAAATGTTGGCCTGACTCTTGGGCCGCCGATTGCCTCGGATTCGGAACCAGCATTCCCAATTTCTTATCGCAGCAATGCGTTGCTTTGATAAGCGAGCTGAGGTAATCGTTATGACAATTTCTATCTAATATCGAGTAGTCAGATGAGAGTTTTCCTGGTTTCCTCCTATTATTGAATGCACAAGTGCATGAGAAAATGAAAGGGTTGGAAGAGGAGTCACCTTCTATACAAACATCAGGTATCCTCCCTTCAGGTGTTTTCTCCCTTTCTGCAGTCCTTTCTTTTTGCACCAGAAGAATCTTGGGTTTCTTTCCCTAAAAACATGTCCAATGTTGTCTGCCTTTGATGATTTTTTCCTTAAAAAAAGCCAAACTGGCAGCCCAGCTGGTGCCGTATGAATCGCGGGAGAAGGACGAATGGCGAGGTTCCACTGTATATCTTCTACATCCTAACATCTTTCCGATAAAGTTTATTTCAAGTAAATCTGTTTGTTAGATCAGGATTTGTATATGATTGAAAATTTCCCGTAGGCGCTGTCAGTTTTTTTCTGAACTGTATGAAATTCGGCGTTGATAAAAAATATTTCACACCAATACGCTTGTTCAAAGGAACTTGGATCTTATGCTTAGAATTTGCATACTTGTGCTTCATTTTTTCCCGAAGGTGCTAATGTTCAGCATTTTTGAACTGCTCAAAATTGAACGAAAAATTGCTCAAATCAAAAAGTAAAATATGAAACTGAGATGTCCTCGCCAAGATCTTTCGAATGCAGGAAAAAATATCTTTCGAATCGAAAAATTCCTTCAAAAGTTATGGGGGGGGGGGGGCGAGACACACTGACGGACACAATTTCCCCATCTCAAACTTTCAATTTTTTTTATTTTTCAATCTATATTTATTTACTCAACTTGTTTATGACTTTTTCCTACTTTTAACGATATTCTTGTGATGTGATAGATACATTAGCCTTCTTTCGTTCTGTTTTTGTTTTAAACTTTTACGGAAAAGTAGGATAAAAAGAAGTAAAAGATATCGAAAGGTGGAAAAATCTTATGAAAGAAAAAGTTAATAAATATTACGAATGACATAAAAAATCATTCGAAAAAGAAAAAAGAAAGCAAGGAGGTTGTTAGTAAACCCCCCTCCCCCCCCCCCCCCCCCCCGATCAGTCGACCTTTATCTGTAATTTTGTTTTTCAAAATTCCAGCTTCGGGACCGTTCATAAATGACGTCACGCTTTTTTCCCATATATTTGACCCCCCTCCCCCTCTGTCACAATATGTCACACTTCAGAGGACCCCCCTCCCCCCCTTTGTCACGCGTCACGCTATGTTGCATAATGCATGGTGTCACACTTCCTGTTACCCCCTCCTATCCCCTTGTCACACTTTGTCACAATTTCACGAACCCCCCCTCCCCCCTCGAAGCGTGACATCATTTATGAATGATCCCTTCACCGGAAGATGTTGATGGATTTAATCACTATTTAATATTTTGTTTTTGGTTCTAAAACACAAGATATTGAAACATTATATTCAGAAAGAGGCCAATTTAAAATTTTGAAAATACATTCAGTTTTTCAAAAAACTCTTTATAATTTACGAAAACATTTAAAGTTTATCATTCCTTTATTCCTTCAGTAAAAAACAAAAAATCTCCCCCTAATTTAATTCATGAAAAATATTTTTATAGTTCTTTGGGAACAGGAATTTGCCCCTATAATGGAAAAAGCAGACTTGTCTGAATTTTCTCCCCTTTCGAAAAAAACATGTGGTCTGTCTTCTGTGTCTTCTAAATCCACTGAAGAGGGGGACCACACTTTCCCCATTGTCCGAATCCAAAACAGCAGCAACGCTTCCCGGAGTGAGAGTCATGAAGCTAATCGACCTCGTAAATCATGCCCCCTTGCATGGGAAGCGGTGGGAGGCGTGGCTTATAGGAATTTCGAGCTTTTTTTGGAAATATTTTCAAACTTTGAACGGATTTTTTTGTCTTTAAACATGCTCGTATTATTTCAAACAAAGGTTCAAAAGAAAGCTGGAAATGTTTTGCTGGTCTTGCTGTTTTCCAAATTTCGGTAACATGCTTTGAAAATATTTTATAGAGCAAAACGTCTAGCAGTACCACGTTTTTTCCAAAATTCATTTTTTAACGATTTTTTAAAAATACGGTAAGTGAGATTTAAAAAAAGTAAAAACTAAAAGACCGAGATATAGGCTTGAAAATTACTCAAAAAAATTCCGGACTCGAAAACTTCAAAGGAACTTTCTAAAACTTAATCCAACTTTTCCCGTAGGTTAACATTGGTTTCGAAGATTTTAAACTCTGACTGAAGAGCAGCCTTAACGAACAGCTTCGAAGTCTGCATCTGTTATACCAAAAAAAAAAGATCTTTTTATTTTTTTCTCGGTATTTAAAACGTTTTAATGGCAAATACATAACCCTGCAACGTATTTTGATAGTTACATTTGCCCTCAACACTTAAATGTTTATAATTCTTGAAATTCAAGCCTTTAACGCGATGATATTGCAATGGTTAGACCTTTAAATCCTCGCTGAAGTGGCAGAAAATGTAAGTTCTGCTTGCACGCACTTTTTCGCCCGTTTGGACAGCCGCTATATGATCGCAGGCAGCCATGGATCAACATTGCTCTTGTCTGCTTATAACCTCAAAATTTAGTTAAATAATGTCGGGTCTTCTGGAAAATTCCACAACGGTCAGTGTTTCGATTTTTTATTGTTGAAGGTGAAAAACCAGCTAATGTAATACTCTAGAATGATGAAAGTGTATGGTAAAGGTTGTTTGAACTATGGAAATTTTTACAAGTGGGTAGAACAGTGCAAAAGTGGTCAAGAATCAGTGTCTGACGAACACCATTCCGGCCGGCCTATTGAAGTTTCAACTTCCTCACTTAAAACTCGAATTAATGACATTATTCATGCAGACTGCCATGTTAGAGTAGTAATGATTGCAGAAAAAGTTCAGGCTTGTGTTGGTACAGAGGAGAGATGTGATTCTCCAGGGCAAGACAATGCACATCCTCATGTTGCTCGATTAACATGGGAAACCATTTCAAAAATGGGCTGAGAATTATTGCCTCATCTGTCTTATAGCCCCGATTTATCACCCTCTGATTTCTCTTTGTTTGGTCCACTGAAGGAGACATTACGCAGGTTGAAGTTCCAGGATAACTAGGATGTCAAGAAAATTGTGTGAAATTGGCTCCGACACCAATTCAAAGAGTCCTTTGCAGTTGGTATAAAAAAGGTAGGAAATGTTAATGGGGAATATAATGAAGAGTAGGAAAAGTCTTATTTTGTAGAAATAGACAGATTTTTCTCCAGGTCAGTTTGTCCCTTTAATTATTGAACGACTCTCGTATATATATTCAGTTAACCTTTTAAACGCCGCACTATGATTGGAACATGCCACAAACTATTTATTGCTAAAAATCACTTTATAAAACAAATATAAGAACTATTGGTAAGTTTTTTATTCAAAAAAAATTTTTTGTACATGATTTTTGGTATGTTCCAAAAATGGAACTGCCACTCTTCCGTCCTGGAGACGGAAATCCGTCTTTTTACGATGATCCAAACGGAACTTTCCGTCTCCCAAATTATTGGTTTAGAAAAAAAATGGTCTTTTAAAAGATTTTGTAAAATAAAAATTTTAGGCTTGAAAAAACTAAGGAGATAATTTCTTTTATAAAAACATTTGCATCGTGAATCACGAGATGCAAATCAACCAAGCTGACACTCAAATGTTTCTTCCCCAATCGCCGAAAAGACGTAACTAGAGTAATCGCATCCAGAAGAAAACACGTGACTCTCCTTTCGCCGGCGAAAGGAGAACTAGCCTAGCGTCTTTCTGTTTCTAGTCATTTCGCATTCGCGAAAGTTTACATTCGGAGATTTGACGTGAACGCTGGCGTGTAACTAACTGGGTTCTGCACAAGCACATATTTCGACACGTCATTTGTTGGATTTAATTTCTTTCTAGTAATCTTTTCAAAATGAAAGTAAAAAAAAAATTATTAAAAAAATCATAAATACACAATTAATACAAATAGATCTTGTATACTTCTCTATTTTGCATTTATTTTATTATTTTCCTAGACTAGGAATCGATAATGATGACACCTGTCTCATCTGTTAAACCTTTTTATTTGGTGTTTTCAGTGCAGAAGTGTTTCAATTTACTTACAAATAAATACATCCAACTCTCCCGAAGTTTTTTTTTTTTTTTTGAATTATATTGAAACCTGTCTCCTTGGAAAAGACCCCCCCCCCCCCCTTTCATTTTTCTCAAACTTTTTACTATCACAAAATCTTAATTTTGAAATCGAAAATACAGTATGGGATCTCAAATCCGGAACGCTCGGGGCCGAAATCTTTCTAGATTTCGGAATTTTCCGAATTTTGGGTCCTGCTTCAAAAAATTTTGTAAGTATCATCAGAGTCCATATAATTTGCTCTGGAATTTTTTATTAATATTTTGCTCATTCACAGCATATTTTATTCACAGCATTATCGTATATACTCTTCTATAAGTCGGGAAATTTAGCACAAAAAACGACGTTGGAGTCTGCTTACATTCGAGGCAAAACATCGAAACTTTTCCCGATATTATTTTAACCTGTTTAATTAAACAATAAAAGAAAATAATTCCGTCAAATTCTGATATGATTTTATATTCTCTAGCCATAGCCACTAAATTGCAGTAAAAGATCAGATTATCGGGAAAATGAAACGCCGATTTTCAATTTTGCGATTGTTCTGCATCGCGCAAAAATTAGAGTTCATTTTAAATAAGTAAATAATAATAAAACAACAAGAAATAAAAAAAGAAAAATTTAATGCTATAAAATCAGAATTAAGGTAATAATTGAAAAAACTCTAGTCCTAATCGCAAAAACGAGCCCTTTTCAAAAAATCGTGAAATAAATTTTTTGAATACAGCACATTCCCGATCTTAAACGTGCTCATTACATTTTATTTTCCTTCTTTTTAAAATGCCTGTTTCCAAAAAAACGGTGCAAAATATTTTCCGATTTTTCTTCGAAAAAACAAAAGCTGTTTATTTTCTTTTTCTTCTTTCTGATTTTTTTTTTAAAGTTCCGGATTTGGGGCCCCCTACTGTACCTGTACAGTAAAATTTTTATGGAAACTGCATTAGAAGAAGAAATAAAAATTCCAATTCTTCGTACGCACATTTTTGACTGGGGTTTTGGAAGTCAAAGAAGCATAAATTTTTTAGGTTAGAATAGCATTAATTTATCAATTCATACAGCCGATTGTATTTTTTGGCATGTCGTTTGTATTCGGCTACTGGAGAAAAAAGTGAAGAAGTTTATTTATTGCTGAATTTCTGAATAGTATCTGTTCTGTCATGCCCTTTTATTTAAGAAAAAACTAGTACCAGCAAACTAATATTGTGAAAAAGAGAGGGGGGGGGGGGGGTAACACTAAACACTCCTTCTATTCCAAAATCTCACCATACTTAATTTTTTTCTGCACTTGAAAATTTCTTGCACTATATTTCTTTTGCATGTTTTAAGAATAAAAACAAATAAATACCTTAGTTGTAGCAAAATGAAAGTCACAATATATCAGAATCAGACTTCTGTTACTGTTTGTTCAAGAACAAATAATAGTTCGTGCATCGGCGTTTGGCCGATGGCAAATTGTGATGGGGCTCGTTTTAAGGTCTAGTTACTTCGTAATGCGACACGTTCATTTCTGTAGATGAAGACCGAGGATGAATTAAAGGAGAGGGCGATAATAGCGACCGCCTCCTCGGAAAGAAATTTTTAATTCTTTTTATTATTTTGATACAACCGGTTTTTTTTTAAATAAAAAATGAGCAGGGAAACGGAAGTCATGTGAAATGTTTGAGCCATTTAAAATTGTACAAATGACACACCCTCCCCCTTGTTCCGACCCATCTCTCTCAGCGAACAGTGCAGGGTCGAACCGAGGAGGAGAGGGATGATAATATAGCGTCCGATCGGTTTTTAAAGATTTTCAAATCCTATTCGGCCACTACACGAAAAATACGGTTATCCGGCAGGTCAATTTTGTTTTTTTTAATTTAATTAATCAGCATATATTAGCTATATGCAAATTATAAAAATATTGCGTATTTGAATAGGTGTAACTAAGGGTAGTTTATAACTTATTTGTTTCCCCTTGTAAAAGTACGAGTGGAAATAGAAGGTTGTATGGTTTAACTCGTGTTGTAACCCCCTTCCATGCACAAAATGGATCTCTTGAGCAGGAGCGGTTTTTCAGACCAGTCAAGGGGGGACAGCTAAAAACCTACCTGTCTCTCCCCCCCCCCCCTCCACCGCAACCTTTTCGACATTTAAGTCTGAAGACAGCGCGTAAAGACGCATTTTTAGGCTATCTTTAGTAATGTGATAGGGGGGAAAAAGGGGGCCGGCTCTATCATGAAAATGTTTGTGACTGCAATTCTTTATTTTTTTCGTTTATCATTTGTCAACCTGTGTTAGTTTGCTCGCGTAGACGTTATATTACTATTCGAGAATCGGAACCTTCGAAGTTTGCTCGGGATATCGAAGTTCGTCGATAAAGTGCGTTGTTTCCGACTGCAAGGAATTATGTGCAAAAATCCTAAACAACATTATTTGCCTCCCATAAAATACCAAACAAGCGCCCAATTCTCCTTTTCCTTGAATTTCCATCAGTTGAAAATACTGAATATTCGCCTCTGTCAACTTGAATTGTTATTGAAATTAGAAAGAAGAAAGGAAGCGAACAATTAACAATAATTGCTTTTGAAAAAACGAACCCTTTAAAAAGTTCTCGATTGAAAAATTGAATGCGAGTACAAACACCTCAACTTGCAGGGTTCGCGCTAGGCCGCGCTAGAGTCCCATTGCGCGATTCCTGAAATATTTTTTGAAATCCCACTCAAAAAAAGTTCGTTTGCGCGCTGTTCCCGCATCTAGGGCACACACGTTCAAAATATCGCGAAACAAAACTACTATTCTTAACTGATATTTCAATATAAACTAAATTGTTAGTTTTCAACTGCCATCTTATCCCCTATTAATGCAAAGAAGAATTTAGGAACCCTATTTATCTATTAAAATGCCTCGATTATTACGAAAGTGTAAAAGCAAAATTCCATGTGCACGTATTTTTTAAATAATTGAGCGCGTGAAAATTCGAGCTCATTTAAAAATATTGCATGTAATAAGGTTTCAAGAAATCGAACAGTAAAATTTGAATCTTTCACATAGAATAAATGTGATAATTTGTAAAACACGCAAAACCGAACCTTTCCAAAAGATCGCGATAATAAAATCAAATCCTTCGCAAAAATCGCGATCGTAAAAACGAACCATTCTCTCATAGAAATACGAAATTTCATTTATTTCAAAATATTCATTTTGAATTTTCGCACTATATTCGAAACAATGCATTTACAAAATGACGGGAATAATTTCAGTCGTTTTCCCATGCACTAGACATTGAAGAACTTTCACTTTTACAAGTTACCAGAGAATTCTGGTTTCTAAAACACTGTTTTCATTGAAAAACATCAATAGATAAAATGATATGATCATAAAAAATAGAGGAAATATTAAACGAGTTCTTAGGATTTTTTTTTTTTTTTTTTTTGTAAAAATCACACATCAAAGAATTTTGGTTATTTAAAAGGATCTTTTTCATGCTTAACATTTTATAAAGCACCCATTTTTGCGATCGCAAATTTTGTGAAGGATTCGTTTTGTGTGAAACTTGTTAATGTTTATTCTTTCTTTTCTGAGCATAGATTAGATACTTTTATTACATAGTTTGTATTAGATCAATTTCGGACAGTTTAGTAATACTTTTAAAAACAAAAATTTCCCACTTAAATTTTAAAAATCACTTAAAATTTTGGTCAAGGTGGGAAATCCAACCGTGTTTTTCCCCAGTGTGAACCCTGACTTGAATTGTTATCAAAATTATAAAACAATGAACCAGAGGTGATAATATTCCGGTTATTCATCAAAACTCTGCTATTTTTCCGCATTGTAATACCTGAAATTCGGTATTTTCAAAATTTAGAAAATTATCATTATCGGCAATTTTTTAAAAAAGTTGTTTTTAATTTACTTCATATTATCGACAATGCCGGTAATTATTACTATTGATAATTGGGACAGAAGCATTATTGATTAATTATGAAGAGGCAGAAACGAACTCTCGCATAATCGCGATTGGAAAAACAAATAATAATGCGAAAATTAACATGTCCGATCTTAAATTCGTTCATTGAATTTTACTTTCATTCTTTTCAAAATGTTTATTTCCAACCCTTGCGCTATTTTAAAAGGACGCATTTTTAAAACGCCGTGAGACTTGTAGGCACTAAAGATTGTTTAGTTTTACAAGTTCAAACGAAAATATTCGATTTAAAAAGTTAAAAATTGAAGATGTTAAAGTTTCTTTTTATGAAAATTATGGAGATGACATGCAACAAAGAAAACGCAGTCTGGCTGTCCGATGAGTTGGAGGAGGATGAATCACTATAACGAATGTTAAGTGTTAAGCATTAGCGTTAACGCTTAATATTCGCTCTCCCCCCCCCCCCCCCGACATTCACCTTTTTTATTTTCTTCCTTCACTTAAAGGGAAGAAAACATCAAAAAATAATCATAAGTCTTGTGAAGAAAAATGGATGTGAGATTAAAATATATTGCACACTTTTTTTTCTCTCCCTGCCTTTCGTTTCAAAATGAATATTTCATTACTAATGATTTTTAGGCAAGGTATACGATTCAGTAATTACTAAGCTATAGAAACTATTTGGTTAAATATAATGAAGGATATTTTCATATCAGAAAAGAATAAAAGAGAAAACAAGAATTTTCGGCTTCTTTGAAGAAAATATTGGTACATTCAAGTATATGTGTGTATTTTAAAAAATTCCGCATATTTGTAAAAATTTTCGTGGTTTTGCTATGTGCATGGTAAAAAGTTCAGTCTAAAAATTTTTGAAGAGTGGCACCCCTGATTGGCGGGTAACACTTAGCTTTTTTACATGTTTTAAAAAAAGTTAATTTGCGCTTTTTAAGCTCAAACTAATGGTTTGTTGAGGAATGTTAAAGAAATTGTAGATACATTACACAAGGTTTTTGTGAATAGCACTACTTCTAGAGGAAAATAGCCAAGCTATACCCTAATTCCAGGGATAGTTTTCATGAAGTCCTTCAGCTATAGATGTTCTGCATATGCAACGAAGCTTCAAATAATAACAAACTGAAACTAACAAACTGAAATCTAAAAATGAATTGTTGCTGATAACCAGGAGTTATAATTAGAGAAATAAAATTATTTATTATCTTTTGAAGGCATCAAAAATTAACAAATGGAAATGTAAATGCAAAAACCAGCCAGAAGCATTAGCCATATATATTAGACAAACATCGGCTGGCAGAGCGGGCTCAAAAATGTCCTCATCAATGTCTTCTTCATCTGTTGAGCATCCACTTTCTTCTGGAGGCAATTGACAAATATCAAGATATTCTTCCGAATCATCAGATACTGTAGAAAAATAATCCAGTGCCTCGTTTACAGCTCGAAAAGGTTTTGAATGAAACATCAGATCAGTGTAAGGAATACTCACTAACTGAGAAAAATCGCAGAGAAAAAAAATAGCTAAAAGTCTTTCTCATGATTCCCTAAACAAGTGTTTCTGTGTTGTCTCCACTAGCACCACCGTGATGAACTATTTTATCCTTGAACTATTTATTTTTTCTAATTTGTACGCCTAAGTCATAAACGAAGTCTAGCTATCAAAAAACATATATAGAGAAAATTAATCCTCTTCAGGTCAAGTGCTTCCCTTCAGGTTACAGGAAGGGTTGCTGCGGATGGGGAAATGGGGGGGGGGGGGGGGCAAGACGGGAACAGAATGTAAATAAACAGTCATTAAACACATCTGCCTAACATTTTCCATGAGTACCAACATTTAAAAAACTGTCTTTATTTATTTGATACAATGTAACCAAAAGAACTGTAATGTGTTAAAACGTAGACCTTTACATGCCAATGTTCCATTTTTGGAACATGCTAATTTCATCGCCAATAAAAGCTATATTAACATATTTTTTTTTTTAATGAAACATGTTTAATTAACAATACGACTATTTTTAATTGTTCTCACTTAGTTGTGAAATTTTTAATTAAATTTAAAATTTTTTATGAATTTTTTAGTTTTGCTTGATGAAAAGTACAAAAAATGAATAAATTACAATTTTTTTTATTGTTGATACTACTACTTTCAGTAAAATAATAATTATGTCAAAAAATCAATCAATAGTTCAAATACACACAGAAATTTTTGCAGCGCAATACCAATAAAATTGTATTTTTCACAGATTTTTAGAGTTGATGTTCCAATATTGGAACATTGGCATGTAAAAGATTAAACTTTGTTATAAGATCGCATCACATATGAGGTTACTTTTGAAAAGTAATGAGGAAATACGTGGTTTTTGCAATTGCCCATATGGTTATTTCATAATGCCTCATACCTGCTTAAAAGATATCATTCAGAAATATTTCTTAAAATTAACAATAGCAATATATTTTTCCAAGAGGCAATAATTACCTATCCTGATTTTTCTCAAGTGATTGTGTTCAGAGGAAAACTAAGAGCATCTTGAAAGGAGCACTTTTTCTTGTCTAAAACTGTTACGTTCGAATGAATGCTGCCGCAAGAAATCATGAAAAGCGATTTTGAATTGGACATTTAGTTATTTTTTCTTGCACATTCAGGAGTATCAGATGAACATTTTAAAGCTGTTAACAACAAAGCCAAGTAAACCAAAACAGACAGTGCTGCATTTTCAATGATTAAAAATGTTACTATCAATTTTTGAAGCATCATGTATTATTCATTAATTTTTATTCTATACTTATGTAGTTAGTTATTGCAGTAAGTTTTTTTAAATAAAATAAAGCAATTGATCTAATGCCCTTCTGCTTCTGTAAAAGTTTTAAATTTTTAGCTTGTTTAAACATTATAATTAAAACAATATGTTGCTAGGAGTTCAAATGGATGCAATTTTACGTTTGTCGAATATATGGTCACCCCACTTATAAGATCCCTTCTGTATAGTCTTCACGAGTAATCTTATAACAGTGTTTGATTATATGTATTAGTGTTTGATATTTATTTGAAAAGTGTTTGATTATATGTATTAGTGTTTGATATTTATTTGAAAATTATTTAATGTGTTCGGTAATCATTTCTCTGTAACTTGTGTTTTAATTTTGTGTTGTTCGATTTTTTTCTTCTTCTTCAAATATAAGTTTCTATCCACTTTACTGTGCTCTAATGTAGATTATAACATCATGAAAATGATGTTACCCTACCTTTTTATTTTTTTGCTCCCTTGGCTTATCCTTTCTTCATTTTCCAATTAAGTAGCTTAAGAAATAACTTTGTTTAATTAATTTTTTGAGTGATTGCTGCAAGAATAAAATTCAAAAGTAAAGCATAAGTAAAAAAGTCAATGACAAATATAGCTTAGGGTTTAAATACTTTCTGCAGTCTAAAAAAATTCAAAATAATTGGTAATTGTTTTTTTTTTTTTTTGAGAGAGAGAGAGAGAGAGAGAGAGATTTAGTTTCCTATTTTTTTTACACTTTTTGAATTTTTATGTTTTCTCTCTAAAGAAAACCTTATTTGGCCAAGTAAACTATGTTTATTTTATTGCTAATGTTTTATTCACCCTCATTTTTAATTTTTTAACTTGATTGTAATGATTTTTTATTAAGACATTGTAACATGAAATCACTTCCTGCAGTTCTAATGTATTCGCCTCAAAACAAAGTTACCAAGTTAAGACATTATTTCCTCAGGTAGTATCACAGTAGTACGTTGTACACTTGCGCAGCCTTAACTCCCTAAAATCCACTTTGTGGAATGTAAAAAATGAAATTTAGTCAACATTTTTTAAAAAATTGAGAGTTAACTAATTTTTAACACAATTTTGCCTTTTTTGTGTAGAAAGACCGTTATTGATTTTATTATTGAAAATGAAATGTACTCTGTTATCGGTGCTTCATTTTTAATCCCTGAATCCCTTTTTTTTAATTATCACTTGCCGAATTATTCACACACTGAGTCTGAATGTGAAGAAGAATAGCTTAGTAATCAATCTTTCAGATTTCGAGAAAAATGTCTAAAATTTTTGGAGAAGCAAAACTGGAAGGAAATAATAACAGAAATAGTGATTATTGTATTCAGACTTCAACAAATTTGCATAAACAAATGTTTTAAATTTTGAATCAGTCAACCATTAAATCTCCGTTTGCAAACTGCAACACCAATTGTCAGGGCTCAGAGGTATAAACATGAACACAGTGGACTGTATAAGTAAACACACGCTTTTGTAACAATCACAACACCATTTATTAAATTTGGAATCGAAACACGAGGATCGTACTTGCGTACGTCCGCACACTTTTGATCCTACCCGAACACTAAAACATTCACTACTGGAGGGCGCTGTGCGCGCAGGCGTGAACATACCGCCCGGCGTTGACATGGTAACATTCAACAGTTTGTTAATTCGCACAAAAATTCTAACACAATAAACTAATACAAGAATACAATTGAAATGTTAACAATAAATCACACTAAAAAAATGATAATACATAAAGGTTTTTTTTTTTTTAGTCTGGCAAAGGCACAATACAAATTCTATTTATGGATCTTTTAAAGATTCCATTTTTTGTTTTTACTAAAACCACTCTCACCTTGTTGTCCTTTCCTGGAAAGGTTTTCATAATTCTGCCAAGTGGCCAATTACATACTGGCACGTTATCTAATTTTAGAATGACCAAGGTGCCCACTTTTACATTATCTTTTGCAAAAAACCATTTGCTTCTTTCTTGCATAGCACTCAGATAATTATTGGACCAATGCTTCCAAAAAGATTGTATTATTTTTGTTAATTTGTACCAACCTTTTAACCTGTTATCACTTACATTTCAGATGTTGGGTTCTGCAATTGCAGTAACAGGTCTACCTATTAAAAAGTGGCCAGGTGTCAAGATGTCAAATTCATCTAAGTCAGATGATAGAGGATGCAGTGGGCGAGAATTTAGAATAGCTTCAACTTGGTTGATTACGGTCAAAAACTCCTCAAATGTCAATTTCAAATTGCCCACTACACGTTTTAGATGATATTTGGCAGACTTTACACCTGCCTCCCAAAGACCACCGTGATTGGGAGCTCTAGGGGGAATGAAAGTCCACTCTATATTTTCACTGGATAAGTAATTACCTAATTTTTCATCTGGTTTGTTAAGTAACTTACTCAATTTCTTTAGCTCAGAGTTGCTGCCAACAAAGTTAGTAGCCTTATCAGAAAATATTTGGGCACACTTGCCTCTTCTGCTAAAGAATCTCTTCAATGTGGCAATAAAGGCATCACCAGAGAGGTCTGATACAAGTTCTAAGTGACAAGCTTTAGTTACAAAACAAATAAAAACACTCACATACACTTTATTATACACACCTTTTCTTTGATTGGGGTACTTTACGAAGAATGGACCAAAAAAGTCCACTCCAACACAATTGAAAGGAAAATTTGGAGTAACTCTTTCCTTTGGTAAATGACCCATGAGTTGTTGACAGGGTACTGGATTTGCCTTGAAACAAACAACACACTAATGCACTACTTTTCTGCAAAGGTTACGACAATTCAAAGGCCAATACCTCTGTCTAATGTGAAACAGTAAGCCTTGTGGGCCAATATGCATATATCTTTTGTGATACATTTCTGCAATTAGTAAACTCAATCTATTACCCTTTGGCAAAATTATTGGATATTTTCTATCAAAATTAAACTTACTGTTGGCAAGTCTGCTGCCAACTCTTAAAACACTATTTTGATCTAAAAATGGAGAAAGGTATTTTAACTTACTGTCACCAGGCACTTTACCTTCTTTCTGAAGACCTATTATCTCTTTTTTAAAGACCTGGTGCTGGATTACCTTAATTAACTTTAGTTCTGCATTCTCCAATTCCCTGCATTGAAGAGGGCCAGTAACCTTCTTTTTATATTTACACATATTAAAAAACCTAAAAAGAAAGGCTACAATACGAACAAGTTTAGTATAGTTATTACTCAAATTAAGTAAATCATCAACAAAAGGTTCCCCTTGTAAACTAAAAGAATTGGAGTCACTGCTAATTTTAAACTCATTCGGGAAGTCCTTTACAATGACTTCATCAGGGATGTCTCTGTTTGGATAAGTGTCCTCCATCAAGAAACTAGGTCCATGCAACCATAGTTCACTTTGGCTGAGTTTGTCTGCATCTACACCCCTAGATATGAGGTCGGCTGGGTTGTCACTCGATGGCACATGTCTCCACTGATGGTCACTTGTCGGCTCTTGGATGGCTGCAACGCGGTTGGCGACAAAGGTCTTTAACTGGCAGGGCTCCTTGCGCAGCCAACAAAGCACTATCATGGAATCACTAAATAAAACACATTGTGGATCGTAATTTCTAGAGCAGAAATCACTCTCTTTACCAATTTGGCAAGAAGAACAGCAGCACAGAACTCCAGACGAGGAATGCTGACACGCTTGATTGGTGACACTCTGGACTTACTGGTTACAAGACTTATTTTTGTTTCACCACACGCAGAACGGGACTTGCAATATACTACTGCACCGTATGCTGCCTCGGAAGCATCACTGAATCCATGTAGCTCAACTTGTACTGCTTGAGCAACAAGAATGCACCTGTCGATCTCTATATTGCCTAGTAACCGCATCTTACTGGAGAAACGTTGCCATTCCTCAGCCTCCTTTTCTGGAAGTAGATCATCCCAGTTCAGCTTTAGCAACCAGAGTCTCTGCAAAAATATTTTAGCTTTGCAAATAACTGGTCCTAATAACCCAATCGGGTCAAAAAGTCTTGCAATGGTCGATAACACTTGACGCTTAGTGATAGCTGCTTGGTCAGTCAATTTTACTTTAAATGTAAAACAGTCTTTTTTGGCCTTCCAAGAAATTCCTAATGTTGTCGTTTCTTCCGGATTGGAGAAAGGATACATGTTTTCATCTACTGCAAGCTCAGAAGTATTACTGCACCATTTGTGCAGCGTCAAACCTGCACTTCTTAAGATATCAATTAATTGAGATTGTATCTCCTTTGCACTACTCAATGTGTCTGAACCACTCAGGACGTCGTCAACGTAGAAATCTTTCTGTAGCACTGGTGCGGCTAATGGGAAATTTTCCCCCTCGTCCATAGATAACTGCTTAAATGTTCTCATAGCCAAATATGGCGCACTGACTGCCCCATACGTGACAGTAGCTAATTCATATATTTTAACTGGCTCATATATTCCTGTTTTCCAAAGAATTCGCTGCAGACTCCTCTGGTTAGGGTTTATCTCCATCATTCTGTACATCATCTTGATGTCTGCTGTGAAAGCAAACATGTGCTTGCGGAACCTAACCATAATTGTGAAGAGGTCATCTTGGATAACTCCTCCATTGTACTGCAAAGAATTTAGTGAATTCCCGTTTGACATTAAGATTGAAGCATTAAACACAGTTCTTAACTTAGTAGTTGTTTTTTGAGGCCGATACACGCCATGATTGGGCATGTAATACACTGCACTAGGTTCATTGTTATCAGTTACTTCACTCATGTGCCCAAGATCTTCATATTCCCTTAAAAAATCTTTATACAGATTTAAAAATACAGAATCCTTTGTTAGCTTATTCCACAATGAATTTAGACGTTTAAGGGCAATATCCTTGGATTTTCCTAAGCAAGTAGGCTCTTCCTTAAAGGGTATTGTAACTGTGTATTTCCCTTTATCATCTCTCATGTGTGTTCGAGCATAATGTTCCTCACAAAATTCTGCTTCTTTATTTTTGGGAACGATTGTCTCAACATTTTCTTATTTCCCAAAATGATTTAAGTGTTTGTTCTAAATTATTGTCCTCTGTAATAATACCGCAATGAACTTTACTCTGAGTTGGCGTGGAAATTCCGCCTGAAACTACGAAACCAAACACAGTATTTTGTAGAATTAAATTAGAATTCTCAATACGAATTTGCCCTGGTCTCATTAAATCGAAGAACACTTCATTTCCCAGGACCATATCCACCCTTTTTGGCAAGAAGAAGGTTTCATCCGCTAACTTTATATTTCTAAAATCCTGAGTAGAAATGTTGATTTTCCGGGAGGGGCATAAACATTGGGTTATTGAAGGAACAACTAAAAAATCCAACTTTCTTGCGTAACTTTTATCTTCATTACTAACTGAAGCACTCACTCCATTTTTTATTGATAACGATGAGTCATTTAACCCTGAAACTATCACATTTACTTTTTCTTTTTTTAATTTAAATAGATCCACACATCTGCTTGTTACAAAATTTGTTTCTGAACCGCTATCAATTATACACTTTACTTGACATTGATTACCCAAGTCATCAAATAAAACACATTTGGCTGTACTCAGCAGAACAGTGTTAGATTGGTTTATTTCATTACTCATAAATGTGAAATTGTTTGGAATGAATTCGTTCGCTGTTGATTTCAAGACGGAAACGGTTTCTTTTTCTGCACCTGCCTCATTCGATTGTGCAATTTGTGGATCGCCAGATGTTTGAAATTCATTGGCGCCGCTAGCATGATTCCGTCTAGGAAAATGCAAGGTTTTATGATGCCGTCTTTTGCAAAAACACGAATATTTAGATTTGCAGTTAACTGAATGTAAACCGAGACAATTAAAACACAGTTTATTTGTTCTTACGACATCAATTCTATCATTTACTGACAACTTTAAGTAATTTGGGCATCTAAATAAAGCGTGACCTTGATCACATATAACACATTTTGAGTTTTTTATATCTGCAAAAAACACTTTCGATACGCTTTTTATGTTTGGGTTGTTTTTCTGAAACTTTGTTTCATTTTCAGAAAGAAATTTACCTCGAGAAGTATAGAACAAATCAGCTTCGTTAGCCATTTGTTGGGCAGGAAACCAATTATCACCTTGTTTCACTGCAATATGCGTAGCTGTTTCTTTTTCTAAGGACTCAAATAATTTATCAGAAACTATTAACAACTTTAACGATTCAAAATTTGACACCTTTCTCAATTTTAAGTAATATTCGAAACTAGTTGTTAAACGTGAAGCAAATTGTACATGTGTTTCGTTTGTACGTTGAGCCTTTTTAAAATTCTCTAGACACGCTTGCGGTGTAGGTTCGAACTCTTTTAACACAATTGATTTGACCTTTTTATAGTCACTCAATTCCTCATCTTTGATATAAACAATTATATTTGAAGCACGTTCACCTAACACCTTTGTTGAAAACGCCCTTTCTAGAGAAGAAAAGAAATATCCCCAACCTTCAGCTTTATTCGGAACCTTTAATGTTAAGGTTCTCACACTTTTGATTAGAGAGTCTACAGAATCAACATTCTCAAATTTACTCTCATTTTTCCCGGTTTCACTTTTGCTTTGGGCTCTTAATTGAGCAAGTTCTAATTCTGCCTTAGACCTCTCTAATTTAATTCTCTCTATTTCTAAGCGTTGAAGATCCCCAGCTTTTCTAGCTTCAACTACACTATTGGCCAGTTCAGTGACTGAATCTGGGTCTGTTTTGTACTGATCGCTATTCTTTATGGCTTGATTTAGATCAAAAACAGTTAGCTTTTCACTTAATTCTATATTTAATTCTGAAGCTATAAGCTTTAAATCTTCTTTTAATGCACCTTTAAACATTTTTAGTTCTTCGAATTTAAATTCACAATACACAAGTAAACAATTTGTAGAAAATGTTCTCAAAAATAATTAAATTGGTCTCATAATTTAAATTGTTCTCAGATACTCAGAACAGTGTAATTTTAGATAACAGTACAGAAAGTCATAAAATAAACAAACCTTAAACGTACTCACTGTTCTCGAATGCGGGTAGGAAATATAAATCCATAGGACTCCGAGCTCGTCCTGGACCAACTAATGTCGGGGCTGAGAGGTATAAATACGAACACAGTGGACTGTATAAGTAAACACACGCTCTTTTGTAACAATCACAACACCATTTATTAAACTTGGAATCGAAACACGAGGATCGTACTTGCCGTACGTCCGCACACTTTTGATCCTACCCGAACACTAAAACGTTCACTACTGGAGGGCGCTGTGTGCGCAGGCGTGAACACCAATTGTAATTAAAATATTTTTCTGACCTATTTCATTGTCTTATATAATATTTTTTTTAAGTAAATCCGTTTGAAATTAGGAAATATGTAGCTGTATGTATTCAATTCTTTTAAAGTAATATTCAATACAGTAAATTACGTTCCTAAAATACTCACAACCCTAAAATCCACAACACTTTCGATTCCAATCTCAGCATATTTTTGCCACAGAATGAAGCTAGAGCAGCAGAGTTAATCTTTTTGTTCTAGTTGCAGTTTGGAGGGAAAGTTCAGTTTGGACTGATGCACATTAAAAACAATCTCTCTAGTTCCAGAAGACAGGCTCCATTCTACACCGATGGAAAAAAAAATCCCAACACCAAGAAGGAGTTGTGCTAGCGAAACGAAATTTGGCAGGCGTGTTTATACATCTGAAAGATGACGTCGATTCAAATTTTGCGCTCGGCGCATCAGTGTGACGCTAGTAGCGACACAAGGAAGATGCAAATCAGGTTTGCTTTAAATACACGCTGTAACGTTCCTGAGCGTTGTTTAGCGTCGAGATTTGACGTAGTGAGTTGATGTTAGTCCACAATGCCTTTAAGAAGACGACGAAGCCATTATTAACAGCTCACTGAGTTTGAACGAGGTCGTGTAATAGACCTACGAGAAGGTGGGTTTTCTTTCCGCGAAATTGCAGAAAGGCTTGGCAGGAATGCATCCACTGTGCATGAATGTTGGCAGCAGTGGTCAAGGGAAGGCACTGCCTCAAGAAGACCGGGTTCCGGGCGGCCACGTGGCACTACTGAGAGGGAAGACCGGCCGCGTTCGGCGTATGGCCGTAGCGAGCCGTACTGCGTCTGCAGCAGAAATTCGAGCAGCAGTTTACACCACAGTGACACAACGAACTGTTACCAATCGGTTACTTCAAGGACAGCTCCGAGCCAGACGTCCTGTAGCGTGCATTCCACTAACGCCAAACCACTGCCTTTTGCGACGTCAGTGGTGTCAGGCTAGAGCTCATTGTAGGATGGAGTATAGATCTGTTGTGTTTTCTGATGAAAGCCGGTTCTGCCTTGGTGCCAGTGATGGCCGTGTGTTGCTTAGGAGGAGGCCAGGTGAGCGGCTGCAGCCATCCTGTCTGCGGCCTAGACACACTGGACCTACACCTGGAGTTATGGTCTGGGGAGCAATTTTTTATGGCAGCAGAAGCACTCTTGTGGTTATCCCACGCACCCTGACAGCAAATGTGTACGTCAGTCTGGTGATTCAACCTGTTGTTCTGCCTTTCATGAGTAGCGTTCCAGGAGGTGTTTTCCAACAGGATAACGCTCGACCTCATACTGCTGTTGTAACCCAACGTGCTCTACAGGGTGTCGACATGTTGCCTTGGCCTGCCAGATCACCAGATCTGTCTCCAATTGAGCACGTATAGGACATCATTGGACGACAGCTCCAGCGTCATCCACAACCAGCATTAATCGCCCCTGTATTGATCGACCAAGTGCAACCGGCATGGAACTCCATCCCACAAACGTACATTCAGCGCCTATGATTCAATGCATGCACGTTTGTATGCTTGCATTCAAAATTCTGGCGGTTACACCGGTTATTAATGTACCTGTATTTCACTTCTGCAATGGCTGTTCTCGGGCTTAAATTAACCTGTGATCTTGAAATTGTAATCAATTACATACGTTACCTATATAAATGTATTGCTGAAATTTCATTACTCTACAATAATTATTTCTTGGTGTTGGGATTTTTTTTTCCATCAGTGTAGATGTTTGACCTTTTTAGAATGAGAGAACCATTTGTTAGTTCCCATATCAAAGACAATTACCATGACTCAATGCAATCTAAATTTGATTGTGTTAAGACATATCATTGTTTGTTTTTCTTTACTTTTTTACAAATAAGGCATGATAATCGTTTTATGGCTATTTCTAATCTAGCATCTGAAATAAGTTTAAATTATTTTATTTACAGTTTACAAAATAGTTTTCTGACCTCTTAAATATTGTCTAAATGTTAGTTCCTGTAATGTTTACCCACCTTACCACTGCCATCTTTCCTTTACGAAAGCAAGAAGTTCACTTTTTACTTCATATCATTTTTAAAGATTTTGTTTTGTCTTATATTTTATCTGATTTCCTTAAACATCACGGTAGCTAAATTGCTGGTAATCGGAATAAGATAAATACATATAATTATTTATATTATTTAGTTCAAGTAAACTTTCATAAATTCATTTTAATCTTGCAGTTGCTAATTTTATAAAAATTTTATGTAGCATAACCAATTTCTTCTTGCTCGAATGGCTGCTGATTTGGTTGCCTCTCGTCTTTTGGTAAGAAATGCAGCAATTGCTCTTCAAAATCAAAAACCTGAAGCAGTCTCACTATGTGCAATAGCTAAGTACCAAACTACAGAAAAATGTTCAAAGGTAAGTAGCATTTTATACTGTTAATATAAAACAAAACATTGATGCACCTGTTTTTTCTTTTTTAGTGAAAGATGAGTTTTGGCAAGACTATATGTGTGTGCAATTTTATATATCAGAATATTCCCCTCCCCCCATGCATTGCATTTTGTTTTCCTCCTTTTTACAAAAAACAGGTCTTTGAGAAAGTAGAAACCCTCACCCTGCTGTTTCTCTCCCGACATGTGCTGGGGGGAGGGGGAGGAGCACATTAACCCTGGTCATGAATGTTTTCACACATTAATTGGAAGTCTCCAGAAGATTTTCTCCTAAGAAAATGTTTGAAACTAAAGTTTGTAATGCCTGGTTTAGTTTGTCTTTGCTCGAGTTAAGCATTGGTGAATGGGTTGGGGAGAGGGATCCATACAATTCTTTGTTTAAATCCTTGCTTGCTTCTAGAATTAAGCTCTAGCAGTAATATTTTTCTATTGTTGTAAGTTTTATTTCTACATTCAATTATTTTTTTATATAATGAAAATCAAATAAAATGTTTTTTGTAGTGCATCTAAAAAAATTTGAAAAAGGGAACTGAACCTATCTTCAAGGAAAAAAGTTTTAACTGTGGGTATTTTAATAAATATTTTAAGTTTAAATTCTTTTTATTTTAAGAGCTATTCAAGAACCACTTAAGGCGGCGCTGGACTCAGCCTCAGAGGTAACGGAGCCAGTGCTAAGTCTACGGGGAAGCTGATTGATTGTTGCTAATTTGCATTTCAATATTTCAGGAAAAAATTTTCGGCATAAGATTCTTTGCAACGTAACAAATAGCGCGCGTTTTTTAAATTTTGTTTTTCTCTTAAATTTAACTGCTATTTAAAATTAAATTTTATGAACTGTAAAAATACGAGGTGCTTTTTGTTTAAACTCTTCATAAGAACTCAAGATCAAACATTAACGCAAAATGAAAAAAGGCGCGCTATACAGGAATGTTTGGGCTTTTCAGATGTACCTTTTGCTTATTCTCACTAAAATTAGGGTCAGAGTAATGGTCAACCAAAAATGGAGAAAATTTGTCAAAATCGAAGCATTTCTCTCTAAACCACGCCTCAGCTGGCAATCAAGTTGACGAGGGGAAAGCAGTTAGGGGAAGTCTCAGGGTACAATTAGAGCCACTACAGAATAATGGAACACACATGTTTTGGGGAAGGTGGATGAGATGTCCCTTTCGGGCTAACCGGTTTAAAACTTCCCTTCAAGTAGGTTCTTTGTGTTTTGTTACTTGCAGGGAGTCTGGAATCATCTATATCTAGAGACGCTATATCTATACCGACCGATTGGAACTACTGATATTGACCTACAGATATTTCATATGCGTAAATACTTGTATATATATGTAACAATGAAAATTAATATTTCATTAATTTAAATTTAATCTAACTTAAATCATTACTATTAATTACGGTTCTATAATTTAGCTAAAGGTTTCCGTTTTGATTTCGGTATTCCATTAGCTTTACCACGGGCCAAGAATGTTCATTACGTCATACTCCAGTTCCCTATCCATCTAACATTACCATATAAGGTAGTGAAAAAGTGTCATGCGCAATAAGAAATTGTACATATGGCAAAAGCTTGTGTTGCACACACTTTCGCTAGAGAAGTGGTGAAATAAAGACGAGTGGACTGGCTCTTGGGTCTTCTTTTTACTTTTCGTTTATCACTTAAAAATGAAGAAGTCAATTGAATGTGACATCCAGTAGATAGGATGTTTCAAGTCGACAGGATAGTTGCCTGTGTTAAGACTATACGAAGTTTTGAAATGGACATTTTTTTAGAATTGAAGTATTTTCGAGTTCAAATTTGACATAGCCAAAGAGAATCTCCAGATGTTAAAACAGGCGCCGAAGAGCTTTCCAGATGTTGCCCCGTCTCACCGAAGTGGGGAAAGAAGTGCGCCTATGTGTGATTGGCTCAAAGAAGGAGAAACCTTCGGTTGATTTTTTTTTTTTGTTGATTATCAAGGCATCGTGACGGATCATAGGCTAAGGGTACCGAAGCTGAAATCATGGAGAACATCAAGAAATGGAGAGGATTTATAAGAGCTCAGGCGACCAAGCTTCTTGGCAAAGAAGGGTTAATTAAGAATTCAGAAAACGTAATCAAATTGCGCGTGCTAAAAGCGCAATTACAAGAAAAAAGAAGAGAGTTGAAGGATCTCGATAAGGAATTAATGCTTGTAACAACAGAGAAAGATGAAGAAATTGAGAAGGATGGTGATACATCTGAGGATTATCAGGAAAAAATTCTAGAAGCTATAGAAAAAATTGAATTTAAATTAAAGGAAAATGAGAAGGACAAGAATGAAAAATTAGAAGTCTTACAGGTTGTTGACACAGAAGACAAAAATAAGCAACAAGCACATATGATTTCTGCACGCCTTCCTAAAATCGATTTGCCAACATTTCAGGGTGATATTAACACCTGGTTTTCATTCTGGCAAATTTTCGATGCATCCATCAATCGGAGAAAGGAATTATCTGTCATCGAGAAATTGACATACCTTTTGTCTTTGTTAAAAGGAGAACCGTCCAGATTGGTGTCAGGTTTTGCTGTCACTGCCGAAAATTATGAAGATATCGTTAAAGTATTACAGCAGCAATATGACCATAAAAGCAGAATAGTGGACTTAAACGTGAAAAGAATTTTAGAATTGAAACCTGTGACATCTGTAGCTCAGATAGGTGAGCTCAAAAATTTAATTACAGAACTCTCTATTAATTTGAGGAATCTAAATAATATCGGCATCGATACAAACAACTGCAGTCCTATATTGAACACTAAAATTAAACAGTTAATCCCCGCGGATATGTTATTACTGTATGAACGTCAAAAGGACAAAAATACAGAAACAAGCACAACAGAGGACTTAATTAAATTCCTTCAAACGGAAATAAATTACAGAGAAAATGTTACAGCTATTCTGGATCCAAAGGCCTCAACTTTTAAGCCAAGCAAGTATGTTCCACATTGGAGACCAGCTGTCAGACAAAGTCCGACTTTTTTGCCCCGAGCTCGAGTGCAACCAAATAGAATGTGGACCCCACCGTTTTCGCCTCATCAGCCTTGGACTACCAGACAACAACCTTACCGTGAGTTAAATCAGATGCCAAGAATTCCTCGTCCTAGTGTGCCTCCAACAACAGATGAAGCTAATGTGATATGCTTCAAATGTGGTCAACCAGGACATATAGCCAGGACATGTCTCAAAATGACACAGGGTTGTGCCGCTCATAAGCGTGCAAAATGCCAGGAATTTTGCTGAAAAAGACCGATTTCTGCAGACTCAAATATACTTTCCAGACACTGGACAGACTCTGTTAAGTGTTTTAGATACTGGAAGTAATATTACTATCATACCAATTAATTTTCTAAAATATTTACAGTATACTGAAGTTCAAACCAAAACAGAACCAATTAGACAAACACAAGGTATTTTAAGGATAAATAAAGTTATAAAGGTAAGTGCGCAGATGGGGAATTACTTAAGCAAAATACTTATGTATGTCATCGACTCTTAATTGCCTTATATTTTAATGTCTTTACAGCATATGTTACTTTTTGAATTAGATATTAATTTAAAGGAAGGGAAAATTTAGCAAGGGGATAGAGATATAACTTATTATGATATGCATACTAAACAAGAGTCAATGAATACATATTACTTAAACGAAGTTAAACGAAATTATAATAATGATAACTTAAGTCAAATTTATGATATTCATGATAAAAGTATTTGTAATGAAAGTAATACCCAATTTGATTTTACTGAAACAAGAAATTTTTATAATAAGAATGTAAAATGTAATAACTCTAACTTTTGTAAAGCAGGAAAGGCAAATATTCCTAGTACTGATACTGCATATGTGACCAAGGAAAGTGTTGGAGATGGTAATTTCTCTCGCTTGGCTGAAAACCTTGAAAGTCATTTAGCTATTCAGGAGTGTTTACCTGGATTCGCTGAAATGGACCAAGCGACGGAATTGGCATCGCTAATACGGTCATTCACACATATTTTTTCCAAAGATAAATTTGATATTGGGAGAATCAGAATGGATCCAGCTAAAGTAATTTCAAATTCGGAAAATCCTATCTCTTTGAGACCCTATCGGACCTCGCAAAAAGACAATGCTGAGATTAAGAAACAAATTGATGAACTTTTAAAACGTGACATTATTCGGCCATCCTATAGTCCTTACTGTAGTCCAGTGACGTTAGCACAAAAAAGAGGAGAGGGAAAGACTAGAATGTGCATAGATTATAGAAAAATTAACGAAATTTGTAAAACTGATAAAGAACCAATTCCCAGAATTGATGGGATATTAGACCAATTAAGCCAAGCTAGGATATTTTCAACTTTGGACATAACCTCTGCATATTGGAACATTGCATTGGATGAAAAAAGTAAAGAAAAATTGGCATTTACCTGTAATTTCGGACTATACGAATCCCAAGTTCTTCCATTTGGTTATAAAAACAGTTCTGCTATTTTTCAGAGGGTAATTAGACAAATTTTAAACAAATATCGGGTAATTTTTGCTCTAAACTATTTTGACGATGTAGTAATTTTTTCAAATAATTTGCAAGAACATTTGGAACACCTTAGAACTATTTTCGAAATTTGCGAGAAGGAAAACATTAAACTGAAATTCTCTAAATGTCAATTTGCACAAACTAAGATTTCTTTTCTGGGATATGAAATTGGGGAGGGGACTTTTTCACCAAATGATGCAAATGTGGAAACTATTAAGAAACTTGTTCCTCCAAGTAATGTTAAACAATTGCAAGGATTTTTAGGAAGTGTGAATGTGTACAACAAATTTATCCATAACTATGCTCAATTGAGGAAGCCTTTAAATAATTTATTAAAAAATGATGTGAAATGGGTTTGGGATGGTGAATGTCAGAAGGCATATGAATCTCTTAAAAATTGCTTAATATCAAAACCTATCTTGTCAATATATAATCCTAATTATCCCTGTAGTTTATATGTAGATGCCTCTGGAGATGGCATAGGGAGTGTTTTAAAACAACTACATCCCGATGGTAGTTGGCACCCTGTAGCGTACCATTCTAGGTCCTTAAGACCATATGAAAAAAATTATAGTGTCTCGGAATTGGAATGTCTAGCTATCATAGACTCCGTAGAAACATTTCACTGTTACCTACACGGAGTCCATTTCACAATTTTTACTGACCATTCGGCCCTAGTCTGGTTAAAGTCTATCAAACATCTCACGGGTAGATTATTTAGGTGGTCCCTCAAATTGTCCATGTACGACTACACCGTAATATATAAAAAGGGATCCACCAATCATGAAGCAGATTTTTTAAGCAGACAACCGATTTCCCATTTTGTAAGTACACAGATTAATTTATTGGACATAGAGGAAATTAGGGAACATCAGCAATTGGATAACATATCTAACCCTAAATTTAAAAAAATGAATGAAGTGTTAACTATTCAGAAGAAGGGTTTGACAAAAATTGTAGTACCTTTTTCTTTAAGGTTAAAATTAATGGAAAATGCACATGCCCAATTTGGTCATCCAGGGGTTCAAAAGATGCTCCAGATTTTATCACCTATTTTTTATTGGGAATCTATAATTGTTGATGTTTCTAATTATGTAAAATTCTGTGAGATCTGCCAATTGAACAAAAAATGTCATCAGAAAAGATACGGCTTATTACATTCCTTACCACCTGCGAAACTACCTTTTGAATTGATGTCCATTGATACCATAGGAGGTTTGGGGTATTACCATTCCACCAAAAAATATTTACACTGCATAACTGATCATAGTACACGGCATGTGTGGACTTTTGCTAGTACTAATGCTACCACAGAAACCTATATTAATTATTTGAAGCAAATTTTCTTAATTTCCAAACCCAAACAACTACTGAGTGACAGAAATAGAGCTTTCACTTCTCCTAAATTCAAACATTTCCTAAAAAATAATGGTATCACTCAACGATTAACTCCTTCCCACCGACCACAAGCCAATGGGAAACAAGAACGCGTAGGAGCGACGATTATACAGAGAATGAGATGTAAAATTAATTCGGAAACTTCAAAAACTCCATGGCCAAAATTACTCGAACAAGCGACTGCAGAATATAACAATACACCACACCAAGTGACCTCATTTCCTCCTAACTATTTGTTGTATGGTACTTTACCATATGAATCTCCGTTACCAACTATGGAAGTATATCCTCCTTTAGAACAAGCTAGGGAAATCGCATTTGATAGAACGCTCAAAGACCATGAGAAAAATAAAGTAAGATATGACAAAAAATTTTCAGAGTCTCATTTTAAAGAGGGAGATATGGTCATGGTTGAAAATTTTGTATATCCAAACACTAGAAAATTAACTCCCATTTTTGACGGACCTTTCAAAATAATTAAGAAAATCTCAGGGGTAACATTTGAAATAAATAAGCCTAATTTTTTGACTCGAAAGAAAACCGATATCGTACATTCTACCAGATTAAGATATTTTAATCCTGCTAATAATTTTAAATTAGTTCAACGATCTTCAAAAATCCCTATTAAAAAGTAATTTATTTTTATTCTAGGGAAAATTTATGAAATCATTATTTTGAATTTTGGTAACCAGAAATCTGTGATAAATCTTAAAATAATTTTAATTTTGTTAATGTGGACTAAAATATGGAAAGAGACCTAACTTTACTTTTTCACGTATATTGGTTCCATATTATTTTATAAAACTGCTTTAATTGCAATAATTATCACGAGAAAACAATACTCTGATAAGTTTGTTGTAATCAAGCAAGAATCCAGATTTCTTTACGTCAAAAAAAAAATGAAAAAGAATCACATTTTTTTTATTTGATGACCGAATAGAGAGAAGAATTTTGGAGAACTGCCAAATTGAGAATTATAAGAGAGTAAAAAATGATCATATAAGAAATGTTTGTTTATTTTCAGTGAATTATAGCTGTTGAGTTTGAAATTGATCTGAGAGTCATTAAAAATAGGTAATAAAGTGAAGATGTTGATGTTTATGTGGTAGAAGTATAATATTTAGGGATTTAAGTATATTTGTTATAATATTATATTTAAGTTAACAAAGCGGTCAAACTGTTTGTGTTATATGATTATAATGATTGTAAGAACATTCGTATTTTGTTGTAAATATTGAGTAAAGTTTCGATATGAAGAGGTGCACCTCAACAAAAATTATGTAAGGTAACTAAGATCTTTATCTATAAGTATTTTGTATAAATTTTTATTTTGATGATTATTTATTCATGATTGGTGTAATATTTCATACTTATGAGTACTAGAGTGTATTATAGGTAGATTGTAATTTTGTGTATTTTAGTTTTTTGGGCCCTAAATTTTTTTTTCTCTTTCTCTGTTTACATATTTTTTTATTTCCATTGTATACAACGGAAAGTTAATTCAAGAGGTGATTGCAATCATGATGATAAGACGACAAAACTTCGGTCTCCTCTTGTCAGAAAAATTGTATTATTTCTTGTATTATCAGTATTAAACTTATTTGTATATTATTATTTTTTTTATATATTGGTTTGGATGGATGGAGGATTGGAATTTGGAAATTCCTGGGTATTTCGAGTTATACAAAAGTAAGGGTTCTTCTAAAAGTTATACTGTTTACTTCCGAGTGTTCTCCACCCTATGGACGCATAGGGTGTAGTCCTCTCGGGAGGGGGGATGTAACAATGAAAATTAATATTTCATTAATTTAAATTTAATCTAACTTAAATCATTACTATTAATTACGGTTCTATAATTTAGCTAAAGGTTTCCGTTTTGATTTCGGTATTCCATTAGCTTTACCACGGGCCAAGAATGTTCATTACGTCATACTCCAGTTCCCTATCCATCTAACATTACCATATAAGGTAGTGAAAAAGTGTCATGCGCAATAAGAAATTGTACATATGGCAAAAGCTTGTGTTGCACACACTTTCGCTAGAGAAGTGGTGAAATAAAGACGAGTGGACTGGCTCTTGGGTCTTCTTTTTACTTTTCGTTTATCACTTAAAAATGAAGAAGTCAATTGAATGTGACATCCAGTAGATAGGATGTTTCATATATATATATATATATATATATGTATTTGCGCATATATGTACATCGGATATATACAGCAGTTGCATTTCTCATTTTTTACAAAAGTTTTAGTTTTTATGCTGCATTTCAAATCATTGTTATTTTGTTTTATTTAAATCCTTAAAATGAACAGCCGATATGATTTGAAAAACGTGCTACGAAAGACCAAAACAAGAAGTGTGACATCATGCTTATGCAACATAGCACGACACGTGACAAAGGGGGGAGGGGTATGTTGAAGCAGTGGCGTACGCAGAATTTTTTCAAGGGGGGTTCATAATTTTCTGAAACTACTAAAAGAAATTCGAGTATATAATAAAGCACTATTATTTAGGGCTCAAGGGGGGTTTAAATCCCTAACCCCCCCCCCTGTTGCGTACACACTACTGTGTTGAAGTGTGACATTTTGTGACAAAGGGGGGGGGAGGTCAAATATATGGGAAAAAAGCGTGACATCATTTATGAACGGTCCCTAAGATTGCCTGCATTGTGAAAACTAAACAAGAAAAGGGTTCTCATTACCTAACAAAGGGCCGGCGAAATGCATTGTTTAAAATATTGTTTCAAATATTTCTTTTTAAAGAAAAAGAAAAGTATGCAATACGTTTTAGAAAGATATGGCAAGCCTGAGTATGAAAAAATAGATAAATAAACAATTGATAAATTTCCTAGTTGGGCCACCAACCGTTTTAAATTTATTATCTCTCTAGGGACCGCTCATAAATGATGTCACGCTTTTCTCCCACATATTTGACCCCCTCCCCCTTTTGTCACAGGTCACGCTATGTTGCATAAGCAGGGATGTCACACTTCTTATTACCACCTCCCCTCCCCTGTTGAAGCGTGACATCATTTATGAAAGATCCCCTATATATATTTCATTTTTCAAATAAAAATATCATAACGAAAATCACAGCAAAGTATATAAAAATGCATGGGCAGCCAAATTACGTTTCAAACGAACGAGAAAAAAAGAGAGAGAGAGAGGAAAATATTCAAAATGTTGTAATAAAAAGTCATAAAGTCACATCAATAGTTTGTTTGAAGGTAAAAAAGCAAAAATTCAGAAGTAAGGTTTAGGAATCATGATATTTAAGATAAAACAAATCGGAAAAAAATATTTAAAGTATTCGTGCAAAATAATACCGCAGTGTGAAACGTGTAAGTATTTTGCTGGGGCCGCAAACGTTTGTATTTCAAAGTAATAAAAAATTGAGTCGATATTAGAAATTTCACAATAGAAATCAAAACAATCAAACGTTTTTCGAAAAAGAAAAATCAGGAAGGGAATGCTACAGCATTTTTATGTGAAATAAATTAAAGAAGGCAAGGGTGTGGAGTAGCCACTAGCCAAGTGATGACTAAGTCAGAACTTCCTTCCCCACACACACTGGACACATTTTATTTTGTGTGTGTTAGTCATTCAATTTCGAAAATTTTTTGGAGAACAGCTTTGGAACTCTCTTAGCTTTTGATGCCCTGTACTTCACTAAAGGTAGCACAACATGCCTTTTTAAGATTTCAAGATTTCAAAAAATTTCTTGGAGAAAGTTCTTGAACCCCCATTTCTTTTGATGTCAGCAAATTGAATTTCAAAATAATTCAGTAAAAAAGGCTCGACATCTCTTCCCCCCCACCCCAAGATAATCAAAATGGACTCCCAAAATTGAGAATTTAGAGCTTCAATTCCGAAAACTTTCCAGTGAACAGCCCCTGAATTTACCTGTCTTTTGACGTCACCTAAGATAGCACAGTATGCGTTTTTACTACTTCAGTTTAAAAAAATTTCTGGGGGAGAGTCCCCAAACCCTTGGTCTCTCCTCCCCTCACATCCTTGAAAATCATCAATATTGTATTTTTAGAACTTTATCTTGGAAAATTTTCAGCTGTCTTTTAGCGTCCCAAAAGATGGCCCAACATGCGTTGTATGACTTGGTTTTCAAGCAAATTCAGTTTCGAATAGCCCCTCTTTCTGCGGAAGAGGCACTGCATCCACTTGTCTTTGACATCACCAAAGATGTCCAGGTAAATTCCAAAACATTCCGGGGGTGTGTCCCCCTATCGTATAAATTGTGATTTGAGAATTTAATTTTCGAAAATTTATAAGGAAGAGTTTCAATCCAATCATTTAATAATATTAGCAAAAAATTATGAAAAACCCATTACAAAACCATTAAATCTCTATTATCTTTAAAACTCGGATTTTTTTTCAAATCCCAGCAAAGCAGTTTCTGAGTAGTCTATTGGTCTAGTCTTGAAACGAAATAGGAGAGTTCGGCCTAAAGAGGCTATAAGGAAAGAGTTGACATAGGCCCAGTTTTTACTCGAGGCGGTAAAGGAATTGCCTTTCGAGCATGGGGGAGTCGCTCTTCCGGGGGTTTTGTCAAGTCCCTGCCATTAAGCTAATTATCCCCTCTAGTAACAAAAGGTTACTGGACAGGAGCCAGGGCTCAGCGTTTAAAGTTTAATCGCCGTTTCAGACTTTTTTTTCCTTACGTGATTATTTTTGTTCTGACATGCTCGCAAACTATGCGTGCTATAAAAATTATTTCTGCCCTATAAAATGTTAATTGCTAGGGAAAAATGAAATGACGTTTCTTCTTTGCACTAAATATATAGATGTAATATATATTTAGATAGACAGCTATATTTATAGTCCCCAATTAAGTTTTTTGATTTTATGTACTTATAATTATTTTTTTAAATGTACAATTTTTTTCCTATATGTATGTATGTATATACATATATATATATATCAGTGGTGTAGGAAGGGGAGGGTTCTGGAGCTTCATGTACAATTTTAAAGATTTTTCGGGCCCTGAAACAAATAAAATATACATATGTTTTGAATAAGAGTTTTTGGGTTATTGTGCAATATGAGGTACATTATATTATTCGTTTCCTATCAAGTTTAAAGTTTTTATGTTTCTCAGAATCGTAGGGAAAAATACACCATGAATAAGAAACATATTTTGAAATGAATTTTGTAAGTACAGATCCTTAAAAAGTATACTTTTAAAGCAAATTTTACGAAGGATAAAAAAATATTACAATATCAGCATGCACTTGATGGATATAACATTTAAAAAGTACAAGTAGTTTTAAACATCTTAATATGTATCAAGTTTGTATTTCAGTACTATAAAAGACCCATTATATCCAGCATTATGTAGAAAAGCTAATTTCTTTATTACTACCTCTATTGTTTTTTATTGTTATTTAGTTATTTATTTATACATTATTTTTTCGGGTGACTAAAGATCTTCGTGTTAAAAATATGATTTCCAATTAAATGCAAGGAAAAATTCAAAATAAGAAAGACAATTTTTAAAATGTATAAGATACGTTAAGAATGTTTCAAGATTTTTTGTAAAGATTGAATGTAAGTTCAAAGCTATATTTGTATTATACTGTTTACATTATTTTTAGAATTTTACTGAATTGAGATCAATGATGCAGTTTTTTGCTTTTATTATTTGTACCCAAGTTCATATTTCAATCTTTTGAAAATAGAGAAAGCTGGGACATTCGTGATCGGGGTATACATTAAGGTATTGATATGCTGATAAATATAATGACAAGTATCCAATCAACAATTTCACATTATTTAAAAATCTGGATAACGATGAGATTGAGCAACGAGAGGGGCTGAGATACGTATTGAGCATAAGGAAAGTCACAGTGAAGCTGGTTTTTTTTATTCAGTAATTGACTTTCAGTTCATTTTGATTTAGTAATACACTGACTAAACTAATGATGTGAAGTCATTTTCTCTGAATTAATTTTCAATATTAAACATGACGTTAATCCACCTATCCAAAAGTTTCCTAGTGTTTCTATAGTTACTGTACATAAAAATCAGATGTACTTTGTTGAATAATTGATATTTATTCATATCCAGCAAATATATATTAATTTCATAAGATGCAATTGCTAAAAAACTGTCTAAGACAACAGGACGGATACACATTCATTTAACATAATTTTCTGTTATGAGTGAAAATTCCAATGAGAAATTCCTTTTGTATTGACATATTTTATAAATACAAGTAGATTTGGAACGATTAAATAAAGGTTAATTAATAAGTAACTCTTTTAATATTAGTCTATATAATATCACGCATTTACACGAACATAATGCTTCACTAATTTGGATGAGAATGATTGTGATAGATATGTATATCATGTCTGTCGTATTTTTTTAATTATGAATTCTTTAACCCTACGAATAGTGTTGAATGGACAACTGTTTAATAATAACGATTACTGTTAATTCCGCACAGTTTGCATGTTAATTTAAAAAAGAAAAGAGCTTCAAAAATCATTCATCAGAGAGTGTTTGGACATTCACTCTCCGATAAATTATCTACAGCGCCAACTACTTCCGCCAAAAAACCGCCAAGAAACTTCTCTTTTTCTCCCATCTAAAGTTTGGAAGAAGATGGGAGATTCCGAACAGTAAAACATCAATTAAGACAACTAATATGCTTTTATGACACATAAAATTAGTATGAAATTGAAGCCTATGTTTTTCTCCTTTGGAAGATGTCACTAAAATTTTGCTGAAAAACTTTCATTCCGTGAAATACGCGTTTTTGTAAACCCCTCTCGTTTCTCCTGCGTTAAGTCTACGAGAAGTTCCCCAACAAGCCCTTAGGTGGTTAAAAGTCGGCATTTCTTTATCCCTGCATATGTCGCGTCTCTCCTTATAGCGTCTCTAGTTCGGCCTAGAGACGCTATAAGGCAATTGCTGGAAAGGCAATTCTTTTACCACCTGAGAGCAAACTGGACCCAATGTCATCTCTTTCCTTATAGCCTCTTTAGTTCGGCCAATACCCCCAGGGGGGTAACCGGTTGGCGGACGAAAGCAGATGGCTTGATGTTAGTGGGGGGCAGGGAACCCCGTCGAAGTGTCATGACAATTGTTTATGTGGGGAAAACAGGAAAGGACCTTGATATGTCACTACCTTCTCTGATTGGATGCTCTTCTGTCAATCATGGCAGATTAGCACATGCCTACTGGACATGCAGGAAAAATTGTTTCCAGTGAATTTAAACTGACGGACGCACTCCAGCGGCCCTTTAAGATTAGCCGACTTTTATAGGAATCATGTACAATACGCTCATAATAGTGGAACAGCATTCTGCAACTGTGAAGTGTCAATGTCGAGAATGACTTTATTCATTAGCGGAGGGGAGAGTTGATATTGATTGATACAACTTTGCGATAAACAAAGGTTGCCCACGAAGTTTTCCTGCTCAACTCTTTTTATGCGATACACCCCTAGAAAACTCCCGGGCACGTCCGTTCATAAAGCACTTCTATATACTGCCCCAATCCGCCCGTGCCGTCCTTAAATAGTTATGCGAGCTTAACTGTATATCAGAATGGCAATCTTTCGATTAAAATAGAAGTTAATTGAAGAGTTTGAATCAATGAAATATAATTTTTGTTTCAATTACCCATTTTTATATTTTTATCAAAACCTATGTATCTTGAAACTTCCTTATCTCTTAATTTTTCTTCTTTCCTGTGAAATTTCACACATAACAGGTTCAACAGTATTCATTATAAAATTTATTTAATTTCAGATAGTTAATCATGCATTGCAAATGCATGGTGGCTATGGCTATTTGAAGGATTATCCAGTTCAGCAGTATTTTAGAGACATCAGAGTGCATGAAATACTTGAGGGTAAGAAGTTTTTATTTTCTTTTAAAATGCTATCGCTTGTGGACTGTCTATCATGCAAACATTTTTGAAATAATTTGACTGAATGGTCTCTTGCATCTTGCACAAATTATTTTAATTCCAAGAGTCAATATTCTCAAAGTGGTATTGGCATCCACTGATTTCCGGGGAATGCACTAGGTCTGCAAAGGTTAGTGTCCATTCGCAGCCCCATTAGAAAAAAAAAAGTTTAAATAGGGAAGATGAAGGAAATGTTAGAAATGATGAAATGAATAATCAATCAATACTTTCTGATTAATTATAAAATTGCTGTCAAAAGTATGATTATAAACTATTTAAAATTTACTTTAATTAGTAAATTGATTTAAAATTTTTACTTTTCATATTTTTGCTCTATAAATGAGTTATAACTTCTTGTGGTAAATATATTCTAGATTAAAATTAATGTTTTGTGTTTTAGTCTTAAAAATAGTAATAAGAAGCCTCTATTAAAAACCAAAAAAGTGCTGTGTAATCTCTTAAAAAGTTTGTTTTGTTTCAAAGAAGTTTTTACTTTTTGAGGAGCTCTTGTTTTGTATTGTTGCTTTAATATTACTAATAGCGCTACAGTTGAACCTTAAAAATTCGGAATAGGCCGGACTACGCCAATTCCGAATTTTCTGGAGGTGTACCAAAAAAAAAACTAAGCCAGGGGTCCCAAACCTATGCCCGCGGGCACCATGGCGCCCATCGATTGGTCTAGGTGTGCCCACTGCTTGTGCTTAACGATAAAATATTTCAGTTTTCCATTTTAAACTAGAGAACATTTAGAATCTAGAGTATATGAAAAAAGGGCTATATAACTAAGAATATCCCTATAACGATAAATGACAATGAAGATCATAAAATCAAAATATAGAATATGACTTACAGATTGACCAGAAGCAATGATATGACTTACAGATTGACCTTGACAATTGCTTCTGAGCAGGAATTTCATCATATTCTCCCGATTCTGAAGCACTGGCCAGTGAAATGCAATGCCAAAGATCACATTGACTGTATTTTATATATTTTATAAATAGTTTTAATACTTCGTATGTTTTGCAAGCAATTTAGTAATTATTTATTTTACACAAGAATATTAATGCTAATTATATTCATATGATAAATTAATTTTTGTAATTAATTTTTTTGTGCATTATTAACTATGTCCACCAACTATAAATTTATCTTGAAAAAAATAAATGGTGCCCGCCATTCGACCGATATTCTGGTATGTGCTCTTAGGTACAAAAAGGTTAGGGACCTCTGCTCTAAGCAATGTAATAACATTCAAAATGTAATTTTTCCTTTTGTAAAAATGAGCAATCATGTAATTGGCGAATTATTTAATAAAATTGGAGTAACGAATTAAAACCCTTATCATTCAATATTACCTTGTTGGCTTCAAGTTCTGCCATGCACTATGCCAGTGTTTCCCAAACTTTCGACTACTGGGTACCTCCTATAATTCTTGTAATGATGTGTATCCCTCTCCAACAAATAAAATAAAAAATACACACACACACACAAATATATCCTTTGATAACAATCAAAATATTCTTACCTTTTTCAGTTCATAAACAAAATAATAATGAACAAAAAATAAATATCACTCATAGTAATATATATATATATATATATATATATATATATATATATATATACAATGAATAAAAGTTATACCATGTGAAACCATGAGAAGGATGAAATTGTGTACGTTGAGAAAGTTATTATAATTTGTCATGACTTTCTTTGCTAAAACTAGATTCTTATGTACAATTTGCAACCAGAATGACGTCAAAATTGCTCATTTTAGGCTTATTTTTTCAAGAATTTGGCTGAAGCTTATTTCAACTCTTTTTCCAACTGTATATAATTTCTGGCATGGATGTTGCATTAATGTAAAGAGGGATAGCTTAGCCTTTCAATATTTTTGTTTAAATCAGGAAAATCAGTTTTCAGGCCCCCTAGTAAATTTTCTGAGTAGTGTGTTATATATTTCTAAATCTCAGGATCAATTTCATGAAATGAACTTGTAATAAAATCACAAGAGAAGGAAATCAGTCGGCTACTCCATTACCAACTATCTTTTCTTAAATTCAATACACTATGGGAACATTATATTATGCAAAACACCCTTAATTACATTAAGCCATACAATTGCAGCACACCATATAGCATTACTTGATGTTGAATACTTCAATAAATTCAGAAATGCTCCTTTCAGAATTTACAAAACTCAATATTCAATACAAGAAATAGTTTTTTAGTGACATTTTAATGCTCTTAATAATTCCATATCCATCGGCTGAATAAAGGTCAGACTGTAGTTGAAAATGGGGAGAGGAGAGGACAAAAATCACATGCTTTTTATTAATTTAAAAAAGATACTTATAAGTATTTCATCATTTTTATTAAGGTTTAAATATATAAAACTTTTAAATAAAGTTTTAGATAGATCAGGTGTCAAACGTATTAAAATATCAGAATCGGTCCATATCTATTTAGCATTCAAGTATAGTAAAAGGGTTTAACTGCACTTCATGAAAAATGAGGAACTTGGATGCAGAAAAATCTCATTTTAAAGACTAATGAATCTGAAATCTGAAAAATGTCTGTTTTTTCAGATATTTCCAGATTTTTGATGTGCGGATTTTCAAGGTTCAATTGTATTTTAGAATTTCAGATTTGGCACATTTCTTCAAGTGTTACAAAATATGGTTCTAAAATGTTGATTTGTACTTCTAGGTACTAGTGAAGTGATGCTGATGTTAATATCTCGAGACATTTTGAAGAACTGAGTAAGTTAAATAACTTAAATTTTATGATTAGATTATTCCTCCATTTAAAAATACAACATTTTTCAGGGTTTATGCTTAGTCATTAAATTAAGATATTTACCAGTTACATTATTTATTCAGTTACTTATATTTTTCTGTCACTTTCTCTTTAAAATAGAGAATTGCATTTGAGTTCCAGAAAACTAAAATTATTTGTTTTTAAATTGTTTTATTACAACTGAAATGTTGTCTGCTAAGATGGAAATTTTATCTATTCCTTGAAAGATATAATTTCTCTCTTTCAGTCCTGAACTCAATAAATGATTTTGGAATTGATTCATGTCTCTGCCCTTCAAATGATTTTAAGTTTTAATTAGTTTGACCAGTTTGATTTTGTTGAATGCAACACAAAGGGAAATATTGCTCCAAAATGAACAGGTTAAGCATTGCAACTAAAAAATGATGCAAATGCTATAGATAAAATTTTTCTGAAACTTTGATTTTTAAAAGTGGCGGTACTGATTTTATTAAGCATTGATTTGGTAATGGTTTCACATTGATATGAGTCCATTTTAAAATTTTGATTTGAATGCATTTTAACAGTTTTTGAAGTGTCTGTCTTGTAAGTATGTTCTTTGGCTTCCTAGCTGACACGGGTACAACAGGCCTTGGCCTAGTGGTGCAGTCTGGGGGGAAAAGGTGGGGGATGCTTTAAGTTTTTAAAACCAAAAAGTGGTGTAATATTTAAATTAAAACTTTAAAAAATTGAGGAAAATGCTTGTATTAAAATTAAAAAGTTGGGGGACACCCTCCCCTGGCATCCTCCCTCTACTACACCACTGCCTTGTTGCTCATGGGCTGTCGTGCCAGAGATTAGTAAGTTTTGTAAATGGAAGAGCAAGAAATATTAATAACTTTATTTTAAAAATCAGTTTTTTTCCCTTATATCCAGACAGTACTCAGTCCCAATTGATTTGGTTTGGACAAGAGGAGATATTCTCCTACCTTATAGGTTTTGAAGAAACTTATTTGTAGTATTAATGTTGATTTTTCTAAAACTGATGAATACAAAAAACAGTTAAACTTTTATTTTTTTCATTTTTAGTGGTTACAAATCCGAAAGATTTAGGTTGTTTCATTTTTTTTAATTTAAAAAGCTTAATTTTGATGCCAATTGTCACTAAAAAATATCAGTCACAAATAAGTACAATATTAAATTTTCATTTATACTTTCTTCAGGTAGTGCAAAGTTGAAATATAATAGTGTCAAGATTAGTTCCTTTATTAATAGGCATATGGGTTTAAATATAAGATATAGCATTAAATCATTAGGTTTTGTACAAAACAAGAAATCATAATTTGAAGGGGAAAAAAATCATTTTTAATAAAAATACAATTTACACTTGTATTTGGCAATTCGAGTGTGAAGCAAGATCATAGTTGTTGGAGAGAACTGATCCTAAAAAAATTGTATTGCTAATCCTTTGCTTTAACAGCACAGACAAAAGATGTTGCATGTAGGAGCACAGAGCTGAGCACGAAAATTTCTGGTTATAGAATGGCAGTGAGAAATAGCCGACTTTTGAGTTGATGGTGACAAGCTCATATTAGATTCAAGTGTCAGTCTGATATTACCACCTCTAGCTTCTATAGACTGCAAAGACGAGCTTCTACATAGAATATGAGTAGTAAAAAGCAGTATAGAGGCTGAAGACAGTCTTTCTTTTATAGAAGAATTATGTTTTAGTAATCAGCTTTTATTTGACACTTCCATGAATTGTTAGATAAATGATGTATAAAGAAATTGAAATACAAATGTTTAATGTTAAAATATCAATTGGAGCAAAAATCGAATTACACTTTATTTTTCAGTGATTCTCAACCTCTTTTTTTTTTTTTTTTTTTTTGTCACAGAACACTTTTAATCATATCGAAATTTGGCAGCACACAAAGAAAAAGACAAGTTTAACAGTTGTTTACTTACCTATAATCTACTCTGTAAAATAGTTTGATAATTTTGAATATGAAATATAATATGTACTACAAAAACAGCAGTATGTTATTAAGGGATTAATTGCATGGGAATAATAAGTACTTTTAATAAGAAATTTGAGCTTGATGTTTTTTTTTTGATAATTTCATTTATATTTGGTCATAAAAACGACAAATGCTACTCTCATATCTCATCTCTTTTAGAAATTTCTACAATTAAAAATATGGTATTTAACTGTAAACTTAAGTTTTGTTTTCTTTTACAGTGTACTTTTCTTTAATTTAAACAAACTTTACTAATAAAAAAGCACTATAATTTTTACTCTATACTTCTAAAATCTGGCACACAAAGCGCCGTGGCACAGTGGTTGAGAATTACTGCTTTATGTAGAGGGAAAATATTTTGCCAGAAAAGAGTAAGAAGTACCGAAATGACAGTCCAGCATAAGTGGGCACTGAAGTAGGAAAAGGTCAGATGATTTTTCATGTGCACTGTAAGCATTCAGGTGTTACTTGATGCAGGTTACACACTTATTGGTTATTAACATTCTTCAATTCACAAGTAAATTTAAGCTATGAATTTATTTCAAAAATATGGGACTAGAGAACTTTGTTATATTTACAGTATTGCTGCTGAATGTTATACTTTACTTGAGTGAAGTGTTATCTCCCAATTGTTTAGTACAAAAACCATTTCATTCATATGAAATATATTTGTAAAAGAATTCTTTTTATTCTTTTTTAGGACCTGCTGTTCAAGAAAGCTGCTACAACTATTATGCAGAACATATTCTTTATTTTTTTTCTCAAAAAATTAAATATTTATATATACATAAATTGGGCCTCTATTTAACAAAGTTGAAAAATCCAGTAATACAAAAAGCTCATAATGCAGAAAACTCATTAAACACATTTGCATTTTATAATATTTTATGCTATTAAGATAAATTTTAATACTCGTATAATCTCTAAATATCTAGTAAAAAAAATTTTTTTCAGTATAATTTACATAAGCTCTTCAATTAAAAACGAAATTTAATTAATTTAAAAGGTAAAGGATTAAAAATAACATTTAAATCCAGAACTGACCTTAGTCACTACTTATCGAAAGTAGTTTTTATATTTATTTTAAAATATATATTCATACTTCCTGGGAAAAATGTAAATTCATTAAATAGAAGTCCGACTCTGTGTATACAGTAAAACCTGTTTTTGTGTGGTCCTTTTTTATGCGATTTTGTTTATGTGCAATTTTTTTCATGCGGTTTATTTTTATGCGGTATATGAATCTTAGCGACGTTAGCACCAGTTTAATGTTTCCTATCAATGTACATATACATATTTAAAAATGACAACTAATTATAATTTTTATTTATACAGTAAGCACGTGGTAAGTGCCCATGTGCTTACTGTATAAATAAAAATTATAGGAGAAGGCTTTGGTAATTTCGATGAAAATGACCTTGACGAGATGATTGAGGACCAAACTATCCATGATAGTGACCTTATCAATAGTTTGATAGATTATGAAAATGGACAAGAAGAACCGGAATCTATTGCAGCAGATAAAATGTATGCAGGGATCCAGATTTCTAAAAAAATGGAAACTCATTTTCTTAAAATAGATACCAATGCAGAAAGACGCTTAAGATTCCAGAAAGACCTAAGATCATGCATGTTTCACTATCGTGACGTTTACAAGCAATGACCAGTCGACCGTGGTCACAAAAACTGATCACTGACTTCATGGTACCAAAAAAGAAATCAATTGAAATCCTATCTTCAAGCGACGAAGGCGATTTTCAACCAATTCGTCACAAGAAGATGCTCGTTTTGGATTACGACGAGTAGGAGCAAACTATTTAATGTATAATTTGAAAACTTCTCCATGTATATATATAATGAAGAATTTAATATTTTTACAATTTCTTTAGGTCTAATTTGATTGAAAGCATTCTCTCATCTATTTCATAAATCATTGATGTATTTTCTAAGTCCAACTTTTTTTACAAGGTTCCTATCCACCGTATAAAAAAATTTTTAGGTAGTATATCGTACAAAGTTGTTTATTATATGTAAGAATTTATAAAACTTCCGAATATTTTTTTTGTACGATTTCTTTTATGCGGTCTGTATCCACTGCACAAAAACAGGTTTTACTGTATACACATACATGTGTTATTTTATAAACTAGTCGTCTGTGATAAACATGTTTTCCTACATTAACATTCATGCAGTTTCTTAAAAGCCTACTTTATTTTTTAAAGCAACTGGTGAGTGCCATAACATCTTTCCTTAAGTCTATCATACCTTTTTGTTTTGTTTCAGGTACTAGATATTAAAATAACTAAAATTTTGGTGCTTACACATCTGCATACCTAGTTTAAAAACAAGTGGGAGAATTTCAGTCTCTTATTTTTTAAAAAAATGCATTCCATTGCTTTTTTTTTATATACATAGTCAAAAGTCAGGGAATACCTTTTAATCCGAAAGTGGGGAGGGGGGATTAATTTGAAAATGGATGGTGTAGCATTAGCAATATTTTACTTTTTCTGCTTCCATCAGTAAGTTCAAGAAATAAAATCAAGTCAACTTTCAAAATTTTATACAGTAAGGTGATAGTTATCTTTAAACCTTGCATTATATTTTTAACCTAATACACCATTTCAAGGAATAAATAGTTAATTATAAGTCTTCCAAGAACTGGCTACTACATTTCAAGGGAAAATTATTATTGTTAATTTTTCATGTTAACTTCTATAAATCAATTAAATATTTCCTTATATAACAAGTTATGTAAAACTAATAATAAGTGTCATATGAACTATGTTTGCAAAGCCTAATTTGCACTTGAAATGGGGTTCTTAAATCTCTTAAAAGAGCAATATGTAATATCTTTTGTAAATAATGCTAAAAAGTTATGAAAAAAAAATCTTGTTAGCAACAATTAATTGGAGGATACAAAGAAAACTCTATATTTTTGTATATAATTTTATACATTTTGTTAAGATTTTGCATTAATTTTGTTATTTCTGAAAAATTAAATATTATTAAGACCTTTTTATTGCTTCGATTTTTTCATAAATAAAGTTTGAATTTTGTTCAATTAATAGTTTTTTCAACCAAAATTTACAGCATTATGCATTGCTCCATTTGTATAATCCACAATATTTTTTTGGCACCTAATTAGCTAAATTCTAAGGATTTCTCTGAAAATTTTATTTAAGATTTTTTTCTCAGTGAGACTTGTTAAAAGTGTATGCTCACACTACAAGATATGGAGGTTTTCATTAATACTTTAATCCTGCGATTATGAGTATAATTAGGCTTGCCATACGTCCCGGTTTGACCGGTACAGTGCCGGTATTTTGCTCATGTCCTGGTGTTTCGCCCAGTTTTATCAATGTCCCGGAAACAAATGTAAGATGTAAAAAGTAATGAAATTGAATTTATGTTTTTAAGAATCTTTTATGAAGACTTTAAGATGAACGAGCATTAATGAGGGAGTTCACTGCAAGAGCATTGATTGAAGGTAAATAAACTTTGGCTTTTCTTGCTCAGACTTTCATGAAAAAGTCAAGCTTAACAAAGACATCTTGAAAAAAAATACATTCAAGTCAGAAATATGAGTGGTTTGAAAACAAAGAATAACATTGCTAAGTTGTTTTTTTAGTTTGACAAAAATGTTTTTTTGAAATGGTTTTTGTAGTTAGACAAAAAGTTGTAGTTAAAAAATAAGACTTGGTAATTAATTGTTCAATTAAACAATTTTATGAAGTATTTTAAACTTTATTTTATTAACACTTCTTTCTAGATGGAAGACCAGAAAAAATTCTTATTAAAAAGGAAAACAAAATCTTTTTAAGTAAATTAAGTAGCAAAAATTCCTTTTTATTTTTAAAAGGTGGGTAGACTATTAATTTAGGGTTCCAGTCACTTGCAAGGCTTAAAAAAAAGGCTTAAAACTCATCATTTTGCTTTATATTTGTTTTTAAAATTTCCACAGACTCCTCGGTATGCCTATCCCATATTAATGTGTCCCGGTTTCACTAACCAAAAATATGGCAAGCCTAAGTATAATATAGCTTAATTATATAAGCTTCGAGCACTAAATATAGCTTAATTTAGCTTTTCACTTTGAATTAAGTAGTGAGCTTCAAGTAAAAGCAAAAGTTATACAAAATGTATCTGGACTGGAGCTAAGCAACTGTTTTTTTTTTTTTTTTTTACTCTGTGAATTTGACAAGTATGAATGTCCTGAAACACAAGAAGTCATTCTCATTATGCTGTCTTAATCTTGTCAGATATCATTCAAAATTAATTAAATAAAAATTAGAATGATGTAGCCTTTTTTTTTTTTTCGAAGTATCTTTCTTTTTCTTTGCTTTTTTTATTTTTAATGATTCAAATTGTTATTTGAAATAATCGCAAAATTAAAATAAACAGTATTAAAACTTGTGAAACTAACAAGTAATGTATAACTTTCAAAAACTGCCATGCTGTAACTACCAAATTGAATATTTGCAGACACAAACATGCCAAATATTTTTGATTGGCCAACGCAGAGGTTCCTTCGCTGCTTCTGGCTGTGGGCATGTAAATCCCACTCAAAAAAAAATTTTTTTAGGCTTAAACTTTAAAAATCCCACTTAAAATTTTGGTCAAGGAGGAAAATCCCACCTTGTATTTTTCCCCAGTGTGAACCCTGATTAAAGGATTATCACCTTCAAGAAGAGAGCGAGAGGGGAAAGAAGAGGCTTGGTTCAGCAGGTGTACCACAGCCCCCACAGCCAGAAAACATTTTTTCGCAGTACATATACTGTTTCCGCCATAGAGAAAATAGTTGAATAACAAACAATTTAATGCTTAAGATGTTCAACAGGGGGGGAAAAAAGATAAATATAATACTTGGATATGTTATTTTTGTATAAAAAATAACATTTTACCTATAAAAACAATCTTCTCTATTCCATTTGTACATACTTTGAGTTCTTATAAATCGGACAAATATCAAGCTTTAAATCATTATTTTACATAAGTATTAATCCAGGTGAGGATTTACAATTAAAATTTCACAAAAGACCTTGTTTTTCCATGTATTTTCTTTTGGCTGCAGCAACTAACAATGTTTTTCGTTCCTGATATGATAACATTCGCTCCTTAGGTGATTTGCCAAATGTTTTTGCAGCTGTGTTTAATGTAAGCTAAAAATAATGGAAAAGGTCAAAAGAAAAAAATAACTATTGATTGTTAACTATTAGATTAATTAGAAATTTGAAAAATTACCTTTTCATGGGAGTGTTTAAGTAATAACGCATTCATATCTTGCTCTGTAGAAGAATGAGGAACTCGGGCAGCAATGTTACATGCAGTTGTTGAGCTGGAAGAAGCTAAGGAAATAAGGAAAGTGGTTGTAACCATGCAGACATTATATAGTAAAATATAACTCTTTTGGTGACAAACTTGAATGGAGTTCAACCGTAGGCATGGTCCAGCTACTATGAGGTTTAAGATGTATTTAAAGATCTTAAAAAAGACAATGGAATTTCAAATTCATAATCTTTTTTTTTTTTCCTCTATGAAAAGATTTTAAAAAGTATGTTCCTTAATCAATAATATAAATCTTACAAATAGTAATTTCAATTTACATAAGGCTAGTTCCATGTGTGACTCACACAACAAATGAAAATATATATGGCAGTAAAAAAAATTCTAGAGCTGTATAACTGATTTGAATCTTAAACTTATTGCTTTTACATTACACTTGGGTAGTTGTTTTATCCTAATCCTAGTTAGAATGAACTTGGTGAATCTTGTACCATGTTTAGTCATGCAAATTTCTTCTTGTTGTATATGCTCAGAAATGATTCCAAACATAAATAGGGCTCTTGAACAACTACCTGGAAAAATTATTAAAATGTACATTTTTAACAGTAGTACCAACAGTTATTTATGCAACCAATGCTACAGCTCAGATTTTTCATTGAGATAGTTCTTTTTGTGCACTATTACTTCAAATTTTACATTATTTGTTCTTGAAAGGTAAGACATTTTCCTTATAAAAATTAGAAAAATTACATATGAATTTCTTAATCCATAACAATATACACATTGTATAAAAACAACTTTTAAAGAACAAAATAACAATAAAAACTGCAAAGATATTAGGATTGTTATGAATGGTGATCTGCCTGAATGTCAAATATTTGTCCATTTGTTCTTGACCAAAACTAAACATTTGGTGGCTGAATGTTTAGTTCTTGACCAAAACTAAACATTTGGTGGCCGAATGTTACAATTTCAGCCGATTACTGAACGTTTATCAGCCAAATAACAAATTCCTCAAAATTAATTGTAGTTGAAAGTATTTGTTAAATTTAAAAGAAATCAAAATCATTAACTCAAAAAATAAAAGACCAAAAAATCTCTAATTGTGGGCTTTTTGCCTTTTGAGGAGTACAATATATTAACAAAATTTCGTTAAAATTTTACTCAAAACAAGTTTATTTTTAATTTATAGATGATTTGATATAGGACCCATTTTCTTTTAAACAGTAGAGAAACTCATTTAAAGTAAATTTCAGTGATATGAGAGATATCAGTGATATTGAGTATTTTATGTGTTAAGAAACAATAGTGCAATGCTTACTGGACATTTACTGTTTCAAACACAAGCTGAACAATAACACATAAAATAAGAAATTGTCTATGTAACCTTGAATTTGGCATTGCATTGAAAAAAATAAAACGAAGAAAATTGCACTTCATACATTTTATGGCAAAATCTATTCCAAAATGGGATCTAGAAACCACAAGATTTTTTTTATTTTCTTTAAAATATGATACTTTTATTTCAAACTTACTGCATGGTGCTACTGAATATTTAACCTTTAGTAATAGTACCATATATGTTTTATCATACATACCGACAAACTTTTTACAAAAATTGCATGAAAAATCAAATATGAACCTTATTTTAATCTTTAACTCATGTATTGGATTTTATTTCCATTGTTTTTAAAGTGTTTGATGTGTTACTTTTCTGAGAGCCTAAAAATTACAAAATCTGGAAATTTCAATGTCCATAAGTGTAATAAAATTATTAATTACTTTTGGCATGTTTTTGCTTTTTTCAGAAAAAAATTTATATTATTATTTTTAAAAAACCGCAGAGATAATGTATAGTTATGTATAACTAGATAGTGTGATAATCAGAAATCTTGTAGAATTTCAAAATTATTACTTTTAAAATATTTAGAGGAAGAAAAAATGTGTTTTACACAAAAATCAACAATTACATGACCTTCTTTTAGTAATTGCCTGTGAGACAGTGTTAAAACTTATTTTTATGCTTAAAACTAACATTTTTTTCTTTGGATTTTTCCTTCCTCTGACTCATATAAATAAAATATTTTACAGAATTTAAGAGTGTTGTAGTAAAACTCCATATAGTTTAAAATTAATGCTTGAATTTAATATATTATGAAAAGTTAAATTTTAGAGCAAAGAGGGGTTAGTTGAAACAATATTACATATGCAACATGATACCATTAAGAAGAATCTGGCACTAGTTTAATTTATCGTCAAATCAGATATAAGTGCCCAAGTTGCTGTAAGTGATTAAGACGCTACAGTGGTCTTTGTGCATTATTTTATTTCACTGATTTTTTAATAATGGGGAATAAAACTTCATTGATTCCTGTAAAGTAATTGATATGCAGGGTGTATATGAACATTTGATTTCCTAATTATAATTAAAATAATGTGTGGATTTATAAAATATAGAATAATAGAGAAATAAATTTATCTATGCATATTTTTACATATTTTAATGTTACAATTCTCCCTTATGGGTGTTGACTAACCCAAAGCAGGGTTAATTATAACAGACTTTTCTCGCTAGCTTTCTAAGTTAATATGAGATTAAGTATGGTTATGCTGACCCATATGAATATCAAAACTAAATGGGAAGGTTTAAGCTTTTTAATTTCAGAATTTGAGTATTTTATGGTAAAAACTCATTTAGTTATGAACAAAAATGAAATTTGTTACATTTGACTCCAGACTCCCCTACTATTCATTTTATTTTCATTTTGCATTGACAGTGCACATTCAATGGGGGAATGGGGGCCTTGAAACTTCTATCTTTAAACAAAACATAGTTCTCAATCAGATGCAAAATCAGCATTCAAATTTCAGCCTTGACAAAAACATTATTGGGTCGTAAGAAAAAATTACATGTAACATTTTAAACTATGGCTGAACTTTTTCCTTAATATACTAACTTTGAATCATATGACCAACTACAAATGTATTTCTTACAATTTGTTTTCATTTCAGTAAAATACTTGTCCCTCTGAGGATTTCTACAAAAAACATGTTTTCTCAAAAACTTCCTCAGTAATTATTTTTTTTTAAACTATGCAAAATTCAGCTGTCCCTATATTTTATTGAATATTCGACTTTGCATTGCATGCATAATGTCAAAAGAAAAAAAAACTAAATCTAGCTAAGTAATTTTTAAAATAATAGAATTTGGTTTGAAGTAAAATACAACCTGATGATGATCTTGAAGTCCTGAATCGTTTTATTAATTCTGCTTTATCAACATATGTATAAATGGTAGGACTCAACCCAGAGCCATTTGACATAGAGTGTTGTACTCTCTTGCTGAAATCCCTCACAGATTCTTCAGGATTTTTCCTCATGCTTGGTAAAACCCTGTTAAATGTTAAAATTTATATACATATAAAAAAAACTGATAGATATATGAACAAACAATTCAATTTAAATGCTGCTTTTGAGGAACCAAAATTTAAGTACTTTTTAAGCTTTTGTAATCTTTTGATTCAGTTTTTCAATATCAAGCTGATTCATTAACAGTTGTATCAAATAAAGTGACTTATGAGTAAATAGCTAGATTTTCCTCAAATTTTTCTTTGACAAAGATAATGAGAGATATATAAAAAATTATGATTTTTCCATAAAGTAAAATGTTTTTAAGAACAGAACATTACAGCAAATGCAGAAGCAACTTTTCAAGATATTTAAAAGTGAAAGTATCAAGCAAGCTAACAAATGGTCCTAAAAGATAGCTTATCAATTTCAGCAAGTTTTCACACAAAAACTCTTTTTTAGTTAGTATTTTGCTGACATAAGGCTGTTGCGACCTTCCACTTATCTACAGGACATGACTGCCTCGCCACTCATTTGAAGAGCATAGGTATGCTAAACGATTCTGCCCGTTTTGTGATTCTGGACTAGAAATGGACAGGGACCTTCTCGTTTGTGGGGCTCTTCGATGCTCTATATGGAAGAGACGAGATATTGGGAGGCAAGATCACGCATTAGGCAATGACTTTGGCCTTTGTTATGTGTTCTATTGTTATTTGTTTTATAACTTTTAGTTCTCTGTAACGTTTGCCTAGCCATTGGAAATAAAAATTTTAAAAAGTTCGTATTTTGCAATCATTTTCCATAAACTGACACTTTTTATAAAATACTTACTTCAAGGTAAAAAATGTGCTTGGGAAAAAAAATAACCAGAACATATCTGACCAAGCAGAACTTCCAAGAACAGACTGCAAAGGTAAAAATAAATAAAATTAAAATAAATAAATGAAAATATAAATGTATAAAACTAAGATATAAACCAAATTACATGAATCTTAACATAAAACAGTTAAGGTGTGAATATGCAGAGAGCATATGCACACAAATGTTACTATGCTAAATCACATTGGCTGCAACAGGGACAAAATACATTGTTGTTACATAACAGATAGTGCTAAGGCTTTCATACCAATGACTTTCCTATTCCTTCTAATGTCATCACACAATCAACAAATCATAGTCCTCTGAAAATTTAATTGAATGAATAACTTCCAATGAGGTAATGATAGACCACACAGTGGTATGTTTAAATTAAGTTGAACCAACAATAGTATTCAATGATTCTCATTGGCAGACACACATGGTAGTAATAAAAAAGTTTGATTGTTTTGAACTTTTAGATATTTTGCAATAGTAAAAGCAAAAGTAGGCATCACAAGGTAAGTAAAAGCGACAAAGATGTCTGTCTCACGGCTGGTATTAAACCAATATTTCTCTTACTATATTTCTTTATTTGTTACATGTTTTTTGATAAAAATGTTTACTCTTGAAAATTATTTATTTTTAAATTCTTGGATATTGAGGTCATAAACATTTGAATGTAAAGTAAACATATCCATGTCATATTAGACTCCAGAACAATGCTTGTAAAATAGGCGAACACAACCAGCTACATTCAGTATTTAAAACAGGGAGAAAGTATAAATTGTTAGTTTTGGCAAATTTTATGTTATCAAATCAAGGGTGGTAACGGGGGAGGGGGGAGATAAAGAGGATTGTTGTACCAGGTCTTGAGTTCAAAGGATGTAGCTTAACATTCTAGTTCTTATATTTGTGTACTGTTTACCTTTTGCTAACAACTGTTAAAAACTAATAATTTAATTTGGTACTAAAGATAATTTTTTTAAATAACAAATACACCAAGGTGAGTTATTCAATGGATCAAAATTGTTCACACACACACACAATATAATTGCTGTCCAGTGGTATTTATGTTTTTACATCTTTTAACACCTTTTTAGACTCCTCTTTATCTTTCAATTTGCCAATATAAAATGTGAGTGCAATCACCTAAGGTATTTACCTCAATACTTTTATTTAAGACCCTAGGTAAGAAGGAGTTCCTCAAATGATCTCTGCAATTAAAGGAAAATTGTACGAATGACCTAACTGCTTTGCTTGATTCGCAGATTGTGCATTTCAAAAATATGCATAAAACATTTGAAAGCATTGGAGAAAGCCAGAAATTGCTCAAAGACACTTTAAAATTCGACTTAAAGGATTTTTTTCCAGAAATACACAGCCATCAGAATTTTTTGCACAGTTCCAATAACTTGCTGAAAGAGAACAAGCGTTCAGCCAGATGTCATTAATAAAGAATGGCCTTAATGCAACAATGACGCAAGATTGCCTAATAGTAGCACTGTCCTTTAAGTCAAAGAAAAAATTTCAAGAAACACATTTTGTCGATATAGTATGAAGCTTTGCTAGAGCTAAAGTAAAATGAATACTATAATGATTTGATTTTGGATTTCAAAAACTATTAACCATCAAATTGATCATTATAAGATATATATTTTTTATTTCTATTTAAAGGGAGTTTCTGTTTTTGTTACGTTTCAATTAATTTCCTACTAAACATAACAACCCTTCATCATGTGTGTAGGATTATTTGCACACCATTATGAAGGTGGTGGTGATGGGTTGTGATGCAACTTGCAAAAGTATAGCAAGGAGATCCGAATAGAGCTTATCTGTACCTGACTATTCTGTTACTGTCCCTCAATCAGTTGTAAAAGTTGCATATCTTTAGAACATCAAAATGTGTTGCTTACTTGTGCAGTTAAACTATTATTTAGCAAGTCCAACGCACAAACATGAAGTCAAATGGTCTCAAAACAAAATTAAAAAAGTCCCATAAGTTTATAGAACTTTTTAATTTAAGAGCTAATTAAATGAGTAAGAAAACCAATATACAAATATATAAAGATGAAATAAAAATAATAAACAGCTCGTTTCAACTCATAGATTTAATATATAAATTAAAAAAAGAAAAAAGCATTCATAAAAGTATATAGACAACTGGTGTTAAAAACTGATTTAAGAACTGAATCCAAAATTTGCATATTCCAAACTCATGCACTCATTACACAATAGCTTCCTAAGATAAGAGCGAATGCACATTTTCTGTTTCTGACAGAATAAAAAGATGCATTTCAATGTGCAGTTTTCCAAAACGGAAATTTTACAAATCAATCGTTTAAAAGCTTGTAAAAAGAAAGTTATGAACATTACAAGAAAAATAGCAATTTTGAACAACCAGAGAAAACAATGAACCAGCAAAACCAAGATTTTTGAAGTGCACTTTCAATCATTCACTAACTCATTCATTCTCTCATTAATTTAGTCATTCACTGACTCATTTTTTTCATTCATTTGAAATTGCCTTTAAAAAATCCAGATCAAAAAGTTTCATTGGCTCATTGAGTTCTGGATTAACGTCTTGTCTGTACATGTTGTAAGTCATGGGCTCCTTCAGATAAAACTTGTCCGAAGCAAATCTATTAGTTAGATCAGGACTTACATATGCATTTCAAATTTCCCTGTAGCTGATAATGTTTTTTGAATTGCTCCAATCAAAATATATTGTTATATCAAGAGCTCCTTTCAATAAAGATTGTTCTTTAGAACTTTGATCCAGGGCTTATATATTATGGTTCACATTTTCTCATTGGCACAAACATTAAGATGTTTTGAACTGTTCAAAATTGGATGAAAAATTGATCAAATACAAAAAATATGATAATGAGAAGTCTTTGCCAACATCTTTTGAATGAAAAAAATCTTTTAAATTCCCTCAAAAGTTATTGGGGTGGGATGAGGGGGGGGGGGGGCACAGACTGACAGACACATTTTTCCCCATCTAGAAACCCTACTTTCAATATTTTTATACTTAATTCAATTAGTTTGAGTTTTTTTAATTGTTTGTAACTACATTTTTACTTTACATTAAGCCTTCTTTCATTTTTTAAAAAATATATTTGATGTCAAGAGTTCTTTCTAATAAGAATTCTTCTTAAGAACTTTGATCCAGGGCTTATATATTATGGTATAAAACATCTTTTAAATTCACTCAAAAGTTATTGGGGAGGGGGGGAGGCAGACAGACTAACAGACACATTTTTTCCATCTCAAAACCCTACTTTCAATTTTCTTATTTTTTAATCTTTATTTATTTAATCAATTAATTTGATTTTTTTAAAATTGTTTGTCACTATATTTTTACTTTATATTAAGCCTCCTTTCACACTTTTTTTCCTTTCACAGGAAAGGTTTAATTTTTTTCACAAAATCTTATTTTTGTTTAGCTTGATATCATTTATAATTGTAAATTATTTTGAAATTGTTATTGCTCTTTTTCAATTGTAAAATTGACGACTACAATGACATATTCCTTTAAATATAAATGTTATTTTCTTTCTAAAAAATAACTCATTATAATGCATTAGATTATTAGCCACATGTTATTTGTTCATTAAATATTGCGCAATTTGTTAAACCTTTTAAAATTCATAATAAAATATTAGGTATAAATATGAACCCTCATTCAAAAAGGAAAAGAATGTTGAAACAAGTCCTATTATTTGTAAGAATAAAAAAATACTTACTGAATGAACAGTCACAAAAGAAGACAAGGATATCTGTATTAGTACCTATGGAGAAAATACAGAGTTAGAATGATTTGACATCCTGAAAGGAAATACAGAATTCAAATTTTAACTTTTACCCCTGGATTTGTGGATTTTCAAGTTATCGTTATGCTTTACAAAAAGAGTTTCTAATATCTTAAACAGAATCATTTAGTACAAGAAACAGAGTTGCAATAATAAACATACCAATTTGTTAAAGCGAACGCATTTCTATTTAAGTAGAGGGGCCTCATATACAATTAAAGACAATAAAAAAAATACCTTTTTCACATACTAAGTTGATAAAACATGTGTTAGTCATCTGTTATTTTGAAATAAATTCAAAAAAATGTAATTTAAATCTAAAATTCTGAATACAGTTTAGCTTAAGTAAAAACATTTATTGAGTTGTGTTAAGTAAACACATATCTATGATACTATAAAAGAAATTTCAACTTATTACCCTACGGCGAAATACGCTTAGATTTAAGGTGTTTACAATAATGCAGTGAAGAAAAATCATAAATATTAGGGCTCGACCGATGGCATTTTTTGGCCGATGGGCCGATGCCGATTGTTGGCCAATGGAAAAAAGTCGCTTTAAACCATTAAATCGTGCAGAACGCTTGTCAAAAATGTCATTTAAATCACTTATTTATTTTTATGTATATAAAAACATAAATGCATTATTCAAGCACCGTAAAACTGTTTGGGGGAAATTTACATAATAATTAAAACTAAAAGAATCACTCGGGATTCTAGTAAAGTAATTAAACTATTTAATGGAGGTTTTAAAGAAAAATTAGCGCCAATGCATCGGTCGAGCCTTAATAAATATGTTTCAGTGACAAAATTTTTGAATAACATAAAGTGGTTTTTCAATGATTAATGAACTGTTTTCAGTTACTTTCCCCATTCAAAATATATAAATCTTACCTGAATTAAAAATTATTTTGTTATATTGCCAACAATTTTATTATTTAAATACCTGAAAATTTGAGTTGTCAGAAAATTGAGCAAAAGTTAAGAACATAAAATATTGATTTTACAGAATTCAATGATAGGTAAAAGAATATTTTTCATATGGGAGAAAATAAAATTTACAAAGACATTTGTATTTAAAACTAGAAAAAGAAAAAACCTTAAAGAAAAAAACAAAGCCATAAAAAAAAAAAGTTATGATGCTAACTATATATAACTTCTTAACTTTGGGGAGGGGGGACACTGGTGGCTCCAGTGTTTTTCAACTTCAGAATAGCTTGACTCCACCCCCACCCCCCGTATCCCCTCCGCCAATCACTGCAATTTTTTTATGAGCAAGAAAGGAGTTTATTTACAATATTTAAGGAGGAGCCTACGAGGCCCATAAGATTTAAATTTATCAATACACTTGTCAATATTGATATTTTTGCAGCGCTTCTACTCAATACACATATGGATCAATATTTCGAGTCTTTCTTGAGACATGGTGCTCCTTATCTTTGTCTTAATGAGAGGGCCAGTTTGGAGAAAATTCTTTCCACACTAGCAGTAGATACAGGAATTGCCAGGAAAGATGAGACAATTGATTTGATTGTCGGGTATAACTCAGCAGTTGAAGCAGACTTTAAACATTCCAGGAGAATTGGAAACCTTTTTGCCTATCCAAAGCTCGGATCACTTCTCAGGAGCTTTATTTCTCCCCTTAAAGTGGAGTATTCTTCGTTGCAAAACTAGGCAATCTTCCAGATTTTCTCCTGGGATGGTTTTGAGATTGTGAAGACTTCTTGGAAAGCTAACAGCGTGGAGCGCGGTACCTATACCTGGGAGAACCGCTCCTCTAGACCTGTGATGATTGAATCCAAAACTTCAAAATATGCCTTCCTTGCACTGAAATGCTCGTTTTCAGGGTGATCATCCAAACGAACGTTTATGCGCCGTCTCAGTTTATTTGGAACATGAATGCCGTTCTTTGCACATTCATATTCACATTCCTCATAAATGTGGTTGAAGTTATCACTGTCTCGGAATTCTTTAATTGTGGCTTCCAGAACGTCTACAGCTCCCAGAGCACTGTCTATGTCCAGATCATTTTTCTGAAACAAGGCACTAACAGCTAATATAGAATTAAGTACCGGCTGCAGTAGGCGAATCCAAAGGATAAAATCAAAGGATTGAACTGTGGATAAGAGTCCATTTGCTTAAGCAGCAATCTTTGCTTGTTCGGCAGTGGCTTCCAGTTCTTCCAGAGGTTTAATGTAAACGGGGCTATCGTTGACAGACTTGGAAAAATTCTCCTCTCCAGCAGTAGGTTTTTTTTTTTCGAGGAGAAAGGGAACTTGTTGGGGGAAACGTCATATGTTAGTGCTACCATCACAGAAAAAGATAAGTTTTAACATTAATTAAAAAATAGATTTGACAACTTTTTAAAATTTTTAGTACATTTTTTTAAATTTCAATTTTTAGCAGTTTTTTTTCAAAAACTTCAGTAGATTTGACAATTGTCAATTTTGGAAAAAAATTCAAATTTCGGGGAAATCCCACATAATAATGTAGGATTCGGCGCCCCCTTTTTAAGTTAGAACAGGGGGTACGGCTGTACCTTCGTACCCCCCTGGAGCCGCCATTGGGGGGGGGGAGATGGTGAGGTGTGAGTTTTACAGAAAATTCAACCAAATATGAGTGATCTGGAATACAATTTCAAAATGCAGGAAGGGTCGATTAACATTTTCATTTTATATAAATAAGAGGGAAATTGGTCCTCATCACTAAAAATGTGTTTCCTTGTTTAAAAATAATAATTTTTTAAAACATATTTTTAAAAAGTTGTATGGGCAAAGATTTTCTTAAAATTCTTAACTCCTAAATATCCATGGTTTTTGCAATATCTCTCTTTAAGTATAGGTTTTCTTAAGGTAATTATAACTCATGAAAAGTAGAAAAATAAATGTTTGTTGACAGTTTAAATGAGTCATGATCAGCAAATGCAGAATCAATTTTCATTTTCATTCATTACTTTGTGATGAAATGTTTTTTTAAAAAAGTCAATTGCACATAAATGTGTTTAAGAAAAAAATAAAAAGAAAAATTAAATTATTTGTAAACAACTTCTTTGTAAAAGTTTAAGGATACTGTTTATAAAGTCATAACCTAATGCATAAGTATTAAGATTAACAACACTAAATGAATTTTTGTGTTGATTTTTATCCCTTTTTAGCTATTCTGTGGACTTTGCTCATCTGTGGTTGCCATACCACCCTATTCTGCAGAAAAGCAGGAGTTTGTACATTGATTTGTGAAAATACTTTGTTAATTATGTCCATTGGTACTGTAACTACAACGCTTGAAGATAAATAATTGTATTTATAAATGCCTTTTTGTGATAAAGACCAGGAATATGTTTTGAATAGGCAATACCAAACAATAAAATTCCATGCATACATAGAGCGTTATAACTGCAGCTACTTTGTTAAGACCTTGTTCTAACAGACATATGTATTGAAGTTATATGGATGATTAGAAATAATAGCAATAAGAAATTATGACAAAATTTTTACCGCCAGTTGAGAAGCGGGTTACATGAAGGAAAAAAGAACAAATTAGAAACGAAAACTTGATTTCCTAACAGATTTTGTTCAATGTGCATTCTATTTGCAACAATCACATGCTCAAAGCATGTCATAGCATGTTCAACTGTAGTGCAAAGTGTTTCTTTATCAATTGTGGCAACTTGGTGATGAAAATTGCAATTGGTAGAGGCTACAAGCCCTCAACTGGTGGTAAAAATATGAAGCATTATTTTCTTATTGGAGATTTCCTTTCCCCGTGGTCTATGTAACGTATATATCGAGTTTAAAAAACATATGGCTAATAGAACAAACTCTACATAGGTCTAAACAAGGCAACTTCAATTATAACCATCCTATATCTGCTATTGATGCAAATGGCATAAGAGTACAAACAATTTGAAATTAACCCTCCGACTTTTTATCATGCAATTTCCGTGTGCAATGTAAATGTAGTGGAAATTGCTCATCCTGCGATTTCTATGGGCATGTGCTTTTTATGTGTATTTAAAATCTTATCCCGCTATTACATCGTTTAAACATCAGTAATGCAAAATTCTGAAATATTTAGATTTTAATTATGGGTTTATTCTAGAGATTCACAGGTCCGGGTTTCGGTTCCCAGGCTGGGCAGGGTCGACTCAGCCTTTCATCCCTGCAGTGGGGTTGATAAAATGAGGACCAATCATGCTTGGCTACTAAACACTGGGGGTTCCACGTCAGGCCGACCACTTGACCGGAACTTCTGCTTCTGCACCCCAGGGTCCTTGGTCACGAAAACTGGGATGAGCACAGTAGGTCATGGCCTCCAAAAGGGCTGGTGCACCACTGAGTTTAGGGTTTATTTATTCTGGAGATAGCATTAGTTGCATAAAGTTTGCAGGTTTTACACCTGTAATTGATGTCTCAGAACATCGGTTTCCATAATCCAAAATAATAATTAAAAAATCTTTGTTGCAGAATTTTTTTTCCGATTTATGCTTCAAAATACGTAGATTTTGAATAGGATGTAATAAAAAAATATGCATATTTTGAAGCGAATTTGGCAAAAAATGGAGCCAGTCAGAGGGTTAGGCATTGAAAAACCCTACACTCTTTAATTATATAATCTCATAATTTTCATTTTATTCCATAAAAGTCTGATTTTTGAAATTTTTAGAAAATGCTACATTTTTATCTATTAGATCTACCAGAGATCAAGAAGTTACATTTCCCCCTTTTGATAATTATGGTTTCACTTTTTTTATGACTATCTCCACTACATACCCCCCCCCCCCCCTCCTTCTTTTTCAGAATAGAAACATTTGCTGCATCAACAAATAGCCGCATGTTAATATCAGCAGAAAGTTTTTAAAATAGTTCATAACTTGATACTATAGAAAAGAATTCAGTAAAACTTACAGGTTGAATAGGTAAATTCAATGAAAAAATAGTTGGATGAAATTTGAGAATTCCAACTCTGCCATTGGTTGTAGCACATTCTGGGAAGTTTAATGAGGGTATAGGTGAATCTAAAGGAAAAATATGTGCGAATGTATTTCAAAAACAAACATAATACTGGTAACTTTATCATAAATACTTTATAATACCTTCAATATACTTCTGAAGAATCGCAATATCACTGTTGTGTGGTTCTTTTAATTGGATAATATCAACATCTCTCCAAAAGAAAAAATCATATGTATCCATTTGGAAATTATTTGAAATCTAAAAAGTAAAACATTTTAATATTTTACGCATAATTCAAAACCTTTTGACTATAATTTATTTAATAAAATTGACATTTCATTCAAGAGTTTGAAAAATAATTTAGATTTAGCAGGGTAGCTACTGACACATGCTACAGCACATCAACTGCGATAAAATTGAAAAATAGGATGTAAAAACCATATGGCTGTATTCAACTTAGATGTGATCAAACAAATATAAACATTGTTTAAAATTTTTCGCCAATTTCGAAGATTTAAATCGTTTGAAATAGAGCTGTTCGAATTTATCTGAAATAAATCTATCGCTTTATATCATGACACATTCGATCAAAGCTGAAAGGTCATCTTCTATCATTTCCCCAATTTCAACCAATCACAATTCATTTACGTCTCTTTACGTTTTCTAGCTTTCAATTTGCCAGAATTCCAACTGAAAAAAAAAATGACAATAGATTACTCTATTAAAATTCAAATAGTGTTTTGCTTAATGGTTTTTTTAGTCCAGTTAAAAAGCTTGTTTATGTTTTTTAACTACGTTCATAAAAGATATATATCCTTTACTGAAGACATTTACACGTTTGCAGAAAGTAAAAATATTAGTGAGTTAGACCTAGTCGGAAGCAAAAATGTTTTGAATTCTCAAGACATTGCATTTTAATTGTTTTATATAATTTAAAATAAGAAGCTCTCACATTTGATTACTGTAGCTTTCGTATAATTTTGGGTCTGAACGAAAATGAATATCTCATTCAGGTCCGCGAACGTGTTGAAATGCAACTTCTAATCTGTTGCTGTTTTTTTCTTTTAATTTTCCTATTTAAAAGAGAATTTGTCATCCATTCCAAAAAAGGAAAAATTAAAAAAAAAAATTGCTGAAATATTAGAAAAAATTTGGATAAGAGTCATTAGAAGTTTTCTTTCTGAAGTGTTAAATAAACTAACAGAAGCATTTTTATTTTATATGACTGTTTTCAACAAATAAAATAAAAAAGTCATTTGGAAAAGTTTCTCTTCCTAGGTCATTACAATAGTGTGAAAACTGCAAAAATATTTGAGCACTACTCAAAAGTCAATTGAATAGAATCATACTGTAAAAAAATAGAAATCAGACTTTCATCAAAATTCTTGTAGTTTTACTACATTTGTAAATTTAACAAAGTAGTTTTCTTGAAATATTCTTATGTGTATTACAAATTATAGACTCCGTTTGATTAAATCCCATGGATGGAGATGAATACAATTTTTGGAGCAATCGGCATTGAAAACGATTGAACTTGAAGGTGTAATTTGATCGAATCGATTACGATCAAAGGCGTTTCAGTTGAATATGGCAAATAGGACGTGTGTCCTGCAATATGAAAAAATTTGACCCTTGAAATGATATTGTAGTTCGAATGACCAATATAAATTTCAAATTCAAAAGAACAAATAATATAACATTCAATTCAGTTATAATATACAAAGCTTTTCAACATTTTTTTCAATTTTGTGAACCATATTTTTTTTTCTTTTTTTGATAGGACTCAAGCACATTGACAACCATGTTTGGAAACTCTTCTATTTATATTCTAAATCAAGTGTTCAAGTAAATCATTCATTAAATCATTTAATCTTTGAATAAAGGGCAATGTTTTTCATAACTATTCACTTTTCTTTTTTGTAATAGGGTTTTGAATTTCTATAGTATTTCTGGAGAGCTAAGGTTGCTCCTACTTCTGGGTGCTTAAGAAAACATGCAGGTGCTAAATAAAAAGCATTTTTTTGTTTATTTTTAGTTTTATGATATAAAACAAAGTTATTACATACATTCTATTATTGTTCTATTTTTTAGGCGTCCATTCAGTCTTTTTTTTTTTTTTTAATGTTGGTACAAACACATCTAAGTGATGTACATTCTCTTTTAATAAAAAAAATGTTCTAAATTACAGCATAATTTTGAAACCACTTGCCCCGAGTATGACCCACATCATTATTAAGGATATAGCTTTGTAAAAAAGGAGATACTTTTTTTTAAAAAAATATTCAATTTTTGCATAATAAATAGAATGATCTCTAAAATAACCACATTAAAAACGAACTGCTTAGAAAAATGCAGAAAACAAGTTCCTACACATGCAGTGACGGTGGCCTTTCCAATATTTAATTAGAAAAATAATATGATAGCACAATACATGATTAAAAACCCTCAATGTATGCAATATGCATTTTTTTTAATGTAGAGCAGACATTTTACTTAAACTACAAATTTTATTAATGCAATAAAATAAAAAGAAGCATGAGTAGTATATAAATAAAAATACGTAACTTGAATGTTACTTTTCTTAACCATAAAGTGTACAATAAGTTTTTACAATCAAAAATATTATGTGCACTGGTTCAACAAATTAATTTTAGGCAAACATGGCTTTTATACATTTACAATATGGTTAAGAAACAATACAAAAATTACTTACTATATTGCACGGGATGAAAGAATTTACAGCCATTCTATCTAAAATGCCGACATGATTTGCAACTAGCAATTTAGTTGAATCATCTAAATACTTATCATCAATCTGTACAACAATCCCCAACACTTTGTAAATTCCACTTGAAATTTTACTGAAAATGAAATACCTTAGATTTAAATGCATGCAAAATTTTAATACTTTTCTTAATTGTGATTCAACTACATTTAAGTGGGGAAAAAATTGTGTTAGTCTTGGCTGGTAATAAACAGTGTTGGCAGATATATATCCCTTGGTATAAAACATGATATATATCCAAACACAAATTTACATTATTTAAAGTTAAACTCTTTAAATTCATCTTAGATTATCCTATTGTTTCACTTCTAAGTTAGTGAAATAACAAGGAAGTATAATTGTGATTATGTAAGAGGAAGTATAAGGGAACTAGTTTTATAGTACTAATGGTAAGACTGAGAATCAGAAAATACACAATATTAATCATTATACGTTTTAAGTCGACTTTGACTCACTCATGTAACATTAATATAGAGAAAATGAAGTAAAGTCATTTTCTCTACATTAATTTTTCTAATGTTAAATATGATATCACTCATTGCCAACGGAAGTTTTTACTGTCACATTCCTATAACAGGGTTCCCACTCTCATCTCTAAGTCAAATTTAAGGCCTTTTTAGGGCCTTTTCAAGGCCACCTGTAACTTTTCTAGGGCCACATTACATATAACATTTAGAATGACTTGAAGAAATAAGAAGGATATCGTATATGTGAATATAGTCAAATGTTCAACACTGAAATCAACTTTAAAAAAATAAGAATAATTCTGGAAATTACATTAAAAATTTGCTATCACAACTAAGGAACTTTTTTTTTTCCTCCAATGGATTTTAATGTACATTTAAGGCATCTTTATGCTCGAGCAATTCATTGCTATGAATAAATGCTTTCCTCAGAATGATGATGAAGCAGCAACATGAACATCTCACTGAATTAAATCTTTTACATAAGTCAACTTTTCAAATTTTATCTTAAATTTAAAGATTTATTCCTTTAATAGTTATACTTTCTTCAGAGTTATAAATATTATGCTTAGCTAACTTTTCAACTTATAAACCACAACCAGATTTTATTTTGCCTCTAACAATATTTCTCTGCACATAATCTGCAGTGCCGCAGTGTATTATCCAAATAATATGATATGTCTTATGATTATGCCTTTTATACATGTAAATCCATGCAACTAAAAATTTTGAAAGAGTCAAAACAACATATATTATGCAAATTTTGCAAAATATTTTAAGGCTGCAATGAACTCCTTTTTCAATGCAGAAGAAGTGCACTTCTAGGTAAAAGCATCCAACTGAAGATGTATCCATTTAGTGCCTTAAATCACACTTTATCTGCTCAGAAATATGACCTAAAATAAATGTGTCTTTTTCCTCATAAAAATGAGCTTTTAAACCATTATAAAGCAAGCAATAGCAATGTCTTGAATTAATGTTCTTCCTGAAGGCAGATTATTTGGAAAATAATTTAAGCATTGCATTTTAATAAGGCTAGAATAATTAATACTAATAATTATCAACATGATCGTCGAAAGTTTGGGTTAAGTTAAAGATAAGCGAAAAAATGCTAACTGTAGGTATGTTTCTTCACATTCTTTTTATTTCCCCCATAACATAAGATTTCTCAAGCAATTTCATGGTATCCTTGATTTCTCTGTGACCACTTAGCTTCTGAGATAATTTGTAAAATTCCAAAACGATCTTAACATCAAATGAAAATTCACTTAGAATAGAAAATCCATACAAGTGTGCCACTGTGCAAATGTAAAAATATACATATATATATATCCATACATGTAGATTTTCATCCCATTTACCAGTTTTGAAACATCCATGTCATGAATGAATCATCAGTGTTACATGACTATGACTTCTGAGTTGGAAAAGGAAGAGGGGAAATAAATTTAAGGCCTCAAAAATAAAAATTAGGGCCTTTTGAGAGTTTTTGGAAGAAAATAAGGCTTTTTAGGGGCCCCCTAAATCAATTTCCAAATTTAAGACCTTTTTAGGGACTTTTTAAGGCCGTGGGAGCCCTGTATAATTATGGCATCATACCAAAATTAGATGCATGAGATATGGCATAACTGATATTTTCTGATTATGATGAACAAATTTATATTGTTTACAAAAGATGTTTGCATAAAATAAAATGTATCGGAGACCAACATAAGAAATAAACATTTATACGAGATTCATGTTTATTTTAAGTGCAGTGATAACTGATAAATATTAAAAATCTTGATATGTTTATATTTTTTTATAAATACAGTAAAAACCCCATACACTGTGTCTCAGTACAACGCAGAATCATATATAACGTGGTTACTATCATGCCCTCGACGTTTAAAAATCCACCCTTTATCATTGCTATTTTAAGGCGATTCCTCTATTTACCAATATAACGAAATCCAGCCAGCGAAGTTTCTTCCAAGTAAACAAATATTCCAGCCAAAGAGCCCCCCTCCCCACATACCGATGGCTATTATCTTGTGGTTATTATTGTACTTTTTAAAACGTTCCAAGACACTGGTACACCAGTGTGTCCGCCGGGAGTAGAGGACTAATCTTGCTGGGGCTAATCTTGCTGGCACATATGCGCGACAGTCGGTGCAAAACGTTTAACTTTGAACCACGTCATATTTTTAGTACATTTGACTTAATTTAAAAATTAAGAGCAGAAAACTAATTTTATAGCCTTTTCAGCTAAGGGCAGCACTGGACCTTCTAGTTTTGTTTATAAAGTCTAAAATACTAAAAAATATAATGTGATTCAAAGTTATTTAAAAAATACAACATGGTTCCAAGTTATCCCCCATGGTTCAAAGTTACTTGTTATGATTGTAAAATCACGTTGGGACAGCAAGAGAAGATTACAAGGAGATGCTAGTCAAAGCAGCAGTTCAGCTGTGAAGTAGAATACCAGCAACATTTTTTTCTTCCTGGTATGAGTATTTTGCTCATGGTATACAAGTTCTGAAAGGTTAACAGTCTTTTTATTTATTAGGCATGAAATCCTTATGATATTAACCTACAAATGCCCGATGACTGCAGGACTTAACTGAAGATCATAGCACAAAGTAGCAAAAGTTACGTTAGTCCAAGGAGGATTGTACTTTGATAGAGTTTACTGAGATAAGTTTAACAATGTAATAACTAATGTAATATTTTATTTACTAGCACAGCTGGTCTGATTTCTTAGAATTTTTTCTACTAATGTGCAAATGTTTTTTAGTTAGCAATTACTACATATTCAACACTTAATGAAATAATAATTTCCTAAAAAATTAATGCCATTTTAAGAGCAAACAGAAATATGAAATAAGACTATATTAGAAAAATTGTAAGGCAATTGATACTATTATCTTCCATTTTATTAACCCTACGAGGTGTAGCTATTAAATAACGGGACTGAGGCTGCTACAGAAAAAGTGCGCATGTGCCAAACGTCAGGTATCGACAGGTGTTATCCTGAAGCCTTCTCTTTCGAATGCAATACACCTCGCTTCTGTAAACTAATTAGTATAGCTGTAGCCTCATTTGTATTAGGAGTTGTTTTTCTGCTTCGCCGGAAAAATGTTAAGTGTACCAGTAAAGCAATGAATTGTTGTGGAATTTCACGTAACGCTTGGAAAAACTGCAACTAGCACTTTTAATTTACAAAAAGAAGTGTTTGGTGATGAATGTTCATCGCGTACACCCGTCTTTGAGTGGTTCAAGCGTTTCCAAGATGGCAGAGAAGACGTTGAAGATGATTCACGCCCTACCATGTCAAAAACTGCTAAAAATTTTGAAAAAAATCGGTAATCTCATTCGAGCTGAGCGTCTGTTAAGTATCCGTGCAATTGAAACTGTAGGAATTGATAAAAAATTCGTATGACATATTTTACACAACAATTTTAACATGCAAAAGGTGTGAGCCAAAATGGTGCCTAAATTTCTCTTATTTGAACAGCATGAAGCTCGCAAAAGCGTTTGCACCAACACTTTGAAAGTCATTGGAAATGACTCAAACTTATTGGAAAGGATAATAACATGTAAGGAATCGTGGTTTTTTAGTTATGATCCTGAAACAAAGCACCAATTCAAGCACTGGAAGAGCCCATCTTCACCGAGAGCCAAAAAAGCTCGAATGAGCAAATCAAAATTCAAAGCAATGATGATTGTTTTTTTTCGATATTCATGGGATTGTGTACCTTTACTGGGTTCCTGTAGGTCAAACGATTAATTAAGATTACTATTTTCAAGTTCTTGCTGATCTCCGTGAGAAAATAAGGAAAACACGACCCGAATTGCGGAAGGACAAGCCATGGGTTTTCCACCACGACAATGGGCCACCTCATTCCGGATCGTTAGTCAAGAGTTTTCTAGCCAAGTTCAGCCTTCCAGTGCTGGACCATCCACCCTATTCACCAGATCTTGGGCCCTGTGACTATTACTTGTTTCTTAAAGTGAAAGCTGCATTAAAAAAAACAAGATTCGAGTCCGTTGAAGCTATGAAAAAGAAAACGGCACATGTTCTAAAGGACCCGACACAAAAAGACTTCCAGCAGTGTTTCGAACAATGGAAGGTTTGCATGGAGCGATGTAGGGATAGAGGAGGGGTGTATATTGAAGGTGATTACTAGTAAAAATATATGAAGTTGAAAGAAAATATTTTACAGCGTTAGTCCCGTTATTTAATAGCCACACCTCGTATTCTGCGCCGTGTTGTTTTTAACCAACACCTCCATTTTTCGTTCACTAAGCTTTAATTTTGTAATATTTTTAACATGTGGAGCATTCTTTTGTTTCATTTTGTATGTGTGATCATATTAGTTAATATAGTTTCCCCTAGATCTTGTAAACTGAACTCAAGGTTCATCTTTTTTCACAAAATCGTAAGACATGTTGATTTCGTAAAAAACAGTAACTTCTTAATTTTTTTTCTACAAATTTCAAGCAACAATTTCATTTTAAAAAACAGTCTCTAATTCCTTACATAGTTGTAAGATAAAATAAATATAAGTTGTCTGAAAAATTTCGGGAAAAATATATATTAAGGCGCCTTTTTTACTTGTTGTTTTAAAACAACACTGCGCATTCGGGGGCAATTTTTATGCTCCTGCATTATTCGCAGTATAAACAAGAACAGGTGTCACAGGTGGTTCTATTTCACTTTATTTAGTATCTTTTAGAAGATTATTGTTAAATATTTCACAAATTAGCTTAAAGTGGTCGATTAAATTATTATTTAGGAATTTTGTTTAAAATCAATTCACGCTCAACCAACGAAGAAACAAACACTATCTTATCACATAGACTCCCTACAAATATTAGGTTTCTTGTTAAAAATCTTTTAGTGAAATTATTATTAAACTTTATTGGTAATCAAAGTAAAAATTTACACATGTAACTAATAATTATTAGTTACATCTGCATATTTTTACTTTAATAAATTTTATATATGTATAAATAATAAAATAAATTTTAATAAATTTTCATATTTTAAGGCTATTTTTGATAGGAAATGGGTTTTTTAATCCTCACCACTTAATTTAAAAGTAAAGTATATTTTATTAACTTACTTCTTTATTTAGGTTTAAGCTTTTTAATCTTGTAAACAGTAAACGTCAGCTTAGTTACAATGTACCTCCCGACGTTCAGCATTTTTGCTAAAATGATTAGCTAGCAGAATCCGCCACTTGGGGGTGTTACCTTTTTCCCGATCGAGAAGTTTCTCGAATGACCTTCACGTGTCATCAACGAATGTCGTACACGTGCTCCGCGGCGAGTCGCTATACGCAAATCGCCTTTGGGTATTAAAGCGTAGTGCTCTCATTTCAGTCTCTCAATCCTTTTAGTACTTCCTTTGTTTTGTTCGCTTAGGAGAGCAGGCGGGAAGTCGATGCCTTTACCCGGTGATATGGATCGTATATCTTAGGATATTTTTATTAGAGATAGTTTTTCTTGAGCTGCACCGACTTTGTAAGAAATGCCCGATAGTTTAGTTTTTTGGTAAAATTTAAATCTAGTCAACTTTACTTTAATACGGCTTTAGGTGATATTTTATACAGTTGTATTTTTGAATCAGTTACTGTGTTGTTTACTTAAATAAATCTCTGCTATTCTTTTAAAAATTCTATCAGCTTTGAATTACTTCTTAGCAAATAATGGGTCTTTTTGAAGGGATAATGGCCCATCAATTTTATGATTATAATGCATGCCTATTTATTAATGATTTTGTTTCATTTGTTAAAATGATTATATAAAAAATTTATTATTGTTACCTCTAAATGCGCAGTGTTGTTTTTAAACATCATGTCAATTTTTCTCGAATTCTACTTTTCCGAATTAAATAAGAATTTTTTTAGTATTTTTCCAATTTATAACTAGCACATACAAACACAAAAAAAATATTTTACAAAGAAAAAATTGCGCAGTGTAGGGTTAAATGCAAGAATAACTTAAGAACGCAATTTAGAATAACAAAATTGGCGAGAACATTTTAAAGTATAAAATGAGGAAATTTTTGGATAATATTTAATATTTTAAAATCAAGTGCAGCCTTAACTTCAAAAAAAAAAAAAGAAATTATTTTTCCTTTCTTTTTTTTTAAGTTTTAGATGACTATCTTTTAATAACTGCCATTTTATTTCATTTTTTGTTTTCTATCAAACATAATCTTAACAGTACATCAAATTTAGTCATATTATATATTCATGCATCAGCATTCAGGTAAAAGGAAGAACTCTAATTTTGAGATATTGCCAATTTAAACTTTCCACTCATTGTAAAAATCATTTCAAAGACCAATCACCTCTGTTGTAGGTTCACTGTTGCAATTTTTAAATACATAATTGGTTTATATCATGAAATCACAAAGTGTAAATTTTAATTTACAATAGTAGCCCATAAAATATCATTTATGGCCTTGGGATTTTTACCAGAACACCAAGAATTTCATGCTAATTAAAAGTGTAATTAAAATTTTTGACATATGTTAAATACATTACCATCTGAAAGCTGATGATCTTGGCAATAATGATACTATGACTACCCCCACGATGTATGCAACTAAGCGCATGAAAAACAAAAGAAATCCAAAAGGAAAGTATAAGGCAACTTTGTAGATTCCATTCTTCTCTTTAATCCTGAAATATTACATAAACTTAATTTACTTTGCGTTTTTACAAGCACATTTTGCTAATGAATGGCATACACAAGAAATAATGGAGGTAAATTATAAAACAATACAGATAATTTTGAAAATAACATTCTAAAAACTATGCATACCTTAATTGTAGCATCATGTAACATGGGTTATGAAACAAACAGAGCTTTCTATAGAATTGCAAGATTTTAGCAACAACAGGGTTCGTACTCTTTTGGGAAAACAAAAAATAAGGACTTTTTAAGGACCTACAAAAAATTTTAAGGACCTCAAATTTCTTACAAAATAAAAAACTTATGATTTTATCTTTTCAGAGCTAATTAATTAGTTAAACATAACATAATGGCATAGACTAGGTTAATTATCATGTTTAAAACAAATTGTCAAAGAAAATGCTACACGTTTTCAAGAGAATTTGTGCTTTACTTACTTTATTTCTTTTCCTTTTACACAACTTATGTTGCCATTATCTCAATTTATGCTTACTTAATAGTGCATGAAAGTACAAATACTAAAGCAAAAGCAATTCAGATTTGAATAAGTTAAACTTCGTTAATTGATTTTTTTTAAAAATCATAAACGTATCAGCTTTTTACTCTTCTTTGTGCATTGTGCAACCGATAACATGAACCTCCTTAACTCTCTATCAAACCTTTATTCCCTGGTAGAATTTTTGTACTTACAAGGCTTAGATGTAAAATTTTTATCTCTCTCATGAATTTTTTTCTTCTTTAAAGACATTTTTTTAATTATCTAGAAAAGGTTAAAAAAACTTACTTTTATAATCATAAAAGTAATCTGTATTTTGGTTCCAGTAAAACTATCGAAGTAAAAAAAATGTTTATATAAAAACATTCTCCATTTAAAGATAACAAAAGTCCAAAAAAAAAAAGAGAGAGAGAGAGAGACAGAAAAGGGGGAGGGGGAAGGAAAATAATTAAAGTAAAATGGACATACTTAAAGCTATGATTAAAATTTAAATGTTAGTTCAACCTTATTTCAGTCTTTAAAAAGTTCTAAATTTGTTGAAAAAATTATTCTTTTCCTTTGAAAAAAAAATTAAATTTGAAAGCAAAATCATGCATCTTACAAAATCTACAATCCACACATCATGTGACTAAAATACACAAACTGGTAGACATGAATTACAGTTTTAAAATACCCGTTAATATTTTTATTACTTATTTTCTCGTCAGGTACTTCTTTTCTAGTTTTTCCAAAGCAATACATATATGAGGCACTTAGAAGCAAAGGGGTTAAGTGACAAAATTGAAAATTTAGAGACAAATAGTGCAAATGATAAGGAAAGCACTATTTTAAATTGTGGCACGAGATGTTAGGGGTATCCCTAACAGATGCTATGCTCCCTCCAACATGATTTAGAAAATAATAGCACTAAAGGTCCCATAAGACCCAAACTTTGAACGTGTTTTTCTCGGAATTGATTTTTGGTCATTTGCATCCCTTCGCTTCTCACTGCCTTATATGTACCCCACTAGGACTTTTAGCAGACTTCAAAGTCAAGTTAAAACAAAAAAACTTTTTCAACTTGAAAAAAAAATTTCATTTTGAAAACAACATCCAAATGAAAAATTGCACAGTTAGGAGGTCCTTACTTAAAACTTCGTACATTACCCACAAAAAGTAATTAGAGGAAAGTCGAACAAAACCGGGTCCCAAAGTATTTTTTTTTTATTCCCTAGCAAATAAGTGAATAAAATTGCTTAAATTTCTATTTGAATGATAAATTAGTTCTTTAGTTACAGAAATAAATATTTTTCAATGTGGAAGACCAATATTTTGGAGGGTAAATAATTTTTTTTTTGGAAGTATAAAGTACCTGGTTTTATCCTTAGATCCTCCTCAATGGTTTTATCCAACCAGGTCGGATAAAACCGGGTATGTTTAGGAACACTTGAAAAATTCTGTTGTCTTACTACTGAAATATTCATTTATAACAATAAATTGGTACAATGGCTGTCCTATTAAAGGTCAAGACTCGCGGTCGCCACTCGCCACGTGGCGATCTTGTTTGAAAAAGTGGCGATTCAAAAAATTAGGAGCGATCGCCACCTTTCCTTTTTTTATTTTCCAAAGTAAATCCCTCCTTTTCAAATACCATCTATAGAATTTACAACTCTTGCTTCTTTCATGCATACAAGCACAATAAAATCGCATCAATTAGGCATTCAAGTAACCGAATTTCGGCCGATAGTTTTCATTCCCCTTCCCATGGGTGCAAGTACTGGAAGTTGCCAGGACTGAAAAAATTTTGCGCTGACTCACGGGAAATTTTTCATGGGGGGAGGGGGGGAGTATTTATTATATATACAGGCGTAACGTCAGGGGAAATTTGGGTCCAATTTAGGACCCTTAGCAAGATTCAAATCAATCAAAACACACAACTTCACAAAATTCCAAATTTTACTTTTTATACCATTATTTATTATAAAAGTGGCAAATAATAACTAAAAAATTCATCACTATATGTTTACATTTTTAATTTTCAAAAAATTATTGATTTTTCACAAAAATCTCTTTAAAATTCACAAAAAATGACCCTGCTAAAAATGCTGAATCGACCTGATATAAGCAATAAGATTATATACATACCTACGCATGGTAAGTTTTACTACTTTTTTTACTGATATAACCTCATTGATATGCCACTATTCTTTTCCTCTCAAGTATACTTTGTGAGTGAGTTAAAATTTGAAATACAGAGTGGACCTCAAATCCGGAGCGCTCGGCGCCGCGATCTTTCCGATTTTGGATCCTAATTCAAAGAATTTTGTAAGTAGCATCAGAGCGATTTAATTTGCATTTTGCTCATTTATAGTATTTTTTATTATCGTATTATACTCGTCTATAAGTGGAGAAGCTTAGCACAAAAAACGAAGTTGGAATCGGCTTCCATTCGAGGCAAAACATCGACACCATCTGGACTTTTCCCGATATTATTTTAACTCCTTTAACTAACCGATAACAGAAAAGAATTCCGTCAAATTCTGATATGATTGTATACTCTAATTCTCTAGCCACTAAATTGCAGTAAAAGATCGGACTAGCGGGAAAATGCGAGAATCGCCGATTTTCAATTTCGCGAATATTCTGTATCGCGCGAAAATTAGAGCTCATTTTTAAAAAGTAAATAACAGAACCTCTTATCCGGCATGCTCGGGACCATCGCTATCCCGGATAACTGAATTTCCCGGTTTTTTGGATCGCTAAAAAATGCCGATAGATTTATCGAACACGAATTACAATAACAAATGGTAATAATACTTCAAAATAAGTGGAAAATAGTAAATAAATACTTCTAAATTAAGAAATATTAAAAAAGAAAAGAACTATATTTAAAAGATAAAAATCAATAACATTCACAAGTCAAAACGAGAGAGGGGGGAGGGGAGTTTAAAAATGACATGAAATGATTCAAACACAGTATGAGAAATCAAATGCGGAACGCTCAGGTCCGCGATCTTCCCGAATTTCGGAATTTTCCGGATTTTGAGTCCTCATTCAAAAAAGTAGCATCAGGGCCCATATAATTTGCTCTGGGAGTTTTTATTACCATTTTGCTCATTTATAGCATTTTTTATTATCGTATATACTCGCCTATAAGTCGCGGAATTTAGCACAAAAAGAAAAAAAAAAAAAAAAAAGTTGGAGTCAGTTTACATTCGAGGCAAACATCGAAAAATCTAAACTTTTTCTGATATTATTTTAACCTCTTTAATTAAACAATAAAAAAAAAGAATTCCGTTAAATTTTAATATGATTTTATATTCTTGAAGACTTTAAATTGCAGTAAAAGAGCCGACTATTGGGAAAGTGCGGGAAACGCAGAATTTCAATTTCGCGAATATTCTGTATCGCGCGAAAATTAGAGCTCATTTAAAGAAATAAATATAATAAAATTACAAGAAATAAAAAACAGCTAGATTTGATTATATTAACTCTGAAGTAGAGAAAGAATTAATAAAAGTTCTAATCGCAAAAACGAACCCTTTTCTGAAAATAGCGAAATAACGTTTTGGAAAACTGCACATTTTCGGTCTTAAACATGTTCATTACATTTTATTTTCTTTGTTCTTAAAATGCCTATTTCGAAAAAAAAAAAAAAAAAATGCCGCAAAATATTTAGAATTTTTTTCAAAAGACAAAAAAAAGCTGGTTATTTTCAGCTGCCGCATTGCTGAATTTTTCGAACAGCCATTTTTATATGCGGTTCGTCCGTAAAAGATTATTTGTTCCATTCCTGCTGTAAGTTCTTTAGTTAATTCAAAGCAACGTTCGTTAGACATAGCAGGTAAAATGTCATTATTTTCGTTTTCATCGCTATCTTGCTCTTTGTCATCGTTCGGAGCACAATTTGGATGATTTCCGAATCGGACATCTCGTTTATTAACTTATCAATTTCGTAAAATTTGATCATCAATCATCTTTTTCAGCAATAAATGATTTCAAAAAGGAGGAAAACGAAATGTAAGAAGCATGTTTACATGCAGAAACGCGCAAATTTCATACTCGTATATAACGATTTCGTTTTTGCGAACTCGATTTTAATAAAGAATTCATTTTCACAGTCGCAATTTATGTTGCTTTAATAGCAATTTTAAATTCTTATTACCTTATTGCAGCTCTTAAATAAATGAGAAAATATATAAAATAAAAATAAAACGAGCTCTAGTTTTCACACGATTAGCTATTACGGAAAATTCGCGAATCTGCGGTATTAGAAATTTTGCGAACTTTCATATAGTCCGACTTTTGTTGCAATTCGACTTCAAATACTCCCCAGACAATTAAATAAATATATAAGAATCTAAATACATATTTCTTTCGTGTTTAATTGTTGAAATAAAATAGAGAAAACGTCTGGTTCTCAATTTTCGTTGGAGAATTTTTTTTTTTAAATTTTCTTCTGCAAGAAGAAAATTTAAAAAAAAAATTCCCCCTAAGAAAACGTTTTTAAACTAAATTGTCGACTTATAAAGGAAAAATGCGTATTTATAAAGGTTTTTTAAAAAATTCGCATTTTTACGAAATGGGCAAAAAAAAAAGAAAAAAAAACCGCGAACTTTTCAAAAATGATGGGAAAATTCCCGGTTTTCTGATTTCCCGGATTTCTGGTTCCCGGATTTCTGGTTCCCGGATAAGAGGTTCTGTACTGTATAATAAAACTACGAGAAATGAAAAAAAAAGCAAAATTTAACGATATTAACTTAAAATTAAAGCAACAATTAATAAAAACTCTAACCGCAAAAACGAACCATTTTCAAATATCGCGAAATAACTTTTTTGAAAACTGCACATTTCCGATCTTAAAAATGTTTATTACATTTTGTGTTCCTTCTGTTTAAAATGCCTATTTCCAAAAAAAAAAAAAAAAAACGGTGCAAAATCTTTCCCGATTTTTCTTCGAAAAAAAAAGCTGTTTTTCTTCCAGCTGCCGATTTTTTTGAAAAAGTTCCGGATTTCGGGATTCCGTATTTGGGGTCCGGTACCGTACATGTATCATTTTCACGTACTAAAAATACAATTATTATCATTAATAAATGAACACATGAATATGAATCAATCAAGAGAATTTAGGAGAATAGGATTAATAATCTTCCCTTACTTCGTTCAGACACTGTAAAGGATTTGGGCGTTATTTTTGATGTCAAACTTGAGTTTTCAATCCATATTAATAATATTGTTTTCAAAACTTATAAAAAATTGGGTTTTCTTAAGCGCTGTACTAAAGATTTTACTAATATAAGAGCACTCAGGGTCTTGTACTTTAGTTTGGTTCGCTCTAATTTAGAGTATTGCAGTCTTATTTGGGATCCATGCTATGATAATAAAATTAAAGTTCTTGAGCAGGTTCAATCCAGATTTATCCGGTATTTATATTTCAAGTCCAATCGAGAGTATGTACGGAATATTTCTTCTTCCTTTCTTCGTGATTGTTTTGATATTCCAAGTTTGAAATCTCGCCGTGATCTTTGTTGTTTACTCTTTTTTTATAAAGTTATTAATAATGTGATTGACTGTAATGATATCCTGGCCTCTATCAGCATTAATGTACCAACTAGGTGTCTTAGAAATTACAATTTGTTTGTTATTCCTTTTGTAAAACATAATTATATTGGTAATTTTTCCCTGTATAAATTTTATAGAATTTTTAATGAGTTTTCTGCGGGTTTGGACATTTTTGATATGTCTCTTACTGTTTTTAAGTCTAAATGTCGTGAGTTTTTAAAATCTTAATCCCTTATTTTTTCTATTGTTGTATGTTATTTATGCATCACTGTAAATGGATTTGTCTGTAGTGTGCATGTCTTTTTCTCTCTTTTTTTTTTTTGAATAAATAAATAAATAAATAAAATAAATAAATAAATAAATTTAAAATAAAAAACAATGAGAAGTACTTTTTAAACGAAAGTAAAGGAAAAACTGAGGCTTGATTATAAAAAAAGGACTTTAAATTTAACAAAAAAAGGGGGGGGGGACTTTTAGGCAAAAGATCAGCTTATTATGGTTGATTAAGAAATTAAAGGAAATACCTTTGCCTGATGCGTATTTTCCCACCAAAATTTAATGGAAGATCCAGGAAAACCGGGAAAATTTTCGCTCGCCTAATTTTCCGGCAGTTTTCGCCGTTTTCGGAGAAAACATTAAGCTTCCTTCATTTAAAAAAGGGGTATCTGTCCGAAATAAAAAAAAAAAAATTCCGTAGTATAATAGCGAAAATATCTGAAAAATACCGATATAAACCCCCTTAATTCTTGCAGAAATCTGAAAATTTTGGAAAGCTTAAAAAAGTAAAACTGAGAAAAAGAACATATTGAATGTACTCTTTATGACTAGTTGAAGGCTTTAATGTGGTAAAAAATTATTAATTTTTCCATTCATAAAACAGGAATTCCGACAAAAGTTTTTTTTTCACTTTTTCAAAAACGGAAGAAAAATAAAAAGTCCGATAGCTTTTTTATCGAGCTAAATACAGTTCTGCTTTTCTTTTCATTCGCTTTTCTCTTTAAAATGAAGTAAAAATAATAAGTGCAAATTAAAACAAAAATAACATCAAGAGTCACCACGAAGAGAAACTTCCGTTACGCAATCTAAATACGTGTAAAACATACTTCTAATGATTCATCAACCAATTGGTCTTTAATCTTATACTTATTAAGTCATCCCTAATTTGTTCAAAGAAACTTAGTATGGTACAACTCAAGCATTTCAAATAGGATATTTACCATATCAGCTAGTCAAATTGAGGAACGACGGCGATAATCCCACAAAGTCGTCATATGTAAAGTAAAACGATACGCGCCATTTTGAAAACACGTTGTTTTAAAAATAGTCCGATAATTCAAGCAAAGATTTTGAAAAGAATGAAAATAAAAGCTAATGATGGAATTTAATAGCGGAAATTTGCAATTTTTGTACTTGTAAATGCTCCATTGAGATTGCGATCGCGATTTATGTAAAAGGGTTCGTTTTCGCGTTTGTGACTTAATTGATGAGAGCGAGTGGAAAATTCGTTTGCGGATGGAAAAAAAAATCCCTTCCTTCCTCGCGATCTTTTCGTATATTTTTTTTTTTTTCGTCCTTCTTCCGTCCTCGAGTATTTTCAAAAGACGGAAATCCGTCCCGTGGACGGAAGTCTTGCACCCATGCCCCTTCCACAAGAAGATAATGGCGAAATTTTTTTCCGATTACGCTATTGGTTTTTTTTTTTTTTTTTTTTTTTAATTCCTTCTCTCTGCTATATAAATCTTTTAAATATAGTAGAAAACAATCTTAATCTTGATTTTTTTTTTATAGCTTTCATTTCACACTTACATTTCAGATCGGCCATTTTCGCGTAAACTTATAAAATCGGGCTTAAGTGTCGCGCCATTTTGAAAGAAAATGGTGTGAAAGCTTTAAAAAAGTTTTGAAAAGAATGAAATTAAAATGTACTGAACAAAACTAGAACTGGAAATATATTTTTTTATACTTTTTCAAAAATGGTTCGTATTTGTGATTGCGGTTTTTTAAAAAGGTTCGTTTCTGTGAGGAAGATTTTTGTTATCTGTTGCTTCTATGATGAAACAATTAAAATTTTGCATTTACGTCTTTTGGGCTCAATAACATTCAACATAAAAAACTATATTGCAAAAATTCATATTTCCTAAATTTACCATCGCCAAGGAAGCAAGTGTTTTTCTTTTTCCAATTTGAAAGTCATATACATTTTTTTGAAGACTTGATAGTTTTACCAAAATATTATGTCTTCTTCACTGAAAACAAGACACGTACATTAGGAATTGTAGTGCACTGAAGCACCATTCAATCCCCCCCCCCCCCCGCTTTGCACTTTTGCTTTATGACGCATAGGTGGCCACTAGGCGCGTAGCCAAGGGGTGGCTGAAGGGGCTCGAGCCACCCCCGAAATTATTGAACCTCGAAAGTTGGAAATAGATCTATGGATGCTTAGATAATTTTTGTTTAAAATAAAAGCTCTTTTTATTTTCTAAATTTGCGAACTGTTCGCAGGTGAGCGCGTAGAGAGAGCATCCCCCCCCCCCCCCGGAGGACACGCAGCTTATGACAAAGCGTATTGGTCAAGTTTCTCACAGAAAGAAGGCTCTGTCCGCGACAAACATAAAAGAGAAGAAATACGAATCCCTCTAGGGCCTGCTGAGTGCGGTGTGGTTGGTCATGAGAGACAAGTGAACCCAGTGGTGTAGTCGAAAACTAATGATGAGGGTCATTATTATTATTTGATTCAATTTTTTAAAGAGTATTCGGTGTTTACTTAGTAAAGTCAAATATTTAAAGTAAAATATATTAAATTCAATTTCGAATTCCAGAATATAAAAGAGCAAGTTTACACTTACTCTTTAATTATATTTGAATTGTATATTAATAGTACTTTTTTAAATAAACCTTGAAGTACCTAATGTAAAGGAATAGCTTATTAACCTTGTATATTTGGATTACCCAGTAAACTCTTAATAAAAAGTTTAATACTTTACCGATTTTGAGAAATCGTTCTAGTTTTAGCTAATGAAGCCGAAACCTTAGCTGCCAAATTTAAGGTAGACACCTATAGCGTGTAAATTTCAAAAGAACATCCCAAATATACCCACCAAAACAACTGAAGAATATTATAGAATCAGAATCGCGATTTTTATTTCCTACCTAGATGATCTAATATTGTCACTTAATGAGCGCTTTTGGCCTCATAGAGGCACAATTTCTTTCTTGAGAAACCTTTACTCCCCAACACGCTGTTGAAAAGTTTTCAAGACATAGAACCGTGAATCTCATTCATTTTATGAAGATGATCTTGCATCATATAAAGATTTGATTGAACGTGAATGGGGGGATGTGGAAGATGATGAAGTGGAAGTCTGCCGAATTATTGCCGAACACGGCGATTGCGTCCCTTTACACCTACATTTTGTTCAAATACTTTCTATCCTATCAGTATCAGCAGTTTCAGCTGAGCGAAGTTTCTCAACTTTAACCCTACAGTGCACAATTTTTTTTTTTTCTTTGTAATTTTTTTTTTTTTTGTGTGTGTTTGTTTGTGCTAGTTATAAGTTGGAAAAATACTAAATATATTCTTATTTAATTCGGAAAGTAGAATTCGAGAAAAATTGACATGTTGCTCAAAAACAACACTGCGCATTTAGAGGTAACAATAATAATTTTTTTATATATTAATCATTTTAACAAATGAAGCCAAATTAATAATAAATAGGCATGCATTATAATCATAAAATAGCACTACAATATGAAAATTTATTAAAATAATTTATGATATTATTATTTATAAATTTATAAAATTTTTACTTTGATTTCCAATAAAGTTTAATAATAATTTCACTAAAAGATTTTAAACAAGAAACCTAATTTCTGTAGGGGGTCTATGTGATAATGTTCGTTTCTTCTTTTGTTGAGCGTGAATTGATTTTAAACAAAATTCCTAAATAATAATTTAATCGAACACTTTAAGCAAATTTGTAAAATATTTAACAATAAAGAGAAAAACCTGTGACATCTGTTTTTGTTTGTACTGCGAGTAATGCAGGAGCATAAAAATTGCCCTCGAATGCGCGGTGTTGTTTTAAAATAAGTAAAAAAGGCGCCTTAATATATATTTTACCCGACATTTTTCGGATAACATATTTATTTTATTTTAAAACTATGTAAGCAATTAGAGACTATTTTTTTAAATAAAATTTTGCTTTAAATTTGTAGAAAAAAAATTAAGAAGTTACTGTTTTTTACGAAATCAACATGTCTTACGATTTTGTGAAAAAATATGAACCTTGAGCTCAGTTTACAAGATCTAGGGGAAACTATATTAAATAATATGATCACACATACAAAATGAAACGAAAGAATGCGCCACATGTTAAAAATATTACAAAATAAAAGCTTAGTGAACTAAAAATGGAGGTGTTTAAAAACAACACGGCGCAGTGTAGGGTTAAGGAGATTAAAAATTTACCTCAGAAGCACAACTAGCGAAAATCATTTAATTGGATTGGCTTTACCCAATATACATAGACACTGTTCAGTTTCAGATGACCTGGTAATTAACAAATTTGCCAACATAGTTTTGTTAGAAACGTAATGGTAACTTTGTTTTTTGCTCAAATACTAGTTTTGTACGTACTATTAAACTTTAATTGAAATATAAGTTCTCATTTCTTTATTTTAAAAACCATTTGTTCCAATTAATCAAGGTAGTATTTCTCCTGAATGCAGTTTATGTGAAAGCGTTAAGATTCCAAAAAAAACTTTTTTTTTAGTTTGCATAATTTTGATTTGATAATTTTTGGAAGGATAGTAATCGTTTTCGAATGTAACATTTATACCTCTCAGCCCTCCCCGAAAAAAAATCCTGGCTACGCCACTGGTGGCCACCAAGTTAATCAAGTTTAGTGGCCACTGGCCACTTCCAAAATTTCTGAGTCTTGACCTTTACGTCCTATACTGATAAACATAAGTGGGTTAAAAATATCTTCGGGAAATTGTATTTTTGAGTTCTTTTTTCTGTGTAGACTTCTTAAAAGATGTCTTCTTTTTAATTAATTTCCCGAGCAGATATTTTAAAAAATACGAAAGCATCACACGCCCAAACTTAACATTAGTGAGCTGAATTCGGAAATTGACTGACGAGCAGCCTTAATTTTTATGGGTGCAATTTTTATTCTAACGACATCATAAATTTGTAAAAGCATTAATTTTATCATTCTACCTTACTTTAAAAAAAAGAAGAAAAAAACATTTTTGGTATAAACTGACAAACAGTTTAATTTTTAAAACATAATTTTTATTTTAAATGTTAATAATTTTAATTTTATATTTGTACTAAGTGGGAAACTATAATATAGTAGCCTATATTCATACGAAGTCTCTCCTAAAAAGTAATAAAGATTTAATTTCATACCTATTATGAGATGATTTTTTAAGACATATTTCACAAATTAAACTATTTATATTTCACACGGTAAAAAAAGGTCGTCCAAAACCGGGTACTACGCGGTCTTGTCCGACTGCCCAGGTCCCGGTTTTATCCGACAATGCCATTAATCAGAAAAGACGGCTTAGCACATTTCAAACATGATGGAAAACCTAGATTAACAATTTAAAATAACTGCTGAAAATGGTGTTATCAAATGTTGTACTTACCTAAAATAAATCTCTAAGCAATTAGAAACTACAAAGAGAAATCGGTGGTGTAAAAATCAAAACTTTTCCACTCTATTTTTTCAAAACATCAGCGTTGACAAACAAATAAACAACACTGCCTTTCACTTAACTTTAAATAACATGGCGCTTGTTTGCAACAAGTTTCAAGCGTTCTCCGACAAATAGCAATACTAATCAAGCTAAAACTGCTGGGTCCCGGTTTTATCCAACTACAGATGCTAAAATAACTGTCAACTTTTAAAATGATTGATATATTTACTGGATGTAAAAAGATAGGAATTTCAAACGCTGCGCGCAATCTTCGGCGAAGCACCTGCTTGATGTTGGCAAGTTTCCCAAAAACAAAACAGGTTTTTTTTTACCTACATGTGTAAAACGTTATGAAAATTCATGTAAATTTACATATATTTTTAAGAAGTTCCTTAAAAGTTGTTTTCTTTAAAATTAATCTACGTTTTGTATCACAATCCCTTCAGATGAAAAATACTCATACATCAGCTTGAAATATTGGATTTTCGGAGTTATTGGGTGTAAAGGTTTCAAGAAGTTGTTGATTCCTTCAATTTAATTGCAATTTAAGAAATTTTGTGAGATACAAATTTTGATTAACACAGCAAATAAATCATTTACCACAATTGTTTTAAAAATATTAATTGATGAATTATTTTTTTTGAAATGGAAATTTATTTCATCAAAGAAAAAATGAGAGAAAAAACTGTTTAACAAAAGATCTGCTGAAAAGCAATCGGGAGAGTGGCAACTCAGCACGTAATATACTGTAAGAAAAATGATTATTTAGTAGCTTTAAGCTTGCTTTATATGTATTTTTTGAAGTTTATATTTTCAAAATACAATTTTCACGAAAATAAAAGACAATTCTTTATTTACCTTGTAGCTAAACTTTATAAATAGCATCGAACCCCAAATTCGAAATCCCGCAATTCGGCCCTTTTTCCAAAATGCCAGATTTTTCACTTTTTGTAAAACCAGAAAAAATATTAATTAAAGAAACTATTAAATCAATAAACGGCAGTAAATTTTTGTTCAAAAAGAAGCAATCTTGTAGATATATTTCTGATTTACATGAGCTAAACTCAGGAAGCCAAGATAGAACTAGAAAACCTACTCTGTAAAAAATGAAAATCGGTTTCTAAAAAGGCGCACCTTTCACTATTTTCTTTTTCTTTTTTAAGTCCTTAAAAGTCTGTTTTTCAAATTTTTGAAATGACGGGACTGTGTCCACCAGTTGAGAAAGCACTGCAAATTGAAGTAAAAATGCGTTAATGTTTACGAAAATCCGCCATTTTTGGTCGGGTTCCAAAAGCCGGCATAGCACCGGTCACGAAAAAACTGAATTTGGGGTTTGGTACTGTAGTTAAAATGAAAGAAATTTGATTCTTGAGAGGGATAGTGCCGACTCTAAGCAGTTTTGACAGGGCGCTGCGCCCGGCGGCCCTTTTAAATCTTTTTTGCGCCCAGCGGCCTCTTTCTTCCCTTTTCTATGCGCCCTGCGGTCTATTTCAGCTATACATTTATATAGGTAACGTACGTAATTGATTACAATTTCAAGATCACAGGTTAATTTAAGCCCGAGAAGAGCAATTGCAGAAGTGAAATACAGGTACATTATTAACCGGTGTAACCGCCATAATTTTGAATGCAAGCATACAAACGTGCATGCATTGAATCATACAGGTGCTGGACGTCCGTTTGTGGGATGGAGTCTCATGCCTGTTGCCCTTGGTTGATCAATACAGGGACGGTTAATGCTGGTTGTGGATGACGCTGGAGTTGTCGTCCAATGATGTCCCATACGTGCTCAATTGGAGACGGATCTGGTAATCTGGCAGGCCAAGGCAACATGTTGACACCCTGTAGAGCACGTTGGGTTACAACAGCAGTATGAGGTCGAGCGTTATCCTGTTGGAAAGCACCTCCTGGAATGCAACTCATGAAAGGCAGAACAACAGGTTGAATCACCATACGGATGTACACATTTTCTGTCAGGGTGCGTGGGATAACCACGAGAGTGCTTCTGCTGCCATAAGAAATTGCTCCCCAGACCATAACTCCAGGTGTAGGTCCAGTGTGTCTAGGCCGCAGACAGAATGGCTGCAGCCGCTCACCTGGCCTCCTCCTAACCAACACACGGCCATCACTGGCACCAAGGAAGAAAGGGCTTTCATCAGAAAACACAACAGATCTCCACTCCGTCCTCCAATGAGCTCTAACCTGACACCACTGACGTCGCAAACGGCAGTGGTTTGGCGTTAGTGGAATGCGCGCTACAGGACGACTGGCTCGGGGCTGTCCTTGAAGTAACCGATTGGTAACAATTCGTTGTGTCACTGTGGTGTCAACACTGAGCGAGTCGTACTGCTGCAAACGCAGTACGACTCGCTACGGCCATACGCCGAACATGGCGGTCTTCCCTCTCAGTAGTGCCACGTGGCCGTCCGGAACCCGGTCTTCTTGAGGCAGTGCCTTCCCTTGACCACTGCTGCCAACATTCATGCACAGTGGATGCATTCCTGCCAAGCCTTTCTGCAATCTCGCGGAGGGTCAATCCATGTGAAATCATCCAGGCCATGTTGCTCGATGATTTTGATTTTTTTTAAATTTTGGCAGTCAATTTATTGTTATCTTGAGACCCCAAAACAAGTGTTAAAAAGTTTTTTAATTCTTGAAATTTTTTATTACAGCCGTTTCCAAGTCACATCTTTAGTGGTTTTTCATGAAAATACTGCTTTACATAAATCTTTATAACTTTTTTATCTCTGAATGTTTCAAAATGATATAAAAGCCATTATATTCTGTAAGAAATGAGAAAAATTTTACTTTCGGTTTCTTTTTTGATATATATTTTAAAAAATACGGAAATGGAGTTTGAAAATACCATTTTCAAAACGAAAACTTGCGTTTTTCAGGTTAAAATTTTTAATTGAAGAAACTAAGACTCGCCTGTACATTTTTTGCCCTGAATAGATACCTTTTGATAGTTTCATCAGAAGCAGTGTGGAACATTTGGAGGGTTTCCTTTATTTTATATAATAAGCCAAACTTGGCATTTCGATGTAGAAATACCAACTTTGAGACTCTATATCTAAAAAGGGACTGAATGAAATTTTAGGGGAATAATATTTTTATAGATATAAATATGTAGTAAAGTTTTTATAAGTGATATCGATGTTGTTTTAGAAATACGACACCTCGAAGTCAGGCAAAAAATAACGCGTCTTTCCGCCTTTTTTCACATTTAAATGTCATCATACTGCCTTATTTATTTTACTCAATGCTTCAAAATGTTTATAAGATCTTCCAAGGCTTATAAATTTACTTTCAGCGACATATAAGCAACAAAATCAACGATCAATGTTAAATTTCAAAATCCATGTTTGTTTTGTTGTAGTGAGCCACATACAAAAGGATATCATGTCTTAACTAGTAACCATTTATTGCTAAACTTGCTAAATGATAAGACGAAGAACAATTAGTCATGTAGTCTAATTTTTATATTTGTCGAATATTCAAATTTTGTGTCTGAGACTCAACTTTAGCTAATGCAGAGTTAACGTAAAAACTTTGCTTTTTTTCTATTTTGTTTACTTGCGATGAAGTGAACTAATATATCGTGTTTTAATTTAATTACAATTACTACAACAACTAATTTATCTTTTTATTAAAAGCACTAAGTCACTCTTTGTCAAACGAAGAAAAAAAAAACAAGTATTTTAAAGAGAATCCAATGGTAATTTATGTATTACTATTGTTTCCTTTTTAAATTGTTTTGCTTGTGTTTAAACAAGGTAGAGGGGAAAAAATGTTTTCACGTTAAACTCTGCATTAGTTACAGTTGCAGTTTCAGTCGCAAAATTTGAATATTCGAAAAATATAAACATTAGACTACGTGACTAATTGTTCTTCGTCAAATCATTTAGTAAGTTTAGCAATAAAAGAATACTAGTTAAGACATGATATGCTTATGTGCTGGCTCACTACAACAAAACAAACATGGATTTTAAAATTGAACATTGATCGTTGATTTTGTTGCTTATATGTCGCTGTAAGTAAATTTATAAACCTTAGAAAACCTTATAAGCCTTTTGAAGCATTGAGTAAAATAAACAATGCAGTATGATGACATTTAGATGTGAAAAAAGGCGGAAAGACATGTGATTTTTTGCCTCACTTCGAGGTGCCGTATTTCTAAAACAACATCGATATCACTTATAAAAACGTTACTGCATATTTAAAACTATAAAAAGATTATTTCCCTAAAATTTCATTCAGTCCCTTCTTAGATATTGAGTGTCAAATTTAGGATTTCTACACCGAGATGCCAAGTTTGGCTAATTATATAAAATAAAGGAAACCCTCCAAATGCTCCATACTGCTTCTGATGAAACTATCAAAAGGTATCTATTCAGGGCAAAAAATGTAAAGGCGAGTCTTAGTTTCGTCCATTAAACATTTTAACCTGAAAAACGCAAGTTTTCGTTTTGAAAATGGTATTTTCAAACTCCATTTCCGTATTGAAAAAAAACCAAAAAAGAAACCGAAAGCAAACATTTTCTCATTTCTTACAGAATATAATGGTTTTTAAATCATTTTGAAATATTCAGAAATAAAAAGGTTACAAAGATTTATGTAAAGCAGTATTTTCATGAAAAACCACTAAAGATGTGACTTGAAAACGGCTGTAATAAAAAATTTCAAGAATTAAAAAACTTTTTAACACTTGTTTTGGGGTCTCAAGATAACAATAAATTGACTGCCAAAATATAAAAACAATCAAAAACATCGAGCAACATTTTTAGCTTTTTCTGGATGATTTCACATGGATCGACCCGGAAAGAAAACAGACCTTCTCGTAGGCCTATTACATGACCTCGTTCAAACTCAGTGAGCTGTTGATAATGGCTTCGTCGTCTTCTTAAAGGCATTGTGGACTAACATCAACTCACTACATCAAATCTCGACGCTAAACAACGCTCAGGAACGTTACAGCGCGTATTTAAAGCAAACCTGATTTGCATCTTCCGTGTGTCGCTACTAGCGTCCCACTGATGCGCCGAGCGCAAAATTTGAATCGACGTCATCTTTCAGATGGATAAACACGCCTGCCAAATTTCGTTTCGCTAGCACAACTCCTTCTTGGTGTTGGGATTTTTTTTTCCATCAGTGTATGAAAACTTTTTCGGACACGATCATGAGAACTACATTTTTATTTAAACACATTCATTATAATTAATTTTTCTTATTTTAAAAAATGTTTATTTCCAAAAAAAAAAACCAATAAAAAAGACTTTTCGATTTTTTATTGAAAGCAAGATTTTTTTTTTTTTTTTTTTGAAAATGTTCCAAATTTTGGGATTACTGATTTGGGGTTCCATGATGTGTAATTGTTCTGGGTTTAGCATTTAGCCTCACAACTGAATAAATAAATAAATAGTAAAAGTCATCGATGTCATTTCACAAAATCTATACATAAGACAAAACAGTTAAATACTATTTTCAAAGCCAAATAAGCACTTCTTTTCAATTCAAGCATCTCAATCTCTACATACTAATCAGTTTATATGTGCTAAAAATAGTAATTGTATCTCATGTGTTTCTTCCCTGCACGCGGAAAACGGTCACATGCTAATTAGCGAACTGCGTAAAATCGGGCAGCAATCTTTCAACATCTGCTTTAGGTTTACAATATTTCTTAAACAATGAACAGTAAAACACTTATTGGGCCTAAATACAGTTATTCCTTTCCAAGACTTTTGACCCCCCACCCCTGAAAAAAAAAAAAACTTTGGTTAAACAGAAATTTCTGGCTCTATTAGAAAGAAAATTTAAATAAGATGTTGAATACAAGTACAATTGGCACACTATTTTCCTCTCATAACATTTGCACATAGAAGAATAAAAGAAGTCAAGATTGCACTAGCATTGTTGCTCCCATTTGCCCCGTGAAAAATTATCTTACTTAATATTAGCAGAGATGCCGAATGCTACGGATTTTCCGTAGTATCTACGGAAAAATACAAACATTTGAAGTTGACTACAGACTACGGAAAGCGCTTTTTTTCTGCGGAAAACACAATATTTTAGCCGAGTTCAACTTTTCGCGCTTATAAAAAAAAACGATTCACCAACTCGCCAAAACAAGCGCTTACTGACGATTCGTGGTAGTTTGGAGCTGCGAACAATAAGAGATTGGCGACGGTAGAAAAATCAAAATTCCGGTTCCAACTGGAATTTCTCTCCATGCGGAGCAATATTTACAGCAACCCTGTTCTACTCGACGAGAGTTCGGGGTTTTTCGCTTACACTTGCGCACTGACTATCAGCACTTGCTTATTACATTCTTCGTTGCGTACGTCGTGTGCTCGTTTCGTTAATAACTATTTGGTCTAAGGCTCGACCGATGCATCGGCCTCGCCGATGCATCGGCGCCGATTGTTTAACAAAGTTGCCATCGGCATCGGCGGCAGATGTTAACTTTAGAAAAACATCGGCCCATCGGCCGTAAAAAACATCTAAAAGCCGATGCAAGGCCGATGTTTTTCGCAGTGACAACTTTCCAGAAAACATTCCGTCTTTCACTTTCTTTTTTTCTCCATAGCTCAATTTCTATTTCCATACAATAACAGGCAGCACATAAGTTAAAAAAAAAAAACTCAAAAATAATGTCATTCTATAGTATAAAGTATTTGCTAAAAAATTCGGAAAACTAGTTTAAGCGATCGCTGCCCGAAAACCTTCATTATTAAAATAGTTCTCTTTGAGCAGAATGCTCGCGAAATAGAATATGTTTAAGTAAAAGTCATAGAGGACTCTTATGAGTGCTATTTGTTTTTCGCACTAGATTAGTTGCCTCATTTTTGTCCGTTTTTCTTTTAATAATGACTTACTGCATTAGATGTCATTGTGCAATAATATTATAACATCTGCTTTTAGTTTGTCATGTTTCTTATTATTCCGAAATTGTAAACAATAAAAATTCAACTCAATCAAAGTACGATAATAATTTTAATTTTTGCCAGCGTAAATATTTTCTCGTTGCGGTTTTTTTTTTTTTTGCTTCTTTGATCCCACGTGTTACAGTTTTTCTGCAATTGAGCAGCAATCTTGTTGCATCAGCTCTTAGTGTGCGGTTGCTCTCATTATTTAATTTTTAGTTTACAACATAGAAAAGATTGGTCAAAAATAAGAAACACTTTCCAGTATAAATATTTATTGATTGAAATTTTATGTGTCCAAGTTGGACTTGCAATTTTTAAAAATTGAATTCTCAAAATGCGAGTTCGAGCGACAGGATTTAATAACATCTTAATAAAAATGCTAAAATTTTTTTATTTTCAAAAATTGATCAATGCATATTTTTTTTTTCAAAATACATCTTAACATTTTTTATACGATAATTATTTTAATTTTTCCCCGTTTATACTTCTTTTTGATAGCGCATTTTTTTGGCTTCTTTGATGCCACGTGTTAAACAGTTGACAGTTTCTCTGCTATTGTACAACAATCTCGTTGCATCTGCTTTCAGTTTAGAATATTTCTCTGACAACATAGAACGTATTGATAAAAAATATGTATCAATTTTTCAGTATAAATGTTTATTGATCGAAATTTTATGTGTCCAAGTTCGACTTGCAATTTTCAAAAATTTAATTCTTTAAAAACGAGTTTGGGATACAGGATGGAACAATACCTTAATAAAAATGCTACAATTTCATTAATTTAAAAAATTGTCAACGTATATAAATATATATATATATATATATATATATATATTTATTTTTTTTTCAAAATACATCTTAATTTTTATAAACGATCACGTGTTTTCAGAAGATTATTTGTCAACAGAAAACTGCTGGTGCTCAAAATATTGGTTTATTTCGGTGACCTTACATTGTGCTCATGAAAATATAAAGAACATGTGAAGTATTTCAGTGTAATTTTCAACTCACAAGAAAAAAAAAATCTAATAAGATTAGTTCTTAAGACCCAGCATTCATTTGTAATGACAAAAAAATCTCACGTGTATGTTTTTAAAGCAATATTCAGTATTTCTTGGTTATGAACAAGGGGTATACTATACAAGGGAGAATACAGCGAGCGAAATTTTTTAATATTTTATTTTTATTTCAGAAAAAGAGCTTAAAATAACTTTTTTAATGAAAAATAAACATGTAGTCGTTCTCGCTTTTCTTTTAAAAACGGGGGGGGGGGGGGGGAGAATCAGGAAAAAAATCTGAGAGGAGGGGGTTGACAGTTTCGTTAAAAATACAAACCCACATTATTTGCTAGTCTGTGTCATAACATCTGCATTCCTCTCCATGAAAAAAATAAGAAAATAAAGGCAGCTGCAATTGGCATTTGCAGTGCAGGTGTTGTAAAGAGAAAATGTTGAAGGAAAGGGAATTAGACCCAAGCCGATTCAATAGCTGTTGAGTATTTTTTTTTGCAAAGATAAGAAAAGAGAATTAAAAATTCTCTGATATAGCAATTTTTAATTTTTTTAACCTCCAAATAGTTTAATTACTTTACTAGAATCGCGAGTGATTCTTTCAGTTTTAATTATTATGTAAACTTCCCAAAACAATTTTACGCTGCTTGAATAATGCATTTAATGCTTTTATAAACATAAAAAACAATAGTAAATGATTTAAATGACATTTTTGACAAGCATTCTACCCGTTTTAATGGTTTAAAGCGACTTTTTTTTCCATCGGCCATCGGCATCGGCCATCGGCCGATGGAAAAGGAAAATAATCGGCAATCGGCCATCGGCCGATCTCGGAACAATCGGCTAACAATCGGCATCGGCCCATCGGCCAAAAAATGCCATCGTTCGAGCCCTAATTTGGTCCTAAATTAATTAACGCATTCAGTTAGAAATTAAATTTCTATTTCATATTAAAAAATAATCTTATTGGGTAGAAACACAATCGGGGAATTCTCCGGAGTTTCATCTGCGAAATTTCCTTTCGTTGCGCGTGGTCAGCTCGATTGCCGATTTCCCATTGGTTGAAAGAGTTCTTTCTCGGAGTAAGCAACAAAAAAAGCGCATTTTTTTGTGTTTCAGTTAAGAAGACATTGCAATCTCTCGGTAAAAAACGCGTGTCAGCGTTTGTTTCCGAGAATCCGTCATTTTTGGTCGTGTTCCAAAATTCGGCCTGAGATCGTACTCCAGCTTGCCGAATTTGGAGTTTGGTACTGTGGCGCAACAAGGGGGAGGGGCACAGAGAGCCCATGCCAACCCCCCCCCCCCCCATCGTTCGTGATTTTTTTTATTTAAATCTGATTTTTAAATTTTTTTTTTAAAAAGACCCTAAATATTTTGGATAATTATTATGTAACATTCATAGAAACAATATGGGATCCTAATCAATATGCAAAAACACACTTTAAGCTATTTTCACAGCAATAAATATTTTTTAATAGTAATAATTTAAACAAGTTTTAATACAAATGCATGACTGAAATGAAACTTAACCCTACCAGGAATAATAGTACACTCATAAGTACAGAGAAAATGAACACATTTAATTTGAATTATTTTGCTGTTCAAAGCTGAAAAAAGTACCAATTGTGTGTTCTTAAGTTTTACATTAAATGTACTTAAATCATTTTTTAATTTTATAATTAAAAAGCCTGAAATATTTTTACCCATTTGGAAAAATCATATGCTCACACCATTACTAAAAACTAAAACTTTTTGCTTTTATCAAGTACTATCTTTATTGAAAACTTCTATAATAAAAAAATATTTTAGAAGGAAAAAAACCTTAAGCTATTAGGGGATGTGGATGAAACTTTAAGGATATATATTCTAAATTCTAACAATTGTTGTTTTATAAACTATTTTTAAGATACAAAACACAGAATGGTTCATGATTTCATAATTTGAATGATTGAAAGTAGGGGAATATTGGGTGTTCTGCCCCAAGAGGCGGATCGCGGATCAGGGGGCGTGGCTAATCCGCCTCCCAATGCCCCCAGGCGTTAGTCGAGTGGAGTTGAGTTGTATGCCCTCAGGCGTTTTTCGAGTGGAGTTGAGTTGTTTTTGCCCCCAGGCGTCTTTCGAGTGGAGTTGAGTTGCATGCCCTTAGGCATTTTTCGAGTAGAGTTGAAATGTTTTTCAAAAATTTATAATTTTGGAATGGCAACACCTTTTTGTTTCAGTTTACGACTTGATGCAATGTAATGTCGATTGCAGCGCCATCTATGAGAAGAAAATGCAACTATTTTCGAACTTAGAATTTTTTTCCTACTGTTTTCTCTCAGGATTCAAGTAGGAGCTATTTTATATTACAAAAAATAATTATAATGTATAATGAATTAAATTTATTGTCGCTATTTACATCCTATTATGTATTTATTTCTTTTTTCGACTTAGAAATATTTTCTTTTTCAACCTTTTTAATGTTTCCACTTAGCAGCCGCACAGGAACTATTTTATAAGTTAATTATTTTTACTGTGATTAGAAAATTCTTCTCATTTTTACTTAGAAAAGATTTACATATTTTTTAGTTTTTATTTATTTATTTATTTATTTATTTTCAGACTTAGAACATTTTTCAGTTGCAAGTGATTTTTTTTTTCTTCTAAATATGTAAAACATAGTACAGTAACATTTTTCTGATCCGTTTTGCAAATTCTTTCTTAAATCATAATTTTAACTGCATGACACATTTCATTCTAAAGTTTTTTCTACTTTATATTATTATCACACTTGCAGTCTCCTTCAAAGAATATTTTATAAAACTCTATTATTTCACATATGAACGCAAAAAACAGATTTAACGCGTAAAACTTAGAACAATAATGTAAAAATACTAAGTACAAAGCATATTCATCCAGTAAAACTCAGTATAGAAATGTAAAATTGCTAAATACAAAAGGTTTAAACAGCATGACAATATAAAAGTACTAGATACAAAATGCCACAACAGCATGAAAATATAAAAATACCAAGTATTAAGTGTTAAAACAGAACGAAACGAGTGTTAGTACTACTAGTGCTTGTTCCAAACTTAGCTCCATCCAGCCAAATTTAGTACGAAAAGCAAAAGTACTATGTCCAAAATGTTCAAACTTTGATTCATTCCGTAAAACAGTAGAGAATGTAAGAAATTACTAAATAAACACATTTGAACTTGCAAAACAAAATGATTTTCTACTTGCAAAATTTTAGAACTTCGTATGAAAATGTAACGTTTGAAACTTTGAACTAAAATTTCAACACTGAATCATAAAAAATCCGAAACAATTTAAACTGTGGAATAAAGATTTGAGACTTAAAAAGTAAATGTGAAAACACTAAAATAGATTTGAGAATCTTAAAAGTGAAATAGAATAATAACTTCACTAGAAACGTAAAAGTTGAAAAATTTGAATCTCGAAACTTAAAACTATTACAAAGTGCTTTATTTGAAACGTAAAAGTGCTAAGAGCAAAATGCTAAAACTGAGGAAACTTAGAAGTACGTGAAACAAATCATTTAGAACTATAAACTTTAAAAACTTAAACTCATTCAGAAAAGAACGGAAATGCAAAATTACAAAACAAAAGTGTTACGCTCATGCAAAATACTAAAACTTAACGCAAAAAATGTAAGAAAGTACAAAACACCAAAAGTTAAGAGTAGTAGTATAAAAAAATGTTACTTAGATTCATCTAAAACATGACTCGGAAAGAGTAAAAGTAATATACGCAAATTGAAAAAAACTTATGTTCACCTACTAAAATATAAAAATAGCAAGCACAAGACGTTAGAACAGAACGAAAATGTAAAAGTATGAAACGTAAAATTACAAAACATAAATTCATCTACTAAATGTTTGGTAAAAAAATGTAAAAGTACTAAGAGTGAAAACTAAAAAAACAGGAAGAAAGCTAGAAATAAAAAATACAAAACATCAGAACTTAAATTCATCCAGAAAAACTTAGAACGAAAAAATGTTAAAGTTCGGAAATTTTCAAAACAAAAGTATGATGCACTTGCAAAATGTTAAAACTTAGTACATAAACGTAAAACGTACTATGTATAAAATGTTAAAATTTAGATTTATCTACTAAAAGAGTGAGTGAAGATGTAAAATTGCTAAGTGTAATATATTAAAACACGAAAACGTAAAAGTACTAAGTACAAAACGTAAAAAATTTTATTTATCTACTATAACTTAGACTGAAGTCGTAAAATTACTAAGTACAAAGTGTTAAAACATCATAAAAATGTAAAAATATCAAGTATAAAGCAGCAAAACATAGATGTCTATAGAAATCTTGATCAAAAAATGTAAAAGTTCAAACAACAAAATCCTAAAACTCTGAAAAATTGAAAACACGCAGTACAAAAACAGCAAAACCTGTAAAAATGCTAAATATAAGGCTGCAAAACTTAAATCTTTCCAGAAAAACTTAGAACGAAGTTGTAAAAGTACGGAACTTTTCAAAGTAAAAGTGTTATGCACTTACAAAATGTTAAAACTTAATGTAAAAATGTAAAAAGTACTTCGTCTAAAATGTTAAAACTCTGATTTATCTACTAAAACTTAGAATGAAAATGTAATTGAATCAAATGTACTAAGTATGAAATAGTAAAGTAACATGAAAATGTAAAAGTACTAAGTATATACTGTATTTATCAAGTGAAACTTTGTACAAAAATGTTAAACTTAAGTACGACTCTTAAAAGACTTAGATCTGTCTGCAGAAATCTTGATCGCAAAACGTAAAAATTCAAACAAGAAAATCCTAAAACTCTGAAAAAAGTAAAAACACGCAGTACAAAAACAGCAAAACTTATATTTGCCTACTGAAATCTTGATCAAAAATGTAAAAGTTCAAACAACAAAATCTTAAAACTCTGAAAAATTAAAAACATGCAGTACAAAACAACAAAACATGTAAAAATGTTAAGTATAAAGCTGCAAAACTTAAATTCATCCAGAAAAACTTAGAACGAAAAATGTAAAAGTACGAAACTTTTCAAAACGAAAGTGTGATGCATTTGAAAAACGTTGAATAATGCATACAGAAACTATACATACAGAAACTATACACATTTTAAATTCACATTTCCTTTTTTTTTTTTAAATTTGTCGTTAACACAAATGTAAACAAACTTGTCTATTTTAATTTTAACTAAATTAAATAAATGTCCATTTCAACGGAAATGCCTTTTCAAATAAAATCATTGAAAGCTCCTTCAATTCATAAATTCTAAAATTAGTAATTTAAATTAAACATTGAGAAAAGAGTAATCAAATTTTAATGTCAAATAATGTAAACAATCAAGTAAATATATAAATTGTACTCCAATTACCAAATTAAGGATTAATTTCTAAAATATATACAAGTTGTACTGAACGCTTGATATTTCCTTTAGGAGTTTTAAGAAGAATAGAACGAATATTTCCGTCGCGTCCTTCATACAGTTCTAAAATTCTACCAATCATTCACATATTCCTGGGGTAACGTTCATCATTAATTAATACAATATCATTTACCTTAAATGAAGAAATTTTACCTGGCTGTTGAGAGATATAAGCAGACCTTAAGTTTAGTAAATATTCCTTTCTCCATCTTTTCCAAAAATGATTCAAAAGATTCTGTTGATATTTAAATTTTTTCTGCAAATAATTTCTATTAACAAATAATTCATTTTTGCACTTCGTTACAGATAAAGATAATAATCGATTACCAACCAAAAAATGCGAAGGTGTTAGCGGAGAAGGTTCAGAGGGTTCGTCGTACAGATACGTAATAGGCCTGGAATTTACCATAGCTTCGATTTCCAGAAAAACAGTTTCTAATTCTTTTAGACTAAGAGAAGATCTACCGATTATTTTCTTTAAACAAGTTTTGATTATACGTATCTGCCGCTCACAGAAAATTCCCCACCATGGGCTTTTTTCAACTATAAATTTCCAAACAGTACCTTTAGAAGCAAAGACTTTTTAACATCAGGATTATTAATTTGAATCCACAATTTTTGTAATTCTACATTAGCCTTTTTAAATGTTTTTGCATTATCAGAATATAACGTAGAACATAAACCTCTATGAGATATAAATCTCCTGAATCCTAACAAAAGTGAATCAGTACTCATATTGAGAACTAATTCTAAATGAATAGCTCTTGTGACTGCACAAGTAAAAATAAGTAAATAACATTTTGCAGTAAAATCATTTACAAAAAAGGCTCCAGCAAAGTACAAACGTGATACATTAAAAGGGGGATTGTCTTGAATTCTGTCAGGCGATAGTGGGGCTGACAACCTGAGCTCCAGCTTTTACCTTATAACGTCGGCAAACTAAACAGTTATTTAAAACTTTTTTAACGAATTGTCTCCCCTTCACGATCCAGAATTGTTCCCTTAGTTGCGTTAAAGTAGCATCTACACCAGAATGGCACATCTTTAATGCGCATCAGTTATCAATAATTCAACAAATTTATCATTACTTGGAAGAAGCCAGGGATGTTTGGTTCTTATGTCAGCAACAACAAACTGTAAACGTCCCTTTAGACACAATAAATTCTGTTCATCAAGTTGAGGATTAAGGTGCAATATTCGAGAATCTTTGTTTATCTTGCCCTTTGAGAGAAGATAATTAACCTCAGTTCCATAGTTTTTTAATTGGGTAGCCTTTATCCAAGAACACAAAGCGTCCTGTAATTCAGAAGCACTAAGCGGTCCACTTAACTTTACAGAAACATTTTTCACATTATGAGCAAATCTTTTTACCCACGAAGTTACGCGCAGTAGTTTACTAAGCTTACTATACTTTTTTGTGTCGATACACTGAAACAAACCACAACTAGCACCAGCAGTAGTTACCACTGTATTTACCATTGCTGTACATTGTTCCGCCGAAGTCACTTGATCAATTCCACTGGAGGGATTCGGAATATTTTGCACAAGCCACGAATGTACCGGTTGAGACAGCCAAAAGCTGGTCCAGTCCACCACAGAATATTTGTGAGGATCCTTTTAGCAGACTCTCTTCTTGTCATTAAATCAGCAGGGTTGTCAGAACCAGGGCAGTGATTACAGCATTCAGGACGAGTCAACGGCTGAATTTGAATAATTCTATTTGACACAAACGATTTCCAAAGCTTCGATGATCCTTTCACCCAATGTATGACAATTTCAGAGTCACTCCATAAAAATAATTGGCTTGTAAAAGCAGGAAATAATGTTTGTAGATATTTTCCTAAACGTGCACCAAGAAGTGCTGCCATTAATTCCAATCTCGCAAGAGTTAAAGTTTTTAACGGTGCCACTTTACTCTTTGACATAATAAAACTCGATTTCACGTCTAATTCCGTAGTTACGTATCTCACGTAACTTACAACCCCATAAGCTTTAGGGCTGGCGTCACAAAACACGTGAAGCGAAATGTCCTTCACTTCCGTAGTTGAAAACAGTTTCCGTTCAATTTGAAGGTTCTCAATTTCAGAAATCTCCGAGCACCACGTTTTCCATTTCTTGTCCAAATCACTTGGTAACTTATAACCCATTTTAGACCTCTTTGTCATAATTCTTGCATCAGAATTTTTATCGTTATTACAAAAGGAGTTATTAATCCACAGGGATCAAAGATTTTTGAAATTATTCATGGTACATGCCTTTTGGTGATTCCATATTCCATGCAATCCCTAACAGTTTTTAAATCTAATTTAATTTTATCCTCAATCGGATCCCATACCAATCCTAAGAAACCTACTCCTCGTCCACACTCAATATTTGCTTGATAACCGTTTAGACTCCAAAGTTTATTTAATTCCTTCGAGTTACTTTTCAATTTCCTTAAATTAAATCCCGCTAAACGTAATATTTCTATTGCCGTAGAAGTTAATTGGTATGCATCCTGAGCGGTTTTAGCCCCGTAATATAAATCATCAACATTGAGTGAATTTAACATTTCATAACAATTTGGATATTCCTCCTTAAATTTTCTTGCGTGAAATTTCAAAACACAAGCTAAAACAAACGGCGATGTCGTTAACCCAAAAGGAAGGCGATTTAGATTAAGCGTTTCTATTAAATTCCCAGTACCTTCTGAAAACCACAAAAATTTTAAATATTTTTTATCTTCCTGAGCAATTTCTATCATATGAAAAGCCTTTTCTAAATCCCCACAAAACGCGATTTGATGTTCTCGAAATTTTAGAATGACATCTAGTAAATTTGGATTAACATTGACTCCTGATTCCAGAGACTCATTTAAAGATTTTTTGTTTTCATTTTCTTTGCTAATACAATCATAAACAATGCGAACTTTAGTCGTTTCTTTATCATTTCTAATTACTGCCCTGTGAGGCATATAATAACCTAAATGTATATCTTCATATAAACATTTCCCTACAATATGGCATTTAAGTTGGTCAGATACTATATTTGCATACATTGTTCTTTAATTTCAAAGTTTTTATTCAACACTGAAGAGAACCCTAACCAAGAACTGACTACCCCAACTATAAATTTTCCCCGACAGAAAAATGTTCACAGTCGGTAAAATATATAGTTGGGGAACCAGTGTTCGGTTAGGTTTCCCTTCATTGTTGGTTAACAGTCACTTCTCTGTTCTCGAGAAGAATGAATCCAATTGTGACTTTACGATTAAAGCAGTTTTGTATTTAGTACTTTTACATTTTTGTGTGGCTTTAATATATTATAGTTAGTATTTTTACATCTTCATTGTAGGTTTTAGTAGCTAAGGCTAAGTCTTATCATTCTGCAAGTGCATAGCACTTTTATTTTGTAAATTTCCGTACTATTACTTTTTCGTACTAAGTTTCTCTTAATGGTTTTAGGTTTTATCATTTAAGGGATTTTGGTATATGAAGTTAGCATTCTTTCATGCGTTATTGTTTTGTATTGCGTATTTTTAATCTTTCGTAGTATTAGCATTTTGTTCTTCGAAATTTTAAAATTTTTGATCAAGATTTCACTCGACAAATCTACGTTTTGAAGTTTTATTTAGATAACTCCATATTTTTTTATGTTTTGTATTTTGTACTTTTACGTATTAGGTGTTGCTTTAGTATATCGTACTTAGTATTTTTACTTCTTCATTCTACACATTTTGTCTTACGTTTCAGCGTTTTGCTAATACACAATACTCTTATTTTTAAAATAACCGTACAGTTACGTTTTTATTCTAAGTTTTTCTGGATCAATTAAGGTTTTGATGTTTTGTACTTGGTACTTTTAGATTTTCATGCTGTTTTTAATTTTTTGTTCTTAGTACTTCTTTTCTAACCGAATTTTTAGTAGATGAATTTAAGTTTTGCAAGTGCATAAAACTTTTATTTTTAAACTTTCCGTAGCTTTACATTTACGTTCTAAATTAATCTGGATGAATTTAGGTTTTGAAGCTTTATAGTTGGTACTCTTTCATTCTTTATTGTTTTGTACTGCGTTTCTTTACTTTTTAAGTTTTAGCACTTTGTTCTTCGAACTCTTACATTTCTGATTAAGATTTTTGTAAACAGATTATATGTTTTGATGCTGAATCTATGTTTTGAAGTTTTAATAGATAGTTCTAGTATTTTGCACTTTTATAATTTTGTGTTTCTTTAGTATATTATACTTAGTATTTTTATATCTTCATTCTAGGTTTTAGTAGACAAATCTAAGTGTTAACATTTTGTATATGGTACTTTTTACGTTTTTACATTAAGTTTTAACATTTTGCATTTTCTGGATCAACTTAAGTTTTGAAGCTTTGTACTTAGTACTTTTAGATTTTCGTGCTGTTTTAACGTGTTGTACTTGCTATTTTTAATTTGTCATGCTGTTTTTAGTTGATGTACATAGTACTTTTACTTTTCAAACCATTTTTTTAGTAGAGGAATTTAACTTTTTGGAGTTTTACATTTCGTACCTTTACATTTTTGCTTTTAACAATTTGCAAATGCCTATCACTTTTGTTTTGTAAACTTCAGTAATTTTACATTTCCGTTCTAAGTTTTTCTGGATGAAGTTAAGTTTTAAAATTTTAGTTCTAAGAGTTTTTGCAGTTTGTATGTAGTGCTTTTCTTTCTTTTGTACTGTTTTAATAGATTAATCCTTGTTTGATGCGTTGGCTTTAGTACTTTAACAGTTTCGTTCTGTTTTTTACTAAAATAAATGTATATTAGAGGTTCTATGCTTAGTACTTTTAGATTTTTGTACTAAGTTTACTAGATGAATCTAAGTTTTGATGTTTTGTACATAGTGCTTTTACATTTTAGTGTTGCTTTAATATATTATACTTAATATTTTCACATCTTCATTCCGTGTTTTAGTTGATAAATCTAAGTTTCAACATTCATACACAGTACTTTTTATATTTTTGCATTAAGTTTTAACACTTTGCAAGTGTATAACAGTATTATTTCTGAAAATTTTCGTTCGGATTTACATATTTTTTTATTTTTTTATTTTTCTTTTGTTTCCAAGTTTTTTTTTCTTCCTTGGATGAATTCAAGATTAGAAGTTTTATAGTTAGTACAGGCTTTGTTGTGTTGCACTGCGTATTTTTCATTTTTTCACTACTTTAGCATTTTGGATTAAGATTTCAATGGAGAAATCTATGTTTTTGATACATTATACTTGTTATTTAGTCATTTTTATGATGTTTGAACATTTCGTACTTGGTAATTTTACGACTTCAGTCTAAGTTTTAGTTAGATAACTAACTTTTTTTACGTTTTATATTTAGTACTCTTAAATTTTTGAGTTGCTATAATGTATTATACTTAGTATTTTTTATACTTAGTATCTTTTCCTCGGTTTTAGTAGATAAATTTAAGTTTTAACATTTTGTAAGTGCATAACACGTTTATTTTGAAAATTTTTTGTTACCTTTTCGTGCTAAGTTTTTCTGTGTTTCAGTAGATGAATATAAGTTTTTTTTTTGTTTTGTTTTTTACTTAGTACTTTTATTAAGTTTGACACTTTTACTCGTTCTAAATTTTATTCGATACATCTAAGTTTTGATGTTTGCATTTTCGGAAAGTTTACATTTTCATGATGTTTAACATTTCATACTTTTTACGACTTTAGTTGGGATTTTTTGTAGATAAATCTAAGTTTTTTAAGTTTCGTACATAAACGATTACAGTACGATTTTCGTACAAAATTTCACTTGATGAATACGTTATATACTTAGTACTTTTACATTTTCGCGTTGCTGTAGTAGATAATCAGAGTTTTAACATTTTGTACGTAGTAATTCTTAAGATTTTTGCAGTAATAACACTTTTGTTTTGAAAAGTTTCGTGCTTTTACATCATCGTTCTAAGTTTCTCTAAATGAATTTAAGTTTTGCAGCTTTATACTTACCATTTTTACATGTTTTGTTGTTTTGTACTGAGTGTTTTTAATTTATCAGTTTTAGGATTTTGTTGTTAGAACTTTTACATTTTTGATCAAGATTTCAGTGGACAAATCTATGTTTTGTTGGTTTATACTTGCTATTTTCAAGTTTTTATGATGTTTTAACAGTTTGTACTTAGTAGTTTTACAACTTCAGTCTATGTTTTAGTAGATAAATTAATTTGTTTACGTTTTTGTACTTAGTACTTTAACATTTTCTTGCTGCTTTAATATATACTTAGTAATTTTACATCTTCATCCACAGTTTTAGTAGATAAATCTAAATTTTAGCATTTCGTGCTTAGTACTTTTTACATTTTCGCATTAAGTTTTAACGTTTTCCAAATGCATCAAACTTTCATTTTGAAAAGTTTCGTACTTTTACATTTTTCGTTCTAAGTTTTTCTGGATGAATTTAAGTTTTGCAGCTTTATACTTAACATTTTTACATGTTTTGTTGTTTTGTACTGCATGTTTTTAATTTTTCAGAGTTTTAAGATTTTGTTGTTTGAACTTTTACATTTTTGATCAAGATTTCAGTAGGCAAATATAAGTTTTGCTGTTTTTGTACTGCGTGTTTTTACTTTTTTCAGAGTTTTAGGATTTTCTTGTTTGAATTTTTACGTTTTGCGATCAAGATTTCTGCAGACAGATCTAAGTCTTTTAAGTTTCGTACTTAAGTTTAACATTTTTGTACAAAGTTTCACTTGATGACTACAGTATATACTTAGTACTTTTACATTTTCATGTTACTTTACTATTTCATACTTAGTACATTTGATTCAATTACATTTTCATTCTAAGTTTTAGTAGATAAATCAGAGTTTTAACATTTTAGACGAAGTACTTTTTACATTTTTACATTAAGTTTTAACATTTTGTAAGTGCATAACACTTTTACTTTGAAAAGTTCCGTACTTTTACAACTTCGTTCTAAGTTTTTCTGGAAAGATTTAAGTTTTGCAGCCTTATATTTAGCATTTTTACAGGTTTTGCTGTTTTTGTACTGCGTGTTTTCAATTTTTCAGAGTTTTAGGATTTTGTTGTTTGAACTTTTACATTTTTTGATCAAGATTTCTATAGACAAATCTATGTTTTGCTGCTTTATACTTGATATTTTTACATTTTTATGATGTTTTAACACTTTGTACTTAGTAATTTTACGACTTCAGTCTAAGTTATAGTAGATAAATAAAATTTTTTACGTTTTGTACTTAGTACTTTTACGTTTTCGTGTTTTAATATATTACACTTAGCAATTTTACATCTTCATTCACTCTTTTAGTAGATAAATCTAAATTTTAACATTTTATACATAGTACGTTTTACGTTTATGTACTAAGTTTTAACATTTTGCAAGTGCATCATACTTTTGTTTTGAAAATTTCCGAACTTTAACATTTTTTTTTTTCCAAGTTTTTCTGGATGAATTTAAGTTCTGATGTTTTGTATTTTTTATTTCTAGCTTTCTTCCTGTTTTTTTAGTTTTCACTCTTAGTACTTTTACATTTTTTTACCAAACATTTAGTAGATGAATTTATGTTTTGTAATTTTACGTTTCATACTTTTACATTTTCGTTCTGTTCTAACGTCTTGTGCTTGCTATTTTTATATTTTAGTAGGTGAACATAAGTTTTTTTCAATTTGCGTATATTACTTTTACTCTTTCCGAGTCATGTTTTAGATGAATCTAAGTAACATTTTTTTATACTACTACTCTTAACTTTTGGTGTTTTGTACTTTCTTACATTTTTTGCGTTAAGTTTTAGTATTTTGCATGAGCGTAACACTTTTGTTTTGTAATTTTGCATTTCCGTTCTTTTCTGAATGAGTTTAAGTTTTTAAAGTTTATAGTTCTAAATGATTTGTTTCACGTACTTCTAAGTTTCCTCAGTTTTAGCATTTTGCTCTTAGCACTTTTACGTTTCACATAAAGCACTTTGTAATAGTTTTAAGTTTGGAGATTCAAATTTTTCAACTTTTAAGTTTCTAGTGAAGTTATTATTCTATTTCACTTTTAAGATTCTCAAATCTATTTTAGTGTTTTCACATTTACTTTTTAAGTCTCAAATCTTTATTCCACAGTTTAAATTGTTTCGGATTTTTTATGATTCAGTGTTGAAATTTTAGTTCAAAGTTTCAAACGTTACATTTTCATACGAAGTTCTAAAATTTTGCAAGTAGAAAATCATTTTGTTTTGCAAGTTCAAATGTGTTTATTTAGTAATTTCTTACATTCTCTACTGTTTTACGGAATGAATCAAAGTTTGAACATTTTGGACATAGTACTTTTGCTTTTCGTACTAAATTTGGCTGGATGGAGCTAAGTTTGGAACAAGCACTAGTAGTACTAACACTCGTTTCGTTCTGTTTTAACATTTAATACTTGGTATTTTTATATTTTCATGCTGTTGTGGCATTTTGTATCTAGTACTTTTATATTGTCATGCTGTTTAAACCTTTTGTATTTAGCAATTTTACATTTCTATACTGAGTTTTACTGGATGAATATGCTTTGTACTTAGTATTTTTACATTATTGTTCTAAGTTTTACGCGTTAAATCTGTTTTTTGCGTTCATATGTGAAATAATAGAGTTTTATAAAATATTCTTTGAAGGAGACTGCAAGTGTGATAATAATATAAAGTAGAAAAAACTTTAGAATGAAATGTGTCATGCAGTTAAAATTATGATTTAAGAAAGAATTTGCAAAACGGATCAGAAAAATGTTAGTGTACTATGTTTTACATACTTAGAAGAAAAAAAAAATCACTTGCAACTGAAAAATGTTCTAAGTCTGAAAATAAATAAATAAATAAATAAATAAAAACTAAAAAATATGTAAGTCTTTTCTAAGTAAAAATGAGGAGAATTTTCTAATCACAGTGTAAAAATAATTAACTTATAAAATAGTTTCTGTGCGGCTGCTAAGTGGAAACATTAAAAAGGTTGAAAAAGAAAATATTTCTAAGTCGAAAAAAGAAATAAATACATAATAGGATGTAAATAGCGACAATAAATTTAATTCATTATACATTATAATTATTTTTTGTAATATAAAATAGCTCCTACTTGAATCCTGAGAGAAAACAGTAGAAAAAAATTTCTAAGTTCGAAAATAGTTGCATTTTCTTCTCATAGATGGCGCTGCAATCGACATTACATTGCATCAAGTCGTAAACTGAAACAAAAAGGTGTTGCCATTCCAAAATTATAAATTTTTGAAAAACATTTCAACTCTACTCGAAAAATGCCTGAAGGCATACAACTCAACTCTACTCGGAAAATGCCTAAGGGCATGCAACTCAACTCCACTCGAAAAACGCCTGGGGGCAAAAACAACTCAACTCCACTCGAAAAACGCTTGAGGGCATACAACTCAACTCCACTCGACTAACGCCTGGGGCATTGGGAGGCGGATTAGCCACGCCCCCTGATCCGCGATCCGCCTCTTGGGGCAGAACACCCATTATTCCCCTACTATTGAATGAATTATGCTTTGTTGTTTAGATGCTTGAAGAATATTGTAAAATTAAAATAATGTCAAATTAAAAGAATAGTAATTAATTCTAACCTTATGAAATATGTTATGCACACAGACATGGACCTAGGAAGTTTTGTTCGAAACAGTAGTTGTAATATCAACATATTTCATTTTTACAACACTTCCTAACATAGTAAAATCAATGTTTTTTTTAATCACTTGATTTAAATCAACGAACCCTGTCCCCCCCCCCCCCCCCCCCCCGAAGTGATGATTTGGAATTTTTTCAAAACTGTTTTCTTTACTCGATACAAAAATGCATCTTGAGAAAATAAAGTAATGATGAGGGGATGATCTTTATTCTTTAAAAAAACTTTAGTGTTAAAACTGTCAGCAGTTGCGGATTATATTACTTAGAAAATTGTTATTTTCTCCTTTACTGAAAAAAAAAAAGGAATTGCACAAAGTTCAGTTGGAAAAGTAGTGGGAAAGTCACCCCACCCCCTAAATATTTTTTCTGGTTTCACCACTGTGATACTGTCATTACACATGGCAATGATGCTGTGTGACTCACAATTTAATTATAACACCAGGGAAATTTTTGAAGCCCAATCAGGGAGTTATCAGGGTTATTTTTCTTGGATTATGTTTCCACCATGGTTCAGCTGACGCAAATTTGGCTTTAGGTTGAATATTGAGTAGTTTTTGCAACCGCGTTTCTCCGGTACTATAAACTACTGATAAGTGCTGAAAACTTTTTTTCTAAAAAGAAAAAAAAATGTTTGAATTAGAAACAAAATGATTAGTTTTAAAATGGCACCAAGTTTGAAATCCTAGGTCACCGTCTCCTGAAATACTTGTCAATAATAATAAGAGCCAGCCTTAAGACTTGTACGGGCCACATTGAGAGCACTTTCGTGGGGGGTCGCAATTTGTTGGAACTTTGGTACACCTCTCCCAAACCTGGTCGTGGAGAAATGTCACCAAAACCTAAAATTTTCTTTGTTGAGTAGTTCGTAATTTTGCAGCAGAATACTTATGAAAACGTGTGTAAATGATACATATATACCTATATATTTTTCAAAATGAAAACCTATGTTTTGAGATACACATGCAAAGTGTGCAACCCTGCTAAACTTGAAGCTTTTTCAATGCTTAAATTTTTTACGGAGGGGGGGGGGGAACAGTGAAAAAAGAAAACAGTGCCCTTTTCAGAGCTCCCCCTGGCGGCCCCTTCATCCTAGAGTCAGCACTAGAGGGATGCAAAGATTGCAAAACAAATGGAACTCAGGGTTCACACTAGGGAAAAATACTAGGTGGGATTTCCCACCTTGACCAAAATTTTAAGTGGGATTTTAAAAATTTAAGTGGGAACCTTTCTTTTTGTTTTTGTCTTTAAAAATATTACTAAATTTCGAAGATCATGATCCAATACAAACCATGTAATAAAAGATGATTATCTCAGCTATGCTCAGCAAAGAAAGAATAAACATCAATAAGGTTCACACAAAACGGATCCTACACAAAATTCGCGATCGCAAAAATGGATGCTTTATAAAATGTTAAGCATGAAAAAGATCCTCTGGTATTTTGGTTATTTAACCAAATTTTTTGATGTGTGATTTTTATAAAAACATCCTAAAAAATAGTTTAATATTTCCTCTATCTTTTCTGATCATATGTCATTTTATCTGTTGATGTTTTTCAGTAAAAACAGTATATTTTAGAAACCAGCATTCTCGTGTAACCTTGTGACCAAGGTAGATTCCCTTTTTTCACTCCTTTTATTTTTGTCCTCTGTGATTAGAACGAATGAAGATAAGTCTGCATTCACAAAGGGCTTAAATTGTTCAATAATCCCAAGGAATGAAGAAGTCAATCTTTCCCCCATGTTATTATAATATGATAAATAGGGTTCCTAGGTTCTTCTTTTCATTAATGAGGATAAGATGGCAGTTGAAAATTAACATACTCCATTTAGTTTGTATTTTCAGTTTAGAATATAGTTTCGTTTCACGATGTTTTGAACGTGTGTCCGCTAGTTGCGGGAACAGCGCGCAAACGAACTTTTTTTGAGTGGGATTTCGAAAAATACTGCGGGAATCGCGCGGCCTAGTGCGAACCCTGGAACTTATGGCTTACTTTCTCATTCTAACAAAAAAAGAAATAAGTCAATAAGTACCTGGAATAAAAAAATAAGGACTTTTTAAGGCCTTAAAAATGAAAGTGAACATTAAGGACTTTCTAAGGACCTCTAAGGACCGTACGAACCCTGGAAGTTGGCCCTTTCACACCAATATATGTACAGTAGAACCCCGGTTATCCGAATCCTGTTTATACGAAAATCGGCTTAACCGAAAAGGCAAATGCTCATTTTTTTTTTTTTTTTTTAATTATTTTTTCATAAAGGGCAAATGAGCCGCCTTTTCCATAACTAAAAAAAATATTGTAAGTACATGATAAAATGTATAATTCTAAATGACATAAGCGTAAAATATTAATATTTCATATAAAATTTATTGCAACAACTATATTACATTCAAAATCAAAACCAGTAAATCTGCTTGGCAATCCATTGTATTCTGTAGTTGGAAGAAGTTCTATGCGCAGAGGTGATTTTGTTGGTTATAAAATGGCCTTTGCCTATAATTCTCGCTTATCCGAAAATTTCTATGGTACCTCGATTAACTGAAAATGTTATGGTCTCGTGTTTTTCAATTAACCGGGGTTCTAGTGTACATACATGAATAAGGAAACTTCATTAGAAACCAAGTCTCTTTCCCAGCGCTGCATTAAGCAAAATAAGCACATGCTTAGGGCACCAAGAAAGTGAGGGACACCTCAAAAAAAAAAAATGTGTTGTCCATTTAATTTGTAAGAATTTTCAAATTTTATGGTAAAATAAATGAGCTCTGCTGATATAAAACATTCTGCCTTATCTTATGTTTATCCTTCAAAATAAAGTACATGAATACATTACAGGAACATGAATACATTAGGGCGGGCGACAAGGGGAACATGCCCCCTCCAGAGAGTTCTTTTTCCCCTATTGAATATTTTATAATTTTCTTACTGGAAACAAACAAATTTTTTAAAAAAGTATGTTATTTTACTATAAAATTGAACAAAAATTGATTGATGATTGACAGTATCCTCCAAATCAGAGGGGGCCAACAGGTCGAACGCAGAACAATTTCTAGTTCACCAATCTGCAATTACCTTACTGCACTGCTTTTTTTCCTAACGTAGTTCCCCAGCTTTTATGCTTTTTTTTTTTGTTTTTAAAATTTTCCAAAAATAACTAAGATTGCTGGAAAATGTGCCTAAGTACTAACGACTTTCAAAGATTATCTTTGTTGGCATATAACTCCACAATGAAAAATACTAGAAATTCTTATTGATTGATTTCTTTCTATGCATGAGAATAGCAATTATTGTATTAGTCTTTTTTAATGTGTTATTAAAATAATTATGCTACAAAACTATTATATTGGAAACATTTTATTTAGTGGTGTTGCTTGTTCAAACTCGGAATACTGAGCACGGATGCTTGAGATACTTAATCAAAGCAATCAGAATTACTTTAATTTTGCATACACAATCATACATACTTTCATAAATTGCTTATAGGAGGAAAAATATCCAACACAGAAGAATAACATTACTTTTTATTAACTTTCTTTTTGAGCTATATGGAAGGGGCCACTGATTTTATTCCTATTTTTAGAGTAAAAAAATTTCGAAAATGCATTAACCCTCCAACTGCTTATTTTTTTTAGCGAATTTGATTCGCCAAAAAATTGTCTACTTTATGCAACTAAAGCCATCTCTGGAATAAAACCTTAATTAATGTCCAAATACTTGAGAATGATGAAACAGTGGGATTAATACATTAAATACACTTAAAAAGCTCATGCCTGTGAAAATCGTGGAATGGACAATTTTTGCTGCATTTACGCTGCATGTGGAAATAGCGGGATAATCTGTCACGGGGTTAAAAAAATAGTAGCACTCATATTACATTAACTAGCCATACCTGCTGAATTACAGAATGGAATTAATTTTTGTTGCATTCAAATGTCAAAAGTCCAGTTGTTTAGTAAATTGTTGAGTTGTCATATACTACACAAGTCGGCTACAATTGCTAAATTACAGACTGGAATTAGGTAATTATTATTGCATTCCAATGTCAACGTCAAGTTGTATCGTAAATTGTTTATCATTAACAACAGTGGCAGAAGTGGGTGAACTAAAAGTGGGGGGGGGGGGGATGGGTAATCCCTTGGCGGGGAGAGCGCTTCCCCCCCCCCCCCCCAAAAAAAAGTTCCTATAATCTCACTGTTAGAAATTTAAAAGCATGTCGCTGTCAAATTTTCCCTTTTTTCTTTTTTGATGGAGGTGGGGTTTACTACCAACTTCTTACGAGGGAGCACAGGATTATCCTGTTCCACCACTTACCCAGTAAGGGTGGATACAGTTTATAACATATTTTTATAGCATATTTTTTAATGGCATTTTCGGATTTGCACACCACTTATGTGAAAGGTGTATGAAATTAAATCATCTATTTTGGTACAACTAGATTTGCACTATATACAGGGTTCATACTCAAATAACCAAAAAAATTTTCATGACTTTTCCGGGTAGATCAAAGCAGAATTCTAGGTTAACGTTCATTTTTGTCTACGGCAGCACTAACGAAAAAGTATCAAAATACGAATGGGGATGTCGCGCTGAACGCGTTTTTTGAACAATTAAAATTTTTTTTGGTAATCCGACATCACAACGAGCGTAGATTCCCTGCAAGGGATCCCTGGCTGGGGAAAAAATCCCCGACTTTTCCAGGTTTTTGTCAAAAATTTATGTTTTACCCCGACTTTTGCAAAGGATATCAATTTCCATGACTTTTCCAGGTTTTCCAAAGTTTCCAGGTGGAGTATGAACCCTATATATATCGGTGAAAATTATCAGATTTTTTACTGTTGGTAAAACAAAGGTGATTTTTAACTTCTCGTTTCAACTAATTTAATTAGGTTTTAATGAAGTAATTAATTTTTCTTTATACTAACATTGCCCAAAGCCTAATATTTAGTACTTAAACAAATAATCTGCATCTATGTTTTTTACTTGGAAGCAATAAAAATAGTATGACGCCGAACAGACACAACTGTTTTTTTTTTTTTTTTTAATGCTTCAAATAAAAACTGGATAGTAGTTTTACATTTACATACTTTTGCATCATGCATGACTCATGATATAGAGGTAGGAATGGTTCTATTGAATATTCAATATACCATCAAGTAGTGATACCTCCATTAAAGGACACCTCCGAAAAAGGGACACCTCTAATTAAGGGACATTTTTTCTGGTCCCAGTCCCTTTGAATAGGGACAGTAATGTATTCACCTCTGAATAAGGGACACTCTATTTAAGGGACATTCACAGAAAAAATTTCCAAAATTCAAGTTATATAGATAAGAATTTACTGGAAGCTGAAGTTCATTTTTTTTTCTAAAAATTAACGTCTGACAGTTGGTATGACTTCTAGAAGCATGAACAAAGAAACTGTTAAAATGCTTTCCAAAACCTACTTGTAAAGGCTATTCCCTTTTTTGTACTCTGATGTGTGTTCAGCAATGACAGACAGTACCCGGCTACCAATAAGTTTTTTTATGTAAGTTAAGGTTATAAAAAAGTACACTAAACATAATTTATACTGTATTGGCCAAATAACGTACTTTAAAACTAACCCATCTAATCGATTACTTCAAATAAATGTATGTAAGTTACAAAACTTTGCCAATATGACATTTATGCTAAAATTTTAGTTTTTTTAATGAAAAAATTTTAAATTTCAATAATTTCAACTTATATTTTGCATGCATGAGACGTTTTCAGTATTTAAGTTTAGGTGGTAACATATTTATTATTAAAAAGTTAAACTAAGTTAATTCAGTATATGTATATGCATCAATTTATGAACCTCCGAAGAAGGGACACCTCTATTTAAGGGACAAAATCTCCAGTCCTCTTAGTGTCCCTTACTGAGAGGTTTTACTGTACATATTTATGCAAATAATGCTCTCCTAAATACTTTGTAAGTATTTTAAGTGATGAGAACACCGTCTGGATTTTTTAAAGAAAGTGTGATAAAAAAAGATGCATAATATGTTGTTTTTAATCCAAATTCTCTTTAAACTAATGTTTGTGAGCAATTTTTCATACCTTCGATAACAGTTTGCAACATTTTTTTCAAATTTTAAGAAATTCCAACCCAAAATATTTTTATTATTTTACTTAAATCAAGAAATTTTATTTGAAAATTCCAATTTATAATTTTGTAGAGCTGCACTCAAGTGGCCAAAGAGCCATGAGCAGGGGTTGCTGATCCAGCATTTTTAGCAGGGTCCGTTTTTTGTGAATTTTAAAAAGATTTTTGGGAAAAATCAAACAATTTTGTAAAAATTTAAAATTTTAACATACAATGATAACAAATTTTAACATACAATGATACAATGATTTATTATTTTTGGCACTTATTTAATAAATAATTCCCAAAAATCTATGATTTGGTAGTTTCGAATTTTGTAAAGGGTCCAAAATCAGGCCTGGTTTTTCTCTGGCACGACTCCTGATGAGTGGCTCACACGCTTTGCTGACAAATATTTCTCTTTTATGTGGACTGCATAATGTTCATCTACTTCAATGTTTACGAATTTTGGACCAATATAACTTATATTTAACTTGGTAGGTTTTGTTCAATGCTGTAAAATGTCCCGTGATTTATAAGTTGGGGCAAAGGCCCAAAATCCATAAATACTGGACAGTTTATGCATTTCTTAAAATAGAAATACTGATTATTTTTAACCCTTTCGGGACGGGCGCCGCAGTCAGCGAACCGCCGCCACCAGACGGGGTTCTAGCAGAATGGATTGTCACTTGAGGACGGGCGATTTGCTCTGCTAAGCCTAACTTTGGAAAAAAATTCATAAAAAATTACTTTTTTATTCAATTGCTTCAAAATTTGGTACATTATAAGAAAACCTTGTTGTCAGCTATAAGGATAAATTTTAAAACTTCATCATAATAATTTCCGTAAAAATTCTATAAAATTAATTTTAGAATGATGAAATTCTAGACTCGCCTTAAAAAGTTTTGTATGAAAAATATTTTTTAAAAAAATCACAATTTAGTTCACAGAGCATATAGATACAAATAAAATAATACAAATTATTTTATTGATAAAAATTATCTCTGCTGTCGCGGGATGTAGGAGGCATGCATGCTGCAAATTATGTGTCTGATAGTATGTCAGTATCAGAGTCACTATCACTTTCCAGTTCCTTTTGAAATATCAAAACTATCATCACTATTTGAGTATGAAGCATTCACTAATTGGGTGTATTCCTCTTTTTTAAAATTTAGTTTTCTCTTAGCCGTTTTAATAATAAAGCATTTGTCAAATGATACAAGAAAATCTCCTCTGAGCACTAGCCAAATCCGAATAGAAATCCAAATCCGAATAGAAAGGAAGACGAGGAAGCCAACCACTGAATATCTTCTATACATCGACAAAAAAAGAATTAAAAGTATTTGGAATGATCAGAACCATTTGCATCTGTTTATATCAGCTGATCCAGTTAAAGCTCCAGCTTGTTTATTTTCATTACTCATTGCCACCACTACTCTGTCATAAATCCTTCCCTCCTACCCTGTCATAAATCCTTCCCTCCTACCGAACCAAGAAGAACCAAGAAAAAAAGAACAAAAAAATTCTATGGAAATGAAGGTCAACATTCTCCAATCTCGACATATTACACCATAACAGTCATAGGGCCCCATCTAGTATCAAAGAGAAATACTAATATTTCATTCCATCTGAAATCCCGTATACGGTACACCCGTCCTCAAGGCTCTATTAGAACAGCGAGACTTATGCGTCACACCCGTCCCGAAAGGGTTAAGTAGCCAAACAATCTGAATTTTTGTGCTATTTTTGGAGGGTTTTTAGCCTAAGCCTAAATAATAAGGCCAGCACACAAAAATGTCAAAAAAGAAAACAAAAAAATGAATTTTTTTTTTATTGGCTTAAGTAGTAAAATAAATCTTTAAAAATGTTCCCTGAAAATTTCAGAAAAATTGAAGCAATATTTATTGATTTATAGTTGATTTTATTACCGGTGTGATTTGCCACCTTTTCATTCTGAAACCGTAACTGTGCTGAATATAAGCCACCTATTTGTTTTAAAATAAAATAAGAGAAGCAACAATTTCACCATGACTGTAACTGAAAAAAAAAATTCCTTACTTGAAATTTTGATACAGAAGTTTTTGCAAGCCAAAAACTTAAAATGCTGTTTTCTCTCGCTTTTTTTTTTTTTTGCGCATTTCATCTTAGTTGAAATGCAAAGGCTTTTTTTAAAATTTGTATCTCTAATGTGGACTTTTTCCCACATGTTCCTGAAACTATACATAACAAATTTATGCTTTACTTTTATGATAATTTAAGTACTAATTTTTTTTTAAATTCTTTATGTAGGATTTTTGAATTTTTTGCTGTTTTTTTGCGTTACTTCATTTTTTTTTCTTAAAAGAGTATTTGACTTATAAAAAAATCAAATCATAAAGGTTTTGCTTTATGAGTAATGAATCAATTAAAAAAATGTTGAGAGTTTACGCCAACTTTTGAAAAAGAAGATGCATTTTAAAAAATTGCTAAATTTTGTTTTAAAAATTAAAATTTCAAAATTATATTTAAGAAACCTAGTTTTTTTTAATATTAAATTTCTTATGAAGTGATATAACATGTCATTAGACAAAAATTGTAAATATAAACACCATAGAGAAAAAAATGGTGTAATGGTGCCGGCTCCCCTTAAATAACTTTTTAAAACAATGCCTTCAGAATTGCTTAGAGCAGTTCGCATTAGATGAGAAATGTGATTACATCCTTAAAGGCAGTAGTAATAATTTAACTACTAAATTAAATGATTATTTTTATATTTCTTAAGAAATTATTCATAACCTATTCAAAAACTAAGATTAGTTAAATTATAGCTAATATAAATGTGGTTTTCAAAAACTTTTATCAAGAAACGAACTATATATATATACATATATATATATATTAAATCTTCTAATAGTTAAAAATTGCTATCTGGAAAAAGCACTTTAAATTCTTCTTTAAAAAAAAAAAAATCATGCATGCCACTAGACAAGTTTTCCTTTTTTTTTTTTTTTTTAAAGAAAACAAGCAAAAACAAACTAAATACGAAAGGTTTAATTATTTTAAACTATTTATCATTAGTTAAAAACATTGTTTTTTTAAATGGCACGTATTTTCCAGAGTATAACTTCAGGTTCAACCATTGTGATTATAGTAGCAGTAAAATTTTGATTGAATTGAACATTAATTTCATATTTTATCAAAAAAAAAATTCAAAATCTATCCAATTTGCTACGCATGGTAATATTTATTATTTTGCCTAAGAAGAAAGAATAATTTAAGAAATATTCCATTAAATTTCAGTACTAAATGATCACTTAGATGCTTTGACATTATTTGATGATACCAAAAGTAAATTGCAAATTTTTATAATTTTGCAGCAAAATTATATTTTTCTGTTCTACAAAGGCAAAAGTTTCAGAGAGACAAAATTTATTTCTTATTATATGTTGCAGCGTCCGGCATTTTCATTTGAATTCTAGACTCCAGATGGCGCCAACTGCGCTTGACCTTTCCAGAGGAGAAGAGCTTTTCCCCCCTCTAACAGCACACGGAGGTATACATCGCCCGCTTCCTCAACTATGCAGAGCGAACCCTTCTCTAATTTAACATTTCGAATAATCTTGCCCAATACTACTTACCTAAAATGCTGGTGTAAGTATTTAAATACTCGTTAAATTAGTTATTGTTGTAAAGTGTTTTCCACGTGCAATCGGCGAGTGGATCGGAAATTAGACATCGGAGAAGCCATATGGTGAGCCCTTCTCAGTAACAGTACGTAGAGTGCTTTTTCTTTTATTACTTTCAACTCAGTAGGTCGTTTTATTCTTTTTCTTTCACTTCCAAAAGGAGCGTACCTTTAAAATATTATACTGTGGTCTCTGCCCTGAACTTGGATATGTCAGCGACATTGCCAAAAATCCGCCGACTGAAAATGTGTACAAAACATTAAAGTATAGCGTAATTGCAGAATTTTGGGACTCGGTACAAAAGAGTATTAAAGATTTGCTTTGACAGGCAGTCTTAGGTGACGCTAAGCCGTCACACATATTGCACCAATTTGCCAACAACAAAGTGGACGCCGATTTTCTCAAAACATTATGGCAGAACGTATGCCTTCCTTCGCTAGCACGTGGAAAGTAGGCTTAAGGATTTTGAAAGAATTGTTGTAATGGAACAGCAATCTTTTTAACATCTGTTATTGGCTTTTCATATTAATTAGTATTTCTTAACTATTAAAAAATACAAAAAGTACACTTGAAAAAAATGCTTAAGGTTTTTTTTTTTTTGGAAACTTTGATCAGGAAAAATTTACTAAATGAAATATTAAAATATGATTTTTCTCTCCAAAATATTAGAAATCGTCACTTTTTCTGCTACAAGCATGGGATACATAACTCAGTCCCTCTGCTTAATTTTCTCATCAATATTTGATGTTCTAAACAGGCAATAGAGGGTAAGAGTAGAGCTAATATTCATTGATAAACTATTTCAATGGCAGAAAACTAGTTGATTTTGAAATGAAAAGTAAAATTTATTAGATCCCCTCCCCCATTTTGTAACAGAAAAATCGTATTGGCGCAGCCGTGGAGCTTTGCATTATATATATATATATATCCAACATTTATTTTTAAAATATCGTGATTTTTGATATTTTTATTTATGTGAAGTACACTGGTGAAATAAATTATGAGAATTTGCATATTTTATCAAATTGCATGAAAAGAACTGAAGTGAAGCAAAAAACACTGCTACTAGCAGGGTTGCCACAGAAGAAATGAAACAAAAATAGTTGCTTTAGTAGCATAAAAGCACGAAAATAGTAGCCTAAATAGTAGCCATGGCTCAATGACAAACAAGTCTTAACTTGTTCAGTGATGGGTATTTACTTATTACATTCGGATCTTATATTTATACATATAGAGTTGCTATGAATATGTAATTTATAATAAAGCAATTGCATTTTTATATGAAATAAACACGTTTCCGAGCATTAACTTTTTAAACTGAAATAACTATTTCATATCTACCAAAGATTAAAAATATCAGTGAATAAGGAGTGAAGTAAAAAAAAAGATTGCAATATGAGAAGAGCAAGATTATTAATAGAAAATAAACATACTTGAGATTTAAACACACAGTAGCTCATCTTTTAGATACATGTATGATATTGAGCTACTTGATTAATGAAATTCTAAGACCAAGAGGAGACACTATCGAAAACATTAAGTTTACTTTTTTTTCACAAATTTAACAATTATTTTATAACATTGGAAAAATCACCCAATAGACAATTGCTAGAGATAATCAAAAATTTTTAAAAATCAATTTGAAATTACATGGCAAAGAAAAAAAACACATTTTTGGAAAATATATTTTTTAAAACTAGATTATTAACAAGGCTGAAATATTTAATACTTGTATGATCACTAAAACTTACAAGAATTTTGACAGAAATTATTTTCGGCCGATTTTTTTCAAGTGGGCGTGACAAAATGATGCCCGTGCAAGTTTGTACTACAGAAGTTGAAATGTAACAAAGATTAAAAATTATGGCAAGTTCAAAGTTATTGAGCTCCAAGATGCAGAATCAGATAGTAAATGAGCACTAGAAAGTTTTTCCGAAGCCGATGCAATCGGAATTCGAAATGCGTAAAAAATCAAGACCAAGCCTTTAAAGAGCGAAAAACAGAAAAAATGCGTAAATTTTACTCCTAGTTTGTAAAAGTTGGCAGGCTAAGCTACTTTCAAAACTTTTCATTGAAAAGAAAGAAGGGATTTTCGTGGAAACGAAATCCTTACTTTCCAAAAATACAGAAAAAACACGTCTGTCTCTGTGATGATTGGGTGTTTCGGACATATTGTTGCAATCCTTCGCCATGCAACACCGTGGATATTGTGGTCAAGCACCACTGCCATTGGTTGCCAGTGTTCGAGAGAAAAGGTAAGGGTTACAGAACAATTAAGAGAAAAGGCGCATATCGCGATATTGAAATGCATATTGCCTGCACACAGCGCAGCTTCTGTGTTGACTACCAAATCACCCATGAAAAAAGCAAACTAACCCCTTTCATTGACAGCAGTGTCAGCTTCATTGGCAATTGCTTCAAGGTCAATATGAAGTGTAGGCAGTCGCTTGGGACAAGATGGAAGTTTGAAAAATCATGGCACGATTTTCCGTGAAATAAAATAATTTTTTTTCCCTCAAAAATATTTTTTGGTACATTTGAATAAAAGAATTCCAAGAGAGGCAAAAAAAAAAAAGTGGCCTGATAGTTGCCTCTTGGAAAAATTAGTTGCTTTTTTGCCCGATTTCGAAGAAAATAGTTGCCATAGTCGCCTGATGCTGAAAATAGTTGCAAATAGTAGCTTTTTAGTCGCCTGTGGCAACCCTGTACTAGATAAAAATGCAAATCTTGTACGGCAAATACCTAAGCGTACACGTGTGCCTAGGCGGAGCCAGTAGAAAAACAGGCTTTATAAGCGCATGGAGGGCAAGCCGAATTTTGTTCGCTAGCATACCTCGGCGAATTTCTTGGTGTTATCTAGCAGCAATCGGTGAAATTCACATCGGAACAGTAAAAATAAGTAACGACCAACGTTCAGATGATGGAATGAGTTGGCTAATTGTGGGGAGGCTAGAGGCAGGCCAATCACAATTCCAGATATGCAGAGTGTTTAATTTAACGCCCAGCGTCGTGTGTAACCTGTGGAAACAGTTCCAGAATACTGGATTTTTCGAGAGAAAGCCTGGGCAAGGTCGTCCAAAAGACAAGACGGCCAGAGAAAATCGCCATTTATCCATTTTACCGAGGCATAGCAGAGGGGCCAGAGCTTCTCAGCTCTCTCGGGACCTGTAAGGAGCCACAGGAACCGGTGTAACAAGGGCGACTGTTTCCAAAAGACTGAATAAGAGACGGTTGTATGTCAGAAGAATGGCTGTTTGTGTCCTGCTCACTCCTACGAACAGGAGAGTTTGATTAGCATGGTGCAGGCAGCATAGTGATTGGAATATGGAGCAATGGGTGACCTTTCTATTCACCAACGAGTTCCGTTTTAGCGTAAGCACCGATACTCGCCGTACTTTCATATGGAGAGAGCCAGGAACCCGCTATTTTCCCTCCAATGTCTGTGAAATCAACAATTATAGAGATGGCAATGTAATGATCTGGGCAGATATCATGTTGGATGGCCGCACACCTGTCCACATCTTCGACAGAGGCTCGGTGACTGGTGTGAGGTATAGGGATGAGGTCTTGGAGCCCTATGTACACTTTTTCTGGGGTGCAGTGGGCCCTGAGCTCATCTTATGGACGATAATTCGAGGCCACATAGAACTCTTCGGGTCGAGAAATTTCTCGAGATTGAAGATATTTGCCAGATGGATTGGCCAACCAGGTCTCCAGACCTCAACCCTTTAGAGCATGTCTGGGATGCTTTAGGGAGGACAATTGCAGCTCACAACCCCCCTCTGAGAACCATTCGCGTTGGTGAATGAGGTGGACCAATTGACACAGGCACTCATAAACTGCCTTATTTCCAGTATGACATCACACTGCAAGGCGTGTATAGCTGTAAGAGGGGACCATACACTCTATTAACCAGTGGTGGCACCAGAGATTTTCCGACGGGGGGACAACAGCTCCGTCATTTAGGTGACCGGAAGATTGCCCCCCCCCCCCCCCCTGACTTTTAGACTTTTTTCGCTTTCCTTCATACTTTTGTTTTTGCTATGAATCTTTTCCACCTCTTCTCCCAAATTCGGAATCCTGAAATCTAGAAGACCCAAAATCAGGAACTTTGTTAAAAAATCGGCAGCTAAAAAAAAAACAGCTTTTATTTTTTGAAGAAAAATCGGGAAATATTTTGCACCTTTTTTTTTCTTTTTTTTGGAAAAAGTCCTTTTTTTTGGGAAAAAAAGAAGGAAAATAAAATGTAATGAACATGTTGAAGATCGGAAATGTGCAGTTTTCAAACAAGTTATTTCGCGATTTTCTGAAAAGGGTTTGTTTTTGCGATTAGAGTTTTTATTAATTGTTGCTTTAATTCTGAGTTAATATCATTAACTGTTTTACTTTTTCTCGTAATTTCCTTTATATTTATTTTTGAAAAATGAGCTCTAATTTTCGGGCGATACAGAACGTTCGCGAAATTGAAATTTGGCGTTTCTCGCATTTTCCCGATAGGCTGATTTTTTATTGCAATTGAAAGTGTTTAGTAATTGGCTAGAGAATATAAAATCCTATCAGAATTTGACGGAATTCTTTTCTTTTATTGTTTAATCAACGAGATTAAAATAATATCGGAAAAAGGCTAGATTTTTCGATGTTTTGCCTCGAATTGTAAGCAGACTCCAACTTCGTTTTTGCTAAATTTCTCGACTTATAGGCGATTATATGCGATAATAAAAAGTGCTATACAGGAGCAAAATGCTAATAAAGATTTCCAGAGCAAATTATATGTGCTCTGATGCTGCTTACAAAATTTTGTGAAGGAGGACCCATTATCCGGAAAATTCCGAAATCCGAAGAGATCGTGGCCGCAGCGTTCCGGATTTGAGGACCATACCGTATATATATAGCATGTAAAAAAAGTCCAATCAAAATGCCCAACATTCGGAAAGAAAGTAGCAGATGGCTGCAGTAAGAAGCAGAAATTTATGTGCTTTCTGCGCAAAATTTAATATTAAAAAATTTTCATGTGTGTGCATTAATTCTTTAGCTCAGTTTTGATGACACTTTACCCAATTGCTTTTACTCTGGCATTTATACCAACTAATATTTTTCATTTCACAAAATTTTCTTTTCAGGTTTTAAGCCAATTTGAGGATTCTATGATAGAAAATCGATGTTGGCTCTAGCAGGAGGTCCCACTTTACTTCAAGTCATTACTTCCCAAAATATAGTTTTAAGGTGCGTAATACATAGAGCAATACCACTTATCTTCACCTTTTAGTAATAATAAAACATGAACTATGTATCCCCTGCAAAAACTGATCTCCCCCTTCCCTCAAGCGGAAAATACATTACATACGTATACATTGGTATTTGCAGCAGTTTTGTACTTGCAAATAAACAGACTGCAATCTGAAATCATAAATAGAAAAAATGATATAGCTTGTTTTAAAAAAGGAAATTAAATAGGACTCATGAACTTGAAAGATAAATTTTGCTTTATAGTTTCGGGTCCGTCCGACACAGAGACGTAGCTAGGGTTTTCAGCGCCCGAGGACAACTGAAGATTTTGTCCCCCCCCCCCCCGCCCCTGGGGGCTCCCTAATGGGAATTTGAAAAAACTTTTATGCTTCCTAAATGATAAAACTCTAAAAAGCAACCCTTTTAACTTTCATTTTTAGTAGCGACCATTCACAAGGGGAAAATGGGACACTTTGACTTCGCAAAATTATTTGTCCGATTTCCTACGCACTCCTGTGCTACATTGGTCATTCCCGATATGATTCGGGGTGCTCCCACTTTTTTGTCGAACATAGTCACACCTCTTCAGTTCAAATAATTTTCTTCTCGCATTTAAAAATAAAATTAAATAAATTAACACTAATTTGGCGCCCCTTGACGCTGTGCCCGGGGACAGCTGTCCCTCCTTGCCCCCACCTAGCTACGCCTCTGGTCAAACACAAGAGCCTACTACTGTGGTCTGAATTAGGACCAGTCATTTTCAGGCTTCTATTGTTGGAAAGACGAATCTCAATTCTACAATATTATTTGCAAAAATGCAAGTTAACGCTGCAAGTAAATTGTTTTCAAAATTGTTTTTAACAGCCTCCCCCTCCCCTTTTTACCGCATTTTTCGAGGAAATAATTACAATAAGAACCTCAACCTTGATTGTTAGATCCACTCACACTGACATTTTTCCGGCAAAATTACTCTGCATTCTGCGCACACGAGCAGCATGAGATAATGGAGAAATATTTACGTAAAATAACAACCTGCTATTATCATATCTCCGATGATAATAGGTTGCTCAACAATGATCCGCAATTGCCCCCCCTCCCGGAAGGCAAGTATTACTAAAGATTACATGAGTAACGAACTACAACTAAAATTTTCCTGCATTGGGTCAAATTTTCAGAGAGATGGTAAAAATGGCAAAGAAATTGCCCATTCCTGAGCATATCCTGTATCTACACCCAGGTCAGACAGTAATTTTAACGTGATGCAGAACATTCACGAAATTGAAAATCCGTTTCTCGCATTTTCCCTATAGTCTGATCTTTTATACTACAAATATTTAGCGGTTAGGGAATATAAAATCACATTAAAATTTGTCAGAATTCTTTTCTTTTATTGTTTAATTAAAGAGGTTAAAATAACATCGGGAAAAGTCTAGATGTTTCGATGCATTGCCTGGAATGTATGCCTACTTCAACTTCATTTTTGTGCTAACTTTCACGACTTGCCGAGTATATATGATAATAAGAATGCCACAAACGAGCAAAATTCTATAAAAAAGGTCCCAGAGCAAATTATATGGTCTCTGATGATACTTATAAATTTTTTTCAATGAGGATCCAAAATCTGGAAAATTCCGAAATCCGGAAAGATCGCGACCCCGAGCGTTCCGGATTTGAGGTCCTATACTGTAATATAAAATCTAAATTTTGCAAATTTTGACTTGTAACGACTTATGTAATATTTTGTTTGTAATGTAATCTTTTAATGATTTAGATTTACGCTAAAATAATTCTAGATTCAGATATAAAGCTATTAATTTAATTTTTTGTCTGATTAATGATATACGACAAAATCTAATATATTTATTAATGTGCAATAAAACAATTTCTTGGCATTTAAAAATTTTGCTCTGGCATTTATTTTTTATCCAAACATGTCGAGCTGGACATGTAAAATTTTTAAGGTTTTTCAAGCTCTGCCCATCTTATTCCTCATACTATGAGCATTAGTATACAGAATCTTACACATGACCATTTTGCTTTTCTTTAACATTTTATGATGCCTCAAATCAGTACTAATACTGTTAGACTGCTGTTTAAATTTTTACTCCCATTTTTAAAACCTGCTGAACAGATATCAATACAGTGACATTTCCCAAGACCGGTAAAGTAGCTCCCATCCAAAATAAGTTTTTTTTTTTTTTTAATCAAGCCTCAAAAATCATATCACTAACCTTAACGACCCCCCAGAACTAAGAATCAGACCCAGCGGCGCAGTCACGCTGACACGAACTCCAAACATCAACGAACCTGATAGAATGCTTAATGATTACAATGTTCCTTATCGGACCATTATGTTTAATTCTGATATTGCCAGGACTTTTAATCGACGGAAGTCTGTTTGCTGAGAAACTACAATAATGAATCACTTTCGTTAAATAAAAGATAAACACTTAGGGAGCTGCTTTCATAAAGGAGCTAGAAAATCATTCAATGAAAAAAATCTATAAATGGATAAACGAATTCAGAAATTATAGACACAAAAGCAATATTTGCTATTTATTTGGTGAGACATATTTTATTATTTCTTTATCAGAATTAAATAGCAAACCTCACCTGCTAAAGTCAAATAGCTGTTCGATATGAACATCAGATTCTTGCTGTACATCAGACATTTTTAATCATGCTTCTTTACTGAACTATAACGTGTTGGATAACCCGTTCGCAACACGACTAGCGTCTAGGGAGAAACCATGGAGGCACTCTGCTCCTCACCTGACGTCACAGGTCACATGATCTTCAAATCAAGTGATCTCGTCGTCTGCTTCAAAAAAGGCTCTTTAAATCCGAAGTCGGCGTTTCGTTCCGACCTTTATCATGATTAAAAAAAACAGTTTTTTTTCTCGACAATTTCAGTAGAATCCCTTATAATTTTCTTACAGTTGGTTGTTGTTATGCATGTTGCAAATCTGTTGCATGGCTGAAAAGAAGCGAGATTTCAGATCAAATTACCGATGAAATTTTCGCCTTCAACCATCATTCAGCAAACGAACGATTTTTAAGGAATCATGTTGCGACATTTAATGCATTTTTGATATTATAAGATTATATGAAAAGTCTATCATTTTGAATGCTTAGAAAGTCAATTTAACTTCATGTATTAATATTATTATTATTTTTTGTTTATATGCAAAATTAAAAAATCATATTACGTTTAAATATATACTGAGGGAAAATGTGTGGTTTTATTTCTTTTTTCATTTAAACTTAATTTTTGTTACAGATCCATACAAAGGATTTTCGATCATCTAATGTTTAAGAATTTGAAGCAGCAAACATAAGATTATGCTCTTAATTTAAAGAAAGCCCTCAGAAGAGTTGGAGCAAGTCTTTTTGCATGGATCAACTTCTGAATAGCTGTATGACAGCGAGAATCGGTCCTATTGTTTTTTTGACAATTTCTTTGTCGGTGCTTTTCAGTTTATACATTCAGGGATGGATTGGGACCCCTAAAATGGCGGTGGACCAGCGTACCAAAGGGCGGCAACTTTTACTTAAAAAATTACTAAAAAAAGTTACAACAATGATAATAGCGGTAATAATGAAATTAAAAACAACAAAAGAAAACATAAAAAACATGAACTTTTTCCTTTATTTAGCTCATTTTTTTTTCCTGTTTTAAATCTAAAGCAGGCACTAATGAAAGGATCATAAGGCAGTCCAGTTTTTTACTGTTACATACCCATACATGTTTTATGCTTTAATATCTTACTTTGAATGATCGTTCACACTAAAACTATCTTTAAAAAATGTTCACTTTTTTATGTTATTTCATATATTTTATTAATTTACAAAAGACATTCTTAGAATAAGCTTTAAAAATTCAATTCTGCCTTTTGTAAGTTTTAATCAAGTATTTCTTTTAAGATCAAATAATTTCAGTATTGCATTAAATTAATATTAGTTTCATTAATTAATTGTTTAATTAATCAATTAATAAATAAAATAATTGCATTAATTATTAAATAAATTATTAATTTAAGCTTTAAGAAAACGCCCAAAATGGAGCATAAGTTCTCTAACATGTTAGAAAAAAATTGAAAAACTAGTTTGCCCCTCTTGTCCAAAAGTCACCCCCCCCCTGGAGTCAGAGTCTGGCTATAGGCCTGTCCTAATATCAGTCAATCAATCATAGAAGAACAACCACTACTTCAGGCTTGGAAACAAAACTTCTTGGCATAACTTAGCTTGTTTTGCATGAAATCCCTTTTACTGCAGTCTTATTCGAAATTTTGTTTTATCTGGAAAATAGGGGCGACAATTCTAATTAAATGCGCAAAGCAGACTTTTGCTTTGAAGTTTTTTATGCTTTATATGTAAAAATAATATCGCCTGCCATTCTCACTCAGATACAGTAGGTTTTTTTTTAAGCAGCAACACAAATACTTTAATTGCTACGTTTTACTTTTTATCACCTTTTCAAAAAAAAAAAAAAACGAAATATTATTAGGATATAAGGATTGTTTTTACATTACTGAAGCAGAACTGCTGACCTCTTTTCCTAAAATACTGGTGGTGAGGGGAGAAGGAGAGGGACTGTAACACCCCCTGCATTACAGCAATAGCGACCCCCCCCCCCTAATAATAAGCAGCCAGCAACGTCTATGGGTCACTAATTAACAATCCCGAATTTTCATTTCAGTCAAACTATTTGGTTCATATATATTTCAAGAAACAAAAATATCAAAAAAATATTTCAAGATCCTGGGGCAAACACACACACACACATTTTTTGCAGTGCAGCATTTAATTTATAAGTAAACAATCCATATAATGTGAGTTATCTTGTTTGATATTCTGACATTTATCCACAAATCTCAAGCATCTCACATCCCATATTACCCTGTTATTAATATTATTATTATTTCAGTTTTTCTAAAGTTTCAAGTAGGCATATCTTTGGTTCAGAAAATAATCCCTATTCAGAAGCAAAAGTAGATGCATTGTCTTAGTTTTAAAGTTTAGATTTAGTTCTGTGAATGAAAATGCAAAAATATAATTCAATATAATAAAAACATTTAACATGTGGTTAACATTGTGCCATTGTGTTTGTTGTGAAAATATTTTTTATGAGGACGACGAGGACGAGAGCGGGGACTAGTATACGGAGACGGATTAGTAATATATTAACAGCACTGTTTATATTTCATATAACAATTGAAGTATTAACCATTTAAAATTGATTTATTAAAAATAATCAGTGAATGGTTCAAATACTGAATTTAGAAAAGTCAGTCAAACGGTTTTCTTATAAAAATATCTCACTGGGAAAATTGAAATTCATTGCAGAAAAGTCAGTCAAACAGTTTTCTTATAAAAATATCTCACTGGGAAAATTGAAATTCATTGCTGTCAATATGCAGCAATATATTTAGATGAAATAATTTTCTGAATAAATATAACTAACCCGTATTTACTAAATAGTTTTGAAATATTAACATAAAATCTTTAAAAAATTATTTTAAAGGCAACTTAATTAATAAGGGTGATTAGATTGAAACCGTTAATTCTAGCATATTACTTGATCTGAATTACAAATATTTAAAAAATAAAAAAAATTAAAGAAAGAAAATAAATATTCATTAACTTAAATTTTGATAAGTTATATTAGGGGACGTTCATAAATGATGTCACACTAACTTTTTTCTCACATATTTGACCCCCCTCTCCCCCTTTGTCACAATATGTCACACTTCAGCTGACCCCCTCCCCCCTTTGTCACACGTCACACTATTATGTTGCATAATGCACGATGTCACATTTCTTGTTACTCCCTCCCCTCCTCTTGTCACACTTTGTCGGACTTTCACGAACCCCCCTCCCCTCCCTCCCCCAGTCGAAGCGTGACATCATTTATGAATGATCCTTTATGAAAAAACTTACAACATAATTACAACATAACGATACATATTGAGATGTGAAGTGAATAAATACCATTTAAAATATGATCCTATTTAATGTTATGATGAATAATCATGTAACAGAAAAATGAAGAAACTCATTATGTAAGAACGAAGTAAGAAGTCCAAGAAATTAATTAATCAATTAATTGATTGAAACATGCTATTTATTGCATGCAATTCAAAGAATCTTTCTTCTGTGCTTTAGTACATACGGTATTTTGGCATGATACATTTTTAAAATGTAAAATACTAAGAAACTCGAAGAACGTGATACTAGAAATTGCACGAAATGCAATCGCCCGTCTAATATGTTGTTGGGTTTTTATGAAGTAAACAGATTTGGGTATTTTATACTAATCACATAGTGTTGTAGTGCTAAAACGTTTTTCTTTCCGAACCGCAAGACTGAAGAAACAAAATTTTAAAACTCTAACATTGTTCTCATTATGCTTTGTATATCAATAAATACTGGCAAAGAAATTCTTCAACAACAAAAAAAAAGAATCATATGTAAAATAATTGTTGTGAAACATTAAATTTCCATAATTTATTTAAAAAATAATAATAATAACAAATTTCAGGCAAATTTTAAATTTTTGATAAAAATCATGACTTTTTAAATGATATAAATCATTGATTTAAAACACTTGATTTAAAGCACCAAACCCTGTAATTTTAATTGTGTGAAATGAAAATATATACATTAACTTATTTATAAGACAGTTGCAATAAAAAATTATGTGTCACTTTTTGGTTATCAATATAAATGAATAAAAATAGAAACAATAGTTAAATTGTATTAAAATTAGATACACAATTTTGAAATAAAAATAGCTGAAATCAGATATAAACTGAGTCAAATTAGTCTGCTTCGGTGCGAAATCCGGACCTTGAAACAAAATAAAAACAAATAAGTTTCAAAATAAAGTACCGGAGCAGAATTCCACCTAATAGAAAAGTGTAGTAACACCTGATCGACGACACTGTATCCTTGCTTAGGCATATAAGAAAATTTTAAAACTAAATTTAATTTAATTTTGGAACAATAACTATTTTTTTAATTAGTTATTACTAATGGAAGTGTCATGTCACTTCCCACATTCAAAAAATATTACAAACGTTCAAATAATTTATTTCAATCAGTTTTTTCTACTTGAGGCTCTATGCTTCTGTAGAGGATAGAATAGAAAAAAAAAATTCATAAGTAACACAAAAATATTTTCCTATACTAATAAAAAGTGTTTTTTTAAAGTAGTATAGGAAAGCAATATTTTTTTATTATCAATTTTTACTATAGAACTTAATTTATTCGTTCTCAAATGTGTGCTCTATAAGCGGACTCTTCAGTGGACGTTATTTGATGGCTTGATTGCAAAAACACGCTGATTAATAATGTGAGTTGATCGCCAGCGCAGCAGAAGCAATAGATTTTGGCCTACGGAGAGTCGGGAAACTTAGTGCCGATTTCGGCCTGAGAAGGGAATCGCTTCCCCGTTAGCTCACGCATGGAAAAATACAGCGCGCGCATCTGGGTTCCACACGTCATCGAGGTGAGGAGCAGAGTACCTCCATGGTTTCTCCCTAGACGCTAGTCGCAACACGCGACTTTCAATGCAGGAAAAATCCACTGATACTACACATCTGATTGGGTGATCAGCTTTGCATGGGGGTTACTATATTGGCTTTTTTATCGACAAACGTCAAACTAAAAGCGATTTTAAAAAACATGTATATGGTATATTTTTTTTATCCTTCCCCCTTTTGCTATGGCAATTCATGTTTTTTCGCGCTGCTGCTGTTGAAGACAGCTAAAAGTTAAATGCATGCGTACTTCAATAGAGCTAACGTTCCAGATAAGAGGATCTCGACGCAAAAATGGAAACACTAGGGGTTACCATATTGGCGACTTTATCGCCTTTAAATAAAATTCAAGTATTTTACAGAAGACGTTACGGGTACAGTTAGTTATGCTTATAATAGGTTGCAGTTAAAGAAGAAAGCATTAAAAAAAAGGTACACATGCGCAATCACTAAGAAATGGTCTCATTTACATTAAACATGTCCGTAACTGTTTTTAACTACTCAATTTTGTATTTTCTCTATCAAATTAATTTTTATTGACTAAAAAAATTTAAAAGAAAAAAATGCTTGTGACATCAGAGGAAGTGGTTACGCGACTTCCGGTTGTTTTGTTTACTGGATTGAATTGTGAAATTTCGAAGAACTTTCGTTTTCAGAGAAAGGAAAAATTATGTAGTCCCCGTTATTTATCGTACTGAATGGACAACTTATATTAGAAACTTTCGTTCAGCAGCAGTTCTGCTTACAATTACAGTAGAACTTGGATAATTCGAAGCTAAAGGAAACACAGCCAAACTTCGAATTACACAAATATAATTTTTGTATCATAATTTATGGTCCACGAATGCCGGTAATATTTATTCCGTCAAAAATAACGTCAATAATCTTTTATGGAAAATGTCAAGGCATGTATATAAAATAATTGAACATTGTATTTGTCGACAAAATAAATTTTATTTTGTACATAACATAAAAAATAAAACTATAGCATATACATACGAAAACGGGAACATATAAGTAGAGTATTACTTTTACAAAATATTCTTTGGTTAAGTTCTGAAAATTATATAAAAAATTACCTGCTACAGTTTTAAAAAAATTGAGAAATTTGGAATTGCTTCTCCGAACTCTTTTAATTTTAACACAGACGAAATATATCTTCTATGCATGATCTGATCATTTTAGCAGCCAATAATAATCAGTCACGTGACTAAGCATTGTGAAGAGAGAGGGATTAGGCGTAATTTACTGTTGTAACCAATAAAGTGTTAAAAGAGTACCTGAAACTTTCAGTCTCAGAGATCAATGCGGGAGGTCAGTTGTCACGTTTCCAACAGGTGAATGAAAAGAATCTTTCACAATAGAAAGCAACACAAATCTCACTGATCTACCATTTGTTGCAAACAAAAAGATAGGGTAAAATTTTTGTAGACAAAAAAACTATTTCAACCTATTTTTGTCGATTTCGAATGAGAAAGCCTTCAAATTAAAGAAGTTGAACTTTAAATTATCAAAAAATTTTAACTAAATTTTGAATACAAAGTTCAAGGGACCAAGCGAAATCTTCGAATTAAAGACGTTAAAATTATCCAAGTTATACTGTACTTTCGTTTTACAATAAATGCACTCACCTGCATTTGATTTTAACTCTATTCAAATACTTATATTTGCAAAACTAAATTTGATTAATAAGCTTTTTGCATGATACTAATGAAATAGCTCATGTTCATTGAGCTTGTTCATAGTCAAGAAACAAAAAGTACTTCCACAAATTAAAAAAAAACTTTTAAGGGATAAAGTAAAGTGTATATATATTATTCAGATTATCCTGAATGATTTCGCCATTATTCTAACAGCTTTAAAAAATAAAATGCAAGGGGAGGGAGGATTAATTACAGAAAAAAAGACATTAGCAATAATCACTTTAAACCGAAAAGTATACCGCTATGTAATGCTAGTGTAAGTCAAAACAAAGTAGCATACCATTCAGGATAGTGATGATTACTCTGTTACTCCTTTATTACATCATTTCCCCCGTTTTTTTTTCCTTGCCTTGGAACTATAAATATGTTTTGGGTATATATCCAGTATGTATAATATACATATATTTACTCTGGCCTTGAGTTAATACCTAAATCAGGAAATTTATGGTTGAAAACCATTGTTGAGTATTTCACCCTGATCTCTTTGGACTAGTTCCGTGCTTACATAAATATCTTACACAAAATACAAAGTAACTTAACACTTAGAATATAACAGCCATAAAAGAATTAGTGCAAAAAATTAGGAGGAGGAAAAGAGGAAGGCCAGTTAAAAGATGGGTAGCCGAGATGGAGAAAAACCTTAAAAATCTAAATGTCCGAAACTGGAAGGAAAAGCGAAAGACAGAGGATTTTGGATTAAAATTATTAGAAAGGCCATGACCCATCATGGGCTGTAATGGCAGGGAGTTAGTATGTTAGTTCAAAAAAACTATATCTACCTTACACTGAACTGTACTTCTTGTTGCATTAAATAAAATGCAACAAAATTTGTATAGTTTCTTACTTTTTACAGAGTTATTTATTAACCCTGTTAAAATGCTGGATCAACTCCTGATAATTATTACGCTTTATGAATGAAAGTTGTACACTCACGTCAGCTCGAACGTCTGTTGCAGCATGCATTCTTTGTCAACAACTAATAACTACATTTTGCACACGCATGTAGCTTGCAGTTTATATTCTTCTACTGACATCGACAATAAATGCTTTTAATCCTCAATTTTACTTTTCTGTTCATTCGCATAATACTGATTAAAACTTTCAGTCACACCTTAACCTTTAACTCAAATCTTTCTTGAGTGAATGTCTCCCCTAATTGATACTCTTAGTGATCAGCCTTTAATTGTTGGGAAGAAATTAAAGTGCATGGAAAGCATACAACTTTTCTATTTATTCATCGACTGACTATACAGGAAAAACTTTTCGCAACCAGTAAATACCCCAACTTGTTTGTCTTGAAGAGTTTAAATCTAATCGGCTTATTTCCGTGAAATTGTTAACTTTTCAATTCAAACGAAGTGTAGTAGGGCTCCTCGTGCTTTATGCTGGTAACGCCAAATACGCTAAACCAGCAACTGGAAGGCTGCCCTAGTATGGCGGAACAGTCTCAAATGTAGCAAACCTAAACTATACTCTCTCAAAATTGTTTTCTTAGAAAAGGCATGGACCTCAATTTTTAGCTCAAAAAGGCAGATTAGTTACCCTTCAAAACCCTAATCAACAAAATTTGCAAAGGTATAAAATACCGACAGTAGTGGCTATTTGTCTGCTTTTGACATTTTTATAACCCCAGATGTGACTATAGATCTTTCAGACTTATTTCTTAAAAAACTAACATACTCGAAATGTTGTAAATCTTTTTTCCTTTTTCATTTTTGTACTTTCTCTTAGCTGAACGTTTTTATCGTATCACTAAACTTCTACTCATTATTTTTTTCCCCTGTGTGGAATATGGAAAAATGTAAATCATTTTACCTTTTTAAATATTTGTACTTTCTCTTTCAGAAAGTTTTATTGTATGACAAAATTGTTTCCAATCGAAGGCCTCATTTTTTCTGATTTCAGAAAGAGATATTCACAAAAGGAAATGCGTTGGATTTATTTTTATTTTGTTTGTTTCTTCAGACCACGATTCAGCGTTTCCTTTGCAAGGAAAGAGGAAATGTTGATTTTCCGATCCAGCTTCCGAGTGCTTTTATTTTCTGAACACAATCAACTGATAAGTTAGAATGGTGAGAGAATTATTTTAGTTGTTTGTCGAGGATGTGATATGAATACACTACAGAGGAAACGTTGTATAACCCCTTTTTCCGATCTAACATCCTACTGTTGTTTTCTGATTACATATAAGCGAGAATGTCACACAGAAACAAAATCAGTGTATATGTGAGTTGTGGTGCATGGTTGTTTTTAGTTGGTGGTGTGATTTGTCTGGTTAATTCCGATACAAAATTTTCATCTGAAAACTGTGTGTGAGAAAATTAAGAAAACAGATTTGATGATGTCAAAGGTTAGTCATTTTCGATTTCTGTTATGATTTTTTTTTTTCATTATTTTAATATTTAAAAATTCTTTTAAAATTTTATTTGATTTTTTTATTAATAATCCTTTTAAACTATGAATATTTTTTCAAATCAAAATTGTTTTTATTTTGACTTATAAATTTTGTGTGTGTGTGTGTGTGTGTGTGTGTGTGTGGATTCGAACCCGCGATGATGCAAAAGGGTGGGTAATGAGCGGATATGTCCGGTGCGTTTATCCTCTCGACTACACACCCTTGTGCTAAAAATCTTATTTTCTTTTACTCATTCAAAATGAAGATGATATGTAATGTGTAATTTAAAAAATATGTTCTTTTTCAAAATTGATCTCATTTTTATTTTTCTAATATTAACAAATTTGATTGGAAAAAAAAAAAAAAAAACTCACTACTGTTCAGTATAAAACCCCGAATGAAAGATATTAATCATTTCCTTCACACTCATTTCTGGACATCTCTTAGTTGAAGTTAAATATTCATTTTGAAAAAAAGTCCTATTAATCTGTTTAGATGAGTCTGAAATTAAAATAAAACAAAAACACAAAATAAATAAAAAACATTTTTATTTTTTACTTATATTCATGTTACACTGATTTTGCTTTAACATTTTCCATTCATTAGATGATCAGCTTGTTTTTTCCACTTTTTACAATATTCACATAAAGTTACACATCAATTTTTTACATTATGTTACATATTTCATCTATTAGATGAACAGCTTTTTTACATTGTATTCATTTTTCACATAAAGTTAGATTTCTTCATCTGATTCAATTTCAGCAATTTTAAAATGTCCAAATGAATAACTATTTATTTTGTCGCTCATAAGAAATTTTTTGTCATAAAAACTATTTAACGACATCTTATTAACAGCAATAGTTGAAATTTCATGATTTCGTGAAACTATATTTTTAAAGTTTGCTCTATGAACTAAATCGTCTTTGAGTGTTTTTACATATGTCTCATGCATTAGATCTTGCAAAACACATGATTTAATTCCCTTAGCTGTTTTTTTACACTGCGTCCCATATGTAATTGAATACATTTTCGGCTTTAAGCCACAAAATTCAATGATTGGAACACCCGCCGTTTCATCTTTTAAATACCCCACAGTCATATGATTGTCTAAATTATATAAAAAATGTTTAGAATCATAATTTGAAAAATCAAAGATGTTTGGAAGCTTAAACTTTAGATCATGATAAAGATCGTCACAGCTAAATTCAAGAAAAAGAGAATCGGTATCACAGTACAAAAAAGATACGTTTTCAGAATAAAATTTTTTAAAAACATCATAAAAAATTCGATACATGTGTAATTTTGATAATTCTAGAACAGAAAATCCAATATATATGGGTTTGTTTAAGAACAAGCTATTTCTTTTTTTTTTAAAAAGAACACAGTTTTCATTGATTGACTGAAAATATTCTAGGGTAGCGCTTTCCATATTCTTTCTACATTGTGTTTCATTGGTAGATACAACAACATTTCTAAGCTTTCTTACATTTAGCAACGATCTTCCAAAGTAGGAGTTATTCATAAGTTTGTAAAAATCCTTAGAAAATTTACCTGGTTCGGTTCGTCTTTTGTATGAGTTTAGATCAATATATGGCTTTAGCCATGGGGCTTGTTTAAACGAAATGATTCGATGAATTTTTTTCAATATCATTCCATGACTAATGTAAAATTGTAAATTTAAATAATGAGTAACATAATTTTTTTTATCGTTAAAATTGGGGATAAGCTTTCTTATTGATGAGTTTGGTTTTATATTTAATTTTTTCATTAACATCTTTTGATATGGTGACAGTTTATCATAATTGATTGTCATATGCTCGCAAGCGAGTGGGAGATCATTGTGAATATTGTGATATTTCTTATCGTAAATTAAGTCAACTTCTAGAATAAAACCTTCTTCAGAATTCGCATCAAAAGAAAAGAGATCAAAATTTTCTACTTCGGTTTCAGTCAACCATTTAAAGCCGCCGTAGGGAAGATAACTTGACATTACATACCCATAAAGATTCGTGACATCCAATGCTAAGATAAAGCTTTTTTTTTTTTTTTTCATCATAAAGTTCATTCAAATATTTGTTGTTTGCTCTACTAAAGCGTTTTCCTACCATACATATTCCACCTCGTATTCCGCTCTCAATCATCAGATACATATCTACATCCGTAAAAAGTTCGAGTTTGATGTTTGTCATTTTTAGACCTGCTGTCCATGACAGATCAGGTGCTGAGATAAAGTGAACAGGTTCTAAATTATATATGTTCAATGAAATATTACGAAAACTTTCAAAAACATCTGCCAACAACAACACATCGGTGAACAAATATATTTTCAAATAGTCTTCGAATGTTTTACATTTGAAACGTTTCCATATTTTCTTTGCATAATTATATTCATCGTCGGATATATCTTTCCCAGTTAAATCATTTAAAAAATACTTTTTTTTTGGTAGCTTCGTTTCTGACAATTTTCCAATTCCATCTAAGTAGGTGTATGGAAATATACCTTTTTGTGACAACAGTTCACATTTTCGTTTATCATTAAAAAACTCAAATAAGATTGGAAAGGGGATACGATAATTATCACGTGTAGCTTTTAAATTTTCAACAAGTTTTGACAATGATGATGGTAAAAAATTGTAACTATCGATAAATTTCAAATCGTCAATTATAAAAGTGGTATACTTTTCATTATTTATAGGAATCACTTTAATATTTTTTGCGAATTTATTGGATAAGTTTTTAAAAATTAAATGAGAGTCATACCCAGTTAAATTATGTAACACCACAGGTAAAAAATATGAAACTTTAAAGTTTAAATTACATGAAGAATGAGCATAGCCTCTAAATTTTCCTGTTTGATGATTATGATCTCTGACAATGATATCATTTTTTTTAAATTGCACATTACATATTGAACACCTACTTGACAATGATGGAAAAATGTCAGTTCCATTCATTGGGATATCTCTTTGCATGTACTCTAACAAAATCTCTTTAATGTGATGCAAACATTTTAAGAAGTCATGAACACAATTTTCACCCGAATGATACCGATGGAAAACAATTTTTTTTTCATCATCAACTACAATTAATGCATAACAAATCGGTTTGTGGGTTTGTGTTTTTATCGAATAACTTTCTTCTGTTTGCTCTAATTTATGATGTGTTGGAATGATACAACATTCAAAATCTGCGTATACCACAAACGAATGTTTCATGATTTTATGGTAATTTTGAAAAAATAAGGTATTTTCATATTTGTTTGGCATTTTAATGCGTTCTGCAACATTTCTGAAACAAAATGATTCATGAAGGTTTTTAGAATTTTCTCCTTTAAATGAGCTGAGACAGTTTTTACAATAATAATGATAAAATCTCTTATTATTTAGAAGTCGATTAAAATTAGAAATATAAAAAAAATGATTTTTGTATAACAACAAATCGATTTCGCATTTAGCATTGTTAAATTTACTGATATAAATCGGAAAAACATTTCTTTCATAACCGTAGACATTGATTTTTACTTTATTTAATTTTTCAAACTTTGGGATTTGTGTCACTTTAACAGGAAATCTTAAAAAATTAAAGTTTATATATTTCAAGTATTTTTTATATGTTCTTTGCAATTCTCGATTATGTTTCACCTTAAACAAACCACAAATTACTGAATACAGAAAACATTTGTTGTCGTCGCTTTTAACATGAATTATACATTTTTTATTTTTTAAAATTTGTGGTAAACTTATTCGTCCACAACCACCGCTCATCCCCTCATAGTTTCCAACATGAACATCAATGCATGAAATATTTTTTACTATCCATCCGCTTCCTAATTTTATAAAGTTTTCTATGTTCACCAGAATTTTATTGATTGCGCTTTCAATTTTATCATTTATTTGATAATGTGAGATTACTCTTTCAGTACACGACGCAAAATAAAAATTTTGTAATTTAAATTCAGTTTTTTCAATATTTATGAACTTAATAAATTCTACGCATGAACATATTAAAAATCTAAAACGTTGATCGATTCTACTATTACTTAATACGTTAAAAATTTCTGTTTTATTATCAAGAAATGCTTGATTAGCATCAATGTAATTATATAATTCTTTTTTAAAAGTTTTTGCAAAACCATTAAATGAGCTGTTATGAAGGATGAACATTTTCAAAATGAGATAAAGCAAAACTTTTTAATTTTTTTTCTAATGTCAAAATGAAAACATGAGCAAAAACAACATTGAAACATTTATAAAAATTTGATCATAGTGTAAAATTACTAATATGCTTTTTTGTTAATACTAACGCTTGCATGAAATCGGTCAGCTGGCTTATAGGAATGTTAAAGCGGTTTCTGATAAGATCATTATGAGATCTTGACATGCATACATAATAAACATTCTTAAATTCCTTTACATTCAATGCGAATCCGTTTCCAATATAGACAGAGTATGGTGGAATACCTTTTTCGTTGACTTTATCCTCACACAAAACCACATCATATGGTGAGGTGATTGCTGCAATTGGTTTTCCAGATGATTGATCATTTGTGGTTGAAGACTGATTGGATTGCGAATCGTCCACAGGAACTTTTTTTCTTTTTATCTTCTCATGCTTTTCCTCTGTTTGGTCATCATTGATGTGTCTTTTCTTTTTCTTCTTATATTCAGATGAGGAATCTGATGGTTTACTTTTGATTACCTTATCAAAATCTGAAAAGTAATAGCTGATTCATTATTATTGTATGTTTATGACATTCGAAACACAATCATTACAATTAAAAATATAAAACTTCACTCACCTGCAAAGGAATTCATTTTTGATTTCAGTCTAGTTCTTTTACAATTTTCTTCGAAACGTAAATGATGATGATGAAACTCTAAAAGTAAAATAACAAAATAGTATAAACTTTTAGTCATTTTTTAATTAAAAAAAAAATGTTATACAAAAGCAAAAAGTTTACTTACGTGATAAATCGATAATTGAAAGTATGAAGAAAAAATATACTTCAAAATTAAACATTACCTTTCAAGGAAAAAAATTAACCATCTATCAGTTTGTCACACAATGTCTATGACGAAATATGAAATATAAATCATTATCTCAATTTTTTAACGCAAGTAGTTTTCTAATTTCAATTAAGAGAAATTTTTGACATTTACGTCATTCATTTACATGATAAATTACAAAATCAAAGCAATATCAAAATATGAATAAAATTATATTTAATTTATGACCATTGTCTCTCAATTTTTTTTAACACAAATAATTTTCTAATTACAATTAAAAGAAATTTTTTGACATTTATGTCATTCATTTACATGATAAATCACAAAATCAAATCATGATCAAAATATGAACAAATTTATATTTTAATTTATGATTATGTTTTAAGAGAAACGTTAAGCTTAAATTCATTGGTATATGAACAAAATATAAAACTTACCTTGCATTACATAAAACATAACATTCAATTTTACAAATCATTCAGATGATAATGTAAAAAATACTCACATGGCATCACCATAAAATAGATCTAGTAAAAATTTTAGACGCAAAAGTTGCTCCAATTAGACACATAGTTATAGAGGCTGATATCCAAAAAATATTTTCGAAGGACATGATATAAACTTACAGTCAATGGAATGATGACATGCATCCACCAGAAATCATTGGATTACCAGTAGCAAAAGGAGTCTTATATAGTAATCCACGATGTGAAGCAAACATTTCTTTTCAGAGAAAGATGAGTCGATGATTCAAAAAAGATCTTCGAGGAAAAGAGTTGATGGGTGTGTTAATCTATTAATGTTTCTTCATAGTTTTTTAGATGATTCCATCCTGTGACATGTTAGATTCTTTGAACTCAATATAATACTGGTTTTTTTATAAAATTTTACTAATTTTAAAAGAGTCTCCTTCATCATTTTTTTTAAAGCTGATGAAAAAAGAAGCCAATTTTATCGAATCCAGTTGTGTCAACGATTGACGCTTTTATTTCTATATCATATTGATGTTTTATATTTGAACAAGATCATATTGATTTTTTTATATTTGAACAAGATCAATATGGTATTAATATTAAATGTCTGTCGTCCATCATCAATCCAGTTTAACGAAGATAAGACAATAAGGTATTATGATGGTTTTTTTATAAATTTTTTACTGATTTTAAAGAGTCTCCTTCATCATTTTTTTAAAGCTGAAGAAAAAGAAGCCAATTTTATCGAATCCAGTTGTGTCAACGATTGACACATTGATTATTATATCGTATTGATTTTTTATATTTGAACAAAATCAATATGGTATTAATAATAAATGTATGTCGTGCATCATCAATCCAGTTTAACGAAGATAAGACAATAAGGTATGAAGTAAGCAATTTTTAATCTGTAGTCGGGGATGGTCAGGAACATCGATAGACATTTTTGAAGCTGTGTTAAGACATTCATTTTCGGCTTTAAGCCCCAAAATTCAATGATTGGAACACCCGCCGTTTCATCTTTTAAATACCCCACAGTCATATGATTGTCTAAATTATATAAAAAATGTTTAGAATCATAATTTGAAAAATCAAAGATGTTTTGAAGCTTAAACTTTAGATCATGATAAAGATCGTCACAGCTAAATTCAAGAAAAAGAGAATCGGTATCACAGTACAAAAAGATACGTTTTCAGAATAAAATTTTTTAAAAACATCATAAAAAATTCGATACATGTGTAATTTTGATAATTCTAGAACAGAAAATCCAATATATATGGGTTTTGTTTTAAGAACAAGCTATTTTCTTTTTTTAAAAAAAAAGAACTGGTATTAATATTAAATGTCTGTCGTGCATCATCAATCCAGTTTAACGATGATAAGACAATAAGGTATTATGATGGTTTTTTTATAAATTTTTTACTGATTTTAAAGAGTCTCCTTCATCATTTTTTTAAAGCTGAAGAAAAAGAAGCCAATTTTATCGAATCCAGTTGTGTCAACGATTGACACATTGATTATTATATCGTATTGATTTTTTATATTTGAACAAAATCAATATGGTATTAATAATAAATGTATGTCGTGCATCATCAATCCAGTTTAACGAAGATAAGACAATAAGGTATGAAGTAGTTACAGTACAGATTGCGTATCATGTTCAAACATGAACTGAACTTCAAAATAATATATGTTACGTATGCAAACATTTTAAGAAGTCATGAACACAATTTTCACCCGAATGATACCGATGGAAAACAATTTTTTTTTCATCATCAACTACAATTAATGCATAACAAATCGGTTTGTGGGTTTGTGTTTTTCCAGTTCTTTTTTTTTAAAAAAGAAATAGCTTGTTCTTAAAACAAAACCCATATATAGATCATGATAAAGATCGTCACAGCTAAATTCAAGAAAAAGAGAATTGGTATCACAGTACAAAAAGATACGTTTTCAGAATAAAATTTTTTAAAAACATCATAAAAAATTCGATACATGTGTAATTTTGATAATTCTAGAACAGAAAATCCAATATATATGGGTTTTGTTTTAAGAACAAGCTATTTCTTTTTTTTAAAAAAAGAACTGGTATTAATATTAAATGTCTGTCGTGCATCATCAATCCAGTTTAACGATGATAAGACAATAAGGTATTATGATGGATTTTTTATAAATTTTTTACTGATTTTAAAGAGTCTCCTTCATCATTTTTTTAAAGCTGAAGAAAAAGAAGCCAATTTTATCGAATCCAGTTGTGTCAACGATTGACACATTGATTATTATATCGTATTGATTTTTTATATTTGAACAAAATCAATATGGTATTAATAATAAATGTCTGTCGTGCATCATCAATCCAGTTTAACGAAGATAAGACAATAAGGTATGAAGTAGTTACAGTACAGATTGCGTATCATGTTCAAACATGAACTGAACTTCAAAATAATATATGTTACGTATGCAAACATTTTAAGAAGTCATGAACACAATTTTCACCCGAATGATACCGATGGAAAACAATTTTTTTTTCATCATCAACTACAATTAATGCATAACAAATCGGTTTGTGGGTTTGTGTTTTTCCAGTTCTTTTTTTAAAAAAAAGAAATAGCTTGTTCTTAAAACAAAACCCATATATAGATCATGATAAAGATCGTCACAGCTAAATTCAAGAAAAAGAGAATCGGTATCACAGTACAAAAAGATACGTTTTCAGAATAAAGTTTTTTAAAAACATCATAAAAAATTCGATACATGTGTAATTTTGATAATTCTAGAACAGAAAATCCAATATATATGGGTTTGTTTAAGAACAAGCTATTTCTTTTTTTTAAAAAGAACACAGTTTTCATTGATTGACTGAAAATATTCTAGGTAGCGCTTTCCATATTCTTTTTACATTGTGTTTCATTGGTAGATACAACATCATTTCTAAGCTTTCTTACATTTAGCAACAATCTTCCAAAGTAGGAGTTATTCATAAGTTTGTAAAAATCCTTAGAAAATTTACCTGGTTCGGTTCGTCTTTTTGTATGAGTTTAGATCAATATATGGCTTTAGCCATGGGGGTTGTTTAAACGAAATGATTCGATGAATTTTTTTCAATGTCATTCCATGACTAATGTAAAATTGTAAATTTAAATAATGAGTAACATAATTTTTTTTATCGTTAAAATTGGGATAAGCTTTCTTATTGATGAGTTTGGTTTTATATTTAATTTTTTCATCAACATCTTTTGATATGTGACAGTTTATCATAATTGATTGTCATATGCTCGCAAGCGAGTGGAAGATCATTGTGAATATTGTGATATTTCTTATCGTAAATTAAGTCAATTTCTAGAATAAAACCTTTTTCAGAATTCGCATCAAAAGAAAAGAGATCAAAATTTTCTACTTCGGTTTCAGTCAACCATTTAAAGCCACCGTAGGGAAGATAACTTGACATTACATACCCATAAAGATTCGTGACATCCAATGCTATACTAATGTCATATCCAAAACAGCAGCATTATTTCTAATAAAATCACCACTAAGTTTCTGATACCTTGAAATTTCTTTCCAATCTAATTCGTTTGCATTTTCAAACATGAACTTATCATCAAGTATCTGATGTATAGATTCCAGTTTCCAGTCCACAAAACTTTTGTGCTCATTTATGAAAGCTGTTAATAGCTTTTGATATCTACAAATTAATGAGACAATAAGGTATTATGATGGTTTTTTTATAAATTTTTTACTGATTTTAAAGAGTCTCCTTCATCATTTTTTTAAAGCTGAAGAAAAAGAAGCCAATTTTATCGAATCCAGTTGTGTCAACGATTGACACTTTGATTATTATATCGTATTGATTTTTTATATTTGAACAAGATCAATATGGTATTAATAATAAATGTCTGTCGTGCATCATCAATCCAGTTTAACGAAGATAAGACAATAAGGTATTATGATTCATTTGTACTGTAAATTAACACATGACACAAAGTAAACAAATAATGTTTATTTTAATAAGTTTCAAAAATACATGTGTTACAATTGTAATATGAATGACTGATACACAATGACACTTTTTCATCAGTCTTTTAATTACAAAATAATTTTCACATTGCAATTAAAACACACAAAAGTTCTATTCATTCAATTCAAAACAGTTCTTTGTATGTAATTCTCTAACAATTTCCTTGTTGTTGAGAACCGTGAAGTAAGCAATTTTTAATCTGTAGTCGGGATGGTCAGGAACATCGATAGACATTTTTGAAGCTGTGTTAAGACACTCCATCAACGTTGAAAATAATTTAGAACATGTACTATGAAGTGAGTAGGGATCTTCCAATTTGCGCTTGTGCATCACCAAAAATCCGAATTTCTCCATGTTGCAGTGTGAACAACCTTCTTCAGTCAAGTCCTAGCTTTTATAGATTAGGTCTTACTATGATGTCACAGTCGAATCATCCAATGAAAATATTTTGACAGATTTTACGAAAATTCATAGAATCCATAATTCTCATAAAAAATGTCTAAGAATAAGCGTTCACTTTCGAAAATTATAAATTTAGATTACCTAAACAGTGAAAATAACTCTGACGGCTTTGTGACGTAGAACATTTTTGTACTTTTGTTGAGGTTGAAGAAATATTCGATAATTTTTCAAAAAAGTTTTCTACTTTATTTTCGTTGTAATTAAAATTTTTATTGATTAAATCCATTTTTTTTGAACGAGAAATTTTACTAAGAAAATAAAGACAGAATTTCCCACACGTTTGTGATTGCAAACTTTGAAAATGACTCTTATTCCATTCCACACAGTCACACTTTCTTTTGATAAAGTTAATTATGTTTTGTTCATTTGGATCACTTCCGTAACTGCAAAAGTAGAAACATTTGTTGTTTTCGAAATGAAGTGCAACCCAATGACTCCTCGGTTTATTTTTCGGATCTAAATTTACAATAACAGAAAAATCACGTTTCTTTCTAAACTTCGGTAAATCATCCGATGCAAATACACCCATAAATAGTTTTTGATTGTATTTCCATTCACCTACTTAGATGGAATTGGAAAATTGTCAGAAACGAAGCTACCAAAAAAAGTATTTTTTAAATGATTTAACTGGAAAGATATTATCACTCCGACTCGTTCGCACAACTGAAACACGTTGCATTAAAGTTTTTCCTTTTGTAGTTTAAATTATAAAGTAACTGTAATATCCATTTTCATTCTTCAAACACCCAATCATAGTTTGATATAATATTTAAAGTGATTCACATCAATGGTGGTGAGGGAAAAAAAACAACCAATGAAATTCAAATCATCATTTATTAACAATATTAATTACATTTTTTTACATATACTTGCAAGGTATTTTAAAACTAATCTTTTATACAATGTGTTGATAACATTTTCAGAAAAGTACTTATTTAAAATCACATTACAAGACGTTATTCTTTCTATATTACGCATGACAAAGTTTTCAGAAATATCTTGATGAATTATCACTTTATCCCAATCCAGCACATCTTCTAGTTGAAGGATCACTTTTTCATCCAACTTTTGATGTTCCGATACTAATGTCATATCCAAAACAGCAGCATTATTTCTAATAAAATCACCACTAAGTTTCTGATACCTTGAAATTTCTTTCCAATCTAATTCGTTTGCATTTTCAAACATGAACTTATCATCAAGTATCTGATGTATAGAATTATCACTTTATCCCAATCCAGCACATCTTCTAGTTGAAGGATCACTTTTTCATCCAACTTTTGATGTTCCGATACTAATGTCATATCCAAAACAGCAGCATTATTTCTAATAAAATCACCACTAAGTTTCTGATACCTTGAAATTTCTTTCCAATCTAATTCATTTGCATTTTCAAACATGAACTTATCATCAAGTATCTGATGTATAGATATCAGTTTCCAGTCCACAAAACTTTTGTGCTCATTTATGAAAGCTGTTGATAGCTTTTGATATCTTCAAATTAATGACCAATCAACACTATTTTTAAACTCGGCTATAAGCTCGTCAGACAATTGTTGGTACTCCGATATAGTTTTCCAATCAATCACATTTTTCAGTTCTCTGATTATAGAATCAGATAACTGTGTATCTTTACCAAAATTATGCCAATCAACTGTCATGATGAAACGAAATGTTAAAAGAATTCAACTCGAGATAATATTATTCATCAACGTTTAATATGTAACTCACAAGTTTTCATTTTCAATGTTGTATATATACCCACAGAGTAAAATTCTTTAAAAATTGACGTCACATTATTTAAACGAAATGTTTTTTGTTTTTTATTTCATGGAAAAAATGAACGTTTACAGTACAGATTGCGTATCATGTTCAAACATGAACTGAACTTCAAAATTTTATATGTTACGTAATGCATTTATATTTTTACATCTGAAAACTGATCAGAAAGATTCATAATATTAGTCTCCATTCTTTGACGTCGCATAACAGATGTTGAAAAATGAGGAATCATATTTACTCTGTAATTTACAAGATGTTTAAGTCCACACACAGCAACGAATCTGTGGCAGAATAAGTTGTCACATAAAGGACAACAACCAACATCGGGTATATTAAGACATCGCACAGGAATTGGAATATTTAGTTGTTCAAAATATTTTAAAGTACCTTTATCACAAACGTAAATTATAGAAATGTGTAATCTTTTAATATCAATGAAAAGATCGTTAACGTCATAAGTATCTCTTGCAATGAAGGCACATCCATTTGTTAACGTATAGGCATTATACTCTAGTGCAAGAACACCAGGTACATTTTCAAAAAATTGTAAATTATTCATTGCTCTAAAGTGTGACAATGATCCAAAGATTTTTCCTTGCTAAGCGGAAAGCAGACAACCACCACATCCGTTTCCTCTCACTCCGCGAACTAAAAAGAAAAACGGAATCTATTTTCATAACACCGATCTATAAAACGAGGTTTTGGTTCAATCAATCATTACTCTTCACTCAGCTGTGAAGAGGAAAAAACTTTCATATGAGAAAAATTTTGAAAAAAACTTTTACAAGACAGAAGCTTGAAAAATTATTGTCATAAGATAAAAAACTTTCAGCTAAGAGAAAGTACAAAAATGAAAAAGGAAAAAAGATTTACAACATTTCAAGTATGTTAGTTTTTTAAGAAATAAGTCTGAAAGATCTATAGTCACATCTGGGGTTATAAAAATGTCAAAAGCAGACAAATAGCCACTACTACCGACACTATTGTTAACAACGGCCCAGCAAAAACTCTCATAGTCACAACCAATAGGCAAATTTAGGGGTTAAACCCCAAAGCCGTTTGTTTTAAGCGGTATTGTCAATCTTGGTGTGTTAAGATTTACATATGTAAGTACTATTATGAACCAGCACCCCTACAAAAAACAGAAACCTCTGACTGCTCTAAATGTTGCCTCAAACATAAATAATATGAGGCGGTGAGAAGCAAAGGGATGTAAGTGAAGTATCATTTTGAGTAAAACTCATTTTTAAAGTTTAATTCCTATACTAAATTCTAGAGGTTCTTGTTTCTGATGATTAGATTTCGTGTAGGATTTTTTTAAAAACTAGCTCATCTTTACTACACCCATTTGCTTCCAACTAGTTAACTTACACTCCTTTGCCACAAAATGAAAAACATGTTTTGTTCATTTTGCTAATTTGCACAGTAATAAAGATAGTTTGCTAGTGATATAAACTTTATTGAAAACTGCATAATATAAATTTCGAAGAATTATATTTATCAATAAACTAAAAATCATTGCCATTAGACAAACTGCCGAAAACAAGATAAAAATATAATCTGCAGACAATTTATCCCTTGTTTTTATTATTATTATTCAACAATTCAGAATTCTTTTACTATTTTTTTCTTCTTCTCCACTTTAAGTTTCGTAAATAGATCGTCTGCTTCGCGTATTTAAACTAACTGAAAAATCAAATAATTTTATTTAGAGGCAAACTGATGTAAGTGCACTTGCATCCCTTTGCCACCAAACGGAATGCAGTTTTTATCTAGTAATTTTTTTAAACCACGTTATTTTGCAATATCTGTCAAAGCTACCACTAAAATCTCTTTCCCACAAAACAGAAGGGTATTTAATTTATCATTTGCACTAGCTATCTCAAAATTTTCATTTTGGTCACTTACACCCCTTTGCTTCTAAGTGCCTGATATTAAGTAAAGTAAAATTTATTGACTAGAAGTTAGAAAAAGGAAACTTTAAAACATGCAGTATGTTTGATACAAAATAAAGAGATCCAGTAGCAGGACTGCAGATATGAGAGATCTGTAAGTCGTATGAAACTTGTTCTTGCATAATGAACCAACTAGTAAAATAAAATTTGTAATATTAAATACACAAAATGTTTAGAGATTGTCTAGACAGCACTTGCTCCCCACTTTCAAGGCACACAAATAGCACCACCAAAAACTCAGAATTTGAACACAACAAAGAAAATAAACCTCGAATTTACAACCTGTGATAAGAATTTAAAAAGTATACATACAGAAATTAAAATGAGTACATGAACTTTACCTTTCAGGTATGCTAAAAGAAGCACCTAAATAAGAAAATTAGATCAGTATTTTTAGATTAGTACTCTAAAATATTCTTGGACCTACAACTTATAAAAATCAAGCGACGGTGACATAAATATATAATATAAATTTCTAGTACAATTGAAAATTGAACAAGCTTAAAAAAACGTTCTTACTTATTTTTCAATTTACTGTACATTCGCATGTATAGGTTGACTGGTGTATGAGTCAATCGCTAAACTTCATGTTTTAAACGGAAAATTAGAAAAACTAAATTTTTGCATTTAAGGCGAATGCTTATTATTCACAAAAAGGATTACGCAGTACCATCAACAATTTGCCAAAGTACAGTACAATTTTAATTTTATGATTACCTTAAATTAGAGGTAAATAGTAAGAAGCCCGAATATAATTTAATGACATGTTTCTTTGATTTAACAATATTCTTGATTCAAGTACAACATGTAACAGTCCATAGGCCAGTGGCTGAGGGGTAGCCTTCCGTGGTACCATGCCACAAGTCTGGGGTTCAATTCCCGGGCTGGGCGGGTAGGCTCAGCCTTTCATCCCTTCTGCAGGATCGATAAATTATGGACCAAGCATACTTAGGAACTAAACACTGGGTGTTCCGCGTCAGGCCGCCCACTTGTGCTACTGCACCCCAGGGCCAACAGTCTCAAAAACTGGGATGGGCACAGTAGGCTATGGCCCCCATTGTGCTGTTGCACCGCTGAGTTTAGTTTATGTAACAATTCATAGATAATTTTTAATCAAGGATGTACTGTTTTTTTTTTTCTTTTTTTACAAAATTGACAGTGTTGAATGAATTCCTTCTTGAAAATTCACTTTTATTTAGCTTTATGCATTTTAAGAACATGTTTTCCTATTTCAGCAGAGTCTGATGTAAAGAAATTGTGTGGAGTATAGAAATCTTATTTTTATCTGTGCTCTTCACTGCAGCAAAGTTGTGATTTATTAAAAAATTATCCATTTTCGTGTTATATGTTATGATGTTCTTTAAACCTTTTTGTAGTGCAAAAGTGATGAATAAAAAAAGTTACTACAATGTTGAACTTGTTCTTGTAATTGATATTATTTACTTGATACGTTAACATGTTGCGCCGAGGGAACAGAAGGGGCACAATTCAAAAATTTAAGTTTCAACTTACAGAACATAACAAAATAATGTTTTGTAACGGATGAGATAGAGGCAACATATCAGGAATAATACTAATTATTCGGTAAAAATATATAATTTTACGATATTTTTGTAATTTTACAGATTATTTTAGTGATTTTTGAGTTGTGTCACTTTTGTTGGGGTGCAATATGCTTTCGGTTTATTTTACCCTTTCTAAGGCGGTGGGAAGTATGCTTCCCACCAAATTCATCAAATTATAGATGTTTATAGTAAGCTATTTTACCCTTTCTGATTGTCAAAATCTTGCAAAGACTCTGGGAAATATATTTACCATCATATGCATCAATATTCAAATATTATAACCCCTCCAGGGGGGTGGAAAAAATCATGCTAATCTTATTTACTGTCCTATATGAATTTCTTTTTTGAAACAAAATCTGAAAAATATTTTAACATACCAATACTACAAAAAAAAAAGGCCTTTTATTGGGTTAAAGTAAATATTATAATGAGATTCAAAAATTTTATTTGCTTTAATGAATTTAAAATTAAAGATATGGTGGACATTTTGCTTATTTATATATATGAATGAAGTTGTATGAATACCAGTTCAGAAATTCAATCTCGAAATGGTCAAGATTAAGAATAATATTCATTTACTAACTAGATTTTTTACATGCAATGTAATTTTACATTGTCTTTCGCTCTACGCTAAACTTTTTATTTAAGAAAAAAATTTTGAGGGTAGGTGTCCTTTTGTTATTTTTAAGTTCATTTTGCACGAAAAATTTTGCTGTAAGTTTCTAATAACCACATTTGTTTTGAGAGAAAAGTTATACATTTTTCTGTCCATTACCGAGTTACACTACCTTTACGTATGTTCTCAAAAACATGTTTAAAAAGCCATATCCATTTTCGGAATTCTTATATATAATATAAGAATTCCGAAAATGGATATGGAGAGAAAATTTCTCCTTTTATGCAGAGTGGTTCAAAGGGTAAATGCCACTATTCAGGATGTTCTGTTGGATTGCAAGAACGCATAAAAGAAAGTAGAGGAGGAGAGTGCTTCCTTCCGAATATTTTGATAAGCTGATAGTGAAAAACATGCATCTGCATATGCAGCGTGATTCAGAGGGGCACCCAACACTTTTGTCAGGCCTGTACATGGCCACAACTGTAATCAGCTGACAATCACTAAAATTACAGTAGACACTAGTTTACGAGTTTCAATCAATGGCAGACTCGGGGGGGGGGGACACAAACCCTCCCAAAGTAGTAAAAGAAATGTGGAATTAGCCCATTAAATTTACTTACTTTTAGATATTTTAAAGTATAGATAAATTGGGTTAAGAAAAAAGAATGTAAAAAATGCTTATGAGAATTTTATTATTAAAAGTTTTACGAGGGATAATCACTTGAAACTCCCCGGTACTCCTCCAAAGTAGTTAGTAGTAATTATTTCGCAAACAATTCACGATTGTGAATAAGGCGGTTAAAGATCAATTCAGGGACATATATCTCGAATCCAAGGATGATTTTGAGACAATTTTAAGTAGTATCTATACTGACTCAGAGTAATTTGTCTTGTAAACGTTTCGGACCTAACAAACTTAAGAAGATAAGAAAAATAATTAATAGTATTGCTGCTAAACTTAACTACAGTTTAAAAACGATAAAATCATTTTAATTCTTAAAAGCTTATATTTTTCATAAAAGATTTTTTCTTTAACTGTAAACCAATTATGACATACTTTAACTTTATCCGTATCGGTCACTTAAAATGCAACTAGTTTTATCTGAAAGAGATAAGTTGCCAAGAAGGTAACCCTAGCGTTTCCATTTTGGAGGTCCAGTTCCTCTGGCTAACACTGTTTTCTACGGTAGGACGGAAACATTTTAAATTACGGCAACCTCGCCAAGAAGTCACAACAACGGTTATTATGTCGCCAAATCAATAGAATTGGAAGCCACCACGTTTTTTTTAAGAAAGTGACTCCACTGCCGGCTGGTCGGATCTCGAGTGAAATTTTCTCCGCTGCCGGCTGGTCATGTGACCTGTAACACCACGTGACTTTCCATTGTTGTCCGCAGTCTCTGGCATCTCAAAAAAAAAAAAAAAAAAAAAAAAAAAAAAAAAAAAAAAAAAAAAAAAAAAAAAAAAAAAAAAAAAAAAAAAAAAAAAAAAAAAAAAAAAAAAAAAAAAAAAAAAAAAAAAAAAAAAAAAAAAAAAAAAAAAAAAAAAAAAAAAAAAAAAAAAAAAAAAAAAAAAAAAAAAAAAAAAAAAAAAAAAAAAAAAAAAAAAAAAAAAAAAAAAAAAAAAAAAAAAAAAAAAAAAAAAAAAAAAAAAAAAAAAAAAAAAAAAAAAAAAAAAAAAAAAAAAAAAAAAAAAAAAAAAAAAAAAAAAAAAAAAAAAAAAAAAAAAAAAAAAAAAAAAAAAAAAAAAAAAAAAAAAAAAAAAAAAAAAAAAAAAAAAAAAAAAAAAAAAAAAAAAAAAAAAAAAAAAAAAAAAAAAAAAAAAAAAAAAAAAAAAAAAAAAAAAAAAAAAAAAAAAAAAACGACAATAAAAAGTTACTTCAACTGTCTTATTATTAATTAGTTCCTAGTTAATTAATCAGAAATTTTAGGGGTTAAGATTTCAAATTCATGTAAAATGTAGGTATAGAAAAAATCTATTAGGAATTCAATTAGTCTGCAGCTTGAAGCTCGGATTAAGTCGACACGACAGCTTGCCCAACAAGAAAAAAAAAAAAGCGCTTCGTTAATTGCAGGAAAAAACAACCGATCAGGCTGGCAAAAGTCCATATGCGCAGCTGTGCAGAGAAAAAACCTTTAAGGAATCACGGTAAAAGCGAAATAGATGCGCAGTAACTTCTGCGTCGCACGGCAGCGGAGTATTTTTGACTCAGCTACCGACCAGCCGGCAGCGGAGTCACGGCCTTTTTTTAAGCTTGTTCAATTTTCAATTGTACTAGAAATTTATATTATATATTTATGTCACCGTCGCTTGATTTTTATAAGTTGTAGGTCCAAGAATATTTTAGAGTACTAATCTAAAAATACTGATCTAATTTTCTTATTTAGGTGCTTCTTTTAGCATACCTGAAAGGTAAAGTTCATGTACTCATTTTAATTTCTGTATGTATACTTTTTAAATTCTTATCACAGGTTGTAAATTCGAGGTTTATTTTCTTTGTTGTGTTCAAATTCTGAGTTTTTGGTGGTGCTATTTGTGTGCCTTGAAAGTGGGGAGCAAGTGCTGTCTAGACAATCTCTAAACATTTTGTGTATTTAATATTACAAATTTTATTTTACTAGTTGGTTCATTATGCAAGAACAAGTTTCATACGACTTACAGATCTCTCATATCTGCAGTCCTGCTACTGGATCTCTTTATTTTGTATCAAACATACTGCATGTTTTAAAGTTTCCTTTTTCTAACTTCTAGTCAATAAATTTTACTTTACTTAATATCAGGCACTTAGAAGCAAAGGGGTGTAAGTGACCAAAATGAAAATTTTGAGATAGCTAGTGCAAATGATAAATTAAATACCCTTCTGTTTTGTGGGAAAGAGATTTTAGTGGTAGCTTTGACAGATATTGCAAAAAGAACGTGGTTTAAAAAAATTACTAGATAAAAACTGCATTCCGTTTGGTGGCAAAGGGATGCAAGTGCACTTACATCAGTTTGCCTCTAAATAAAATTATTTGATTTTTCAGTTAGTTTAAATACGCGAAGCAGACGATCTATTTACGAAACTTAAAGTGGAGAAGAAGAAAAAAATAGTAAAAGAATTCTGAATTGTTGAATAATAATAATAAAAACAAGGGATAAATTGTCTGCAGATTATATTTTTATCTTGTTTTCGGCAGTTTGTCTAATGGCAATGATTTTTAGTTTATTGATAAATATAATTCTTCGAAATTTATATTATGCAGTTTTCAATAAAGTTTATATCACTAACAAACTATCTTTATTACTGTGCAAATTAGCAAAATGAACAACACATGTTTTTCATTTTGTGGCAAAGGAGTGTAAGTTAACTAGTTGGAAGCAAATGGGTGTAGTAAAGATGAGCTAGTTTTTAAAAAAATCCTACACGAAATCTAATCATCAGAAACAAGAACCTCTAGAATTTAGTATAGGAATTAAACTTTAAAAATGAGTTTTACTCAAAATGATACTTCACTTACATCCCTTTGCTTCTCACCGCCTCATATTATTTATGTTTGAGGCAACATTTAGAGCAGTCAGAGGTTTCTGTTTTTTGTAGGGGTGCTGGTTCATAATAGTACTTACATATGTAAATCTTAACACACCAAGATTGACAATACCGCTTAAAACAAACGGCTTTGGGGTTTAACCCCTAAATTTGCCTATTGGTTGTGACTATGAGAGTTTTTGCTGGGCCGTTGTTAACAATAGTGTTGGTATTTTATACCTTTGCAAATTTTGTTGATTAGGGCTTTGAAGGGTAACTAATCTGCCTTTTTGAGCTAAAAATTGAGGTCCATGCCTTTTCTAAGAAAACAATTTTGAGAGAGTATAGTTTAGGTTTGCTACATTTGAGACTGTTCCGCCATACTAGGGCAGCCTTCCAGTTGCTGGTTTAGCGTATTTGGCGTTACCAGCATAAAGCACGAGGAGCCCTACTACACTTCGTTTGAATTGAAAAGTTAACAATTTCACGGAAATAAGCCGATTAGATTTAAACTCTTCAAGACAAACAAGTTGGGGTATTTACTGGTTGCGAAAAGTTTTTCCTGTATAGTCAGTCGATGAATAAATAGAAAAGTTGTATGCTTTCCATGCACTTTAATTTCTTCCCAACAATTAAAGGCTGATCACTAAGAGTATCAATTAGGGGAGACATTCACTCAAGAAAGATTTGAGTTAAAGGTTAAGGTGTGACTGAAAGTTTTAATCAGTATTATGCGAATGAACAGAAAAGTAAAATTGAGGATTAAAAGCATTTATTGTCGATGTCAGTAGAAGAATATAAACTGCAAGCTACATGCGTGTGCAAAATGTAGTTATTAGTTGTTGACAAAGAATGCATGCTGCAACAGACGTTCGAGCTGACGTGAGTGTACAACTTTCATTCATAAAGCGTAATAATTATCAGGAGTTGATCCAGCATTTTAACAGGGTTAATAAATAACTCTGTAAAAAGTAAGAAACTATACAAATTTTGTTGCATTTTATTTAATGCAACAAGAAGTACAGTTCAGTGTAAGGTAGATATAGTTTTTTTGAACTAACATACTAACTCCCTGCCATTACAGCCCATGATGGGTCATGGCCTTTCTAATAATTTTAATCCAAAATCCTCTGTCTTTCGCTTTTCCTTCCAGTTTCGGACATTTAGATTTTTAAGGTTTTTCTCCATCTCGGCTACCCATCTTTTAACTGGCCTTCCTCTTTTCCTCCTCCTAATTTTTTGCACTAATTCTTTTATGGCTGTTATATTCTAAGTGTTAAGTTACTTTGTATTTTGTGTAAGATATTTATGTAAGCTCGGAACTAGTCCAAAGAGATCAGGGTGAAATACTCAACAATGGTTTTCAACCATAAATTTCCTGATTTAAGTATTAACTCAAGGCCAGAGTAAATATATGTATATTATACATACTGGATATATACCCAAAACATATTTATAGTTCCAAGGCAAGGAAAAAAAAACGGGGGAAATGATGTAATAAAGGAGTAACAGAGTAATCATCACTATCCTGAATGGTATGCTACTTTGTTTTGACTTACACTAGCATTACATAGCGGTATACTTTTCGGTTTAAAGTGATTATTGCTAATGTCTTTTTTTCTGTAATTAATCCTCCCTCCCTTTACATTTTATTTTCGCCTACATTCCGATATGTGTTAGCCAATGAAACATTCGATTCATCATCGAAATTTTATCGCTATCGTTGCGTTGTCTTGGCAACGCAAGAAACATTTTTCTCGATTGCACCGTGCGCGTTTTTTATCTGCTAAATAACAGAACACGTATTGAAAGATAAATATTTTTTCTTTCTCTCATGTTCTGTATTATTTTAGTTAGTTTTAAAAATTATTCTACATGTTTTTTCTTTGTAAAATGAGATTCTTCCTATATAATAATAATTTCACTTTGTGCAAGTATACAGTAACGAAAATAATTTCACGTTAAGAAAGCACTAATAAGCATTAAAATGCAGACATATGTTTCGGGATTGCTTGGAATCCCTTTTTCAATGCGACAGGGAGCTTCTGGATGCAAAACACAAAACATATGTCTGCATTTTAATGCTTATTTGTGCTTTTTTAATGTGAAATTATTTTTATTATTCTTTCTATAGTTAATATTTCTACATTTTGTACTAAAATGACAATTGTAATGCGTCTTATTCAGTTGCTTAGAGCCCAACATCTCCGGATCTAGGGGAGGGGGCAAGCCGGGCTATCTATGCCCGGGTGGCAAAATAAACTGTCAGAAACTCTAAAAAGGGCTCCTTGGGAAGGCAGCTTCAGGGGGCAAAAATTTTGTAATGTCAAAATTAAAAAAGCCAAGGTTTTCCCCATCTTGTAGTAGCGAAATATAAATCATGCCATTCTAAAACAAGTTTTTCTTTTACGAATTTTCAGAGGGGGGGGGGATTATACGTATCATTTAAGGAGGCAGAGCCAGAGCTTTTCGATATGGGCGTTAGTAAGGAGGGGAAGTCTTTTTCCCTGGATTAAAAAAAGTGCTAATTTTGTTCTGTATTTTTTTAAGTAAAAGCGTTTAAATTTTTTTTAAAATTTCCCTCCGATACTTTTGCAGTCCCAAATGCACCAGTCTGCATATAGTTATAGAAAATTTTCCCAGGGGAGAATTTTGGTCCCCCCCCCCACGGTTATTCTTGCAATCTAAAATGCAACATTTTGCATAAATTTTTCCGGGGGGGGGGGGGGGGGAATTTGTCTCCCCAGGACCCCCTTCAATTGTCAGAATTTCATATCTCCCGCTAAAGGGGAACCCTTCATGCAGCCAGCTCCTGCGACAGGCAAAGGCAGTTTTAGGGAGCGGTAAATTTTGCATTGTCAAAATTTTAAAGTCGATGGTTTTTCCCCTTTTAGCGGCAAAATATAAATCAGGCTATGGTTAAACAATACAATATGCGTCTGCATAGGTCTCAAAATACACAAGTTTGCATATAGTTTTTAACATTTTACCAGGGGAGAATGAATCCCCCTGGACCTCCTTCAACTGTCGGAATTTTATATCTCCAGTTAAAAAAGGCCCCTTCATATGTCTTTACCCCCGCAATGTTGAGCTGAAAGGGCCATGCCATGGAAACATTAACGAACGTTTCATGAGTTTATCAGTTCCCCCCCCCCCCCCCCCAGTGAAAAATCCTGAAAAAAATAGCCAGCGCATAAAAGTTTATGAAATATGGACAATAGTTGGATGGGGGGGGGGGGGCATTTTTTAAGTTTTGCCCCACCACAGAATAACTCCAAGATTCGGTACTGGAGCCGAACTATTACTCGATGAAGGTAAGCCAAATTAAACTGAGAAAGTGCTATAATTGTTACTAGTTTCTCATAATATCTAAATGATATGCAAGTTCAAGTTTCTGTTCTGATTTTATGGTTTGAACATCTGTAAGTTTTTGAAGACAATTTCCATAATCTCTTTTATTGTGTTTAAATATGAAAAAAGCAGAAATGACATTTTAAAATTAATACTGCATGAAGTAAAACTTCGTGCTATTCTCATTGAGAACTGTATTGTTTATAAGTCAAGAAGCGACACATCAAATGCTGTTTTTTTTTAATCTTGTATTTCGGATTTGCTGACAAAGGTCTACTCCCAACCACTTTAGTTAATCGAGGTTTTATGGTAGATACACATTTAAAGCTTCAAGAATTTAATTATAAAAAAAGCTAATAAAACCAATAACAATCTGCTATTCCACACATGGAAATACAATAACTCTTTTGAAGTTTAGAATGTTTCACTAGAAACACATTAATAAGACATGAAACACTTATCAAGTAGAAAAGAAGATTTATTTTTCAATTTTTAAAACAGGGAGTTATGTAACATTCAAGAAGCAGAGAGATTGGAACGTAATGAGAGAAAACTATTTCGAGAACCACAAAACATCTTCGAATTATCTGATGAAAGATTTATTAAAATGGTTAGGTTATATTGAAAGAATTAGTTATAAACATCACAGAAGAACTGAAACATTGCTTTCCCTCTGCAGGAAATTATGAGACATTTAAAATTTGGCATAAGTGTTAGCAGTTATATACAGGGTCCTATTGACTAAAAGTATATAATATTTAAAAATATATATATAATAATTAAATTTGAAAATAATCGAGAAAAAACAATAAATTTGAAAATAATTAAAATATAATAAATATGTCCAATCAAGTTTACAATTAATTAAAATCCGGAAGTTATTTTGTCCCTGATGTTCTTTTCAACATTATCCAAAGCTGAATTTGGAGAAAGACTAAGGTGATGAATCAGCACCATTCTACACAGGATCTTATAGAAGAGTGGCAACTGTTATAACAGAACTTCTAGGTGCCAATAGCAGGATATGCATGAGTGAGGAGCTAAGGTTCCAGAGGGTAACCACTATCACCTATAACAAAATAATGCCAATTTTAAAATGAATGAAGTATTAGAAATCATAAGCACACTATGTAATACAAAAAATCACACAGCACTAACTTGAAGCTCAATTTTAAACTTTAATGCAATACAAATCAGTTTATTTTAAATTTTAAAAAAAAGAAGGTAGAATTGATGCAGGAAGTAAATTAATAGCAAGGCCCAGTGGTTGTGTGGTAGCCTTCCGTGCTACCATGCCACAGACCCGTGGTTCAATAAAATAAGGACCAAGCATGCTTTGGAACTAACACTGGGGAATCCGCGTCAGGCCGACCACTAGACCGGAACATCTGCTTCTGCAACCTTTGGCCCTCAGCCTCGAAAGCTGGGATGGGCACAGAAGGACCATGGCCCGCATTGGGCTTTCCCACCACAAAGTTAGTTAAAATTAATAGCAACGAACATTTTAACCTGTGCATGAAAATATGACATTGAAACACAATAGGCATGCAATTCAAGTAAACTTTGTTAAAACTAATGTATATATGTTAAGCTGAAAAGCAGAATGAAGATTTACCTCCAATTATTTTTCTCAATGTATGGCTCTTAGGAACCATGCATTGAACAATTTGTGTTTAAATTATTGCATTAATGAAGTAATATTGTAATAAATAAAAATTAAATAATTTTTCAGTAATTACTAAACACAATACCCACTTTTTAGTTTTGAATCATATTTTAAATCGAGAGTCACCAATGACTGATGTGGCAATCAATGTGTTTTACTTATAATTTGTTTATTTTGCATTTCATTGATTTAAATAATAACCAGAAATTTCCAACTCCTTGGTTCCCTTGAGTACTTAAATGCTCCCGCAGCATACAGTACTTCCAAATAAAATTAGCCGAGTGTATAACACAGTCATCCACAACCTATGTAATATCATAAGAAAAAAAAAATCAGATATGCTATACATATATACCCATACACGCACATGCATAACTATATATGATATGGATATTTAATTATAACATCAGTAATTAACAGGTCTTAAAATAAGTTATAATTAATAAATATTCAATTAGGCAATGGTTCTCAGCGTGGGCGGTACCACCCTCTGGTGGGCGGTAAGGGGATACTGAGGGGCGGTGAATATATTTTGGGCAGCATTGGTGGTGAATATGTTTTGGGCGGTAGGGGGCGATGAGCATGTTTTGGGCTTTTAGATGAGACGGATTCAGTTTTATGCCGAATCTTGAGACAAGAAAGAAATAGAAATCATGCAAGAGGGAACTTACAACCTTCACCTTGCTAAAAATTTTGAAGCTGGCCCTGAACCAATTATCTCGACAATCGCACTGACATAGGCATTCACAAATGTTTTTTTAAATGCTATGTTTTAAAAGCTTTATCTTATTAACCACATTCGGTGCAAAGAAAATTGTGAAAACCTTTGGCCCCTTATCAACTCCCCCCCCCCCCCTCTGAAATTAGAGGCTTTTCCAAAGGGGGCGTTGAAAACTTCATTCCTTAAGGGGACGGCGGCATTGAAAAGGTTGAGAATCACCGAGAGCAACAGCTTTTGAATCTTAAATTTATGTTTGATACATATACATATACCTAATACTTTGGAGTTTAATTTTATACATATATATCAAATTCTTAAAAATTCAAAAGGTAATATTAATTTCTGGTACAACTAATATGTATCGAGATCTATGGCAATACAGTAAAAGACCAAAGATTTTTTCTTTAGCAGGAATAAAACGTGATCATATGGAGAGGGAGGCTGTTAATACATGGTCCCTTAATGGAGGGCGGTTAGCAAAATAGAATGGGAAACGCTTCTGCTCAGCCAAATATTGGTGGGTTGGAGAGAGTTCTCTATAATATACAAATATCTTTACACAGAGACAGTTGACTTGAGTTAATCCAAGATCCTTAAAATTTTGAGACTGTAAAAAATGAGTAGTCAAACTTTCAAAAACTTATGTATAACATGAAATTGAAGTTGATCAACACAAAATTCTATCAGGTGGATCAACGAGAAATATAATTTACTCCTTTTAAGGAAAATACATGTCATATTTTTGCAATTTGTTATATTACATTTGTTATAGCAAGAATTTTCTTTTAAAAAAAGATATTCGTTTTTTAAACATAAGCATTTACTATTCAAAGAAGTTTAGCATATCATAATAATACAAGTAATTACAGCACTTAATTAAATTTCAGGACATTGTATTCTTCTATTTTACCAACAAAATAAACGTTAAAATACGCACTGTGTCAAAACTAGTCCTTATGTTTAATATTTAAAATAAAACAAGCATATTATTATGAAATATTAAGTGGCTGATAGAAGTTGCTCTCGAATAATGTATCTATACGAAATAGAGCAATTTTCACGAGTCCAAGGTAAAACAGACTCTTTAACACTTATATAACAAAATATATTGAATGCAAATAATGAAAAGTAATAACGTTTCGTTAGCAGAATAATAAAAGTTGTACTTACTCGTAAACGAGCTGGCATTCCTCCAGACGGAAAGCAATGTAATGATGTTGATATTTCAATAAGTAAATCTTTCTTCAATTCAATCAAAGGGGGTTGTATGATCACGAAATACTATTCTTTTACGTTAAAATCTCTATATTTCTGTTGATTGTTGAATAGTAAAGCAACGCGACGAGCACGGCAGCCATCTTGTTTTGAGATACGTAAACGGCGTTTACGCCAGGAAGTTGTGGCGGAAAAATAACCGTATGTTTACATTTCAGCGTACGTACTTTGCGTCCGGAAAAATGGGCAGAGACTAGCGCATTTTGCTGCTGACGTCAAAATGACGTCACAGACGGGTTTTGCATGCGGAATATTTTTACGTACTGGGCAAAGACTAAGAGCCATGATTGTCGTTACTTAGTCGACATTGCGATGTGGTTTGCATACCTTTTAAAAACGTCATTTTATAACGTTTTTCAGACGACTTTGCTGCTAGGTTGTTCACCTTTTATTTACGTCACATATCTGCGTTTTGTAGTGGAGTCGCTTTTTACGTTTTATAAATGACAGTAAATCAATTTCTATCGACACAACTTTTTAAACATTGATATCATTTATGAAATCCTCAACCAAGTAGCTGCATTTTTATTGCATAAAAAAAACTATTTTATAGTCAATTTTACCTTTTTTTAATGATAATACTTGAAGTCACATTTATTTTAAATGCTGTAAAAAGCAGGCAATTATTTTCCCAGTTTTGGTACAAGATTAAGAAAAAACTTTTCGACTAGCAAATGCCTCGGGTACTGAATTCAAAAATACTAAAAATAAACCGACCAATAATAACAAAAACATTTCTTTTTATTCAACTGATGCACATAAATATAACACAAAACAGTTTTCACAAAAAAAAAAACCTTACAATTCTAACAAACTTTTAGGAAAACTAAAACATACTGTCATGAATAGTTTCAACCTGTTTCGGAGCAGACAGAAGCTTTTGAAAAGCTTCAAGTATAGATCATTGTCAATCGATAACTAAGACTATAATTAATAAAACATGTCATTAACAACAAAATTATAATTTCCTTTCTAAATAATTCAATTTATTTTTAAAGATTTCATTACAAACACTAATATAATACACAAGCAAGACAAGTTAAAACTTTACTTTTTAAGTTGTTCATTAAAAATTAATGCTACATTAGAAGTTATTTAAAATTGTAAAACATATCATGATCAAGATTTTAATTTTATTACATGTAATTTATGCTTCCAAAGCTTATCCTCACACCAGGTTTTACCTGCTCTTCCTCTTCCTCCAGAAATCAAATTCTCAGAAGAGAAATATGAAAAACTTCACAAGTCATATGTTCTCGTTCTCACTGTTTTAGTAACTAAATTAGGATACTAAAACCAACAACAAAATCATCAATTTTTATTTAACTAACCAATTATGAGAGAAAGCAACCAAGTTTTCAAATATTGATCATGGTTAAACAAAGAAATGGGAGCACAATTATATATACTTGCATTAATATAAGAGGGAGAGATTAAACAGTTCATTTTTGCACTAATAATACACTTTGCAATGGAAACAAAGTTGAATTTAGAAACATTAATTAACCGCTTATATTCATTATTTAACAGCCAATAATAAGAATCAGTTTGAAAAACAAAGCTGATAAAATTTTGTGCTTTCAATCTTATAACACCTAACTGCATAAATAAATAGAAAACAATTTGTTAAGTATAAAGACATAATGTATAGACACAAATTGTATGTATAAAGACAAAATTTCTTCAAAATTTTACGAATTATTACACTTTTAGATAACAATTTGTTTCTTTTAGTTTATCTTAAATTTTGTAAGATCAATATTACAAAATTTAAGAAATAAATTGAACATCTTTACAAAGTTCAAATGTGCAGCAAATAGTGTAAAAGCAAAACATTTTGCTTTTTGAATGTATGCAAACTCTTACCAATTTATCTTATTTTTTATTTTATTTTTACACAATATTTCAAAATTCTATAAATATTTAGAATCACAATAAAATTTAAATTCTATGCAGTTGAAAGACATAAACTATAGTTAGTTTTTGTAACCTTTTTGGCAACTTGCTCCCACTCGGGCAAAAAATAAGTTTACAAAAAACATTTTACATTATTTTTAGAAACGTAAATTATTTCAGAAAACAATATAAAAATTTAAATAGAGAATAAAATGGGAAGCAAAATTCATCAGATAATTGCAACTGAAACTGAAAGAGTCTTCAACTTCCTTGACTTTGGCAACCTAAATCCCTCTGCACACTTCCTAAAAATAAAATAAATAATATAAAAGCAGACATATATTTCTTTATTTCAGATGGGAATGAAGTGCAAGTAACATCAGTAAATTTTCTTCTTCAAAAATTAATGATCAATGGATTTTATACCCATAGTGTGGCACAGTCAAGGCCAGCGTTTCTTAAGCTATGTGCCGCGGAACCCTAGGGTTCCACGAAGATCACTCAAGGTTCCATGATATTTCTATTTATTCTTCGATACTACAATAACGTTTGAAATTACTTTTTGAAGAGCATAAGTAATAACAAGAAATTTTTATTTCTGTTGTAAATAATTTGTTTCAAGAACTTTGAATTAAAATCCTAACCTAATATTAAAAACAAGGGAAGTACACACAGTAGAAGTCTACCTTAATGTTTCATGGATTAAAACAATTAAGCAACAACGCTGGTCTAGGCCATGCAGCAGGTGGTGTTTACCTTTGGCAATCAGTAACTTTAGACTTTCATTAACTCGCGAGAGCTCGCGCGGGGTCGTAAACGACCCCAGCAGTTTTTGTTTCCAATTCTTAGAATTTCATGGACAGATAAAGGAACCAACCTTTTAGTAGCTGTCTTTGTGTTCGTGATTGACAAGTGGGTGTTGCTAAAATTTCGTTTTTTTCTTTCAATACCTTTAAACTAAGGGGTTTTCTGAGAATGGGGTCGTTTTTGACCCCACGCGAGTCCTGACGTCAGTGAAATTCTCAGAAGGGAACAGGTGTTCAGGATTAGTTCCAATGCATTTATTCGAAGAATTTCGAAAATGTTTGCGAAAAGGAAGTAGCTTCCATCAACCTTGATTCTAGGGACGATTTTTTCCTGTACAAGCATACCGTTGGATTGGAAATGATCAGATTGGAATGATCAGTCCTTTCTCAAAAAAAGGGGTTTATTATTATTTTTTTTGCTTTTCGCAATTCCAATAGTCTTCTGAAAATAAAAAAAAAATGCCGACTCCATACGAGCAGGAGATGGAGCGCCTCCGCAAATTACTAGAAGATGTTGAAAGTGATGAGGATGTTGTTTCAGAGGATGAATGTTTTAGCGACAAAGAGAACTTTAGTGATCATAATAGCGAAAGTGAATTTTCTGGAAGTGAAGATATAGATGAACCTACAACAGACGATATTTTTGTTGGAAGAGACAAAGAAACTGTATGGAACAAGACAAAATTTCGAACTAATATTCGTACACCAGCTCGAAATATAATTACTCATCTTCCTGGACCTAAAGGGAACGCAAGAAACGTTAGTGATGTCTACGATAGCTGGAGCATTTTCTTCAATGATCTAATTATAAACCAAATAGTTGAGTGCACGAACATTTTTATTCGCGACATTTCTAAAAATTATTCAAGAGTGAGGGATGCAAAATGCACAGATCCAGTTGAAATCAAAGCTTTGATTGGGTTATTATACTTAGCAGGTCTTCACAAATCTTCGCATCTCAATGTGAGAGACTTATGGGCAACTGACGGAACTGGAGTTGAGATATTTCGTTGTGTAATGCCGTATAACCGTTTTCTATTTTTGATGAGGTGTTTACGTTTCGACGATATACATACGAGAGATTCAAGGAAACGAAATGAGAAACTGGCTGCAATAAATGACATTTTTGAAGCTTTCAATGCAAACTGCAAGGAAAATTACACTCTAGGGGAATATGTGACTATTGACGAGAAACTGGAGCCATTTCGGGGTCGTTGTGCCTTTAGGCAATACATACCAAACAAACCCGCGAAATATGGAATAAAAATATTTGCACTTGTCAATGCAAGAACTTTTTATACATCTTCCATGGAAATCTACTGTGGGAAAAATACCAAAAAACAGTTCAAGCCGATTGATGTTGTAAAAAGACTTGTAGAACCTCTATACAACACTGGTCGAAACCTTACCACAGACAACTGGTATACTAGTTATCCCTTGGCTAAACATTTACTTTCCAAAAATCTCACCATTGTGGGAACTATAAGAAAAAATAAAAAAGAAATCCCTGCAGAGTTTGTAAACACGAAGAAACGGGAAATACATTCTTCAGTATTTGGATTCCAGAAAGATTGTACTATAGTGTCATATGTTCCAAAGAAAGGAAAATGTGTTTTTTTGTTGTCAACGATGCATAACGATGACACTATAGATGAGGAAACTGGAGAGAAAAAGAAACCAGAGATAATTACTTTCTATAACATGACGAAAGGTGCTGTGGACGCCGTTGATCAAATGGCCGCATCGTACACCACGGCAAGGATAACGAATCGGTGGCCTATGGTAGTATTTTTTTCCATATTGAATGTTGCTGCCATAAACGCACGGATAACATTGTTATCGAAAAAGCAGCCACCTCTGGAGTATAAAAGCCGAAGGATGTTCCTAAAAAAACTAGCATTGAGTTTGATTGAAGAAAAAAGAACAAAATCTCTTGCTACTGAAGAAGAACCTCCGAAAAAAAAGTCTAAAATTTCTGGAAGAAGCAGATGTGCTTTGTGTCCAAGAAACAAGGACAAAAAATGCCAGCAGATTTGCGCATTATGCAAAAATTATACTTGTAAGGAGCATCAAACCATTGTTTGTAACAACTGTAAGTAAGTTTCATATGCATTCTTTTCTGTACGAGTTTTGCATAATAGTTTTTATTGAATGAGGATGAAAATGCTGTGTAAATGTACTTTGCATTTTTCAATAAAGAAGTAATTTCGTAAAAATAGTTTTACATACATTTGCTAAGCTCTTTTTTTTTTCCATGCCGTGCTGAACGGAAAAGAACAAAAAGATCGCGCATACTCATTAAAAAAATTTTTTTTCATCAATGTAAACGAAAAAAAAAAACATTGTAAATACTTCTGAAAAAATAATTAAATAAATTCACTAAAAAATCTTTAAGAAAGCAGAAGAAAAAAAGAAATAAAATGATGGGGTCGTTTTCGACCCCGCGCGAGTACTCGTGTGACAAATAGAGGCGCGAGTTTTCGCGGGTTAAATAGTTGTTTTAATTGCAACATTTATTAATTAACAAAATAAAGGTATTCAATAATGCCCCAATATTAATTTAATGATAAAGGTCCCTATTAAATTATAGACCTCACTGCACATTATTTATGAACAATAACTATTTTTGCCATTGGTTCACTTTTTCATTGCTCCCTTGGTTCTTTCCAGTTTTTGAAACCGTCCTACCAAAAATACCCTTTTGTTGACAAAAATACCAATTCTGAAAATGACAGCATTCTTGTAAAGGACTACACAATTGAATTGTTTTAGAAAGAACTAAAATCATTTTTGCATCATACACTAAAGGATTTTTCATGACAAGCTTTCTTAAGTTTTTTCTAATGTCCACATCAATGAATAGATATTAGAATATATTTTTATCAAAACACTTATTTACAAAATAAATAAATAAAACAAAAAAATTAAAAATGATCATCATAATAGATTAAAATTCAAAAAAAAAAAAAAAAAATTAGTTTTATAAAAACTTATATCTGAAATATTTGGTAGAATAAAAAATTATAACAAAAGCCCTCCCCCCCCCCCCAACCAAAAAAGAAACAAAACACATCAGTTTAAAAAATCGAAAACAATTCATTAGTACTACCATCAGAATTTTTGTCATTGCCATTTTCCTATGTTAATGATAACACAGTCAACTTTACAACAAATAAAATAAGGGATAGGCACAATAATAATCTTGCTGAATATCCGCAGATACATACAGTAGCACAATATTAAATCCTTAATTAAGACTTACATTGCAGTTTAAGATTTTTTTTCTCTCAGGGTGGGGATTACAGGTGCTATCAGGTGTCATCATATTGGAAAAAAATTAATGGTTATAGAATGAGGAAATCTGCTTTTAACGAAGCAGTGTTTTGTTGCAATTTATGCAGATTTAGGAGAGAGCTATTTTGTTCCTTTAATATTACTTGAAACTTGAAAATGAGTACCTTTTCTCGATATACTGGGGAAAAGGCTTAACCATAATGAACAAATTAGAAAATACATTTACATCAGCCATTTGAAACAAAAAATACACATTGACAAAACATTCCTTTCACACCAGATTTAATACATTATGTATATATTTACACTTATGATTTCATCAAGCTTGCTAGAACTAAAGTTTTAACATTATTATGGAAATTTATTGTGTCAATCAAACTGTTCTTTTCTGTAATGAAGACCCAAGCTCAGGAGTTTTTCAGAGCAAAAATTACTTTCTTTAGATACTTAGATAAAAAAAAAATTATTTAATAACTTTTTCACTAAAATACATGTATTTATACAAATATTTTTAGCAACTCTGAATTGGGCAATGCAATATTACAATACATTGAAACAAGTAAAAAAAAAATTAGATTATCGATAATGCAATGCATAATTAATTTTTAGCAGGTACCTGTCAAGCTTTATCTATCAAAGGGCTTTATTTTCCAGATAATGTGATAGAATTCTAATGCTATATGCACAGTAAGTCTCTCTCCCTGAAATTAAAAGAAATTAGTTTTCTTAAATTAAAGTTAAAGTTTTTCATCAGTACTAATGGGTCTCACATATGACTCTTGAGAATCCCTAACAAAACTGAAAATAATCTTATACAATTTTCTTCCAGGCAATGCATATTATCTTACATTATTCTTGATTTATAGTGCATCCAGAGGGGGGGCTCCCCCCCCCCTCTGGATACGGCCTTGAATTATTTTGTTACTATTTTTAATCATTGTATAGATGTATAGCAAAAGAATTTATCAAAGAACGGCTATGAAACTAAATTGGCTCTAGAGTAGAAGTGAAAATTGTTTTTTATTGTGTATCTATATAATAATTCGCACATTATGTACCACACACTGAATAAGAATTAATTATTCTTGCAGACGAATTGAAAAAGTTGGTGTTTATGAAGGTCTTTTATTTAAGATAAGCACTTTAAGTGGTTAAAAACATACATTTTTTTAAAAAGAGGGGGGGGGGGGGTGAGAGAATAAATTATCATATATGTCAGAGGTAGAAAAACCCATAAAACTCTGTTAAATATCTATATTTAAACTTGAAGTTGTAAAAAAAGTTTATTATTTCTTTACTTACCAGTTTTAAAACTTATTCTTTCTTTAAAGCTTGCTTTCTCATTGAAGCCTCGTCACTAATAATTCCTTTTTTTCCTCGAATGTTTCCATTTCAGGTGAAGAAATCCCACATTCTTTTCGGCTTGTGGTACTTTTCTCTAGTTAACAGAAAATAATCTATATAAAATATAATATAAATGTAATCTATATAAATATTTATATTAAATATAAATGACAAAATCAATTAATTTTTTTAATTGCCACATGGTTGCAATTAGCTTTTTCAACTTGTTATTTAACCTTTTGTTACTTTATAAAATTTAAGACGATATTTGGCACAGTATTTTTTAAAAATCTACTTTACCTCATGTTTACGTCATTTTGTCCAACATCATTATGATTGTTTAGTTAACCATACTGAAGTTGCAGAGGACCACCCACATGTGACAAGCCAAGTTTTATTGGGTTTCCTGGACATAGTTGATAATGGGAGTCAAAACATTTAACATGTTGAGATAGCTTTTGTGTGCAAGCACATAAATACACCTTAAAAGATTTTTTTCCGTTTAGCAAGTAATTGCAGATTATATTCTCACTGCAAAGGGCTATTTGTTAGACAAATTCAGCGATATGGTCAAAGAATCATTTAATTATAAAGCATTCATATTCATTAATTTTAATATTCTGGTTTGTGTGACAAAATAGTTACACGTACGAAACTAAACAAAAAATGGGTAAACTTTTTAAAAAATTATTTTTTGCTCTTTATTAAAAGATTGTGCTGCTTTTATAACTTGTGCAGAGCTGCATGCAACAGCTAGTAATTAAAAATCAATAACATATAACTAATAAACATATAATGAGATCAAACAGATGGCAATATACTAGTTAAAGTTGAATTGAAAACTTCTCAACACCTTTTGCATTTAAAAATGATTTCCTCACAGTAAAATAATGCAGGCAATATTAGGTAGTTCATTAAGTTTGAAATTACTGCCATAGGAAAACTTATTGATACAACAAAATCATTATTATCTGGCATTAAATTAAATTGCTGATTTAAAATAATGATGCATAGAAACATATGAAATGTGTACATTTCAATCATTTATGACAAAAATATCTTTAAAGATAAAAAAAACTTCTCCTAGATTAGCAGCTAAGTCTAACAAAAATTGAGATTGACTAAAAAAAAAAAAAAAAAAAGGAAAGAAAACACACCTTATATTGATACGCCCATGTACCAAATTATTTAAAATTTCAAGTGTATGCTTGAATTATTTTATTACGCATAAATCATTGCAGACAAATACTAAAACATAGTTGAACTGACAGACAGTCATAAGCACCTTATTGTTATAAAAAAATATCAAGCAGCCAGCCATACTTGTTTCTAAATTTTCACATGAAAGGGAAAAAACACACACGCGCGCGCACTTCCGTACCTCTTTTTAAAAAAACATTGATCATACAAAGCATACGGAATGCAAAAAAAGTGCATCCTATTGCTTACCTGCGGGCTTGGAGTAATCGCGATTACGTAATCGTAATCGGCTGTAATCGATTACATTTTGACAAAATCGTAATCGTAATCGTAATTTGACGATGGCATATTCTCATAATCATAATCGAAATTGTGTAATCCCGTGAACGAGCGCGCCACATTATCGTGAAAGCTGACGCGGTGGATAACAAAAGGTCAACCGCGGCACTCCAAAGGAGTTGTCCATGGGTTACCAACAAGTAATTAGCGCTTGGATGCCAGATTGGCATATATAGTGCTCTTTGGCAAGACTCTAAAAAATGCAAATTTCATGTCAACCCGGAAGTCCAGAAAGTTGTCCAACATGGCGGTTCGTGAGAAACAAGAGTTTCATTTTGATTATCAGGTGCTTGTTTGAAGATAATGTAAATCTTTAAAGTTATTGAAAACTCGTCTTACAATATTCCTTTGAGGTAGATTGATTGCTAATCTTTAACTTATTAAGTCATACCAAAAAATGTGATGTCATTCCAGTATTTGTCTGCATAGATGAAATAGCAATTTAAAGCCAAGGGCGGATCTAGAAAATCTTCAAGGGGGGGGGGGGCGATTTTGGAAATCTCGGGGTTCAATGTAAGGATGGATGGAGGAGATTCTTCATTCCTTTTCAACAATCCCTCCGCCCCCCCCCCCTTTTTTTCAAACAGCAGGAACAACAACAACAAAAAAAATGCTAGTGTAGTGATATTTAAAATTTTACTAGCACATTTTTTTAATGCATATACGTTTAATCAAAGCCCTTATAAAAGGAACACAAGCTGACGTTTTTTTGCTTTCGCAAATCTGTCTATAATTTTTTCAACGTCCAATGTAATATCTTTATGGATATGCAATAACGCTAATTCAGTGAGTCTATCATCACTCATTCTGCTTCTTAGCCAAGTTTTAACCGAGTTAGGATTTCCTTCAAGCTTTCTCAGGAAAAATGTAGGCTTGTAAATACATTTTCTAAATTTGAATTGATATGTCTAAATTACAAAATAATAGCAATTATTAGTAATATATTTTCTAAAATTTTCAAAATGTAATACTAAATATGTACTAAAAAAACCATCAACGTGTATGTGCAATTTATATAAACATCTGTAATTATGAATGTGCAATGAAATGTTTCAGACTCCAGGTTTTAGCGTAAATGCTGCAGGAATTTACACCACGTGCTAAGGGTTGGCTAGCTGTCACCAGTTTGATGGGTAGAAGAAAAGAGCAGGGAATCTCTTTCCCATTACTCCGAGGATTAGCAACTCAGCAATACTAAAGGACAAAGGGACAGGGGGAAAGCATAGAACTTGAAGGGCTATTAGGCTGGGATTCCAAGAACATAAAAAAATGGCTGGTCCCGGGGCACAAAGAGTAAAAACTCACTTAAGGAGTGTTGTTGTAGTATCCACTTGAATCAGCCCAAGGGGGGGGGGGCGATCGCCCCATCGCCCCCCCCCCCTTAGATCCGCCGTTGTTTAAAGCTTATCTAAACCTCTTTCGAAGTTAACCAATGACCACCTTGGACATTTTGAATAACTATGTATTTTTAGAAAATCTTTACCATCAAACAAATAACTTATATAATTAATAAGATATTTATCTTTATTTTATCTAAGTACTTTAATATTAAAGTTGTATGATACAAAGTAAGGTTAATACATGAAGCTAAACTAATCAATTGATTTTTTTTTTTAATCATTGATTTTACAATGTTAGAAAGTGTTGTAAAAATGAAATATGTTTGCAAATACAGCCACTGTTTCAAACAAAACTTCCTAGGTCCATCTCTGCATTACATATTTCATAAGTTTAGAACTGTTATCCTTTTTTAATGTTACAATATTACTCTTATTATTCAGGCATCTTAACAGCAAAGAATAATTCATTCAATCATTGAAATTAGAATTCATAATAATCATGAACCATTCTGCCTTTTTTATCTTAAAAATAGTATTTTAGATCAATTTAATAAATGCCACACAATAAATAATTCAGAAGCAGGTTTTTGCCCTCCTTTAGACAATCTGAAGGTCAGGGTTTTTGTGTTTTTTTTTTTTTTTTGCAGAACGCAGAAAAAAAATAGCATGGTCCCTGACCAATCCAGTTGATTCGACATCCGGATAAGCGTCGCTCTACTGTATATTTAATTTTACAGTTTTCTACCTCTGGAATAATTAGTACAGTGAAACCTCCCTTAAGGGACACCTCTAAATAAGGGAGACTTTTTCTGGTCCCAGTCCCTTTGAATAGGGACCGCAATGTATTTACCTCTGAATAAGGGACACTCTATTTAAGAGACATTCACAGAGAAAAATTTCTAAAATTCAAGTTATATAGATAAGAAAAATTTACTGGAAATTGAAGTTTTTTTTTTCTAAAAATTAACTTCTGAAAATACTAATCTGAATCCTATGACCAAAAAAAAACAAGTGTATTTTAAAGTGCTAGCCAGAACCTACATGTAAAGGCTTTTCCCTCTCTTGCACTATGGAATACATGTATGCTCAGCATTGACAGACAGTACCCGGCTACCAACAAGTTTTTGATGCAAGGATTGGAAAAAGTACACGAAACTTAAATTATGCTGTATTGCCTGAATTTCATACTTTAAAACAAACCCTTCTGATAGATTACTTCAAATACATTTCTATAAGCTGCAAAACTTTGCCAATACGACATTTATGCTAAAATTTTAGTTTTTTAATGAAAAAAATTTACTTTTCAATAATTTCAACTTATTATTTGTATGCATGAAACATTTTCAGTATTTAAACTTAGATGGTAACACATGTTTATTATTAAAAAGTTGAACCAAGTTAATACACTATACGTGTATGCATCAATTTATGAACCTCCGAGGAAGGGACACCTCTATTTAAGGGACACAATTTCTAGTCCTCCTAGTGTCCCTTATTGAGAGGTTTTACTCTATTAAAATAACTAAATATAAATAGTACATATTTAGATTAGACTGCTTTAAAATTTAAGTGTGTAAGATTTATATTCTTTTATAAACAAAAAAGTTCTTTCTCTTAGAGGTTGAACTTTAATCTTATGTTTAAAATTCTTTTTCAACATTTCAGTGATGGAAGTTATACTAGAAAGCCTGCAATGCTGATCTTTATTGTTCTATCGTATTGATGGATCTCTGCAAATGATTACTCTGAGCCAATTTAAGTCCCAGTGCTGGTTTTCTCATTATGAAAATTAAAATACTTTTGATTATTTAATGTTAAGTTTTATGATTTGTGGACATATCTTTTTTACCTTTCTTTTCGTAAAAAATCAATAACGATCTGGATTTTGTGTCAGTGTCCAATCATATATTTTGTTATTTTGTTTAGTACTAAATGTCCTGAAGATCAGGAACTAGTCAAACCTCTTTGCCTGACACTTGTTTCTTGCATAAGGGCTGCAAACCCCATTGTATTATACTGATTAGTGGCAAAACTCCATTTTTCATTCATATTGGTAGACGCTTTATGTGTTCAAATAAATGTTATCTATCATTTAAGGCAGGAGCGGATCCAGAAATAATTTCTGGGAAGGGCACCGGGTGTAAAAAGTAGTTGCTCATCGTAAAACTTTCTATAATAAAAAACTCATGAGCTTGTTTCACGTTTTTTAAGATCTTTTGACACCAGTTAATATTTTGAAATTACGAAAAACATACTTAATTACATCAAATGAAAAAGTACAATACATTTTAACATATTAAGAAAATTAACATTGAAAATCCAACATCGAACATGTGCTTCTCTAGAAATTAGCGCACTGTGTATTACAATACTTTTGCATCCTAAAAATATTTGAATGTTTTTAAAAGTTGGAAAGTATTTTAACATATGCTACCATGTACATTCCCTAATTACATTTTGTTTTTAATTCGTAATGCATGCTTTTTCTGAAAATTTCACGTAAGTTCAGAATGTTTTTGCTCAGAATCACCCATGTGGTGCTTTGGACTCTGCGACTTTTACCTGTGCATCACTAATATATTACGATGTACATGTTGTTCAAGTGTTTATCAAGATACTTGGAAACATCTTTGATACGAGTGATGTTCATGAACAAGTTACCCCCCTCCCCCAAAATGTATATATATATAGTTGATATAGAGCAGTAACTAGTGTAAGTAAAGTGTTACAAAGCTCTGTACTTTGTTTTCTCCCTCCCCCCTTTTTTTCACTGTATGATGGCTGTAAGCCATCATATTTATTGTAAAAAAATTTATATAGTTTTATTGTTAAGGTTAAAAAATCTTTAATGACTTAAATATTTTAATAATTTGTTTTTAAATAATATGATTCCATTGCTTTGTTTACATCAAATTATAATTCTTTGTTTTAGCTAATAAATTTAAAAAAAAAAAAAAAATTCTAGATTTCAACAAATCAGCTCGGATAATGGCATGTTTACACTGGAAGAGAATTGTTGGAATGATGAAGAGGTTCACTTCTGTACCTTTTTGTTGTACTTTATCTAAGATATTTTTCAATAAAATTGATTTCTTGTAATTCTGATCTTCTTTTTTTTTTTTTTTAAGTTCTATAAAATTCCATTTAAAATGCTTTTTGAATTGTATTTTTCCTACAACTTATAAATAAACATTCAATAATATGGCACTAAATGCTTGCCTGATATTAAAAATTTCGCATTTTATTAAAAAACATGCAGTTATGTTTCATTACTCTGAGAAATTGTGTCATGTATTGTTTAAATTCAAACGTCTTGAACTTTTTTGGAAAATAGTTTTTTTATGCATAAAAGTATTAAACTTTTTAATCCTTAAACATTTTTTTAATAAAAAAAAATTTTAGGTGGGTGAACAAATTTATTTTGAAATTGTAGGTTTTTTTACTTTTAAAGAAAAATTTCTAAAAGTATCACTTTTTCATATTATAATTCCCATTATCTAAAAATGTCTTTGTATAATCAAAACTTGGTTTTGTAAACCTCTAAATTTTTCCTTGTGGTCCTTAAAAAGTATTTAAAAAAATTGAGAGTAAATTAAAAAATGGAATTGACAATTTTAAAATATTACTTCTTGTAGTTATCTTATACATTAGGTTCAATTGTTGCTTGTGCGAAGGTTTTCCTGTACTGTGTAGTCTTTCTGCTATAAGACCCTTCAGATGAGAATGCCATCCACCACTTAAATGAATGTTAGTACATAATTTTACTGGGATGAACAACCTGTTTTCCTAGCATTTCTTGAGCATGTCAGCTGTTCGCAACCCTTACACTTTATGTGAAAAAAAAAAAAAAAGTTATGTTGATAGCAAGGGATGGGTGGGGCATAGAATGTAGTATAAATGAAAAAAAGTCCACGTCATGGAACTTTATTCTACTTTTTAGCATGGAATTTTTGAACAATGCAGCTCCTTGTTCAGAATTTAAGTGATCACTATACATTCAGCCAAATTTGGAACGCATATTGGTCTTTCGTCCTTCAACTGCACAGAACTGTTGAGCGTGAACAAATGTACACCTTTATTGTGTATGTGCCCGAAGATTAAGTAAAATCATCCTATATCAAAAGTGTTGAATAATAATGGATTCATTCGATAGCAACTTTCAGCAGCATTACAGTTTGACAAAACTTAACTAACACCACGTCATAGGTGGATTCACAAATGTGCAGTTGTATGCTTAGGCAGCGTCAAATCGCCGCCTAAGCTATATTTCTAACAAAACTAAACATAAGATACGAAAACTGCAAACGTTTATTGAAATCAGAAAATGCAACAAATACTCCGAAAGTGAACTAATACACAGTGGAACCGGCAAAACTGATAATCTTAAAAGTCACAAACATTTTTTGCAGGGATGGTCACTTTAGACAGGGTAGACACTTTTAAATGGTCACTTTTCCAGATTCTAACATATTTAATTGTTTCGAATATGGAACTCCAAAAAAAAAAAAATCTCTTTGCATACTATACTTTTGGTTCGAATTTAATGTCCTCGAAACTATCGCCTGGAAAAATTTCTTCTGAAACTTGTGCCTGTGTAAAAGCTTAGCCAGCCTTTTTAGGAATTCGCCCTCGTCAACTCTATTGGCATTTTTTATTCCATTATTAAAAATTACTTTCCCCCAGATATGATGTGTTAAAGTTGCATGACATTTCATTTAAAGCGCTCTATAGTTTAATAACCATAAGTAACAGACTATTTACGACATGCGCATTTTGTCGCTATGTTTGCGCTGCATTAAAAAATCATGATATTTTAAATCTTAAAAAATGTGAAGAGAAGGCTTTAATATTGAGAGAAAAGTTACAGAAAACATTGATGACTGGTGCAAGATTGGAGTAAGGCTACAGGTACGCGTGGAATATGACGAGACTGCTCTTATATCTGCAATAATTCGTTAGGACAATACGCATTTGAGATACGAACCGATATATTTTAGTTTCGTGAGCAAAATCATTCATCGTACTCTTATCATCATCATCTTTGAAGAGAAAATGTCCTCCCCCCCCCCTTTGATCATCTCATCACATTTGCTCTCGTTTACTGTAAAATGTTCTCGGATCAGGCTTTTAAATCGAAATTGGGCTCATATTTTATAATTATTTTTCCTACACAACTTCGTAAATTTTTTTATTGGTTATGCAGCGCGAGTGCCTTTTGAAATCTTTTCATGCATCTGGAACACCTATATGTGTTTTTATTTTTCTTTACCAGTAATTCGCACTTTCGTTTTCATTTATTGCAAAAAGAAAGATTAACAAAAAAAAAAGACTTCCAATCTCTATTTAAAAACGGTAGGAGTGACGGATTACAAGGAAAGATGCAATTTTTGTCTGTAACATGAAAATTAACTGTGTTGAAAAGAAATGAAAACTATTTTTGATGTTTAAACTGGAAAAATGACCACCCCGCTTTATCTGCAGGGTTCGCGCGATTCCCGCAATATTTTTTGAAATCCCACTCAAAAAAGAATTTTTTTTGGGCTTAAACTTTAAAAATCCCACTTAAAATTTTGGTCAAGAAGGAAAATCCCACCTTGTATTTTTCCCCAGCGTGAACCCTGATCTGAAAGGGTAATGTCAAATTGCTTGAACTGAACAAATCATTTACCTCAATAACAAGTCTGCTGAAAAACAAGCCAAACATAAACATGTTGTTAAAGCCATGGGAGCATCACAAAATGTAGTTTTAAGTTTTTGCAATCGTTTTTCGGGGACTGAAAATGTATACCGAAGAACGATGTCAGTAATATATTGAGGAACAATATGTAAGGGGCATGCACAAAAGCTATCTTTAGACTTTGAGACGTAATGCTTAATGCTTAGATGATGTTTAACAGCTCATCATACTGTAAAATGGCGCATTTTTTATTTGGCGAAGACATTCAGTTACATGACGTGACTGAATGTAACTTTTATGCAACAAAGTATCAAATTTAGAAAATTTGCCACGTGGGGATGAAATGGTTTGGTTATTAATGGCTGCACCGGCAGTAATATTGATTAGAAATTGATCACTAATATCTCCGGGCATGGAAAAGAGATGTGCGATGTACCTTTCGAAGTGTTTTAGAGTAATTGAAGATATTTTCATTTTAACGTGGGAAGGATGTAAGCCTTCTTGTAGCAACCTCGCAGCGTTATCAATCTGATGTTCCGTCAGAGTAGAAACAATATTTGTGCTAACACGTACTTTTGGCTGCTGGATTATTTCCTTTGAGGGGATTAAATAAATGTTTTGCTAAGAATACTTCGAATACATAAACGTAATCCCCGCTGAAACATGTTCTATTTCCGGGGGCGGGAGTGCTATCTCTGTAATTTCACCTAAAAGCCTAAAATTAAACAAAAACTCAGTGGCGCCAGCCCTATTGGGGGCCATGACCTTGTGCCCATCCCAGTTTTCGAGACCGAGGGCCGTGGTGTGCAGAAGCAGAAGTTTCGGTCAAGTGGTCGGCCCGACGCGGAACACCCCAGTGTTTAGTTCCTAAGTATGCTTGGTCCTCATTTTATCGATCCCACTGCAGGGATGAAAGGCTGAAGTCGACCCTGCCCATCCCAGGAATCGAACCTCGGACCTGTGGCATATAGGAGGGAAAGCTACCATTCAGCCTGTAATTTCACCTATCTTTTCCCTAAAAATTTGTTCCGAAAGGGAAGAGTTATAAGGTTTTATCCATGATTTTAGTTCGTCTGTTTGTTATTCATATAATCTTTGACAGGGTCACATTCAGGAATTATATCTGTAGGGGGCACCAGCAAGCCCATCATTTAGGGGGGTCAATTGCCCCCCTTTCCTATCTTGAGAAATATATAACGTATTTATATGTATGTAAATGTATTTTATTGTTTTTTAATGCAATGTACATTGAGTTTATACCCTTTGCCCCCCCCCCGGAAAATTTTTAAATGACGGGCCTCTGGGCACCAGAAAGTGAAAAAGTGCTTCACACGTGTAAATATTTTCATAATATTAATGATCACATCAAAGTTTTATGCTTCTAGAATCCCTTAAAATCAAATGAGCTACATTAAGCGCCGAAAAATGATTATAACTTATTCAAATGGGACAATTACAAATTAATTTTATTCCTTAGGAGGGGAGAGGTGCCCTCGTGCCAGTGCGTAGCTAGACCCGGATTTGGGGGAGATTCTTCGTGAAAAGCTAAATTTCATTGTTTTACAAGAAAAATTGGTCAACTTCTAGACAATCTTTATCATTTCAGGGGGGGGGGGAGAGGGGTATTCCTAAAACTACCCCTTGTCTACGCCAGTGCCTCTCTCCCCCCAAATCCTCCACTGATCTCTAATAATACTCGACTTTCGGGCATAGGCGTGCGCACCAGGCTGTTGTACATCCCATTATTTTAGCACGTGAAAATGAACGCTAATACGAAACTGGAAAACTTTTTGCGTTTGAGATTCACCAATTCATGTGTGGACGTCTGTATATTTCTTGCCTATATGACATACACATTCTTTTTTAGAATAAGCTACTTGTATAACCAAAAACTCAAGTTAGCAAAAAATGACTTGGGTGGTTTTTCTTCATGGCCTGTCATTAATATACTTCTTTTACTCGTGATTAAATTTAAAAATAAATATATTTTTTAATGACCATTTTGATAAAACTTCGTTTAAGATATTGTTTAAGATGAATCATGCTTAAATGTCATGCTAAGTCTTCTAGTACCCTCCCCCTTTTTGAGCGGTTGCTACTATAATTTATTAATCAGTAACATTTCTTGTTTTGCTTCATTCTATGCATTACTTCGCAGTAGTCATGTACAATGTAGAACTAACTTACTTTGTTAGAGAAACGTCAGTTATTGCACCTGCACCTTCGGATCGATTGGTGCAAAAAAAAAAAAAAAACACCTAATCAATTCCAGTTTCTATCAAAGTTTATTTGTGTACCAAATTTCGTGCGATTCGTGAATTGTCAATTTAAGAACCAGCACAATTATAAATTTTCCAAAAATGATTAGGACGTGTTTCAATTTCCTGAAATGTGTAAAGTCGTTAAAATTCGAAAATGTTCAGGAATCCAAAGTGAGTTTTTAAGTTACAGCTCAGAAAAAAGTTCAATATGAAACAGAATGAAACCAGTAGTTGCAACCCCCATAAAAATAATGAAATAATCAATCATACCATATAAAAATATTTATTATGGCACAAAAATTGTATATTAGGTTGCAACAAGTATCTAAACAATAGCACGCTCTGGCAAAATGAATTACAACACTGGAAAAAAAATCTGAAATTCATGAATTATTACTGGTAAACTTCTGCCATATATTACGCTTATTCTGGGGGAAGGGGGGAGCAAAAATAAGTAGAGGGTGATTTTGTATATGGTTAACTATAGAAAAAGGAAAAAATATTGTTTATAAACGCAACGATCAATGGAAGTAGCTGCTTTGTAAAGCATTAATTAAAAAGAAAACAAGACCAAGCTGACAAGCTTTATTTCACATATACATATATTTAATTAAACAATTGATAATGTTATCTGCTAAATAATACAAATGCTTCTTCCGTCAGTTGTTGAAATCCAGCCATCAAGACAATTCTCAAACAAAAACTACAAATATTAAATTTTTATAGGGTTTCACTATAAACACATATTTAATGCTTTTAATTTAATCAAACCTACTCAATATATAATACTATAAATGACATTTTAAGCATCATAAGTGTGCAATGCTAAATAAATAACATGACCAAAACATTATTGTATTTTATATTATATGTTCTTGTTAAAAAAAATTTTTTTAGATTACCATGCTTATGATTTCGTTTTGTAACGATACATAAATTTTACATTATTTTATAACAATGTATCACAATTTGCATAATTGACAGTACAAATTTTAGTAAGCTACATTTTTAAGGCTGTAAACTTTCAAAACTCCCAAAGCAGAGCAATAACATATTAAAAATTTGCATTAATAATTTGAAGAGAGAAAATGCTAATTATTTGTAGTGTTTCAAGAATTATTTGTGTTAAAAAAAGCCTCAAAATTTTATTAAGATAAAAAATGTTACTCCAATTACCTTCCTATATAAGACCACCTCCCCTCCCCCTAACTATAGTACATTAGGTTGTTTAATTATCTGCTTGGGAAAATTGTGTGGATAAAAAACAAAGAAAAAAGTATAATTGGTGGAAAAAGTGATTTCTAGTATTTTTTAGATTATTGTAGTTTTTTCTTTTTACTTCCAGTTAAAATTTCACTGCTACCGATCAGGAGCTGCCCCCAAATTTCCTATTTATCACGAAGTATAATTAAAAGTGGTTTGATACATTTTAAAAGCCTTTGCATCCTCATTGATAATTTGTACACGTCATACATTCTTTAAAATTTTAATAGCATTTGAAGAAGTTGAAAACAATTTTCAAAGGATTTGGTCAAGTTGGTGTAGGTTCCCCAATTGTTTGCAGTGTTCATTCAGTTTTATTCAAACCGAAAAGCATGCCACTATGTAATGCCGTTAGACAAAACATAGCAACACACCATTCAGTATTACTTGTAAAGAGAAGATTTCGTTGAAACAGGTGCCAGCAAATTTATAACAGGTAACTGGTAATATAAACTGGAATAATCCAGCCTTCAAAAAAATTCCATCACCAAAAATGAACAAAACAAAAATTTAACTCTCACTCCTTGAAATCTATAATAGTGTCTATCATACACAAAATTTGTTAAATTTATGAAATAACATTTACATGAGGAATCCAGACAGGCACATCCATCTTAAAAACAAAGCAGACAGAAATAACATGATATTAAAAAGATCTTAAATTGCCATCAAATAAATAACTTACACCTATTGAAACATATCATACATGAAATATCTAATATTTATTACATTAATGGAAATGATAGAATTTCCATTACTGTTGTCCAGACATGCAACAGGAACAATCACATAAAAAAGATCATCACATGCAACTTTAAAACATGCAAATGGAACATTCAAGTTATCAAAAAAAAAACCTTGAAGTGCCAGAAGCATAACTATAAAATACAGCAATCAATACTTACACCCTTTGAAATCTATAGTAATATCCTAAAACGAATTTCTGTTAGTAGAATAACTTCAGGATTTCCTTTTAGTAAGGCGATAATGCTCAATAAAATAGTCGAATGCTCAGCTTGACTAAATGTTGATATACTATATGATATGGCCAAATATGTGTACTATAACGGCATTGAGCAGGAAAAAAAAAAAAAAAAAAACTTGCATCTTAAACATTTCAATTTATATTAGCCTACTTTCCCGTAAAAGTAAAAAAAAATAATAATAAAGCATGAAAGAAGGCTTAATGTATCGTGAAAATATCGTTAAAAATAAACAAAAGTCAAAAATAAGTGAAGAAATTTAAAAGGGTATTCAGATGGGGAAAAAGTGTGTCTGTCGGTCTGTCTCCCCCTAATAACTTTTGAACGAATTGTCCGATTGGAAAAATTCTTTTTGCATTCGAAAGATCTCGGCGAGGACATCTCATTTCTATATTTTACTTTTTGATTTGAACAATTTTTTGTTCAATTTTGAACAGTTCAAAAAATTTTAACATTAGCGCCTATGGACAAAATTGAAGCAAATTCTGTAAACTCTGGGCACAAGAGCCAAGTTCCTATTGCAAGCTTATTGAAAGGAGTTCTCGGCGTGAAATATTGATTTGAAGTTTTTGTTCATTTTTGAACAGTTCAAAAAATTAACACAGAGCTTACGGGGAAATTTCAACCCTATATAAATCCTGATCTAACGGACCGATTTGCTTGGAACAAACTTTATCGGAAAGCTCTTATAACGTAGAACATGTAGAAATAGAAAGTTTATCCAGAACTTACGAGCCTATTTTGCTATGAAATTTTTTGATCGGGATTGTCAAGGATATTTCTCAGTGACTCAATGAGTGAAATAATGAATGAATGAATAAATGAAAGAGTGAAAGAATAAATTAATGAATAAATGAATGAGGAAAAGAATGAATGAATAAATTATTGAATAAATGAAAATATAAATAATGAGTGAATAAATACATGAATGCATAAATTAATGAATAAACACTTGAATGAGGTAACGAATGAATGAATAAATGCATGGCTGAATAAATGAAAGAATGAATGAGTGAGTGAATGAATATGTATTATCCGTTGAAAAAGGTATATTTTCAATAATTAGAACTAAAGATAAATAAGAAAGAGAGAGAAAGAGATAGCTAGATTATAAATTTGAATTTGGTGTATACGGGAAAGTAGGCTCGTATAGTTCTAGACGGAACTTCTTGTTCACTACTGCAAAAGTACAGTCACTCCGTAGCTTCATTCTATCGTTCTTTTACGTTTTCTAATGACGTTGTGGTAAGAAAAGCAAGTCTTTCTGAACAGCTATAGTAATAGCTAGTTGAGAAGGAGGGAAGAGAATTCCGTGAAAACATCGGAAAAAGCGTCAAGAATCGCTATCTGCTTTCAACCATTAAATACTTACGGAGGAGTGTTCCTCACAGTTCATCTTTGCTTTTCAAATGGAAAGCATTATCTTCAATAAGGAAGTAATGCAGAGACTGGGGAGATACTGACACTCATGTCCATTTTCTTACTCATGATTGAGGATAAAGAGTTATTAGTGCAAAGTGGGTATACACTCTCTCTGGACTACGCCCTTGTGACCTGAAAAGTAAAATGGCTGTAGGACAACACATGTCCCAACCCCTTTGGAAACTTATTAAAAACTTGATGGAGACAGTGAAAATAATAGTTAGTAGCCCTTCGGCGGAACAAGAGTGCAACGCACCTGCTGAAGACACGGCACTACCTAAAAACCCTTCTACTTAGATTGTGCCTTTAGAAAAGTAACCTTTTTCTTCCTTGCTTGTACATTGTACAGTAAATTTCTTCCTCCAAAACATTGACCTATTTAGATTAGTTGGTGCATAAAATTGTAATTTGATGTACTAAAACAAAATATTTGAATTTCTCTAACATGTCTTTTCCCCCCTTATCTATCCAATATATTGGGTAGTAGGAGTGCAATGGCGACTAAAGGGTTTTTATATCATATTTAGAGGGCTCTAATAATATTAAAAAACATATTTATAAGAAGTTATACTCATATTTTCTAAGCTCTAAATACGAGAATATTTGGTTTATAAATACTAAATTATAATCAGAAATGAAAATAGATTTATCAACAACTTAATAGTTCTTTTTTTTTTGTCTTAAATAATTTTATTTGCAATGTACATCATACACTTGGTTTCCAAACATGCCTTTCATACTTAAATTAGTAATTGTGCTAATGTTGTTATATTTAACAAAAATATGTATACAAAAGATACATTATGTGTACATTTTACAATTTAAAAATTGCATTTAACTTAAACAATAGCATTGTTAAATCACTATGCAACTAAGTTTAATCAGGATAAGGTTATTTACTTTTTACAGTATTTAGGTGTAAAAAATAAATACTTTACTAATTAGTACACAATATAGGCCCTATAAAACTTGGTAGTGAAACCTGTGTAAGTTGACCACTTGCGGTGCAGCACTTTAGTGGTCAACGTATAGAGGGTGAGGTAGAGGGCTAATTCTGTTCCTGAAAAAAAGTGGTCAACTATACAGGTTTTACTGTATATGGTTTTTTACAACAGTCGAGTCAGGTTTTTTCGTTGCATAAATATTACCTATCAGAGCGGGCAGGGTGGGAAGGCACGGACGGGTCTTGTATGGCAATGTTGGCACCCGGCCGTGTCAGTGAAATTTCAAGATGCAGAAAATCATTTGAGCTCATGTCATATGATTATGAGACACGTAAAAGATCTTGAGTAGCCACTTGGCTTGGACACTATTGGCGAAATTTTATTCTTAGTTCAATTTCACATCAACAGAGTCCTAGAACGCTTCTTCTAGGTGAAGAAACTGGACATGAAAATTGTCATGCAACAATGGTACCACCTTTTGTGGCACCCCTAAAAGAGAGGGTACCATTGCTGGGGAACACATTAAGTCTGCAATGGCAGTAAGACAGATGCTGCCCATGGGGGGGGGGGGGGGAATTACCCGCCAGCAGAGCCGTATTTACAAATGTACCATGCTGTGCTTGAATACAGGGCGGCAATTTACTTTTTAAATTATAAAGAGGTTATAGAGAAAAGTGGTAGTACTTAAAAGCATTTAAACCATTATAGGAGATTCTTAGCATGCCCAAACAAGCTTGTCATCAGCTGTAACAGTCATTAATTAAACAGTTTAAACTGAGACAAATGTCAAGGTACCTATTGGACAATGACATCAAAGACCGATCGTTTCAATTGCGTATTCTGCGAATAAACGGTAGTTTTTCGTCCTTGTTAATGTACAAGTTGACTAGACCCTGGCCTGGATCCCTTTAATATGGTGGTCCCCAATCCCCGGATAAAATGGCACCGGGTCATGGGCCGCCCATTTCATTAAAACTGAAGTTAAATTCCTAGGTTCATACCCCAAATTAAAATAATCCAAGATATAAACAATCAACGTCCCCCCCCCCCCCCCAGCGGGCCGCAGTAAAATTATGAAATGTTGAACAGTCCGCGGTGATAAAAAGGTTGGGGTCGTTGCCCTAGAATATTTATTTGAAATTTGAATTCATAGAAATTCATTCTTTTAATTATGAACAGTTCATATACCGTAAAATACAGAATAAGTGCCCCCCTAAATTTTGGAAGGGGGCGCCTAAACAGGACAAGCGAAGACACAAGTGCAGAAATCGTGCAGCACGGCAGCAAGAGCTGCAGATTTATCTTGAAGCTTGCAGATCAATTAGTCACCTTAAAAAAAAAAAAAGCGACTGGGAAAATATTAAAAATAACACAGTTTACTAAGTTCAAATATTGAACTGTTGTATTGGTTTTACTCCATTTTCTCTTAGCTTGCATTAATTGCACGTTCAATTTTGGATTTTACTGATTTATTTTTAAATTGAATAATTATAATATTTATTTATTGTTTGCCATGTATTGTTATATCTCAACTATTTATAATGCATAGTTTGCTATTTTTTATGATTGTAAATTTTTTTCCACATTATTTTGTGCCGTAGATGAATTTCGACTTCTGAAACTTGTGCTGCAGATTGATACAGAAAATTCGGCTACTGGACTTGTTCATACAGTTAATATTCGTTCCGATCGAACCCATCCCCTCAAAAATAAAAAGAAAGAAAAAAGTGCGAACAAGTTTCGATTGCGCTGAATGCACAGTTCTGCATTTAACCTCCTTTCACATGTTTTCCTCTGCAATAATAAATAAATAGATTATAATTATAAACAATAGCAAGAACAGATAACACCAGCTAAAGCGACCATGGCAGGTGCAAAACATTCACTCCAACGATTCATTCCCTTTGCCTGATGCATCCTTGATTTTTTAGTTACCTAAATTTACACAAAGATTTTTTTAAACTTTTTTTTGTCATCTTCCTTTTAGATCAAATATTGTCATGTTAACCTGCAAAACTGAAGATTCTTGCGTGACTATACGCTCCCCAACAATGATGGTTTGTTCCATTTTGAAAGTGAATTCTCTTAAACACAGCATGAAAGTTGGAATTAATATATGAAAAATAATAAAAATAAAATTTAGTGAATGAATTTAAGATCGTAATTGAGGCAGTGCTTCCCCCAGGCTTGGGCGGGAGGGCGCCGCGCCCTGCCCGCCCTTGGATTCGGGAAACGCGCCCATCTTGCCCTTTTGTTAGTGAAATTTCGCCCTTCTTGTAGAGCTCAAAACTTACGATCGCCAGTCGCCAAAGGTGACCAATTTTCACGTTTTGGTGACCATTGTTTTCATTGAAGTTGCCAATGTGGCTACCATTTGACACGTGACCTTTTCCCAAATTCTCTTATCCACTAAAAATTAAATAAAGAAGAAAGAAATAGGAGTTAATTTTTGGGCCACACGGAAATTAGTTTTTCCTCCGATTTTTACCGGAAATTGCTTACCGTATGTTTGAAATTTCAATCCTGTTCCATCCTGGAATTATTTCAATTATCTTGAAAGTTGTAAGATATTTTTTGCATGCACTACCTTAAATCTGCTTATTTGTCGTTTCATTTTAACAATTAAAAAAAGAAAAAAAGTATAAAGATAGAAACAGCCAAAATCGTGCACGTGCTTCGCCGAAAATTGGATTCTACGTTAGAAATTTTAATCCTTTTGCATCGGGTACAAATTTCAATTATTTTCTAAATTAGAAGATATTTTTCACACATGCTACCCTAAATCTGCTTATTTTGCATTTTATTTTAATAATTTCTGGCTTTATTTATTTGTTTATTTTTTTCCCGAACTATGCCGATATTGAACACGTGTTTCTCGAAAATTGCGTTTATCACTAATTATTCAAAATTATTAAATCACTATTATTGTTTCATTTATTTATTTACTTCAAATTTGATTTTAATATTGACACCTATTTACTTTTTAGAAAATACTAAATTGTGGATAAATAAATTTTTAGAAAATTGTTAATTTACCTGGATCCAACTTCTTTAAAAAACAATAAACAATTATTGAAAACTGTTTGCTAAATAAACAATTATTGAAAAGAAATGGTATTATCACAAATCATAAATAAATAAGGAATTCTTTTCTAATTTAAACATTTTACAAAATTAATAATGATAATAATGATCTCTTTTTGGGCCGATAGTTGCGAGATTTTTCGGGCACTTTTTGAGATTTTGGGGATTTTTTTTTTTTTCACATCATTTTAAGTCTCTTTTTTGGCTTTGGGTAATTTTTTTGTGTGTAGCCTGAAACTTGATTATACTTATTGCAACTCTTAAAAACTCTCTATCTCATAAAATTTAGAACAGTACGTTCCCAAACTCTAATAATAAAATTCTTTTTTTCATCTTTATAAGGGACCCACCCATTTGGGTCAAATATGCATTTATTACATCTGTAGACGTTGAAAAAATGTAAGAATGCTCTTTCAAACAAGAAACTATTTACTATTCAAAATATGAAAAAGCATTTAATAATCCCAATCTAATGGTGCTTTCTAGATATTTCAAGAAAGAAAAGTTGTAATATGTAATAAACTTAAGGGGAAAAAGATGGCAACGTGTGAGGAATCTATATATTAGACATTTCCTTTTTCTCTCCTTATTTTAATAACATTTATTTCAATCTATGAAAATGTATTGTATTAATTTTGCTTCTTTTAAATTTTTTAAAAAATACTATTGTCATTTTAAGCTAAACCATTGCTTTCAATTGGTATTCTTGATTAATTATAATGGCATTTTTTGCAATTTTGCTGTTTTTAGGACATATTAAAAATTTTAAAGGGCATTTTCAATGATCATTTAGGTCATCAAAATCCGGGCTCTAATAATTATTACTGAAGCTTTATTGTATTAAGAAAAATATATTCTTATTTTCTTATTATTCCTCAGAGATGATCAGATCTTCAGAAGTACTGGAATGAACAGAAACACTCTCATAAATTAGTAAAAATGTATAACTCAGAAAATCCTTGCTAGATATTTTATTAAATTTAAAATCATTATTGGTTGATGTTGCCTTGAATATACAAGCAGATTTTTTTCATGCTTTTTTCAAATATTGAAAACGATCTTAAAAATGAATATTGTCAAATTAGTTTATATATATTTTTCAATGTTCAGTTTCACTGTGAGGTGAGATGATGTTGATGTTTGACTACAATGTTAAATTATGGCAATAATAAAGTATTAACTACGGGAGGATTCATAAATGATGTCACGCTTCTAGCAGGAAAAGGGGTTCCTGAAATTGTGACAAGGGGGGGGGGGGGGTAACAGGAAGTGTGGCATTCTGCTTGTGCAACATAGCGTAACCTGTGACAATGGGGGAGGGCCGTCCAACATGGAAAAAAGTGTGACATCATTTATGAACGGTCCCTACTTCAAATTACATGTGCCCTTTATTTCGGTAAGATGCCCGAAATTTGGAAAAGTGCCCTTTTTTTTACAGTAGCACCCTGCCCTTTTTCAATCCTGGGGGAAGGTCTGATTGAGGAATTACTCGCACTCATATTCGAGAATTGTCCACTTTTGCTAAGTATTTCTTCTGTTTCTTTTTTATAATTTCAATGACAATCCAAGTTGCGGAGGGGGTGGGGTGGGGGGTGCTTATTCGATTGGGGCGCTTGTTCGGCATTTTACGGTATCTATGTAGGATTCCAAAAAGGAAAAAAAAATCACTTTAAATTTCATCGAATGCTGCTAATCAAACTTATAGCCCTAATTATTTATAAAATGCATTGACAGTTGCACATTGTAAAAATTAAACAGTCTAGTATTTGCACGTTAAGACATGGTGCTCTCTCTGCCTTCATCGATATTCCATAGAAACCAAAATGAGCAACCCCAACTTTCAAGAAAGCTTTGATGTACTCTTTGTCCATCAAAAGTCAAAAAGTTTTTGGTAATTCTCTGCAGCAACAGCTAACATTCCGCCTTTATATGCATATTTTGATTGCTCTATCCTTGTCACTAGCATTCTCTCATCAAAATTAAAGATAAAACAAAACAACAGGAACCGAGGGGCTCACTTTTTATTCAAAAAAGTGGCTTTCTAGAAACAAAAGTTGCAGATTTAGGGAAAACAGTCGCAATAGTCATATAAAGTTAATTTCAGCAGCAAGCACTCACCAGTAGGAACTTTCATAAATTGAAATATAATAAAACCCTAAAAACAAAATACTCCACGTGCAATCTTAATTCAACCAGAACTTAGATGTGTAGAATTTTTAGTTGGTAACAGGTTACAGCCAAACAATGGTTTTCACAACATTTAAAACAGGAATAAAAATTTAAAAGTTTGCTAAAATGCTAAAAAAACAGAAACAGGTGTTTTTTTTTCAAACACTGGTTAGTTTTATCAGAGAATTTCCACACCTTACCTATGGCTGAAGAAATGGAGCTATTAGATGAAGGGGATTCTTCCGAAGCCACTTTAAAGCAGCTCTTGCTTACTAAAGGTCAAGTGCTAATTTTTTTCATACAGGAGCAGAAGCTTATGTTTTCTGAAAGGAAATTGATAATAAAATAAAGTGCGGATGACTGAAAAGAAACTAAAATTTAAAATCAATTCAAGCCTTACCATGGCCATCTTTCTCACCAGGTATTTTAACGGATCATTCCAAGTCAGATTCTGCGGAAGCTTTCTTTTTTCTTTGGAGTGGACAAATAAAGGGGGTCATTCAATACGCTCAGATAATTTCACAGCAACAGATGTCACAGGAGGGAAAGCATATAAAAGAATAGAAAAGTATATATAGTAAGTACATGAAGCTAAAAAGTTTTAAGAAAATAAGACTGCAGGTAATTCCATTATTGGTTAAACAAATATAGATTTAAATACTGAAACAGTAAAATAACTTTTATTACATTTTGATATTTAGCACTTGATACAAAAATTCATAGCAGACTCGACAAAACACACAGCCAGAGATGGAATTAACTTTCAAGCATGATTTAACTTCACTAATGAGCTAAATATTTGAACAAATAAGCAAAAATGAGGAAACTAGCATACTTTTACTTACCTTTGGGAACACATATTGATATTACTTCACATTAATCAATAGTCAATACAAAATGAACACATCGCAATCATATATAATCTTTTAAAAAATACTTAACGATGCAGGTACGTTTTAATGTTAAAACAATTTATAGTTATTTATGCCCTTTTTACATTAATAATCATTACTCAAGTATAAACTGAACAACATATAATACAGTCAAATTCAATCAAATCCCGTAATCTGCATCCTTTGTGCAGATTGGTCAAGTTAAAAAATTCAACATTTATTTTACTTACCTGTAAATTAAGAATAAAGAAATATGTAATATAATATACTTATACTTTTGATTACAAAATCTTGAACACTAGACATCAGTTTAAAAATCCACATAAATATATGTAGCTTCAAAATCCCGTGAAAAATAGCACGCGAGAAAATGGCTTCCGGAAAAGCATAAACAATTTATTTTTACACAGCGCCAATAATTCTAATCGCCAAATACACAAGCCAACGCCAAATGTCGGTTAGATCAAACATGGACAATTCCTTTGGAGTGCCGAGGTTGACCTATTGTTTCCGCGTCAGTTTTCACGATATTGTGTAAAACCGTAATCCCGTAATCCTTTTTCTCCTGTAATTTTAATCGTAATCTTAAGGAAAAAATCCATAATCTGCTGGTCCTGTAATCGTGTAATCTTGACCTGCTGAAAGCTGAAATTTTTAGCACTACCATTGAATAGAAGAGATCAGTTTACAAGAAAAAGGATTCAAGCTGTGTACTGATTACTGAAGTCCTATCCTAAGCGGTTTGTAACCTACGGGCGATCATAATATAAAAGGTTCTGTGTGGCGGTCGCAGACCCTTGATGGCAGGACCATATAGTCTGCTAGAGAGACGCTTGTTGTCCTGCTTGTAGCGGGCTCTCAGAATTCTTAATTGCGGCTCCACTCTCCACGGGGAATGGCTGGAGAGCCCGAGAAGAAAGAGAGTCGTCACTCGCATCGCCTTGGGGCTCTCAGGGGGGTCTCCGGTCTTCTCTCGTCCTCCAGTTTCGGTAAAAGAGCGGTAATCTGTCCGCAAGTCAAAAAGATTTCGGGGTAGATAAGAAAGCGGAAGGCTTCTGTCTATAGAAGGACCAAATGCATCGGTCATTTTGCTTCCTTAATTACCCCTTCAAAACATATTCAAACGGTTGGGCAATAGGCGAGAGTCTGGAGCTAAGAATGGACGCCCCATTTTCCCTTTCAATAATCGAAGCAGACTGCCCCCCGAAAATCTAGTGGAAAGATTACTATCACCTACACACATAAAGAGACACGAAATGCCTTTTGCGTTTTCTCCTTTATTTAACGGCAGAAGTGAAAAAATTTTCTAAAGAATAGCACATTTACACTTCAGCAATTTAGGAGCAGGCGTTATATGATGCTCTATGCTTAGATGCATGAAATCTTAACCCTGGTACGTGTGATTATTATTATTTTTTAAAATATGTTCTTCGAATATTTAAAAAAGTACGTACATTTAAATCTTAAATTTATTTATATTTTAATGCTAATATTCTTTTTAATTAATAGGTATGTAAAAGAAAAAGTGATTTATGTTCAGACATTCTCCCAATTGTTTTTTACATGCATGAATTAATATTTAGGAATTATTTTAAACAGTTAATTATCTTTTTCTTCTTAGAATTACCTCAACAGAATTGTGTATTTCAGTTTAATCTTGTACGTTAAATTTGTGTTGTAAAATTACTTGCACTTTATTTTTTTTATTAAAACAGTTACATGGAAAAAAATTATATGCTCGTGCATGTTAAAAAAAAAAAAACACAAAAATCATATTAAAATATTATAGTCATTCGTATTATAATTATTCTTCATATTACTTTTTAACGATTACTAATTTTGCTAAGAGTTATTTGAATGTTCATGTTCAAATTTTTTGAACTTATTCTAAAATGCCGCATTTATTTTCGAAAGATTATTTATCTCTTACACTATCTGAATATTTTGTTATCCCGTACAATTCATACACATCTTATAAGTGATTTCATAAAGAATCATACAAAATTATTATTTTCAGTAAACTAATTGGTGTTATGTGAAATATTTGCACAATTTAAACTAGAAAATAAATACAATGGAGAAGTATACTACATTTTCAAAAATTGCGGCCAACTAAAATTTTGATTGTATGCACACAAAATAACTATGAACCAGGTAAATCACTTATGCATTATACACTATACACATTTAGTGCATCGTCTTTGCTTATATACTAAATACGATCAATGTAGTTATCCCTCACATGAGTTTTAAATATTCGAAAAATTCTGAATGTGCCTTTCCTGATTTATATATAATATATATATATATTACAAATTTCTCATTTCTGCAACGACGTCATAATTCAAGAACTGTGATGTTGAAATTATTTCATTATTAATTGCATTCATCATCATTTCAGTTATCTCTTATTAAATCAAAAATGTAATAAAAAATCATAACCTTTTGATTTATGACGCTATTGTAAAAATGAGAGTTGTATGCATAATATTTGATAATTTTATGCTAATCTAATCGTAATCAAAATCGTAATCGGATGTCATAATCGTAATCGATTACATTTTTCAACGACTGTAATCGTTGCCTTAATCGTAATTACTTTTTGGCAAAGGATTACAATCGTAATCGTAATCATAATCTCTCAATTTCTCCTTTTGTAATCGTAATCGTAATCGATTACGTTTCTTTGTAATCGACTCCAAGCCTGCTTACCTGTAATCTTTTCTTCAAATAAACATAAAATCCAAACACGTGCTCCCATCGTCCCATCCAGACGATCCATCTTGTTCATCGTCGATCGTGCATTGCGCATGCGCGCTTGAGTCGGAGATGGCGAGTTTAAAAGACTGTGAAAATCTCCATACAGCAAAACCGTTACTGGGATTAACGCTGACGTTTTTAAAACGACACCAAACTGACTATTTTTTGTGTAAATGTCTCAAAAAGGTCACAAATTCAATTTTTACGTTTCTGGGCTTAGACTGTCGTTTTGAAAACGTCCTATTTTTACAAGAGACGTCTTTTGATTTTTATGTCTTAAAAATTACGTGTAGAAAACGTCACTTTGCTACTTGGGATGACCAAGCGTCAAACATAACATTTTATATCAAATCTATAATTGAGAAAATTAACTAGTAAATTCAATAGGCTTTTTTATTGCAGTATTATTGATTCTAAAAATTTATTTGATTTGGTTGCTTTCCAGAAAATAAGATTAACCTTCAAAATATTTTTTTTTCTTTACTCGTTGATTTAAATTATTATAAGCAATAATATATCTGTTTTATACATAGCATTTTATTACAACTTTAACGACACATTTGAAGGGGTAATTTTTTCACAAGAAACACTGTTTAAAGCACTATTATACATTTCAACAATTTTTTTTAAAGGCAGGTTTTAAATATTTTTATGTGTTATTTTGTTTTTTATTGATGACTTAAACAACTATCAAGTTTCACAATGGGGCCGTTCATAAATGACGTCACGCTTTTTTCCCATATATTTGACCCCCTACCCCCCTTTGTCACAATATGTCACACTTCAGCGGACCCCTTCCCCCCTTTTGTCACGCGTCACGCTATGTTGCATAATGCATGATGTTACAATTTCTTGTTACCCCCTCCCCTCCCCTTGTCACACTTTGTCACAATTTCACGAAACCCCCTCCCCTCTTCGAAGCGTGACATCATTTATGAATGATCCCTATGTAAATAAAAAATATTAACAACTTCCTTTTTTTCATTCTCAACAGAAACATTTTTTACAGGTACCAACATTACGAAATAAATATGTTGTCTGTTTTAAAATGCTTTAACAGTAATGTTCGGAAAAATAATGCTATTATAATGAAAATTTCATAAAAATTTATTTATTTTTGATGTGTTAAAATTACTATTTCAAAAAAAAAAAAAAAAACGATCCCAGTTTTTAGAAATTTGAAACTTTCCGATATTGCTTTAAATTCTCGGGGGGGGGGGGCGGTTTTTCCGGAATTAAAGTAGGCGTTTAGACATCCTTGCAAAGCTAATTGTAACTTTAATTTAGCTAAAAACGGTTTCAACTTTAATGTTAAGTTAAGTAAAAAACATGTCCAATAAATGTGATAACGCACGCCTCCCCAAAAGCTGTGGACCCTCCCTCTCCAAGGCGTAACAAAGTCAGGTCCCCCCCCCCCCCCACAAAAAAAGGATGCGAGCTCCAGTGGTGGTGGGCATTGTGCAAACCGCACGCCATTGAAGTTTTTAAGGGGATTGTTTTAGGTGTCTTTGCTTCTTTTAAGGGGTGGGGAAGGCTTCTTTTTTTCAGGGGTGAACAATTGGGGGGTAAGTATATACAGTCGACGCTCGTTATAACGACCACGCATTATAAAGACCATTCCATTAAAACGACCAGTGATAAAAGCCCCAACTTTCTTCCTATGATCTCTATGTTAATTTGCTTTCGGTATAACGACCGTTCTGTATCGCCCAATCCAATACAGCGACCGCATTCAACGGACACTATTTCCGGTATTTTTCCAAAAAGAACATGTTTCTAAATTTGTAACTTGAAATGACCTTGATTATAGTTTACTGACAAGCTGCATACAGCCTTCAGTGTTCAGTCAGTCCAACTTTGACAGGGGGAGGGGATTACCACTCACCATAGTATGGAAAGAATAGAGAGGGGGAGAGAGCACGTGGACTTTACGGATTTTAGGAAAAGGGGTTGACAGATGTATTGGTAGTTTTTGTCATTTGAATCACGTGTTTTCCCAAGGGTCGATTCTCCGAAATACGAGGAGTCTTGCTGTCCGTGACTGGTGGTGTCATGTCAGCTCAGAAGTTCTGCTTCCAGAAATGTGAATGAGAGGGTTCGAGAAAAATTAACCTGCTCTTCAACCTGAATGTTGACAGGTTCCAGGTCACGTGCCTTGGATTAGTTATCCTCTGGGGGAAGGAGCGAAAAAAGAATAAGGTTCTTCAGTGAAATGCATACTGCAAACAGGAGTTGCATTTTCGCTATTGAACGAGATGGCAGGTTCAAACAAGCGCAATGCGATATGTCTAGATACTAAAATTAAAATCTTAAATGAAGTTGATAAAAAAGTTTTAAAAAATGCGAAATTGCTAGAGTTTTCAAAATTCCCAAAAGCACCTTATTTGGCATCATTAACAACCGGGACTCAATTTTAAGAAAAGAAGAAATTGGAGTCAAATCTTCTAAAAATCGGTCCCGTGAAGGGAAATTTCAGAAGATCGAAGAAGGTTTATATGAATGGTTGAAAATAATGCGATCAAAAAATGTCCCAATAGATGGAAATTTGCTGAAGTCAAAAGCTCTAACTTTTGCTCAAAAAATGGACATTGACGAAACTGTGCTCAAAGCTTCGGACGGATGGTTGCAAAAATTTAAAACCAGACATGGTCTTTCATTCCGGAAGCTTTGTGGCGAAAGTGGTTCTGTGAATGAAGAAGCAGTGGACACATGGAAAAAGAAAAGCTGGAAGAAATTATCAAAAATTATACTCCAGAGGATATTTTTAACGCAGACGAGACTGGACTGTTTTTCATGATGAAACCTGATAAATCTTTCGTTTTAAAAAACGAAACTGCGAGTGGAGGGAAAGAAGCCAAGCAAAGACTAACAGTTCTCTTATGCTCAAATATGTCTGGTACTGAAAAACTTCCACTCTTAGTGATCGGAAAATCAAAAAAGCCGAGATGTTTTAAAGGACTCAAAACCTTACCTGTCACGTACAAAAACAACTCCAAATCGTGGATGACATCTGTCATTTTTGAGGAATGGCTACGTTGCTTGGATAAGCAAATGACAATTCAAGGTAGAAAAATTATTCTTGTAATTGATAACTGCAGGGCTCATCCCAAACTAAATGGGTTGAAATCAATCACCGTGGAATATTTTCCACCTAATGTCACATCTGTTCTTCAGCCACTAGACCAAGGGGTCATTATGAGTTTTAAACGCAATTATAGGAAGTTACTACTGCGAAGAGTTGTTTCTGCACTCGACGAAGATCAAGATTACAAAGTTGATGTCCTAACAGCTTTGCATCTCTCTAAAGCAGCATGGAATGACGTCTCAGAAAAAACCATCAAGAATTGCTTCCATCATGCTGGTTTTAAAAAGCAAGAGGAAAGGGAATCTACTGCTGAAATAATTAGTCCGGCAATCGAAGATGAAAATTTCGTTGAAGAAGAGGAAATGCTGCAAGAAATTTCTCAGAAAATGAACATGGATGCAACGTTGAACTTTGACGATTACGCTAAAATCGATAATGACTTGGAATGTGTCGAGCATCTGTCAGAAGATGAACTAATTTCCCGTTATTGTGGACAGGAAGAAATTGATGCATCATCATCAGATGAAGAAGAGGAAGAAATTGTAACAAAAACTCCTAGCATAAAAAATGTGTCTAATGCTATCGAGACTTTAAAATGTTTTTTTGAAAGGCAAGAAAATACAGAACACTATTTGTCATCAATAACTGAAATGGAAAATTATGTTTTGCAAAAATCACATGTGCTAAAAAGGCAAACAACCATTTCTGATTTTTTCTTCCGAAAATGAATGATTTGCAAGTATGTAATTTTTTCCTTATATTTTCTACTTTAAAATCTGTTTAACATTTTATTATAACATATTGCACTGATAATTTTTTTTAAATTCCAATGATAAAATATAATTTGAGCATTTTGTTGGAATCTTTGAAAAATTGGCAATTTTAATGGAATTACTATACTGCATGATGCATGCATATACATTTTTAAATTCTACCTCTTATAGCGACCACCCGTTATAAGGACCTTTTTTTGTGGAACGCGGAGATGGTCGTTATATCGAGCGTCGACTGTATTTATTAGGGTGCCCTTTGGGGTCATGGCACAGATTGCTCCATTAAAATTTTTATAGGGGTCGTTTTGGCTTTGTTGAATTTTGAAGGGAACATCGTTTTGGGGGATGCACCATCCTCTTGGAGCGGAAATGGTATATACATAAATATAGTATATATCAAAGGCGCACACGAAAGGAAAGAGGGGGACATGTTGCCGATTGCTCCATAGAAAATTTTAAGGGGTTGTTTACGAAGGGTGAAGGTGAGCCGAATTTTGAGAGGGGTCATCGTTTAGGGGGAGTGCACCGCAAAGGCCGTATCCAGACAGGGGCCCTCGGGCCCGCCCGCCTACGAAATCCCGAATTTTTTTTCAATTTAGCATATATTCTTAACTTCTGAAACTTGCTTTGACTTGCTTATATAGGTGTGAACTTGCTTGATTTAAACTTGCTTATATAGGTGTGTCGAAGTCAGGTGCCCCTCCCCCCGAAAAAAATTTCTGGGTACGCACCCTCGCTCATAGTGGAATGTTGAACGATCACCCTAGGGAAAGTTCATAAATGATGTCACGTTTTTTTCCCATATATCTGGCCCCCTCCTCCCTTTGGCACAAAGTGTCGCACCTCAAAGGACCCTCCCTACCCCCCTTTGTCAGAAATATCGCTGTGTTGCATAAGCATGATGTCACACTTTTTGTTACCCCCTCCCCAGCCCTTGTCACACTTTGGCACAGTTTCACGAACCCCCCTCCCCCCTCGAAGAAGCGTGACATCATTTATGAATGATCCCATCCTCTATATGTATATATATAGGGTGATCATTCCCTCGATGAGCGTTGTATATATATATATACAGTGGCGTTCCTATCATGAATGCCACCTGCCGGGGAGGTAATTTGTTGTGTTGTATAAACTTGTAGTTTATATATTTTCAATCGTGCAAAAAAGAATCTTAAGAAATTCAATTTTATTTATTTGTGCAAATTTTAGTTCACTACATTTATTTGCAGTTATAATGCGTTGAAATAGCATTAGGTGCCACCTTCAACATTCAACAAAAGGGTCCCCCGCGTAGTGACGCCACTGATATGTATATATATATATATATATATATATATATATATGTTTTTAGATTGGGTTTTTATGGGTTCCTTTTCTAGGAGTTTAGGGATCATTCCAAATGATGTCACGCTTCGGGGGGGGGGGGGGGGTCGTGAAATTGGGACAAGGGGACGGGAGGGAGTAAAAATAAGTGGGATATCATGCTTATGCAACATAGCCTAGCATATGGGACAAAGGGGGGAGGGGTATGTTGAAGTGTGACATTTTGTGACAAAGGGGGAGGGGGTCAAATATATGGGAAAAAAGCGTGACATCACTTATGGACGGCCCCTTAGCAGAATTTTGAAAAAGGTCATCGCTAATAGGTGCGGGCGCCAATGCTCTGGGGAGGGGAGGGGAGGGGGCATCGCCTCAATATATTTATATATAAAAAAGCATGTGTGTGTGTGTGTGGTGTGTTGGAAACCGCTCAAAAACATTTACATTCCTGAAGTTTATGAACTAACTGATTCCAGATTATTAAGAGTATAAATAATGAAGTACAGCAAGCGTTAGATAAAAGAAACGACGTGCGGAGTTCAAAAATCGGGTGCCCAACAGACCCGTTGTGTTAGGGGGATCAATTGCACCTCCCCCCTCACTTGGAAAATAATTTAATGTATTTCTTCGTATGTACATGTATTTTGTGTTTTTTTAATGCAACGTACAATGAGTTTTTACTTCCCTCCATTTAAGAGGGTCGGGGGGGGGGGGAGTGCCCCCTGGCCCCGACATTTTCCTCGCATTCATTATGGCACGAATACCAGCTGACCGTCTGCTACCCCTCTTTTAATCCTAAATTATCTAGTCACTAGCTAATTACAGTGATTTTTTACGAAAGCAAAAAATGCATTAAATAAGATACTAAAATAACCTTCTGATTATATGTTTAACTTATAATAAAATGCAATAAAATATTGCAAATAATAATTTCAATTGTTGGAACAACGAGAGACTAATGCGTGCCCGAACGCCCGAACCGCCTGGCCGCTGCCGCCAAAACGAGCTGATTTTCCGCTACCTTTCTCCGAATACTCGGGGTCAAACGAAATTTCTCTTTCCCTACTTGATCAAACGGCAAGACATTTTACTCTAGCGCCATCTGACGGCGGTGGAAAAATCGCGCCATGTTTTCGGCCCGTTCCCCGCTTAGTTGAGGCTCCTTCCTTTTAGACTCCCTGGCGAAATTAAAGTTTTTCTTGTCCACAGTGTCCCATTTCTTATAAAAACACGCTTTCCTTTAGGAGATTGTTTCTATCGTAATGCATATTAATATTTTTTGTAAAAGGCCCAATTTTGATATTATTAGTTTTAGTTGTTGTTTTTTGTTCTTGTTATATTCATATCCATTTCAATATTCCTCAACGCGGTGGAGTGCGAGGATACAAGGGGATCCGTGTTAAAAGGAGAAAATAGCTCCCCCCCCCCCCTCCCGAATCATTGCTAAAGATAATATGAATAAAGAACTAAAAAAATACAATTTCAAATATTTAGGAGATATAGGTGAAATTTCACAGAAAGACCTCTCCCACCTCATTCTGCAAATTCATGTATCCACACCTGCACAACTGCTATTTTGCTCTGTAGACAACATTACATAATGTAACACAATTAAGGTTCTTGTTGAACATTTAACATTTGGGACCGTCCATAAATGTTGTTACACTTTTTCACATATATTTGACCCCCCTCCCTCATACCATGCTATGTTGCATAAGCATAATGTGACACTTTTTGATTCCCCCTCCCCTCCCCTTGTCCTTCTGGAAGCGTGACATCATTTATGAATGATCCCCCCCCCTTTTAATAAAAAAGGTATTAGGAGATGTGAGGCAAACAAGATCCTGTTACCGAACAGGAACATTATGAAAGCATTCTGAAAAGAAAAAATATATTAAACTCAATAACTTATAATTAAGGTCGATTGCTTATTAGTAAATCGGCTTGGAAATTAATTTGAAGAGAATGAATTTCAAGAAGTGTACTAATATATTTTAGATAGTGAAATAATATATTTTAAATACATGCTGATATCTTTAATTTTGAAAGCATAAATTAATGGTCTAGACCTACCGAAGTATTAATTATAGTTGAATAGGCACACAAAATATACAGTATCACATTACTCTATATCACATGGGAGACATGTAATAAAAACACTTATTTACTAAACCACACTAGACACTACTAACTGCACATATGTATTTTGTGCATTAATTTTAAAACTTTTTTTAGCACACATTTAGTTGATGCTTTATTTTGCAAACACTTTGGAATCATGAAAGATCTACATATAATATAAATATAGTGCGCCATCAAAACTAGACCATACTTTAAAAACCAATCCATAATGAAGCAGGATGATTTTTTTTTTTTTTTTTTTGGTTTTCTATAAATAATCAGCAATTATATAATGTATCAGAAAGGGAGTGAAGGATATCACTTGAAGACCAGACTGGAAATATTTTATTAGCATGCTTTATACAACCAATGAAACTGCAGTCCAGTCCTAAGAGATTACATGATTTTCAAAATACAGTACAACAACACTTGAAGTTGTGTGTCCAAACCAAAAAATCACAAAATGAACTGAAAAGCACAAGTAGAGGAAATGGCAACAAATGAAACCAAATCTCTCTCCTGTGTGCCATTCAGTTAGGATACGGAATGTTTTAGAAAGCTGGAGATAAAAAATGAAATATTGAAGCAAATGTAATAACATTAACAATAAATTTGCACAGACTAATATTTCTTACAAATAGTAATAGAAGCTAAAATAAAAAATTAAGCAGAACTGCCATCTTTCCAACATTTTAAAAATTAAAAAATTGCATTTGACAGCTCGACAACTTGTATTGAAAAAGATAATTTTTCACTGGAAATAATTCTACCGTGGAACCTCTGAATTCTTCAAAAGTATCAATAAAACATTTTGTAAATGAATAGTTTGCAATAAAAACGACAAATTAATCAATTAATATTTATTGGCTCAATTATTTTTTAAATCCAAAACTTACGAATGAGACAAAAAATTTAATGAGATGAGTGGTTCGAAATATGAATACATGAACTTTACCTTTCAAGTATGCTGAAGAAAGCATCTAAGAAAAAATAGTTTAGTACTTCAAAATATTCTCGCATTTACAACCTATACAGATCAAGAAACTGAAACATAAAAACCTCCCTCATAAGATTATTTAAATTTCCAGTACAATTGAACGAGTGAAAAAACAACGTGGTGGTTTCCATTTCCAATGATTTGCGACATGTCAACCGTTGTTGTTATTTCTTGGCGAGGTTGCCATAATTTAAAAAAAAAAACAAAAGAAAATGTTTTAGTTACTTTAAAAATATTTCCATTTGTTATTATTAACTGTCGTAATAAACATGAATATAAAAAAAATAATTGAAATATAGCAAAAGATGCTTTTATTTTTTCTTGTTTTCAGTTTATTCTGGATTAACATTAATTAATGTCTTTTCGCTACTTAAAACAGGTTATAACCAATTTCTGGCAGATAGCTTATCACCATACTAATATATCAGATTTATGCATAAATTCAATGAATATAAAATGTATGGTATGAAGTGATTTTCGATACAAAAATTATCTGAAATGACCAGAGATAGCCCTAAACAAACATTAATTACCTTCAGGGTTTGCAGGAAGATAATATATGTAATAAATCTGCTTGAAATGAAAGTTAATACAGCCACATGTTGTTAATCAAGCAATTTCTTTAGATCTTCACATAACATAAATATAGCGTGCCATCGAAAAGTGAAAAGCTGTATTTATTTCAAGATTAGTGAAACAGAAATGCATTCATTACTTGATTCAAGTGTAATTACAAAATCAATTTAAAATTAAGCAGCAGGATTTTTTGTTTTCTTTAAATCATCATCATTAAAAAATTTTTAAGAGAGTGGAGTAAATGATATGCCTTGGACCAGAACTGGAAGCATCCTTTTTTTAGTATGCACTATACAGCCAAGGAAACTGTGGTCCAATCCAAAGTGATTACATGGCATTTTCAAAATATAGTAGAACAATTGAAGTTGTATCTTCAAACCAAAAAGCAGAAGTGAACCGAAAAGCACCAGTAGAGGAAATGGCAGCAAATGAAACCAAATTTCTCTCCTGTGTGCCATTCAGCTAGGATTGGGAATGTTTTAGGAAGCTGGAGATAAAACATGAAATATTAAAAATTTTTTAATAACATTAACAATCATTTTTAACAATGAAGTAGTTAGACACAATACGATTTTAACCAACTTCACAAAGGGAGGAGGTTATACATTTGTATTCGTACTGTATGTATGTTCTTTTTTGTTGGTTTGTCCACTTATAACTTCTCACCAGATGAACTGATTTTCATGATTTTTTAAAAATCGATTGAGGGTTGTATAACCATAGGTATCGTACCTTTGTTTGACCATATTCGATAATTAGAAAAAAAGTTATGGGCAGAAAAGTAGTCATTTCCTGTTTTTTTCATCCATAACTTTCGACTAAATGAACCAATTTTGATATTTTTTTCTTTAATTGATAGAGGGTCGCCTAGCTCAAATATTGCATATCAATTTGACTACATTTGCTTTTTAGGAAAAACGTTAAGAGTGAAAACAGTATTTTTTATTTTCATTGGAAAGGTTCGGCTTGATTTGTCTTTGTTGGGAAAACTATAAATAAATATAAAAGTCATCGTTAAAAAAGAGTTTGCTGCAATTGAGCTGTAATATTAAAAGCAATTATAGCAACAGTTCGGCTGAAGACTTCTTCGAGGCAAAAATTGAATCCGATCAGTTTGTTTGCTAAAATCGACTTCTAAACGGAATTTATGATACAAATGATTAGTTTTTAGTGCATTCATTCAAATAAGGTTTGCCCTTTGATATGGATTTTTTGTTAAACAAAGTATTTATATAAAATTATTGACATTAAAAAGAATAAAATAAAACAATTTTTGAGAAAAAAATAGAACAAACTTCAAAGCGGAGCAACTATAAATTGCACTAAAAAGTAAATTCATTCTTTAAACAACATCGATGTGACTTTTTCACAAAGTTTTAGAAGTCGGTGCAAAATTAGGACAGGTATAATCTTTTGCAATGATTAATCAACTGCAAATCAAAGTTGACTTGTTTAATCAAAGATTTCTTACTCATAGTAATAGATGTGATGCTAAAAAAAAAACTTAAGTGCCATCCTTCTGACATTTTAAAAATTAAGAAATTGCGAGTTATCGTCGCGCCCAGATAACCGTAATCCACCCAATTTTCTTTCAAAATATTGCTAAAATTTCAAAAATAATTAGAAATTTAAATAAAGGTGGCATTTTTTTTTTTCACGCATTCTTAAATTCGTTGAGCATATGCAAGTGCAATATGCTTTGTGCATGTGCACTACGTTCGACCAATAAGAAAAAGATGCAGTAACAACACCGTAAATATGAAAGACCTACAAGTCTTATGAATTTGTAGCCTACCAAGAAAAAAATAAAATTCCCCGTAATAAATACATAAATTAACAAGAAGCAAACAATGCGCCTTACTTTAAGAGTAGCAAAAAGCACCACGAATCTGAAAAGGAGTTTCAATGCGGGTTTTTAAAAAATATGCTTCATTTCCTATGAATTAAGAAATTGTAGCAAATAAATTTTCAATTTACAGAAAAACGAATAACGATATTAAATTCTTCTGCTTCGGCCTTCTAGGAAAGTGACTCCGCTGCCGGCTGGTCGGATCTCGAGTGAAAAATACTCCGCTGCCGGCTGGTCATGTGACACCACGTGACTCTCCATTGTTCTCTTCCGCGTACGGCATTTCTTACCTAGGTGAGGCATAGCGAAGGATGGTAAGACTGTTTCATTATACTTTTTTTTCTTTTTAAAATTTATATGTGCTTTTTTCAATGTTTAATCCGAAAAAACTTTCGACTGTCGTACAGACTTAACTTGTATGTTATCATTTTTTTATTGAAATATTATTCTTTTAATAAAAAATGTTATGTTTTCAGGTGCTTATGGGTTACGGCCAGTCTGATTTCAATGTCACTCACTGAAATGCTACAAGAGCTACGAGGAAAATATTTCAATTAAAATGGGAAAATGTCAAAAGTGAATGAGGCGAAGTAAGTTATTTTCATTATAATTTTAGTAAAGTAATGTTTAGATTTCAGCAAGGCCGTATCCAGAGGGGGCCTCCTGCCCCCCCCCCCCCCGAAATTTTTCGCAATTAAGCATATATTTCTCCCTGAAACTTTCCTCAACATAAGTTTCAAAGTCGCCCGCCCCCCCCCCTAAATTTTTTTTTATAGGCTACGGCCTTGAGTGAAGCTAGAACAAGCCGAGAATAGTATAGTCATTGTTTGATAGCTTAATTTTAATGTATGTGCCTTTTCAAATGCTTATTGTGAGAAAAGTTTCAACTACCTTCCTTGCAAGTAATCATTTTATGTAAAAATTTAATTGATTTCAATAAAAATGGTGTTTTCAGGTGGTTACGGCTGATAGTAGTCACTGAAGCCAAGCTTACCAATGGAGGGCCATGGTAAGTTTTTCTAAATTATTAGTATTACTATTTATTTTTAATTTTAACTCTGTCACTTGTCTTTTCCAATGTTTATTTCGAGAAAAGATTTTTTGATTTTTAATATCGAGCATAAGGAGGGAAGTTCAGCCCCCCCCCCCCCCCCGAGAAAATTTGAAATTATGAGCCTGCTACTTACAGGGAAAATTCGAATTAATTAATATTATCTAATATGTGGTCCCATGGATTTAAGAGACAACAATATGAAGCAACAAGTAAATTGTAAATGTTAAGCTTTTTGTCATCCTAAAGCTCAAATTTTGTTCACATTGAAAAATGATGCTCTCTGTAACCCCATAACTTGAGTATTCAAAATATCCTGTAGTTTTCTTCTTAATGTTAAAATGCTCACCAACGATATCGGCTCACTTTTTAATGTTATCCATGTTCTAAGCAAATATAAAATGTTTGTACTAGTTATTTCATTTACGTGAAGTTAATCCATAAGTTCTATATACCATTCAACTTTGCTGGCTGGTTCAATAATCTATTAACATTATTTATTGGGTTCTACCACGTTAAGAAGTTAAGACAACTGTTAAAATAAGCGGTGTCTTCAGCTAGATAGCTAGAGTGATCGTGATACATCTAGATAAGGTTCTCAGTCCAATGCTTTAATTTCCCTTTTTGTGTCATCTTACTTTTTGATGCTGTGTTATAATTTTTCTTTCTTTCAGGAATGTTTACAGGTAGAGCCCTTTTTCTGACAAACTCTAATGTATAGCATGAAAGAGGTGAAGTTTTTTTATTAAAGGATTCCCGGTGAAAGGTGCTTCCAAGCATGTCCACAATTTATTATGGTGGCATCTAGTGAAGCTCTTTTTCCAGGTAAACAGACAAGAAACATGCTTCTGGTGCTGTTCAAGAATTTTATTCTTTTTATAGAGTTCTACAATGCCAGCAAAATATCTAATGTCTTTAAACTAATATAGTGTGAAAGCTTTGAAATATACTTATGTATCTTAATATTTTTAATGCTATTATCTAAAAGGTATATTTTCACTTCTAATCCTGACATTCAAAATTTAATACATTGAGAAGAAGCTTTTTGTATATAAATAAAATATTTCTTGTACATGTGCACTGCTTGATTGGCTTCCATGTTAATGGAGTTGCGTAAAAGAAATCTTTATTTCTGAGACATGTTGTACATGTGCCAATCTTTGTTTATTGAATAATTATAAGTGGCTCAAATGAATGTCTTCTAGAGTCTGAGGAGAAATCGGTTTTCAAATGCTAATGAACAGGTTATTAAGAGCAGAATAAGGTCTCGAATGACAGATTTAAATTTCAAAATTTCTCCACTGCTAACAGGAATTGAACCCCAAATTGACAGATAAGCAAAATCCATACCACGTTAAGTGCTGTGTAAGACTTTTTTACTGTAATTACATTATTTATTTTTATTCGAATGATTTTATATAAGAGCTTGTTAATAAGAGTATGTTTGGCTTCATCTATCTTCCTTCTAGCAATTAGCATGAATTCCTTGGAGTGAGAAAACTCTTTCCGAAATAGAAATATCTTAGTCGTCCTATTGAAAAAGTTTTTTTATTTTCACCTAACTTAATCAAAATAGTTCTTGGCTGAGATGGTCATCATGAGTGCATGATATTGCTGTATTATACTAAAAATGCAGGTTCTAATAAGCATGCTCATTTTATGCATTACTCAATCAATCTAGTTGTGTATTTGAATTATTTATTTTCCCCTAAATGGAAGATTTCTACACTTCTTGTTCTTACTGAGTGACTCAATAAATGTGTTGAATCAATCACCTCACCTCTTTTTTTTCAGGGTCTTTGTGTTTTGGGTCAAGTACAAATGTACTACCTCCAAGTCAGGAATGTATACATTAATTTTTAAAAAAAAGTGCCAGTTATTTTGTCTGTAATGTGAGAAAAAATTGTTACCAGTGAAACTAAATGAACAAGTGCAAGACATTATTTGCTGATGAAGATTTCAGTATACATGAAATCCCCGTACTGCAAGCAAACATCTTTTTAAAATTTTGTTGACAAATTTATAGTTTGCTATAATAATATACATATAAGAACATTCAGATAAAAAATTTTAGCCCAGAACTCTCATGTATAAGATCACTCAGCAATGTAAGGAAACTGAGTTTTCTTCACTGAGTTTTGCTGCCCAGTAAAATATTAATTAATCCACATGGGAAAATGTTTGTGCATTTATTGTAAAATCTGGTGAAAAAACCCCTCATAAATCTTGGTTCGTGTTCAATAGTGTGAGGTCTATGGTACATTTTCTCATCTTGCTGTGGAGCAGACAATCTATAATGCCTTTTCATTTGTTAAAAAATTTTCCTATGCATAAAAAATACAATTATAAAAATAAAAGTTATTTTGTTGTTTTTTTAACCCCCCCCCCCGAATTTTTGCTGAAAAATATGGGTATGTAACAATGTACCCACCACTGCTTGTCATTTTTTGCATTTAATAAAGCTATATATCATTTTTAAACCATGTATCTGTTTTTACTCAAATACGTAAAAAAATCTCAACATTAAAGAAAAAAATCAAACATGAATTAAAAACAATTAACCGCTATGGAACAACCAGGTTCAAAAAAGGAAGGGGCAGTAGAAAAAAGCTAGTAAAATAATATTTGATAACTAGAGAAGTTATAATTAAAAATTTGAACTGTAATTATTAAATTACATAATACATGTTGCTACAGAAATGCAGGGAATATGCTGTAAATATTCAAGTCTGGTTACAATTTAAAAAACACTGCAGTTAATTAAAGAAGTTTGCTATGTTGGCTTTTTTTTAATCAAGCTTTTATCTTATTTTGGGAGAACTACTACTATTAAAAACAAGAGATCTATTACAGTTTACCAAAGAATGTTTTATAAATGTTCTGAAACAGTTGAAAACTAATTTCAATCTTTGGAATTGATTGAAAAAAATTAATCAGGTTTTATTTGTTTATTTTATTTTGTTTATTTATTTATTTATTGTATTTAATATTGAATGTAAAATTTTAGTTCAAAAACCTCTAAGAATATTCATACAAAGGAACAACCATTCTTAAAAGCAAAACTGCCCAAAAAGGAAAATGTCTATTTCAAGTTTTGGTAGTTGGTAATAACAGATATGATCTACATAGAGACTTACAACATTTATTTTGTTTCATGCATATTTTTAAACATCCCACATTTTCCAAAAACGCAGTAAGTTTTTAATTCACATATATTTTAAAAACATGCTTAATTTTCAATTATCAAGTTTGACATGGCGAATAAGGACATTTCATGCCAGAACGGACTCCAGGTATTTTTGCTTTCGGTCGGACGACGGATATGCAATGCCTTTTGTGAGGGACCCAAGGACCAGTCTCATTCTATGTTGTCTATTTGTCTATGTGTGTGTGTACACTTTTTTTTAATAATGGCTACTCCGACCCAAAACGTAACACAGGGAACCCATCAAAATTGGTTCATACGTGGACCCTGATGGGAAATGGTGCTGATTAGTTTTTGACACAAATATTTTTAATCGGCGGCCCCCCTTGTGGGCACCCCTGTCTTTCCTACCAATCTACAAGTATAATAAGAAGTCAACATTTCCTGCATAAGGTTTTTGTAATTTGGGAATGCTCCTTTCGGATCAGAGGTTTTTGTTAGGATTTCAATGTAATCGTAGGTTTATTTCTTTTTTTGAATGTAAGTGCGTTGACAAATTTCAGGTTTGCTTTGAAGTATGAATGGCATAGAACTGAATTATCCCTAATCCTATAGGAGGCGAGGAAGGGGGGGGGGGGAATTATATAATCACATGGGCAAAAAAGAAACCAAACATTGCGAAAGTATACATGAAAACAAAATAAACCTTATGTGAACATTTATAGCGGCTGATATTTTTGAATTTGAGAAACGAATTTAATTAAGATAAGAACATCAAACCGGCCCGTAAGATCCCCCGCCCCCTTTTGGTTCGTTCAGAAGGAAAATGCATTATGTAAAAATGGAAACAATTTACAACAAACATTTTAATACAGAATGCTACTGAAAATGAAAAATTAATTCAACTTGCTTTTAATGCTCAATGTCAACATTTAAAACTTTTACATTCGTCCCATAAAAGGTATATTTAATCTTTCTACTCATTTTATTTGCATGTCTTAGTATTCGCTTATACGGACGAATATGGAAAATGAGTATTATAGTGGATAGGATAAAATGAGTGAAAATAAAATTGTGTAAAACGTGAATTTTAAATTTGAAAAAATTTCAGATTCACCGAATTTTAACTTTTTTTTTTTCAGTTTGCAACGGAACAAACATGTTATTATTAAGCATGTTGAGAATTATCGTGGAAACAATCTATGTAACATATCGTTTTAAACATTATCTATGTTTAAAAAAATCCTTAAATACAATTCATTTCGTTGCAAATAAATCAATAAAAATAATAATAATAAGCGCATGGGTTCTAGCCTCAAATCTGTGTAAACTTTTCTAGAAAAAAAAGGAGAGATGTTGTTTGATGAAGCATGGTGAGAAGATTTTCGCCCGTGTTTTCTCAGAAACCACAAGCCACCCAAAACCATATAATACTGGGTTCTGGATGTCCACCTGTCATCATACTACCTCTTCAAAGGAATGCCGAGGCACGTGTCAGTTCGGTTCAATTCTGAAAGGCAGGGCCATAAAAGGTCTGTCTGGTGGGGGAGATATGTCTGGAGGAGATAATAGGCAATTCCCAGAATGGACTGAAACTGGTAAATCGTGTGTTGCTAAACAGGACCATATAATACTGTGACAAGGGCTGGTCGTAGGACATTTTCTCCCGTCCACGGTGCAAAGCTATCGTGACGTCACCAAGTTGTTCCCAATACTGCAAAACGAACTCCGAAGCCAGTAAAACGGAAGCTTTTCTCTTGATTTTAACGTTGTAAATGAAAAAATAAAGGGGGAGGGGCACAAACACAAAAATGAATATTTATTTATTATTATTTTTTGTTAGGAATCATCTTTTAAAAAGTAATTATCGCAGTTTAAATCTTGAAATAATTACGGGGTGATTCACAAATGATCTAGCACTTCGAGGGAGGTGGGAGATGTTAGAAATTGTAAGTTGATGACAAGGGGAGGGGAGGAATCAGAAGATAAAATTTTTTACATAATGTATTTCATTTATTTATTTGTATTTATATTTTGGTTTAATTTTGAATCGTAAACATCAACGCTGATTAAGTTTCAATGAACTTCTAGTAGAAAGTTCACATTTAAAAAGAAATTTCCTTGGACATTTACAATTTTAAGACAAAATAGAGCGGTTATTTTTACATTATTAGAAAAATTAATATTATTTACTAATTATGGTTACTCTCTTATGGTTTTTGTTGTAAGCCTAAATTTCATTTTGTACAAATTAAGTACAAATATAATTATTAATGTTCTTACGCTCAAAAATGTCATTCAAAAATAAAATTAAAAAATGATCTATAGAATAGTGCCTTGTTTCTAAAATGCAAGTACATACGCTTATGTATTATAACGTGTCAAGTGACAAGGAAGGGGGGTACATTGAAATTTGACATTTTGTAACAAAGGGTTGAGACATTGAGTAAAATATATTGAAAAATATTGCGACATTTATGAGCGGAATCTACACGCTCTTCTTAACACATAATATAGATATATAATGTAATGAATGAAAGAAAATAAATAAATAAATATAGCCAACCGTTTTAACATATTACGCAGAGAAACCTGAATTTTAGGGAGTTTTCTTTCGCTATGTACATGCACATTTTAATTATGTCCATTGAATTATGTACATGCACATTTTAATAGAATATATTACTTCAGAAAAAGAAATGCTTGCAAATAATTTACATAAATATTTTTTCTTTTATGTAAATAATTCTTGAATGTAAAGACTACTTTTATGTAAAGAATTCTTTTATGTATGGAGGGGACCACATACTGGTGATTCCCCCCCCCCCTCGGAGCCATATGGGGAGGGGGTTGGGTGAGGCGTGACACCACAAGTTACCGCACCATATTGTATTTTTTCATGTGATGTAATTAAGTATGTTTTTCGTACTTTAAAAATATTGCCAGATACTGCTCTGTAAATAAGAAACACCGCTGATCTGACATTCGTGCAAGAAACACCGCCGTATATATGCGCATATATATATATAGAAATTGCGCACCACCCGGGGGGGGGGGCACCAGAAGGCGCAGGATATTCAGTATATAACCGTCTTTTAAATATCAGAAATTCGATTCAACCACTGCACGACAGAGCATGCATATCAAATTTAACTTTTAAAATTCAATTAATTCAATGTTTTGAAAATACAGTCGACGCTCGATATAACGACCATCTCCGCGTTCCACAAAAAAAGGTCCTTATAACGGGTGGTCGCTATAAGAGGTAGAATTTAAAAATGTATATGCATGCATCATGCAGTATAGTAATTCCATTAAAATTGCCAATTTTTCAAAGATTCCAACAAAATGCTCAAATTATATTTTATCATTGGAATTTAAAAAAAATTATCAGTGCAATATGTTATAATAAAATGTTAAACAGATTTTAAAGTAGAAAATATAAGGAAAAAATTACATACTTGCAAATCATTCATTTTCGGAAGAAAAAATCAGAAATGGTTGTTTGCCTTTTTAGCACATGTGATTTTTGCAAAACATAATTTTCCATTTCAGTTATTGATGACAAATAGTGTTCTGTATTTTCTTGCCTTTCAAAAAAACATTTTAAAGTCTCGATAGCATTAGACACATTTTTTATGCTAGGAGTTTTTGTTACAATTTCTTCCTCTTCTTTTCTGAGACGTCATTCCATGCTGCTTTAGAGAGATGCAAAGCTGTTAGGACATCAACTTTGTAATCTTGATCTTCGTCGAGTGCAGAAACAACTCTTCGCAGTAGTAACTTCCTATAATTGCGTTTAAAACTCATAATGACCCCTTGGTCTAGTGGCTGAAGAACAGATGTGACATTAGGTGGAAAATATTCCACGGTGATTGATTTCAACCCATTTAGTTTGGGATGAGCCCTGCAGTTATCAATTACAAGAATAATTTTTCTACCTTGAATTGTCATTTGCTTATCCAAGCAACGTAGCCATTCCTCAAAAATGACAGATGTCATCCACGATTTGGAGTTGTTTTTGTACGTGACAGGTAAGGTTTTGAGTCCTTTAAAACATCTCGGCTTTTTTGATTTTCCGATCACTAAGAGTGGAAGTTTTTCAGTACCAGACATATTTGAGCATAAGAGAACTGTTAGTCTTTGCTTGGCTTCTTTCCCTCCACTCGCAGTTTCGTTTTTTAAAACGAAAGATTTATCAGGTTTCATCATGAAAAACAGTCCAGTCTCGTCTGCGTTAAAAATATCCTCTGGAGTATAATTTTTGATAATTTCTTCCAGCTTTTCTTTTTCCATGTGTCCACTGCTTCTTCATTCACAGAACCACTTTCGCCACAAAGCTTCCGGAATGAAAGACCATGTCTGGTTTTAAATTTTTGCAACCATCCGTCCGAAGCTTTGAGCACAGTTTCGTCAATGTCCATTTTTTGAGCAAAAGTTAGAGCTTTTGACTTCAGCAAATTTCCATCTATTGGGACATTTTTTGATCGCATTATTTTCAACCATTCATATAAACCTTCTTCGATCTTCTGAAATTTCCCTTCACGGGACCGATTTTTAGAAGATTTGACTCCAATTTCTTCTTTTCTTAAAATTGAGTCCCGGTTGTTAATGATGCCAAATAAGGTGCTTTTGGGAATTTTGAAAACTCTAGCAATTTCGCATTTTTTAAAACTTTTTTATCAACTTCATTTAAGATTTTAATTTTAGTATCTAGACATATCGCATTGCGCTTGTTTGAACCTGCCATCTCGTTCAATAGCGAAAATGCAACTCCTGTTTGCAGTATGCATTTCACTGAAGAACCTTATTCTTTTTTCGCTCCTTCCCCCAGAGGATAACTAATCCAAGGCACGTGACCTGGAACCTGTCAACATTCAGGTTGAAGAGCAGGTTAATTTTTCTCGAACCCTCTCATTCACATTTCTGGAAGCAGAACTTCTGAGCTGACATGACACCACCAGTCACGGACAGCAAGACTCCTCGTATTTCGGAGAATCGACCCTTGGGAAAACACGTGATTCAAATGACAAAAACTACCAATACATCTGTCAACCCCTTTTCCTAAAATCCGTAAAGTCCACGTGCTCTCTCCCCCTCTCTATTCTTTCCATACTATGGTGAGTGGTAATCCCCTCCCCCTGTCAAAGTTGGACTGACTGAACACTGAAGGCTGTATGCATCTTGTCAGTAAACTATAATCAAGGTCATTTCAAGTTACAAATTTAGAAACATGTTCTTTTTGGAAAAATACCGGAAATAGTGTCCGTTGAATGCGGTCGCTGTATTGGATGGGGCGATACAGAACGGTCGTTATACCGAAAGCAAATTAACATAGAGTTCATAGGAAGAAAGTTGGGGCTTTTATCACTGGTCGTTATAATGGAATGGTCTTTATAATGCGTGGTCGCTATAACGAGCGTCGACTGTATATGTAAATTATAAACAGTACGTAGTTGAAAGCTGTGAGATGTTTAAAAATATGATAGAATTTACGCGTCTGTAACATCGTAGCCGGATATCCAAAGCGGATTCGTCAAACAAGCTACATCGGATATTTGATATCCGGTAAAATCAATACTCAGTGCATTCCAAATCCCGACTATAGTCCCCCCCCCCCAAAAAAAAACTCGGTGCGCTACTAGTAGTATTAGAAGGCTGCTTTCCAGCCCACATTTCGTGCTGGATCGATCCAGGCAGTGGATCAATCCAGGCAGTGGATCGATCCAGGCTGTGGCCGCGGTGGATCGATCCAGGCAGTGGCTGTGGTGGATTGATCCAGCGCACATTTCGTGGGGTGAGTTTTCGATTTCTTTGCTTTTGTGGATGGATGGATGGGGGTGTGTGTGTGTATAAGCTGGGATGTCACGGTTGATCGGTTTCAGGGTTAATTGGAGCGCGTCGAGAGAGCGCGCGTGTTTGGGCGCGCGCGCGGGGTTTTGGTTTGAGTTTATATATATGTGTGTGTGTAAGATATGTTATTATTACATTTGATATTAAAAGTAGAATGTGTGTTTTAAAAAAGTGTATTTACTGCAATGAAAGGATCCTATGCGAATGTTTAAATTCGCAAACGTGTTATGTAGTTGTTAAGAGTATAATTTGTTTTAGATGCGCTCCAGAAAAAAGGAGATAGATTTTGTCTTGAAATTTGTCTCATGTTATGGAATAATATGTTTAAACTGAAACACCCGAGCACTTTAATTATATCGGGTCCGAGTCAATCTGGAAAGACTACATTGGTGCGTGACTTGATAAAAAGAGATGTTTATGAAAAAAAATTTAAGAATATCATATGGTGTTATTTGTATTCTGCGCCTTGGTTTTTGGAAGAGAAGAGTATCAAGTTTATTTCGGGACTACCTCAAAATTATGAAGATGGGGATTTGATAGTAATTGATGACTTAATGCATCATTTAAATGAAAAAATTTCTGATTTATTTACTGCTGCATCGCATCATCGTAATGTAAGTGTCATCTTAATACTGCAAAATTTATTTCCAAGATTGAAAGTAATGCGTGACATAAGTTTGAATGCTCATTATATTATTTTGTTTAAAAACTCGAGGGATATGAGCCAAGTCAATTGTTTAGGACGACAGCTGTATCCACAAAAATCTAAATTTTTCTTGGATGCATATATAAAAGCTACTGATTCAGCGCACAAATATTTATTTATCGACTTGCATCCGTCAACAAAGGAAGAGTTTCGTTTGAGAGATAGTGTGACTCCAAACAAAAAAAGATTTTATTGTTTCTTCCACCCTGTCTAATGAAGAAGTTAAAAAAGAATATCTCCTTTTTACATTTGTTGACACATTCTTCGAAGGATCAAAAGAAAGCTTTGTTGCGCACGGCTAGTAAATCGCAAGTTATATGTTTATGCGAAATTTGTTTGAATGTTTTAGGAGGAAATATACCCGTTAACATAAAGAAGCTGAAAAAGTATAAGAATGTTTTACGAAAACTAGTGCAGAAAAATCTACCAATCAAATCGAAGAAGAGAATGTTAATCAATCAGGTTGGAGGTTTCTTACCGCTAATTCTTCCGGCTCTCGCTTCAGCAGTCGCAGGGATGGTTGGCAGAGCGATTGGAAACAGAATATAAAAAGGGGAAGAAAAAAAATAGTTTTAATTTATTTTTCTCTACTTTTGTTATGGCTAAAAAAATGGCGTGGATTCCGGAGGAGTTAATGAATTCTCATCACACACCGAGAATTGAAAATAGACTAGAGGATGAAATTTCAAATTTGTTAGAGCAGAATAAATTACCAGACGACATGAAAGCTCGTTTATTAGGTCAAATGATTTCAAGATATCAGAAAGTAACTCACACCCCCTCCGATCCAATACGAGTTAAAGTAGTAGATGAAATAGAAAAAGTAGAAGAAGCAGAAGAAGAAGCAAGTGATCAGTCAAATACATTTAATTTTAATGACTTAACTTTGAAGAGCATAATCAAATCGGTTCCAAAAAAATATGCAAAACTCATACCATTAATTACTGAAAAATTAAGAACCAGACGTTATTCCTGGAATGATGAAGGAAATTTCGTGGTCGGGTCAACACCCGTTAAAAATTCTCAAATTGTGGATTACTTTGTTTACACCATGAGTAACGCTAAAACTCAAAAAGAACCAAAAAATTTCAAAGTATTTTTACAAGCAATTAAAGAAATTAATATTCCTCGCGCTTGGATTGGAAACACGAAACTCATCTCGAAGATTCAAGATTTGCCAAAGCATGAAGAAGCGTCATCGTCGAATGCGGAAGAAGATGATGGAGACCCTCAACATATAAAAGAAGCGGAAGATTATCTGAATGGATCAAACTTACAGTTTCAAAAATGGATGAATTATTAAAAAAAAATTATTACGATGTAAAACACCCTGGTTCATTTGGTGGTGTCTCAAAACTCGCAAAAACAAGCGGCGTTTCATATAAAAAAGCACAAGAATTTTTAATGAGTCAAGATGTGTATACGCTTCATAAGCCTATTAAAATCAAATTCCCTCGTAGAAAGGTTTTATCATTTGGTATCGGAGAACTTATGCAATGTGATTTAGTGGATTTATCAAAGTATGCGAGATACAACAAAAATCACAAGTATTTATTGACGGCAATTGATGTTTTTTCGAAATATTTATATATAATACCAATTAAAAGGAAAAATTCTGAGGAAGTTTTAAAAGCGTTTAAGAAATTACTGAAGGAAGCAAAACATATTGTGAACTTACAAACCGATGAGGGAAAAGAGTTTTATAATTCAAAAGTTCAAGCTTTTTTTAAAAAGAACAAAATTCATCATTATTCTTCTCACAGCGAACATCACGCATCTGTGATAGAGAGAGCAAACAGAACTATAAAAAACAAATTATTTCGTATTTTTACTCACAGGAATTCCTATAAATACATAGATATCTTAAAACAGCTCTTAGAAAGCTATAACAACAGCGTGCACAGGAGTCACGGCTATGCACCAAGCAAAGTCACTCCAGATTTAGAACCGATAATTTTTGAAAAACTGTATGGATATAAGTTTGATCCTAAGTATAAATTCAACGTTGGTGATCAAGTACGAATTTCCAAATTCAAGAGAACATTTCGTCGTGGATATTTACCCAACTGGACTGATGAAATATTTATCATACATAAACGTTATGCATCAAATCCCCCGACTTACATAATAAAAGATTTAAAAGATGAACTGATAAAAGGTCGTTTCTACGAACCTGAGTTACAGAAAACTGTGAAACGCTCCGATGATTTTTGGAAGGTCGAAAAAGTGTTAAAGACAAAAGGGAAAGGAGAGAATAAAGAATTGTTCGTAAAGTGGAAAGGATTTGACGATCGCTTTAATTCTTGGATAAAAGCATCATGGATGAAATGATAACGGAATTTTATTTGACATTACCGAGCAATTCAAGCATGCAGTATTTTCCGAACAACACGCAAACATTTTACCGAACGAAACTATCTGCTCCTTTGCATCTATCTGGAGATTGGGAAATAGGTCTAGCAGAAATAGTTATACCAAGATCCTGGTATAACTTGGGGTTTCATAATAATCATTATAAAATAAAATATAAGAAAAAAACAAAAATACCCATAGACTACATTAGTGACGATGTGTATTTTACTTATGGTGCAGACGAAAGTGATAGTGATCTGTTTTCTAAAATTAATAGACTCATTGAAAAATTAATCGGAGAGAGAAATGTCATTAAATTCGTTCCAAATATAAATGAGAAAACAGTCGATATTGAAATGCGCGAAGGATACGAAATACATATAGATGCGGTAGAAGGATCCAAATTATTGTATATGTTGAACTTGCCTCCTGAAAATATAACAATTACAAAATCGAAAAAAACACAATTTAGACGTTCTACAGAAAAAAACATCATGCAAAAATTTACAATATTCAATAGAAACCCCCAACAAATAATTGAAAAACTAATTCCATTTAGTTTAATTACAAATAAAAACGATACGAATTCTATCAATGTATTTAGAATAATTGATGAAAACATCAAAATACTCGGTATTGATGCGTTTATAAAAATTGCTTATGAACCGATAAAAAATAAAACAACAATTGAAATTTCAGCACATGCCGAACTTCATATTAACGATAAAACTTGTCCCTCTCTAATGCAAATGTTGAATATGCAAAATGACCTAATATTATCAAAGGGAATACATGAATTTTTTAATGTCGATCCTTTAATTAAAATAAAGGAAGACGAATCACTGAAACTAACAATCAAGGAATTTTATGAAAAAACAGTAACAACAGATGTAGTGGAAGAACTAGCTTTAAATGTGGGTATGTATAAAACTCCAAACAGTCTGTTTAAAGAATTCAGTTATATATCCTTAAAACAGTTACCTGATTCAAAGGTTTTCATGCATATTCCACCGTCTTATGAAGTAGAATTTAGTGAAGGATTGGCCGATATGTTGGGGTTCTCATCTCTAAACTTTCAAAGTGGAAATCATGTAAGTAAATACCCCTTGGAACTTGATGGTGGAATTACTGAAATATTTGTTTATTCTGATATAATATCATCACACCATGTGGGAGATACTCTCGCTCCTCTGCTCAGAGTCATACCTTGTATGATGGAAAAAAATGAGCAAATTGTGAGAGATTATAATTTCCCGCTTTATTTTCCTGTCAGAAAGAAGCATGTGGAAACGATTGAAATTGATTTACGAACGAGTTCAGGGGAAAAAATAATTTGTACTGGAGGGAAAACATTTGTTGTACTCTCTTGTAGACGTAGAAGAGTATAAATTCAAGAGAAGAGAAGTATTAATACTCATTTTTTTATTGTATTCGCACGTGAGAGAGAGAGAATAGTAACGATGCATTTAAGTGTGAAGGATTGTGAAAATTATTATTGCGCGCAAGTCGGAGGAGGAAATCATTTTCACGGTATTGCTCATCAAAGAGGATATGGATTGTTTGGAGATTTAAGGAGATATATTACCCCTCTAGCTTTAAGAGCGACAACATATTTGGGTAAAAAGATAGCTAATGCTGGTCGTGGAGTAATATCCGATGTTTCGGCAGGAAAATCTTTCAAAGATTCAGCGCGTTCAAGATTTAGAGAAACATCAAAACAAATAAAAGACGACATTTTAAAAAAAATACAACACGGTCAAGGTATAAAAAGGAAACGCAAAACGAAGAAGAACCATTCGTCGGCAAAACGTTGCAAAAAATATAATAAAGATATATTTTCATGATGTCAAACCCTGTGATATGTCTTAAAAGCGAATTGGATTTGTTTAACGATACGCCAGTGCAATTAGGAATTGATTCGTCTACTTGTTTGGAAATACACCCAATAGCTTCATTAACAAAGAATGCACCAATTGAATTTTATATTAGCAGCAGTGGAAATCATTATATTGATCTTTCTCATACGCTATTACATTTGCAAGTGAAAGTTTTGAAAAATGATGACACACCGCTCACGGATGCGGAAAAAGACAAAGTTGCTCCAATCAATTATTTGGTAAACACTATATTTTCAGAATGTAGTATATTTCTAAATGACAAACAAGTCTCAACTCAAGTAAACTATGCTTATCGATCATATCTCGAAAGTTTATTATTTTATTCAAGAAATGCACACGATGGCTTATTGTCGACGTCGTTTTTTCATAAAGATACTGCCGGACAACTAGATTCCCTGAGTGCAGACAATGCAGGATTTGCAAAAAGAAGCGAATTATGCGCACATAGTAAAGTTATTGATCTGATTGGACCTCTCCATTTTGATTTAGCAAATCAACCAAAACTTTTAATTCACGGTGTTTCAGTTCGAATAAAATTAGAGCGGAGCAAAGATGCATTTTGCTTAATGTTTTCAGATAAGGAAGAATACAAAATAAAACTTTTGTCAGCAAGTTTATATGTACGAAAAGTAAACATCGCACCCTCAATTATTGTTGCTCACGAAAAAGCTTTAGAAAAAGGAGTAATCAAATTACCCATACGAAGAGTCGAAATTAAATCATTTTCTCTATCGGCTGGAATATCATCCGAAAATATTTCAAACGCATTTCTCGGTCAATTACCAAGCAGATTGATAATGGGCTTTATTTCAAACGAAGCATACAATGGAAAAAGTTCAAAGAATCCGTTTAATTTTCGACATTTAAACCTATCATATTTGGCTGTACTTAATGGTTCTCAAACCATTCCTTTCAAACCGCTACAGCCAAATTTTGATCAAAATTCATATAGTCGATGCTATATGAGTTTGTTTACTGATTTAAACAGATATCATAACGCACAAAACATCAACATAAATTACCAACAATACCGAGGTGGCTTCACATTTTACTGCTTGGACTTAACACCAGACATTTCAAGTTCTGAAATTCATAAAAGCACCACTCAATCCGGTAATTTAGCTATCGATTTGAAATTTTCCAAACCGTTAGCTGAAACCACAAGTTTAATAGTTTACGCCGAATTCAGAAATGTTATTGAAATTGATAAATCACGATCAGTTGTAGTAGATTATTAAACATTATGAATACTATTCAATTGTGTCGTTTAGCTTGCAGCGACAAAGCAATACACAACCAATTTGGCGGTGTTTTTTCATCAGATAATTTACCCAATTCCAAATCGAATTATAAATTTTTCATCGCTAATTTGGATCCTAAGCGTCTACCCGGTTCGCATTGGATAGCAATACATTTTCAAAATGAAACAGGAATTTACTTTGATAGTTTTGGAAGAAAGCCGACAAACAAAAATATTTTGATTTTTTTAAAGAAAAACTGCAAGCAAGTTAAATATAATAAATTTTGCTTTCAAGATAAGTTAACAATGTCTTGTGGGTATTTTTGTCTTTATTTCTTGTACCATTCTTCTCGAAATATACCCCTTGGATTAAACAGAAACAATGGATTGATAAATGAAAAAATTGTTCAAGATTTCATTAACAAGAAATTTCACTACAAAAAATGCTGTCGTCACTCTTATTGGTCAACGCAAGTATGTCGTCCTCTTAAAAATATGATGAAAGTTTCGTGAAATGTTATTTGACTGCTTTCAAGAGATGGAGAGACCAGAACGTTTTGGATGGTATTCGACCAAAACACTTTCCCCCTCCGAAAATGATATATTTTATTTCAAGGAATATTTGTATTATGACATCAAAGTTTGCGTAATAGAAGCCAATGAATATTTGAAAGAGCAAGAAAATTCTTCGATTAAATACTTTAGAGCTCTCACCAAGGAAGAATGTGCAAATTTCCTTTCAAATAAAACCGATAATTTATTATCAGTATTTGGATACGGAATCTTGCTTCGCAAAAAATGTGAAGATTGTTGTTTTTTTATGTCTTATTTGGAAAAAATGTTGTTTTCTAACTTTTTAGATGCTTTATTGTATGCAAAAACTATTCATAAAGAGCATGAAACATTATATCCTGACTATGAAGTCAAAATATGTTATTTTCAACTGTTATGTGCTAACGAACTTTTAAATGAATTGCATAAGTAAAATCATGAATGTAAAAGAAACATGTATGTCTTTTCTTTTTAAATTGAAATAAAAATGTATTTGAACGCTTGTGTGTGTACGATTTATTTTCTCTAAGAACTAATCAATTAAAACTTACCAAAAATTATTTTCACATCACACGTAACTTCTTCGACAATCGACTAAAATATTTATACATTACGTAAATACTCAACACTTACATGATAAGGTATCTTGTAAAAAAATTAAATATACAGTGAAGATTTCTTAAAATTTTACTAATGAAGGAGTTGGCGAATCATATGATTATTTTTTTTCTCACATCATGACTCGCCAACTCCTCCAACAGCAAATTTTTTTTTTTTTTTTTTTATCATCCCATATTGTGTATCCCACATAACTTCTTCAGAAATCCAGTCGACTAAAACATTTACAAATTATAAAAATTCAATTACTTACATAATAATAAGGGTTTTCCTTTTAAAAAAAGTAATTTAATGAAGATTTCTTAAAATTTTACTAATGAAAGAACTCGCAAACCACATGATTATTTTTTCTCACATTATGGTTTGCAAGCTCTTCCAACAGCAAATTTTTATTTACTACCCCATATGATGTACAAATTATAAAAATTCAATACTTACATAATAAAGGTTTCCTTTTTTCAAAAAAGTAATTAAATGAAGATTCATTTCTATCTCATGCCATTAAGACTGCTAGAGTTTAGAATCTTTTTTTTAAAACCCAAACCCTGACAGTCTTAACGAAACAAAACAGATTTTTCACCATATACTTTCACGTTTTTTCCATCAATTCTTATTTTATAAAATGAAGTAAAGTAAAAAAAAAAAAAAGTGATTCACCGTAGAAAGTAATTGAAGTTGCTTACCTCTTTTTTCCGCGGGTTCAATAAAGCAAGAGGAGAGAAAAAAAAGAAATAAAACACACACACACACTTACAATATCAACTTCCACTTCTCAACTGAGGTCTGTCAGATAGACGTCTGCATTATTCCCCTTCTCCTGGTTTCTTCACGGTTGAAATAATTTAGCCTTCAACAAGTTCAGCGAAGCTTATCGTATCAAAACACAGAAAAGCTCCGCTGAAATTGCTGCAGGCCGTTTTAACGACCATCTTTATTTGTTTCTTTTTTTCTAATCTACAATAATATTGATACAAAAAGTGATAATACATAAAAAGGTGAATAACATGATTACATTGCAAATACATACATTAAAAATCAATTTATTTTTTCAAACATTACATTTTTGTAACAGTAAAGTCTAAAGATTTTTTTTTTTTTTTTAAAAACGCACAAACGTTTTTTCGTGACGCTTAACGTCAATTAATTGTATGCCTCAAAACCACCTACATCAATGTCAATCATTTCCTTAACTTTCATATTTGGTTTTCGTTTACAAGTAGTGAGCAAATCTGCCGTAAAATACTTTCTCCTTATATTAATTTTTTCTATTTTTTGTTTCGTTGTCTTTATCTTATCTATGAAAGAAAAAAATATCATAAATAAAATAAATTACAATTTTTTTTTCTAGTTACAATTTTCAAAATGACCATAAGATCTTAAATCGATTCCATTGTCCAATACAAATTTTTTATCATAAAATGCAGATAATCCTATTTTATTTTGTGTGATAGTAAACAATTCGTGCTTTTTTGAAATTATTGATTGCTGACGATGTCGATCAAAGCTTTGATCAAACAAGATTCTTTTATAATCTTCAAAGTGAATAGTTTTTTTCAAACAACTTGATTTTATGCCTTTGGCTCGTGTTTTAGACGAATCTCCATATTTGAATGCATACATTTTTGATTTAAGCCCTACAAATTCTTGTATGGGTAAACATATTTCATGTTTCAAAAGTCCTAATTTACCTTTGTTTTTTTCATCATATAAAATATGGTCTTTACTAAAATTTGAACAGTCCAAGATGTGTGCAAAATGTGTTTTCAAGTCTACATAAACATCTTCCGTGATTACATTTAAATATAATGAATCAGTATCCATATATAATAGTTCACAGTTATTCGCATAAAATTTTTTAAAATAATCATAATACAAATGATACATATGATATTTTGATAATTCTAATACAGCAAAGCCTACATATATAGGTTTATCTAAACATAATTTTTTTTTCCTCATTTTAAATAAAACTAAATTATCGTTAATTATTTCAAAATAATCCAAAAGCGGACTTGACATATTTTTTTGGCATGCAGTTTCTGTTACGGTAGCTTTGACATTTACTCGTTTTCGTACGTTTTGACAAGTTTTCCCATAGAACGCGTTGTTCATGGTTTTAAAAAATAATTTTTCACACTCGGACTTTGCAATTTGACGCTTTTCATTATTAAAATTTATGTACGTTTCTAACATTTACTTTGACGAAATGATAAAATCCTGTGAATTTCCTTTAAAACTAAACCATGTTCTAAGTAAAATTTCAAATTCATATAATGAACGACATAATTGTTCTTATCAAAAAAGTTAGGAGTTAATTTTCTTGATGGAAATATATGTTTCAAATTAAATCTTTCGCATAGTTCTTTTGTGTATGGTGACAACATATCATATGTAATATCTATGTGACCTGGGCATAATGGGAGAGAATCATGTAAACACATAATTTCTGTGGGGTAATGTAGTGTACATTCTACAAAATAACCTATCTGATCGTCTAAAGATGTTTTCATGACGTCAAAGTTTTTAATCTCGGTATCTGTCAACCAGTAGAATTCGCCTATTGGTAAAGGTTGACTCATTACGTAACCATAAAGGTTATTAGCATCCAAAACTAAAATATAATTATGAGGTTTTTCTGGATGATATGTTTCTGAAATGTAAGGATTATTTGTGAGTGCATACCGTTTCGATAAGATATTAACACCCCCGCGCATTTGATTTTCAAACCAAATGTAATCGTTAACATTTCCTAATAACTGCAGTTCAATTTTACTCAATTTTAAACCTGCATGCCAAGTCAAATCTGCACTTGTTACAAAATGTACAGGGTCTAAATTATAAAATTTCATAGAAGTTCGTCTGAAATTTAAAAAAAATTCCGCTAACATAAGTACATCAACATTTTGATAAATTTCTAAATAATCACCAAAAGTATGACACTCAAATTTTTTAAATACATGGTTTGCGTGAATATATTCGTCCTCGGTTATGTCATTTTCAGTTAAAGTGTTAAAAAATGCATTCTTAGGCGGTAAACAAGTGTCATTCAATTTCTCGATGGAGTCAAAATAAGAATAAGGAAAAATGCCTTTACGTTTTCAAAAGTTCTCTATGATTATGATTCTTAAAAAAATTATGGAAAATCTTAAATTCATGACCTGATTGTTTTAAATTTTCTGTCAAAGCATCTAATGAACCATTCATAAACAAATAACTATCCAAAAACTTAATGTTATCCAATGTCAAAACCGTTTTTTTTTCCATATTAATTGGAATGATATTAATGTCACTAATTATATTTTGCGGTAAGTTTTTCAAAATTAAATGCGTATCGTAATTCCTAGAGTTATGAATTACGACAGGAATAAAATTTTGCAGTCGATGATTCAAGTTACAGCTTACGTGAGCAATTCCAAACATGTTATTAATACCTCCTTTACTGTGATGGTCATGATTTCTCACGCGTGTTTCTCCTGTCTTAAATTTTTTACCGCACAAATGACATTTTTCCCAATCCAATTTTTGCGTTCCATCGTTACAAATAGGTCTGTTAAATTGAATTTTTCTGAGAAGAATATTTGTGATACGTTTTAATGTCTCTAAAAAAGATTCGATTGCATTTAATCCACAAAAATATTCATGAAATATTATTTCATCTTGTGAATTAGTAGCCAGCAATGCGTAACTAATGGGCGTATGTCTCTCTACTTGAGAAGTAAAACTTTGATCATTGCTTGGTAGCGCAGTTGCTATTTTCTCTGTCATACATTCAAAATCGGCGAAAATACAGAATGGATGGTATAACATTTTCGACAAATTCGAAAATTTTAAATTTAGCTCAGAAGGCATTGAAATATTTTGAATTGGTTTATCTGAACACACATTGTTATGTAAATTAAATGTTTCTTTCCGATAAAATCCAATCATACAAGATTTACAGAAAAAATTTTTTCTATCTTTGCCTCTCATTAATTTATTAAAACTTTTAATTAAAAAGAAATGGTTTTTATAAAACAACAAATCTACATTTTTCGAAAATTTAGAACCTTTATTTATTTTTACCGGAAATATTTCTAACTTTTTATCATCATCTTCAACAGCGAATATGTCTACACCGATATCATTCTGCATTTCAAATTTTGGAACGTCAGATAGTGAAACAGGGAAAGTAATGTCTTTAATTTTAAGGTTTTTCAGATGTCTTTTATAATGCGAAATTCTTTGCGGGTTGTTATCTTTGGGATAAAGTTTAGCTAAAATCGCATAAAGAAAACATTTATTATCTTGACATTTTATGTTTATTAAGCAATGTTTGTTTTTTAATTTTGCTGGAAGTTCGACATTTCCACACCCGCCTCTTATTGCATTATATTGACCTATGTGGACGTCTACAAAATCAATATATTTAATAATCCAACCAGAACCATTCCTCAAAAAATTTTCTACTGTTTCGATTATTTTCTTAAAACATGCACCAATAGCTGCATTTATTTGCTCTCTGTAAACAATTCTTTGAATCTGACTACAAAAATAAAAATTTTGCTCGACTTCTTCTTTTTCTACTATTTTGGTAAAAAAAATATGTTAACACATATTAGAAATCGTAATCTTAATATATTTGATACATTTAATAAATCAAAAATACTTAGTTTGGATTGTTCATACAGAGAATATAAATCAACTGCGCTAGCAGAGGCACGATATGATCTAGTATAACCACGGAACGCTCTGTTCCGTAATCTAAATTCAAGCATTTTTTTTTTTTTTTTTTTCACAAAACAAAAACCCCTTCACCTATCTCCCTCGCATTTGTAACATTTTTTTTTTATTTCTTTATGCCATATTTCTCGGCGTGCTCTTTTATTTTTGCAAGAGCTTTCATTGCGTTGGGGATTTGCTTCAGCTCCATGTTGAATCGGTTTTTTATTGCGCCGACGTCGTTGAGTTTTGAAAAACCTGCATAGTGCAGATTACGATATTCTTTAAATTCTAAAATTATGTTGTTCCCAACATTAATGGTTATGGGAGGGGCTTTTTCCGATGCGTCATCATCATCAATATCTTCGCTGAAGTCAAAATCATATTTGATTTTTTTCACGTGGATGATTTCGACATCATCACCCAAGATTTTCCTTTTTTGAGCTTTAAATAAACAAGAAAATCAATTTTGAGAATTTTTGTTTTAAGAAGAACACATATTTTTTTCATAAATAAAACCTTCATTTGACAAATCTAATACTGATACAAAAAAGTGAGGAAAAAGAGAAAAAATTCACTCACCCACAACAAGCGTATCTTTATCTATATGTTCTGCCGCATTTGCCGATTTACTCGAATCTACTTCAGCTAATAAATGTTCTGTTGTGGGTAAAGATTCCGCATCATAGTTGCTTATTTCGTCGATCGCATTCTTCTTCTTTGCTTTAACAAAGTAAAAACACTATTTTAAGTTTTTTTTTTCCTCCCTCTCTTTAAAGTAAGAAATTTAAATTACATTTAGAAAAAAAAAAATTCTCTAAACTGAAGAGGTTGGGGAAAAGTATTACCTGTTGTGTAATCCATTGCTCTCCGTCTATTATACATTTCGGCGAGTAATCCAAATTCTTCTTCGGCTTCGGCTAAGATACGACTTGTTGTGCTGAAGAAATATTTTTTCGATCAGGTTTTATATGATTCCCATCCCTCTCCCATTATTATTTATTTTATTTTTGTTTCCACAGTGTCTACGTTCTATTTCAAGGTCTTCAGAAGAAAAATATTGACCCCAAATGTGGATCATTTAAATGTCTTTATTGGAAATAGTTTTTTGATAATTTATATTCAACAAACCATTCCTCCCTTTATGCTTGAGATAACAATTGCTTTGCATTTTAGTTGAAGATTTATAACCACTTTCGCTAAACACATCCTTTTCTACATCCGCTATTCACAGATTCGTCGGTTCGATTAGATTCTTTATTTTAGAGTTTATTCATATTTACTTTCAATGAAAGCCTCTCCTTTACCATAACGAAAATTTACATCTATAATTATTTTATCTCTTTGGGGGGGTCGTACGTTACCCTCCAAAGAGAACTTTTTCATTTTGCATGGTCAATCATGCAATTAAAGAAGTCGCGACAGTAGATTTTTATCATTAATTTATATATCCTTTCAAACAATAATCTTGCGCTTTAAGCTTTGTTTCATTCTCATTCTTAAAAATCTAAACCCACACCGACAAAACGTGATTGAAACATTAATAAGTAACTCTCTATCCCTCTTCTCCGCATGTCATTGCTTCGATTCAAGGATATCCATTCATCGAAAAGGAAAAGCAAATCTGATTTTTTTAATCACGCGAAAGTTCATTTCATTGTCCAACTCTTAAACTCTCCACTGAATTGTCCCTTCAAAAAAAGATAGGAGACAAAAATATATTCAGATACAAGACACAAAAACAAAGAGAGAATGACATATTTATTAGTTCTATCTGTTTTCACACAATCCTTCGATTACAATGGGAATAAAACAACAATGCATACTCATGAATCAGTTTCATCACAAAATAAATTGTTAATTAAATACTCATAACTTAAAGTTTTAAAATAACAAATTTCATAATTTTGCTTACAAGTCATTTTTTGTTCATAAAAATGTGCTCGTGCAATAGAAGAACAAATTAATACATTTTTATATAACGCAGAACAATGTTCAATCAAATTTTCAAAATTTTCTTCTTCTAGATGAGATACATATATAAATCCGTACAAAGAGTCACAGTTTGTCCTAGTAGATAAGATCTTTCCGACTTCACTATCGTGCAATGTAACAAAATACGTGATATATGCATTTGGATTGCATATCCTATACCTCATAACATCATAAAAACAAAGTTGTAATGATTCATATAATCGTCTTTCAAATGAAACAACATCAGAACCATTTTCATCTGAAGATGCAAACCATCCATAGCATCCACTTACAGAAAGCATAACTAACTTATTTCGTTGCAGTACAGTTACATTTTACTGCAAATGTGAGCGAGATATTGTAAAACTAATCTCTTATACAGAGCATTTACTGCTGTTTCCGTTAAGTGCTTATTTAACATCACATTACAAATAGATACGCGATCTATATAATGCAGAACGAATTCTTCGGATAATTCTTGAAACGTAAATACTTTATTCATATCAATAACATCCTCTAACTGAGCAATAGTTTTCTCTTTGAGTTTTTGATGTTCTGCAACTAAAGATAAATCAAGCAACTCCGAAGTGTCTAAAATAAATTTATCATTTAGCACTTGATATTGCGAAATTACTTTCCAATCTAACTTATCGGCATGACTTATCATAAAACGATCGCTCAACTGCTGATATTTTGAAATTAATGACCAATTTATCAAATGAGAATAACTTTCTAAAAATCCCTCATCCAAATGCTGATATTGGGATATTAAATCCCAGTCGACTTTCTCTTTAAACTCCGCTATAAAAGTTTGACTCAATTTCTGATAACGAGAAATTGTTTTCCAATCGACATTCTCTTGAAGCTCACGAATAATATCTTCAGTCAACACAGTTGACTTACCAAAATCAGACCAATCGATAGTCATAATCCACTTTTTTTTATTTTTACCTCTCGTCTCTTTTTACCGCTCTCTCCTAAGAAAAAAAAATAAACAATTTATTCCTAAGTTGCGATCGAAATGAACAGCAATGTGAATCCCCCGACCATACAACACGCTTTATATAGCCGTCGAGGTGCTTTCATCATCAAAAAACAAAAAATCAATTGCCAAAACATGTCTAATTGACAATATCAACATTCCTTTCCCTCTAAACTCAAACCAAAACTCCGCGCGCGCGCGCCCAAACACGCGCGCTCTCTCGACGCGCTCCAATTAACCCTGAAACCGATCAACCGTGACATCCCAGCTTATACACACACACACCCCCATCCATCCATCCACAAAAGCAAAGAAATCGAAAACTCACCCCACGAAATGTGCGCTGGATCAATCCACCACAGCCACTGCCTGGATCGATCCACCGCGGCCACAGCCTGGATCGATCCACTGCCTGGATTGATCCACTGCCTGGATCGATCCAGCACGAAATGTGGGCTGGAAAGCAGCCTTCTAATACTACTGCTACTATGTATATATTTTAGCACATTTTTTGTAGCGAGAAGTAACAGTTCATAAACTCATAGTTCATTGTATCTATTTAAAATGGTTTAGTAAATACAGAGCAGTAACCAGGGGCGGATCCAGGAATAATTTTTGGGAGGGGCACCGGGTGTAAAAAGTAGTTGCTAATCGTAAAATTTTGCATTAAAAAAAAAAATTAGTAGCTTGTTTCACGTTTTTGAGGATCACGTAACACCAGTTAATATTTTTAAAAGTACGAAAAACATACTTAAAAACATCACGTAAAAAAATACAATAGGGATCATTCATAAATGATGTCACGCTTGGAGGGGGGAGGGGGGTTCGTGAAATTGTGACAAAGTGTGACAAGGGGAGGGGAGGGGGTAGCAAGAAGTGTGACATCCTGCATTATGCAACATAGCGTGACCCGTGACAAAGGGGGGAGGAGGTCCGCTGAAGTGTGACATATTGTGACAAAGGGGGGAGGAGGGTCCAATATATGGGAAAATGCGTGACGTCGTTTATGAACGGCCCCATACATTTTTACATATTAAGACAATTAAACGCCAATCCCTTCAGATAGTTTTGAAAAATACCATAATTCATTCGTACTAATAAAAAACAATTGTTTCGAAGATTATGATAACGCCAGAGAATGAGTAGTAGGTCAAGCAGATTTTTAAACTTTACGACTGTTTAAAATTCAATATTTCAAATAATACAATGACTATGCAGTGATTTCAATACTTTTCAATAGCTCTAAATTAGCAGTTTTGGACGTTCATTGATGAGGTTTGAAATATGGGGAGTTTCGACTTTTTCTGAATTTTTTTTAGCATTCAAGTTATAAAACGCATATTTAGGCTATCATTGATGACAGTAGAAGACAGCTAAAATTTTCCGAAGATGAACTTCTAAAAATACAACTTTCATGATTTTCGAGGATGTGAGGGAATCCCCAGGAAATTTTTTGAAATTGAAGTCTTAACCCTACACTGCGCTTTTTTTTTTTTTTTTTTTTTGTGGTCGTTGTCAATTTTGTGAAAAAACATGAGCCTTGAGCCCAGTTTACAAGATCTATGGAATACTATATTAACTAATATCATCTTACATATAAAGTAGAACAAAGAAATGCGCCACTTGTTAAAAATAATACAAAACAAGAGCTTAGTGAACGAAAATAGAGATGTTGTTTATAAACAACACGGCGCAGTGTAGGTTTAAAAACGCATATTAAGCTATCTTTGGTGAGGACAAAAGACAGGTGGATTCAACAGCTCTCCGTGGAAATTTTTTGAAATTGAAGTTCGAAATTCGTAATTTTTGGAAAATATTGATATTGTTAGAGAAAGGGGGACGGGGGAGGTTTCTCATTTTTTGTGAAATTCAAGTTATAAAGCGCACACTATAGGCTATGTCTGGTGTGGTGACGTTATAAGACGGTTGAAATTTTTCCCAAGATGAAGTTCTAAAAATACAATTCTGACGATTTTCAAGGATTTGAGAGTACAAAATGGGGGTTCAGGAGCTCAACCCCGGGAAATTTTTTGAAATTGAAGTCTTAAAATTGCATATTAGGCTATCTTTGGGGACGTTAAAAGACAAGTGGACTCAGTGGTTCTCCACTAGAAATTTTTGGAAACTAGTTCTAAAATTTTTCTTTAAAAGCTCTAAAAGTCACAATTTTGGGAATTAATTGATGACGTAAGAAAAAAAGGGATCTTTTCCTGTTCTTTTTTTTTTTTTGAAATTCAAGTCTCTAGAACACACACCATCTTAACTTAAGATTGAGTTAGTGTGTGTTGAGGGGGGGGGGAGATTCTCTACAAATCACCTTGCTTGGATACCCTTTTCCCTGCCTTCATTCCTTTATTTCAAATAAAAATAAAAATGCCGTAACAGTCCCTTTCTTTTTTTTCTTTTCTTCGAAAAACATCTTATTGCTTTAGTCTTCTAATTTTTAATTTCCAACTTAATTTTTATTTATTTGAAATACAAACAAGGTCTTGGGCCCCTACAAAAAACTTTTAACATTTCAGACTGCGGTATTATTTTTCTATGATATTATAAGTAACTTTTTCCATTTTTCAAAATTTTAAATAACACGCCTCCTGAATCTTACTTTCGAAATTTTACTTTTGGTGTGAATTTTCATTACAATGTTTTGAATCTCTCTCTCTTTCCTTCAATTTGCAACGTATTTCGGTGGCCCATGAATTTTTATACTTTTTGCTGTAATTTTCGAAATAATATTTTGATTAAAAATTCATTCATATATTCATATAAAAATCTTCCGACAGCCCGACCATGAAATCATTATGTTTATTTATCCTTTTTTTAAAAACTTAGACTTGCATTGCGTTTCTAGAATGTTTTGAATACCTTTTTTTTTCTTTCCGCTAAGAAAAGTTTGAAACGAAACGCGCATTTCTGCGGCCCTGAATTTAATAATATTAATAATCGTTTTTTCAATGTTCCAATGTTTCAAAATTGCATTTTTTTAAATTTTGCAGAACTAGAAAAAAAATTATAATTTTTTAACATTCATTTCTTTCTGTTTTTTTTTTTTCAATATTAAAATGAAATTTCGGCGGTCCCTTTCCTGAAATCGGGGGGGGGGGGGGTGTAGCACACCTCCCCTCTGGCGACGGCCGTGATTTGCCTTTTATGTGAATTTAGTTCCTGATAAATGCAAATTGGAAAAATTAAAACAAATCGATTTCCCCCCTTTCTACACTGTCATGATTTTTGAACTTATTCTTAAGCTTTAAAATTCCTAAGAATTTTCTAATTTCGCAACCACCATTTATATAGCATTTATTCAAGAAATCACCTTCATTCAGGAATAGAACGAAAAGGTGAGTAGTATGCGGCCCGTGTGGAATTTTCCACTGTCCTAGGGATTTGCTCTCTGTGTGCATAACTTTATTTTTAAGAATATTTAATGCTTAAATTTATACTTAACAAATAACTATTACAAATAAGTTTTTAAAAAAGGAATTAAGATCTTTGAAATTCATCAAAATCTTTTTTATGTAAACTGTAGACGGTACATTCCGATTAATGTTTCATTTCCCAACTATTTTAAAAGTTTTTTTAAAACTGATAATTCAGTACCAATACATTAACTTCCATCTCCTTTAATAAGTCTCACTTTGCCCACCCCCACCACATTTTACAAGGTCAAATTAATGGGAAAAATACACGCACACACAAATTGCATTCATTATGCATCTGTGCTCGGAATTTTAAAAAAGAAGGGGTTCAGAAATATTTTTTGTTTTTGGGATATCATCTAACATTTCCGATTTCAGATGCTATTTTTTACCCGCCCCCCCCCCCTTGCCCCGGGCGGCACTTCTGGAAGGCAGCAAAAAAAAAAAAAAACCCCACATATTAAATTAAGAAAATAACTTAACTTTTGGAAAGAGAGAATTAAATTCCTAGTTCGGACTCTCCGATCGGATCATTGATCGCCATTCTGGGGCCGTTCATAAATGATGTCACGCTTTTTTTTCCATATTTCTAACCCCTCCCCCCCTTTCTCACAATATGTCACACTTCAGCGGACACCCGCCCCCCCCCCCTTTGTCACAAGTCACGCTATACTGCATAATGCATGATGTCACACTTCTTGTTACCCCCTCCCCTCCCCTTGTCACAATTTCAAGAACCCCCCTCCCCCCTCGAAGCATGACATCATTTATGAATGATCCCTCTGCTAACGATTAAAACCAATTACTTAAATTATTTATTTTTCTAGACTCGAATTTAAAAATTTAAATTAAAAAATGCGAGGTTATTTTTTCTTCCTGTGATAGCGAAGTATAAATCATGTTTTGGTTTTACAATTTTTCTTTTAGAGAATTTTCAAAGCATCCTTTTGGTAAAAGGCGGTGGGGGGAGAGGGAGGGGGCTTGCGATCGTGAACAAGGCCGTATCCAGAGGGAGGGCCGACGGGCCCAGGCCTCCCCCCCGAAATCCAGAAAATTTTCGCAATGTAGCATATATTCCTCCCTGAAACTTGACTCAACACTAGTGTTTCAAAGTCAGGTCCCCCCCCCCCCCCCCCGAAAGAAAATTCTGGCTACGTCCTTGATCGTGAAAAGGCAAATCATGTCATGCTTTAATCAATATACTAGTTTTTCTTCTATAAATTTTCAAAGCATCCTTTTGGAAAGAGGGGGGGGGGGAGGAGAAGGCTTGTAAGTGTCGTTTGAGAAGGCAGACACATATGGCTCTTTGATATGGGCGTTAGCAATAAGGAGGATGGGGGATGGGTCTTTCCCCCTGGATTTAAAAAAAAATGGTAATTTTGTTCTGCATTTTTATCGGTAAAAGCGTTTAAATAAAAAAAAGGTTTCTGTTTGATCTTTTTTCTCTAATATTTTTGCAGTCCCAAATGCGTCTCAAAATGGACTAGTTTGCATATGGTTTTTAAAATTTTCCTTGAGGAGAAAACCCCGGACCCACTTCAATTGTCAGAATTTCATATTTCCATAGTTAAGGAAGATACCTTCTATACCACCCTAATGTTGACTGAAAGGGCTATGCCGTGGGAACATTAACGAAAGTTTTATGGGTTTATCAGTGCCCCCTCCAAGTGGAAAAAAAAAGTTAAAAAAAGGCCAGGGCTTAAACCTAATGGGAAATATGAACTAGAACTGGAGGGGGCGCCCTTTTTAAGTTTTTAAGTCACGGAAAACTCTAAGATCCGGTACTGAGTGCGTGGGATTTGGGGGGGAGGAAGGGGGCTGCTTCCTCGATTCACGAAATGATGGGCTCTGCCCAAACATTAATTTTATTTATTTGTTTAATTTTTCTTTCGAATATCATTCGAAATTAAGGGGATTTATCTAGACATTTTACGCATGAGCTTTAGAAACAAAGGCCCGTCGAGAAAAGGGGTCATTGGTCAGTTTCTAACATTTGGTTAAATATGTTGTCTTGGAATTACATGCATAGAAATGTAAACAAGTAAGGGATCATTCATAAATGATATCACGCTTCGAAGGGGGTTCGTGAAATTGTGACAAGGGGAGGGGAGGGGGTAACAAGAAGTGTAACATCATGCATTATGCAACATAGCGTGACGCGTGACAAAGGGGGGGGGGAGGGGGTTCCGCTGAAGTGTGACATATTGTGACAAAGGGGGGGAGGGGGGTCAAATATATGGGAAAAAAGCGTGACGTCATTTATGAACGGCCCCTAACGAAAGGAGAGATAAAAAAGAATTTCAACGACAATAAAAAATTACTTCAACTGTCTTATTATTAATTAGTTCCTAGTTAATTAATCAGAATATTTAAGGGTTAAGATTTCAAATTCATGTAAAACGTAGGTATAGAAAAAATCTATTAGGAATTCAATTAGTCTGCAGCTTGGAGCTCGGATTAAGTCGACATGACAGCTCGCCCATCAAGAAAAAAAAAAGCGCTTCGGTAATTGCAGGAAAAAACAGCCGATCAGGTTGGCAAGAACCATGCGCAGCTGTGCAGAGAAAAAACCTTTAAAAGAAATCAGCTAGAAGTGAAATAGATGCGCAGTAACTTCTGCGTCGCACGGCAGCGGAGTATTTTTGGCTCAGCTGCCGACCAGCCGGCAGCGGAGTCACGGCCTTCTTCTAGCGTTTTGGCGACATCTCAATCATTGTTATGATTTCTTTGGCGAGGTTGCCGTAATTTAAAACGTTTCCAGAATCGAGTCCTCTCGAATAATCCTATGCAGCGAGAGGACGTGGACCCGGAAAATGGAAACGCCAGGGGTTACTTTTTTGGCAACTTATCCCTGCCGGAGAAAACTTATTCATTCTAAACAATTCTAAAACACTTGTACGGATACAGTTAAATTATATTAATGGTTTACAGTTAAAGCTTTTTAGGAAAATAAATATATATATAATTTCATAGTTATTAAACTTCAAATAGGAGCTATTTATATATTATTTATCTTTACCCCATTAAGATGTATATAATTTTTAAACTTTTCAATAACATATGTCCAAATTTAAGGGAGGTCTGGGCAAGGCCGTAGCCAGAAATTTTTTTTGGGGGAGGGGGGGGGGGTCCCTGAATTTGAAACATTTATGTTGAGGAAAGTTTCAAGGAGGAATATATGCTAAATTGCGAAAAATTTTGGATAAATAATAAATAAATATGGAGATTCCCCCCCCCCCCCTCTGGATACGGACTTGGGTCTGGGGACATTTGAAAATATCTTGGATCCCTGTGGAAGACGTAATAACACATATCTGCATAACATAAAGAAAGATTCCGACCTGTATAGAACGCATACGATATAGATATTTTCTACATTTTAAATGCATATTTTTGCTTGTTCACATTTACAATACTTAGGTAGCATCCCAGTGGTTTATAGTCCTATGATCTTAAGGCTTTAGTTCTGAAGAGAACGTGTCATGCTCTCTATCCCTCTCATACTGCTAGGAAACCAGTCTTGGACCGATAAGAAAAGAGCATCGGCAAACTAACCCTGGTCTGGGGTACTACACAATCCTAACCCCTAAGAGCGAATACGCATCCCCAAAAACGATATTCCTCCCCAAATCGGCCAGGTCAGTCAAGCAACCCCAACCACTGTAAAAACAACCCTCCTTAAAATTTTCAATTCAGTGGTGCAGTCATGGAAAAAAAAGTAGAAGAGTACTCAAGTTAAAAATTTAAAACGGTTGAGGGATGCTTGAGATGAAATAATTGGGTGCATTATCCCCCCCTCGACTACATTACTGATTGACCCAACCGCACTGGACCCCTTGGAATGGTATATAGAGTCAAGCTCTGGACGTCCCCCTTCAAGAGCAAGAGTTTACTCCTCAAAAGTTGCAATACCCTTACATAAGAGTAGTATCACAGTAAACAACCCCTCCTAAAAATTTAAATGGTGCAATCTGCACCATGACCCCTCTCCAGTGGTGTAGACCTGGAAAAAAAGGCGGGGTGACGCTTACTTATACGAATACCAAAAAGGGGCCCTATGCTTATGTTAAAATTGAAAACAAGTGGTGGATGCTTGTGATAAAATAAAAAGGTAGGGGTGCCGTCCCCCTGCCTCCCTCCTTGCTACACCACTGTCCCTCTCCCTTATGGGTGGCACTGCAAAATTTCTCAAAGCTGTGTTCTCTGATGGGTCACACACTTTTATTTTAGCAAAGACTTTCAGCGTGTAGTTTATCATTGACAGTTCCATCTGGCTGGAATAGTGGAACCCTATACGGGACAGCACAGATGATCTAGTGTATCCCCAGGTGTGCTACTCTTCAAAAATAATTAGACCGAACTTTTTCCTAGCTTTCTACCATGAACATAGCAAAATCATACATTTTTGCAAATATACGGAAGTTTTCAAGGGAAAAATGTAAACTCTGTGTATTAATATTTCCTTCAACATGAATTTTGATCAACTAAAATAAACAACTTATATTTAAATAATCGCTTTAATACAATTTCAGAATAACTCTTGAATTCTATAATTGCATTGAATAATATTGTTATAAGCTTCTACTTACCTATTGGAAGTAAATTTTACACCAAGTGCATCAATTATGCATCCCCCCCCCCCCCAAAAAAAAAAAGAAAAAGGGAGAAGGGTAAAAATCAATATGAAATTTAAAGAGCTATATATTTTTTTTCCTGACACCAATCTAAATTTAAAATATTTTAGCATAGCACAACTAAGAGAAAATGGGGGTTAAAGGACAAAATGAGAAACATGTCTAATAAGTTAGGTACTTAAAAATTTCCATTTTAAAGGGGTTTTAAGGAATAACTATTGTTGTAAAACAGTATTGGAAAATTGTTTTCAAAATTAATTCCATCTGGAGTTAATTTTTATACATGAACTTGCAAAAAAGATTCTGAACACATATTTTTGTTCTTATTTATTTCTGGTTGTCTTCCATATCTGGTTGTGCCAACTTGTCTTATTGGTACCTGCTGGTTTACCATGCAGTTGTTTTTACGGTCCACAATTTGCTTGGTTTTCTGCTTGCTTAATGTTTCCAAAAGTTTTGGATGACAACTTTTTTTTAAAAATTTTATTAACCAAGCTCTAGTGTCTTTATTTCCAAATATATTCTGAGCTGAAATGTTTATATCCGTAATGCGAACTAGAAAATAAAATACTTCAATATTATGATAAATATTTATAAATTATGTACAAATTTGAAAATAAAACATATATTATTTTTAGTGCACATCATCAGACACTATCAAATTTCAAAAGAATAATAAAAGAAGCTTCACTGGAAACATATGAAATTATTTATTAATGCTTTATTTTCTTTCAGCCTCAATTGCAAACATTGTATTGAAATGGTCGTTTGAAGTAGCGCACAAAAAATTTTGTTTGGAGGGGGTGGGGATCAACAACGTCAGGATTAGGGAAACATCGGACAATGATTTTGGAGTGGAAACTTGGGTATTCGACTCTGATGTTTGAATCCTCTAAATTCCGTAAATATCTTTATTGGAACCCCCAAACTTCCAAATCTGTTGAAGTGTTTCTTACAATATTTTCAAATTATACAAACTAATTGAATTTGAAAAATCAATTTTTCCTTTGAGAGGGAACTTTTCAAATCTGAGTCTTTTTGACATGCCGGATAATCATATCCTTAATGGTCAAAATTTTTGAAAAAATTTCAATACATTTTTTATTAATGTGCCACTAGTTATTCAGTTTTCACTTCTTCGTTGAAATCCAACGTTTTTTGCTTTGGGGTTATGTTTTTATCACTGAGGGCTCAAAATAGGTCAATGTGGCCATTTAGCCAAACTTCATGCTTAAAAAATGGTGTTTTCATGGATACTTACAAAATGTAAAACGAGCTAAACTTACCCATAAGGAAGCCCTTTGTAAATTATGACTGATGTATCATAATCACAATCTTCCTGTCTACAGCAAAGACTCAGTAGGAAGATAATAAGATGAATAAAGTCTTATTCGTCAGACCTTCCTGAAAAAACCTCCCGTCTAGACTGATCATATTAGGCCGGTTCATAGAGTATGTGCAGAGAGTAAAATTGGCTAAGATGCAAGCATTATGTGGGATGGGGGTTGCAAACTGACATGGAGCCCACCTTACCTAGATCTGGTACTGAATGCTAGGTATTTAATGGCAAAAAAATTTATGAATAAACTCGCAATATGTTCTTTAATTGTTAAAAAACCTTTAAACAAATTGCATGCCTGAAACATTTTCTTAACTGTTGATTGGTATCCTTCATATCTGGTGGAAGATTCTCTATTTTCAAGGTTGAAATTCACTTTTCTGTTTTGTGGAGTCAGTAGAAACAATGACGTGAACAGCGGCAGACTGGCTATGTGGGCATTCGGGCAAATGCCCGGTGGGCCAGTCCTTCCCAGGCCAGACGCAAAATATATATCTTTTCTTAATCGAGTATGCAGCTTTTACAATGTTCATAAAAAAATGAAAACCAAAACTTTGCCTTTGGCTTCAGAGAGTGCAATATAGCTATGGGGCAAATTATCCAGGATCTGGCCATTTGGCCACATGTGGGGGGGGGGGGGGGGGAGAATTTTTCAGGGCCGCCTGGTCCATATAGACAACCTAAACGACTGCCTGAGGTACAAAAATTTGGGGACTGCAAAATTGATTACATTTTATTTTTTAATTTTGAAAATCAATACAATATCTCAGGTCCAGCTTGAAAAATACTCATGGCCGGCTCGTCCTTATGGAAAACCTAGGCGATCGCCTAATCTGCAAGCTTTTGAGATCCACAAAATTGATGTTTTTCTCCTTTAAATTTTGAGCACTGCCGGCTGGGAAGGCTTAAGGCGGCGAGGCGATTGCCCCACGGCGCAACAAGGGTGGCAGCTATTAAGAACAAATTAACATATTGCGTATTATTGCCCTTTTATGATGAATAAGAAAAATAAATATGTCTTGTAGACATTTCATATTATTCAAATACATATCTACATATTTACTGACAATATTATTAATTGATACCGTTAACAAAATACTGGCAGTGAAAATTTTTCAATCCGAGTGATACAAATGCCCAGGGCAGGCGTGAGGTATTGCAGTTTCAGCCCTGAGAAGTCCTTAAGCTGGCCTAGAGAATTTCTCGTGCCAATTGTCCCGTCCGGTTGCCGAGTTTTTCTATTTTAAAGTATATTAAGAACAGAACGAAGCAATTCAACTCAAGTAAAATTGGAACCATTTATGTAAATGTCGTGTGAAAAAGACATGTTAGTATAAAATTGCTTTTAAAATGCAAAATGACCTTCAGAAGGAAAATAATTTTTAGGAAAATATTGCAATATTTGATTGTGGGCGAGTTTTTTTTTCTCTTTGAAACCTTGAAAACCTGTTACTATTTGTATGCTATAGTACTGGAAACCAGAACAATGAACATTTCTTTTAGCTTTTTCATAACCACAACTAATTTTTACTTGGTGCTAACATACTGATTGTTGCACAGTCAATACGCAAAGAATAGAATGGGTGCATAATTTTTCATGTTTATTCTTTAACTCTACTTCTTTTCATGTAAATTATTGCAATTTTGAAAGCCAACATTCTTTTTAAAATGCTATTAAAACTCGTTGTTATCATAGAGTAAATTTCAAAAATTTTCGGTGAAGGGGGCATGCATAATATCTGATTAGTGTTCATTTTCCGTCCCTTGGTAGTACCTCCCTCTCAACAGCCGGTCTGTTTAAAATATGCCCAGAACGAATTTTCTTCCCAGTCCGCCACTGGACATGAACACAATAAATCTTCAATTGTAAAATATAGTCCAGGTCTATAGCAGAAAAGAATTTTGGATTAGTTTTTTTTTTTAGTATCAATAACAAAAGCAAGTTCTTTACTGACGAAATATACAGCTCAAATGTTTCTTTTGACACTTTAGCATCTCCTTACTCCTACTTACTTTCGGAATTCGAAAGTAGGAGAAAACATTTCTTCATACTTATCTCTGCATCCTGTACACAGTTGTTTTTCATGTTAATGTTCTTGATAAATAAAAAAAATGTTTTTTTATTTTTATTTATCAAGGACATGAACACTAGACAATACAGAAGTGGCAATAAACACAATTTTATGTTTTTCCTTACTTATCACAATAAGAATTAAGAAATGTAATTTTTTACTCGCCAAGAAAACACAAATGAATCACTTGGAATGCAAAAAAGAATTGTACATTTTTAAAACAAGCTTTTTTAAAATGAGGGTCAAAATAAACCCAATTGACTGGTTTAGGTATTTGTTAACGCTGAAGGCATTTCTAGAGTTAAATTTTGATACTATTTCATTATTGAAAAATTAAAACAAAATATAATCAGTATGTTCACAGTATATATTTCTTTCATATGTACTCATAAAAATAAAACTTTAATTTTTCCAACTATCGTCTTCATCAGGTTGACAAACCAAGAAAAAGTTTTACGTAGCAAGCAAAGGAATTTTTAATTGTTTTTTTATTCTGATCAGTCAAACAGATCAGTTAATTTTTTCCTCCTTAGCATCAGGGTTAACTTTTTCTTCCTTAGCGTTGCAAAAAACTTGTGTTTTTTTTCTCAAAAAAACCCAGCCTACATGGGTTTAAAAAAAAGTAGGTACCCGTTTTTTTTGGGCTTTATAGGTTCTAATTTTAATGAATAACTAATTGTTTAACTAATGCTTTGTTGCCATGTACTTAATGTATAAAAGGATGTATATTCTGACAAAGATAAAAGAAAATTGACATTTGATTATTATTTTTAGAATATAATTAATTTTTAAAAATAAATCTGAATATTATTTTTACTGTATACTTTTGTTAAACATGGCTGAAAGAAATAAATAGATAAAAATAAATAACCATGGTTACTTTTTCTTTTAAATTTACTTTACTACAACCACCACAAGTTGGCAGCAGAGTCGAGGCACTCTTATTGAAGGTGAAAGAAAAAAGAAGTATTAGTAGCTTTACGACAGATAGTATGACAGATAGTATTTTAGCTTGAAGAACTAAATTTTGAAAGTAAAGAAAGAAAAAAAAATCATTTTCTTACTTCAATAGGATACCTTTAATGCATCAGGTGGTGGTGCCGTTGTAACTTATAATGAGATTAAATTTGATATTGGTGTGTACAGTACTTGCTTTGAAGACAAGATAAGTTGTATTTAGTGTTCCTGGTTTGCATTTTTCAAAAGGTGCGGCACTCTGTCCCTGTTTGGAAAACTGTGGATGCGCCCTGCCCTTTTTAGGGAAATTAGGAAAATACCTATTCTCTTAATGAAAAATGCCCTTTTCAACTGAAAAGTGCTTTTTTTTCAAACAGAAAATGCCCTTTTAGAAAATTACAACCTGCAACATTTATTACGTTTGCGAGCTGGTAAATTGTCCTTAATTTTCCGTAGAGAGTACAGGCAGTCAGGGACGTAACTAGAGGGGGGCAGACGGGGCGTATGCCCCGGGCGCCAGATTATTTTAGGGGCGCTACATTGACTAAACGTGTGTTTGCCTAAATACATGTATTTTTTTTGCGTATCCGAGGGGGGAGGGGGCGTTAAACCCTGGTCTTGCCCCACTTAGAAAATGACCTAGTTACATCCCAGCAGACAGTCTGCATTGGTTGAAATATTGGTATTATTATTATAATCTGCTTTGCTTCTCATAAAAACAGCATTAAATTACTATGTAATAAGACAAGCTTAGTTTTCACTTGTCAGCATAACTGTTAAGCAAGCGGGGTTGCAGCAATATATATGGTTAAAATGAAAAGCTAAGGCGCATAGATTTGATAAAAGGAATTGTTGGATTACTGTTAAGTATCAGTCCAATCCACAGATTGCATCATATTTTCAAAATACGGCCCACTACCACTTGTTTATTCGTTGAGTTGGAACTTACGTTGCTTCATCTTCGACTTTTAGGAAATTGTACAATGCAAAACTATACAAACAAAAGAAATGTTGCTCCAAATGCACCGAAAAGCACAAGTAGAGGAAATGGCAAAAAATGGAACCAAATCTCCCTGCTATGTACCATTCAGTTAGGCACCTGGAGATACAATATGCAACCAAATTTAATAATATAATAGTTGACTTGTGTTATAACAACCTTTGAGAGAGTACCAATTCACTTCGGTGAAAGATAATGTCATTTCATTTTCAATATAAGGATCCTTGATACACCGACTTTGAACCAGGCAAATCAAGTTTTTTTTTGTCGCAAATTCAGAATCTTGCATTTATCGGGGCGATAAAAAAAACTTTAACTTTCATTAAAAAGAAACTAATTCGGAAATGGAATCTTTTACCCCACGCAGGATATATTAACAAATGTAATTTGCTATATGCATAACTTGCCTTCTAGATTTTTAGAGGATACTTAAATTGTTCATATCTTTTTTTTCTTTAATTCAATTCACTTACAGCAATCTATTTCATTTATTAATTCTTATAGTATATGATTCATATTTACAATTTATTTTAAATAGTACATATAGTTTAGGTTTGGTTATTACTTTCAGCTTATTTAAAGAATGATTCATAATACATCATTATTACTTTAAATGTACTTACAAGTTCAAAGTCTTTATTTGATGTTTGTTTGAAATTAACTATATGTAGGTAAGAAAAATGCTCTCACAGCATAGATTCCTCACTCACTATCCGTGCTTTATTCCATGATTCGTAACAATGTTACTGTAAAACTTAATCATTGAATAAATACAGAAAAAACAACGTACATATGAACATGCATTAAAACACGTTACACAATAATTCTAATAAATACGGTCGTCTTTAGTAATTTATTAAGTAAATCATCTATAAATAACAGAAATCAGAAGAGAAAAATATTAACATAGCACAGATAATAAATGGACGCAAGTATTAAAACTGCAATTACTATATTCACAACAGGAACAAAATAAAATTTGTAATTTACGAACAGTAAACTAATAATGGATAGCACAATGTTAAATTTGTAGTATAACAAAATAAAATTATTAGTATAAAAAAGATTAGTTTTCTATATTACCAGATGAAATACTTAGACTGGATTCACACAGCGCCACGGACGGACGAAATCCGACGGAAAAAACGTGGCGTCCCCTCGTTGTCATGGTTACCGAACAGGAATGTCCGTCGACGGACAATATCAAATCCATTTGATATTGTCCGTCACAGACGAATTGCTTGGCCAATCATAATGAAGCAAGAAGAGAGAGCTTCGGCCATGTTTTGTTTGCTGTTGTGTTTATTAGGAAACGCAGCAGAAGTGAGTGATTTATAATTATTGCTATTTCTGTGCAGCACAAGCACTTATATTAAAGCATTAAGAGTAATGTGCTGTTTTATGTTGTATACAAGTAAGTACACAATACTGTGCTTAAAATTTGTTTCTTCTATTGTCAGTTTGATTTATTAATCACGATATGAGAAAAATAATGTAATAAAAGTAAGTAGCAAAGCGTAGAGTTTGAAAAGATTCATAAGTGCATTTGATGTTTCGGCGCTACTTTATTTGCATTTTTATTTTAGAAAATTTTACATTTCTACTACGGTACCACATTTGCGTATTAATATTTATTTGTTGCTCGAATTTAATATTTTGCTTATTGCACTGGACATTTATTTATTCATTTCTTTTGTAAAAATATAAAACACTTATCGCCGATATCATAAACATAACTAGTTAGCTGTCAGTTGGATTCATTGACATAACTTCGTCAACAAGTCAGATCCATTGTATGAAAGATCACTTTCAGTTCATAATTTACAGGTTAAAAGATCACTTGGTCAACAGATTTGTTTTGTTTACAAATGATTTTTATTAACATTGTTATTTATTGAGGGGATTTCATGTCAGACTGTGAAGAAAATTTGCATTTTAATTTAGTTTGCTACTTAAATGTTTAAAAAGTTTTAATTTATATTAGTTTCTTTATTGGTATATTAAAACGTAGTTCCTACAATAAACAAGCTGAGGTTTGCTTGCAGGCAAGCCTGAGTACCTGAGTTGCTTCTCCAAAATCAATGTAAACTTTAACGACATCAAAATTTAATAGTAAATCAAGTTGAGCACTAATTTGTTCTGGGTTAGACCTGTTGGGTAAACCTAATTATAGGATCCATGCTATCCAGGAATAAAAACATTGCCAAATCAAATGTAATTAAAGTGCAATTAATATTTAGATTTATCGTATTGGAATATTAACTAACACCTCAACTAATGAATTCATGTTGGTAACAATTCTATAGATCAGTGTCAATGTGGGCTCTATAACCACAGGTTTAATCGAAGGAGGACGGTATACCCCTATATATTTACTTTAAAACACCCTTTTCTCTCCCTTGTTTTTTAAAAACTTTAACACAAGCATCCCCTTAGAGCTTTTGACGTTGATAATTTATGCTTGTAAGCATTCCCCAAGTTTTTTCCAGCACTATGCACTACTGCCTATATAACTGATAAATACCAGAATACTCGTAAATTAATTGCTGTGTGTGGTGCTTCACTTACAATCATCAATATGCTTTCTTAACATTTGCCTTTTTTTTTGCAGCTTTTTTTACCAGGGAAATAACTTTTTTGGACACTGGCATTGCTGTAGGTTGCCGATTTTTGATTAAAGTTGCACAACTGACCATTTGGTACATCTCCTCGGTATTTTTATACATGTAAGTATATTTTTAGACTTGTAGTTGGGGAGAATTGTTTTTGGTTCAGTTTTGCAGAAATTGTGATGAAATAAAATAATATTCTTTGTTCTATATTTTGCTTGCACATTTTTTAATGAGTATTGACCCTTAACTTCACATCCAAACCAATTTTATCCCTAGACTAGGAGGAGTGAGTTTTAATATAGTTACATTAAATCATAATTATTTAATGCTTGTGTTATTTATTACGTTCTTGCATTGTTACTTATTTTTTAATCTTATAGGTATCACATGATCAATATTGTCGGTTTGAAACATATACATATCTTCAGTTTTGCATGCTTCATGGACAAAAATTCACTTGTAGTATTTCATATAGTTGTGGACTGATAATACACATTTATTACATAACACAAGAAAGTGCAAAACTATACCAAAAGCAAAAGCGAGAATAAAAACTTGACACTATTGTAGTTCATACATTCCATATGTAGGTGTCAATAATACATGTGTATTTGTAACATAAATTGTCAAAACTAGGTGCGGATCTTTGGCTGGGCAATCCGGGTGACCACACAGCACCGGCTCATTATTATCGACCTGTAATTATCAAACGGTTCATTGGGATGATAATGGAGGCTGAGTGGTAATGTTTAGAGCTACCATGCCAAAGGTCCGGAATTCGATTCCCGGGCTGGGCAGGATCGACTCAGCCTTTCATCACGCCAGTGGATTCGATAAAATGGGGACCAAACACACTTGGGAACTAACACTGGGAATTCTGTGTCAGGTCGTCACTTGATCGGAACATCTGCTTCTCCCTCCTAGGGCCCTTGGTCTCGAAAGCTGGGATGGGCTCAGTAGGTCATGGCCCCCATTGGGCTGTTGTGCCATTGTGTCAGTTAGTTAGTTAGAATTGTAAAAGTGATTGTATCTTAAAACAATACTTTTGCAAAGTTTTCTTTTGTAAAATTCACAAACCATATTCAATCATTGTAAATCGTGGCCAAATTAATAATTCATGTGCAACCGAATTTAAATTATATTTTCAATACTGTTTTTTAATTCCTGGAAAACAACTTGTTGGAAAATGTTTTCTGCATATGTTATATTTGTAAAGACTATGTCACAGTATTAAATTTTTTTTTACAGACGTTATGGAAAAGACTGGTTTGACTTGTACAGGCTGAAATATTGAAATTGTACTTCTTTTGCCCATTATTGTCTTCAAATTATTGATATATATGTAATTATGTATGATCAAAATCTTGTAATGTTCTTTGATTTCAGTATTATGATTAAGTACTTCAATAAATTCTTCCTTCAAAATTTTGTTTTGTGACTTTAATTTATGGGGTACAGAATTAATGTGCACACTGTTGAGTTATTTGAAAGAGGAAAATAAAAAGACGATGTTTTTCTTATGAGATTATAAGCATATTACTTTTATAAAAGCATTTTGCATTTCTTATTAATATTTAGTGTCGAAGGCACAATTTTTTTCGCATTTGCAAAAGTGTATCGTCTGTATGTTATACTCTTTGTAGTTTACACGTTTCAAAATGCAAGGGACAATGTTCTTATTTTAGAAATGCTTTTTACAGTTAGCAGGGTCACAATTTAGTAAACTGTCTTTTTTAGGATTTCTAAAAGTTCTCATGTTTGCATATTTATTAGAAGAAAAATAGGAAAGCTAACATACAATTTAAGTGTTATAACAATGCCACACTTCCTTGATTATATAAAGTGATTAACAGCTCATTTTAAAGAAATATTTCATTCTAGCGCAAATAAAAACAATTCAATTTTATCTTGTAATTTCTAGATCTGATCTTTTTTAAAAAATGAATTGTTAGATATATAATATTTTTTCCTAAACAGAGAATTTACATTTCATCTAAGCATTGATTTTAAAGTAAGAACGAAAAGGATTTGCGTATCATTTTCGCCTGACAAAATCAGTAGCATTTCTGTGCATCTATTTATAATTAATTGCACCAACGCTCGCATATGAATCGAACGTTTTTTACTATTTGCTTAATCCTAATCCTGGAATTCATATTACGTGTGTTACCTTCAGTAAAACGCTTAATATTTCTGCGAACATGTAAACATATTGCTGTGTGCAAAACTTAAAATTACTGTATTTTCTGTTATTTATTAAGCTCATTGATAAGACCGATGAAGTAATGATATTATTTGTTTGTTGAAAATAAACAGAATTTTCTTTTTATGCAATATGAATATCAATATGAAAAACATTTATCTCTGCCCGACACTTTTATGAAATGAAATCGCTGCTGAAACCGAATGAAAATTCCACTTTATTAAATGCATCGTCTGCTTCTGAAATCGATGTCTAAATACAGAGCTGTCAAATGACGAAGCCATCCCATTATTGGCTCATGTATAGAGCTTACGCCTTGCAACCATTGGCTGAAACCCACTGCCCGTCGCAGAGCCTTTGTAGTGTGAATTGAACTCACCTTTCTCCGTCACGGACGAATTTTGTCCGTCCGTCCGTCGGTTGCATGTGTGAATCCAGCTTTAAGCTGGATTCACACAGCGCCACGGACGGACGAAATCCGACGGAAAAAACGTGGCGTTACCTCGTTGTCATGGTTACCGAACAGGAATGTCCGTCACAGACGAATTGCTTGGCCAATCATGATGAAGCAAGAAGAGAGAGCTTCGGCCATGTTTTGTTTACTGTTGTGTTTATTAGGAATCGCAGCACAAGAGATTTATAATTATTACTATTATAGAAGTGCAGCACAAGCACTTCTATTAAAGCATTAAGGGTAATGTGCTGTTTTATGTTGTAATACACAATACTGCGTTTAAAATTTGTTTCTTAGCATCTTCTATTTTCAATTTGATTTATTAACCACGATATGAGAAAAATAATGTAATAATAGTAAGTAGCAAAGCGTAGAGTTTGAAAAGATTCATAAGTGCATTTAATGTTTCGGCGCTACTTTATTTGCATTTTTATTTTAGAAAATTTTACATTTCTACTACGGTACCACATTTGCGTATTAATATTTGTTTCTCGAATTTAATATTTTGCTATTGCACTGGACATTTATGTATTCATTTCTTTTGTAAAAATATAAAACACTTATCGCCAATATCATAAACATAACTTGTTAGCTGTCAGTTGGATTCATTGACATAACTTCGTCAACAAGTCGGATCCATTGTATGAAAGATCACTTTCAGTTCATAATTTACAGGTTAAAAGAGCACTCTGTCAACAGATTTGTTTTGTTTACAAATCATTTTTATTAACATTGTTATTTTATGTCAGACTGTAAAGAAAATTTGCATTTTAATTTAGTTTGCTACTTAAATGTTTAAAAAGTTTTAATTTATATTTGTTTCTTCATTGGTATATTAAAACGTAGTTCCTACAATAAACAAGCAGAGGTTACATGCAGGCAAGCCTGAGTACCTGAGTTGCTTCTCCAAAATCAATGTAAACTTTAACGATATCAAAATTTAATAGTAAAACAAGTTGATCACTAATTTGTTCTGGGTTAGACCTGTTGGGTAAACCTAATTATAGGATCCATGCTACCAAATGCAAAAACATTGCCAAATGAAATGTAATTAAAGTGCAATTAATATTTAGTTTTATCGTATTGGAATATTAACTAACACCTCAACTAATGAATTCATGTTGGTAACAATTCTATAGATCAGTGTCAATGTGGGCTCTATAACCACAGGTGTAATCAAAAGAGGACGGTGTACCCCCATATATTTATTTTAAAACACCCTTTTCTCTCCCTTGTTTTTTAAAATTTTAACACAAGCATCCCCTCAGAGCTTTTGATGTCGATAATTTATGCTTGTATCTATAAGCATTCCCCAAGTTTTTCCCAGCACTATGCACTACTGCCTATATAACTGATAAATACCAAAATACTCGTAAATTAATTGCTGCGTGTGGTGCTTCACTTACGATCATCAACATGCTTTCTTAACATTTGCCCTTTTTTTGCAGCTTTTTTTTACCTGGGAAATAACTTTTTTGGACACTGGCATTGCTGTGGGTTGCCGTTTTTTGATTAAAGATGCACAACTGACCATTTGGTACATCTACTCAGTATTTTTATACATGTAAGTATATTTTTAGACTTGTAGTTGGGGAGAATTGTTTTTGGTTCAGTTTTTGCAGAAATTGTGATGAAATAAAATAATATTCTTTGTTCTATATTTGCTTGCATATTTTTTAATGAGTATTGACCCTTAACTTCACATCCAAACCAATTTTATCCCTAGACTAGGAGGAGTGAGTTTTTAATATAGTTACATTAAATCATAATTATTTAATGCTTGTGTTATTTATTACATTCTTGCATTGCTACTTATTTTTTAATCTTATACGTATCACATGATCAATATTGTCGGTTTGAAACATATACATATCTTCAGTTTTGCATGCTTCATGGACAAAAATTCACTTGTAGTATTTCATATAGTTGTGGACTGATAATACACATTTATTACATAACACAAGAAAGTGCAAAACTATACTAAAAGCAAAAGCGAGAATAAAAAATTGACACTATTGTAATTCATACATTCCATATGTAGGTGTCAATAATACATGTGTATTGGTAACATAAATTGTCAAAACTAGGTGCGGATCTTTGGCTGGGCAATCCGGGTGACCACACAGCACCGGCTCATTATTATCGACTTGTAATTATCAAATTGTTCATTGGGATGATAATGGAGGCTGAGTGGTAACCTTTTGAGCTACCATGCCAAAGGTCCGGAGTTCGATTCCCGGGCTGGGCAGGATCAACTCAGCCTTTCATCGCTCCAGCGGATTCGATAAAATGGGGACCAAACACACTTGGGAACTAACACTGGGAATTCTGTGTCAGGTCGTCACTTGATCGGAACATCTGCTTCTCCCTCCTAGGGCCCTTGGTCTCGAAAGCTGGGATGGGCTCAGTAGGTCATGGCCCCCATTGGGCTGTTGTGCCATTGAGTCAGTTAGTTAGTTAGAATTATAAAAGTGATTGTATCTTAAAACAATACATTTTGCAAAGTTTTCTTTTGTAAAATTCACAAATCATATTCAATCATTGTAAATTGTGGCCAAATTAATAATTCATGTGCAACCGAATTTAAATTATATTTTCAATACTGTTTTTTAATTCCTGGAAAACAACTTGTTGGAAAATGTTTTCTGCATATGTTATATTTGTAAAGACTATGTCACAGTATTAAATTTTTTTTTACAGACGTTATGGAAAAGACTGGTTTGACTTGTACAGGCTGAAATATTGAAATTGTACTTCTTTTGCCCATTATTGTCTTCAAATTATTGATATATATGTAATTATGTATGATCAAAATCTTGTAATGTTCTTTGATTTCAGTATTATGATTAAGTACTTCAATAAATTCTTCCTTCAAAATTTTGTTTTGTGACTTTAATTTATGGGGTACAGAATTAATGTGCACACTGTTGAGTTATTTGAAAGAGGAAAATAAAAAGACGATGTTTTTCTTATGAGATTATAAGCATATTACTTTTATAAAAGCATTTTGCATTTCTTATTAATATTTAGTGTCGAAGGCACAATTTTTTTCGCATTTGCAAAAGTGAATCGTCTGTATGTTATACTCTTTGTAGTTTACACGTTTCAAAATGCAAGGGACAATATTCTTATTTTAGAAATGCTTTTTATAGTTAGCAGGGTCACAATTTAGTAAACTGCCTTTTTTAGGATTTCTAAAAGTTGTCTCGTGCTTGCATATTTATTAGGAAAAAAAATAGGAAAGCTAACGGGGAATTTAAGTGTTATAACAATGCCACACTTGATTATATAAAGTGATTTACAGCTCATTTTGAAGAAATATTTAATTCTAGCGCAAATAAAAACAATTCAATTTTATCTTGTAATTTCTAGATCTGATCTTTTTAAAAAAATTAAATGTTAGATATATAATTTTTTTTCCTAAACAGAGAATTTACTTTTCATCTAAGCATTGATTTTAAATCAAGAACGAAAAGGATTTGTATATCATTTTCGCCTGACAAAATCAGTAGCATTTCTGTGCATCTATTTACAATTAATTGCACCAACGCTCGCATATGAATCGAACGTTTTTTTTACTATTTGCTTAATCCTAATCCTGGAATTCATATTATGTGTGTTACCTTCAGTAAAACGTTTAATATTTCTGCGAACATGTAAACTTATTGCTGTGCAAAACTTAAAATTACTGTATTTTCTGTCATTTATTAAGCTCATTGATAAGACCGATGAAGTAATGATATTATTTATGTTTGTTGAAAATAAACAGAATTTTCTTTTTATGCAATATGAATATCAATATTAAACAAACATTTATCTCTGCGCGACACTTTTATGAAATGAAATCGCTGCTGAAACCCATGGAGTCTATAGGCTAAGGAGCTAGATCTCCGCTGACGGAAAGTGGCACAAAAATTTCACTTTTCCAGATGGCGCTGCCTCTGCCAGAGTAACTACCTTGTACGGAAAGCTAGGTCATTTCAGTGCTAATTTGGACGATTTTATTTTCGCCAGGAAAAATAGAAAACGTGAGAGGAAAAAAAAGCTATTTTTCACACAATTAGTAGAGATCATGTAGATTAATATGTTTCGACTCAATATGCTATGAGGCACCTAGATATTAAAATAAAAATACTTTTATATATGGTTACAAAGCCCCGCCCTCCGTCGTCTGCTACGATTTTGGTGATTCTCATTGGTTCTGCTCGTTTGGGTTTAAATTCACATTTCGGCTCGCTTTTTTCTTGCAAAAGTGCCTCTGTATTTTTGTGTGAATTACTTCAACTTCGCAGTTCGGGACTCTACGTTTTCTTTTTTGTTTATTTTGGAAGTGCCTCTGAATTTTTGTGTGAATATTTCAATACTGCTCTGATTTTTTTATTGTTTTAGTTTTTAAGACACAATTTGTTGAGGATACAATGTATCTTGATTGAAAATGCAAAATTTACTTTTAAAAATAAAATGTGTATTATTTTGAAACACGAAGAGTGCCCCACCATATTTTAAAACTTTGATTACAAGTTCGAATTTTTAAAGTTGAATTTTTCATTTTGTAATAGAAGCATTTTTAAGTATTGTTCCAAATGAACTAATTTAAACGCTTCCAGTTGTTTTTAATTTATGTGCATTGTAGTTTTCTTACTGGAACGCTTAACTGGAAGAATTTTAATAGTAGCTTTGCTTTGCTGTTCATCTAGCACGATTAAATGTTATAAATAAAATTGAAAAAAATCACTGTACATTGAAATCTTTTTAAATAATGCATCAAAAACTTGTGTATTTACTACAGTGCTATTTGTTTTTTAGCATATCTTTGCATTTGCTTTAAATATGTATAACATATCAAACTCTGAGTCTTGATTATGATTGCAATAATTACTCGAAATAAGAAATTTTACAAAAGAATGTGTCGGAATCCAAAGGAGTATGGAAAGAAAAAGCGTACAGGTAGGCCTCCTACTCTTTGTTCAATTGTCCTTCAAGCTTGCTTAACAAAACAGAGTTCTACTCAAATTAAAACAGAAATATTAATTTACCGTGCACTAGCCGAACAGTGCGTAATGTTCTGCCAAGGATTCCAATGTTAGATATACTAAACTACGGTCACGTCCGCCACTTACAAAACACTTCACAAAAAGCATAGATTGGAATTTGAAGAAATACGTTTCTTTTGTGTCTAGATGAAAAGACGTCGTATTTTCTGATGGAAAAAAATTTAATTTGGACGGACCAGATGGTTTTTGCCATTACTGGTATGATTTGCAAAAAGACAGACGATTTTTTTCCAAACGACAGTTCGGAGGAGGTTCTGTGATGGTGTGAGCAGGTTTTGCAGCCAATTGAACAACACCAATGGTGTCCATTAGAGGTCGCTTGAATTCAGAATCATATGTTGACATGTTAGCTGAAAATTTATTACCTGAAGCACCCCTTATCACAAGTGGTGATTATTTGTTTCAACAAGACAATGCAAGTTGCCATGTGTCTCGTGCATCATGTTCATGGTGCGAGGCCAATTCAGTGAAACTTTTGGACTGGCCGGCAAGAAGCCCTGATTTAAATTCCATAGAAAATCTGTAAGGCATTTTAGCTACAAAAGTGTATAAAAATGGGACACAATATGGAAATAAAGACGAACTGATATCACCCATTAATTTGGCGTGGAAAAACATTTCTAAACAAACTTTAACTAAACTTTCTGAGTCAATGACTGGACGATTAATAAAGGCAATTGAGAAAAAAAGTGATTTTGTAAAATACTAATTTATTTCGAGACATATGTGCTAATGTCCCTATATTTTTTTCCATATTTCATATAATACATTTGTAGTAATTTGATTTTGTAATTTAATTTCATATTAACAAGTTTCTAATGTTTCCCAATTACAAGTAGTTAATTAAATTTGATTTTGTTTGCAGTTGATGATTATTTTAATATATAATACTCATTTTTCAACCGTGTCCTTATAATTTTTTCCATGGCTGTATAACACAATTGTTTAAAATTGCTATGCACTAACATATTACTTTCAAAACATCAGACTTTGAATTTTTCAATTTTTTAAACCAGACTTTAAATATTTTGGATATTTATTTATAAAAATGTGACATTTTAAACAATATATTTTAAGCTATTCTCATTTAGACAATTTTCCAATAATAATATAGATTAACAAATTTCAATTCAAATGCATGATTCATATTGAGTCTAACCTTACCAAGAATACCATCAACTACTTACCAAGGAAAAAAACCTTTATTTTACTAAATTACAAAATTTTGTGTCATGTTTTTCAAGCACTTAATGTTTTATCGAGTGCATTTATTTTATAAATAAAATAACTTATGATATTTTAAAACTTCGAACTAATTTGGAAAATAAACTACTCCGCTTACATCTTGCTTTTTGTTTTGACAATCAGACATGTATGTGATTTTAAAAACTTTCTCAATTTTCTCTAATTATGTACTGTGTTAATAAAAAAATGTTAAATGCAAATCATGCTCTTTATCACTGTAGGATTATTCTTGTATGAAGGTTTTTGAATCTTTTGATCGTGTAAAGCAAAACCGTGGTATCAAGACCGAATCCAGAAATTTTTCGGTGTGGGGGGGGGGGGGGGACATGACTTTGACACATGTGTTAAGGAAAGCTTCTGGGAGGAATATAGGCCACATTGCGAAAATTTTTGGGACTTCGAGGGGAGGAGGGACTGTGGATACGGCCTTGCGTGGTATGCCACAAGTTATTCATCGTCTTGTATAAGATTATGTACCAGGATGGCAATCTGTATGCATAATATGCACATTAACCCCTCGCCGTACCATTTGGCTTGACCAAACTCGGGCGTAATCGATAGTTGTCTGATTATCCCTTCACGAGTCTGACTCGTGACATTCATGCTTGGCCCGATTATCCCTTCATGAATCTGACTTGTGATATTAATGTTTGTGTTAAAATCTTCATCACAAGTCAGACTCGTTAAAGTATGGCAAGGGGTTAAAGCAGTGGTGTAGTCGAAGGGGGACGGTATCCCCCCTACGTTTTTATTTTAATACAAGCGTCCCCCCAAACATTTTACATTTTAACATAAGCATCCCTCCACTTTTGATTTCAATTGCTTTTCGTATGTACAAGCGTCCCCCCCCCCCCAACTTTTTTTTCAGGACTACACCAGTGCATTAAAGATGCTGTATCAACACATCTATAAACCATCTTACAAATAACATGTAAAATACAGAACAATCCCACCATACAATTACTTTTTAAAAAAAATACAATTTTGAAACTAAAAAATACATGAAACCTGTCGGTGGCGTAGCTCGATCAGGATTGTGGGTGAGGGGGTTCTTCGGGAGAAGTCTGCTAATTTCATTCTTTTCGAAGAAAAATTGGTCAAATTCTAAATAATCTTTACCACTTCAGGAGGGATCCCATCTCCAAAACCACCCCCTTATCTACGCCAGTGAAACCTGTGTTTTTTACGTACAGGTTTTCCCGCATTAAAAAAAGTGAAAAATTCACTTAAATTTAAATTAAATTTTGAATACAATTACGTATTTTTACACAAAAATTGAGACACTTCAGACTGTTTTGTAGAATTTTGTCTCTTGCTGCTAATAAAATCCTCAAAAATATTCATTGAAGAAACGTTTGCCTGCACAAATACATTACACGTCAAACTATGAAAAGTTTTCCTCACAAGAACGTAGTACATAGCATAAAAAATAATAAGGATAGAAAATAATGGTAATAGGCAATATAATCACATGGTATTATAGGAACGAGCAAATTTTACTGAAGCAGATGCAATTGGCTTTCAAAATGGGGGACGGGGGGATGCATATAAAATGCGTAAATTTTAACAAGTATGCCATGTGATGAATGGCAGAAGAGAACTTTATTAAAAAAAGAGAAAAAAGAAGAGGAAAACTGTGGCATTGCAGAATAATCATATACCTGGATTTACTAACAAAGTGGATTATTTTTACCCTCGTATAGCAATATCAGTAATTACATCCTTTAATTTTTTCGGCAATATCAGATTATCGATTAAAAAATTTATATTTTTCTCCGAGCGTATGCGACTCGGTGTCAAGCAAGAAATCAATGACATGATTCTCTGAAGCATACATCAATTAGTTGATCACAATAAATAAACTAAAAGAATACACTAAGTAATTATTTCACAAAACTATGGCTTCCAGTTTTAATTTCATAACTAAAAATCTTGTTTTAAAAAACCTCTGTTGGTGATGGTGAGTACTTGTTGAGAGCTGCTTCTAAATTATTTAAATGATTTAGAAACTTTATGCTTGCCTTATATCAACGATTATTCAAACAAAGTTAATGTTTTAAAAATAAAAAGGAATTTTGTGTATTTACTTTGTATCAAAACTTAATAAACAGTTGAATGTTGAAATGAAAAAAAGATGTGCCTTGTGAAACATTGCAAAATGAATAGAACGCAAAAAAATTCCTTTTTATTTTAACAAAAAACAATCATAAGCGAATGTCCTCGAATCTGAAGGATTAAATTCACAGAATTCTGCTAATTAGTGGAAAAATCACATGTATGCAGTTATTGAAATAGTTCTTCATCGTTGGACCGATGAACATTAAGTTAATAAAAAATAATAGTTTTAATAAATTAGATCTAGGGTAAACTTGGCTTTTGTGAATTTATTTCTGAGCATACGCTGCAAGTTAAATTAATTTCTTCCAAGAGGCATGTAATGGAAATCACAGATGTACATAGAAGCACAAAAGTAAACTGTGCAGAAAACAGATCACTAAAAGCGTAAACATTTCGCGTCTGTTAAATTTCTGCGTCTCACTTTTTGCGCATGCGTAACGTGCTTTCTGCGCATGCGTCGAGTTACTATAATTACTGCAGCGATCCTGGCGGAAAAGTGAAATTTTTGTGCCGTTTTTAGCTGTTGCCAAACGTAGGAGATATGTCTCCTTCTTTATACTTCATGCTGAAACCGAATGAAAATTCCACTTTATTAAATGCATCGTCTGCTTCTGAAATCGATGTTTAAATACAGAGCAGTCAAATGACGAAGGCATCCCATTATTGGCTCATGTAAAGAGCTTACGCCTTGCAACCATTGGCTGAAACCCAATGCCCGCCGCAGAACCTTTGTAGTGTGAATTGAACTCACGTTTCTCCGTCACGGACGAATTTTGTCCGTCCGTCCGTCGGTTGTATGTGTGAATCCAGCTTTACACATACGATACATTATACACACAAGCCTATAAGGCGGGAAAATATACCACCACGAAACACGCGGTCTAATACTTGGCATGCTTTCTTTTTAACCCTTGGCGAGGTTGCCATAATTGCTGTTTTTGTTGTGTTTCCATTTGCAGGTTAAGTTCCTTTTATCTGTTAGAATCCAAAATATGTGTGTTCCTAATCCAAATTATTCTGTAGTGGCGCTAATTGCACTTTAATGGTTGGCAAAACAGTTAAGGTTTGAAGCTAAACTGTAACCTACTGGATTTACAGCAAGAAAGAAAGATTGTTTACTTTCGAAGTTAAAAAGCGAGTATTTTTCTATAGTTAAATTTTTACAGTATTGTGCAAATACTTTTACCATTTTAACCATTTGTATTTGTTAGTCGTTTTTTTTTATTATGTCAGTGACTGATCATCTTTATCAAGACGAGATAAAGTTGCACAAAATCGCTATATATTTCAAAGCTAAGATTTGAGGAGGGTGTAAATGTGTTCCAAATTCCTGATCCTTACGGAATCTCGGAAGATCTTTGGGAAAATAATCCAAAGCTATAGCCAGATATTACTTTCCCAGATTTATACATAGATTTAACCTCGAAGTGCGGTTTTTCTTCTAGTAATTTAAAGCATTACAAATCGCTTGCTGCATATGAATATGTTGAATCTGGAGAGTACTCTACAATTTATTATTATTGTTAAGTTTAAAACTTAATATGTTTTCATTATAAAGGCAGCTTAGCCCTGATTTATTTTGATGAGGTCACAAAAATTTGTTTTTCATACTAGTTCCCTAAAATTATTTACTTCTTTCGGGATAATAAATTATTTTAGATTTCTTATCTTCTAGAAGAGTTACTGTGATTCCCAATCGAAAGCTTATATCTGCAATGGTATAACATGTGTTTGAAATACTATTTTAATACATGTATGTATTCTGAACTTCCAGATTTAAAGAAATAGAAATTCAAAATTATGGGGTAATTTTTATCACAATGAGTTCTCTTTAATTTCTAAATAAAACAAGAACTTCCCAAAAGTATCAATGATAGATATATTGTCTTTCTGTCGGGTCTGACTAGTTTAAATTGAATAAATGTAACTTGTTCATCAAAAGGTATTTGATAATATGTCATTCCTGGTCTTTTGTTTAAAAACATGAATCCCAAACAGCTTCTTTTAAAGGCTTAACAATTATATTGCAAACTTAATGCAACCATTCATAAAGTAGCACTGAATAAAGGAGGAAAATTGAGAGTAGCACCGCATTAGGTCACTATTCATGTCAATGGTCCACAAAGTGTAGTATTCAAAGTGTATTCTACGTATATAGGGCATTAAATGATGGTTGGTATTTAAAGAAATCCACCACTCGGTTTTATTCAGTGGCGTAGCTAGCATGGGTGACACCTGGGGCGGGTAGTGATGGTGTCACTCCATGGAAAAGATTCCATTCCCCCCTCCCAAAAAAATCGCAGATTTGAAAAAGAAACACAACCTTCGTGTCATGGGCCTCATAATATTTAAAGTATTTGTTGACGGCAACGGTTCGGTTAAAAAACACTGAATATCTTTTTTAACAGAAACACTTTGCTCAGTTTGAAATAGAAAGGAAAATGACATAAAAAAATGTCCAATTTAAGGTTTTTACACCCCTGACTGGGTGACACCTGGGACAGGATGCCCCCAGTTAGCTACGCCACTGGTTTCATCTCCCCATATTTTATACAGTGCCGGCAGAACACATTTTGGTGCGCCAGACGTTACTGAAAACGGTACCCTTATGGACCGTTCATAAATGATGTCACACTTTTTTTCAATATATTTGACCCCTCCCCCCTTTGTCACATGTCACGCTATATTACATACTTGTAGTTCAGAAACAAAGTACTGTGCTTTATGGATCAATTGAACTTTTAATGACATTTGTGAGCATAATAATAATTATGCGTGCACTTAATTTGTATAAAAGGATGTTTAGGTTTGAAGCGATAACAAACACAAAAAAGTACAAAACCGTGAAATAAAATCAATTGCTCGAATTTTGAAAAAATGACCCATGCAATATTATTTTAAAAGAGTAAATTTCTTAGAAAATTTCCTTTTAAACTTTTAATGAGAAGAAATGTTTTTGTAGAAACCAAAATGTGCAATGTCACCACTTCTTGTTACCCCCTCCCCTCCCCATGTCAAACTGTCACAATTTCTCCAACCGCCTGGACTGCAATTGATTCTGTATATGGTTGTTCAAGTTCTTGTGCCAAAACAGTTTGATGTTTAAAATATAATTCATTTTTAATGGCAAAAAATATGCGTAGAAATGGTGGATGTTGTTCTGCTTTTGGGTGTACCATGGGTTGGTCAGTGGGCCAACGCTTTATAGCGAACAACTGGATCCCTACAAATAACAGCTTATTATGCAGCAGACACTTTCTGGATTTCATTATTTATGTATTTAATATATTCACCATGACATCATTAATTAAGCATTTCTACTGTATTATACAAAGATAATTTCAAATAGAAACTTTCATAGGAAAACTCGAATTTTCATGCATCAACTTCACATTATATTTCTTCCATGTACAAGTAATCAAGAATGGTTATAATAATATGCTAACCTCTGAAGTGCAATTATATATTCTCTGGCCCATCCTTGGATGAAATTGAAGGCCAAGATTTTTGCACCTTTAAAAATATTAAATTGTTGCCAGAGGCGTAGCTAGGTGGGGGCAAGGAGGGACAGCTGTCCCCGGGCGCAGCGTTAATGGGCACCAAATTAGTGTTAATTTATTTAATTTTATTTTTAAATGCGAGAAGAAAATTATTTGAACTGAAGAGGTGTGAATATGTTCGACAAAATAGTGGGAGCACCACAAATCATATCTGGAATGACCAATGTAGCACAGGAGTGCATAAGAAATCAGACGAATAATTTTGCGAAGCCAGTGTCTCATTTTCCCCTTAGAAGTGTATGGTCGCTACTAAAAATGAAAGTTAAAAGGGCTGCTTTTTAGAGTTTTATCATTTAAATTACCATTAGGGAGCCCCTAGGCCCCCAGGGGGGCGCGAAATCTTCAGTTGTCCCCGGGCGCTGAAAATCCTAGATACGCCTCTGATTGTTGCCTCTAAAAAATTTGTTTGCTTGTTCTATTTTTATGTTAAATATACTCATAGTTTCTGTAGTATTTTTAAGTTGTTTGTAGCTGAATAATGACAAATTTTCACTGGGAAAACTACCTTTTCAGCAACATCTTCCTGGATTTTAAAATTGCTGTGAGGTGCTACTTAATAGAAGAATTCAAAAGGGTAATTGATACGTGGAACTGTACTGAATGGTGTGCTGCTATGCTTTGTATTATATTAGCATACATAGTGGCATGCTTTTCGGTTTCAAATAAATCATATTGCTACAACATAATTTTCTAATTCAACTTTTTAAATTTATAATTACAAGAATTCATTGTCAATACATGTTTAATTGTAGCGCTACAAGAACTAGTCTGCATAACATCACTCATGTATTAAGAGAAATTCATGGTTGTTGAAAATTTTGCCATCTCTGTTCTTATAAGGAAAGAAGTACATTCTTTTTAAATTGTTTCTTTTTTAGCAGTACTTAATGTAGCGTGTGAAAAAGTTTAATCACTTAAACACGTTTCTATGTTATTCTTGTATTCTTTTCTATGTTATTCTTGTATACACTGAGCAACAGTTTCATTAAAATCACTACTATAAAAATAAATAAATAACGAAGAAAAAAAGAAAAGTGCTTAATTTCACTTTTATTTCCACTGAATGATATAGACTCATAAATAAATGTTACCTATCTTCTTCATCTGCACTATCTATAATGGATGCTTAAAAATTCTTCAGAATCCCACTGCTGCCCTTTTACTGGGACACTTTATTTGAATGAGCATTACACTACTTTGTAATACAGTATGAATGGGAAACATAAAAAAGGCTGATCTAATCTATCCAATTTTGTAAATAAAGAAAGACCGAAATGCTTCCCTTTTCACCAAAAAATTATTTTCAATCTTCCTTTATAAAAGAATTAAAAGGAGTAATTAGTACATTAAGAATTATTCCAAATGGTGTGCTGCTGTTTTGTCTTACATGCAAGCATTATATACTGGAGTGCTTTTCAGCTCGAAATAAATCATGAGAGAATTTTGTGACTCAATTTCTTACTCAGATTTGCAAACAAATTTTTCAATAATAATTTATTTTTTATTTTCATCTAATGATATCAGTTCTTACATAAGCAATGTCATGGCCTTTCTCATGCAGTATCTGTAGCAAATGCTTGAAAGTTCTTGAAATACAACTGCTCCTTTCTTTAGAACAAGCCTTAAATTACCTTGTAATAATGTGTGCATATAAAATAAAGTTGTAACTTATATTATTTGGTTTTCATCAGATTTGAGCATGTGTACACTGAAAAGCTATAACAGAGGAATTGGTCAAATAATAAAATCCAAATCTCTCTGCCGTAAACCATTCAGTTTTATCACATATAGGAAAAATAGGACCATCTTGGGCAGACATAACCCTATAACAGTTTTTAAAAATGCATTCATAGGACATACATACAAAGCAAAAATTTTTGGAGATACTGTCTGGGAAAAAACTGAAGAATGGTTTAATAATTTTAAAATGATTGATGAATCTTTGATATGATACCACTATAAGAAATATTTTCTTTCCTTCGTTCATACTTTGACGCAGATGGTGATTTCACAGTGAAAGAAAATACATTTGGTACAAAATCAGAATGATCTGGATCTTTACTTGATGCACCTAAATACAAATAACATTAACTTTAAAAAAAAAGCTGAAAGCAAGAACACTAGACAAATAGACAATACTACTTAGGCTTTTTATACAAAATAGACTTTAATTCAAGAACTAAGCAAACCAATTTTAGAAACTATTTTAATGGGAAATAAAGAAACAAGTCCTTTCTTTCTCATACAATGTGTGAAATTATATGAATACAAATTAATTTATTCCAATTAAAAATGTTCAATTCATCTGTTTAAGACACTAATTATATTATGTTATTGAAAATTCTGTGTTTTCGGTTTTAAGACATCACTCGGGTTATGACGAGTTCCTAGGGTGTCGTGATAACGAGGTTTGACTGTATTACAAATTAATGGATTAATAAAACATCAAAACTTCAATAGAACAATTCAAGTTTCAGCAGAATGCAAACTACAATTGAAAACAACCTTTGGATTACAAATGTTTTTTCCTTTTTTTTAAAATGATTAATATTTCAATGTTTATTTTCTAAAAAAGATGCTTACTGGAAAACATTAGGTAAATTTTACAGAGTAAATCTTACTGATGTATTTTCTTCCCACTCACCACAGTCAGAAATTCAAAACTCAAAAACTTCAAAATTAAAAATTTTCACTGCTTTTTGAGAGATGAGATCATTCATAAATGATGTCATGCTTCAAGGGGGGAGGGGGTTCGTGAAATTGTGACAAAGTGTGACAAGGGGAGGGGGTAACAAGAAATGTGACATCCTTGCTTATGCAACATAACGTGACATGTGACAAAGGGGGGAGGGGGTCAAATATACGGGAAAAAAACGTGGCATCATTTATGAACAGTCCGATAAGACTGACTACACTGTTTATTAATGAACCATGCTTAAAGACATTCAACATCAGAATTGTTCTCAAAATAACATTCATTAATTAAATACTTAAGAATTTTTGATCAGACAATGAACAATGAAATATTTAATTCCCAAAACAAAGCATATTTCAGACTTAAAGCTAGTTTATGTTTTACCATTGAACGACATACCTGTTGAAAGTGATTGCTGCTCCACGAGCATGCGATCCAGGAATCCAATCCTTAGTTTTTATGCAATTATCCATTGGTTTCTTTTCTTTTTCTCAATAAGAATCCTGTAGAACTTTACTTCGGAACCTTTTCTAAATTTCTCAGTGCATCCTTATGCACAGCAACTTACCACCATTTTAATAATTGAGATCTAAAACTTTAACTCTGCTTTTTTACAGGTAAACCTACGGAACCAAACGCAATGTTTTGCCAACCGCTGTAACCACGCCTACTTTTTGACGTCATGAGCCCTTGCTCTATAGAAGAGTTCACTTAATCTTAATGAAAAGTTGGTGGCGAAAACAATTAATTTTACACGTAAATTTTACATAAAATATAACTACTGAACAACATTGAAATGTTATCATTTATGATAACTCATGAAATGAATTAATTTATCTTTTAACTTTTAAATCAAAACATATTTTAAATATGTTTTTATAATACATAATTAAAAATCTAAATCATAATCCAGGCTGCAGGGGGGAGGGGGTAATGGCTAGAGAGCCTTTCTTTTTAACATAATGTTCTGCTTCTTCTAAATATATATTATTAAAATCTAAATCATAATCCAGGCTGCAGGGGGGGGGGGGGGAGAGGAGGTAATGGCTAGAGAACCTTTTTTTTAACATAATGTTCTTGTAATTATCTATACTATTAATATATTATTAAAAGTTTTATAGCTACATTGTTTATTTTACACATCTGTTTTAGTTCATCTGAGAGAATCTACAGCAAATTTGAAATAAAATATAGTAATCTGCTAATAAATAAATAATGGTTTCACATTTTTTATCTAATAAATATACTGAGATCGAATGAATTTCTTATATTATGTACTAACTCGTAATTGGTAAACCATTCTTTTGTACAAAATTGGGAAATGAAAAGCAACTTTTGCATTAGTGCCCCCCCCCCCCTAAGCACGGTGGCACACACCTCCCAAGAAAGCACATCGCCCCCCCCAAAAAAATCAATGGCGCAGTCTGTAATAGGTCTGCCGCAGTATCGGATTTTAGGGGGGGGGGGAGGGGACACTGGATTTCGCGTAATGAAAAGTTTCTGATGAAAACATTTTTTTTTTTTTTGAATGTTGAATGAAATATACCAAAACAACATTAAAAATTTTTCAAAATTACATAAGAAATAATTTAACTTTTTAAAAGAAGCATTAACTAGTTTTCTGAGCTAAACTCAAATGTTTCTATAAATGCATGTAGAAACATTTCAGTTTTAATATGCATTTATAGTATATACAAGTGATAAATCATCAGTCTATTGTTAAGAAGCTTAATCATAATAAATCGGGGGGGGGGGGGGGGGAGATTACCTCCCTGGACAAGAGGGAGATGTCTAGATAGCTTTTTTTTTTTTCTTTTTAAGTGCAATGTTCTTGCTTGAAACTATGTATTAATTATTTATGTGTACAGCTCATTGTTTGTTTGATATAGAACATTTGTTTGCTTCATTTTCTCTGCGGAAGTTTTATAGCAAATTTAGAGTAAAATGCTGCAGTAGTAATTCATGGTTTATAAATTCATGGACTAAATATACTGAATTTCGAATGATCTTTTTTATATTACGTAGCTCTTAGTTCTTTTGTAAGTGAACTATGCATTTATACAAATACAAATACAAAAGTGACGACCAGCAACAGGCTCAGGGCCCAGCTAGGCTGGTCCTAGTTAATTTAGCAGTCCCCAATGAACATCAAGAGCTTTCTTAAAAGTTTTTACCCCACTGCAATTAACAGTCGCTTCCGGTAAACTATTCCAACTGCCTACAACCCTATTGAAGTAGTAGTTTTTCCTAATTTCAAGATTAGCCTGAGATTTGAAAAGTTTAAAACAATGACCTCTGGTTCTACTTTCATCACATAGCTGTAGTCCATCAACATTTCCCGTTTTAATGAATTTAAACAACTGAATTATGTCCCCTCTGACTCTCCTTTGCTCAAGACTGTACATATGGAGCCTTTTAAGCCTAACCTGATAATCTAAGTCTGAAAGACCACTTACCAATCTTGTAGCCCTCCTTTGAATCCTTTCCAATAAGGTAATATCCTTTTTTAGGTACGGAGACCAAAACTGAACAGCATACTCCAAATGAGGTCTTACCAAACTTCTGTATAATGGCAATACAACTTCCCTAGACCTGTTCGAAAGAGCCTTATTATTGATAAACCCAAGCATCCTGTTAGCTTTGTTACTTACTATGCTACACTGCTGACTGGACTTGAAGTCATGACTTATGTTAAAATGTAAAATGTTTAGGGGGACGCATGTATTAAAATAAAAAGGTAGGGGGACGCCGTCCCCCCTCAACTACACCACTGGTGATGGGGATGTTTTACCGGTTAAGTTACCAGTAAAAAATATAGAGGAACTGCAATGCTTAGAAGGTGCGCTTTTGAAGCCAGAGATTTTCAATTATTTGGTATACATTAGTTTCTTTTAAATCAAGGCTTTCAGTGTATCTTGAATTAATTTTTCTATGAATTTTTATAGATTAACTTTACGTCAAACTGTGGGGGCGTAACTGTAGACTCCACTGTAAAGCGGATCATGAGAAAACTCCTGACAGATGTAGTGGCACAGGAGTTCAGCTGGATGGGAGCGAAAGGAAAGGGTGTATTTTATAAGCTGCAGCTGACAAGAGTGATACCCAAGTCAAAATTTATGCTAATTTTGCTTTGCTAACTAGCATAAAAGATGCTACTGATAGCATATCAAATTAGCATGAGATGCTTAAAATATTTGCTAGTTTAGCATGAAAAACCAGCATGAGATGATTAAAATTCGAACACAATTTATGCTTATTAGCATAAACAAAAAACCATAGAATGCTATAAACTGTTGCTTATTTAGCATAATTTTATAGCATCACATGCTATAAACTGTTACTTATTTAGCATAATTTTATAGCATCACATGTGTAACGGTGCGAGAGTGGCTGTAAAGCGCCGGGAGTCGAACCGAGATCGTTTTGGTGGTCATTTCTTTACCGCTATCCCAAAAGGCGCGCCCCCTGGGCAGGAGCAAAGAGGGCTATTTGAAGCACTGACTCGCACCGCTACGTACTCCGCCCCCAGTGAACGAGTAGGGGAAGAGTGAACGATATTTTACCCCAGATAGGTGCACCAGCGCGAGAGAAAAGCTGCGTCAGGTTGCTGCTTGAGTGAGTGAAGTTTGGGCCTGTTTCCTCGGATCCGTGGCGGGGCTCAAGTGCGAGCGCGTGCAGACTGCACGAATACGTGAGAGCAAGTCATCTCGTGGCGCCATCTGTGGAGTGTTCGAGTATCCATTGCTGCGTGCGTAAATGCCGGGTCACCAGATGTAACGGTGCGAGAGTGGCTGTGAAGCGCCGGGAGTAGAACCAAGATCGTTTTGGTAGTAGCCGCATTCTTTACCGCTTTCCCAAATGGCGTGCCCCCCGGGCAGGAGCAAAGAGGGCTATTTGAAGCACTGACTCGCACTGCTACACATGCACGTGCTATAAATTGTTGCTTTTTTTAGCATAGTATTAAGCATCATATCTTATCTTTGGGTTGATTTTTTAGCATAATATTAAAGCATCAGATGCTAGCTTTTTTTAGCATAAATACTGGGATAACCGCGAGCTATGTTGTCCAATAGGGAAAGAAAACCCTTTAAATTATGTATATTAATGTACTACATCGGACATTTATAAGTGTTTTAAACTAACACTTATAATAATGTCCGATAAAACAAAAAAATATTTTTCACGTCATGAAAAGGCCACTAAAACCTCATTAATTTTTGTTTTTTAAAAGCAGTATGAACCATGTATGTAACTCTCTTGTATGCTAGTTGTCGAGCATTTTATGCTAGTTAGCATAAAAAAGCAAAAAATAGCTTGTCAAGGTAACTACCTCAGCATGCTTTTGAGAAGCTTGCAGTGCTAGTTAGCATCATATGCTAGTTTTATAGCAAAAGATGCTTTTTTTTCTGTATGTTAGTTGTATAGCATTTTATGCTAGTTAGCATAAAAAAGCAAAAACTAGCATGTCAAGGTAACTACCTCAGCATGCTTTTGAGAAGCTTGCAGTGCTAATTAGCATCATATGCTAGTTTTATAGCATGAAATGCTTTTTCCTGTATGCTAGCTTCATAAGCATGGCATGCTAACTACAGGGTTGCCAACTCTTTTTCAGTGACCTGAGGAGCAATAACTTAAAATATGAGGAGTTTTTGAAGTTCTTCAGGAGCAACGTGTAAAATAAATATAAATTTTACTAAGACATTTAACTGCTAAAATGCGCAATAGGTAGAAGCAAAAATAACAAACATTTTATTAAGTGCAGTTTTCAAAATTAGGTAAAATACATAGTTGCAGGTGACACAAAATTTAAATACTAGATTATCATAAATTAAGTTTTTTTTAATGAACAAATTTTCATCAAAAATTACTGAATGCTGTTTCAAAATACAACCTGAGAGAGATAAAAAAAAGTTAAGATCTGAGAGCTAATTGTGTTGCTTTTTTCACTTTTGAAAGTTCTTCTGCAGAAAACTTGGTTTCATAGCATACATTACGGGTAGGCTTACATTTCTCAATAATTATAGCCTCCAGCGTTTCTATTTTTAAATTATTTCGATTATCAGTGACATTGTTTCTTATTAAGCTAAAAACCCTTTCACAAGCAGCATTGCTATGAGGTATCAATAAAATATTGTGGATGAACTTAGGCAAAAGTTTATATTTAGTCGAACCATTTTCATCTAAAATGTCTCCTATCTTAAACCATGCTTCATCAATACTTTTAGAATTGATGATATCATCTGTGAGAGCATCAATTTGATAAAGTAAAAATTCACCTTCAATAGAGTCTCTCTCCTGAAATTGATAGCCAAAAAAATCAAAAAAGAAGTGTAAAGAAGAAAGTTTGGCTGAAGCCCTCTTTCTAACATCCGCAATCTCAGCATGTTGAAATATTCCTTCATTGTATGGAAACTTTTTTAATACATAAGAGCATGCCTTTTTAAAATAGTTGCGAACATTCACATAGAATTTTTTCTTTTGCTCTTCTCCTACACTATTAAGTAGCTGGCGAGTTTCAGCGCCGATTACAAGATTTTCATCACTCTTTTGAAATTTTTTATTTGAAAAATCTATTTCGAAAAAAACTTCAATGGATAAAAATGCCGTGGGATTAATAAAGCGTGCCAAAAGTTAATTAAAAAAATTTTCAATGCTACTGTAAAAAACATGCACCATTGGAGCTTCGTTCTGAAATAAGCAATTAATCTTGTTAAACACTGGTATAATAGAATGCAGAAATAACAAGTACAGTTTCGTCATTGGATCCTCAAACTGCTCTTTTAATCTAAAAAAAGTGGATGAACTTCCCTCCTCTTCTTCGCAAAAAAACTTTTTTAAAGCTTCCCATTGCTCTAAAAAACGAGTGATTACAGCTCCCATTGATAGCCAACGTGTAGACCCATATTTTGTTATTTTGTGGTTTTCCACTTCTGTGAGTTCCTGGCACATTTTAAGACGTTGCAATCTTTTAGTGCTTTTTTTCAAATAATAATAGACATTCACTAAAAAATCTTCAACATCAAATCCCTTTATTTCACGTGCAGCATGCTGTGCAGCTAAATGTATCAAATGACACGCTCAGCCATGAACAAAAACTTTATCATTTTCTTTAATCACAAATGAACTCACCCCTTTGTAATGTCCCAGCATAACAGATGCATTGTCTGCACAAAATGCAACACAGTTTTCCCAGGAGAGGCCAAGTTTTTTAAGTTCGCAGTCCAAGAGTTCAAAGATATTTTTGCCTGTTGAATCTATTTCTAATTGAGGCAAGGACAAAACAGATGTAACAATCTTCTTCAAATTTTCATCTCTAAAAGTCACTACAAGGGGATATATTTTCTGCGATGTAGTTGTATTGCTACCGTCGGTAGCCAAGGAAAATTTATTAACTTTAAGATTATCAATTATCTCTTCTTGAGATGTTTTTGCGAAACTCTTTACAATGCTTGTAGTTTTAGTACGAGCGCAGGAATAATTTTTTGCTATTTGAGAGTCTGGACACATTTCTTTGATCAATTTAGTAAAATGATCCTATATAGATAAAGAACAATTGTGTTCCACAAGAAATTTCGTAAATAAAGCCTCTGCTTTAGTCACTGCCATCGATGATGAATCACATCCAGCCTGCTTATTAAACATAGTTGTCAAGTTCTGACTGTCCGCTTTCAATTTAGCATTAGTCAAATGCCGGGATCCTTCGACGTGCCGACGGCAATCACTTTTTCCGCCATGAGCAATTTTAAAATCAGTATTGCAAACACTACAATATGCATGTGTATCCGATAACTTGGATCGTTTTAAGACCGGCCATGCATTTTCATATTCCGATTTAAATGTTTGATTATGAGATCGCTTGCGATCCATTTTCGGAAAGCAAAAATTAAAAAATCGTAAAACTAATATCAAATACCATACAATATGAATTTGCAAAACAGCACGTGCGAAGCAAAGCCGGTAAACACACTCACACTCACTACAGCGCAAACACAACTACAAAACAAAAATGGCTAGTCGCAGGAAACAACCTTACTTCTGTATAAATATCATTGGCTGCTTTTCTTCAGAATCTGACGTCATTCTACTGCTACTGTCTTCCTATTTGCTGAAAAGATTCGCGTCGTGAAGGTACGCGAGGGTGATTTTACTCCTTTCTGAAGGGAAATTCACGTAGGGGAAAAGTCGTTATCCAGGCAATCGTAGGGAATTTTTCACTGGCGCCGTTAAACGAAAGTAGTTGAAGAATATTGTTTCGAATAAAAAATACGAATAAATAAATAACTTTGAAAATTTTTACTCTTTAGACAATATTTTTGATTTCTTGTGGCATTTTTGCTTTACAACGGATGCAGATAGATTTCCGGGGCAATTAATATAACGTGCGGAGTTGCGGATTTTTCACACTCGCGCGGAGCTGCTCCGCAAATTCCGGAGCACTTGGCAACCCTGTAACTAGCATAAGGAAGCATATTTTAGCAAAAAATTAGCATACATAGCATAAACATAGCAAAAACTAGCATATTTTTTATGCTACTACTAGCATAAATTTTGACTTGGGTATTTGGTACTAATTTATATGTATAAAATAATATAAATAATTTATATACATTAAAAATGAATACATAACTGTTGGATATACAATTACCATTAAAGTATTTTGAGCTTTATCTGTAGTGCTCTGATTTGTTTTCAAGTTTTTGTGAATGTAGCCCATAGTCAAGGAGCGCGCCACATTATCGTGAAAGCTGACGCGGTGGATAACAAAAGGTCAACCGCGGCACTCCAAAGGAGTTGTCCATGGGTTACCAACAAGTAATTAGCACTTGGATGCCAGATTGGCATATATAGTGCTCTTTGGCAAGACTAAAAAATGCAAATTTCATGTCGACCCGGAAGTCCAGAAAGTTGTCCAACATGGCGGTTCGTGAGAAACAAATACAAATACAAAAAGTACACCAACAACAGGCGCTAGGCCCAACAAGGTTGGTGAATAGATGAGCAATTCCTGCTTGACTTCTTCATGCTCCTCTTCCTCTTCTTCTTGTCCCTACTTTTATCTTGAACGCCCATTTGCATGAAAAAAAAAGAAAAAGCAGTATCAATTTACATAAAAAACTATTTGAACAAAAGCTAAGAGAGAAACATTATCAGATTTCAACTGGCTGCTCTCTTCACAATCCCCCAGTGACGATCCAAACCTTCCTTAAACGATTTAACATCCTTAGAATTAACAATGTGCGATGGCAAAGTGTTCCAATCGTCGACAACTCTACTGAAAAAGCAATGTTTCCTACACTCCCTCTTAAATTGTGATTTAAATAATTTCAATCCATTTCCCCCAGTCCTATTACTATGAGAAAATTGTAAACCTTCTGTTTCATTTAACTTTATAAATTTGAACAACTGAATCAAATCTCCCCGTTTCCTTCTTTTTTGTAACGTATACATGTTAAATTTCTTTAATCTGTTTTCATAAGCCATACCTGAGGTTCCTTTAATAATTTTTGTAGCCCTGCGTTGAACTTTTTCTAACATGTCAATATCTTTTTTTAAATGTGGCGACCAAAATTGTACTGCATACTCTAGATGTGGCCTAACCAGTCCTCTGTACAATGGCAAAATAACGTCTTTTGATTTACACGAAACATGTTTTTTAATATACCCCAACATTCTATTTGCCTTATTACTTGCTTCTCTACATTGATACCCCATTTTAAGATCACTAGAAACCACTACACCTAAATCGTTTACAGTATTCCCTGATTTAATTTGTTGTCCTTGCAAGTTATATGCTGCGCATTTATTTTTATGACCCATGTGTAGAACTTGACATTTTTTAATATTAAATGACATACCCCACTTAGCAGCCCATTCCGATATTCGTGATAAATCTGTTTGAAATCGTTCTATTTGTTCCTCTGTGTTGACAATTCCCATTATTTTTAAGTCATCAGCAAATATACTAACTTTGCCCAGTATACCCTCAGTTATGTCATCAATAAATATTATGAATAGGAGTGGTCCAAGAACAGAACCTTGTGGAACACCACTTTCTACTTCTATCCATCGAGAACTATTACCCTTGATTTGCACTCGTTGCTTTCTCCCGATTAACCAACTTTTAATCCATTCAAATGTATGACCCTGAATACCGAATCTTTTCAATTTTAGTAGCAGAGCTTTATGTGGAACTTTATCAAATACTTTCTGAAAGTCAATATAAGCTACATCTATGCTATTATTGCTAACATTCACTCCAACGATTCATTCCCTTTGCCTGATGCATCCTTGATTTTTTAGTTACCTAAATTGATTTTTTAGTTACCGATTTTTTAAAACTTTTTTTTGTCATCTTCCTTTTAGATCAGATATTGTCATGTTAACCTGCAAAACTGAAGATTCTTACGTGACTATACGCTCCCCAACAATGATGGTTTGTTCCATTTTGAAAGTGAATTCTCTTAAACACAGCATGAAAGTTGGAATTAATATATGAAAAATAATAAAAATAAAATTTAGTGAATGAATTTAAGATCGTAATTGAGGAATTACTCGCACTCATATTCGAGAATTGTCCACTTTTGCTAAGTATTTCTTCTGTTTCTTTTTTATAATTTCAATGACAATCCAAGTTGCGGAGGGGTGGGGTGGGATGCTTATTCGATTGGAGCGCTTGTTCGGCATTTTACGGTATCTATGTAGGATTCCAAAAAGGAAAAAAAATCACTTTAAATTTCATCGAATGATGCTAATCAAACTTATAGCCCTAATTATTTATAAAATGCATTGACAGTTGCACATTGTAAAAATTAAACAGTCTAGTATTTGCACGTTAAGACATGGTGCTCTCTCTGCCTTCATCGATATTCCATAGAAACCAAAATGAGCAACCCCAACTTTCAGGAAAGCTTTGATGTACTCTTTGTCCATCAAAAGTCAAAAAGCTTTTGGTAATTTCCTGCAGCAACAGCGAACATTCCGCCTTTATATGCATATTTTGATTGCTCTATCCTTGTCACTAGCATTCTCTCGTCAAAATTAAAGATAAAACAAAAGAACAGGAACCGAGGGGATCACTTTTTATTAAAAAAAGTGGCTTTCTAGAAACAAAAGTTGCAGATTTAGGGAAAACAGTCGCAATAGTCATATAAAGTTAATTTCAGCAGCAAGCACTCGCCAGTAGGAACTTTCATAAATTGAAATATAATAAAATCCTAAAAACAAAATACTCCACGTGCAATCTTAATTCAACCAGAACTTAGATGTGTAGAATTTTTAGTTGGTAACAGGTTACAGCCAAACAATGGTTTTCACAACATTTAAAACAGGAATAAAAATTTAAAAGTTTGCTAAAATGCTAAAAAAAACAGAAACAGGTGTTTTCTTTTCAAACACTGGTTAATTTTATCAGAGAATTTCCACACCTTACCTATGGCTGAAGAAATGGAACTATTAGATGAAGGGGATTCTTCCGAAGCCACTCTAAAGCAGCTCTTGCTTACTAAAGGTCAAGTGCTAACTGTTTTTTCATACAGGAGCAGAAGCTTATGTTTTCTGCAAGGAAATTGATAATAAATTAAAGTGCGGATGACTGAAAAGAAACTAAAATTTAAAATCAATTCAAACCTTACCATGGCCATCTTTCTCACCAGGTATTTTAATGGATCATTCCAAGTCTACCATGGCCATCTTTCTCACCAGGTATTTTAATGGATCATTCCAAGTCATAGATTCTGCGGAAGCTTTCTTTTTTCTTTGGAGTGGACAAATAAAGGGGGTCATTCAATACGCTCAGATAATCTCACAGCAACAGATGTCACAGACGGGAAAGCATATAACAGAATAGAAAAGTATATATAGTAAGTACATGAAGCTAAAAAGTGTTAAGAAAATAAGACTGCAGGTAATTCCATTATTGGTTAAACAAATATAGATTTAAATACTGAAACAGTAAAATAACTTTTATTACATTTTGATATTTAGCACTTGATACAAAAAATTCATAGCAGACTCGACAAAACACACAGCCAGAGATGGAATTAACTTTCAAGCATGATTTAACTTCACTAATGAGCTAAATATTTGAACATATAAACAAAAATGAGGAAACTAGCATACTTTTACTTACCTTTGGGAACACATATTGATATTACTTCACATTAATCAATAGTCAATTACAAAATGAACACATCGCAATCATATATAATCTTTTAAAAAATACTTAACGATGCAGGTACGTTTTAATGTTAAAACAATTTATAGTTATTTATGCCCTTTTTACATTAATAATCATTACTCAAGTATAAACTGAACAACATATAATACAGTCAAATTCAATCAAATCCCGTAATCTGCATCCTTTGTGCAGATTGGTCAAGTTAAAAAATTCAACATTTATTTTACTTACCTGTAAATTAAGAATAAAGAAATATGTAATATAATATACTTATACTTTTGATTACAAAATCTTGAACACTAGACATCAGTTTAAAAATCCACATAAATATATGTAGCTTCAAAATCCCGCGAAAAATAGCACGCGAGAAAATGGCTTCTTCCGGAAAAGCATAAACAATTAATTTTTACAGAGCGCCAATAATTCTAATCGCCAAATACACAAGCCAACGCCAAATGTCGGTTAGATCAAACATGGACAATTCCTTTGGAGTGCCGAGGTTGACCTATTGTTCCCGCGTCAGTTTTCACGATATTGTGTAAAACCGATAGTCAAGGATTGTTTGAAGAATTTTCCTTGAGGTATGAACTAATGAAGTCATGATTTTATTGTGAAAACCTTGTAACAGCTACACATGTTCTGGAAGGAGAGGGGTGTGAAAATACATGTTCATTGTTTGGCTTTCTTGATTATCAAACAAAGTTTTTGATTTTGTTTACCAAATTTCTTGTTGAGTAAATTCACAGTAATTTTTCACTTGTTAATTAAATTGCTATTGAAATGTAGTTTGCTATTTTATTTTTCTTATTTATTTAAATTCTGCCTTGCTACAGGTGTTTTTTTTTTTTTTCTGGGTAACAATCAACATTTTGTATTTAAATAAGTTTTTTTTTTCTTTATCCATGTGCAGGTGTATATTTTGTGCGTAAATTGGACAAATGAGAAAATTCCTTTTACATTGTTATGAAGAGAAATTTGTTCTATGTGTAAAAATTCATTCTTGAAAATTAAATTTTTAGATGCAACTAGACGGAATGAAACAGTAAGAAATGCTGCAATGGATGCAGCAGCGGAAACTGCAATAAAAAATTGGCTTCGCCATGCGAAAGCACGCCATATGAGAGTGGCTGCAGAAAATTCTGCCAACTCCCCATCCCTTTTGGGCAATACTATTGTGTAAATAAATCTGTTATTCTGTTATGTGTAAATAAATCTATTTTGTATAAAATAATCTATTTTGTAATATCTTCTGTATATAATTTTTGTGCCTTTTTAAAATAAAACAAAAAAAATGACTCATTTGTTCAGTTTATTTTTTTTTGTCTCGGAGAACAGCAGCCTACTCTTAATCATCTTTAAGTCAAAAGTCATACATTTTTGAGAAAAAATAATCCTCGTATTGCTCATTGAATACCAGTTGTTTCTAATGAAATGTCCAGAGTTACATCAGTAAATTCAATCATAATTATATCTGAATTATACTGTACACAATTAAAAAGGAGTAAAGTTTAAATTTAAAGTTAAAGTTTACATTAGGTCGGCCCGACGCGGAACACCCCAGTGTTTAGTTCCCAAGTATGCTTGGTCCTCATTTTATCGGCCCCACTGCAGGGATGAAAGGCTGAAGTCGACCCTGCCCATCCCAGGAATCGAACCTCGGACCTGTGGCATATAGGAGGGAAAGCTACCATTCAGCCTGTAATTTCACCTATCTTTTACCTAAAAATTTGTTCCGAAAGGGAAGAGTTATAAGGTTTTATCCGTGATTTTAGTTCGTCTGTTTGTTATTCATATAATCTTTGACAGGGGCACATTCAAGAATTATATCTGTAGGGGGCACCAGCAAGCCCATCATTTAGGGGGGTCAATTGCATCCCTTTCCTGTCTTGAGAAATATATAACGTATTTATATGTATGTAAATGTATTTTGTTGTTTTTTAATGCAATGTACATTGAGTTTATACCCTTTGCCCCCCCCCCCCCCCGGAAAATTTTTAAATGATGGGCCTCTGGGCACCAAGTGAAAGTGAAAAAGTGGTTCACACGTGTAAATATTTTCATAATATTACTGATCACATCAAAGTTTTATGCTTCTAGAATCCCTTAAAATCAAATGAGCTACATTAAGCGCCGAAAAATTATTATAACTTATTCAAATGGGACAATTACAAATTAATTTTATTCCTTATGGAGGGGAGAGGTGCCCTCGTGCCAGTGCGTAGCTAGACCCGGATTTGGGGGAGATTCTTCGTGAAAAGCTAAATTTCATTGTTTTACAAGAAAAATTGGTCAACTTCTAGACAATCTTTATCATTTCAGGGGGGGAGAGGGGTATTCCCAAAACTACCCCTTGTCTACGCCAGTGCCTCTCTCCCCCCAAATCCTCCACTGATCTCTAATAATACTCGACTTTCGGGCATAGGCGTGCGCACCAGGCTGTTGTACATCCCATTATTTTAGCACGTGAAAATGAACGCTAATACGAAACTGGAAAACTTTTTGCGTTTGAGATTCACCAATTCAATGTGTGGACGTCTGTATATTTCTTGCCTATATGACATACACATTCTTTTTCAGAATAAGCTACTTGTATAACCAAAAACTCAAGTTAGCAAAAAATGACTTGGGTGGTTTTTCTTCATGGCCTGTCATTAATATACTTCTTTTACTCGTGATTAATTTTAAAAATAAATATATTTTTTAATGACCATTTTGATAAAACTTCGTTTAAGATATTGTTTAAGATGAATCATGCTTAAATGTCATGCTAAGTCTTCTAGTACCCTCCCCCTTTTTGAGCGGTTGCTACTATAATTTATTAATCAGTAACATTTTTTGTTTTGCTTCATTCTATGCATTACTTCGCAGTAGTCATGTACAATGTAGAACTAACTTACTTTGTTAGAGAAACGTCAGTTATTGCACCTGCACCTTCGGATCGATTGGTGCAAAAAAAAAAAAAAAAAAAAAAAAACACCTAATCAATTCCAGTTTCTATCAAAGTTTATTTGTGTACCAAATTTCGTGCGATTCGTGAATTGTCAATTTAAGAACCAGCACAATTATAAATTTTTGAAAAATGATTAGGACGTGTTTCAATTTCCTGAAATGTGTAAAGTCGTTAAAATTCGAAAATGTTCAGGAATCCAAAGTGAGTTTTTAAGTTACAGCTCAGAAAAAAGTTCGATATGAAACAGAATGAAACCAGTAGTTGCAACCCCCATAAAAATAATGAAATAATCAATCATACCATATAAAAATATTTATTATGGCACAAAAATTGTATATTAGATTGCAACAAGTATCTAAACAATAGCACGCTCTGGCAAAATGAATTACAACACTGGAAAAAAAATCTGAAATTCATGAATTATTACTGGTAAACTTCTGCCATATATTACGCTTATTCTGGGGGAAGGGGGGAGCAAAAATAAGTAGAGGGTGATTTTGTATATGGTTAACTATAGAAAAAGGAAAAAATATTATTTATAAACGCAGCGATCAATGGAAGTAGCTGCTTTATAAAGCGTTAATTAAAAAGAAAACAAGACCAAGCTGACAAGCTTTATTTCACATATACATATATTTAATTAAACAATTGATAATGTTATCTGCTAAATAATACAAATGCTTCTTCCGTCAGTTGTTGAAATCCAGCCATCAAGACAATTCTCGAACAAAAACTACAAATATTAAATTTTTATAGGGTTTCACTATAAACACATATTTAATGCTTTTAATTTAATCAAACCTACTCAATATATAATACTATAAATGACATTTTAAGCATCATAAGTGTACAATGCTAAATAAATAACATGACCAAAACATTATTGTATTTTATATTATATGTTCCTGTTAAAAAAAACTTTTTAGATTACCATGCTTATGATTTCGTTTTGTAACGATACATAAATTTTACATTATTTTATAACAATGTATCACAATTTGCATAATTGACAGTACAAATTTTAGTAAGCTACATTTTTAAGGATATAAACTTTCAAAACTCCCAAAGCAGAGCAATAACATATTAAAAATTTGCATTAATAATTTGAAGAGAAAAAATGCTAATTATTTGTAGTGTTTCAAGAATTATTTGTGTTAAAAAAAGCCTCAAAATTTTATTAAGATAAAAAATGTTACTCCAATTACCTTCCTATATAAGACCACCTCCCCTCCCCCTAACTATAGTACATTAGTGTGTTTAATTATCTGCTTGGGAAAATTGTGTGGATAAAAAACAAAGAAAAAAGTATAATTGGTGGAAAAAGTGATTTCTAGTATTTTTTAGAGTATTGTAGTTTTTTCTTTTTACTTCCCGTTAAAATTTCACTGCTACCGTTCAGGAGCTGCCCCCAAATTTCCTATTTATCACGAAGTATAATTAAAAGTGGTTTGATACATTTTAAAAGCCTTTGCATCCTCATTGAAAATTTGTACACATCATACATTTTTTAAAATTTTAATAGCATTTGAAGAAGTTGAAAACAATTTTCAAAGGATTTGGTCAAGTTGGTGTAGGTTCCCCAATTGTTTGCAGTGTTCATTCAGTTTTATTCAAACCGAAAAGCATGCCACTATGTAATGCCGTTAGACAAAACATAGCAACACACCATTCCGTATTGCTTGTAAAGAGAAGATTTCGTTGAAACAGGTGCCAGCAAATTTATAACAGGTAACTGGTAATATGAACTGGAATAATCCGGCCTTCAAAAAAATTCCATCACCAAAAATGAACAAAGCAAAAATTTAACTCTCACTCCTTGAAATCTATAATAGTTTCTATCATACACAAAATTTGTTAAATTTATGAAATAACATTTACATGAGGAATCCAGACAGGCACATCCATCTTAAAAACAAAGCAGACAGAAATAGCATGATATTAAAAAGATCTTAAATTGCCATCAAATAAATAACTTACACCTATTGAAACATATCATACATGAAATATCTAATATTTATTACATTAATGGAAATGATAGAATTTCTATTACTGTTGTCCAGACATGCAAATGGAACATTCAAGTTATCAAAAAAAACCTTGAAGTGCCAGAAGCATAACTATAAAATACAGTAATCAATACTTACACCCTTTGAAATCTATAGTAATATCCTAAAACGAATTTCTCTTAGTAGAATAACTTCAGGATTTCCTTTTAGTAAGGCGATAATGCTCAATAAAATAGTCGAATGCTCAGCTTGACTAAATGTTGATATACTATATGATATGGCCAAATATGTATGCTATAACGGCATTGAGCAGGAAAAAAAAAAAACTTGCATCTTAAACATTTCAATTTATATTCACTACTGCAAAAGTACAGTCACTCCTCGCCACTCCGTAGCTTCATTGTATCGTTCTTTTACGTTTTCGAATGACGTTGTGGTAAGAAAAGCAAGTCTTTCTGAAGAGCTATAGTAATAGCTAGTTGAGGAGGGAAGAGAATTCCGTGAAAGCATCGAAAAAAGCGTCAAGAATCGCTATCTGCTTTCAACCATTAAATACTTACGGAGGAGTGTTCCTCACAGTTCATCTTTGCTTTTTAAATGGAAAGCATTATCTTCAATAAGGAAGTAATGCAGAGACTGGGGAGATACTGACACTCATGTCCATTTTCTTACTCATGATTGAGGATAAAGAGTTAGTAGTGCAAAGTGGGTATACACTCTCTCTGGACTAGGCCTACGCCCTTGTGACCTGAAAAGTAAAATGGCTGTAGGACAACACATGTCCCAACCCCTTCGGAAACTTATTAAAAACTTGATGGAGACAGTGAAAATAATAGTTAGTAGCCCTTCGGCGGAACAAGAGTGCAACGCACCTGCTGAAGACACGGCACTACCTAAAAACCCTTCTACTTAGATTGTGCCTTTAGAAAAGTAACCTTTTTCTTCCTTGCTTGTACATTGTACAGTAAATTTCTTCCTCCAAAACATTGACCTATTTAGATTAGTTGGTGCATAAAATTGTAATTTAATGTACTAAAACAAAATATTTGAATTTCTCTAACATGTCTTTTCCCCCCTTATCTATCTAATATATTGGGTAGTAGGAGTGCAATGGCGACTAAAGGGTTTTTATATCATATTTAGAGGGCTCTAATAATATTAAAAAACATATTTATAAGAAGTTATACTCATATTTTCTAAGCTCTAAATACGAGAATATTTGGTTTATAAATACTAAATTATAATCAGAAATGAAAATAGATTTATCAACAACTTAATAGTTCTTTTTTTTTGTCTTAAATAATTTTATTTGCAATGTACATCATACACTTGGTTTCCAAACATGCCTTTCATACTTAAATTAGTAATTGTGCTAATGTTGTTATATTTAACAAAAATATGTATACAAAAGATACATTATGTGTACATTTTACAATTTAAAAATTGCATTTAACTTAAACAATAGCATTGTTAAATCACTATGCAACTAAGTTTAATCAGGATAAGGTTATTTACTTCGTACAGTATTTAGGTGTAAAAAATAAATACTTTACTAATTAGTACACAATATAGGCCCTATAAAACTTGGTAGTGAAACCTGTGTAAGTTGACCACTTGCGGTGCAGCACTTTAGTAGTCAACGTATATAGAGGGTGAGGTTGAGGGCTAATTCTGTTCCTGAAAAAAAGTGGTCAACTATACAGGATTTACTGTATATGGTTTTTACAACAGTCGAGTCAGGATTTTTCGTTGCATAAATATTACCTATCAGAGCGGGCAGGGTGGGTAGGCACGGGTCTTGTATGGCAATGTTGGCACCCGGCCGTGTCAGTGAAATTTCAAGATGCAGAAAATCATTTGAGCTCATGTCATATGATTATGAGACACGTAAAAGATCTTGAGTAGCCACTTGGCTTGGACACTATTGGCGAAATTTTATTCTTAGTTCAATTTCACATCAACAGAGTCCTAGTACGCTTCTTCTAGGTGAAGAAACTGGACATGAAAATTGTCATGCAACAATGGTACCACCTTTTGTGGCACCCCTAAAAGAGAGGGTACCATTGCTGGGGAACACATTAGGTCTGCAATGGCAGTAAGACAGATGCTGCCCATGGGGGGGGGGGGGGGGAATTACCCGCCAGCAGAGCCATATTTACAAATGTACCATCCTGTGCTTGAATACAGGGTGGCAATTTACTTTTTAAATTATAAAGAGGTTATAGAGAAAAGTGGTAGTACTTAAAAGCATTTAAACCATTATAGGAGATTCTTAGCATGCCTAAACAAGCTTGTCATCAGCCGTAACAGTCATTAATTAAACAATTTAAACTGAGACAAATGTCAAGGTACCTATTGGACAATGACATCAAAGACCGATCGTTTCAATTGTGTATTCTGCGAATAAACGGTAGTTTTTCGTCCTTGTTAATGTACAAGTTGACTAGACCCTGGCCTGGATCCCTTTAATCCCCAATCCCTGGATAAAATGGCACCGGGTCATGGGCCGCCCATTTCATTAAAACTGAATTTAAATTCCTAGGTTCATACCCTAAATTAAAATCATCTGTGTTTCAAAATAATCCAAGATATAAACAATCAACGTCCCCCCCCCCCCCCCAGCGGGCCGCAGTAAAATTATGAAATGTTGAACAGTCCGCGGTGATAAAAAGGTTGGGGTCATTGCCCTAGGATATTTATTTGAAATTTGAATTCATAGAAATTCATTCTTTTAATTATGAACAGTTCATATACCGTAAAATACAGAATAAGTGCCCCCCTAAATTTTGCAAAAATACGGAAGGGGGCACCTAAACAGGACAAGCGAAGACACAAGCGCAGAAATCGTGCAGCACGGCAGCAAGCGCTGCAGATTTATCTTGAAGCTTGCAGATCAATTAGTCACCTTACAAAAAAAAAAAAAAGCGACTGGGAAAATATTAAAAATAACACAGTTTACTAAGTTCAAATATTAAACTGTTGTATTGGTTTTACTCCATTTTCTTTTAGCTTGCATTAATTGCATGTTCAATTTTGGATTTTACCGATTTATTTTTAAATTGAATAATCATAATATTTATTTATTGTTTGCCATGTATTGTTATATCTCAACTATTTATAATTCATAGTTTTCTATTTTTTATGATTGTAAATTTTTTCCACATTATTTCGTGCGGTAGATGAATTTCGACTTCTGAAACTTGTGCTGCAGATTGATACAGAAAATTCTGCTACTGGGCTAGTTCATACAGTTAAAATTCGTTCTGATCGAACCCATCCCCTGAAAAAAATAAAAAGAAAGAAAAAAGTTCGAACAAGTTTCGATTGCGCTGAATGCGCAGTTCTGCATTTAACCTCCTTTCACATGTTTTCCTCTGCAATAATAAATAAATAGATTATAATTATAAACAATAGCAAGAACAGATAACACCAGCTGAAGCGACCATGGCACGTGCAAAACATTCACTCCAACGATTCATTCCCTTTGCCTGATGCATCCTTGATTTTTTAGTTACCTAAATTGATTTTTTAGTTACCGATTTTTTAAAACTTTTTTTTGTCATCTTCCTTTTAGATCAGATATTGTCATGTTAACCTGCAAAACTGAAGATTCTTAAGTGACTATACGCTCCCCAACAATGATGGTTTGTTCCATTTTGAAAGTGAATTCTCTTAAACACAGCATGAAAGTTGGAATTAATATATGAAAAATAATAAAAATAAAATTTAGTGAATGAATTTAAGATCGTAATTGAGGAATTACTCGCACTCATATTCGAGAATTGTCCACTTTTGCTAAGTATTTCTTCTGTTTCTTTTTTATAATTTCAATGACAATCCAAGTTGCGGAGGGGGGGGGGGGGGGAGGTGCTTATTCGATTGGGGCGCTTGTTCGGGATTTTACGGTATCTATGTAGGATTCCAAAAAGGAAAAAAATCATTTTAAAAATTCATCGAATGCTGCTAATCAAACTTATAGCCCTAATTATTTATAAAATGCATTGACACTTGCACATTGTAAAAATTAAACAGTCTAGTATTTGCACGTTAAGGCATGGTGCTCTCTCTGCCTTCATCGATATTCCATAGAAACCAAAATGAGCAACCCCAACTTTCAGGAAAGCTTTGATGTACTCTTTGTCCATCAAAAGTCAAAAAGTTTTTGGTAATTCCCTGCAGCAACAGCGAACATTCCGCCCCTATATGCATATTTTGATTGCTCTATCCTTGTCACTAGCATTCTCTCGTCAACATTAAAGATCAAACAAAAGAACAGGAACCGAGGGGATCACTTTTTATTCAAAAAAGTGGCTTTCTAGAAACAAAAGTTGCAAATTTAGGGAAAACAGTCGCAATAGTCATATAAAGTTAATTTCAGCAGCAAGCACTCGCCAGTAGGAACTTTCATAAATTGAAATATAATAAAACCCTAAAAACAAAATACTCCACGTGCAATCTTAATTCAACCAGAACTTAGATGTGTAAAATTTTTAGTTGGTAACAGGTTACAGCCAAACAATGGTTTTCACAACATTTAAAACAGGAATAAAAATTTAAAAGTTTGCTAAAATGCTAAAAAAACCGAAACAGGTGTTTTGTTTTCAAACACTGGTTAATTTTATCAGAGAATTTTCACACCTTACCTATGGCTGAAGAAATGGAGCTATTAGATGAAGGGGATTCTTCTGAAGCCACTTTAAAGCAGCTCTTGCTTACTAAAGTGCTAATTGTTTTTCATACAGGAGCAGAAGCTTATGTTTTCTGCAAGGTAATTGATAATAAACTAAAGTGCGGATGACTGAAAAGAAACTAAAATTTAAAATCAATTCAAGCCTTACTATGGCCATCTTTCTCACCAGGTATTTTAATGGATCATTCCAAGTCATAGATTCTGCGGAAGCTTTCTTTTTTCTTTGGAGTGGACAAATAAAGGAGGTCATTCAATACGCTCAGATAATCTCACAGCAACAGATGTCACAGAAGGGAAAGCATATAAAAGAATAGAAAAGTATATATAGTAAGTACATGAAGCTAAAAAGTTTTAAGAAAATAAGACGGTACTACTGTGATGTAATCCCCCCCCCCCCCCCCTTGGCGACATTCGAGCTAGCGCACCAATTTGTAATGATTTTCGGTTTTCGATAGTTTCAGTGGCAACCCAGCGCCATCGATGTTGACTGACGTAATGTGTGGCAAACCTCAGTCAGGGTTCATACAAGATTTGCTTAATAGAAAATAAGGACTTTATAAGGACTTTGTAAGAACTTTGTCAAGGTAGAAAATAAGCAGTGTTAGCGAACATATATCGTGACATTTATAAACTTATCATGATGTATTTTTACCAAGCTATGAACTCTGCATAGAATTCTTATTAAATGTATCTTAGACACTCCTTTGACTCACTTCTAAAAAGCTTGTGGTAAATGCAAAATATTGAAAAATTTAAAACTGATTATTCTACAAAAAAAAAATATGCATAAGCCAGTTAAACAAATGGGAAAAAGAATTATGACTATAAAGAATTTAAAAATTGCTTGGGCGGGAGGGCGCCGCGCCCTGTCCGCCCTTGGATTTGGGGAACGCGCCCATCTTGCCCTTTTGTTAGTGAAATTGCGCCCTTCCTGTAGAGCTCAAAACTCACGATCGGCAGTGTGGCTACCATTTGCAAATGCTAAAACCCTTTCCCGAACTTTTATCTTGACACACCTTTTCCCAATATCTCTTGTCCACTAAAAATTATATAAAGAAGAAAGAAATAGGAGTTAATTTTTGGGCCACACGGAAACTAGTTTTTCCTCCGATTTTTACCGGAAATTGCTTACCGTGTTTGAAATTTCAATCTTTTTCCATCCTGGAATTATTTCAATTATCTTGAAACTTGTAAGATATTTTTTGAATGCACTACCTTAAATCTGCTGATTTGTCGTTTCATTTTAACAGTTAAAAAAGAAAAAAAAGTGTAAAGATAGAAACAGCCCAAAATCGTGCACGTGCTTCGTCGAAAATTGGATTCTACGTTTGAGATTTTAATCCTTTTGCATCGGGTACAAATTTCAATTATTTTCTAAATTAGAAGATATTTTTCACACATGCTACCCTAAATCTGCTTATTTTGAATTTTATTTTAATAGTTTCTGACTTTTTCTCTTTTTTTTTTGCACTGTGTCGATATTAAACACGTGTTTGTCGAAAATTGCGTTTATCACTAATTATTCACCATTATTAAATCACTATTATTGTTTCCTTTATTTATTTACTTTAAATTTGATTTTAGTATTGGCAGCTATTTACTTTGTAGAAAATACTAAATTGTGGATAAATAAGAAATTTTTAGAAAATTGTTAATTTACCTGGATCCAACTTCTTTAAAAAACAATAAACAATTATTGAAAACTCTTTGCTAAATAAACAATTATTGAAAAGAAGTAGTATTATCATAAATCATAAAATAAATAAGGAATTTTTTTTTAGTTTACACATTTTACAAAATTAATAATGATAATAATGATCTCTTTTAGGGCCGACAGTTGCGAGATTTTTCGGGCACTTTTTGAGATTTTGGGGATTTTTTTTTTTTTACGCCATTTTATGTCTCTTTTTTGGCTTTGGGTAATTTTTTGTGTGTAGCCTGAAACTCTTTCAATGATTCTGTGTTTGATTACATTGCAACTACTTTATGAGATAGAGAGTTTTTAAAACTCTCTATCTCATAAAATTTAGAACAGTAGGTTCCCAAAGACTAATAAGAAAATTCTTTTTTTCATCTTTATAAGGGACTCATTTGGGTCAAATATGCATTTATTACATACGTAGACGTTGAGAAAACTAACCAAAAATAAGAATGCTCTTTCAAACAAGAAACTATTTACTATTCAAAATATGAAAAAGCATTTAATAATCCCGATCTAATGGTGGTTTCTAGTTATTTCAAGAAAGAAAAGTTTTAAAATGTAATAAAACTTGCGGGAAAAAAGATGGCAACGTGTGAGAAATCCATATATTAGACATTTCCTTTTTCTCTCCTTATTTTAATAAACATTTATTTCAATCTTTGATGAAAATGTATTGTATTAATTTTGCTTCTTTTAAATCTCTTAAAAAATACTATTGCCATTTTAAGCTAAACCATTGCTTTCAATTGGTATTCTTGATTAGTTATAATGGCATTTTTTGAAATTTTGCTGTTTTTAGGACATGTTAAAAATTCACCGTTTTCAGTGAGCGTTTAGGTCATCAAAATCCGGGCTCTAATTATTATTACTGAAGCTTTATTGTATTAAGAAAATATATATTCTTATTTTCTTATTATTCCTCAGAGGTGATCAGAACTTCAGAACTACTGGAATGAACAAAAACACTCTCATAAATTAGTAAAAATGTATAACTCGGAAAATCCTTGCTAGATATTTTATTGAATTTAAAATCATTATTGGTTGATGTTGCCTTGAATATACAAGCATAATTTTTTCATGCTTTACTTCAAATATTGAAAATGATCTTAAAAATGAATATTGTCAAATTAGTTTATATATATTTTTCAATGTTCAGTTTCACTGTGATGATGTTGATGTTTGACTAAAATGTTAAATTATGGCAATAATAACTATGGGGGATCATTCATTCTACGGGGGATTCATGTCCTGCTTCTAGGGGGAAGGGGGGTTTGTGAAATTGTGACAGAGTGTGATGAGGGGAGGGGTAACAGGAAGCGTGACATTCTGCTTGTGCAACCTAGCGTAACATGTGACAATGGGGGAGGGCGGTCCAACATGGAAAAAAGTGTGACATCATTTATGAACGGCCCCTACTTCAAATCATGTGCCCTTTATTTCGGTAAGATGCCCTAAATTTGGAAAAGTGCCCTTTTTTTTTTTATAGTAGCACCCTGCCCTTTTTCAATCCTGGGGGAAGGTCTGCGTGATTTGGTGTTTTTGCTCTGAAGTATGAAATTGTTTTGATTGATAAGTGCATAAGTTTGGTTGTGACTAAAAGCAAAGAAAAATTAAGTGGTAATTTTCGGACCATTTCGTCATATTGGGTAGCAAGTTTGTAGTGATTTGGGATTAATATTGAAAAGCCAACTGGTTTAAAGTGAGTTCTTTATTTTTCTAAATTTATTATTTGCTTATTTTATGTGTTTGTAAGGTTATAAAACAATGAATTTTCAGTTGTTCTAAAATATTAGCTGTAGTAATTAATGGCGTTGCTGGTTTTGATAAATTGGGTTTTCGTTAGTTTAATGTAAAATGTACTTGAAGTTTTGCTTGGTATTGCGCGATATTTTTGCTATGTTTTTCGTTGAGTAATGCATATAATTTTATGTTATGATAATTAATCGCAATAGTCATTATTGTGCCTAAAATGCGTGTTTTTTCAATGAATGGTTTTTATGGTATTTTTAATGGTAGGCTGCCAAGTTTAATGCAAAATGTACTTGAAGTGATGACCGTTATTAATTTTGTTATCTAGGGTTATATTTTAAAATTCGGATAGCTTTATTAAACATTGCTTTTTCATTGAATTGTGCGATATTTTTAATTATGTTTTTCGTTGAATAATGCATATCATTTTATGCAATGAAATTATTTGCAATAACCATTGTGCCTAAAATGCGTGTTCTTTCAAGAAACGATTTTTATGCTAGATTTAATGTAGGCTTCCAATAGACTGATGTAATATGTGCTTAAATTGATCAATGTTATATATTTTTAATGAAGTATCCTATTTTAAAACTCCTACATATTTCTTTAATAAACATTGGTTTTGCGTTGATTTGCGCAATATTTTAATTATGTTTTTCATTAGATAATGCATATCATTGTATGCAATGATGAATCATTGAGGTAGTAATTATTGGGCATAAATTGCGTGTTCTTTTAACGAAGGGTTTTTATTCAAGTTCGAGTGATTTGGTACAGTAAATAATTCTATTTTTCGAGTAATTATTAATCCGTTCATGTATTGAATTGTTGAAAAATGTTGAACGTGCTTTACATAGTAGCGTTGATATTGTGTGTAAGATATAATTTGCAATTTTTGGTACTTTACTGTTTTTTAGTGATTTTTCTTGACATGTTTGCTATGTTTATGATGTGACATTGTTGGAGATAAAATCATCGCCAAGAGTGTTGTATTCTATTTGAAGTTGGCGACGAGCTCTTGGCGCCAACGAAAAAGTCACCAAGGGGGGGGGGGGGATTATATCACAGTAGTTCCAATAATAAGACTGCAGGTAATACCATTATTGGTTAAACAAATATAGCTTTAAATACTGAAACAGTAAAATAACTTTTATTACATTTTGATATTTAGCACTTGATACAAAAAATTCATAGCAGACTCGACACAAGACACAGCCAGAGATGGAATTAACTTTCAAGCATGATTTAACTTCACTAATGAGCTAAATATTTGAACATATAAGCAAAAATGAGGAAACTAGCATACTTTTACTTACCTTTGGGAACACATATTGATATTACTTCACATTAATCAATAGTCAATTACAAAATGAACACATCGCAATCATATATAATCTTTTAAAAAATACTTAACGATGCAGGTACGTTTTAATGTTAAAACAAGTTATAGTTATTTATGCCCTTTTTACATTAATAATCATTACTCAAGTATAAACTGAACAACATATAATACAGTCAAATTCAATCAAATCCCGTAATCTGCATCCGTTGTGCAGAATGGTCAAGTTAAAAAATTCAACATTTATTTTACTTACCTGTAAATTAAGAATAAAGAAATATGTAATATAATATACTTATACTTTTGATTACAAAATCTTGAACACTAGACATCAGTTTAAATCCACATAAATATATGTAGCATCAAAATCCCGCGAAAAATAGCACGCGAGAAAATGGCTTCTTCCGGAAAAGCATAAACAATTTATTTTTACACAGCGCCAATAATTCTAATCGCCAAATACACAAGCCAACGCCAAATGTCGGTTAGATCAAACATGGACAATTCCTTTGGAGTGCCGAGGTTGACCTATTGTTCCCGCGTCAGTTTTCACGATATTGTGTAAAACCGCTTCCAACATGGCGGAGAGTTCAACTGGGAAGTTACTCGATTGAAATTCAAGTAAGTGTTTTGTTTATTAATGTTTCTTAGTTCGATTAAAAAGCTTGTTTATGTTTTCTTTTACATGTGTTATTATGTATACGATATGCATCCTTTAATGAAAGACATTTACGTTTGCGGTAAGTTAAGAATTTTAGCGAGCTACGTGTACAGAAGCAAGAAATATTTCGAGTGCACAGGACATCTCAGTTTATAATACTTTTATATAATACAAGATCAAAAAATTAAACATTCGATTTTTATAGTAATATTATCATTTTAAGTCTCGATGGAAATCAATACGTTATCATTCAGGTCCGCGAACGTGTTAAACTTCAACTTCTAATCTGTTACTTTTTTTCAGCTGATTTTTCCCCCCTATTTACTTGCACATATGTCATACATAAAAAACAAAACTGCTAAATTTTTTTAAAAATTTGAATACTAATTAAAAGTTTTCCTTCGGAAGTGTTAAATAAATTAGCAGGTTCGTTTTAATTATTCTGCACAACTGTTTTGAACAATCAAAATGCAAAGTCATTTGTGAAAAGTTTCTCTCCCTAGGTTATTGCAATAGTGTAAGAATTGCAAAAATATTTACTCACAACTCAAAAGTCAATTGAATACAATCATACAAAATGTGAAATCATACTTTTGTTTACGTTCTGTAAGTTTTAGTACATCAAATGTAAGCTTAATAATTTTTTTTTGAAAGTTTTTAATGTGAATTACACATTGTAGACTAAAATTTCCTTTACTTTGAAGTTTTTTTCTTGTGATTGTAATCTACTGTGTCAAGGTAAACACAAGTTTTGAATTATTACACAGTAAAATCCCATTACAACGAAGACCAAGGGACATGGAAAATGCTTCGTTGTAGTGGAAAGTTTGTTATAAATTGTTTTGTTATTACGGAAATTTCATTCTATTGGTATTCACTACAACAAAAGTCTACTGTACTATAATGTAATTAGATCAGGGGTTCTCAACCTTTTTCGACTTGTGGCCCCCTTATGAGTACCAAATTTTGTTGTGCCCCCCCCCCCCCCCCCCGCTCGTGTAAACTTTTATTTTTCATCATGAAATTGCTTCTTCCAGTTTTGATAGCTGGTTTAATTTGCCGTTTATAAGAAATTCAAATCAACTGTTGATCTAATAGATATCACAGCATTCAACTCATATATCATTAAGTACAGTAAGCACATTCATGCTTTCAGAGAAGAATACAATATGTCGCATTTTATAGACTTGCAATATATTTGATCAGGATAATGTGGAACATTTTATCAGTTTGAAATGATTGGTTCGTGGTATTCTTTCGGAGTAGACCTTCGTGGTCTTCATAATCTTTCAATATTCAAGCAATATTCACTTGATGCTATTGAAATTGTATTTTGCTGATTTCTGTTCTTTTACTGTTTCATAGGTATGATGTAACTATGCATAGTCTTGACATTGTAGCTAGGTGGTTAAGAAATTGCTACAATGCTCACATCCCGGAGACTTTCTTTTGAAAATACTATTAAAATTGTACTATTTTTATTATGTATGCCTGTACAGAAAAGTTATTTTATTTAAATAAAATATGTTCTTTTCTTTTTAAAGTTATTTGTGACAATGTATTTTAATCAAAAAGCACAATGCTCTCATTTCTGAGACATATTGTCTAAGAAGTATCAATAAGCTTCCTGAAATAAATAAATAAATTACTGTCGTTAAAAAATTAATACTATTAAAAAATTTATATTCTTAATGCGTCAACTTCTCTGAGGACAAAGTGTGTGGTGTTGCGTATTAGATTTCCTTAAAAGTTATTTATTTTCAATTTTTATTTCAACATTTTTTAATATGTAATTCAAATTATAAACATGTATGGAGACAAGAATACAAAACTAACAAAAGTCACTTAATTGTTTTGAAAGATTTTAACAAGCAGGGGGGGGGGGGGGGGAAGTTAAGTGCTAAAAAATGAACAATAAATTAATGTACTACACATTTTAAGTTAAATCCTGTAACAATAAAATTGAAGGTGTGGGGAAGTGATTTCATTGTAAGGGAATGATGATTGTTACGAACTATGTTATTAATTAGCTTAATAGCATTGTAACGCAAATCAGTCTTCGCTGTTACAAGATTGCTCTGTATATGTATGCGTACATAATATATGTATATATTTTATTTACTGCATTTTATTTTATTATGTAGAACTTAAAACACAATTTTTGTAAACCTTGTTATAAGGAGAAGTTAGAAGCATAAAATTTTCTTTGGTTTTCATCTTTTTTTTTTTTGTCTCTGTTCAAAAAAAAAAAACACTTTTTCCAGCTAAAATCTGAATATGGTATAAGTGTGGACCATGTGATGAAATGCCTAATTTAGCATATTACAGACAGAAAAATAACTTATATATATATTTTAGTTATGTACCACATCATCGACATACTATAATTTATATTTTTTACGCAGCATGATTCATGAATTTTGTTTTAATTCCTTTATTGCACATAACCTTTTTTGGGGGGCAAAATTACTGGAGTGGTTTAATTATAAAAGCAGTAGTGGGAAACATGTAGCCATTATGCTAGTAAAAGTTACTATTTCGGCACAAAATAATAAGCATGAGCTATTAATTTTCTGCATCATCAAAGTTATTTGCCATATTTTCCACAAATAGATGCATTACTTTTGTTCATTAGCTTGGCACTGGAATGGAAATATTCATTACACTTATATAATTTATTTTTAAACAATTTTCTACTTGACTTTCTTTTTAATGTTTCACTTTTACTTGTTTTTTATACTCTGATTGTACATGTATTTGCTGTCATGGCCATAGCCAGGATTTGTTTTTTCAAGGGGAGGAGGGGGGGTGATCATATTGAAGCTTTTTCTTTTCAAAATATTTGTAATTTCCAAATTGTAATTTAATAACGTCATAAAATTTGGTAGGGGGATTCCGCCCCCCCCCCCCGCAACGGCCACGATCTTGGAATCAAGCAAAACTAACTGAATTCTATCAAGTATTTTCTTATTAGAATGTTTTTAATTTTTTAGTTTTCAGATTGTCATTTGTATCATGTCAAACGTAAGAAAATTTCAGGGGGGGGTCTAAACTCCCTCCCCCGTTACATACTTGTTTTCTGACAAACTATCAAAAAGAGACCACCTGCTTCGATCAAAAACCAAAGCAAACTGACAAGTAGGTTAGTGAGTTGCAGTTAAAAAGCTCCTTTGACTCAAAAAAATTACATTGGTCGAAAGAGAGCACGTGATGTCACGGCGAGAAACCTTGTTCGAATGCAACTCTGCTCTGTTCTATCGCAGATGAAAGGGGAAGATGAATGATGAGGCGTTTCGAACGGCAGGAAAATCGTTCGCATTCGAACCCGCTTTTCGATCGAATCGCATACGATCGAACGCGTTGTAGATGAATTCGGGCATTTATTTTTGCCTCAGACAAGCCGTCAGTCAAACTTCTGCTGTAATTGCTTTTAATATTACAACACAATGGTCACACTCTTTTTTTTTTTTTGACAATGACTTTTATATTTATTAACAGTTTTCCCAACTAAGAAAAATCAAGCCAAGAATTTCCAAATCGTGTGAAAATTAGAGCTCGTTTATTTTTGTTTTATATATTTTTTCATTTATTTAAGAGCTGCAATAAGGTAATAAGAATTTAAAATTGATATTAACGCAACGCAAATTGCGACTGTGAAAATAAATTCTTTATTAAAATCGATTTCGCAAAAGCGAAGTCGTTATATACGAGTATGAAATTTGCGCGTTTCTGCATGTAAACACCTTTTCTTTTTTTTTTTGGAATAGGCATTTTAAAAGAAAATAAAATGCAATGAACATGCTTAAGATCGGAAATCTGCGATTAGAATTTTTATTAATTGTTGCTTTAATTCAGAGTTAATATCATCAAATTTTGCTGTTTTTTATTTCTTGTAGTTTTAGTATATTTATTTTTTAAAATGAGCTCTTAATTTTCGCGTGATATAGAATATTCGCGAAATTGGAATTCGGCCTCGCATTTTCCCGATAGTCGGATCTTTTACTGCAACTTAAAGCCTTTAGTAAGTGGCTAAATAATATAAAATCATATTAGAATTTAACGGAATTCTTTTCTTTTATTCTTTAATTAAAGAGGTTAAATTAATATCGGGAAAATTTAGATGTTTCGATGTTTGCCTCGAATGTAAACAGACTCCAACTTCGTGTTTTGTGCTAAATCCCGCGACTTATAGGCAAGTATATACGATAATAAAAAATGCTATAAATGAGCAAATTTTTAATATAAATGGTTAAAGCAAATTATATGGGCCCTGATGGTACTTACAAAATTTTTTGAATGAGAACTCAAAGTCCAGAAAATTCCGAAATTCGGAAAGATCGCGGCGCCGAGCGTTTCGAAATAATATTTCTTAATTTAGAAGTATTTATTTACTGTTTTCTACTTATTTTGAAGTATTATTACCATTTGTTATTATAATTTGGGTTCGATAAACCTCCGATATCGGCATCTTTTAGCGATCCAAAAAACCGGGAAATTAAGTTATCCGGGATAGCGATGGTCCTGAGTGTGCCGGATACGAGGCTCTGTACAAACTGCTCTTTAAGTTTCTTGATGAGCATCCCTTTCTGGCTTGAGGATTTAACAGATTAGGACAATTGTTGGCTAGGGGTCCTTCATTTTCAGACCCCAGCGCCTTCCCAAATTGCTGCCTTTGGGTAAAAAAGACATCAAGAAGGAAAGAAAACCCTCTGGAGTGATTGAAAGGATCTCTGTTTGTAGGTGTGTGGTTCGGTGATTGAAGCCCCCTTTCGCTGTAAACCCCCCCCCCCCCAGGTGATAAGGAGGTTGATTATAACCAGATGAAAAGTCCTCTTTATTATGAGCTGCATACTTTGGTCATGATCGCAACCCTTCAGAGAAAGAGGAAATAAAATCATATGCATATGCGTTTAATTTTCTTAGGGGGGGGGAATATGTGCTTTGCAAGGCCGTAGCCAGAAATTTTTTTGTGTGCCTAAATGTGCCTAAATAAGTAAATACCCAATGGGCGGAGGGTTTGAACCCCCAAACTCCCCCCCCCCTGGTTACGCCTATGAATCAATGTTATTTGTACTTAATTTGAGCACTAAAATAAGTATAATATGCATTATGGTATTAGAAATTTGCATTTTATGAAAAACGACTCAAATTTATTACAAAGTTAAGAATGAAACTAAAATGCTATAAAAAATTTATTAGTAAGTAAATATACAGAAAACTAAAGGAACTGCTCATTTTGTTTTTATTCAGTTTCTACCCAACAACTTCAAAGTGGGGTGCAACACGTCGGATGCAACAACCTGGATGCCTGTGGACACTGATGAAGTAATAGACATTTTTGCACTAAAGAAGAAACAAAATCTTTTAAATTAAAGTTTATAAGTTTTGTGGAAATGACTTTTTTTCTTTTTTTATAAGAAGTTATTTCTAAAACGTGTATTTTACATATTGAGGCATTAAAATGAGATAATACTTGTAAACTTTTAAGCAATTCAATGTACTTACTAATAATATAATTACTTAAGAGTTAAGATATGATGAAGTCATTAATTTCACATTTTGAAAATCCTTTTATTCTATTTTAAAGTATTGTTTTATTACATATTTCACTTTTGTATTAGCAATTTTTTTAAAACATCTTGATTGACTTAACAGTTTTATTCTTTCCATTGTATTCACTTCGACTGGAGATTCAGAAATTGTCTTGTTTGTTAAATCACCGTCCTTCCCAAGCAGAGTTCGTTGATTTAAATCAAGTGATTTTTAAAAAAAAAATTAGATTTAAATCATTCAAAAAAAAAAAAAAAAAAAATTTTCTAAAAATTGATTTAAATGTTTGAAAGTATTGATTTAAACATAAAATATGTTGCATTTACAACCTCTATTTCAAGAAAACCTCTGTCTGTGTGTGTGCATTATATATGTCATAACTTTAGAACTAATTATTATTGTTATTTTTTAAATTTTGCAATATTATTCTTACTTTTCAGATGTCTTAACATAAAAGCATAATTATTTGAACAATTCATATTGCAATTCATAGTAATCAGGATCCACTTAATCTGTTTTCAATTTTATAATAGTATTTTAGTCCTACTTAATGAATACCACACAATAAACAATTCAGGATGATAGTGTTTAAAACAAAGTTGTTTAGAATTTAGAATATGTATTCTTAAAAAATGTTTATCCAGGTTTCATAATAGCTTAATGTTTTTTTCCCTTGTGAAATATTTTTTCATCTAAGAAATTTTCAATAAAGATATCTGATTAAAATAAAAAGTTTCAGTTTTTAGTAATCAACGGCGGATCTAAGGGGGGGGGGGGGCGATGGGGCGGTCGCCCCTCCCCTTGGGCTGATTCAAGTGGATACTACAACGACACTCCTAAGTGAGTTTTTACTCTTTGTGCCCCAGGACAAGCCATTTTTTTATGTTCTTGGAATCCCAGCCTAAATGCCCTTCAAGTTCTATGCTTTCCCCCTGTTCCTTTGTCCTTCAGTATTGCTGAGTTGCTAAACCTCGGAGTAATGGGAAAGAGATTCCCTGCTCTTTTCTTCTACCTATCAAACTGGTGACAGCTAGCCAACCCTTAGCACGTGGTGTAAATTCCTGCAGCATTTACGCTAAAACCTGGAGTCTGAAACATTTCATTGAACATTCATAATTATAGATGCTTATATAAATTGCACATACTCATTGATGGTTTTTTAAGTACATATTTAGTATTACATTTTGAAAATTTTAGAAAATATATTACTAATAATTGCTATTATTTTGTAATTTAGACATATGAACTCAAATTTAGAAAATGTATTTACAAGCCTACATTTTTCTTGAGAAAGCTTGAAGGAAATCCTAACTTAGTTAAAACTTGGCTAAGAAGCAGAATGAGTGATGATAGACTCACTGAATTAGCGTTATTGCATATCCATAAAGATATTACATTGGACGTTGAAAAAATTATGGACAGATTTGCGAAAGCAAAAAAACGTCAGCTTGTGTTCCTTTTATAAGGGCTTTGAATAAACATATATGCATTGAAAAAATGTACTAGTAAAATTTTAAATAGCACTACACTAGCATTTTTTTTTTGTTGTTCCTGCTGTTTGAAAAAGGGGGGGGGGGCGGCGGAGGGACTGTTGAAAAGGAATGAAGAATCTCCTCCATCCATCCTTACATTGAACCCCAAGATTTCCAAAATCGCCCCCCCCCCCCTTGAAGATTTTCTAGATCCGCCCTTGTTAGTAATGGACAAAGTTTTATTTTACTATAAAGTGCCCTCAATGTAAAATTAAGTGCACACAATTGTTTGATTTTTTTTCAGTTTTCAACAGCAAAAGAATTCACATTAAATTTGTTAATTTTTTCTTTACTATACTTAGAGTGTACTATTATTCCTATTACGTTTTAGTTTGATTTAAGTCATGCATTCGTATTAAAAATTGGTTTAATATTATTATTGTTAAAAATATCTGCTGCAGTGAAAATAGCTTAAAATGCAATTTTTCATAAAATTTAACAGGTCATATTATTTATATAAGTATAAAACAATAAATGTTGTCTTTAAGGTCTGTTTAAAAAAAAATAAAATATCTGATTTAAATAAAAAAGCATCCGATTTAAAAAATAAAATTCAAAAAATCACGAACCCCATTCCCAACACACGTAAACTCGATCAGTGTTTAATCCTTAAAACAATATTGTATATTTCTCTTGTATTTTCCCCTGAAACAGCTTCAGTTCCAGTTAAATTCTGTCTAAAGCGAAAATTATATAAAAATGTAAATCAGATTGTTTTTAAAAGTTGATAAATACGGTTTTTTCTTCAATTTTCACATTAAAATGAGTCAAGTTAGAAACTCTGATTATTAAAAAATTTTAACCATCAGTTTGACCAATTGTTTTTGTCAAACAAAGAAATTAAGTGAGAGAAATCCTACTTCCTCCCGAAGAACCCCTCCCCCACAAAATTAGGGTCTAGCGACGCTACTGTTGTGGAAAACCAAGTTATATTTTGATTTAGGAGGTTATTAACCCAAGAATAAGAAGGAATAAGTGTTGTGGTTTGGGCTTGAAAAAACAGTTGGGCAAAGGTATGTGTGGCTCTCCCGCTTTTTTTTTTCTCTTTTTTTCAATATGAGCACAATTTCAGATCTGGCACGTATGTCCCAATACTTTGGTTTGTAATGCAGAAAATAATTTTTATTAAAGGGGGGTTGGGATGATATAATACTTCCTAATAATTTTTTTAAGGGTGACAAATCTCCCTTAAATCTTATTTCTTGCTACAAATATTCATGCTATAGAGAGTTTACCTCTGTAAATTCTCAGAAGAAATTTCAAGGTTAAAATAATTTTCTCCCAAATCTAATTCATAGTCATAGTAATATCAAAAAGTGATAAACATGGGCTCAGGGGGCATTCCCAAAAATTTATCAATAGCACCCACCTCATTTAGCTTGTGCAGGCTGCAAATAGAAGCTCCTGAACATAAGCTTTGTGCAGCAAAACAGCAGCTGTAATTGTTGAAAATTGTAATTCGGACTTAATAAAAAAATGGGGGTTGTCCATCCCCCAGCATTCTCCTCGACTACACCATTGGGGGACATGATTCAGTTATTTCAATTCATTAAAATGGAAAATGTTGATGGGGCTAGATTTATGCACAGGAAGTAGAACCAGAGGTCATTGTTTTAAGCTTAGCAAAATTTCAATGATTTTGATTTATAAAGCCTTAATTTGCTAAAATCTGTAATAGTGTTATTATTTTGTTGGCAAACGTGTCTACAAGTCACAAAAGCACTGAAAAGTCACAAATGTGGAAATTGGTCATGGAACTAATGAAAAAGTCATGAAAATTTTTTGTTCAATGGGACCAGTTCCCGCCAGTAGGCATTGGATATCTGGTATCCGACACATTTTTAATCATCTAAAATCCGATATAGCCAATGCATGAAATATTTGGTTATCTGGCATGTCAAATTTGATTTTTAAAATTTAATTAGCATGTTTAAAAATTTATGTTATGTATATATTACATTTTTGGAAGCCGTAGGATGCTTAAAAACATGTATAGAATTTAAAAGTTTTAAACATCAAAGGTGGGTATTTAGTAGGTACCTATACACGTATGCAGAGGACACCGGATATCTGATATCTGGCAGAATCAATAAGATCTAATGCATCGCCGACTTTCACGAAAAAATCCGGGAAAGGTCACGAAGAAGTGACAAAATTTCCCTTTTGAGAACCTGTAGACACACTGTTGCATCAATTTCCAGATTTTGAACTCTGACCACAGTCACCCTTAATTTCTCGAAGCAGCTTCATTCTTTATATGCTTCATTGTGCTTTCCTGATTTTTTTTTCCTTTCCTGAATCAGGACTCTGAAATTTAATGATTTTTTTTTTCTTATAGATGTGCTGTGGCACCTTATGAAAATATTCTGGCTTTGCATGTGAAATGAGACCATGAAAAAGAAATTTCTTGCTGTTGCCATCAGCATAGTTTTAGCTTTTAAATTTCTGCAGAAAAGAAATAACGGTCATAATGATTCTTCAGTTTGGTTATGTGATGAAGACTTGCTTCATAATACATCAGCATGTAAATTAGTGTGTCCATATGGAAGCTTTGCTTTGCCCGGGATGTTGTCCTGCCACCCTTGGCTGAGATGTGAAACAGAACTCATTATAGTTTCTGTTATTTCTCTCGGTGTTGTTAAGATGGTAAGTTTGTTTTAAAATAAATTTAAGGCTTTCTTAAAAGTATATATCTTGATGGAAATATATCCCCATTCCCAACACACATTTTAATGATAACACATTCCCCCATAAATTTTTTAAACTTAAATATACAAATAAAATTTACATTAAAGAGTTTTCCCATATCTTTTAGTCCAAAACCGACATTGTATTACTTCAAATATTCAGCAGAATATTGAGAACTCGTGTTTAGGAGATGGAGGAAGAGGGGGGGGGGGTACACTGATTTCATAAGGTCATACTGACAGTTGGGTACTTTCCTTATGAAATCTTCGATAACTGTCCCAAAACCAATTTTTTGTAGTGCTAGGATAAGAGAGGTTTGGGGGCTCTTCCCATAAAATATTTTGATATCAATATCCTAAAAATGCAATATTAGGGTATGTCTAATGTGTGAAGTGAAATGGGGGTTCATGGACTTTCCCCTGGAAAGTATTTGACATTGGAGTCCTACAACTCCAATTTTATGATATCTTTTACTAACATTAGGGAAAGGCAGGGAGGAGATTCCTTCAAAAAATGTTCACAATTGAATTCCAAAAAAAAAAAAAAAAACACTACCAGCAAATCTTTGCAAGCACCAAGTAAAAAAGGGTAAACTTTGGATTTTTACTCAGAAAAAGTTTGAAATTGGAACTCGAAAAATGCTATTGTCAGCAAACTTTGATGACTGAAAGCGATGGGGGGGGGGGGGGGGGGGGTCTGACCTTGCTTGTGTGCATGATGCTGTCATTGAGACTGTATGATGACACTAACAGCTACAAAAGTAAAGAAACAAAATACATTTTAAACTGGAAAAAAAAAAAGCATGAAATTATTTATTTTTTTGACTACCTGTCTCAGCTTTTAGGGGTCTGGTAAAATTTTGAACCTGCCCACAAATCCATAAAAACTCGGGCCTGTTTTTTTTAGGTTTTGTTCAACGTTATTGAAATTTTCATTTTTATAACATCTTTTGTTATTTCTTACTTTACTTTAAGCATATTTATCTATAATTCTACCTATATAAGTGCATAATATTTAAAATATTTATTTAAATTATTTTTTCAACCATTAATACTTTCAACTTTCTCAATACTGTTTGCAAATACATATTGAACAAAGAAAGCTATGTATAAAAGAGAAAAAGTAGTTTTTATCTTTTATTTCACTTTGTGAAATAATAATTCCACTAAAATCTTAGCATCTTAACAAGTTATTACACATATAGTAACTATAATGTCTTTGAAAGGTGAATCAAAATTAATAGCATACCAAAACAATTGCAAGTTTTCAATTCAAATATCAAAAATAGTAAAAACTAATAACCATGCATATAGAATAACTAATGTGTTACTAGTTTTGATTTTACTCATTTATAAATAAAAACTGATTAAGTAAATACAAAATTGTGATAAAGTTCAAAATGAAACTAAACCGGGATAATTCATTTTTTTAGCATGACCAATTTTATTCAATGAAAATTTACATAAGTGGTTAAGCACTTTGATTTTGTTTTTAAAAACATTGACATTTAGCTAGTGTTTTAGCCTTTTCAATTCTTAATCTGTTCCTTAGTTCAGATCAAACTAAGCCACAAGCTGAAAAAACTCTCTCCACTGATGCTGAGCTTGATGGACAATTTGCCAATCTCTTTATAAATTGGCTGAAAAGGCTTAAACCCAAATTTTTCGATCACTTTTCTACTAAATGCCGCCATTGTGACATGGTGACTTTTTATACCACATCAGGGGAAAAACAATGACTTAGGAAACATGTTGGGCTTTTGCAATTTGAAGAACATCATGGGTCATTCCATAAAAACCAGAGTTTTTACAGTCTTCAAAATAGAAAATTTTGTTGATGGGAACAAAAAAAACGCCAAAAGCGATAAGCATTCCCTTTGTAGCAACCCTTTAAGCAGCAAGGATTGTAACAGCCCCAACCATATTTGTTCAGAACACGAACTGGTTCTGGGAGGAAGACAGCAGCATGGGAGAAGAGAGGGGTGGAGGTTTTTCTCCCCTTGGTTCTGGGGGGGGGGGGGGCTTTAGGCACAAGAGAAATTACGTCCTCATTAGGAAGATATGCCGACATTAGGCAAAAAGTATCTTCTTCGTTGTGAATTAGCCGAACGACAACATTGTCCCCTTCCAGATAATCAACTATACATAGAGCTTTTAACTTTTTGGTAACTATAATACAAGCCCTAGGTCCGCTACAAGAGCGATCGAAGAATAGGTTGCCGCAGTTGCCTAAACCCAGAATTTTACCTCTGTTGGTCCAGGGTTCCCACACTAAAGCAACATCTACTCTTCCTTCCACCAGTTCCTTGTTTAGGGGCAGATGCCGACTGGCTATGGTGTAGATTGATTTGTGCAATCTTAATGACACAATCTATAAACACATAGCTGCACAAGGTCACTCTGAAAGCAGAGTATCCACCTTGGGAGAAAGGCTACCCTTTAGGGTGCTATCAGATTCAACTTCAGACTCCGTAAGACCTAGAAGATGAATTTCTGTAGATAGTGAACAACTTGATTCACCAGAAACGCTAGCAATACTCCTGGGGGAGACGCTGGGATCTGTATGAACAGGATCACTTACCTTTACGGGAGAAGTTTCCCGAAGTCGCCTCCTTTGTTGACAGAAGAGACAGGGACTCCTCCATAGATGTCTCAGTGGTGCTCTCAGGGTCCTCCATATATGTTGAAGTGGTCCCTGGAGTGGTTAAGGCCACTGCAGTAGCTGATTTGGGGGCTTGAGGGTCGTGGGGGATCTTTACAAGACCCTTGCCATAGGCGCCTGCAAAGAGCCCCATGTCTCTGTCCCTGATGTACTGGGAAGATTTCTGGTCAATTTCTTTAATCCATTTTGCAATGTTGTTAGAAACTCCTTTGCCTTGCATGCCATTCTGCTGTGTTGAGGCCCTCATTGTACAGACGAAGTCTGTTAAACAATTTGGCCAACTTGACAATGTTGATGTTACGAGTTTTAAAGAGTATCTTCACACGTTTCGATAGCTGCGAAGCTGGCAATGTTTCTATCCCCAGCTTGTGCCACTTATCCCCAGAGAACTCTTTAAGCCAAGCTGCAGTGGTGTCATTTGCACAGTTGATAATAAGGGCACCACCAACCAACCCCAAAGTGTTGATTTGGGGGTCCTTACCCTCCTACATTTCAACGATGGCATCATCTATCTCACAAAAGTTGTTGTCGACATCCTTCTTCAAAAGTTTCTCCTCTGGGTGAGGGGTCTTGGTGACGGCCATCTTCACTCCAGAGAGAGCCTGACTGTAGGATGGACCAGATGCAGTTTTCTGTTTCTTCACAGCAGGCAGTTTGGCGGAAGGTGAAGGAGTTTTGGGTTCAGACCCTTACTCTCTTCGTGGCCTCAGGTTTTTTGTCTGCTAGATCCTGATGTTTTTGTGTCTCTAGCAGCCTTCATTAGCCTCTTCCTTTGCCTTTTTGTCAATTTCTGAGGATTTTCCCCACCGACTGCTAAGTCGGTAACAGCTGGGGAAGTCGTGGAATCTTTGGATTCTGCTCCAGTTTCTTGGACCGCTGGGGCAATACCTTCAAGAGCCGGAGCATTGTTTTCAGCCTTGTGAGCCACCGTAGTAGCATCAACAAGAACTGAAGAGGTTGGTTTTTTGGCTTCAGATGAGGGACCCAGTTCGGGTATCACTGTACCTGAAGCGGTTAGATTTTTAGGTGTCTTGCCACTGGGTTTTTTGAATTTTTTATCCATAAAACTGTAAATTTACTGAGGGTAAAAAATGTCACCACTTGCATGGACCCTCAATACAGGTGGAAGGCGAAAATACAATGTAGTTCGCCACTTCACAGGGTGAACCGTTCGCAACAACCTTTAACACGTTGAGTGCCACGCGGTTTTATAGCGAATTCCCCAACAGGCCACGTTGCAGGTATCGTAGTACAGCAATGCAAAGTGCAATACTGGCAAATTAGAATTTACTCGATGGAAATTTTAAAACGTTTTAGGGCCACTGTTTTTTAGCATAGTGGAAGGTATTTCCGTGTTAAAGGGAATGCTTATATAAGCATTCATTCAACACGTTAGGCCCCTCGCCTGTTTTGTTTATAGTTTGGCCCGCTAGAGATAAGATTACATTGAACTCCACTTCGGGTATGATAATGTCAGTAACTTCTTGTCAGTCACCGGTGGCTGACGCAGCCTGAACGGAAAGGTCGGTGTCAGTCACCGGTGACTGCCGTGGCACTCAACGTGTTAACCCCGGTTGCCATGTGCCACGCACACTCTGTTCAGCACAGTTCTCACACTTTGGATTTAGGTTGCCGTTCACCCACTCCAGCCGTCCTGTCCGGTGAGTCACAGGGCAAGCCCAGGACACCACTAGACAATCTGACACAGAGCAGGCTTATGCCATGGACATTTTGGCATCCTCCTCTTCTTTCAACCAGGCTTGGTACAGGCTTTGGCAGAGTTTAAAAAAACCTGTTTATTGTGGAAGTTGCCCGTTTGTAATGACATCATTTTTTATGAATTAGTTTAGGGCACCTTGAACCTCCTCAACAATTCACCAAAACTCGTCAAATTTTCACCGTACCCAATTTATGTAAATATATTTCTTGAATTATTGCTCATTGTTACTTAACCAGTTAACTGTGTAGCCCGAACTGAGCTCGGGTGGAGGTTTATGTGCGTTAACTGTGTAGCCCGTGCCCCTGGAAAAGGGGCAATGGGCTTTCTTACAGTACTTCTTGCTCCCTTGCCCCCTTGCGCGGCGGGTGTTCCGAGATTAGCTTCGCACAAAGGAATGGTCAAGAAAGGGTAGGCGTCAAATTGTCAGTCAGATTTACTTACACCTCACCGGATTTTCTATGCCCACGTGTTCGTAGGGACAGCGGTAAATTTGACCTCGTGTGACTAATAAGACAGTAAGGAATATTTTTTATTGGAAAGTATTATTTCTGTAAAAGGTGATGGAAAACTTAACTCGAAATTATATATTGTCGCAAAATATAATGAATCTGAAAATGAAATTTGTGATCAAATGAAAGAAATTCTTATTTAACATTGTTTTTCCTTCGATTAAAAATTCGAACAAGCTTCTCCAATAAATAAAAAAAACATATAAAAATAAAGAAATATATTCTTTTTTCTTTTTTTTAAAATTTAATTTGATCATTTTGAACCCCTTCATGCAAAAAAGGGGGGGGGGGGGCGCTTTACACTAAAACTTGGGTTGATGGGTATTACGGAAAGGAATGCATATTACATGCCATGAAAAAACACCAGCTCAGATAAATTGAGATATTTCCTAAATTTTAATGGGCAGAATTTCCTTTTAAAGAAATCTTGAAAAGCACACGACTTATAATTATCGATTCGCAAAGTTTCTTTGCGTTTCTTTCCTTCTACCTATAACTTTCAGATGAATGAACTCATATTGATGAGAAACGATTAGAAAGACGGCCCCGTTTAAGTCCCATGCCAGCGTTTAACCACTTTTCTTTTAACAAAAAAGGTTGCAATAAAAATTCACTGATTTTTATGCAAATTAATTACGTTTGCATTGATTTTTCCCTGTTAAATAAATGATTAAATATGGAATCGCATTGTTTAAAACAATCCGTTGTTTTGCATCAGTTATATTAACAGTAATTATCATAAAAGTTTTGAATGAACCTTTGTTAAAACAAACTTGAAATACATTGACTCCAGTCCAGATAGTCCAGTGCTGAATCTAGGGAGGGGGGGGGGGAATCCGGGGCCCCTGCCGCGGGTGACACTTTTGGGAGCGGCAAATTCAACTGTGATGCACACACACACAAAAATAAAACAGAAGAGGAAAGAAAGGAAAGAAAGAGTAGTTAATTAAGAAAATTTAACTTTTGGTAAGAGAATTAAACTCCTAGTTCGGCGCTTTAATCATTGATCGGCTATTTGGCTAACGATTAAAACCGGTTGATGTAATTATTTATTTGTATAAACCGTCGGAAACTCTGAAATTGAGATATAATGAATATGTTGCGTCGTTGATCAGTTGGCGGGCTCCTGTGGCAGGCAACTGCTCCTAGGAAGAACGGCAAATTTTTAGAGAACGGCAAATTTCGCATTGCCAAAAATTTAAAAAACAAAAGTTTTTTCCCCCTTGTAAAAGAGAAATATAAATCATGCTATGCTTAAACAATACAATAGCTTTTCTTTTACAAATTTTCAAAGCATCCTTTTGAAAAGGGGCGAGGAGGAGGGAGAGTCATTTGAGAAAGCTGACACGTGGGTCTTCAATATGGGTGTTAGTAAGAAAGGTAGGGGGGGGGGGGGCGATCTTGCCACCTGGATTTTTTTAAAAATGCCAATTTTGTTCTGCATTTTCATGAGTAAACTTTTACGTTTGAAAAAGTTTTTGTTTGCTTTTCCTTTTTTACTAATATTTTTGCAGTCTCAAATGCACCTCTTAAGGCCTCGAATTGCACCAGTTTGCATATAGTTTTCAACATTTCCCGGGGGAAAATCCCTCAGACCCTCATCAACTGTCAGAATTTTTTATCTCCACTTAAGGGGGGACTCTTCATATTGCTCTATCCCCTAATGTTGAGTTGAATAAAATTTATATGAAATATGAAGAATAATTGTATGGAGGGAGGGGGGAAGCGACATTCTTAAGTTTGGCCCCGCCACGGAAAACTCCAAGATCCGGTATTGTTGTAGTCTGTGCATTTGCGTTTATCGATGAACACTTTTTTTTTTTGTGCCGGAATTCACAATGCAGTGTGAGGAATCATACGAAATCGAACAATGAGTTTATGTAATAATGTCATATATTTTCTTTACCAGACCCCTACCCTGTTAGCCGAGGCCTTAGGTTTGCTTGCGCATGGGGCGAGGTAGTAGGGTCCACTGATTTTACATGCACGTACACCCAAGTGTACATGGTGGGTCTTCAACGGGTATCAAACACGCGATCTTCCGATTGGAAGTCCGACACTAACCACTAGGCTACCACGGCCTTTGCTAAAATATGCTGGATCAACCCCTGCATACATTAATCGCACCCTAGCATTTATTGCAGGAGTTTCATTTAAACAGGAGGAATTGCAAACTATTTTTTGGATAGCTTCCTATAAGAGCTCATGCCCTAATACATTATTAATTAAGTGTTATTATGCTAAATAATAACACTTCGTTTCGAACGCGCGACCTTCTAGTTGGAAAACCAACGCTTTAACCACTAGGCTAACACGGCCTCATAATGTCATATACTGGAGTAGCGAGACCCTCATTTCGGAAGGGGGGAAGGTCTTTGGGGATGGGGGGGGGGGGCTAGATAGCTCGCAACTAATTTTATTGTTTTACGAAACCAAATACCGAATTCTAAGCAATCCCGTATCTACGTTAGCTTCAAGCGGTATCCTCATACTAAGCCAGCGATGTAATATATTTCGGTTTGTAATTTTGCACTTGTTTCATATGTTTAGATGTAGCCTTAATATTCCTTGGAAAATGAATTTATTTTAAAATTTTTTAGAGCAGTTTACAATTATATGAACGATAGTCATTGAAATTATGCATGAACTAAAAATATACAAATAATTGTTAGAAACAGCACGATTTTACTTTTTTAGAGGAACTACTTAGTACTTAGAGGACCCTCGTTCACTCCTGATAAAAATTCAAAAACTTCAAGATAAAACAATTAATTTTAGCAGCTCAAAGCATAAAATCTACACAAAACGGATACCTGAGCATTTCCCATATGATATTTTTGGCTGCAAATAACTAAACCTTTGCTACCGGCATTGAGACTTCCTATGAACGAAAGGAATTTAATATTAATAGATTTAAGTTGGGGTGGTACGCTGCTGAATTTTTCGCCCCCCCCCCCTAAGGGGGTAGAGGGACCAAAAAAAAGCCGGCTACACCTTTTTTTGGCCCGGCTAAAATTTGGCAACCCTGCTTTTAGTATAGTCTGCGGTTGCTTCATTTGGAGCGAATACTTGTAGATGCTTTCATAAGGTCTAAGCAATCCCGTATCTACGTTAGCTTCAGGCGGTATCCTCATACTAAGCCAGCGATGTAATATATTTCGGTTTGTAATTTTTGGCCAGACATTAAGTCAAAGTAATGACAGTTCTGATTTCAGTGTTTTTTCTGACATTGAACAATTTTCTGAAGGAAATCCAAATATCAATGAAAACTATGTACGCAACGTCCGCGGATGGTGTAAAGTCGATGGGTGATCCTCTACTCCACAAAACACAATCATGGCTTCCTTTCCTACGAAAGCCAGGATTGAAATTCTACGTTACTGACGAACTTTTTCGATGAATAATTTTAAACTCAATTGTCAGAAACGCTAACAAAATGCTTGCATTTAAAAAAAAAGAATTTAATACTATATGCTTTGTTTGCAAAAAAGTAATTCACATCAAATAAGCAAATAATTTAGCAAAGTAAGTACGATGAAAATTTGCGCGAATGCAATCAAATTCTGCTTGGAATCTCCGTACAGAAAGAGCATTTCTACTACAGAAACATTTGTAGATTAGAGAAACATTTTCTCTCATGAAATTTTGTGTACTTCAAAAATACTTCAAAAAAATCCTCGCCACATAAAATGGGGACCTTTTAAAGCAGTATTCGCAATATCAGTAAGTTAATAACTTAGAGAAATCTAAACTGATTTACACCAATTTTAGTAATTTATTGCGTGTTTATAGCTGTAAAAAATATTCCTCTAACACTCTTTGTTATCGGATTTATTTATTTGCCAGATGAACAAATCGTCCAATCGGATTACTATACTCAGCCTCAGATTGACAAGAAATAATTATTCAATAATTTTATTAAATAATGTAAAATTTGTATACTTAATGTAAGATATAGCTAAAAAATTTTTCCCTTGAAGTGGATTGAACCTCTCTTTCAAGTTAACGACCTCCACATCTGCATGTTCCCTCTAGTTCATATGACTTTGATTTAAGAAAAAAGTTAAAATTTGCAGATAACCACTTCTCGAAACATGAGTTCAGTGACATAATGTCACGAATAATTTTGAGACGACTTTATAATGTAAAACTTGCAAAGTTTGTTTTTTTTTTCTAGTGTTATAAATGCTTATAATTATGAACATATTGCTCATATAAAGTTATTAATATAAGCATGGATAAATAATAAACATACTTTGTACTTTTCTCCACCAGACCCCTACCTGTTGGCCGAGGCCTTAGGATTGCTTACGCACGGGGAGAGGTAGTGGGGTCTAAGGATTTTACATGCACATATCCCCAAGTATACATGGTGATCTTCAGTGGGTACCGAACGCGCGACCTTCCAGATGGAAGTCTGACGTGCTAACCACTAGGCTACCACTGCCCAGAACATACTTTGTACCAGTTTGAATTTCGTTATTTGAAAACCTGGATTTCATTTTGGTTAAATTACGGGTTACACTTCAGACTGGTTTGCCCCGATTCACATGTATATGACGGGGCCTGCTTTTAGTCACAAATTTTTAAGGCAAAACTATAAAACAGTTCATCGATAAGATTTTGCGTAATTTACAACATTTGAGGCATTATATATGTTTTTATTCATAATGTGTTCTCATATTCTTGTAGAAAATGGATTAACATTTCATAGGCATTTATCAGATTCTCATGATGCTAAAAAGCAATCAGGTAACCATGAGACACTTTATTGCTTAGGAAATACATATGGAAAAAATGTCGGACATAAGGTCAGAAACCAAAAAAATTACGGAAATAAGTTCCATGACCAAAAGACCGACAGTATATTTCGATCCTTATGAGGTTCACTTTCCGTTTTTTTCCCAGTACGTTTCTAAACATAATTTGAATTTTATGAATGAGTTTTTAATTCTTTTCAGCTTTGAAAGAAACAAAGAAAAGGATTTGACTATTCATAATGTCGTTTTTTTTTTTTTTTCCTTATTACCTAAATGCTATGAAATATTAAAGTAAACGATCAAGGCACTATTTAAAGCTAGAGAAGTTAATTTGCAATTGCCGAATATAAAATAACATTTAAATTTAGTTAACTTGCTATGAAACATAATGAAGCAAAAAAAGCGTGGAAAGTCTTCTGAGGATTGACGCTGCGTCTCTCTCTCTAAATTTCGACGAAAAAAACATATACAAAAGGAATTCAGTGCGTGCAAAGACAGTGCATTCCATCCGCGCTCCCCATTCCCCCTAGGAAAACGATTAGAACCCTTTAGCATGCTTTACTGAATCGGGGCTTCAATACAATAGATCAATCAACGATCTTCCACTCTCTTTGGTTCTATGGACTTCCTTTGTAAAGTAAAGGGGGTCAAAGCGTGCATTGCTGGGAAGTAAAGATATGCTTGCCGAAATGTTTGCACATATAATGACCATTTTTGGTGAAGAGGTTTACACAGTAGACAGGTTAAAACTTTCTTATTAAACATTTAATTCTTGGGTCTAGTGGCGTATACAGAATTTTTCAAGTGGGAGGGGGGTTCATAATTTTCTGAAACTACTAAAAGAAATTAGAGTCTGTAATAACGCACTTATTATTTTATTTTTGCCATTTTGTCTGAGCTCAAGGAGGGGTTTAAACCCCTAAATCCCCCTTGCATACACCACTGCTTGGGTCATTGGTTATATTTTATTGTGTATATGTATATATACACCCAGCTTTCATTGTTTATCTAGAAGTAACTTGCGTGTCAATTTCTTGAAATATTGATCTTTACTTTACAGAGGCGTAGTGAGGGTTTTCAGCTCCTGGGGACAACTGAAGATTCTACGCCCCCCACACCCCTTGGGGCGCTCCTGGAAAGGAATTTAAAAAACTTTCAAGCTTCCTAAATGATAAATAGCTCTAAAAAGCAACCCTTTAAACTTGCATTGCGACCATTCACTTTGAAAGGCAAAATGGGACACTTTGGCTTCGCAAAATTATTTGTCTTTTCTTTCTTTCAAAGAAAATGCCCCTAGAGAGAGAGTTTTTGTGGAACATATTTAGACCTTTTCAGTTCAAATAATTGTCTTTTCGCATTTTAAAGTAAAATAAATTAACATTAATTTGGCGCCCCCTTGACAGCTGTCCGTCCTTGCCCCCGCTAACTATGCCTCTGTTACTTTCCTATGCATCTTGAGTCTCTTGAATGGTGTCCGCAGTCTCCCCATGTTGGGGAGACTGCGGACACTTTCCCTCTTAGCACTAAAACTCATACTGTCCCTATACAGTGCTTCCTAGGTAATTTAAAAAAATCTCACATAAATCTGAATCTTCAGGTCACAAGAAAATGCTTTTTGAAGATTCCAAGCTGTATTGTCAACTTAGAAAAAAAATTGTGAAGAAAAATTGTCCGGACTCTCCCCGTTCTCCCCTATCTTTTAAAAATATTTTAAAAATAATTTTTTGTGCATAATTTTAGAAGTACTTTAATCGTTTAAGACTCGAGAAATTAATCAGGGAAAAATGTATAATCAATTTTGAAATTAGCTAAATTATTCCAAATGTTGGTCATGCATGCCAGGAATAAAAATGATTTTGAAATTTAACCTCATTTTTGAAATCTAATTTTTCAACATCAATGTAGAATAATTTACAAAATAGAATCCGCTTTGTTTAAATTTTATAGAATAGTACTAGAGTGACAGAACTTTTCCATATTTTGTGAGAATTGCTTATGTAGTATATATCTAAACATTCTTTTTCTTTTCTTTCTTTTCCCTGGATTAAATGCACACAAAAAAATCTGTAATAAGTTTTGTTAGTTTAAATGAGACTCGGGTGTTGAAGATCAACATAAGAACTAAAAAAAAAATCCTTCTAATGGAAGTGAAAGTAGAAATACATATTCATAGGCAGAAGTTGTATAGTTTAAAGTAGGGGTCTTCAAGGCTGTATCCAGAGGAGGGGCCCCTGCCCCCCCCCCCCCCCCAAATTCCGAAATTTTTCACAATGTAGCATATATTCTTCCCTGAAACTTTCTTCAACATAAGTGTTTCAAAGTCAGCCCCCCCCCCCAAAAAAAAAACTTCTGGCTACAACCTTGGGGTCTTCATCCTTTTCCATCTGAGGGCCACATCCATGAGCTCGAGAAGATCGGCGGGCCACACCGTAGGCGATTCTCAGTTAAAAATAATTCTGAACTTCACATAAAATTTTCTAAAAAATTATATACCACAAATTGAAAAAACAAAACAAAACAACAACTATTAGGTGTATCTCCCCCCCTCTCTTATTTTTTTGTGACTGGGCAAAACTTAAAAATACCTCCCCCGCACCCCTCCATCCAGTTATTAATCATACAGTAGAGCGCCGCTTAACCGCATGTACAATCAACCGGATCGGTCAGGGAACATGTGGTTCTTTTTCTCCCTGCACTCTGGACCCGACCTTCAGATTAAAGGAGGTTAAAAACCTGCTTCCTTTGCTTCTTGGCGTTCCAAGAAAGAGGGATTCCCCCCCCCCCCCATCCACTCGGGTATGTTTGATTCAGTTACAATTAGCTAGAGGAGTAGAATTAACTGAATAAAAGGATTAAGATTCTATTTAGAGGAATATGATCAGGAATAAAGTACTGAAACTACCAGAAGAAAAATAGTTGAAGTACTGGTATTCACAGTGAAGGGGTTGAGTAAAATTGTCTCTGCTTAACTTAATTTCTAGGAACACCGTTGAAATCCTCACTTGATTAAAAGGTAGACTGTGCACCTCGCGAAATGTTCACGTGGTGTCACATTGACTGCACATGTGTTACACAAAGCTGTAGGAAACCACATTTTTCTAATTATGATCTGTAAGTGTAAAAGGTTTTTTTAAACATGTTTGGGAAGCGAAAAATAGTAGTATTATCTTTAGATTAGAAAATAGAAATTGTTAAGAGATTGAGAAAAAGGAGAAAATGGAAGCAACATAGTTCTTGAATATGGCATCGGCACATGAACCGTGTCAAATATTGAAAGAAAACTGCGACTCAATTTTGAGCTTTGTATTAGTATTTTACAAACAAGGCAGCACTGAAAGGGAAAAGATAAACAGAGAATATCCTCTATGTAGCAGAAAACTATCAACAATTACTTTACATCACGATGATTTTCTTATACAGTCATTATAGTGTAAGAATCATTTTTATGTATAGTGCTACTAATGTAGCATTCTTTGTAAATACTAAAAAAAGAAAAAATTTAAATGAAGAAGGGAAAAAAAACTTAAATCGTGCCATTTGTAATGTGATAAAGTATGCATTACTGCAAATGCCAGTCCTAAGCCTGGAAAACCTAGTCCGATTTGTACTTTAAAGTTGTCAATCCAATTAACCAGATTTTTCTTTCATTGGATCTAGTTTGGTCCTGACCAGTCTACTGTACTGTACTGTACTGACGCTCTACTGTATTTCTAAAACTTTTATGCGCTGCGGCATTTTTGAGGTTTTTCACTTGTGGGCATTGATAAACACATAAAACTAACGTTGATGTTTTCTATGGCGTGGCCCTTTCAGCTCTACATTAGGAGGGTAGAGCCATATGAAGAGTCCCTCCTAAACTGAAAATATGAAATTCTGACAGTTGAAGGGGGTCCAGGGGAGACCCGTTTTCTCCGTCGGGACAATTTTGAAAACTATATGTAAACTGGTGCATTTTGGAGATGCATTTGGGATTGCGAAAATATCAGGAAAAAAAGCAAACAAAAACTTTTTAAATTTTAAACGCTTTTACTTATAAAAATGCTCTTAGAAATGCAGAACAAAATAAGCATTTTTAAAATATCCTGGGGGCAGGGGCCCCTCTCCCCTTCTTACTAATGCCTATATGGAAGAGCCACGTGCAGTAACGTAGCTAGTCCCAGATTTCAGGGGGGTTTCTTCGGGAGAAATGAGCTAATTTCATGGTATTGCAAAAAAAAAATTGGTTAAATTCCAGACAATCTTCACCATTTCAGAGGGGGTTTTATCCGCAAAACTACCCCATTATCTACGCCATTGGTCACGCGTCAGCCTTCTGAAACACTTAAACAAGCCTGCCTCGTTTGAGGTCCCTTACTTACGCCCCCCGCCTCTTCCCAAAAGGATGCTTTGAAAATTTGCCAAAGAAAAACTATTGTATTGTTTGAGCATAGCATGATTTATATTTCACTATTTCAAGAGGAAAAGACCTAGACTTTTTTAAATTTAAGTTTTTAAATTTTGACAATGCAACATTTGCCAATGCAACATGTGGCTGACACAGGAGCCAACCGACTGATCAACGACTCAATGTATTCAGTATGCCTCAGTTTTAGAGTTTCCAACTGTTTATACAAATAAATAATTCTATTAATCGGTTTAATCATTAGCACAATAGCCGATCAAATCGGAGCGCTGAAGTAGGATTTTAATTCACTTTATTCAAAACTTAAATTTTCCTTATTAAATATTTTTATTTTTTAATTTTACTTTGTATCTTTTTTTTTTGTACATCACAGTTCAATTTGCCGTCCCTGGCTTGTCCCCTAGATCCGCCACTTCTCCCCCTGTTTACAATACACACATATATAAGCTCAAAATATGCTAAGTGATTAAAAATTAAATGAAAGTTTCCTAATATCCAGGAACCAGAAGTCAGTTTTTTCCAGAAACACTATTGTAAGTTTTTCAATGTACAAAATATGTTGCTTGCGTCAAGGTTGAAAGAAAAAGCACAGATCTTTTTAATTTGTTACAAAAAGCTTAAGATTAAATAAATTGCAAAATTTTAGGAAAACTGATTTTGCTTCATTTCGGAACATTCCGCATCAGAATAACCCATGGGCTCGCATGTGTTGAATAAGTAGCATTAGGCAGAAAATTTAAGATTTGGGTGGAAGATTACAGCTACGGAAGGGATATTATGTGGAAGGTTTGGGCAATCTTTTTATAAATGGGCTAGTACTTTGTGTTTTGTAATTAAAAAAAAAAAAGTTCAATAGAAGTCAAACCAACAACTCTTCACTTAATTTTTAAACAGATTGATAGGGATATGGGTACATAATGATGCTAGAAAGTTCCTTAACAATATTTAAGACAAAACAAAAAAGTCTCACTTTTTACTAGAGGAATTCTCTCTTCAGTCTTAATGGGATACTTGGGCATTTTTATTGTTATTTTTTTAACAACCAAATTATAGCCACTTAACTGTGTAGCCCGAACTGAGCTCGGGTGGAGGATTGTGTGCGTTAACTGTGTAGCCCGAGCCCCTGGAAAAGGGGGCAATGGGCTTTCTTACAGTACTTCTTGCTCCCTGAAACTTCTTGCGTGGTGGGTGTTCTGAGATTAGCTTCGCACAGAGGAATGGTCAAGACCAAGTAGGTGTCAAATTGTCAGTCAGATTTACTTACACTTCACTGGATTTTCTGTGCACACGTGCTCATGGGACAGCGATAAATTTGACCTCGTGTGACTAATAAGACATTAAGGAATATTTTTTGTTGATTATTTCTGTAAAAAGTGATGGAAAACTTAACTCGAAATTATATATTGTCGCAAAATATTATGTATCTGAAAATGAAATTTGTGATCAAATGAAAGAAATTCTTATTTAACATTGTTTTTCCTTGGATTAAAAATTCGAGCAAGCTTTTTCAATAAGTAAATAAACAAATAAAAATAAAGAAATATATTCTTTTTTCTTTTCTTTTTTTATTTAATTTGATTATTTTAAACTCCTTCGCAAAAAAAAGTGGGGGGCAAAAAAAAGTGGGGGGGGGGGGGGCTTTACACTGAAACTTGGGGGATGTGTATTACGGAAAGGAATGCATATTACGTGCCATGCAAAAACACAAGCTCCGATAAATTGAGAAATTTCCTAAATTTTAATGGGCAGAATTTCCTTTTAAAGAAATCTTGAAAAGCACACGACTTATAGTTACTGATTCTCAAAGTTTCTTTGTTTTCCTTCTATCTATAACTTTCAGCTGAATGAACTCATATTGATGACAAACGTTTAGAAAGGTGGCCCCATTTAAGTCCCATACCATCGTTTAACCACTTTTCTTTTAACAAAGAAAGTTACTGTAAAAATTCACTGATTTTCATGTAAATTAATTACGTTTGCATTGATTTTTCCCTGTTAAATAAATGATTAAATATGGAATCTCATTGTTTAAAACAATCCGTTGTTTTGCATCAGCAAAATTAACAGTAATTACCATAAAAGTTTTCAATGAACCTTTGTTAAAACAAACTTGAAATACATTGACTCCAGTCCAGATAGTCCAGTGCCGGATCTTTGGGGGGGGGGGGGGGATTTGGGGCCCTTGCTGCGGGTGACACTTTTGGGAATCGCAAATTCAACTGTGATGCACACATACACACAAAAATAAAAAAGAAGAAGAAAGAAAGGAAAGAAAAAGTATTTAATTAAGAAAATTTAACTTTTGGTAAGAGAATTAAACTCCTCGTTCGGCGCTTTAATCATTGATCGGCTATTTGGCTAACGATTAAAACCGGTTGATAAAATTATTTATTTGTATAAACCGACGGAAGCTTTGAAATTGAGGTATACTGAATATGTTGCATCGTTGATTAGTTGACGGGCAAGGGCTCCTAGGAAGGCAGTTTTAAGGAACGGCAAATTTCACGACCGGCAAAAAATGCCCGACCTGGAAAATGTTTTGCCCGTCCTAGCGTGATTAATTAGACCTTAATAATCTTTGGTATTTCTGTTTTTAACTTTTTGATTTGTTTAAACGCAAAGTCATATTGAAAAACTCCTGTTCCCATGACTTTTATCCCTTAACTCAAATTTTAGAAAAAATAAAAAACGTGAACGTTTTCTTTTATTCAGCTCATTTTCCCCCCTGTTTTCAATCTAAAGAAGGCACTAATAAAAGGAACGTGGGCAGTCCAGTTTTTTACTGTAACATACAGATACATGTTTTATGCTTCAATATCTTACTTTGAATGATCGTTCACATTAAAATTATCTATAAAAAACGTTCCCTTTTTTATGTTATTTCATATATTTTATTATTTACAAAAGACATTCTTAGAATAAGCTTTAAAAATTCAATTCTGCCGTTTGTAAGTTTTAATCAAGTATTTCTTTTAAGACCAAATAATTTCAGTATTGAATTAAATTAGTATTAGTTTCATTAATTAATTGTTTAATTAAAAAAATAATAAATTAAATAATTGCATTTATTATTAAATAAATTATTAATTTAAATTCTAAGAAAACGCCCAAAATGAAGCATAAATTCTAACATGTTAGAAAAATTAAAAAACTAGTCTGCGCCTCCTGTCCAAAAGTTTGCCCCTACTGGAGTCAGAGTCTGGCTACAGGCCTGCAAAGGCTTGGCTGGCCACTAAAATATCTTCGGCGAGCCATGGGCTGAAGACCCTTAGTTTAAAGTATCATCTGCATAAAAATATAAAGTGCTGAACTACTGAGAGCATAACTATTACACATTGATTTATGTAAGTTTCAATCTCATACATATTCATTCCGTAAATTTTCTTTGTAAAATATTTTTATTATTCTTTTTTTTTAGAACAAAAGTGACTGTAAAAGTGTTTTTACAATAGTCGAGTTTTTGGCACTCTACTGTATGCTTTGCAGTGGTGGACAGCTACATATTATACAGTCAATTCCGGGTAATCGGATGCTATTATGACATGATAATTTTGGTCCTATTAATCAGCTGGTCCAATTACGTGAATTTGGAACAAGACCAAAAGTACTGTACGTTATATATGAAGTTTTAGAAAGCACACAACAGCTATTAAAACGTCCATTAAAATATACATTACTTATTTTACAATCAAATAATTGTATTAAAATTATAATTTAATTTTATTGTATGTGCTGACTGCTTCGCGGAGTAAATTTGATAAATCACTTGAACTGTGACCTTTGCTTTAATAGTACCATCATCTAGTGGACATTTTGATAAACATCTCCCATGTAATAAATACCGTTGGATTTTACTGAAAGTAATTTAATGTTTAATTCTTGCGTTCGTTGACTCTCTTTAAATATGTTCTACACTTTTAGAGTTCTCCGTTTTTTTAGTCCCGATAAGCGAATAATAATAGGCTTATTTAATAGGAAATGTTTTGGTTCCTTAGAATTTGGTCCGAATAAGCGGCTGGTTTGATTATACAGTGGTTCAAAAATAATTTTTTTCTAAATGTATTTTACAGATATTGATTTAAAACAGTCATTTTCGAATATTATTGATATGATTGCTTGTCCTCAGCTCTTGAAAAGTTTTTCATTTGCGAGAAAATTATTATGTTGAGAGGAAAATGAGGCAGTGTAATTGCTTTTCTTTTAATGTTCATCTAGGTATAGAAAATTTGAATCTCACATTATATTTCTCTTTATTTGATAAAAAAATTAGTAAGTACTTATAATGATGAAAAATAAATAATTAAAATTAAGACAATAGTAATTTTAATTCAAGCTTTGTCTTAAGAGTATTAAAGTTTTCTCTAGTCTGCATAATGTGCTACTGAAAATAATGTCAAAATATAGTGAAACCTGGCCTAAGAGATCATTCACAAATGATGTCACGCTTCGAGAAGGTTCATGAAATTGTGACAAGGGGATGGGGTAACAAGAAGTGTGACATCATGCTTATGCAACATAGCGAGGCATGTGACAAGGGGGGGTGTCAAATATATGGGAAAAAAGCATGACATCATTTATGGACGGTCTCTAAGGTGATGACCCTTGGTCCCTTCAAAACTGGGCATGTTTTAAACATTTCATCACTATGCAAATACAAATAGAAAAGTGATATGACATTTCCTCAATCATACTTGAAAGCTCGGAAATTTTTTATGCAGAAGTGGTCATTTTAGATAGGGTGGCCACTTTACAAATGTGATTACTCTTTGCAAATTTCACTGTTTCTGCTAGGTAATGTATCAACAAAATTTTCCCATGTTCTTAATGATATGAGACTTGACATTGGTTGAGTTAATCTCTAGACTCGCACAAAATATTCATTAATGACTTGTAGTAAATGTTAATATTTTGTAATTTTATGCTGTATATTTTCTCCAGTATTCATTTACCTCCTCTGTTTTAGGTTTATTTGGTGAAGTGGCGAGATTATGAAGTAGTTCTTTCTGTGTTGTCTTCTAAAATATACAACGACGATTTTAAGCATAATCTTTTTATGCTGAAATCATTTAGTGGTAATTCTTTTGTTGTTCAATTGTTAGGTTTTTGTGACAATGTGATTATTACTGAATACCATTCCTTAGGAAGTGCCTTAAATGTTGATTATCATTTATCACATATCTTAAAACCTCATGATACCATGAAAACTCGGCTCAAATTGTGTATCAATTATGTAACTGTCATCCAAGTACTGCATTCTAGTCCTGTAGGTGTAAGAGTTATGTGTGACTCGAACACTTTGGAAAAGGCTTTGTCCCAATATTTATTGACAAGAAGTTTGAAACTTGTGGTTAATGATTTAGATGCAACTCCTGAAGTAAATAACATTACCAAAAGAGGAATACATTGTGGCAAACAAGCTCCAATTGGTGACTTAGTTGCTCCAGAACAAAAATGGCTAGACTTAAATCAAAAGTTTGATGTGATAAATACCCCTTTATATGATGAAAAATCTGATATTTGGAAAATACCAAGTATTTGTGACTGGTTTTTAGGTAAAAGTACTGATGCAGATATAGTTAAATATAAATTATTTAGCATTCATAATCTTTGTAAAAGCATTAAACCATCTGAAAGACCATCTGCAGGCACTATTAAAGAAGTGTATGAAAAAATATATGATGAGATATGATTAATTTAATTTTATGATTAACAGCTTACCGCCATTATCACATTATGAGCGGGCGACGTAGCACGCACAACTATGTTGCATAGCGGGCTAAGTTGACTAAGTTAAAAAATGTTCTAAAAAAAATACACCAATTCATACATTACATGAAACATTATTTTTTCCCTTGTGTGACTTAAAAGTGGTGATTTCAAACGGGTACAAATACCAGCCCTACTTTTAAACGGCAATGCATGAAACGGTTCTAGTACCTGGCACCCACTCATAATTGGTTATGCGTGTATAGCTCGCGGGTTATCTACATAAAAAAACCTCCTTTTTTACTATCTGCGTTCAATGTAATGATGCGGGCAATACACGGAACTTAAAAAAAAAAAAAAGAGAAAAGTCAAAATAAAAGACAACTACCATTCCAAAACATCAAAATCTATTCTCCCTCCAAACAAAACGTAGAGAAATAAATTGTAACTTTCAAGATGATTCAATTTCTCCCATCTTGCAGTAAGGTTTCAGGCGCTTACAGTGTTTTGAAGGGGTGTATTGAATGGAAAAGAGGATTTGTGCTGCACAACTTTGTGGGAGACCTTTCCTTATCAGCGAAGTTGTATCAATCAATGTTAACTCTCCCCTCTGCTAATGACCAAAGCAATTCTTCACGCTTCACAGTTGCAGAATGCTGTTCCACTATTGCGAGAGTATTGTACGCGATTCCTAAAAGAGAGCTAATCTTAAGTGGTTTCTTGTATTGCTCTTTTAAAATAAAATGTAAGCACAAACAAAAGATTACCAGGAAAAAGGTTAGAGATAAGCAACCTAACTGTCCGGGGAGCTTTTTATTCCCCACCAATTAAACTTAGACCATAAAGAGCAATTAAATTACAATAGCAAGGTTGAGCGGTAGGACCCGGCAACAGACACTTCCTTCAAGACAGGTCGCTATCCAAAAAAAGATAGTCTAGTATGCTTTCGGTAGAAACTTTCTACTGGAAAATTGTTGACCTCCAGCAACTGGTACGTGGTTGCTCTGAACAAAGCATTTACCATTTTATTTCAGTCTTATATCTATTCTCGCGCTATATGATGTCTTCTAAACGTAGGAGGCAGAGCTATACTGACGAATTTAAACTTAAAGTAGTTGAAAAGGCTGAAGAAGTTGGAAATCCCAAAGCTGGCAGGTTATTTAAAGATGATGAAAAAAGTGTTCGTGAATGGCGAAATAAAGAAAAGCTGAACTGATGAGAACTAACCCCCACAAAAGAACTAATATGGTAAACAGGGTTCGTACGGTCCTTAAAGGTCCTTAGAAAGTCCTTAATGTTAATTTTCATTTTTAAGACCTTAAAAAGTCCTTAAATAGTCCTTATTTTTTATTCCAGGTGCTTAATTTTTTTTGTTAAAATTAGAAAACTATTTGTTTTGCTATCTTTTGTATTCTTCGCAAGAATAAAACTTCTTTTATTTCGACTACTTAATCGAACCTCAAATTTGGTTTGCTCGTGTCTGGTACAATCGTGGCTTTCAGACAAACCCAAAACGGCTGATTGACAGGACTAAAAATGGCGGATTTACATAAACATCAACGCATTTTTACTATAAATTGCAGTGCTTTCTCAACTGGTAGATAAATAACACTGTGCAACAAATTTTGAACTTTTTTTTTTGTCCTTTAGATGAAACCATGTGATTCTATATAAACAGAAGGTGCTTGATTCAAATATCCAAACCAAAATTGTCTATCACGTACTGTTTTTGCTAGAGACTCACTTATCATATTTATACAGTTTTGTTATAGAAGAACGTAACTGAGGCTTACTTATTGAAAACACAAACACTAAAATGATCTTTTTTGTCTGTTTCATCTTGTGGGCATCTGTTGGTGTGCCTAGAGACGCTATAAGGAGAGACGCGACATATGCAGGGATAAAGAAAAGCCGACTTTTAACCACCTTAGGGCTTGTTGGGGAACTTCTCGTAGACTTAACACAGGAGAAATGAGAGGGGTTTACAAAAACGCGTATTTCACGGAAGCAAGGTTTTTCAGCAAAATTTTAGTGCCATGTTCCAAAGGAGGAAAACACAGGCTTTAATTTCATACCATTTTTACGTGTCAAAAACGCATATTAGTTGTATTAATTAATGTTTTACTGTTCGGAATCTACCATCTTCTTCCAAACTTCTGATGGGAGAAAAAGAGAAGTTCCTTGGCTGTTTTTTGGCAGAAGTAGTTGGCGCTGTAAATAATTTATCGGAGAGTGAATGTCCAAACACTCTGATGAATGATTTTTGAGGTTCTTTTCTTTTTTAAATTAACATGCAAACTGTGATGAATTAACAGAAATCATTATTATTAAACAGTTGTGCATTCAACACTATTCGCAGCTTTAAGAATTCATAATTAAAAAAATACGACAGACATGATATGCATATCTATCACAATCGTTCTCATCCAAATTTGTGAAGCATTATGTTCGTATTAATGTGTGACATTATATAGATTGTTTTTAAATGAGTTAATTATTAATTAAACTTTATTTAGTCGTTCTAAATCTACTTGTTTTTTATAAAATATGTTAATACAAAAAGAATTTCTCACTGGAATTTTCATTCATAACAGAAAATTATGTTTGAATAGACAGAATTTTTTTGACAGGACGGATACACATTTATTTAATGTGTATCCGTCCTGTTGTTTTAGAGAATTTTTTAGCAATTGCATTTTATGTAATTAATATATATTTGCTGGATATGAATATAACTATCAATTATCCAACAAAGTACATCTGATTTTGATGTACCATAACTGGAGAAATAGTAGGAAACTTTCGTATAGGTGGATTAATGTCATGTTTAATATCGAATATTAATTTAGAGAAAATAACTTCACGTCATTAGTTTAGTCAGTGTATTACTGAAACAAAATCAATTGAAAATCAATTACTGAATAAAAAAACCCACCATCACTGTGACTTTCCTTATGCTCAATCCCATCGTTATCCAGCATTTTTAAATTATGTAAATTTGTTGATTGGATACTTGTCATTATATTTATCTTCATATCAATTTCTTAATGTATACCACGATCACGAATGTCCAAGCCTTCTCTATTTTCAAAAGCTTGAAATATGAACTTGGGTACAAATAATAAAAGCAAAAAACTGCACCATTGATCTCAATTCAGTAAAATTCTAAATAAATGAAAACAATATAATACAAATATAGCCTTGAACTTACATTCAATCTTTACGGAAAACCTTGAAATATTCCTAACGTATCTTATACATCTTAAAAATTATCTTTATTATTTTGAATTTTTCCTTGCATTTTATGGGAAATCATATTTTTAAAACGCAGATCTTTAGTCACCCGAAAGAAGTATGTATAAATAAATAACGAAATAGTATTAATAATAAAACAATAGAGGTAGTAATAAAGAAATTAACTTTTCTACATAATGCTGGATATAATAGGTCTTTTATAGTACTGAACTGAAATACAAGCTTGATTCATATTAAGATGTTTAAAACTACTTGTAGTTTTTAAATGTTATATCATTCAAGTGCATGCTGAGATCATAACCTTCTTTTATCCTAGGTAAAATTTGCTATAAAAGTATGCTATTTAAGGATCTGTACTTACAACATCTCAAAATATGTTTCTTATTCATGGCGAATTTTGTCATACGATTCTGAGAAACATAAAAAGTTTAAACTTGGTAGCGGAACGAATTATATAACATACCTCATATTGCACCATAACCCAAAAACTCCTATTCAAAACATATATTGTATTTGTTTCAGGGCTCGAAAAGTCTTTAAAATTGTACATGAACTGTGGGGCATATTTGTCTAAAAAATACATGCCCGAACAAAATTTTTACGTGTCCAAAAGTTGTTTTATTGGATATTAATAAACACATTTGAATTTGTAGTATAGCATTAGTCAGACAAAAAAAAAAAAAAAAATAAATAAATTAACATCTTTATATCTGAATCAAGAATTATTTAAATGTTAACCTAAATCATTAATAAATTCCATCACATATAAATATTATATAATGTCGTTACAAGTCAAAATTTGCAAAATTTAATTTGTATTACCAATTTTATTGTTGACATGCATGTCCGTCAACGTGTCAAGGTTGATCTCCAGTAAGGAGGGGATGATTTTTCAATAAAATACGAAACAATAAAGTTTTAGAAAGAAATATTTGATTATATAAGAAAAATATTTGTACATTTTAAAAAATAAATATAAGTATATAAAATCAAAAAAACTTAATTCGGGACTATAAATATAGCTGTCTATCTAAATATATATTACATCTATATATTTAGTGCAAAGAAGAAACGTTATTTCATTTTTCACTAGCAATATACATTTTATAGGGTAGAAATAATTTTAATAGCACGCATAATTTGCGAGCATGTAAGAACAAAAATAATCAAGTAAAAAAAAAGTTCTGAAACGGCGATTAAACTTTAAACGCAGAGTCCTGGCTCTTTTGCAGCAACCTGTTGTTACTAGAGGGGATAATTAGCTTAATGGCAGGGACTTGACGCGACCCCCGGAAGTAAGACTCCCCCATGCTCGAAAGGCAATTCTTTGACCGCCTCGAGAGAAAACTGGACCCAATGTCATCTCTTTCCTTATAGTCTCTTTAGGTGTGCCCTGACAACAGATTAGCAATATTCAATTTGTATACTTCCATTCCATCGACCGCTGAAGCTCTTTTCAACAACAGAGATGTCCCTGATGAAACCTTCCTCATGCTCATCATTAATTGCGCCAAATTTTTGAGGAAAGAAGTCCTTATGGGAGTCCAAAAAGTGCAGTTTTAATGACATATGGCAACCTAATAATACAAAAGCATTTTATCATGTCACCAAGAAGATCTTCGTAATTTTCAGTTTTCTCATTTCCAAGGAAACGTTAGCACACTGATTTAAAGGCCAGCAAGGCTGATTTTTCAACCTCTAGCTGTTTATTTTCATACTCTTCATCATGAAAGGACTTCCTTAAGTTGTGGGCCAATAAAAATCCTTTTTTTTTTTTACTTTTGCCTCACTTAAATTTTTGAATTTGCTCCTGAGATGCAAGAAAGCCGGAGCTTCTCTGTCCGGAGCTTTCACAAATATCTCGTTAAAGCAAGTTTAATGTGCAATTGTGCTAAAAAGGCGCATTGTAGATTTACAAGTGGCTCATTTGATATGTTTTTGCCACTCACAATTTTGAAATTTCCTTTGTGTTTGCAGATATGCTACAGGAATAAATAGGAAAAAAATACTTAGATAGAGGAGTACTGATAAACAAGCGCCACTCTGCTGAATTGTGCTCATCTCCTAATGCTTGAAATAGTACATTCACATCACAACAGTATACTATTGATTCTTTCTCCGCAAAATAGTCCACAAAATGCCTTTGTCGTCCTGCAAAGGACTCGAAACTTCGAGAAAGTAGATAAAGCTTTTGTTGCCATAAATGTCGCTAAAGTAACCCAAGTTAATTAAAAAGGTCTCTTAAATGACAACGAGAAATGTCAGTTTCTTACTGTGAATGAGAAAGATATAATTTATAATAAATTAAGTCGATAAATTACGAAAATATGCACATTTATCCAGAAAATATGTAAAAAGCTAAAATGTGAGATTTTAAGAAAATTGTACGTGATAGGCAAAAGATAATTGCAGATTCGTAATTTTCAGCCAAAAATACATAAGAAACTGACATTTTCATCTAAAGGACATTTTTCGTGTTGCACAGTGTAATCAACTCTTGTTTTTTTGATTTTTTTTTTTTTTGAAAAGATGTAAGTAAATTGATGTGTTATATATTTTTACAAAAAAAGAAAAATTGTTCATGGATTTTGATAAAATGCTTCAAACTACAACACCCAATTCAGTTAAAATGAACTTGTACCCACCTACATGGCAGCTCTCGATTTGCTATTTCCTGCAATTGTATGAAAAAGAAAATCGAGCTAGATCTAAAAAAAAAAAAATATTTGTAGAGAAGTCGAATCAAAACACCAAGCATTTGTACAAAATGCAATGGTGGGCACCATTTAAGACCACAGAAAAAGAAATCACACAAGTTCCCTCATTTTGCTTTTAAAAAAGAAAAGAAAAAGGAATAAATTTTGAAAAACGGACTTTTAAGGACTCAAGGGGAAAAAATTTAATAAATAAACAAAAATCGGGAATTTTCGAAAAAGGGCCAAATTTCGGGAATTCAAATTTGGGATTCGATACTATTTATTCAGTTTAGTTACAAAGTAAATAAATATTTTTTTGCATGAAAATTGTTACTAAATCATCTACATTCTAAACAATTATCAATGAAGCAAGTAGGAGCAGCTCTTAACAAGTAATCAGTAAATAAATATTGCTTTTGAAACTTTTTTTAAGTTAAGGGGGGGGGGGACTTCAAAGAAGCATATTGTTGACATCTAGCTCAATAAAAGAGATACATTTAACTAATATGTAGGCAAAAAAAACCAAAACTTTCAGCTTTTTTGCGTTTGACCAATCGCATTGTATGATTATCGCTTATTTATACTGTTAAAGGTAAAATAATGATTTATTTTTATTGTCATTTTTCTTACGTCTTACACTATAATACGCGCTGAGTTGCCAACTCTCCCGATCGCTTTTCAGTTGATCTTTCGCTAAACAGTTTGTTATCCCATTGTTTTTTTTTTAGATCAAATAAATTCCCGTATTGAAAATTTGTTTTAAAGCAATGTTTATAAATTTTTATCGACCAATTTGGCTTCACGATCGTTCTCTGTGGCGATTTGTTGTGTGAGAGATGATGGATATTTGCTGCGTTAATAAAAATTTGTACCTCGTGAAATTTCTTAATTTGCAGTAAATTGAAGGAATCGACCTCTTCCTAAACCTATACACTGCAGTTGCCAAAAAGCTTCGTTTTCCCCTAGTTTTTTTGTTTTTATTTGTGAACTTCGAAAATTTGATTTTTTTGCAAAAAGATCCGATTTTTCAAGCTGATGTACAAGTATTTTTATCTAAAGGGATTGTACTACAAAACAAGAAAATTTTTCAAGAAACTTTTTAAAAAGACATGTATTAATTTACATAAATTTTCATAACTTATAACCCGAAAATGTAAAAACCTATTTTTCGGAAACTTGCTAACATCTAGCATGTGCTTCGCCGAAAATCGCACGCAGCTTTTGAGACTTGTATCTTTTTGCATCCTGTAAATATATCAATTACACTGTGCAACACGAAAAATGTCCTTTGGATGAAAATGTCTGTTTCGTATGTATTTTTAGCTAAAAATTACGAATCTGTAATTATTTTTTGCCTATCACGTACCATTTTTCCAAAATTCTACATTTTAGCTTTTTACGTATTTTCTGGATAAATTTGCATATTTTCGTAATTTATCAACTTAATTTATTCTGAATTATATCTTTCTCATTGACAGTGAGATCCTTGACATTCTAGAGACCTTAATGAACTCGGGTTACTTTAGCAACATTTTTGGCAACAAAAGCTTTACCTACTTCTCGAAGTTTTGAGTCTTTTACAAGACGACAAAGGCCTTTTGTAGACTATTTTGCGGGGAAAGAAGAAATAGAATGCTGCTGGTGATGTGAATGTACTATTTCAAGCGTTACGACATGAGCACAGTTCAGCAGAGTGGCGCTTGTTTATCAGTGCTCCTCCACATAAGTATTTTTTCCTATTTATTCCTGTAGCATATTCTGCAAACACAAAGGAAATTTCAAAATTATGAGTGGCAAAAGCATATCAAATGAACCACTTGTAAATCTAAAATGTGCCTTTTTCCACAATTGCACATTATGGTTTTTGAAATATCAAGGAAGTCGACAGAGAAGGAGTGGGTTTCTTGCATCTCGGGAAAAAATTAAAAAATTTAAGTGAGGCAAAAATAAAAGAAAGGACTTTTATTGGCCCACAACCAAAGAAAGTCCTTTCATGATGAAGATTTACGAAAACAAACAATCAGAAGCAGAAAAATCCGCCTGGCTGGCCTTTAAATCATTGTGCTCAGGTTTCCGTGGAAATGAGAAAGCTGAAAACTACGAAGATTTTGTTGGTGACATGATAAAATGCTTTTGTATTATTAGGTTGCTATATTTCATTAAAACTACACTTTTTGGACTCCCATACGGACTTCTTTGATTAAAACTTTGCGCAATCTCTGCGTTTGAAAAGCATTTCAGTGGTCGATAGAATGGAAGTATACAAATTGAATATTGCTAATCTGTTATCGAGGCACACCAACAGATGCCCAAAATATGAAACGGCCAAAAAAATCATTTTTGGGCTTGTGTTTTCAATAAGTACGCCTTGGTTACATTCTTCTATAACCAAATTGTATAAATATGAGAAGTGGGTCTCCAGCAAAAACGGTACGTGATGGACCATTTTGGTTTGGATGTTTAAATCAAGCATCATTTGTTTATATAGAATCACATTGTTTCATCTAAAGGACAAAAAAAAAGTTCAAATTTGTTGCACAGTGTTATTTAAAAAGTTGACAGTTGTTTTAGTATTTGCAGCTTATAGTCTGCCTGTTTTATTTTTTATTTAAAAAAATTGTTCAATTTTTCGAAACTTTATTTTAGTTAAATTTTGGTCATTACTATTTGAGGGTAATGTACAAAGTTTTAAGCGAATAAGCTCCATTTTTTATTTGTATGTTGTTTCCAAAATGAAATAATTTTCTCAAGTTTAAAAAGTTTTTTCTGAATTTTTGCAAGCTCTTCTAAATAATTTTTAAAAAATATTTATGGCAGAGATAAAAATTTAAGTAAGCCTAAATTGAGATGCTGTCAAAATAAGTTCAGTAAAATGAAAAAACAATTGAAATTAAACACAAATTCTCAAGACAAAGTGCAGCGTTTTCTTTAACAATTTTTTTTATTTAAATTGTTTTTCATTTAACTTGTATTTTATAGCACTAACCATTTTTGATAATTTTTCATATCATGATAATTTGCTTATATATGGTTAATACTTGTGTTGTGTGCTTCTTATTACTAGTTCCAATAATTATTTAACTCCCTGACTGTATTGGACATTAGAAAAGCAACAAGTCAGAGAGAGCTCCATAAAAGTGTTTGTGTTGTGTTCCTAATAAAAATACGATGTTAAATCAATTTCCTCTTTCAATAATGCTTCCTTTTGAAATAAACATAACAGTTTGTATATTTGGAAAAATTTGTGAGGTCCTTAAAATTTTAAAAAAAAGTCCTTAGAAAGTCCTTATTTTTGGTTTTGCCAAAAGCGTACGAACCCTGGTAAAGAAACCATAATGGCCTGTATTAGAAAAAAATGTAGCTGAATGGATTGAAATTCAACACAGCTCTGGGCTTTCGATTTCAACAGTAAAAATTCGACTAAAAGCCACATGCATGTCCCAGGAAATGGGAATCCAGAATTTTAAAGGTGGACCTTCATGGTGTCAGCACTTTATGAATAGAGAAAAGTTAAGCGTTAGATTTAAAACAACAATTTCCGGATGACTGACAAGAAAAGAAGAGCAACTTCTTAGCTTTTACTAAGGAATTAATGAAAAATGTTAGCCTCAAACAAATATTCAATATGGACAAAATACCTCTAACATTTGACTGCTCTCTAAACAGAACTGTTGATATTACTGGTACTAAGTTCGTTGCAATTGCTAAAGCAGGGAATGAAAAAACTCATTTTTACTGTTGTTCTTGGTTGTGCAGCTGATGAGTCAAAACTAAAACCAATGGTAATTTTCAAATGCAAAACATTACCTATGGAGGATAATAAGGAGATTTTCCACAGAGGAAATAAGGAGATTTTCCACGAAATAAAGGAGATAATAGTTCATTAAAGATTTCAATAAAGGAGATAATAATTCATTAAAGATTTCAATAAAGGAGCTTTTCCACGAGATATAGTTGTAAAGAACAATGAAAATGGTTGGATGAACGAGAATGTAATGATAGAATGGTTTGATGAGGTAAGGAAAGCACAACCAGGTGCATTTCTTGACCCTTCAGGAATATTAATCCTCGATTCTATGAAAGCTCATTTGCAAAGAAAAGGTGAAGTTGTAAGCCAAAACTTCAATGATTAAAGCAAGGCTGTTGGTTTAGAGAACTTTTTAGAAAAAGAACCTGATTTAAATAATGCTGCTGATAAAGGAAAAGCGAAAAAGGCCTATGCTTTGTTGCTTTCACTACTAAGTGATAATGTTCTAATATCACTCAATTTGAAACCAGTATATGTGAAATTTAGAAGAAATTCGAAATAACATATGACACAAAGCGTGCAGTGAATCAAATTTTGATTCGGATTTTTTTCGAATTTGCGTACACTCTAGCTCGGAGAGTTTTTGGTCAATCCTTATGAAATTTAACACACATTTTCTTTATATATATACGCTCTATTTGAACTACAATCTTAACCTCTTCAGACCCCCGAACTAAGCACGATTAATTTAAAAAACAATTGGGTGTTTTAGCTTTCAAATTGCAAACAGTAGTTAATAAATAGTATTTTAAAATGTACCCAATTGGGTACACTTGGAATGAAGAGGATAAACATATCTTTATTTTTAATTTTTTTATTTCAAAGTAAAAAAAAAATAGAAATTTTCATTTTTTGGGATAATTTTAGTTCAAATAGAAGAGACACTTATAAAAAAAAAAGTAAATTAAAAAAAATGATGTTAGATAAAAATTGTGACCTCTAGGATGGTATGCAAACTGCCGACCTGGGTGGCGACTTACAGTGTGCAGCAGCTGATATCTCCGGGATTTTTTAAGAAAATTGTTCGAAAATTTCAGTAAATGTTCTTCAATATATCTATAAAATAACCTCAAAATCTCAATAAAACATATTTATTCTTTATATGTTAAAAAAAAATCATGAAAATTGCTCTTAGTACACCGTCCTACACCTATTTCCCCCCCTTAAAATTGAATATATTCCTACAAACATGCAAATTGCTGGTATATTTACAAAGGCATTACCTAAAATCAAGAATTATTATTTCTTTATGGTTTGTATAAGTAATGTTTATTTTGTGTTACATCAATAATATTTCTAATGTTTGTTTTTTATATATTTTTGTTTTTCTGATGTAATGCTGAATTATGGGCAGGTGGTAGAATATTGTAACCTCAGCATTATATTGCATCCTCCTCCTCTGAATTCTATTTTATGTTTAATTGTGGTTGGTTCTTTAACACGCTAGTTACCTTTTACGTACACTTTTTTTGGCAGTTGATCCACCAAAGTTTATAAATACTTATGTTCTTTGCGAAGTCAGTTGTACTGCATCTGTTAAATGTATAAACTCGATATATTATTTCGATCCTGCCTCGCAGTATTATTTTGTCTATTTATCAAAAAATGATAAATATGTGTAATAAGTACAGTGAAGCATTGTTTATATGACGATCATTTAAGAGGTTTACCTTTATACGCTGCACTAAGTCTTTTACCTTTTAGTGCTGCACTAAGTCTTGGGTCTAGCCAGAGGGATAAATTGATTACACAACACTTATTGGTAGTCCCTTCGTCATTGCATAAAAGATGCTCCACTGTATTTGTATTTTTGTTAAAGTCCAAGTAAAGTTAAAGTAAGTATTTTATGTTTAAATAAAATTCTGTAATTAGTTTTTTTTGTGTAGGTATTTTTTGAATATGTGAAAAGTCTTCTTGTGATCAGTATTTGGATCATTTCAGTAATTACATAACGTGAATGGAAATTTACTTCTTCTGAAAATATATAGCGTGAGTTGGGGCAATTGTAAACGTCTTTTCAATTTTTGAACTTTTGATCCTTCCCTACCTCTTGAATGAATTGAGAGATAAAATTATGAGTGTTGGAGGTAGTCAATACTGTACTTCCTGTGAGTAAGTGTGTAAGAAAAATGTGGGGTGTGGCTGTGTCATGGACATGGCCGTATGTTGTACGTGAATACGTTTATGTAGCTGGTTATATTTTTTAAATAAAATATTTTTATTTATGTATTTAGAATAAAAGCAAGGAAACAAATAATTATTGTGTTACAGTATAACTTCATTAATTATAACTTTATAGTTTTGGCTTTTCGACGTGCATAAGCCGACATTATCTATATATTTTTTATATTTTTTTATTCTAACACCTTATTATATTCACTGTCACTACTTTAAACTAATGTTTTATATACAATCGAGATGTTGACGACAGCGGATGGTTAAAACTTAAACGAACATCGTAGCTTCTCCGAGTCTAAAGCTATACTAATTGCAAATCTCGATACGCAGCAATATAACCTCAAAATGGCGGCGATTCCATCACCACCGCGCGTGATGCATCACTGTTCTCTCTTATTGTAATGAATTCTTTGATCCTTTAGTTATCCAGTGGTATAATTTAATTTTGGATGTAGAGGATAGATTCGAAACTACAACACCAAACTCTATCCCCTGTTTTTGTTATCATTAGATTCTTTGGATCGCCCCCGTATGGTAGCAAATATAAAGACGTATTCACGTGAAAAATTTTGATGTTATGACTAATTGTTAGCAAATGAACTCATGTTTACATTTACCCAGCTTATTTGATGCAAATCGAAAATTTTTTCATACACAGTGTGCTTGGAAGCTTAAGAAATTTCGGAGCAATTATTCTCAGTCTGTGGCCAATAGGCCACATGTGATCCACTGAGTTATGTTTTGAGTCTGCTGAGATCATTTAATGTGAAATATCTTGCAAGAAATCAAGTAATGCGGTAAATTTTTTGTAAAATGTGTACCTTAGTGAATCAGTTGGTTAAGCTCGGATCCCACAGAACACCCAAAGGGAACACACAACTAGCTGTGGTCAATGCTTGGGAAGGTGATACCCTCTCGCTACTGATTTTTCTGGTGCCGAATACATTAATGGAATCTGTGCATTTAAAATTCGTCATGTCCACCATGTTAGAAATAATACCCACTGGGGGCCCAACCTAGGTGACAATCTCTCCTCTGGGAGCTGTTTCAAAACCATGATGCCTCTCTGAGCCAAGTGTACTTTATTCTGGCGGAGCTCATTAATAATCGGTAGGACCTTATTTAGTTCCTGGTCACCCTGCAAGGGGTGCTTGGATTTCCAAGTGGCATTAGCAGCAACAAAAACAGCTAGGTAAAATAAACACAAAAGTGTAGTTCCCATCAAAATATATTTGTCTTCCCAGAAGTTTGGAATAATATAAATTTAAGTGTTTACAATTACCCCATGGTATGAAATATATGGGGTAATTGTAAACACCTAACTTGCGCATGAAAAATAACAGGGAGGATGAAATTCATAATTAAATGTTTTTAGCAAAATTTCGTATGACAAATAAAAATGGTTGAAACCACTTACATTGCTTTTGTAGATGAGGTAGAGGGGAAAATGTAAGATCACTAAGTGTAGTTATGAAACATGTTTACAATTACCGAAACTGAGCATAGTTCCTTATTGAAAATATTGTTAAATCTGTATGTAAATTTATTTCACTTTCTTAATGTGCAATATACTTGTAGCTATCAATGAAAATTGGTGTGTGTGTGTGGGGGGGGGGGGGGGGGTAGAGATCTTACCTGAAAACTTGTGTTGAAAAATATAATTTTTGCTACTGATTAGGCACAACAGCTCATTTATCAGGAAATAGCTATTAAAGGAAATAGAGAATTTTTATACGTATTGCTTGGTTTTAATATTAGTGTCAAGTATCAACAGGGGGTGTTCAGTTGTAATATTTTGAAATTGGACCATTGCCTGTATCACATGACTGCTTTGTAGCTTTTTTTTTTTTCAAATTAGAGTGTACAACCTTAAATTGTTGAATGCAATATTTTTTATGCGTCGATTTTTAATACAGATGTATTTTCTTGTTAATGAAGATTTCAAGTATTAATAATTTTAGTGTAATTTATGTTTCAAATTAAAGAATTTTATTTTGTTTAATTTACTATGTTTTTGACTAAAATTTGTAGTCCTATATGATTTTTCTTCAGTACTATTCAAGTGAATTAAAACTTTGTTCCACATGTTTTGTTATATAGTGAAATTTTAAATTGCTAAAAACTTAAAGAATAAAATTAACTTTAATTGAACTAACAAAATGTACAATAATAATTTTCACTGCATGATTCTGGAGATCCAATGATTTAGTGAAAATGCAAGGGATGTTTACAAAATGCAATGATTTGGTTAAATTGCAAGATGTTTCCAAAAACTGCTCATGAATGCTGATCAAAAGTTCTTTATTTATTCTGCATGTTTTTCATGTACTAGATTGCTTTTGGTGATAAATTGCAAGCTAGTAAGATTATTGTATTTCAATGTTTTATAGTTATACAATTTACGAAGAAGCATGGTGGATTATTACTTCAGTATTTGACATATTAGATAATAACCAATCACTAATGAAGTCGCCTTTGATGGTTCTGTCAAATGGGAAACCCATGGCTTTTCTGTCTGGGTACAAATCATCTTTAACTCCACAATAACTCACAGCATCTGTGCAGATGAGTTTATCAGTAAGTTGGCCAACCTATAAAATATAAAAATTGTTATCAGTTTTATACATGATGCAATGAATCAATTAAATTCATCTGCTGTAAGATACTTTGTTCCTGAAAAACAATCATTTAAATAGATATAGTTGGTAATCACCTGTACAGAAAAGATATATAAAGGTAATATGATTGGGGTAATTTAATGGTAATATAAAGCTGTAAACTTCATTCTCATGTTCTAGGCATGAGAACCCTGAACTAATTGGTTTAATGCTTTCTTGCTCTTTTTTTTTTTTGTAGCACATATCTTATCTATGTACACAAAAAAATTAATTACTTCTCTTAGCTGTTACCAAAACATTCAATTGCTATCAAATTTTGATCCTTTTGTTGATGTACAGAATGTTTTTAATGTTTTGCATTTAAATTCTATTTCCACATTTTGTAAATTGCTAAGTTTTTACAGATTTTGTTGTATTATTCTCAATTTTGATTTGATATTTCCTACAGCATTCCTATTCCAATTGCTTGTATATTTAGTTCTTCAATTATTCAGAGAATTTTCATTCTCAAACCATTACATTTTATTATATAATTATTTTATTTATTAAATATGAATATACCAGTAGTAAATGTATTGTTTATTAAGAAAATAACTTACCAGATCTTTCAAGTGATCTGTAACCATCACAAAGAGATGGAACTTCATTCCTTTATCATTTCCTTTTGGAATAAGAAGGTGGTCTGGCCATCCACAGCTGCAATATTCTGTAGTATGCTCATTTGCTCCTTCACCAGACAACAATTGACTGAATTTACGCTCTGTTGAAATGGTCACACTTGAATTCCTTGACGATCGAGTTATATTATTAATTCCAGGTTCCACTAAGTTTACAAAAACAATCGTATCAGTATTTTGTTTGAATTACCAATAAAAATATTAATACCTATTTAACTAGTTTATGGGAATAATTCCAGTTATTAGTTAGTATATCGAAAAAATTCAAGGAGATCTCTTGTAAATGAATAAACTAGATGATGATCTAAGGAAATGAAGAACATATAATTATAGAGTTTCAAACATTAAGTTGAGGCATTAAGAGGGTACATTACAAGTAGCATGTAAATTTGATATGATGACATTGTTTGAGCAATTAGATTAAAGTTCAGGATTAGCATTTTAAATCTAAGAAAAATTTCATGTGTTTTGCATGTTAAATATGGTTTTCTTCACATGTTTTAAAAATAATGTAATAAATTTTTTTTCCGTTCTTCATTTAGCTATGCACAAATCGATATTCAACATTTTGATCCATTTAAGCATATTTAAATTGCATTTTATGCTTTGCAACTTTTTTTCAAAGTTAACATTATTGAAACAATACTGTTGCAATTAATGTATGGTGCTGCAAGTAACGGTAATATGTGATCAGCAAAGAGGACAGGAAATTTATTAAAAAACTGTTTTACTTTTGTTTCTTACTTCTAAACCTGTCTTTGCACAGAATATAATTTACATTTGACAAAATTATGAAAGCAGCATGAATTTAACTATTACATATTTCATTCTTATACGTGATAGACAAATTAATGATCTTATAATTAGTATAACTATTTTTTAATGTAAAAATTTAGCATCCAAGCTTATATTAAAAGCATTAAAAAGTCATTAAAAATATATTTATGAGATAATTTCCAAAACTACACAGCAACATAGACAATCTTTTTGATAGAATACTTGTTTTCTGCACTGAATTCAATACTTAGGTAAGGGTGCTTGTTATTGACCCTTGTAACTTAATTTTGATAAAACGAGCATTTGGTGGTGATCTAGACTTTCAAACTTGGTGCCATTTCAAAGCTCCATGATTCAGATTTGAAATGGCACTAAGTTTGAAATAGTAGGTCACCCCAAATGCTTATTTTACCTAATTTTAGTTACATGTGCGAATAATACGTTCCTTTACACAATCAAAATTCCAATTTTGTTAAACTAAACTAAGTGTTTGAAAGTTTGTACATATTTAAGCAAACAAAAGTTCATTTAAACAACCTAATGAACTGCTTTTGAATCCCTTACAGCAGATTGGGGTTCTTAAAATATTGAAATCAAAATTGAACAGTGTATTCCAATTAAAGCCTTAAATCATTTTGTAAGAAGAGCTTACCTTCTTAATGCTTAAAAATGAATAAAAAAAATATTCTTACAAACAAGATGGAATCTATCTAGCTCGATCATTAAGCGGCGTAGTTCGTCAATTTTAATGACATTTCCCAATTCATCATGCACTGGAGCAAGGAAGATTCTACATGTACCATGCTTAGTTTTACTGGTATTATTTTGAATTTTGATATCATAGCTGAATGGCTCATGGTCCAGATGTTGGTAACGTACCTGTAACAGATGTGTTATATATATATATGCATACAAAGAAATAATTGGATGTTAGAAATATTTTTAAAAATGTGTTTTTCTTTAATATTACCTTTACGGCTCCTTTTCTTCCAAAGTTAAACGCATTTGACAAGTCCAAAGTATCTTCCTCAAAGGTTGTTGTTACAACATTGTTTTGATGAGCAACCACGGTAATAGATTCAATCTCGACACCGTTGAATCCAAGCTAGAAAAAAAAAAATGTATGTATATGTTTTCTTTTCTTTTCTTTTTTTTTGCTTTTAAAATGATGTGCAATTCAATCTTTAACAATCAACAGTAGGAAAAACAACTACACATATACTTACAGCTCTTGTTTGATTTTTGAAATCAATTTATTGATAGGCAAAAAATCAAGCTGAAATATTTTTAATACTTCTGCATGGTTATTTACCCTCTGATATTTCATTCTTTAAGATCCATTCTAAAATGATTGGGAATAGATTATGCTGCTCTATTTAGAAACCAAAATGATGCACATTTACAGCCCCTTCACCAGGAAACTAAGAGCGTGGATTTTTTTTTGGATATTAACGTTGATCATGTAACAACTCCAACAATTAAAATCGATTTTTCTGATAATAGCAACTGCCTACCTGAGCGTTAGAAGTTTGGAAGCACTAGCCTCAATTTCTGTTTCGTGTTTCGAAATGTTCCCTCATGATAAAGAAATACGTTAGAGTAAGTTAGACATAACAGTATTGCACAGACTACACGGTAAGCAGTGATTAAGTTTGAAAACATGTGTAAATAAAAATGGCAAGTGTTTACAAATGATGTGCATTTATTAAAAGTTATTTGCTTAAAACGTTTTTTTTTCACCTTGTTGACAAAATTGTAGGCATCCATTGAATACTGAAACTGTTAGCACTTTACTTAAAACTTTTGTTGCAATTAATTTATCATAGTTATATCTTTGTATTTAATTATTTTGCACAGTTCATATCTAAAAAAATTGTATCGATATTTAATCTTTACGTTCAGAATTTAATGGTTTTGAATTTTCTAGTTTTTTTTTCTTTCTATTAATGACCTAAAGTTGGACAATATTCATAAAAACTATTGCAAAAGCATTTTATTTTATAAACTAAAACAAGGTTAAGAAAATAATAGAAAATGCAACAAGAATTTACTGATATTTCTTATTTTCTTTTGAGCAAAACATTACTCAAATCGCAAAGTAAAATTATTTTATCAATATATGTGCCAAATTAACCAAAAGCATAAGTTTTTATTTTACCAAACGAGTTAAATATGAACTCTTAAGCATTTATAATATGCAACTGCAAATGAAAAATTTCAAGTGTTATTTTAATAAGGTGGTAAAATAGCCATCTTTCACAAAATAGGTTTGAACAATCTTACCTCATCCTTAGAATAAGGTGCAAGTTTCTTTTTGTACTCATTGAACATGTCGTCAATAAATCTGTGCCATCTGTAGAAAATAGGATCACGAAGGGAAATAGTTGCGTCGTCCATGACTCCTGGATTATTCTGAAAATAACTCATTTTTTTAGAAAATGGTAAAGAAAGTTGTAATTTTCAGATTGATATCAAATAAAGTAATGAATTTATATATATTTTTGAGCAATCAAGGGTATTGTTTATTTTGCTGTCGGTACAAGTTGCCCGCTGCATTTTCAAAATGACGTCAAAAATTGGCGACCATTTAGGACATGGTCAGATATTGCCATGTTTGCAATATATTGCCAAGTTGCTTCCAAAGATGATACTGAATCCAGTGTTTGATAGTCATTATTGGCAATACTGGGAGTATTCCAATAGAGTTCAATACTAAGCACGCTTAAAACCGCAACTTAAAATCTCAGGAGAGGCATTTGAAAATTTTAACCATAATCTTAAAATATAGTTTTCATTTTAATTTACATTTACGAGAGGTTAAATAACGTTTTTGGTTGTTATAATGTTACGTGGACATTGTTTTTAAACATATGCACATTTTGTAGAAGAATTATGGAATTATCTCATTATTCAATTCTAGCTCTAGTTTGAATTGCTTTTGAACTTAACAAGCAATGCAAATAAAGACGTACCATTAGTACATGAAGAAGAACTCAGTAATTTAATTATGAAATTACTGTAATTTTCACTTTTTGGAGTTTTGGGTCTTTTGCACTGGAAGTTACATTAAAATGTAAAATTAAAACACTGCATTGGCAAAGACAGTTCTAAACATTATTTACATAAATGATAACTAAACTTAAAAATGTTACATTAATACAATGTAACATTAACCCTAGTTACATTAAAAGAAAATTAACTTTAGCGTCAATGAACAAACGCTCCCCATACGTTCAATGATTAGCTACCGCTGTACGCACATCAAATTTTGAGAAAATTACCTCTCAAACAGACAAAGGAGGATTAAAATCGATTTTGTCAATGATTACAAATGATTAAAATACCAATAAAAGTCGCCAAAAGGGGCATTGGTCATTGGTGCTAGGAATAATATAATATAAAATAAATAATATGATATAAAATGAAAGTGTCTCATCGCCAAATAGACTGTTACAGTAGTAATTATGTTATGCAAAAAATTGTGTTAACTGTAAAACCGAGCGAGACAATCGAGATTTACTTGCGACATTTGAGATTTACTGTAAAAGACTTGCTGCAATTTTTAATTGTACATCATCCAAAAAAAAAAAAAAAAAAAAGCAGAAAGTTTTTAAAATATTTCACGAAAGCTGGAAAACATGAATTAAAGAAATGAAACAGCGGAAATAGAAATACAGAATTGTAAGAGAAAAGCGGAAAATCTCGGATCCGTGGAAGATTTTCACCCCTTTATTTGCCTTACACACACACATATATGTATGTAAGAAAGTTTATACTTAAAACACAGTAAATTAATGAATAAATAAAAGTTGATAAAGTTAAATTGTGAGGGACTTTTCAATGGCAGCCAGCAATAAAAAAAAAAACTTGCAAAAATTTAATTGGTGGCAGCTATTGAAAAGTTGCCCAGTTTAATATTTATTCCTTCATTATTATTATGTTTTAAGTTTTAAGTTAAAAATTTTCTTGCTTATAGTTGTCCTTCTATTCTGGTCTGCTTTAGCGCTTAAATAGAATTGACTGCTTCGTAATATTTTTTAGTTTCTTTTATAATTTTGATTAAATTTTATACTGAAACTACACGTATATATACAAACTATATATATTCGCTCTTCCCTTACACTTTTACGTTCTCCCCTTTCTCCCTTATGAAATATTTAAAACATGTTTTTGCTGTTTTCGAATGGTGTAATTAAAAATTGCGGCGCATATTAACTGGTCTTGTATTTGTGTGCTATAGTATCTAGATTTTGCGATTTTTAAAATTCTCTGAAATTCTTTCATCTTCTGCTTGTGCAGCTTCATTTGTTGCCAAGAATAAAAACAGCCATTTATTTCCTGGCGCAATTCGTCGCTCAATATGTTGTTTCGTTTTGCCCAGACCCAGGCTGCAACGCTTGGTTTTTTTGCGCTCATTTTGGTACTTTTCTCCACCAGACACCCGAACATCTCTTAGCCGAGGTCTTAGGTGCGCCGAAGCTGGGAGCTGGTGCTCATTTTGGTACTGCTGTGCGTACGGGGAAGTAACGATGCAGGGGCACGCCCACAGCAGTCGAGTCGGCTCACCCGAATGGTTGCTGGAGGACATGCGCAGAAGCTGTTTTTCGTCTTCATGACATCATTGCTGAGCGGGCTTTATCCAAACGCTGCTTCATTCCCGGTGAATACGTGAATTCGTTTTTTTTTTTCCGTGGGCAAAATTGTTTTGTCTATAAGTGATGCATCAGAAGTTTGATATTTCATTAAATATTTTTTTGGAGGAAATCAATGAAATTAATTTGCTTCTGAAAAAGTTTTGTATTTAAGAGATGATGATGCTAAATTTAAAAAGCTTTTTTTTTATTACAGAAACATTGTTAATGCCTTAATTTGCGGAGCCTGCGTTTGTGTTTATAAAACTGAAGTTCTATAAAAAGATTTTTTTTAATTGGTCAAAGTCTAAAAAGCGTGATAAAGTGGTGAGGTAAGCAATGATTGACACGGTTTTCGATTTCATGAACTTTGGAATTCAGAATATTAGTTTATCATTCCTTCACTCCTGGAAGGGAAGGACATGCTACATTTGCGCTACTCATTAAGTGTTGCATGTTGCTTGGATTTCATTTATTTGACATTTTAAGTATTTACCATCTTTTATCCTCTTTTTTTTTTTTTTTTGAACAAATATTTTCCTCTGAACACAAGCCTGTTTGAATCGAGAGTACCGGTTTTATGTTGAATATTTCCGTATTTTGACGGCATTCGTATTTTCGGTAATTTTGGAAGAATTTCGTTTCCGCGAAAATCCTTAATTTTGGAAAACTCTCTCTCCTTTTTTTCTGCGAAAATTTTTGAAAGTGGCATGCCAACATTTCACAAAATACGAGTAAAATTTACGCATTTTGTCCGTTTTTTGATCTTTTAAGAGTCGGTCCCGATTTTTTATGCATTTCGAAATCCGATTGCATCGGCTTCGGTAAAACTTCCTAGTTCTCATTTACTATCCGATTCTGTCTCGTGGACATCAATGACTTTGAGCTTACCATTACTTTTAGTTTTATTAAGTTTCAGCTTATATAATAGTAAAGTACTTTCACGGACATAATTTTGCCATGCCCACTTGAAAATTCTGCCTAAAATATAAGGAATTTTTGAAAGTTATTTTAAGTTTTAGTGGTCATATCAGTTTCTTATAATTTTTAATATTACAGCCTTATTAATAATCTAGTAGAAATTTTTTTTTTTTTTGCCAGAAATCTCTCCCCCCCCCCTTTTGTGTAATTTAAAATGTTTTTTTTTTTTTTATTTATTTTTTATTTTTAGCTGTGTTTAGCATTAGGGTTTTTTCTTACAAGTAGTACTCATTATAATATTGTTACAAAAAAAATTAACAATTCTTTCAGTTTTTATTCAATATATAATTAAAAGGCATGAAAAAAAAACAGCAATCTTCTGTTGGGTGATCTCTTCAATATTATAAAACAATTGTTAAGTTGAGAAAAAATAAACAATGTTTTTGATAGTGCATCTTCTTGATCTTAGAAGTTCATTAATCCAATTCAGTATTATACTAAATAAAAGTACTATGTGTTTAAATCACAAGTATGTTGTGTATTAATAATCTTGCTCTTCTCTTGTTATGCTTAGGTACTTTGCAATAATTTTTTTTCCTTGCACCTCACATTTTCATAATATTTTTAATACATGGTAGATATGAAGTAGTTACTTCAGTTTAAAAAGTTAATGCTTGGAAACCTGTTTATTTCTTTAAAAAATGGAGTTAGTTTTTATAGATTGCACTAAATTCAGACTCTTTACGTATGAATATAAGTTCCAAAGAATGTAGACTTCTGCTTTTCGTTAGACATTAAGCGACTTAACTTTGCTTTGTATTTGATAATTCTATTGCATAGTACTTTATGTTTGTTATATAAGGTTCTATCGTGATATTTCAGTATTTTTTTCCCTCGGTGAGTCACATGTTCGATAACCTATTATTCACCCTTTTTTTTCAATTTTTTATTTCGTTTTTTTTTATATCTTTGTGCGATTTAAAAGTTACTAGATTTTGGTATCAGATATCCTTATAAATGCATATTAGAAAACCTTTCAGTAAGTGAAAGCACAGGAAATTATGCTAAAGCGAATATTATTTGGTGATTTGAAATTATTTATATTTTGAAGGGTTTTTTTGCTGTGCAAAATTTTGCTACGTTCCAAATTTCATTGATCATGTTTGCAAGTTTAGTTAATCGATTTGTGACAGTACGAAAATCTATAAAATATAAAACATTGGGTTGCAAGGTGTATTAACATTTCCTACTGCTTTCCAACTTTTGCTCATAACAAATGTAAGTAAACTTTAGATTATTTTAACTTAACCATTTAAAATTTAATAATCATTATTGGAAATTTTTCATAATCATTTTTGAAATAAGGAAGGTTTTTATTCACAACTAAAACATAGTATATACACTGTTAAAAATTTCCGTAGGAAAATAGTAAAATAACCATTTATTTGATTGTTATTTTACCATATTTAATTACAACAGTTGAATAACCATTAAAAAGATGGTACTCAAACCGCTGATTGCGAAAAAAATCGTTTATCCTGAAGAACGTTTAACTAACCGTAATTTTCAAGCGCTGAATATAAATCGGGTGTCCATCTTGGTTGCGAAACCTTACCGGTCGTACTTTGTTTTAAAATAGGAATACGGATTTATCAGTTAAAATCTGCATGTGTATATAAAAAAAGAAGAAAAAAAAAGTGGTTTAAGCAGTGGATACTAAATAGAAACACATACACACGTAAATCAAAAATTGGAAACATCGGATTCCCAAACTGTTTGCGAATGAGCGAACCCATAATTTAAGCTGCTGAAGCTTGTTTGATGCTTGTTTGTATTTTAATTTTTGCAGCGAATAAAATGATTTTTGTCAATATACAGTAAATTTACACCAAAAATAAATTTGGATCCAATCAAAAACTGAATCAATTTTAAGGCTGTCTGCCTGTTGGAAAAGAAGATTTATTGATAAATAAACGTCCGCTTTACGTGATGACGGTGGCCGAGTGGATAGAGAGCTAGACTAGTACACCACGCATTGGGGGTTCGAGTCCTGCAAGCTTTGTTTATGGTTTCTACGCCTCAGATTCTTCGCCTCGAAATGGTTCAAAAACGGTGAAAATTTTGTTTTGAAACCATTTTTAAATGGTCATAAAACCGTAAACTTTTGTATTTACGGCTTCCAATTAACTAAGTTAATTGGAAATGGCTATGTCTCGTAAAGATAGAAAAATGTTCCAAACCGTAAATTTAACGGTGAATTAGATGGACAGACTGATGCCGGTCATTTAATCGTAATTTCATGATGAAATTTCTAACAGTGTATGTTAATATTTGATAATGTTAGTTGACGTCAATTAACCTGGAATTTTTTCTAAAATTGCCTGGCAAACTTGGAAAAGTCAGGGAATTTTATTGTCTAACATGAGTGGCAACCCTGAAAAAGTTGCCACTTTGAAGGCTCATCCTATAGGAAGAAAGAAAGAAAGTTAAAACATAATATGCATTGCTGTTTTTTATTTTGTGAATAATAAGTGATAATCGTGCTCCATTCTTTTTACTTTTCACTATTTTATTAATTTTTGATAATTAAACATACATTCCTATAAGAGGAAAATGTGATAGAAACAAACATTTTATTTTCCTACATAAATAATGATTAACGACTCTGTGCGGATTTAACCAATTAACTGTACTAAGTGAGGTATTCCTGTATATTGTTTGTTATAAAAACCTTAGTTAAAAATATATATATTCTTTAAGAAGCTTGAAAATGAAAACTAGTGTTTTACCTGATACCTGCCGTCAGGGTCCAGTACATTGGCCATCAACACATGTCCCCAATTGTGTAGACTTCCATAGTATTCAGGATTTTTAGATTCATGACTGGATTCAACGATGTCTCCTAAAATGTCAATGCCGTGTGTCTCATCCAGAATAGTTTCTCTACCATCTGCGTCTGTTACATAACCCAAATTGATAGATTCCAAAATTCTTTCTCTCATTCGTTCCAAATCTTGAACACCAATGCCATCAATATCATGCAGGGTCATGCCTTCCGGACGAGATGCATATGGTAACCCGTTAATAATGGAACTCAAGTGAGCAGAATAACCTTCTAGTGGTTCATGGAAGTTGTGGAAAGGAATCATACGTGGCAATCCATTGGAAAGTCTTTCACAATCATATCTGAAATGAGTTAACATTTGATATTACGACTTAACATAATTTATTACTTTTGCATTAACCATTTCATGCGTGTAAGCCTCATATATGAGGTCTGGGCTTAATCCGCTGTAATCGATTACATTTTATTTTGGCATATTCATATAATCATAAATTCATAATCGAAATAGCTTAATGACATTTTTTATGTAATCATAATCATAAACTGATCTTGACCTACTGAAAGCTGTAAATTTTAGGTTGCCTTTCCATCATGGTATGTTTTAGGAAAAGATCTCAAGCTGTTTAGTGCTTGTTAACCAACTTTTGTTAATGAGAGTCTTAAAATAGACCCCTATCTAAAATGGTTTCTATCCTTCGGGTGACAATAATAGGTTCTGTGTGTGTTCAACTTCTTCCTAAATTCCTTGAAAGAATCTTTCAAGTTCTCTTTAAAGTTTCAAGTGTCAGAGGTATTCAAATAATGGAAGCAAACTGCCCTATTTTTTTTAATGCAAATTTTGTTAAATGCACTTGGTTGGAATTTCAACGTATTTGCGGCAAATCAAGAAATTGTCCTACAATTCTTGATTGCAATTTTTTATGTGCACATTTTGCCCACGAACCGCTTCTTTTTCACAATACACATTATCGAAAATTTAATAATAGTTATTTTTATTAACCTCAAACACACACACACATATACGAGGTGTGTCTAAAAAGTTCGGTGAATGGTCTCATAAGTGGGTATTCAAAGTTTGATAGAAGCACGCGTGTCTGTGTAGACACGCACGGACATGTCTGGACCTGACCTCTGTCGGTACTAGCGCAAAGCTTCTAGTGCAGTGCTTATTGTATTCAGTCTAATTGAGTGACCCAAGTAGTATGCGTCATGGAGCAACGACACAACATTAAGTTCTGCTTTAAATTGGGTAAAACGGCGACAGAAACCAATGAGATGTTGGTTGGTACGGGCAGGATGCTGTGAGTAGGAAGTGTGTGTATGATTGGTTTGTACGCTTCCGCGCTGGTAAGTAATCTGGGGAGGACGAACCACGTTCAGGCTGGCCATCCACAAGCAGGACACCAGAAAACACTGAACATGTGCGAGAGATGCTAACAAAAGATCGGCGATTGACTCTGCGATTAATAGCAGAAGTATTGGGTATTAGCAAAGACACAGTAGGGACCATCATCCATGAAGAATTGGGCAAACGCAAGATTTGTTCACGATTTGTGCCGCACATGCTAACAGATGATCAAAAAGCAAGACGTTTTGAGATGTGTGGCGATTTCATTGACATGTGTAACAGGGATCCTACCTTTCTGGGTTCCATTGTTACAGGAGACGAGTCTTGGTGTTATCAGTACGACCCTGAAACGAAAAGACAATCGATGGAATGGCGATCACCTTCTTCCCCGCGACAAACAAAATGCCGTGCGGTAAAATCCAAAGTTAAGACCATGTTAATCACATTTTTCGACAAAGAAGGAATCATCCATAAGGAATTCGTTCCTGCTGGCCAAACGGTGAATGCCGCATTCTACTTGGAGGTTCTCAAACGTTTGTTAAAGCGCATCCGGCGAGTTAGGCCACAGATGTCAGACCGGAAATTGGGTGTTACTGCACGACAATGCACCATCGCATACCAGCATCATGGTAGGACAATTTTTGACTCAGTGGCTTGACAGTTTTGCAACATCCACCGTACTCGCCAGATCTGGCGCCTGCTGATTTTTTCTTGTTTCCACGTCTTAAGACTGTCCTAAATTGATCACGGTTTGTGGACGTCGAGGAGGTTTAGAACCAAGTGACGGCTATTATGAGAACGATTCCACATCAAGACTTCTCCAATAGTTTTCAAGCGTTATACGAACGTTGTCAGAAGTGTGTTGTGGCTGGTGGAGAGTATTTTGAAGGTCAATAAATGTACTTACAATTAACATTCTGTTTTTATGTTTTTATCATACCATTCACCGAACTTTTTAGACACACCTCGTATATATTTAATAAAAATAATAGATATAAATCAGGGATCTGGAGAGAGCGGAGCCAGAGCAAAGAAATTAGTTTTGGTCAACTGTTCCATTTTTTTCTAACTTTTAAAAATTTTGTCACGTAAAAAAATTAATTAATTAAAAAAAAGATAAATAATATAATTTGTTAAAAATGTTAGAAACCGAGCCGGATATTTCCTGTTTACACAAAAGATCGGAGCAACTCAAAAAAGTGGCTACTTCAGATCTCTGATATAAATGATGAAACTGAAAATAGATGTAAAAGGATTCTATTAAAAATAAAAATAGGAATACTTACCGAGCACACATTTGTTGATGCATATAGAAGAAAATCTCCCCCTTGCGATCTTTTGGTTTTCCTGTCACAGCTGCATTCCATGTGCTTGGGTAGACTAAATGCCAGTGCCAATGATGTGCATTTATTCCAATGTCTTCTCTGTAGTAAGCCAAGTTATATTCAGGATCTAAGATGTTTCCGGTTGTTTCAACATCAATAATGATTTCGTCCTGCAAAATTGTTGTTGGCTAGAGTGATATGAGCACTGAACAGTCAAAAATTTACAGCTATTTAGACCTTGCCTGAAATTGTGAAGATAATCGAACTTGCTATTTAGAACTTAGTGCTCAGAAACTACACTATACAATAATTAGTTTACTAGTCTAAGTCCTCGTACAGATATTGCATTATTAATTATTTTATAGGAGCGGTTAATTATTTATTTCTGAAATTTTTTTTATTCACCTTTATATTTAAAGTCTAAAAATGCGAATTATGAATCTAACATAGTTGATGCTTCTAAATCAGTAACATTGATACATTTTTATAAACCAACACATTACAGAACATGATTTAACAAACCCACATATTTTGTGGGTGCTTACAGTGAACATACTCTCCGTTGAATGATGTTAACAAGTTTGTTTTCAACTTACCATAGTCGAGTAATCATTCCTCTTTCGGAAGTGGGTAATGGGTGAAACTAGGTACCTTGTGTTAACACAGATAATGCACATTAAACATCAGTTACAATAGCTCTTATATTAGACGTACCAGCATTCTTATACTTGCGAGCTATTTTAAACTAGGGATGTAACGAATAGTGATTTGGCCGAATACCGAATATCCGGCTTCTGCGGAATGTCTTAGGCCAAATATTAAAATTTCTAGAAAATCTGTAAGTTTTTTCTGTATTGTTTTGAATACAATAAAACTGAGAATTTCATCCACGAGTGGAGTAGAAATGACAGGTTTTAATGTAAGCATTAGCATTATTTTACTAATTATTTAATTCAAATTAAAGGAATACCCTTGTCTAGTGAAAATTTGCCTTGCTCAAAATAGTTTTATGAAGATATTTTAAAAGCTATAAAAGTTAATATTTTTATGTCATAGACTTTTTTACATACCTATTTTTGAAAGACCTAATAAATTTAATGTATTAAACTGGAATATATTTTTATTTTCAAAAACCCCAATAAGTTATGCTATCTCAATATTCATGAATATAATCCAGGCTTTTCACAGTTCTCTCTTACCCAATATTCACAATAAATCAGTCTACCAAAACAAAGTTTGACTTCCATTTTGTTAATACCAATAAAATAAAAGTATCATATTCTCCATCATAACTATTAACTATTGACAGCTATTGGGAGCAAATGCCAAGTATAAAATACAACATTATAGTTTTAAAATCTGTTTTTGTTTAGTCAAACCTAAAAACATGTTTAAAAAAAATGTTTATTTCTAAATTATTTTTATTTATTAAAACTATATACTAATGTATTCTTTGCAATAACTATAATGCAATTTTAAGTGATGAAAATCTACTAATTTCTTTATTTTCTTACATTTCTACTGTGGCAGAACTATTCGGTTGAATAGTTAATCAGTATTCGGCCTGGCCGAATTTGATCTTACGGAGTATTCGGCCAGGTCGAATATTCGGCTAAATCATGAAATAATTATTCGGCCAAAAGGCCGAATACCGAATAGTGGCCGAATATTTGTTACATCCCTATTTTAAACACAGGGATGTAATACAACAATACTTCAACAAAGAATATGTGAATTCAATTTTGCAATTGTAACAACGGCGTACCTATTGAAATTATCTTCCGAAACTAAACATTGATTAGAAGCAAAAGAAATGTGAACTAACTATAATTAACATTTTCAGATTCACAGCTATTAACAACAAACTTTTTTAATAATATATTACCAGGCATAGTCTTGTAACTTCTCAGAGTATACTGTTAGTTGTACATTTGCAAAGGTCATAGTGTGTACAAAAGAAAAACACATCTATAAATTCAGCATTTATTCAATTATTGAAATTATCAAAGCTGATTAAAAACTTGGATTTATAAACTTACATCTTTGTCAGGATGGCTATTGGCTAGTTTGTAAGCTTTGTAGATGGTTTCAACAGGGACGAACTTATCGGGGAAGACCTCTTGCACCGGTGGCAAAGAAACTCCTTTGCAGTCACGTCGATGCAAGATAGCCACGGACACTGCATACACATAGAGACCTTCATTGACGAAATCACGGGCTTGATGACACAAGTCAACAAACTCATCAAAGGTTTCAGCACCTAGGAATTGAATTTATTATAGTGGAAAATTTCAACAACATGCAGATTTGTTTTGTTTTTCACGTTTAAAGTGCACATAGACTTTAGAAAGCATAATAGTACATGATAATCTATAGAAATCATAGATGCAACTGTGAGTAAGCCATGCTTTTTACTGACTGTTCAAAAGGCTAGTGAACTTCTTCACAAAGTAAGTTATGCTCTATTTTAACATCCTCTCCCAAGGAATCGCTGGGCGGGAGTAACTCCGTGATTTGCACTGCTTTGAGACATGAATAAGTAAAAATTTCTCAACTTTGTTTGGCAATATGGAATTATGTTTATTGTTCTTTTAGATAACTAGTGGTAATATTCTGCACTAAAAGATAGTGCGTCAATCAGTTTAAAATATAATGATATAAATAAATTTTAGATAGATCGAAAAAGAGACATAACATTCGAATTATGGCACATTGTAGGGCCGTAGGTACGAAACATTTTCAGGGCGAGGGGGGGGGGTAGGGGCATTATAAATTTAATACGTATATTTGCAAATTCTATTTACGCATAAAAGTACCAAATTTATTAAAATGAATTTCGGGTTTTTTAAACCTAATAGAATTTTATAGCTTCTAATACAAGTTGACTGTATTTATTAGATTTAGATTGCTCCTGTGTTTAATTCTCTCAAATTACATATGAGTTTTTCACTCAATTAAGTATGGCAAATAAATTTAAAGTTCTAAAACTGTTCTTTATATATATTTTTTCTTTCCTTTCTAATGGGGCTGCGTATGGTCATTAACCTTTACAGACCTAATGCGTACCCCGGTAATCGGCATCCATTTTTTCAAGCACAGTCGGTGGATGCCATTGCCACTGAGAATTTGGACGCTCAGTTTCCCCTTGATGGCGGCACCTGAGCTTTCATTTGATGCGACTTGCACTAGGTATTTAATTTAGCCGAGAGTATCCAATCCAAACGGATACTCAAGGAATCTTTAACATGCCGCACAATCATGCAATATGGGTGCAAACGATTTTCTGCGTCTTGAAAATCCACCATCTTAGGCTAGGTTCGAACCTGCGATCTTGGGCGTACGAGACTTGCGCCTTACCACTACGCCACCCTATCGACACTGATCTTTATATAGATCCACTTATTTTAAAAAATCATTAACATTCGTAATTTTTCTTATTAGTCGCCGCTTTATACGATAAATATTTTCAATAGATAAATAAATTAAATAATAAATTTTCATTTATTGTTCTTCTATTTTTAAAAGTTATAATTTTATTATTAATTGCACATTTTAGCTCTCTGATTTCATTTCCGATTCAATAATTAGATATAAACTCCACAATCAAACTACCTTTTAGGTATTAACTTGTCTTAATTTAAGAATCAATTTTAGGAAAAAATAAAATCATATTAAACAGCAAATACAAATGAACAAATATTAAAATATTTAGAGCAATTAATATTTAAAAAAAACCCACTTCGCGTAAATCAAACATCAACCCCACAAAAGGGGAAAAAGTTATGCCTGTAAAAGGATTAAATATGATGTAGGAGAACTGAAACCTAACGTAAATAATGAAAATGTTTATTTTTTACATACAATTAAAACAAGCATAACAATCCTTAAAAAGGAAGTAAAAAAATGAACGAGAACTAATCAAATGTTTCATAAGAGTTGATTTTAAAGTTTTTTTCTGAAATTTCTTATTTTAAACTTACTTCTATTTTAACAAAAATAAATCTTGAAAATCTAAAATTACTACAAAAATTGTAATCGTGCTATGTTATCATTTTCTAATTTAATCTTTTAAAAACTAACTTGACAATATCAGATGTCAATACAGCATTTTATTGTTCCTCGAATTATAATGCAGTGAAACCCCGATTTTACGTTTCCCAAGTTACTGGATAAAAAAAAACAAAAACAAAAAAAAAAAAAAAACGTAAAATACGGGAAAACGAAAAGTACGAGAAATGCATAAAAGCAAAAATCAAATAGAAACAAAATTAAAGGTAGTAAAGAGGACCTATTCAAAAAGCATAATATCTATATTTTCGAAAATAACATTATTATAAATAGATACCATTTTAAAACATTTAATTACGAATCCGGGTTATCTTAAAATTAATTAATATACGGAAAAAAGTAGATTTGGGAGACGATAAATCGGGGTTTCACTGTACTTCAAAATTAAAAAAATATTCGCCTGCTTGTTATTTTGATATTTTCTTAAAGGAATTTACCCTTGTTAAACAAGGTGTAATTATTAGGTAGTTAGGGGCCGTTCATGAATGACGTCACGCTTTTTTCCCATATATTTGACCCCCCTCCCCCCCTTTGTCACAATATGTCACACTTCAGCGCACCCCCTCCCCCCCTTTGTCACGCGTCACGCTATGTTGCATAATGCATGATGTTACACTTCTTGTTACCCCCTCCCCTCCCCTTGTCACAATTTCACGAACCCCCCTCCCCCCTCGAAGCGTGACATCATTTATGAATGATCCCTTAATAACAATATAGTACCCCACTTATAAATATATGAACATTTTTTTTTTGTTTGTTTGGGGATGAAAATACTTGTGATATTAACTAATTTTTGATAGTTAATATCCTGCTATCCAATATTTTGATATTTAGGTAAATATCGTAAAATTTCTACAAGTGTTGGAAAATAATGATGGATCACAAATAAAACTGTTAGTGTAGTATTGATGTGATATAAAATTCATAGTGCATTTGAACCGAATGTGAAAAATGTGTTATGTTTAGTTTTTTTAGGAGAAAAAAAAGTTACAGAAATATTTTCACACAATTTTTCCTTAAACGCTTTTTAAAAACGGCTGTGCTATATAGATGAAATCATTTAAAGAAATAAAATTTTAATTTATCGAATCATTTCAGCAACAAACGAATTATGTTTGTTACACACATTTACATATAAATTTTCTGTCTTGAAGACAAACACAAATTTTAATTACATTAACGCAGTGGTGTAATGTTGGAAAGAAAATGGGGGGGGGGGGGGGCGCTTTCAGATACGAACATATGTTATTGAAAACAAAAAGTGAGAAAGTGGCTGGGGTGGAGGCGCTTGTGATAAATTAAAAAAGTAGGCAGAAGCCGTCTCCCGCGTCACCCTTCGACAACACCACCGCATTAACAAATTATTGGCACTAAATGTCATATTATATTAAATTTTAGAATGGACGAAAACATATTATAATTAATACAATGTATATATTTCGTTACATTGCACAAGATACAAAAGTCTAGTAAACCATCTCTCCTTGATTTAATATTTGATTCAGGAGGGAAAAAAACTGTACATTGGCGCATGAGCAAAAGCAAAATCGATCAAAAAATGAATTCGTCAGATATTGCAAATACCGCGCATAATTTTAATCTGTGAATTTTACTAACATTTTTTGCTAATTTTTAGCTGTTTATCTCCCATAAATCTTTATAGAACTATGTTACCATAATAAATAGCGTACACGGTATATGCAGTATGTAAATTGTTGCGGAGGAGACCGATTTGTAAACAAAACAAGTTGAAACGTTCCTTAATTTTAATCACAGTCTGGGTCAATTAAACACATTTACGCATGCAAAGTTTAACTTATTAACCTACCAAAAATTTTCACCTAAAAATAAAACCGCCTATTCACAGATATTTCATCTCCCCTCCCCCATCATTTTGTCTAGTTAGTGATGGTTAAACGGACAATTATTTTCAATTTACTTTATGAATTTAGAGAATGAAAGCTCATGCCTTTTACTGATACAAAAATTATATAGAAAATTCTTATAATCAAGTCAATGAAAATATGTAAAAAAAAATCTATCAATCTCTTATTCAATCATTTTATGTCATTTCGAAGGATAGAGATTTTAGGGGTAGAAGAGAGTAAGGGAGCAAAATCAAAAATTCTGAATTTATTACATAAGAATTTTTTTTTTTTGGGGGGGGGGGGGTGATAAAAAATTCTTATCATATTTTAGACTTACCCAGGAGAACTTCAAGTAGCCTATTGGCTTCTTCGAGATGGCTTGGTCTGAAAGTGGAGAAGATTCTTCCTCTGCCTAGGATACCAAGACCACTGAGCTTGGGGTCCCTTTGCACGCGGAGGCCAAATTTCGTCTTGGTGGGAAGAGTGCAGTACTCAAATAAGGGCAGCACCCGCATCTGTTTCTCCGCTGCGTCCGAAGCCATCTTGACCCTCGTGGCGTTAGATCAACCCTGCCGGATGTAGAATTCCGTCTCTTTATATATCCAAAGCTGGTGAGGTTCGTCGAAATGTTTGCCTTGATAACCCTATTTTAATCCAGATACATCCGTCAACAGACTCGATTCGGTGGAAAAAGTCGATTTCTTTTCTTGCGATCCGCGAATGTTGATGAGTTCGAGTCGTCCTGTGAGGATTCAGCATCCCCCGCATTCGAGCCTTGAATTTTGTTAACTATGAGAGCAAATCTTCGTTTTGTTTATTGATGATAATGCAAACATCGACCAGAAGAGAAGATTACTATTATTTTAATCTCCCAATGCTATTTTATTTTTGAAAGATTCAACTGTCGATGTATTGAAACATTTTTTACGTCTCCAAATGCATTCTCCCAAATTGTTTATAGTTTAAAAAAAAGTTAAAATTGCAATACTCTTAAGTTATTTTCTTTAACCCATCAACGCATTTGCCCGTGTCTGACACGGGCGATAGTTACTGGAAAGTTTACCCATACCCGTACGTTATTTTATTTCTAATGCCCGTCTGAGATCCGTTTACTTTGTTTGTATATTTTTTCTATGTAACTTTTACCCCCTTCCCCGCTCCCTAGTCACACCCACAACCTGAAATTGCAAAGAATAACTTACACTATACTAGTTTTTCAGAAAAAAAAAAAAAATCTCGCGATTTAAGGGGTTAAGGAAAAAAAAGCCCCTTGGTATTTCAAATTATCAGTATTTGTTAAAGTACAATAAAGAAGCAAGATGTAAATTCATGTTCAAAAGCCATGAAAAGTGTATTCAGAAAAAAAATCATTTGCAGGTAACTTGCAGGGTTTATCTAATTTCCGGTCCATATAAACCATTCTCCAAAGAGAATTGTATGACACTGCGGTATACATATTGTGATATCGAAATTACTAACCAGTCTTTTTTTTTTTTAATTGATATTTATGAGCACTTTCTTTTTTCGTTTTTCTTAACGAGAGATCTCTCAGACGTGAAGGCCATTTTATATATCTCTAATTAATGATACTCAATTATGCTCTTTATTTTAAACATTTAAAGAAGGATTGTAATATATTGTAAATGCATATATAGCTTAAAATTTATTTATACTCATTGCATTTTTATACTTTTTTGTTATTTTTTACGTAGGAAAAAAAATGCCCTTTCATCTGTGAAAATATGAAGAAAAGTTATAACTAACGAACAAATATCTGTAAAAAAAGGATGGCAAACTATACGATAGTATAGTCGTACCAAGTTGCATGTTTGTGCGCATACAAGTAATTTGAAATTTAGAGTACATATATTCCACCCATCCCCCAGGAAACGCGTAGATAAACATTTATCGAAAATGCTTCAACAAACCATTATAATAATTTTTGGAGTTTTTGATTTAAATATTTTCATACAACTGAAAGTTTTTGCTCTATAGCACCACCACCACGCATCCACGAATCCACGCATTATCACTTTTGTAATTAATGTATGTCTAAAGCTCTTCTAATCGAAAGTACTCTTAGAATAACTTTTCAATGGAATTCATAAATATATTTAGCATTGCCCTTGAGGGAAATTCAAGAATTCCTTCCTTTATTACGCCCCAAAAAATGCAATTTCAATCATGTTACTTAAGTTTTTATTTGAAGTATCGTTTACTGAAAACACCTTTGGGAAATGTTTTTTGTTTCGATGTGAATAGTTTTACTTGTTTTCGAGCAGACTAAAAAAATATAATGTCTGGGAGAAAGAGACAGTAAATCTTGAAAAACAGAATAATATATATATAAACCATGCTTTTCGTTTGCTAAGTTGAAACAATCCTAAATTTATCAATCTAATTATATATATAATGTATATGTAATAGTTATTATTTTATGAAAATGCATGGCTTTAATGTGCATTGATTTAAATTAATTAAATAACTTCATTCTTTGATGTGTAATAGTAATACATTATATATATCTATATATATAATGTATTACTATCCAACTCTTTTAATTCATTTGAAGTCCCATAGACGATAACAGAACCAAATAAAGTAAATAAAGTTTGTGCCAAAATCCTCAAAAGTCATAGTTGGGCTCTGAGATCAGGAATTTGACAAACCATGCTAACGAACACATTTGTATTCTACCTATAACTTATACATTGTTTGCAATTTTACATTTTAAAAATATGTTTCTTTTTTCTTTTTTTTTTCTACTTTTTAAACTTCACTAAATAAAGCTGTATTAGAGATTTAAAAATTTTTTACTCTCTGTCATTTTAATATTTATTAATTTTTCTACATTCAAAAATACATTTTGTTTCTTAAAATATTTCTAAATCTGTAGGGAATATTAACAAACTATTAACATGAATGCTCAAATAAAATGATTTACTACACTGTATATGTGTTGTTTTTTCTTTCAACTACTGGTACTGTAGATCCTTATTAAATATTATACATATATTATTCCGTTGAGTTTAAGAAGCTCAATTAGGACGAAAATAATATTCATAAATAAAATTTACCACATAAACTCTTATATTAACTAAGGTTATTACTGAAAACCCCATTAATTACCGATTTTTTTTTTTTTGCTGAAATGACATTTAAACCGTTAAATGAACCAAATTTTTGAAAGGAAAAAAAAAAGATCAATTTATATACTACACCTGTGATCATTCTTTTTTGTAATGACACTACAATTTCTGATTTCTTTGAAAAATGTCCCTTCATTTTTGTTTCTCTTGATTTGCTATCTATTGTAGAAGGGGTAAATAATGTTGTGGTTAAGGGCACACTCTCAGAAATAGAACGCTCACTTTTAACGATTCTTGAATCGTCAAGACAAATTTCGTCATTTAGAACGATTCTTTCCTCATGCAATCACGTGGCTTTTGACGAAACGGAGACTCTCGGATAGTTGACGAAATGTTTCTTCGCTCACCTGCGATCAAAAATCCGTCGTTTATACTGGTTTTAAATAAAAACGTCTGAATTTAATCAACGATGTCCCCAGTTATAAACTAGTGAAAATTAAAGGAGAATTATTGTGAAATATTCAAATATTTTGAATTTTCAAAATATTTTTTTTTCAATTAATCTTTTCAAAAATGACATTAATTTTAAGATAATAAATAGGTTTAATCAATTATAAGCTCTTAATAAAAATATCGTTTGCTTCTTTGCAGTAAAAGACATTAATAAATTACCAAACGATATTTTCAATTTGTAAAGAAAATTAGTTATTCTATCTGAAGATACATTGCTGTTCTGTTGAAGATATCTCCTTCATGGAAGTTGATGGGGGACGTGAAAAATTCCATCGGATCTGATTGCAAAAGTACTATAAGGTTAGTATTTTAGAATTGTTAAAAACTATGATTGTATACTTGTAATGTAATAACTACACATTATTGAATTTATATTTAACAACGGTCTGTTACGTCTAAGTTTGCCGTAGGTTTACTGTATGGCAAAGTGGGGAAATGTGGAATCATATTAATAGTATTTCACGCGCGTAAAAATAAAATAATAATAATAATTTAAAACTGTCCACTGCAATGTTGTGTTAATTTTTAAAACCTAAAAAAAAAATGCATATTTTGTTATTCGAATTAGCAAGAGATTAAACTTGTTGAATATTCAATCAACTTATAAAGTGCATTTGCTTAATTTATTTTAATTGTTTTTGTAAAAAATTTTAAAAAGTAGGTGCTTATTCTTTGAAGATATCTTCTACCTTAATAAAAATAATAATTTACTCCAAATTTTGAACATCCAAGGATTGTTTCCCCATTTATTCAGCCCCATTTTTTATCACTTGTTTAATTTTCTATTGCAATATATTTATTTTTAAATGTTTCTTTCCTCATGCAGGTTGAATCGTGAAGTTTTCATTCAGTCGTTATTTATCTAAAAATGGATATCGTTTCTGCAAAGTTAAAAGAATGGGGATTTGAATCCCTTATTGAAACATTTATGCGTCAGTTTCAGAAAATAATATATCCAATAACCGAGTGAAATCAGCCTTTTGCAGTTAGATACTTCAAAGTGGATCATTTCCCATTTTAACCATTGCATTTGATACTTTCACTTTCTTACCATTTTATTTATATTTCTTAAGCATTGTTAATTGTTGCAACTTGTAAGTACTACTACATACAAAAATTAGCACCATTACGAGTACCACTTTGGCCAAGTAACTGCGTACCGTTTACCAATGTAGTATAACTCTTTCTGGTAGCATTAAAAAGCTGCCAGTCATAAATAATATTATTTGTAGTTGAAATTCAATGTATAATGTAATGTTGAAGCTTCACGTTTTCTAATTTACCATATTTTGTGATTTACTTTTTGCTACAGTCGAACCTCGTTAATTCAAACACGCTTAAAACGAATTACAGATAAGGCGAACTACATTTGCGATCCCCGTCCTAATGTATTAACATATAACACTATTTTCTTCATTTATGACGAACACGTTTAATTCGAACTATCGGATAAGTCGAACTCTTATTTGTGGTCCCTACCGTTCAAACTTCAATTCAATACGAAACAAACAAAAGTCGTTTTTCACTTTTACCAAACAGCAAAAGAAAAGGATAATTCATCAAAATGCCTAAACAATTTAGATGTCATTGAAGAATTCTGGATCAATTGTACAGAAAACAGTATGAAACAATGTGTAAAACTGAGTATTCAAAGAAAAAAACAATACGGTATATATCTACGATAATTTTGAAATATTTTCTCTTGATATGTAATTTTACTTAATGAACGTTTTAAGTTATTGAATTTCGCTTTTAAAACTTTTTATTTGAGAACTCAAAATTGTTTTTTTTCTTATGACTAAGTCGAAATCTATAGCATTGATTTATATATTAGGAACTTGAATCGAGCATTGTGTACTGGAAAATAGCGTAAAATTCGTCTTTTGCTTTAAAAAAAAAAAGAAAAAAGATTTCATTGTCTTTCGAATATGACGAACTACGGTTAAGACGAATTTATTTTAAGGGTCCCCTTGGGTTTGTTTTAACGAGGTTCGACTGTATTACTTAACTTTACTATATTTTGTGATTTTCATTTTATTACTTAACTTTACCATTTTTTGTATTTACATCTAACTTTATCATATTTTGTTATTACTATTATTTGAAGTTAACAAATTATAATTATAAACTTGTGTTGGCATTAGGTATCCCCCTCCCCCTCCCAAGGTGAATAGCATAAAGTATAAAAAAATTAAGACAAATCTACTTTTGTGTGGTAGATAAGAATGGAGTAAAAGAAATAGCTCAAAAAACAAAAAATGGTCAGAAGCTTGAAAAAGAGCTCTGAAAAAGAAGTTTTTTACAACATAAAGATTTTTTTGAGAGTTGGAGACGGACCGCGTAACAATTGCATAGAAAATGTGTCAAGAATTTACGAAATAGCGAGAAAGTGATTTCCAAGCAAACTAAATAACAAAGTACACATAAAAGCATTTTTACATTTGTTGTTGTTGGCGATTTCTCGCCTATAGGGAGAGGGTGCACTGCAATTGAGATTAATGGGGACCTTATTGGCAGGAGTCCGACTTCCGCCCCTTTGAGGGTTTCTAACTTTTTGAACCAGCTCCCAGACTTAGCTGGGGATTGGCACCTCAGATGTATTGTTTCACTTGAATGTATAAAGTCCCAGAGCAACTAGCTGCGAGAGGTTGTCACTCCCCTAAACACTAACTCGGTCAATGTTACTTCACTTTCGGTGCTCTGTGGGAACCAAACTTCTCTCACTGCAGGATATTTTTACATTTATGTTTTCATTTTAAACATTAAATAATTTTAAAACACACAAAATACAACACTGCTGGTCACAGTCCAAAAGGTGCATCTTGTAGTGATGAACTGGTTCGAAATCTCTTTCAATACTTGAAAATATTACTGTTGTTCTTTATGCTTGTGAAGTTTCACTTAACTTTATTTATGAATTCTGAATGTTTATAAATTAGTTTTTCTGAAAAATGTTGAAGCTTTCTTTCCTGATTTTATTTTTTATTCTTTCATAGGTAATGAAATAGATGAAGAAGCCCTTCTTCTTTTGGACAGAGACTCTTTGAGGCCTCTAGTATCCAAAATAGGTACATTGTTAAAGATTGAAAAAAAAAATTAATGAATTTAAGCTGCAAAAGCTGAATGTGACAAAGTGAAAACATTTATCTATTCCAATCGCTAATGGTCCATCCAACAGTCTACAAAACTAGAATCCTGCTCGAAATGAAAATATTCTCCAACAGCTTCCATCGACATCAACAGCCAATGGTCCATTCAGTCCTAGTCTAGCAACAAATTTAAACATCGAGACAAGTTTTTAAAGTCGCTACAGTTCTTTCAGAAAAAAGCAAGGAGATTTACGACGCACTTCACTCGGGCAGCGCCATAAGCTACCTACATAAACTGAAAATTAGCCAAGGACTGCCTAGTAGAAAAATTTGGTGCTTTCCCAACCTCACAAACAAAAGAGAAATTGGCACAAGAGTTGATTACCTCATTTCCAGCTCTAAAAGGCTGTGACGGGACGGGATATGTAAGTACATAACTATGTATAGAATGTGATTTTATGTAAATTTATTTTTTTAATTCTTTTGTATATTTAGATAAGATATCTTTTTGTGAAAATTCAAAATTTAAACATATAGTGATAAAAAATATTATTTGCCAATTAGTTGACAATTAGTGATTAATAGATTTGATAGCTCAGAACTAGTGAAAGGTCTGTTTTGATTGATTTGAATTGATAAAGGGCCTGTTCTGATAAATTGAAATTTTGTGGAGTGTTGTAATTCATTGGAATTTTGTGGAGTGTTTTGATTCATTGGAATTTTGTGGAGTGTTTTGATTAGTTGGAATTTTGTGGAGTGTTTTGATTAATTGGAATTTTGTGGAGTGTTTTGATTCATTGGAATTTTTGTGAAGTGTTCGTTCTGATCAATCGAAATTTTGTAAAGGGTCCAAAAACACCTAAAGTACTTATATAAAAGTTATTTGAGGCTGAGATATTGAAATTGTCTTATATTGGGATAGTCGAAGATGCCTGTCTGTTGAATGCATTTAATATTAGTTTTGTGTTTAGTTACATTATATGCTCTGATTTTTATATAGTCATACTAAAACAATTTTTTATGAGTAAGACCTCATTTTAATTTGTTTTATAAATACCTTACTATAGGTAATTTTAATTTTTCCATATTATTATCTGTTTACAAGTTATTTGTAATTAGTTATTTATACTAGCTATTTCCATTCTGAAATCACTTGATTTCTGAACAATTGAAAATTAAAATCTCTCGATTATGCCCATCATAAATGTTAATGACGTGTAAAATAATAAGTAACACATCAAAGGTACAGACACATAATGTCAAGTCTATAATTCTTAAATTTTCATTTCAGTTTTGGTCATTTCAATTAACCTGTGTTTAGAGTTCTTATGTGCCTAGAATGTAAAAAGTCTTATAAAATGCAAATAGGGGAGAGTGTTGTACCTTGGGACACTTTTCACATTTTAATTTTTAACTTCAAAAATTAAAATTAGATTTAAAGTCTGAAGACACTGTTTAAATACACAAACATTCTCATCTTTTATATATTTTTTCAAATTCAAACAGTTTAAAAATAAAAAAATGTCAGCCATTTTAAGTAGTAACTGAAAACTGTCCCAAGGTACAACACCCTGTTGTACCTTGGGACATACTTCGTGATTCATGCAACAGTCATATACATAACCAATTTTATACGAAAAATCAAAAACTTTATTTTTTTAAAGCACTAAATTAAGAAGATACATTACTGTAATGTGTAATTTACACAAATAATAAATTTGAAAGTTCAAAACCTAATTTGACTGCATTTATAAAAAAACTACATATAAAAGACTGCATTTGATTAGAATATCTCTCTTTATACTAAAATATATCCAAATTATTAAGAACCATGTGTATGTTGTCCCTTGAGACATGTCCCAAGGTACAACACGGTTTACTGTCCCAAGGTACAATCATCACATAGTTTAAATAAAATCAAAATGGTGGTCAATCAAAATGCAGTATCATCACTTTCTCATAACCAAAACATTTAAAAATCTTCTGTTCAATATCCAATTAAAATTCAGTAGAATAGTTTTACAAATGCTATTTCAGTAAATGAAATTAGAATGAGAAAGATATTTACTTTTGAGTGCTAAAATTTTCTTTCTCTCACCAAGTCATCAATTCAGTGCTTCTAATGCTGCCTTTTTCTGTGATGCTATCTGCTGGTTAAGGTCACAATTAGAAATTAAAAAAATGTTAATGTTGCCAATAGGTTTTTAGAAATTGCCAATGTCCCAAGGTACAAGCGTCCCAAGGTACAACACTCTCCCCTACTTCCTTAAAATTTATCTGTTATCCCTATTAGTGTGTTTAAATTTGAAAACTCATTGTAGATTTAGTTGTTGATATTTGCTCTACTGTATTCTATTTTTTTTAAATACTGGCATTAAATAAATGTAAAATATTACACTTATGGGACCTTGCATAAATGATGTCACGCTTTTTTCCCATATATTTGACCTCCTTCCCCCTTTGTCACAAAATGTCACACCTCAACAGACCACCTACCCCTTTTGTCACATGTCACGCTATGTTGCATAAGCATGATATCACACTTCTCGGTACCCCCTCCCCTTGTCACAATTTCACGAACCCCCTCTCTCCTCTCGAAGCATCACATCATTTATTAATGATCCCTACCCCCCTTTTTTTTAAAAAGCTAGTTCATACTCTTTATTTTCCTAACAGGAACAATGGTTTTGTAAAGGTTTCCAGAATAAAAATGGTAAAACAACTCCAAACAGAGGATATCTGGAGGAAAATATAAGGAATTGGAGGCAAGGACTTTGTTGCTACTAAGACATCTTCAGTTGCAGCTCCCTGCCTTGCTGAAGTTGAATTCAGTGTGCCTTTCTTAGAGAAGCAACAATGGTTAAAAGAGTACAGTGCACCAGCTGATATTGTTACAAAGTATATGCTTGAAACATCTTTAGAGCGCCATCAACACATCAATGCTAAAAGGCCAAGTATAATAGAGATTTTAGAAGCATGGCCGAAACTTCATGATGTAAACCTTGTAAATGTTTTATTTTATATATTTAACTGAAAATTTTTATATTTATAAAGGTGCATTATAGCATTTTAACAATAATATTGTAAAAGATGTTTGTAAGCAAATATCACTATTAGCAACTATATTTTTATTTTTAGATTGATCAAGATTTTACTCAAATTTATTCCGAACAACAGTGTGTATCACTCTGCAGGGAGTTCAGCAGTATTGCACGAAATTTGCTGGTTCAAGCAAAAAATTGTGGCAGAAAAGTCGCTGAGGAGTATGCAGTAAATCTGTTTTCAGAAATCGACTTTTCAGACTCGGAGCTAGGTAACCACCTTTTTACCCTTACAATAAATGTTTATATACTTTTATTTTATTGATGCATTTAGTGATGATCTGTTGACCCCTTTACTGATGATGACGACTGATGATCTTGATCCCTTTATTGAATGGATTTGTGTCGAGCTTTAAATTTTACCAGTAATTATTTATCTGTTCTAAAAGTTGTCCACTAGTGTGTAGCAATATTAAAATATGGGGTTTGACTCTTCTACCTACACTATATGACAAATGAAAATTTTTCCTACAACTGATATGTCAAATCATGTTTTGATTGTATGGATATGAAAGCAATCCGTAATGTGAATAAACAGAATCGATCGATATACAGTAATATCTGTAAAGTTGACTACTATTGTTAAGCCCTGACAGCTTTCGTCAAGAATAGAATTAGTTCTATATTGTATAATAGAGGAAATATTTTTGTAACTTGACTATATTTCTATCTTGACTGCTAATAAACACCAAATTAAATAAATATCATCACTTTGAAGCAATATAATTTGAAATAATATAATTTGTGAAATAAAAATGTATTTAGGACATCTCTTTTACAGTTTCTACAGCTGAAACAAATGCAGCTCTTTTGATGTTACCATATCTGCTACCTCAAGGCATTATAAACAGAAAAAGAAAATTCCATCCAACTCTATACCAAACAAAAAACATTTCATTGAGAAATTACCGGTAAGCTTAAATATTAATTATACAGTTGTTAATGTAATATAAACAGGCAGGGGTGATTTCGATCTGAAATTTCTGATTGAGGAATCTGTTTAGAAAATCAAAAGACATCAGTTTTCAATTGTAGATTTTTTTTATTTCATAATATTAAGATTTCTATGATGAATAATATTTGTGCTTTCCTTTATCTTTAGACAAGCAAAACATATTTAGTACTCTAACAAAAATTAACAACATTTTTTCTGGAAGAAATAATTACAAAAATTTTTCTTAATCACTTGTTTTTTTTTGAACTTATATATTGTGTGGGTGGGAAGAAGTATTCACCTAAATATTTATATATTCACACGTTTGTTTGTGGTGCATACTTTTTCCGAATCTTACTCCGTATACTTTTTCCCTGTAAATATGCTATACCAGAACAACTTGTAAATACATGCAATACTTACATACAGTTAATGTAATGCAGATTTTTTTTTTTTAAGTTAAAGAAACACATAAAGATGCATCACTTAAAATTAAAAAGGAGGGATATTTTTACCTGGAATCTAGAGTATTTATGTTACTTATTATTTTATTTAAAGGACTTGCTCATTTTTATAGGAAGGATCAAATATTGCAGAAATTATTACTACTGGTAGGACGGCAGCTGACAAGACACGGACTCAACCATTTGTAATTATAACAGGACATAAATTTTCTCCCACGGATGTGTTTGTTATAACCGAAAAAGGAGCTGTACAAACAACATCCCTGCTGAAAGCTGTGGATGTTTGTTTCAAACTCCATGTTTTGCTGAATGTAGAATATTTTAGTGCATGCAGCATTGTATGGAAATTCTTAAATTCATCTTTTTATAAAATTGAAAACTCTATTGCTCTACCATCTTGTGTGAAAGAGTTGAGATCAAGACTATTTGTGTGATTTTTTTTTTTTTAACGTGTAAGTAATTGAATATGAATATATTTTCTTTCATTGTAAATTTTTGAATGTACATATATATATTACCATGTCAATAATAAAATGTAATTTGTGCCACAACAAATATTCTTCAATTTTTGAACTGGCTAAACATCTTAAATCAGTTCATGATGTAAAGAATGATGTTGTGATAAAATGTGCATCCGCCGGATGTGGCCTTACTTTTTATCGACTTTATAATTTTTTTCGGCCCTATGAAAGATTGCATGCATGTGATTCCATAGCTTCTAATGAGATTAATACTGTTAATGAAATTAATATTTTTTCAGAATGCAATGTTGATTCAGCAAATGGTGCTTCATCAAGCATTAGTTTGCCATCGGATAATGAGCAAGCATGTTCGGAAAATATTTCTCCCCGTAAGGAAGTAATAGATTTTGCATTTGACTTTACCTCGGAAATCATTTCAAAAAATAATGTAACTTACATGTCCGCTATTTCATTTGTAGAGTCAACCTCAAATTTGTTGAACAATACAACAAATTGTTTGAAACAAAGCATTGAAAGTGCAGGAATTAACTTACCGTCTTCTGTACTTGACAATTTTGAAAAGGTAAAAAACATTCTTCAACCTTTTAACTCTATGTACAAATTTAGACAACAATTTGAAAGATCAGAAACATATAGAAAACCCATTGAAATTGAACTGGGTACTATATTTGAACAGATATTTGTTGAAAGTTCTGTTAAACAAGTTCAAGATACATACCAATAAAGAGACTTTTGGCAGCGTTGTTTAGTAATCATGACCTTGTAAATACAATATTACATTACAAAAATTCAGAGCATAAACAAGATTTATAAAATGTACAGAATGGGCACAATATTATAAGACTCATAAAGTTTTATCGACTGAAAATCATGCTATAGCATTAGAGTTTTATATAGATGACGTTGAATTCAACAATCCATTATCATCCCGTGCTGGTGTACACAAGTTGGGTTTAATGTATTTTACAATTAAAGATCTACCACCTAAGTTGAATTCTAAAGTTTCTAACATTTTCCTTTCTAATATTCATTATTCTGTTGATGTGAACAAATACGGGTATTCAGCGATTCTTAGTCACCTTATTTTAGATTTGAAACACTTAAGCACTAAAGATATAGATGTTACAATTAATTCTATAAAGTATAATTTTAAATTTGTTTTATGGCAGTTTACTGGGGATAATTTGGGTTTGCATAAATTATTTGGCTATGCAGGAAGTTTTCTGTCAATTATCATTGCAGATTTTGTTTTAAGATTAAAACTGAATGTCAAAAAGAATGTCAAGAAGATTGCAGTGCTCTTAGAAATAAAGATATATATAATGAGCATATTTCAAAATTAGAGAAGGGTGAATTCAGAGTGTGGTATTGATGTACCTTGTTGTCTAAACAAACTTGAATACTGGCATGTTACTGACAATCTTGCAGTAGACTGTATGCATGATATATTTGAAGGGTGGGGCTCTTTAGAATTAAAATATGTTATTAAGAAACTCATTGATGATGTTTTGTTTACCTTAACATTGCTTAATGGAAGAATCAGAAGTTTCAATTATGGGGTATATGATGTTTCAAATAGACCAGCTCCTATTACAAGAGAACATTTAAATAATCCTAATGGCTCTACTGGACAAAGTGCTTCTCAAATGTGGTGCCTTATGCGTTTTTTACCTCTATAATTGGGGATAAAATTGAGGATGATAACATTTACTGGAAATTCTATCTTCTTATACTTGATATAATCGATATTATTTTAGCGCCACGGATTACAATATTTGAAATATTTATGTTAACAGAAAAAATTGCAGATCATCATAAGTTGTTTTTCAAATTGTTTTCTATTTCTCAATATCCAGTAGTTATACCACCCAATCTTATTCCGAAACAACATACTTTAGTTCATTATCCTCGAATTATTAGACAATTAGGTCCACCCATCCGTTACTGGAGCATGCGATATGAGAGCAACCATTGTCCTTTTAAAAAAATTTCAAGTGTAAGTTGTAGTTTTATAAATATTACAAAAACTTTGGCAGACAGGAATCAACTAATTCTTTCCCAGCAACTTAATAAGAGACCCTGGTTTAGTTCAGGTGTGTATATAAAGAATGAAAATGTGACTAAGTTATCCAATATTGCTTATGCAGCTTTATTTTCTGAGCAAGTTGAATTTTTACCTTCTCGTACTGATGTTATTTTGTCAAAATCTGTTCTCATTGATGGTGTTACTTATAAAAGTGGAACGTTTGTTTTATATGACTATAAAGAACTGCCAATTTTTGGATTTATTGAAGAAATAATTACCATAGATAATAGCAAATCCTGGTTTGTATGTTCTGTTTATGAAACATTTGGGTATGCAGAAAAATTTCATTCTTACATTGTAAAGGAAAGTAAACCTAAGCAAATTACTTTTATTCAACATGAAAATTTATTCTCTTATATTCCTTTAGTAGCAAGACATTCTTATAAATGTGATGACAATAATTTATACATAACTTTGAAATCACAAATATGCACTACTACAAACTGTTGATTCTTTTAAACCCATTTTTGTTTTTTCATCTATATGTATAGGAAATTATGCAAAGGAGCTTTGTTACTATGTTGTGTAAATATTCTTAATAGTCATAATAATTTCAAAAATATTACCCTTTGTGGATACAAAGGGGATCAATTATAAAATTATTTTAAAAATATTTCTTCTGCATAATTAAGCTAGTAACAATAATATATTTAAAATAAATTGCTTTAATTATAATGTGTATAAAAGTTTTATTTACTTATTTTTAAGGGGACCAGGTAAGTCCTATCGATATAGATAGGACTTACTTGGTTAAATTCACCATTTTTATGTACCTTTTTCTCAGAAATGGTGAAATGTAAGGTTTTGAAATCTTTATAGCCGTTAGAATAACATGTTTCATAGTTTAACAGACTATTTTTTTTATAAGTAAAAATGAAAAATCGTAATTAATTATTTAATGAAAATCACTTTGAACCAAGCATTTTTGGTCAAATTTCACAGCTTAAAATAAATATTTTTCAAAAAAATCATCAAACCCCTGTGTTAAAGTATGTAATATAGCATAGTATAATAAGTGCCCTGTGGCAGAAATTTGTTATGCTTTCTGCGACAAACTTTTTCAATGCCTAAATCTTTCTGCAAGAGTGTTCCACATTTTAAAAGTTTGTTCAATGTTTTCATAAATTATTTCATACCTTCTAATTTTATTCAAAATTTTTGCAATTACTATGTATACATAAATGATGTAATCTAATCATTTTGTTAAAAGTTTTAAATCTTAGCCAAATGTAAATTTTTAAAGTTAAGTGGCACAAGGGAGAAAAATAAGTTACGTAAGCTATACTGGCGATTCATTTTCATGCATAATATAATGATCAACAATTTTAAATTTAACTGAAAATATTACATTAAAATATTCATCCACCCTATAAAGACTTAATATCAAAGCTGTAAAAGGATTGCACATTTCAATACAGAATTAGCTGTAAACAAAAAAAGAAAGCCAAATCCTCTTTTAAATTTAAGTTATTTTATTTTACAGATCACATACAACCCATACCAGAGCATTTTATATTTTAGTTTTTGAGTAATCTATTAGTAACTATAAATGAGCCAAAAAAAGAAAAAAAATGAAGCAGATTTTTTAGTTTTTATAGCAGATTAGTTTAGTTTTTTTATGGTAAAAAATAATCTTTTACAGCATAAAAACTTTTTTAAATGCAGTGATTCCACGAGCCTCAAAGAGTTTGTATCAGATTTTGGAGCAGAAGAAATTAATTTTTGTATTAGTCTAGGAGGTGAAAATATCAACTTTGTACCATTTTTGGAGGATTTTTTTTTTCCTCCTAAGTATTGAATGGCTGTTTTAAACAAATGTTTTCAGAGTTACAGGCTAAGCGCAGAGTCTTCAGAATGATGGGAAATATGATAACACCCTTAAAAGCAGTAGTAACTGGATTAGATAATTATTTTTATCCTTCTTAAAAAAATATTCATAACATAATCTATTCAAAAACTAATACTAACTAAACTTATAGCTATTATGAATGTGATTTTCAAAAACTTTTATCAAGAAACGTTTCTCATAAATTATTTATTAATGCTTTTTTTTTTTTCTAATATAAACATTGCTACCTGTGGAAGAAGACTTAAAATTAATCTTTTTCATCTTCTGCTTTTTTTTTTTTTTATCATTCATGCCACTAGAATAGTTTTTCAATTTATTTTAACAGCTAAAACTCTTTTCTTTTCTTCTAATATAAAAGGTTCATTTATTTAAAAATATTTACCATTGAATGGCACTTATTTTCTAGAGTATAATTTCAGGTTCAACCATTGTGATTCTAGTAATAGTAAAATTTTCATAGAATTGAACAATAATTTCATAATTTTATATATATAAAAATTGAAGTCTATCCAATTTGCTACCAGTAGTAATATTTACTATTTTTCTGATCAATTAATATTCCTTAAAATTTCAATCCTAATTGCTCATTTGGTTTTATGAATTTGGAAGTAATTAATTTTTCTTCCAACTATTTTACATCTTTCAAAAATTGTGTAATTAGTTCAATTAAATTTTATACGCTCTAGGATAACAGGAAATGGTTTCCGAAATTAACTATGAGGTTATTCCTACACACCAACATTTCCATTTCTTCATATAATATTACTTAACATGTTTACTAAAGATCTTAAATTCATTTAGATAGGTTTTTTCTTTCTTTCAAATTGATTATCACTGTCATAATGCAAAAACAATTTGGTGCAAATTTAGAAACTTTTCATTTTTGATGACTTTTCTAACTTAACCATTTTTTTTACGTATTTCGTTTTTATACTTTGTTTAATGTTTTTTAATTGCTTGTGACTATATTATAGAACCTAAAGAGTAAAGAAAAAAAAATACAATTTAACGTTCAATTTTATACTATTTGAAAGCGCACCACTAAACACTTTCGTGAACAAATTTGTATTTTCAAACTAAGTATTCAATTAAAATAAAAAGTAATTTCATTTATTTACTTTGGAAAGAAACAATAAATGGATGGAATTTAAAAAATCAGATTTTTGTGACGGATGCAAAAAGATTGCAGAACATACGCATTCCTTCGCTTGCACGTGGAAAGTATGTTAGGAATTTTAAAGAATTGTTGCAATGGATCAACAATCTTTTTAACATCTGTTATTGGTTTTCATATTGCTTATTATTTCCTAAATATTAAAAAATACGAAGTATACTAGGGAAAAGTTTTTTACGTTTCATAAAAATGGTAAACTTTTGGATCGATTTCATGAAAAATTTACTCAATCAAATATTTGTAAAATAAATCTGCTACAAAAGAAGGGATACATCATTCATTCTGTTCAATTTTCTCATCCATATTTGATGTTTGGGGGGAAAATAATAAATGGCGTCAGTTTACAAAACTTGATATTTTTTAAAACCTTTTAACGCTAAAGACTCGAACTTTTTATACTTTTAGGGTTCAAAATAACTTATACTTGGCTTTTACAAGCTACAAACATCGAGTTTGCAGCTAATTTTTGCGTTTCTTTGATGCCACTTGCCATGCATAATATTAACACTTTGCTGTTATAATGCAGGAATCTTTCTGCATCTGCTTTCGTGTTGCAATATTTTTCACACTTTTACTAATTGCTACTATTAAAAAGCATACTGAGCAAAAATTTAATACTATTTGCTGTATAAACATGATTTTTCATTGCGTCGATAAGCACATGCGGTACGATCATTATGCGCCACGTGTCATGCATAATATTAACACTTTGCTGTTATAATGCAGGAATCTTTCTGCATCTGCTTTTGGATTGCAATATTTTTCACACTTTTATTAATTGCTACCATTAAAAAGCATACTGAGCAAAAATTTAATACTATTTTCTGTATAAACATGATTTTTCATTGCATCGATAAGCACATGCGGTACTGTTATTATACGACATTACGAATAATCTGCCGGATACGGAACAGAAAGTGCAAAATCGAAAATTAGGGAATGATTTTAACTTCTGCAAAGAAAGAGGTAGGGCATGGAGAGCTTTGAAAATCGTCTAAATGATAGCCTACTTTTGTGCTTTTGTCTAATCTAGGATGTTAGAAAGTGACTCATTGTCTGCAGAAAAACAAAGTGATTATACAGAACGATATCGGTAATTTTGCAAACATGTGAATTCTCCCAAAAATATGATTTTTTTTTCAAAAAATGAAAATTTTTCTGCAAGAAATCCTTGCCGTTCTGCGACATTGTCGCCGTGTTTCCGCCACGGGGAATAAGTGTCATTAAAAAATGGAATTCTTAAGTTTCATAGATATAGAGAAAAAGTAACACGAACCTGAAAATCCAAGTTTTGAGAAAACGCATTTAAAGATTTCATTGATACTTTTACTAGTTAGCTAAATTTAATAAAATCCTGGTTTGTACGAAGGATTATCACCATCTTCTGTCTCATAAGGCAGTTTAAGTTTATTTTTTGCAGTTTTACTTTTTTTCCTGGCATTTTTTTGATATTCGGATAGTTTCCGCTCTCTGTCGATAAAATGTTCTTTATACAAATCATTCATACTTTTTACACAGTGATGATTTGGACGAATTCCAATCTGGGATAAAGTATGACACTTAGTTATATTTCCTATATTAAAGCGTGAAACAGCATCAAAACACCAAATTTTAAAGTCACAAATAGTTTTGGTACTCTAGTCCAAATGACGCTGTTCACAGATTCATTGGGATTTTGAGTTTTCCCATGAAGACATTTTTTCAGCAGATCAGGATTTGCCAAGTCTCTAAATAATGGCTTGATGACCCATTATTGTTAGAGGAATATGTGTATGTTTTGCCTTTTACTTGCGCCCATTGAAACCCACACCAATTTTCAGAGTTCATGATTTGGATTTTCATTGCTTGATAGCAAATAAAACTATTTAGCCCAAACAGCTTGTTGCATTTTTTGAAGAGATTTCTTCTAATTGCTAAGCCATAAAATGCCTGGTTCTTCATAATAATATTAGTAAAATACAACTAACGGAAGTAAATACACTGCAGTGACTAATAAAACACAGAATACACGAGAAATAACAACAAATCACATGCGAAAGGGGCGAGGTAGAACACGCGAATCTTCGCGGCGAGAAACACAATCGCCAAGCCGTTTTGTATGGTTGCTTTCGCTCTCAGATCGCCAATCTTATCTAAGCGTCTCTCATTTTCATCAATCAATGGGGCAAATTTCCCGCGCTCTCTGACAATGAAGACAATGCATATGTGCGGTTGTCCTCTTTTCTTATTATTATTGACCAAATTCCGAATGATGTTTTCTCGTTTCTACGGTAGGTGGCGGGGTTTGCACTCGGCTTGTTCATCTTCCGCCGGAAGTTGGATGCAGTAGATTCTGTATGTGTTTACTTGAGTTCTTGTGCCTAAACAGTTTGATTTTTAAAATTTATTATTAGTTTTTAATGGCAAAAAATATGCGTAGAAATGGTGGATGTTGTTCTGCTTTCGAGTGTACCATGGGAAGAGGAACTAATTTTATTTTCTACAATAAATACTTGTCTTTCCAAGAGATCTCGTTCGTGGATCTCAATGGGCCAACGCTTTATGGCGAACAACTAGATCCCTACAAGCAGCTTATTATGCAGCAGACATTTTCTAGAGGGTATTTATGTCTTTAATATATTCATCATGATATCATTAATTAAGCGTTTCTATTGTATTATACGAAAAGAATTTCAAATAGAAATTGTTTCATTAGAAAACTCGAATTTTCATACATCAACTTGATATAATATTTGCTTCCATGTACAAGTAATCAAGACAAGATAAAATGATCTGTAACCTCTGAAGTGCAATTATGTATTCTATGGCCCATGCTTGGATGAAACTGTATCTATTAATGGGGTGAATTACTTTGGTAAAAAATTACGGTGAGGTACTTTGATGGGTATCAACTTTAAATGTAGACAAGTAGGACATCCAGACTATGTTCCTTCCATTTTCAGTTTCAGTGACTCTTCTGTGAAACATTAGAAGAAGCAACTAGAAAGATTTGAAAGGCATGCAAAGGCAAGAAATTTGATGACAATACTCTTCTTCAGGTAAATTTGTTACAATTATAGGATTCGTTTTAAGATATAAGATGATTTTAAATGTTCCAAGTTTTTGCTTTTTAGGTTGCAGATCCTTGAAGAGTGATGGTCTGTTATTATTTTTTTTTCATAGTTAACTAAAGGGCTGTTCATAAATGACGTCACGCTTTTTTCCCATATATTTGACCCCCTCCCCCCCCCTTTGTCACATTATGTCACACTTCAGCGGACCCCGCTCCCCCCCTTTGTCACGCGTCACACTATGATGCATGATGTCACACTTCTTGCTACCCCCTCCCCTCCCCTTGTCACACTTTGTCACAATTTCACGAACCCCCCTCCCCCCCTCGAAGTGTGACATCATTTATGAATGATCCCTAACCTAAAAAATTTCTTCTCTTTAGGTTTGTTCTGCCATTTACATAATTTAAAGATAACATGCTTGTTTAAACAATCATTCGGGAAAATTTGAAGCTAGTTTTTATCTTGGTTAAATATAGCTATTTCTTCCAGATAATTCCTTAAAGAATGAAAGTCTGAGATTTTTGCACCTTTAAAAATAATAAATTGTTGCATCTGGAAAATTTGTTTGCTTGTTCGATTTTTTATGTTACATATACTTATCATTTTTGTAGTATTTTTAAGTTCTTTGTAGTTGAATAGTGAAAAAGTTTCACTGGGAAAACTACTTATACAGCAACATCTTCCTGGATTTTAAAATTGCTGTGAGGTGCTACTTAATAGAAGAATTCAGAAGGGTAATTGATACTTGAAACTACTGAATGGTGTGCTGCTATGCTTTGTCTTATATTAGCATACATAGTGGCATGCTTTTCGGTTTCAAATAAATCATATTGCTACAACATAAATTTTCTAATTCAACTTTTTAAACCTATAATTACTGGAATTCATTGTCAACACAGTGGAACCCCGCCATTCGTCCGCCTCTCTATTCGTACAACATGTTAGTGATTATTCATAAATGATGTCATGCCTCGAGGGGGGAGGGGAGGGGGTAACAAGAAGTGTGACATCCTGCTTATGCACCATAACGTGACATGTGACAAAGGGGGGGAGAGGGTCAAATGTGTTAAAAAGGCGTGACATCCTTTATGAACGGTCCCCTATTCGTCCAACTAGTAAAATTCGACTCTTCATTTGTACGCTTGCCCCACGATTCGGATGCCGCCAGGGACGAGGGTTGCCAGGTTGGCTTATTTTAGGAATAAAAATCAAGAAATTCTGCTCATTTTGAACTCGTCTGGAAATACAGTTGACATTCGATATTACGGCTACTTCGGTCCCGCAGAAAAAGGTCTTTATAACGAGTGGTCGCTATAAGAGGCATAATTTCAAGGTATATATATGCATCATGCATGTATATTTTTTTCAATCGAGAAATCGGTTCATCTTCTGACAGATGTTCGATACTTTCTAAGTCATATTCGATTTTAGCATAATTGTCGAAGTTCAACGTCTCATTCAATTTCATTTTCTTAGAAATTTCTTACAGCATTTCCTCTTCAATTATTGCGAAGATGTAACTAACTCCTGTTTGCAATCGTTTGCAGTTGTTTAATTGCAAAAATGTAACTCCTGTTTGCAGTTTGCATTTCACTGAAGAACCTGATTCTTCTTTCGCTCCTTCCCCCAGAGGATAACTAATCCAGATGGACTGAACACTGAAGTCGCCATAAAGCTTGTCTATAAATTACAATCAAGGTCATTTAAAGTTACAAATTTAGAAACATGTCCTATTTGGAAACGTACCGGAAATAGTGTTCGCTGAATGCGGTCGCCGTATTGGATTAGATGATAAAGGACGGTCGTTATACCGAAAGCAAATCAACATGGAGTTCATAGGGATAAAGTTGGGGCTTTTACCACTGGTCGTTATAATGGAATTGGCTTAATAATGTGTGGTCCTTATAACAAGCGTCGACTGTAATTTGTTTGGCGTTTTGAATTTTTTTAAATTTTAATACTTTTTGAGAATTTCCTGACAATTTTAACTTTTTTAAGGAGAGCAGGAAGAGGAAGTGGTAGAAGAAGGAAAGAAATTAAAGAGCTGTGTTATTACTGGGAGAAAACACTGGTGGAAATATGGTATCCGGACACTGCTGTGTTCAACAGGAGCATCAACTTGTTCAACAACAATGTTATTGACCATTTTAGGAAAAATTCTGAAAAATCGTCAAAGGCAGACAATATTGAGTTTTATAGAGAAAGAAACCAAGATTCTTCTAGTGCAAAAAGACAGAAAAGAAAGAACAGCAGAAAGGGAGAAAACACCTGAAGGGATGTTACCTGATGTTTTTATGGAAGGTCAACATTTCTCTTCCTGCTCTCAACATTTCACTTATGCCATCAGCTAACCTCAGTACCAGTAAAGCAGGGTTGGTTCGATTTTGCCCAACCCGAAAAAACCCAGTTGAAAAAACCCAAGCGGTTTTTTTCAAAATTGTTGCTTAAAATTATATTTTACCCAAGTAAACTAATAAAAATAATTATTTAGACCAAATATAATACATACTTTTATAATACATACATTATATGTCATGGGTATAAAATTTTGAAGGTTAGCTCAAAAACAAAAACCAACTTGAAAAAACCCACAGGTGGGTTTTTTCAAAATTCTTGTTCAAAATTGAACTCCACTTATGTAAATAAATAAAAGTACTGATTTCGACCAAACATAACATATACTTTCATAATACATACATTATATATAATGTCTAAAAAATTTTGAGAGTTGGATAAAAAATAAAAACACACTTGAAAAAACCCACTGCTGGCTTTTTTCAAAATTTCTTGCTTAAAATTGAACTTTACTTTTGTAAACAGATAAAAATACCTATTTTGACCAAGCATAATAACATACTTTCATAATATATACCTTATATATCATGGGTGTAGAATTTTGAGGGTTGACTCAATAATAAGAACCCACTTAAAAAACCCTACAGGTGGGTTTTTTCAAACTTCATGCTCAAAATTGAACTCCACTTATGTAAACAGAAAAAAAAAAAAAGACTTAAACCAAATATATTTTTGTCATGGATAAAAACTCAAAAATGCTGGATGGCTTTGAATTTGTTCTACATAATTAAAATAAAATTTCTTTCCCACCAAAAATTCTCTATTGAAAAAAATATAGAAACAAATGCCCAAAAGAAAGAAAATCTCAGAATTTCACCCAAAATGATAGATATGTTTTAAGAGAAACTAATTTTAAGAAAACAATCTATGGCATCTAACAAAATGCTGGTCAAGGACGCACAAAAAAATTTTTGCCTATCGATTTTTTATATATTTGACTTGATTTTTTTCCGCAATGAAAACTGCTAAAAATTATGTGTCCCGGGGGACGTGTAATAATTTTTTTTTTGTGTTTCCACCTCCGACGTTTGAGTGTTTGATGTGCTATAGCGCTTCCGCGGCATCTATGCATGTAAGAGATTGCAGTAATTTTGAAAGTAATTAGCTTAAACTCCTTTAAACATAAAATTATTGCAATTAACTAGACTTAAAAATAACTTGTTTCTTAAACCCTTGGATGGGATTTTATTGAACACTAAAAATACAATAAACAAGGGGCAAAGTAATTGACTTTTAAAAAGTTAATTTATAGTTGTAAAGGGCAGAATGGAATAATTAATATTTAAAAGGCAGTTATTTTATTTTTTCAACTTTTTTTAAAATTAAAACATAAAATGTTCTTAAAAGAAATACATAATATTTATTCTTTTTCACTTTAATTAATACCATTATTTGTAGGCAACTTCTTACAAATAAAAATAAAGAAAACCTCAAATTTTCGAAAAAACCCAATAAAACCCGAAAAAACCCACTGGGTTGGTTTTTTTCTGAAAAAACCCGGGTTTTTTCAAACCCTGCAGTAAAGTGAAGTTAAATTTTTATTTATGGATAATTTCATGTACAGTACTGTACATTTGTTTTTCATAGGTTTAAATAAGCATCCATCTGGGTCTGGAACAGATCAATCCAGTGGTGTAGTCGAGGGGGGGGGGGAGGTATCTCTTACTTTTTTTATTTGAATACAAGCGTTCCCCCAAATTTTTTACATAAGCGTCTTCTCACTTTTGATAACAATTGCTTATCTTCATATGTAGAAGCCCCCCCCCCCCCCCCACTTTTTTTCAGGACTAGACCACTAGATTAATCCAATTTATATTGTATCTTATATGAATAAATACTTCGCCATTCGTACAACTCACCATTCGAACTGCCTCCTGGAATGAATTGTGTACGAATAGCGGGGTTCCACTGTCCACACTGAAAAGCTACAACAGAGGAATTGATCAAATAATAAAACCAAATCTCTCTGTCATAAACCATTCAGTTTCATCACATATAGGAAAAATAAGACCTTCTTGGGCATAACTCTATAACAGACAGTTTTGAAAAATACATTCATAGGACATACATACAAAGCAAAAATGTTTGCACATGGAGAAACTGTCTGGCAAAAAAACAATGAAGAATGGTTTAATTATTTTAAAATGATTGATGAATCATTTGATATGATACCCATTTTGCAACCTTTAGTCATTCTTTGTTTCTCTTAGTGTATAAAAGGAGCTTTACTGTAACTAAGACACTAATAAGAGAATTAATAAACAGAAGGCATGGTCACTACAATCAGCATCAAAAACTAAACCCGTAATGAAAGGATAACAAAACTCATGTTCTTTTTAAATGACAGTTTCTTTTATTTGAATCAAATTCTTTTGATTTAAATTAAACGCTTAAATAGGGATAAAATTTTAATTGCATGACTATTACTAATGCTTACAGGAAGAACTGTGTATTAAGTACATAAAATCATTCCTTTTTTTAAATAAAAGTCAACTAACCATTTCCTTCTTTAACCTTCTCAAGTAAAAAGGCTTTGTACTTCGAAGAAAGTACTTTAAGAAAATACTATTCAACGTTTATGAAATTAGTTCTGAAAGCAGGAGCATTTGAATACACACAAAATCAAATACAGTGAAAATAATACATATTAACAATAAAATGCAGACAAGCAAGATTTATCGCACATCCTAAAATTTACTATTTAAAAAAGTTATAAAAATTAAAACACTTTCTCAGCTATACAAGTCCAATGGCCGGTCACAATTTCCCCATCGTTTTTTGCAACAATCCAGCCATAATGAATTTTGTTCAGGGCCTTGGACATCGGCGACTAACAATGACACATTTAATCTTTCTCTTCGGTATAATCCATAATTTTGAAGTTCATTTGCTACGGTATATTTGTAACACGGAAAGTCCTTAAAATCTTTAAAAGCCTTCGTTTTGAACACGTTATTTTGGGTAAATTGGTAACCAGATAATCAAAAATGTCAATAATAGATATCTTGACATAGGTATGTTTTGACAAGACAGACTACTTTTCGAACCACTTCATCAAACGGATCAGGGAAGTCAGAGCCCCTGAACGATAATTTGTTGCAATATAATTGCTTATCAACATCATTTAAGTTTTTGTAATAAGCTGAAAACAAATCAATTTTTTTAGAAAAAGGAAAAAGAGCAACAAGATCGGCTGACTAACACTTATACAATAATAGCATTAGAACCCGCCAAACCGGAAGTTGGCATTGCCATTTCCGTTTGACGTTATTGGTTTGTTTGTTTTTTTAGGAATTTGGTGAATATAAAATTGTAGGTATTTTCAACAGCAATTATTTTGCTTCAAATTGTTCTTTTATTCCTATTTAAATATGAAGTTATTTTGAGGAATATTTCTGTTATTTGCAGATACTTATTGGGATTATGCTCTGGCGCTTAAAAAATGTCAACACAAGTTTTAATCTTGTTCAATAACCTTCGTAAAATATTAGTTGTTTGTATTCATGTGTTGGATTTACAGTTTTTATTCCAGAAAATAAAGATTGTTCAATCAGAGGTTTGAATATAGCCTCCAAACAAAGGAACTAGCAAAAGGTAATTAAAACAGGTAAAGATTATTATTTTCATCTCTCTGTTTAAAATATTTTGTGTTTAATTTTAGTTTTACGTTTCACTTAAAAAAATTTAATGTGTTAAATTGAGAATTTTTATCAAATTGTAGTCCAGCCGACTCATTTTTTTTATAATTACTCTAGTATAACGCTGGTAAATACGTAGAATCAACTTGCATAATTCATATTCCTCTTTTTTTTTGTTTATTTGTACTTATTTTTCTTCTTATCAAGCTTGTTTTTGGTTTGGAGTGGTTTTGGTTTCGCTAGTGCTGGTAACTTTTTTTAAATAAAATTAATTTCTTTGGTGTGTAAGCTGAAAATTCAGGAGCGTTCCTTTTGTAATTTGAATAATGTTGAATGGATTTAATGAAGGTGAAAAAATTATTTTAATTCGTAAGTTTTTTTGGGGGATATTAAAAACTACATTTGTGGCTAAAATAGAATGAATAAAGCATGAGCATGTATGTGATTTGCATCAACTTGCTCTTGCTTTGTTTTTTCTGTTGGTAGTGAAGTAGTGGAAAGATGGCAGTTCTACTCCAGCAGGCGGATTGCGGATCAGCCACGCCCCCCTGCTCCGCCTGCCACGCCCCCCTCCCCTCCTCCGCATGCCGAGTAGGGTTGAGTAGTAGGGTTCCTGATGCTATCCTCGTAGAAGATTACGGGGGTTTCTGAGTGGAGTTGAGTTGTTACTCTGCGTCTGTAGTTTTGTTTTTAGGAATGGCAACGGTGATATAGCGGTTGTCATGACAACGGTTACCATGACAACGAACTTGTAATCTTTTTGAATTGCTCATGGCACCACCTAGTGAGATAAATTATTTTTTGAACACTGAGGTTATACACATGGCGCCATCTAGTGAGATAAATATTAATTAATCCATTTAATTATTTTTGGACTTGGAATTATTTTATTTAATTTCTCCTTCCTAGATCGGGAATCGAACATGCGACCTCCAGCTCCAAAAATCATTTGACGCTCTGATGGCTGTGCGCTTTAACCATGAGACCGCCAAATGATTTCAGTAAAGTACAGTTTAAAAGAATCTTAATATAATTATGTTTTGGAAAGAGTGATCATGCTGCCATCTAGCGAGAGAAAATTTTTTTTGAGCATAGAATATTTAATGTATGTTGTGATTTCCATGACAACGTATTTTTACGAAGAGCCTCCTAGTGACAAAAATAGGAATAATTATTTTTCGGACTTAGTCGTTTTCCGAAGTTATTTTTGATTTGCAACTTAGGTTTTCACAAATGGCAACATTATTTTTGAATTGGTAACATGTTTTTAGTTTTAATTCCAAGGTTTGAAACGCTCATGGCGTCACCTAGTGAGAGAAATTATTTTTTGAACTTAGTCGTTTTCCGGTGTTATTTTTAATTTCCAACTTGGGTTTTTCACATTAATTTTTTTTAAAATTATTATTTCAAGAGTTGAAGCACTCATGCTGCCGTCTAGTGAGAGAAAAATTATTTTTTGGACATAGAATATTTTACTTCATGAAAGTGAAATTAATTTAATTTTAAGTTGATGGTCCCACCACCATCCCGATGTGATTTTAATCACACTCCATCAACTTTTTGTACTCGTTCATTTCATTTGGTCATTTCAAGACAATTGTAAATGTTCAAGCAATTACACATAACGGAAAAAATTGATCCTAGAAGTGGAAAAAATATAAAAGTATCATGCAGTGAGACTTCACTTCTACAGTCAATTGTTTTTAGGATACATAACCACATAATTTAGACTGCATTAGATGAATAATCCATTAAAAAAATATTGTATCATTGAATTCAAAATAATCTGCAAAACAAGAGAACGTTTCATAGACCCTAGATGTCGAATAAAATAAGTCTCAAACGGAGACTTAACTTCTACAGTCAGTGAAACACTATAAATTCAAAATATCTCACATACGTGAAAATCATCAATTAGAATCTGAAATGAAACACGCAAATTTTTTCCTCAAGATATTGAAATTCACACATCTCAGACCATTTAAGTTGTAAAACCCATTCGAGAAAGCTGTGATTGCTATGTTTCCCCCCCCCCCTTTCATTGTATTAGATTTAACTGTTGTGTTCTAGCGAGAATTAATTATTTCCATCAGAATTAAATTTCACAATTTTTAATCAACTCATGGTATTAATTTAATCTTAAAATCGATTTAATAATGTATTAGTAACAACTATCTCTTAATTTTGAACATATTTTTTCACCCTAAAATGCCAAAGACTGGATTAAATGAGAACTGATCAAATCTCTTCTTGAGAAAGTGTAGATTTAATGTGAACCAATCAAGTCAATTCCCGAAACTTACTAAATTTATGCCAAAGCTAATTATAGAAAAGTTTAAGACTTTGAAAATGAGCATCAGTAGGTTTATACAAACATATTTAGTGATACTTTTACGAAAAGAGGTGATTTATTCTATACTTAAACAGGGGTTTACATTCATTTTACTGTTTTCTATGAATACAAATCAATGAAATTATATCGACTAAGACTATATTTACATTATAGATAATCATCCTTTAATCCATATTACACAGCTAGATTTTTCACGAGTTTAAGAGTTTGCATGAAATAATAGAAGTTATAATATGTTCAGCAACTCGATTTTGTATAGAATGATAAGCAAATGTTTTATATATTCCAATATATTTATTTTATTTGTTTTTAATTTAGTTTTTTCATACACATTTTAACGTTTCAAACGACTACAACCTCAGAGATTATTGTAGCAATATACATCATGATTAAAGAAACTTTAAAAAATAGTCAAGAACATATTACTAAATTTGTAACTGTAAAGCAGCTTAACAACACGATTGACGTATAATACATTTAACGAACATTTCAGCTATTCAAAAGAAATTCAAAACTTTGTCTTTAACATTTAACGAATTTTTCATTTATTCAAAGTTATTTATTTTCAAAACTCTATCTTTAACACAGTTTTTATAATTTACACAGAATAATACAACCGAGAAAAAACATTTAAGAAACTATTTGCAGCGCGACTTTCATATATTGGAAATGTTTATTACTAAAGTACGAAGAAACTTTACGTTTTAACTTTCATGTTTTGAAAAAGTCTATTACTACTTACCTACATACAAACTTGGAATCTCTACTTTAAGACTAAGCTCGTATGGATATAGACCCTAACTTAAATACAGAAATGTCTAAATCGTACCAAACATAAGGTACAGAATATGAAAAAGTTAGAAATGTTAAGATCGAAGACTTACATTACTAACTGAAATAAAGAAACTCAACTTTCAACTAGCTCTGCAAAACTAAGATTCTTCTAATAAAAATTGAAAAGTACCATCTATACAAGACGGTAAAACTTGGATTCGTCTAGTAAAACTTGTCATAAAAAGTATAAAAATACTTAAATTTACTAAAACAAAAGTTTTCTATAGCAAAATGTTTAAAATTAACACGAAAAATATAGAAGTACTTAGCACAAACCGCTAAAACTGAGAAACTTCATAAATGTAGAAGATATAAGAAAAAACGTAGAGAAAATGAAGACAAAAGAAAAATTCACCAATACATATCAAAAATAAAGCTAACTGAGATATACAAACGTATGTGAAAGTAAGATCGGAGAAGGTCTAATCGCGATAAAACTTGCTGTAGAAGTGATTAAACTCTGAATGATATTTCATTTCGAAAAAATTAGAAGAAACTTTGAAAATATTTTGAAAATAAAAGCAGAGAGCTCAGAGAAAAAAAATAGCCTCCGTCTTCGTTCAAGTCTCAGAAAGAAGTGACTCAAATCATAATTAAAGTCTGAATTCGTTAAAAGTGTGACGTAGTTAAAATTAATTAGTTAGAATCAATGAGGGTATTCAAAATGATATCTTGACAATTGTCCAATGAAAATCAGTATACGTGATGGAATAGGATTTTATCAACTTTTCAGAGAAGGTCATATACCGAGTGTGATTTCATTCTCTAATCTTAGTGAGTAATTGATATCACCCTGAATCATAGATAACGTTAAGCTTGGGGAAGCTATGATTTCATCTCTTGGCCACGCGAGCGATAAAAGGTCCCCTTTTCGTACGGGAGAGAGAGTCGGGGAAAAACTTTTCTCATTTCGACTCCAGCTGTTGAGCTGTGAATAAATACATCGGAAGAATGTCGGACATTAATTTAAATGTCAATGTTTTCGATAATTTTTATCCTGCTGTGAAGGCGGAAGAAATTTTTCAATCGCTTTTTCAACTCGCCTTTCAACCACAAACTGTTTGTGTGGGTGGAAAATTTTACACCCCGAAAAGACTGGTTTACAGCTTTGGAGATGAACATATAAATTATGCTTATTCAGGAACATCAAATCCTGGAAATCGATGGTCGCCTTTGATGCTTGCTCTTAAGAAGGATGTGGAAAAAATTGCTGGAACATCATTCAATCATGCATTGTTAAATTTTTTCCCTGATTTATCTTCTTCATTAGGTCATCATAAAGACAATGAAGAGTGTCTTGATGCTGAAAGTCCCATTGCATGCCTCAGTTTCGGCGCGACTCGAAAATTAGAATTTAGACGCAGAAACTTCTCCACAAGAACTTTTGCTATAAGTTCAGGAACTCTCTACTTTTGCCTCCAACAAATCAACATTTTACTCACGGGATATTACCTGACAAGAGTGTTACAACCCCCAGGATTAGTATCACCTTTCGTAACATCACAGTTGAAGGTGATGTAAGCCGTCAGCCAAAGCGACAACGCATGGAATATCCTGTGCCAGCCCCAGTGGTTTTGAAGACAGCGCCCCCCCAGCGCCTGCAGAGATGTCAGCCCCAGCGTCCGAGGAAGTGTTTACGCCCTTGGTAATGATGGAATCACAGTCAGTGACGAGCGCCCCAACACCGCAGCAGGAAGAGGACATGGAATTTTTCGAATTGGAAATGCCTAGGATTGAAGGAGCGACTCGCAGCCGATTCCTAAAGCCCGTGATGAGTGAGCCTCTACATGACCCTGCACTTGTACAGCCTGCCCTCCAGGAGTCTACGGAGAGCCCCGTGCCCGCGTTCCAGGAGATTTCGCCGACAGAGCCCCTGCAAGAAGCCAGTGCATCCGAGGAGACTCCCGACCATGCTCAACATTTTGATATACTACAAAATATAATGAAAGACTGTGACATTCTTCCAGAGAACGATTGGTGCACCGACTATATAAAAAATGAAAAAGTGCTTTCTCCGAAGAGAAAAAATTTTTTTTTTCATTTTGTGTACTGACATTCATTTGAATGTTGTTTTAAACAGTGCCGGATTCTCGATAGAAATTGAAGAAGTTTTTTCAAATCATGTGATTACATTCTCCCCAGCCGCTTTTAATGATTTCATGAAGAAATTATTTGATTTTAATACAACATATGAAAACAGCAGCTTTGTTGCGAGAAATGAAGTGCTTGTTCTATCGAGCGATAGACGTTGCAGACTTCTTCAAATTAATCAGCATTGTAATGAGTTTTCACTACAACCTACAAGTATTTCCATTGATGAAGATGTGTATGCTCATCTTCGCGAAAAAAATAGTGACATTTTTAACGAATTATACAAAGTATTCTTCTCGTATGTTTTACAAGAAAATATGCAGAAGCAAACGGAGTTTGAACCGACCTTAACCGAGGAGAAAATAAGACAGTGTTTGCAAGATCGGTTGCATCGGTTGCGTGAATGATCATTTTGAGTGCGAAGGATGTATTGTTTCGCATCCCTCACAACGCAGACATCCATGCATGACTTTAAGCATATCTGAAAAATACAATCAAATGTGTAGTAATACATTATTATGTATGGATGTTATAAAATTAACTAAGGCATTTAGAGAAAAAAATATTTGTTTCGCCGACCTCGATAACAACATGGATTGGCATATGCTCGACGATTATGTTTCTAATCTGTAAGTAATTTTTGTAAATATTATATATATATATATATATTTTTTTTTTGTTCAATAAATGTATGTTTTTAGTTTTATCCATTTTCTCTGTTTTATTCAGTGTTTTAAATGAGAATGCTTTAAAAAATAATTTCATGCTGAAAGTAAATAATAAGACAGATAATTTTTTTAAATGTACATCTTTATTTATACATGTGTTCCCATTTTACATTGGAATTTTGCTTCCTTCTGCGAAGTTTTGGTGTAAAAACAGGTTTCACATCTTCATTTAACATATAAGTTGAAGATAATTTCAAATCCAACAAATTTTTATTTTTCACAAAATGCTTCGGTACATTCATTTCTTCCAATGAACTTAAAAATTCATTCACCCATGGTACGTGAATATTTTTTTTATGACTGAACATTACATTTAATAAGTCCGCAATGTTCGTATGTTCCATTTTCTGATTTTTATAAATGACTTCTCCTTTTTTTCATTCCATGTCAGAATATCAGAGTGTCTTTTCATAATGTCTATCAAATTTCTTGCTTGAAGTAAATATTGCTTATTAATACTGTTTAATATTGTCGACTCGTAATCTTTCGAACTTTCTTCTTTCTTTCTCACATCTTCCTTTTCATTATTTTCTTGAGATGGCTGTATCCATGGACAATTAAATTCCGTGAGTTGTAATTTCTTTTGTAAAATGTCATTATATCTCATCACCTTTTCATATTCTTCCAAGTTGCTGTTTAATATTTTCATCATTTCTTTATCCAATTCACTGAGTTGTTTTGTTGTAACAACATGTTTATTCACCAGTTGTTCCGGTACGAGTGCAAATTTCTTAGCGTGTTCCATTGAGAAGGGTGGATAATACACTGACTGCTGCAGGAATTAAGAAATTTAAAAATCCACCTTTTTGAACGACTAACTTGCGTTTCGTAGACAAAGCAATGTTTGGGGCTGCTAACTTGCGTAGTGTCGTCTTGTGTTTAGAGAGCTTCTTTTTTTGATGTTTCGACAATGGAATATTACCTTTCAATGTATTATGACAACATTCGCAGATTGCTTTAATACAGCTTAAATCAATCTTTCGTAATAAATCCTTTTGAAGGTTTGTAGGACAAATTTGTAAAAGATGAAGTTGCTTGAGCTGTTGCTTCGTCACAGTCATGTTGCTGTATGAGCATCTCTTCACAGGATTCTTTTCTTTTATATTATTTTTCTTTGATAGATATATTGAGTTTGATTGGGTAAAATATCTGTACGCCTTCTGAGTTCTTCCGATGTATCGTTTTTCAAGTCGATGAGCAGATATGAAAATTTCTTTTTCGTAGCATCCTCATACACTTCTTGGAAAAATTTCAAATGTCTCGGAAAAATTTGTTTTTCTAAATGTGTAAGCCATGTCTCTCCTGTTTTTAAAAAGAATAATATAGTGTGCATTTAAAGTAATTTCACGCATTTCTTTTCCTTTATGAAAAAAATTTTGAGTGATGAAAATAACTGATATGTTTAAATGGTGACTACCACGCGTAAAAAGTTTGGTGGTGGATTCATTTTTTCCTCATTCAGACATTAAATCATCAATAATGAATAATGTATTTGCTCCTAAATAGTCTTTGAAAGTTGAAGGGAATCCTTCGACGAATGTCACATCTGGAATCTCGTCGTACAAGGGCTGGTGTACCCCGTAAAACCACACGACTTTATCGGGTACTGTGGAAAACATTTCGCGTCGAAATTTTAACAATTGAGATATGAAAACGCTTTTACCGCTTCCAGTAGGCCCTGAAGCAATCATTGTGAAAGGGACCTGAAGTTGAGGTAACTTGTAGGTTATGTCTCCATCGTAAATGACACATAAACACAACTGATTTTCACTTAAATATATTTATTGAAAGAAATTTGGATGTACATGAAAATGTTTAGCAACAAAATTATACACTCGCTTATCATTACACACATGTGTGTTTACAAAAGCAGTTATCATAGATTTTAATGAAGTACCACGACACTTGGAATATAAATAATAAATACAATATTGTCCGCATACAGCAGTGGAATTACTTTGCAAAGTCGTGGGATTATATACCACTTTTGAAAATTGTGATACAAAATCGTGAATAGGTCTTTCGAAATAGAATGGACTATAGCCATAGGAGTCAAAAAATTCCACTTTATCTTTTCCCTCGACATAAATTGCAATCCAATGCGACCCTGCCTGAGATGCTGGGTCAAGGTTCGCTACAAAACATGCCGGAAATGTATGAAAATCTTTCGGCAGTTGATCGCTCGGAAATACATCTAAGAAATAGTTTTTAGTAAATGGATCGCGAAGTAGAATATTTCGTATTTGTTCGGAATCCATCTTAAATGGCAAAGTCACACAGAACGTGACGTGATTTTGTAATTTAGATCACGTTTTGAAATTCAGCATAAATAATTAATGAAAGAGTTTCAGCAATTGCTTTATTAAATTTAATTTCCACTCTTAAATTCCCTTGATGTTGTAAATTCAAATGGGAGCTGGAACATAAATCGGCATTCAAATTGAAGCTATAGATTGCATGTGAGTTGGCATACTGTTCCCGTGACAAATAAATACCTTTATCACTATTAAATACATCGAATAAACTGTGATAGGCTCGAATGTAATTATTATTCTTAAAATCTAATTCCATTTGCTTGCTCGGTACGGGCTGCCCATCCACATAAATAGATATAAAATTCACATCATGATGTGAAAACATGAAAGGGTTCTTAGAATATTGACCGTTCATAGCAGCATTTTCGACACATGTGATGATTACTCTTTTAGGCATGACACCTAAAAAAACATTATCTTGCATGAAGGAGAAACTTCCCTTTGAAATGGAATAGGTTTTACACAAGACTCTGTCGATGGGATAATTAGCTGAAAATTTCTCCAGTGCTTTTGCATGTCCAAGTAAAACTCCTGGGTTGACCTTGACTTTCCGAATGAATAATGAAGCATGCTCCAATATCACTTTATAATCGGTGTCCGTTTTTTTAGATAAAAGGCAAAATGGTGCACTGCTTCGAATCATTTTAATTTTAATATCCACCAAATTTAACATGAGTCGATTCTGTTGAAAAATGTCACAATGTAATTGTCCTATCATATCGAATGTTTTGCTGTTTTTGCTGAGTTCATATCGAGATTTCACTCCTTCGTCCGCATCGTCAGCTGTAGGATCGATTTTTTCAGGATTCAACTCCTTGAAGAACATTTCACAGGTAAGTAAACTTTTCTTTGCATCTTCTCCATAATTCAAAAGAGTTTCAATGTATGATCTGAATGGATATGTATTACTTGCAGAGGAAATATTTCGCTCGTTGAGACTGACGTCTACTTGAGAAAAAAGAGAATGTAAGAATAAATTAACTGGAACGACGGGTTCTTTGTCGGGTAACGGGGAGCCATCCGCTTTGACAATTTTTGTTTTGACATAAATGTAGGATGCACTTAGGTCGTTGTATTCTTCACCACTTCCTGAGATGTTGAACTCCACGGGGCCTCCATCGCGAATATTTGCTATGGGGTGATATTCCACAAATTGTCCTTTTTCAATAGCAACTTGAGTAGGTGGGAGAGTGAAAAGGTCTAATTCACTCTTCACACATGCAGGAGAATCTTGATGGATGAGCGAAGACATTTTATTAGGAGAAAATATCGTGTGCTTTCACCTTCTTGGTTTTGCGAAAACTGACGCGTTTCTTGGAGAGCTTACGCTTTTTATTCCTTCTGCCGGATCCGATCATTGTTTTAATTTTAACTGCAGCTTTATCTGTCAAATTCTTACTCGCTTCTTTCAATCGTCGTCTCGCTGCTACTTTTATGTTTTCTCCACGCGATACATCGTTAAACACATCCAGTCCACTACTTAAAATCTGTTTTCCGACTGCTTTGGCACCCGATTTGAAAAGTGGGACGGCTGCCCTGAAAAACGATTTGAAGAGACCCCCGAAGCCATATCCTCTCTGATAGGGAACACCTTGATAAAAATTAAGTCCGCTTCCTGTTTGATTCGTATAATAATCCTCGAAGGATTTTTCACAACAACGGTATGGGACATACATCATGAGAGATACCTTTGACGAAAGTGAAGTTTCACGTACGAGCGTCCACGTTCAAATGGCACTAAGTCTCCGTTGTTCGTCCTTATAACGATTTCAATCGTGTCAATAATTTTCCGATTGACGGGTAAATAATGAGGTCTCTCGTATTCTACACTAACGACTTCTGCATCGTTTCCACTCACTCTGATTGTTCTCAATAACGGGGCGAAAATGTTTCCGACAATTTGAGGCTCGATAATATCTGTATAAATCATTAATACTCTGAAATGAGCGTTTGGTTCAACATTTTCGTCTGGAGGACCACTGATGATTGTTGGAGGGAACCCCAACATCTGTGATAATCCATTATGAAAAATGACTCTTGCACTATTTTTCACTCTTACTCGAACACGTTTCGTCACATGATTATAATTAAAAGATATTTTATTTTCATGATCTGGAATGGCGATAGCTTTTAAAATGTCTGGTACGTTTTCATAACATCCAGCTGGAATGTTTCTACCTATTTCTTTCTTGTCACCAAGGTCAAAACCAATTAAACTATTGCTCTTATTCACATTATGCCAACTGCGCGGGTAAATAAACTCGACGAGAGCGCATTCCCGCTCTCCAGTCAATTCTATGGGTGTTGGTAATCGCGTAATAAAATGAGAAATCTTATTCTCGGGGAAATAATTCATGGAGCTATCGCTCGGAAGTGTCACGTAGAAACTCATGATGCTAAATGAGAAAATAAAATGTTACTTCTAACATTTATAGATTCGATAAATGAGAGGCAGGAATCCATTGAATAAATTTATCGGGGTAGCCACGAAACTTTCCAAAATATTCAGTCTTATTTTTCATTTTCCTCTTCTTCAATATTTTTTCTACTGTATAATCTTCCTTCAATTTTACTTTTTGTAGTTCTTGAGAATAAAAAGTACCTTGAATAGGTTCTCCGAGTAAATCTTTCACCCGATATACGGGGATGGTATAAATAACTCCTCAGTCCAGTTTGTTTCATATCCTTTTTCGAAAGTTAGCTTTTGCTTTGAAATACGAACAACATCTCCAACGGTATAAACACAAGGTTTTCTTTCAATATGTGGAACGTCGCCATACACAGTAAAATATACCTCCCTTTCATTGTCTGCATTCACTTCAATGGGTGCTCTCTTGATGGTGGAATGGTAAGTAATATTATAACTTTTCACCAGATCGTCTAAAACGTCTATAAAATTATATGTATTTCGACTTGTAAAATATTTCCACATTTTCGTTTTCAATGTGCGATTAAACCTTTCCACGACTGATGCCTTTGTCGTATTAAATGTAGTAAAAAACTTGACTTGATTCTCAGTCAGGAAGTTTTGAAATGTAGCATTTTTAAATTCGGTACCTTGATCGGATTGAAGTAATTTAGGTTTTCACTCCGAAAAGATGGATTGAAACACATTTACAATCTCTCGTCCTTGTTTTGATTTCAGAGGTTTTGCCCAGGCATATTTTGACAAAATGTCTATACATGTTAATATATAACGATAACCTCGATTATGTTTTTGTAAACTTGAAACATCTACCAAATCTGCTTGCCATTGATGATCGATGGAATGAACGATGACGCGGTTTGTCGGAAATTTCTTTCGCACGGGTTTGTGCAGTGTATATGCGTCGGTTTCCGTCAACCACTTCTTGATGTCTTTCTTGGATACTTTTCCGCGCGCAGCACGAAATAATGCATCGACACCAGTAAAACTTGCCTCTTGAGCCGGATCCAGGTAAGCTTTCTTCATTGCAGCAGGAAAAATGATTATTCGACACGTTGAAAGTAATCATCCCCGAAACGATATGACTGAATTAGAAGTATCATTCGGAGAAAGCAGAAAATCCACTGCGAAATCAGTTTTCCCAGTAGCTAAATATATTATACTCATAAGAAGACAAATACTTATATAAAGGACAACTATCCACACAACCTCCTCTTTTGATGGCATGATTAAAAATAAAATGATTCTCATATAGTATTATATTCATATAATGTAAAAGAAAAAAAAATATTATAAAAGTCCAAAAATAGTTTTTCTCTCGCTAGATGGCAGCATGATCACTCTTTCCAAAACATAAAATCATTATATTAAGATTCTTTTAAACCGTCACTTGCTAGAAACGGGGATGGCGCAATGTGCAAGGTGCACTGCACATTCTGTGATCCGCGTTTTTTGGAGCTGGAGGTCGCATGTTCGGTTCCCGATCTGGGAAAGAGAAATTAAATAAAATAATTCCAAGTCTGAAAATAATTAAATGGATTAATTAATATTTATCTCACTAGATGGCGCCATGTGTATAACCTCAGAGTTCAAAAAAATAATTTCTCTCACTAGGTGGCGACATGAGCAATTTTAGTTGGTAACCGTTGTCATGGTAACCGGTATATCACCGTTGCCATCCCTAAAAACAAAACTTCAGACGCAGAGTAACAACTCAACTCCACTCAGAAACCCCCGTAGTCTTCTACGAGGACAGCATCAGGAACCCTACTACTTAACCCTACTCGGCAGGCGGAGGAGGTGGAGGAGGGGAGGGGGAGGCGGAGCAGGGGGGCGTGGCTGATCCGCAATCCGCCTCTTGGCGTAGAACTGCCATATTTCCACTACTTAGTGATAGTGAAGTAAATTAATATGCTAGTCAAAGTCAAAATAAAGCTAGAAGATGAGAAAAACCACATCATTTCACTGGAGTTTGAATTATTTCAAGTAAGGTAAGGTTTCAAAAGGTGAAAGCTTGTTTTACATTTCTTAAATTTCATTGCATTATATTGTTCTTAATTCATTCAATCATACTATACTCAATCTTATATAGTCTAGAGCAAGCACTGATGTAATTAATTTTAAGATGTGCTTTGTAAGTACATCAATGTAGGGTAAACCGAACAATTATTTATACTAAGTATAGTTATTCAAACTTAACTTAAAAAAATAAGTAAACAAGTCCTATTTTTATTTTAAGATATACATGAAACTAATGTTTGAGGGTCCTCTAAGTCATTTCGACATAAGTGTTTAAAAAACTAACAACAGGGTGTCAATAACTAGTTTTTGGCCATTTTAGCATAAATATTGCCATATGGTAAAAGGAATTGAACTTTTGACCCAAAAAACCTCTTGAGTCTATATAAGGATAGATAAAGAGAAGCGGTAGGAAGTTTAAATATGATCCCTTCATAAAAAGTTTTTTTTTTTAAATTTCACCACAGAAATGTAGTCTTAAGGGGGTCAATAAGTGTCTGGTTTACCTTACCTAGATTCTTATAAATGGCAAGCATTTATGGAGAATAAAAAATATATAAATTAAAAAAATTGTGTTCCTTTTATTGCTTCGTTATATTATACAAGTAATTGTTGAAAATGAAGCATTCAATAGTTTGTGTAGCGCCTGGAATCAAATTGTGACTCAAAGATTCAAGAAACAAAAAAGAAATATAATGGGGATTAATTAATTATACAAATTGCAAGAAAATTTATACAAAAGAGCGCTCATAACACAATGCATCTTAGTGAGTTTGCACTAATAAAATTAAAATATTGAGAAAAGAAATGAATAATTCAAGGTTCGCGCTAGGACGCGCGATTCCCACAGTATTTTTTGAAATCCCACTCAAAAAAAGTTCGTTTGTGCGCTATTCCCGCAACTAGCGGACACGCGTTCAAAACATCGCGAAACGAAACTGCTATTCTAAACTGATAATTCAATACAAACTAAATGGATTATGTTAGTTTTCAACTGCCATCTTATCCCCATTAATGAAGAGAAGAATATAGGAACCCTATTTATCATGAATAATAACATGGGGAAAAGATTGACAACTTCTTCCTTTTTTGGGATTATTGAACAATTTAAGCCCTTTGTGAATGCAGACTTATCTTCATTCATTCTATTCACAGAGGACAAAATATAAAAAAAAGGAGTGGAAAAGGGGAATATTCCTTGGTCACAAGGTTAAAAGAGCATGCTGGTTTCTAAAATATGCTGTTTTCATTGAAAAACATCAATAGATAAAATGACTTATGATCAGAAAAAACAGAGGAAATATTAAACTCATTTTTAGGATTTGTTCTTGTAAAAATCACATATCAAAGAATTTTGGTTAAATAACCAAAATACCAGAGGATCTTTTTCATGCTTAACATTTTATAAAGCACCCATTTTTGCGATTTCGAATTTCGTGAAGGATTCGTTTTGTGTGAACCTTGTTGATGTTTATTCTTTCTTTGCTGAGCATACCTTAGATAATCATCTTTTATCACATAGTTTATATTAGATCATGATCGGACAATTTAGTGATACTTTTAAAGACAAAAACAAAAAGAAAAGTTCCCACTTAAATTTTTAAAATCCCACTTAAAATTTTGGTCAAGGTGGGAAATCCCACCTGGTATTTTTCCCAGTGTGAACCCTGAATAATTATAGTTCAGTAAAAAGAAACTTGGTTTGCCAAATAGGTAATAATTATTAATAGTTTATAGAATGTTACAATTTTATACAATATGTCCTGTTGCCCACCCTCACGATTTAGGTTGCATATTAAAAAGGAACAAAGTTTTGTCATATTAACAGTAAGTAATATACAAGTGCAAAATTCATCAAAGAATATAGTATGGGGGAAATAAAACTAGTATGTATGCAAATTTTTCTTTTTGAGGGGTGGGGTACAGTAAACCAAGTAGAAATTCAAAGAAACATGAAATTTAGTTTTTAATAGTTTCAAATTATAAAATACATTATTTAATTAGGCAGATAAGTACAATATGTTATTGTTATTTAAAGCAATAGGGATCTTATAAATTATTGAAATTAAGTAATTTTATGTGAATAGTTGATCTATGTTAAAATTTCCTTTTAACACCTCACTTCCTTTAAATTTACATTGATTTGAAAAATAAAACTTTTGACATTAAAACAAGTAAGTTTCATAGGGTTTAAGTACTGAAACTCAAATATCTGAGAACATAGAGTTATGCATAGTTTTTTTTATAGGATGATTTGAAATATTCTGAGATTAACTCCTGAAGCACCATTTAGTTGGTACTTAACTGATTATAGAGAATACCATTGGAATGTTTTTGCTGCAACTTCATTCAGACTTAAAAGTATCATTTATTAGTTTCCACATTTTATCTCAACAGAAAGAAACATATTCAGACAGTTATTTTGTTTCAAAACTAATATAAGTTACATTCTGAGGTTCCTTTCTCATTAAAATTGAAGAGTAAATTTTGTTTTGCATTTTTAAGGAAAGAAATCATGATTAAGCTCATTTACTGTGCTTTCAAATAAATTTTTTTCCAGATTATCGTTAGAAATCATTAAAAATAGTGAAAATTTTCACGGGGGCGAGCAGCGGGCCAAGGATTTCTTAATTTTCTAAGTACTAATTGTGGGGAAAATTACAACACAATACATGAACATATACAGTATGTTTCTTAATTTTGGCCTCCAGCTCTTTGCGCAAACAATCCTAATGCCTCGACTAACAGGTAGGGATCTGGTGGAGAAAAGTTATGTTTCTTGAAAGGAGAAACTGCCATCTCTAACGGCCCTGCTTTAGTTTCGTTTAGACGTATGGACTATGAGGGAGTTTATCAAGTTTCTTGGAATATAAGGAGTATGTTATGATCTCTGGTATGAGATCATATATAGTCTATAGAAATTCATAGTTGTGCACATATAATGTCGATACAGACTTAATTTAATAAGTCAAAGTCTGCAGGTGCGGACTGGCTGCCCTAATAGGGCGCCGATCTTTACCTCCGGCAGGGCGCAATCATGAGGGGAGGGTGGGTCAAGCACTTTCTGTCATAAAAGGAGGAAGTTTGTATCCTCTGACGGAAAACTTTTAAAAATTAAAATTTGCGTACTCTTCCTTTCACTTTTATAGAAAATAAAAGTACGGGTTTTCTGACTTCTCCCATTGAAATACATACATTTTCTTAAAAAATATGCTTGTAAAGGGCAAAAGAATGCACCCTGAAAGGTAACAAGGTGCATCGAAAAAGCAACTATTGGCTGCGCCTTGCCAAAAAGAGCTAGAGACACCATTGCAGCACTTTTAAGAGTCGTCGGGCCAGTTCGCCCCTGAAAGTCTGTAATCTGTACAGAGAGTATCTGCAATCAACGAATAATCTCTTTGACTAGGAGACTTGGTATGAAAAAAATTACGAAAATGGTATGATTATAAAGCACACTGCCTTATACATAGAATTATTTTAGCGAAGATTTCTTCTATCAAAGTTTAAAATCAAATTTTAAGTTTATAAAGTTTCAAACTTTTCATTGTATTTTGCTTTGATAATAGTTCCACTTTTAATGAACTGTCAGTCATGTGGATTCACTTAAGTCAAAAGTACTTTCCCTGATCTGTTAGGAATAGAGCATTAAATTTGTGTGGCATCAATTAGTACCAACTGGTATCTTGCCATCCTTAAAAAAACCTCTGTTCCTAGCGACTTTCCGTATTGCGGTGCGTGCAGAGCCTTTGCCGATTTTCACCAAACTGGCGAAGATTCAGTTCACAATGTGGCCACCCCCGAATGTAAACATTAGACGGAGAGCAACACAGCAACCCCGCGAATCGCCGCCATTGTAGTTTCGTCTTCGTACGTCTGCTTAAATCTTTAAAGTACTATTGCAAGGTTGCAATAATTCACACATACATTATTGCAATGTGTTTAACTTATTATTACAACAACATCATGGAGAAACAAATACATTGCAGTATGTATTTTATTACTATGATGTTGTTTTCAGTACTTGAATGACTTATTTTTATTAAATATTGTTTCAAAAAAAAAAAAAAAAAAACATAAGAAGCATAAATCAGCATAGAAACTTTCTTATATTGTGCAAAATGTGTGTAAAATCTGACTGCATGCCATGAGAACTAAGACAGTTTGGAGTCGTTTTATTTTCATGCAACATTTTTTAGATTAGTACCAAAAGAATTAAATCTATTTATGCCTGTATAACTTTTTTTTTAGTTAAAAGGTGAAAATTTATAGAAGAATAAACATGAGAACAGCTATTTCAGAATTGATGAAATAAATGAACTTCCAAAAATTTTTTGTTATTTTTCTTTGTCGTGATACTTTTTTTTATAAATCTATAATCCAGTTGATTTTTTCCACGTTCGACGTTCAAATGTGTTAAACTTCATATTTATTTGTTATTATTATTTTATATTTCCGCACCGTATTTATCATTATAACGAAAACACAATGACATCATCATTTTGTATGATAATAAAAGCATTTTGATATTTTTATTGAGTCGATCATATATTTAAAATACAAATAATACTAATCGACTCAACACTAAATAAGAAATAAAATGTTTGACCTAGTAAAAAACCATTTGTTCAAAAACCAGCAATAAGAAATCACAAATCATTGTACACATGTTATACTGGGTTTAAAAAAAACTTATTTATGAACTCATAAATATTGCGAGCTTCAAGATCCAAGTAATAAAATTTTTACGCATTCAAAATGTCGATAAAATGATTATAATAAAAAACCTATTGAATAATGGCAATAATAATTCATTTGTTGAACTTACGGGTAGTTCCTGGCGTTAGTTTACTAATTTGAGCTTTGTTAAGAAGCATCCATTCAATATTCTATAATATACCCTGTGCCTAGAAATGCAAAAATTCCGAGAATTTTGAAGTAAGGGTAAAAACCCGGAAATTTTCGGGAAGAAACTGGGAAATTTGGGAACATTGGAAATTTTAAGAGGAAAAAACGAACTTTTTTCAAATAATCATAAATTATTTACTCACTATAAAAATGTTTTCAGTGTTCAAATATTGTTACAGAACATATAACATTAACGCTATATTATTTCTATTCTGGATATAACGTTGTCAAGTACAACATTTTATAACAAACTTATACAATTGAGAAAATTAGAAAATTAACTTGTAAATTCAATAGGCCTTTTTGTTGCAATATATTTTGATTCTAAAAATATATTTGACTTGGTTACTTTGCAGAAAATAGGATTAACCTTCAAAACCTTTTTTCTTCTTTATTCCTTTCCTAGATTTAAAATTACTATCAGAAATAATACATACATACATAACTTATCCGTTTTAATCATAGCATTTTATTTCAACTTTGCCAACACATTTGGAGGGGTAATTTTTAATAAGAAATACTATTTAAAGCACTATACATTTCAATAATTTTGTTTGTAAAGGTTGGTTTCTCATGTGTTATTCTGATTTTTATTGATGACTTTATCAAATATCAAGTTTTACAATGTAAATAAAAATAAAATAATTTTTGTAAAAAAATAGAACCGACTTCAAACTATAAATTGTGCTAAAAAGTAAAAAATAAAGTTGTTCTTTAAACAACTTCGATGCGACTTTTAAACATAATTTTTGAAGTCGGTGCAAAATTATGAGTCTAATTATCATTACGACATGCGATATTTGACAGTGAAACTGTTGCAAACTCTACGCCATTTATATTTGTAAGTGATTCATAGCTACAAAAGGAATCATGCATCAAAATCCATCATAATTTTTCACCGACTTCAAAAATTATGCTTAAAAATCGTATCGAAGTTGTTTTAAGAACAACTTCATTTTTTACTTTTTAGCACAATTTATAGTTTGAAGTCGGTTCTATTTTTTTACAAAAATTATTTTATTTTATCCCTTTTAGTGTAAATACATTTTAATAAAAATACTCTATTTTTAAAAATACATATCAAAGGTGAAACCTTTTTTGAGGAAATGACACTAAAAACTAATTGTTTGTATGATAAATTTCGTTTTGAAATCGGGTTAAAAAGGTCACTAGAGCAAACAAACTGATTGGATTTAATTCCTTCGTCAGAGAAGCCTTCAGTCTATTTCTTGTTATAATTGCTTTTAATATTACATCTCAATGGAAACAAACTCTTTTTAAACAATGAGTTTCATGTTTAACAATTTTCCCAACAAAGAAAAATCAAGGGCAGCCTTTCCAATTAAAATGAAAAAATGCTTATTTTTCACCCATAACGTTTTTTCTAAAAAACAAATGCAGTCAAATTGATGTGCAATGTTTGAGTTAGACGACCGTCGATCGATTAAAGAAAAAATCATCAAAATCAGTTCATTTAGTCAAAAGTTATGGATGAAAAAGCAAAAAAATGACCACATTTCCCATAACTTTTTTTCTAAAAATCGAATATTGTCAAACAAAGGTATGGGACCTATGGGAAACCACCTTCGATCGATTAAAAAAAAAATCATGAAAATCGGTTCATCCGGTAAGAAGTTATGAGTGGACAAACAAACAAAAAAAACGACATACATACAATATGAATGTATAACCTCCTGCCTTTGTGAAGTCGGCTAAATATTAACAACTTTCTTTTTTTCATTCAAACTGTAAAATTTTGTTACAGCAAATACTAACACAACGAAGTAAATATGTTGTCTGTTTTAAAATGCTCTTACAATAATGTTCGGTAAAGTATTTATATTATTGCTAAAATTTCATAAAAAATTATGTGTTATTGATGTATTAAAATTATTTCAAGGAAAAAAAATCGAATGTTCCCAATTTTTGGGAAGTCTGAAATTTCTCGATTTTGCTTTAAATTTCGGTGAATAACCCGTTTGCCCCCCCCCCCCCCCGGGAAGAAACCAGGCGTTTTGAAAGCCGTGAAACGCTACCTGTGCCAGAATATGGCAAGCAAATTGAACATTCTTAAACTTCTACGCAACAGAAAAATCTGTACTAGGAAGTAATAATTGAATAATAATTTAACTAAATAACATATTTTAGTAATCTGCACAACAATCACCAACAAAAAAGTTCAACTATATTTTTCTCAGTAACGATCGTACTATTCATATTCTCAAGCTGTTTATACCGTACAATGTAGCGAAAGTTCGTATGTAAGAGATAAAAGATCTGTTTTGTTATTAAATTTCAAATTTTATTTCTTTTTTAAATCTTGCTTAAAAAAACACCTTCTGCATAATTCATTATCTTTACTAACCATCCGAAACTTTAAGATAGAAAAGTACTTTGAAAATCTTAATCTTACAATTAAGAAAACATAGTTCATAATTTGCTAACGCTGTTCAGTTACATGCGAGCAGCCATGTTGTTTATATCACGTGATTTCCTTCTTCCGCCTTGGCTGCTAAGTATTGGCGAAATTTTTTTCGTGTTTAAGGGATCGAGCCAAAGGCTCTGCACGCACCGCAATACGGAATGTCGCCTGTTCCTATCGTCAGGGCCGTCGAGAGCCAAAGCAGGCCCGTGTCAGTTTCGGAGCCGTCTTCCCCGTCACGCCCCACCCCGATATTATGCTTGAATCTTGGCCATAGACATTTACCCTTTGCACAACTCCAATGCCGGACTTGGCCCTCTCCAAAGCGCGGGCCCCATGAATCATACATGACTGACACTCCCTCTCGGCGACCCTGTGTCCCTCTTTAAAGACTAGGTAAAGAAGGGATGGCGTCACCACCCTTTTATTGTGCACGACTGTTCGAGAGTTAGCGTGCTTTTAGCGTATGCTCCCATACAAAACCACTGTCAAAAAAAAAACAAACAAACATATTTCCTAATTAAGGGTAGAAAGTGTATGGAAAACCATACTATATGGAGCAGATTTTGTACAGGAGAGTGAGGCAAACGAAAACCGGGAAATTTCTCTAGAAAATCTAAAATCTCTCTTACCACGATCAGACCCGAGTACGCATGCAAGTGGACTCCCCCTCCCCCCATCAATTGGCATCGGTCCCGCGACTCTACGTGACCCAGAGCGCTACACAGGAGCTCTGTTGGAGTTCACAAAGAGCAGCGCGGAGGGATCCGTTTCCTGACTGACCAGTAATTGCATTTCAATGTCATCGAAGGCGACCTGTCTATTCTGAAGAATCATTTAGTACTCCGCTGCTGCAATCGCCCCAGCTGTCACAACACGATGTGCTTGCCCGGGCCAGGGCCTGATTAAGAGAGTCGAGAGCCCAAGGCAGAACATTATTTTGGATCCTCCTATAGTACGAAAAATTAAAATACAATGAATTATAATGCATACAGTTAAATAAGCTTGGACATTAATTTGGGGGCCCCTAAAGTTTGGGGGCCCAAGGCCTAGGCCTAGTCGGCTTTTGCGGTAATCAGGCACTGGCCCGGGCTTCGGCGCGTCCACCAAAGTTTTTGTGCCGCTGCTGAATTTCTCACACAATTCGTACATCTGAGTCTGCGATAAACATGCATTCCCATTCCCATGCTTTTCTCCTCCAACCTCCTTCCCTGTTATCACTAGGCCTTACGGATGCCCTTTCCAGGCGAGAGGTAGTGGTGGGGATAGTGGAGACCTCGGATTTTACATGCACGTATCCCCAAGTGTACATGGTGGGTCTAGAGCGGGTCGGGTATCGAACCGCTGACCTTCCAGTTAGAAATCCGACATCCTAATCACTAGGTTACCACGGCCATTGCAGCCCCATACAGGGCCAAAATTCGTCGAGAGATTTCTATCCGTTTTTCGTGACTGTATGGAAAACGGATGTGGTTCACTCCATGAGAGGGGCCGCCATAAAGTAAACTCCCGTGTCGCGCTTCCGAGTCACAAAAGGTCACGGGACCAAAGCCAGTTGATGGCAGGAGACTCCACGCGGATGCATACCGGGTCTGATCGTCATGAGATACTTTTTAGATTTTTTATTACAGTCCCGGTTTGCTATATATATATATATATATATACATTTATATATACAATATATAATATTGGAAATAAATATATATATATGTATATTTATTTCCAATGTGAATGTGACCCATTCTTAAATCACTTTGACCTTGTTACTGCAGTACCCTCTGTTACAGTGGCGTAGCTAGACCCGGATTTTTTTTTGGGGGGGGGGGGGTTCTTCGGGAGAAGTGAGCTAATTTCATTCTTTTACAGGAAAAATTGGTCAAATTCTTGAAAATCATCACCATTTCATTAGGGTTTCTTCGGAAGAAGTGAGTTAATTTTATTGTTTTACAGGAAAAATTTGTCAAATTCCAGACAATTGTCACCGTTTCAGGAGGGTTATCTCTCCCCCCCCCCCCTTATCTACGCCAGTGCGCTGTTAGATGTTTCATATAATGAGTAATGAATGTTAGAATGCATCGCAACGTTTGATTTCTTGTGCTCAACTAATATTTTCCAGAAGTGGGAGCAAGGATTTTTAGTTTCAGTTTTGGTAATTCTAGCTGTTTAATTTACAAACCAATTAATTGAAAGTTCTTAATAAAAAATAAATTTAATTAAATATTTTTTTTATAATCTTAAATCCTGTTCTTCAATTTACAAGCGCATAAATGATTAAGTTTTTAATGAAAAATAAATTTCCGCAATTATTTGTTTTTTCTTCATGCCTTTTTCATTTTTTCCGCATTTTTATAATTTTTACAAAATAGAATTATACTGCAAAATATTCTGAGGCTGGGAGTGGGGAGAAAGGCTTCTATCAGTTTTTGTGTGGGCCCCCATGTATCGAATAAGTTAATTTGGATTTGAATTAATGGAAACAACATATAGTTTTGTTCTTTTTGTGTTACTTTACTTAAACATTAATGCTAAATTGCGTTATTTTCCTACACGAAACATGTTAAATTCCAAAGAACATTCTCTTTTACATATTAAACAATAATGTAGCATATAAGAAAATGCTTTCAAATTTTTTGCGAAATTTATTTTCTAATCTTTCCAAGGATTTTATTAAATATTTTTAGTACCAATAACAACCCAGATATTCTGGAAGATTTCAAGTGTAAAATTGATTAATACAGATTTTGTATATTGGATTTATCTGCGGGGTATTTAAAACCTGCATAAATGCATAATTTAATATTAGTATTAATTTATTGCTAAATTTTAGACCTGAAGCTGTGGGGTATTTTGAAGTAAATAATAAGTTCCCAGAAGTTTCAAATTAGTAACAAAGAAGCTTTTGAAAAACAATATCGAAGAAAAGTAAACTTTATTTAAAACAATTCTTTAATCATTAAGAATTTAACCTGTTGTGGGAAAAATAAAAAATAAGCTTAACAACGTTATGCACAAAATTTCAGGCACGTGTGTTTCAGGTATTACAGGGAATTCCTTTTTTCATGAAAAAAAGGATGTGAGCTTAAATAGATGGAAAGACACATCCGTTAAAATAATTTCCATATTCATTCTTTAATCCTCCCCGTCCCCCTCCCTCCTCGAACCTTTTCGTTACTTTTAAAATATTGTAAATGCCGATCATTTTGGAAAGAATCTGCCCTTTATTTATTTATTTATTTTGAGTCCCAGTGCGGAAGACTTCTCAGGGATATTTTTTCCGTATCATCTTAAAATCTCCAACTGCATTATTAAAAAAAAAAAAAAAAATCAAATAATAATAATATCAAAATAAATGAATAAAAGAATAAATAAAAATTGGAATACGTGAACACGATTTTTTCTAGAAATTTTATATTTTGTCCTTTCTCTCTATGAAAATTAACTTCGTTAAAAAGGTGGTAAAAATTTTGTATTATTCATACTTTTTTATAGTTATTTACACATTTTACAACACTAGAGCTGAAAGATGATTAAAATAGCATGTTTATCGTTAATAAACATCAAGAGAGTTAAATAATATTAATTTTTACACCGCTTATTTTCACCAAAAATTTGTAGCAAAGAGAAAAAAACATAAAATAATTTTCATCATGATGCTTTATGAAAAAAAACCATCCAAATTTCGGCCTATTTCGCTTATCACTGCTGGGAGAGGGAAAGAAGATTAACGAAGATCACAAAACGCAAACAGAGAAAAATGAAGATTCGCAGTCTGAGAAAGAAGATTTTCCGGTTTCTGAGGAGGATTCGCGTACTGGGCAGTAATATTTGTTTAGTGCATAAAGCGCCAAATCTTGCAACCACGCCAATACCTCACGGCTAGTCACTTGGTGGACGTTAGTTTACATAATGTGCGAGCATCCTCCAAGTGTGACGTCACTCTGTTTAAGCCGCATGCGCGTGGTCTCGCCGTTTTCGTTTTCTGCGTTGCGTGTTTGAGAGCATAGTTTTTGATTCTAACAGATCTAAGGAAATTAACGTTCCAGATAAGAGGAGTTTGCTCTCATTTATTGTTATTAAAGCAATATCATTTTTTTCCAATAAAAACTTTGTGTATTTTTTTTTTTTACTTTTTTTAACTACAGTTATTATTATTTTTTAAACTTTGTGTATTTTTTTTCAATAAAAATGTGTTTTTCAATAAAACACACATTTTTGTTTTGAATAAAAATAAGGAACATTGGGTTAATAAATTGTTAAAATTAAACATTGCTTTTTGCTATCTAACAAGAGCTTTCCTTCAGAGCTCCCTAAGCAGTAAGAGCCTTTTAGATTCATTAACATCTATGGAAGAGTAGCTAAAGCTTTGTGTGGTTTTTCAGAATGATGTTAAAAGATGAAATTTTTTTATATACTATGTAATTGTCTATTCATTTATTTTGAAAGGAGTGAGTTTGCGAGGTTTTACTGTGATCTAATTGCATATTTTCCCTAGATATTAGATGTCAGTTTGTTACCATTGTAGGACAATTTGAGGTTTATGTTGTGTTTCCTTATAATATAATAATGTATCGGGGCATTATTATAATAAACATGTTCATAAACTTTACCTGTGTGAGACCTTAATTGAAAAGTTTGATGCACTAAGTGCAAAGTATAAAATTATAATGCCTTCATATATAATTTCCTATTTTATATTTTATAAGTTACCTTCCCAAAATTACTGCTATATTTTTGACATTGTTACTGTTTAAGCAGTGAATTTTTAAAAAATTCTTTTTATCTTAAAGTGCTTTCTATTTTATTTGCTCTTAAGATATCTTATATTTCTTCTTACAGATTATTGGATATCTCAGATAATTATCTGAAGTGCTAGTTGAATTCTAGCCCTGATGCAGTTATTATAGAAAACTGCATCAAGGTTTTAATTTTACTGGCGATGTTTTGAAGATGAAAAAAATAGTTCAGGAGTTGTTCCTGATATTGTGCTGTTTTTGTGTGAAAAAAAATTGCATTCAAAGTTTAAGTTTTATGTGGTATTCGATCTTTTTTTTTTTTTTTTTTTTTGTAATTTTGCTTTCATTTGAATACACATGTAAATATATCAAGATCCCTATAGGACATACTTATTTTCTTATTCATTAGAAGCGTAATACTACCTAATAAATTGATTAGATAGTAATTGCCGCCCACTTAAGGAAGCTGCGCTGTGAGGCAAGCTCGTTGCTGCCTCTGGTTCTCGCTGGCCCTGTGTTCTTGAAATTATTGATTTACGTTTACTTACCCTTCTATACTTCAGATGAGGCGGCTTCTTTCATATTTCCCTCAAAAATGTAATAATAATAATAATAATAAATGTTCTTCAAGTGGTAAAGATTATGCTATCAGTGTAGCTGTTGACTTTTTCAATTTTATAACGTTTTCTGCAATCTTATTTACAACAATATACTCTGAATGCATTGTAGATTAATGTATAAGGACATACACATAACAAATATTTACACGAAAAGATGCACTGATATTTTAGAAGTGGCTTTACTTTACAACTTTTTTTTTTAAACTCAAGCTTTGATTGTACTTTCTGGATTAAATGAATTTCGTATTTTTAAATAGTGTCTAAATTTAATGGAAACATTTGGAAAGAAGTTGGATATTTTACCTTTAAAAAAAAAAAAAAAAACCAGCATTGATAGTTGATTTCGCAAATATTAAAGTAAATCAATTAATAAAGGGGGCACCATTTGTACTTTTTTGGTTTGTTGCTAAGATGTTCTGCTTGATTTTTAATTGAAATAAGGTTGCGCCCCCTTTTTTATTCCCCTCCCCCATCCCCCGTCTCTCTAAGTTTATTCATATATAGAGACTTATTTTTCACAGACTTAAGGAAACAAATGATACTGTAGATAGGATAAAAGTGTCGACATTTACCATAACTATCTATTGCCTTTGCCGAAGACCATTCTTTAAGTCTGATGAAAACTTTAAAGGAAAACGCATGGCACAATGTAAAAAATGCAAAGAGTGGTTCCATGAAAAGTGCGATGGAATTAATGAACAAATTTTTGCTTTAAAATCATCAATTTATTATTGCGAGAAATGTAAAGATTTTCTCACCTAGATTTTTTTGTTTATTTCAAGTATTAATTTGTTTCTTATTTATGAGGATTTCGCACCTAGTTTTTTCTTCTTTTTTTTTTTTTTTGCGTTCAAGTAATCCGATTTTTTTTTTCAAATTTGTCAAATGTGATTTCAAATTTTAATTTGTTTGGAATTTATGCAATAAAAAAAGAAATAAAGAATTATTAACAAATGTATATGATTTTTTAAAATCAAATTCATACTTCAACTTAATGTTTGTTTGACAAAGTTTTAATGAACAATCTCATATTCTAAATCAAAAGTATTTTCAAATTATTTCTGTCATCAATTCCTTTAAAATATGCTACACACAATAATTTTTTAAAACTAGTTGGAGGTGATTTAAATTTTCTCAGAAAAATGAACTGAAAAAAAATCATACATTTCCCAAATTCCTTATTTTTATTCAAAACAAAAATGTGTGTTTTATTGAAAAACGCACATTTTTATTGAAAAAAAAATACACAAAGTTTAAAAAATAATAATAACTGTAGTTAAAAAAAGTAAAAAAAAAAATTACACAAAGTTTTTATTGGAAAAAAAAATGATATTGCTTTAATAACAATAATAAATGAGAGCAAACTCCTCTTATCTGGAACGTTAATTTCCTTAGATCTGTTAGAATCAAAAACTATACTCTCACACACTCAACGCAGAAAACGAAAACGGCGAGACCACGCGCATGCGGCTTAAACAGAGTGACGTCAGAGCTCCACGCCTCCTGGCGTAACGTCACACTTGGAGGGTGCTCGCACATTATGTGAACTAACGTCCACCTAGTCACTTGCCTTTATGTTAATAAGGCCTTCAGAGTTCACTAGGCATTTTCGGATGGTTACCACAAAATGCCTAGTGCATTGGCGATAACTAATGCTGCCAAAGTATATTGGCGATGTTTCTCTTTTCTCAGCACTCGGCGTCCGTCTGGCGAGAAGGAGCGTCACTTTCACTTGTTTGCGCGGGAAAAATTGCAGATCAGATATCACATGAGTGATTTATTCTTTATACTTGACTAGAGTAAATTAATTAAACTCTTTATGTGTTTTCCACAGATTTAATTTGTTAATATCAGGTAAGTATTTTTATTAAAATTTAGTTCTCAATCAATGCTAAAGATGTTCTTATTTTCAGGTAAAAAGGTTGATCGTTCTTATAACTTGGTGATGTTGAAATCTTAAATCGTCTATGACAACAGTGCTGTTATCGACAGGTACGCATTTTATCTTTATTTTTTTCAAGAAACTTTTGAAGATTTTTATCCGAAATCCTTGTCTACGCAGTGAGAACCGTTGTACAGTATTTTTCTAACCTCAATGGCTTCGTGATGGAATTTGTCGCGTACGATGCTGTTATATAGTTGGCTATCCAACAGGTAAGAATTTCAAATGCTCCCAGGTATTTTTCTGGTCGTATTCATACATATTTGTCTGAAAACCGTTGATCACATTGTGTGGTGAACGAGCCACATTCTCGCGTCTAGCATCGTGTACGATACAGTAACAGGTAAGTATTATATAGGATAATTCCTAAAGATGCTCCACGATGTTTTTTTTTCCAGGAGAACTGACTTTGTTTCGAGGGAGAACTGTTTCTCCCTATTGCTTTGTACAACATTTATGTGCGGTAGCTATTAAACAGGTAAGCAATTCATTATTTGGGATATTGGGTTCTGCAAGCACATTTCCCAGACAAACTGAACAGGAAAGGTCAGCATATATCATATCTGTTTTTGGCACCTTATGTAAATTCTAGCTCTTTTATCGAGTATATTGTATCAGTAATATTTTGCAGCTGCTCTAGCATGCATTTTTATGTGGAGTACTGCAAAATGAGGTTTTTATGTGCATTAACTAACAGGCAAAACTAGTAAACCCAGTGGCATCGTTTAGTGGGGGCCACTGCTAAAGTTTTACTACTATTCATTTCCCCATTTACCAATGCAGAGTGACCACAAATTAATCCTGGTAGTTTGTCCTGTAGCAGTGCACTCGTGAATTTCCCATATGTTTCTCTATGATTTATTAACTAGTGCTTACTTATCCATATTTTTAATATCTGGAAATAATTATTATTGTGTGTGCAGGGAAAATAATCATGAGAAAGCCCCTAGTTAAAACACAAAATATAATATAAATGACCATCATTACATTGAAATTCCTAATGTTCACCTGGAACATCCCACTTGCATTTCTATTAAAATAATTTCAAACCTCCCCTTCCCTTCACTACTTGTAATTTGCTTTTTTGTCTCTAAAATAAGTGATGAAATCAGGCACAGATCCAGGATTTTTTGAGGAGAGAGGAGATTTCTATGATTTCACCTTTCATCGAGAAAAGTTATTCAGGTTTAGTTTGTTTTTCACATATAATATTTAATAATTCTTGATGTCCTGTTATCTGCACCTGAACAGAAATTCCCTGTTTAAAAGTGCCAATTGCAGCAATTAAGGTTTTAAAAAGAGCAGGCTAATTATATAAGAGTATGAGTGTTTCGTAATACAGTCAGACCTCGATATAAGGTCACCCTAAGGGACATCGCAAAAGTGACCTTATAAGCGGGGTGACCTTTTAACCGATTCATTAGCAGTTCATAACTAAGCACGTAAATACACATTATGATTTTTTAAAAATGGTAATGCAAACGAAAACATCAGTTATTTGCTAAATATTTAAGTCAATAAATTTTAACAGTAAAGAATTAAAGAAAGTTATATATATATATTTTTAATTTAATTTAAAACAAAGCTGTTTATAAATTTCCTCAAAGTGTACATACATACATAACATCTTACCTTATTAAAAATAATCATTCATGCAGGTCTGTCTCGTTTTTGAGAAAGGTTCGAATGAAATTCTTTCCTCTGGTATGGTCAGCAAATGGTCATGTGATAAGATGGGAAAACTTGTCCTTTGTTCTCGTCCGAATGGCGAAAGCTCCCCCCTCCCTAGAAGTGCTTAGACCATAAACTAGATAGACAAGGTCTGGGGGCGTGGTCGGTAAGCAGGAGTCTTTCCCCGGAAAACAGGTGACGGAGTCCTTCGGTGAGAGAGGGCTTCGTCGTGCCATGTTAATTCTCGTAGAGATTTGAAGAGTGATTTATTTTAATTTCTTATTGTATGACAGACACATTTTAGCACGATTATTTTCTATCACACGCAAGGAAACAGTTCATAGATTAATGGACAAGTGTTTTTTTATTGGTATTATCAATAATTAATTAGTAATAGTGATTTGAAAATGATCTTATATATTGAGCTCATTGAGAGTAGGAGTTAGTTTCTTGCCCCCTTTTGTGAAACTTAATGTCATACAGTAAAGCTCTTTGCAATGAATACAATTCGTATTGCTTTTACAAGGTTTTTAACTGACTTCAACCTCATTATGTCTTGCCCTTGAGATATCAATGCGAAAAGTAAAAACATTTGTAATATTACGTTAATAAGCCAAACATCAAATATACCTATTCTTTTCTTTTTCAGTTCATTGAAAAATAAGGAAGGAAAAACAAAAGCGTTTAAGCTGTTTTTCTTTTCAAAATCTGAAATAAATTTAAAGAAAGCAACAGCATGAAGAAAAAATTTTAGTTTTGAAAATAGTTTTTTAAATTTTTTAAGTTCAAAAAATTATTTTCTTTAGAAAATTGTCAGTTAAAACTTTAATGTTGCTCCGATACAGTTCGTAAATCTAAAATTAATAGTCATGTGACATTAGCCTGTAGGACTGAAAACATCGGATTGGGATCATTCATAAATGATGTCACGCTTCGAGGGGGAGGGGGGTTCGTAAAATTGTGACAAAGGGTGGGGAGGGGGTATGTTGAAGTGTGACACTTTGTGACAAGGGGGGGGGGAGGGAGTCAAATAACTGGGAAAAAAGCGTGACATCATTTATGGACGGTCCCATTGTACCGTTAATTAAAATGCGATTGTTTTTTTAATGAATTACAGAAGATGAAGTTTGTTCTAAGATTGCAAACAAACGGAATCAATTAATTTATTATCTAAGTGTTGAGCAATACAGTCAGAAATACAATATATATGTAATATATTGGTAAGGGGGAAGCATGAAATGCATTTTAAACATAATTCTGAAAATTTAACAATTTTACTTACATTATTAAAAGTAGAGAATAAAAAATAAACTGGAGCGAACACAGACATATGTATACTTGGTGATGCAACGAACGTTCGGCCTTTCTGCGAGTATATTTCAAGCATCGTTCATGTCTTTTAAGATTTAATATTATTGAAATGTTAATTTCAACGTTGCATTTATTATTTAGGGGGCGGGCATTATTAATAAAGCAGAATGGAATTTAACTACTGGAAAAAATAGTTTAATTTCTATTGAAAATTGCTCTTGATTTTTAAATAAAATTAATTTTGTGTATTTGTTACGCATTTTTAGTATTCTTTGATATTATTTTAGAAATGGTGTAGTCATATTTTAAAGTATTTCTCAACAATTGCTTTAGTTAATTTATATATATGACTTTCTTGTTCTTCATAATCAAGAATATGATACTCCAAAAATTTAAAAATAAAATTAAAATTTACGCTTTTCATTGTTAATACTGCTATTATGTTTAATAAATCAGGTTAGTGCTTTTGTGCACAGAATGGGTCTTGATCGTTTGCCTGAAAGCAATCTCAGCTCTTTTACAGATCAGAAGCAAGTTCAGAAATTGAGAAGACTCACCCACGTGGTATAGGACGGCGAAAAGCTTTGATCACCGACCCCTGTCAGTCAAACTGGTCCCCACTATTCCTGCTTAGGAACTAACAATGGCGAGTGAATAGAAGGGCTCGTCTAGATACTATATGGTCTAAGTAGAAGTGTGGACAGGGACGAGGACTTACTGGCAGCGAAGGCGGGGAAAAATTCTTTATGAACTGGGGGGTGGAAACTCTCCAGGTGTGTTTGTTGGCTGCAACCTTTTCGTAGAACTCGAGAGGGGTAATTACCTTCTAAGGAAGTTAAATAGGCTTTTGTTAGAAAAGAGCTTCCCTCGCCTGCATGACGATAATAAAAGATCATATACACAGAAGAAATTCGTACATTTGAATTAGCGTGGCCTTGAAATTATCTGAAGGTGGTCAGATAAAAATGACCTTATAAGCGATAACGATTTTTAAAACTTGACCATATATCCGATAATCTAACAAAGAATTCCTATTCAGTGAGCCAGGACTTTGGAAAAGTCACCTTATATGCGGGGTGACCTTATATGCGGATGACCTTATGTCGAGGTCTGACTGTATCAAATGTTTTTACTTTCTTTGCAGTAACTCTTGACAAAAGCTTTGTTTTAAACAACAGGACTATTTTTGGAGAGTTATGTGTAACACTGCCCGGTGAAGCAGCTTCAAAGATTGTCCATATTTTGAAAAAGTATGGCTCTCTTTTGGAAGTGTTTTTCCGGGCAAAACCAAGTTGTGGTCTATTCTCCCTGGATGAGAGATCCTGCAAATTTTTTAACTTGCATGAGAATCTACTCCGCAATTTTGTTACCTGTCGTGTGCCCGTGATACGCCGATTCTAATTACACAGACAATAGTTGCATTCAATTAGTATACTAATTTGGGGAACAATTGTTGATACTTACAATTGATTTTTTTAAAGATTCCGACACATTTAAAAGAAAAGAAAAAAAGGGATACACACACCTATATCAAACTGAATCTTAATATAACTTACAACACCACCTGATGCGTGAAATTCGTTATATATTGTAGCTACAAAATACAATATTAATTACAATTTAAAAATTCAAGAATATTTACATAACATAGTAACAGAACTGGACTATGTGATTAATCATCACACTCAGATTATCAGACATTTTTATAAAATGTAATTATGGTAGGCTGAAAAATCTAATGAATAATGTTAAAGTTTTAAGAGAAGTTCCCCAACTCCTTGTATTTTGTGGCATTAAAATTTTAATCTAAAAATATCCCCCACACCCTATTTAAATATGAAATAAAACATTACTTGTTTTTTGATAGGTTCACTGAGTGGTGATTGTAAAACAGTTGGATTTAATCAAACTAGGCAGCAAAAATAATAAATTCTAATTTTTAAAAATTAGAAGATTGTATTTAAAAAGTATTTTTAATAAATTTCTAATTATTGACAGCAATTAAATTATATTTTCTTTCAATTTGCAGTATGAATTTGCAGAAGATAGTCATACAAAAGTTTAGTAATTATAGATACTTCAATTTGAAAAAACCCGAGTGTTTTGCAACTCTGCTACAGCTGCTAATGGAAATTAATACTCCTAATGAAATTAATATTTTTTCAAAATGTAAAGATTCTTTCATTTTTTTCAAGCAATGTATTACTGCAGGGTTCATACTCTTTTGGGAAAACAAAAAAATAAGGACTTTTTAAGCAAACATTCATTGATGACACACTTTTTTTCAATATATTTGGCCCCCTGTCCCCCTTGTCACAAAACGTCACACTTTATCATGCCCCCTAGTCACCCCATATTGGAGAGCTTCTAGTCCGTAGCTTCTTCATCTATTTCATTACCTATAAAAGAATAAAGATTAAAATCATGAAAAAAAGCTTCAAAACTTTTCAGAAAAACTAATTTAAAAACATTCAGAAATTCATAGATAAAGTTAAGTAAAACTCCACAAGCACATAGAACAACAATGATATCTTCAAGAATGGAAAGCGATTTTTAACCAGTTCACCACAAAATGCACCTTTTGAACTATGACGAGCAGAGTTGTATTTTGTGCATTTTAAAATTATTAAATGTTTAAAATGAAAAATTAAATGTAAAAATGTCCTGCAAAGGACGAGCTTGTTCCAGCTTTGTCATAATAGCTTTGTTCACGCTGAACACTAAAAGTGAAGCAACATTGACTAAGTTAGTGTTTATGAGGGTGACACCTCTCACAGCTGGTTGCTCTGGGACTGTGTACACTCAAGTGAACCGATACTTCTGGAGATGCCAACCCCAAGTGACAATCTCTCATCTGGTTCAAAAAAAGGGTCCGACTCCTACCAATATCCGACTCCGACCAGTATAAATTAGGAGCAGTGCACCCTCTCTTCCTCACTTCATGCGGGAACTCCCCAATAGCAACAAATGTAGAAATGCTTTTGTCTGTACTCTATTATTTAGTTTGCTTGGAAATCACTTTCTCGCCCTTTCACAAATTCTTGACATTTACAATGCAATTTTTAAGCTGTCCACTTTTAATGCTTGATTTTTTTTTTTAATATGTTGTAAAAATAACTTTTCCAGTTTCTGAACAGTTTTTGTTTTTTGAGCTATTTCTTTTATGAAATCCGTACCTATCACACAAAAGTAGGTTTGTCTTAATGTTCTTATACTTTATACTATCCACATTGGGAGGGGGGAGATATATAAAGCCAACACAAGTTTATAATTGTTATCTGTCGATTTCAAATAATAGTAATAAAATATAGTAAAGTTAAGAAATAGAAAGTAAATCACAAAATATGGCAAAGTTAAGTAAAAGCAAAAAGTAAACACAAAATAGGGTAACGTTAGAAAACATGAAGCTTCAACATTACATTACACATTGAATTTCAACTACAAATATTATTTATGACGGGCAGGTCGTTATGGTGCTAAATTCAGTAGTAGTACTCTTTCTGGTAGCATTAACAATGCTTAAGAAATAAATTAATATGCTTAAGAAATATAAATGAAATGTTATGAAAGTGAAAGTATGAAATGCAATAGTTAAAATTTGAAATTTATCCACTCTGAAGTATCTAACTTCAAAAGGCTAATTTCACTCGCAGTTACTGGATATATTATTTTCTGGGGGAAACTGACACATAAATCTTTCAAATCCTCATTATTTTAGTTTTGAAGATACAATATCCATTTTTAGATAATTAAGCACTGTGCAAAAAATTCACGAACCAACCTGCATGAGGAAAGAAACATTTCAAAATTAATATATTGTAATAGAAAATTGAGCAAGTGACAAATAATGGGGACGGACACTTGGGGGAAAAATCCTTGGATATTCAAAATTTGGAGTAGATTTTTTTTATTAAGGTAGAAGATAGATTCAAAGAAGAAACACCTACTTTATACAACTTTCTACAAAAACAATGAAGATAAATTATGCAAATGCACCACAGTCAACTTTGCACCTTAATTACTCGATTTTTACTCGTCCCACTAATATTTTAATAATGTTATTGTTATTATTCGCATAAAATTTAAGGAAAACTTCCAAAATATATTGTAGCTTTAAAAACTAAGAAATAATAATTACAAACACCATGTACAATGAATTATTAACCTGGTTCAAAGTTACCATGACACTCAGGGTAACTTCGAACCGCATCAGAAAAAATTATATGAAATACACTATTTTAATAAAAGAATTATAGTTATGCAACACTGAACTATAAATTTTTTTAATACTTAAAAACTCGCCGTTTTTAGTCCACAACATTACAAGTTTTCTATAATTTATGATATTGCAAGAAATGTTACATGAAAAAAAGAAAAAAAAGAGTAGAAGGAAAACATGATGATGTTTAGGACAAAAATCCCTATTACAAATTTGTTTAGGAAAAAAAAGTTGAAGAAAACAATTTTCAATTATTTAAGTAAACATATTCACACAAGTATATTAATTAAAACAACTATTTAAACATTTTCATTAAAATTTAACACTTTTAGCCGAGTACTTTTGCATTTAGCAGAGAGTTGGAGCTCATAAAAACCTTTCTATTGCCTGCTGGAGTAATATCTTTTGGAGACTTTGTTTTGTTATCTTTCTGTTCGACAAATCATTATTGGTGGTCATCAAAATGATACCTTGAAAAAAATAATACCATAATAATCAATTTTCACATTTTAAAAAATATCACTCGAAAATCTTTATTTATACATATTCATCAGCAATTTAATGATAGTATGTAATTTGTAAGCAAAAATTATAAGAAAACAAAAGTAATATTAGGCACTTTGAGACGAGCTATATTCTAATCTATACGTTTAATTTGAATATCACTCAACTATTCATTCATATGCACACTACATGCTTGCAGCAATTTTTCACATATTCTCAGTATACACCTGAGTATCACAAATCCTATTACTTAAATTTAATAGAATGTCTAGTTATGTATATGCTTCTTTACAATTTAATTATATGTTTTTATAATCAAACTAGATAAACATATTATATATATTCTAATGGTGTTATTTGCAAACTTTTGTTACATGCATAGAAAGTAGAAATAAAATCTTAGTTTTATGTAGAATATATCTATAATCAGTAAACAACAAATCTCAGGCTAACTTTCCACCGGCTCAAAGTTACCCTGAGAATGGAATAAAATTTCAGTGTCTTACTTGTTTGACATTTTACTAAATATTACTGAATAGAGAATCACGTATATACTAAAAAATTCACAATATTTAGAATATTTTGGAGATAAAATGCATGGTAAATTAGTATAATGTGACTTACTTTAAAATAATGATAAGTTTTAACAACTTTTAATCAGCATTCCAAAATAGCTTCCAAGCTGTAACTTTATATTTACTGAATTATATAATTAGCTGTGTACAGTTGCTAATTTTTTTACTGAAATAAAGAGAAGAAAAGTGATTTTAAAACTTTGCCAGAAGAGTAGCACTGAACGTGTTCAGTTTCATTTCAAGTCAAATATTCTAAAAAATATGTCAAATATATAAAAAATATAATTCAATAATATGTGGTTATTAAACTACAAGTATACAATCACAGACTTTGACAATTCTTAAATACTAACCTTATAGCTCTTTTTCGCCCACATCCGATGTAATTTGTCACTTGAACGAGAGCTTCGTCAGAACAGCTACGTAGAAATCTTCCAAAACGAAATCGCCATTTTCTTTAGATTGGATGAGAGTTGAGCGAGGAAATATTTCGTCAAATTTCCGAGAGTTCGTATGTCGTCAAAAGTCAGGTGATCAAATGAGGAAAGAATCATTGTAAATGACGAAATTTGTCTTGAGGATTCAAGAATCGTCAAAAATGAGCGTTCTATTTCTGAGAGTGTATGAGCAAGGCTTTTTCACCAAGATCAGGATATTTACCAAAATCTTATTACCTGAGTTTGCTATAAATTGAAATATTATTTCATAAAAATGAAGCTAGGAAAATTAAGACTTTAATTTTTTAAAACTTTTTATTTTTCATCAATTATTCTACAAGGGAAAAAAAATTCGGTGTAGTTTGAAAATTTTGTTTTCTGTTATTTGAAACTAAACGAAGATACGCCGTACTATCTCCATATTTCAAGATTTTCCCTGCCGCTATCCAATTTTCGGAAAATTACAATTTTATTCATCAGTTTCCATGAAATTTAGCGAAATCTGTTTTCGACGAAAAACTTTGAAGACGTTCTTATGAAAACAAATAAATGTTCGCTAAACCCGAGTTAAGCTTGTAATAACTGGGTTTCAAATAGGACTTTTAACATTAAACTAATCATTCATAAAAATTTCCCTCTGAAAACAGGGGTTCTCTTTAAATACGGGCTCGCAGTAACCGAGTTCGATTGAATGCGTGTCATGCCATGTGAGTGTACTTGGATTTTAAAGATAAAAATAATCTTGAACTGGATTTAAAATAATATAGTTCAACTGCATTTGAAAACATTTATAATGTTTATAAATTAAAAAAAATATCACAACAAAAACGTGTCAAACTACTGTTCGTTATTTTTTAGTAGAGCCATGAAAGAATTTGCGCATGCGTCAGGTCTGCTTCGATTTTATCGAAATAGGGGTGATAGGTTGATATGATACATTACGATGAGTGTTTTGTTTTTTCCCTTTCTTTTTTTCTCCTGTATTAATTCAGCGTGGGTTTGTGCAAATGTTTTTTTTTTTTTCATTGGCTAATTTTTTTATTTCCCTTTCTAAGCGGATCGTGGAAAATTATATAAAACTTTTCAGCAATGCTGCCGCGATGCATTTTCTTAATAAATAATTTCAATTTGAACTTCAAATATTTATTATCTTTTTAATGGTGCGAACTGAAACCCCGGAGATTTTACTGGCCTGTTTTGAATGAGTTACCGGACTATCAGTGGCTCAACCAGAAGGAGGCATAATGGGGACCCGTGCCCCTCGCTCTGAGAATGATGATTTGAAATCTTTTCAAAACTGTTCTTTTTTACTCAAGAGCATAGATCTGGAGCGGATCAGTGGATCAACGAGATTTTGCTTGGAAACTGAAATGGAGCAGGAGCAAAGAAGTTTATTGTGCTCCACTGATCGAAATTTTTTAAAATTATTTAAATTTTTTATTAGACAATAAAATTAATTAACTTAAAAAAAGGAAATAAATAATACAATCTGTTTCATTTGTTTGGAGCACTGCGCTGCGCGGACCTGGAGTGGTGCCGGATCAATTATTTATAAGTTGGAGCGGAGTGACTCAAACAATTGGGCTGCTCCAGGTCCCTGATCAGCGGTCCCCCTCCTCAAAAGGTCGTATCCAGAGGGGGGGGGGCACGGGTTCTCACCCCCCCCCGAAATCCCAAAACTTTTCGCAATTTAGCATATATTCCTCCCTGAAACTTTCCTCAACAAAAGTGTTTCAATGTCTGCCCCCCCCCCCCCCCGAAAAAATTTCCTGGCTACGGCCTTGCGCTCCTCCTATCCAGTTCAATGACTTTCCGTGTACTGCATTCTCAATATCCTCTTGCCTGACGAACATATACCGAATAACCGGCTCTAATTTTTGAAGCCTGTAAATTCTGTACATATTTTTAATACCAAAACCGCACAGCCCACAGCTTGCAAATATGTAGTAAGTTCGTAATTTAGATACGTTTTCAAATCATGCTAGTTAACTAAATTTTAATAATCAAATTTCGCATGCCGGATTGCCGGATATTTCGCGCAGTGGTAGAATCAGATTCCAGTTATTTAAAAATTTGTCGGATATCAGGAATCCGGTTCATACAGCAAATAATTATCTTCCGAAAAAAAATTTTTCCTCAAAAATCCTGATGGCGCAACTTGCAACATGATCCACCCCTCCGCGGGCACTACTGTCCCTGCTCAAGAGAAGATTGAAGCATGTTGGTAAAAACAAAGTTATTTTATTCAATAAAGCATTAAATTGTAGGCAAGGGGAGGGGCGGAGGGATTTTAATTCCTTTAAAATATGAGAATTTTGAAGGGGTTGCAGATTATTACTCTAAGAAATTTACGTTATTTTCCCTTCTTTTTCGCCTTTCCCCATTTACAGTAAAACTTCCATATGGGAAAAAATTGGTACAATTCCCCCCCCCCCCCAAAAAAAAAAACAGGGATCTCGCGTGGATCGTAGAGCAGGAGCACGGAGCAGTGAAGCAACGAAATTTTGCTCCAAGTTGGAGCGTAGCCGGAGCAAAGAAATTTGTTGCGCTCCAGTACTCCATTTTTTTTTTCACTTTTTACTTTTTTATTACATTAAAAAAATAATAACTTTAGAAGAAATGATAAAAAATATTATCTATTAAAATTACTCTGAGCATGAAGCAAAGAAACTCAAAATCCCCGCTAAAACCTTTTTGGTAGCGCCAGCCATTTGGACTCGCATTAAACGAAACAGACTAAAAAAAATAAAAATAAAAAAATAGGAAATTAAAGTAACTTCGAGGAAGAAAAACAAAAAAAAAAAAAAAAAAACTATGAGATAAGAAGTGCACGCTTGTGCCCATCCACGAACCCTATCACCCCTTTCTGAAGTGGAACCGCGCGACCTTGCTAGGTCTGCGAAACGAAAATGAACAATAAAACATGGGACTGCAAAAGCAAATATTCTTTGCATTTAAGATTTAGATATTTATATTTTCCTTCAAACTCATGGCTTAGGAAAAGATAGTACTCTGGGAAAATTTCGTTTATCTTTTGAACTGGATATTTCGTCCATTTTTAAGATGCGGAGTAGAGACATTATTTACAGTGTTTTGAAGAAAAACTACAACGATTTCATGCATAAAAATTTATATATTTTCTGAATGCAGCTTTTCTTTTTAACATCCTCAGGCAAAGAAACAAAGCATTAATTATTAGTATAGTTAAACGCTGAACATTGTTAAACAAGAAACATATTTTTAAATATGTGAAATACTAGAACTTCTGCACATTTATAAACTCTAAATTATTGCACGTATATAAAAAAAAGAGAGGAATTGGATTTTTATTTCATGCTCGAAAGAAGAAAAATGCAAAAAGTCCTTACTAAAACTTTTATTTGCGTTTAATTTTACTGTTTATCTTACTTGCGCAACGAAAATAGCGAGTATAAGTTTACTTTATTTTCGTAAGCTGACATATTGCCATAGGATAAGCCTATGTTTTATTTTTATAGTGGTTATCTTTATGGCATTTTGAAATTAATCTTCTTTTGCTAGGATTAGCAACTTTAAAAGGATCAGAGGAAAAAAAAATCTTTTCCAGAGATATGATGACGTTGATTTTTTAAAAAAGAAACTGTTTGGAATGTATTAAAACATGCTTTGAATGTATTAAAAACTACTTTTGATGTTTGTTTACCACGAATTATTTATTAATTTTGAAAGGCCAAGAAGAAAATGTCTCCCGCCCCCAATATTTTTCTTTCCCTTTAGTAATGGTTTGATTTTGAAATAACATTTTAAGTTAAATAGATTCTTATGTTAGGGTGACACGTGTTTTTTTAAACTAACACAACATCACATAGCTTCCTCTTTTACAAGTAAGCACGTTAGTCATTTGACAACGAATTTTTCAATTTTTTTGGAACCTCGTTTACTATGGGGATGAGTATGAGAGGTTCTAAAGTAATTAAAATGTGGTTACATATCTCCCACACGTAACAATAGACGTATTACAGTCACAGACGTACTACAATATACATAGTGTATTTTGTAAAGCTGCACTTATAAATTTTAAGCATCATCTATTGAATTAAAGAAAAAACATGCATATAGGGATTCATTTTACGACTGGGACATATTTGCCTCATTAGTAGTTTAAATTAAAAAAAAAAAAATCAATGGTTCTCCAATTCGGTTTCGTCTGGATAAAATACGGGATAAGAAATCTGCTTCTTTGCTCTCTTCTCAGTGATGGAGCTGAAATTTATGATACGCATCATTGATCAATAAATAAAGTATGATGCTGGTATTTTCAAATACGCTCAATGCTGCATGATGACATTGAATAGAAATAAATCCCAAGACTTTTATTGATCGGAGCTGTAGCATTTGAAATCCAGTGGTACAGTTCTACCATCAACCAAAGAGATCTTCCTGGCAGAGTGCCAAGAAGAATCCTTTCATGATCAAGGGAGGAACTGCTGGTATAAGGAATGTGCCGTTTTTGTTCTCGTTCCTTTAGCATACTTGATTTCTTCGTCTAACTAAAATATTCATTATTTCATGAAGGACGTAGATGAAAAGTGCTTTGAAGTAATTAACCTTTGAGTAGTTCTTAAACAAAATACCATGTAGATAAAAAAAAGGAAAACATTCGTCCAACAAGTAGTGTAGCTAGGGATTATACAGATGATGAAGAAAGTTTGAAACAATAATAGTTATTAACATCTTTACATGACAAGAAGCTCTCGATAATGTGTTTACTGAGGAGAGAGTAAGTGCATTAGTATACATATGAGCTTTGCTTTTAACTTAGGTATTATTATTGCGAGAGGTATTAAATGTGTAGTGAGACATCTTTCAATTAATTTGCTCGTAATCGATATAGGAGGTGATCGATAATGCATTTATTTAAAACACTACACAAGGCTTTCTTTCTTTTAAGCATCATGGATGCAATCAGATGTTTTTAAAACGTCAATTAATTATTAACTTCTTAACCTGACATTTGAACAGTTTTGGGATAAATTTTATCTATAGAAGGAATAGTTTAAGTATCTAATCTACAAATACATGTTTTGCATTACATTTATATAGATCTATGGCATATTACTTTATTATTTGTACGTCATTATTTTATTTTAAATAATACTGTTCTTGTTTCAGGAATGAAATTTGGAAAATAATCATTAATTAGCTCTTAAATATGGCATGATATATTTTATAGTATGTTTATCCAGATCCAACCTTCCTTTAATATTCATATACTTTATACTTTAAACCATGTAATTATATGAAAGAAATTGTGCTACAGTTCGACCACGGGACATTTGATAGTTGGACGCTTCTGCGCATGGCAGAAAAGAACGAATCTACTCGAGTTTTAGAGAATCCATTCATGTTCAAGGGAGAAACTGCTGGTATAAGGAATGTGCCGTATTCTGTTCTCGGTTTAGTTCGTTTAAAAAAAGCATACTTGATTTTTTTCCGAGCTATTGTTAATGTCAGTTTATAAATTTGGTTTCCTTCAACGCACAGAAAAGCAAACACTCAGATTCGCGTGCTAAAAAACGCACCTGAAAAACGAATTTCTCTAAAACTCGAATGGATTCGTCTTTTTCTGCTATGCGCATAAGCGTCCAATCCTCAAAACTTTGTGGTCGGACAGTGTGAAGAATTTTTGGAGGAAAAATCTATCTATTTTAGGAGGCGTTTTGGATTAGAGATTTCCGAAACATAATTATCTTTATCCATATGCTATATAGTTATTACTTTAAGAAATATCTACATCCTGTTTTAAATTTAAAAAAAAAAACCTCACAATCACAATCAAAATTTGGCCTTAATACAAATTTGTCAACATAAACAAAAATTATCGACACTTAGGTTTTGTGCCCAAAGATAAAGCATTAAAAGCAGTGCAGCAAGCGCAAAACCTGAACGATGGAATTTTTGAAGCTTCTGGTGGCCAACATAGGACGAATCAGTCAAAATTAATGAGAAATCGAAAAATCTAATCAAATAATTATACAATATGTGCTTGTCTAAAGCTTCGATTATGAGGGCCCTCCTGTCACCTTCTTTATAGGTTATAGTTGTGAATTATTTTTATTATTTACAGCAATAAATAGCTCAAAAAATGTTATGCAACAGTTTTCATCCTATGCAGATTAAATATTGTAACGTATGCAAAAGCTTTTAGCTCTAATAATATACTGGACAAGAAGCTTTTAAAAATGCAAACATTAACCTCTTTATCACGGGTTAAAGTGCTATGCAATTCACTCATTAAGTAATACGTGTTGCGATATAATGCAAGTAACATATCTCAGGAAATATACTGTAATGAATTCATCAAGAACAATCATTACCATTTTAGTGTAATAGTAAATACTATTTAATATATTAACGCAATGCAATATAATTGCTGTGACATGAGCGCGCAATGGATCCTTATTTCGCGAACTGAACTTTATTAACATTTCATTTTTGGGGTTATTATGGAAATGGGGAACCGTATATAAATAACGTATGCTTCTCAGAGATTACATTTTTTTAAAAAATGAGCTTTATGTGAGAGGAAACTTAATTTTTGCACTGTGTCTTGCTTTCAGAATTTGCACGAAAAATGATAACCCACATTTCAAGTCAAGTAAGAAAGTCGCACTGAATGAATTACTGAGTAATATTTGTTACGTACATTTTGAGTTCAATTTTATGCCGGGGCTGTTTGCTTATTTCATCGGTACTTACACTTAAATATGGGTATTTTAAAAATAAGGAAAATGTACTCATTTTTGAGCATTTCCCTACTTGAAATAACTCCGAGTAAAGAACTTTCAATCAAAAAAACACAAGTGCTCATTGTTATGCGTATGCGTGTATACTTGTATTTGATGCCACATGCACTCGCTTTTGGTACTTATAACAAGATGTTCTGTCTACAGCTCTTCGAGCCTACTGTTCCTTTTCGTTTCGCAGACCTATCAAGGTCGAGCGGTTCCACTTCAGAAAGGGGTGATAGGTTCGTGGATGGGCACAAGCGTGAACTTCTTATCTCATTGTTTTTCTTTCTTTTTCTTCCTCGATGTTACTTGAATTTCCTATTTTTTTTTTATCTGTTTCGTTTGATACGAATCCAAATGCCTGGCGCTACCAAAAAAGTTTTAGCAGGGATTTTAAGTTTCTTTGCTTCATGCTCCGAGTAATTTTAATAGATAATATTTCTTATCATTTTTTTTTAAAGTTATTATTTTTTTAATGTGATAAAAAAGTAAAAAGTGATAAAAATGGAGTACTGGAGTGCAACAAATTTCTTTGCTCCGGCTACGCTCCAACTTGGAGCAAAATTTCGTTACTTCACTGCTCCGTGCTCCTGCTCTACGCTCCGCCCCAGATCCCTGTGTTTTTTTGGGGAGGGTATTGTACCTATTTTTTCCCATATGGAAGTTTTTATTGTAGTTGTTGAAAGGCGAAAAAGAAGGGAAAATAACGTAAATTTCTGAGTAATAATTTGCAACCCCTTTAAAATTCTCTTATTTTAAAGGAATTAAAATCCCTCCGCCCCTCCCCTTGCTTACAATTTAATGCTTTATTGAATAAAATAACTTTGTTTTTACCAACACGCTTCCATAACTTCTCTTGAGCAGGGACAGTAGTGCCCGCGGGGGAAGGGGGGGGGGGGGATCATGGTGCAAGTTGCGCCATCAGAATTTTTGAGGAAAAATTTTTTTTCGGAAGATAATTATTTGCTGTATGAACCGGATTCCTGATATCCGACAAATTTTAACTGGAATCTGATTCTGCCAATGCACGAAATATCCGGCAATCCGGCATGCGAAATTTGATTATTAAAATTTAGTTAACTAGCATGATTTGAAAACGTATCTAAATTACAAACTTATTACGTATTTGTAAGCTGTGGGCTGTGCGGTTTTGGTATTAAAAATATGTACAGAATTTACAGGCTTCAAAAATTAGAGCCGGTTATTCGGTATATGTTTGTTAGGCAAGAGGATATTGAGAATGCAGTACACGGAAAGTCATTGAACTGGATAGGAGGAGCGCAAGGCCGTAGCCAGGAAATTTTTTCGGGGGGGGGGGGCAGACTTTGAAACACTTTTGTTGAGGAAAGTTTCAGGGAGGAATATATGCTAAATTGCGAAAAGTTTTGGGATTTCGGGGGGGGGGGGGTGAGAACCCGTGCCCCCCCTCTGGATACGACCTTTTGAGGAGGGGGACCGCTGATCAGGGACCTGGATCAGCCCAATTGTTTGAGTCACTCCGCTCCAACTTCTAAATAATTGATAAGGCACCACTCCAGGTGCGCGCAGCGCAGTGCTCCAAACAAATGAAACAGATTGTATTATTTATTTCCTTTTTTTAAGTTAATTAATTTTATTGTCTAATAAAAAATTTAAATAATTTTAAAAAAAATCGATCAGTGGAGCACAATAAACTTCTTTGCTCCATTTCAGTTTCCAAGCAAAATCTCGTTGATCCACTGATCCGCTCCAGATCTATGGTCTTGAGTAAAAAAGAACAGTTTTGAAAAGATTTCAAATCATCATTCTCAGAGCGAGGGGCACGGGTCCCCATTATGCCTCCTTCTGGTTGAGCCACTGATAGTCCGGTAACTCATTCAAAACAGGCCAGTAAAATCTCCGGGGTTTCAGTTCGCACTATTAAAAAGATAATAAATATTTGAAGTTCAAATTGAAATTATTTATTAAGAAAATGCATCGCGGCAGCATTGCTGAAAAGTTTTATATAATTTTCCACGATCCGCTTAGAAAGGGAAATAAAAAAAATTAGCCAATGAAAAAAAAAAAAACATTTGCACAAACCCACGCTGAATTAATACAGGAGAAAAAAAGAAAGGGAAAAAACAAAACACTCATTGTAATGTATCATATCAACCTATCACCCCTATTTCGATAAAATCGAAGCAGACCTGACGCATGCGCAAATTCTTTCATGGCTCTACTAAAAAATAACGAACAGTACTTTCCCTTATACACCAATATCAAATTGATAATATAGCAATCTCTCTCTGCCATTCTCATTTAGCTTTAGTTCTTAATTGCTTCAAGTATAACTTTTTCAACGGTTTATGCATATTCATTCACTCATACCCTTTTTCATTCATTCACTCACACCTTTTCTCATTCATTCACTCACTTATTTATTTATTCATTCATTCGGAAATATCTTTTAAAACCGAGATAAAACAGTTTCGTGGGAGAATGCTCGTTTAGTTCTGGATCAGTGTTTTTCAACCTTTTTTGACTTGTGGCTCCTTAGGACCGTCAAATTCTTCGGTGGCTCCCCTCTTATACATACATGATTTATTTATTTATACATGTTTATCTGTAAAATATATGACACAAAATGAAAAAATAATAAGCACACACACATATGTTATACTTAAAATGAAAAAAAAAAAAAAAAAAATTCTTCCAGAAAAACCAACATTAATAAAAGACGTTTGACTAAAGAGAAAAATTTAAAACTAAGCAGATATTTTCACGACACATAAACATACCACTTTAGGGGAAAAAGGCGCAGAAATGAATCGGAAAACTTCTGCTCAATATGAAATTTCAAAACTGAATTGCTAAAATATGAAGTGGAAAATAAATCAAGTATAAAAATTAAAGAATAATGTCAGTATAATCATTTGTTCCTACCGTAAAATTATATGAGTCTCTTTCTTTTTGATTTATTGAATAAGACTTTCCAGTCAATCTTCATCAACGTTAAAGGTGCATTCACACCAAAGGCGACAAAGATAAATAGTCTTGTCTTTTTTCATCTACGCAAGCGCAGAGCAGATTTTTTCTTTCAAAAATATGCTCTGCGCTTGCGCAGATGAGAAAATACAGGAATAGTGTCTTTGTCGCCTTTGGTGGGAAAGCACACTAATAAGTCTATGAAGCTTTTTTTCTTTTTTATCTATAATTTCTTCCCTTTTGAGGAAAAAAAATAAAATAAGTTACATTCAGAACCTTTCCAATCCATTCATGTACATTTTCAACATGAAAAATGCTTTTCAGTGAAATAAGTGCAAATTCAATCCCGTTATTAAAGCAGGATTTATTAAGAATTCAAATTTCCTCTCTAAGACCAATGTTGTTTCTCTTAACTCCTCAAAATTGTTCAAATAAAAAAGTGAAGCGTAAAAATGAGATATTGAAGATCTCTCCTGAAGAAGATCTTTGATTGACTATACCTTCTGAAATTATTGAGGGGGAGGGAGTGACAAAGATACAAACATATCCTTCATCTTATAAGCCCACGTTCAAGGTTTTTCTTTATTTTTAAATATTTAATGACTAAAATTTATTTGTAGAATAATTTAAGGTACATCAGGCTTTCCTTCACGTTCTTATTTATTTTTGTCTTTTTTTTCTGTAAAAATAAATGTTACAGAAAAAATGGCTGAAGAAAGGTAAAACCCAAAATACAATTCCGAAGCTTAAAAACTGTATACTAAACTGTTGTTGCTAATCTCTGAATCGTCTAGTAAGCATGTGGCAACTTCGGCCACAGATTTTTGAGTTTCCCTACAAAGGGGACTGTGAGGCGAGCATCTTCCCTATCCGAGGGGGGGATTTCAGCAGTCGGAGTAAATAACACGAAAGGAACGGTCGGTTGAAAACGGGCTCGGAACGCTATGATCCGAGTGGGCAAAATTGTGGCAAATTAATATATAGAAATCGTTTATTATGTGGAACCCTAACGGAAATTGTACATATGTATATAGTACTAGCAGTTTGATGTCTGTTTTTAGTAGTATAGAAAATAAAAGGATAAAGTGAAAAGGACTGGCAATTTATTTGGTCTGAACTGAACACAAGCATTGTGTAAAGGAGTTATTACAATTTTATGGTGACCCGGACGTGATTAATATTATGGAAGATAATTTGATTATTTAGTCATCATGGACTTGTGATTCGGACTTGTTGATCTAGAAATCGGCGTGTGAGAACAAAATGTCTATTTGGATTTCTACGGCTACTTGTTCTGACAACACTGGATGCTCTGAGATTGAGGTAGGCTCCTTTTGTTTTGTTCCTATTTTCTTTTAATTTTTAAGTATTATGTTATGGATGATAATACGGTAAATGATAAACAAATATTGAACATGGATGTCGATAGGTTAAAAGAAAAGCGTAGAGGATTAAGAATTTCCTTTACAAAACATCTAACAAAAATCGAAACTACTTTAGAAAAGGAAATATCGGATAATTATACAAAGGAAAAGAAAATTGAAGAGCTTTTGAGCTTGAAGTCTCAGCTAATAGAAAAGTTGGAGCTCTTAATTAGTTATGATGAGGGAATACAATTAAAAATTGAAGTTAAAGAAGTAGCCGAGGATACAGAAACAAGTGAAGAATATAAAGACCAGGGAAGTGCAACTAAGTCAAAAATTGAAAGTCATTTGAATGTATTGTATGATAGACCGCAAGAGGTAACCAGGGTAATTAATAGTGCGGATGATAGTGTTAATTTTGCGGGTAATGCACTAAATAATTTCTCATTTAGAACTGAGACTAGGAATGTGGTTAAGCTTCCCAAGTTAAATATACAAACATTTTATGGGGATTGTAGTAATTTTCTGGATTTTTGGAATTCTTTTGAAGTAGCGGTACATAATAATGATTCATTGACAAAAATTGAGAAATTTACATATCTAAAATCTTATCTGGGAGGTGTCGCGCGTAGCGCAGTATCAGGATTTTCGCTGACCGATCAAAACTATGATGAGTCCATAAAATTATTGAGGGAAAGGTTTGGGAGAACAGACATTATTATGTCATCTCACATGCAGAAACTTTTGCTTATTGAGCCAGTGAAGTCATGTTCAAATATTTCGGAGTTACGAAAGATGTATGATGCAATTTAAGTACAGATAAGATCTTTAAAATCGCTAGGCGTAGCCACTGGCACTTAGGTAATTTATTGTGTCCAGTAATTTTGGATAAATTACCAGAAGAATTAAATCTGAATTATAATAGGCAGCGAAAAACAGAGGATTTATTCGATATTACAAATTTGGTAGAATTTATAAGAACGGAAGTAGAATGCAGGGTAGCTTCGTTAATATTAGCTAATCCAAAAAATGCATACGCCAGGGAATACCCACTGAGAAACAAAATACAGGAGGTTAACTTTCCGAATAAGCCCTTTTATTCAAATCCCAAACGAAATGAATATTCTAACATTAAATCTACTGCTGCAGTTTTAGCCACTCATGTAAATGAAAATAATTTTTATCCTCGGAATTATGAATCTAATACTAGATCTAATTTGGATCAGAGGCGAAACTATAATCAATCACCGTTTAATGGACACACTAGTGGTAAAAAATGCGTATTTTGTTCACAAAACCATATGAATCATGACTGCTCAACAAGTGCTACTGAGAAGAAAAGATCGTTAATGTCAAATGGTTTGTGCTTTATCTGTTTTCAACATCATTTAAGCAGATTCTGTGATCGCAAATTCCAGAAGTGTAGATACTGTAATTCCTTTTCCCATAACTCTTTGGTCTGCGATAGGGAACTAACTGAAAGAAAAAATATTTCGCGACCCGCTCGCGAAATATTCGCGGTATTTCTCCCTTCGCGACCCGCGAAGGGAGAAATACCGCAAGAGGGAAATCAGGGGGCAGAGCACATGGCATCCACGGTTTCTTTCGCGGCTAATGTAAACAAGATCAAAAGGCGTACGTCTAATTCGGTTTTGTTGCAGACATTTTCGGCTAGAGTTAAAACAGGACCCGGTAATTTGCAGCCGCCGTCTGTGAGGGGTATGATCGATGGGGGTGCCACGAAATCCTTTATATTGAAAGAAATTGCCGACGCTCTAGGTTTAAAAGTAATAAATAAGGAAGAGTTTGTTATTCATACGTTTGGGAGCAAAAACGCGGAGAAGCGAATTTACGATATAGTAGAAGTAACCTTGCAAAACACGAAATATTATAAGCGAAAAATAAAAATTAAGGCAGTTGTGATTGAGAACATTACATTAGCACACGTGTTAAGATTCCGTCTCAATGGGTAAAGGATATTGCTTTTAGAAAGGGGATTGAGTTAGCAGACATTAGTACTTGTCAAAATGATAAAATTCATCTTTTGATCGGCTCAGATTACATTTCTGAAATTTTGGGGGAAGAGAACATAAGAATTAGTAAAAGATTGATTGCGGTTGATAGTATTTTTGGATTTTTACTCCAAGGTATAGACGAGGAATGTAATGGTCAAGAAGTGGCGGTTAATCATTTAATCGTGGAAAAGGAAGCGCTAAACTGCGATAGGTTAGAAAAATTATGGTCATTGGAAACGATTGGGATAAATTCAGATGAGGATGCGTCTCTTTCAGATGGAGAAATGTTAGAAACATTTGAACGAAACACGACATACACAAATAAAAGATATGAAACTAGATTATTATGGAAGGCGGAAAATGGAGAATTGGGTAGTAATTATGAAATCGCGAAACGTTGCTTGTTCAGTTTAGGAAACACATTAAGAAAAAATGAAGAACTATATTCGAAGTACAGTGAAATTATTAGTGAGCATTTAAGGGACGGTATTATTGAAAGGGAAAAAATGAATTTAGATCAAAGTATTAATACAGGGTTTTTTCTTCCGCATCACGCTGTAGTGCGCGAACAAAAGGACACTACGAAAGTTAGGATAGTGTTCGACGCCTCTTCTAAGCGTAAGGGGGAATTATCTTTAAATGATTGCTTAGAAAGCGGAGCTAATTTATGTCCCGATTTACTAAGAATTCTATTAAAGTTTAGGCTGCATAGAATTGCATTTTGCGCAGACATTCAGCGCGCATTTTTGGAGATAGGGATTGCAGAACAAGACAGAGATTTTTTGAAATTTTTATGGATAAAAGAAAAGAGTCCTACTCTCGATCTCAGCACTGACAATATTAAAATTCTAAGATACAAAAGAGTGACGTTTGGAGTGAAATGTAGTCTTTAACATTTCTTTAACTGCTACTATAAGGCTTCATTTGAAGAAATATGAGGAAAAGTACAAGGGAGCATGCAAAATGCTTAAAGAACTGTACGTCGATGATTTAATTAACGGAACATCAGAAGCACGGGACGCTTTAGAATTAAGCAAAGACATGGTATTTATACTCGGAGAGGCTAGCATGAATTTGAGAAGATGGGCTTCAAATTCTCCGATTCTTAATGAAGCATGGAAAAGGGAAAATATAGCGTGTCGAGACACTTCTGAAGAAGAATTGATACCTTTAAAGATTTTAGGCCTTATACGGGACAATATAGAAGATAAACTTAAAATAGATGTTTCTCAATTAAGAAAAATTGTAGAATGCAACGCAGTAACGAAGCGACTTATCCTGTCAGCTTGTGGCATGTTGTTTGACCCTATCGGCATGTTAAACCCTTTTACAATACGTGTAAAATTACTGCTGCAATCGATGTGGGAAAGAGGTCTATCTTGGGATGCATGCATTCCTGCGGAGACAAGGTCAAGATTTATAGAATGGTTGAGTGAAACAGAATCAATAAAGAGCCTTGAAGTTCCCAGACTGTATTTTGATGGAATAGATTGGGAGGCAACAGAAATCCATATATTTTCAGACGCAAGCCCTAAATGCTATGGATCCGTTGCATATTTTAGAGTGAAACACGGAGACAAATATTCTACTAGTTTTATAATATCGAAGTCTCGAGTAGCCCCATTAAAAGCGTTGACACTTCCTCGATTAGAATTAATGGGGACCTTAATTTCTTCCAGATTGGAACATTACTTACTAGAAACGTTTTCAGAACTGAAGCAGGAAAATATATTTTATTGGACAGATTCACAGATTTGTCTCCATTGGATAAAAGGAAATTCCAATGAATGGAAGCAATTTGTTAGGAACCGCGTAAATGAAATTCAAACGAAAACTAAACTCTCCAATTGGAACTTTTGTAATGGGAAATACAACCCAGTGGATAAGCTTACAAGGGGAATGCATGCTCAAGCACTAATTAAGGATAACGTATGGTTTCATGGACCGGCATGGCTCCTTGAATTGGATATGAAATGCGACAAGACAAGTTCTGGTATCAATATTGACATTAATTGTGATGAAGAAAGAATGCAAAGTGTAGTGACTTTACAAACGGAAGTTGAAGCTTTTCAGCCCTTGTTAAACCTATCGTATTATAGTGACTTGGACAAAGTACTGAGGATAACCAGCTACGTTATGAGATTCGTTAAAAACTGCAAGGCCGCTCATGAAAGGAGCACAGGAAGTATTACGCCCCAAGAGATGATCAACGCGGAAAAATATTGGATTCGAGTTGTCCAACAGAGTGAATTGGAAAAGGAATACATTCAACTTAAAAATAATAAGCCAATTAATCCTACTTCCAAGCTTTATAACTTCAACCCCATTTTGTCGTCAGATAATTTAATAGTCCTCAGAGGAAGACTGCAAAACTCAGAGTTTAATCTTCAATCGAGGCATCCAATAATCATTCCTAATAAAACAAAATTTACAGAACTTTTAATATTCAACGAACACAAGAATTTGTTTCACGCAGGTGTTTCAGACACCCTCACACAATTGCGAGAGCGGTTTTGGGTAATACGTGGAAGGCAGGCAGTAAAGTCCACATTGAATAAGTGCCTAAAGTGTAAAAGATTTAAAGTTAAACCAGGCACCCAGACAATAGCGCCATTACCAGCAAATAGAACAAATGGATTGAACGCCTTCAAAATCGTAGGCATAGATTTCGCAGGGCCTCTGTATACAAAGGACAATGAGAAAAGTTGCATTGCATTGTTCACATGTGCTATTACGCGCGCAGTACACCTGGAAGTAGTGTCTAGTTTAAGCACTGAACACTTTTTGCTAGCATTTAGACGCTTTATATCAAGAAGAAGTATCTGCAAGGTTGTGAACTCGGACAATGCATTAACATTCAAAAGTGCTGAAATTGAACTGAAAAGACTGTATATGAATATTACTGCTCCTGAAGTGCAAAATTATTTTGGAAAAAAGGGTATTAAATGGCAGTACATAGTCGAACGTGCTGCATGGTGGGGTGGATACTGGGAGAGTGGTTCGTATCACAAAAATCGCGTTAAGGAAAATTTTGGGAAGGGCATTAGTCTCATTTGAAGAATTGCAATCTATTTTGCAGAAATAGAATCTATAATTAATTCCAGACTACTAACGTATGTTTATAACGAGCCTAACGAACCATTTCCTCTCACTCCTGCTAACTTCTTAACTGGAAGAAGATTAACGGCCTTACCAGATTGGTCAGGTAATACAAAATTTGAATTATCAAAGGGTAAAAAGGAATTGAAAAAGGAATTGGGAAAGGATTTCTTTATAGAGAGAAAATATTAAATAATTTTTGGAAAATATGGCAAAAGGAGTATCTTCTCCAGTTAAGGGGTGCAAATTTCAATAAACCGATAATTGTGAAATGTGAATTTAATGTAAATGACATAGTTTTGATAGGTGATGAAAAGGCTCCCAGGCAGTTATGGAAGCTGGGAAGGATTACTGAGGTGCACAGGGGGCGCGACAAGAAGGTAAGATCAGACGCTTCACAGAGACTGAAGTGTCACATTAATTTTTGAAGTATTTCATTATGTAGTAAAGTGTTGTAAATGTTAGTTAAATGTTTAATAATTGTTATTGTGTTAAAAATTGTCGTATTGCATAATGTGTTTTTATTGTTATAATTGTTTTTGAATTTATATTTTGAATTTGGATTTTTATTTAAATATGGCATTGTTATAATTATTGTTGAATTCCTTACTCGGGCGAGCACCTTCCCTATCCGAGGGGGGAATTTCAGCAGTCGGAGTAAATAACACGAAGGGAACGGTCGGTTGAAAACGGGCTCGGAACGCCATGATCCGAGTGGGCAAAATTGCGGCAAATTAATATATAGAAATCGTTTATTATGTGGAACCCTAACGGAAATTGTACATATGTATATAGTACTAGCAGTTTGATGTCTGTTTTTAGTAGTATAGAAAATAAAAGGATAAAGTGAAAAGGACTGGCAATTTATTTGGTCTGAACACAAGCATTGTGTAAAGGAGTTATTACCAGCAAGGCCGTAGCCAGAAATTTTTTTCGGGGGGGGGGGGGGGTCTCTGACTTTGAAACATTAGTGTAGAGGAAAGTTTCAGGAAGGAATAAATGCTACATTGCGAAACTTTTTGGGATTTCGGGGGTGGGGGGGGGGCGGGCCCGTCGGCCCCCCTCTGGATACGGCCTTGCTAGTAAGCTAGACGACTCCCATTATACTAAACTAAAGATACATTATTAGGAGGAAAACTGAGAAAAACATGAAAGAAATGCTAATAATTAAAACTTATTTTCTCTTTTTCTCCCATGAGAACCAAGTCATGAACAAAGCTTTTTTTTAATACTAACTGCGAAGTCACCCTTCAAGGACTATCTATGCGTCCATTCAAGAACAATGCATATCCTGAAGACCAAAAAAATATGACTGGGTTTTTTCTTTTAAAAATTGTTCTCTGAGAAAAAAAAAATAATGCATATGCGTGCATATGTGCATTTAACTAATTCAAGCCTCATGCTTTGCTTTTGCTTTGAGAGTTTTTTTTTTTTTTTTAATTTTTTAAAGGAAGGCACACAATTTTTTGTGTATCTTAATTTAAAAAATTAAAAATACACCTGTGAAAGACTTGGTAAAAATTATACGAAAAACTTTATCCTTATGTCAAAGATTTTACCAAGGATTTTGAAATGCATCAGCCATGGTCCCTTTCACAAGGCTAATGGCTCCCCTATTTTCATACTTTTCCTGTGGCCCCTTGATTTTTTTTTTTTTGTGGCCCGCGGGGTGCCATATGGCTCCCGCTGAGAAACCCTGTTCTGGGTGAACTTAGTATCTGTACATGTTCTACGTCATAACTTATTTTCGATAAAGTTTGTTTCAAACAAATCTGTTAGAACAGAGTTTATATAGGATTGAAATTTCCCCGTAAATGTTAATTTTAAAGTTTTTTTTAAGTTTTCAAAATTGAACAAAAATTGTTCAAATAAAAAAAAAAAAAAACCGTTGAAAACTTCTTCCGATAAGCTTGTACAAAATAACTCGCATTTATGCCGAGAGTTTACTTAATTTGCTTCATTTTCCCTCATATGGGCTAATGTTACGATTTTTTGAAGTGCTCCAAATTGAGCAAAAAATAGTTCGACTCAAAAAACAAAATATGGAAATGAGATGCCCTCATCGAGATCTTTTAAATGCAAACAAAAATCTTTCGAATCGGACAATTCCCTCAAAAGTTATTGGGGGGGGGGGGGGGGCATAGACAGACCCACAGACACATTTTCCTCATCTCACCCTACTTTCAAATTTTTTAGTTTTCAATATTTATTTAATTACTTCACTTTATTTTTGACTTTTCCTTATTTTAACGATATTTTTACAATACATTAAGCTATTTTTTATTCTTTTATTCTTTTTTTTTTTACTTTTACAGGAAAGTAGGCTAAAAAATGAGTATGTTCAGTTTCTTATTTTTAAGTAAATTTCTTTTAACACTGTATATGTCAGCTAAAACTTAGATTTGAATGGCAATTTAAAAATTCTATAAATAAAAGTAAAGGAGTGAAATGAAAATCTTGTTTGTTTGAAATTACATACAAATACATACATATATACAAACACACATACAGATTACATACATTTTACGGCACACCTTAAAATGTTCACTTTTTTATTTCAACAATTCGTGTACAATGATATTTTATGTATTACAAAACTATTCGTTATGTGTCACGAAAATACGTATTCACATCTAAACATGTTTCTAAATTCATTACACAAATTTATTTCAGGAAGAGTTACATTCGAACAAGATATTTTATGCGTTTCTGAAGTATCAAAATGCCAATTATTTTGGTTTTATGTAACCTACTTATCATCATTTCTATTTGAAGCCTTAAAACTTACCTTCGAATGAACTATCCTATGCACTCAACGGAAACGTAGGAAGCCTTAGTAGGTAACTGCATTCCGGTTTGTGACTTGATATATTATGGATTTCTTGAAAAGCATGCGATCTGAAATGCAAACAATAGCTTAAAGCGTTTCTCATGCAGTAGATGAATCCATGCATATCAAATATCCACGAAAATCTAGATTTCAATTGATTCAAATTCAGTTTCATTTCGATTTCGGTGAATTAATCTCTTGAATTTTACTTATGTATTTGAAACTTTGTTACAATTAATCGAAAGAATTCGTTAAATATTTAATTGTAAGTTGTCTGATTGTTTCTTTGTAAAATTTTGGTTATTTGATTTTATTAAATACGTGAAGATACACGTACGATATATAAATACGTGAAGATACGTCAATGCATGTAAAAGGGAAACACACGGAAGAAGGCAAATAAAAAGCTAATTAATATCCTAGGTATGGTGTATATAAAGAGAACATCGCATGAAATTTCAGATCAGGCTAAACATGAGACATACGACCCACCTTTTACGAACATATTTTTCTTAGGGACAGTTCATAAACGATATCACGCTGTTTTGCAACATACTTGACCCCCCTTTCCCTTTTGCCACACTTCTACAAACCTCCCTACCCCCCTTTCTCACATGTCATGCTATATAACATTAGCATAATGTAAGTTTAATTTACTGATTTTAAATGTTTTTATAGAAATCAAAATGTACGATGTCACACCTCTTGTTACCTTCTCCCCTCCCCTTGTCCCAAACTGTCACACTTTCTTGAACCCTCCTCCCCTTCGAAGTGTGACATCATTTATGAATGACCCCATACAACGTAATCAAATTTTCGAGTAGATATTAACTGCTAGAAATAAATAAGAGCTCTTTTGTTCAGGGAAACTAAAGAATAAAATAACGTTATTAGAAGGCAACATTTGAAAAAAAAAAAAAAAAAAAAAAAAAATGCTGACACATGTTTCAGAGGCTATAACGAACCCCCTTTTCAATGCAAAGAAGCGAGCTTATTGATGAAAATCATACGACCGAAGCTTTTATCGGAATCGTTGTGAGGTGCAATGTAATACTGGTTAACATTTTAAATTAAAAACTTAAATTATGAGCTCTAACAAAAACTTGAATTTTGTGAAAAACACTTTTTAAGGCACAACTCGTAGTCTAAATTGCGAACACGTGTTTGGGGGTTACATTTTTTCAGTTGTCAGAAATGCGTCAAATATATAAACATGTTATAAAATTAGGTAATTACTTAAGCTAGATTAATTGAAAGCTAATAATGCTTCTTTGTAACATAAAACTTTCTCAATCAGCAAAGTCGTCGAATCGTTGATTCCCGCAATGGTCCCGTTGATATCTTTTACTCCAATTTGAAACAAGGATACTTTTTTTAAAAAATGAGTAAATGCTTTTGAAATGAGTGAAAAGAAATCGAAGTTAAACTACCGTTAGGCGCGAGAATCTGTCAGATGCATAAATAAAATAGTTTTGGAGCTAAGCCCACACTGTTGGCGGGAAAGTGCTCCCCTTCCTTTTATCTGTTTTTCATTACTCCCGCTAGAGTTCAGTGCCAATGAGGTGGTTAACTCATTGGCAGCAGGACCTATTTGGTCTCAGACAGCACTGTCTATTTAAGGCCAAATCTCCCCAATACCCCAATAAAGGTAGTAAATCATCTTAATACGTAAGTATGAATGCATCTGACAGATTCGCGCGCCTAACGGAGAGTTAAATAACTATCACAAATATTGCATTGCATCACAGATATTAACAGTGTCAATATATTAATTCCTGAAAAGCTCACTATTTTTCTTGAACTGTTTTTTTTCTTGTAAAATTCTCCTCTGAGCCGATTGTTATTATAAATAAATATGGATGAAGTATTCTCTATAAACTGATAGTTATTGTAAGCTGATACAGACTCTCCAAATCGACTGTTATTGTAAATTACTGTTGAATTAGCCTAGTCCCAATTGGTTGCTATGGTAGATTAATACAGACTAAAGATCCTGCAACTTGATTGCAGATAATCAGTACTTCAATCAGTCTGTACATAGAATCCAATTTATGTACCACGGAAGGGATTATTGACGAGACAGAAGGTTAGTTTAAAAAGAAAAACAAAACAATGAACTCTATTTGTTTCTCCACGTAAAAAACAAACCCTTGAGACATTTTTGTAACTTTTGTCTTTCGGCCGCTTTCAGCTTTTGGAAAATTGCTCAAATTTAGTCATGTGTTACCGTATGTTACGTGGTTCTTTTACGTGGTGTTACGGAATATTAATAATGTAAATAATAAGTAAATGTATGCTGTAATTATTAAAAGTACAATTTTCAAAATTTGTACTTTTTCAAAATTATTCATTTGTCCTTAATTTCAGGAGATACTCCTAAGTAAGATAAACTTATACCAGTAAGAAATAATTATTAGTCAGTACAAAAATTCAATTTGTATAAAAAGATTAAATTATTTTATATTTTAATCTTTTTATACAAGTCCGAACAAAGGAACTCCTTAAATTTTTCCATTTTCTCTTAATACAGGAAACTAAAAAACATAAAGTGAAGCAATTACCTGATGGAAAATTGAAATTTTTGAAAGGTATTTTACAAAAGAACCATAACTATGGTAGAAAAATAAAGCATTTTCTTAATTTTTATCTGATGAGTGCTTTGGAACAAAATATTTGTATAAAGTTTATCCTTCATTTAAGAAATCCAGTACATCTGAATTGAAAACATTTAAAATTTGGTACTTATGGTTTGCTAACTGAATTTTAGAGTAGGTTACTGCATTTCAATTTTTACATGGGGGCGAAAAGATTTGAATGGTTATTTATATTAACTTTAGGTGCAGACGAAGAGCATTCATGGAACTGTTCCATTGATTTCACGTTATGAAACTTTTGTGAGACATTTTTTTAAAATTTAATTACAGTGAAAGAAGGGATTTTTTTGGGGGGAGGGGATATATGGTGAAGAAAGATTTTTTTAATCAGAACATTCATAATTTTCAGATTGACATTTATTGCCTTGTATAACTTAACCCTCCCCCCTTTCCCGCTGGCTACGACTATGGAATCAAGCAAAAGAACTAACTAAATTATATACAAATGGGAGAGTATTTTCTTATCAGAAAATTCTTAATTTTCAAATTGTTATTTATAGCATGTAAAACTTCAGATAATTTCGGGCGGGGAGGGGGGGGGGGGCTCTTAGCCCCCTAACAGTCTTGAGTTATACAATTTGTTTTTTAGAAATAATAGATATTTTATTCATTTTTACTACTTGCATGGGCTATTGTCCTAGTGAAATCATAACAAAATCGAGAAATTGAATGTTCAGACAATTAGTATCGAAATAAAACAAATTAATAGATTCGAAAAACAAATATAGAATTTTTGTAAATAAAAAAACTTAACATCCACGTGCAACTTTTCGGCAAGTGGCATCCACGAATTATCCTTTTCTTCTGCATCTCGGAAATCTGTTCGACAGGCATCATACAGTCATGTACATTCTCTGACGAAATTTATAATTTCTTCTTCCATTTTTAAAGTAAATATAAATTAAGAAACAGCGAAAAAACAACAACCAAAAACGAAAAAAGAGTTGCAAGCGAAATTTTTGCGCGGAAACGTAGCGCAAGCGAATCGTCGATTCTGATTGGCTACGATGCTTGGCGACGGACGCAAAAGTTGGATTGTGTCCAACTCTTCGACACAAGGAGACGAGCGACGGCAACAAAATGTATCCCATGTACTGCGCATGCGCAGAAGCGTGGAGACGGAAATTTCGTCTCCGCGTCCATTAGGTGTGAAGGCAGCATAAGTTATATCACGTACTCCTGCGTTCGAAGTAGACGTGGGAAAATGTGACATTTTTAAGATACTGATATCACGTACATGAAACGGTAGATATTTTTAAAAATACAACGCGTATGGAAGATTTTATTAGAAATACTTAACACTCCGCAGACCTAAATTGACGAATTAAGGAGCTTGACTTATTGATTCAGTAAATTCAGTGTTTTATTTCTCATGCAAAAGAAATAACAGCAAACGGTTTATAAATTTTTCTATTGTAGTAGTAAGGGCCGTGAAGTTAGCGGCAGAAGGAGGGAAACAACTCAACAGCCAGGAGGGGGGCGTGGCTTGTCACTTTTCTTGTAATGTTGCAGAGGTAAACTGTCGCTCAAAATTGAGAAATGTCTAGAATACAGGTGATTTTTAAATGCTTGTACCCCTTTCACTATTGCCATCAACTCTAATTTTATGGCAGGGTAACGCTTCTCATGATTGGACAGGGTTTTACTAAAATAGGCAACAGGATGTAACTTACCCTGATGTTCCTGTAATAGCACTGCAGCAATTGCTATGATGTGTTCAATATGAATTCTTTGTCGCAATCGGGTAGTTTAACAAACGGTGCAGAGAAAAAAATTCTTTGCAATTTTTCAAAAACAGCAGTATGCTCTGGGGTCCAATTAAATTTTGCTTTTATGGAAGTAAGGTCAATTAACGGTTTTTTTAACTGAGCATATGCAGGAATTAAATGCCGGTAATAACCGCACAATCCCACAAACTTTTTTACTTGTCGTGGAGTTGTTGGTTTAGGAAAAGAAGTTACCTTGACAATATTTGCTTTTATTGGAGATACCATACAGTGAGAAATATTGAAGCCCAAGTAATCTATTGTGGTTTTGTGAAATGCGCACTTTTTAGGAGAGAGGGTGATATTGTATTTTTGAAATGTATCAAGTATTACTGCAATTTTGTCTAATGATTCCTGAAAACTATTTGAGCAAATCAGAACATCATCCTGGTAAGCAAAATACCCTGGGAGATGAATTTCATCTAAAATTCCATCCATAAGTGATTGGAAGATCCCCGAAGAATTTTTCAAACCAAACACAAGCCTCTTGTTTTTAAATGTTCCAAATGGGGAAGTGAAAGCTAGCATATTCTGATATTCATCAGGGAGTTTGATTTGTCAGTAGGCATTCTTCAAATCACATACAGTAAAGTATTTGTATTGAGCTACATTACTGATTATAGTTGCTATTTTTGGTAATGGGTAGGATGAAGATTGTAAAATGCTATTAATTAATCTAAGATCCATAGCAAGTCTGAATTTGGGTGGATCATCTTTATTTAACTGTTTCTTGCGAATTAACAGCATTGGTGTAGACCACTCTGTTACTGTCCTCTCAATTAATTCTGCACTCTGTAGTTGTTCTAACTGTTCTAACGCCTCTTTTTGTAGGGCTTGTGGGATTGGGAATGGTAATGTTTTGATAGGGTTTTTATGAATGAAATTTAATTTTGGTATGACTTTATCAGTACATCCCAGTGTTTGCAAACTTTTAGAAAATGCAGCTGAATGATTCATTAAGGCATTTATTAGATCTTGTTGTTGTTTACTATCTAGATGGGCCAAGTCAAAATCAGTTTCTTTCAAGTCTTGTTTTCTTTGTTGTAAAATTTCATCAGTAGCCTTAATTAAATTAAGATATTCAGTCTGAGTTTCAATATTCTCTTTATTTTCTATTTCAATATTTGACATTATGTTTCCCATAATTTGTCCCTTACTGAAATGAACAGTTTCTGTCTTTGACAAATTTTTGATATAAACATAAATTTCCCTTGATATTTTAGGCCCCCCCCCCCTTTTTATTTACAAAAGATGAATTCTGATCGTGGAACTCCGAGTTATCATTTCTATCAATTTCTAAAATATTTACATACTCCTTATGATCAGAATTTAGATTATATACAGTAGGGTGACACTCAATATATTCATTTTTCAAAGTTGGCTCAAAAATAAAAATGTCATTAATTTGTTTAGAAAGACTTACAAGAGCATAACATGATTCATTAGGAGGAATTATGAGTTTTCTAGCAAGTTTTGCATGGATTTCCTCAGGTGCAAAGGCACTAACTAAAGGAATATACTTGTTATTAATTGAAATAGAATGTTTATCTAAATGCATGCATACATTATGCTTAGACATAAAGTCATATCCTAGGATAGCATTGAATTTGGAGTTTTTGGGTAGTTCCACTATAAAAAATACATGCCTGAAGTGATTTTTATTAATTTTGAATGAGACTTCAGCACAAGCTGAAAAATTGACTGATGAGTTAACAGTTGAAATAGACACTTTTCGTGACAATAGTTTATATTTTACTAAAGGTTTTATACTTTCAAATGTTTCTTTGCTTAGAATGCTGATAGAAGATCCTGAGTCAATTAAGAAGTACGTGAGAAATGAACAAAAAGAGCCCTCAATTAGTGGTAGATTAAAAGTGTCATGGCTGGCGACATTGTAAATATATTTACAGTTTGTGTTTTGCATGTCAGTTTGAGACTGTGAGTCAGTTTTTGCAGTCTTTTTACTATTCTTATTAGATACATCAATATTATGAACATTATCGGATACATTATGAAATGCTGATGCTTTCCACTGTGGAGGACCTAGCTCATCAGCTAGCACTGGCCTCCTTATTCGTTTAAATTTTGATAATTATCGTAGGTTCTAGAATTTTGCCCTCTGTCACTTCTATATAAATCCCCCCTATTTCTACCGAAGTTTCCCCTACTTCTATGATTCCGATAATGACCAGAATTTTGATGCATGTTTTGATAGTCTCGACAGGAAAATAGAGTGTGGCCCCGACGACCACAAAATTGACACATAACCCTGTTATTATCAGATCCCCATCTGTTATTTCCCCTCCAGTTATGATTCTGGTTTTGACGATTATCTCTGATGTTATAAGGCCGAGACCTAAGATTACTTTGCCTTTAAAATTGAGGATGTTGATCTTCTTCATAAGATTTACATTCCTTTGCGGAATGACCTCTACTGTTACATAATTGGCAAATTACGTTCTTTTCAGCTTGCAAAGCATTAATATGCTCTTGCATTTGCTGAATTTGAGTTTTGTACTGACCATTGAGCTGAGAACTGACTAGACAAGATGATATTTGTGCATCCTGACACTTTTGTGCAAAAGTTACAGTTTTGTCATAGCATTTTAATTCATTCTCAAAAATTTTGCACTTCAGATCTGAAGGCAAGGAAGGCATTTGTGAACTGTACATATTTAATTTGAGATAAAGAATTTTTACACTTTCATAGCCATCACATCAATTCGATGAGCTAATGACTTGATCGATTCACCTGGCAACAATCTGGTGTTATTAAACTCTGAAACAGGGACAACATTTGAACAAGTGAAAAAATTTTGAAAAATCTGCTTTGCTTCTTGTATATTAGATACCTCTTTGAATTCAGGGCAATCAAGAAAATACTTTAACGCATTTCCTGTTAATTTAGATTTCATGAGGGAAAGGGTCATATCCGGAGAATAACTATTAAAGTTTTGTATGTCCTGTAATTGGGAAAAGAAAAAGTCCAGCATTTTTTCATCCCCATCAAATTGATGGATTGAAATACTGATATGCGACTGTCTGGCGGAACCAAGAGTCTGGGAACAACTAGCGCTACTATCTCCCGACGCATTTCTACGTCTTGCATTGCCTCTAGTTCTTGGAGGCATTGTGACAAAATTTGTATGAGTTTAAAGCATCAAAAAAATTATAATTGATATATAAAAAAAACTTTACACAGAAAAAGCTTAGAATTCAAGCAAACAACTCATTTATAACCAAACAGTAAAAAAATAAGCACGATTTTTCTACATGTTGTAACCATTCCAAAGTTCATTTTTAGTTTTGAGCAAAAATAATATGATATGTAACTTAGTGACTGTTGAATTATTAATTGTTATATTGACACAAAATCATTGCCGAGAAATTTCCCACGGATGGAACAGGATTACAAAATCGGGTCCACGTGCGAATTATTTCGACATTACTACATTAAAACAAAATACATTAAAATTTGCACCAAATAGTAAGGCAGGGATGGTCACGGCGCCATAAATATGTGATGGAGATCTAGTACATTATAGTGGATTTGCTTTGAGATTTTGGTTTACAGAAAACGAAAGGGGGAAAGGTTTAAGTTGGTTTCGATCACTTCCCTGCACTTACCATGACTTGGTGCATGCGATGACCATGAGAGGATCCCACGTGGGGTTCGAGTTACCACCACCACCAACGGCTGCTACAATGAAAAAAACATAAACGCATACCTGCAGATCAGGAGACTAAGACGATATTTTAGAATGATTAGGTGTGTTTATTTTCAAACATATAGGAGGGGAGTCGAAGATCTGGTGAGACGCTTAGGTCAGCTGCATTCCGGACGAACAAAACAGTTCTAGGTGAATGAAACTATCACTGTCGGTGCGTTTGGGGCGTCTCCCTGCACGTGCTGTACTTCTGAAAACAACATCGGAAGTTTCGGACAGTTGCGTCGTTACTTTGTTTCTCACAGGTCCATTGCTGTTCAACGGAAAAAAGGGGTCGATGAGGAGAACTTGGGCCCAGCGGCCATCCAGAAAAAAAAAAAAGGCACGTCGGTAGAGGCACCAAAAAAAGGATCCCCTCCTTCGCTTCGAATTTCTAGCTGGGCGTCGAGAAAAGTAGGGTTGCTACCCTCTGCTCCTCGAATGGGCCAATCACAAGGCGCGAATGCGCTTTCAAGCGCCGGGGAGCAAGGCGCAACACTTTGTCGCCCAAGGAGTGTTCTTCTTCCCTCTGTATCACGTGACAGCGGAGGGACATTCAAAAAGGCAATGTCGAGCATCACGACAAAGTCCAGAAAGAAATCTCATCGTATTACAGCATGATCACGAAGTTCTGACCCTTGGACTCTTCTTGGACGAATCCATTCCAGTTTTAGGGAAGTTTGTTTTACAGGTACGTTTATTAGCATGAGAATCGGAATGTTTGCTTTTCTGTTTGTTGAAAGCAGCTAATTTTATAAAATGACATATAGGACCAGTTCGTAAGAAATTATGTATGCTAAGCGAGCAAAATGAGAACAGAAATGGTACATTCTTTATACCAGCATTGATTTTTCTTGGCACTCTGTCAGTCAGAGCTCTTTTTTTTATGGTAGACCCGTAAAGAACTTTATTTTCACCAAATAAAAGAAAATTTCATTTAACAGTGTTATTAAATTAAGAACTATACATAATTTTTGATTGCACTATTCCCTCCAATTGTTTAGCTCGCTTAAGGCATATGAACTGGAAAATAACTTCCAAATCACTTAAATCAAATTCACTAAATTAGGACCGAATGTTTTAAGAAATACTTTTCCCAAATGTACGATAACTTTAACAATTCAAAAATAAGTTTTGCTTTCATCATTTCTATAGCAAAATACTCGTAGAGAAATAGTCAAGTGAACTTCAGTGAAGAATTGCAAGGTAATAATTCATATGGAAATCAATATTCTGAATAGTACACTTAACAAACTCTATTTGTCAGTTGTCAAACTATATGCAAATGCGTCTAAGAATGATACGCTTAAATTTCTCTTCCAAATTAGTGTCTTTAATCACATAAATTTAATCATATCAGGTAAGATGAGAAGAGAAAAGACACCTACGTAACTGTGACATTTTAGTTTTGACTGAAATTCACATTTTTAGACACATTTAATAGGGCTCGACCGATGGCACTTTTTGGCCGATGGGCCGATGCCGATTGTTGGCCGATGGTTCCAAGATCGGCCGATGGCCGATTGCCGATTATTCTCTTCTTCCATCGGCCGATGGCCGATGGAAAAAAAAGTCGCTTTAAATCATTAAAACTTGTAGAATGCTTGTCAAAAATGTCATTTAAATAACTTATTTATCTTTATGTTTATAAAAACATAAATGCATTATTCAAGTACCGTAAAACTGTTTGGGGGAAGTTTACATAATAATTAAAACTAAAAGAATCACTCGGGATTCTAGTAAAGTAATTAAACTATTTGGATATTTAAAAAAAATTAAAAAATGCTATATCAGAGGAATTTTAATTCTTTTGTCTTATTTTTGCAAAAAGACTCAACAACTATTGGATCCGGGTCGGGATCCAATAGTTGTTTGGGATCCAATAAATTCCCTTTCCTTCAACATTTTCTCTTAAAAAACATGCACTGCAAAGGCCTTTATTTTCTTATTTTTTTTTCATGGAGAGGAATGCAGATGTTACAATACAGACTAACAAATAATGTGGGTTTGTATCTTTAACGAAATTGGCAACTCCCTCCTCTCAGATATTTTCATAATATCCCTCCCCCCCCCCCCGATTAAAAAAAAAAAGCGGGAACGATTATATGTTTATTTTTCATTATAAAAGTTGTTTTAACTAAAAAATAGCGCTTTTTCTAAAATAAAAATAAATTATTAAAAAATTTCGAACGCCCCCTGTTCATAACCAAGAAATACTGAATATTGCTTTAAAAACATAGACGTGAGATTTTTTTTGTCATTACAAATGAATGCTGGGTCCTAAGAACTAATATTAATAGCAATTTTTTTTTTCTTGTGAGTTGAAAATTACAGATCTACTTGACATGTTCTTTATATTTTCATGAGCACAATTTAAGATCCCCGAAATAAAAAAATATTTTGAGCACCAGCAGTTTTCTGTTGACAAATAATCTTCTGAAAAACACGTGATCGTTTATAAAAATTAAGATGTATTTTGAAAAAAATATATATTTATATATACGTTGTCAATTTTTGAAATTAATGAAATTGTTGCCTTTTTATTAAGGTATTACTACACCCTGTCGCGCGAACTCGTTTTTTACGAATTAAATTCTTGAAAATAGCAGGTCGAACTTGGACACATAAAATTTCTATCATTAAACATTTATACTGAAAAATTGATTCGTATTTCTATCAATATGTTCTATGTTGTAAAATAGCTATAAAATAACAAGAAATATTCTAAACTGAAAGCAGATGCAACAAGATTGTTGTACAATAGCAGAAAAACTGTCAACTGTCTAACACGTGGCATCAAAGAAGACAAAAAAAAAAAAAAGCTCTAAAAAAAAAAAAAAAAAAAAACGAAATATAAACGGGGAAAACTTCAAATAATTATCGTATAAAAAACGTTAAGATGTATTTTGAAAAAAAAAAAATGCATTGATCAATCTTTGAAAATAAAAAAAATTTTGCATTTTTATTAAGATGTTATTACATCCTGTCGCGCGAACTCGCATTTTGACAATTCAATTTTTAAAAATTGCAAGTCGAACTTGGACACATAAAATTTCGATCAATTAACATTTATACTGGAATTTTTTTTCTCTTAGTTTTGACCAATCTTTTCTATGTTGTTAAACTAAAAATGAATTAATGAGAATAACCGCACACTAAAAGCAATATGCAATGAGATTGCTGCACAATTGCAGAAAAGCTGTAACAAGGGGAATCGAAGAAGCAAAAAAGAAAAAAACGCTAAGAGAAAAAAAAGTTTACGCTGGAGAAAATTAAAATTATTATCGTAAACTTTGATTGAGTTGACTTTGTATTGTTTACAATTTCCGAATAATAAGAAACATGACAACTAAAAGCAGATGGTTATAATATTATTGCACAATGACATCTAATGCACTATCATTATTAAACAAAAAACGGACAAAAATGAAGCAACTAACCTAGTGCGAAAAACAAATAGCACTCATGAGACGCCTCTATTACTTTTACTTTAACATATTCTGTTTCGCGAGCATTTTGTTCAAAGAGAAATAATTTTAATAATGAAGGTTTTCCGGCAGCGATCGCTTAAACTATTTTTCCGAATTTATTATCAAATACTTTGTAGAATGACATTATTTTTGAGATTTTTTTTTAACTGATGTGCTGCCTGTTATTGTATGAAGTAGAAATCTAGCTATGGAAAAAAAAGAAAGTTAAAGACAGAATGTTTTTTGGAAAGTTGTCATTGCGAAAAACATCGGCCTTGCATCGGCTTTTAGATGTTTTTCAAGGCCGATGGGCCGATGTTTTTCTAAAGTTAACATCGACCGCCGATGCCGATGGCCGATGGCAGCTTTGGTGAACAATCGGCGCCGATGCATCGGTCGAGCCTTAACATTTAATTTGCAACGATATTTACAATAATGGAATCTCTGTTAAAAGAATTGATAGCGTTTCGAAAGATAATTCGACGGACGTATAATTTATATGTGCAATATGAGCCTATCCACTGCATTTTGGTTATTATTATTATTATTACTGACATGTAACGTTTAATTTAATTCTAACCATGGCACAAACAGAGAGGTGCTAGGAGGTGGCACAGCTATGAAACCCGCTCTGTGAAGAAGCCCAAAATGAAAAGAAAAAAAAAGAATAAAATTTACTTTTTGTGCACCTATTCCTAAGCTGGACAAAAACTGCAAGGGTTCGTAACATGATCTAGAAATGGGGCTTTGTAATAAGTGTGGAGGCCATGGTTTTAATCTATCTGACAGTACTATGCAATATAATGAGTCTTAGGGAGCTTTCACACTAAATGCGGCAAAGATAAAACACTTGTCTTTTCTCATCTGCGCAAGCGAAGACCATATTTTTGAGGGCAAAAATATTCCTTGCTCTTGCGTAAATGAAAAAAGACAAGTTTTTTGTTTTTTTTTGTCTTTGTTCCCTTTGGTGGGAAAGCACCCTTACAGTACATCCTAAAAAGAGTGAATAGCGATGTCATAGTATTTCCAAATAATGTTTCAAGTTCAGTCAAATACGTAAAATATTAATGCAAAGATTGGGAAATTTAAGGAAATAAGACTTAAATGTACATTAGAATTAAAATATCCACATAGCATACAAAAATTTGTACGAAAATCAATGGCCAATTACAAACAGCAATAGTCAGAACTGGATATCCATAATAAAAATAGCCCAACGAAAGATCCACTTACGTGTTATTTCTATTTCAAACTAGCTCCTTTGCAGTTCGTCAAAATGATTGAAACAGCTAATAAAGATTTAAAACAGCCACGCACAAAAATTTATACAAAATAAAACGTATCAACAATTACAAGCAGGAGTATGCCAATTAAAATATTCGCACGCGGCTGTCCAAAATAAAATAAAGTCTGATTAAAATAGACCACATCTGAAACTTTCATTAAAAAAGACTGCTTCAATACATTATTCTTCAATTAATCCACCAAATGTTGGTTCAAGGTTATTCTTTTATGATTATTTCTAATGTAGTTCAAATAAGTTACGTTATCGTTAAACGTAAAAAAATATCATTATTATAAGAAAATATTTCTACCTCAGTTCGAATTGAAAAAAGAAGTTTATAAATAAAATTGAATTTCTTGAATTCTGATCTAGTTTCTTTTCAGAACTATGCAAATCGTAAAAGAAATATTTGAAAGTTCTTTTGCTGTGCACGTTATTTTATTGCGATGAAAGAAGTTTAATTTGCTTCGACAGATGCAAAGAATAAAAAAAAATCTAATTAACGGAAAGGCGGAGTTTGATTAAAGCTTTTGTTTTTTCATGGAGACTCGAGGGACTGCCTATCAAACCCCAGAATCGGGAATTGTGCGAAAATCAATGGCTGCACTGGTCCGTTTAGTGTTATTGAATCGAAAGAATATTGGATGGCAATGCAAGGTTCTAATTCGCAGTGAAACTGAAAACCATCCTTTGGATACTAAGCAGCAGTGCATTCATAAAAAAGAAACTTTAAAGAAAAAGAATGGGGACGAACTTGATTTTTATTTATACTATTGAAACGTTCATTACTGTACTGAAGTACTGTTCATTAGTGTACTAGTGTTGTTTGGACTTGATTTGCTAAAAAAAATTAAAGAAACTTCCGTGCATAAGTAAACTCTAAAAAGTAATTGCACGTAATTAAAGCTCAAATGAGCATTAAAATGCAGACATATGTTTCGGGACTGCTTGAAATCTCCTTTTCAATGCAATAGTGGAGCTTCTATATGGAAAAAAAAGGGATTACAAGCAATCCCGAAATATACGTCTGCATTTTAATGCTCATTTGTGTTTTAATTAGGTACAATTACTTTTTACAGTTGATTTGCTCTTTCATTTGGCTCTCCTCATCAAATTTGAAATCTCTTTGGGAAATCCATTATTTATGTTATAAAACGTTTTACATGCACAAAACACCTGAATTATATCTGTACCTGAGAACCATAACATCTTAAGTCCATTTTTTGAGTTTTTACGAGTTTACACTTAATGGACACACAAAGTACCGACGACAAAGACATTAGATACCTGAGGGTTCCGAACTTTTAAAGCTACCTACGGACACTTTTATTCTAAGGTTCGCACGGAAAAGTCTAGTCTTATAGTACTAAAAATGTTCATTTTTTAGCTTCATCACAAAAACTGGAAAAATGGACTTCAGATACTATGGCTCTCGGAAACAGATATATTTGCACTACATATCCTCTAACACACTGCCCCACTAAACAAGAATGGTGTATCCCAATTTTTTTTTACAAACCTTTTTTCTTATAAGTATCATTTTAAAAAACTAGAAATATATTTATGACCACATTATATTTAACTTAAGAATAAGTATTAGGATTATCAATTGTTAGAACCAAAAGTGGTGTGTCTCAAGTTTTCTTGAAACATTCTTTTTTCTTTTAAGGATTATTTAGTTTACTAAACATAGTTATATAACAATGCGGTTATGATCATATTAGATTCAACTTAAGAATAAGTAATAGGAATACCAAATGACAGGACAAGAAAAATAATTTATTAGAGGGGTCAAAACAATTGTTTCAAAAGACGCTCATAGCCAAAAGTTAATATTTGGACACTCGCAGATCTACCAATTTAGGAAATCAAGATGACTGAGATTTTTTGCGACAGCATTACATGAGATTATAAGGAAAAAAAAATCAAGTACAAAATTAACTCACACATTCACTCTCATACTCTCACAATATGAGTGTGTTATGTTATGTTGTCGAAAAAAAATCTTTGGCTTTTTGATTTCTAAGTTGGAAAAGTCTGCACAAGTCTTCTTCACAAAGAGGGGGGGGGGGGGGGGAAGGAAAGCTTTTAAAGTGAACAGTCGATTGAGTTGCTTCAGCTATCGTAACCGAAAAAAGTTGTTTGTACAAAACAAAACATCAACTGTTTAATTGAATAGAGTCACTTATTGAAAAATTATGCCCTTAGGTATCGTTCACTCACTTAACTGAAGGTTTCAAATCTCAGCTGGAATCGAAAATTTATACACGGAAAGGTATATTTTCAACAAGATGGTGCAACAGCTCACATTATCTTCTCACAGAATCTATGAAAATTAATGTTCCGTTGACTTAACTATCTGTGACCCGTGGAGGATTAAAAGTGCTTCTTTATGTTCCCTAATAAAGTAATATAATGGATTTTAAAGACGCTACCACTGAATGGTAGATTTGATTGGATGAGAGCTGTTGGTGAACTCTACGATTGAACAAAATATTCATCACCTGAACGACATATTTTTTTCGTTAGTCAATATATTACATTAAATTTTAGCTGTTGACATAGGCGTAATCAGGGGGGCTTTTGGGGGTTCAAACCCCCCCTTTGGGTATTTATTTATTTAGGCACACAAAAAAATTTCTGGATACGGCTTTGCAAAGCACAGATTTTTTTTCCCCTAAGAAAATTAAACACATATGCATATGATTTTATTTCCTCTTCTCTGAAGGGTTGTGATCATGACCAAAGTATGCAGCACATAATAAAGAGGACTTTTCATCTGGTTATAATCAACTCCCTTATCACCATGGGGGGGGGGGGGGGCGTTACAGCGCGAAAGGTGGCTTCAATCACCGTACCACACACAGACAGAGATCCTTTCAATCACTCCAGAGGGTTTTCTTTCCTTCTTGATGTCTTTTTTACCCAAAGGCAGCAATTTGGGAAGGAGCTGGGTAGAGACTGGGGTCTGAAAATGAAGGACCCCTAGCCAACAATTGTCCTAATGGGTTAAACCCTCAAGCGAGGAAGGGATGCTCATCAAGTCAAGAAACTTAAAGAGCAGCTTGTATTTATTTATGACTTCCTGTCTAAACACCCATTTTGGTAAAATATTTTTTGTAGATGAGCCGATTAGAAAACTGATGAACTGTATTTACATTGCATTCTCATTTACAGATGTTCTCTCATCTCTTATATTTTAAATGTTTTTTTCTTATCATGGTCCATCACTGATTGCATTACGACTCTGGAAATCATCTGTTCAACGTTTCCAATCTCACTGCTACGGTTTAATGCTGCATTTTAATTTACAATCAAGTATTATTTATATTTTAGCTAAATTTTTAATTATTTTCGATACATAATAATATTTGCACTCCAGCGATGAACGCGTTCGTCATCCAAAAAGCAAAGAAAATTTGATTCAGACGCTTCCACTTCTGAGGTATGTTTTGTTACAAATTTAACAAAAATTTTAGAAATTTATTTTGGGGATGAGCATTTTTGTAGGGGAATTTGGATTTTTTTCGTATAAAATTCCACTATTTCCCAGTTTTAATATTATGAATGCCCGGACATGGAAGGTTGCTTAGCGTTAAATATTGAATTTTATAGTAATGAATGTTTAATGTTTTTGTGAATCAAGGCCGTATCCAGATGGGAAGGGGGATCTTTTCAAAGGAACATATGTTCCTCCCTGAAACTTTGCTTAACATAAGTGTGTCGAAGTCTGGGTACTCCCCGCAAAAAAATTCTGGATACTGCCTTGGCTCCGGAGCAGGGAGAGCATGTTAAGAATTAGGAAGAATGGGTATGATTATGCTTCAAAATCATACCCATTATATATATATATATATATATATATATATGACTAGAAATGATGTTAATATGAATTTGTTTACATATATGATAGCTTTTTGATGTATATATAGTAGATGTATTTTTAGATCTTTGGTGAAGTTAGAGGAGTGGGTATTTGGGGATTCTGCAACTTAAATTTCTGTAACTGGTCTTACATCTATAATGCTTAGGCTATAACTCTGGAGGCAAGGGTTCGAGGGCTCTCCCCAGGAAACTTTTTGAAATCTTCCTAGCAATGCAATTTCGGGATACTTTGGTGATGTTAGAGGAAACAGAAAGGAGTTTGATTACTCTCCCCCCCCCCCACGCAATTTTTTTCAAAATAAAGTCTTATATCTTTTAAGTTACTTTTGGTGTCGCTCGTGGTAGTGTTCAATGTCCTTTCCCAGAAAGTGTTTCTGAAAGTAAAGTGTCTTAAAAGCGTAATTTCTTTTTTCTTTATTTTTTTAAAGCTTGTGATCTGAATTTTTTGCCGGGGGGGGGGGGGAGTTGACTTGCTCCGAGGGGTAGCTCCCCCCTGGGAGATGCCTGAAATAAACATGGAGTATACCTTAAGAGACAAGTATTTATGACTATTAAATTTTCAACTCTTTTACACGTCTTATTGGTGTTTAGTCTGTACATTTTTAGGGTGACCCCCCCTTTCACCAACCCTAGTTACGCCTATGGCTGTTGATCCTTCGCTTTCTAAAATAAAAATTCCTTGAAAATCTAATCAGCACTGATCATTTGACGAGCTTCCGTTTCCCATAATTATCCAGTACAATGAGAATGGACATTTTATTATTTCAGCAGGAACTTCTGAGTGTGTGTAGCAAACTAAAATTGTCTTTTAAAGGAAAATGTAGGTAAGGATATTTTATATATATCCTTTCCTCAAAGGACGAAAGCATAAGAAATATTCAATTATGAAGAAGATCGAAATTATTGAAAATAACTTATATGTTCCCAACAACCTGAAAATTAACTGCAACAAAATGGTAACTCTTACTTTAAACGGAAGAAAACCAACTGGTAGAGTTACGAGTAATTACTGCATTACATACGCAGATATATCTGAAAATTAACTTCTAAACCACACTGTCAGACAGCCTTTAAAATAAAAAATACTCTAGAAAAATATTATTTATGCCGCATTTTCCTCTCTAAAGTGAAGAGCAAATTCAATTTCCGAAGAACTTTACTGTTCTCTATCAGAAACTTGCAATTTGAAGTGACATAAAATGCTATACTAAACTTATGTTTATCACTAAACAAATTCTGGAGATTTTCTTCGGGATTTCCTTGACATAAGTGTTCGCTATTTTTTACGCAAGTAAACAATCTTCTGTATTGCAAATTTATGGTTTATGTAAGTTGTACTTGTTTCAGCCGTGAAAAATATGTTATTACTTTTAAGCATTTTAGCTTTATTATTTTCTTTTCTTTCTTCTTTGAATCTCTTTACTCCGTTGCTCTTTTTTTAGACTGAATTTTATTTTGTAAGTTAAAAACAGTTTCTTTGAGCTGCGTTTTAAGTCATAAAAATCTCCGTATTTATAGAACAAAACACCATTTTTTTCGTGCAGCTTTAGTATCAAAGATGTAAGTATGTATGAATGAATTTATATTTATCTATCTAGATCATTAAGGCCGTGAATTAGCGTAGCGATTTGACCATCTGATTCGGGGTTCGATCCCAGCTCCCACCCAATACTCGCCGAATACATTAGGAATGCGTGCTCGTTAAATTTCTAAATTCAAAAGTCTTGTGGTCGGTCGCTAGCAGTTACCATGGGTGCATTATCCCATAGGCGTAACTAGAGTGGGAGAAAGGGGGGGGTCACCCTAAAAATGTACAGACTAAACACCAATACGAAGTGTAAAAGAGTTGAAAATTTACTAGTCATAAATACATGTCTCTAAAGATATACTCCGTGTTTATTTCAGGCATCTCCCGGGGGGGGGGGGAACTACCCCCTCGGAGCAAGTCAACTCCTCCCTCCCCCCCCCCGGCAAAAAATTCAGATCACAAGTTTTAAAAAAAGAAAGAAAAGAGAAATTACGCTTTTAAGACACTTTACTTTCAGAAACACTTTCAGGGAAAGGACATTGAACACTATCACGAGCGACACCAAAAGTACTTAAAAGATATAAGACTTTATTTTGAAAAAAATTGCGGGGGAGGGGGGGAGAGTAACCTAACTCCTTTCTGTTTCCTCTAACATTACCAAAGTATCCCGAAGTTGCATTGCTAAGAAGATTTCAAAAAGTTTCCTGGAGAGAGACCTCGAAGCCTTTGCCTTCAGAGTTATCCTAAGCATTATACATGTAAGACCAGTTACAAAAATTTAAGTTGCAGAAGCCCCAAACACCCACTCCTCTAACTTCACCAAAGATCTAAACATACATCTACTATATATACATCAAAAAGCTATCATATATGTAAAAAAATTCATATGAATATCATTTCTAATCATATATATCTATATATATGTATATATAAAGGATATGATTTTGAAGCATACACTGCCCTTCCTAATTCTTAACATGCTCCCCCTGCTCCGGAGCCAAGGCAGTATCCAGAATTTTTTTTCGGGTGGGGGGGGGGGGGGGGCAGACTTCGACACACTTATGTAAAGCAAAGTTTTAGGGTGGAATATATAATACATTGCAAAAGATTTCTGGGGGGGCTGCCCGTGGGTCCTCCTTCCCCTCTGGATACGGCCTTGATTCACAAAAATAAACATTCCTTACTAGATCTATTAGTTTATTTTTTAATTCAAACGCAATAGAAAATTCAATATTTAGCGCTAAGCAATCTTCTATGTCCAGGCATTCATAATATTAAAACCGGAAAATAGTCGAATTTTAGAGAAAAAAAACCAAATTCCCCTACAAAAATGCTTATTCCCACAATAAATTTCTAAAAAATTTGTTAAATTTGTAGCAAAACATACCTCAGAAGTGGAAGCATCTGAATCAAATTTTCTTTTCTTTTTGGATGACGAACGTGTCCATCGCTGGAGTGCAAACATTATTATGTATCGAAAATAATTAAAAATTTAGCTAAAATATAAATAATACTTGATTGTAAATTAAAATGCAGCATTAAACCGTAGCAGTGAGATTGGAAACGTTGAACGGATGATTTCCAGAGTCGTAATGCAATCAGTGATGAACCATAATAAGAAAAAAAACATTTAAAATATAAGAGATGAGAGAACATCTGTAAATGAGAATGCAATGCAAATACAGTTCATCAGTTTTCCAATCAGCTCATCTACAAAAAAGATTTTATCAAAATGGGTGTTTGGACAGGAAGTCATAAATAAATACAAACTGCTCTTTACGTTTCTTAATGAGCATCCCTTCCTGGCTTGAGGGTTTAACCCATTAGGACAATTGGACTTCAGGACTCCATCACAGTAGAGAATATTTTCCAGGAAACTTATTACTTGTGCGATTGTATTCCCAGATTGCTGCCTTTGGGTAAAAAAGACATCAAGAAGGAAAGAAAACCCTCTGGAGTGATTGAAAGGATCTCTGTCTGTGTGTGGTACGGTGATTGAAGCCACCTTTCGCTGTTAACCCCCCCCCCCCCCCAAAGGTGATAAGGGGGTTGATTATAACCTTATAACCAAATGAAAAGTCTTCTTTATTATGAGCTGCATACTTTCGCCATGATCGCAACCCTTCAGAGAAAAAGGAAAAAAAAATCATAAACATATGTGTTTAATTTTCTTAGGGGAAAAAAAATTGTGCTTTGCAAGGCCGCAGCCAGAAATTTTTCTGTGTGCCTAAATAAGTACATACCCAATGGGGGGGGGGTTTGAACCCCCAAACCCCCCCCCCTGGTTACGCCTATGCATTATCCACCCCTTTCAGCATTATGCCAAAATTGTGGAGGTGGACAGAAGATGCTGCCATCTATCGGCTGGGGCGGAAGTCAGACTCCCATCTATACTGGCCCCATTTCTCTCAGGAGTAGCATCATACCCACTCTTTCCTGTGTCACGGGCAGACGCGAAGACTACAATATCCGTGACATTTCTGGCGAGTTCACCTCTCACTCCTTTTTTTTTACTGGCACGAGAATTGAAATACGTGAAGTACTCGAGATATGTAGTCGAATGCATTTAAATTCAAAATATCTTGTTTTCTTGGACAGGTTACACTTAGCGGAAACAATTATTTGTAGTTGGGGTGGAGAATTTGTAGAAATAATTTCTCCCTCGACTTTGGGGGATCAAAGCATAGCAGGTCTTCACAGCAAGAGAACCACTACCCAAAAGTCGAGATGAACTGCGAAATTCGTTAATATAACAGCATAGAAAAATAATTGAATGTGCAAAAAGATTAATAATTTGAAGTATTGAAGTGAAATAAACAGTAAAATGTCCCCTCCGCAACAAAACATCGTATCGTGGATTGGCCCATATATATAGGTATATATATATATTACACATATGTATTACGAGAGAATTTTAATATAGCAGCTGGGTGAAACCATAAGAATTGCAAAAAGTTAGATGACGGTTTACCGCTCACAACTATCCTTTTAATTCTTGTAATGTTGAAGAAAACATATCTAAAATAACTTATAAGGGATCAAAAAGGCTTCAAAAGGGAAATTTCAAAGCTCAGAAAAAGCTTCTTAAGGATGAAAAGTCTATAGTGCAAACTTCCAAAAAGTAAAAATTTAGCGTAACAGAAATAGTATGAACAATGGGACCATGAAATCAAGCTTAAGTGAAGAACGATTTCAGTAGGATTTTTAAAAATGTGTTCCGGCGTAATTAATCTTAGAACATTTCGCATAATTTTTGCTTTATCGTTATAAAAAATCTCTAACCGTTGACGTTTTTTATGCACGAAGCGATGCGCAATATAAGTTAGGGAAGGCGGAGGGTTACATTTTCATTCACATAACAAAAGATATTATTTATTTCCATTTTACTTTCTCTAGATAGCTATAACTACATGAAAATTGGGTGCAGGGATTAGGCAATAGGCATGTCTGATGTCAATATTGTTGGCCATCCTACTAAATTATTGTGTTTCGCAATTTAAATAAAAGGTGAGTGATTGAAATTCTGACAGTAATTGATTAAACATGAGTGACTTATGTAATTTCAAAGTCAATTACCTTCTTCATTGGTCTTAGTTTCCGTGTTTAATTTGAGGAAATAATTACTTCAGAAAAGGACCTTAATTTTATTTAAGCTTTTAAATGGAAATTTTGGTCAAAATATCGTGAAAAGTTGAGCTATTATCTGTATGAACTTCGTACATCTTTTTGTGAAGTGAAAATATTATTTTAATAATTTATTGCATTTGAATTAATTACAAAAAAAAAAAAAAAAAAATGCTTGCATTTAAAGTAAGATCTTTGCAATGCAAACGAGTTAACAGAATTTCATAACTCAAGGCGAAACAGAAAAAAGTGTAGTAGTTCTCAATATTTACTATTACTTATAGCACACTATAGCTAATTGCTTTTGTTTGCTTCACATGATTGTTTTTTTTTTGATAATTCCTAATCTAGTTGGATTATTTTAAGTTCGTAACGCTTCTCTGATGAGAGAAAAAAAGCATAAGGAAAGGAGATCATCAATAAGAAACCTAAATTGATTCAACCTCTGTGTGCCGCATGATAAATCAAATGTAAAATTCATTTTTGAATTTTGCAAGGAATCATCCACAAGAAATACATTACGAAAAAGAGAAATACAACTTACTTGGAGATTTTAAGGCATGTGCAGTTTGAGTCTCTTGTCCAGAGCACATAATTTTGCGAAATTTCAAATAAGCTAACTCTGCCTTCGTTACTCTTTTAAATGGCTTCTTCTGCACTTTTAAAAACAAAATCAATCCAGTTCAATTGAAATATGAATAAAATAAAGAATAAAGTCAAATAATTATGAAGTAAAAACCGAAAAATTAAAAGAAATTGCAATTGGAGACTATTTGGTTGTTGCTAACATTACTATTATCATTTCAAACTAAAAAAAATATATAGTGCTGCATGTGTAACACACGTAGATTGCCTGTAAGTTAAATTGTGTTTTAACACCTTTCACACACATGTAACACTGCTGTTTCGGCATTTACCTAACACAAATATGAATTATTTCCCGTCATACACAAAAAACAAAACGTTTGTATCGCAGAATTTTATCTTATTAATTTTATGGGTTTTTTTTGCAGAAACTAGCTATTAGGAAGTTTTCATTGCAGTTTGATAGAACACATAATTGTAACTCCTGTTAGGCAATTCCTTCTACGGAAAAGTAATAACCTATTTGAATACTGGAAGTTCTTGCTTTTTCTATCAGTTTTATTGTGATAGTAAGATCAACAACTTCATTTTTCAAAAATCTCACGTAAATAACATTAATTTCTCTTGATAATTATTTATACATCTGTATGCACACGCGATATATATGTGGCATTCCAGAATGTTCATAAAACTTGCAGTATTCAAATTTATATCGATCATGTCGTGTACATTGTGGAGTTACAACTATTCACCCGACTCGAATGCATGTGCGTACGTTATTTTCAAAATGCAGCGAAGTGTAGTTGAATCCTCAATATTTATAAAATAATTTTAACTTTTATTTCGTTTTATTTTTTTTTAATTTTGGCAACTGCTTTTTTCTAATTGTTTCTCGTGCAGCAGACATTTGATGCAACATTTTAACAACGCTTTTGCATTTCATGGCTGAATTGTTTTTTTTTACAAGGATTTATAATCGTTACAGTGAAATATATGATCGATATTTCAAGCTCGATTTTTTTTATTTGAAAATTCTATTTACTGAGAAATTTTCCTAGAAATCTTCAGTAATTTCGAGATACGGGTCATTCCATATCAAGTGATCCAAGGAATTTTACCTCATCCTTTTTGATTTCTTTCAAATTCGGCTCATCAACTGCACCCCTCAAGGTAATTAAAAATCCAAATTTTTAAATTTTTATCTTGTTTAGTTTTTCAGTTATCAGGCTTTGATTTTGTAAAAAACTCACATTTTTACATGCATGCTTCAACACAAAACAGGCCATAACTCATCAACAAACAGAGATAAAAAGTGCTAGTAAATAGTGTTTTGAAGTATATTGAATGCAGTTTTATATGATATGCATCATGACAATTTTTTTTTAATTTTAAATTTTAAAAATTGACCTTAAAATTTAAGTTTTAAATTTCTCAAAAAATGTATCATTAATTTTTTTTTAAAAATTCTCAAATATTTCTGTGCATTTTATCTTTGTCTATGCAAAATTTCAGCTTGGGAACTCCATGGGATCATATTTTCCCGAATTTTCAAAAATATTTGATTTACCAAAAAATGAGCATTTTTGTGATTCAAGCTATTTTCAGATGATGGGTTCTTAAAGGAGGTGATTTAATTAGCCTTCTTAACACATCTATGCATGAGTGAACAAGCATGGACATGTCTGTGCATGAAATGAACAAGTTCAAAATTTATTTTTTTGGGGGGGGGGGGGATTTTAAAGTATTGTTTTCAAATTATCCAATAGTTTTTTTTAAATGAACAAATTGACTTATTTTATACATTAATAATAATTTTTTCCTGATTAATTGTTTGATTTCAGATATATTTTAATGAGATATTAATGATATGAGGGGAAAAAAGTATTTAACTCAACTCATCTGAAATTGTGATAGAAGGGGCACAACTGCCAGAATTTGCAGCTCTTGGTTGATAGTCTTGATTTGCGCTTATTAGCTAGTATTTGACAAAGCAAGAAAAGAAAAAACTATGTAGCATACCCCTCCCCCCTGAATAGGTCGTGGGTTACAAATAAAGTTGAAAAAAGGGAAGCATATAAGAAAACACAAAGCTATTTATTTTATCTACCTGTATATCCTAGCATTTCCATACCTCACGTCCAAAACATGAATAAAAAATAATATAAGAAGGAAGGAAATTTAAAGGAGCTGCAACACAGATATTGCAGCTGCTTTGGAATGGCATTTCTATGCTACAGATCATGGGAAACGAGTGTGTGTTGACTTGGGCGGGACGGTGAAACGTCTTACTGACAAAGCTAGCCTTCAAAAACTGCATTGAGATCAAATTCTAACATCAGTTCAACTTTTCAATTGAAGTGTTATGAACATTCCAACATTCCTTTAATTCAGTTTTTTTATGTAACTGTTCAGGAATATTCAGAAGAAAGGGAGCTATTAAAAGATATATTTTTAAGAGCACTATCAGTCGAAGGAACACAGCAGTTTCACAGCTTTGTTCCATTCAGTGAACATGAAATTACTACAAAAGTGTGTTCGCATAGTAATACCTTTCAGAAACAGAAATTCTTTGAAGAAAGTTCAACTGTATGACAAACCTGAAAGAGTACATTACATGTGAATATGATGAAAGGTGTTGACTGGCTGAAGTAATTTAAACAGATGTACTTTTTTCCCTCTCATATGATTAATATCTCAATCATTAAAATATATCGGAAATCTGAGAATTAACCAGGAAACATTATTATTAATGCATAAAATCAGTCAATTTGTTCATTTAAAAAAAAACTATTAAATAATTTGAAAACAATACTTTGAAATAGCTATGCTAAAACAAAAATGTGAATGTATTCGTTGCCCCCCTCCCACAAATAAATTTTGAACTTGTTCATTTCATGCACAGACATGTCCATGCTTGTTCACTCATGCATAGATGTGTTTAGAAGGCTAATTAAATCATCTCCTTTAAGAAACCATCATCTTAAAATAGCTTGAATCACAAAAATGTGCATTTTTTGGTAAATCAAATATTTTTGAAAATTTGGAAAAATATGATCCCATTGAGTCCCCAAGCTGAAATTTTTCATAGGCAAAGATAAAATGCACAGAAATAGTTGAGAATTTAAAAAAAAAATAATGATACGTTTTTTGAGAAATTTAAAATTTAAATTTTAAGGTCATTTTTTAAAATTTAAAATTTTAATAAAATTTGTCATGATGCATATCATATAAAACTGCATTCAATATACTTCAAAACGCTTTTTACTAGAACTTTTTATATCTATTTGCTGATGAGTTATGGCCTGTTTTGTGTTGAAGCATGCATGTAAAAATGTGAGTTTTTTTACAAAATCAAAGCCTGATAACTAAAAAACTGAACAAGATAAAAATCTAAAAATTTGGATTTTTAACTACCTTGAATGGTGCAGTTGATAAGCCAAATTTGAAAAAAATCGAAGAAGGTGAGGTAAATTGTTTCTCAAATTTTGGATCACTTGACATGGAATGTACGTGTTCGCAATTTAGTTTTTATTTAATTGTCTAACCTGCAGACCAGAATATATTCGGTAGGAGCGTCGGAGAACATTGAGGGAGTGTTAAATATTGCCAGGAGGTTAAGCTTTAAGCATTATCCTGAACGAAATACAACCGGTGATTATAATACAGGAATTAAAAAGCATAATAATATATAACATATCAATCAAATTGTACTTTTTTTTTAATACTCATTATCCAAAAAACCTTTTGCTGACAGTAAGTTTGGATGTTTATAAAGCAGTGATGTGTAAACTCAAAACTATAATTTATAGAACTAAACACTGTTTAAATTCCGGATTTTTTTCTTACATTTTTTGTATCAGAAATAAATTGCTTTATTCAACTGATAAATAACTGCATAAAGTAGAATGACCAGTGATCAAAGTAGATATTTAAGCGAATAACAAGAGATATTAACATAACCCTACCACAAAGTCATTTATATAAAAGAATTGCGATATTCAGAAACCTGCACAGACAAAATCAGGTCGATAGTATGCATGCACCACACCGCATTTGTATTCAGATCCATAGTTTTGAATTTCTGTAAGGACATTCTTCTTTACGGGATTAAATGAAGAACTGTTACTGAAAACGCTAGACATGCATTTTAACAATCCGTTAAGAAGACAGGAGACTTCATTTGAAATAGGATTCTTTTTTGAATATATATAAGTAAATAAATAAAGGGAGAATAGAGGGATAAAATATTTTAAGCATGATTTCTGAAGCTACAAAAATCAATAAGTACGTTAAAAGTTCTTTTTTTAAAATTATAAACTGATTTTCTTTTTAAATTACTCTTATAGAAGTAAAAAAATTACTCAACAAAGAAGTATTTTGTTTCAAGAGAAACGCAAATCTAAGACTCAGAGATAAGTAATAGGAATTGCTAGCATGTTCAGTACAATTATTATTTGAAAAGAAATTTTATTCATTCTAGTGTAATGAATAAATGTAAATTATCCATAATTTGTGCTTTCATGCAATATGGAAACAAATAACATGTTTCGCGAGCATTATCCAGTATCCTTCCCTTGATAAAAAATAAATACATTGGAAGCATTTATTATTTCAGTTTCATTTCTCTGGTTGAAAATTTTTAGGACAAATATTCTACATTACTATGCTTAGTTACTTTATATTAAATTAATGCTATGACTTAGCATATTTCACGAGGTTCAATAGTTTCTCATTAGTTTATAAAATAAATTAATGCTATGACTTCGCACATTTCACGTGGCTGATTAGCCACGTGAAATGTGCGAGTTTCCCATTAGTTTATAAAACAAACAAATCTTTAAAGGGATTTTCTGCACCCAAAAATATGTAGGCTTAAATTTAGAGCATCTCTAAGAAATATTTTGTGAAAACTCTAAACTTACAGTTTCGCTTCTTTTTTACGTTTGTTACATTACCATCGAAATCTGTATGCGTATGTTACCATTAAATGGTAAACACCTAAGGGAGCAATAAACATTTGAACGTGAAGTGAACTCGTTTGTTAACAATTTCAACTTAGAATCATTACTTTTGTAATGCGTTAAGCAACAATAGCGATTCTAATGATTTTTAAGGTTTAAAGAAAAAAAATGCAATAAAGAAGTTTTTCTTTTAACATTTGCATTTTTTTATCGTGAAATAAATTCAAATGTAGGCAAAAATACATAATGAGAAAATGAACATTAGTAAATTGCGAATGAATATAAGAAGTGGTTCTTAAGGCGTTTAGTGATTTAACCAAATAACAACAACAATAATACTGAAATAAACAAATAACAAAAAATGAATAAATAAATCAACAAATAAATTAATTAAATAGAGTAAATTTTGCATCTAGAAAAAAAAAGGAATTACGTATTTAATTCACTTATTTATTATCAAAGGATCAAAACCGATGTACATGAATAAATGCTAAGATTTAGTTTGCATAGTATATACAAAGAGAAAGTCATAAATTGTATAATTTATGCAATATTTTATACAAGTACATGGTTTCTAGTCCCTTGTACTTAAATCATACAAGTGACTCGAATCCAGGAGTAAAGGCATTAAAAATACGTATGGTTTCACAAAAACGTAGATTAAAGGAACAGGACAATTTGTTAGAGTAATCACTATCTAGTTTTCTACAAAACTAAACAGGAAAGTACTCATTCTTTAATCCTCTTAGAATAGCAAAAGAATAATAACGTTAGTATATATAAAAAAATATTTTGCTTTTAGGAGAAAAAATTCTTTTGCATTAAAGGGTATCAATTTGACGCGACGCAGAAAAGAGAAATTCAAGAATTTTATTAGATAAATCCTTATTTAATTTCCCGGAAAACTAAGATGGAAAATATTTATTCTTTAATCCTACTTGTGTAATATTTCAATGAATAATAAAAACAGGTACGTTTCAAAATATTTGGTAAATATTCACCCCGAAATTCCATTAAGAACATATTTCAAGCTGAACTTAAAAAACAAATTGCGTAAAATCCATTTAACTTAATGCTCTGTGCTTTACTAAGTTGATATTAAAGGAAAATGCAATATTCTTCTGTTAATGTGTTACATTCTGTAAAAGAGTAGAGTGAAGTTCTATTATTAAAATTCTATTATTGTGCTAAATACTGTGAAGGACTTCCGAAATTGTGGGATTTCTAAATTAACATAGCAGAATAGGCGGGAGATAATGCTCCGAAATGGAAATACAGAAATTAAGTGCATTAGAAAGGAGCTTTAGAATTCCGTTCATTACTAGGGTTATCATCTCCCAACATTGTAGAAGTTAATGTAGAAAAGTCTATATTCCTTAAAACTGTCGTTTTAAGATATTTCATATTTATATTATACTTATGACTCACTCAGGTCTAAAAACTGGAATTAATTATTTAAATTTGTTATTTCTAGCTCTTTTTGAATAAGTATTTTGAATAAATATCGAATGGGCATATTTTTTAAAAATCAACAACTCGGATTTATCTGATTGTTTGTATTCGAGATATCAGCAATAACATAAAATACACGTGTTGCAGTGTTCTTTTAAATAAAATATTTTTATTTGTACAATATTTCACATTCTAAGTTAAAATTTTGATGCGCATTAGATGTGCTTGAGGTATTAGTATTAACTTTATTATTATTTAAAGTAGTTATTAGTCTTAACTTTATTATTAGCTTAAGGTACACTGCAAAAAAAAAAATCTCCTGAAAATAACGGAAAAAGTACGGCAGCAGAATTGCCGGAAATATTCCGTTTCTGATATTTTTCCGAGATTTGAGAGAAGTTCCATTTCTTTTTTTCTCCGTTAATCCAAATCAGGTTGTGAAAATACAGCAACCGTAAAACGGAAAATTTCCGTTCTCGTATTTTCAGGACGTGATATTTCCGTTTTTGTAAGGAAAAACCGTGTATTGAAGAACTACGGAAATCTTCCGTTAAAATCAGTCAAAAAACACTCTGAAAATTCAGGTTTTTTTAACAGTGTATAATTTATCAACTTTATTATTCATGACTCGTACTAATGAACGGTTATGTGAATTTGCCTTAAAAAAAGTTAGAACTAAGAAATACATTTTATAAGTATTAAGTTCTTTATATTTTTGCCCGAGCTTTGAGATAAGAATTTAATATTTTATTCTTATACATTCTTTTAAATTTACTACTTAATCTAAAATAAACGTCCGTCGTGTTATCTATTTATTCTCTGAAAAATAAATATTATTTCGTTGTATTTTGTTACTTTATACGAACACATTTTTCTTCTGAAAAATACTGTTACAAAAAGTAAATTAACCTTATGTTTTATTTTTTTACTATATGTGTTAGTTACCTTTAAATGCCGAGTGCCAAAAGGAACAATAAAACAGTTGAACATGAAATACATTCATTTGTTAACAGTTTCAACTTTGATTTTAATTCTTAAAACGAAATTTAGCAATTTTTAAAAATGCATCTTCTTTTTCAAAAGTTGGCGTAAAGTCTCAAAATTTTTTTCATCGACTCATTACTCATAAAGCAAACATTTTATGCTTTAAATATTTTAGAAGTCAAATACTTTTTGAGAAAAAGAATAAAAACTGAAGTAACGCAGAAAAAACAACGAAAAATAAAAAAACCTACAAAAAGAATTAAAAAAAAAGTATTTAAGTTATCATAAAAGTAAAGCATAAATTTGTTCTGTGTAGTTTCAGGAACATGTGGGAAAAAGTCCACATTATAGGTACAAATTTAAAAAAGTCTTTGCATTTTTATGGAGATGAAATGCGCAAAAAACAAAGCGAGAGAAAACAACATTTTAAGTTTTCGGCTAGCAATATCTTTATCAAAATTTCAAGTAAGGAACTTTTTTTTTTTACAGTTACAGCCACGATGAAATTGCTTCTTCTCGCTTATTTTATTTTAAAAAATAAATATGTGGCTTAAATTCACCACAATTTCGGTTTTGGAATGAGAAGGTGGCAAATCACACAGTGATAAAATCAATGATGAATCAACAAATATTGCTTCAATTTTTCAGGGAACTTTCGGGGAACATTTTTAAAGATTTATTTTACTACTAAAGCCAATAAAATGTTTTTTCAACATTTTTGGCATTCTCCTTAAAGCTCTTGGAATAGGGCTTCATGCGGCATGTCACTCGGCAAGGTTTTATTAGATTAGATTTTCAGGGTCATTGAAACCATTATTTGACCTTGAATATCTCAAAAAGTGTATTTTTGAAAAGCTGGAAAAATAAATATTTTTTGCCCTCCAATGTGGTGTACATATGATAAAAATTTCAGAATGGGATTGCAATGGGTTCATGGAGAAAACGAATTTCAAGCTTTTACCTTTGCATTATTGCAATGTTGACGGCTTCTGAGAATATTTCGAGAAGTATTACGCATCAAAATGCAAAATTAATATTTACGCATTGTGTACTCATCAATGTTTTTGTCGCTGGAACTTTCGTGCTTTGTTTCAGTGTAAACCTTGGACCGAATCAAAAATAATGATTGAATTGTTCTCAGAGAATTCTCTTCTCTTAGAGAACATTTCAGATGAATAAATCAATTAGCCTCAAGTCATTCTTTTTTTAGGACTTGGTTTATTGTTTATTGGTGATATATTTAATGTAGTGGAGTTCAAAAACATTTTCAATATTTTCCTTTGCTTTATGTGATCAGATCATTTTCTGCGTTCTCGAAAGAAGCAATGTTTCGCTGGATTATCATATGTTCCACATATGTCATTAAAGCTTTATACAAACTAATTGGTCTTTCACTACAAAGCAATTCATCCGACAATGCATAAGCATAAGTTTTGCGCTTTCATGTCTAATACTTCTGGAAATATGCTTAGAAGTCATCATTAGAGTGTTTCAAAAAACCAAAATGTCTCAAATGTTAGCTCCGGTGCGTTTTTCCCATGATACAAACGTATCTAATGCCAAATACGAAATTTCAAAATTTTTGGTCAACTCTAACCCTTGCCTCAAGCGCCCTGAAATTCTCAAATTTTCCTCAAAATAGCATTTTTTAATGATTATAATTATATATTATAATTATATATTAATTATTTTTAAAATAGAAAAGCAATAAATTATGTTATAAATTGTATTACAAATATTTAATAATACTTCCCAAACATCCTTGCCCAAAATTTTTATCTCCAATCCCCTCCTAAAAAGACGGAATTCTTCCCCAAAAAGATTCATATTTCAGTATATTTTTAAGTCATTTGCCTTCATTTGGTAAAGATAGAAAAATTACAAATAATATGGAAATATGTCTTACGTCACTTATTTTGAAAGTTCGTTGGACAAAGTGTTTTTCTTGAAGTTTGGTATTTTCTTGCGGTGATCTTATACTGATTGCAGGAGAAATTGGCGATCCGCTTCATCTTTGGATATTGAATCATAATAATCTTGAATCAGTGTGATGCCTCTTTCAGCTAAAATCATTGGTTGTTTTAACTGTATGAACAAATGTTGAAAGTTCTTCGTAGTCCGGATCATTTATTGCACACAGCAGGTGGCTTGTTTAGCCACAAAGCCTCTGAATTGAAGGTCTGGAATAATAGCCAGGAATTTGGACCAATCAAGATTGGAAGTTTGGTGTTTGCAGTAAGATTATTAAAAGTTGGTGCTCCAATAGGTAAAGAAGTCAAGGGTTTATGCCGTATCATTGCCGTAGCTATCTTTTTCTTCTCATTCATAGGCACTTTATCAGAGAGTAGGGAAAATGCGGCGATTTCCTCAGTCAAGTGCCAATAATGATTCTGGAAAATTTCACTGGTTCTTTTAGAAATGTGTTTGTTCACATCACTATAATCGCGAAGTTCGGTAAAAAGACTAAGATCATTGATGGGTGCATCAGCACCGTGTGGCGCGATTAACCAATGCTTAACGTAAATAAGTGCATTAAAATAACACATTTGTTCAATTTTCTTTAAGAGCTCACTAGTGAGCTCTTAAAGAAGCCTCCTTCTGAGTGGAAGAATGATCCGGACTACGAAGAACTTTCAACATTTGTTCATACAGTTAAAAAAACCAATGATTTAGCTGAAAGAGGCACCAAACTGATTCAAGATTATTATGATTCAATATCGTCGACAGGGTGCCGTAGTGGTAAGGCGCAACTCTCGTACGCCCAAGATCGCAGGTTCGAACCCAGCCGAAGTCGGTGGATTTTCAAGAGGCAGAAAATCGTTTGCGCCCATGTCGCATGATTGTGCGGCATGTTAAATATCCCTTGAGTATCCGTTTGGCTTGGGTACTCTCGGCTAAATTAAATACCTAGTGCAAGTCACATTAAATGAGAGCTCAGGTTCCACCATCGAGGGGAAACTGAAATAATTTTAAAAATAATTAATATATAATTATAAGACGCTCATTAAAAAATGCTAGTTTGGGGAAAATTTGAGAATTTCTGGACGATTGAGGCATGGGTTAAAGTTGACCGAAAATTTTGAAATTTCGTATTTGGCATTAGATACGTCTGTATCATGGGGAAAACGCACCGGAGCTAATATTTGAGACATTTTGGTTTTTTTGAAACACCCTAATCATCATTGCAATTTACTTATGTGAAGGTGGAAGGTTACAATTCGTTTTCTCCATGAACCCATTACTGTACCATTCTGGGATTTTTACCATATGTACACCACATTAGAGGGCAAAAAATATGTTTTTCACAGCTTTGAAAAATACACTTTTTGAGGTATTCAAGGTCAAATAATGGTTTAAGTGACCTTGAAAATTTAATTTCCTAGAACCTTGCCGAGTGACATATCATATGAAAATCTATTCCTCGAGCTTTAAAATGACACAAAATAAAACGCTCCAACTTTAATAGGAGCTGTGAAATTTTTTTTTTGTAAGTACCCGATCTCCACTTTTGTGATTTATCGACTTTTGTAAGGAGCCCCACACAATAAACCGAGGACACAAAAAATCTGATTTAAAAAAAAAAAAAAATAAAGTCATGTAGACCCAATCCTGTGAATTTAAATAGAATCAATTGACATGAATCTGGAAAGTGTTTTTTCTATTCGACGTGAAATGACCAAATAGCGATTCTAATGATTTTTAAAGTTTAGAGAAAAAAAGGGAATAAAGATTTTTTTTTTGTAACATTAGAATTCTTTTGTCATGAAATAAATTCAAGTGTTGGAGAACGTACTCCTTTTTAAATTTAAGAGTGAAAGCAGCAAGTGGTTAAGAAATGTATTTGAAAATTTGGAATGACTGAAAAAAAAAAGGAAGAAAACTAAATTCCGGATACATTTATTAAAAATATTGTTTTATAATCCGAAAAAAAAAGTGACAGACTGTTTAGTAATTAATATTAAACCGTTCATAACCACCCTATCTCCTACCCCCCCTTTCTCTTTCTCTCTCTCTCTCTATATATATATATTCTTGACTTAAAGTACCATCTGATTCTGTACTTCCTCAATTAAGACTCCTCTGTTCATCATACAGTTACACAAGGAAATTCCATAATATATTCTGGAATATAATACGTATCTAAAACAATACATAGCATTCCTCCGCATGTTTTATTATTATTTTTTAAAACTTACCATGTTTCCTTTTTAAATATTTAAGGGAAATTAATGAATGATTCAAAAAGTAACTAAGGACGAACGAAATGGATCAGAGATTTCTACAGCGAATGGACAAGTTATTTTTCTTTTATGATTACACTGTGCAACACGAAAAATGTCCTTTGGATGAAAATGTCTCTTTATTATGTATTTTTGGCTGAAAATTACAAATCTGCAATTATATTTTGCCTATCACGTACCATTTTCCCAAAGTTCCACATTTTAGATTTTTACGTATTTTCTGGATAAATGTTCATATTTTTGTAATATATCGACTTAATTTATTATAAATTATATCTTTCTCATTGATAGTGAGACCGTTACCATTCTAGAGACCTTTTTAATGAAGTTGGGTTACTTTAACGACATTTTTGGCAACAAAAGCTTCATCTACTTCTCGAAGTTTTGAGTCTTTTGCAAGACGACAAAGGCATTTTTCAGACTATTTTACGAAGCAAGAAAAAATGGTATACTGCTGTGATGTGAATGTATTATTTCAAGCATTAGGACATGAGCACAATTCAGCAGAGTGGCGCTGGGTTATCAGTGCTCCTCCATCTAAGTATTTTTTTTCCCTATTCATTCCTGTAGCATATTCTGCAAACAAAGGAAATTTCAAAATTACAAAATTGCAAGTGGCAAAAGCATATCAAATGAGCCTATGATGATCTACAATGTGCCTTTTTTAAACAATTGCACATTAAACTTGCTTTATCGAGATATTTGTGAAAGCTCCGGACAGAGAAGCTCCGGCTTTCTTGCATCTCAGGAGCAAATTCAAAAATTTAAGTGAGGCAAAAGTAAAAAAAAAAAAAGATTTTTATTGGCCCACAACTTAAGGAAGTCCTTTCATGATGAAGAGTATGAAAAGAAACAGTCAGAAGCCGAAAAATTAGCCTGGCTGGCCTTTAAATCAGTGCGCTCACGTTTCCTTGGAAATGGAAAAAGCTGAAAACTACAAAAATCTTGCTGGTGACATGATAAAATGCTTTTGTATTATTAGGTTGCTATATTTCATTAAAACTACACTTTTTGGGCTCCCATATGGACTTTATTTCTCAAAACCTTGGTGCAATTAATGATGAGCGTGGGGAAAGTTTTCATCAGGACATCTCTGTTTGAAAAGCATTTCAGCGTTCGATAGAATGGAAGTATACGAATTGAATATTGCTAAACTGTTATCAGGGCAGACCAATAGATTCCCACAAGAAGAATTGGCCAAAAAAATCATTTTAGCGTTTGTGCTTTCAATAAGTAAGCCTGAGTTACATTCTTCTATAACCAAATTGTATAAATATGAGAAGTGGGTCTCCAGCAAAAACGCTACGTGATGGACCATTTTGGTTTGGATACTTAAATCAAGCACCTTTTGTTTATATAGAATCACATAGTTTCATCTAAAGGACAAAAAAAAAAAGTTCAAATTTGTTGCACAGTGTTATTTTCGGTTTTCTGTTTTATTTGATAGATTGCTTTTAAGAATACATCGCCATATTTGAACGAAAAATTTTCAAAATGTAATTTACTGATCTCTCAAGAATTTATATCCTGTTTATAGGGCACATTTGTTATTTATTCAGTACATATAACTTTTCTCTGAGCTGAAAGCTTTTACTGTATTTTTTTTTATCTCCTCAAAATGAAATAAAGCGAAAATGTTTTTCCAATAGCTTTTGTGAAAAGAAAATGTTTCTGAGTTCTCAGTTTTCATTTTTCTTTATTTTACTGTGACTTTTATATATTTTTGCCAAGGCACATTTCTGGGAAAAAACTTCGTAGGCTATTACAGACATAAAACTTATGTTACTGAAGATGTCTCGAAACAAATAAATCCAAATCCATTAACAAAATTATATTAACGCGGTTTTTAAACATTTTTATGCAATCCCAAAATAAAAAACTCCAATAAAGTATAAAAAAAGATAAGGTTTGATTATTTGCATTTATGGAAACGATCTGCTTCTTACTATAAGTTTTATTTTTCATGAGTTGAAAAATGAAGCAGATTAATAATACGTGATCATCCTAAGGAAAAGATCTAAAATATAAAGACTACAAGAAATATATGAAATTCATATTAAATAATAAAATATGCGAAAAATTCATAATGATAAACAAAAGTTATAATTATTATTATGTATTTTTCACAAATGCAAGAAATGCATTACTGCAATCCGCATGTTAGTCATGAGTTTTCGAACTAAATGTTCAACTCTCTATATGATCAATGCCATCAGTAAAGATTTTTCCATATAGTTACTGTCAGTAAGGGCAGTCAAGTGTATTTCAGCTCAAAAAACTAAGACTATGGGGAAAATCCCCTAGTATTTTTCTTCTTTTTAAAAATGTCTGAAATTTAACTCATTCGAAAAGCAATAATTCAGCGAATTTTCACAGTAATTCTTTGGAATTTCTACTAGAGCAGCCTTATACATTTGGCTCCTAAATTATCCAAAATATACTTTGTTGAGGCTGGCGCATGCGCACTGTAGCACCACTCGGTAAAAATGCTCATATTTCGCAAATATAAAATAATTTTACATTCTGATGCAGGATATTTTACTGTAGTTTATCAATTTTATGGGAAATACCATTGTATTGGGTTGAAACCCTAAGTGTTATAAGCAAAAAATGTACGATTTTTTCTTTTTTTGGTTGCGTTTTCTTAAAGACACCTTTATATCGCCAGGAATACATATGCTTTTCCCCATACAAATAACACAGATAATTACAGTGAGAATCAGAACCATATGCTACAGTTAAAATGCGTTTTAAGAATTACTTTTTACAGGGTGATCACAAACATTATAATTTTCCTTCAACTTTTTGCTAGTTATCCCTATTTACCCCAGGATGAATCACTGATTGAAACGCATACGTTCTTACGCGCTCTTTACACCCCTGAATCTTCAGGATAAATCTTCCAGTATTTTTCTAGACATTGAAGAAGATGGCTGAAATTCAAATTGGCTTGCCTTTATGGCAATATAGTGTATTTATTATTGTTAGAATAGTTTAAGTTGTTTTTATTAAGTGAAGTTCATGCTTAGCCTGTGTTTGTTAAAGTTTTGAAAACAGACTTTGATAGAAAACTGACTTTCTGATAATTGTACTGTTAAAGATACTTTTATTATAGCTTATGGTTAGTTCCATAATTCTTTGTCACACCTTTTAGTTTTGTTTGAGGTACTAAATATTAAAATAACTAAATACATTTTGGTTGCTTTCACACTTTCATACCCATTTCAAATATAGTGGACGAGTTTTAGTCTTTGAAATGAATAATTTGAATTATTTTTTAAAACATGCCGTGACAAAATTGGACATTGTGTTCATGACATATTTTTACATACCTGTAATAACTCAAAATTGCATTTCTTAAACTATATTCTTCCATTATTTTTAGAGTACAATAAAAAAATCTAGTTCAACCTTTCACAAAAAAAGGAGAACTTTAGCTGCAACCAACATTTGGTACTAAGTTGAATCATTATAATGGTTCAACCTTAGTACTAAATGTTGGTTGCAGCTTATACTGTTAGAACTTTCATAATGAAATTACGGTTAAATGACCGGCAGCAGTCTGTCCATCTAATTCACCGTTAAATTTACGGTTTGGAATATTTTTTTATATTTACGGGACCTAACCATTTCCAATCAGCTTGGTTAAAAAGCCGTAAATACAAAAGTTCAAGGTTTTATAACCATTTAAAAATGGTTTCAAACCAAAAGTTTTATCGATTTTGAACCATTTCGAGGCGTAGAAACCGTAAACGAAGCTTGCGGGAATCGAACCCGGGTGTATGGCACACCAACCTTGCTCTCTAACCATTAGACCATCTGCACCACAAAAAGCGGTCGTTTATTTATCAAAAAATCTTCCTTTTCAACAGTAAAACTGCATTAAAATTGAGATTTAAGTTTTTGATTGGATCCAAAGCCATCTTTGGTCTAAATTTACTGTATATTGACGAAAATCATTTTATTTGCTGCAAAAATTAAAACGCAAACAAGCTTCAGCAGCTCAAAATATGGGTTTGCTCATTCGCAAACAGTTGGGGAATCCGAAGTCCCCAATTTTTGATTTACGTGTGTATGTGTTTCTATTTAGTATCCACTGCTTAGGCCACTTTTTTTTTCTTCTTTTTTATATACACATGCAGATTTTAACTGATAAATCCGTATTCCTATTTTAAAACGACGTATGACCGGTAAGGTGTCGCAACCAAGATGGACGCCCGATTCTTATTGAGCGCTTGAAAATTAGGGTTCGTTAAACGTTCTTTAGGATAAACAGAGAATAAACGATTTTTTCCGCAATCAGCGGTTTGAGTACCATCTTTTTAATGGTTATTCAACTGTTGTAATTAAATATGGTAAAATAACAATCAAATAAATGGTTATTTTACTATTTTCTTACCGAAAGTTTTAACAGTGTATGTTTACCATTTTTCCTTTTTTTATTGAATGGTTCAGCTAGAATTTTTTACAGTGCAGGCATGAATATATATAAGCACACCAAAACTTATTTAGTTATTTTAATATTTAATACAAGACACAAAACAGAAAAGGTGTGTTTTGTCATGACTTTTTATCTAGAATTAGATTATTTTAGAATGGTGCCAAGCAGCTCATATATATTTAAACACACTCTAAAATAGTTCACATGTTCCTGTTCGTCGATTAAAATTATTATTTAAAACATTTATGTATACAAAATGCATAACTATTAATTATTACCATGTGAAACTCATGAAATTCAGTTGCTCAATTTTGTATTTCATAAAATATTTTGGTAATCAAGATTTTAAAGAAATTGGCAGCAATTGAGCCCTACAGATATGCACACGCATATGTATACAATGTGTGATAGAGAAAATAAAATATAAAAATAATCAACGAAATACACACAGAAAATAAATAAGTAAATAAAAATAAATATTTATTTCGAAAAATATTTCTGGTTGAAATTTTCAAATGCCTCTCCTGAAAAACCATTGGGAGTGGGATATAAGTATTGTCGGTTTCTGAAAACCGTTTCAGATTTATATATTATATAAAAATAATGAATAAAGGATCATAGCGTATAAGATGGGTTCGGTAATTTGTGACATTGCCTGATAACATCACTTGTCCACTCAGTTATTGTTTCAATTATACCAAAGCAAATGTGAAAGCTCAAATAAATACAAAATATTTCAAGCAGAATAAAATTAAAACATTTTTTAAAGGATTATTAAAATTAGCGTGTGAAAAAATATTTTTTTCAAGACATTACAATCGCTATTTTGCGATAAATTAGAACCCTTTTTACTTTGTGAGGCATCAGCTTGTTCTAAAAATTAACTTGAAGTAAAATTACGCTCAACTGAAAGTGTAGAGGAAAAATAAAGTTTTAGAATGGGGATAGTTATTTTGAAATTCTAAATAACCATTCAATGTATGGTCACTAATATAGTGAATAGGTTACAAATGATTTGTTAAATACGAGGTGTGTCTAAAAAGTTCGGTGAATGGTCTCATAAGTGGGTATTCAAAGTTTGATAGAAGCACGCGTGCCTGTGTAGACACGCACGGACATGTCTGGACCTAACCTCTGTCGGTACTAGCGCAAAGCTTCTACTGCAGTGCTTATTGCATTCAGTCTAATTGAGTGACCCGAGTAGTATGCGTACGACACAACATTAAGTTCTGCTTTAAATTGGGTAAAACGGTGACAGAAACCCATGAGATGTTGGTGCAGGTGTACGGGCAGGATGCTGTGAGTAGGAAATGTGTGTATGATTGGTTTGTACGCTTCCGCGCTGGTAAGGAATCTGTGGAGGACGAACCACGTTCAGGCCGGCCATCCACAAGCAGGACACCAGAAAACACTGAACGTGTGCAAGAGATGCTAACAAAAGATTGGCGATTGACTCTGCGATTAATAGCAGAAGAATTGGGTATTAGCAAAGACACAGTAGGGACCATCCTCCATGAAGAATTGGGCAAACGCAAGATTTGTTCACGATTTGTGCCGCACATGCTAACAGATGATCAAAAAGCAAGACGTTTTGAGATGTGTGGCGATTTCATTGACATGTGTGACAGGGATCCTACCTTTCTGGGTTCCATTGTTACAGGAGACAAGTCTTGGTGTTATCAGTACGACCCCGAAACGAAAAGACAATCGATGGAATGGCGATCACCTTCTTCCCCGCAACAAACAAAATGCCGTGCGGTAAAATCCAAAGTTAAGACCATGTTAATCACATTTTTCGACAAAGAAGGAATCATCCATAAGGAATTCGTTCCTGCTGGCCAAACGGTGAATGCCGCATTCTACTTGGAGGTTCTCAAACGTTTGTTAAAGCGCATCCGGCGAGTTAGGCCACTGATGTCAGACCGGAAATTGGGTGTTACTGCACGATAATGCACCATCGCATACCAGCATCATGGTACGACAATTTTTGACTCAGAGTGGCGTGACAGTTTTGCAACATCCACCGTACTCTCCAGATCTGGCGCCTGCTGATTTTTTTTTTGTTTCCACGTCTTAAGAGTCCTAAAGGGATCACGGTTTGTGGATGTCGAGGAGGTTCAGAACCAACTGACGGCTATTATGAGAACAATTCTACATCAAGACTTCTCCAATAGTTTTCAAGCGTTATACGAACGTTGTTAGAAGTGTGTTGTGGCTGGTGGAGAGTATTTTGAAGGTCAATAAATGTACTTACAATTAACATTCTGTTTTTATGTTTTTATCATACCATTCACCGAACTTTTTAGACACACCTCGTATATGTATATCGTTTGGAGCTATAGCGGTAAATCATTTGAGAACAAACAAAAAGATATATAATTTGTTGTGCATCAAAGAGTGACTTAATTTCAAGAGCATTGGATGAGGAAATATATGGCTATCATTAAAATATTATGTCAGCTTATCATTAAAATCTTATATAAACAGGAAGTTTCGTCTGGAACTATACGAGCCTACATCCCCGTTTACACCAATTTCAAATTAATAACACTGTGCAACAAATTTGAACTTTTTTTTTTGTCCTTTAGATGAAACTATGTGATTCTGTATAAACAAAAGGTGCTTGATTCAAATATCCAAACCAAAATGGTCCATCACGTACCATTTTTGCTGGAGATCCACTTCTCATATTTATGCAATTTGATTATAGAAGTGTGTAACTGAGGCTTACTTATTAAAAACACAAACACTAAAATGCTTTTTTTTGGACGTTTCATCTTGTGGGCATCTGTTGATGTGCCCTGATAACATATTAGCAATATTCAATTCGTATACTTCCATTCTATCGACCGCTGAAACGCTTTTTAAACACAGAGATGTCCTGATACAACCTTTCCCCATGATCATCATTAATTGCACAAAATTAAGTCCATATGGGATTTAAAAAAGTGTAGTTTTAATGAAATATAGCAACCTAATAATACAAAAGCATTTTATCATGTCACCAACAAGATTTTTCGTAGTTTTACGCTTTCTCATTTCCAAGGAAACGTTAGCACACTGATTTAAAGGCCAACCAGGCGGATTTTTCGGCTTCTGACTGTTTGTTGTCATACTTTTCATCATGAAAGGGCTTCCTTACGTTGTGGGCGAATGATAATCCTTTCTTTTACTTTTGCCTCACTTAAATTTTTGAATTTGTTCCTGAGATGCAAGAAAGCCACTCGTTCTCTGTCCAGAGCTTTTACAAATATTTCGATAAACCAAGTTTCATGCGCAATTGTAGAAAAAAGGCACATTGTAGATTTACAAGTGACTCATTTGATATGTTTTTGCCATTCATAATTTTGAAATTTCCTTTGTGTTTGCAGCATATGCTACAGAAATGAATAGGGAAAAGAAAAATACTTCGATGGAGGAGCACTGATAAACAAGCGCCACTCTGCTGAATTGCGCTCATGTCCTAATGCTTGAAATAGTACATTCATATCACAGCAGTATACTATTTTTTCTTTATCCGCAAAATAGTCTACAAAATGCCTTTGTCGTCTTGTAAAAGACTCGAAACTTCGACAAGTAGATAAAGCTTTTGTTGCCAAAAATGTCACTAAAGTAACCCAAGTTCATTAAAAAGATCTCTAGAATGGCGACGATCTCACTGTCAATGAGAAAGATAAAATTTATAATAAATGAAGTCAATAAATTACGAAAACATGCACATTTATCCAGGAAATACGTAAAAAGCTAAAATGTGGAATTTTGGGAAAATGGTACGTGATAGACAAAAAATAATTGCAGATTCGAAATTTCCAGCCAAAAATACATAAGAAACAGACATTTTTATCCAAAGGACATTTTTCGTGTCGCACAGTGTAATCTAGCTTTCTCTCTCTCATTTAGATTTAGTTCTTAATTGTTCATTAAAAGTTTTTTTTTCTTTCTAATGGGAATGCGTATGGTCTCTAAGCTTTGCAGACCTAGTGCATTCCCCGGAAATCGGCATTCATTCTTTTAAGTAGAACCACTATCGGCGGACGCCATTACACTTGAGAATTTTGACACTCAGTTTCCCCCTAGATGGCAGTACCTGAGCTCTAAAATGATGCGAAACTGCACTAAGAATTTAATTTAACTGAGCATCCAAGCCAAACAAATACTCAAGGGAGGTTTAACATACCGCATAATCATACGACATGAGCATTGACGATTTCCTGCATCTTGAAAACCCACCGACTTGGGTCAGGTTTAATCCTGCGAACTTGAGCGTACGAGGGCAGTGCCTTACCACTGTGCTACCCTGCCAGCTGTTTGTAAAAAGTACGAACGCAAATCCTTGCATATAAAAGGAGGTGTGCAATGGCGTGATTACTCTTTATCATAATAGGCAAGACTAAGTGTTATTAAGGTAATGTAAATATGTATAACAAAATGTTACTCGATTTTATCATGTGTGTATGATTTTAAAGTGTGCGTTCCCATGATACATTAATTACAAAAATTTAGAATTGAAGCACCTAGAGCAAACTGATGCAAGTGAGAAATGTGAAAATGGGGAATAAACTAGTGCAACTTCTAGAAGGAAAACCTGTCTGTTTTGTGGCAAGATATGTCAGGTACGACCATCTAGTGTAATTTAGAAAGACTACTAAATGAAAGACCTTTTTTGTCACTTACAACCCGTTGCTTCAGTTATGAATAGTTTAAAAAATAATCGGCGTTATAATATCCCCATAAATGAAAAGCATTTAAAAAGAGCATCCTAAAAATATTAGTTAAATACTATCTTAAGTGTTTCACGGAATACTGATTCCATTAAGTGGAAATTAGTTATATTGATAAAGCAATTTGCCTACTTAAAAAACACATTCCCCCTCCAAAAAAAAAAAAAAAAAAAAAAAAAAAAAAAAAAGAAAAAGAGTTTAATAAAATTTATTTACTTTAAATACTAAATTTAAATGGAGTGAAGGATCGTTATTAAACTCCATAACGATCAAAAGAGCAAATAGCTTCTATACAAATATCATAAAAGTCAAAATTAATGCTTTTTTATTCTTTTAGTATAATAGGGAAGCGATGTAAGTGAAACTAAAATCGCGGTTCTTTTTTGTAAATTAAAAACAGCAAAAAGTTTTAGTCCATTTTTTGCTGATACACCATTTTTATAAACCCATTAAAATTTTGGAAACAATCCAAAGGCAAAAGGAAGAAGAAGGAATCGTGTTTTACCGTTGCGTGTTTCTCTTTCCATAATTGATATTTGCATTTAAAAATAACATTTTTTGCGGGACATTTCACAAAATATTTTAGGCTGCTTCAAAAACGGTAACTGAAAATAATATGTATATTTATATTTTTAAACAGAGAGATTTTTTTTTATTTGCAAATTTTTAAATGTGTTGCTTTATTTTTTTTATTTTCATCGAAATTCAGATTCTTGTATTTTGCAAAAAGTTGTAGAAGAAAAACATTTATTTTAATTAGTACATCAAAAACTGGATTGAATTTGCAGTTTTTTAAACATATTTCGTAATATTTGTCCTCATTATTTCTCAGATTAAAAGTAAATAAAAGAGTCTAGCTTTTATTATTATTTAAAATATCTCCTATTAAACACTTTTTTCTATTTTCTTTCACGAAGCAAAATAAAATTTAAATGATATGGATTTCTATTCTTCACATAAAGAAAAGTTTTTAAAATTTTTTTATATTTTTTTTTGTAAAAAATCTCTTTTATTTTCGTGCGTGAAAGCGAGAGAGAGAGAGAGAGAGAGAAGACTGAAACAATGACTTCCCATTTTTCATCACATAAAAAGTAAACGAAGCTTGATTGAATTTTTTATTTTTATTTTCTCATTCAAACATTTATTATACTCTTTCGTCTCCACTCTAAAAATAATTGAAATTGTCGAGTATTTCTTATTAGTTTGTATTGTTATGAAATATACACGTCTGTTTAATTACAGGGGGGAAACACCCAAATGAAATGATCACTTTATTATTCACTACTTAAAAATTCAATGAAATTAGTGAAGTATCTTTTTACTTTTTTTGAAAATATTCTTGAGAAAATGATCGCGCGTTTGTATTCTTGAACAAGAAAAATTTAGTGCTATTCAATGTTCGTAGCACATCCTATTTTCTTGCACCAAGGAACTAAAACTAAAACTAAAATGTAATCTTCTCATTACTCATTATATCAAAACTTAATAAAGTTAGCACGTTTTTATGTGTTTTAATTTTTTTTTTGAAAAATTTGATGAAGAACAAATTTAATTTTTCTTGCACTAAGACTGAAATAATAGTCTCCTTTTCCTTACTACTTAATATGGGCATAGATAATGATAAATATTTTATTTGGTATCTTGAAATATTTATTAAAAAACAGAATCTCGCATTTTCTTGCACTAAGTAAAATAAGAGTAAAATAATGATTACTCTTTAATATACTCTCCCTATATTAGCATTTCACAATACGAGTATAAGTCTGAGAAGAAATTCAACAACACAAAAATCCATTTCTAAATATGATTAAGAATTCATATTTTGTTAGGACTCTTACAAATATAATATTCAAAACCTATGGTGAGGAGCACTGGTTTTATGTTAAAATATTGAAAGCATGCAGTACAAATATCATTACAACAAGTAATGTATGTAAACATCATCTCAGATGATATTTGCTTGTTTCTCTGCAGCTTTACGTTATTTAAATCATGGGTCAATTTTCATATCAGGTTTATATGCTAAATGGATATGTACCGAACAATATATTAAATTATATGTTCAGAACTCCTTTGTACTTGCTGTTTGTTCCCTTCATCTATATATGAGAAAATACATTATATTATTCTTACAAAATATGATAAAAATGAACTAGTAAAATTTCCCCTAGGGCAGAAATAATAAATGACAAACTCAGCGTAAAAAAACAAACATGTTAATACCACAAAAAAGCCATACAAAACTGCATGCGAGCCATTCCATTTCAGATCAGGCAGAGGGTGTCACATGACCCTCACCGATTTTTTTTTATTACAGTAGTTACAACTAAGGGACATATAAAATATTCCAAAAGGATTTTGCAAAAAAAAAAATATTTCTCTAGTTACAAACTTTTAAAATTTGGGACAAAATTGGCCATTTTCAGAAAATCAGCAAAACGCTTACTTTTAAAATGGCCACTGTTTCAAAAGTTTTTAACCGATTCGAATAAGTTTTCTTCTATAAATAACTAAGGGATGGCATTTTACTTAGAAACTAATTTTAAAAATCTAGTTGGATTTATTGATAAAGAAAAAATGTTTTTGACGTGAAAAATTTGCATTTTTAGCGATTTTATGATTTTTTTTTCTTATGAAAAAAATTTATTTTTGACAAAACAGAGGTGTTCAAGCGCTCAGCGCCAACTTACCGCCAAGCGTGGTTGGCGCCCGGCTATATCAGATTCATGAGAACTTTCGAAGGAGGAAGATGTTCTGATCTTCAAGCGGGCTTTCGGCCCCATTTTCTATCACATTTTCTATTACGTATTTCAATATACTTATTCATGCTATTAATTGCTATTCTCTACTCAAGTTAATGTTTTTCAATAAACTTCTAAAAGTTATACTGGTCCGTCATTTCAAAGAACGCCGTTTTACTACTATTTCACATATTATATAAGTTGGACCTTCGAGCATCGGAGTCCCTGTGGATACAACCATGACGACGGAACTTAGTGAAACGAGCGTCAACACTGACACCTCTAGTCATCTTGAAAGGCTGAACAGATCGAAAGGAGCTATTAATGGCTACGTTACAAAGATGGAAAAGTTCATCGAAGACGGAAGTACGAAATTTACTACCGCAAGTGAAGTGGAAGCGAAATTAAAACGGATTACGTATCATCAACGCAAATTGGACGAGCTCCGGGAATGCTATTACGCCATTGCCGCAAGAAAGGATTTACCGGACATTGAATCGGATATTGATGATACAGATCAACGCCTGGAAATATTAGAGGTTAGCTTGAACAATTACTTAAAAAATTTCAGTTGTTGCAATGTTAAATCAAATGTTGATGAATTAACCGCTGAAACGAAACCTAACATACGCCTCCCCGAAATCCCATTACCTACATTCTCGGGAGCGTATGAGGACTGGGGAAACTTTAAAACTCAGTTTACTTCCCTAATATCTGAAAATCCAATCTTAAATGACTCTCAAAAACTCTTTTATTTGCGTGCATCGCTCAAGGGCGAAGCGAAGCGACTGGAAACAGTCGATGACACATTCGACTCTTTGTTGAATGCTTTAACAGAACGCTTTGAAGATAAACGATTGTTAATTGATTCTCACGTTCTAGCCATAATTAATAATGCAAAAATTCACGACTCTAGCAAGGATATGAGATGTTTAATTGACTGTGTCAAAAGAAACTTGAGAGCATTAAAACTTCTCGGTTACGAGCAAAATAAATTATCGGATGCTATTTTGATCAATATATTTTACAAAAACTAGACAAGGAGTCTAGAAAACAATTCGAGCTGAATTTAAAATCAAATCAAATTCCAGAATTTGAAAGTTTCCTTGCATTTCTTGAAAAGCGAAGTTCTATCTTGGACTCCATTAATCACAATTCATCTATTGAATTGGCGAAAACTCCATTCGAATGGGCGACGAAACAAGGTGGCTCCAGGCACAGCAACCCTAAAGGCGCAGCGAAAACTTTCGTAATCAATTCAAACAATTCCATAAACAAAAAGTGTTCTCTTTGTGAGAATAAAGATGATTCACTATCCAATTCCTGCCATCCGATTAATTTATGCCCAATCTTTCTCAAAATGGAAATAAAAAAACGATTGCAGCACGGGCAGAAAAATAAACTTTGTCAGAACTGTTTGAGGGGCAGACATAAGATATGCTTTTCAAAGTTCAGCTGTCGAATATGCCAATTACGTCATCACTCGCTTTTGCATTTCGACGATTCCACTAAATCTACTCCGAAGGCTGAGTCTGTCAATCAAGCCGTCTCAAGGCCAGATAGGCCTGTGATCCCTCGGAGGGGGAAGGGGCGAATCTTTCTCTCGCTACGATTTCAACTGGAAAGAAAACATCGCTCCTCTGTACCTGCACTGTTTTTCTGGATGACAGGGATAGGACAGATTTGGGAATAGAATTCCTGTGCGCTGCATTATAGACACGGCGTCTACAATTTCCATTTTAAGTGCTGGTGTAGCAGAAAGGCTACAATTAAGGAAAGAAAAGATCAATTCTACTGTCAGTGGATTAAACAACTATGCTCAACCATTGCGTTTCAAGACTTCTACTTTCTTTTCTAATACTGAAGCTAGTTTCAGGGAGAATGTAGAATTCTTCCTTGTGGAGAATATTGCTGATTTTACACCTACCTCAGAGGTGTAGATTTTGCACTTAAAAATTCCGGACTTTATTCAGTTAGCGGACAAAACCTTCTTCAAGCCAGGTCGCATTGATGCTTTGATAGGATGCGAATGGGCATTAAAAATTCTTAAAAATGACACATTAAGAATCAACGACCGCTTCCTAAGAGACTCGGAATTTGGATTCATCGTTTCTGGGTCAGTAACTGAACCTGAATTATCTACCAAAAAACATTGCTACTTAATCCGCGATACTGAACCAATTGAGGAGAATTTAAATCGTTTCTTTGATCTGGAAACTCTTGGAATACGGGATGATCCCAAACTTTTCGAAGAAGACCAAGCCATGAACATTTTCAATGAAACTGTTACATTCAAGAATGGTCGTTATGTAGTGAGTTTTCCATGGAAATGCGACCACAATGAACTAAGTGATAATTTCTCTGTTGCTAAGCAACGCTTTCAGTGTACTGTCAGACGACTTCAACAAAATCCTGAGATGCTGTTGCAATATCAGGAAATCATTCAAGATTACCTCTCTCAAGGCATCATCGAAAGGGTTGAGAAACCTGACTCGGTGAGCGACAATCCTGTTTACTACTTACCTTATCATGCAGTTGTGAAAGACAGTACTACTACTTCGACCAGGCTAGTCTTTGATGCTAGTTCACATGAGAGTGGACAATTATCCTTAAATGACTGTTTATGGAGTGGTCAAAACCTCAATCCATTCATTTTTGACATTTTGCTAAATTTCAGATTAAATAAGGTAGCAATTTGTTCCGATACATCTAAGGCATTTCTACAACTGGTTCTTGCGGAAAACCAGATGCAGTGCGATTTTTGTGGCCTAACGACAAACTTGCAAGGGACAATTTTCAAGTCTTCCGATTTCAACGAGTTCTCTTTGGAGTTAATGCTTCACCATTTCTATTGTCTGCTACTATAAAACATCACATTCATAAATTCAGTGAAAAATTCCCTACTACAGTTCAACTATTGAACAAGTGTTTCTATGTTGATGATTTTATTACGGGTGCAGACAACTTTCAAGAAGCCCTTCAACTTTCACGCAACGCGAAAGCTATCATGCAAGAGGCCAACATGACTCTTCGGAAATGGATTACTAATGATGCCAACCTGATGGATCAATGGAAGAGAGAAGTCTTTGACATATACCCAATCGACTCTTCAGTCAGCCTAGGTTCGAACCTGACTAAGGTCCTGGGATTGTCTTGGAGTACCAAGGAAGACTGCTTCACGATCCATATCAATGGTTTACTTCAGTTCATTTCATCCAACAAGAATACTAAAAGGTTTCTTCTACAAGCTGTGGGTAAAATATTCGATCCTCTCGGTCTACTCACGCCATTCACTATACTTGTCACAAAATGTCTCACTTCATCATACTCCCTAGTCACGCCATATTACACAAGCATATGGACTGTTAGCATATGAACAAGCATATGGAAGTTAAGTACACTGCATTAGAGAAATTCTAGTCCGTACCTTCTTCATCTATTTTATTACCTATAAAAGAATAAAGAATAAACTCATGAAAAAAAAAGCTTCAAAATTTTTCAGAAAAACTAATTTAAAAACATTCAGAACTTCATAGGTAAAGTTAAGTAAAACTCCACAAGCATAAAGAACAACAGTAATACCTTCAAGAATGGAAAATGATCTTCAACCAGTTCAAAGATGCACCTTTTGGACTACGACGAGCAGTGTTGTATTTTGTGCGTTTTAAAATTATTAAATGTTTAAAATGAAAAATTAAATGTCTTGCAAAGGGTCAGTCGACAAAAGCTTGTTTCCCGCAAAACATCAAAAGTGAAGCAACATTGACCAAGTTAGTGTTTGGGAGTGTGACACCTCTCGCAGCTGGCTGCTCTGGGACTGTGTACTCAAGTGAACCAATACTTCTGGAGGTGCCAACCCCCAGGTGACAGTCTCTCATCTGGGAGCTGGTTCAAAAAAAAGGAGTGGAGATCGGACACCTACCAATAAGTGCCCCGTTAAACTCAGGAGCAGTGCACATTCTCTTCCTCACTTCATGCGAGAACTCACCAGCAACAACAAATGTAGAAATGCCTTTGTATGTTATTTATTACTTAATTTGCTTAGAAATACCCTTCTCGCTGTTTTGCAACATCTTGGCACATTTTCTTTGCAATTTTTAAGCGGTACACCTCCAATGCTTAATTTATTTTTTTTAAATATGTTGTAAAATTTTTAATTTCCAGTTTCTGAACAGTTTTTGTTTTTTGAGGTATTTCTTTTATGCGATTCGTACCTACCACACAAAAGTGCGTTTGTCTTTATTTTCTTATGCTTAATGCTATCCATATTGGGGGAGGGGGGGGGGGCGATATCTAAAACCAGCATAAGTTTATACGTGTTGACTGTTAATTTCAAATAATAGTAATAACAAAATATGGTAAAGTTAGAAGTAAGTAAAAAATTTGGTAAAATTAAGGGATCACGCTGAGCGACCTTAAAAGCATAAGACTTAAAGTTGTAGAAAAAGCTGTGTAGCCTCAAAAGTAATGAACATTTTACCAAAATAAAAATTTCTGTATTTTCATCCATTCTTTTGTAAAAATAATGTTCAAAATATATATATATAGTAATATTAATTTATTAAATGACAGCAACAATAAAGACATTTCAACAATATAAAATGGTATGCATTTTGTGTGCTAGATTTAAAAATATATCTTTTATATTTCATATATTTTCTCTTACACTTATTTATTTCAAAATGTACCTAAATGTAAATGTGTTTCAAACTCATTAACATAATTAATAGCTTTTTTGAAATAATTTACTAAATTTGCCAAAAACTTCAGAACTAAATTAAAAAAAAATTCTATGACAGAAATGAATGTACATTTAGATACAGCATGAAGATGTACGTGAAAAGTAGTATCGTATAAAATTTTAAGGCTCCAAGATAATTAGTTTTTAAATTAGAGTGTACACAATGTCAGAAAATATAGTTTTGAGAAAAGCAGCTTCAAAGTTTACTTTAACTTATACAACTAAATATTTAAAACATTGTCTACACTTACATGACTAAAATATACCAGGTGCAGAGACGCCCTTCTTTAGTTGCATAGCCTCATTGGCTGTAATCTTAGCCCCTCTTTTTGACAAAGCGCTGACAAGCAGAGAAAACAAAATAGAAGCGATCGAAATCGGCCAGCAGTTGCAACTTTACACCATAATTACTCGATTTTTATTCTTGCCACTAATATTTTAATAATGTTATTGTTATTATTCGCATAAAGTTAAAGAAAAACTCCCAAAGTATAGTGTAGTTATTAAAAACTGAAAAATAATAATTACAAAAACCATCTAAAATGAATTATTAACCTGCGAAAACGCATCAGAAAAAATTACATGGAATGCGCTTTTTTAATAAAAGTATTATAGTTATGCAACATTAAACTGGTCTTTTTTAAAATACTTAAAAACTCACAATTTTTGCTTCACAACATTAGAAGTTTTCTATAATTTATGATATTGCATGAAATGTTTAAATGAAAAAAGAGTAGAAGAAGGAAAACATCAATATTTAGGACAAAAATCCCCATTTTAAATTTATTTAGGAAAAAAAAGTTGCAGAAAACAATTTAATATCTTCTGGAGGAAATTTTCTTTGTATGAAAAATCATCATTGGTGGTCATCAAAACAAATATATACCTTGAAAAAAATAACTTGAAAATTTAATGATAGTATGTAATTTGTAAGCAAACATTATAAGAAAACAAAAGTAATAGTATGCACTTTGGGAAGAGCTATATTCTATTCTATACGTTTAATTTGAATATCACTCGAGTATTCAGTCATATGCGCGTTACATAATAACAGCAACTTTGCACATATTCTCAGTGTATACCTGAGTATCACAAATCCTATTACTTAAATTTAATAGAACGTCTAGTTATGTATATGCTTCTTTACAATTTAATTACATCTTTTTATAATTAAAGTAGATAAATATAATCTATACATTCTAATGGTGTTATTTGCAAACTTTTGTTACATGCATAAAAAGTAGAAAAAATTTTTTAGTTTGCATGTAGAATATATCTATAATCAGTACACAACAAATCTAAGGCTAACTTTGCGCCGGCTCAAAGTTGCCCTGAGAATGGAATAAAATTGCAATGTCTTAATTGCTTGACATTTTTACTGCATAAAGAATCACAGACACTAAAAAATTCACTATATTTAGAAGATAAAAATCTTGGTAAATTACTATAATGATACTTTCATTAAAAGAATAATAAGTTTTAACAACTTTTAATCAGCATTCCAAAAAAGCTTCCAAGCTATTACTTTTGAACTATTGAATTATACAAATAGCAGTATACAGTGTTGCGAATTTTTTTTACTAAAATAAGGAGAAGAAAAGTGATTTCATAACCTTGATAGGAGATTAGCACTGAGCGTGTTCTACAGTTTCATTTGAAGTCAAATATTCTAAAAAATAGGAAGTGGTGCAAAGTTACCCTGATTGACTGTATATAAGTTGATTGAAGGTTCAACAAGTTTAACCTTTTGTTAATTTGAATAACAAAATACGCATTTTTTAAAGGTTTAAAAAATGAGCACATCAATTGCAGTGGGCAATTGAAAATTATTATTGTTGTTTAAATTTTTACACTAAATATACAATTAAAATATGATTCCACTTGGCCAAATAGTAAAACTACGGCAAACTTAGTTAGGCCTAACAGTACTTTGATAAATATTAATTCAATAATATGTAGTTATTAAACTACAAGTATGCAATCACAGATCCTTAGAATTCTAAAAATACTAACCTCATAGTACTTTTTCGATCAGATCTGACCAGCATCAGCATCAACATCCACCAAAGAACTTGCATTTCTTTGCTTGCATCACATACACGGCGATGTTCGAAGCTTCCACAACGCCATTTCCCATTTGACTAAATAATACTTTCCCCAAAAAAGAAAAAAATATTAATTTTTCGACAATTTTTTTAAACTAACTTTTCTGAGAAACTTCTGAAATAATTAAATAAAGTTAACTTTGTCTTCACTTATTAAGAAAATGTACCTGTTTTGCATATGGAGAGATTTTGATCAATAATAAATAGGTATGCATTTTAATTATAAAATAGCAATAAAATAGTAAAATTTAATAAAATATTTTTTATAAATTAAAAAAAATAAGTAAAAATTTGCACATGTAAATAATAATTATTAATTACATCATGTGCAAATTTTTATTTTAATTACCAATGAAATTTAATAATTTAAATAAAAGATTTTAAACAAGAAACCTGACATCTGTAGGGGGTCTGTGCGATAATGTTCGTTTCTTCTTTGGTTGAGCGCGAATTGATTTTAAACAAAATTCCTAAATAATAATTTAATCGACCACTTTACGCTAATTTGTTATATTTATAACATCAATATTCTAAAAGATACTAAATAAAGTGAAATAGAACAACCAGTGACACCTGTTCTTGTTTATACTGCGAATAATGCAGGAGCATAAAAAGTACTCCCGAATGCGTATTATTGTTTTAAAACAACAAGTAAAAAAGGCGCCCAAATATACTTTCCCAGAAAATTTTTCGGACAACTTATATTTATTTTATTTTGAAACTAAGTAAGCATTTAAAGACTGTTTTTAAAAATCAATTTGTTGTTTAAAATTTTTAGTAAAAGTATTAAGAAGTTATTGCTTTTTACAAGATCAACATATCTTACGATTTTTTGAAAAAAGATGAGCCTTGAGCTAAGTTTACAAGATCTAGGGGAAACTATATTAACTAATATGATCATACATACAAAATAAAACGAAAAAATGCGCCACATGTAAAAAATTATACAAAACAAGAGCTTAGTGACCGAAAAATAGAGGTGTTGTTTAAAAACAACACGGCGCATTGTAGGGTTAACTCTTAATTAACTTTATTATCAATTTCTTCAGCCTTCAGAGGTCATATTTTCTAAATCTTATCAATTACTTTTTAAAAATACAACAGAGCTTTTAGGACAGCACTTAAAGTATTAAAAATCCTCATTTAAATTTTTTAAAGGCAAATGGATATTTTTAGTGATCTTATTCCAAATGAAGCAAAATATAATATTTTTATTGTTTAATTTTTAATCCAAGTGATATTGCTGCCTTTCTATCATACACGAAAAACAATAGCTCGGGATATGAATTTTGCTTCATGACAGGAATTGCAATTTAGGTTTTAAAATTCTTCTATTTTCCATGTCAGTTGCAGAACAATTGCTCCAGGCATTAAGACTTTTCCAATTCGAACAAAGAAGGGAAATTTTAGAAGCACATATACAGAACCGCTTCTAGAAATATTTGGATTGACTGATCTCCCCCAACCCCCAATAACAACTAGGACTATTTCAATAGATTACTTCGGATTTTTTGCAAAAAGCACGAAGAATCACTTGGTTTTTTAGTGTATAAAATTATAAATAACTTAAACTTTTTTATTTTTAATTATTATTAAAAAATATTTCACTCCAAAACATTTTCATATTAATGGGAAAAAATGAACTAAGGTAAAGCGAGGATAGATTGCGCGGTCGGAGAGATTGCGCACCTGCGGGTTAGGGGGGAAGAAGTGGGGTGGGCGAGCCCTAACGCCAAGCATTTGTACAACGGCAATAGTGTAATGCGTACTTCAAAGTGCAGGTTGATTGATTTGAATTTCTGTAATTAGGCATCGATATTCTGTATTGTTTCCACAAGGTAAGTGCTTGAATTTTCATAATGCGTTCTTTGAATTTCTATAGAGTAGCAGTAGTGCAAAATATTTTAAACTTTTGTGATTTTTCGTAAGCTACTAAGCTGGAATAATAGTGGGAAGGCCAGCATTTCTTTCTAGAAGCCTCCATATTTAAGTAAAAGTCCGCGCAATCTGTCATACCGAAATAGGATAGTTTGCGCGTCTTGTACTTAGGAGAGATAGCGAGCTTCTCCCGTTAGTTTTCATGCTACTAGAGATTGCGCATTATATTATTACCCATAGCTTGTTGGTAATGTAGCATAAATTGCAAATTACATGTTAAATATATGAATCGATTAAAGTCTCTGCATTCACGGAGGAAAAGTGGCTTTCTGAATTTTTACTCAAACATGAAAATACTTTTGCCCTCTCAACACATTTTTAAGACTTGAATATTTTAAAACTTTAAATTGATTTTTGAAGTTATTTCTTTATATAAATAAATTCACTAGTGTCTTTTTAACAGGCATTAATCAAGCATTTTAACTATAGTTCTACATCGAGAGGAAAAAGTTGTCGTGACTTTATAATTTGTGTTTTCAAGGGACTATATTTTTTATACAATAGAAATCGTTAAAAACAAGTTCTGGCGATTTATTTCTTTTGAAGATTTAACCTTATGAAATATACGTTTCGGAACTAAATGTGCTAATAAAGTACTTTGTGAATAAATTAATTTTCTTAGTCGAAAATTTTGGTAGTAAATTAATAATGTGCTAGTTTTATACAAATATTCTTATTAATAAACTATTTTTCCAAACAGTTTAATGCCGTCAAAATTAAAAATTAACCAAAGTGCAACGAATGAACGAATGTTACTAACCCACACATATATTCGAGAAGCAGCTACAAAAAAGAAGCGAACGTCCGAAGATAAGATGCTTCCAGAAAAAGTGGAAACCAAAAAACTTGCAGGAAAGAAAACAAAAAAAGTTTGAATTTTGAAACAACTTGGTCATCAGCCATCTCAGAAGAAAATAATGTCAAAATACTGAATCTTTGGGACCATGTCAGACGGGACAACGAGGATGAGTGCAGTGAATGTCTGGAATTGTACCAGGAGACAACTTCGACCAGTGACATTAATGCCTACCGTCCCGTTTTAGGGACAGTCTGAAAAGTACATCTAAAGCACCCAAAAGTAAGCATTTCAACAAAAAAATGTTTTAATGTATTCCTAACCTTATAATAACCTATTAGAGATACATCAAAACAATTTTTTGTGGAAATATTTATTTTTTGTGCTTCAGATGTACTTTTCAGCCTGTCCCTAAAAAGGGACGGTATGCATTAATGGATTAAGTGTGCTATTTGTGGCAGATGGTTGCACTACTTACAACAATAAGTATACCGATTGTGGACGACGACAACGTCGGTTAACAAACAAAAGACATTGAAACTGTAAATGAATAAGTTTAAATTTATAGTTTAAACCTTCTTTTCTTCTTCATTTTTTTTCTTTAATTAAAACACTATTTTTTCCGATTCTGTAATCAGAGTTAAAATATTTATTCCTATTACAATTGTATGTCTTTATAAAAACCCTTACAACAACATAGTTTTAGTGTAAATATTATTGCTAACAATTTAATTGCAGTTATTATGAATAACCATCTCTCCTACCCAAGTAGGGGAATAGTGGGTGTTCTGCCCCAGCAGGCGGATCGCTGATCAGGGGGCGTGGCTAATCCGCCTCCCAATGCCCCCAGGCGTGCCCTCAGGCGTTAGTCGAGTGGAGTTGAGTTGTATGCCCTCAGGCGTTTTTCGAGTGGAGTTGAGTTGTTTGCCCTCAGGCATTTTTCGAGTAGAGTTGAGTTGTATGCTCTCAGGCGTATTTAAAGTAGAGTTGAGTTGTTTTTCAAAAGTTTATAGTTTTGGAATGGCAACACTTTTTAGTTTAGGTTTTACCCCTATTATTCCGCCTCCTAGCGGCAAATAGTGGAACTACTATAGCACTGTTTCAATACTACTAAAACCGTTTTTTAAGTTTATAGTTTTGGAATGGCAACACTTTTTAGTTTCAGTTTAAGACTTGATGTAAAACCGATTGTAGCACCATCTATGTGAAGAAAAGGGAACTATTTTGGAACTTAGAATAATTTTCAATGTTTTAGAATTCGAGCATTCAATATTAACAAAAAATTAATTATAATGTATAATGAATTAGATTTAATATCGTTAATTATATCCAGATCCATCTTTATTTATGTTTTCGACTTAGTTTAGAAAGATAGTCCCAACCAAGTATCACCTATTATATACTTTCTTTCTATATAAAATTGCTTTCAAAATTACTTTCAATAGGTGGGACTCGAACTTCTAACTTTCTAACACAAAAAAACATCCATGATCTTAATTAGCAGCGCGCTTTGCTGATTAACCCATGAATGTTTTCAACTTTACACGTTAGAATTTGTTTCTAACAGAATGCAAACATCTGAGAATGTATCCATTCAGGGTACATTTGACGAAAGTTATAATTCCTGCAGCATTGCAAGACATGAACAAACTTGTATTGTGCTAAAAGATTGAAATCATAGTGCAGGTGTTTTTTTATGGCTTTAGATCCTTTGTGACGATCGGACAGAAAAGAAAAGGTCCCCTTTCCACCCCTATAGGCATACTTTCTCTTTCTACATTGAATGAAGTGATTGACAAAGATCGCTTTCCTTTTCACATACAAAGCATCTCCATTGTACTTAATTTTTAACTGTAGATAATGGATACATTACTTGATGGTGGTGAATATCGGCTTAATGAAAACAAAAATACGTTAATGAGAGATGATTTTTACTCGCAAAAAACATGTTTGATAGTGTTTTCTTCTATTAGCCCCAACCTTTTTTTCATTGATGCAGAAGCTACTAGTAGGATTCATTCTGTAAGACAATAGAGAATGTAAGATTTTACTAAATAAAAATGTTTGAACTTGCAAAACAAAATTATTTTCTACTTGCAAAATTTTAGAACTTCGCATGAAAATTTAAAAAAAAAGTACTTATTCAAACGGTTGAAACTTGGAACTAAAATCTCAACACTGAATCATCAAAAATCCGAAACAATTTAAGCTGTGGAATAAAGATTCGAGACTTAAAAAGTAAATGTAAACTCATTAAAAGAGATTTGAAAATCTGAAAAGAGAAATAGAATAATAACTTCACTAGAAACACTGAAATAGAATCGTAAAACTTGAAAAATTTAAATCACAAAACGTTTAAATCTATTGCAAAGAGCTTTATGTGAAACGTAAAAGTGCTAAGAGCAAAATGTCAAAACTGAGGAAACTTAGAAATACGTGGAACAAATCATTTACAACTATAAACTTTAAAAACTTAAACTCATTCAGAAAAGAACGGAAATGCAAAATTACAAAACAAAAGTGTTACTCTCTTGCAAAATATTAAAACTTAACGCAAAAAAATGTAAGAAAGTACAAAACACCAAAAGTTAAGAGTAGTATAAAAAACTGTTACTTAGATTCATCTAAAACATAACTCGGAAAAAGTAAAAGTAATATATACAAATTAAAAAAACTTATATTCACCTAATTAACATATCAAAATAGCAAGTACAAGACGTTAAAACAGAACGAAAAATGTAAAAGTATGAAACGTAAAATTACAAAACCTAAATTCATCTGGTAAAAGTTCCGTCTATAAATTTTCCTGGACAGAAAAGTGTTCACAGTCGGGGAAATATGTAGTTGGGGTAGTCAGTGCTTGGTTAGGGCTCTCTTCATTGTCAGTTAACAGCCACTTCTCTGCTCGCGAGAAGAATGAATCCAGTTGTGACTTTAAAATTAAAGTAGTTTTCCTTTAAATTTTTTTTTACATGTTTTGTTGTGTTGTACTACGTATTTTCAATTTTTCCCAGATTTAATAATTTTGTTCTCAGAACATTATCATTTTTGATCAAGATTTCAGTAGATAAATTTATGTTTTGAAACTATATACATGTTATTTATAAATTTTCATGGTGTTTTAACATTTCGTACTCAGTAGTTTTGTGGGATCAGTCTAAGTTTTAGTAGATAAATCTTCATTTTTTACGTTTTGTATTTAGTACTTTTACATTTTTGTGTGGCTTTAATATATTATACTTGGTATTTTTACATCTTCATTCTACACATTTTTGCCTTACGTTTCAGCGCTTTGCTAATGCATAATACTCTTATTTTTATAATAACTGTTCAATTACGTTTTTATTCTAAGTTTTTCTGGATCAATTTAAGTTTTGATGTTTTGTACTTAGTACTTTTAGATTTTCATGCTGTTTTTAGTTTTTTGTTCTTAGTAGTACTTTTACTTTTTTAACCGAATTTTTAGTAGATGAATTTAAGTTTTGCAAGTGCATAAAACTTTTATTTTGAAAATTTCCGTAGCTTTACATTTTTGTTCTAAATTTTTCTGGATGAAATTAGGTTTTAAAGCTTTATAGTTGGTACTCTTTCATTCTTTATTGTTTTGTACTGCGTTTCTTTACTTTTTTAAGTTTTAGCACTTTGTTCTTCGAAGTCTTACATTTCTGATTAAGGTTTTTGTAAACAGATTATATATTTTGATGCTGAATCTATGTTTTGAAGTTTTAATAGATAGTTCTAGTATTTTGCACTTTTATAATTTTGTGTTTCTTTAGTATATTATACTTCGAATTTTTATATCTTCATTCTAGGTTTTAGTAGATAAATCTAAGTGTTAACATTTTGTATATGGTACTTTTTACGTTTTTACATTTTAAATTTTAACATTTTGCAAATGCGTATCACCTTTATTTTGAAAATGTCCGTACTTTTACATCTTTCGTTTCAAGTTTTTCTGGATCAACGTAAGTTTTGATGCATTGTACTTAGTACTTTTAGATTTTCGTGCTGTTTTAACGTGTTGTACTTGCTATTTTTAAATTTTTATGCTGTTTTTAGTTGATGTACGTAGTACTTTTACTTTTCAAACCATTTTTTTAGTAGAGGAATTTAACTTTTTGGAGTTTTAAATTTCGTACCTTTACATTTTTGTTCTGTTTTAACATCGTGTACTTAATATTTTTACATTTTAAAAGGTGAATATCAGTTTTCACATTTCTTTCACAATTTTAGAGTTAAGTCCTATTTGATGAATCGAAGTTGCAGTTTTGTTATTATACTACTCCAAGTTTTGATGTTTGGTACTTTTTACGTTTTTGCTTTTAACAATTTGCAAATACCTATCACTTTTGTTTTGTAAACTTCAGTAATTTTATATTTCCGTTCTAAGTTTTTCTGGATGAAGTTAAGTTTTAAAATTTTATGATTTGTTACATTTTTAAATTTTAGTTCTAAGAGTTTTTGCAGTTTGTATGTAGTGCTTTTATACTGTTTTAATAGATTAATCCTTGTTTGATGCGTTGGCTTTAGTACTTTAACAGTTTCGTTCTGTTTTTTACTAAATAAATGTATATTTGAGGTTCTATGCTTAGTACTTTTACATTTTTGTACCAAGTTTTACTAGATGAATCTAAGTTTTGATGCTTTGTACATAGTGCTTTTACATTTTAGTGTTGCTTTAATATATTATACTTAATATTTTTACATCTTCATTCCGTGTTTTCGTTGATAAATCTAAGTTTTAACATTCATACACAGTACTTTTTATATTTTTGCATTAAGTTTTAACACTTTGCAAGTGGATAACAGCTTTATTTCTGAAAATTTTCGTTTGGATTTACATATTTTTTTTTCTAAGTTTTTTTTTCCCTTGGATGAATTCAAGATTAGAAGTTTTATAGTTAGTACATGCTTTGTTGTGTGGCACTGCGTATTCTTCATTTTTTCACTTCTTTAGCATTTTTGTCCTTAGAACTTTTACATTTTTTAAAAGATTTCAATGGAGAAATCTATGTTTTTGATACATTATACTTGTTATTTAGTCATTTTTATGATGCTTTAACATTTCGTACTTGGTAATTTTACGACTTCAGTCTAAGTTTTAGTTGGATAACTCTAACTTTTTTTACGTTTTGTGTTTAGTACTCTTAAATTTTTGTGTTGCTACAATGTATTATACTTAGTATTTTTACATCTTTGTTCTGATTTTTAGTAGATAAATTTAAGTTTTAACATTTTGCAAGTGCATAACACGTTTATTTTGAAAATTTTCTGTTACCTTTTCGGTCTAAGTTTTTCTGTGTTTTAGTAGATGAATATTACTTTTTTTTGTTTTTTTGTTTTTTACTTAGTACTTTTATTAAGTTTGATACTTTTACTCGTCCTAAATTTTATTAGATACATCTAAGTTTTGATGTTTGCATTTTTGGAAAGTTTACATTTCATACATTTACGACTTTAGTTGGGATTTTTTTTAAGATAAATCTAAGTTTTTTAAGTTTCGTTCATAAACGATTACATTTTCGTACAAAATTTCACTTAATGAATACGTTATATACTTAGTACTTTTACATTTTCGCGTTGCTTTAGTAGATAAATCAGAGTTTTAACATTTTGTACGTAGTAATTCTTAAGATTTTTGCAGTAAGTTTTTAACATTTTGCAAGTGTAAAACACTTTTATTTTGAAAAGTTTCGCGCTTTTACATCATCGTTCTAAGTTTTTCTGATTGAGTTTAAGTTTTGCAGCTTTCTACTTACCATTTTTACATGTTTTGTCGTTTTGTACTGAGTGTTTTTAATTTATCAGTTTTAGGATTTTGTTGTTAGAACTTTTTCATTTTTGATCAAGATTTCAGTGGACAGATCTATGTTTTGTTGGTTTATACTTGCTATTTTCAAATTTTATGATGTTTTAACAGTTAGTAATTTTACAACTTCAGTCTATGTTTTAGTAGATAAATCAATTTATTTACGTTTTTGTACTTAGTACTTTAACATGTTCTTGCTGCTTTAATATATTTTACTTAGTAATTTTACATCTTCATCCACTGTTTTAGTAGATAAGTCTAAATTTTAGCATTTTGTGCGTAGTACTTTTTACATTTTCGCATTAAGTTTTAATGTTTTTCAAGTGCATCACACTTTTGTTTTGAAAAGTTTCGTACTTTTACATTTTTCGTTCTAAGTTTTTCTGGATGAATTTAAGTTTTATGCTTAGCATTTGTATTGCAGCTTTATACTTAGCATTTGTACATGTTTTGATGTTTTGTACTGCATGTTTTTAATTTTTCAGAGATTTAAGATTTTGTTGTTAGAACTTTTACATTTTTGATCAAGATTTCAGTAGACAAATCTATGTTTTGCTGTTTTTGTACTGCGTGTTTTTACTTTTTTCAGAGTTTTAGGATTTTATTGTTTGAATATTTACGTTTTTTGATCAAGATTTCTGCAGACAGATCTAAGTTTTTTAAGTTTCGTACGTAAAGTTTGACATTTTTGTACAAAGTTTCACTTGATGACTGCGCTATATACTTAGTACTTTTACATTTCATGTTACTTTACTATTTCATACTTAGTACATTTGATTCAATTACATTTTCATTCTAAGTTTTAACATTTTGTAAGTGCATAACACTTTTATTTTGAAAAGTTCCGTATTTTTACAACTTCGTTCTAAGTTTTTCTGGAAAAATTTAAGTTTTGCAGCCTTATACTTAGCAATTTTACAGGTTTTGCTGTTTTTGTACTGCATGTTTTCAATTTTTCAGAGTTTTAGGATTTTGTTGTTTGAACTTTTACATTTTTGATCAAGATTTCAGTAGACAAATCTATGTTTTGCTGTTTTTGTTCTGCGTGTTTTTACATTTTTCGGAGTTTTAGGATTTTGTTGTTCGAATTTTTACGTTTTTTGATCAAGATTTCTGCAAACAGATCTAAGTCTTTTAAGTTTCGTACTTAAGTTTGACATTTTTGTACAAAGTTTCACTTGATGACTACGCTATATACTTAGTACTTTTACATTTTCATGTTACTTTACTATTTCACACTTAGTACATTTGATTCAATTACATTTTCATTCTAAGTTTCAGTAGATAAATCAGAGTTTTGATATTTTTGACGAAGAATTTTTTACATTTTTACATTAAGTTTTAACATTTTGTAAGTACATAACGCTTTTACTTTGAAAAGTTCCGTACTTTTACAACTTCGTTCTAAGTTTTTCTGGAAAAATTTAAGTTTTGCATCCTTATACTTAGCAATTTTACAGGTTTTGCTGTTTTTGTACTGCGTGTTTTCAATTTTTCAGAGTTTTAGGATTTTGTTGTTTGAACTTTTACATTTTTTTGATCAAGATTTCTATAGACAAATCTATGTTTTGCTGCTTTATACTTGATATTTTTACATTTTTATGATGTTTTAACACTTTGTACTTAGTAATTTTACGACTTCAGTCTAAGTTATATCAGATAAATAATTTTTTTTTTTTTACGTTTTGTACTTAGTACTTTTACGTTTTCGTGTTGTTTTAATATATTACTCTTAGTAATTTTACATCTTCATTCACTGTTTTAGTAGATAAATCTAAATTTTAACATTTTGTACATAGTACTTTTTACGTTTTTGCACTAAGTTTTAACATTTTGCAAGTGCATCATACTTTTGTTTTGAAAATTTCCGAACTTTTACATTTTTTCTTCTAAGTTTTTCTGGATGAATTTAAGTTCTGATGTTGTATATTTTTTATTTCTAGCTTTCATGCTGTTTTGTAGTTTTCACTCTTAGTGCTTTTACATTTTTTACTTAACTTTTACCAGATGAATTTAGGTTTTGTAATTTTACGTTTCATACTTTTACATTTTTCGTTCTGTTTTAACGTCTTGTACTTGCTATTTTGATATGTTAATTAGGTGAATATAAGTTTTTTTAATTTGTATATATTACTTTTACTTTTTCCGAGTTATGTTTTAGATGAATCTAAGTAACAGTTTTTTATACTACTCTTAACTTTTGGTGTTTTGTACTTTCTTACATTTTTTTGCGTTAAGTTTTAATATTTTGCAAGAGGGTAACACTTTTGTTTTGTAATTTTGCATTTCCGTTTTTTTCTGAATGAGTTTAAGTTTTTAAAGTTTATAGTTGTAAATGATTTGTTCCACGTATTTCTAAGTTTCCTCAGTTTTGACATTTTGCTCTTAGCACTTTTACGTTTCACATAAAGCTCTTTGCAATAGATTTAAGTTTTGTGATTTAAATTTTTCAAGTTTTACGATTCTATTTCAGTGTTTCTAGTGAAGTTATTATTCTATTTCTCTTTTCAGATTTTCAAATCTCTTTTAGTGAGTTTACATTTACTTTTTAAGTCTCGAATCTTTATTCCACAGCTTAAATTGTTTCGGATTTTTGATGATTCAGTGTTGAGATTTTAGTTCCAAGTTTCAACCGTTTGAATAAGTACTTTTTTTTAAAATTTTCATGCGAAGTTCTAAAATTTTGCAAGTAGAAAATAATTTTGTTTTGCAAGTTCAAACATTTTTATTTAGTAAAATCTTACATTCTCTATTGTCTTACAGAATGAATCCTACTAGTAGCTTCTGCATCAATGAAAAAAAGGTTGGGGCTAATAGAAGAAAACATTATCAAACATGTTTTTTGCGAGTAAAAATCATCTCTCATTAACGTATTTTTGTTTTCATTAAGCCGATATTCACCACCATCAAGTAATGTATCCATTATCTACAGTTAAAAATTAAGTACAATGGAGATGCTTTGTATGTGAAAAGGAAAGCGATCTTTGTCAATCACTTCATTCAATGTAGAAAGAGAAAGTATGCCTATAGGGGTGGAAAGGGGACCTTTTCTTTTCTGTCCGATCGTCACAAAGGATCTAAAGCCATAAAAAAACACCTGCACTATGATTTCAATCTTTTAGCACAATACAAGTTTGTTCATGTCTTGCAATGCTGCAGGAATTATAACTTTCGTCAAATGTACCCTGAATGGATACATTCTCAGATGTTTGCATTCTGTTAGAAACAAATTCTAACGTGTAAAGTTGAAAACATTCATGGGTTAATCAGCAAAGCGCGCTGCTAATTAAGATCATGGATGTTTTTTTGTGTTAGAAAGTTTGAAGTTCGAGTCCCACCTATTGAAAGTAATTTTGAAAGCAATTTTATATAGAAAGAAAGTATATAATAGGTGATACTTGGTTGGGACTATCTTTCTAAACTAAGTCGAAAACATAAATAAAGATGGATCAGGATATAATTAACGATATTAAATCTAATTCATTATACATTATAATTAATTTTTTGTTAATATTGAATGCTCGAATTCTAAAACATTGAAAATTATTCTAAGTTCCAAAATAGTTCCCTTTTCTTCACATAGATGGTGCTACAATCGGTTTTACATCAAGTCTTAAACTGAAACTAAAAAGTGTTGCCATTCCAAAACTATAAACTTAAAAAACGGTTTTAGTAGTATTGAAACAGTGCTATAGTAGTTCCACTATTTGCCGCTAGGAGGCGGAATAATAGGGGTAAAACCTAAACTAAAAAGTGTTGCCATTCCAAAACTATAAACTTTTGAAAAACAACTCAACTCTACTTTAAATACGCCTGAGAGCATACAACTCAACTCTACTCGAAAAATGCCTGAGGGCAAACAACTCAACTCCACTCGACTAACGCCTGAGGGCACGCCTGGGGCATGGGGAGGCGGATTAACCACGCCCCCTGATCCGCGATCCGCCTGCTGGGGCAGAACACCCACTATTCCCCTACTTACCCATGTGCGCAATCACACCTACCCTGTAAGAACAGATTGCGCAAATGAGTCTTCTTGGTTTTTCTACAGCTGTTGCATTAAATTAAATCAAAACAACGAAATATCAATGGAAATGCATAAAAAACAAGTTAAGTCACAGTTATTCATCAATAGTTTGACAAAAAAGTCATACTTCGATTTTTTAAAATTATTTTTCCAATTGTGCGCCGACTCTCCTAGCTTTACCTAATAGGAAATCGAGATGAAATATAGGAAATTGATGTATGCATCTAAAAAAATAAAATGAAAAACGATCACATACAAACTAAAAACATTACACATATTTAAAGAAGTCTCATGTAAAATTCAGTATTGTAAGCATTGGAGTACAACAATCACGCAACTAGAACTTTTTTGGGGGTGGGTGGGAGGGAAGAGAGGAGATGATAACTATATTATGTAGATATACAAAAGACATAATTCATACAATAAATCCAAATAACAAGCTACGACATACATAACTTACCGAAAATGCACTGAATCAGCACGAAGCCGCTAGAAACAAAACCAGCACAAAAAGAAACAGCATAGATACCAGAAGGCGTTTATATATTTTTTTTTCATCCTTTATAGCCTTCTGCTGTAATATAACGCGCTAGAACTATACTTTAAGAAGAAACTATATTAAAAGAAGAAAATGATAGAGGCATTATATAATTACTATTATTCAAATTACGTAACGTAGTATTATGAAGAATTATGTTTATTTACTTACTTATTGTCGATAGAGGAATGTTCCATACATTCTTTAGAAGGCAGAATAAAGATGGAGAAAGAAGAACTCATCCATTTCCAATAAAATTTATTGAATTTAATCGTAATCGAATTAACTTTTATTTAAATAGAGATGTATGATATGACATTTAATTAAGCAACCATCATTTTAATCAAGACATGTTCTTTAGTTTTAAATGAAATTCCTTTATTTCTTAAATGATTAATGCTTATCCTTTTGACGTACAAGTTCAATCACAATTTACATCATTTTTCCTTCATGTTGTCCTTTTTGAAAAATGGACGGGGGAGGAATTCTTAAATTCGAAAATAAAATAAAACTTGTCTTCAATTCCGTTCACATGAGAATTTTCTCGACATCATAAATGCGTCTGATGAAATTGACATACGTCTCTTGATAAAATTCTACTTTAAACTCAGCCGAGACTGCACAATCTTCAGTACGCTCTTAAAATTTTGATCATGTTGATATCATTCAGACTTTACACAGAATAACGTACAACGAAAAAAAAAAATACTGAAAATACTGATACAATCCAATACTTTAATAAAAAGGCTTAACTGTAACGTTATCTTCAATTTTTGCTTGATCAATTATTTCTATCTCATTACCTTGAACTCATTAATAACATTTCGTTGAAAAATAAACAAAGCATTTATAACTATTTATTCTTTCAAATATTGGCTACAAAATGTTTCCGCAATCTTAAGTGCTTTAATACATTTAATAGCAGCCCCCCATAAAACTACTTCTTTTCAGGCAAGTCTTTTCCATCCACCTCAGTTTTGTTTTAATAATCTCTTTAGTATCTCTCACAGTATTAAATCAGATTTTGTCAATACTTTTATGATTGTTCATTAAATATACCTCCACGATAAAAATCAATATTTCTCTTCGGGGCGATCGAGTTACTGTTTCTAGGGTGTCGACTGAAATATTATTTTTGGAAAACCAGTTTATGAGATGACAAGATTACTTCCTTAAAAATAAAGATATTTGTTAAATATTTGCATTGTCATTATAGTTCTTGCGCAAGAATTTAAATTGATCATTGGCAAGGTTTTAATTTTGTCTATGAAAACAGCATCAAATGATTTTTTTCATATATCTTTGTAAATTTAATCCAGCTTTTAAACTACTCAATTTACGAGTAAAAAAAAAACTTTTGACCCATTATTCTTTTAAGCTTTCTCGTCTTTTTTGAATGAAAAAATGCTTCATCTCAAGCTGAAACATTATCATTTTACAGTGTACATACACAAAAAAAAGGTGATATTTTATACAACTAACACTTTTCTAATTCATCTCTTTAGTCAAAAGCAAAAAGGAAGAAAAAAAATGTGATTTCACGGGAACAGTTTGGTATTAAATAAATCTGATCTACGACGATGTTAAGCAATCATTTTTCTTCGACATTAATGATAGAAACATTATGATTTAAGTACAATAAAATGCATTTCAATTTAAGTCGAGGTAAAGTGGTGAAATTTCCACATCATATTTTCCACTTATTCAGATAACTAAAAATTCCGTCTTTGTGTTCAAGTCACTGCTGCATTATAGCGTCAATTTGTAGTCAGAAACCAAACATTTTGCGTATGTCTAGACTCCACTAATTGCGTAATATAATTTGCCAATAATGATAGATTTACAATATTTTCTACTTTGTACTCGGTGAAAATTAGTACACTGTGTAAATGTTTTAGATATTTAACTATTAAGAACTAAAAAACTATTTATGATCAATTAAAATTACACGTTAAATTAAAGCACAAATGAGCATTAAAACGCAGACATATGTTTCGGGATCGCTTGGAATCCCTTTTTCAATGCGACAGGGAGCTTCTAGATGCAAAACATCCAAATGAAGCAGACAGAACAACAAAAACAAAGCTTATATAGCCTAAGAATTAACTGTAAACCAATGAAAATAAAGGCAGTGTGAAGTGGAAGTAGAAGTAGTATTAAAGGCACCAATAAGAGAGCAACAAACGAATGTAGTTGGAAGTACAGAAAGTAAAAAGGAATATCAATAGAAACAAAGAAAAAGACAACAGCGTGCATAAAAATGTGAAAATACATGAAAATTGCAAAAAAATAAAATAAAATACAAAGAATAAAATGGAAATAAAATAAGTACAGAAAATACCAAAACAAAAAGCAAAACAAAGTACACATGCAAAAGAGGGGAAGGGGGGGGGGGGGGGAGGAAAAAAAAAAAAAAAAGGAAAACTAACAAGAAAACCAAGAAAGAACAACAAATTAAAGGAACTTATGCCAGACCTGTGAAAAATAAGAAGTTGAGGAAGAATCATTAACCAAATTAGAACTATTCCTGTTAATATGATAAGCTTCCCAAAAGTCAAGTTCTAAAGGGGAAGAACATTTTTGAATAATTTTCCCAGAATTGAAATCAAAAGAGTGGTTGGAATTCCAACAATGTTGAGCAATGCTAGACTTATTCAGCTCTTGCTTTCGTACATAACCTTTATGCTCATTTAACCGAATTTTCAGAGCACGTTTTGTCTGTCCAATGTAAGAAAGGCCGCAACGGCAACTAATTTGGTAAATACCCCAAGTATTAAGTTGATCAACAGGATCTTTAAGAGAAGAGAAGGAAAGTTTGTTACTAGGAGCAAAAACAACTTAAAATTGAAACCTTTTTAGGATTTTAGCAATACGAAAACTTACAGAATGAAAGAATGGTAACACAACCAAATCCTTTCTAGAAACCACATGATTGGGACCAGAAGTTTTTTTAGAAAGTTTGTTATGAATAGAATCAATTAAAGAGTGAGAAAATCCTCTATCAACAGCTACAGCTTTCAGATAGTTGAGTTCAATCTTGAGAAGCTCAGGAGAAGAGCAAATATTAATAGCACGATGGACAAGAGCAATAAAAGCCGAATATTTTTGGTTGGGAGGATGAGACGATAGTCTGTGAGGAGGTAAAGAAACAGCGAAAGGTTTACGATAGACAGAAGTTGTGAAACCAGACTCACTCCTAGAAATCAAAACATCAAGAAACGAGAGGCTACTATTAAGTTCTTTCTCACAAGAAAACTGGATATTAGAATCAATGGAGTTCATAATCGAAAGAGCATCATCAATACCTAACAAGTTACTGTCCGTTAGGACAAAACAATCATCCACATAACGAACATAAAATTGAAATTGCAATTTTTGGAATAGTTTTTCCTCAAAATAATGCATATAGAAATCACTTAAAATAGGACTAAGAGGACTTCCCATGGCTAGGCCATCTACCATAGCATAGAATTTACCATTAAATACAAAAGATAGAGGATTTTCTCACTCTTTAATTGATTCTATTCATAACAAACTTTCTAAAAAAACTTCTGGTCCCAATCATGTGGTTTCTAGAAAGGATTTGGTTGTGTTACCATTCTTTCATTCTGTAAGTTTTCGTATTGCTAAAATCCTAAAAAGGTTTCAATTTCAAGTTGTTTTTGCTCCTAGCAACAAACTTTCCTTCTCTTCTCTTAAAGATCCTGTTGATCAACTTAATACTTGGGGTATTTACCAAATTAGTTGCCGTTGCGGCCTTTCTTACATTGGACAGACAAAACGTGCTCTGAAAATTCGGTTAAATGAGCATAAAGGTTATGTACGAAAGCAAGAGCTGAATAAGTCTAGCATTGCTCAACATTGTTGGAATTCCAACCACTCTTTTGATTTCAATTCTGGGAAAATTATTCAAAAATGTTCTTCCCCTTTAGAACTTGACTTTTGGGAAGCTTATCATATTAACAGGAATAGTTCTAATTTGGTTAATGATTCTTCCTCAACTTCTTATTTTTCACAGGTCTGGCATAAGTTCCTTTAATTTGTTGTTCTTTCTTGGTTTTCTTGTTAGTTTTCCTTTTTTTTTTTTTCCTCTCCCCCCCCCCTTCCCCTCTTTTGCATGTGTACTTTGTTTTGCTTTTTGTTTTGGTATTTTCTGTACTTATTTTATTTCCATTTTATTCTTTGTATTTTATTTTATTTTTTTGCAATTTTCATGTATTTTCACATTTTTATGCACGCTGTTGTCTTTTTCTTTGTTTCTATTGATATTCCTTTTTACTTTCTGTACTTCCAACTACATTCGTTTGTTGCTCTCTTATTGGTGCCTTTAATACTACTTCTACTTCCACTTCACACTGCCTTTATTTTCATTGGTTTACAGTTAATTCTTAGGCTATATAAGCTTTGTTTTTGTTGTTCTGTCTGCTTCATTTGGATGTTTTGCATCTAGAAGCTCCCTGTCGCATTGAAAAAGGGATTCCAAGCGATCCCGAAACATATGTCTGCGTTTTAATGCTCATTTGTGCTTTAATTTAACGTGTAATTTTAATTCTTTTACTTTGCACAAAGTTTAATCATTACTATTTATGATCATATGAAGAGATTATGACTTTCTTACTTTGGTAGCAAAATGTAGCTTTGATAGTTGATGTTACAGACCTCTCGAAAAACTTGCATAGTGAAAAATATCATTTTAGAATAAAATGGGCTGTGTAACAGCTAGATATGGGAAAATGGTGGTCATTTAACTTTGGCTTAGCTGTAAAATTATCTTTCACACAGTGCTTATTTCTGCTTTCAACAGTACTGAAATTGTTCACTTGAATGTAAAACCGTTCTTTTTCAACAGTTGAAACTGTTAAGAAATAGTAAAATATATTTTGGTTTGTTGCTAAAAAAAAGGTTCCAATCAGTAATATTTTATGCTGTAATTACGAAATTGAAGAATTGAAAATTTGAATTCTGTAGGAGTGTAATTTTCAACAATAGTAACATTCAGTTAATACTCTTTAGGGATAATGTGTAGTTCCAACAATGGTGATGATATGGCGAAGTTGCCGACTACTAATAGTATTAATTCGACTACTATTTATTGTGGATTTCCAGTAAGTACTGTTTAAAACAATGAGAATGTAATTGCGGAGTGCGACTTTTGAAGCCAATGAAGGAGCTTGATCTAATATAATTTGTATATCAAGAAGTGGGAACATATCTTTCATATCATATTGCATTTAACGCTTTTGAAACACCGCAATCATTAAAAGCCTTGAAAATATAATATTTATAACAATTCCCATCTAAACGGACAAAGGCCCTTTGAAACGCCGCGTTCATTAAAGGCATTGAAAGTACAATTTTGATCAAAAGTCGAGTTTAAATTGATTAAGAGTTTTGACACGCTGCAATCATTAAGGGCTTGAGAAATATAGTTTGGATCAATTTCGCATCTAAACTGGTATGTTTTAAACCATAAAATATTTTTATCTTCCTAAGTTTAGAAAACACACGCACATTGCACGACTTCATTAGAATCAATATGAGCTGATAAATGCTGTTGAAAAACTTAAAGTGTAAAATAATACTAGTGTTAAATTATGTAATAAAGGTGCAGTTAAAAATGCGAAAATAGTTTGAGAATGCATTATAGAGAAAAAAGCAATCAAAAAGATATTAATGAAACTCAAATATTTGTTTACATTAATTTGAATCATAACTTACCAAAATAATAGCTACCTCTCTGAAAATCTTTCATTAAAGACTAATAGTTATTTTGATAAATCGGGAGGGAAAAATAAGTTTGTAATTTTGAAACACTGAAGTATTGTAAAGGATGTGTATTTAGAGCAATGAATTCTACAAAGCAGGTACGGATATATATATATATATAATATTATGCAACATCTTCTATATGCATTTTTATCATTAGTTTTCTTAACTTATGCATATAACGAATGTTGAGAAGAAATTTTGGGATATTGTTCTAGTTCTGAGAAAGTGAAAGAAAATAATAAAGTTACACACACACACAAATAATGCCTAAAACTTTTTTTTAATTTACTTCAATGCTATAATAGTATCACACACACACAAGTTTTCGCTTTAACATCTAAAACATTTTTATCGATTTACACTTAGTTTCCTTTAACTAAAAGTTGTGCTACATAAATGCATAAAGAGTCACCGCCAGGTAATAGAACATAGAAATTTTTGTTTGTTGTTAGCTTCTGAAATGATAATAAAAAATGAAACAGAAATAATAACCGGGTATTTTGAAGTGATTAATCTCTGGAAAAATCTTGCTATTTGACTTTCCTTCTTTCCAATTACAGAATGGATTCTAAGAAATATTTTTTATTGGTTTATGTTCATTTCTTGCGGCTAAGACTTATTCCATGATATTAAACGATCATGACGGCATCAAAGATAAGGCATTATATATTAATGTTTTCGCGGAAAATGAATTTAAAGTGAGAAAACAGAAGCTATAAAGAGTATAGAGAAAAATCGTTAAATGATCGAGCTCATTCCTGATAATTAACAATTATATAAATTAAAATTTTACATAGACTTTTTAATGGACACTGAAAAGTGGGTTCTTTACAGATTCGAAAAAGCGGTATCGAATCAATTGGTAATTTATCTACCAAATCAGAATTTCTTAACCTTTTTTTTTTCTCGGCTGAATGCACATGACAGTTATTTTACACAGGTCACAGCATATTATTTAATTGAATTTAACATGTTTCTTTGCTAATGTCGGTGAATCTCTCCAAGGAACAGTCCTTTCCAGGGATGAACCAAACTGCAATTAATTGCGAAGAAGGAAAACAGTGCTTTCTTAGTGTGCACCTGCAGAAAAATTAGTTTATATCACGATTTATGAAGTTTTGGACTCTCTCAAGCGGGCCATTCACAAGACCCAAGACTTCCGCAGGCTACAAGTTGGATACAGCTGTTCAAGATTATTAAAAATCAGGAATCTAACTATCTCAAGAACCGCCCTCGCAGCTCTAAATTTGTAAAAGTGGATATAGCTTGTGTTTTGGGCGAATATTCCGGCGCTTCAAGGGCTGCTTAACTGTGGATGGTAAGAAGGGAGATGACAGTAGTTGTGTACACGTATAAACTCTCCAACTGTCAATTATCGCGAGATAAAGGTTTTTACCCCTTATTCATGACCTAATCATTGGTGCACCTCTGTTGTCCTGCAATTTTTCAGGTTTTTGTATCGGGTTGAAGTCTACTATTAACTAAAATGATTTCGACTCTTCTTGAACTAGAAATATTCAAACAGTCTATGATTAACTAAAACTGGTTAGAAGTTACTTCGAAAGACTAATAACCTTGATCTTAATTGAGAGACAGCTTAACATATGCACGAAATACAGTTGCAAAATTACCCTTTGCTTTGTTTACAATTAATGATGACAGCTTAATCGAACAACACGTGCTGTTTTGTCATTATTATCTCACACTTGAACCCCATTACACTATCTGAAGTTTAAAACTAATAAATAAATCTAACGCTGGACATAAACAAAGAAATTTTATAACATTTCAACCCCTTTTAAAAAAATCATAAAAACTCATCTAATTTATTAAAAATAATGAAATAAAAATATAAAATTCAATTTTCTAATTATAGATCTCAATCTATGTGTATAACTAAAAATCCTGTATGACTTAAGGGGAGTAGCACGCAAAAATTTCGACAAAACCGAACTTTTTTTTATTGGCTTAAGTAGTAAAATAAATCTTTAAAAATGTTCCCTGAAAGTTTCAGAAAATTGAAGCAATATTTATTGATTTATCATTGATTTTATTACGGTGCGGTTTGCCACCTTTTCATTCCGAAGCTGAAACTATGTTGAATATAAACCATATATTTATGTTTTAAAATAAAATAAGCGAGAAGAAGCAATTTCACCGTGACTGTAACTGAAAAAAAAGTTCTTTACTTGAAATTTTGAGAAAGATAATGCAAACCGAAAACATAAAATGCTGTTTTCTTTCGCTTTGTTTTTTGCGCATTTCATCTTAATAAAAATGCAAAGGCTTTTTTCAATTTGTATCTATAATGCCTATTTTTTCCCCATATGTTCTTGAAACTATACTTAACAAACTTATGCTTTACTTTTATGATAACTTAAGTACTTAAAAAAAAACGTTTTATAGGTTTTTTGAATATTTCGTTGTTTTTTTTTTTTTTTTTTGGCGTTTTTATTTTTTCCTCAAAAAGTATTTTACTTATAAAAAATTCAAAGCATAAAAGTTTTGCTTTATGAGTAATGAATTAATAAAACAAATATGAGACTATACGCCAATTTTTGAAAAAGAAGTTGCATTTTTAAAAATTGCTAAATTTCGTTTTAAGAATTAAAATTTTCAAATTATATTTAAGAAATCCAGTTTTTTAATATTAAATTTCTTATGAAGTGATATAAGATGAGACAAAAATTGTAAATAAAAACACCATATAGCAAAAAAAATGGGCTCATGGTGCCGACTCCCCTTAAGAACTTTATTCGTTCGTATTAAAGAATAGTTAAATAAAAGTTTTGCTTTATGAGTAATGAATCAATAAAAAAATTATGAGACTATACGCCAATTTTTGAAAAAGAAGATGCATTTTTAAAAAATGCTAAATTTCTTTTTGAAAACTAAAATTTTCAAATTCTATTTAAGAAATCCAGTTTTTTTAATATTAAATTTCTTATGAAGTGATATAAGATGAGACAAAAATTGTAAATAAAAACACCATAGGAAAAAAATGGGCTCATGGGGCCGACTCCCCTTAAGAACTTTATTCGTTCGTGTTAAAGAAAACAATCATTAAACTTTCCATATTAAAAAAAGTAATAATAAAGTAGCTGTTATTCAAAGCCTAAAAAATGCATAAAATATTCTGTGCATTCTTATATTTATAAGACTCCCCAGTACCATATTATGCAAAGTACTCTTTCAGAAATGTTTCTTCCTAACTATTCAGAAGCTATGTAACGTGAACAGAAAATGACCATACAGAACCTGACTATACGTAGATAATTGTGATCCTATCTATAACAAACCTTATTTTATCCTTCGAGCCTGAGGAAAATACGCAGCAGTAGACAATATTGTTTTAGATCCTTTTCCGTATTGCTCTTAGAAATTCGTGGCACAGCTTCAAAAAGGATACTTCGGGTAACAATATTTTCGTGAAATGAGTTAGTTCTCTTGGGTTTCATAAAGGAATTACCTTTGAGGTTTGTTACTGTTGCTTTCTTGATAATGGGGGTTAGATGATTTTTGCTAGCTAAACATATTCAATACAATTGAATTGCATTAAACTCGGTGAGTTATTTTATTGATAGGGTGCAGAAGGATTTAGAATATTGGTTTCATATCAATGACTATGATAATTCGGTGTTTTAAAAGTACAATTGTGTTCTATAACAGAGGAACGGGAACCCAGTCAGCTTTTAGTAAAATACCGTATATTAAGGAAGATAATTTTACATAATTGGAAATAATGTAAAGATATTATATTTATGGGGAAAATATACATTTTCTTTCTTTTGCAGTCGAATGCATTAACCACTGTTATTACACTTATGGTAATAGCGAAGTACAATTTAAAAAACAATACATTTGTTTTTTAATCGTACACTTTGAAAAACAGAGAGTTAAAACACTAATAGCTATTCAGAATCTTATTCATCAGAAATCGTATTATTGAACTTAAATTCTGTAGGATTGTCATTATAATCGTCCTCCTCTGTAATTCGTAAAGTTTCATCAAATTTTACAAATTACAGACAAGACTCATCGAATTTACATACACAGTGTGTCAAAAAGAATTTTTAAGACCAGGTACATAAAAGAAAATAAAACTAGTAATTATATTTTAAAAGTATTTTTAATCAAAATAAGCTCCTTCGACTTTAATACATTTATTACAGTGGTTTAACAACGATTCGAATGCCTGTTCCAGCTCACATTGTGGGACTGCCTCCAAAGCTCGCGCCGAAGCTGTTTGTATAGTGTGTCAAAGAACTTTTAAGACTACAGCTGGAACTAAGCTTACAGTGGCGTTATCTGCGTTATCGAGCATTTGTGAAACTCCTTAATTATCAGCTGTTCCATTGCCAAAACATTTCACCTGTTTACCTTTTTTTTTTACTTCGATGACATTGGCACTACACAAGAAGCTTCGACGCGAGCTTTGGAGGCAGTCCCACAATGAGCTGGAAAAGACATTCGAATCGTTGTTAAACCACTGTAACAAATGTATTGAAGCCAAAAGAGCTTATTTTGATTAAAAATACTCAAAAAACATAATTACTAGTTTTTTTTTTTCTTTTATATACCCAGTCTTATAAATTCTTTGACCCATTGTGTATATTGGCCGTTTTTTTTTTGTTTTAATGATTGAAGAATTGTCATAATTATTGTCATTGTCTGTAATTTGTAAAATTTCATCAGATTTACGGATTTTGGATCCTCCAGGAACCGTATAGGCCTTAAATAGCATCCATATACTCCCGTGGGCAGGTAAACTGCAGTATCTACAAATTTTTCGATTTTCGTCTTTTGCATTTTTGTAATCTATATTACTTCAAGTTTATTGTACAAACATGTTTATTTGGTTTACACTACAAATAAACCATTTTTTTGGCAGTAGCAATGAGCAGTAACTGCTTTTAACGCTACATTATGTACATACTGCTGTTTACACACTAAAAACAGTACCATTTATTTAAGAGTTACAAACACATTGTACCCTTTATTTTCATCATTTAAGAGGCACGCCGCTTGTGTACCTTTTAAAAATAGCAGGCACCCTTGAAATCAAAGGCACCAAAAAGGTTTATCACATATTAAGAGGCACAAAATGAGTTTCCCGCGCTTTTGTGCCTCTGAAGAAGCGATGGATATTTTCAGTGGTAACATTTGGGCGCAAGAAACCCGGCCGACGCATGCGCACAGAGGTAGACTAAAGTACAGTGAAACAATAACATTCTACCGTTCATGATTTCCGTTGTAAATTTTCTAACGCTGTACGCTTGTCTTACCGTTTTTAAAGTTACGTATGAGCGTGCAAAACAAACTTTTCACTATCAAAAATGATCGATTTCATAAACACGAGATTTCTTTAAAATAAAATTCAATGGTAGTATATTTTGGGAATTACGTCGTGGACAGGCCAAAAAGAAATACTGACTGTTGACATTAGAACTGTTTTATTCTGAACTTACTTCCTCATCGTCTCAGCAGTGTACGTGCAGTTAAATGCTTTTAACAAAATGCTTAAAATGTCTTTATATCAAGCTATCATTAAATATCGTGTCTGCAAATCTGTGTTTTCCTTAGAGATAAGAACTTGTGACACAACACTTGCGACGACACAACACATTAAAAACGCGTAGAAAGGTGGTAAGTAAACCCTTTTCATATGAAGTATATTATATGTTTTATTATTTGATTTTAAAAAAAAGGCTTTTCAAGATGAGGCAAAATTTTAATTACTTACAATATAAAGACATGAATGGTAAGCTATGCGATGTAAATTTAAATGTAAACCATATCCAAGTTTCATTGAAGGCATAATTATTCATTAAGATCAAACATGTACTAAGAACTTATTAAGGTAGTGTTAATAATTTGTTGAATACTTTATTTTTAAATGGAAATGTAACTTATCAAATTATGTTTGATTAGTCTATCAAGTTCATGTTGAATTTTTTTAAGAAACATAATTTGTCAAATGATGTTTTTGAGAATAAAGTGAGGGAATTTAGAGAAGATTTCTTTTTTAAATTAGCCATAAAGTTTTATAATTTAACAGAACATTGTCTTTTAAATAAAAATGTGAATTTTTATCTAAATCTTAACCATTACATATACTGATTTACTGTATAGTTTTAAATAATGTTTATAATGTGTTTAATACACTGGTGATATTTTTGATTCACTTTTTACTGCTATAAAATAGGAGAGAGTGGGGGCTAATGAGACAATATATTTATAATGTTAACTAAAAATAAACTAGACGAATTTCTGTACAATTGTTTTATGTATATAAAAAGAGAAAAATTGGCTTTTTAAAAAGACATAACTAGAAGAGGTCAAAGCCGTAGTCAGAAATTTTTTTCGGGGGGGGGGGGGGCTGACTTTGAAACACTTATGTTGAGGACTGTCAGGGAGGAATATATGTTACATTGTAAAAAATTTCGGAATTTCGGGGGGGGGGGGGGCGTGCCCCCCCCTCTGGATACGGCCTTGGAAGAGGTAACATTTGTTCCTTTTTAAATATAAGTACATTTTTATACCATTGAACTTGTCTCGTCAACCCCCAATCTCCCCTATCTGTTATAAGGCAGAGTGGTGTTGGTGTAGACAATTTTTAGAAATTTGGTCAAGGTACTTTACTGAACATCACTTAGGACAATACTGTGTATTATTATTAACAAAAATTTCATCTTCATTTAAAATGACACATAAGCTAATTTGGGTATGACATATTTTTCAAGAAAATATAATTAAGGTCTTAAACTGTTTTTGTTTAAAAGTAATTGAAATCTGACCCCAAAAATGAACTTTTAAGTAAAATGTATAACAACTGGTATCTTAATTGGCGTGAAGCCTTATGCATCTATACTTATTTATTGTTGAGAACACTACAACATTAAAACTTTTTTAAAAGATGACATACCTTATTAAAATCAATTTTAATTAATTTCTTACATGAATTTTGTACAGTAAATCTTAAATGGTATACAGTTTTAATAAACATATGTTTAATTTTAATTGCTCATAAGTATGCTTTCATTTATACCTCAAAGAAAAAAAATACAAAGTGCATACAAATGGACTGAGGTAACGGGTTAAAAGACTCAGACTGATACTGGTTGAATGAATTCAAGAACATTTAATTAACGAATAGGAACTATGTACAAGCTAAAAATAAAGTTAACATTTAATCGGAAAGTCACTCCGGCGGTCGACGCGACTTGGCGTCATTTTGTTAGCCCCACAAAACGTGCATGAAGGAGGCCGTTAAAAAACCACGTAAAATGTTCTTATTTTGCCATTTTCACCCCCCTCCACCCTCCACGTGAGGAAAATTTGGAAAAATTTCTTATAAACGTAGTTTACGTGACGCTGGCCTGTACCCCCCTCTCCCTTCAAGTGCGTCACGTGGTTTTTGAACGGCCCCAAGGGTATGGTAAGATTTCTTTTTGGGGGGGGGGGAAATGCGCCATAGCCTTTGGGGGGGATGGGCACCCCTGCTGTCGTGTGATAACCGCTTTAGGCACTACGGTGGAATACACGTAAATACAAACATATATACATACATACATACATACATACATACATAGGCTGCTAAAAACATAATGATTCCATTTGGATTTTTCGTAGTCGGGTAAAAATGGTCAAAGTTTCATATTTTTCATGAGAATTAATTTCATTAAGAAATGCCCAAAATACAACCATTTAGCATCCTTTAAGCGGTTATCACACGACAGGAATTACAGGCAAACGCAACCGTAATAGGAATCGTCAACTCTATCGGAAACTGGTTTTTCTACCAATTTCCCCCATAGTTTCCTGAAAATGCTCGTGTGCTATATGAATTCACGGTTGCTCGAATTAGAAGCAATTCGTTATCTGTGCAAAAGAAAAATTGCTTCTAGAACGTTTATTTAAGGCAAATCAAGAAAGGACCAATTATGGAGCTGGGATTTCATGACGTCAAATCAACTTTCTAGTAAACATGGCGGTAAAGGATTTGAAGAGTGGCGATGAAAGGATAAATGTTAAAACGAGAGAATTCGAAATTAAAGCGGTTATCACACGACAGGAATTTTAAAGCAAACGTTACTTCCACCTCGTTCTATCGGCAATCTCTAGAGCCAATTTTCGATGCGGAGTTTCCTACAGGTTTGCCACCGGTTTCTCAGACGGTTGCTCATAACGAGCTACCATTTTCTAATCTGTATCCTCGTGTTAGGCATTTGTTTACATTTTTTATATTTGAAATTTCGATCAAAAAAGTAGGTTTCTGCATTCAAGGGCACTCCCATGCAAGGTCACGGGAGGTCACTGTGACCTCCTAAAATTGTCATTATTTTGCAAATTCTGAGTGACCATGTTAAATTAGACCATTTGGTATAACAATAATTTTTGTCTTTTCCCCCCCTTCTACATGTTTGTACTTATTATACAGGTACATTATTGACTAACAGCTATACAGTTGTCAATAGCAAATGCAAGGCATCAGATTTTATTTTATGTATATAATGATCACTTATTCTCAATAGGATCATGGTTTATTAAGTTTGAGCTTCGCGATTCAGTAAAATACGAAGCTTCAGTCGGGTAATTAAGAATTACCCCCTCCCCTTCCTAAAAAATATAAGTTTGAGACAGCCCTGCCTGCTTAAAGATGTCAAAAAATTTTGAATGCAAATTGTTATTATGTTATGCGAAATGAATGAAATCTTAAGAAGTTTTGTTAAAAGGTTATAGGGTCAGTTGGGGTAATTGTAAACGCTTTTTCAGTGTTTTAACTTTGGACCCTTCCCTACCTCTTGAATGAATTCACAGATAAAATTGTGAGCATTGTAGCCACTACTGTATTTCTTGTGAGTAAATGTGTACAAAAATTTTGACTTTATGACTATTTGTTAGCGAATGAGCTCGTGTTTACAATTACTCCAGTGTGTTTACAATTACCCCAGAGATGTGGGGTAATTGTAAACCGTGATTTATTTTCGAATAAGGTTGATGCAAATGGAAAATTGTTTCATACACAGTCTGCTTGCAGGCTTAAGACGTTCCAGAGCAATGGTTCTCAATCTGCGGCCAACAGGCCGCATGTGGTCCGCTGAGTTATGTTATGAGTCGGCTGAGATTATTTTACAAGAAATATCTTGCAAAAAATCAAGTAATGCAATAAATTTATGTAAAATTTGTCCCGCAGTGGATCAGTCGGTTAAGCTTGGATGCCACAAAACACCGAAAGTGAAGCACAACTGGACGTGGTCAACGCTTAGGAGGGTGACCAACACCCGCGACTGATTACTCTGAGACCGAGTGCCCTAAAGGGAGCTGTGCACGTAAAATACGTCGTCGCTTTAAATGTCCGCCAAGTTAGAAATAATTTCCGCTGAGGGACCAATCTAGGTGACGATCTCTTATCTGGGAGATTGTTCAAAATCATTAGCCCCTCTGAGCCAAGTGTACTTCATTCTAGCGGAGCTCATTAATAATCAGTAGGAGCTTAATTAATTCATGGTCGCCCTGCAAGGGGGGACTTGTGTTTCCAAGTGGCATTAGCAACAACAACAACAACAGTTATGTAAAATAGACACAAAAGTGTAATTTACATCAAAATATAATACTTATTGTCCCCCTAAAATATTGAAAATAGAAAAAATTTAAGTGTTTACAATTACCCCAGAGTACGAAAAATATTGGGTAATTGTAAACACCTAACTTGCACATGCAAAATGACAGGGAAGATTAAATTCATAACTAAATGTTTTTAGCAGCATTTCATATGACAAATAAAAATGGTTGAAACCGCTTACATCGCTTTTATAGATGAGCTGGAGAGGAAAATGTAAGATCACTAAATTTTGTTAAACAACTTTTTTCACTGGGCCATTTTCAAACAATAGTGACGCCTGCACAGTTGTTTCGAAACTTACGAAACTGTTTCAATGTCTTCCCTATGCTGCCAGTTTATCACTCACAAGCAGTTAAGTTTTCAAAACGACCACAAGTGTAGTTATGAAGCTTGTTTACAATTACCCCAACTGACCCTACATACCTTACGAATTTTAGTAACAAATTAGATGCCATGAGTTTATTCATAACAAGATCTTTAATTTTAGTGGAAATGTATTAAGGCAATTGCGGTTCCTAGCATAAGTGTCAAACGGGGGCGGTAATTTTTGGTGTCCCCCTCCAAAAAGAAAGAAGAAAGAAACTTTGTTGTGTTGTATGAACTTGTGGTTTTGTAGTTTATATTATTTTCAGAGTGGAAAAAGAAAAAACTCTTTAGAAATCCTATTTTATTTATTTGGGGTTACTTTCACTAAACTATATTTATTTTCAGCTATGATACGTTGAAATAGCACCCGTAAAATTGTATAATTAAAGTACATGTATTTTTTTAAAACTCTATACCTTATTTTGGGTGTCACGCGGGGCCTTCCGTAGTGACATTACTGATTAAGGAATATAATTTGGTAAAATATTAATATTTTGTATTCTGTGTCTCACCTAATATCATTCTAATTAAAAGTTTTTTCACTGTGACAATTTACTGGACATCAAACTTCGAATTCTGACGAAACAGAAAATGGCACTGCAGTTTAAATTTAATTAAAATAAAATGACAGAGATTAGTTAAAAAATTATCAAAAATGTAAAACAGTGTATGATGCTTTGAGTATTATTGCTGATAACGCTATGGAATGGTTGTCTATGATATATAAATTAAGAAAAAAACAGAAAGAAAAAAAAAAAAACGGTTGTTATACTGCCTCTAAATTTATCACTTGAAACGCACTGGCATTTTGGTAGCGATTTCATCATAAGACACTCTTTGAAATGTCTTGCACTAGTAAATTAGTGACTTTACATCTTACAAATGCTTTTTCGGCATGATTTCGAAAATTTAAACAAAAAAAAAAAACTAATTTAGAAATCGCATTTTCCTTTTAACATTGATCCTTCTATCGCCACTCTTCAAATCCTTCACCGCCATGTTTACTGGAAAGTTGATTTGACGTCACGAAATTCCAGCTCCATGATTGGGTCCTTTCTTGGTTTGCCTTAAATTAAACGTTCTAGAAGCAATTTTTTTCTTACGCAGATAACGAATTGCTTCTAATTCGAGCAACCGTGAGTTGGTATAGCACACCAGCATTTTGAGGAAACTATGGGGAAAATTGGTAGAAAAACCAGTTTCCGATAGTGTTGACGATTCCTGTTACGGTTGCGTTTGCCTGAGCGGTTATCACACGACGGGAATATCAGGCCCCATCGTGTGATATCCCGTCGTGTGACGGTATCACATTTGTTCCTTTTTAAATATAAGTACATTTTTATACCATTGAACTTGTCTCGTCAGCCCCCAATCTCCCCTATCTGTTATAAGGCAGAGTGGTGTTGGTGTAGACAATTTTTAGAAATTTGGTCAAGGTACTTTACTGAACATCACTTAGGACAATACTGTGTATTATTATTAACAAAAATTTCATCTTCATTTAAAATGACACATAAGCTAATTTGGGTATGACATATTTTTCAAGAAAATATAATTAAGGTCTTAAACTGTTTTTGTTTAAAAGTAATTGAAATCTGACCCCAAAAATGAACTTTTAAGTAAAATGTATAACAACTGGTATCTTAATTGGCGTGAAGCCTTATGCATCTATACTTATTTATTGTTGAGAACACTACAACATTAAAACTTTTTTAAAAGATGACATACCTTATTAAAATCAATTTTAATTCATTTCTTACATGAATTTGTACAGTAAATCTTAAATGGTATACAGTTTTAATAAACATATGTTTAATTTTAATTGCTCATAAGTATGCTTTCATTTATACCTCAAAGAAAAAAAATACAAAGTGCATACAAATGGACTGAGGTAACGGGTTAAAAGACTCAGACTGATACTGGTTGAATGAATTCAAGAACATTTAATTAACGAATAGGAACTATGTACAAGCTAAAAATAAAGTTAACATTTAATCGGAAAGTCACTCCGACGGTCGACGCGACTTGGCGTCATTCTGCTAGCCCCACAAAACGTGCATGAAGGAGGCCGTTAAAAAACCACGTAAAATGTTCTTATTTTGCCATTTCCCCCCCCCCCCTCCACCCTCCACGTGAGGAAAATTTGGAAAAATTTCTTATAAACATAGTTTACGTGACGCTGGCCTGTACCCCCCTCTCCCTTCAAGTGCGTCACGTGGTTTTTGAACGGCCCCAAGGGTATGGTAAGATTTCATTTTTGGGGGGGAAATGCGCCATAGCCTTTGGGGGGGATGGGCACCCCTGCTGTCGTGTGATAACCGCTTTAGGCACTACGGTGGAATACACGTAAATACAAACATATATACATACATACATACATACATACATACATAGGCTGCTAAAAACATAATGATTCCATTTGGATTTGTCGTAGTCGGGTAAAAATGGTCAAAGTTTCATATTTTTCATGAGAATTAATTTCATTAAGAAATGCTCGAAATACAACCATTTAGCATCCTTTAAGCGGTTATCACACGACAGGAATTACAGGCAAACGCAACCGTAATAGGAATCGTCAACGCTATCGGAAACTGGTTTTCCCCCATAGTTTCCTCAAAATGCTCGTGTGCTATATCAACTCACGGTTGCTCGAATTAGAAGCAATTCGTTATCTGTGCAAGAAAAAAATTGCTATTACCTACTAATATAAAAAAGTAAAAGATCAGACCCGTAAAGTTTTCCAACTTTTCATAAGCGATTTTTTCTATCTCCAGAATTTTTTTTTTTTTTTAAGGGTTGTTATAAAATAAACGATTCAATTATAACATTTATTCCAAAAATCATTGCTGTATTTCTTCTGATGGAAATATGCACCGTTGTATTTCTTTTGATACGCAGTGCAGCGCAAAAATGCACTGCGTACCGTAAAACGGGGTAAATAGAAACACTTTTGAACTTTGGTTCTAAATTTTTCATATTTGTCTTGCTCTAAAAAATACAAATTATTACCCAAACGCAGGTCTCTATAGGACCTATCTGTTCATGTATTATTATTTTAATATTTTATTTCCATGAAATAATAATAAAAAAAAAACATGGTGTTTCTAATCACCCCGCATGTAGGGGTGAATAGAAACATCCTTTTAATAGCATATTTGTTTCTTTTGCAATTAAATAAGGTTGAACAGAAACAGTAAAATATATGTTTTGATAATAGGAAATGAATAAATATTAAATTACTTCCCAAGATAGTTGTTTATTGACGCAAAAATCAGTAAAATAATCAAGAATATCGATGACACAGGATTATTGAAATATAACTAAACATGAAATAATGTGACACAACTCTTTACCGTGGTCCCTGGTATCATCAATAAACTGTTAAATCAGAAAGATCATCGTTGAAGCATAACATGTCGTTGAAACGTGCACTTGAACAGAGAACTGGTGATGAGAGTTTCTGAACGTCTTTCCTGGAGACAAAAGTCTGCAGAAATAAATCTGTTATAGCGAACTTGTTGGTTCCAGGTTGGCAGCAGGTTCTCTTTTTTAAAATGTGACAAAGAAACCCCATCATCTTCAAGGTAAGCAACTTTGCAAACATAGAATCTAAAACACGTTTTTGTTTTGCCATGTTTTGCCATTTGTTTTTTCGTTAACAGTAACTTCGTCTAGTTCAGGAGATTCTGAAGTGGAAAAAATCAGTTTTTCGTCGCTGTCCTGCACTGAATAAGCACCATCACTCTCTGATGATAAGTTTTCAGTTTCTCGTGGCTTCCTTTTCCCTTGGGTTCCCCTGTTTGGAGCAACATCTGTTTTGGTCTTCAATAAGTGAAGTTGGGGTCTAAATCTCCACCAAAGTTTCTAAAATCCTCAACGCCTGCACTTTTACCTGGTGTGATATTTATTTTGGTCCCCCTTTTTCCTGGATTTAGTTGCCTGATCTTGTCTCATACTTTGGAGAAGATGTGTAAAGCTAATGTCAATAGCATTAGCGGATTCATTCAAGTTGGTGGTATCCTGGTCTTTGTCTACACCAGTATTGATACCTGGAAGCATTGAGAAAGCCTTTTTAAGATCTAGAGGTGCAAACCACATTTTTAAAACCGGAACGTGCTGTTTCTATTCACCCCGCAAAATTTCAATAACTGACCTATGAAATGTAAAATTTTTTAGAAAATATTGGGTTAACAGTAGAACCAAGAACAACTATTACAATTTTATATTGATGTTCGACTTAGTCTTTATACTTATATAGGCATATATATATATAGCATGTATTTTTACTTACCAGAAAAGTTCAAAGTAGACAAAAAATCTTCAGAAAAGTACTTCTTCAAAAACGTGCTATCAAAATCAACAAACAGTGTGGCCAACCAAACACAACATAATTTCCCTGTTGCCTTTCAGTGTTGCCAACTCGAAACCAATATTAATTATAAATAATTTGCAGTCATTATAGGTATATTTAGAGTATTATATATGCAAGAAGTTTTGTTTCTATTCACCCCACTGTTTCTATTCACCCCGTTTTACGGTATGTTTTGATAGATTTTAAATATAACTCTATAAAAATACTTTATAACTAATTTAAAAAGGGAAAATTTGAGCAATATCTCGTGAAATGCAAAAAGTGATCAATCAGCGGGTTAATATGGCTAAATTCTTTTTGAAATTCAAAAACTATTCATGTGAGGTGTCTTGCTTCACGGTTGAGAGCATCTATTAGTGATGCAAAGAATTTTTATTTTGTGAAGTACTGACTAGTAAGAAGAAGAAAATTTGACGACCTATCCTTTCAATAGGACACATTCTGATGCCATCAATATTCGAGGGAAAAAAGCACAATTAGAAAGTCGTATTCGATAGAAATGCTTAGGTAATTCACACATTTAGCTGTTGAGCATATCCAATAAATAAGTGAAAGCAAAGACCAAACTGCAGCAGAATTTTGACTGATTTATTGTTAGCTTGCAACACTACACTGTTAAAAATGACGTGCTTAAAAATAAGAAAATATGCCTTATTTTTTAAAGGTAATTTTGACTTAAAATCAGCAAATTTATAGAGTAACTTTACATTGAAATTAACGCAGGCTTTTTTTTTTTTCACGATTACTTTCCTTCAGAACAATAGTATTTGTACCAAAATTAAGGAACTATTTTCCGCGTGATACGTCAGAATGATTCAAGAATGTGAGTAGTCTGTCCGTCTCATCAGAGCAGAAACACAAGATGAATAATTCGTTTGGGATTAAGCGTTCGATCTTAATTTCGGATCGGAAACATGAAAAACAAGAAAACAGAATAAACGAGTGGATAATTAACGCTCTTCTGAATAGCACTAGAAAGAAATTTGGCACAGTAGCACTAAAGCACCCTGGTACGTTTGGAAGCTATGTAATTCAACTTTTCCTTCTCCGGTTCGATGCAATCCCAGCGCGGTGGTTCGAGTGTTAGCGTAGAGGAAACGCGTAACTAACCCAAGGGAGAAAACTTTTATTCATTTTAGTGGTCTCAAAAATGAGATCGTAACCGGATCACTTTGGAGAAAAGGGTTACTTAAAAAATAAGCGGCTTTTCCAATCGAAGTCATTTTGACGCGGAGCTATTCCGACAATGTGATTTTTTAGGAAAAAAGCCATTTTATAGCAATAATAAGAATTTTGATTTAACAGTGTGTGAGGTATTGCTCATTTAAGCATTTGTATATTTCTATTAGCTAGTCTATAGGTTAAGTATTCTAATGTTTTATAATGAAGATAGTTTTGATTATTACATCGACTTAGTATTTTATTTACCACATTCTTTCTTTACAACCGAAACGGCAACAATGTCAGTAAGTGTATATTCCGTCTGGAAAAGTCAAGTTGTATTCGAAATTTTAAATAAATCAATATGTTGTACAACCAAAGCCTCAACTTTGGATAACTCAACAATTTTTGTGCTTACCATAGAACTTACAGAAAAACTATGAGAACAAAATGCAAAATAAGTAAATAAAAAAAATCAAAATAATTTACATAATAAAAAACCGTAAATAAACAACAAGGACTAGATTTAGGAAAAATAGTTATCACCAATGGATTATTAAACAAACATTAGCCCAGTCAACTCAATATATTTTACTTCTTGGATTTCCTGCTTTGTGTTTTGTCTTGCAATTTGACGTCTGGATTGCGTCTGCCTTTCAGGTGTAAGACGCTAATCAAAAGGCTCTGTTCTAGTTTCGTTTTTGTTTCTCCAGGTACTACATAATTGTACTAAGGAAAGGCGTTTTTCATTGTTTGGGATATTTTTTGCTTAAAGAAGACAAACTAACTGAGTTCCTTACCTTGCATGTTTTTGTAGCCTTAGGCATTGAGAAGCTTTTCACGATTTTTTCCAAAATTAAGGAGGCATTCAAGCTTCTATTTTTTGTTTTTGTTCACACAATTTAGTTATTTTACAATAACACAAATCTGCAAGAAATATTTTTTTTTGTATTCATATGACGGCACTTTTTAATTATTTTTTCCTTTTGAGCTTGCATTTTTATACTGATAATTAAAAGCATGTTTGCAGATAGCAGAAAATTGGCAATATTCACAGAAATAAAAATCCTCAAATTACCTTGCTTTATGTTTTGGTTTATTTTTAAACCTGATACTGAAATAAATAATACACACAGCATTAAAAATTCATTTTGTTTTAAAACATGATTATTCTGGTGATATATAAGTTTATTTCAACACAAATATTTTAAAATAAAGTTCCCCCTTTTCTTGAAGTAAAATTTTACGTTTATTGATTTAAATTTGAACTGAAAAATGGATTAGTATGATACAAAATGGTTTTTGTGTTGCTAGTTGCACTGAAATGACTACTTGATCAGTATGAGTGTGTTCGTTTCATATATGGATATTTGATAGAATAGAATTAATGGATTTAATTTGGGGCGAATTTTCACATGCGGTGCGTGTTAAAATCATTGAACTATACGGAAGGTGGAATGACTGCGCAGGGGAAAAACGCGAGCCGATTTTTCTCCACCGTTTGACGGGAGCAAAGGACGGCATGATAATCTTTTCTTGTGAATCGGTATACCTCAAAATACAAGTTGAATTTCATAGCGAAGAACAACCGTAAAATTGTTTGCAAAATTATTCTTCTTTAGGCTTAGACGAAAATAGATTATTTAGTAACAAAACATTTTATGAGGAAACGAATTTGCAACATTTTTTTTTTTCACAGTGCTATTTAACGTTTAAATAAATAATGAAACATAAAATTTCTCTTTAAGTTTAAAGAAGTTTTTTCTCTCCGTTCTCAATTTTGTTTACATAAGTAGGGAATAATTTAATCAAAAACGTAGACTCAATACTTTAGAATTATTGAAAGGAAGAATCAAGAGAAAATACTTCCAAAACATCGCTTTAAAAAACAAATTTTTAATGCGTAAATTACATTTTTTTATCAAGAAATATTTGTTATAGAAATACGTTTTCATCGTTAGCTTGATAAATGCTCTCTAAAGCAAATTGTATGCGAATTATTACTGAAATGATTTCATTTTTTTGTTAACAAGGCATAACTTTGCCTTAATATAGTTTAAAATATAGTCTTAATATAATTTACAGTTACATTCATTGTAAACAAATGTTATTTGTTTAGTTTTGTGGAATATGTTAAATGATGGGTAGTTGACTCTTTGTATGATGAATTTATTAAGGTTTAACGAAAAGAAAAATGAATAAATTAAAGAAAACACTGAAAATAAACACATTTTTACTATCAAATTAAATTTTGCGCTAATTATTAAACTTGCCGAATTTTATCGACGATTTCTCTTTTTCCCTTCTCCAAAGTTGATATCAGGTAGATCTTTGTAAAAAAGAATCCTCTACTATCATTTTAATTTTAATTTGTTGAGATTGAAATCGTTCAAGTTCGTGTGTCTCCAATACGGAAGACGCTATGTTTTGCCGTCCTCGCTCCTGTCAACTGCCTGAAACCTGTAAATTGCTATATTTCTACCGGTAAGTAACGGTTGCGTTGAGCGTTCGTAGTTTGTCGGATTCGCATTAGTCTGAATCGTCCTTTAAAACTACATCCATAAGAGAAAATTTTGAAAAAAAAAAAAAAAATGTAATCGTTAGAGGAGGTTTCGATCATTTGACCAAAACAGAATTTAAACATATTAATAAGCAAAGCCCAACAATTTTAAGAGGCGTAAAGGAATAAACACAGAAGAAATTTGTTATTAGAATTTTCTCTATTTATTTTTTACTATATTTGTATGTTGAAACAATACTTTAAAATATTTAAATCATTTTCCGGGAATCCGTGTTTCAAATTGCTCCAGCATTGGATGTCCATCAGACAGAATTGGGGCGCGGCCCCCGATGTAAACTAAAAGTACTTTTTGAAGAAAAAAAGTTTGTCTAAACTTCCGATTTTGAAGGAAGCTAAAGATCCCCCACTCCTTTCGCTAATCGACTGCCGTCATCTAAAGTATTTTCAATTTTTTTAATCCGATAAAATTACCCTCCCTGTTTCGTGACTTTCTAACGGCAGCGCTTTGTACTATAATTTACATGCAGCAGCAACAAAATTTCTTCTGTAATTGAATTTTTTCCAAAAAGGAAAGCAACTTATCGAATCTTCCTTAACAGAAGCAAATAGGTTTCATCCTCTGATTGCAGGGCACACTTCGAGTTGCTTTTATTTTCCCTTATATATTTTAACTATGTGAAGCTCGTTGAGAAGTGATTGACACTCGCCTAATAATAGCAGAAGGGTCGACCATGAACAACGTACCTCAGGCTATTTCAGCGCTTTCTGGCCCCTTTCGTTTTGTTACCTCTCTGATACCAAGGTATATAGAGAGGAGAGGTAGGTCAGAGAATGTAAACAAACAGCGGGCGGTCTGCACTCAATAGGGGGTCTGACGTACACTGGTCCCCTTTCGATTGGAATCCGCTCATTGCGTAGCATGATAATTTGAATATTGGACATGCATTATTAAGTTTTCTGAACAAATGATACAATTTTTGCGTGGGAGAAAGTTGCTTATTGTTTCAAAAAATTGCAAACATCATACTATATTTAAGATGTATAGACATTAACTATTAATCTATTCAGAAAAGAGGAAAATACTTTTATGTTGGCACTTGATATTAAATTTAAGCATTCATAAATTGTTTCAACTTTTTTCTTGCCTGGGACTGAGATGAATTTTTATTTTCCGAGAATAAACTCTTCTTTTTTTTCAAGTACTTTATGTGAAAAAAATGTCCTAACTCTTGCATAAGTTTGACTAAGTTTTTATCCACCTAGCACAGTTTGAAGTTTAGAAATTATGCTACCAGATTTGAGAATGTTTTCTTTCCCATGAATGTTAATTAAATAACTTTAAAACTTTGTAATCATTTCTTTGATAAACTACTTTCACTCTGCGAAATGATACAATGTATCCCTTTCGTAATGGAAGAAAGGTTTTTTTTGTTTTGAATTTAAACTTAGAAATAAGGTTTTCCATTTTGTTTAATACATTTATTTGCTCTCCGCCTCTGAAAGCAGATCAGTATTTAACTTTGTTTATGCTCGTGTTCGAATTAAAAACATCACATGCGTCCATTCACTGTTTCAAAGAAATCTGCAGCTACTTTTCCATTCGAACATATAGTTTTAATTGCACATTCAATATGGTGTGAAAATAACTGTGTGACATAGCACACGCTTTGTCGTTCACATCACTTAACTTCTAAATGCTTTGCGCTAAATTTGGGGCAAAGAGAAATTTCATTACTATCTTTTCTCAAAATAATTTCAATAATTTCTTTGCTGATGAAGTTATCATTAATATTAAATCCTTGATCAATAAAATGATTACGCAACAATTTTATCAAATGCGGTACATAAGCAAATATCCTAACATTTCTTTCGTTTGCTGCAGGATTTTCAAAATATGTCTTATCTATGGAAACAACTGGGCGTTAGTATATTAACGCCCAATTGTTTCCATAAAGTTTGATTTCCGGCCCCCATATATATTACGAATGCAACGACTGTGTACTCGATTTTATGTTACATACGTATTATATTATTCAAACAATCAAAGTAATTTTTTATCGTATTCGTAATAAATAGGTTTTTTCCAATTGTGCGTTAGTCCTCGAGCAAGAACAACTTGGCTAGTTTCATGAGAGTTTTAACAAAACTTCATCAGCTGCATGATCGTATCAGATATCATTCATAACATTCATCCTATCAGACGAAAGAACTGTTAATTCCTGCAGTTCTAAAATATTTTTAACTTGTTCTTTCGTCATTGCAATGAAGTAAGAATGATAAGGCCTTTTTAATAGCCATTTTTCCGACGCGCTGCAATTGCCCTGGCGTTAAAATGACTGATAATAAGGAATTAATGGAATCATTAATTTTTTGTTCCATATTTAATTTCAATTCTTCTTTCCTTTTTGAAGCATCTTGTAACAATTCTTGTAATTTTGTATTTTCTTGTACTAATTGCTTCTTTTCCACTTCAATCGTTAAAAACAGGCATCTTTTTCTTTCAGTTGGTTTTCAAGCTATAAAATTTTATTGCACAAATTTTGATTTTCAACAAATTCTGGCGTTTTCAAGTAAAAATTGATCCTGATGGCGGCAATAACTTTCCAGTTTCCGAATCCCGTCGTGTTTTTGAAAACGATGAAACAAACATCACATTTTTGCTCGTTTCCATTTTGCAGTCAGCTACAGCACAAAATACTATTTTTTAATAGCTCTAAAAATTTTAAAGCGTATGATGAACTAAGCAATAGAACCTTTCATTACAAGGGACAAGATTGAAATGCATGAATTTTTTGCTTTACGCAGCGAAAAAAGGATGCAAACTAATTAAAAACAGCCTTCTCCGATCCCAAGTAACCAGCAGAAGGGGACCAGACAACGTCACAGTTCTGAGAACTCGTCAAGGGGCAGGGTTGCCGGGAATCTCTGACCTACCTCTCCTTTCTATATACCTTGTCTGATACACGATCCGACCCCCGGGGTTTCGGACGATCTCGCTGTGCGTGCCTCAAAGGATCAGTGCATCCACTTTGGCGACTTACTGCCGCAATGACATCCTCAGTATGATTTTCGCCAAGATTCTCTCGCCAATCTCATCCTAAATGTTGCTTTTTTACTTATACTTCTCAGACACCTCTGCTCCGAAGCATTTAACATAGGTTTCTACCAGAGTGTCCAATCTTTTCGAGTAGAAGATCGTTGGCAGTAACTCTACGCTGTATGCCGTTCTCTTTTAGAAAATCATCAAATGCTTCATTAATATACTCACCCCCTCCGTCACTCATTAACATTTTATCTTAGCACCAGTTTGATTTTCCAGTAATGTTTTAACCTCCTTAAACGCATCAAGTGCTTCACTTTTACACTTTAAAAATCTTACCACAGTATAACGGGAAAAGTCATCAATAAATGTAATGAAATATTTTGAGTTACCATATGAGGGACATTTCATCGGGCCACACAAATCAGAATGAATTATTTGCAAAACATTTGATTTACGTTCAGAATGTTTTGGAAATGGAGCATGAGTAAGTTTATTTACAACACACACTTCACAATTAAACTTAGAATTATCCTTCACATTTGTAACATTAATACCTTTTATGTAACCATTTTTGGAAGAACTTAAGATATCGTCAATATTTACATGACCCAAACGAGCATGAATTTTTTCCAAAGTAACATTTGTCTTATTTATATTACATGATTCACTAGCGGTACATACCTCATTATCATTATTCGAATCACAAAGATGAAATAAATTCCCATTTCGCTCTGCTTTCAATACCATCTTAGTTTTATCATTAATAATAATTGCATGATCAGAAAAGAAACTTACTCTATAACCCGTATCAATAATTTTAGTAACACTCAAAAGATTAGTACGTAAATCAGGAACATATAAACAATCATAAACATTAATATTTTGCATATTTCCATTTACAATAGCAGAAATTGAAACAGTTCCAGTACCAAGCACTTTAGCAGATGTACTGTTCGCTAAATTAATTTCACGAACATCAGTTTCTGTCAAATCCAAAAATTTTGATGCATCATTGCAAAGATGTTTAGTGCACCCACTATCCAAAGTCCACTTACCTTTAATTTCCTCACTAGCCAAAAAAGCTGAAGAATAAATGTCGGTAAATAATCCAGAATTAACTTTACTTCCACCAGAATTAAAATTTTTAGGGTTTTTAGCACATTGTGAAATTTTATGTCCTAACTGATGACAAAAGTGGCAGCGAATTTTATTTCTGTCAAAGATTTATTCTTGTTAAAATCCTTCGTATTCATCAGTGGTGTAGTCCTGGAAAAAGAGGTGGGGGGACACTTTCAAATGCGAACATATATCTTTGTCACCCGAAGCAATTTGCTTTCAAAATGTTTCCAGAGATGGGGGGGGGGGGGGGCGACTGGGCCCCCCCCCTGAAATCCCGAAAATTTTCGCAATGTATCATATATTTATCCCTGAAACTTTCCTCAACGCCAGTGTTTCAAAGTCAGCCCGCCCCCCCCCCCCAAAAAAAAAGAAATTCTGGCTGCGGCCTTGGGGGTAAGCTACATAGTTTTTTTATTTTTCAAAATAGAGAGACATCAGTTTAGTTTTCAACGGAAAAACAATAATAAAGCATACCTTCGATTTAACGTTTTTCTCAAATTAGCAATAGGTTTTAAATTCGAGATTGAACTTGATAAAAGTACTGTTTCCCCCATTTAACGATTTCCTTGATTTAACAATAGCATTTAAAAATCGCCAGAATAGGAATACGTTTGGTTTATACTAGATTTCAAATAACGTGGCGAATATGACACGCTACAATTTGACTTTTTAATTAGTCATTGACGATAAATCGGAACATACTAATGAAATTGTGCTTACGTTTTTTAGGTACGGTTAAAATTCAGCACGAGCAGCCCCGTGCGGGTACCGCTAGGTTTCAATATGAAACTTATTTTTCAGAATAGTTCAGTTTAATAAAGATAAAACAATAATAAAGCATATTTTCGATTTAAAGTTTTTCTCAAATTAGCAATAATTTTTAAATTCGAGATTGAACTTGATAAAAGTTCCGTCTCCCCGATTTTACGATTTCCTTGATTTAGCAATAGCATTTAAACAAATATCGCTTCGAAAATTTTACGGACGTATAGTTTATTCTAGACTTCAAATAACGTGGCGAATGACGACAAGCTTTAATTTGATTTTTTTAATTAGGCGTTGGTGATAAACCGGCGATAAAGAATACTAACAAAATTGTGCATACGTTTTTCAGGTATGGTTTACAGTATCATTTAACTATAAATATTATCACCTACTATTTCATCTCTATGGTATCGATAGCAAAGCCTCTTTTCATTATAAAACTTATCTTTCGGTTAGCGAGATAACAGTTGGCTGGGAAATAAAATAACGTGATACTGCAATTTCATTCTTGCAATCAAAGATCATCGCCTAGACTAAGACTTATTCCAGATGAAAAGTAACGCAACAAATGTTGCCGTGCTACAATTTGGCAGTTTTAATTACCTCTGGTGACAAATCTGACCCTACTGATGGAATTGTTCAAAAGTTTTCTTAATTGATCCTTCTACATGTTATATTATTTTTTCAAGCATTGACAATGTCTAATGTGTGTTTTTTTTTTTTTTTTTGACAAATAGAAACACGATGTTTTTCAAACAATGCAGGCTTTATGCCGCAGGCGATTTTTTTTATACTCTTAGCAAGGACAGCGCCGCAGGCGACGTTTTTAAAATTCAGCCCGGGAAACGCCGTGCGGGCACCGCTAGCTTTTAAATGATTATTGAATTATTTGTAAACAATATTTTAAAATAGGGAGCTATGATATGACAAAAATGTGTATGTATTTGGTGCCCCCCTCCCCCCAAATAAACTTTGAACTTGTTAATTTCATGCACAGACATATCCATGCTTGTTCACGCATACAAAGATGTGTTTAGCAGACTAACTAAATCATCGCCTTTAAGAAACTATCGTCTTAAAATAGCTTGAATCACAAAAATTTTCATTTTTTGGTAAATCAAATTACATTTAAAAGGTTGAAAAAATATGATCCCATTGAGATCCCAAGTTGAAATTTTGCATAATCGATGATAAAATAGACAGAAATGTGTCAGAATATTTTGAAAATTTTCCATTATACGTTTCTCGAGAAATTTAGAATTTAAATTTTAAGGTCATTTTTTTAAATTTAAAATTTTTATAAAATTAGTCATGATGCATATCATATGAAACGGCATTCATTATGCTTTTTACTAGAACTTTTTATTTCTATTTGTTGCCTGTTTTGTGTTGAAGCATACCATGTAAAAATGTGAGTTTTTTACAAAATCAAAGTCTGATAACTAAGAAACAAAACAGGATAAAAATCTAAAAATTTGGATTTTTAATTTTCTTGAGGGTGAGTTAAATTTTTGCTCAGATGTTGGATCACTTGCATGGAATGACCCCTAAGTCACATCCATTTTTTCCCTGTTATTTCTCCTATGCCGGTATTGCATTGGAGAAATAACGGAAAAAATGGAAGCTACTTATATGAGTTTTGGGAAGGGAAAAGTTAAAAAAAAAAAAAAATTAGCGTCGTTTCTCTCCATTCAGCAGGCGCGGCATTTGATCAATCAGGAGTGGGGGTCAATCGCCCCCCCCCTTGACTTTTAGAAACGCATTGTAGTTATACGTGTGATTATGTATTTTGTTGTTTTTTCCTATAATATGCATTGAATATATACCCCCAGAAAATTTTGGAACGACTGGCCATTCAGTCTAGATTTGTCTTTTGGTGGCAAAAAGGGCGACAGTTCTTAGTAAAAACAACAACCCAGGCAGTGCCTCCCACTGAAGAATGAATTTTTGTAAAAATAAAATACTTATATTTACAAAATTTCAATTTTTTTAGCTATTGAAGTGTTTAAAAACAATGTATTAAAACACCATATGTTATGATATTTCTACCTTGATTAATTGAAATAATAATTTTTAAATAATAGCAATAATAACTTAAAAACAACTTCACATTTCTTTTGTTTCACATATTCATAAATATGTAACTTTTTTCAACCCTTTAATAGGGCGGTGGTTAAAGTATACTCCACACAAAATTCACCAACTTAAAAATTTATAGTAAACTATTTTAGCGGGTGGGGAGGTAAAACGCATTGTAATTTTTAATGACCAATATGAATTTTATTTTTTGATCTATATTTTAAAAAATATACTGATCTACCATTACTAAAAGGAAACCAGAAATTTTGGACCAGCCTTATAAAGAGTTAAGACGTGATTCTTAGGAAGATAGCAAGTTACACATTACAACCCTAATAGTTATTAAGTGACTCATAATAAACTATCTTCTAAGTGTAATTATTTCTATTTTTTTCATTATACAGGGTGGTAAAAATTACTGAGCACAAATCATGTTTGAAAAAAAAAGAAAAAGGAGAGAGAGACAATACAACGGGAGGTATCATGGTATCAAATGATTATGTTTCATTCGATTAACTTCCGCAATACAATTCAAACATGAAAACTTTTACTCATATCCTTTATTTTGCTCCTTTTTTTACAAACATGTAATGTGCCCAATAATTTTGGACCACCCTTCACCCTGTACGTAAAAATACCGAAGCGCAAAACTACAAATATATATATATATATATATATATAATACGGTGCAAAAAAAAAAAAAGCATATAATATATATTTTGTTTTGAAAACAATAATTTAGCTTTAATCAAATGCTCAATTTCAGAGGTTAAAACTGTTAAACTGAAAAAAACGTCAAAAACTTTTATTGTTCAAATTTGAAGAACTATATAGTTCGACAACAAACAATGTTAATAATTACATTAAAAACATAAAAGAAATCTTATTATTATCAAATTATTCTCTGTGGTTTTTACTATTTTCGGGTAACATAAGGATACCTGATGCATTGGGGAGAAAAAAATTATTTTTGTTTTGAATTAAAATCAGAGATCAATTTGTGTATTTTATTTGCATAACATCATAGACATCAATAGGCGCTGAACAAACGAGGGCAACCAAATGTAGTGCCGTTGGATCTGTTCATTCCTTAGAAATTAGCTAGGAGGCCTATAGGAGCTAACTTTTACCAAGGCCGTAGCCAGAAATATTTTCGGGGAGATGGGGCACCCTGACTTAGAAACACTTATGTCGAGGAAAGTTTCAGGTACATACTACATTGCGAAAAATTTCGGGATTTCGGGGGGGGGGGGGGGTCCGGGACCGTGCCCCCTCCCCTCTGGATACGGCCTTGACTTTCACCATATTTCTATATGTGTGTATTTATTTCATGCCGATGAGAAAGAGTTTGAGAAATTTTAAAAACTTCATTTAATTAAAATACAATATTTCAATGCAAAAACTTTAAAAAAAGTAAATTTATTTTTATTTTAACTAACTTTAAATTTGTTTTTTCAGCTTTTCATGTTTCACTTATTTAAAGACTTAGCCAAGAAGAAGGAAAGAAACTTCAAACTGAAAAAACACAAACCAAAATTCTAACTACTCAATCTTATTAAAATTCGGAGCGAGAAGAAAATGAGCGAGACGATATTTCAGCTTAATTTTATAATCGAAAACTATTAAACATGAGTGCATAAATCATAAAAAAGTACTTACAATGCACTTTGATTGGATGTTTCATCTCTTATTTCAGTTGATAACTCCGTTCTAGTATTTCTGCGTTTGGAAGGGGTTAAAAATGTTTCCAACAGATTTTGTTGCCTAAATCTTTTCATTCTTTCTTTTTCCCCCTGCTTTTTGAGAAATGGCTTGTTCGATCTATAACGAGTGATCAATGCATCAATGGATAGAGTAGCGTACCACTACCAGCAGGACAGACAGATTATATTGTTGTGCGTTATGTCAGTCACTTTTAGAATTTAGTTTGCATGTGATGTCGTTCAGCAGGTGTAGACAGTATTGGTTTCCGAGAGAAATTTAAACAGACCCATATCTCCAGACTTTTTCTACGAATCTGTTTTCTTTTTTTGGCTTGGGGGAGGGGGTCGGTCGAAACCGACGATCACGAAGAACGAAAACAATTATCTTGAAGGGACCGTAGGACGGCATGGTTTATTTGTCTCAAAGGGGTTTCTGGTCGGGTGATTGAAGCCTTGTAGACCTGGGCATTTGGAAACAGCATAAAATACTCAACTGGGTATCGGCTACCTGATGAACTGTGGCAACATGTGGGATCACGACAGAGAAAAGCTATTCGGCCGGTTCCCACTCCCCATGTAGATGGTTTCAATTAGCTAGCAATAGCAAAGTTTGTTAACAATAGGAAATAAATGGAAAAGCGTGGGACTGAGAAAAATCAGTTTGCTTTTGCTTCAGTCTTATTGAATTTTTTTCTGACTGTGAAAATTTAGGCACGGAAAGGCTGTAGGCCTTTTATGTGGCTGTAATTTTCTTTTAGTTTTATATAAAATTGTCTTTGAAAAAAATCAAAATTAAAAAAAAAAAACCCTGAAGTACTTTTTGGATTTTTCGGGCCTGATAATCACCGAAAAAGAAAAAAAAAAAGCTGAATAAATTGAAAGTGATAGAGGCATTTTAAAATAAATTTACACCGCAATTTTGTGCCGTGCCATAACAGGTTTTTGGACAGATAATCATTTGTAATCCAAACATTTTTTTACATTAATTTGGTTTTGAAATTGTTTAACAAAAAGCGTAATGCATAAAGTTTGAATATGCAAAAGGCTTGAAGCGATGACGAGAAAACATTTGATTGTGAAAGAAAACGTTTAATATGCTTATAGGTTTTTCGATGTTGCATACCAAAAGGAAAGCTACTTTTTTTAAGGTGAAGTCTAGGGGGGACGAAAGAGGACGTTCATTGTCCCCCAATCTTTTTACTCTAATAATATCAACGTCTCACTGTTTTGTAAAAAAAAATCAGTACAAGCAGTGTAAATATTTTGATTTCAAAACTTATGATGATATTTGAAACCTCGCCCCCCCCCCGCCCCCGCACACCTATTTCCTAGGCAGGCCAGCACAGCTGAAACTAATTCTCTGAATTTGTGTAGTTCCCGTTTACTCATATTTTAACGCGCTTATTTTGAAGAGTAATATTAACCTGCGATTGTTAATTGTTGTTTGAGAGAATCAGGGAATACCTTTTTTTTTCACGAATTTAAAGTAGAAGTAGCAAGAAGCCTTTATGTATAGTTTTAAAAGCTTGTGTCTTATTTCATAAAGCTGTTAATTTACTAATGAGTACCTATTTTGAATATTAAATGAGTTAGGAAGCTCAGCGTCCCCCCTGGAAATTAAAGGTGAGGGGACGCTTGAGTGAAAATAAAGAGGTGGGGGGGACACCGTCCCCCCGCGTCCCCCCTCGACTACACCACTGGTATTCATATTATTGTTCATAGCAGGAAATCGGTTGTTTATTCTAGTTGGGTAATCCCGCGATCTTGGTGCTGTATTATAGTCCGTATTTTTATGGTAATTAGAAGCAACAAATGCTTTGCTTTCTTCTTCACGCCTAAACTGTCTGGGACTCTTGATGGCGCCAAGCGGAAAAGTTTCTTTTCGCGCTTCCCATTCTTCACGATTTTTCACTTTCAGTTGCTCAATATCAGGCAGATCGTCCCTTGTTTCAATAGCTATTCGAAAGTTTTCAAAAGAAAACGGAAGGCTATATAGCAGAATAATTGATAACAGGTCGTTATCAATGCAAATATTCAGTTCAGCCAACTTGTCTACGATGTCGGTAAATTTTCCTAAGTGGTCATAAAAGTCATTTGATGAGTCATTCATTTTCAACTGTATTAGAGACTTTAATAAGGTTGCCTTCCTTGCAGGGCCTCTTGAAGCGTAGACATTCTCCAGTTTCTTCCATACATCCGATGCCGTCTCGCAGTTCTTTATCTGTTTTAACTCAGAAGGCGCAATGCTTAAAATTATATCTGCCTTTGCCTTTTCGTCAAAGTTTTTCCATTCTCGATACTTCTCCAACGATGCAGCGTCTGTGCTGTTAACGTCCGGCTGCTTAATATTTTCACTGACATAGTTCCAAGAATCATTTTTGACAAGTAAAGCTTTAACTTGAATCTTCCAAGTCTCAAAATTGTTTCCGTTCAAAAGTTCGATTCGCATATTCGACGCAGCCATTTTCTTTGTTTCACCACTTCCTCGTTAATCATTTAACTTAATTTCTGGGACCAGTGACCTAATAGTATAAGCATGTTGTTTTCCATAGGTAGCAGAGTAGAGCATGCTGCAGTTTCAGCAATTAAGATTTTTTGAAACAATTAACAAGACGAAACGCACACATACAAAATAGATAAAAAGAACATCATATTAGTTTTCCATCTTACTTCTATCAAGTCCACGCGCCTTCTGCGCAGTTTCTACAGTGTTCCAATAGGCGGCGCTGATTACGTCATAAATTTCGCAATGGATTGCGAGTGACATTGAATTATTCTCTAACATTTTGTGCATACTGTATAATTATGTCTTCTGACCTATTACTTTCCATCATGCCTTTCATCAGTTCACAAGCCCCGATCGTATGATGTTCTATAATTCTTCTTCTACAACATATGCTATTTTCTAAATTGCAGACATCTCACAAAACTGTTCCAGCAAATTTTTGAACAGTGCAAATTGAATACAAAATTATGTATCCATTAAGTAATATCAAGAACATATGCGCCATACACTTTCAGAAAAGCATGCTCAAATTTCACGAAACTTTCTTTGTATTTGACGAAATGGCTTCGTGAAAAATGCTCCGATTAAATATTTCGTCAAATTGACGAAATTTGTTTCGTCATACATTTGACGAAATGACTTTTGTTAAAAACTAAGAAATATTTCGTCATATACGTTTCGTCAAAAACAACGAAATTTTAGTCACTTGTTTCGTCATTTAGTTGATGAAACACATTTCGTCAAAATGACTAAATTTTCGTCATTTCGATTCCGCATTAACTAGTCTTTAAATTTCGTCACTTTTTATTTCAATTTTATCAAAAATGAAAATATTTCGTCATTTTGATTCCTGAATCATAATAAATTTCGTTGTATTAACATACTTTTAAGTAAATTTTTGTTATTTGAGCACGTCATGGAACCTTAAATAAAATCTTGAATTTATTTTTTTAAGAGGGCAATTTGATATTTCTTGCAATTTGAGGCTTCAAATAATTACACTGAAAATTTTCGATTTTTTGAGTTGCTGCATTAATTGTTGAAATATGTATTATTAATTTTAAATAAATGTTCTAAAGGTGACTTAAACAAAAAGAAATCATATTGAAAAATATTTTACTATCGGTAATTTTAATTCTTTCTACACAAGAACTTTTCTATGATGCTTATACAAGCATGCCATATTATATACGTATAAATTTATTTTATTTTTGGTTAATTGTAACAGAAATTTCTAACACAATTTTATTTTAACATTCTTACTTTCCAAACAATTTAAAATGTTAGCATTACTTCCAAATTAAGCATTTTGTTGAAATATAAAAGCAGTTATTTTTTTAATACTATGAACTATCAATTTGTCTAAGTTCTGTTTGTTAATTCATTCAGAAAATTGTTTAATTAATTTTAAAAACATAGTTTCATTGAGTTGGTTATATGTATTATGTATGTATGAATTTGTCACACGAAGAATTGCTTTTTAAGGGTTTTAAACAATTATAACACATTTAAAAGAAAAAACAGCAGCAATGATAATAAAATTTGACTTTTATTACGTTGGCAAACATTTTTCTAGCTCATATGGAGCATTACAGCAAAACTGAAATTATGGTATAAGCATATAAATTGATAGGAACATGTATAGAGTACAAAAAATACTTTTAAAAATTAAAAAATAGGAATTCAAACCATAAATTAGGGGGGAAATCATGTTCATGATTACCGTAAAATAGCGAAAATGCGCCTCCCCCCCCACATTTTGTTGAAATTTGTGGAAATGCGGTAGGGGGCGCTTAAACAAGCAAAAAAACGTACGCCGCACCCATCCATGATTCATTGATAGCAGTACCACAGTAAAGACTCATCTATTACTTGTTTGTTTAGCCAAAATTCGTTCGGATCGATCCCCCCCCCCCTCAAAAATAAAAAGAGAGAAAAAAAGAAAAGAAAAAGCATAGTGGCGAACAAATTTGGATCGCACTGAATGCACAGCTCTGCATTTAACCTCCTTTCACATGTTCTCCTATGTTATAATAAATAAAAAGATTATAATTATAAACAATAGCGAGAAAAAATAACATCAGCTGAAGCAACTGAGGCAGGGGCAAAACATTCATTCCCCTTGCTTGACGCATCCTTGATTTTGTGTTACTTGAATGTACACAAAGATTTTTTTTTTTTTTTTTTTAATTTTTCTTTTTTTATCTTCATTTTAGATCGGATATTGCTATGCTAACTTGCAAAACTGAAAATTCTTGCGCGACTATATGCGCCCTAACGATGATGGTTCGCGCCATTTTGAAAGTGCGTTCTTTTAAACACAGCATGAAAGTTGGAATTAGTGTTTTGAAAATAATGCAAATAAAATTTTGCGAATGAATTTAAGAGCGTAATTGAGCAAAATTCGGGGAGGGGGGGGGGCGTTTGTTTGGTATTTTGCGGTAAGTTAATTCATTAGGGTCACAGAACTCTTTAAAAAAAAACTGTGCATACGAAAATTTAACTGATATTCAAAAACATGCCAACCCTATAAAATAAATTAGAAATCTGAAACTTTTACCATAGAACATGGATATAATATATAAAAGGTTTTCTTCCCATATTTTGACATGATTTATAGAGTAAAAATAAATGAATAAAACTTTTATACACATTATAATTGAATCAAGTTATTTAGAATATGTTATCGTTACTTGGTAAATGATCCAGAAAAAATATTTCAAAAATACTTTTATAACTGAACCCCTTTTACTTTCTAATATACTTTAAAAATTTAGTATTTCTTAATCAATTCAAAGCTACGGAATTTCATGTCAAATAACATTGACTCTACAAATGTTTATTATTTTAATTCTCAAAATCATGTATGCAATAAAATATCAATTGAAAAATTTGTTTCTTTACAATTTAAAACATTATTTAAATTCCAACAAAAAATGAGTAAAAGAAAAGTTGAAGACTTTTGTTAGTTGCATTCAATTAGTATACTAATTTGGAGAACAATTCTTGATATACACTTGATATACTAATTGAATTTTTAAAGATTCCGACACATTTAAAAGAAAAGAAAAAAAGGGATACACAAACCTATATCAAACTGAATCTCAATATAACTTACTCCACCTTATGCATGAAATTTAGTATATAGTGTAGCTACAAAATACAATATTAATTGCAATTTAACAATTAAGAATATTTGTATAACATAGTAACAGAACTGGATTAACGCTGTGATTAATCATCAGACTCGGATAATCAGAAATTACTATAAAATGTGATTACGGTGGGCTGAAAAATCTAATGAATAATGTCAAAGTTTTAAGAGAAGTTTTCCAACTCTTTGTGTTTTGTGGCATTAAAATTATATTCTAAAAAACTCCCCAAAACCCCATTTAAATATGAAATAAAACCATACTTGTTTTTTTTTTTGATAAGTTATACCTGAAATTATACAAAGTTAAACTAAAGCATAATATATGGTAGAAATAATAATATTTTTATTCTCACACTTAGTGGGGATTGTAAAAAGTCGGATTTAGTAAAACTAGGCAGCAAAAATAATAAATTCTGATTTATAATTTAAAAAAAATAACATTGTATTTAAACAGTATTTTTCATAAATTTAAAATCATTGACAACCAATTAAATTACATTTTTTTAATTTAAAAGAATTTGCAGATAAGAGTTATACAAAAGTTTCGTAATTATAGATACTTCATTTGAAAAAATCCTGAGTGTTTTGCAACTCTGCTACAGCTGCTAATGGAAATTAATACTGCTAATCAAATTAATATTTTTTCAAACTGTAATGATTCTTTCATTTTTTTTTCAAGCAATGTATTATTACAGCGTTCATACTCTTTTTTGAAAACAAGCAAACATTCTTGCTCTTTTTAAGCAAACATTCATAAATGATGACACTTTTTTTCAGTATATTGACCCCCCCCCCCCTTGTCACAAAATGTCCCACTTCATCATGCTCCCTAGTCACGCATTATTACATGAGCATATGGACTTAAGTACACTGCATTAGAGAGCTTCTAGTCCATAGCTTCTTCATCTATTTCACCTATAAAAGAATAAAGAATAAACTCATGAAAAAAAGCTTCAAAACTTTTCAGAAAAACTAATTTAAAAACATTCAGAAATTCATAGATAAAGTTAAGTAAAAATCCACAAGCATAAAGAACAACAGTAATATCTTCAAGAATGGAAAGCGATTTTAAACCAGTTCAAAGATATACCATTTGGACTACGACGAGCAGTGTTGTATTTTGTGCGTTTTAAAATTATTAAATGCGAGAACTCACCACCAACAACAAATGTAGAAATGCTTTTGTGTGTTATTCATTATTTAGTTTGCTTAGAAATAACCTTCTCGCTATTTTGCAACTTCTTGACACATTTTCTATGCAATTTTTAAGCGGTACACCTCCAACGCTTAATTTTTTAAAAAAAATATGCTGCAAAAATTTCTTTTCCAGTTTCTGAACAGTTTTTGTTAATTGAGGTATTTATTTTATGCGATCCATACCTACCACACAAAAGTAGGTTTGTCTTCATTTTCTTATGCTTTATGCTATCCATATGGGGGAGGGGCGGGTATCTAAAGCCAACACAAGTTTATAGTTGTTGAATATTAATTTCAAATAATAGTAATAACAAAATATGGTAAAGTTAGAAGTAAGTTCAAAATATGGTAAAGTTAAGGGATAACTTTGAACGGCCTTAAAAACATTAGATTTAAAGTTGTAGAAAAAGCTGTGTAGCTTCAAAACTAATGAACATTATACCAAAATAAAAATTTCTGTATTTTCATCCCTTCTTTTTCTTTGTAAAAATAATGTTCAAATATATATATAGTAATAGTAATTTATTAAATGACAGCAACAATAAAGACAATATAATGGTATGCATTTTGTGTGCAAGACTTTAAAAAAATCTCTTGAAAATATATCTTTTATATTTCATATATTTTCTTTTACACGTATATATTTCAAAATGTGCCTAAGTATAAATGTGTATTCGAACTCATTAACATAATTAATAGCTTTGTAAAAGTAATTTACTAAATTTTCCAAAAAATTCAGAATTAAATTTAAAAATGATTTCTATGACAGAAATGAATGTAAATTTAGGTACAGTATGAAAAGTAGTAGTATATAAAATTTTAAGGCTACATGATAATTAGTTTTTGAATTTGAGTGCACACAATGTCAAAAAATACAGTTTTGAGAAAAACAGCTTCAAAGTTAATTTTACCTTATACAACCAAATATTTAAAACATTGTGTACACTTACATAACTAAAATACACCATGTGCATAGACACACCCTTCTTTAGTTGCATATTAAAAAAAAAAAAAAAGCCTCATTGGCTGCAGTCTTAGCCCTTCTTTTTGACAACGGGCTGACAAAGAGAGAAAACAAAACAGAAGCCATTGAAATGCATACAAACGAACAGCTGTGTCGGGCCAGCAGCTAATTCTTGCTAGGGTTTGCTAGACACTATTAGCGATAACTTTTGTTCTAATACGAATTTTTCAAATTGAGCAAGTGATAAATAATGGGGACAGAATATTTGGGGAAAGAATCCTTGGATATTCAAAATTTGGAGTTTTTTTTTTATTAAAGTAGAAGATAGATTCAAAGAATAAACACCTTACTTTGTTTAACTTTTTACAAAAACAATGAAGATAAATTATGCACAGGCACCACAATCAACTTTACACCACAATTACTCGATTTTTATTCTTCCCACTAATATTTTACTAATGTTATTGTTATTATTCGCATAAAATTAAAGAGAAACCCCTAAGTATAGTGTAGTTATTAAAAACTAGGAAATAATAATTACAAAAACCATCAAAAATGAATTATTAACCTGCAAAAGCTCATCAGAAAAAATTATATGGAATACACCTTTTTAAAAGAAGTATCATAGTTATGCAACATTGAACTGGATTTTTTTTAAATACTTAAAAACTCACAATTTTTGGATCACAACATTACACGTTTTCTATAATTTATGATATTGCATGGAATGTTACATGAAAAAAGAGAAAAGAAGGAAACCATCAGTATTTAGGACAAAAATCCTCATTTTGAATTTATTTAGGAAAAAAGAGCTGCAGAAAACAATTTTCAATTATTTAAGTAAACATTTTCTCATAAGTATATTAATTAAAATAACCATTTAAAAATCTCATTAAAATTTAACACTATTAGCCAAGTACTTTTGCATTTAACAGGGAGTTGAAGATCATAAAAACCATTCTATTACCTGCTAGAGTAATATCTTCTGGAGGCAATTTTCTTCGCGCGACAAATCATCATTGGTGGTCATCAAAACAAATATATACCTTGAAAAAACTAATACTGTAATCAATTCTCACATTTAAAAAAAATATAACTTGAAAATTTTATGATAGTATGTTATTTGTAAGCAAAAATTATAAGAAAAACTTTGGTTTTCTTATGCACTTTGGAAAGAGGTATATTTTATTCTATTCTATACGTTTAATTTGAATAATACTCGAGTATTCAGTCATATGCGTGCTACGTACTAACAGCAACTTTGCACATATTCTCAGTGTACACCCTAGTATCACAAATCCTATTACTTGAATTTAATAGAATGTCTAGTTATGTATATGCTTCTTTACAATTTAATTACATGTTTTTTATAATCAAACTAGTAAATATATTATATACATTTTAATGGTGCTATTTGCAAACCTTGGTTACATGCTTAAAAAGTAGAAAGAAAATTTTAGTTTCTATGTAGAATATATCTATAATCAGTAAACAACAAATCTAAGGCTAACTTTTCGCCGGCTCAAAGTTGCCCTGAGAATGGAATAAAATTGCAATGTCTTAATTGTTTGACATTTTACTAAATATTACTGCATAAAGAATCACAGACACTAAAAAATTCACTATATTTAGAAGATAAAAATCTTGGTAAATTACTATAATGATACTTTCATTAAAAGAATAATAAGTTTTAACAACTTTTAATCAGCATTCCAAAAAAGCTTCCAAGCTATTACTTTTGAACTATTGAATTATACAAATAGCAGTATACAGTGTTGCGAATTTTTTTTACTAAAATAAGGAGAAGAAAAGTGATTTCATAACCTTGCCAGAACAGTAGCACTCAGCGTGTTCTACAGTTTCATTTGAAGTCAAATATTCTAAAAAATATGCAGTGGTGCAAAGTTTCCCCGATTGACTGTATATAAGTTGAGTAAAGGTTCAACAAGTTTAATCTATTGTTAATTTGAATAACAAAATATACATTTTTTAAAGGTTTCGAAAATTAGCACAACATTGCAGCAATTTAAAATTATTATTGTTGTTTACATTTTTACGTGTAATATACAATATGATTCCACATTTCCCCACTTGGCCAAATAGTAAAGCTACGGCAAAATTAGTAAGGCCTAACAGTACGTTGATAAACATTAATTCAATAATATATAGTTATTAAACTACAAGTATACAATCACAGATCCTTACAATTCTAAAAATACTAACCTCATAGTACTTTTTCGATCAGGTCTGACCAGCAGTAGCATCAGCATCCACCAAAGAACCTGCATCACATACACGGCGATGTTCGAAGCTTCTGAAACGCCATTTTCTTTGAGGGAAGAAACATTTCGTCAAATTTTTGAGAGAGTGAGTTTCGTTAAACGCCATGTGGCTGCGCGAGGAAAGAATCGTTAAAAATGACGAAATTTGCCTTGAGGATTTAAGAATCGTCAAAAATGAGCGTTCTATTTCTGAGAGTGTACAAAGCTCTTGTTGTCCGAAACAGCTGCTAATGTTTCTCAAGGATCTTTCTGACTGTCATACTGCATTACTAGTACAGTAGCAAGTTGTGAATGCATTTTTCTATCAAGTTAGCATACAATTCAATTAACACTTTTATTGTTTTTTTTTAATTAGTTATTATGCATAATATTATTGAAATTGTTTGTTATCATTGTGCCCCGATCATGACGACTTGGGGCCCCTTCTCTGTATCACGCATTAATGCGCAGTTACATTACTCGAACAAAGAACATACCATTTTTTTTTCAGTGGGCGCATACAAAGTACATTTCTACTTACCTTATTTGGTCCCTTAAATTTCATTCACAATAGAATTAGCTTAACTAAAATTATCTCATATATCATTCTGAAATTAAATCAATGCATAATAAGCACTCAACAATAACCTTTATACATCTTGTAGTTGAATGTATAGAGCATCAGAAAGAATATTCGGATGTAATATTAGTAAGATATTTTCAATAGGAACAGTTTTCAGTCAATAGAGTACCTTTAAAATCAGAATATGCACAATGAGAAATTACAAATGAGACAAAACAGAGGAAAACAATAGTGCAAATATATTATTGTAAATTTAAGAAAAATACGTATTCGCTGGATTTTAATATTTTTTCTCCCAAGGAAGTTAGAATATCAGTTAAAAAAAACTGTTTTAGGTGCCCCTTAAAATTGACTACCTCAGGACATTGATCAATTTGCCAATGCGATAATGAGATTTTATACTAATCAATGATGGCATAAATTTGTTTCTACGCAGAGTAAAACTCATTTAAACTATAAATATTCCTTTTGCTGCGATCAATATTATTTAACAACTCATAAATATAGCACAGTAAAACAGAACTGATATTTACTGTCACATTCGTTTTTTGAAATGAGTGTTATGTCATGTACTTCATGTGTTAATGAACCTGAAGTTATAATAAACTGTGTCCCATTCTTTACCTAAACCAAAATCGATTTTTTAATGAATTTTGTTCTTAAATTAGTTGAAAATATCGCTTCTAAAAGCTTGAAATTTGATAATTTATATTCACTAAAATATTTAACACTCAGCTTTAGCATGTTCTCTCTCTTTACAGTAATCTTTAGTTTTTTCTTATGCCTTTTCTCGAGTTAAATATTACTAAATGTGCAAGTTTGAAAAAGGTGTACACAATCTATTGTTCTTTTTTTATTTACTATTTCAGTTTAAACTAAAGCAATATATTTTAAGAAGCAAATTCTTTTCGTGTGGTTCACACGCAGCACTATCTTCCATTTGCTTTAATTAATGTCAACGTTAAAAGCAATTTGCTTTTTTTTTTCAGAAGGAAGTATTTTTATATTTGTCCAATGTGTTCTTAATATAAATGAAGATCTCCATAATTTCCTTCTGTTAGCTTCTAATTTCTAGCAGTTAAGCTGTGTAACTTTTTCTTCTTTTGCTATTTCTTCACATAAGTGCGATTATCACTTTCTCTTAAATTGCACTTTCTACGGAAATAATGTCATAAAATGAAAATCTTCTAAAGACTTCAAATATGACTTTTTTTAAAGTAAAATCTTTCTTTATTATCGCTATGAAACTATTGTATGATATTATACAAATAATCATTTAATCTCATTACTGTAATTTTTTTTCATAGCATTTCTCAAAATATTTATTTACCAAGCAATATATTTTTACTAAACTATCAGGAACTGATTATTGTCTATTGAAGTTGATATCGGGAATCTGGAGCGGAGCAGTGGAGTGATGAGACTTTGCTCGAAACTAGGGCGGAACAATGAGACATTGCTCGAAACTAGAGCGGATCAATTAGATTTCGTACGAAACTGGAGCAAAGCCGGAGCAAAAAAAATTCTTGTGCTCTACTGCTACTACTTTTTTTTTGAATTACATTCAAAACTTTAAACATAAATAAACGAGCTTTTCGTTTTAGCCATACAGTATATTTTTTTCACAACACAGTGCATAAAACAACGTATTTATTGATAACTTAAAGGTAAATGAATGAACAGTTTTTGATTTTTTTACTCATATATACCTATTAACACCAATAAATGAACCAACTAAATAAAAGCAATAAATAATATGATTCCTAATAAACTATCAGAGCACAGAGCTGGAGCACAGCCGGAGCAAGTACTTAAAAGTCGGATCGGAGCAACTAAAAAAAAAAAAAAAAAAAATCTGATCCTTGGTTGATATCCTGACGTACCTGATATTCTGATTTTTCATTCGCTCTTTAAAAATTGCATGAACCATTTCTTTTCTGACAATTTTCCAAAATCGGAGAAGCAGTTGTCGACCCCTCAACATTTGAGAATGTCACAGGAATGGATCATAGCATTCTAAACGGGATAATTTGTGATAGCATCCGCTTTCTGCGCAAAATGTGTTCGTTGAAAATGAGTTCCATTAAAGTTAAATTGGGTGTAATAATGACTTTGTTTCGTGGTATGACTTTGACTCCTGACATGACTAATTACCGCAGACGTTATTGTTAAAATATTTCGTTTCAATAATGGTTTAGGACAGGCATAGTGAACATTTTTGCGTAGTTAAATTACGGTTTATTATTTTCAGGTGACAGTGTGCCAAGTTGTTATCTTTCTTTTTAAAAATTGTCTTTAAAGATCATCCATTTGCGCAAAGTGGCAGCTATTCTTGTAAGGTTTATTCTCTTTTCTTTTTTTCTTAATATGCGCATGCGGGTGCGCAATGCCTGTTACTTGCCACGTATGACGTATTTTGTAGAAACGCTTCTATAATATACTTTTATTGTCCCACATTTTTACATCCCAGTCAAACTTGAGTGTATATATATTTATTTGCGAATTTTAGATTAATTCTTTCGAATGCCACATAGCAGGTTCTTTAGTAAACACAGTCAATTATATAACCTATCATCCAAAATCTAACCGATCGATCATGGGAGTCCATATTTACTTTCCAATTAGAATCAAATACATACACTTAGTACACTTCGCAGTTTTAATTAATATTGTTCATTCTTGCCTACCTATACCCCCTTGCATTATGTTCAAACAGTATGCGTAACTTCACTGTCCCGTATCTAAATCCTATCCACATCAAACTGCAGGTCTTTGCATTTAGGAGTATCATTTAAATTTAACAAGTAGGTTGAAATGACACATTAAATCAGACATTAAATTCCGTGACTAAGGTCAATCTTGTATCGACACACGTTTCGTTAAACATTTGTATGTATGGAGTGTTCTAAAGCAATCCAATTTAATTTGTTATGTGCATAATATACAATAAATGCAAAGAAAAAATGTATAATCTGAAGTAAAATGATCTTTATTTAATATTCATTCAGTCTAATTAGAGTATTATTTTATAATGGAAGTCTTTCATTTAATGTTTTTCTCCCATATTGTGCACGATGACAACTTCTTTCTCAATTTAACAAAATAAAATATAAATTGTTTTATTTACAAAAGAAGGTGGGTATTATGGTGCCTATGACTTCTAGACTTTGCGATTGGAAGAGAAAAAAATCAACTTCCCAAATAAGCCTCTAGATGAAAATGTGCTTTAGTCGATGGTAAGAAGGTTATAAATATTAACTTAAACAAGTACTTTCTGAGAAGCTTTTCTTTATCTTCATGTACTGTTTTCTTTCAACTGAAGTTACATTTATAAATGTGTTTTCAGAAGGTAGAGTTAATCTTATTATTTTTTCCTGTTCGAGTAAAATTTGGTGAAATATTACAAACATTGTGCTTTCAGAAGATATAATTATAATTGTTTTTTCCCACTCGAGCAAAATTTGGTAAAATACTACAAACAATACGTAGATATACGAATGTTATTGCCGATGCCATGTTATGAGCACAAGTTGATCAAAATATTAACTTTCTTACGACTTTTATGGTAGTGGAAAAATGTACCGTTGTATATTAAAAGCATTTTAACGGTTTAACACAATATACACATAAGATCATGGACATCATTGAAGAGGGTATTGGATATGATCATACCCCCCCCCCCCTTAATATCAAACTTAATCATCGACTTTGTGGGCTGTTCATAGTAGTTGTGGGGCTGTTAATGGAGTTAAAATAAATGGAGCTAAAAACCTACAATCAATTTAAAATTTTCTGTTAAAGAATAATGAATTATATTCAAAATTTACTTGCAAAATATGAACTAAAATGAGCTCAGTTTGAAACTTTTGCTAGGATCCGTGAGAGTTAGGACATAAAGAAAAAGTTACCGTCTACACATAAACAATTTTCATAAATTGAATCAGTCGAGAACGTTGCAAAGGTAAATTTTCGTTTAAATTTGGCTTGTTTTATTAGTTGATCAACACATAAGAGTGGTTTTCTTAGTAATATTTTGCTTCTCATTAGAAGTTACACTTATTTTTGTTACATCGGCAAACAAGAAAAAGTGATTTAGTCTGTAGTATTTTGCTTCTTAACAGCTTCTCAAACAAATTCCATCAATTTAGTAGATTTGTAAACATTTGGTACACAAATATACGCTTTAAACTTCAAACAGCCTACTTAAAAATTTAACAATACCGACTAGGGGGAAATTGGGATGCTATATAAATCCTGATCTAACAGACGGATTTGTTTGGAACAAGCTTTACCGGAAAGATCTCAAGAGGTAGACAATATACAGATACCAAGTTGATCCAGAACTAAAGGAGCCTATTTTCCCACGAAATTTATTGATCTGGAATCTGGATTTTTAAGTATATTTCTAAATGAATGAATAAATGAGAGAATGTAGGAATAAATAAATTAGTGAATAAATGCAGGAATATCTATTGACCATTGAAAAAGGAATAGTTGAAGCAAATAAGAGCTAAGTTAAATGAGAAAAAGAGAGATAGCTGGATTATAAATTTGATGTTGATGTAGGGAAAATAAGTTCGTATAGTTCTAGACGAACTTTCTTGTTTCATTTCATTTTATATATTTGCATACTCTGGTTACAAAGAGCACTTTCTCTTCACAGCTTTTTTTTTCCCTCATGATGTTGAAAGATTTCCCGGAAAATTATGAACTATTATTATCTATAAGACAAATGATCAAAATACTTTGTGCAAAAATGTAAGTACAAAGATTAAAACAACGTGAAAAAGCACAAATTCAGATTAAAATTAACGCAAATAGCTATTTCGAAGCTACAAATGGAGCCTCTTCATAAGTGCATAAAAGAAGAAGAAGAAGAAACGCTCAACACACAAGCAAGAAAGCTGTGAGTGAACAAGGCAATAACCAGCGAGACACCGGTATTTATACCAAATGTGTCGGATTAGCGATTGACCAATCAGAGGCCAGGAACAAGGCGGGAACAGAGCCCGAAGGAAAAGGCGGGAAACGAATATGTAAATTGCAGGAGAAAACCAAAAATGGAGAGAAAAATTATAAAAATTGTTTCCAAATGTCAGGAAAATATGGAGTGCTGGAAAAATCATTTACTACAGAATGAGAATTTTTCCAAATGTGATAAGCTTCCCAAAAATCAAGTTCATAGACAGAAGAGCATTTGCTGATAATTCTAGCAGAAGAAAATTCAAAACAATGATCTAAAGTCCAACAATGCTGGGCAATGGAAGAACGTGCAAGTTCTTTACGCTTAACATAATTTTCATGTTCTTTCAGACGGTGCTTTAAGGCACGTTTAGTCTGACCTATGTAAAACAGACCACATTTGCAAGAAATACTATAAATACCCCAGTTGTTGTTCAAATCAATGGTTTATATTAACCATAAAGTTTATTATGGTAAATTATTAATTATGGTAACCATATAATGGTAATTAAAGTATTAATTATGGTAACCATAAAGTTTCCTTTTTATGTCCGTTATGTTGATGATTGTTTTGTATTGCTTGATCAGAAGCAAGTGGATATTGAACATTTACTTGATAAGCTTAATTCCATTGATCCTTGCATTCAATTCACTATTGAAATGGAAGTGGATAGTTCTCTTTCATTCTTGGACGTTTTAATTACTAAAAGTAATGACGATTTTATGACTTCAGTGTTTCGCAAGCCCTTTGCTGTTACACTACCTCCTCACAAATGTTCTTCTCACCCCCCAAACCAAAAGTTGGCCTCTTTCAAGGCTCTTGTTTTCCGTGCTTTGAATATATGTTCCTCTTCTAACTCTTTGGATGCTGAGCTTTCGTACATTAAGGCTGTGGCTTTGGATCGTGGTTATTCTCCTAAGGTCGTTGATTCTATTTATAACAGGTTAATTAAGCCTTCAATTTCTGGCAATGTTTCTAAGTGCAAGCCTGCTTATACTATTATTTTACCTTTTTATCCAAAAATCAGTCAGCAAATTGCTAAAATATTGAAGAAGTTTGGGTTTGATACTGCATTTTCCCCTGTGAATAAAATAAAATTTACAAATTTGAAGTATCCCATTGATTTGCACAACAACTGGGATATTTATAGTATTTCTTGCAAATGTGGTCTGTTTTACATAGGTCAGACTAAACGTGCCTTAAAGCACCGTCTGAAAGAACATGAAAATTATGTTAAGCGTAAAGAACTTGCACGTTCTTCCATTGCCCAGCATTGTTGGACTTTAGATCATTGTTTTGAATTTTCTTCTGCTAGAATTATCAGCAAATGCTCTTCTGTCTATGAACTTGATTTTTGGGAAGCTTATCACATTTGGAAAAATTCTCATTCTGTAGTAAATGATTTTTCCAGCACTCCATATTTTCCTGACATTTGGAAACAATTTTTCTCTCCATTTTTGGTTTTCTCCTGCAATTTACATATTCGTTTCCCGCCTTTTCCTTCGGGCTCTGTTCCCGCCTTGTTCCTGGCCTCTGATTGGTCAATCGCTAATCCGACACATTTGGTATAAATACCGGTGTCTCTCTGGTCATTGCCTTGTTCACTCACAGCTTTCTTGCTTGTGTGTTGAGCGTTTCTTCTTCTTTTATGCACTGATGAAGAGGCTCCATTTGTAGCTTCGAAATAGCTATTTGCGTTAATTTTAATCTGAATTTGTGCTTTTTCACGTTGTTTTATCTTTGTACTTATATTATTATCTATATATATATCATTTCTCTAGCCTGTGTTTCTAACGAAAAATAGACCCACGGTCTAAAAATGTACCGCTTGTCTTAAATTTGAGATTTAAAGTCATTTAAGAAGAATAGGTTTTTAAATGGATGTGAAATTGGTTTTGTGTATGCTGGCGCCATCTATTATCAAGTAAACAAACAAGAAACTCTTCTGTTTTTATTGTGTAGAAAATTGGACAGTTTTAGCTGTGTCTGTGTGTTAAAATTATTCAATAGTTAGGATCTACACATTCATTTATATTATAAATGTGTAGAGCCTAACCAACCAACAGTAACTATATTTCAAGTAATGGAACTGTTTCGTTATTGTATTTTAATGCTATGTATACTAATAATAAAAATAATCATCATCATTATTGTGATTATTTTATTTCGAATATCTAAATTGAAAAAAAATGTAACAGCTATTTGTATTGATGTGTTGTTCAATTACATGCCTTCTTTTGTGCCAACACCCGTTTACTTTTTTCTATTCGTGTCTATAATGTCTTTCTCCCAAAAAATTCTTTTGTATAATGCCTTTTCTCCCAAATTAGTGCGGATTCCGCACGGATCAAATAGTATATATATATATGTTACCGTTAAAGTATGAAATCCGTTTTTTTATAGATTACCTAGTTATTCCATGAAATAACTGATCTTGTCCGTTAAAGTGTAAAACTCTCTTGTATTTCATGGTTTAACTCGTTATTTCATAGAATAACGGTCTGCAGCCCGTTAAAGTGTAAAATAATCTATATCATATATCTCGCACGACAAAAACATTTACCTTCCACCCCTACTGCATTTCGTGTAAAACCCAGTGTGTCAACAAAAAATGGTTTGTTTTAGAAATAATGTTCTTTGTAATTCCAAGTGTCATTTTAGTAGTCCTTGTTGTAACAAATGATTTTATGGTACGTTTCCATAAATACCATTTATCCGCTGCATAAATTAGATAAATTGCTTCTTTTTCATTTTAATTGTCTATCATTAGTTTATTTATAGAATACCTAGTTATTTCATTTTAGATAAATTGTTTATTTTACACTTTAACTGTCTCTCGTTAGTTAATTTATAGAATACCTAGTTATTTCATAGAATAACTAGTTAAAGTGTCAAATGAATAACATATTACACACTTTAACGGACACGATCAGTTATTTCATGGAATAACTAGGTATTCTATGAAATAACTGCATTATATACTTTAACGGTAACATATGTATAGATTACAATGTATACAAGACCCACGATAACAAAATTGGATTAGGATCGGACGCAGCAAAACAATAAAACAGAAGTGATGATTGGTTAAATAACACTCTTCTGGATTGGCATATGAAGAAATTTGGCACGGAAGTACTTCAGCAACCGTAGCTGATACATTTGGAAGCTGTATAATCCAACGTTTCCTACTCCATTCTATATCCTCAGGACAGTCCGCAATCTAACCCCATTAAGGAAACTGTTGCTTTTCTTCTTTGTGTGGTCTCAAAAATGAGTTCTTACCGGATCATTTTCGAGAATTGCTTAAAAAATAAGAACACGGTTTTTTAAATGTAAGTCATTTTCCCTCGGAGCTCTTCCGAGAACATGACGTTCTTGACAATAATCCATTTTATCCCAATGACAAGAATTCAAATTTAACAGTGTACATTTATTTATATATCATGTCAGACATATAAAGAACAGAAAGAAGTTTTGTGCGTTATTGAACACCATAATTATAGTTGACTTTATACGCTTTTACACGCGGGTCATACGTGACAGAGGCTTGATTTAAATAATTATCCATTTGGGGTGGGGTGAAGAAATCAACATACCTTCTTTAATCAGAAAAATTAAGAAAAAATAAGTAAATTTAGAAAAAACAATTTAAAGTATACGAGTCTTTAATTCATTAACATGTGACTATTGTACATTTTAATATATGTTCTTAGTAAAGTTACGCATTTATTGTTAGGGATGTGCAATTCTTGTATTGTCTGTACCAGTGCAATTCTCGTGTTCTTTTGTTTTGTTATTATGACGGCTGCGGAGTCGGTGTGGTAAAAGGACCAACTTGAATGGAATTTTTAAGCTCAGACTCAGACTCCTGAAATTCTAAATATCCGACTCCCAACTTCCAATTCCTTACAAATACATATTAGGAATGTAACGAATATTTGGCACATTGTTAAGCGACTCTGACTCCGACTCTTCTACCCCAAATCAGTCCGACTCCCGACTCCGACCTTACCAGCCCTGGTTATTAAGCAGTATAAAAACACTTGCATGTTAATTGAAGTTTTGTTTGTCTAGGGAATTACCAGACACAGACAGTAAATAACCTTGTACAGAGTAGTGGATCCCAATCAGGGGATCCACTGCTCTGAACATTGCCGTCTACTTTATTTAGACTCCATTAACTTTAAAGTTGGCGTCAATCTCTCTATTTTTTAGAATTACGAAAAGCAAGGTTCTTGATCAAAAGTAATCATGTCATAAAAACGTTCCAGTATTATTTAATTTTTAGATTAAATGTATTAAACTTTGCTAAAGCACACCAATAATAACTGTCCTAAGATATTCATAAACTAAATTCAATACACTGATAAAAATTTCCGTAAGAAAATAGTAATATAACCATTTTTTTATTGCCATTTTACCATATTTAATTACAACAGTTGAATAACCATTAAAAAAGATGGTACTCGAACCGCTGATTGTGAAAAGAATCGTTTATTCTCTGTTTCTCCTAAAGAACTTTTAAGGGGGAAAATACGTGTAAAACGGCGTATTAAGAGCAATTTTCATGATTTTTTTTTAACGTATAAAGAATATATACATATTATTGAGATTTTGAGGTTAATTTATAGATATATTGAAGAACATTTACTGAAATTTTCAAACATTAGAATGGGAAAATTAAGTACGATTTTTAACCTTTTTTTCGTTATTTTTTTACTATAAAAAAGGTAAAAATAAAGATATGTTTAGGATTATAGTTCAACTAAAGCGTGTATATATAAAGAAAATGTGTGCTAAATTTGATAAGGATTGATCAAAAGCTCTGCGAGCTAGAGTGTACGCAAATTCGAAAAAAGTAGTTTCGAGAAAAACGCGTTTGAAAAAAAGAGTGGTATTGAAGGTAAATTTAAGGCAGTAAATGAATCAATTTTTTTATACTTATAGATACTAATACTTATAGAAATTTCTATCCGAGGACATCTGCTAACGTTCTCTAATACCCTTCAGGTCATTCATGAGGGACTACCTCCACAACTGCTCCAAAAGGTGCGCTCGCTCAAATGCTTATAACTTTTAAACGACTTAAAAGGAATTTTGCTTTGAAATTTTCAGGGTATATTATTGAATATTTGTAGAATGGATTTATGAAGAAAAACAAATTTTAATTTTTCGAGACCTTTACACGTATTTCCCCCCTTAACTAACCGTAATTTACAAGCGCCACTAGGTCTCGTAGTCAATAAGAATCGGGCGTCCATATTGGTTGTGGAACCTTATCGGTCGTACGTTGTTGTTAAAATATGAATAAAGACCTATTAGTACAAATCTGCATGTGTATATAAAAAAGAGTAAAAAAAAAGTGGTTTAAACAGTGGTTACTAAATAGAAACACATACACACGTAAATAAAAAATTGGAGACATCGGATTCCCGAACTGTTTGCGAATGAGCGAACCCATAATTTGAGCTGCTGAAGCTTGTATTTTAATTTTTGCAGCAAATAAAATGATTTTAGTTAATATACAGTAAATTTAGACCAAAAATGACTTTGGATCCAATCAAAAACTGAAATATCAATTGTAGTGCTGTTTGAAAATACGATTTATTGATAAATAAACGGCCCGCTTTGAGTGGTGTAGATGGCCGAATGGTTAGAGCGCAAGGTTGGTTCACCATTCACCCGGTGTTCGATTGCCGCACGCTTCGTTTACGGTTGCTACGCCTCAAAGATTCTACTTCTCGAAATGGTTCAAAAACCGTAAAATCTTACATTTACAGTTTTGAAACCATTTATAAATGGTTATGGAACCGTAAACTTTTGTATTTACGGCTTTTTAACCGAGTTGATTGGAAATGGTTTAGGTCCCGTAAACATAGAAAAATGTTCCAAACCGTAAATTTAACGGTGAGTTAGATGAACAGACTGCTACCGGCTATTTAACCGTAATTTCATGATGAAATTTCTAACAGAGTAGGTTTACCTCAAAAAAATCTTGTGCATTATTCTTCCGTCTGAACGCTCCATGTTTTCTTGTATCGGAGTCCATTTACCTGTTCAAGAATTAAAAAAGGATTTTATCTTCTCTCTGCATAAAACTGCAAGCTCTTTAAAATTAACCCAAAACCGTTTCATTAAAATGTAAAAAATATTTCCAAAACAAAAAAAAAAAAAGAAAGTTTTGTTCGGAGTGGAATTTCAGTTCACGTGGCGTAGAACGAAATAAAGGGCAATTTATTTTTTCTGAAAGCATAAACTAGCTATAGAAAGTGACATTCAGAATGAAACAACAACTTATTGAATGGCACAGAAACGTAAAGTATCAGTGAAATTTACAAAGAGTAAGTTTTTCTCAGTGAAAAAAATAATATGAATGATTTAAACTTTGTTGAGAGTAATAAGAGGCAATAGCCATAATAAAACTTGTAGGTAGACGCTAATTTTCTAATTCTTAAACGCATGCGTCATCTATGTTATCTTTCTGTTGTCCTAAATAACAAATATTTGAAGAATCTTTTCAAGCATCCTTTTATCAGGTCATCTACAGATATAAAAACAAAAATAAAAATACATAAAACTGAATATTGTAGAAGTAAAAAAATAGGTACTCCTGAAACTGAGACACGCCGAGGAAGTACCTTCATTGGTAACTCGGGAACAACTTTCACCCTTGAGAGAACCACACACTTTGTGCTCAACTCATTGAATATATATGCTCCTAACATTTTTCCCCTTACTTTCTACGCGGTTTCCTTTGGCAATATTAAAAGCCTTAAAATAAAAACTTGAGCAAAAGCAAAAAGTTTTGAAAGACATAAAATGAATGATCACACATACGCTTATGAATAATCATTAATGCCATTCAGTTTTTACCTGAAAGATTTTCTTATAAATCTTCTTGACAAACAGTAATGAATGACTCTCTGGTTATGATCAATCTATGATCAAAGCTGTAAATCTGAAGAATGAATCCTTCTACAAAGTGGAGTTGCATGTGAAATTAATTATTCCTATAAGATTTTTATGCATCTCTCAAGGCCTTCTTTTATGAAAAAAAGGATGAAAATTGAGTAACTAATTAATCTCATTTTTTTTGTATGTTTACCAGTTTTTGTGTCTGTGTCATTTGAATTAATAACTTTCATCAGTTTTTGTATTGTTTAGAAGCTTTTGTGTCTGTGTCAATAAAATTAAGAATTTTAATCTGGATCCCCTTAAGCATCATAAATAAAAAAAGAAAAACTGGAAATCAAAACATTTATTATATAAATATTCGACTAAATAAGCTTCAAAGGATTAAAAAATAGACTACTTACATTGAGAGATTTCAAAGGATATTTGTTGCTTTAAAAGTCAAATCTAAACATGCTTTTTTAAGGTTTATTCATAACATACAAATTTTAAAATGAAAATTTTTAATTTATATGTACTTAAATTTCAGGTTGTGTTCCTGCATTATTTCTTTTCAGGTAGATATACATTTTTTAATGATACATGTTTTTTTAAATTTTTATTTTAAGAAACTAATTATTCCTTTATAATTTGATTTCGTTATTCTGTTTTCCTTCGATTGAGAATATTAAAAATTTAGAGCATTTTTTCTGAGTTCTGGATTTGTTTGATAAAGTTTTTTTTGTTGTTGTTCAATTTATTTTCGTAAGACGACGGAGTTTTTTTTTTTTTTTTTTTGACTTTTGGATTCGTTTCATTTTCAATTTATATATACTCAAATTTCAGGTTGTTCTTATGTAGTACAGTAAAGCCTGTAAAGTTGACCACATTTGTAAGTTGACCACCTGGCTAAGTTGACCACTTTTGTCAGTAACGGTGTTAACCCTTCACCTTCTACCTCACCCTCTATAAGTTGACCACCTGTCTAAGTTGACCACTAAAGTGCTGCACCACAAGTGGTCAACTTACACAGGTTTCATTGTATTTATTTTCACATATATATACATTTTTTAATTATACATTATTTTATTTTATTACTTTTATTTTCAGAAACTAATTATTCACTTATAGAACTAAAATTTCACGTTAAATTAAAGTACAAATGAGCATTGCTGCATCTAGAAGCTCCCTGTCGCATTGAAAAAGGGATTCCAAGCAATCCCAAAACATATGTCTGCGTTTTAATGCTCATTTGTGCTTTAATTTAACGTGAAATTTTATTTCTATTACTTTGCACAAAGTTAAATTATTATTATTCACTTATAATTTGATTTCGCTATTTTTTTATTTGAATGAGAATATGAAATTTAAAGCATTTCATCCCTATTTCTGGATTTACTTGATAAAGTATCTCCCCCCACTTCAGATTTGTTTGATAGCGGAGTATTTTTTTTTTGTACATTTTGGATTCGTTTCCCCATTAGAAACGTGAAAATGACGCATTTCTTGAAACAGTGACTTACAGAGTAAATCCAGAATAAGCAATGGGGTGCTGAAAACTCTTAAAGCTGCCTACGGTTGGAGCTTGGTTGACACTGCACAGTATCTTTGCTCATCGTAGATGCTATGGTAAACTGCGATATGCGTTTCTACGTGGTACTGGTTAATTTCATTAACTAGCCAACTCTTTATCTGCTAAATTATTTATGTCCAGCAATTTTTTTCATGTTTTTATTTATTTTCTTTTTTCTTTTAAATAGCTACATTAAAAGTTAAGGGATTTACATAAATATAATATTCAGCTTATGGAAATTTAATTCCTACCAGCACAGAGTAATTTAACAGTGAAATCAATTCGCATTCTGTTTACTCAAAATATCTGTTCAAAATGTTTTCTGAGTTTTAAACTAACACATAAAAAACAATCAAGACCTAACTTTTAAATTTTACTCTTTTATGGATCAAATATTTAAACGTTTGTCAATATGAACAATACGGCAGCTGAAAATGCAGCATCGGGTTGGAAGCTGGCCTCATTCCTCGCTAAAATATTCTTTATACAACCTAAGGAGTGGTACTTTTAAGTGCAATCAGTAGATACAGGGTTAAATAACTACATGATATGTACAGGATTTTACAATCTGGAGAGTAATTCATATGAATTTCATAAGATGTGTTGCTGTATGACACCTATACTAGTAAAATTTTGTAAGAGCGAAACTAGTATTGGATAGTGTATCAGTAAAATTAGCAGTTTTCAGATTTACTCCGTGAGTTAATCATCTTTGTAAAGTACACATGTAAAAATTCTTGTTCAACCTTTTACCGAAAACAAAGGGTGAAATTTAGCAGCAACCAACATTTGGTACTATGTTGAACTATTATAATAGTGTAGTTTTACCCAGTTTTACCATGAATGGAAAACTAGGAGCCATTACAATGGTTCAACTTTAGTGCCAAATGTTGGTTGCAGCTAAATTTCAACATTTTATTTTGGTAAAAGGTTGAACTAGAATTTTTTACCATACAGCTACAATAAGCTTCCAGTGTTGCTCTCTGTGTTTGGATCAGTGAAGTCATAGAATCTGAGAGAAATTTCGGAGAGGTCGGATGTGTATTAGAAGAAGTCGAATCATTTGATATATCCTTTTAAGGTTTTGCTTCGTTAACTGGGATCGGATTATCTGGCAATCGTTTCTTGGAGTAAGATGAAAATAGTGTTCAAGTATTCTTTAGTAGAATACTTCATAAAGAAATTAGTGCATTTCTAAAATTTGTTTTTTAAATACGGTTTATTTATCTTCTATTAATTTTGATGTATTTTCATTTAACTATAATAAAAAATAAATGTTTTAAATATTGCGTATTGCTAACTATAAAACTTTTGTCTTTTTATTAATTTTATGTGACGATTCGCAATAAACAAATTTTTTCCAACATTATTTTTTAATAATGATGCACTTTCAGTAACTAGAAATATGATATACTAATATAATTTAAAATATATGTAATCTATCTTTACGGTACAAGAATGTTACATTACAAAGTATATATAGAAACTCATGCTCGTGAAAATTGCAACACCATGAAGGACTTACGCAAGTGAGCTGAAATTTTCAGAAAATGCAAAGTAGCGCATGATATGCATAATAAATAGAATTTCAAATCCGTAGCGCATGCGTATGCTGAGCAGCGCCCTCTGAACGGCGGATGGATCCGAATAAATAGACGGCTGTAGCGAGGCGTGTATGGTTATTGGTGGTTATCTGCTAGTAGTAAACGTTACCTCAATCTTTACTTATGCCTCTTCGACGAAAGAGAGCGAGATTTGAACAACTTTACAGAGTTTGAACGGGGGAGAATCATCGGCCTTCATGAAGCTGGATTGTCGTATCGTGCAGTAGCCGCTCGTTTGTAGCGTAACAGCAGCACAGTGACGCGTGTTTGGAAGCAGTGGACGGACGAGGGTCGGAAATCCTGGAATGGACCCCGAAATGTGACGTCTACTCGCGATGATAGACACCTGGTCCGCATTGCGACCGGACCGTACAGCTTCCTCTAGACAATTGGCAGCACACTGGTCAATAGCTAGAGGTGTTTCATTGTGTGCTTAATAAATTCGTAGACGTCTGCTGCAGCGTGGACTGCGCGCAAGGACTCCTTTATACAGGATCCCCTTCACGCTAAACCATCGCCGCCTGCGGCTACAATGGGCCAATCAGTATAAAGACTGGCGTGCTGATTGGCAGCATGTCGTGTTTTCTGACGAATCCCGCTTTAATTTGTGGTACCATGATGGCCGCATTCGTGTCAGACGCTATGCCGGTGAACGCCACCTTCCGGAGTGCGTTATCGAACGCCACAGTGGACGAACACCTATAGTTATGGTCTGGGGCGCCATAGCCTATCATGGACGATCTCAATTGGTACAAATTGTGGGCAATCTGAACAGCAACCGGTACATCAGTGAAGTTCTACAGCCCAAAGCTGCTCCCTTCCTTCAAAGCTTGCCAGGCGCTGTATTTCAACAGGATAATGCCCGCCCTCATAATGCTAAGACAGTTCAATCCTTCTTTGCAACGCAGCAGGTACAGCTTCTTCCTTGGCCTGCGTATTCCCCGGATATGTCACCAATTGAACATGTGTGGGATTTCGTTGGTCGGCGTCTCGCTTGTGATCCTCGTCCTGTTGCTTTCTTAGACGAACTTTGGGTACGCATACAAACAATATGAAATGCTCTTCCTCAGGCAGACATTCAAAATTTGTTTGACTCCATGCCACGTCGTGTAGCAGCACTTATTGCGGCGCGTGGTGGCTACACAAAATACTGATTCCGATCTCTTGTTATTGTTTGTTTGCTTTGAAAATTTAATCATTTATTTGTACCACTACCACTCAACTGTGTATTAAATTTCATTCAATTATGACGATTCCTTCATGGTGTTGCAATTTTCACAAACATGAGTTTAGCTCTAAAAGCTCGTATTTAGTTGTATTGCTGGAATGTAATTGTTTTGCTATTGGTATTTAAATTTTATTCAATTCTGCACTTTATTTTTTACATTTTCATTTTCATCATTTAATTTTAATATTTAACAAATGTATTTAGTACTTTCTATATCTAATGAATATCGTTTCTCTATATATTCAACTTTTTTGTAGTCTAGAAAAACAACTTTAATTGTTTTATTGGAACTCTTTCAATTTAGGCTTCAATAATAATTAAATTTCATTGCATTGTTTTTTCTCTTTATCTCTATCTTTCTTTTTTTTTCAATTTAATTGTGTAATTAAGAAAAAAAATACTAAGGAAACAAATGAATGCTTTCTCCATATTCTTTTACTAAAAATAATTCAAATTTTCTCCAAATAACAATTTTATGCACTGAAAATCATAGAGCAGAACTTTTCATGAAAACAAAATTAAAGAAAATAAAGTATCGATTATGAAAGATAATACTACGTAATTTAACCGTATATTTTCAGTTCCTCGTAAAAATATTTTAATAAAGAAATGTTTTCGAAGTACAACATATATTCTTGGTTAGAAACGACTGAATCATTTTTATAAAATATTCTGATCATTTTCGAGGATTTCTGCGAAATAACCTAAAAAATATGAAGTTCCTTTTGGCAAAATATTACATTTAAGGAAAAGTTTCTCGACAAATCGATATGAAGTCAGGAAAAAGTTATTTTTACACACGCCACGGTGAATATTTTTCAACATATGATTAAAAATGGTGGAATGCTTGTTATCAGTGATTCCGACACTTTTTTTTTCCTTCTTTTTTCTAAAGATAATTGCGATACGGACTTTCTCTCATAGAAATGAGATATGTTTTTGGCTGAATTCATTTGCAGTTTTTTTATATTTAAAATACTTAATCAACCACACCTTGATTTGATTATAAATTAGAGAAAATGAATTAAATTCATTCATTCTGAAAACGGTGGCCTTAAAAATTTTCAAAATAAAGAAATGACATTGGAATCCAATTTAAATTTTTTTTGAAACGTCAGAGTTATTAAGTCAAGCGTGTTCATCTGACTTAATGAGTAAATCCCTCGCTCCCTCGCTTCCTTCGTTCGTAGAAAGTCAACAACAAAATGCTACGCAAATATCCATCATGACGTCAAAAGGAATTGCTTAGCTTAAACTAGATTACCAAGAATTATAATGTTTGTGATAGGCAGTAGGTAGACTAGTGGGAAGAATGTCTGATTTCCAACCGGAGAGTTGGCTGCTCGATGCCCGACCCGCTGAAGACCCACCAGGTGCACTTGGGGATGCGTGCATGTAAAATCTGTTAATGTGTCTCATTAAAAACTGAATGCGCTACCTTACTGCCTTAATTCCTGGTCGCTCTGCGAAGTGAGCTTGGATATCCAAGTGGTATTTGCAACAACAACAACATTTGAGCTGTTTTTCATGCATATTATCTGAAAAATGTGTTCTTTAATCACATCTGAAATATCATGATTCCAACTGGTATCATTGGGGTTTCATAAACGCAGCTCAACTGATGACTATGCTTACATTTATTGGAAGTTCGCATTGATTATTTTTCCAAATATTTTGCAATTTTAAAATTAAAGTTAATTTTTATTAAAGTGTCGTAAAGAAGGTTTGAACGTTTACTAATTGATAAATAAGTTTACTTGTTGAGGAATGGAGAATAATCTGACATTGAATCAGAAAGTTTTGATAAAGGCACTAATGAAATACAACAGAAAACTAATCGAAAAATAATGACAATCAAGATTAGTGATAATAAATCTATTGAATAATATTTATGTAGGAAACATATTGATTGACAGTGAAAAGGAACCTTATTAGTTGGAGAAATTACACAAGTTTTGGATAACATGAAAGGAAAGTCATTACTACAATCAATAAATGCATATTTAGCTAATATATTTTATAAATGTCAGTTTGCGCGACATACAGTGTTCCCTCGCCACTTCGCGCTTCATGTTTCGCGGCTTCAGTGCTTCTCCAGGTTTGTCCAAAATATTCATCAAAAAATAAAAATGAGAAAATACAACTATATCGGCAGCCACATTGCGGAAAGGAGCGTTGTTTTATGTTGATGCGAGAGAGTGAAGGATCCCTGCATAGTCAAACAAAGCGATGAGTTGATTCAGAGTACATACCACGGGCTTTCAAAAGCTCCCACCAACACAAGACTCTTCGCCTCTCTCAGAATGCAATATTAATTAATGTTTATTACTGTACTATAAGGTTTTGTAATTAACCTTATTAATTAGCACTGACATTTTTAAGTAAACACGTATACTGATGTAATTTTAGTCTTAAATGTGTAAAGTATAAATACTGTTTACACATTTAAAACATTCGTGTACCCGCATACACGAAAATTCCTAGGGGAAAATTCTATGCGGTTTTTCGACTTTCGCGGAAGGTTCTGGTCCCCATTAACCGTGAAAAACGAGGGATCACTGTATTTTAAAAACTTATTGAATTGTATTACATCAACTCGCAATGATTTTAATTGGAATCATTTTCAGTTTTAATTTAAAAGAAAAATATTTTTTTTCTTTCCCAGCTTTTATCTTAGGATTAAAATAAGTACATTTTGTGAACTTCAGAATTTTAGAATAAATAATAAATCTTGGGAGTTGAGAATCTTATTAGAGTTTTTAAAATAATGGCGTTGACCTCTAACTCAAGCTTCGCCACAAATGATTTTGGCATATCAAATCATTTTAGGACAATTAGTTATCTGTAAGGATTCTTCAATACGTATGAAAAGTCAAAAAATAATTTTTAGGTGCTTTAGATAAATGTTTAGAGTGAAATTCCTTTTTACAGCACTAAAAAGCACTCAGTAAATGTATCTCATTAGGACGTAAAAAGAACTTTTTTCGTTTTATAAAAAGGAACTTTTTATTTTCAACATGAACATGCACAAATGATTAAAGAAATTTTTGGCATTCATATAAAAGCGCACTTTATGTTTCAAAATGTGATGCTCTTCCTCCCTCTCTTTTTTTCCCATGTTAATTCTACATATTAATCCAAAGTTTTCTAAACATTCGGGGTATTCTTTACATTCCAAACATTCTTTTAACATTCATGATTTCTTATTTTCGTTAAGTTGTAGCAGTTTTGGAAAAATTACATCAAAGATTTTTTTCATATTTAAAAGCGAGAAACTCTCTTTTTTTCATTTAAATACCTACACCAGAAGTTCCCAAACTATTAAGCATTGCGACCCACTTATTTAGTACTCCGTTTGTAGCAACCCACTTCATTTCGAGCTCAGCTTTTCAGAGACATCTGTTTAGATATTAAAAATGAAAAGGAAAGAAAAAATATATGCTTAACGCCTTTCTAACGAACAGCATATTTTATATCTAATGGAGACTTTAAGATGTCAAATAACGACTTCTACATGGAACGGAGTGGTGGGGGACATTTATCAAGTATTGACTTACAAAATTTAAACGCATCATAATTTTTTCCTTTTATTTTATACTCAAGTCTCAGTTTCCGCAGTTAAAAAAAAGCGGAAATTCGCCCTGTTTTATGACATTTTTTTTCAAAAGTAAGTTTAGAAAGAAAAAAAATGGGTTTGCGAAGCATTTCATTATCGATAAAATTAAATACCCGTGCCAGCGGTACGGTTAAGTACCGCGACCCACCAAAAATCCATCCGAGACCTACCAGTTGGTCGCGACCCGTAGTTTGGGAAACGCTGACCTACACGTTAACAAAATATCTTCAAAATCTTGTTTTGTGAACATCTCATATTTTCAATTTGTGTTACTGCTTTACTAGGTAAAATACTTCGATAAAAAATATCTACCCACGTCATTTAAATATTGAAATACTCTATTCTCTTTAATGAATAAGTAATTCTGTTTTTCTCCTTTTGTGTCTGGAGCATTAACATGCATTTTATTTCAACATACGCAAACAAAACAAGACTAATCTTCAAAACAGAATTAGCATTACATTTTAATTATTGTGAAGACAAAATTAATTAACCGATTTTTTATTTTGTTAATAATTTGACTTCAGTTGCGGTTTCGTATTTATTTTATTATCTTCAATCGATATTTTAAATCAAAGTGAAAAAGTAGAAAATTTATTATTAAAAGATTGATGATAAGTCTTTTGTTAAACAATTTCTGTGCACTAGACGTTTATGTTTGATGAATTTTTTGTAATTTAAAAGCATTCGGTTCTTTTTATTAGACTGATGCAGGTTTTAGTCACGCTTTTCTAGATACGTTTTTATCTCTTACTAATAAAGAATAAACAGATAAATAGAAAAAATAAATCCTCACTTAAAATTTTCATGTCTATTGAAAAAGTAGAGCCGTATTAAACTGCTTTTAATTGCATCCAGAAACCTTTAATTATTTCGTACATTTCCAGGTGGAAACAATCGAAAATACGTTGAAATACCATTAAGAATAAAATATAACCGTTATCAGAAAACGATGAATAATTTTTTTCTAATAAATAAACATTAAAATTAAATAAATAGATAAATAAAAGAAAAAAATATCCCCCAAAATCATCATGGCTCTCAAACAGAACATAGTCATGTTAAACTGTTACCAGATAATAACATCTAGAAAAAGTTATTTATTTTACATTTCCATGTAGAAACAATTGAAAATACGCTGAAGTGTAAACAAGAATAAAATACAATACCGTTATCAGAAAGCAATGAAATAATTTCTTACTAATAAATAAGCATTAAAATTGCATAAATAGATAAATAAAAGAAAAAATCTGCTTTAAAATCGTCATGGCTCTAGAAAAAAAATATAGCCATACTAAACTGTTACCAGATATTCACATCTAGGAAAAGTTAATTATTTTAATGCCATGTGAAAAGAACTGAAATCGTGCTGAAATACCATTAAGCGTAGAATACAATATCATTATCAGGAAATGATAAAATAATTTTTATGGAAACGCAGTCAAATTCAAAAAGCTATTTTCGTGAGAGTAAACTCGATAAAATGTAAAAGCATAACTACACTTATTTTCAAAACGAATGTTAACTTAGTAACAACTCGACGAAAATCATAAAAGAGAAAAATAACTCAAACCCCCTTCTCAGTTACTCACTCCCTCCCTGAGGGGGTGAATAACTGTCTGCAATTCATGCTTCAGATAAAAGAAATTGATGTGCAGAATTTCGACACATGATGCCGATAAAAAAGCCCTTTGAGATGCAATATTTTTCACAATGCACTAATTTTCCCCCCCAAAAAAAAAGTTCACTGATCTTCCCAAAAAGGTTTTTACATTGAATTCTTTTTAAGTGAAAAAAACTCTTAGAAATTTTAAAGAGAAAATCGGACCAGTAGACTTTTCAGCAAAGCATTTTTGCACGTTTTTCATACTTGACAAATAAATACAGTGAAACCTGTGTAAGTTGACCACTTGCGGCGCTGCACTTTAGTGGTCAACTTAGACAGGTGGTCAACTTACAAAGGTGGTCAACTTTACAGGTTTTACTGTACATGTATAATCAACAAATAAATACATAAAAAAATTTTAAAAAAGAGGATAATGGTAAGAAATGGGTAAAATATATTTCAAATAAAAAATAATAAGGTATTAAACGAAGTTCAATGTTTGTTCTTACTTTTTAGCATATATAAAATACAGTTTTATGCACTATACTCTCGAGTATCCGGTCTAATATGGTGGAAGGGAAACCCGGATAACAATATGCCGGATAGGTTGGAGCTCAGGCACTCATTTCTTTGCCTCACCAGTACCAGAACACAAACAACAACACCAACTGTTATAATACTTATTTTATCATTTCTTATTTAGTACAAAGCCCTGCATTTACCTCAAATTACGTAGAATGGGAACGCAGCTATGGTCCGGTGAACCATACAAGCAGTTGCCGGTAACGTATCAAGTTAAAGTAAAAGACTCAGTACCGGATATTTCGTCATTTTATAAAAGCCCCAAAGCACTTCTCAAAAAGGTACGCCGATGCTTGATACTAATATTAAGAGGAGGACTAGTAATTAAGATTCCTAAGCTTAATTTATATAAAGCGTTATTTAGATATTTGTAAACTTGTATTAAAGTAAGGAGGAAACCTTTGCAAAACCCAAGACGACCCATAATTGACTTATTAAACGAATCGACTGCTTAAACATCAAAATGTTTTTCCTACAACGGATATAACTCGATCAGTATTTGTAACATATTAATTAATTTCTATAAAATTAAAAATGAAACTTTTTATGATAATTTCTATTTGTTTTATAATTCTGTACCAGAGAGCCATGTATCTTAAGTCCTTTTTTCGAGTTTTTTGATAAAATTAAAAAATAAATATTTTCAGTGCAGACTTGTCGACGTTTCCGTGTGAACCTTAGATTAAAGATGTCCGACGGGAGCTTTAAAAGTTTGGAACCCTCATGTAGCTTTGTCGTCGGTACTCTGTATGCCCATTAAGTATAAACTCGCAAAAACTGGAAAAATGGACTTAAGATACCATGGCTCTCAGGTACATAATTATATTGTTTACTTCAGGCCTACGCTCTGAGCTCCTGAACCGAGCCCAAAAAAAACTTTTTTATCTTTTCTTTTTTTCTTTTCTGAAAAGTTAACTGTGTAAAATAAACCCCGTTCTTGTTAAAGTAATTGCGGAAGTTATTTTATTAAATATAAATCAGAACATACCGGACTATAATAACGTATATAATGTTGATTAGTTTTCGAAAGGTTTAGAAATTTTTTTTTAAGAAAAAGCGAAAATTCACCGGAAGTTACGGTTAACTATAAGGAAATAGATGATCAATTATTAGGAAATGCCAGAAAAAGTTCAAACAATTAAATTTTCTTGAGTTTAAACACGTAGTTTCTTAATGAAAAGATAACCATTAAATGTCAGCTATTATTTGTTAGAGATTTTAAATTCATTTCAGAAAGAAAATGTTTGTCTTAATCATAGACATGTCTTATCACACGAAAATAAACAGAGCGCTTGCATAATTAATGGTGGTGCTCTATTTCCCAGATAGAAATGATATTATCGATTGTATTAGACATTAAATCGTTATAATATTTTATAAATAACAATAAAAGTGGAATAAAACATCAACATATTTATCACTGCTCATTGATGCCAGAAAAACAGTAACAATCGAGCAAAAGTAATTTTGTCTATGTTAGCAATTCAAATGCGTCATAGGATTTTTAGATCACACGTTTCGCTTTTTATTTGGCAACCTTATTTTCTTCTATTTATTCACGAATTTATTTTTTGTCAAAAGATTAAGAAATGTTTTTTTCTCTCTAGTTTATGTTTCTAAATGGGACTGGTATGTTTATGACCAGTTTAAACTAAAAATCTTTTGGAGAGCTGTACGTTGTTTACTCATTCGACAAAAAAAAAAACATAATTCGCTAACCAGAAAATCAAAATTTTGAGTCGAGTGCCCTTCAACAACCGCCGCAATTGGTTTGCTAATCATCTTGATTGTTGATTATTTGCGGATAGGGATTGTAGATTATCATAGAATAGTGAGTTAAGATTTACTATTTAGCAGCCCATGAATGTGGAATCATCTTTAAAAAAAACCTCTGAAAACTCCTTGAAAGTGATACTTAGTGATGGTACCTGAGCCATCCTTTTTTCGAATTTCAACAGCCCAAGTAATTTTCTACGCAAATGCTACGTTTATTTCCGTTTGAAATTAAGTGAACGCGATATTAGCGTTTAGTGAACGTAACATTACGGTCCTGACCATTAGAGGGCTTATATAACATGCGCGCAAAGTGTCACAATGCTTAAGAAACACCTGAGCTATAATGAGAAACGCAAAATCCACAATGCTTAAGATAAAACTGCACATTCAGATCTAAATCATATATTTCTTATGTAACACATATGAGGTAAAATATGAGACGGGTTGCAAAGTATAACTATGGTCTTAATGGAAGATCTGCTTTACTTCAAAAATATTTTTCTTGTGCTTGGCAACAACTATCAGAACTCCATCTGCCATGAAATTTGAAGTTAATCCTAAGGTTTTTAACATTGCGTTTATTGTAACCGTTTCATGAGGCTTCGCACTTGATAGCTTCATTTTGAAAAACTTATTAGTTTTAAGGACTTTTGAACCTACGCCCTAATGCTCTGCTGATGTTACTGTATCAGAACTTTTGGATAAGTTGTCGGTGTAAGCGTCTAGGAGCTCAACGACAAGGGGAGTAAAGTCAGTTTCCCCAAAACTTTTCACACCAAGCCATTTTGCCAATTTTAACATGTACTATGTTACATGTATTAAACATGTAAAGATTGTTTATTGAACCTCCCTCCCCCTCAGAAGAACAACATTTTAATTGCACCAATGAATACTGTAAATGTCTATCGATATTATCTTCTACATGGATTCAAATGTGTTATTGGTCAAAATGCTAAAAAGAATGTCAGTTTCTACATCAACGACTGGTCGTGAAAACTATAATGTTAAAAGAAGTCAGTTTCTACATCAATGACTGGTCGTGAAAACTATAAAAAGGCCTATGACCATATTGCTCTCATTTTCGATGATTTGCACCAGGTAGTTTTACTAAATATCGGCTGCACACGAATAAAAAAAAAGTGACAAATTATTCACTGTCAGCGCGAAATGGATTATGTATGTATACGAATATGTGTACGAAATAGATTATATGTGGTATATATTATATATGTAGTTACGTTTCAAAGTTTCTAACAAATGCCAATATCTACAAAATACACAGTACACAAAAAAATTTAACGGCATTTTTCTATTTCTAACAATAGATAAATTTTCCAGGGCTTGAGGTTATTGCAGACTGAAAAAACTAATGAAGAGTGCATGACCTCATGTGATATTAATTTTATCATATTATTGGTGAGTCTTTACATCTTTATAATTATATATTTATTGGTGCTTTAAATTTTACATTTCTAAGAAGTCTGCTAATTCACACATTTTACTCTAGTAATTTTCACTTTCATTTGAATATGAATGGGAATAAATTATGCAGGGAAACTGGAAGATTTTCCTTCTATTTAAGGCGTTTGTGTTGCATTATTCATTTAATTATTTCGAAATTTTAGCTAAAAAGTTTCCTATAATAAAATTTCTCTATATGAATCATACAATTCTCAGGAGAACATCGTTATTATATTAACTATTTTTTTCACAACGATGTAGATTTAATTATAATATTACACTTATGTAATTGTAAATTAAGCATTTATTCTTTTCAGCGAGATCAAAATTGATGAAGTTAAACTGTTCGATCCAGTTTATTTTCATTTGAATTGTACAGGAACATTTCTTCACAGCAATTTCTAAACGTTATTTGAATGAAAAATGCAAAATATTCCTTCGTTAAAAATATTTATATGTACATTTAATAATAATATTTATATAAAAATATTATTATTAAATGATTTTTACCGTCACATACAATTGAAAATTCAAAGAATTTCTGTAAAAAAAGTAATCATAATAAAGGCTCAGAACTTATTTGACTATAAATTGTATTGTTCAATGAAATGTTTCATTTTGTTTTTAAGTTGTACTGTTTGACGAAATGTTTCATTTTCTTAACATTTAAATTTTCTTATCTTTTACTTTCAATACAGAGTGTGCACGCAGAACAGGATTCCCTTCTTCTTCTATAAAAAGGATAATTAAAGTCAATGTAAATAAGGTTAAGATATTTAAAAGAACAAATTACAGATAAGGTTAGTAGGGAAACTTTGACTAAGATCCCATATTACCCGAGGCGGCAAGTGGTTGCTGCCTTTAGGTTGCACGCTGTTTTGCCGGCTCACCTGCATAAATTCAAGATTCTCTCGTCTACAAATTGTGTAATGTACAGAAATGATTGAGCCGACAGGGTGGCGCAGTCCTCGTACGACCAAGTTCGCAGGATCAAACCTGGCCTAAGTCGGTGGATTTTCAAGACGCAGAAAATCGACAGCGCCCATGTCGAATGATTATGCGGCATGTTAAAGGTCCCTTGAGTATTCGTTTGGCGTGGATACTCTCGGCTAAATTAAATTCCTAGTGCAGGTTGCATCAATTAGAGCTCAGGTGCCGCCATCTAGATGAAAACTGAACGTCAAAAAATTGCGGCAATAGTGCCACACTCATTGTGGTGCCGCTGAAAGAGTTGGTACCAATCTTAAAATATAAGATCCAAAATATAAGATGCTCTGTGCCAAAAATCAAAATATAAGATGCAACCCTAAAAATAGTTTATTTTGAATATAATGTAAAAAATTATTTCATTGTGTTTCGCTAGATTTATTTTCGCGACATCTTGAGCTAACATTATTAACAAAATCAAATTCAAGTGCGAGCACTTAGGGGAGACCGGGGCAAGATGACGAATGTCTAAATTTTTCCGTTTTTCGCTAGATGGAAGCATCAACCGAACAGTATTGGCTTTCCTATTGGCCATTCGTCAAACAATAGTATAGAGACGCTGAAATCGCCATTTTTGTGTTAGTTGTGAAGCTTTGATTGTTTACCGCAGCCAAGTTATAACTTTTATGCACGTGTAAATAAGCTCTGCTACACGTACAGGTAAAATATATCGTTTCTCTTTAATATTCATGAGTAACTTAGTTTAAATACTACCTATTCCCATGAACAAATGTCAATTAATCGCCTTCCTTCATGGCAATGAAAACAAATATTTTTAAACAGGCAGTCCGGGGCAAGATGACGAGCTCGTCATCTTGCTAATCCTCAGATCCTGGTAGTAGAAAACCAACATGTGAACCCTCCAGAAGAACTTATGGCAAATGCTAATTCCAATGCACCAAAGAAACTTGTTAGTGTTTTTGTTTTCAAACCATTGCCTAAGCAACACAATGAGAAAAATAAGCAAAAAAACTGAGCTCTAGCATTCTTATAAGCACACCCATCAAAGAAATGTTAGAACAAAGGGAAAATCAAAGGGAAGAACAGGAAGGTTTTAAAAAAACAGAAAAGAAGCTCGTGAAGCTAAAAAGGGAGTAAATAACTCAAACTAAGTTCCTGTAGGCCTAAGTCTATAAAATCCAGGCCAAACATTCCAGTTGCATCAACTTCAAAGGATGGTGTTATGAGATGTCCTGCTTGTGAAGAGGAATATTGGGTCCATCCAACAGAAAAATGGATCCAGTGCTGTAAATGCCAAGGGTGGTAGCATAAGGAATGTTCCAATTATGAAAATGGTATTTTTATTTGTGACTATTGTCAGCTGCACAACTAAACACTTCAACATTACGTTACAATGCATTACGCTTAGTTTGATACTTTGTAAGATGTAAAAGCACAGTTACATTTGTTAAACCATGTAACATATTCAAAATATAAGATATGTTCAACCTTGTTCAGTGTTGTCATCTTGCCTTAGTACTGGGGCAAGATGACGATTTGTTAAGGTTATGAAATTTTTTTTATTTAAAATTGTCCTTTATTTTTTTACTTGAACAATTAAATGGTAATATATTTAATACTACAAAGGACCAGTGGCGTAGCTAGACCCCAATTTCGGGGGGGTTTCTTCTGGAGGAAGTTTGGTTCCTCTAAAGAACAATTATAGTCAAACCGATGTACGAGATTTAAGTCAAGCGAACCCCCCTCCCCTCCCTCCCTATGAATTAAAAAATTATTAAAATCGGTTCATTTAGTCCAACTTTATGGTTGAAAAAGCACAAAAATTATTAAATTTCCTCCCAAAACCTTTTTTTCTTTTAATTATCGTATACGGTTTCTTGCAAAACGAAAGTAAGGGATCTATGGAAGACCATCCTCGATAGATTTAAAAAAAAAAGAATAATTAGAATCGGTTTATGAAATGAGAAGTTATCGATTTACAAACAAACAAACAAAAAACATGCATAGATATCAATTAATAACCATCCTCCTTTTGGAAAGTCTGTTAATAATAAAGACAAATTGCTTTCTAAAAGGAAAAATCTACACTTTTCCCTTTTAAAAGTTTTAATTTTTACGTGATTTTGTTTTTTGTTTGCGCTCGTTTCTTATTGTAGGGAAAGTATTTAATATGACAATGTTCGTTGTATAGACTATATACATTTCCGTTCCCCTAACTGCATTCAAATAATGATTAAAACAAAAAGACCGGACCTAACTTGACGAATTTACAGGAATATTTTTTTGTCACAGAGAACATAGAACTTTCAACTATAACTTTTTTTCCATTATCATTTTTAGCCTACTTTCCCGTCAAAGTTTAAAAAAAAAAATAATAAAGCATGAAAGAAGGCTAAATGGTGTCGTGAAAATATCGTTAAAAATAAAGAAAAGTTTAAAATAAGTGAAGTAATTAAATAAAGATTTAAAAATAAAAAATTTGAAAGTAGTCTTTTGAGGTGGGAAAAACTTGTGTCTATCGGTCTGTCTGCTGTTAACTTTTGAAGGAATTGTCCGATCCGATTTTTTTTTTGCATCAAAAGATCTCGGCATGGACATTTCATTTCTATATTTGACTTTTTGATTTGAACAATTTTTCGCTTACTTTTGAATAGTTCAAAAAATCTTAACAATAGCACCTATGGGCAAATTAAGTAAACTCTATCCGATCCAAGGGGTGCACGCACAAGAGGAAAGTGGGAGGTCTCTGCTCATGGTAAAATATTCACACATTAACCTATAGGCAAAGTAAACAACCATTGGCGGAAAAACCCATTTAAATAAGAATAGTTGATGCTTAAAGAACGTGAGAATTTTTTTATGGCTGCAGTGTTATTTGTTAAGGGAGAGGAGAAATTGAGAATGACATTCATCACTTTACTCTCACTATCTCCTATCTTCGTGTTCAGTGCATCTGTTTCTGTATATGTGTAAAGTAAACGATGTATGTTCGGTTGAGGCGTTATTATTGAATGGTCAGTAGAGAATGGGGTTAAGTTGAAAGTGGAGAGCAATTAACGCAAACTCCCTTGGTGCTTGAAAGCACCTTCTAAAAGGAAGAAGTCATAAAACGGACTTTCTTCCGCTCTGGGCATGAAGCGTAGTGAGGGACTGCTGATAAAATTGTTAAACAGAAGCTTTGAAAGGAGAATTGGGAACAGTCATGGGAAAGATTCTAGTTTAGATAAATTTATCGTTAAAAGTACGGCTTGGTTGCATTTGAAAGCTATTTCCAGCCTCCTTTTTTTATTCTAATAATGGTTTTTTGCTAGTCCTGTGTCCACTTTCATTTTGCTCCAGACTATAGAGACACATCTTATTTAATAGGTTTTCTTATTAATAGGTCTCCTAACTGCAAGAATTGCACTGAACATCCAGTTTTGTTCGACTGCGAATCAAAAACTTCCCGAAAATGCTGCCAAACCGAAGATTTTCCAATATCATTTTTCATTCATTTTAGCTCACCAGAATTTATTCTCAACTGGAACATTTGATGATAGTTAAAAAATATATTGTATTCTTTATTTGAAATTAAAAGAAAAATCATTAGAACCAATTGCGATAGCAACAAAAACCTACATTTAATCGATGTAGCACCACATCTATTAACACTTTATAAAATAATTTCGGGGTCGGGAGGGCTCGGTCTTTGACGCCGAACAGTATCACTCGGGCTCGGACTTACAAAAGTGGGCCCAAACTCATCTCTAGTGTATAATAGGGGTTTGTGGTGGAGGTATTTAGGGGAGAAACCCCTAGGAAAGTGGTACGACTATGGCTGCAAGTTTGTCGCTGTTCGAATTCCCTCGATTTTTGAAGCTGTTTCCTAAAATCCGTGATTTTTAAAAAAATCCACGATTTGTGCGAAAATTGTGTTTAAAATATAAGACATTTTTTTTGTTTTTTACTTACATTTTAATGGCAATTTATACTGTTCTGAAGTTTTAAAATGTATAACAGATTTCCCTAAAATTTAGAATAATTCATCAATAGAAAAATAACTATAAAAGCAGTTATAGATAATCACATTCATGTTTAGAAGAAGTTTTTGATCCTAATCAATACGAATATTTAAATCATTTTAACGAAGTTGATAGTTCTTCCATTTTTAACAATAACCCTATGATTCGACCCCCCCCCCCCCAAATGAGTTACACGTTGAAGGAGGGCAATTCAATTTTGGAAATTCAAGAGAAAAAGTTTTCCCGATCTGTCCAAAGTAGCAATTCGATGTTTGTCAGTTCCGTCAGTAGCACAGATGCTAAACGGTCCTTCTCGACATATAAAAACGTATTAAGTCATAGCGAGTACCAAAATTCTGTACATTTAAATAAATACCTAAATATTGCATAAAGTTGAAAGAAATAAAATTGTTCACTTATGTACTTCCTTACTTAAAAAATAAATTTCATTGCAGATATCCTAGATTTTATTACATTATATTTGTGTTCTCGCAAGCATTTCACGAAAATTGCCGCGAATTTTGAGGGTTTTTTCTGCGACAAATTTGCAACCCTAAGTACGACCCTACAACCCAAAGGTTCGATAATTGTCTTTTTTTTTTAGCAGTGTTCTGATCAATTGTTATTTTAAAAATTAAATATTTTTAGAATACTATAAAGCGTAAAGAGAGTTAAGGTCTCAAAAAAAGTTTTCAGACACCAACATTTCGGTGGGGTCCATCTAAGCCATCCCGTATCTAAGTCAAAATTTCGGGGGGGGGGGGTTGTCCCCAAACCCCCCCCCCCCCTTATCTACGCCACTGCGAAGGACTACTCTAACATTTTATGTAAAATTAATTTCACTATCCTTAAAAGTAAAATTAATAAACAACAAAAATCGTTAACATACTCATCTTGCCCCGGTCTCCCCTGCGTGGTTAACTCAATATTTGCCATGCCTGTCACACATTTTTTATTTCATTTCAAGCATTAAATATTGAAATAACTTAATAAGTGTAGGTGCTCTTACACATCTGCATGCCTACTTTAAATGAGTAGGTGATTTCACACATCTTCATGCCTAATTTAAATGAGTGTAGGTGCTCTTACACATATGCATGCCTACTTTAAATGAGGGTAGCTGCTCTTACACATTTGCATGCCTAATTTAGAAACGTCGGACGGATTTCATTCCATGAAATAAGTAGTTTGAATTATTATGTAAAAACACGCCGCGAAAGACAAGACGAAAATTAAATATGGTTTTCAATACATGTTTTTACATAATACTTCAAAATTTTATTCTGAGACTTCTTCAAAACTTTATTTCTATTTATTCATGAGAAGAAAAAAATCTTCCAATATTTTTAAAGTAGACATGTAGATGTGTAAGCTCACTAAAACTTACTTTTAGTTATTTTAATATTTAATACCTGAAACAAAAAAGTGTTTTGTCATACACACCTTACATATGAGGCCTATATAATATCTATACCCTGTGTAAATATTTTGTGAGCCATTATACAAACTACGTTATAAAAATTAAAACATAACGTACCCACTTTAATTTAACTATCATATTAACCACGTACCAATAAAATGTAACAATTTAGAGCACAATTCGAATGATTCGGGGTTTCAGTTCATTTTTTCATGCTACCGAGCACAAGAGAAAACCTTTTTTTTCTCCCCTTCTTCAAAAAGTTGTATCTGATTAATGAAACAACTGCATACATGTAATTCAATACAGTTGATTATATGATTTGATATTAACCTCTGATTCATCGATTTAGTAGACTTTAATTGAAAGCAATAATGACTATAAAGGAAAAAATGTTTGATTTAAATTACACTTTTTATGATTTAATTATTCATAATTTCATAAATTATATCTGCAAAACTGCGATGTATCTTAGCTTAAAAAGTGAAATGGAATGTCCTATCTTAAAAGTCGGAGCCACGGATGTGCCGGTGTTAATGGCAGTACACGTAATGGGAGCTGGGATTGCAAATTCGCTTCCATGATGCGTCTAGAAATTGTTCGTGGACAAACAGGAACCAGTACATCAACTTGTACAGTGGAGCAGGTCACTGTGGGATCCGTGAGTGCGTGGAGCACGATCCTTCGATCGCCTCGCGCCGTCGTCGCTCCAGACCCGTGGTACGCCTTGCGTGGGTGCCTTCACGTGTCCACTGCTCCCAACACTTTCTGATAGCGCACTCAGAACGATCGACCTGGCGTCCTGGCGAGAAACACGGCGCGTCGACCACGCTGCAGTCTTCTGGCCAATGATGAGGCCCCTCTCAAACTCATTTAATTGCGAGAAATGTCTTCTTCGATGTCTACCTGGCATACTGTACACTTTAATACACCTTATAGCGTCGATTCTTGGTCGTCACGTTTATGAGTCTTCCACAATGCGTCGGTTTATATAGGCCGCATTTCTTGTGCGTGCGTGGACACGCGCATGCGCACTAAACTTACATCATTTGCATACCGGACGTCACTCTACTACTTTGCATAGTGTCGCGGTTGTAGAGCGCTTCCTTCTTGGTGGGCTATTTTCAATGTCCGTGAGTGTATATATATATATACTACATGCCGATAGTGCATTTTCAAGGAAATGTATTCCTCTTTTCGATGATGTAACATCGCGGGACTTGACGTTTGTGTACAAGTCTTTTATCAAACGATATAATGAACTTTGTATTAAAAGTGTAAAAAATGCACTGTATATTATTTGGAGCTAATAAAAGATCCGTTAAATCAGTAGAATTCAAAGTCTTCTTTGTTCCCATGAAAAAGCAATACCTCTGGCGGTGCTGGACCAAGTGGTTGTTCGGCCTAAAGTCTAGACGTAAATTATCGAAATGTGATAGATAGTACTTCCATCTATCGTGTAATGTCTGAGCTAAGTCGCACTTCCACCTTTGCGGTGCTCGTTAAACGACAGGTGCTCCTTTGATGCTTTAAAATCAAGATGTTTTCTCTGTCTGGGCTCGGTGTTTCGATTGGCATGAAAGCAACAGCAAGAATAACATTAAAGGCTAGATCTGTATAGTGGCCATGATCAGTGATTCTTCTTCATCATCACAGCCTTCTTCATTTATGGACGTCCAGCCCTGCCTTTTCTTGCTGGGTTGGCGAGGATTATTAAAATGTTTTACAGTTTTATATTTTTCCTTAAAGACTTATTTTATTTAAAAAAATATTGCTTTCATCGGACTTTTTAAACACATCCTAAACGATTCAATTTTTATAAACACTTATCATTCTGAGGAATTATAGCCTTGGTCTTTCTATTCAAATAAGAATAAAAGCAAGCTTAAGATTGTGAAATTCTGTACAATTTAAATAAATGACATTCTGGATAAAGTCAGGCTTCTCCGATATGAAAATGTTCTGGATCGTGAAGAGAGAAGTCGAGAAATTTGAAAAGGGAGAAGACTTTACAATAAGAAGTTTTCTTCAATTACGTAACTGCCTGATCAGTAGACGCTGAAAGGAACCGGAAGATACAAAAGCTTATATCCATGCAATAAACGAGCTTTCTCAGTTGAGAAGATTAAGAAGCATTTCATAAAGCAGTGTAATTTCGCAACGCTTATTTCAAATAGAAATGTTGGAAGGAAGAGAAATTTTCTATGCGTTTATTCAATTGTATTTAGTCCACAGAGCTTTGACATTCGTATAGAATTTAGACAAGAGAAAAAAAAAAGGACGATTTTTTAGTGAGAAATTTTACTAGTTTGGAAAGCAAAACTTAATAATACTTTACGTTTTTGTGTTAACAATTTCACTTTAGAAAAACTTTAAGGCACTTTTAGTTATTACTTGTGAAATTAGAAGCATATATAAGTAAAAATATTTCTTTTTATTGATTAGATTGTATTAATTGTATTTATTCATTTAATGAACATTCAATGCAACAAAATAATCCATCGCTTTTTTTATTATTATCTACAATGTCATATAAAACAATAGAAAAATCATTTGCTTAGTGTTACAGTTTGCAGCATACTAAATGTATACTAAGCAAGTTCATTAAAAATAATTTCTGCAAAATCCCATTCATGAAAGTACTCCGACGTTGCAAATATTACTAACATACTAAAGGGCGAGATTTTATTTGGAACGGAATCCCCGTTATTAGTTTTAAAGAAACATTTCATACCATGTTTTTAAACACAAGTGGTAAGATCAATTATTTATTACTTTCGTTCTTTGAACATATTTTTTTTCTCTTTCTAATAGAGCTGCGTATGGTCACTAAACTTTGCACACCTAGTGCATTCCCCGGCAACCGGCATCCTTTCTTTCAAATAGCACCACTATCAGCGGATACCATAACCACTTGAGAATTTCACTCAGCTTCCCTCTAGATCAGCGTTTCCCAACCGGCGGTTCGCGAGCCCCCAGGGGTTCGCGCAGTGCAGAAAGGGGGTTCGCGAAAATAATATTGCAATGGCGGAATTTTTTTATCCCTAACGTAAAAGAAAACACGAAACAAATTTAAAATATCTACGTAATTAAAAAGGAGTACAAAAACGATTTTTTAAAAATAAATTGTGTTTTCCAGATAATGCCGAAAAGAAGTGGACTGGTATAGGAAGCATACATATAAAATTTGAAATACACTTATATCTACTTGCTTGAATTTTTAAAATTTGGATCGCAAATTGGTACCGAAAGTTATTTATTGACTTATTTTAAATTTTAGAACGTATGTTTTTTCTACCATTTTCCACCTTTTCCTCGCATGCGCAGAGAACGACCCGGAAATATGAAAATTCACTACATAAATTGTAAAATTTTTATGCATTATTTTTCGCAAATTTATCATTATAAAGACCCTAAAATGGAACTAGAAGGTATTTATTCATAAATTTTAAATTTGGACTCGCATTAATCACACTTTATTCCAACCTTTCTGTATTATCGCAATTAGAAATTTTTTTCTTTAAATGTCCAGAAACTTATGTCCGAATTTTAGTTATTTTAACCGGAAAGTGGAACCTATCAGGAAAATAGTTTTTAAAACTTTTAAGGAATACATATGTTTACTGCCCTGATGATTATTCAAAAAGAACGAATAATGAAATAATAATAAGAAAAAAAATATTTGTAGCTGTATTTCAGTTTTATTTAAACTTGGATGTTTTACAATAATCATATTATCCATTCTTGTTATGAAGTATTGGGCAAAAAATGTGCTAGCAAATTTTATAGTTTTGTCATCCCTTACAGAAGGGGGTTCGCCATTTTCTTTCGGATCTTGGAAGAGGTTCGCAATCGAAAAAAGCTTGGGAAACACTGCTCTAGATGACGGCACCTGAGTTCTAAATGATGCGAAACTGCACTAGGGATTTAATTTAGCCGAGAGTATCCAAGCCAAAACGATACTCAAGGGATCTTTAACATGTCGCATAATCATACGGCATGGGCGCAGATGACTTTCTGCATATTGAAAATGCGCCGACTTGGGCCATGTTTCATCCTGCGAACTTGGGCGTACGAGGCCAGTGCCTTACCACTACGCCAACCTGCCGGCCTTTGCCCATATAAGTGCTGTAATAAGATAATCGCAGAGAATCTTTCCTCGGAAATTATTCATTTCCCCATAAGTTATGAATAGTCCTTGAATGTCTTATTTCCCGGAATGCAGATTATATTTGCTATAAAATAGTACTTTGATAGTTTTCATTGAATGGTTTAACTGTGTTTACAGGAGGCGGACGGAACTGTACATCACAGCAGCATACCATTTTTCTTGCTCCGTAAAATAGTCTACAAAATGTCTTTGTCATCTTGTAAAAGACTCAAAACTTCGAGAAGTAGATAAAGCTTTTGTTGCCAAAAATGTCGCTAAAGAAACCCAAATTCAGTAAAAAGGTCTCTAGAAGGGCAACGTCCTCACTATCAATATGAAAGATATAATTTATAATAAATTAAGTCGAATAAATTACAAAAATATGTACATTTTTCCGGAAAATACGTATAAAGCTAAAATGTGGAATTTTGAGAAAATGGTACGTGATAGGCAAAATATAATTGCAGATTCATAATTCTCATCCAAAAATACATAAGAAACAGGCATTTTCATTCAAAGGACATTTTTCGTGTTGCACAGTGTTATTTGTCAATGCAGTTGTTTAGTAATGAATTTTTTAAAAATTGTTTTTGTCCACACCAGCAGACTAATTAAAACAAAGTTTGAGACAATGTAATACAACTTTTTAAAGTACATAAAACCATAACGATAGAAATTTCAACTTCAAAAGCTTATTCCTTAGTAATATTAATCTTGAAAAAGTATATTTTAATTAATATTATGTGAAATATATTTTTGTTATAAGGGTTAGGAATGTTAAGAATTTTTTTCAAAGACAGCATTACCAAAAAAAAAAAAAATAAATAAATTCTAACATTTTTATTCATACAAATTTACAAATAATTTAACCTTACAAACGAGTTTAAAGTATTAAGATGTTTGTAAAGTTAAATTATTTGTCAAACAAGCAAAACAATTTAATGTTCTCCTTTTAGTGCTTACCACTCAGAAAACTACATAATAAGCACTATGCCTTCTTGAATAATGTCTAAAATATGCTGCGACTGACATTTCGCCTCTTATAAAGAAAATTGAACATATTAAAAAATGTCCTGCTTTGATGTCTGTTTTCTAACAAATTTCTACTTTTCAATTTCCATATACAAAAGACTGTCTACACTAGACTGTCTTTTAATATTTCAATCATTGAAAATAAAATGAGGATAGTTTGAACACGTCCACATCAACTGCGTGGAGTCTTTTTTTCTAATACAATGGAAAATTTCCACCATGCTGACCAAGTGAACATAAAAAAAAGTAGTTATCTATCAATTCTTATTATATTTTATCTAAAATTATGAATTAAAATAGAATTAATTTGAAATTAAAAAACAAATCATGTACTTACTCTTTTGCCAAAAGAATCTTGTCTTATTAAAAAAGAAATATATTTTCTTGAAACTGCACATGTAAGTGTATATCAGTGTTACAAAACTGCAAAAATTTACTCATAAACTGAAAAAAACAGAGTTATTCCTGTTGTTCACATCAGCCCCTTTTCTCCTCTACTAGTACAATGTTACTTTTGTTGTAAAGTGGTAATTTTTTTCAACTACAGAAAATGTCGCTAGGTTTGAGACTCGTACAGAAAAAATGTTTCCGGTGTTTTCGACTTGTGTCAGAATTCTTGCCCGGGTGCGATAAATCAAAAGAGAGTGCGTGTGTGTTTGTGTTAGTTCTATTAAGAACTTGTTTCAGGAGAAGTGCCTATGCCTGATCTAGCAACGGATATTACGACAGTTCTTTTTCATCAAAAACTTGTACTAAAATAAAAATGAGACACAAAAATCCATTAGACATACCTAATCTATTAAAATCCTCACTACGAAACGCTGCAATTTCACTTTATTATTTGTTAGTCTAATGAAATACTTTCTGAGAGTAGAAGAAAAGAAAGCAAAAATAAACAGTGCAACGAAAAGGCTTAAGGTACACAAGTTCTTTATTACCTTTTCTGACTTTTATTTTATTTGTTTGTGGGATGCATACATGTTCATCCTCGATTTCGCAGGATTCACGTAGCATGCGGATAAACGGATAATAATGCGGATAAACCGATAATAATGCGGGTAAACGGGTAATAATACGGATAAACGTGTAATAATACGGATAAACGGGTAATAATACGGATAAACGGGTAATAATACGGATAAACGGGTAATAATACGGATGAATGAATAATACGGAGCACACAGCAAATGAAGGAAAACTTACTGATAACGTGTTTCCAGCAGAGATATATATGAAACTTTGAAGTTGCATTTCTATTTTATGAGGAAGTTTATTCTGCAGACAAAACTATAAAACTGTATAATGCAAAATTTCTATCATCATTGTGGGGAATGTCGAAATAAGTTTCTTAAAAAGTTCTTACAATTTTGAATCAAGAATAATACTCAATAGACAGAGATACTGATTAGTAAAATTATAAAGAGCAACAAAAAAAAGTTGTTTAAAGAAGAAAGTACTTACAAAAAGTTCATTTCTTTTAAAAACTCAGGACTGAAATAGGCAGTCAAATTATCTTCCAAATCTAACAAGTAAACTACGAAACCCTCTATTTTTTCCTAAAATTTTTTGAAGGTTTAAATACATAACATAAAAAATCAATTTTTTTTTTTTTTTGAAGTGCATTACGGCTGTCCTAACATTTAACTTCTTTGTAGGTAATAAAAGGTAATATACTCTTGTAAAAGGATTATGATTTATATTTTTTTTAGCTTCATGCTTTTTAAGGTTGCAGTATACACTACACATTTATTTTTAAATTCTTTATGTACAAACTTAAAATTTTGTCAGTTTGTACTTATATTAGAAAAAAATATCCCACAAAATATTTGGCTTAAAAATGGGTATTTTTTTTTTTAAATTAAAATTAAAAAATATTTTTGGACTTTTTAAAACCGTTCCAAGCGCCGCAATCTTTTTTAAATTCAATTTTTTTTCTAATTTTAAATCCGTAGATATCCTTTTATAAATGAATGGGTAAAATAAGCAATTTATGTGATAATTTACAAAATATAGGCAAAAATGTACTTTTATATGGAGTTTTCTGAAAATTTAGTGATTTTTTCAATAAATAAGTCAATATCTTCTTTCAGATAATTATTACTGCTACATTTCATCCATTAAACAATAACTACGTATTATAAGAATACTTTGGAAAGTTTGGTAGCAATAGCATAAAACCGGCGGCACTTGGAACGTGTAAAATTTCTGTTTTAAGGTAAATTTTTGATTTTGAGAAAAAAGGCTTTTTTCATTTTAAAAGGGTGTAACTATATAAAAGTACTTATATATTAAAAGTATTATAAACATACATTTTATATCTAATATTCATTAATATAGTGTAGGCACACTTTATACACCAATTCGACATCTTGGCCAATTTTCGAAATTTTAAGTGTATAGTGTAGCCTTAAGGCTTCATGCTCTTATATAAATGGTATTTATTTCCCATCTTCTGATGATAATGTATTAGGTGATTTTCAGTTTTTGTATGTGAATCCATTCATTATGTTTGATCAATTTTTATTTCAGTTGATTAAAATTATGTCGCAAATTAATATTTTAAGCTCAGTTATGTGTCTAGAATGGGGGAGGGGGAGCTAGGCGTCTTGAGAAAACTTCATAATTATTAACCGTATGAGTCAATGCGTATTTGTATACTTTTTTGAAAATGAACTTGACGAAACAAATCGGGTTCAACTTTTTCGAAATATAACACCATCCCAAAGTAAAATTGACAAGATAATTCAAAGAAAATCGACATACAAAGAAAATTCAAAACGTGCGGTCAATTTATGATGTAAATCAAATAACACACAAAATAGACACTTACGGCGAATTGTTAATTAAGCATTTGCTATGGCGACAATTGGTTTTTGTGAAACATGTTCAGAATAAATCGTAAACGTTTACTTTGGGTGGAAAAAAAAATGAGAGAGAACAGCAGCGTTTGGCACACTGAACTCACAATTTATTATATACATGAGTTTAGGGGTACAAAGAACCTATTTTATCAATGCACGAAGTAATATTACGTGACATTGAAATGCAGAACTTAAGAGTAACAACGAAATATGATACGTACGCAATATAATTTATAATTCTGTGCGTCTTAACTCTCTCTTACTAATGTTTAAAGAAGTTCAAAGACCATCCCCCCCCCCCCCCACAAAAAAATATTTTCTATTTTATTTTTCGTCGGATTTTCACTTAGAGCTTTCTTTGATAAGAGAATAAAGTGCTATCAAAAGTCAGCCGTGCTCAAGGATGAGGATTTCAAAGTACAGTGAAACCTGTATAAGTTCACCACTCGCGGTGCTGCACTTAAGTGGTCAACTTAGACAGGTGATCCACTTAGAAAGGGTGAGGTAGAGGGTCAAGGGGTAATTCCGTTTCTGACAAAAGTGGTCAACTTACTAAGGAGATCAATTTTACAGGTTTTACTGTACTTGAACTGGGATCCAGGTTTCTTTCGGGTGAGTTATTCAAAAACAGACTAGAACACTGGCGAATTTGACGAATTCTTCTCAAAAGAAAAACTCGGCATTTTAGTTACAGCTAAAACAACGTCAGTGACATTTCATGTAAAATTCGGCTATAACGAAAACTGCTATACCCAAGTAGCACAAAAATAAAGATCGACGCTGGTCCTGCATAGATACAAATACAAATACAAATACAAAAGTGACGACCAGCAACAGGCTCAGGGCCCAGCTAGGCCCTGAGCCTGTTCGATTCACCTGTTGATTCTCGACGTTTTGAATCCCGATTAATAACGGATACGGTTCTTGAAACATAGAATTATGTCGAAATATGTTTTTTCACCGACTTATTTTCAAAACTCATTTTTACTCCTTCTTTTGAAGTATAAAATCAATTAACAATCAACAAAAGTGTTTTTTTATGCAATACTCTATTTTATAGATGAATTAGAAGCATAAGAGTAAAAACTTAAAATGTCGAAAAACATTTTTAAATGTTGGGAAAAAATTATTCAAATTTGACATATTTCGATGTCAGTCTCTATCTGGGATTTGACTATTACAAACGGATAAGGTTCTTGAAACATAGAATTATGTCGAAATATGTTTTTTTTTACCAAACTTATTTTCAAAACTCATTTTTACTTATCGTTTTGAAGTTCTAAATCAATTAAAAATCAATAAAAGCTTTTATTTAACAATATTCTGATTTACATATGAATTATTCAAGGGGGGACCATCCCTCAGAGCCATGCGGTCCCCCCCCCCCCAAATGACAACGACTCTCCCAAATTTGCCAAATAATCGACCAAGCCCCCCCTCCCAAATGTCCCTGAAACGACCGCCCTCCCAAAAAATCTCAGTGCCGCAATCTGCGCCATCACTCCCCCTCCCCCTCCCCGAGTTAGAAGCAAAATAGTAAAAACCGAAAATGTCGAAAAACATTTTAGAATGTTAGGAAAAAATATTCAAATCTGACATACTTTGACGTCAATCTGTATGCGGGATCTGACGTTTGATAGGAGATAAAGTTCTTGAAACATAGAATTATGTCGAAGTATGTTTTTAACTGACTTATTTTTGAAACTTAATTTTTCAGTTCTCGTTTTGAAGTTTTAAATCAATTAACAATTCACAAAAACCGTTTATTTAACGATATTTTGATTTATACAGGAATGAATCAGGGGTGCCACCCTCTCAGGGCGATGACGCACCCCGCTCAAAAATTGCGACGGAACCTCCGCAAATTTTCCAAACAGTTGACCAAGGCCCCCCCAAATAATATGAGTGTAGCAGTTTGCGCAATGTCCCCCATCCCCCACTCCGGAGTTATTAGCAAAATAGTAAAAACTGAAAATGTCGAAAAATATTTTTAAATGTTAGGAAAAAAAACATTCAATCTGACGCTTCGACCTCAATCTGTATGAAACTTGGGATGAGGAATTTCAAGTTTCGTCACAGGTCACATGATTTCGGGGTCACGTGATTTTGTTTTTAATTTGTTTGGTGATCGGCATGGTGATCGGTTATCACGTAATAAGAATTCAAGTAAGTAGGTTCTTTCTCTGTTTCCAAATGCATCATGTTATTAAAATATTAATTGATAAATTCACATGAATTCTATCACTCATTCTCTGTATATTATTCGTTCATTTCAGCAATATAAAGTTTCGGTAACAAACTGGAACATGCAGGGCTCCCACGGCTGCGCCAATTTCGCAAAACTACGCCAAAACGATTTTTCTGCTACATGCTGCTACAAAATGCGTTTTTTCGGAAAATTTGCGCCAAATCGCGATTTTCGGGGGGGGGGGGGAATCGAAAAATTTTAGATATATATTTTTTCACTTTAAAATTGACATTATTAATTTTTCACCTTGGAAGTAGTTTTTTAAAGAATATAGCTCTACCCTCTCTTAAGAACCTCAAATATGGATGAGAAAATTGAACAGAATGAGTGGTGGTATTCCACGCTTGTAGAAGAAAGTGAGACGATTTCTAATATTTTGTAGTATTATAGGGAGAAAAATCGATCATCTTATCACTATTTATTTTAAGCATTTTATTTAGTAAGTTTTTCTTGAAATAGTTTAAAAAATTTACAATTTCATGGAACGTGGGGGAAAAAACTTAGCGTTTTTCCTCAGTGCACTTTGGGTTTTCTAATGTTTAGGAAATACTAATCAATCTGAAAATTCAATAACAGAACAGATATTTAAAAGAGTGCTGCTCTATTATAATAATTCTTTAAAATTTCTTAAGCCTACTTTCCACGTGCAAGCAAAGGAGCGCATACGTTCTGCAATTTTTGCATCCGCTCCAAAAATCGGATTTTTTTTCATTTCAAGCATTTATAATGTTTCTTCTCAAAGTAAATAAATAAAATTTATTTTTATTTTAAATAAAAACATTGTTTTAAAATATATCTTTGTTCCCGAAAGTGTTTAGAGGTAGTCTTGTAAACGCTGTAAAATTAAACATTGAGTTGCAGCTTTTGTTTCTTTTCTCATTAATCCTTAAGCTCTGTAATCAATATCATATAACCACAAGCAATTAAAAAACATAAAACATAATTATAAAGAACAAAATAAGTAAAAAAATTTCAGTTAAGTTAGAAAAATCATTAAAAAAAGCATGTATATATTAATGAATTGATGATCTTTAGCAAACATGTTAAGCAATATTATAAGAAGAAATGGAAATTTTGGTGTGGATGAACGACCTCATAAAAGTACTCTTGCTTAAAGTTTCAATTTTTCAATTGGATTTGAAAGTTATGAAATTATCGTCCATTTCCTTTTTTCTTTTAATTCAGTTTAGTTGCTTTCAGAATTCAATAACTGTAGCCCTAGGGCTCTTAAAATTTAATTGTAACTATTACACAATTTTTAAAAGATGTAAAAATAAGTTGTTGGAAAAAAATAAATAAATTATTAGACATTAAATTATCAACATATAATAAAAAAATACAATTTGATTTTTGAATTTTCTTGCTGAAAAATTATGAAACTCAGCAATTTACTTTTGGTGCCATTTACTTCCAAAGCATTTAAGGGACTATTTAGGATTGAAATTTAAGGGAATATTTCTTAATCAGAGAAATAATAAATATCACTGCAGATGGAAAATCAGATAGACTTCAAACATTATTCGATAAAATTTGAAAGCATATTTAATTCATGCAGAATTTTACTGTTACTATAGTCACAATGGTTAAACCTAAATAAGTACCATTTAAAAAACAAATTTTCATTGATAAATAGTTTAAATAGTTGAACTGAACCTTTCATATTAGTTTGTTTTTGCTTATTTTCTTGAAAGAATAGTGTTTTGCTGCTAAACAAAAAATTAAGGAATGCAATAATTTTTAAAAAGAAGAAAATTTTAAGCTTTCTTCCAGCTATTCTTAACTATTAGCAGAGGAAAAAAACAAGAAAACTTTTTTTTAATATAATCTGTTTTTTGAGAAAAGTATTGAAAAACACCTTTATAAGGGTTATAGCTTTAATTAGTCTTACTTTTTGAATAGGTTATGAATCATTTCTTAAAAAATATTAAAATAATCCAGTTTTGAAATATGACTGATGTTTACATTTCCTATCATTTTGAAGACTTGAAACTGCTCTTACCCTTGATGTATGAAAATAACATTGCTTTAAAACAGCCATTTAATATTTAAAAAATAAAGAAAAAAAATTCCTTCAAAAATGGTACAAAGTTGATATATTTGGCTCCTAGACTGAGACAAAAGTCGATTTCTTCTGCTCCAAACTGATACAAAAGCCAATTTTTTCTGCTCCAAACTGATACAAAAGCCCATTTTTTCTGCTCCAAACTGATACAAAAGCCCATTTTTATGTGCTCCAAAATCTGATACAAACTCTGTGAGGCCGGTGGGAGCACTGATACATGTAAAATGACGAAAGAATTAAAATTCTCTAAATTTTAAATTGAGTTTTTAATGTAATGATTTTAATAATAATAATCAAGCATTAATTTAACGTAAGTTCTTATCTTCCAGGTACATTTTTAAATTTGATTTTAATTGCTGTCAAACACCTTACTGTTGGCTAGTCTGAATAATGGGAATTATGTTAGTTCCAAGCAGTTCATTAAGTTGTGAGTACATGTAGTTAGGCTTTCTCTTTCTGCACATGCCGGATTAGTTTTCCAGTTTGCTCTTAATCCAATTCATCTAATGGATGTATAGAGGGAAGAAAATTTATACTAGATGAAAGAGGAGAAGATGGCTAACTAATGTTGCAAAAATTAGCACTTATTTTATTCCCCCATAGACCCCTGTGTTCCTGTGTAGAGTTTTCAATTCTTTGCTTGCTAATTTTTTTCTTTGAAGACTTCTACTGATAACTACTATTAGAAGGATATGATAATTTTGTGCAGAAAGCCAGGACAAAAGTAGATTTTAGGCCATGGAGGGAGCTGTAATATTATTTGAGGTTAATAAAATGTTCCTTATTTATTAGTTTTACATTATAATACACCTATCCCTCGATTTACACGAAAGATAGGTTCTGCACAAAACCGTGTGAATCGTGTTTATTTAGAGCTACGTGTGCCTATTTTCCAGCTCTCATTTAGTTCACCGAAAAGAGATGATTTCTTATTTAGTACAGGACACACACACAAGGGTTTTTTGTCCCATGACTGAATACGTTATAACAGAAAAAGTGATTGAAAAGTTCCGCGACATATTCTAAACAGCAAAATAAATAAATCTATTTTCCAGATTCCTTATATTGACAATTAAATTTAAATCCTAAGTTTCAAACATTGAGTTATTAAAAAATCTCTGCCAATTCAAAATAGTTGTGAAGAAGATTTTAGGCTTTTTATTGTGCATGAGCATTTAAATGAAAAAGTATATGTACATATTGTTAACATCAAAGAAATAGTTTCCTAAAAAATTATAGTATCTTTTTAAGTTGTATTAAGCCCAGGGTGGCAAAAAAGACGGCTTTTATTTAAAAAGGCCGGTCTTGATTTGCTTTTTTCAATTAGACACAATGCTATTTATAATTTGTTCTTATATTATGTCAATTTATGTTGCTATTGTCAATTTGTGTAAAATGTAGCTCGAATCTTTCTTTTAATGAAGTTTATTTTAAGTTGGATTCAGAATTATTTTGTGAACTGCATTAATGTATTTTACAATATGGAATACCATTTTCGGGTTTGTGTGCTTAATTTCGTGAGGATCTCTAATTAAACCTTCGCCTAATATTATAACTAGTACACAATTGTTTTTTTTTTTCAACACAAAAGGAGAAGGAAATTAAATCTAGGTTGGGAGAGAGGAATGGAATTTGGCTTCTTCTATAGTCGAGCACAATACCTTATCTTAATAAATATGAGAAGCCATTCTATTACAGATTTAAGTACATACTTCTCACTTAAAATTTATTTTAACATTAACGACTTTAATTACTTTAAAATAATTCAGAATACTGAAACTTTCAATAAAGAACTATGTTCGTTATTTTTTGTCTTGCATACATTTGACACTACCCACAAAAAAGCCTTTTGTTCAAGGCGAGAAGAGTAAGAAAAACAGTGATTTGAAGTATTTCCTTTTCGTTAACAAAATACTTAACATAATCCTAATTAACTAAACTAGTGTTTAACTACACCACCACTCAAGGCAAAAATTTAAAAGAGTCGTCTGTGGTGAGTAGTTGGCTCACTTTTACATAAGGGAAATGTTTTTTAATACATAGCGTTAAAAATTTTTAAAGATCAATATCATTCTAGTACAATTTAACGTTGACCAGCAGGTCTGCTTCAAGATGGGCATCTTTATTTTGTGCAATTTATTTGACAAATAGCTTTTATTTTTATTTGGATCAGAGAACTAGTTAAGGTTCTGAAAAGGCATTAAGAAAAGTTAAAGATGCTTTAAAATATGCAAAATATTATTAGTTAAAGACTCAGGCAAATGGTTGGTAATATTTTGTTCATATAGCAGTGTCAAGTGAACTTTTGAATTCTTGGTGAAAATCTTTGAAAATAAATCTTTTAAACTGTATTGAATCTAAATAAATTTCTAATAAGGAGCACTTTTATTTTGCTATTTCTATAATGTATCATTCTATTAAATAATATTCATTCTTATTTCAAGTATTTTGCTATTGCAGTAAAAATTTACTTGTGTAAATGATATAAATTAATTTGTTATTTAATACTTTGTTGGAAAAATGTTTAAATTTTTTTAAATAAAAGCCGGCCTTTTTTAAGCGGTTTGAACCAAAAAACCGGTTTTTTGGCCCGGCTAAAATCCTGCAGCTCTGAAAGTCCTTGATATGACAAAACAATAGTGAAGTGCTTTACTAGTAGACTAAAATACTTATCAAGTGCTATTGTAGTTGATCTATCAACCTCAAAATATGCGCCAACCATGATAATTAGAATTGCTAGTTTCCAAAACATCTGGACAATCAGACTGATACAGATCATGCTTATCAAGCCTATCTCTGTCAATGAAGAAATCACCCTTCCTTCAGTAGAGACACATCATTTAGAATTAGAGGATGTTTTTGGTTAGGGGATGATTTCTTATGTTGCGATGCATTGCAATGTAAAAAAGTGAATTTGCATTTACGCAGTTTGAATAATCGCACATTTATAAACCGATTGAATGTATAATTTTTAATTTAACTGACAATTTATTGAAAAATACAAGTAATTTTTCTTAGAATTCTCATTTTACAATATTTTTATTTGTTTAAATAAATATATTTTAAAAAATATTCTTCAAAATATGTACACACTTACAATAGTATAATGTCATTGGAGAAATGAAGCTCCTTGTTTTCTCATAAGCATTGACACAAGCCAATAAATATACTTTTGTAGAAATTATATTTCATCTTTGAGAACCAAGGTAAGTTTTAGTTAACAATTTGAGAGATGGGCTTTCCACCATTTGAATGTATTTTGGTCAAAGGAAACTTTAGGAATTGACATATAATTAATCCTTCCTTTAAAGTTATTGATAATTTATGTGCATCTGTTTGAATCAGATATTATACTCATAAAACTTGAAAATCCTTTTTGTTCTTGATTTCTTCCCCCCCCCCCCCCCCGATTGTGTGGTTATACAGTTGTTCAACTATACAAAATTATTATTTCTCATGTTGCCAGTACTGATGTAACGAATAATAGTGATTTGGCCGAATACCAAATATTCGGCCACTTCTTCCAGCTATTCTTCCGAATATTCGGCTATTTCCTCTACGCCGAATAGGATAGAGCCGAATATTCGGCCAATGTCTTAGGCCGAATACCGAATATTCGAAAAAAGTAGTTTTTTCCCAATATATTTTTATTTATTATAGCTATAAACTAATGTACTCTCTTGCAATAATTATTATACAATTTTAAATGTTTAAAATTTATTTATTTCTTCATTTTTTAACATTTCCACTGTAGCAGAACTATTCGGCCGAATAGTCCATCAATATTCGGCCAGGCCGAATTTGACCTTACCCATTATTCGGCCAGGCCGAATACCGAATAGTGGCTGAATATTCGTTACATCCCTAGTTGCCAGTCACCAACTATGCTTAGTTTCCTCAGGAGACAAAATGAAGTTAAGCCAGTACCTTGGATCACAAAAAGTTGATGAGACTGCTGGGGTCATACATTTTAAGATAATTAAAGATTTCTCCTTTTATAAAATGCTGTCTTCAGGTTCATTTTGAAATAGGCAAAATAATGCAGGAATTGATTAGTCATGTTTTTTGGTACTAATTACTGTCTAAAAAATTTTAAGGTAGACAAAATATTGTTTAACAAAGGAGCAACAATCTTTAATAAATAAATAATACTATAAATGAGTATTATGTAATAATTTAAAAAATTAAACACGTTAAATACAAATATAATAGTAACTACAATGCATTTATATATATATATATTATTTAAAGCAAAAAAAAACAAAACAAAGCAAGTACTGCAATGCATTTTTTAAATATATATATATATTTTTTAAGTAAAAAAAACAAAGCAAATCAAAGAATTAAAACAAAATAATTAATAAATACTGGGTAAATTTAAAAAAGAACCCTGCCTTGAGAATGCAAATTTAACAATAATTTCAACAGTTCAGGATTTTGTAGTCTTAATCCTAGGAGCATGAAGTTTTTTTGCGAGAGGGAAAATTATTGTATCTTATTATATTATTAGATCTCATTCTGTGCTTAAGTGTAAAAGATATATCATAGTAGCAATATAATTTTTGATTATTGAAAGTAAAAAAAACGCATAAACCTTTTAAATAATAATGGAAATAATTCCTCCTAATATCTGTTTTATACTTTATCAGAAAATGCTGCTATTTTGTAATTTTCTGCAGTTTAAAAAGGCTTTTTTTGTTTAATTCTTTCTTTTTGTATTTTTAGCTTGTGCCTAGGTAAGCTATACCAATTGTGACGAGAAGATTTGGATGATAAATTTAGGGCAGAGTTTTAGAAGGGTTCATCATATTGGCATGAATTCACATCTGCAGAAAAACATATACTGTATTGTTATTAGATGATTATATATTTTTAGCTTCAAACTTTTACTTTGACTTCAAATATTTACTGAGGTTGCAGCCTTCCCCCATATATCCGGCCTATTTTGTATTTTTCACCCTAATGTGTTTTTAAATTTTAATTTATGTCCACTAACTTTTGGATTTCAATTAATTATGTTCTTTTTTGTAAGTCACCCACCCGCACTTTTCCCCCCAGAAGTACTACACTACATACTGTATACAAAATATTTTAATATACCCTAAATTCTCAGCATATTTGTCCAGTTTTAATCATAGGTTCATGTGACATTCCTATGTCTTATTGTATTCTGAGAAAATATCTGCTCTGTATTTAAGTTGATGGCTTTTAATAAATATTTTTAGAATTTGTTTTTCTCTTGTTTTTGTTCAGGTGTGATATTGCATTTTGCTAAAATAAAAAAAAAAATCTATTGGTATAAAGTTATTATTTTTCGGTCACATATATTTCAGTAGCAAAGTACAAGTTGCCCTTTGAATAAATTGCTGGTTTTTATTTATTTATTTCAATACAATGTTCCTAATCTTTGTTATCGGGACTCGTCTTCTCAAAAGCAGTTTATAAAATAACAGTTTTGGAATAAAATTGAATTTTTTGCATTGATATTTAAGATAAAAATTAATATGAATAGGTTAATGCTTGAGGGGTAACTGGTATCGGTATTTTAGAAGTTTAAGAATGTTTCATCACTCCTTTTTGTTTATTTTCTGGAAAAAATAGTAAAGTAAAGTTAATGGCTGGGCAATTTGGTATTCTACTACAAAATTCAAAATCTCTTGTACACCAATTGTTTTGACCACTTAAATTGTATTTTATTATTATTTTGTTTTATGTATTTATTTTTGAAATATTTGTGAAGGGACAATCCAATTCTATATTCTTAAAGTTTTGTTTTAGAAGTGTTTCGTTTTCGGAAGATCGTTCTATGTTCAGGTCCTATATTTTTCAACGTTAAAGAAGTGTTGCGTTTTGATGCAGATTGACGTCGGTCAAAAATCTCGTTTTATGTTCAGGACCCATATTTTTTAACGTTCGAGCAGTGTTACGTTTTTATGCAGATCGACATCGATCAAAAATCTAGTTCTGTATTCCTGGCCAATATTTTTCAACGTTAAAGAAATGTTGCGTTTTGATGTAGATTGATGTCGGGCAAAAATTTCGTTTTATATTCCGAAACTATATTTTTTAACGTTTGACAAGTGTTAGGTTTTGATGCAGATTGACGTAGGTAAAACAGATAGATCTATATTCATCATCTATATTTTTTAACGTTAAGTTTTTACGCAGATCGGCGTCGGTGAAAAATCTAGTTCTATATTCAAGACTTATATTTTTTAACATTTGACAAGTGTTAAGTTCGATGCAGACATAGGTAAAAAAGATAGATCTATATTTTTTCTGCAAATTGTTCTACGTCGATCGGTAAGCCGTGCTACTTGGGTAACGACAAGCCATGTGATGTAGTGATTATAGTTGTTATAGCTGGCTTTTAATCGTATAATGAATTCATCCTTTTCTAATATCGTAACGAATTCCAATGCCACTTAAATAATTCAGGTTTCTGAGCGTACCGGATTTGAGTCAACTTCGAAGCAATATATTCTGTAACATCATTAATAAAATTTCCCTCGTTGTTACGATTGTCTAGAGAGAAATACTGGATGGAAAAAAATCTGATAAGCTCCCTTCTATGTTTTCTCCCTTGTTAAGCAAGCAAAGCTGCCCAGGGATCATTTTTGAAAACAACTGCCACAATTGTAGGAGCTTTTTTTTTGGGGGGGGGGGGGGGGGGTAAAATTATTTTTGAGGTTTGGTCATAAAATCCCTCTCGGGATTATGTAAAGAATTACTTCGACTTTAGAGTGGTGATTACCCTCAAATAGCACATTTCTGTGAAATGGAAAATGAATTAAAAATATAATACAGGAACATTTATTTACTTTTTTACTTACGTACACTTGTTAACACTCGCATATCCTGGAAAATGATTGTGTCCCCTGCCCCCGGCTTTTTTGACGTTTTTGTGCTTACTCTACGCTTTTCTCTTTCTTTTCGAGTTTACTGGCATAAGGCATTTTTCTTCTTCATTACACCATTTATTCGCCTGTGCTTACGCTTGGAATTTTTCTTTTTTAATTTAATTACTTTTTTTGAAATTCATTTTCTTCTTCCTTTTTTTTTATTTAAATATCGGTATCGCTTATAGCAAGTTTATGCTTCTTCGGACCAAAATTTTGAAATCAAAAAGAATTAGAGGATGAAATTTTAGCGCAATCATTTTATTTTTCTGAAATGATTTGCAAACTGATGAAAAATAAGTAGAATGCTTCATTCTTACATCACACTTTCTTAATTTGTGCATGTCCCTTGGGATTTTGAAAAGTCCTCTAACTACTTAGCTCAACGTAACGTTATTCGTGAATTTATTCCCTTCCTGCAATAGAATGTAACTGTTTTTCAAAAAACTGTAGAACAATTACAAACCGAAAAATAAAACACAGTTTTTTTCGGTGATGAGCTAAAGCCTTCAAGTTTCGCTTCCACGGGAAACTATCGCCATCTATTGAGGATATGTAGCGTAGCATTGGCTTTTCTATCACGGATTTATGCCATTCAGTAAATGATAGGGGTTATCTGGTATTGAACCAACAATTTACTTTTACAATTACTTTTTTATCTACAGTACCAACAGTAACCCAGTGTCGATTTTTCTATCTGTTTCATTTTTATAGGAACGACAAAAAGAAGTATGTTTTAGGAACTAAAGAAGATAATACGATTTTTATCCATGCATTGTCCCTCTGAACTTTTAAAATATCCCCTCAGCCGGAGCAAAAAATTCCAAAAACTGATAATCTGTATTAAAGTATATATATTATTTTCCTTTCCCCCCTTTCCTCCGCCCGAAAAATTTAGGAAATGACGGGTCTGACTTACTTATAAAATACACGATGTAGAATCGTGCACGTTAGTTAGAAGTTTAAGATTTTGAGTTTTATGGGTTAACTCAATTAATATGTAAGGGAAGGAGGAAGGGTTGAGAAATAGTTTTCTTTTTGAGAGGGGATATTTGCATCATGGAACTTGGGAGGATTGGCACCCCTGAGTGCCCGTACAATATCATGTAATTCATTGTTTGAAATTACGTAAAAGAAAGACAAAATTTGCTAGGTGCCTTCTTTCGACATTTCTTCTAAGCAACTGTTTTCTTTCAACATGCGAAAAAGACCTTAACCCTACAATGCATGATTTTTTTATTTCTTCTAAAAAAATATATATTTGATTTCTATAAGCGAGTAAATTAAAGGAAAAATACTTTAAAAAATCAAAAACAAATTTTACTATGTTTTTTAGAGGGAAAACGAAACTGTGCCAATTGCCTACACCATGCAGCAACATGCTTTAAGGTATGCGTACACACTCGGTTTTTTTTTTCTTTAATTTTGATTTAAAAAATAAAAATTTTCCACAGTTGATCAATGATGTGTCTTTGATGACATTTTGGAGGGCAAAATCATATTAACCTAAATATTATTTTACCTAATTAGTATTTAATGACCTAATTAGCATAATTTTTCAAACATGATATCTTAAAATGTAATTTGTTTAGACATACAGTTCCGGTTGAAAATTAGAGCTAATATCACTCTTCATGTTGGACATGCCGCACAATCACGCGACATGGGCGAAAGCGATTTTCTGCATCTTGAAAATCCACTGACTTGGGCCAGGTTCGAACCTGCAGTCTTGGGCGTCAGAGACCTGCGCCTTACCACTACGCTACCCTGTCGACAATTAGCTCATTAAACCTTTCAAATTGCAAATTTAACAATATTTTATACTCTGCTATGAATTCAGGCGAAAATTGGAACAAACGTTGTTTTGTAGTTTTATACCTGCTTCCTGCATGTTGTTGCCAAATGAATTTTGTTATCTGCGTAATTAATTATGGAATCAAATGAAACAAAATTCACCAAAACTATAAACAAACAATCACTCTTTAATTACCAATTTTTTTCATTGAAAAAAAAAACATTTTTTTTGCTGAATGTTGCTGTTTTACTTTAACGTTTTTGGCTTTGAACTTAAATTTTCAAACTAACAAGCATATTTGACAAAATTTAACTTATGTCGGCATCTAGTGGAAATATTATGAGCTAATGACATAAATCTAGGCTTATATTATACTTCTTGAAAAAAAAAATTGTTTCAAAACTGTTATTAAATCTGGTATGGGAGTAAAAACGTGTGTTGCCAAATGGCTACACTATACACTGTAAGGTTAACCCCTTAACGCATTTGCTAGTCGCTGACACTGGCGAAAGTTACCGGAAAATTTGCGCATGCCCGTGTGTTTATTTTATTTCTAATGCCCGTCTGAGATCCGTTCACACTTCGTTTGTATAATATTTTTTCTCTATGTAACTTTTACCCCCCCCCCCCGCTCACTAGTCACCCCCCACAGCCTAAAGTTGCAAAGAATAATTTACACTATACTAGTTTTTCAGAAAAAAACTCGTGTTTTAAGGGGTTAAATAAAGTCATTGCTACTGGTACTTAACGTAAGATTTTCTGGAAAACACTGAAAACTTTTCGGAATCATTCAGCGAACAGAAAATTTTTAAAATTCAGTAATGCACGGAACGAGGTAGGTAGGGCGAAGCAAAAATACTGAGAACATTAACATGAGGTTTTGCTGAAATCCTAAAAAGCCTCAAAAATAACTATGAACATTGTCCATCAGGCGACGCCTCGTTTTATAACAAAGCAAAAATTCGTATGATGTTCTTTCTAGCAAATTACTCAGTTTGCGGGCAGTCATTCCTTAACGATACCCAGAGCTGATTAACAAAAAGTATGTATAATAGAAGTCTTCGAAAATGCAATTCTAACTGCGATTTGCCTAAAAAAAAGGTTACATTCAGTATGCTAAAGGAAGTGTTAAGTAGAAGTCATTTCACCTGATGGAAAGATATTTGTTCTGATATTGATTCACGTTTAGCGAGAAAAAAAAAAAAAACTGTTTTTGGCAACAAACGGCTTCTTTGCTTCAAGTTAATGATTCAATTATAGTATTATAAGGCGTTTTATGATAATGCGTTTAGATTTTATGAAATGTGTCCAACATTCCTTAGAGGTTCATAAATGATTATTAAGCATTGAAAATGTTTAAAGAAGTTAAAGATTTTTTGAAGATTTCTATGTTTGCATTTCCAAACAGTAAGAAAATTCGGCTAATGTAAATCTTGACTTCTCGCCAACCGTCTTAGGAATCACGGACATTTCCAGTGTTAGCAAGTGTTTTCTTGGGTTCCATGAATAAATGTAAATAAATATCTCTAACCCTTGCGAAAAGCTAACACCGACTAACATTTCATTTTAAACATAAGGTATTTCATTATTTATATAAATTGTGCAATTATTATGTATTATATTATTTATGTTAACAGTCTTGCACTATGAGTACATGGAAAAACAACGTAAATAAAGAACAAATTGTCAATTTCTTTTTTGTGATAGTTTGTGCTTTATTTACGTTATTTTTTCCATGTACTCATGTTTTAGCACAAAACATTTTCGATCATTTTTCTTATAATCATGCATACCTTATGTATTGCATTATTTATATAAATAATAATGCAATACATGACGTTATTGCGTGATTGTTAAGGAGTTAAGACATTGTTTTGCATTTACGATGATAAAGTTTCATTAGGGTGATTTTCAAATTTGTTGACGGATTGGTTTTGACACAATCTGAAAATTTTTGTTGTATCAAACATAAAAACTTGCCTACGTATGAATTCCTTATAATTTACTGCATTCTGAGCAAGTAGTTTTCTTCGAGTTAATTTATTTATTTTTTGGATATTTCAAAAAGTGTCTCGACAAGTGATTGTTTTTCTCGTGAGGGTTACCGTTATTAAACATTCTGTAAAATAATCCTTATCAATAATTTATCTAAAAAAATCTTGCTTAGGTAATCTTAAATACTTTTTAAGAAGTAACAAAGTATTAAAATTGACATATTTAAAATCTTTTAACTATTTTAATTGCACTTTATCTCAGGAGTGTTACTTTGTTTCTTAAATGAAGCATATAACATTCAATAAAAATGTATTTCATTAAAAATTAACTGTTTTTACTGCAGGTATAAGAAGTAACTGGATAGCCTTAACTTGCAAACCATTTTTTAATTATTAACTAACAAATATATTAATACAATTCTAAATTTAGCTACAGTAACACTCATGAGATATGGTAACACTCATGAGACAAACAAGCAATACTCTTGCAATATTGCACCAAAAATAATAATAGTAATAAAAATAACAATAATTATAAAAGGAGAGACCAAAATTGAAATTATTTTACCCGATTAATTGCTATGTTACAATAAAAATGTAATAAAACATCACTATTCTCATGATTCTGATCCAGAAATAGATGTTTTTAGACAGAACTAATACAAAATTAATTTCAGTTTAAAAGTAAGCAGTAAAAATATCGAAATAAATAGGTCTAATTCTGCAAACCATATCGTTAATTTAAGTAAAGGGAAAATAATAGGGGAGATTAGGGTGACTTGATCCCTTGGGAGACTTGATCCCCAGATCTTAAATCAAAACTGATATGCAATTAAATTTTTTAAACTGGCAACACTCATAAAGTTATTCTTTATCAACAAATCTGGCAACAAGATTTCATTCAGCCATTTTTATTTTGATTGTTAGGATGGAATTTTTGATTTCTTAAAATCAAATCTTTTTTTGAGTAAGTAGTTTGATTCATTTAATTTTTGTTACATATAATTCAAATAATAATCTTACTGATATAATAGACTATCATAGTTTACTGCTTAGTTGATGCTATTTAAAACCAAAATAGTTTGTTTTAAGGCTCGACCGATGCATCGGCCTCGCCGATGCATCGGCGCCGATTGTTCAACAAAGTTGCCATCGGCCATCGGCATCGGCGGCAGATGTTAACTTTAGAAAAACATCTGCCCATCGGCCTTAAAAAACATCTAAAAGCCGATGCAAGGCCGATGTTTTTCGCAGAGACAACTTTCCAGAAAACATTCTGTCTTTCACTTTATTTTTTTCTCCATAACTCAATTTCTATTTCCATACAATAACAGGCAGCACATAAGTTAAAAAGAAAAAAACACAGAAATAATGTTATTCTACAAAGTATTTGATAAAAAATTCGGAAAACTAGTTTAAGCGATCGCTGCCCGAAAACCTTCATTATTAAAATAGTTCTCTTTGAGCAGAATGCTCGCGAAATAGAATATGTTAAAGTAAAAGTCATAGAAGCGTCTTATGAGTGCTATTTGTTTTTCGCACTAGGTGAGTTGCCTCATTTTTGTCCGTTTTCCTTTTAATAATGACTTAGTGCATTAGATGTCAGTGTGCAATAATATTATACCATCTGCTTTTAGTTTGTCATGTTTCTTATTATTCCTAAATTGTAAACAATAAAAAGTCAACTCAATCAAAGTACGATAATAATTTTAATTTTTACCAGCGTAAACTTTTTTCTCTTTGCGTTTTTTTTTTTTTTTTTGCTTCTTCGCTCCCACGTGTTAAAGTTTTTCTACAATTGTGGAGCAATCTTGTTTCATCTGCTTTTGGTGTGCGGTTGTTCTCATTATTTCATTTTTAGTTTCTATTATAGAAAAGATTGGTCAAAAATAAGAAAAAAATTTAAAGTATAAATATTTATTGATCGAAATTGCATGTGTCCAAGTTCGAGTTGAATTTTCAAAATGCGAGTTCGCGTGACAACCTTAATAACATTAATAACATCTTAATAAAAATGCTAAAATTACTTTATTTTTAAAGATTGATCAAAGCATATTTTTTTTTCAAAATACATCTTAACATTTTTTATGCGATAATAATTTTAATTTTCCCCGTTTATACTTCGTTTTTTTAGCTTCTTTGATGCCACGTGTTAGACAGTTGACAGTTTTTCTGCTATTGTACAACAATCTCGTTCCCTCTGCTTTCAGTTTAGAATATTTCTTGTACAACATAGAACATATTGATAAAAAAATGAATCAATTTTTCAGTATAAATGTTTATTGATCGAAATTTTATGTGTCCAAGTTCGACTTGCAATTTTCAAAATTTTAATTCTTTAAAAACGAGTTTGGGATACAGGGTGGAATAATACCTTAATAAAAATGCTACAATTTCATTAATTTCCAAAATTGTCAACGTATATAAATATATATATATATATATATTTTTTTTTTTTTTTTTTCAAAATACATCTTAATTTTTATAAACGATCACGTGTTTTCAGAAGATTATTTGTCAACAGAAAACTGCTGGTGCTCAAAATATTGGTTTATTTCGGTGACCTTACATATTGTGCTCTTGAAAATATAAAGAACATGTCAAGTATTTCAGAGTAATTTTCAACTCACAAGAAAAAAAAAATCGAATAAGATTAGTTCTTAAGACCCAGCATTCATTTGTAATGACAAAAAATCTCAAGTCTATGTTTTTAAAGCAATATTCAGCATTTCTTGGTTATAAACAAGGGATAATACTGCGAGCGAAATTTTTTAATATTTTATTTTTATTTCAGAAAAAGAGCTTAAAATAACTTTTTTAATGAAAAATAAACATGTAATCGTTCCCGCTTTTCTTTTAAAAACGGGAGGGGGGGGGGGGGTATCATGAAAAAAATCTGAGAGGAGGAGGTTGACAGTTTCGTTAAAAATACAAACATACATTATTTGTTAGTCTGTGTCGTAACATCAGCATTCCTCTCCATGGAAAAAAATAAGAAAATAAAGGCAGCTGCACTTGGCATTTGCAGTGCAGGTGTGATAAAGAGAAAATGTTGAAGGAAAGGGAATTAGACCCGAGCCGAGCCAATAGATGTTGAGTATTTTTCTTTTGCAAAGATAAAAAAAAGAATTAAAAATCCTCTGATATAGCATTTTTTAATTTTTTTAACCTCCAAATAGTTGTATTACTTTACTAGAATCACGAGTGATTCTTTCAGTTTTAATTACTATGTAAACTTACCCCAAACAGTTTTACGGTTCTTGAATAATGCATTTATGTTTTTATAAACATTAAAATAAATAATAAATGATTTAAATGACATTTTTGACAAGCATTCTACACGTTTTAATGGTTTAAGGCGACTTTTTTTCCATCGGCCATCGGCCGATGGAAGAGGAGAATAATCGGCAATCGGCCATCGGCCGACCTCGGAACAATCGGCATCGGCCCATCGGCCAAAAAATGCCATCGGTTGAGCCCTAGTTTGTTTACTTTTGGTTTAAGAATAATTTTTAGAAAACATATGCATATAGGGACACTTGATTCCCATAGTATGGGGAGACTTGATCCTAGAGATCATGTGTCCCCAGGATTAATGTAAAATAGTATAAACAGTTTTAAATACTTTTTCAATGATTAAGTTCAGTTTAAAAGGTTTTTTTAATGTAATATAATTTAATTTGGGATATTATTTTGTTCTTTTTATGTTCATGTTTTCTCTCTACAGATATGCCACGTATTTATATTCGTAAAGAGGGTGTTCAACCCAGAAAAAATATCAATGTTGGAGATTTGCAGGCAGCAGTAAATGCTGTATTAGATGGAGCCACTTTGAAAGGTGCTGCAAAAGCACATAATATAAATGTGATGACTTTAAAACGTTATGTAAGAAAACAAAAAGCTCAAGAATGTGACATTTCCTACGAATCAAACTACAAACACTCCCAAATATTTTCTGATAGGGAAGAAGACCTTTTGTGTGAATATGTAAAAACATCGAGTAAATTACACCATGGACTTACTCCCATGCAGTTGAGAAAATTAGCATTTCAATATGCCATAAATATTGATAAGAAAATTCCAGAATCCTGGAAACCAGAAAAGTGTACTGGATATGACTGGTATTGAGGCTTTATGGATCGTAATAAAACATTAGCACTTCGCACACCTGAAACAACTAGTCTTAATCGTGCAATTAGTTTCAATAAACATAATGCTAATATATTTTTTTCAAATTTGCAAAAAATATACGAAGACGAAAAACTGGACAGACAATGCGTGTGGAATATTGATGAAACTGGCTTTACAACTGTTCACAAGCCTCCAAAAATATTAGCTATAAAAGGGGAAAAACAAGTTGGAACTGTTACTGCAGGAGAACGAGGAGAATTAGTAACAGTTTGTGCAGCTGTAAACGCAGCTGGGAATCACATACCACCATATATGATATTTCCCAGAGTTAAGTGGCAAGACCGAATGACACAAGGTGCTTCACGAGGAACAACAGGAGTGCCGCATGTAACAGGCTGGATGAATAGTGTTAATTTTGTAAGATTTTTACAGCACTTTGTAAAAAATGTAATCAAAACTACAAAGTATTAGTCATTATGGACAACCATGACAGTCAGATAAGCATTGAGAGTTTGAACTATGCAAAAGAGAATGGAATAATTTTATTAACAATACCCCCACATACATCCCACAAGTTGCAGCCACTAGATCATACTGTATATGGGCCACTTAAAAGGTACTTTAATGTAGCAGCTCAAGACTGGATGACTAATCATCCTGCTCAAAGGATAACAATTTATCAAATATCTGAATTAATCGGAATTGCCTATCCTAAAGCCATGACACCAACTAACATAATAAATGGATTTAAAATCACTGTCATTTACCCTTTGAATAGAAATAGTTTCTCAGAAGATGAATTTTTATCATCTTATGTTACAGATCAACCACAAAATCCAACAAACAGTAACACACCTACAGGTGAACCAAATATATTAACGCCAGAAGATATACAACCATTTCCTAAAGTTTCGGTTCCTAGTATGAGACAATCGCAAGGAAGAAAAAAAGGGTATTCAAAAATTTTGACAAGTACACCAATTAAAAGACAGATTGAAGAAGCAATACAAGGTCGTCAGCAGAATAAAAAATCAAAATCAAGAAAAAATTGTTTCAAATCAAGTAAGACTACTAAAATAGAAAACTCTGAATCTTCAGAAAGTTATGAGAGTTGCAGTATTCATGATTCGACTGAATCGGAATCATTTAGTGGATGGTCTGATGAAACCGATGAAGATCCATTAATTGTTTCATTTGATGTAAATGATTTTGTTATTGTTCAATTTCAAGGAAAGAAGAAAATCTCTCATTTTATAGGAAAAATTGAAAAGAAAATTTCACCATCTGAATCTGAGGTTAACTTCTTAAGAAGACGAGGACTTAATTCAAACCAATTTATTTATCCTGAAAAGATTGACATAAGTGTTGTGGACAATGAAAATATTGTGAAAAAATTACCAAAACCAACTATGCTTGGTGGAACTCTTCGAACTGCTACAGTTTTAACATTTATATTTGACTTTTCTTGCTTTGAAAATATGTCTTAATTGGAATATTTGCTTATCATCCATATAGAAAGCAATAATTTTCATTAAATGTAGATTTTTCTTCATGAGTTTTTCCGACTTTTATTCTCATTTACAAATTATGTGACAATAAATTTGATATAAAACAATTTCTGACATTTAAATGCACCAATATTTCAAGGATCAAGTCTCCCTGCTATTAGGGAGACTTGATCCTTTTTTCAATGTTTTTTTTTAAAATAAATTATTAATTTAAAAATGATTTTATAAAAGTAAAATAAAATATTACAGTATAGCAAATTGTTGAGGCTTTAATAACAACTCAACACATTTGACTAAAAACTTATTTTTTTCCAAAATAAAAATTAAAAATTGCAAAACAAATGTCAAGGGGATCAAGTCACCCTAATCTCCCCTAGTTTGCAACACATCACTTTCTTATTTACATAAAGTAACAACTGGCATACCCGGCTGCTTTTTTTTTACTCATTTATTTATTTATTTATTTGGGGGGGGGGGGGGTTTCAAGTACGGGAGTTTTTCTTTTTTACCCCTTAAGAATAAAAATATCTTAAACAAAACACACAAAAATCATATCTGCCAACGTAAAAATTTTGTGCCAGGATGTCTCTTTTAAAATATATATATAGAGAGAAATAAAATATAACCTTGAATAAAAAACTAATATCAGCTAAAATATCTATATCTGTAGATTTATTTATTATTTGGTTGTTTTCAATCATGATTGTAGCTTCCTTCTCTTAACAAGTAACACTCATGAGTGGGTAACACTCATGAGATTTATTAAGAAATTCTTCACTAAAAGAAATTCTGACTGTGTTTCTGAAAATTTAATTGGACCGATTGATTCCTCTACAAAAATACACTATTGCTGAATTGCTTATTTTTATGCTGTAAAAAATATTAGGAAATAAATGGGTAACACTCCTGAGAAGTAATAAAAATACTCATCATGTTGAATTGTTTGTTCCACTATAAACCAGTCAAGGGAAAAAACTAACCTATTCTAGATGGCACGAGGTTAAAGTTAACATACGGGGCTTCCCTACCACAGAAAATAATTACAATACTTAAATATTTTGAAAGTTGAATGATAGGAACTTTCTCGAGGTAACACTCATGAGCTGCATGTCCGGACAAAAACTTTCTTTAAATTTTAAAACATCAGATAAACATTTCAGTAAAATCACTTGCATTTTTGCTAAGTAAACACATATTACTTCATGTTTTAAAACAACAAGAGTAGATGAAAAGGACAATAACCAACAAGAGGCGGTGGGCGGTGGAAGGGGGCGTGGCCCCACCGCCTGCCAATGCCCTCAGGCGATAGTCGAGTGGAGTTGAGTTGTATGCCCCCAGGCGTTTTTCGAGTGGACTTGAGTTGTTTTTGCCCTCAGGCGTTTTTCGAGTGGAGTTGAGTTGTATACCCTCAGGCATTTTGTGAGTAGAGTTGAGTTGTATGCCCTCGGGCATTTTTCGAGTAGAGTTGAGTTGTATGCCTTCGAGTGTTTTTTACGAGTAGAGTTGAGTTGTTTTTCAAAAGTTTATAGTTTTGGAATGGCGACACTTTTTAATTGAGGTTTTAATCCTATTTTTCCGCCTCCTAGCGGCAAATAGTGGAACTACTACAGCACTGTTTCAATACTACGAAAAGCGTTTTTTAAAAAGTTTATAGTTTTGGAATGGCAACACTTTTTTAGTTTCAGTTTAAGACTTGATGTAATGTAAAATCGATTGTGGCGCCATCTACGAAAAGAAAATAGAACTATTATTGAACTTAGAATAATTTTCAATGTTTTCTCTTAGAATTCAAGCAGAAAATATTTAATATTAAGAAAAATTAATTATAATGTATAATGAATTAGATTTAATATCGTTAATTACATCCTGATATGTCTTTATTTATGTTTTCGACTTAGAAAGATATTCCCAACCAAGTATAAAAAAAAAAAAAAAAAAAAAAAAAAAAAAAAAAAAAAAAAAAAAAAAAAAAAAAAAAAAAAAAAAAAAAAAAAAAAAAAAAAAAAAAAAAAAAAAAAAAAAAAAAAAAAAAAAAAAAAAAAAAAAAAAAAAAAAAAAAAAAAAAAAAAAAAAAAAAAAAAAAAAAAAAAAAAAAAAAAAAAAAAAAAAAAAAAAAAAAAAAAAAAAAAAAAAAAAAAAAAAAAAAAAAAAAAAAAAAAAAAAAAAAAAAAAAAAAAAAAAAAAAAAAAAAAAAAAAAAAAAAAAAAAAAAAAAAAAAAAAAAAAAAAAAAAAAAAAAAAAAAAAAAAAAAAAAAAAAAAAAAAAAAAAAAAAAAAAAAAAAAAAAAAAAAAAAAAAAAAAAAAAAAAAAAAAAAAAAAAAAAAAAATAATTAAAACACACATTCTTAACACATAGCAGTTGCAGATTATAGTTATATTTATAACACCCTAGTAATTTCCTTCAATTATTCATGACTTTTATTTAAGAAAAAAGTTTAATGAATCAGTAGTAAGAATTTTAATAGTCTTTGTCATGATGTAAATATTCTTTAATTGATATCTTTGAAATTGCTGTTGACTGTGTCAGAATTTTACATATGTTTCTTGAAATACTAGATCGTGACTGAAAATAAATAAATAATAGTCATAAAATAACAATAAATAATAATAATAATACTAATAATTATTATTATTATTATAGTTATTATAAAATAAATAAGTGAAAAATAGAATATTAACGCGCTGATTTTACATCAACGTAGCGCCAACATTATTACAAATTACACATACATTTATGGTTAAACAAATTGAAAAAAAAAAATTCGAGGGGAATTAATGCTAGGATAGTGGTTTAGTCTTTTTATGTTGATTCTGGATACTTTCGCGGGACCTACAACCACCTAGCCCCCTATTTATGTACCCATGATTTATATATATATATATATGTATGTGTGTGTGTACATTATACATTGTTCAATGGTTTTCAAAAGTTTATTCACCTCCCACCTACTGTTACCTCACGACAGATGTGGATTTTAACAAGTGTGGCATATAAGTATATAAATTTGTGTACAGGGTTGATTGTCCATCGAGTCCGTACACCTGGGCACCACGAATTTAGAGGCACCGAAATAGCTTCTTTTTTTCTTTCTTCCCTTTTTTTTATCCTTCTTTTTATAGAACATCTCATGTTATAACAATTTTAACTGGGATAAGGGTATAGGAAAATTTAAAATAAAAAAAATCAGCTTAAAAGCGTTGAAAATATACGGATTTTCTCGTGAGAGGGCACCAGCTTTTACCAGGACCTACCCGGGCCTAACTTTGTCTTGATCGGGCGCGGTGTGTCTAATGTAGAAAAGCAAACGGAGATGTAAAATGAAAATGTTTGAACGAATTTCATTCTTTCCAAAATCATAATCAGCTATCTTTCTGTTCCTAAAGGAGATTCTGTTTGAATATTTATAGCTCAAGTGTAATTTCTAACAAAGACCTTTTACATCACTCTCTTTTGTTTAGAGTTCTGACGAAAAGTCTCATTAAAGACAAAAAATACTAAGCTAAGGATGAAAAAGCTTCAAGCAAAAAATCGATTATTTACGACGTTAGATAATTTACTCCCTCAAGGCGGATTTCAAAATTTTCTCCAAATAGCACTAGCAGTATAAATGAAGTTAAAATAGATAAAACTACAAGGTATAAAAGAAATTTTGTTAAAGACAATGTCCTACGAAATAAGTTTTTATCGATCGTGAGCTTACTATGTATTGTCCTAAAATAAGTCCCAAGAAATTGTTCTCATTCAGGAAGCAGCGTATAGAAAAGGCAATAAAATGCCGTCTTTGTTAGTTTCACGTTGCTTTCTTTTTGATGAATGTTCAAGAAAGTTCCTCTTCAGCATTTCTTTTTAATTGTAATTTTTTCAGCTTATTTTACTTTTAGGCGTTAAAAAATAAATAAATGTATACGTAATATATATTTTTGATATCATTTACATATTACATACAGGTATATATTATATAGATATATATATGTATGTATGTACATACACTAGAGTTCACCCAGCGGTCGAAATTCGACCGTAATTGATTAAATTTTGAAGATTAGCTGCGAACGTTTAAGCCTTTTTTATACATTTTAGTTTTTCTACTTGACAACAGTTTGTTTTGTTTAAATATTTCAATTAGCGATCACATTGTGCAACCGAAAAATGTCCTTTGGATGAAAATGTCTGTTTCTTATGTATTTTTGGCAGAAAATTACGAATCTTCAATTATTGTTTGCCTATCACGTACCATTTTCCCAAAATTCCACAGTTTAGTTTTTTCCGTATTTTCTGGATAAATAAGCTTATTTTCGTAATATATCGACTTAATTTATTATAAATTATATTTTTCTCATTGACAGTGAGATCGTTGCCATTCTAGACACCTTTTTAATGAACTTATGTTACTTTAGCGACATTTTTGGCAACAAAAGCTTTATCTACTTCTCGGAGTTTCGAGTCTTTTACAAGACGACAAAGGCATTTTGTAGACTATTTTGCAGAGAAAGAAAAATAGTATGCTGCTGTGATGTGAATGTACTATTTCAAGCATTAGGACATGAGCACAATTCATCAGAGTGGCGCTTGTTTATCAGTGCTGCTCCAAAAACATATCAAATGAACCACTTGTAAATCTACAATTGTCGCGCAGCGATAGCCAGTAGGGCGAATATCAACAAATCTGGCGGTCAATTCCTCCCCGATTCTGAATAGCCAGTAACCCCCTCAGCGCCTTCAGGGGAGAACGAAAAGAGGGCAGAAGGGGCGAGACCCAGAGGGAGTCAAGACAGGTGGTCCCGCTCGTTGGAGCTAGTCGGTGCATTTGGCGGCACCCCCGGACGATCGGCAAGGCTGGCCAGCGGGTAAGTTCTCTGGAATCTTATTAGTTAGCTATATTAATACTCAGTTATGTAATAATTAAAGTAGACGTTCATTGTAAGATATCCTAACCTAGAATTAATAAATGAAACTCTTTGATTAAGATGTTTCATCTTATTCCATGACCGTTGCTAGATGATAAAGTCATAACCTCTAACTTCGGTATATCTGGTCTAGTTTCGGTACATCTGGTGCCATGACCTTTTACCTGGAACGATGCACTAAATAATTTTTTTTTCGTGTGCTCTATGTTTTTTGAGAAAAAAAGAATTTAGCTTTGAAACTAACTTTCACATGTTTCAACTTAGCACGTTGGCCATGCCGTTGTAAGCCTAACGCAATCGGTACGCATCTGCGAGAGTTTCGAGAAGAATGTGTAAATTAATCATATTTATTATGTAGAATGGTTAAAGTTAGCTTTATTTAAAATTATTTTTTCAAAAAAAAAAAAATAAATAAATAAATAAAATAAAATAATAATCAGTTAATCAATTTTACTTCATTCATTGTTTTGTTGACAATGTTTCTCTAATCGTGCATTTTTTCGAAATGTTTGTAGTTGTTTTTAGGTTATTGCCTGTGTATTGTGCATTTTATTTTCTCAATTTATCTATTTATTAGTGGTTTTATGTATTTCGTATTTATTTGTTAAAATGCATCGCCGAGGTAGAATAACGCGGAACGTAGTTGTCCATCACAGTGTACCAAACATGTCGTTAGTCGAACTGGTCCCTAAATTTTCCGGAGATGATTCCGTCAGTGTGAAGCAGTTTATCAATAAAATAAACGAAGTCGGCCAGTTGAGTAGTTGGGGTGAGGCAGAGAAACTTGCAATTTTAAAACTTAAACTTACAGGAGCAGCGGAATATTTTATCTCCACCACAGCAATGGACAGCGACTTTAACACAATAGCCAATTTGTTAATTGAAAGGTATCAAAGAAAAGTGTCGGTGACCTCAGCCTTACACGAATTAGCAACTTGCTCACAAAAAGAAACAGAGACTGCATTCGAATTCGGCGTAAGAATCCGCAAGTTGGGAATTCAGGTGTGCACTGCAGGAAATATTAGCGAAACCCCGGGAACGTCTGAATCAAACCAAACCTTACTTCTGGCACGTTATTTAGCAGGTTTGAAAATTAGCATTCAGCGTTTTGTATTAAGCAAAAATCCTCAAACATTAGATGAAGCTATTGCAATCGCGACGCAAGAAGAGGGAAACAATAAAATTTTCGAAGCAACAATCAAACAATCAGAGATGCAAAATTCCGACAAAATTCAAAGAACAATAGTTGATGAATTAACCAGCCAGTTAGCTAGACTTAGTACGGAAGTTCAGTCACTTTTAGAGCCGAAGCTAACGCAGTAAACATACAGGGCCAATCAAGCAGAAACGCGTTTCAATCACAATATCGGGGAGATTCTTTTCGAAATACTCACGCGGATAGGGGGTCGTTTACTCAGTACAGCAGGGAACGAGGGCGTGTAAGAATTAGATGCAACTATTGTGGGGATGAAAATCACAAATTATCTGAATGCTATAAAAAGGACAGGGATATGAGACGACAGAGGCAAGAAAGATATAGGTCAAATTCAAGGGATCGCGATAATTCTTGGGGGCATAGCAATCAAAATCATGGGCAAAGGTTAAACTTCAGGGGGAGGAGGAGATATTAAATAATACTGAAAGGGTAGTTCCTTCTCCCAATTCGTGTGCATACCCTAATTACAGGTTACCTTTGATAAATGTTGAAATGAATGGCATAAAATTCCCGTGTCTTATTGATACAGGAGCAACAATTTCGCTGCTTGGATCGGGTATTTTTGAAAAATTAGAAAAGAAAAGTGTACAGGAAATTAAAACTAATATTTCAGTCAGAGTTGTTAATGGTGAAGAGCTAGAAATTAAGGGTTGCTACAAAATTGCCTTAAACGTTGAAAATTTATTATTAGAACACATTTTTTATGTTACTAAGAATGATTTAAATATTAAATACCATGGTATTTTAGGTTTTGATTTCTTACAGTATAGAAATGCGAAAATCAATTTAGAAAACAATACTTTGCAAATTATGGGTATTCTAGTGCCAATTAAATTTGGAAGCTCGGCTGTTAATATAGTAGATGCAGGAGAGGAAATTAAATTAAAACTTTCGAAAAAGACAATCATTCCCCCACATTCGAGTTCGGTTATTTATGTCGAAGTGCCAATCTCTACACATAATTGTGTTAGTGCCAACATCCGGGAAAATCCTAAAGTAAAACTAAAAGGTGTAACTTTCGAAGACGATAAAATAAAAGTCAACCCCAGTACTAAGCAAGCTACACTTACAATTAAAAACACCACAAATTCGGCGATATCATTAAATAAGCACACAAATATTTGTTACGTTAATAATTTTGACGAGTTACCCACAGAAATTCCAGTTTCTAGGCATACACCAGAACCTTTGTCAGAAAAAGATTTCACTATGACTGGATTAAGTGCAAAACTGAAATCAACAATTTTTGATATTATAAAAGAACATGAATCTGCTTTTGCCAGAACAACAATGGAGCTAGAGGAAGCTAGAACAGAACCCCATAAAATTCAATTAGAGCATAATCAGCCAATGAAATGTCCGGTGTATAAAATTCCATTTAATTTAAGGTCAGAATTTAGAAAGCAAATTAAAGATTTGGAGGCAGCAGGTATAATTTCAAAATCAAAGTCACCTTACAATACCCCAGCGCTTTTTGTAAAACAAACAAATAAATGGAGAATAGTTCTAGATTTTAGAAAACTAAATGAAATTACTATCACTCAAGATTTTGAAATTCCGACTCTAGATGACATTTTACATGAGATTTCGGGATCTAACTATTTTAGTTCTCTTGATTTAAAGACAGCCTCTAACCAAATTCCAATTGATCGCAGGGATAGGCATAAGACAGCCTTTTCAACTCCTGATGGGGATAAATATGAATTTAATCGCATTTGTTTCGGCCTTCGCAACGCACCGAAAGCATTTCAAGAAATTGCCACAAATACATTGGGAGATTTACTACATAAAGGGGCACTTGTATATATAGATGATATTCTCCTTTACTCTAAAACTCAGGAAGACCACTTAAAACTCCTTAATGAAGTTCTTAGTAGATTTGAAAAAATCAGACTGAAATTCAATCCTTCAAAGTGTCAATTTTTTACTAAATCATGTAAATTTTTGGGATTTATCGTAACACCTCAGGGATTACATATTGACAAAGATAAAACCATAACTATAAATGAATTTTCACCACCAAAAGATCAGAAGTCTGTAAAGTCATTTTTAGGATGTTGCAATTTTTACAGAAGGTACATAAAGAATTTTGCAGAGAGCTTTGCCTCTCACTAACTTACTCAGGAAAGATACTCCTTTCACCTGGGATAAAGAAGCGCAAGATTCTTTTGATGATATCAAGCAGGCTATATTGAGCCCCCCAGTGTTAGCCTTACCTGATCCGAATGCAGAGTTGCAGCTCACAACCGATGCTTCTTCCTTGGGTATTGGGGCTGTTCTCGAACAAAAATGCCAAAATTGGGAAATTAAGCCGCTATATTTTTATTCCAAGAAACTAAATCCCTCTCAATCTAAATACAGTGCTACAGTACTTGAATTTTTCGCCATATACTGCGCACTAAATTTTTTTAGACCCTTTCTGATAGGAAAATTCTTCCGGGTGTTCAGCGATCACAAACCTTTGGAGGGTTTTTTGTCGAATAAAAATCCGTCCTCGAAAATCTTACGGTGGAAATTAGCATTGGAAGAATTCGATTACGAAATAACTTACGTGAAGGGTTCCTTGAATTCGGTAGCGGACCATTTATCACGATGCGTAAACGCCATAACAATTGTATTTCCAAACACTGAGGAATTGATAAAAATGCAAAATGACGATCCAAAATTGAAAATTATTATAGACTCACTAAAAAATCGAACGAATGAATCACAGTACGAAAACTATTTAATTGATGAACAGGGGATCTTAATTCATTTGTCGAAACGTAATAAAAGTTCACCTAGGCAAGGTGTTAGAAAACAAGTTTGTGTTCCGCATTCTCTAAAGGGTAAAGTGTTAGAATCGGTTCATTCAGAAATTGGAGGACATTTAAATTTTTTTAAAACCTATAACAGATTGACAGAAAACTTTTATTGGGTTTCCATGTACCGAGATACGAAAAACTTTCTTAGGTCATGCATCACTTGTTTATCTCGCAAAAGTGCATTTAAAATACCCACAGCACCCTTACAGCAAGTAGATCAAAGTGAGTCACCGGGCGAGAAATGTCACATGGATGTTTTTGGACCTTTAAAAACCACTCGTATGGCAATACGTATGTATTATCCATGATAGACGCGTTCTCCAAATACATTCATCTTGTTCCTTTACCAGATTTGAAATCGAAAAGTATCTCTAGGGCACTCTTCGAAAATTACATCATTCATAGGGGATGTCCACGTATTCTCGTAACTGATAATGCGAAATATTTCACCAGTGCGGAATTCTCAGAATTTTGCGGGGCTCAGGGCATCGAAAAACGACACATCTCAGCGTATTCCGCTCATGTAAACGGGAGAGTCGAACGAACAAACCAGAGCCTTGCAAACATTCTTGCAGCAATTTCTTCTGAGAGTGAAGAATGGGATACACAATTGCCCCAAACTATGCTAGCCATAAACTCGGCGATTCATGAAGCTACACACGTTTCACCTTTCTTTCTCGAGCACGGCAGAGATGCTAGATTACCATATACACTAGGGGGGACACCAAAATTTGAGACACACTCTGATTACACAACACACCTCATAACGTCCTTAGACAAAATTTTTCCAAAAGTTTTGACACATTTAAAAGAGCAAGAGGAAAAGAGTATAAAAAGGAGTGAAATAGGTCGAAATAATGAATGTTATGATTATAAAGTGGGATCACTATGTTTTGTAAAGAATCCAAATTTAAAGAAAAACATGTCAGCAAAGTTAAGACCTAAATATGAAGGACCATACAGAATTATCGAGAGGTATTCAAATGTAAACTACAAGGTGAGAAATATCACGAATAGCAGAAAAGTTTTAAGGGTTCACGTAAACAGGCTGATTCCTTTTACTCAGAGATTTGGGTACTTACATCTAACAGATGAAAGTGAAATTGAAAGTACTCAACCTAAAACGTTAGATACGATTCAAGGAGGGAATGCATCAGAAAATGATGTAAAAAGGTACAGTTTAAGACTTCGGTAAGAGGTTTGTTTTCAGTTAAAATGTTCGTTTTTTTTTCTCTTTCAATTATTGCTGATTATTAAATTTTTATTTTCCAAAAAAAAAAAAAAAAAAAGATTTTTGTTACTTTTCAATTATGTGTTTATTCAGTTGTAGTATATTGCAGGCATAATTTTTTTAATGTGCAACTCACATTTATATTTGTTAAATGTTTTAAGAGATAGTTAAAGACAAATTGACAGATTAAGATTTCGATTTTATCAAGCTGGCCACTTGGTGATATCTAAATCAAATTTCTAGTCGATAACTTGAAAGTCGTAGAGCGAATTGTTCACCATGGCCAAGGGTACAATTTGTGATATCGTCTTGCAGATTTTTAAATTATTATTTCCCGTTCTTTCTTTCAAGCAGTTTTGATTAATTTTTTTATTATTATTATTTTTTCGGTAGTACCTTAGTTGAACAATTTTTTTTTCTTACTCTCGCAGTTGCGAATCTTGATGCATAGTTTGTTGAAGGGTTGTAGTTTTCTTTTAGTTTGTCTCGATGAAGGATTTTACTATCTTAAAATTTTCAGTCAGTTTTTAGTATTTTTTGAGAAAATACATTTAAATTGTTTAGTAACAGAAGGATTTAGATATTTTGTTGAGAGTGAGGGACTTGCAAATAATTTAAATGAAAAAAAAGAGAGAAAATTCCAGAGTAACTATGCCTGCATATAAAGCCAATGCCTAACAAATGATAAGAAAAAAAAAAGAGAGATGGATACTGCTTGGTGTTTTTATTCCTAGGATATAATTAATCGGATCTGACGATGGAGACTACGCATTGGATATCCCCGACGCAATGGAGAGACGGTATGTCCCAGTCCCACGGAACGAGTCCGAGGCTAGTGACCACAACTAGGAGAATGAGAGACGGTACGTCCAGTCCCACGGAGCGAATCTGACGGAGCGAGTCTCAAAACTTGGAGAATCCCAGTCGCACAGATCAAAAGCTACGCACCCCTTGAGATACGCTTAATGGAGCCCTGTTCAAGACCTACCCTCCGCGTAATCCAAATCATCGACGCATTTCTTTTCTTCAAACGAAGTATAGTTTTGGACTAGATGAAAATTGAACTATTCACAAACAATTTTTTTTTTAAATATTGAACTTATACAGTGAAGTGACTTTTTCTCCATATATGCATATGTAATTTCGCTGTTTATGATGAATTTGTTGAGGCTTATCCCGCGGCCAGTCAAAAGTTTGAGTACGTTGTTTTCATTGGGGAGGAGGGATGTCGCGCAGCGATAGCCAGTAGGGCGAATATCAACAAATCTGGCGGTCAATTCCTCCCCGATTCTGAATAGCCAGCTCAGCACCTTCAAGGGAGAACGAAAAGAGGGCAGAAGGGGCGAGACCCAGAGGGAGTCAAGACAGGTGGTCCCGCTCGTTGGAGCTAGTCGGTGCATTTGGCGGCACCCCCGGACGATCGGCAAGGCTGGCCAGCGGGTAAGTTCTCTGGAATCTTGTTAGTTAGCTATATTAATACTCAGTTATGTAATAATTAAAGTAGACGTTCATTGTAAGATATCCTAACCTAGAATTAATAAATGAAACTGTTTGATTAAGATGTTTCATCTTATTCCATGACCGTTGCTCGATGATAAAGTCAATTCATAAACTCTAACTTCGGTATATCTGGTCTAGTTTCGGTACACAATGTGCCTTTTTTCCACAACTGCACAGTAAAATTGGTTTATCGAAATATTTTTAAAAGCTCTGGACATAGAAGGAGTGGCTTTCTTGCATCTCAGGCACAAATTCAAAAATGTAAGTGAGGCAAAAGTAAAAGAAAGGATTTTTATTGGCCCACAAATTAAGAAAGTCCTTCATGATGAAGCGTATGAAAATACACCGTCAGAAGCCGAAAAATTCGCCTGGCTGGCCCTTAAATCAGTGCGCTCACGTTTCCTTGGAATTGAGAAAGCTGAAAACTAAGAAAATCTTGTTGGTGACATGACAGAATGCTTTTGTATTATAGGTTGCTATATTTCATTAAAACTACTTTTTGGACTCCCATATGGACTTCTTTCCTCAAAACCTTGGCGTAATTAATGATGAGCATGGGGAAATGTTTCATCAGGACATCTCTGTGTTTGAAATGCGTTTCAGCGGTCGATAGAAGTTAAGTATACGAACTCAATATTGCTAATCTGTTATCAAGGCACACCAACAGATGCTCACCAGATGAAGTGGCCAAAAAATCATTTTAGTGTTTGTGTTTTCAATAAGTAAGCCTCAGTTACATTCTTCTATAACCAAATTGTATAAATATGAGAAGTGGGACTCCAGAAAAAACGGTACGTGATGGACCATTTTGGTTTGGATATTTGAATCAAGCACCTTCTGTTTATATAGAATCACATAGTTTCATCTAAGAGACAAAAAAAAAAAAGTTCAACTTTGTTGCACAGTGTAATCTCTCCTCACTGAGACTGTTTGAACACTGAGTTAATTATTTAATTTAACGCATTTGTAACACATGTTATGTATGAATTTTATATTTCTGCACTCCTACTCCTCTAAAGAAAATAATAGAAATAAACTTACTCATGACACCCTATTGTTATTGAATAAATCAGAAATACAAACACTCACTTTCAATTTAATCAAGACTTCAAAACACTAGTGTAAATCAACAAACTTACGAAACGTTGATTCGCAGTCAAATAACTCGTAGAGTTAGAAATTTCATCATGAAATTACGGTTAAATAGCTGGCAGCAGTCTATCCATCTAATTCACCATTAAATTTACGGGTTGGAACCTTTTTCTATCTTTACGAGACCTAAACCATTTCCAATCAGCTTGGTTAAAAAGCCGTAAATACAAAAGTTTACGGTTTCATAACCATTTATAAATGGTTTCAAAACTGTCAATTTGAGATTTTGCGGTTTTTGAACCAATTCGAAGCATAGAATCTTCGAGGCGTAGAAACCGTCAACCTTGCGCTCTAACCATTCGGCTATCAACAATACTCAAAGCGGCCGTTTATTTATTAATAAATCTTTTCCAACAGGCAAACTGCATTAAAATTGAGATTTCAGTTTTTGATTGGATCCAAAGTCATTTTTGATTTGAATATACTGTATATTGACGAAAATCATTTTATTTGCTGCGAAAATTAAAATACAAACAAACTTCAGCAGCTCAAATTGTGGGTTCGCTCATTCGCAAACAGTTCGGGAATCCGATGTCTCCAATTTTTGATTTACGTGTGTATGTGTTTCTATTTAGTAACCACTGCTTAAGCCACTTTTTCTTCTTCTTTTTTATATACACATGCAGATTTGTACTAATAGGTCTTTATTCATATTTTAACAATAACGTACGATCGATAAGGTTCCACAACAAATATGGACGCCCGATTCTTATTGACTACGAGACCTAGTGGCGTTTGTAAATTACGGTTAGTTAAACGTTCTTCAGGAGAAACAGAGAATAAACGATTTTTTTCACAGTCAGCGGTTTGGGTACCATCTTTTTAATGGTTATTCAACTGTTGTAATTAAATATGTTAAAATAACAATCAAACAAATGGTTATATTACTGTTTTCTTACGGAACTTTTTAACAGTGCGTCATCGCACTTATTATCTCAGTTTTCATTATATTAGAAATTGTTAGCTTCAACTAGTATATTATTTTGTCTCACATTGTATTGGACAAACAATATCGCCAACTTATCATTTGTATATATATATTTTAGAAACTGATTAACGGACACCTAAGATTAGTATTATTTTGAATTGACATTCACTTAATAGATTTCCTTTTTCTTTCGTTTTGTCCTTAACATGTCTTCCTCTTTGAATTATTAATTATAAAAAATGTATTGTGTATTGTGCAAATATTGTAGATTGAAGATCTAAAGAGTAGTATGAAAGTAATGAAAAAAAGTACGAAAATTGGTTGATAAACAGAGGAGAAAATGGTACTTAACTGTTTTGTCTTAGCCTATTTATGTATAGCATACGAATAAAGACTCTTGAAAAAGGCTTCGATTCGAAAGTAGGGAAGAAAAATAATTGGGTATTTCCAAAATTTATTATTGATAATACTAAAACTCAATAGCTACTAAATAAAGAAAAGTGCGAAAATCGGCTCATAAAGAAGAAATGATACTTAACTCTTTTAGCTTTTCATATTTATTGTCGTATGTAGATATGAAACAATTTAAAATGTAAATTAAAAAATTAAAAAGATGAATAAAATTACTGGCAACTAGTCAAATCCCTGTCTGTTATGCCGTACAATGTTTTTAATATCATAAATATTTTCATTTGTAGCGTGAATGCCGCATGAAACTAGCCTAAGAAAAATATTTAAGGAAAAAAATGAACATTTGCACTCACAGTAAGGTACTTCTTAATCAGGAAAATGTAATCAATATACGAATTTAGTGCAATTCCGGCACATCTTAGAGTATTTATATATGTATAGAAGAAACTTTTTAGTCGAGAATTCCCCTTCTAAACAACTAAACATAGGAACCATCAGATGCTGTTTAAATATTGGTCGGGTGAATGCTAATTTTTGGAGGGAAAGAAAAGGAACCATTGCTGAAGGGAGAAATTTTTCTTCCAACTAATCCATGGAAGGAACAAGTACCGCTAAGCAAACACATCTCCCAAAATTCAGTCAAGTAAATAAAAGTGGAAATGGCGAGGACAAATGTTTTGAAAGAGAAGCAACGAGTATAAATCCCCAAAGACTAAATTAAAGGGTTAGTCTCACCAACGAATTCTTGTTCCGGAAAATTACACAACTATTTTTATTTACACTCAAGCAGATTAATAATGTTTTTTAAAAAAAGAATTTGTAAATCTTTGTACTACAGATTAAAAGGTAAAATCCAGTGTAACTTGCGGGCGAATTTTTCAAAAGAGTGCAGACACGTCTTTCGAGTTCGCAAAGAACCTCTTCAGTTTGATATTTCACCTAGAAGTTCCCTACAGCATTAAAAAAAAAAGGGATCCTTGTGATCTCAAAACACGTGTCTGCAATTTTTTGAACAATTTGTGCATAATATACGTCGTATTTTATATTTTGGGGACAGTTACAATGTCATAAGTTGCATTAATATAATTGTTTCCGAAACTATTTTATCGTAATTAAACATCAATCAATATTTTTCTCGTATTAGCACCCCTATTTCTAAGTACTTCAAGAATCATTCACTGTAAAAAATTCTGGTTCAACCTTTCACTAAAAGTTGGTGAAATACAGCTGCAACCAACAGTTGGTACTAATTTGAACCATTATGATGGTTTACTAGTTTCACCATGAATGTGGTTCAGCACTGAACCATGATTACGGATTTTTTTCTAACCAGTATTACGGTTCAACTTTGAACCATGATTATGGAGTTTTTTCTAACCAGTACTGCGGTTCAACTTTGAACCATGATTACGGAATTTTATCTAACTAGTATTACGGTTCAGCTTTGAACCATGATATCGAGTTTTTTTCTAACCAGTATTATGGTTCAACCTTGAACCTTAACCATAGATTTTATTTTAACTGGTATCTTGGTTCAACTCTGAATCATAACGATGGACTTCCTACTAGCCACTGACATAGCTCAGAGTTGTAGCATGAAAGTGAAGTTTGAACTGTAACATTTTATGTTACAATGGTGACTTTTAACATAAATAATTTTATTTTTTTATGTTCAAGCGTAAGACAAGAAACAAGCTTATTACCAATTTTAACTTGCAAAGCGAATTTTCTGTTTTTTAATACGTAAATTTAACTTTAGTTTTTGATTATTATTGATTTAATTCTAAGTACAGATTCATTGCTATTAGGAAGTCCATCGTTTCAATAATTGATTCAATGTTCCATATATATAAATATATTTATTCATATATTTATATATATGAACATCCCAAGGCACTGTATCAGAAACTAATTGTATTTTTTAAGTAACTATGTTACTTAGTTATCTTCATCAAAATTGCAATATAAGTCACTGTTAAAATTTTTAAGCCCCCTCCCATAAGGAAGGCCTTTGAAAATATATGTACACTTTTTTATGTTCATCAACACATAGTTTTAACAAAAATGGCGTTTGAAATTTTGCTTATATGTTAATAATTAATTGATAGCGAAAATTTTAAATTTCTGAATTATGTAACTTTTTTTCAAAAATATATTTCAACACTCTTTAGCATCAAAAATATTAAATTTATTTATATGCATACAAAGATGACTGAAAACATAATTGAAAAACCATGAAATGCACAAATAACAATAATTAAAAATTATTGGGGGGCTCCGGCACAGATGTTACTCCAAAGCTAAAACGTGCAGTAGTTCGTGGCACTTCAGGCTAAGACCGCACAGATGAGTAAGACTTCATCCTGTAAAGATATTAAAAAACTGGACAGTAAAGCGTATCTGATTTGTATGCCGTCTATTCAATGTTCTGTTGACATCAACCGTGTAGTGCAATGCCCCGTTTTTGTTAATAAAACATCTATTTTGCATTTGGATATCTGAAATCTCCGATTGCAACTTTTTCCCTAATTTCTAATTCTCTATCATTGAAATAGGTTCATTTGTTTAATTTTGTTAGAATGATTGGGACGAAATTTTAGAAGGAATTATGGGTGAAAATTCTGTAAAATGGCAGTCGTTGTCGAAAAATGGAAGTTTAATTATTTTGAAAATGCAACAGTAGTCAGGGTCGGATCCAGAAATAATTTCTTGAGAGAACACCAGTAAGTAAAAAGTAGTCTAAAATCCACCACCGGTAGTAGTTAATTAAAAAATATAGATGCAAAGAGCAGAAAAGAGAAAGGTAGCAGCTCGGAAAAGTGGTTTGGTAGTAACGAGAGAAAAAATAAATTTGCAATAAATGTAATAAGGAAACATGCAATTTTCAGTACGTAAACAAATCATTGTTATAACTGTAAGTGAAGAGCCGGAGCAAAATGTAAAATGCATGGGGGGAAGTATTAAATCACGTAAGAAGCAAGCATATATTGAAGCAAAATCAAGTAAACATGCACAGGTTGAAAATTTTGGAAAAAAGTTAATTTAACGTTAAAGGCAACGAAACTGCTATTACGAAAATCACGCAAAATTGGCCCAATTTCTCAAAAAATTCTTATAGTAGACATGTTTTGAATACAAAACTGGTTTTACCTGCTCTTGGTGTAATAGTTAGTTCGAATGATTAGGAAGTAAGAATCATTACATATCAAAGCCACAACCGGGATCGATTTTCGAAGGGGGGTGGCATAAGTCAAGTTGGTGAAAGTGTTTTTTTTATCAGAATATTTTTGATTTTCAAATTATCCTTCAGAGCATATAAAAATTTCCTGGCGGGAGGGATTCTCCTCACCCCCCCCCCCCCCAACTTCCTGGCTGTGGCCTTGGAATCAAAATTCAACTAACTACATTTATATAAATGAGTATTTTCTTATCAGACTATATTTACTCACTAATTTTCAAATTTTCATTTACACCATGCAAAATTTTAGATATTTTCACCCCTTCAGCTATGGGATCGGAAATAAACAGAACTGAATTTTATACAAAGGAGGTTTTCTTATCAGAATATTCAAATTATCATTTATAGCATGTGAAACTTGAAAAAATTTCGGGAGTGGAGATGGGTTCGAACCTTCGCCCCCCCCCCCTCCACCGGCTACGCCTTTGATAAAAACTACGGGTAAAAATTGTGCAAAATTGGTCGAACAACAAATAAGCTCAATAAATTTTTAAAAGACAGCAACTGGCAATTAAATAAAAATTAAAAGGTGCAGCTAGAAAGGTAACGCCGTAGAAAAGTATTCTTGGAAATAAAAATGAAAAAAATAAATGATTTAGAGTAAAAATCCCGATAATAGATTCAATTTTTAAAATGTAAACAAGTCAACGTTACAACTTTAAATGTAGATCAGGGGAACCAAAAGTAAAATGTATGGGGGTGAATGATAAATCAGGTAAAAAAAATAGTTTAATATTGAAGCAAAATTAAATAAATATACACAGGTTTAAAATTTTGAATAAAGTTAATTAGTCAATTTAACACTAAAGGTGATAGGATCGGTATATGATAATATTTTTGAGATAGGCTTTACAGCCTATTTTGTGCGTATTAAGATATACAAACACAGAAAACAATTAATATCAAACAAAAAATTAGATATATACATTGAAGTTTACTTACCTTTTTCTGTTGTGAGCAATTAATGCTTCAAGTCACAGCTGGACAAGATGGCGGCTCTCTGTTTCCGGCCGGGTGCCGGGTTCGTCCTTTTGGTTCAAGGTTGAATCGAAATTATGGTTAAAGGCGTAACTTTTGATTTCGCACTTCTGCTTGAACCATGATTTTGGTTCAATCTTCGGCAGCCCTTCAGCTTTCACCGTATTTATGGTGCAACGTTGAACTGTTTTTTTTTTTTACAGTGCAAAGAGGATAATGTCCCCGTGGCAAATCAATCCTCTCACGTATTGTAAAACGTACAAGTAACTTGCGATATAAAAAAAGAAAACAGCAGCCCAAGCTGAAAGCTATCCACAAGCAAAGGAGAGTAGATTGGGCCAAATATCATCAAATCTGTAAGGACCAGTGGCATCGTGTTATATTCTCAGATGAGAAAAAAATTAATTTCGATAACCCAGACGGTCTTGCGTTCTATTGGCATGACATGAGGAAAGAAGAGGAAATCTCCAAAAGACAGCAAGATGGCTGCTCATTAATGGTGTGGGGTGGTTTCCGCTATGGTGGTAAAATTTACCTGGCATTTCCCTCAGGCCACATAAAGTCTACTGATTACCAAGAAATGCTAGAAACCAGTTTATTACTATTTTCAGAGAGAATTGGTGGCCACAGTTGGATTTTCCAACTCGACAATGCACCCATTCACGTTGCAAACTTTTTCTTGAAAGGGTTCTTGGATAATGGGGTTATGTCATGTCCCTTGATCTCAATCCCCAAGAAAATGTTTGGGGTATGCTAAGTAGGGCTGTATATGCCAATGACAGACAGATTTGGTTTATAGAAGATTGAAGGGGGCCAACATTGAACCCTGGGTTAATATTGATGTTAGTGTCCTCCAGGAATTGGTAAAAGGTATGCCTCATTGTGGAGGATAGTCATATATAATCATGGCGGATATATTACCTATTAATAGAAGTGGCTTTGTTTTGGCGGGACAGATTTTCCCTCTGTTTTTACACATTTATCAATTTTCCTGTCCTGTTAAGGCAGGAGCGAGTTGCTCCTTCTAAACATGTATTTGTATGTAAACCTTCTTAATATACAGTGGAACCCCGCTATACGTCCGCCTCGCTATTCGTACAACTATTTCCTGTAAAAGTCAACTTGCCATTCGTAATTGTCCCGCTATTCGTACGGCGCCAGGGAACAGGGTTGCCAGTATTTTCTTTTTTGAAGAAAAAAATCGAGAAATTATGTTCTTTTTGAACTCTTCTGGGAAGTATTTGTTCGGCGTTTTGAATTTTTTTTAAATTTAATACTTTTCGGGATTTTATTGAGTTTTAACTTTTAAACAAGATATTTTTTTTAATTTTTTCACACTTTTTAAAGAATTTATTCTTTCTTCCTTTTTTTTAATAGTGTGCTTTTCTTTGGCCTTTTTTAAGAACGGTTTGGCTTCTTGAGGCCTTTTTAATCTAGCAGCCCTGTCTTCAGCTCAGTCTTGTCTCTCTTTCCGTGCGTTACACTTCATGCACGTAAGATCCGTGAAACGTTGTGACATTTTGTTCTTCTTTCTATTACAAATAGGGCATCCATGGGTCCAAAAAAGCTTGATTCAACGAAGCCTAAAAGGAAAGCAGTAAGAACTAAACTCATGTTCGTGAAAATTGCAACACTATGAAGGAATAGTCATAATTGAATGAAGTTTAATACACAGTTGAGTGGTAGTGATACAAATAAATGATAAAATTTTCAAAGCAAACAAACAATAACAAGGGATCGGAATCAGTATTTTGTGTAGCCACCACGCGCTGCAATAAGTGCTGCTACACGACGTGGCATGGAGTCAAACAAATTTTGAATGTCTGCCTGAGGAAGAGCATTCCATATAGTTTGTATGCGTACCCAAAATTCGTCTACAGAAGCAACAGGACGAGGATCACGAGCGAGGCACCGACCAACGAAATCCCACACATGTCCAATTGGCGACATAACCGAATAATACGAAGGGCAAGGAAGAAGCTGTACCTGCTGCGTTGCAAAGAAAGATTGAACAGTCCTAGCAATATGAGGGCGGGCATTGTCCTGTTGAAATACAGCGCCTGGCAAGCTTTTGAAGGAAGGGAACAGCTTGGGGCTGTAGAACTTCACTGATGTACCGGTTGCTGTTCAGATTGCCCATTATTCGTACCAATTGAGATCGTCCATGATAGGCTATGGTGCCCCAGACCATAACTCCGGGTGTTCGTCCACTGTGGCGTTCGATAATGCACTCCGGAAGGTGGCGTTCACCGGCATAGCGTCTGACACGAATGCGGCCATCATGATACCACAAATTAAAGCGAGATTCGTCAGAAAACACGACATGCTGCCAATCAGCATGCCAGTCCCTATGCTGATTGGCCCATTGTAGCCGCAGGCGGCGATGGTTTAGAGTGAGGGGGATCCTGTATATAGGAGTCCTTGCGCCCAGTCCACGCTGCAGCAGACGTCTACGAATTGATGAAGCACACAACGAAACACCTGTAGCTATTGACCACTGTGCTGCCAATTGTCTAGAGGAAGCTGTACGGTCCGTCCGCGCCATGCGGACCAGGTGTCTATTATTGCGAGTTGACGTCAACTTTCGGGGTCCACTCCCGGATTTTCCAGTTGTCCGACCCTCATCCGTCCACTGCTTCCAAACACGCATCACTGTGCTGCTGTTACGCTGCACATGAGCGGCTACTGCACGATAAGACAATCCAGCTTCACGAAGGCCGATGATTCTCCCCCGTTCTCGCTCTCTTTCGTCGTAGAGGCATAAGTAAAGATTGAGCTAACGTTTACCACTAGAAGATAACCACCGATAACCAAACACGCCTCGCTACAGCCGTCTATTTATTCGGATCCATCCGCCGTTCAGAGGACGCTGCTCAGCATACGCATGCGCTACGGATTTGAAATTCTAATCATTTGCATATCATGCGCTACTTTGTTTCTACTAATTTCAGCTCACTCGCGTAAGTCCTTCATGGTGTTGCAATTTTCACAAACAATTGACTTAAAAAAAGAACTCGTTGCAAAGTTTGAAAGCGGAACACGTGTACAGTACTGTACATTTGTTTTTCATAGGTTTAAATATGCAACCATCTGTGGGTCTGGAACGGATTAATCCAATTCACATTGTATCTTATGAGAAAAAATAATTCCCTATTCGTATAACTCGCTATTCGAACTGCCTCCTAGAACGAATTGTGTACGAATAGCAGGGTGCCACTCACTGCTAGAAATTGCATCATGAAATTACGGTTAAATGACCGGCAGCAGTCTGCCCATCTAATTCACCGTTAAATTTACGGTTTGGAACATTTTTATATCTTTACGGGACCTAACCATTTCCAATCAGCTTTGTTAAAAAACCGTAAATACGAAAGTTTACGGTTTTATAACCATTTAAAAATAGTTCCAAAACAAAATTTCTACCGTTTTTGAACCATTTCGAGGCGTAGAATCTTCCAGGCGTAGAAATCGTAAACGAAGCTTGCGGGAATCGAACCCCGGGTGTACGGCAAGCCAACCTTGCTCTCTAACCATTCGGCCATCTGCACCACACAAAGCGGTCGTTTATTTATCAATAAATCTTTCTTTTCAACAGCAGATGAAAGATTTATTGATAAATAAACGGCATTAAAATTGAAATTTCAGTTTTTGATTGAATCCAAAGCCACCTTTGGTCTAAATTTATTGTATATTGACGAAAATCATTTTATTTGCTGCAAAAATTAAAATACAAACAAGCTTCAGCAGCCCACGTTATGGGTTCGCTCATTCGCAAACAGTTCGGGAATCCGATGTCTCCAATTTTTGATTTACGTGTGAATGTGTTTCTATTTAGTAACCACTGATTAAGCCACTTTTTTTTCTTCTTTCTTTATATGCACATGCAGATTTGAAGTGATTAATCTTTATTCACATTTAACAACAACGTACGACCGGTAAGGTTTCGCAACCAAGATGCACGCCCGATTCTCACAGAGCGCTTGTAAATTACGGTTAGTTAAACGTTCTTTAGTAGAAACAGAGAATAAACGATTTTTTTCAAAATCAGCGGTTTGAGTACCATCTTTTTAATGGTTATTCAACTGTTGTAAAATATATGGTAAAATAACAATCAAATAAATGGTTATTTTACTATTTTCTTACGGAAATTTTTAACACTGCTGTATTTGTTTCGTTCTTATTGACTTGTTTCATGTCCAATTAATACACACAATGTTTTTTATTTCCGTGGGACACCCGGTAAGTTCTAAAGACATAGGGTTCCAGTACTTTTTCCTTTGCTAGAAATTAAGAACAGGTTAAGCATTTACCATTCATAAAGTTCCTAGAGAATCCATGGATGAGATAGGAATTTGTACCTGAATTGAACAGGCTAAACAGATCTGCACCAAAATATGGTGCAAGTTTGCTGGCTACAAAGGATAGGGTTTTTATTATGTTTTGGTTCTTACTCGGGAAGTTGAACCAAAATATAGTAAAATTAAGTACTATCCTTTGCAGCTAGCAATTTGCAACATTTTTTTGTACAACATACTGCAAAAGTGTTTAACAATGTGTATGATTTCCATTACCCCTCTGCTTTTCTCAAAACAATCTGTATGATAATAATACCATGTTCAAATTTTTCCTGCAGGGAATCAATACCATAACGGAAAAAGAGGTGTCGCTTCATTTCCTGACAGAAAGAAAAACCAAGAATTATTTGTTAAAAAAAATGTCTGTGTGCTTGAAGAAAAGTTTTGTTTATGTGTACTACACTAAAATAGACGCTCATATGAAAGAAATTTATTCATAGCTTGAGAGGATCTGCAAAGAACATTGTGTAAGATCTACTTCCTTTCGCGTTAACATCATATGATTAAAAACATGCTATGTAAATAAAGTGTCCAAAATTGTTTCTTCAAAAAATCGATATCCAACGCAGCGCAGAAAGTATGTCCTTTCCATTCCTCAGATTTAGGAAAACAAATGGTTTTAAATCAAAATTGAGAAGCATACGCTAGAAACTTTTATGTGTAAATATGTTTGTATGAATATAAATAAACAAAAAGTCAGTTTAGAGCGAAACGAGCTCTAAACAAACAATCTCGACTTTATTCCCTGTTTCTGCTTATGCATTAGTTTCCGATTATTAAAATGACAATTTCAAAATAAGACAGTAGATTATCAAATTTATCAAGTTTATTCTCTCAATTTTTGAGGTATTGAATACCAGTAAGTTGAAAATGTTATTTAGGAAATAATTTTATTAGTGCTCAAAAAAAAAATCATGTTTTTTTTCAAAAATAAACTATTTGTTTAAATTTACTAGTAGAAAATGCTTCAGTTTTGTAAGACTAGTTTTATATTTACCCCACATAATAAAAACAAGGGTGTGTTTATTTATTTATTTAGCTTATTTTGTTTATTTAGAATGAAGTCAGTAGTTGTGGATCATGTACTATTTGTGAATCAATGTATCTGTACTTTTAGCTGTACTTTTAGGTTAGCAAGCATTGGCTTTTGTAGTTTGTTTGCTAAGTACGAATGCTTGCGATTCCATCATTTGGGGATGAGAAAAACCATTATTAAAGTATGGTAAAAATTATTACAAATTGGTAAAAATTATTACAAATACTCTAAAGCGACAGAAGAGTATTTGTAATAATTTTTACCAAAAACTTGATAACGAAACTAGGAAAGGCACAAGTAAGAATTTATAATTAATTATGTAGCTAACTCAGAGCTTTTGAATTCTCTGAAAACAAAGCCAAAAACGTAGTTTGTATTGAAAAAAATACAAGCTCACTGTTAAATCAAAATTCCTAGTATTGAGTGAAAATAGCTTGTTTTTATGCACATCGTGTTCTTGTATTAGCTCCGAGTCAAAACGAGTTAGATTTGAAAATGTCCCAATCCAACGAGTTAATCATCTTGTGATTAATTCGTCAGATTCGGCAATTTAAGGGGGGAAATAAGTGTAAAACGGCGTATTAAGAGCAATTTTCATGATTTTTTTTAACGTGTAAAGAATAAATATTTTTTATTGAGATTTTGAGCTTATTTTATAAATATATTGAAGAACTCTTACTGAAATTTTCAAACATAATTTTTTTTCAAAAATCCCGGAGATATCGGCTGCTGCACATTGTAAGTCGTCATCCGGGTCGCCAGTTTGCGTACATCCTGGAGGTCACAATTTTTATCTGAAATAATTTTTTTTTTTTAAATCTACTTTTTTTTATAAGTGTCTCTTCTATTTGAACTAAAATCATCACAAAAACTTGAAAATTTCTATTTTTTTTTAGAATGGGAAAATTAAGTACGATTTGTAACCTTTTTTTTTTTGTTGTTGTTGTTGGTTTTTTTTTAGAATAAAAAAAGTAAAAATAAAGACATGTTTATGATTCTAGTTCAACTAAAGCGTGTATATATAAAGCAAATGTGTGCTAAATTTTTTAAGGATTAATCAAAAACTCTGCGAGCTATTTCGAAAAAAGGAGTTTCGAGAAAAACGCGTTTGAAAAAAAAGAGTGGTATTGAAGGTAAATTTAAGGCAGTAATTTTGATAAAATACTATTATTCCGAAGAAGTAATCGTTAAAAAATGCCCTGTATTAATCATTCAATTTAGCTCTATTAGTTTTTATTTTATAACAGTAAAAATAAAATAATTGCCCTTTCTGTAACTGCAATTTCTAAGTAAGTATCCGTATTTGAACTGAGAACAGCGCTTATTCATTTTAAATCAAAAATGCTTTAAAAAAATAATAAGAAGGTGTATTTTCTTATTTTTAAGCTCACAATTGTTAACAGTGATTTATTTCTAGTGCATTTAGTCTTGCCTTGCATGTTAATTATTACACTCATGGCGCTTGATATTACGATGCGCGTTAAAATTCAATGCACTTGAAGTTTACATCACTTAACTAAAGAACTAATGTGTTGTGTATAAATGAACTTAAACTATTTTCCCAAAAATTTCAGAAATGCATTCAGAAAATTCCTTTATTTATCTGTCTCTCATTATTTATTATTATTATTATTTTTAGTTAATTGTACAGAAAGTAAGCTAAATATACAGTTTTACTTTTATATGCAGGAGTTTTTTAGCCGTTCTTATTTTAAAACATTTTATCTACATAAACTGTACAAAAGGAAGGTATATTACATTATCATACCATGTTAAATGTAGTTTTTTTTTTTTTTTTTTTCTAATTTGTTGATGTGTTACAAGAAATAAAGCCTACTTACAGTTTTTAAAAATGTTTTCAATTTCCTTTATTTTGCTTCGTTACTTAATTTTACAGGAAATAGGTTATACATTACATTTTGCTTCTCCATCCGATATTTTTTGAAGCCATCCGCATTTTAAACATTTAAATCCCATAAAAAGTGCATACCCGTTGGATATGTTAAATATACTTTTCTTCAATGGAAAATTACATGAGAACAATAAATAATGATAATATATATAACGATGATAAGATGTCAGAAATTTTTCCTCCAGGAAATCGATATCCAGCCTAACGGAAACGGAGGGGTCATTTATTTTTCGCAGACCTAGAAAACTACTGATTTAGATCTGTAGAACAAGAATTAGTCAAAAAGCATTTATCTTTGTCCGCAAAAAATAATAAATAAAGCTGTAAATTACTAGAAGCAGTTTACATAAGTGCATTAACGTAAAAAATACTTTCATCCAGTTTTTAAAATGAGTTTAGAAAAATAAAATGTTCAAAATATATGAGCAAAACTTCATGGTAAAATTTAAAGATATCAATCAACCTGATTCTCGTACGCCTAGGTTAACTTCGCTATCGTTTCCAAGCCGGTTACGTGGCAAATTTGAACTCTGATTGGAGAATCCAATGCGATTATAACACGTGACTGGTTAAAAACGATGACGAAGCTTGTAGAAACGGAAGGTTATCCGACACGTGCTAGAATCATGCCAAATGTGTGGTAGAATCATGAAATATTCGAAATAATACCTCCCAGAAATTTATTTTCAGAGATATTCGGCTTAAAACACTGCAGACGCTCTCTTCTTACTTCATACCTTTACTGCATTAACTCTCTACCTCTTACCCTGAATCCTTAGAATTACTATATGTTGCCACATTGCGCGAGAGAAATTGGGACATTCTTTGACCTCATGCCAAGGATCGAGCCGGGGATGTCTAGCTCGACAGCGGTTTTTACCACTAAACTGCATGAGACTGTATTACTTCATACCTGAAAAAATAAATGCACTAAATTTCAAAATTACAGAAGCATTGTTCAAGAAGGCCATATGAATACAAATATTCAAATAAATTAATTAAAATAAAATAATAAAGTATATCACTAAAAAAAGATGTTCATTCGACGGAATTGGATTTGACCTTTCAATAGTGCACGTGTACAAAACTATCGGTTTTAATTCTCAAAAAAAAAAAAAAAAAAAAAAAAAAAAAAAATGCTCGCTAGAAAGTTTACATGTGTATAAAAGTAAATTTTACTTATTTATACGCTTGTGGAAATGGTACTGTTACTGAAAATACTAATAAATTAAGGGATATTGTATGCAGATCTGCCGATCTTATTAACAGCATGCGGTAGGCTTGTAAATCTTTCTGACATTATATATCCAGCTAAACAATGTTTAACACAAATCAGTGCAGGTATTCTTTCATGATTTCAAATTCTGAAAAACAGACTTTTTAATTTTTAAAATTAGGAAACGGTTAACAGAAATATCACATGTGTATTAAAGTAAATTTTACTTATGTTTGTGCTTGCTGCCGTCGTTATTAGAAAAATGATCTACATATTGTAGGATTATGAAATATAGTAAGTAAGGTCTTCAAAATCACTGAATCACTAAAGGTATACTTTCATTACATAAAGACATCGTTTCATTATTAAGAAATAAAAGGAAAAGTTTCTTCTTTTGATGTCAAAATACAGAAATACTTGCTAGAAATTTTATTTGTGTATTAAAGGGAAAAAAGAGTACTAGTATTAAAAAAACATATTTTTTTAAATTTTCGAATAATTTTATTCACAAGTTGATGGAGGTTTGAAAACTACTATGCATATCATATATGCATATCTGTATATGTTACATGTATTTTCCTTATTGGTTAAAACATATGGAAATTGTGCATGATACCATAAGAAAATATTCCAAATTGTTTATGCTAAGGAGTATACGGCAAAATGAAAAGCAATATAATGCATAATGTATTATGTAATTACTGCGGTACATCTGCGGGCTATAAGTTCAACAATCAAACTTGAGAATGATCGCTCGATGTAAACAACCTAAGGAGTTTCCACTTCAAAGAATCAAAAATTGAAAATTGAAATACTTTTCAATGGAAATATGGTTATGGTTATGAATGAAAATACTTTTTAAGTAGAAATAAATTTAAGTCCAGTAAGTAACGATAATAAATACAACTATTACGTTACTTTTCTATGCTAATAATTAAACAAATTTTTAAATATCGTTTTAGCATAGTTTGTTTTTTGCATGATGTCAGTATCGTATCATACCGCAAAATTTAATCGTAACTGGTCCACCTTAAGTGAAATATATATATATGGATTATTCTTCAACTTAGAAAAAGAATGATTTAGTTTCCAGATATATGTTTACCGGAGATTTTATCTACATAAAAGGACGAAGCTTTACTTTTGTACTTGACCATTCAAATGATCATGTTTACTCTCGCATAAAGTGAGATTGAAACTATATTATGTTTAGTACGTTAGTTTTGATGGTGAATTTGTAGGAGAGTAGCCTCTAGCAAGGGGTTAAAATATTCAAAACTGCGTTCGTCTAGGAAATCGATATCTAGCGTAATGCAATCGTGATTTCATTTCTGAATTTCAGATCTCGACGAGGAACTGGTTTCAAATTCTAAGCAAAGAAAGTACAGTGGCCTCCAAAAGTTATGGTAAAAAATGGCCGTGACAATAGAATTTAAATATAATAACGGACTTTAAAGAATTTATGCAGAAAGAATAGCTTTCGCTTTTATTTTATAGGAAATAACAGGTATATATATATATATATATCTATATATATATATATATATATATACATGAGCGATAGAAAATATGCAAATAACACTTTTCGTAATTTCGTGTGTTAAGTTTTGTTATTTCGTCGATGATGCGAACCTGTCGGGACCGGTCCTAGTGTTCGGATAGTTGGAAACTTGAGGGACGTTCATTACTGTACGAAAACGGTTGAAGCATACATTTTTATGAGTAACGGCTTTCGAATGAAACTAATGCATGATATATTTTATTAATTATAGAATTTATAGATTAAAAAAAAATAATAATGAGAATTATATTGCCTTGGGGATGGCAATGATTTTACTCACTGTTACCTGCTCCAGGCCGATCGGTTAGTTGGAGTTCGAATAATCAGCTCTCTCTCTACCGTGTACATATACAGATACGTGTGTGTGTGTGTGTTAAATATTTTTTGGTTTCTTCTCTACTTACGAGTTATTTTACCTATTCAAGAGCTATCATTAAAAAAAACATATAACTATTACGCTTAACATAAACCATTACGCTCAAAGAACTATGTACTTACAGTCTTAAAAATAAGTCATATAATAGTTAAATATTTATTCAAATAACGCATAAATAGATAAATTCAATATATCAATATTCAACTTTCATGCTCTGAACTGTTGATAAAAAAATATTGTTTCATAAATAAACATCCATTCTGAAACATTAAAAACATGCATAGAATAGATCAATTCAATATTTAATCTCTAATCTTCTCTTTGTTTATTTGTTAATAAAAATCATCTTTTGATAAATTGGAGTAATAAATAACATTCAATATTTTTGTGTTGTTTAATTTTAACACTGACCGACTGACCACTTATTTATCATTTTGAGTAATTTATCATACTATGCTAAATTTCTGAAATACGTGAGAGTTCAGCTCTATGGGTGCTTGTCTCTTATGTGTCATAATTGAATGAAAAAGATTTTCGTAAGGTAATGGTTGAATAATACTGGAATTATTTTTACTACAAGAGAATCATGTTCTGCTCCTGTAATTTGACTTCTAAATATGGACACAAATTAATTATATTGTAACGTCTTCTTGGCGACCGCATCCGGTCAGAAGGGGCATCCGGTCCTTTTTGCCTCGTTCCGACGCATCCACTTCCCTTCGGTTCCTTTTTATGTTATCTGCGTCGAGAAAACACGAGACTTCAAAATCCAGATGCTTGCTGACTCTTTCCGTCCGAATTTGGCCCCTGACCTCTGGCATCCGTTTTAGCCCAAAATCTATTTCCGTTCCCAGGGTTGTGTGCCCGCCGACAAAAGGGGCGGCCGCATCCCTCTGTCGATTTTATCTGAAAGGGGGCTGGGCTGTTTCCGGAGTCCAGGCCAACGGACATGTAAGGAGGAGTAAGAAAATTCTGAGTTCGAGGAGAACATCTTTTGACGAGGAGAGAAACGGACGTGTTCCGTCCACCTCTGTCACTGTGTACCAACCCTAAGTTTTAATGAAGCTGTAAATAATATGTAAATAAAATCTTGTTAAGTTTTACCATCGAAGTCATGCTTTACCACTCGGCATATACACAAGTCCTCACGACGTTACAGCATAATTTGGTGTTCAGCGGTGCGATGCGTAGACAGTGATAAAAGTATCCGATTTCTCCCTTCTCCATGGAGACAAACGAATGCTTGCCTTTCGAAAGGAGATGTTTCTGCACCCGCATCAAACGTGAGTATCTTTTTCTTAATTTGTTGGTTGTGAGTTAAATTTTCTAAAATTAAACAGTGCATTTGCTTGATAAAGTCATTTTCTCTTGAAGTGCTTTAAAATCATGTCATTGTGTTAATTGTAGAATAAGTTAATGCATGTGGAATTACCCTGAGGTAAACAATTAGAGTACTATATTGTTAATGTTTATAATTTCATTTTGATTTGTGAAAATTTTCTGTAGTGATTTAATTCCTTAAATATGGCATTTTTAAATAAATTAAAAAGGGAAGATTTGCAAAATCTTGCATCAGAGCTTCGTATAGAGGTTACACCCATGTTAAAAAAAATAGATTTGGTCGACTTGATCACCGGAAATGAAAGGTACGAGGAAAACCTAGTTAAGGATTTTGCTGATGAGATTGTTCAAACTAGACTCGAAAGGGAAAGAGAGGAAAAAGAAAAGGAAAGAGAGGAAAAAGAGAGGTTCGAAAGAGAGAAAGAATGGGAAAGAAAAAGCGAAGAATGGGAAAAAGAAAGAGAAGAAAGACAGTTTAAGCTGCGAAAAATATATCGCGAAATCGCATATTTCAAAAGCTTAAATATATTATACACAAATCCCGTGTTAGCATTGTGCAGTCTAACGTACAAATTTTAGAAACAAATACTGAGTCGCAGAAGTGTCCCTTAGTTGAAAAAAGTCCTACTGAGTCTGAATTAGAGCACCCTGCTCATGAATTATTGATAAATAGCGTAGATAAGAACACATGTTCTGAGGAAAATAATTTCGATTATGTCGAAAAGGGGATAATAGATATGGTAAGAGAGAACACAAATTCTAAGGAGAATAAATTAGATTATGTCAGAAATGGGAAGATAGGTGTTGCTGAAAAGAACACTGGTTCTAAAGATAGGAATGTCGATTGTGTAGGGAAGTTGATTTTAGACATCGCAGAGATAAGTCGTACTGAGACTAAATTAGAGCACAACGCTCATGAATTGACAATAGATATGGTGAAGGAGAACACAGGTTCTAAGGAGAATAGTTTAGATTATGTCAGAAATGGGATGATAGGTGTTGCAGAAAAGAACACAGGTTCTAAGGATAGGAGTGTCGACTGTAAAGGGAAGTTGATTTTAGACATCGCAGAGATGAACATAGGTACTGAGGAAAAAAATTCCGATTGTTTAGGAAGTGGGATTTTAGCAGTTTTGGAAAAGAGCACAGACTCTAAGAAAGGGAAAAGTTCCAATTTCGTGGGAAAAGAAGTTTCATTTGATAGTGAAAGTAGAGAGAAGAGGGAGGAAGATAAAATTTCCCCTGTAGTGACCAGAAGTCGGAACCGCGACAAAAAAAGGGTAGTAAAAATCCCCTCGGTGAGTTCGAGGCATTTTTCGAAACAAGAGGAACCGTCTAGCAGTGGTTTCAGGGATAAGGGAAGGACAGAGAAGTTTAGCAGGAATAGAAGAGGGCGGGGATGTCCCCCCTCTCCGAAACCAGCTTGGGGTCAGAAAAGGAGGAAAATTCGAACAGATAATAATAAGAGAATCGTAGATAATTACGCAGGGAAGAATAGAGGGTTTGTTGACCCCTCAAGAAAACAGAAACTTTCTGTAGGCCTGAGTTGTTGTTTAGATAATCGGGTGCTAAAGAGCTATAGGAAAGGAAAACCGATTACAAAACGGTTTCGGTATGTTGAAAGGCTTGCGGGAAAAGAAAACCATAGGTTTTTAAATGGGATTATGCTCAATCCATGTATTTATGATTTTGTGATAGATGACAAGTTGGTGTCAAAATCAAATATTAAAAATGTCGGAGTCTCTAAACTACATCGTATATTCCACCCGGATAGTTGTGACTAACCAATTATTCCGAATAAAAATTCCAGGGCGGATTTTAAGTTGACGACTGTTTTGTATTTTTATTGATGTGTTTAGAATACGAATATTTTGTGTTGTGTAATTGTAATTGTAGTCTATGTGTGCAAGGTTCTGATCCTCAGGATGTAGCTAATTTGCAAAATTCCTCTGTGATGTAATATTGTGAGCATAGATAGAATTTAAATGCTTTATCAGTTTTGTATTGCAGAAAATTTCTGAACTGGTTAAAATTCATAATCAGCTCGTTTATTGATTTTTACTATTATTATTATTAATCATGAACTTTGAAAATTTTCAACTCGTCAGGAAGTTTATTCTAATATTATTAAGTACTTCCCTATCCTTACACTAGGGATGATGAAGAGAGTGTATTTATTGCTGGAAAGTTTGTTTTATCAACTACTCATTTTTTGTTTTAAAAGAAAAACTTCTAGTTTAAAGAGTGAACAATTGGAGTTTTGAAAGTTATGGTTATTCGCTAGCCAAAAGTAAAGTAAGGGAATTAGTTATGATTCTAAAATCATAAACTATATACTTGAGTTGCTACTTTTCATTATTGATTGGTTGTGTTTATTGATTTAAAATCTTTGTTTTAGGAGAAGCTCAGAGCTAGAGCAAATGTTGTGTGGAAAGCACATCTTAATTAGTTGTGTTGAATGTTTTTATATACATTAGTATGTGTTACTTTTTGAAGCAACTGCACTGACCAGTTATTATTATTTTTAAAATTTAGTTATAACTAACTTACTTTGAAAATATTAGTTTCAATTAAAATATTAAATTATTAACTTTAAAATCAAGTCAATTGTTTACTTGTGTATCACAGCCAACTCATAAGGAAAGGATACTTTGTTTTGTTGAGTTTACTTTATTGCGTGAAATTGTTCATTTTTGTCATGGATTTTGAAGTTCTGAAGGGGGGAGGAGTTGTAACGTCTTCTTGGCGACCGCATCCGGTCAGAAGGGGCATCCGGTCCTTTTTGCCTCGTTCCGACGCATCCACTTCCCTTCGGTTCCTTTTTATGTTATCTGCGTCGAGAAAACACGAGACTTCAAAATCCAGATGCTTGCTGACTCTTTCCGTTCGAATTTGGCCCCTGACCTCTGCCATCCGTTTTAGCCCTAAATCTATTTCCGTTCCCAGGGTTGTGTGCCTGCCGACAAAAGGGGCGGCCGCATCCCTCTCTCGATTTTATCTGAAAGGGGGCTGGGCTGTTTCCGGAGTCCAGGCCAACGGACATGTAAGGAGGAGTAAGAAAATTCTGAGTTCGAGGAGAACATCTTTTGACGAGGAGAGAAACGGACGTGTTCCGTCCACCTCGGTCACTGTCTACCAACCCTAAGTTTTAATGAAGCTGTAAATAATATGTAAATAAAATCTTGTTAAGTTTTACCATCGAAGTCATGCTTTACCACTCGGCATATACACAAGTTCTCACGACGTTACAATATCTATTTGTGTCACGAATCCCTTTCAGAACCACTAGATTAAAAAAAACTTAGAAAGATACACGTAAACATGTGTCAATAAACACGTGTCAATGGTCATATGATTTTTTCTCATATTGTAAGGGTCCTTTCACACAAAAGGTGACAAAGACAAACAATCTTGTCTTTTCTCATCTAAGCAGCACAAAGCATATTTTTGCCTTCAAAAATATGCTCTGAGGTTGTGCAGATGAGAAAAGACAAGTTTTTTTTGTGTCTTTGTCGCCTTCAGAACCTCAGTGACGGATTAAGCTCATGTGGATTCCAAGACATAGGTAAAATGTATCATTAGGGCCCTCAGTGAACTCAGAAGAAACTTTTCTTGCATAAAGCATTTTTGTATTATTCATGTATAATTGAATGTCATTTGATAAAGAAACAGAAGCACTCGCATAGTCTAATACCGCTGCGAATGTCGCCTGATATGATAACAATTGTCTCCGCTGAAGTCTTTTGATAACAGTTGTATCTTTTTTACAAAAATTACCTCTCAAAATAGTGTTTATTTATTTATTTATTTATTGTTTATGCAAATGCTACTCTCAGATAAACTTGAATAAATAATAAAATACTAATAAATTAATAGTAAAATATGTTTTACTTTTATATGAAAGCAAATATATGTCATTATATTAGAGAATAGAATATCCTTTAAAAAATACCAAAATCATCACATCAATTATATATGAATTAAACATAGGCAAAAAGGCATATACAAGGAGTCAGATATCGGGATATATCCCCCTCCGGAAATTCCGATACCTAATTGAAGACATTTAAAAAACAGCCATTAATAAACTGGTTTAAACAATTTCCCGTCCCTTACCTTTTCGAAAAAAAATCCTAGGTACCCTACTGAAACCGATTATATGATCTTCCTTTTAATAATGTTTTCCCAAAGCACGGGCATTTGCAGATGCAAGGTTATATGTGACCCACCTGTCACTTTCCCCTAAGGACGTACTTAATTTCTTTTGTGTGTTGTAAAAAATGGTTTAGATTACAACATATGCTTATAAATGTCATTCTAAATGTGTTCTTCTATTACGTCCTTAACTTTTCTATATCTAAATTTTTGACTTGGGTAAACACAAACCAAACTAAAGACGATACATGAACAAATTTGTTCGAAACAAAAGGCTAAGAATATTGTTTGATTTAAGAACACATTCGCATCTTACGAATATTTCATATTGTATATCTTCTAGTGCCTCTGATTGTGCAACTGCATTACCGATTGTATTTCCGACAATCATTAATCATTATGGAAGAAAAAGAAATCCTTGAGGCTTTTGTTTTTTTTTCATTCCTTTTAAGCGAAAAAAAAACCCATATGAAGAGCTTTGGTTTAAACTCTTAGTACAGGAATCCGTCGATAGATGGCAGCAATCAGCTTTAATGAAATCAACCCTCTATTACCCCAAACCATAAATCATTACTGTGAGATCGCAACCGTTAGCAGAGGATTTAGTTGGAAACTGCAAAATCTATTTATTTATCCATTTGGTTTCTTAGCGTTTGTTTCAATCATCTTATTTTGAAAATATGTTCAACCCTTCTACGAAGGAAAATTAAAAGTGGTTGTATGGAAGAAAATATTGTATCCCTCAGAAAAAAAGAGATAATCACGAGAATAAAATAACATTTTGATAATAATTTAAAATAAATAAAATACTATTATTTTCAAAATAAATAATGAAAGTTAATAGAATTTACCTAAAAGTTAAAAAAAGAAAAGGGAAAATGCATGAAAATGTTCAGATTACTTCTTTTTCAGCTTTTAGCTTTGCAAATTTATCAATTATTTTGCCGCAATCACACCTATTTTAAGTAAATCGATCTCTAAAAGAAGAAAAAAAAAAAGGCTATGCCATTTAATGTTTCCTCCCACATTGAATTGCTAATGTAATGTTTTACTTTTTTGGTGCAAGAAAGTGAGCGTTCCCCCTATGCGTTTGAAATTGTCATGGTTAATTTAAAAAAAATAATTTCCAAACTTAAAACGTTGCTATTTTGTCCAATGTTTTTTGTAAACATTATTAAATAAATAATTGCTTGTCTCTTGTCTTTTTCATCTAAAAGGTTCAAAAACTTCCATTATGTAGGGGAAGCATGGTAAGTTTGACCCAGTTTTTACAAAAATATTTTTTGGCGTTTCTCTTAACATAATAAAATTTTTAAGCAGATATTATTTATTATATCATTACGTACTTGTTTACTATGACGGCGACCAAAAAGCGCCAAGAAATAATTTCGACAAATTATAAAAATATACTTAAGTCTAATATACTCAAATTGGCGAATTTTTTTCCTGGCGCTTTTTGGTCCCCTTTATAATACACATGTACCGCTCAATATGTTGGGCATTTTTTTAAATTTTTTTCTTGCTTAAATTATAAAATTTCCTTTAGTGTTTTCTTTTTTTTTTTTAATGTTTACTGATTTTATTTTTTGAACGCATTCAATCTAAAAGAAAACTGGAAAAAAGTCTTAACATAAGAGTGGTTTAACTCAACAGAAATTAAGGGTTATTAAAAATACACAGGTTTTACTTAAATGTCTTGATACGTGCTCTTACAAACTATTCGCAGTAATTGTTTAAATATTACCAAATATTTATTTAATGATTAAAAAACAACTAATATCCTGAATCCAAATGTTTAAAATGAATTTAGTCTGAATGGTGATAGTTACAACTGGTCAAAAAATTTATTTTTAATTTGACTGTGCCAACTAGCAAATTTTAACAGTTAACCATTTTTAAAGTAGCTCTATCGGTGACTTCGTGGATCAGTGATAATTTTTTTTAATGATATCTCTTTTTAGCTACTGTTAACATTTTCTCTTTGTGGGCAAATAATGATGTTAAATGCTAACTAATTGAATAATATTTAAATAATCGCCCAAAAAAAATAGTTACTCGCGTATCCTTAACTTAGTAGAATCTATCAATAGGGAATTGTAGACCTTTTCTTACTTCATCCTTTCAAATTATAAGCTATCCAAATTTTATGTAACATTGAAACTGAAAATTGACCTAATTACATGAATAACTCAAACTGATAATGAATTAGACAGTGTTAGTATAACAAAATAATTTAGTAGTAGAACGGGGATTTACAGCTTCATTTTGTTGATTTTATACATCATAAAATGAAATTTACTTAAGCTAAAATAAATTGGAAAATCAGATAGACAGTAAGAAATTTAAAAGGTTTGTGTACGTTAATAAGTGTGATAACAAAATAGAAAACGTATATTTCAGTTATATTTGAATAGGTCATTACAAATCATAATTAAAAAGGGTTTGAAGTGTGACTATTTACATTACATTCAGTTATTTTAAATCGTGTTAAAAATTTCAATTTCCTTGATTTGAGTTTAAAAAAACCTGTCTGTTTAAAAATATTAAAATTTTGTAAAATTAAAATTGTTACTCCATTATATTCAACCACATGGATAGGTTAGCCCCGCCAAACTTCACAAAATTTCATGTCGTTCAAACTTCCCAAAACTTTTCAAACGGACGCAACGTATAATTCAAGTCTACTCTATTTTCAGATTCCCACAAGTTTACGGTAATAAAAATTCAAAATATCGTAAAACTGTACATTTATTAACGAAATAACATTAATCGCATTGCTCAAATTTTGGATCAAGATTAAGAGTCATTCCATTTCAAATCAGGCAGGCAGGTATGAAACTAGTCACATGACCCTCACAGATTTTTTTTTAAAAATTACAGTAGTTACAACTAAGGGACATATAAAATATCCTAAAATTATATTGCAAAAAAATATCTCTGGTTACACTTTTAAAATTTGGAACAAAATTGGCCGTTTTCAGAAAATCAGCAAAACACTCACTTTTAAAATAGCCTCTGTTTCAAAAGTTTTTAACGGATTCAAAAATTTTTTTTCTATAAATAATGAAGGAGTGGTATTTTATTTAGGCACTAATTTTAAAAATCTAGTTGGCTTTATTGATAAAGAAAAAAAAAGTGTTTTTGACGTGAAAAATTGCATTTTTACCGATTTTATGGGTTTTTTTCTTACGAAAGATTCTTAGTTTTGAAAAAACAGAGGTGGCAGTATAAAGTACTGTTATGGAAGTTTTGTATCAAATTTTATTGTAAGCCTGAGATGCATATACCTTCAGAATTTAAAGTTTAAAATTTGAAAATGTCCAAAAATTAAAATTTTTGAAGTTTGATTACTCAAAAACGTCATTTTTAAAAAATCTGAAAATCTGCTCATTTGATGCCCTTGAAGTGCTTAATGAACTGCTATCAATTATATTGTGTATTTTTGCCTCAGAGATTTTATATGATTTTTCAAAAATGGCCTTTTTGTGTGTTTCTCAAAAAAGTCAGAAATGCAAACTTGTTCTTATTTAATCATTCTAATATAAGATTTAATAAATTTTTATTAAGACACATATTATATTGTTACGCAATTACTACAGCTAAATTGTACTTAACCTTCTTAGAATTTAAACAGCACCTTGCACAAAGTGTAGCCACCGTGATTCAATGCATGTTATTCTGTTTATTCCAATTATTAATTTTAAATTCACACGCTTTACATCCAATACCATGTAACAGCATCTATTGTAGGAATACAAGCAAAACATTATTGGTTATCCTAAAATAGTAATGCTTACATGGGACGCACGATCAAACATGAAGTGGAAGCAGTTAGAAAACAACCAGCCTCTTAAACAAATATAACTCAATGCATGATTTCTAAATAGGAAAATTCATTGAATGTGTTAAGGGGACTCGGCACCTAAAAATCCACCTTCTCAAATTGAACATAATTCAAGGTGTGTTGACTGGTAATGTATGTTTATGAATCTAACTTGATGTGCTATAGAAGAAAAACATAAAAAAATAGTCCAAAAAATTCAAAATTTAAAAAATTTCACAAAATTTAAAAATGTTTTAAAACGCTACTCTTTTTTTAAAATGGGAAATTTTTGCCTGGATGTTTTTTACAAGAAGGATCAAATTATACTCCTCACTTTGTAGTATGGAATTTTTGATGTCTTTATTAGTTCTTGAAAAAAAAATTTAAAACTGAAAAATCTAAGAAAAATCTCGGTATTGCAAGATTTTTTAAAGTTAAATTGCATTAAAATAATTTCTAAAAAATTTATCAAAAATTCCATATTAGGTAACATTTAGTTGAACATTTGGAACAAGCAATAAAAATTTCAAGTGAATAGATACATATTTGAAAAAGCCTTAGCATTTTAACTATCACATAGCATGCATAGAAGCGAAGCTGAGAAAAAGCCATTTAAAGTTTTTGGTTAGGAAAAAAAGTGTTAAAATGCTCATATAAAATCCAAAATAAGATATTTTAGAGTGTACGTAGGACTTTGAAACTTTGCACAAGCGTTCTCTGATATATAAAGTATAATTTGAAGCAAAAATAACAAAATCGAGATTTTGACAGATTTTTTAGTGCCGAGTCCCCTTAATTACAATTATTGTATGGGACAAATTACGAATGTATCACCGATGGTTTAGGGACAATATCGAATCACTTGTACACAGATAATCTAGAAAAAATGTTTCGATAGCCAGAAGAATCCGGGGGAAAAACTAGACCAATATACAGAAATGCTGAAAGTAATAAATAAAACACCATCTGTACCCGCCTAGTCCTTGCATTTTTTTGGTAATAAGGAGTTGAAGATGGATTCAAGAACTTGATTCGACTTATTTTGCTTTAATTACATAATTACATATGTCTTTAAAACTATGTGTATCAGTGATGTAACATGATATTTGATGTTAAGTGTGTGAGTTTAAAGCTACAATAGTAATTGGATTGAACAGAATAGCATGCATTAAATCACAGTAGCTACACTTTGTGCAAGGGGCTATTTAAAATCTAATAAGGTTAATTACAATTTATCTGCAGTAATTGTGTAACAATATAGTATATTTCTTTATGAAAATTGATTAAATCTTATATTAAAATGATTAAATAAGAACCAGTTTGAATTTCTGGCTTTTTTGAGAAACGCACCAAAGGCCATTTTTAAAAAAATCATATAAAATCTATGGGGAAAAAATACACAATATAATTGATAGCAGCTCATTAAGCACTTCAAGGGCATCAACTGAGCAGATTTTCAGATTTTTAAGAAATGGCTTTTTTGAGTAATCACACTTCAAAAATTGTAATTTTTGGACATTTTCAAATTTCAACTTTAAATTCTGAGGGGATATGCATATCAGACTTACAATAAAATTTAACACAAAACTTCCATAACAGTACTTTATATTGGCACCTCTGTTTTGTCAAAAATAAGTTTCTTTCATAAGGAAGAAGAATCATAAAATCGGTAAAAATGCAATTTTTTTCAAGTCAAAAACACTTTTTTCTTTATTAATAAAGCCAACTAAATTTTTGAAATTAGTGTCTTAATAAAATACCAACTTTTAATTATTTATAGGAAAAAAATATTTGAATCGGTTAATATCTTTTGAAACAGAGGCCATTTTAAAAGTGAGTGTTTTGCTGATTTTCTGAAAACGGCCAATTTTGTTCCAAATTTTAAAAGTCTGTAACCAGAGAAATATATTTTTTTTTTTTTTTTGCAATATCCTTTTGGGATATTTTATATGTCCCTTAGTTGTAACTACTGTATTTTTTCTTTAATTCTGTGACGGTCATGTGACGCCCTCTGCCTGATCTAAAATGAAATGGCTCTAAATTATGTTTTTTTACACACTGATATTCTGCCTTGAAGATTTGGCAAATGCAAGAACCAGATTTAACGGAACATTTGCTAGCCAGGTATATAACGCAAATTCGGTACAGATCAACCACGAAGTTCTAACACTGGGACGCTTTTACGCATGGCCGAAAAGGACGAATCCATTGCAGTTTTAGGGAAGTTCGTTTTGCATGTTCGTTTATTTGCATGAGAATAAGAAACGTGCAGCTCTGTTTGTTGAAAGAGCTAAAGTTATAAACTGGCATATGACATCAGTTCGGAAGAATTCAAGTATACTAAACAAACTAAAACGAGAACAGAAACGACACATTCTTTATACCAGCAGTTCCTCCCTAGAACATGAATGGATTCTTCATGGCACAGAGCTCTTTTTTCCTGGTAGAGCTGTAGTTAGTAATTTCACGAATTATTTGTGAAGCATAGAACATTTCAAGATAAGCTAATTGACATTCTCGAAAATTATTATTCATATACAATCGAGCTTGGTCTTTAATGTTAAGACAAATAATTGAAGTAATGTCCCAAAGATAGATGGAGGCAAAGAGTTTCCTTTGAATATTATTTTTTGAAAGAAAAAGGAATATATTAAAATTTAAATCTATGCATATAGTTTTAAACTGGAATTATAATAATATAATACACACACACACACGCGCGTGCACACACACACACACACACACACACATATATATAGGAGCGAATATTTCAACATCGACTGCAGTGCCATCCGACGAGTAAGCAGATTAAATGGAGGAGATGGTCCTGTGGATTTGGTCCTGAGTTGCCGTTAGTTGCAAAGACGGCAAAGAGTGTGCTGTAACTTTTTGAAATCATCGGAACCGGTTGATGTGGTGTAAATGTGGATAACTACTATTAAATGGGGCCTCAGTGGCTGAGCGGTCAAATCGACTTGCTCCGGTGCCTCCCTGCGCGGAGAGAAAGAGGCGTGGGTTCGATTCCCACCTTTGCCCTGGGTGTATTTCCTTCTTTGTATATTAAAATCTGTTGTGCTGTCTTGTTCTATCTGTCATATTGGACGAGAGTTTGAGGCATATCCTTGAGAATAGCAAATAAACTCGAATATTTATGTGACCTGAAATGGTCGTAAACAAACAAACAAATTACTTTTAAATACATTGTAAATAACGCATAAATATACTTAATTTAGATCTTACTCAGTGTGTTATTAGGAATGCTTGTCAGGAATATGGAAATCCCCCTAGATACCTATAATAACCAGGGCCGGATTACCAAATAGGCAAAGTCGGCAACTGCCTAGGGGCCCCGTGGTTCCTCAAGGGCCCCGAGAAGTCCTAAACGTAAAATGCAAAAAAAAAAAAAAAAACTTTCTTTACCCAAACAATTTTAGGATCATTCCCGTTCCTTTTTGCGAAAACATTTTCTTCCACTATTCAAAACAAAGCCTCTGGTCATAGAATAGATTGTTTCTTTCCCATGAAGTGGTTCCATGTGCAAGGGACACAAATTCTAGTTGGTGATACAAAAAGAGAAAGACACGTGGGGTATTTTTTTCCCCTGATTTACTGATTCCTGTCCAAAAATGATGGATGGACTCGCTTCGGGCTATTTCTGGTGCAGTAGGTAACTTTGCAGATGTTTTATACCCTTTTGTTACCCTTGATGAACATGGCCCTCCTCGATGACAGTCAACAGGGGTTATTAACGGTAGACCAATGGAGAAGTTGCATGGGTTTCGAAAATGGCTTGAATTTATAATTTTCTGAAAGGTATTATTGCACATAGTGCGAATAGAAACTTTAAAAAATGTTAAAAAATTTTAAACAGTCTTAAAATTCTAGTTTAAAGCAGAGAAAAACTTAAACAATGACACGTGATCAAAAAACGCTCCCTCATTGGTTTGACGTCAATCGACACGCTTCCCTCCGCAAGGGAAAACTTGCCGATTTCTACCCGCCTATGTCTAGGACTCTAGGGTTTCTACCGCATTCGCATGTAAATTTGTAGTTATGGTATTTCACCCTCACCTCTTCCAACCTTTCTCAGCTTATGAATAGTTATATTTTTACTAATTCTTAACTATTATTACATAAGTTGATTCCTTTTAAAACTGAATAATTTAGATTATAGTAATTTTCACGAGAGAGTTCAGTAGATTTTTTAAGGGGCAACTGACAATTTGTCAAAGTTGTATTTTCTCCCTAGTTTTTTGTTTTTACGATAACATCCCAATTTTTTACTATCACTGTAATAAAGGGAATCAAGACAAAAAAAAGTTAAACATTTTAACCACAAGCACTATAATCCTAAATGTGTTAATAAAGGGGAAGGAAGGGGGGAAAAATCAGAAAATACTTAAAAGCCTTTTGATTTTAAAAATATGTTTAATTAATGCTTTAACTATAATTTAGCTTTGTCCACTTGGATCAATATACAATGTTTATTAATTTTCCATTATTCTGTCGATTTTTTAAAACTGACGTTTTTTTTACTAGCACTGTAATAAAAAGAATCAAGACAAAAGAAGTAAAAAACCATTTTAACCACAAGTGCAATAAGCCCAAATGTGTTAAAAATAAAAATAAATAAATAAAAGAAAAAAGTCAGCAAATACTTAAAAATCTTATGATTTAAAAAATCTGTTTAATTAATATTTTAACTAAAATTTAGTTTTGTTCACTTGGATTAATGTTCATGTTTTTCATCATTCTGCCAGTTTTTTGAAACGATTGAAAAGCGAATAAGGGACCGTCCATAAAGGATGTCACGTTTTTTCCCATATATTTGACATCCTCCCCCCTTTGTCACAAAATGTCCCACTTCAGCGTACCCCTCCTCTCCCCTTTGTCACATGACAAGCTATGTTGCATAAGCATGATGACACCCCTCTTTTTACCCCCTCCCCTTTACTTGTCACAGTTTGTTACAATTTCTCCCCCCCCCCCCTTGAAGCATGACATCATTTAGGAATGTTCCCTAAGCAAGGATACATGGAATTAACTCCTAAATGCTCGCCTTTGCAGCGCTCTTCTTTATGTATAGAAAATAAATTTTCATTCAGTATCTAAGTTGTATTAATTCAACGTCAATAATTTATTAAGCAAAAGATAAATTCAGTACTATTCATATTGCCCCAAAAGCAATGTTTTATTTTCTCCAAAAATTGTGTGTGCTATATTGTTTGTTAACACCGAACCTATTACTGACCATACTTTTACTTAATTCTTCCCCTATCCCTTGCCTACAACGTTTTCTTTTTTAGCCGACTCTCCCATAAAAGTTATTTTTAAAAAACCATGAAGGCTAATGTATCAAAAGTTCATTAAATAATTTAATAAATATTGAAAATTAAAAATACTGAAAGTATTGTTATGAAATGGGGATATGTGTGCCTGCCTGTTCTTTCTACCCCCCCCCCCCCCTCCGCCTCATTTTTTTTCTCTTTTTATTTTGTGCTAGTAAGGGGCGGGGGCGAATGAAGAATCCATTCGAAAGATCCCAGACCTAACACCTCATTTCCATACTTCACTATTTTTTATTCAAACGTTTTTTCATTCAATTTAGTGCATTTCCAAGAAAAAAACTAACAGCAAAATTTGAATTATTAAGAGAGGTTCGGGGTTCTCCACCGCAATTCTTTTCAAACGGAAGCCCAAAAAACGTTATTTAAAACAATCTTTGATGGGAAGATGGGAACTCTCCATTGGAAAATTTTGGAACTTGAAGTGCTAAGCACAATTTTAGGCTATTTTTCGTAACATTGACGGTGATCATTAGTACCATGGCTTTACCCTTTGATTCACCGTTTCGTCTACTGTGATACAAAATCAGACTGGAATATATTCAAGTACACGCCTGCTAAAAATTCTCTACAAACTTGAATACTTCCGAGCCCTTGCAAAAGTAAATAAACTAGTGAAGTTAAAAAAAAAAGGATTTACTTTAAGCTGAAATTTTGTTAGAGGCACAGTTCAAGATATTTCCTATTATAAGTATATCTAACATTCACGTTGATGGAATAAGTACACTAATTAAGAGTTTTATTATTTTATAAACAGTGGCATTATTTTGCATTTTAAGTTACTATCGTTTCGTAAACTGTTAAAAAAACTTCTTTGCTTCAAAACTAAGGGCGCAAATTAAAGAACTCTGAATTCCATCTTTAAAAGGGTAGCAACTTAAGCTCCCTCCTGAAATTATGACCCTATCCTCACAAAAATAAAGTTCATTTTAACCCTGCATATCATAGCGCAGACTGTAGGCAACATATTGTTCGACCTCTGTGTTTGTAATTTTCCTTAAGAATTTAAAACCCTGAAATGCGAGTATTTTATTTTATTTTCTTTATATTCATTTTTATTTGCACCTATTTATTTATTTTTGTTGATGCTATCTTCTCGAATCCAAAAAATAAAAAAGTTGAAATGTGATAGATGATGAATAAAATGAAACCATGAAAAAGAAAAGGAAAGAAAGAAATCTAACATAAAATACGTGTTTTATTTTAATTTTATTTATTCATTTTTGTTAGTACCTCGAATCCAAAAAATCAAATTAAACCAAGATTATAAGTGATTCAGGATTAAGGAATACCTGAAATACGTATTTCTTTTTATTTTATTTATTTATTTTTGTTAGTACCTCGAATCAAAAAAATCAAATTAAACCAAGATTATAAGTGATTGAGGATTAAGGAATACCTACTCGGCTCGTGGCTTTTAAAGAACCCAAAACAGTATTATTTTTTTCATGCCTCTTATTACTCGAATTTGAACAACATGGTTCTATGCAGCATCTGTATGCATATTTCTTGGATTCTGATACTTTAAATCATTTTTAAGGATATTTTAAAACATTTAACATGCATCCCGGCAAAATTAGCCCAGCGCGTAGGACTGTAGTAGGCCTTCTCACTTCACCTCGTGTCGATTGACTTCACATCCTTTCTAACGCGTTTGAGCTGGATGTGACGTCACAGCACTTTTAAAATTCATTTTAAAATACTTCCACGTCGTTCCCCGGGTTAGGAATGGTACCGTTCCACATATTTTTTCAAGTTCTTTCAATTTCACGAAGATTTAGAAACCATGCAACTTCTCCATTAACCACACACAAATGGCCATGCTGTTTAAATTAGAAGGCGCCGCGCCGTATTGGGGATTTTAAACTATCTCTGTCTGCCTATAACCTTGAGTATGCAATGTTTTTATTATTAATTACACAGTGCACACAAAAGATACGCTGCTTTTCATTTCCGCTTTTAATTGTTACGATAATAAGTTAATAAGCTGAGTTTTGGAAATTAATCTTTGATGTTTCTTAATTAAATTTATGTACGGGAATAAATTGTATCTTTTTAAAATATGAAATCTAAAGCATTTCTTGGTTTTTCAGTTCTTAAGTTATTCCTATATTAAAAACATAGGAAGTTTTCATATTTTTATTTATATATCCGAACTATCATTCGGTAGCACCAAGTAGTTATTTGAAAAATGTATTCAAAATATCTTTAATTATGATAATTGTAATTATTTATTTGTTTGTAAATATTTTTGTTTTCTACTTTATTTTTATTTATTGATTGACTAGTTTTTAAAAGTCCAGGAGAAATTCTCAACGGCATTTGTTCCTTTTAAGATCGTTTCCAAAATTTGGTGCCATTGGCAGGGCCCGATTTACATTTTGAATCACTATAGGCACAAGTCATGTTTGGAGGCCTCTCACGCAACAAAAATTTTTTAAACATAACATTCAGTATGATTTTGTAAAACTTGCCACTCACACCAAATTTGGGGGCCCCCAAAGAGCAAAAACTAACTTGTTTTCCAAATGTCAAAGAGTCAGACTAACATTTGGAAGCCCCTAACGTGCAAAATGATTTTGTTTTTAAATTACAAAATGTTTGAATAAAATCTGGTGGCCCCTAAAGTGCAAAATCGATTTTGTTTTTCAAATTTCAAATTGTCAGACCAAAATTTGGGGGCCCCTAAAGTGAAAATTCCTTGTAGTTTTAAAATAATTTAATAATACAAATTTTCTGTTTTTTTAAGATGATATTTTTAAATGCCATTGCTGTCCTTCCAATTTTTTTTCCAATTGAAAGAGTAAGGAAACTTCAAAAGTTAATGACTTTTTATTTATTTATTTAGTTAGTTTTATTTACTTTTTTTTTTACAAAAAAAAAAAAAAAAAATTACAAATATTTGTTGAAACGAAAGTAGAGATGTACAACTGTCCGGAATATGAAACCTTGGAACCTAGAATATTCTTTGAAGCAGTACTGTAACCAGAATTCTGTTTTTTTTTTTTTTTTTGGGGGGGGGGGCATGATCCAACACATTTCTCGATAAATACTTTTCCCCTGTATATATCGTATATGTATACGTATACATGCAATATGTATATATGTATGTATATAACCTATGTGTATAAGTTATACATATATATATATAAAGCAGTATTTTTTGGGTATAGTTTGAGAAAGTTTCGGAGGGGCCCTTTCCCACGGCCGTGCTTTAAAGAGTTATTTTCCATAAATTAAGATTTCTAATCACATGCACCTCATAAGCATGTTATACATTCTAAATTATCTATAAAGGGATCGTTCATAAATGATGTCACGCTTTTCTCCCATATATTTGACCTTCTCCCCCCTTTGTTACAAAATGTCACACTTCAACATACCCCGCCCCCCCTTTGTTACGGGTCACGCTATGTTGCATAAGCCTGATGTCACACTTCTTGTTACCCCTCCCCTCCCTCGCCGTGCGATGGCCGGCGTAGAATAGCGCCGACGTAGTTATACGTGTCGTAAGAGGCGACTAAAATAGCACTATCCGATTCGGGTGACGTAAGGCTTGCTTTGTAGCATGACTATGGCCCCGGGTCGGTAAAGCAGGTCGGCAAAGCTCTGCCAACCCAGCCCTTATGGCCGGTGCTGGTTGTCAGTTTGGCAGAGAGTTTGTGGGAAGTGCGAAGGAGGACAGCGCTGCGGTCGCACCCCCTCGTATTGGGGGTAGTCTGAGATAACCGTAAAGGTTCAGTCAGTATGGCCGTAGTTAGCATTCAATACCCCTCCCCTCCCCTTCTCACACTTTGTCACAATTTCACGAACCCCCTCTCCCCTCAAAGCGTGACATCATTTATGAATGATCCTAAAGTAAAAAGAAGATAAAGGAATGTTTCACAAAGTTAAATTAAGTGGAACAGAAATAGATGCCATATATGTTGGGTTTACACTCAGTAACTTGGGACAAGCACTCTGGAAAAGGACAGCCATGGGACCGTTCATAAACAACGTCACACTTTTTCTCAATATATTTGACCCCCTTCCCTCTTTAATCACATGTGATGCTATATTATATTACCTACATAAGCGTATGTACTTGCAGCGTTGCAGTTCAGAAACAAAGCCCTTACATCATAGATCACATTTCTAATTTTATTTTTGAACTTTTAATGGCATTTTTTAAGGATATCAATAATAGTGATGACGCGTTAGTTTAATTGGTATAAATTGAGATTAAGGTTTGTACAAAAATGGTTACTATCATTTAAAAGCAAAATATATTGATTGTTCAAATTCTTAAAAAATGACCTACGCTATTTTATCTTATAAGGTACATGTCTAAAAAGATTCCCTTTTAAACTTTTTACTAGAAATAAATTTAAAGCTTAATCACCATCAGTGTTTCCGATACAAAGTGAAACTAATAAAGCTTTAAAAGTCAAATTATGAAAATCGAGAAAACTTAATTTGTTGATTGTAAATGCTTTTATAGACACCAAAATGTGTGATATCACACTTTTTGTCACCCCCTCCCCCTTATTACAAACTGTCGCCAAGGAGAGGGGAGGGGGTAACAGGAAGTGTGACATCCCTGCTTATGCAACATAGCGTGACATGTGACGAAGGGGGGAGGGGGTTCGTTGAAGTGTGAAATTTTGTGACAAAGGGGGGAGGGGGGTCAAACATGTGGGAAAAAAGCGTGACATCATTTATGAACGGTCCCTACGGCATTAGTATGGACTTGAAATGCAAGCAGTGAGTTTGATATACGTTTTTTAATTAAAAAATTCGAGTCTTTTTATTTTTTATGGTCGTGGTTTTTATACAATAGCTTATATGTCTTTTACTTTAATTAATCCCTAAATATATATTTTATTTGTCTATTTAATTATTCGACTGACTATTTTGTTTATTAAGTCTTTTAGGCTGGGTAAAAAATAATTTTAATATCTTGTTATATTTAATACTTGTTCGATAAGATTTCTTTCTCTGAAATGCCTATTACCGTATACCGTGTCTAGATAACGTTTATATAATCGGGCATAAGTAAACTCATATTTTATAAAATTTATGAATAAAAAAAAGGGATATACGGGCTGCGAATTTAGAAACACTACCAGCTACGCAGAACGTGCAGATGGCGCTACGATCGATTGGCGAGAAAAAAGTTTTCGGCTGCTGCGCCGGACTGAAACTTAACGCAACGTCCCCGTAGGCCGATTTTACCCACGCTCGTCATTCGTAATTGGGACATTATTTATGTAGCATTAAACTGATACATTTACTCATATCTACAAATAATATGTATAATGTGCATTTCTAAAATAATATACATTCTTTTAAAATAACCTTTAAACATTGGAAAGTCTCCAAATTATGATAAATTTTCTTTTAGTCCAGATAGATTACCAGGAGCATGGTCACTTCTGAACAACGCTATACGATCACTTGAAAATAGTCTTGTACAACTAATAAGTAGCCACATTCGTAAAAGAAACCAACAAAAGTGAAGAAAAAGTATTTGCATAGTGTTCTTACCAGGTTCCCACAACCACGTTTTCTGTTCCCGTGGTTTTTTATGACTGTGGGATTGGGAAGGGGTTATTGAAAAGAGAAGCTTTTGTCCAGCGGACATTTTATCACTCTCTCATCTCAAAATTATAGAAATTAGGAAGATTCCCTTTTACTGGAAAATAAAAGATGCTTTAAGGGCATCTTTGTGTTACGCCATGATCTTTCTTTCTGAAGGCTACAGAAAAAAATACATGACGAGTAAAAGAAATGTTTTGAATTATTGAAAATCGGAATTAAGTTTTTCACTCTGATGCGAAGATCAAGTTAAATATTAGTTTTTTGCTTCTTAGTAAATCATTAACTACAGAGGTAAATCATTTCCAACACTAAATTACTAAGATATGTTTGTGGAAAAGAACTAAAAAAGTCAAAAATATATTTAACAGAATTAAATTCATTTCTAAAAGGTGTGTACAGAATCTTTGTCTCCTTTTATTGAAAGATATAAACTCTAAACTTTTTAAACTGGGAAGTTTTTGAAAGAAAAGTTGATACATTGTTTCTTTGATTTTCGTACGTGCTACGTTTACGTAATTCATAAATTTCCCCCGAAATATAAGAAATCAGAAACATTGAAAAAGCTATGATACTGGAATCATTAAAAAATTAATGATGCCACGGTTTTCCAATGTATTTGATTTATTACATAAGCATATTTGACCTCCCCCCCCCCCTTTGTCACAAAATGTCATACTTCAATGTAACCCTTTTTCTAGTCACAAGTCACGTTATATTACATAAGCATATTTATTTGTAGTTTAGAAACAAAACAATACGTTATAGATATCATCTCCAATTTTATCTTGAACTTTTAATGACATTTCTGAGCATAACAATAATAATGATTATGTGTGTGCTTAATTTGTGGAACATGAGATTAAGGTTTACAAAAAAAAAAAAATTATATATAATGTTAAAACAATAATCTTTTGAATTTTGCAGAAATTAACGCGCTATTTTGTCCTAAAATGCAAATGCCGAAGATTTTCTTTCAAGTTTAAACTTTAACTAGAATCTAATTTAAACCTCAATCAGCATCGATGCTTTCGCCACAAAATGAGAACACAAAACAAAAACAAAAAAAATCATAAGTAACACAAAAATATTTTCCTATACTAATAAAAGTGTTTTTTAAAGTATAGAAAAACAATATTTTTTTATTATCCATTTTTAGTATAGAAATTAATTTATTTGTTCTGAAATGTGTGCTCCAGAAGTAGACTCTTCAGTGGACGTTGTTTCATGGTTTGATTGCAAAAACAAGCTGATTAATATTGTGAGTTGATCGACAGCGCAGCAGAAGCAATAGATTTCGGCCTACGGAGAGAAGGGAATCGCTTCTTTGAGAGGCAGTTCAGAGCCCTTCTTCTCCAGTCGTTAAAATGTTAGAAAGTAAGCTTAAATGGACTGAAATTTGTCATATGGATGCAGTAAACCATAGGATGAGTCATGACTTTTATTTAAAACTACGAAAAGGGGGAAGTCAGCTTATAAGAGTGTTACTGAAGAAAAAAAAATGCATTTAAGAAATCGTCCGTAGCACTAATTGTCACTGAAGAAATGTGATTTGAAAAATAATTTTCATTTTTTTCACTTCAAAATTAGGACATCAACTTATATGCAAGTACATAGAGTAACATTTTCCAAATGACGCAGGAGGTGTATGAAAATAAGGCTATTTTTTCAAATCAAAGTAGGGTGAACTACTATTCAAATAAGACTTTTAATTAAAATTTCAGACATAGATTTGGGAAGGCTATGAACAAATTTTGCATGATAGAAATTGTTCATGATGTAAACATCTTCAGTTATTAAAATTTAAAATACAGCGAAACTCAATTATAATTGAAGATAAAAGGACTGAAACAATTCCACTTTAAATTCAAGTGTTCGTAATAAAATGGTTTACTATAAATTTAGATCATTAAGATGAATTTAATGAAAAAGAAAGAAACAAAATACATACTTTCTACTTTTCACAGAATTTATTGCAGAAAGAAAGGAAAACTGATCAGTATTGACCCCCCCCCTCCCTTTTTTTGTTAATTGACGGCATTGAAAATATAAGCTATTGTTTCTGAAATTTTAAACCAATTTGTGCTGTTGTCCAATTCCTCCAAAACTTCATTCAAGATGTTTTCATGAAATAAATGAACACTAAGTCGGAGATTATGCTTGTAAAAATTGTGTTATGTAGGGTTGTTAATATTAAACCAACAATTTCTTTTATTCCCCTCATTCTACTAGAGTTCTTGTTGAATCTGGAGTGTAAGTAACAAAGTTAAGGTGTGTATATATATTGAATTAATATTATTGTAATTGTACTTTAGTTTACTACACATAATTTAGCACTACATAAAAATTAAATTATGCACAAATCCTTCAAAATAACTTCTATTAATGGTGAGATGGAATTACATTTCACAATCTGAAACTAAAATATCAAAATTTAAATGCACAAAATGTATCACTGATATTCTCTAAATTGCATTCAAAAATATTAATGGGCAAGGGGGAAAAAAAACTTGTGTAAGTTGCTTCTTGAGAAAAAAAATTGCAAAGTAAGACTACGCATTTTTTTCACAGTAGCTTTGATTTATATAGCATAGTAGCAATGTGTTTAGATTGATTCAAATGATGTTTGTTCACACATACACCCTGTTTATGTACTTAGAATACTAATGAAATATGCTTACAAACTACGGTATCATTTCTGTTGTCTTACAACGTAATTAGAAATGCCCCCTGTGGAATTTAAATACCATTTCTTTCCAACGACAGGAACACATGAGAAAAGAAAATTAAACTTATGAATGATTAGGTCAAAAGCACAAATTGCTTGTAACTTTTTTAAAATATAAAACACATTCATTACTTGTTTTAAAAAAACCATTTTGAACCCTCACCAACCAAACGAATTGTAATCGCATCGTATCCAAATCTAGCGCAAATCGCTCAAAAGCAACCTGGCTTTGCTTGGCGCATTCGCCGAGGAGCAAAATCTTGCCAAATCAAGTGCGATCGTAGCGCCATCTGCACGTTCTGCGTAGCTGGTAGTGTTTCTAAATTCGCATACGGGCTAGAAGGGAAACAAATGTACATCTGAAATTCGCCGATGTTCAAGAACTTAGCTCTTAAAAGAACATAAAAAATAATCTACCGTTCAAGCCTCTGAAATTTTTATTTTGATTAAAAAATTATTTTTTTTCCAAAAATTCACTTGAGGAATTTTCAGGTCAACTTAAAATGAGTCGACTGAATAGATTTGCATTTTTTTTGGAAAGATTTCTCTTTAATCCAGATTTAGTTTAACTATGCATCTGATATTTAGTGTTTTAATTAGTAATATCTATCGTATAGGCCAGGGTTTCTCAACGTTGGCCATATGGCCCCCCAGGGGGCCACAGAAAAATCTAGGGGGGCCACAGAAATAAAATGAAATTTAGGGGAGCCATAGACATGCTGAAGTGGGCCACGACGTGTTTCCTAACTAGCATTATAAATACAGCACTGAAAATTTCTAGAATAATTATACTTGATGGTACTACTAAGATTAAAATACTACAAATGTTACAAATAAAATTCCATTGATACCACATAAGTTTCCTTCATGCTCTTCACAAAACATAAATCACTCAAATAGCGCCATATAGTCTCCAGACACGCGCTTGTTTGAGCTGGAGACCTTGATGTATGCGAGACATTCTGTCTACATTGTATTACAATAGATGTTTAGTTTAAGGAGTTGAAAAATAGATGGGGTGAAAGGTTATTATAGTATCTGCGCCAAGGCAAGTGACGAGTCTTATGGTCGTCGTTATGAGAAGCCCATAGTGTGGTTGAGTAAAAAAAAATAATAATAAATTATATAACCCACACACACACACACACAAAAAAAGAAAAGTAAAAGGACGAACTCTCTTTGCGATATTGAAAAAAAAAGCAGTAGCATTTCTAATTTTGGATGAAAGGTAAGCAAAATTCATAGCTCCTTAATGAAGTTGCATTTTAAAATTGGTTTTTGTTCTTCCTTTTTTTTCAATTACTTCTTTATTTTTCTTTTAGAATTATTATCGAACTTACCTTAAAGTTCTAAAAATTATGTACTTCCTGTAGTAACTTTTGACAGTATAAATTTTACTGCTAAAAAGACTCGTTTATGAAAGGTAAAAAGGCTTTCTCATAAGGAAAATTATTTCAAGCATTCGTGTATTTATTATCAATTGTTGGTTGTTACATTTGTATTACTTTTTGTGAATCTAAAACTGTCAACATTAAACTTTTTCCAAAATACGTAAATATTTAATTTCTTATACTCTGGAGTTGCTCCGATTTTACTATAGCACATTATGAATATTTACATAACGAGTCATTTATTAATTTATCTGTGCAAAAAATTTTCATAAATTAATTAAAAACTTTATATTTTTCAAATGGAGAAGAATTAAATTGTCATGTGACCAATGTGTCACTCAAGATTTTGAATACGTTCAATAGTTTTCTTTTTTTCATAAAGTGACACGTTTCTACTAATTCATTTGATAGGCGATTTCTTTGTCTTGCAAAACGTTATTGTAATGCAAATAAATATTTATATGTTATTTTTTACTTAGTGTATCTTTAAATATAGATCAAAATTAGAACTGGCATGTCGACTTTTTACATTAATTCCCAGCATTATTTCCTATATGGTAAGCCCAATTCAATCCTAAGCAAATATTTTAATCTGCAGAATGATTGCTAAGAGCTACTTACTACTGTTACTTTATATTATAACATTTCCTTATAAACAGGAGCATTTATTTTTAGAAGCTGTGTTTTCATCTGGTATCCATGTTAGTGTTTGGCGCTAACAAGTATTTGTATTTTAAAACAGAGACACATTTCTAAGGTTTTATTAATCAAAGAGTTTAACTAACGTGACTAAGTGGCTTATTAAAATCTTTAATGCTTGTTATATATAAACTACCACAAATTGAAAAAATCCAATTTTTTCTATTGTTTTAAGGTATGAAGCTTTTTTGACAAATTTCTAGTTTCTTTCATAACTTTTTTATTCATAACTTTTCCGTAATTCATTCTTAAAATATCAAAATAGTGTATAACACTTGATTATTGCGCTTTAAAAACCAAAAGAATGAAAGAAACAAAAACTACTGTTAAATATGCATCTTCTTGCAATTTTCTGTTCGTTCAACATTATTTCTTGCCATTTATTTTCTTCTTTTTATTTATTGTAATTACATTGTTTCAGCTTAATTATGGCAACTGCTAAAGCGAAAAAAAATGTCGGCAGTACTCTGTTGATTACTTGGCATTTGGCTTCATTGCAGCCCCCAGGCAAGAAAATATCCCCCTGTGCTGAATATGTGCGAATACCCCATCTAATGATAGTATGCGACCCAGTAAACTTAAGCATCATCTGGAAACTGTGCATAAAGAATTGAAGGATAAACCATTATCATTTTTCAAAAAAATGAAAAATGAGTATGTGTCCCGAAAAACCATCTCAAACCTTTTTGAAAAAAAAAACATAAGAAGCAAGAAAGGGGGTTACAAGCGTCGTATGAGATTTCCAAATTAATCGCTAAAACTCATAAACCCCACACTACTGGTGAAACTTTAATTTTGCCATCCGTACGAATAATAATTTCAAATGTAATGAATCAGAATGCTGAAGACGTTATTCAAGCTATTCCTTTAAGTAATTCTAGCGTATCAAGGCGCATTGATGAAATGGCAAAAGACGTAGAAAACCAATTAACTACAAATTTACGCGAAAAGAAATTTGCAATGCAAATAGATGAAACTACACTGAGTGACAACAGTGCAATTTTAATGGCCTATGTCAGATTCCTAAAAGAAGATATATTAGTTGAAGAAATGCTCTTTGTTAAAGAACTTAAAACTGATGCAAAGGGTGATTCAATTTTCAGAGAAACGGCTGAGTATTTTGAAAACAATAATATTCCTTTGACAAATATCATAGCTTGCGCTACGGATGGAGCCTCTTCCATGGTAGGGAGGGATAGAGATGGTAGGGAGGAGCACATTTGAAGAAGATTGTTCCCCATATATTTTGCGTTCATTGTGTGATTCACAGGCAGCATCTAGTGGCCAAGAAACTAGGAGGAAGATTGCATTGCTCTCTTGATACAGCAATTAAAGTCGTTAACTTGATAAAATCTCATTCTTTACAAGATCGTCTATTTAAACAGCTATGTATTGATAATGATGAAGATTATGAACATCTTGTTTTACACACAACTGTTCGATGGCTATCAAAGGGAAATTGCCTTCGTTCGTTTCATGCATTGTGGGATAGTATAGAAACATTCTTAAATGGCGATGAGTTAAAAGAAAAGGTAATAGAAGCGAAATGTGATATATTTTATTTGGCAGACATGTTTGAAAAAATAAATCTGCTAAATAAAGATTTGCAAGGGAATAATTGCAACCTGATTCACTGCAAAGAAGTGATAACTGCGTTTCTTAAAAAGCTAGAATTGTACAAGAATAATATTTCGCGTCGCAATTTGATTCACTTTTCATCCCTGAGTTTGATATCTACCGAACTAGAAGATAGTGACACTTTTGTATACACAGATCACTGCAAACAATTATATGACGATATGAAGTTAAGATTCTCCGATATACTAGATATGAAGATTCCTCAATGGGTAATTAACCCCTTTCAAACAGATATTGATCATATTTTTCAAGAATCTATCATAGAATTACAAAGTGATGTAAGTGCACAAATAAGATTTAAAAGCGGTCTTGTTAATTTTTGGCTACATAATGAAATTAGAGAGAAGTACTCCCAGCTTTGGGAAAAGGCTGAGTTACATTTTATTGCTGTTCCCACTTCTTACCTTGTCGAATTAGCCTTCAGCCGACTTCTTCATGCGAAAACTAAGGAGCGAAATCGTTTGGATATTGTTAAAAGAGGGGATTTACGATTAGCTTTAACCAGTTTTACACCTGATACTGAAAACTTAGTAACACTGCATCAAGCGCAAGGTTCGCATTGAACATTATGTACATACTTGTAAATAATTTTAAAATGAAATATGTTGTTATTGTATAATTTATAAATAAGAAATATATCCTTGTGTGTATCTTACAATTACGCTTACAATCAGAGAAACATATATATATAGTGGGTGGGGAGCCACAGGAAAAAATTATTTAGTAAAGGGGGCCATCAGTCAAAAAAGGTTGAGAAACCCTGGTATAGGCGAAAACAGAAAAATACCGTAATTATCGGTATATAGCCCGCATCGTTGTATAGTCCGCAGGAAGAAAAACTCATTCTAAAAAAATCATGTTCGGTGTATAGCCCGCATCGTTGTATAGCCCGCACCCAAAACTAAAACATAAACAAATCACTATGTACGGTATAGAGAATTATTTCATGTAAGTAATTAATTTTAAATTACAAAATACTTTTAACATTTACGCAATAACAAGATTAAAAAAAAGTTTTCATTTTACCATATTTTGCTTATACATGGCCATCGAAATCATATTCTTCTGTATCAGAATTAAAAAGTTACATTAGGTCCTTTGGCAAATTGTGAATTGGAATTCGATCATCAATATCTGATTCACTGCTGGCTTCAAGATCTTCATAACTTCTGAGATCGTCAGTTATTTCAGCTTTTTGAAATAAAGCTTTAATCGTAGAAATTGAAACCGCGTCCCAAGAGTCCTTAATCCACCTAGCAATTTCGGCATATGTAACGCGTTTCATTTTCCCGGATTTGGTGTAGCTGTGCAGTCCATTAGACATCCAATTCTCCCATCGATGTCGGACATGAGATTTGAAGCTTTTGTTTACTGAAATGTCCAAAGGCTGGAGAATTTTTGTCAGTCCCCCTGGTATCACCGACAGACTTGCTTTTATCATTGGATTTTTGAACCTGAAACCTGACTGCAAAAGGGTGAAATTGAAGCATCGTCTCGAAAGTTACGATTTATTTCTCTACGTTTTTTTCGCGGGAGAATAGATTTTGATGTTTTGAACCGTAGATGTCTTTTATTTATTTAGTACTTTAAAAAAAAAAGTTCCGTGTATAGCCCGCATCGTTGCATTGCCCGCAGGTAGGAAAAAAATGAGTTCTTTCATAGATAGCCCGCGGGCTATACACAGATAATTACGGTACTTCAGCTGGTGGGGGAGAGCTTATGTTAGTAGGGTAGGAAAATGTTTATATAAAGCTTCCCCCTGCCCAATATGAATGACTACAATTTTTTGTCTAAGCAATGTCAGTTAACAGGGATACATACATACATGTATATACTATTTATAGGATAACCGATATTACCTTTGATAATTTTTCTTTAAAAAGCTAAAATTATATAACATTAATGATGTTGTAGTGAGGCATGTGAAAAAGTGCATAACTTCACCTTCTTCAGAGACTTACTGGTCGTCTAGAAGAGTATTTAAAATTAAAACCAAAAAGGCCTTTTGTGCGGTGCGTGCGGAAAGTCTCTGAGGTGCTATCACATCGGATTTGTAAGGTTTTCTGTGTCGGTAGGGTAGCGCCTGAGTTGTTGTCTTTCTATTTTTACAAAAAAACACGTGGGCTCTTTTCCCCCTTTCCTTTCTTAAAATGATGGATGGCTCCTTATTGGTGAGTTTTAAGAGGGGTTATTAGCGGCGCCTAAGACCAAAGCCGCGTACAGACTAGAGCACAAATGGGCGAACGAGCAAGATTAGCTCAGTGGGGGGTTGATGATGGGGGTTTGTAGTCCCCGTTAAGCCCCTCTTTCACGGATATATTAAGGGGTTTGAGTTAGTCCAATTTGCTTCTTTCTGTGCAAACCGCCCGCCATGTTGGGTCACTAGGAAACACTTCTTTCATGCGCGTACATTTCGAATTAAAAAACCAAGTTCAAACTATGAACTTCTCAATGAATTTTAAATAATACATAAAATTAATCAAAATTTCAATTTAAAATTACATTTCAAACTCAGCCCTTTCGTGGTAATTACGTGGCTTGCAACTGCAACTATGTTTAATAACAATAATAATGCAAAAATTAATCCGCTAACTAATGCCAGAAAAAAGCTGCATTAAGTTGCATTTTATTAGAAAATATTTTTCTAGTTATTTTCAACATTTCACATGAAAATAAAATTTTCGATTATGGAATTAAAGTTATTGAAATCGCATAGTAACAGAATGACTATACGATTCAATGACTATGCGATTCATTACCTATGAATAACTAATAAAAATTAAGGTTTTTGAAAATAAAAACGTATCACAATATTTTAAGCTCAAAATATGCTTTTAAACCAAAAGCTTCAGTTTAAATTGTTGCATATTTCGTTTTATATTTACCTAATATTTTCTATTTATTAATTATCGTCTGCAATTAGTTAACATTTAAAACGTACGTTGTTTAATTATTTTAACTTCCAATGCTTTAATACTACTGTATTTAATGGTTTGTTATTACTTTTCTCTTCTACTTCAAAGTACAAAGGCAACAGTTACGCTATGTGTATATAATGCTTTTATTTATGGGAAAAAGTGTGATAGATATGAAACCCAAATTTGAATTTAATCAACAAATATCTTTCAGTTTCACTTTGGGGTGAAACTTGGGGCAAGACTTTAATTTAAAAATTGAAATGACTTTCCTACTTTTTTTTCACAATTTTCATTGCCACCTTTTAATTGCTTAGATATTTCATTCCATGCATCCTCTTTTCTGTATTGGTTGATGTAAATAGAATCTTGAAGGTTTCAAAGTATTTAGAACTCTCTGTATTTCTCAATGAGGCCAAAAATGTCGGCTTGATTCCAGTCTTCCATCTCTGGGCCGTGGTAGCCTAGTGGTTAGCACGTCGGACTTCCACCTGGAAGGTTGCGCGTTCGATACCCACTAAAGACCACCATGTGTATTTGGGGATATGTGCATGTAAAATCCGTAGACCCCACTACCTCTCCCCGTGCGTAAGCAATCTTAAGGCCTCGGCTAACAGGTAGGGGTCTGGTGGAGAAAAGTCTTCCATCTCTGCACTGTTCGCCGGAATGAGTTCAAAACCGTCCAAACTAGCTCAAAGGGTTCGTCCAAAAACCGCTCTCCGAGCGAGCATGGGGACCTTCGCACCACAGTGGGGGGCTCCCGTTCGGACGCCGTCCACACTAGTCGTTAATGACTCCGAAAATGCTCATTCGCCCATTAGTGCTCTAGTCTGTACGCGGCTCAACTGACCACACAGAGAGTCATGCTGTTTAAAGTAGAAGGCTCCGTATTCGCTTTGTGTACACTACCTCTGTCTGTCCAGATGTTCACTGGATCCCCTAAGCTAGGATATGGTTCTTTAGATCAGACCTCAGATGAAAGACTAGAGTCCAAGATGAAAGACATTGCGTCTGCTTTCAATAAGAAATCTCCTTCAAGTGCGGAATTTATAACAGAATAACATTTTATACACAGAACAGATAAAAGGTACGCTCCTTTTGTTTCTCACTTTTAACTGTTCAATAAGGTTTAAATTAATTGTTCCATTAAGTACTTTCTATCAATTTTCCTGACATCAGAAGAGAATTTTTAAAACTATTGTGTAAAAAAAAGAAAAAGAAATATATTTGACTAAAATTACTTTTGTCACACAATCAAGCCATTAAGAAAACAATGACCTCTAGTCCAGCCTTCCGATAAAATTTTCACGAAATAGTTCGTCAAGAATTGAATAAAGTTAAACAACTGAATCATGTCCCCTCAGACTCTAGTTTCCGCGAGACTATAGATGACGAGACTATATTTATACTATCAAGTAGGGCTCGACCGATGGCATTTTTTGGCCGATGGGCCGATGCCGATTGTTGGCCGATTGCCGATTATTCTCCTCTTCCATCGGCCGATGGCCGATGCCGATGGCCGATGGAAAAAAAGTCGCCTTAAACCATTAAAACGTGTAGAATGCTTGTCAAAAATGTCATTTAAATCATTTATTATTTATTTTAATGTTTATAAAAACATAAATGCATTATTCAAGCACCGTAAAACTGTTTGGGGTAAGTTTACATAGTAATTAAAACTGAAAGAATCACTCGCGATTCTAGTAAAGTAATACAACTATTTGGAGGTTAAAAAAATTAAAAAATGCTATATCAGAGGATTTTTAATTCTTTTTTCTTATCTTTGCAAAAGAAAAATACTCAACATCTATTGGCTCGGCTCGGGTCTAATTCCCTTTCCTTCAACATTTTCTCTTTATCACACCTGCACTGCAAATGCCAAGTGCAGCTGCCTTTATTTTCTTATTTTTTTCCATGGAGAGGAATGCTGATGTTATGACACAGACTAACAAATAATGTATGTTTGTATTTTTAACGAAACTGTCAACCTCCTCCTCTCAGACTTTTTTCATGATACCCCAACCCCCCTCCCGTTTTTAAAAGAAAAGCGGGAACGATTACATGTTTATTTTTCATTAAAAAAGTTATTTTAAGCTCTTTTTCTGAAATAAAAATAAAATATTAAAAAATTTCGCTCGCAGTATTATCCCTTGTTTACAACCAAGAAATGCTGAATATTGCTTTAAAAACATAGACTTGAGATTTTTTGTCATTACAAATGAATGCTGGGTCTTAAGAACTAATCTTAATAGATTTTTTTTTTCTTGTGAGTTGAAAATTACTCTGAAATACTTGACATGTTCTTTATATTTTCATGAGCACAATATGTAAGGTCACCGAAATAAACCAATATTTTGAGCACCAGCAGTTTTCTGTTGACAAATAATCTTCTGAAAACACGTGATCGTTTATAAAAATTAAGATGTATTTTGAAAAAAAAAATAAATAAATAAATATATATATATATATTTATATACGTTGACAATTTTGGAAATTAATGAAATTGTAGCATTTTTATTAAGGTATTATTCCACCCTGTATCCCAAACTCGTTTTTAAAGAATTAAAATTTTGAAAATTGCAAGTCCAACTTAGACACATAAAATTTCGATCAATAAACATTTATACTGAAAAATTGATTCATATTTTTATCAATATGTTCTATGTTGTACAAGAAATATTCTAAACTGAAAGCAGAGGGAACGAGATTGTTGTACAATAGCAGAAAAACTGTGAACTGTCTAACACGTGGCATCAAAGAAGCTAAAAAAACGAAGTATAAACGGGGAAAATTAAAATTATTATCGCATAAAAAATGTTAAGATGTATTTTGAAAAAAAAATATGCTTTGATCAATCTTTAAAAATAAAGTAATTTTAGCATTTTTATTAAGATGTTATTAATGTTATTAAGGGTGTCACGCGAACTCGCATTTTGAAAATTCAACTCGAACTTGGACACATGAAATTTCGATCAATAAATATTTATACTTTATTTTTTTTTCTTTTTTTTGACCAATCTTTTCTATAATAGAAACTAAAAATGAAATAATGAGAACAACCGCACACCAAAAGCAGATGAAACAAGATTGCTCCACAATTGTAGAAAAACTTTAACACGTGGGAGCGAAGAAGCAAAAAAAAAAAAAAAAAAAAACGCAAAGAGAAAAAAGTTTACGCTGGTAAAAATTAAAATTATTATCGTACTTTGATTGAGCTGACTTTTTATTGTTTACAATTTCGGAATAATAAGAAACATGACAAACTAAAAGCAGATGGTATAATATTATTGCACAATGACATCTAATGCACTAAGTCATTATTAAAAGGAAAACGGACAAAAATGAGGCAACTAACCTAGTGCGAAAAACAAATAGCACTCATAAGACGCTTCTATGACTTTTACTTTAACATATTCTATTTCGCGAGCATTCTGCTCAAAGAGAACTATTTTAATAATGAAGGTTTTCGGGCAGCGATCGCTTAAACTAGTTTTCCGAATTTTTTATCAAATACTTTGTAGAATAACATTATTTCTGTGTTTTTTTCTTTTTAACTTATGTGCTGCCTGTTATTGTATGGAAATAGAAATTGAGCTATGGAGAAAAAAATAAAGTGAAAGACAGAATGTTTTCTGGAAAGTTGTCTCTGCGAAAAACATCGGCCTTGCATCGGCTTTTAGATGTTTTTTAAGGCCGATGGGCAGATGTTTTTCTAAAGTTAACATCTGCCGCCGATGCCGATGGCCGATGGCAACTTTGTTGAACAATCGGCGCCGATGCATCGGTCGAGCCTTACTATTAAGCCTTTTAAGTCTGGAAAAATAATCTAAATCTGAAAGTCCATTTGCCAAAGTAGTTCTGGAATTATAATCCTAATGAAAATATTTCGAATTAAAACGGTCATTTTTAGAGCATTCAGTGAAATTATTTGTACGGTTTAATGTTTTATTAGCTTAAAACATCTTTTAATTAGCTATGCTTTCATTCAAAGTAAATTAACTTAATATCTACATAATGTTTCTATACTTGCGTATTAATTCGGTTTTAAAGAACTCTAAAAACAAAAACACTCTTGTGAAAATTTATCATGAAGAATTTTATGAGAGAGAAGCACTTTTTATTCCACTGTGTTGTTTTAATTTTTTATTAGCTACAAATATAATTATAAAAAATTCAATAAGTTAGCGATAATGACTATAAAAATACTATTATACACATTATTCAATTACTCTGTAATATTTTTAAACGTAAAATAATATATCATAAAAATATTAATCAGTTATTATCATTAATCAACTTATAAAGCGAAGCAGCTAGTACTATGAAATTTTCAGTCAAGAAAATTAAATCTAAAATTTATACATTTATTATTTAAATTTTGTTTCTGAATTTTTTCAAGTTCTTATCTAAACATTTATGCTTAGTTAAAGAATCAACAGTAAAAAAAAAAGAAAAAAAAAATTTCGAAATTATTTTAAAGTTAATTTGCTTTTCTGATGAGTTAAGGGCTCGAACATTATTACCAAAAAATTTTAAAAAAAATTTTTGGTAACTTTATATATATACTTTCATTGGTGATTTTTTTTCTAAGGTCTTCAGTTCTGTAGGAATTTTGATATTGATATTTAATTTTTATATTTATTTATATGAATATTTGAATGTTTTTTGCTTAGTGTAAATTTCGTTACATTTCTTTATAAAAAAAATGATTGCATAAAAGTAAATGTAAAAAAAGCGGAGGGGAGCTCTTGAAAATGCACTATTTGTTACTACTATGGCCCAAACTGATTTCGCTAAATGATCGAAAATGGGTTAAGAGGTGGGGTTTCAGGATTTCTCTTCCGGAATTTTCTCGAAATGAAAGTCATGAAAACTCAGTGCCGAATCTGGCGGCATTCCCTGGCGGCATTCTGAGAGGGGCGGCAAATTCGACAGTGATGTACAAAAAAAAAAAAAAAGAAAAAGAAGAAGAAAGAAAATGAAGTAAAAAAAGAAAAAATATTTAATTAAGAAAATTTAACTTTTGGAAAGAGAGAACGGAAATCCTATTTCGCGGCTCCGATTTGATCATTGATCGGCTATTTTGCTAACGATTATTTAAAACCGATTAATGTATAAATATTTATTTGTATAAACTGTCGGAAACTTTAAAATTGAGTTGTACTGAATATAGCGGCCTTTACACACACGTTCTTAACCGCGGTCCGGACGTCGAGCCATTCAGATCCGCGGTCAAGAGCGTGCGTGTAAATGCAATTTTAGGACGCTCAAGAACGCGGTTAAGAATGACACTCAGATGCGCGCTCATGATCGCGCTCCAAGAAATGATGCATTTTACATACACGTTCTTAACCACGCATCAAAGTGGGAGGCTTCTACTGTGGCTTCTGTAGGCGGCTTCAATGGAACGCCCAGCATCTGAACGCATTCTTGCGCGCGGATAAGAATGTGGTGCATTTTGCAGCGCATTCTTGAACGCCACGATTTTACTCGAGTTCTTGACCGTGGCTAGATGCGCCACGTTCAATCGCGCGGTTAAGAACGTATGTGTAAAGGGCGCTTATGTTGCGTCGTTTATCAGTTGGCCGTCTCCTATAGGAAGGCAGTTTTAGGGAACAGAAAATTTTGCAAATTTTAAACTTTAAAAAGTCAAGGTCTTTTCCTCTTGTAAAAGTTAAGTGTAAATCATGCTATACTCAAACAGTACAATAGTTTTTCTTTTACGAATTTTTAAAGCATGCTTTTGGGAAGGGGCGGGGGGGGGGGGGTGAAAGCTTGTGATAGTGAAACATAAATCGTGCCATATTCAAACAATATAATAGTTTTTCTTTTACAAATTTTCAAAGCATCCTTTTGGGAAGAGGCGGTAGGGTACTACTGCTACCTGGATTTTTTTTTTTTTTTAATGCTATTTTGTTCTGCATTATTATGAGTAAAAACGTTTAAATTTTCAAAATTTTGTGTATTTCCTTTTTTTGCCCCTAATTTTTTGAAGTCCCAAATGCATCTTTTAAGGCCTCAAAATGCACCAGTTTTTATCTAGTTTTCAAAATTTTCCCGAGGGAGAGTCCCCAGGACCCCTTTCAACGATCGGAATTTCATATCTTAAGGGATTCATATGGCTCTACTCCCAATGTTGAGCTAAAAGGGCCATGCCGTGGGACTACTAACGAAAGTTTTATGAATTTATTTGTCACACCCAAGTGAAAGAATCTCAAAAACATAAAATGGCCAAGCATAATAGTTAATGAAATATGAACCGTTATTGGGGGAAGGACGGGGGGGGGGAAGTCCTAAGACACAGGAATCACACAACAGCGTGAGCTCAACTGAACTCACTTTCAACTATGTTTGTTCCAGAAATAGTAGTTCAGCGTACTCACAGATGGTGACCGCTCACCGCTGCACATTATTTGTTGCTATCAATTTACAGAATATTCTTTGTTTTTTATTCACTGTAATTACCTTTTTTAAGGACTTCGTAGTTTCCTGTTTTTAGTTATCTGTAATTTTACGTCAGACTACGGATAAACGATTTTCAGAAGATTCTTTTGTATTTTCGGGCAAACATTTTTTACAGTGAATGATATTTTTAAACGGTAAAACTTTGAAGATAAGTTAAACACTTTTGAAACATTAAATTGTTTCTCAAATTAGCTATAAATGCTCTTATGGCATTTTATTAAGTATAACTTTATATTCATTTGAACAGAATTTGTCATGTTCATTTTTAGTGGAATGTTTCAAAATTTTTACTTAAATTAAATATTTTATCATATTTTAGTATTATTTGCTTATTTTTTTAAAGATCTGTGTTAATGATAGCGAATTTCAATGAATTAAAATTATATTTTAATTCATTTTACTATTTAAAAAGGGTTCCCAATAACATTGTATATGATCAGTTATTATAGTCATGAAATAATTACACATCATATTTTAATTATTATAATTATTATTAAATCCAAATGTGAGGGGGCCCTACCACTTCTAATGCCTATGGGCACCGAAATCCTTAATCCGGCCCTGATAATAACCCCATATATATATTTATATATATATATATACACACATAATTTATGCAATTGTTACATGTTGAGGGTGTGAAATTAAACATGGATTGAGTAATATAAATAATGATAATCAAAACCCACTCAATTATGTGAAACCGCTGAAGCCGCTCAATAGTCCAATAGTCTGCAAGTTCACTTTTAAAATAGTCTCTATAACTCAGTAACGGTTGTGTATTGGAAGACACATAAACTATTGATGTCTTAAAACTTTTGATAAACCAGACGTAATAATACATAGAAATGAAAGGAATAGAATCGCTATTTCATTAAAGCTTCGCATTTCATAAAACGCAAAACAGTAATAAGAATGCTCGAACTTTATACGAACTTGGGTTGAAAACGGAAATATAATGATGTGTTCAAGAATTTCTTTAGATTGTGTTGAAAAATAACATTCGTGTCCTTATAGCGTATTGCTTATTTGACATTTCCTCGAACGGTTTATTTTAACTATAATTGAAACACAAAATCAACTATGTTATAACTATATGTCTGAAAGTTATATTAGTTTTGATCTATTTCAGTTTGTATGCTTTTCTGCATATTCTCCCGGATTTCAATGGTTTAAACAAAAGTTTATGCACAAGATATACGTTTCAATAAAATGAAAGATACTCACGAAATGCTTTGAAATTTTTACACAAACTACAAATGCCTGTTTTGAATTCGGACATAGGCGTAACTAGGGTTGGTGAAAGTGGGGGGGTCACCCTAAAAATGTACAGACTAAACACCAATAAGAAGTGTAAAAGAGTTGAAAATTTACTAGTCATAAATACTTGTCTCTTAAGGTATACTCCATGTTTATTTCAGGCATATCGCGGGGGAAGGGGGGAAGCTACCCCCTCGGAGCAAGTCAAATCCCCCCCCCCGGTAAAAAATTCAGATCACAAGCTTTAAAAAAAAGAAAGAAAAGAGAAATTACGCTTTTAAGACACTTTACTTTCAGGGAAAGGACATTGAACACTATCACGAGCGACACCAAAAGTAACTTAAAAGATATAAGACTTTATTTTGAAAAAAATTGCGGGGGGGGGGGGGGAGAGTAACCAAACTCCTTTCTGTTTCCTCTAACATCACCAAAGTATCCCGAAATTGCATTTCTAGAAAGATTTCAAAAAGTTTCCTGGGGAGAGCCCTCGAACCCTTGCCTCCAGAGTTATAGCCTAAGCATTATAGATGTAAGACCAGTTACAGAAATTTAAGTTGCAGAAGCCCCAAATACCTACTCCTCTAACTTCCCCAAAGATCTAAAAATACATCTACTATATATACATCAAAAAGCTATCATATATGTAAACAAATTCATATTAACATCATTTCTAGTCATATATATATATATATATATGTATATATAATGGGTATGGTTTTGAAGCATACACTGCCCTTCCTAATTCTTAACATGCTCTCCCTGCTCCGGAGCCAAGGCAGTATCCAGAATTTTTTTGCGAAGATCCCCCTTCCCCTCTGGATACGGCCTTGATTCACAAAAACATTAAACATTCATTACTATAAAATTCAATATTTAACGCTAAGCAATCTTCCATGTCCGGGCATTCATAATATTAAAACTGGGAAATAGTGGAATTTTAGAGAAAAAAATCCAAATTCCCCTACAAAAATGCTCATCCCCACAATAAATTTCTAAAAATTGTAACAAAACATACCTCAGAAGTGGAAGCGTCTGAATCAAATTTTCTTTGCTTTTTGGATGACGAACGCGTCCATGGCTGGAGTGCAAACATTATTATGTATCGAAAATATTTAAAAATTTAGCTAAAATATAAATAATACTTGATTGTAAATTAAAATGCAGCATTAAACCGTAGCAGTGAGATTGGAAACGTTGAACGGATGATTTACAGAGTCGTAATGCAATCAGCGATGAACCATGATAAGAAAAAAAAAAAAAAAACATTCAAAATATAAGAGATGAGAGAATATCTGTAAATGAGAATGCAATGCAAATACAGTTCATCAGTTTTCTAATCGGCTCATCTACAAAAAAGATTTTACCAAAATGGGTGTTTGGACAGGAAGTCATAAATAAATACAAGCTGCTCTTTAATAAGTTTCTTGACTTGATGAGCATCTCTTCCTGGCTTGAGGGTTTAACCCATTAGGACAATTGTTGGCTAGGGGTCCTTCATTTTCAGACCCCAGCTCCTTCCCAAATTGCTGCCTTTGGGTAAAAAAGACATCAAGAAGGAAAGAAAACCCTCTGGAGTGATTGAAAGGATCTCTGTCTGTGTGTGGTACGGTGATAGAAGCCACCTTTCGCTGTAACCCCCCCCCCCCCCCCATGGTGATAAGGGAGTTGATTATAACCAGATGAAAAGTCCTCTTTATTATGAGCTGCATACTTTGGTCATGATCACAACCCTTCATAGAAAGAGGAAATAAAATCATATGCATATGTGTTTAATTTTCTTAGGGGAAAAAAAATATGTGCTTTGCAAGGCCGTAGCCAGAATTTTTTTTGTGTGCCTAAATGTGCCTAAATAATTAAATACCCAATGGGGGGGGGGGGGGTTTGAACCCCCCCCCCCCTGGTTACGCCTGTGAATTCGGAAACAATTCGTTGAATCAATAGTTAACGTTGAGGATGTATAAATTATACATATTTATTTATTTATGAATGTGTAGGAGTCCTCTACACTAAAAAATTCTTGCTCAACCTTTTACCATTTTTTTTTTCACTTTTTTGGTGAAAGGTTGAAGCGAGCTTCTCTAAAATTCAGCTACCTAAGGTTTTTAATATCTAAATTTTTCCTTTACAATTGAAACGTGAAATTGTACGTATATAATTAATTTTGTGGAAGATTTCTACAAAAGTTTGGCGATGTAATATGCTAATTTTAGATAATACAGTCAACGCTCGATATAACGACCATCTGCGTCCTACAGAAAAAGGTCTTTATAACGAGTGGTTGCTATAAGGGGTGGAATTTTCTAGAAAAAAATACATGCATCATGCATGTTCGGTAGTTCCATTAAAATTGGTATTTTTTCGAGGATTCCAAATAAATGCTCAAAATATTTATTATCATTCGGATTTAAAAAAAAAATATCGATGCAAAATATTATAACAAAATATTTAACAGATTTTAAAGTAAAAAAATACATACACGTTTCTAGAAGCAGAACTTCTGAGCTGACATGACATCGGGCACGGACAGCATGACTCCTCTTATTTCGGAGAATTTACCCTTGGAAAAGTACATGATTCAAACAACAAATTTCCAATACATCTGTCCACCCTTTTCCTAAGAAATCCGGAAATTCCACATCCCCGTCCCTTGTCGAAGTTATACGGAAAACTGGACTCTGTAAACTATAATCAAGGTCATTTCAGGTTACAAATTTAGAAACATATGCTCTATTTGGAAAAATACCAGAAATAATGTCCACTGAATGTGGTCGCTGTATTGGATTAGACGATTCAAAACGCTCGTTATACCGAAAGCAAATTAACATAGAGTTCACTGGGATAAAGTTTGGACTTTTATCATTGGTCGTTATAATGGAATAGTCTTTATAATGTGTAGTCGTTATAACGAGCGTTGACTGTACATACAAACCCGGACACGCTATTATGTTATTAGTCATGTAAACAAGCTTCAATATTTTTCTTTCATAACTATAAAACATTTCACATCAGTTTCTTTCCAGATGCATTAAAAATGCATAGTGTTAGTTTCCTAAAAGATTTTCCTTTTCAAACTAGAGCTGTGTTATTAATAACTTGAAATGTTACGAAGATTTCTTATTTATGATGAGCTAGATCTACTGAAATCCGTTTTCGCGACCATAATCTTAATGACAATGCTGCGTCGTTGCTCGATTATTATAAATTATTGTCCATTGCAACTGACACTTTTATTGAGATTAATAGAAATCTATATTTTAAATCAAGTGCACTAGAATATCGTTGTAAATTTCATAGATCGTTCGTACTTTCAAAGTACATAATATATAGTATTTCCTGTATATCCTTTAAAAATAAAACTAGAAATATCTTTTAAAATTGTGAAAATAGCCAATTCCGATCAAAAAAATACTTTTTCGTTTGCTTGCAGTTTATTTAATATACATATATATATACAGGGTGATCAGCGAATAAGCCCTGATTTCAAAATTAAATATCTCAACAACAAAGATCAATAGAATTATCCGGTAAACGGTACGTTTATTAGCAAAACTGTAAAAATTGTGTACAGAAGTTTCGAAAATTTAGTTACAAAATTGTTAACAGATGGCGCTGTAATCGCTATGTTACCTTATAAATAGCTCGCAAAAACGTGCTTCGAAGTTTAAAGCGATCACGCTGTTGGATAGTAAAAAGAAGCTAGCGAAGAAATTATGTATTCTCTTGAACAACGTGTTTTCTTTTTGGCATTGGAGTACCACAGATTAGAACACAGTCCTACGGTAACAAGGCGCAGTTTTCAAAACGCAAACGCAGTTTTCGATTCAGCAGTTAACAACGCAGTTTTCGATTCAATGTTCCAGTTGGACCCGATGCGAAAACGATTCGCATGCTCTTCACCAAATTCGAGCGGACTGGCAGCGTGGATGATGATCGAAAGGGAAATGTTGGGCCTACGCAAACAGTAGTCACTCCTGAAAATGCAGCCAAAGTTTATGGAATTGTTCGGAGAAATCCTAAGAGAAGCATCCGAAGAATTGCATCAGAGGCTGGTTTGGAGTATACGAGCAAGCAAAATATATTGAGAGGTAGCCTCCGGATGCTTCCATACAAAATCCAAAGTCATTAGGCTGTACCCTTGACAGCTGTGCGCCAAAGGGTTGACTTTGCGAATCAGAATCTCACAATGATCGACAACGAAGGATTTGATGTGGGCTGCATCTGGTTCACAGATGAAGCCCATTTCCACTTGAATGGATTCGTAAATAAGCAAAACTGGAGATTTGGGGGTTCCGAAAATCCCTATTTGTGTGGAGAGAAACCACTGCATTCGCCTAAAGTTACTGCATGGGCTGTGGTAAGCGCCAGAGGCATTATCGGCCCTTTCTTCGTGCGAGAAAAGATTACTACTGAACGTTACGTTACAATTTTGGAACAATTTGTCAGCACACAACTAGTGTTGGAGGATCGATCAGGTATGAACTGGTCCATGCAAGATGGGGCTCGACCACATCGCACAGATAAAGTTTGTGTTCTGCGCTGAAAACTCTTTCTCTGAAAGGAGTCTAAACAAAAATAATAAAGTCAAGCAGTCTTTGCAATCAGAACACAATTTTTTCAAAATGTTCACCGTTTGAAGCAATGAGGTGTCGTAAACGAACAATGAAATTTGACATCACGTCTTGCAATGTCCTAACGGAAATGGAATCACATGCAACACCAATCGCCGATTCAAGCTCATAAAGACTAGCGGGATTGTTTCGATAGACAGTGTATTTCAATGTGTTCCACATAAAGAAGTCACAAGGAGACAGATCGGGAGAATATGGAGGCCAATCTATTCCTGTGTCAGTAAATTTCGGATAATCTAATGCAATTACTGAATTCATGAAGAAAGCGAAAAACTTTATCTGTTCGATGTGGTCGAGCCCCATCTTGCATGAACTAGTCCATACCTGGTTGATCCTAAAGCACTAGTTGTGTGCTGACAAATTGTTCCAAAATTGTAACGTAACGTTCGGTAGTAATCGTTTCTCGCACGAAGAAAGGGCCGATAATGCCTCTGGCGCATACCGCAGCCCATGCAGTATTTTTAGGCGAATGCAGTGGTTTCTCTTCACACAAATAGGGATTTTCGGAACCCCAAAATCTCCAGTTTTGTTCATTTATGAATCCATTCAAGTGGGAATGCGCTGCCAGTTCGTTCGAATTTGGCGAAGAACATGCGAATCGTTTTCGCATCGGGTCCAACTAGAACATTGAATCGGTTTTGAAAAATCGGTTTGAAATCGGTTTTGTTACCGTAGGACTGTGTTTTAATCTGTGGTACTCGAATACCAAAAAAAAGAAAACACGTTGTTCAATAGAATACATTATTTCAATTTCTACGCTAGCCTCTTTTCACTATCCAACAGTCGTGATCGCTTTAAACTTCGCAGCACGTTTTGCGAGCTATTTATGAGGTAACATTGCGATTACAGCGCCATCTGTTAACAATTTTGTAACTAAATTTTCGAAACTTCTGTACACAATTTTTACAGTTTTGCTAATAAACGTACCGTTTACCGCATAATTCTAATCAGCGGCGGACTGGCTATGCGGGCATTCGGGCAAATGCCCGGTGGGCCGGTCCAACCTGGGCCGGTCGCAAAATATCTATCTTTTTTTTAAATAAAGTATACAGCTTTTACAATATTCATAAAAAAATGGGGACCAAAACTATGCCGTAACCTGGGCTTCAGAGAGTGCAATGGGGCAAAATCTCTAGGGTCTGGCCGTTGGGCCACAAGGGGTGGGGGAGCAGAATTTTTCAGGGCCGGCTAGTCCCTTATAGACAACCTAAGCGGCTGCCTGAGGAGCAAAAATGATTATGTTTTATTCTTAAATTTTGAAAATAAATAAATAAAAAACATCAGTTTTGAGCGTTAGGCTACCGCCTAAGTCGTCTATATGGACGAGCTCTCGGGGCTGGCTTGAGAAATTCTCAGGGCCGAGAAAATCTAGGCGCCGTCTATTATGCAATTTTTTGAGAGCCGCAAAATGGATGTTTTGAATTTTGAGCAGTGCAGGAGGAAAAGGCTAAGGCGGTGAGGCGATTGCCTCACGGCGCAACGCCCTAAAGGACGTCAGCTATTAACAGCTAATTAACATATAACGTATTATTGCCCTTCTATGGTGAATAAGAAAAATTAATCAATCTTGTAGACATATAATATTATTCAAATACATATCTGCATACTTATTGACAATATTTTTAATCCCTACAAGTTAAAAGTACGGCCCTGAGAATATCTCAATCCAGGTGATGCAAATTCTCAGGGGCGGCCCCAGAGAAATTCTCTCCGGCCAGTTGTCTCAGCCGATTGTCTCACTGCGCAACGCCCTAAAGTGCGGCGGCTGTTAATAGCTAATATATATACAGTATGGGACCGCGAAATCGGAACTCTCGAGGCCGCCATCTTTCCAGATTTCGGAATTTTCTGGATTTTGGGTTCTCATTTAAAAAAAAGTAGTAAGTAGCATCAGAGCTCATATAATTTGCTCTGGAAGTTTTTATTAGCATTTGCTCATTTATAGTATTTTTGGTCACTGGCGTAGATAAAGGGGGAGAAACCCCCCCCCCCCCGAAATTTTAACTTAGATACGTAGAGACTTAGAGGGACCACACCGAAATGTTGGTATCCGAAAACTTCGAGACCTTAACTCTCTTTACGCTTTATACTATTCTAAAAATATGTTTTTTAATAACAATTGAATCGAGTGAAAACTGCCAAAAAAAAAAAGCGCGATAAAATGCAAAAAAAAAAAAAAGGCAATTTTGGGGCCTTTGGGTTATAGGGTCGTACTAGGTCGCACCTAGTGTTTCAAGTTTGTCGCAGAAAAAAAGAGCCGGAAATTCGCGGCAAATTGCGCGAAATGTTCGCGAGAACACAAATATAATGTAATAAAAACTAGAATATCTGCAATTAAATTTATTTTCTTAAATAAAAAAGGAATAATTTTATTTCTTTCAATTTTATGCAATATTTAGGTTTTTCATTAAATGTACAGAATTTTGGTACAAAATATTGTACATAAGTAAATTATCTTCTTTAAGGTTTCGCCGTTATCACTTAACACGTTTTTATATGTAGAAAAGGACCGTTCAGCATCTGCGCTATTCGTCGGAACTGACAAACATCGTATTGCCACTTTCGACAGGTTGGGAAAACTTTCTCTCTTGAATTTCCAGAATTGAATTGCCCTCCTTCAACGTGTAGCTCATTGGGGGAGGGGGGTATCATAGAGTTATTGTTAACAATGGAACAACTATCAACTTCGTTAAAAACATTTAAATATTTGTATTGATTTGGATCAAAAACTTCCTCTAAACATGAGTGAAATTTTCTATAAATAAATTTATAGTTATTTTTCTATTGAGGAATTCTTCTAAAAGTTTGGTACATCTGTTATACATTTTAAAACTTCAAAACAGTATAAATTGCCGTTAAAGTGTAAGTAAAAAACAAAATAAGTCTCAAATTTTAAAAAAATTGCGCACAAATCGTGGTATTTTTTTAAAAAATCGCAGATTTTCCCCTCAATTTTTAAAGCTGGAAACAGCTTTAAAAATTGAGGGAATTCACGGAGTGACTAACTTGCACCCCTAATCGTATCACTTTCCTAGCGGTTTCTCTCCTAAATACCTCGCAAGCCCGAGCCCGCAAGAAATCGAAATAATTTTACATAGTACATCGATTAAATGTAGGCGTTTTGTTGCTATCGCAATTGGTTCTAATGATTTTCTTTTAATTTTAAGTAAAGAATGCATATATTTTTGAACTATCATGAAATGCTCCAGTTGAGATTAAATTCTGGTGAGCTAAAATGCATGAAAAATGTTGGAAAATCTTTTGTTTGGCAGCATTTTCGGGAAGGTTTTGATTCGCAGTCGAGTTTAAAACTAAAATATATTCAGGTCAACTCTTGCAGTTATGAGACCTACTAATATTAGATATTTGTCTCTAGTCTGGAGAAAATTGAAAATGAAAGTAGACACACACAAGACTAGGAAAAAAACATTATTAGAATAAAAAAGGGAAGCTGGAAATAGCTTTCAAATGCCAGCAATCCGAACTTTTAACAGTAAATTTATCGAAACTAGAATCTTTCACATGACTGTTCACAATGCTCCTCAGTTTAACAATTTATCAGCAGTCACTTACTACGTTTCATGCCCAGAGCGGAAGAAAGACCCTTTTATGACTTCTTCCTTTTAAAAAGTTGCTTTCAAGCACCACAGGGGATTGCGTTAATTGCTCCCCACTTTCAACTTAACCTCAATCACTACTGACCATTCAATAATAACGCCTCAGCTGCATATACAGAAACAGATGTGCAGAACACGAAGATGGGAGATAGTGGGAGATAAAATGATCGAGTTTCTTTTTCTCAATCTCTCCTCTCCCCTAACAAATGGTACTGTAGGCATAAAAAGGCTATCTTCTCACGATCTTTAAGCATAAACTATTCTAATTTAAATGGTCCCCTCCCCCCCAATGGTCATTTACTTTGCCTGTAGGTTCATGTATGAATATTTTACCATGAGCTCGAGCCCACCCACTTCCCTCTTGTGAAAGCTGTATCCACCACCTCCACCCCTTATGTATCGGTGGGTCGGTCCGTCCTGCGCATTTTCCCCCCCCAGAATTCCAACCCAATATATTTAGGGAAGTGCATTGAATGAGAGGCAATATTGAAGCGAGCATAAACCTATTACAAGCTTTTTTAATTCGAAAGAGAAAACTGATGATGATTGTTATAAAAAGAGAAAGTTGATGTAGAACTATACGGGCCTTTCCGTTAAAAACCAACTTCAAACTTATAATCCAGCTATCTCTCTTTCTCATTTAGCTTTAGTTCTAATTACTTCATATACCTTTTTCAACGGTTAATGCATATTCATTCACTCATCATTCATTCTTTCATTTATTCAGTCATTCATTTACTCCATTCATGTATTTATTCCTTCATTTATTTATTTTTCCATTCGTTCGCTCATTTATTTATTTTAGAATTTATTCACTCATTTATTCATTCAAAAATATCATTAGAAATCCCGATGAAAAAATTTCATATGAAAATAGGCTCCCTTAGTTCCGATTGAACTTCGTATTTGTACATGTTCTAAGTCATAAAATTTTTCCGATGAAGTTTGTTCCAAGCAAATCCGTCTGTTAGATCATGATTTATATAAGATTGAAAATTCCCCGTAGGGGTTATGTTAATATATTTTTTTTTGAACTGTTTGAAAATGAATAAAGGTTGTTCAAATCAAAAAATCTTTCACGCTGATAGCTTCTTCATAGGAGCTCCTTGGATCCTACGCCCAGAGTTCACATAATTTGCCCATAGGCGCTAATGTTAAGATTTTTTGAACTATTCAAAATTAAGCGAAAAAATGGGCAAATCAAAAAGTCAAATGTAGAAATGAGATGCCCACGCCGATATCTTTCGATTGAAAAATAATCGAATCGGACATATCCCTCAAAAGTTATTGGGGGGGGGGGGGCGGCAGACAGACCGACAGACACTCATTTTCTCCTTCTCAAAAGCCTACTTTCAAATTTTTCATTTTCAGTCTTTATTTAATTACTTCACTTATTTTAACTACTGCTTTACCAACTGCTTTATTAATTTTGCTTAAAACTTTGACGGGAAAGTAAGCTAAAAATGATAATGGGAAAAAAGTTGTCAGTTGAGCTTAAAAATAGTTCTATGTTCTATGGGCGAAAAATTTTATTCCTGTAAATTCGTTAAGTTTGGTAAGTTCTATTTTTATTTTTATTATTATTTTTTTTTTGTTAAAGGTACTATTGTTTTATTGCATATTTAACTTTCTGTATTAGCAATTTTTTTAAACATTTGGATTAACTGAACAGTTTTATTCTTTCCATTGTATTCACTCAGACTGGAGATTCAGAAATTGTCTTGTTCGTTAAATCACCTTCCTTCCCAAGACACGTAAACTTGATCAGTGTTTAATTTTTATCATAATATTGTATTCTTCTCTTGTATTCTCCCCTGAAACAGCTTCAGTTCTAGTTAAATTCTGTCTGAAGCGAAAATTATATAAAACTTAAATCAGATTGTTTTTTAAAGTCGATAAATATGTTTTTTTCCTTTCAATTTTCACATTAAAATGAGTCAAGTTAGAAACTCCATTTATAATAATTTTTTTAATCATCAATTCGACCAATTTTTTTCGTAAAATTAACTGCGAGAAATCGACCTTCCTCCAGAACACCCCCCCCCCCCCGAAATTCGGGTCTGGCTACGCTACTGCTTTTGGTTATCGTACACACTCGCCTATAAGTCATGAAATTATCACAAAAAACGAAGTTGGAGTTGGCTTACATTCGAAGGCAAAACATCGAAAAACCTAGACTTTTCCCGATAGTATTTTAATCTCTTAACAATAAAAGAAAATAATTCCAGTAATTTCTGATATGATTTTATATTCTCTAGTTACTTAATTGCAGTAAAAGTCAGACGGTCGGGAAAATGCGAGAAGCGCCGAATTTCAATTTCGCGAATGTTCTGTATCGCGAGCAAATTAGAGCTCATTTAAAAAAAATAAATGTAATAAAACAACAAGAAATAAAAAAAGCAAAATTTAAAGATATTAACCCACAATATAAGCAACAATTAATAACACTCTAATTTTAATCGCAAAAACGAACCCTTTTCAGAAAATCGAGAAAAAACTTTTTTGGAAACTGCACATTTCCGATCTTAAACATGTTGATTGCATTTTATTTTTCTTCTTTTTAATAAGAAATATTTCAAAAAAAAAAAAACACGGCACAAAATATTTCCTGATTTTTTTTTTTTTTTGAAGTTCCAGATTTTGGGTCTTTTGGGATTCCGAATTTGATGTCCTATACAGTATTACGTATCATTACACTTCCATGTTGAATAAGAAAAATAACTGTCGCGTAAACATTTAATATTTTAATACATATCGACATATTTACTGACAATATTTTTAGTTTCTGCAATCTGCAAAATACATGCCCTTCCAAGGGCCGGTCTGTTTGAAATATGCCCGGGCCGAATTTTCTTCCCAGTCCGCCCCTGATTCTAATGATCTTTGTTGTTGAGATATTTAATTTTGAAATCAAGGCTTATTCGCTGATCACCCTGTATGTCACTGATCACAGTTTTATCCACCTTCTTCCATTGTACTTGTGTGCTATATATTTTGTTTTAGAGAGCTTAAATTTTAAATACTACAGTTAATATGTAGTTAATGTGCGCTTGCATTGTATAGCTATCTTAAAAAGTTTTTGTGTTAACATTTCTATCTTTATTCATATTATTTATTCAAATATTAGACATTAGCTTCAAAATCCACCAGTTTTCATACTTATAATTCCAGTTGTTCCTGCGCTATTCTATATAGTTTCAGTTTTTTTAAACTATAAAAATGAATTGCACAGAATTCAAGTATACGCGCAGGCTAGTCGCATATTTTGATATAGGTTTCGTTTTTGCACTTGAATTTTAACAGTAAATGAATAACAGTAAACGAATTATACATTAATGAATCCGAGCCCCATAAATATTTAGCAATGCATCCTTAAAAACATTCACATAAAAATCAGAAACCGAGAGAAGAAAAAAAGAGTTTTTTTTCTTTTTCTTTTCTACTCTCTGCACTGACGAAGGGGGCTGATTGCTCTTGAAACCGGTTTGCCATTTTTAACCTTTTTTTGCGTCCTTTATCATTGCTTTTACTCATTTTGAATATATGCTCAAAGTGGATGTCTCTCTTTTAACATTACTTATTTAACTGGAATAAAGAATTACATTAATGAATGGCGAAAAATATCTAAATAAAAAGTATATAACCATAAACTAACAATCACTATAAACTTTCATTTAGTTTCATGCTTTCGTCGTCAGCAAAAGAGCCTGTTTGCGTCACTGGGAGCTACAATATCCTGGAAATCGATTAAAAAGGCTATCTTCTCGCAACATCTAACCAACAATCTCTGGTTACTTCTAAGAATTTTCATTCTTTGAAACTTTGTGCATCAAAAGTTATATTTACTTGGTTGAAAATTAGCCCTCGGCTACGTAAAAATATAAAGTTATGGATTTTCTATTCCTTTGCCGTCTTTATGCATTCTAAGAAAATAATGTTATCGTCATAAATGAAGCACGGAATCTCAACGATTGAAAAGTCATTTCCGGTTTCATTTTTCTGCAATTAATTATCTTTAAACTTTAACTCTTAAAGAAAATCGATCGCATTCGAAACATGTGTATTTATTTAGTAGCAGTAGACTAACGTCTTGCAAATCACTTTTTCTTTTGGTAACACACACGGTGCAAAACTGTTCCAACTTCTTTTATTACTTTTTTGTTTTCACATTTTCTTCTCTTTAAAAAATCTGATAATTACTGGTTTTTTCTCAATAATAAATTCGTAGTCGAAAGCATTTATGGTTTCTTGTAAATAGTTGATTTTTTAGTTTGTACTTTTACATTTCGTTTCAACTGTTAAATGTTTTCTTTGAAGAGTAAAGATACTTTTATGTGCATGTAAAATCTATTTTACAGGTGTTAACTTATTCTCCGAATGCTTTTTGGTTAAAAAAAATTTATTTTTTAAGATGTTCAAAATTTTCTGAGTTGATTGAAAGTGATAAGTCTATTTCTTCTCATTGGCAAATGTGTAATCAAAAGCATGTAGGGATTCCTTTATTTTTTTTTTTTTCAGTAAAAATAGAAAATACAGTAAAATTACACAGGCAAAACTGAAATAAGCTTCTGTTTAATTTACGAAACATAGCATATATATATATATATATATATATATATATATTCGGTTTTGTAGTCAACTCAACTACTTGTTTAAACCAGTTAATTGTTTTCTTAAATAAAATTATAAATACTAATGTTAATGAAGTTATTTGCGGGGGTTGAGAACCCTTTACTGAACCAGTTATTTAAACGACTATTTTTCTCGTCAATTTCAACATTCATATTTTGCTTCATCGTGTTTAAGAGTTTTATCTTTTAAACATAGAAGTTCATTGACTAATCAAATTTGTATATGTATGCAGCGTTGGAAATCAAAATATATATATATATATATATATATATATATATATGTATATATATTGGTCCTTTCAAACACTAAATATGATTTATTAGCATTTCAATATCCCGCGTAATGTGTTACGGTCCCTAAGCTTTTTTTTTGTGGGGATATTTGAAAGAGAAAGTGGAATTTGGAAACATCACTTGCATACTTTCGAAAAACTGAAGGACCGAATTATCGAGGAAATATCCGCTATACTCCTTGAAATGTTCAGGAAATTTCCCCAAAACTTCAGAAATGGACTGCATTAGTGTAATTGTGCTGAAGGCCGCTATCTTGCTGAAGTGGTATTCAAAACTTAATGTAAAAAATGGGATTATATACAGATCAAAGTAAAAAAAAGTTTTAAGTCTCAAACTGTATTAGTTTTTTTTTTTATAACACTTCAAAACCAGGTCATTACTTTTGCCCCACCCTGTATATATATATATAGGGGAGACCAGAGCACAGTGGACGACTTTTGCACTTTTTATTTATTTTTTACCAGAAAGTACAAAAAAAAAAAAAAAAAAAAAGCTATGAAACACCTACCATTCTATATTAAAATAATATAAATTACATTTACACCTTCTACACTACATCATTACATTACACCATTATAATGGTTCAACTTAGTACAAATGTTACTTACAGCTAAGTTTCACCATTTTTTAATTTTTTTTGGTGAACGGTTGAACTACAATATTTTACACTGCATCAATTGCAAAAAGCATGTATAAATTCTCAGGTTCGATCAAAACGATGAACAGTGCGCTGTTAGAAATTTCATCATGAAAATGACCGTCAGCAGTCTGTCCATCTAATTCACCGTTAAATTTACGGTTTGGAACATTTTTCTATCTTTACGGGACCTATCCATTTCCAATTAACTTGGTTAAAAAGCCGTAAATACAAAAGTTTACGGCTTTATAAAGATTTAAAAATAGTTTCAAAACAAAATTTTCACCGTTTTTGAACCATTTCGAGGCGTAGAATCTTCGAGGGGTAGAAACCGTAAACGAAGTTTGCAGGACTTGAACCCCGAATGCGTGGTGTACAAGTCTTGCTCTCTATCCACTCGGCCACCGTCATCACGTAAAGCGGTCGTTTACTTATCAATAAATCTTCTTTTCCAACAGGCAAACAGCCTTAAAATTGAGATTTCAGTTTTTGATTGGATCTAAATTTATTTTTGATCTAAATTTACTGTATATTGACGAAAATCATTTTATTTGCTGCAAAAATTAAAATACAAAAAAGTTTCAAACAAGCTTCATCAGCTCAAATTATGGGTTCGCTCATTCGCAAACAGTTTGGGAATCCGATGTCTCCAATTTTTGATTTACGTGTGTATGTGTTTCTATTTAGTAACCACTGCTTAAGCCACTTTTTATTTCTTCTTTTTTATATACACATGCAGATTTTAACTGATAAATCCGTATTCCTATTTTAAAACAACATACGACCGGTAAGGTTTCGCAACCAAGATGGACGCCCGATTCTTATTGAGCGCTTGAAAATTACGGTTAGTTAAACGTTCCTTAGGATAAACAGAGAATGAACGATTTATTTCGCAATCAGCGGTTTGTGTACCAACTTTTTAATGGTTATTCAACTGTTGTAATTAAATATGGTAAAATAACAAGCAAATAAATGGTTATTTTACTATATTCTTACGGAAGTTTTTAACAGTGTAAGTAGTATTTTTTGCTGCATTTCAACAGAAGATATCGATGAGCGTAAAGAGTAAATAAATAGATAACACAAACAATCTGAGCAAGTCTTCCATGAAACGAAATTGAGAGAAAGTAAATTGGTATTGTGCTAAAAATCAATGAAATGGAAAATAAGGAAACCCTTTTGCTTCTAAAGATTTAACAATGAAAAATTTTAAGTCAGTAGCAGCACGTGATAAAAGCTTATTGAGATAATCCCAGTGCCATCCAACAATATTATATTAATAGTTTTTCTTCACATACTTTATTTTCCTGTCAGCAACAGTGACATATTTACGTTATAAAACTCTTCACGCATGAAAAGAATTTGTCAAAAGGATTCTGTAAAAACCATCATCAGTCATTATATTGAATAAGTACATGTATACGTTTTTTTATTTGCATAAGATTAAGTCGAATTTTCAAGCAAGTATTTGTCAATGACTTGCAAATTCACTTTAATGAAACATAAAAAGTGCAGAATATAGATCTCTCATGTTTTTAATAAAATAAGTAATTTTGTGGAGGTGCACTGTAAAATCAGTAAATTAACAAACCTTCAATAAGCTATAAATTAATGCAGTAGATATATGAGGTAAGTATTAAATAAGAAACACCGGTGGTGGGAGGAGATATATTTGCTAAATGTGAAACTTCTGTTCTACACTAAAAAAATCTAGTTCAACCTTTCACCAAAAGATTGGAAGAAATGGTGAAATTTAACTGCAACCAACATTTGGTACAAAAGAGGAACCATTATAATGGTTCCTTGTTTTCCATGCATGATGAAACTACACCATTATAATGGTTCAACTTAGTTGCAGTGTTTTTTTTTCAAGATTGAACTAGAATTTTTCGCAGTGTAGAAACCATAGTCTTTTACAATTATACCCACAAATAGTTGCTGAAGAAAGAAAGAAAACAAGATCTGTGGATGAATGTAAAACAAAGCATATCAAAAAGAGGGCGTTGTTTTGTATTAATGTAAGAGGTGAATCCGCGTTTAAAGCGTGAGTGCTATGCAGTTTTATGATAAATATTGATGATACGATTTTATGATTAAATTACCTAGTTATATGATATCCTAAATAAGGAGCACGTCAAAGGTTTTGGATCATCTACAGCTTTATAGAGGGCTGTTTACTGGAAGTTATAAAAAGGGATCGAAAAATAATAGTGGGTGTGTGAAATCAAACTAGGGTATGTGATGTAGTGAAAAAAATGAAGTGTTTGAAATAGTATTAAAGGTGTCATTTATCTCGAATAAAGGATAAAAGGTGTAACTGCACTGCATTGGACTGATCAAATTTTTCATAAAACGTTCCCCTTAGAAGGCCTTCACAGTAAAGGTTACAACGACGAAGCGTTTGATGGCGTTTCATTGGTTCTACGTAACTTACTAACAACATCGTAGAACTAGCTGATTGGTTTTTGTTTCTTCTATTTTTTTGTTGCGGTCACTAAAAGTAACTTTCGCTCAGAGTATTGTGATTTTTTTATTATTGCTATTGCAGAGGTACGACATCGCTGTTAGTTTGATAGAAAGTCTAATACGGCGGAGACAAAACGTTTCTGTCGCCGTTGGTATAAAGGCACCCTTACTGGAGTTATATGAAATTCAAAAGGGGGGCATTAGATTGTATAGAAGCGAAATAGCCACAGAAAACTTTCATTCGGTAGTAGATTTATAACGTTTGATTCAAAAGAAATACTGTGGCAAAACTTAACATAACCGTTGTTCTGAAGTTATTCAAAATGCTTAACGGAAGAAATGTGACACGCTGAGGATAGCTCAGGACTATGCCTAACTTTATTTATTTTACTCTTATTTTCCTTTAGAGAGCAGTATAAAATTGTTATTTGCATCATTTCAAATTATTAAATGCAATTTAGTCTTTGTGTAAATGTGGTTTGAAAATCAATGAAGCAGGTAATGGATCCCCCAACATTTGATAACTAAGTAAGGATGTTTTTAAGGTCATGAACTTTCATTGTGAACACTGTTCTTTATTTAGTAAATCGTTTTGAGTTTTTTAAACTCCAGTTTTAGTGAATCTGCTTTGCCATAACGTTTCTTACTTTTAACCAATAAATAGTTATGTGTAACTAAAATGTCATAACTGGCAGAGTAAAATCCGATACTTGAAATTATAGCTTCAGCATTGTAACTAATTGCTTTTATGCTTTATGTTATCACGCTCACTATAATGACTTTATCCCGTGCTTTCACTGATGGTTAATAAATTTGAGGTCACTTAATATTATATATTGCAATATAAAGTTGATATGGCTGTATAAGTCATTTTTAAGTGTTTGCAGGTAGCATAATTTTCATTTCACGTTGGATTAAGCTTAATTCGTAGCGTGCTTGTTACTTATAGCAACAATTATAAAGGAAGCACATTATTTTGAGGATATTATATTGGAGAAGTCCTAATTCAAAATAAAAAGTAATGAACAGCTTCAACTTTTCGCTTTTTTAAAGAAGTTTTTTCGAAGGTTCTATAGCGTAACACAAAATTTCGAAATCTAACATTTATGTCATGAAAAACAATGTACCGTGACTAAACTATAGCAGAGAGCAAAACTGCTCAATATTTTCCATCGCATTTTCAAGGTCTGTTGCATTCAGATGTTAAGTAAAATATCTTACTATATAAATTGCTGTTTTCCTTTTGTTTCTTTTTTTTAAAAATGTTTAGTATATTTTTACTGTCATTTTAAACATATCAGACCGGGAATTAAGATTTCTCAAATGTGATTAGATATGTTTCTATGGGGCAATATTCATGTTTTTTAAAAATAGTTAGATGTGCATAGTGTGTGTATTAGATTTAGTTAGAAGTGCACCTAATTTGTGAGATGTGAATTAACACTGCTTAGAAAAGGTGATCCAAAAGTATTTTTTCATAGGTCAGAAATTTAATTATCATAATTTGAACATTGTTACATATGCTTCTACTGGGTAATATTTGTATATTTTAAAAATAGCCTTGTGTACAATGTATTTGTATATTTTAAAAATACCTATTACAATTATACACTGCTTGACAATTGTTAAGGAACAGTTACATTTTTCGGAATAATTAATAATATACATTGATTGAAGAAATGAAACTGAGTACATATTCAGTAGAGACAGTTGCACTTATTATTATACAAAATGGTACGGATATCGCCACATCGAAAAATAAGAAAATTAAAAACAAAAAAGATGGCTCATCGATGCTTTCCAAACAGGAGGGGGTCTTCTTGCCAAAATGGAACAGGTAAGTGTACCTCAGCACGATGTGTGATTACCTCGGACACTAATACACATTTTGCATCTGTTTCCATGAAACTATCGAGGAGTACTTGGGAGATATTGTCCCACTCTTCTCTCAAGTTGGTTTTCAGTTCTTGCACGTTTCGGGGAGTTTTTTGCGAAACACGCCTGCCAAAGGCATCCCAAGCATGCTCTATAGGATTTAGGTCCAGGGAGTTAGCAGGCCATTGCATACGGACAATATCTTCACTCTCTAGTGTGTCCGATACTTGCAATACCGCTGCGATGTTCTGCCATTGTGCATGATGCCTGCTCACAACAGCACACCTGGGCCATAACGATCACTTTCATGAACATACTGTTATGCATAACGTGTTCCCCTCTCTCTCCACACTAACTGGTGGCCAGAATCACTCATCACAGTGAAACGGGATTCGTCGGAGAACATTACTCTGGACCACTGTTGGTGACTCTAACCAATAGAAACATATTGGTTGGTGTTTCTTACACCAACGTAATCTTTCTCGACGATGAAGTGGTTGAAGCGTGATGCATCGAACAGGCTTCCTTGCATACAGACCAACTCCATTTAATCGTCGTGAGATGGTTCTGGCAGAAACATGTGTACCGGTAGCGGTTGTAAGGTCTTGAGCTATCTGGCTTGGAGTGGCATTTCTGTTCCTTTTCGCTACTAGGGATACAAATCGATCCTCTTGAGTTGTGGCATTTCTACCACGACCACCGGAAAGCTTTCGCATAGCCTTTCCACCCTCAGCGGCCTTTTTTAATTGCGAGATGACACTTTTTGACACTCCCATTGCTGTGGCTGCAGTGGTGATACTTTGACCTGCTTCCAGCCGTCCAACTGCTCGTCCACGATCGTAAGCAGTCAAATGATGTCTTGCAGACATTTTGCACTTGATTATTGCAACACCACACTGAATTTCACAGAAATAACTTTAACAACATTCGGTGCTATTTTGGTCAAACAAGTAACAACATGAATTTTCGCATGAATGAAGAGCTTGTGTGCACTGCCTTTTATACAGATACTGGGTTCTACTCTGCCACGCCCTCTGAACTTCATATTACTGTTATTTTTCGGCTGTCGGAAACGCTACTTTGCATAAAGCAGTTGTTCCTTAGCAACTGTTAAACAGTGTATTTGATATGTGGCTTCATACTGCTCAGAAAAGGGATTAAAAATTCGTTCTTAACAGGTTGATGGTCATTTTTATGAATATTTTTTTTCACCCTTTTAATAATTACACCTATTTTATCCTAGTTATTTCTAGTTAAATTATTTATTTTTATTTATATAAATGGTAATTTCACATATTTTAAAACTAGCCACTTGTGCATTTAGCGATTATATTTGATATGTGGTATTCAATTGTTGTAAAAAATAACAAAGACTAAACATATACGTATTTTAATATATAATATAATATAAAATAAACTGAAATGACCTTTCCCTTTTTGAGTTAAAATATTTTTTTTATCTCTTTTTTCACATTTCTTAAACTTATTTTTCTGCGTTCGATTAAATAAAACCGCCGTTAAGTCTTTGGATAGTTATATAATGCTGTTTTATTAGGTAAATAGTACTGTAGAAAAAAACTAACTACAGTAGTACACGGTCATTGCGTACCAGGCTTTATCGATAACCTGGGTTTAACGCGGGAAATAAAGTAAATTGTTGGCTTAATATTTAAACCCCTATATAAAACCCAGTTATTACAACTATTTCTCCTCGCGAAAGCATGCCTAAGGCTCCGGCTAAAAGGTAGGAGTCTGGTGGAGATGTTATTACAATTATAACTGTTCTTTTTTTAAATTCGAATTTGTGCAAAGATATTTGAATTTATAATAAGCTCGGTTATTACGAACACTCGAATTTAACGATTAACTTGTCTCAGTTTCTTTATTCTCGTTAAAATCGAGTTCGACTGTAATAATAGAAAAAAGCGTCCAAATTGCGGTTAATACTAAAATTTTTACATTGATTTTACAACTTAGGCAAATGTGCAAGTTCAATGAATGTATACAAATGTTTAAGTATACCTCAAGCAGGGTTCGCACTAGGCCGCGCGATCGCGCGATTCCCGCAGTGTTTTTTGAAATCCCATTCAAAAAAAGTTCGTTTGCGCTCTATTCCCGCAACTTGCGGACAGGCGTTCAAAACATCGCGATACGAAACTACTATTCTAAACTGATAATTCAAAACAAACTAAATGGAGTATGTTAGTCTTCAACTGCCATCTTATCCTTATTAATGAAAAGAAGAATCTAGGAACCCTATTTATCACATATAATAACATGGGGGAACAATTGACAACTTCTTCATTCCTTGTGATTATTGAACAATTTAAGCCCTTTGTGAATGAAGACTTATCTTCATTAATTCTATTCACAGAGAACAAAATAAATAAAAAGAGTGGGAAAGAGGAATCTTCCTTGGTCACAAGATTACAAAAGAATGTTGGTTTCTAAAATATACTATTTTCATTGAAAAACATAAATAGATAGTATGACATATGATCAGAAAAACTAGAGGAAATATTGAACTAATTTTTAGGTTTTTTTGTAAAAATCACACATTAAAGAATTTTGGTTAAATAACCAAAATACCAGAGGATCCTTTACATGCTTAATATTTTATAAAGCACCCATTTTTGCGATCGCGAATTTTTTTGAAGGATCCGTTTTGTGTGAACCTTGTTAATGTTTATTCTTTCCTTGCTGAGCATAGCTTAGATAATCATATTTTATTACATAGTTTGTATTGGATCATGATCGGACAATTTAGTAATATTTTTAAAGACAAAAACAAAAGGAAAGTTCCCACTTAAATTTTAAAAATCCCACTTAAAATTTTGGTCAAGGTGGGAAATCCCACCTTGTATTTTTCCCCAGTGTGAACCCTGCTGCCTCAAGAGAATTTTATGTTGCTATTTCCCTAAGCCATGAAGTCTATGAAATATAAATGCAAAATAACAACAGAATGTATATACTATGATGTTATTGCTAGTAATAATGTTGTGCACCTTATTTTTTTTATATCCTTATTGTTCGCTAAAAACGAAATGGGTGGTATCCTTTTCTTGTCGTCAATAGAACATTCAGAGGCGGTTGTGAAATGAGAAAAAGATGAAGAGAGATAAGCAATCGCGAATTTAAGAGGCTAAAAACGCAGTATAACACTTATGCTAATAAATGCATTTTTATGTTCTTTGCATTTAAAGCTGAATACTCAGATGTATTTGACTTTGCTTGACTTTGGCCTGATAAGATCATGGGAGGATAAGAGAAAATTGAGTGTTTTAAGACAAAGGGGCACTTGTGTACTAGAGCATAAAAAATAACATGTACAAACCCAAATTTAATGGAAAATAATGGTGTGAAATATAGTTGTTTTATTGAAATCATTGCGAATAGTTTATTTATTTAGTTTAGCTACATTTTTATTGTAAGAACAAAAAATAATGTGAGTATATATTTTTAGATAGTTGGTTGCAGTTCATTATAATTATTATCAATATTTTATTTATTTAGTTAATTAGCCTTTTCATTTAACATAATTTTAAAAAAGTCGTTATATCCCAAGTCGATGCCGGTTCAACAACAACAATGTATAAGACACAACACCGGTAACTATGCACACTATTAACTAACACAAATCGATAAACTATGCGCTTACCGAGTTCATCTTGCTGGTCAAGAAATACAATACATTTTATTTTTAGCCTTTTAGTGAGAGAAAGTTTAAAACATTCAATGGGTAGCCATAGTAAAATATATATAATTCATACGATGGAGGCAATAAAAGGTACAGCGCAAGCATAATAAGTGGTGAAATTGACTTATTTTCGTTTTTAGGGCACGACAAAAAATAACCTTATCCTGTTTTCAATATGAATTTGTTTTAAGGTTGGAGTAAATTGGCCAATAATCGTTATGAAAATTATTTATGAGGCCATTAACTGAGGTGTGAGGTTTACAATTTAGGTCTTAGAAAATATTACTTGCGAAATTTCTTAACTCGTTACTTTTAGTGCTAGTGAGTGTTAAAAACTGTAGTAGTTCAAAGGTATAATAATAAAATAAGCAGATAAATAGGCGTTATATACTCAAAAGGGTCTGAAATGAAGAAACGTAGGTTGAAAAACGGAGTCAAAAGCAAAAATGAAGAGTTGTTGCCGGACAGATCCAAAGCGCATTGCATTATGATCTCGAACCTTTTCCAATAACAGAAAACTGCAAAAAAAGAAAAGAAATAGAAATACAGTTTCCTGATTTTTATTGTCTGTAGGCTTTATGTCGATAGAAAAAGTTCACCGTACGAAAACTACTGTTTCATGTTCGGTTTGGAACAGTTTCACAAGTGAGCAATATAATTAAAATCCAAATGAGCTTACAGTGAGTGAATTTTGCATGTCTTATACGAATAAAATTGATATAATTTAGATCGTGGTTATACTACAAAAAAAAATTTTTTTAGTTACATGGAGAAATAAGTAACTCTATGAGAATATTATGTTAAAAAATGGGAAAAAAGTCAGTCCTCATTCAACAAATTGTGTCAATTATAATAATTAATTTTTATTATAACACTTAAAAAATTAATAATAATAACGGTAATCATAGTGACAATAATAACAATCCCCCACCCCCTTGTTTCCTGTCTCCAAGTTTCTTTTCTTTTTTCTAAAATGTTGCATTATTACGTAGGACTAAACGTGCGTGTAAAACCTCTTTTATATGAACAGCATTTGAAGGCTACGCGTTACTATTACTACTACAACTACAACTACTATTAATAATAATAAAAATAGTTTTTATTATTATTATTATTATTATCATACATTTTAAATATGTTTTTTTTCTTTCTTTAGAAAAAAAAAGAAAACATGTTTATTCCAGTAGAGAAAGAGTTAAGATGTAAAAAAAACAACTCTCATGTTTAAAAACAATGTAAAGAAATGATTTATTTTTTTTAAATGAGAAATAAACAAAAATAAACTGAGTTTCGTTGCAGTTATAATATAATGAAACAAAGTAGTACATATGATTTCCTTTTCAAAGGTATAACAGTCAATGCGGGCTTTTGAAGATCAAGAGTAATTAGGTTAATTAGCTGTAAATTAGCAATGTAGGAATATTACGAAAAACGGAAGATTACTCGAAACAATAATGTGACACAAATATGTGTTCTTTTACTGTTCAAAATTTTGTAACCCTATGAAAGATAGATTACCAATTCAAGTACTATCTAAATAAACAAAATTAAATAAATGAAATAAATGATTAATTATAAAAAAAATTAAAATGAAGATTAAGACAAACCTTTTTTTAGCACAAATTTCAAATGATTTTATAAGACATTTCACTCAAAATATGTTCTGAAAATTGCGATAAAGTTTTTCAGGACCAAAGATGTGACTATAAGATCCGAACGAAAAAAAAAAAGTTAAATGTTTCTAGTTTTTGGTCGAACAGCCATCTATAGGCTTGGTTATCTTTTATCACCTATTGATACTTGCAATATTCAGCGATCTCTCGTCTTTCGTGGTAAATGGGGACCAGAACTTTCCGCGAAAGCTGAGAAACCGCGAAGTAGGTTTTGCCCCTAGGAATTTTTGTGTATGCGGGTACACGAATGTTTTAAATATGTAAACAGTATTTATACTTTACACATTTAAGACACAAATTACGACAGTATACGTATTTACTTAAACGTGTCTGCTAATTAATAAGGTTAATTACAAAACCTTATAACCCAGTAATAAGTAATACCAGTAATAAACATTAATCATTAGAGCCCGTGGTATGTACTCTGAGTCAACTCATCTCTTTGTTTGGCATGAAGGGATCCTTCCCTCTTCGCGCATCAACATGAAACAACGCTTCGTTTCGCAATGTGGCTGCCGAGATGGTTGTATTCTTTCATTTTTATTTTTTGATGAATATATTTTGGAAAAACCCGCGAAGCACTGAAGCCGCAAAACATGAAGCGCGAAGTGGCGAGGGAACACTGTATTAGTTTCTATTGGTAAAAATATCATCAGTATCGATAAAACGTCAAACGATGATTAATCGATAGAAACCAGACACGGGAAACCCCCCTCTCCAGATTTGATCGAAAAACGTCGTTTTTGGAGTAACGTCAATATTTCGTCAAATAAAATAAGCATGTGATAAAATTTCAGGAAGTGAGACGATGTGTCACATTAAACGATGAAATATCGCTGCCAAAATTTACTTTCCATAATCAAATGTACTGATTTTTTTAATTACCGAGCAAGTGCGGTTTTAATAACAAAACATTTGTTGAATAGAAAATTAAATTTCTGAAAAATAACATTTTGAGGATTTTGTTTTTTTTTTTTTTTTGTAAAAACTTAATTTTGAAGTAAGTATAGATGAGTTCAGCATTGGATAAATACAAAACTTTATTTTGAATTTGATTTGATTACTAAGAAACTGTAACTGCATACAGTAACATCACTGTACATTCTACATTTTGGGGTAATTCCACTATGGTAACCTTGTGAAGTACACTGCTCTCTGGATTATCTGAGCTAATTAATAATCGTGCAATCTGATTTACACGGAAAATCGGGGAAAAAAACGGTCCATCGAGTAATTGCTTTATAAAGCGTAAATAAGTTTGAGCAAAACCTCATAAGTGTACGTATAATATGTGAGCATAACCTGTACGAATGTGGAATATCGGTATAGGAGTGAAAATTTACTCGACCATCCCATCACACCCCGCGAAAATCCTACCCTTGCTTTCAACAATAGAGGCTATGCAAATTACTCAGTGCTCTAAGAGATCTTTTCTTGTATGCTTCCTTGCCAATGTATCTATCACAACAGCGGTACACTTTCCTTTTGGAAATTTTTATCTTAGCAAATCACTATAATAAATACTTCAGAGAGGTATTTCAGATTTTCAATAGTTTTGTTAAATTCACAAAAAATACGCACGTACACACACACAAAATCTCAATTATTTCGTGATTTCAAGCTGTGTGGAAAATCAATAAGCCGGATAATCGGCACATCGATAATAGAGAGTTCATTGAATATTTGAAAGATGGATGTCATATTCGTGCATACCCACAGATGTTAAATGAAATTGTAAAGAAAAAACCCTTTAACATTACTTTTTTAAATTCTGCGCATGCAAAAAAAATATTTCAGAAATCCGAAAATTTTTAAGACTTAAAACAAATAGCTCCCGATTGTTTTATGTGTTTTTCTGATACAAGATACGTTTTCTGAAACTTTCCAGCTAGTTTCTGGTTTGGAAAACTTATTCGCCGCAGGCTGTTTCAATTCTTCGCAATGAAGGGCAGTAAATAACAAAGAATCGCGTAGGAAAATAAATTTGTATCTTTCACCTTTTCAATATCATGTCAGTTCGGCGTGTGTTTGGACCGCTCTTTAGAAATGGCATGGAAGGTGTTATTTTTGATGAGTTATTTTCTTTATGAAGAACACACGCATCTCTGGGTTTCTTATTATGACAGAAAATAACATTCGGTTATTTATCAAACGTTACTAGGGTTATGCCATGTATGTAATGAAATAAAGAATAAATAAAAATAAAAAAAGTAATAAAAGAACACAAACTTTTTTTTAATAAATTTTACATGATTTCAAAACATGGCCTTAAAACTTGCGGTGAAATATGCTAGGGACGATACCTGAAATGGCATGGATAATATTCTTTTTTAATGTGGTATTTTTTGAATGAAAAATACGCATCTAGATTTCTTAATACAGCGGAAAACCACATTTGATTGTTTATCAAACATAACGAGAGCACAGTTCAACCACGAAGTTCTAAGACTTGGGCGCTTGTGCGCATGGCAGAAAAGGACGAATCCATTCGAGTTTTAGGGAAATTCGTTTTGCAGGTGCGATTATTAGCACGCGAATCAGAATGTATGTTTCAACCAAATTTTTAAACTGACAGATAGCATCAGTTCGGAAGAAATCAAGTATGTTAGACGAACTAAAACGAGAACAGAATGCGGCACATTTTTTGTACCTGTAGTTTCTCCCTTTATAATGTTTGCCTTTTTATTCAACGACATAAAATACTAGTAACACTTAAATTCATGTTGGCGACATTTCTAAAACCGTCGCCATGGTAGGGCGTTTAACCGATAAGTATCGCAATTTTTGTTCTTCCTGGTGTTACTACATTACTCCTTTGAGTATTTTTTCATTTCAACAAAACTTAGCATGTTTCTTTAAGGTTTCATACCATTTAACAATAAACACATCATAAATTATATTAAAAAGTACTCAAATTCTCTAAACCATTTAAAAATGCTTAAACTTTTTTTGAACAAAAAATCACTCTAGAAAGCTCTGATGGAATTCTAAAAAATCTGTGAGTTTACTAAACGGGACGAATGTTTATTTATTCTAGCCATGAACGCATTTCAAAAGCAAACCAGTTAAAGAAATTTTAAAGCTATAAACTATCTTCTAAAGTTCAGATTAAATGTACGTTTTGCATATTTTTACACTTAAGGGGGTATTCTAGTGTAGAGGCATGAATTTCGCCCGGTTTTTGAAGCGCCGTACAACGGAAACAAAAATTATTTTTAGTATCCATTTTTTTAACCATTTGTTTATTGATGCTTTATTATTACATACAAAAATTAACCAAAAAAAAATTAAATTGACAAAGTTATGAGCAGTCAAAGTAGGGGGTCCAAAAAAAAAAAAAAAAAAAAAGAGGATGCCCTGGCATGCATTATTCCAACCCTCCTGGAGATCTGAAAAGTAAAAAACAGACGGATTCTTAATTATTATAGACGTCGCTATCGTATGACTCTTAGACAAGTTATTATTTTTTTTTTTTTTACAAAATAGCGGCTGTTTGATTTTTTTTTTTTTTTTTTGAAAATACTAAATGAAAAGTTATAGTTTTGGGCAAGGTCCACAGGATAAAGGGATGTATAAAGAACATCCTCTCCAAATTTGAAGTAAAGCGGTCCTTTAGAACTCGAGATATCCTTACCGCCAGCTCGAAAAAAGTAGTTTCGAGAAAAACGCGTTCAAAGTTTTGAGACAAGGTTTCGGCATTTTTATTTATAGAATGGTACAGAATACTTACATATTTTTAATCGGCGATTCCTGCTCCATATAAGAAACCTTCCTCTACTTCAAAATGCTGATTCTCCGATGTTATCTGATGAAGACGAGCAGTTCTACCCTCCTTTGATATCTCTGAAGTCCGGAGTTCCCAGCACTTCATCCCGTCTCGCTGCAAAAGCATCAGCTTCTGTGCCAATCGTGATTCCCATAACATCTAAGATTTTTAATAGGGGCATAAAACCTTCATTAAAAATACTAACTGCTAAGGTTGGTACGAAGGTTGGCTCAAAACTAACTTAAAATAAAACTAAAAGGAGAATATTCCAACAAAACCAGTTCCTATGTTCTTCAATTAAATATAGATTTAAAAGGGATACTATACGATAAAGATTTTATAAGGGATATTCAACCGCAGGGACTCGGGAACGCCTACCATCTTTTGTTGACTTGTAGCGGTCGGACCGGAACCGATGCCACGTCACTAAAACGGCTATAACTCATGAAATAATAATAATTTTGAAAAATTCTTTAAATGGCATATTCTTGAATGTCTAAACTTTGGAAATATGAAAAAAATTAATTTTTTCGCTTTTTTTCAAAATTCTACACCTAGAATACCCCCTTAAATTTAATTCCCATTGAGTGTGCTTAAATTTAATATTAAGCACTCAAAAACTATTGCATGAATGCACAACCAATGTAAAAATAAGTGGAAATCTTCGTTTTGTTAATAATTTACTGTCTTCGGAATATTCCTTGGAAACTGAAGTTTTAAAAATAAGTAATAAAATGAGTTTCAATATTATATTTCTGAACTCATTTTAAGCACAGTAAACATCAAATAATTTAGCGTACTTTATAAATAAGTAAAGCGCGTCTGAGTATACCTAATACATAAGAAATGCACGTTTCACAACATCTATACATGAATTAATTGAACAGGTTTGACTAGGAATTTATGCAGTCTGAATTTTTCCAGAGACATAGAATTTCAAACTCTGAAGAATGAATTTTCTCTTATCAAAAGCATTGTATAGAGATGATAATAAAAATATTAAAGCAGTTCTACTTTACTAAATGAAGGTTTCACAACTAAAATTTTGTTCAGCCTGATTCAAGATCGAAATTTGTTTACGTAAATGACGCAAACATGAAGTACTTATAATAATTTTGTGTAGATAATTGAATATTGATCAAGAAATTACAGCGGTTTAATTATGGGTTCCTAATTTTTGAAGAAAATATCTGCGAAAAATAGTAGTGGGAAATAATTTTCAGGAAAACTAATTTTATTAAACTAGATTATAAATTTTTTACCTTATTAAAAGATAAATACACGAAGGTAATAATCATAATTAATATATTTTTCAGGAAAGCAAATTATTGTAATGACAAAAATAATAATAAATTCATTGCTTTCATTCATGCAAAAATTTTATTTGTGCATTTCCACGTTAGTTTTGTCTTTTATTTTGTGCTTGTACAAAGATATTAATATATTTAGCTTTAATTCATAATTAGTGTTTTTAAATTATTTAAAGAGTAAAACAAAGTATTTTACCCTTTTAATTCTGAAAGTAAAAACGAATATATTCTCAGTTCATTTTAACAAAACACGCCCAGGATGGCCTTTTAAATGTTCACTAACCCCGTTTATGCAAGTAAAACGTTGTTGTTTTAGAAAATAATTTAAATTGAATAAGCATTGAAAATGGTTTTAATTCCGCAATTTTTGCAGATAGCAAATTCGGGTTTCGTAAAAGTGCAGTAAAATTAGTCGCGCGCGCGCGAATTTCAATGTTTATACTAAACAATTTAGCTCAAAGAAACTGCACTGAGTATCTGAAAAATAAACTGAATTGAAAAATCAACGGTTGAACAGCAAAATTTTCGTAATTATGTGTCAGAATTAAGTTTAATATATTAATGTGCTGAGTGTTAATTAAAGTACTAAACCTTGTAATGGAAAAACGATTTTAAGAATTTTTTTACCATTTAATATTTTAGAGCTTTGTTTTACTCTAAACGCGGGTGTGTTATACAATAATAACGCAACAGGTTAATCTCATCTTATTTTTATATGTCTGTCACAACTTATTTTTTTCATTTCAGGTGTTAAATATTAAAAAAAATTTATAACTGTTGTTGTGATTACATATCTTTGTACTTATTTTACAAATTGTGGATGAATTTCAATTTGCGAAATGAAAATTTTGAATTATTATGTAAACAATGTAATTTTTGAATTATTATGTGACAGACATGAAAGAAAAGTGGGACATGGCCTAATTTTACATACTAATTCTAAATTTTACACTGTAAAAAATCGCGCAAAATTTACGGTTTTAAACTGGCAGCTGGGGTGGTTGTGCAAAAACGTAAAAGTTACGAAGTAATCCATTCTCACAACGGTTTTTTACAGTCCGAAAGCAAAATTTTTGTAAAAGTACGGTAAAAAATAGTTGCGACTGTGGATTTACTTCGTAACTTTTACTGTTTTGCATAACTCAGCTGCCAGTTTAAAACCTTAAATCTTACGGGATTTTTTAAAGAGAGTATTTCTTAGATTAAAAATTTCCCCCCTTTTTAATTTTAGATTCAACAAAGTTGTGAGGTCAAGTTTGCAAAGCAAAGAGCATATATGTGTTTCAGAGATATAAGGTACTTTTTTCTTCAATGCTAGAAAAAAATGACGTAAGGAAAAAACAGCAATTTTTAAAGAAAATTGCTACAACATTGGATTTTTAATGTGTAAAATCGGCGCAAAGGTAATAACGAATATGAATACAAATTTCTTATACGGATATTTAAAGAGCAATTGAAAAACAATTTGCAAAACAAGCATTTTAAAGCTTCGTGGTTCTCCAGAAAAAAAAAAGTAAAAAATAATCATGTATGTGCGCCAGAAGTTATATTTCTTAAACTCATATTCTTTTTAGTGAATTTTAATTTCGATGAGTTTTTATTTAAGATGGGATCGTAATTTAAATACAAAATGAAAGTTGTGCTCTCAATGATACGGTATTTATTCTATTTACTTAGCGAATTGTGGTAGCGTTTCATGCTACCATGCACAGGTCCGGGGTTCGATCCCGGCTGAGCAGAGTCGACTCATTCCTTCAGTGAGTCGATAAAATGAGGATCAAGCATGCTTGGGAACTAAACACTGAAGGTTTCACGTCAGGCTGACCACCTGACCGGAACACCTGCTTCTTCACCCCAGAACCCTCTATATCTTAAGATGAGATAGGCACTACAGGCTTTGAACCCCCAGAAGCTCTTGCGTCGCTGAGAATCGAATTATTTACTTGTTTTGAAGAACTAAATTCACTGGATTCTGATTTTAAATAAAAATTATTAATAGTATACCTTCTGGACTTTTCTTTTTTGAAAGATCAATCCATAAGCTCCGTTTACGAACTTCGGTTTTATATTTACTTAACTAGTAAAATGATATGGTGTTTCTATGTTTCTCGTTTATGCCTCTTTCGCTGTCATATGGTGTTCCGTTTTGCAGTCTTATAGCGCATTTAGATAATAAAACATTTCCTTAACGCGTTAGATAGTTTAGGTTATTCAGCTCTGGCGCTTGATTAACGTCATTGGTTGTAGAATTTCTAGCTGTCTCAGCGCTCATATATTTTTCTACGAACAAAAAGACGAGTGGGAGAGACACACTCTGGTAAATAACTGACTCACGTTTCATGAAATCAATTTAATTCATATAGGAGTTGATATTGATTAGAATCAGAACAAAAATCATACTTCAATTAAATATTTAAAAATAAATCAATAAAATAAAATGTACCGTCAAAATATGTTTCTTAAACAAATAAAACATTTTAAGCAAATGCAAGTTGCGATAATGAGAAAATGTTTCACTTAATGAATGATTCACGTTGTGTTTTTCATTTATATGACTTTCTAATATATATGTCGTTTACAATAGCCTCGTAAAACAACTAGGGCTTCATTTAAAGGTCAAGATTCACGGTCATCACTCGCCACGTGGCGACCTTGTTTGAAAAAGCGGCGATTAAAAAAAATAGGAGCGATAGCCACCTTTCGTTTTTTTTAAATTTCGTAAGTAAATCCTTCCTTTTCAAATACATCTATTGAATTTACAACTCTTGCTTCTTTCATGCACACAGACAATAAAAACGCATCACTTCGGCATTCAAGTAACCGACCTTCGGCCAATAAACTTTATTTCCCCTTTTACAAAAACAAATGGCGAAAATTTTTTTCCGATTGCGCTGTTTTTTTTTTTTTTTTTTAATTCCTTCTCTCTGCCATATAAATCTTTTAAATATAGTAGGAAACAATCTTAATCCTGATTTTTTTTTCATAGCCGCAAGCAACACTTTCATTTCCGATCGGCCATTTTCGCTTAAACTTATAAAATCGGACTTAAGTGTTGCGCCATTTTGAAAATGGTGTGAAAGTTTTTAAAAAATGTTTTGAAAAGAATGAAAATAAAATGTACTGAACAAAATTAGAACTGGAAATATACATTTTTTTATACTTGTGTTCTAAAATGGTCCGTATTTGTGATCGCGGTCTTTTGTAAAAGGTTCGTTTCTGTAGTTGGGATTTTTGTTATCTGTTGCTTCTATTATTAACAATTAACCCGACAGAACGCGCTTCCTAAACCAACGTTAAGACGCGCGGTGGTCATGGAATGACCCCAAACTAAAACGTTGTTAAAAGCATTACTTCTTTACTTATTCATGTCAAAACCATACCGTCCATTTTTAAACATTAAAAATTACATTTAAACACTAGTGCGATGCATAAATTAATTTTAAAGGGCAATACGTAAAGAATAAATTAGCTTCATGTATTGCGATAGTAATTAAAGGTAGTTTAACACACGTCTATAAACTAAGTAACTAAGTTCATAAAAATAGTGCTACATAATTATTTTTGATACTTGTAAGTATTTGTGAACTTTATGATAAATATTCCAGCTTGTATTATTGCTATTTTTAACATGAAATTCTTAGAGAAACATATCATTTTGTTTTTGCTATGATCATTTTTAAAGTATGATTTTATCTAACCAAACAGGTATTGGGGGGCGTGAAAATGCCTGAAATACTTTCAAAACACTAACAAAAGGTAGATTGGGGGGAGAAACTCAGATACTGATAAGAAAGGAATAAGCAGGTAGCTAGTTTTCTAGGAATTGGAATTTGGATATAGCTTGGGGGTCATAAAATGAGCCCCTCGCGTTCTCTCGGGTTAAAATTTTGCATTTAAATCTTTTGTACTCTAATATTCAACATAAAAAAAGAAATCGCAAAAATTCATACTTCCTTAATTTACCATCGCTAATGAAGCTAGTTTTTTCTTTTTCCAATTTGAAAGTCATGTAGATTTTTTTTTTTTTTTTTTGTAGACTTAATATTTTTGACAAAATATTATGTTTTCTGCACTGAAAATAAGACACATAAGGCATTGTAGTGCACTGATGCACCATTCACCCCCTCCCCTGCTTTGCACTTTTGTTTTATGACGCATAGGTGGCCACCAAGTTAATTAAGTTTAGTGGCCGCTGGCCACTTCCAAAATTTCTTGACCTTTAGCTTCATTGTATTATATTTTCGCTGAATGTTCCTTTTTTACTGTTTTTTATGCTTTCGCTTCCAGATTTTAGTGTTATTTATATTTTCTACCTGTTATGTATACCAGCAGCACAGAAAAGGAAACCTTCTGTGTGTATGGTGGGATGAGGGGGGGGGGTGAGGGGGATTAACTTGATATTTTAAATTTGTTTGGGAGGCTGGGGGTGTTCCCTGTTAAGGGTATTATGCAGCGTAGTTAAATGTATTAAATTCTCTTACTTTTTGAATAAAAGGGGAAAAGCAGCGCGTATAAAGAACAAAATGTCAAAATATGCAGTGTTATTTTGACAGTTTGTGCTTTATTTACGTTGATTTTTTTTTTTTTTTTTTTTTGCCTTTTACTGATACTATTTTGACACAAAGCATTTCCATCATTTTAAAAATAAGAATACTCTTTTTGGCTTTTCAGTATATCCCCAGATCTAAGAGACCCAGCGAAGTCCCAAAATTACCTGTTATGAATTTAGTAAATGTATCAAAGTAAAAAAACCACAAACATAATGAAAATATAATTCCCATAAACAAAATTAAAACGGCCTTCGTAAACGTTTTGCACTTATACTGCAATGAAAAAATTCAAGAAAAATATGGAATAATTTAAAAGGAACTAAAAAATTTTAAGTAAAAATCCGGATTAACTAACCTCATCTTATGGTTTTATGGATAATCACGAAAAAATTTTTCACAACTCTTCAAGCTTCTGGGTGTGTGATGAGTAGTTTGATCGGATGCTATTTCTACTTAACATTTTATAGTTCCTTTTGAATTATTTAACGTTTAAATAAACCCCACTAGGCGTATTATTAAATCTCTCGATGCGTCCCTTATTTACACTGAATGGAAACACTATTCATATTCACTGCAACATTTCATGCTCTTTTTCAATAATATTGAATAATCCCACCGGTCCTTGTCCACTGTAAAAAATTTTGGTTCAACCTTTCACTAAAACTTGGTGAAATGCAGCTGCAACCAACAGTTGGTACTAATTTGAACCATTATGATGGTTTACTAGTTTCACCATGAATATGGTTCAGCACTGAACCATGATTACGGATTTTTTTCTAACCAGTATTACGGTTCAACTTTGAACCATGATTATGGAGTTTTTTCTAACCAGTACTGCGGTTCAACTTTGAACCATGATTACGGAATATTTTCTAACTAGTATTACGGTTCCACTTTAAACCATGATATCAATTTTTTTTCTAACCAGTATTATGGTTCAACCTTGAACCTTAACCATAGATTTGATTTTAACTGGTAAGTTGCTTCAACTCTGAATCATATCGATGGACTTCCTACTAGCCACTGTCATAACTCAGAGTTGTAGCATGAAAGTGAAGTTTGAACTGCACCATTTTATGTTGCAATGGTGACTTTTAACATAAATAATTTTATTTTTTTATGTTCAAGCGTAAGACAGGAAACAAGCTTATTACCAATTTTAATTTGCAAAGCGAATTTTCTGTTTTTTAATACGTAAATTTAACTTGAGTTTTTGCTAATTATTTGATTTAATTCTGAGAACAGATTCATTGCTATTAGGAAGCCCATCGTTTTAATAATTGATTCAATGTTCCATATATATAAATGTATTTATTCATATATTTATATATATGAACATCCCAATGTACTGTATCAGAAACTAATTGTATTTTTTAATTAACTATGTTATTTAGTTATATTCTTCAAAATTGCAATATAAGTCACTGTTAAAAATTTTTAAGCCCCCTCCCATAAGGAAGGTCTTTGCAAATATATGTACACTTTTTTATGTTTGTCAACAGATAGTTTTAACAAAAATGGCGTTTGAAATTTTGCTTATAAGTTAATAATTAATTGATAGCGAACATTTTAAATTTCTGAATTATGTAACTTTTTTTCAAAAATATATTTCAACACTCTTTAGCATCAAAAATATTAAATTTATTTATATGCATACAAAGATGACTGAAAACATAATTGAAAAACCATGAAATGCACAAATAACAATAATTAAACATTATTGGGGGGCTCCGGCACAGATGTTACTCCAAGGCTTAAACGTGCAGTAGTTCGTGGCACTTCAGGCTAAGACCGCCCAGATGAGTAAGTATCTGTAAAGATATAAAAGAACTGACAGTAAAGCGTATCTGATTTGTATGCCGTCTATTCAATTTTCTGTTGACATCAACCGTGTAGTGCAATGCACCGTTTTTGTTGATAAAACATCTATTTTGCATTTGGAGATCTGAAATCTCCGATTGCAACTTTTTCCCTTGTTTCTAAAACTCTATTATTGAAATAGGTTCATTTGTTTAAATTTGTTAGAGTGATTGGGACGAAATTTTAGAAGGAATTATGGGTGAAAATTCTGTAAAATGGCAGTCGTGGACGAAAAATGAAAGTTTAATTATTTTGAAAATACAACAGTAGTCAGGGTCGGATCCAGGGATAATTTCTTGAGAGAACACCAGGAAGTAAAAGTAGTCTAAAATACACCACTGGTAATAGTTAATTAAAAAATATAGATGTAAAGAGCAGAAAAGAGAAAGGTAACAGCTCGGAAAAGTGGTTTGGTAGTAACGAGAGAAAAAATAATGTTGCAATAAATGTAATAGGAAAACATGCAATTTTCAGTACGTAAACAAATCATTGTTACAACTGTAAGTGTAGAGCCGGAGCAAAAAATGTAAAATACGTGGGGGGGGGGGGGGGGGAGTATTAAATCATGTAAGAAGCAAGCATATATTGGAGCAAAATCAAGTAAACATGCACAGGTTGAAAATTTTGGAAAAGAGTTTATTTAACGTTAAAGGCAACGAAACTATTTCGAAAATCATGCAAAATTGATCCAATTTCTCAAAAAATTCCTATAGTAGACATGTTTTGAATACAAAACTGGATTTATCTGCTCTTGGTGTAGTAGTTAGTTCGAATGATTAGGAAGTAAGAATCATTACAAATCAAAGCCACAACCTGTATCGATTTTCCAGGGGGGGGGGGGGGGGCATAGGTCAAGTTGATGAAAGTGGTTTTTTTTTTTATCAGAATATTTTTGATTTTCAAATTATCCTTCAGAGCATATAAAAATTCCAGGGCGGGAGGGATTCTGCTTCCCTCCCCCCCCCCCCCCCAACTTCCTGGCTGTGGCCTTGGAATCAAAATTCAACTAACTACATTTATATAAAGGAGTGTTTTCTTATCAGACTACCTTTTACTCACTAATTTTCAAATTTTCATTTATAGCATGCAAAATTTTAGAAATTTTCACCCCTTCAGCTACGGGATCGGAAAGAAACAGAAGAACTGAATTTTATACAAATGAGGTTTTCTTATCAGAATATTCAAATTGTCATTTATAGAATGTGAAACTTCAAAAAATTTCGGGAGTGGAGATGGGTTCGAACCTTCGCCCCCCCCCCCCCCTCCACCGGTTACGCCTTTGACAAAATCTACGAGTAAAAATTGTGCAAAATGGGTCGAACATTAAATAAGTTAAATAAATTTTAAAAAGACAGCAACAGGCAACTAAATAAAAGTTAAGATGTGCAGCTAGAAAGGTAACGCCGTTGAAAAGTATTCTTGGAAGTAAAAATAAAAAATAAATAAATGACAGAGTAAAAATCCCGATAATAGATGCAATTTTTAAAATGTAATCAAGTCAACGTTACAACTTTAAATGTAGATCAGGGGAACCAAACGTAGAATGTATGGGCGGGGGGGGGGGGGTGAATGATATATCAGGTAAACAAAATAGTTTAATATTGAAGCAATATTAAATAAATATACACAGGTTTAAAATTTTGAATAAAGTTAATTAGTCAATTTAACACTAAAGGTGACGGGATCAGTATATGATAGTAACATTTTTGAAATAGGCTTTTCAACCTATTTTGTGCGTATTAAGACATACAAACACAGAAAACAAGACATATCAAACAAAAAATTAGATATATACATTGAAGTTTACTTACCTTTTACTGTTGTGCAAAATAAATGCTTCAAGTCACAGCTTGACAAGATGGCTGCTCGGTTTCCGGCCGGGTGCCGGGTTCGTTTTTTGGTTCAAGGTTGAACCGAAATTATGGTTAAAGGCGTAACTTCAGATTTCGCACTTCTGCTTGAACCATGATTTTGGTTCAATCGTCAACAGCCCTTCAGCTTTCACCATATTTATGGTGCAACGTTGAACTGTTTTTTTTTTTTGTTTTTTTTACAGTGTAGGCTTAAAATAACATCATTTGTTTCAATTAGCTAAGATAGCTCATCATGTTATTTAAAAGAAAAGCTTAAGACATAGGTTTCTGTCTGGTTTTCACTTGCCCACGTCGTCTAGAAGACTTTCACCCTAAAGAAAATTGATTGAAAACCGCTAACCATCGCCCATACTTGGACTCTTTGACAAGATATGACATAAGATGGATATTTCTTTGTTAAGTATCGTTAAACTTTCCCAATTAAAATCGATGAAATCATTGATTACCCGTTACGAACATCACTTAATACGTATTGGTTTTTGTTATAAAAGGCAGAATTTATGATCCGATGGTCTATTTCATTTAGTAATATCAATCGCCATAAATGCCTTTCGATCAGTTGACCGCTATTGTTGGAGAAAAGGATTGTCAATTTTTATTCAATGTGTCACTGCTTTCTCAATTTCTATTGTCTGGCATGCGGAAAATTAATGTTTGTGGTAAAAAATATAACACATCGAAGATGTTTGAAAATTTGTTTAGCTAAAATGTAACTAAAGTTTGCGAATCCTCTCCATATATTCTGCCAGATGTCCATCTTGACATGACGGATAACCAGATCGTGAGTGAAATGACAGGATCGGATTCCGGACATTTAAAAATTGCCTGGATACCGGGTATTCGTTGCATTTTGGGGGAGGGGAACCGTCCGGTTTGTCCCTCTCCGTCGGTGCACCCCTGCAGTCAATAAATGGTTTCATTTGGATGCAGTTCTACATTGTTAAATAGTCTAGTTCAACCCATTACCAAAAAAAAAAAAAAAATGAAACAAATGGTGAACTTTAGCTGCAACCAACATTTGGTACTAAGTTAAGCCGTTATTATTTTTCAATTTAGTACCAAATGTTGCTTTCACCGTTTTTCTCATGTTTTTGGTGAAAGGTTGAACTAGAATTTTTAACAGTGTACCTTATACGAATAGCTCTTGTTTTCACGTTCTCTTGTAACGTACTGACTGCGACACCGTGAAAAAGCTCTATTACAAAAATTATCGTAATCTTCTTTTTATTATTCCTAATATTTTGATAGAGCTACAAACGATCCCAGTCGTTGTTCATTGAAAGTTTTGCGTTTATTTAAAGATTCACCCCATCACAACATGAAACATATTCTATTGTTTATGCAATTCGTATCTTGAATGAATGTAAAATGTTTAGCAATAATAGAGTAGTTTTTGCAGGAATATTTTATGTCAACAATTTATATTTTTGCACTAAGTTAAAAAAAAAATAATTTAAAAACTAAACCACATTAACCACTGATTACACATCACTTGTTTAATTAAGATAGTAATACAAAACTCGTAGAAAATAATCTTATCTTGAGATATGTAGTGTCTTAAATGTATGTTATCATATTGCATTGAAATGTTAAACGATTATGCTATTTTTATGAATACATTTTAAACATTAAAAAAAATGTTTTAGTGCTAAGTATTGGTAGGTAAAATGTATGTCATACGTTAGACATACAAGTGATGCGCTCTTCAAAATTTAACATTCATAAATAAATATATTTAAAACATTTATTTTGCACTTATAAATTGAAAAATATTTGGCATTTGAAATGTTAATTTTACGAGCGAATTGACGTTATAAAATATGTAACACACATTTTTTTTTTTTTTGGATCTTATAATTAAATCAGTAGTTGAAAGAATTTACAGAGTGTAAAAAAATTTTTTTCAAGGAAATAGAAAATCCTTGCATTTTCAATTTATTGTTCGTAGACGTCCTACCTATTATTAAATAGTATATAAGTTATATTGATCGTGTTTCCCCTTTTTATTTATATTAATGAAAGTAAGTAGGGGATTAAAAAAAAGATCGATCCATTGAAATTCTTGTATCGCTCACATGAATTATAGAAATATTGTTTTAAAATAATATGCTATAAAAATACATGCCTAGAATTTCTTGAAGGAGTTTAATTCATATGAAAGAAACCCAAAGTTCAAAATTTCAGTAACACAAGTTGAATTCGTATACCAATTTGGAATCAGCATTAAATTTAATTACAAGAAGCAAAGAGTTTGAACATGTTTTAGTTCAGCAGTTCTTGTGATATTAATTAAAAGGAAAAATTGATATTAAACCCAGTTTAGTTTTTTCTTTTCTCTCTTGCTATTTATATGTTTATTCTTTCCTCTCACATAAGTTCAACACTATGTTTTTCCTTTTCTCACATTAAAAAACAAGTGCACTTTGTTTTTATTTGTGTTTATTTATTTTATTTATTTATGTACTCATTATTATTATTTTTGAGACTAATGCTATGAAACACAATTGCCAATTGGGGAAAAAATAGTTAGTCATTTTTCTGAATCAAAAAATTACAATTAGATCTTCTATTTGTAATAAAAAGTAGATCTTCTTTCTAATTAAACTAAAAATCAGCTTGCACACTGAATAGTCTAGGCTTTGGCTACTACCGCCGTGTCAATTAATCCTGTCAACATGTAAGTGTTGAGTACCACCACACCGACAAAACATATTAAAATAATACTTAATTATATTCAGAATAAGCAACTTCTCTTAATTCTGTGTTTACTGTTTATTGTTATATGTTATTAAATAACTAATTTTTCCAAACTGGTACTTAATGTTAAAACAACGTATTTATGTATTTACGCTTATTACAACGTATTGTGTGTTTCGCTTGTGTTGGATGAAAAATTCTGAGAAAAATAACATCTTGCATAATTAATCATTATCTCTGTACATATAATTATTATGCAAAGGAAACTTATTATTTTATGGCTGCTGCAAGAAAACTATTGATTATATATATGAATTCAATTACCCGATTTATGTTTTTGTAGGGACTCTGATGACAGTCAAATAAAACAATACAATAACAAATAGTCGAATTAAAAATAAAAAAATTCTTTTTCTTTTTTTCTTCTATATTTTGTTGTATTTATTATTATTAATTTATTAAAATCATTTATTTAAATCAGTAGTTTGCAGTAATATATATACATATATGCAACACAAGGTCATACTATTTTCTGGATATTTTCTTTAAGTGCTTGTGAAGGCATGTAAAAGGAATGAATGGGGAAACGTAAATGAAAAATATTCAGAATAGTTATCAAGCCGAAACAAAGTTAAAAACTGTTGATGAACAACATATACCTATGATAAATATAGACGGATCCTTAGTATAATATATATCCTTAGTACATTAATTCTGCTTTACTTGACAAGAAAGCCGTAATCAAAAAGTTAATTTTGGCAATGAGTATCTTTTTATTCTCTATTCATTTATAAGATTTATACTGATTTTTTTGTCAGTAAATCAGTAGTTCATTCTTGCTAGAAATAAAAGACAGCCAGATCTGCAATTTCAAAGGTTTGTTTTTTACACTGCACTGTTTAATTATTATTCTTTAATTATTTTTACTATTCTTACATATTTATTTTTATCATTTTGTTTTCCAAAGCTTTTCAGCACTTATTTTCTGCAGTTTTGAATTTCTTATATAAACTCCTCTCTACTAGGTTCTTTTGAGTGAAGAACCTAGTTTGGTGAAGTAAATGTAAATTGTAAATTTACATTTACTTCACCAAATTGATTGATAATGGATATTTATCTCTAGCAATGAGACTCAAACTAAAAAAAAATATTTCCCTCCGAAAGATAATTATTCATATTTTGCAAATATTAATAAGTGCAATTTTATTTTTATTTTTTTCTCCCTATTTTTTGAAGCTTTGATATGTGCTAACTAACGTTCCAAAACATACAGAATAAAAGTTTACTGCATTGATCTTTAGTGTTTATAGAATCATTTAAATAATGTAACGGAAATGACTCTATATTCCTTTTTCTTTTATTATAGTTACTTTGTGCAGCTCTGATTTCAACACATCAGTCTCTTTTTTTTAGTAATTTTTGCGATCCATGATTTCTTTTGTTCCCTTTTTTCTTTAATTAATGTAACTTTAAAAGGGTTTTTTGTGTAGCTATTTTTTTTTTGTGTTGCACCACTTCGACTTCTTTCGGCTCAATTACAGCTCTACTTCGAGCTCCGAATAATTTTAATGAGATCTTTTTCAATTTAATTTTTTTATGCAATAATAATAAAAAAGGGCACCTATAGATTATTTATCAATAAATACGTAACGTTTTTATTAATGCTATGTCACAGAGCAGTCAAAAAAAAAAAATTCATTAATCATTTATTTTTAAGTTTATGAATGTAATTCAAAAAAGAAAAAACGTCGGAGCAGCCGGAGCACAATTAATTTCCTTTCCCTTCCTACTCACTATTAGAGATGTAAGATTTTTAATATAGAAGTTCTGTTTTCTTCCTCTATTTTTGCTGATCTTCAAAATTGCACACCATTTTTTGACACCTTTTATGTAGGTACATGCCACTTCAGCAAAAACCTGGCTAAAATCTTCACGACAAAAAATAAATTTAACCCTTTTTTTGAGCATTTAGTTAATGTGTATACCATTTGTTTAATCTGCAATAGTAAAGGTAGTACAGGTGTTCGAGTATACGAAATATCTGTCATAACACGATAATTTTTTAAGATGTTTCTTTTTCTTTTCCTTTTTTTAGCATTTATCTAATGTGTATACCATTTGTTTAGTTAAATAATAAAGGTGTTCGAGTTTACAATATACCTCTCATAAAACGATATATTTTTTAGATGTTTATTTTTTTTTTGATCATTTTTATAATGTGTATACCATTTGTTTAGTAAAATAGGTAAAGGTGTTTGCTTTTACAAATTACCTTTCATTACACTGTTTTTTTAAGATGTTTCTTTTTTTTTTTTCTTTAAACATTTTTCCAAGACGTATAGAGATAAAAAGGCACATTTTCTAGTGAATCATATTTAAAATGACATGTATTAAATATCAATCAATATTTTAACCATATGCATTAGCTTTTTTTCAATATTTTGCTTAAATATATATTTTTTAAAGTAACCTATATCACTGGACTTGAAAGAAAAAAAATAATATTGTTTAAAAATTCATGGAATTGTTTAAGCCATTATATATATTTCATATTGCATTTCTTTAGCTGAAAATGTGCTTCTCTGAAAGCTATCTTTAAAACTTTTGTAGCAGTTAGTTGAATTCCCAAAATCCATTTGGGCATTTGTCTTTAGTAGAAACCCATTATACGCGTTGGTCATTAATAAAGCAGAATTGTAAATATATTTATTTACTTTTGTTGAAAACTTCAGAATACCTATAGGTACTTTTTAGCTGTTGAGAACGTTTTTTTTTTCATTTCCTTATCAAACTTAAAATAACTAATATCACAGAAAAATACTATACAGCTGAAATCTGCAACTTAAATAATTACTTTTAACAATTTGAAAATTATAAAAAAGTAATTTATATTGTATTTGTGTTGTAGTTGACTTTTCCCAGAATCTGAAAATTTCACCCCCCCCCCCCCCAGTTCAATGTTTATTCTCAATATATCTCACTCTTAGCTATGTATTCTAAACGTGAATCAAATGTATAAAACAATGTACAGAATTAAAGTGCAGAATTACAGAAAATATATAATTTGGTCATTAAATTTTTGTGTGATATTGAAGTTTCCAAGCTTAGCTTAAAGATACGCGCAATTTATATTTATTTAAACTAACTCTAAAGCATAAAATATCATTTCAGAACTTGGGAAAGAAAAAAAAACAGCTATAATATGCTTACATTTGTAAAGTGGATTAGTAAAAACAACTGCCACTTTTTCACATTTTATTTACTTTATTGATTTTTTTTTTTTTTTTTATTTACGCGTTTTGGCAAGCTCTCTTCATGTTTATCTCGCTCCCCTGTGCCTCTCCACCCCCTGAAAAAAATGCCAATAAGTTCTGGATTTCAAAGTCAACTAAAAAGTTCAAAAATGGTGGCCATTGGTTATCCTTCTGACTTACCTTTGTAACCTATTTTTAAGTTATCAGGCTGTCAATGAAAGACACTTTTGTAAATAAGAATTAATTGCAAAGTTTTTGTAAATTATTACACCTGTCACTGTATTGTTAGTAATGACTGTAAAGGTAGGAGATTTTATCTCAGATAGTTGAATACATAGACCTGGAGAAGCGTCCAATCTAGATCTGAATTTGTGTTTAAATATGCACAGACCAAAATATCTTGATTTTTTGCATCGATATGTTACTGCAAAGGGGAGAAGGATTAATATAGCTTGCTTACTTAAATACGGGTTTTCATTTTGTTTTTCTTAATTTAAATCAAAAATTCATTACATGAAATATTGACATGTAATGAAAAGATTGTTTCAAATAAAATGAACTCGAAATTTCTGTTAGTATCCCTAAAATTTTATTAGTGTGATTCATACTATTCAGCATGGGGAGCTTTTTTATATTTATGATTACAACCACTTCAAGTTATTACACTGAATGGCAAAAGTAAAATATAAAAGGAAAGTTATCCTAGTGGCTCTATTATTTTAATAACTATCATACACATTAAAATCTGAAGTTTTAAAAAAACAATGTTGAAATATTTAATTGAAATTAATAGTTTTAAAAAGGGTGAAAAGTACATGAGTCATGTTTTATCTATAATAACAATTAAATATTTAAAATTAATGTTTCCATTACCCTTAATAGCAATCATTGAATGTTCAAATTAATAAATTAAACTTAGTAAAATGAAATGCTATGTTCCACCGATAAAATCATATATTTGATACCATTTCTAGTCCAAATCAAGCTTTCTGCATAGCCAGTTTTATTTTCCCAATTGACTTTTTACCATTTTGATAATATTATTGTTTAAGAATAGTGTTCTTTATATTGTTTATATCGGATTGAAAACGGAAAATTTCAAAAACTAATGCACTGTTCGAGTGATGTCATTGAAGCGTTGATGTGAAAGTTGAGTTAAGTTGATGAAGCATTGTCCAGTACGAAAATTTAATTTTTAGTGTAGAAATCATAAACAGGAAGCAAATGAGACATGATTGTGCACACAAACTTCAAACTTTTGTGAACCATTAATATGCACAAGAGGCATTTGACAATAAAAACAAATTTTTTCAATGCCATCATCAAAACACTAGTTTGTTGTTTACTAAACGTAGCCGGCATGGTGGCGACGTGTAAGGCGCGGCCCTCGTACGCCCCAGATTGTGGGTTCAATCCCGACCATGTTGGTGGATTCTCTAGATTCAGAATAGTGCCTGCACATAAAGAAACCCGGAGTATCTATTTTGCTTGGGTATTCTTGGCTAAATTAAATTCCTTGTGCAGTTTTGCATCATCAGTCCTAGTGCAGTTTCGCATTGTAAGTGCTTCACCTTCCAGTGAAGAAACCAGACGTCGAAATTCTCATGCGGCAAAGGCATCCGCCGATTATGGAGCAGCTTGAAAGAATAGATGCCAGTTTCCGGGAAATGCACAAGGTTTGCAAAAGGTAATGACGTAATCCATGTAGAAAGAAAAAAAAATGTTTACTCAACCGTACTCTTCGACTCCTTGAGGGGATCCTGTCAAAAGTACAACAAAACCAACTAAATTCCCTTCTTTGCTCATTGTCATTATCATATAATTGTCGACCTTTCATCATCAAACGATGTATAAGTCTTTTTGAACCATCCTAATAGAGTTTCAGATTCTTCTAAATCAGAGCAACAAGTCATTTTACAACTTTTACATTAATTAACTAATTTAATTAACCCTCTGAACAGTCTTTTTTTTTTTTTATTTAACTTCCTCCAAATATATTTTTATTTTCAAACAGGGAATTAACTACCACTTTCAGGCTAAATTTCATCGCAAAACATTTTCTGAACATGATTTACTGAACATAATTTTATATCGTAATAAATTGCCAACAGAACCCCTGCCATCCTTCTGCGGAACCCTAGGGTTTCGCGGAACACACTTTGAGAACCGCTGCGTTATGTTATGATGCATTTTTGTAATTTCTTTTAAAATGACGTAAAGTTCCAAATCATTTATATCTACTTATAATGCAATATTGTTCAAAGCAACTGAAAAAAAAGGAAATATTTCGACATTCTTTGTTAAAACACATGTTTTCCTTTACTAACTTAAAAAAAAGAAAAAAATCGAAATCCTCCATTTTAAAATAACGATTAAAAAGTACAAAAGCACTTTTTAACTATCGGCATCTTCAGCACGCCAATTTGCAACTGAATAAGATTAATGATTTCCCCAAAGGCATGTCAAAAAATAACCAACCCAGCTGCGATTTTCAACTTACACCAGTTATCTTCTTTCAAGGGAAAATGCTATTTTTAAAGCGCTGATCCCAGTTAGTAAATGGAACATCAAAATCTAAAGAGGAAAGAAAATAATTGGCAGAGTAAAATAAAAGGGAAGAACAAATGTTTCTTTTTGCAAATGACTTATAATAGAGGTTAGTTTTTCACTTGAAAAAAACCGCTTTTCTGTCAATCAATCGGATAATAAATATGTTGGATGGTAGGGTCAGTTGGGGTAATTGTAAACAAGCTTCATAACTAAACTTGTGGTGATTTTGAAAACTTAATTGCGGGTGAGTGGTGAACTGCCAACATGGGGAAGACGTTGAAAAAGTTTCGTATGTTTTGAAACAGATGTAGAAGCGTTGCCATTGTTTGAAAATGACATGGTGAAAAAAGTTGTTTAACAAAATTTAGTGATCTTACATTTTCCTCTCCAGCTCTTCTACAAAAGCGATGTAAGCTGTTTTAAACATTTTTATTTGTCAAACGGAATGGTGCTAAAAACATTTAGTTATGAATTTAATAATCCCTGTTATTTTTCGTGTACAAGTTAGGTGTTTACAATTACCCCAAAAATTTCGGACTCTTGGGTAATTGTAAACACTTAAATTTATCCTATTTCCAATATTTTGGGGGGACAATAAGCTCTATATTTTGATGTAAGCAATACTTTTGTGTCTATTTTATATAACTGTTGTTGTTGTTGCTAATGCCACTCGGAAATCCAAGCCCCCCTTGCAGGGCGACCATGAATTAAGGAAGCTCCTACTGATTATTAATGAGCTCCGCTAGAATGAAGTACACTTGTCTCAGAGGGGCTTAATGATTTTGAACCAGTTCCAAGATGAGAGATCGTCACCTAGGTTGGTCCCTCAGCGGAAATTATTTCTAACTTGGAGGACATTTGAAGCGACGATGTATTTTACAGGTACAGTAAGGTATTTAGAAAAGATGTAAGGGACCATTCATAAATGATGTCATGCTTCGATGGGGAGGGTAACAAGAAGTGTGACATCATGCTTATGTAACATAACGTAGCATGTGACAAAGGGGGGTATGTTGAAGTGTGACATTTTGTGACAAAGGAGGGGAGGAGGGGTTAAATCTATGGGGGAAAAGGCGTGACATCAATTATAGACGGTCCCTAATCTGCTTTTCAATGCGAATTCACGTTCCCTTTAGCGCCCTCGGTCTCAGAGTAATCAGTCGCGGGAAGTCGTTACCCTCCAAGCGTTGACCACGGCCAGTTGTGCTTCACTTTCAGTGTTCTGTGGTATCCAAGCTAAACCCACTGATCCACTGCGGGACAAATTTTATATAATTTTGTCGCATTACTTGATTTTTTGCAAGATATTTCTCGTTAAATGATCTCAGCCCACTCATAACATAACTCAGCGGACCACATACGGCCTGTTGGCCGCAGATTGAGAACCATTGTTCTCGAACTTCTTAAGCCTTCAAGCAGACTGTGTATAAAACAATTTTTCATTTGCATCAACCTTATTCGAAAATAAATCGCTGTTTACAATTACCCCAGATCTATGGGGTAATTGTAAATACGAGTTCATTCGCTAACAAATAGTCATAAAGTCAAAATTTTTGTACACATTTACTCACAAGAAGTCCAGTAGTGGCTACAATGCTCACAATTTTATCTCTGAAATCATTCAAGAGGTAGGGAAGGATCAAAAGTTAAAACATTGAAAAAGCGTTTACAATTACCCCAACTGACCCTATATCGTTTGGAATGAACATCCTTCATTTTTGTAAACTTTCAAAACGAATGGGCGTATTAAGTCGTAAAAAATGTTGAGGATTTTTTTTTTTTCAAAAACGATAGTTGAAATTTAAATTCATGTGTTAATATTGTTCCAGTATTTGAACTTCAAATGTGTTTAGTTTGTTTTAAATTTTCTCCAATGAACATTTAAGTGCAAAAATTTATAATTTAATGCTTTGGGGCAAAAAATGCCATGAGTTAAATTACTTCGTTTAAAATTAATTTTGTGCAAAAATTGAAATGTTTTCTGCGCAGCTTGTGGTGTATTTCCTTGGGGTGTTCTCAGTAATATTTCAACTTTCTGAATTTTCAATTACTACAAAAAGGAAATGCTGTAAAACTCCTCTATAACGGACATCAGCAGGACAAAAATATTTGTCCGCAATAGGATGGTGTTCATAATAGGATATTTTCTTAATCACCTCATTGGGTTTGTTGGCTTGGAATTAAAAACTGCCCATCTATGAGGGGCATTAATTCCAAGTCCGCATTTGAGGGGTATATGATTATTAACGTGTGAAATTTAATTCTGTTTAAGCGGAAGCGATTCAAACTACGCAACATTTTTATTATTTTAACCAAAGCTTTTCTTGTCTACTTTAGGTACCCAGTTTTCAATAGCTTTTACTTTTATTAATAACGCCTTAATTTCTCATAAACTAAAATTATTTACCTGTTACAGAATTAGTCGGATTAACTTACAATACAACATTCTTTATAATCTTGTTTTATATCATTAAAGTGTTTCTTTTACTAACTAAAAAGACTTTTCTGCGTTAAGTGCTGTTGATTTTTGGATATTAGATTCAAATGTACAAATCAATACATATTCATTTGTAGTTGTAAGCACTTTTCTTTTCCGTATTCTTTTACATTTAAGTATAGTTTATGTTTATGTAAAGCCGCTACTGTATAGCGGCGGAAACTTTGAAGACTATTGACACACTTAAAGTAGTAAAAATTGCAGTTCGGAACGTAGGGGAGAAAATAGTTAAATATATTTTTAAATCACCTACAATCATTGTGTTAGTGATGTGTGTTTTAAAATTATCAGTGGAGGAGGTATGGAGAATCTATGACGTCATAGAAATAGCAATGCGCGGTGGCCTTTGCTATTATCCACTTATAGAAATATATAAATATTTCTATGGACCTCCGGAAACATGTATAAAATTTTAAATTAAAAGTACAAAATTGCTAATTTTACGAAAAATAATTCTAGAAATATTGACACCCATCGTAGACTGGGTTCGAAATAAACTCTTCAAATACTTATTCCCGGGCATTTAAAACAACTTATTTAAAATACGATGATTCTCGTGAAAGGTCAATTGAAAAAAGAAACAAATAACGGAAATTCTCGTGACCGGTCCAAAATGTGTTAAAATAAAATCAAGGGTATTGGGGGGAACATCCCCACTTCATTATGTTGTACATAAAATGTTAAAAAATCATGACGTAAAATATATGGATTTTCAAATTCTGCTTCAATAAAAGATTTTTAATTAAAGTAATAGCTCTAATGAATGCATTTTATTGTTAAGAAAGCGTGTTCTTATTTTTGAAACTCATAAGTAAATCAATATTTGTCGGCTCCATTAAGGATCCTTAATTTAAGTTTCCAACTCGACGTAACAACCATAATTTGCAAAAATATACTAAGAAGGTTGGCCAATACGAACGTTAGCTAAAAGCATTCCAAAATGTAACCAAAATTTTACCAAATTTCACTATTTCCTAAAGGCAACAATAATAAAAAACGTCATGAATATTAAAATAAATAAATAAAATTAATAAATCCTGAAATACGTGTATTTAACTTATTTATTATTTTTTGTTATCATCTCGTATCCAAACAATTAAATAAATCTGACTTTGTGAGTTAGCAATTGAAAAGATTTTCCGAAGTTGTCTGCTGCAACAACGTCATGACTTGTAAATTTATGACTTTTGAATTAATGCTACAAGATAATTATGACTGTTTACTTTTAACTCATAATATTTCGAGTCAGGACGTTGTTGTAGCGCGTGAGTGATATAGCTAAACAGGGAAATATAACAACACGCACCGTTCAGTAAAAACATTATCATTCCTGAAAAGCGCGTTCAAGGTGCGGCTTCTGTTACGTGTGAATAATGATTTAGCTGCACCTGCTAATGGCAGCTATAAAATAGTAATGAGAAAAGCATATTTTTATGAACATATGCCTACGCGTTATTAAAAATTGTTTCCCGGAATACTATTTTAATTTTATTTTTACGATGTAAAACTTATAAACCGTAGGTTAATTTTTTAAAATTAATTTTATGTTTCACAAAAATTTCATATGTACTTTCAAAATTTAAATTCTAATAATAATAAATCTTCTTATAGCATATAAACACACAAAATCTTCCATCTATGCATATTTACCATAATAAGTTAAAGCATCATGTTACATACGACTATGAAAATAAGTATATGTTTATGTTAAAATACTTCATACTTCATTTGGAATTTTTAAATGAAAACAAAAAATCTAAAAAAATACAAAAAAAAAAATAAATAAATAAATAAAATAAACCTTTCGCAGAAAACTCCCTTTTTCATAAATAATTTTTAAGAAGATTTTTCTTCTTTATAAATTATTATAAAGAAGTTCTCAGAATTAAAAAAAAAAAACACGTATTTTTTTATGATACAGCAACCACATAATGAGCAGAGTAAAAAATAAGGCTCTTTAATGTTGCGGAACATTGTTAAATTGTGTTTATCAATATTGTCATTTGTCAATTATTCATGTTTTTCAAGGGCTGAAATTATATGTTTTTTTTCCTCTTCTTTCTCAATATTAACTTAAATTTTTTGCGAGGTAAAAAAATACTATTACATTGCTTGAAAAGTATCCAATAAAATATTGCTAATTTTAATGCTGCACTGATATTAATATCTTTTGATAAAAAGTCACAAAGTATGAAAATACTATAGCATAATAAGCACAATGATGTTTAAATTTTGTAAAATTAAGGAGTCAGGATGTGCGTTTATGTAAACACAATTAGAAATATGTCTACTTATTTACAGCCATTTCCCCAAATGAAACATACGCTAAATTCATTGTATGCTCATGGTTTAAAAGAATTTGCTTCCGGGTTCTATAATTCAAAGAGGGAAAGGGAGAAAAGAAAGAAAGAATGAAAGAAAATAAAAAGGAAAGGGGGTGGAGGGCTGAGAAATAAATAAAGAAAGTTAAATTTCTGTTAATTTCTATACAAAGGGGGAAAAGGAAGGAAAATGTAAAAATAAATGTCTTTATCAATGGCTATACAATAGGCAATAAATACTTTCAAAACGTTTAAAACTTTTGTAAATTGAAAAAAGAAAGGAAATATTATGAAATACTCGAAAAACAAGTACATAGTATTTGTTTAACACTTTTTAGTATATTTTTAACATAAAACTGAAAAAACTCAAATATTTGCATAATACTAATGATGATTTACGAAATAATTTAGTAAAAAATTAATTGAATTACTGAAGAAAAATCAGAAATTTTTAGAATAAAATCATCAAAGTCTCTGCGTTGACTTTTATCTCTGCGCTGAAAATGAAATTTTCACTTACCTTTCTTTTTCACCAGGAAAGAAAACTTATTCAATGTTGATGCTAAACGGGTCAAAATATATAAAATGCATAAACCAATAAAAACACCATTAGATTTTTAAAGCTTGTGTTTTACTTCAAGCACATTTACCGCCTAAAAAAGCAAATTTACAGCGAACATATGAGCGCAATCCACCGAACAAGCGAACGAAAAAATTTATGAAACTAATCGATATGTTATCGTCGAAAATGATAAACAATGAACGAACACAAGCGCACGCCGAAATAAGTTTTTCACGTTTTGAAAGGCAAGCGCCTTTTTAGTTTGTCATTTTCCCTGCGCAAAATATCATTTTCGTGCGACAACTTTTCAATTTCTTCCTTGAAGACCCGAATTTTTTCAAGTTCTGCCTCAACATTAAGACCATTTGGCCTAAGTTCCTGTTGACTCTGTTTGATCATTCTTGCTTCATGAAGCGACTTCTCCAAAGTTTCAACTTTATCTTCCATATTTACCAACTCTTGAACTAACTCGATTTTAGACATACTGTTCAGATGTTCCGCGTGGATGTCCTCATATGTCTGTACAAACTGCTGTTGCAAAAATTCTTCTTCATCTTCAGGAGAACTGTAATAATCATCAGATGAATCAACACTGTTACTGTTCTCTCTATGTCTGTGATGACCATTCGAAATATTTTCATAGTCAGGTTCTTGGACATCATGATCTTCCATCAAGAACTGGGTAGTATTATACGGGGCAAGAGTTAATCCATAAGAAGTCATCTCCTCCCGAATTCTGTAAGCCCTCTTCGAATCCCTCTCTTCTAATTCTCTCCTCTCATCCCAAGTAAGTTTGCTATAGGGCTTCCACTTCCTTTTCCTTCGATTTTTATTTTTACGCTTGCGAGCATCAGCATTATCGGGTTGACGAGTGTCATCGGAATTTGTTTTAGAAACATGATTTGAATTTCCCGCTTTTTTATTTTTTTCGCGCACAGCATTTTTGCAAAGAGTTTCAGGTTGACAAACAGACCCCGCGCTGTCAGATTTCTCGGAGCCGTTCGCTACATCGCATTTCACAAGTTTCTCCGGGGGGAGCATCACATCCACTCGACTCATCACGGCAAAGTCGAAACGCGACCACCCTAAAATGCGAGCTTACGATTTGACGTTAGAAGTGTCACGCTCAAACCGCCTAGAACGACTGCTGGAGAAAGGGGAACTGGTCACTATGTATATCAACTAACACTTTTAGGGAAGAGTGCGCTACGAAAAATAGTGCGACATTTCATTAATAAAGTTAAGCACAATGTTTTAATATCGTGCAAAAAACTTCAAACACCTCTTTTATAAGTCTATTTATAGATGCAAATCCGCACCATATGTCACTCTTTAATTTTTTTAAGGATGTTTTTTACCTGCGGAGTAATACATTTTTAGGAAACCCGTACTTCTGAAAAAAATCACCAAGTTCTGAAGCATCTACACGTGCTGCCATCTACAGCGATTTTGAAACATTATGTACCACGTATGACAGTGTTTAAATGTAAACAACGAAGGTTGTTACGTTTTAACAAGTGAATCTAATGCATTTCTTAAAAGTCAGGAAATTGTAACTTAAGGAAGGATATTATGCCTAGCTGTTAAAGCATGAAATCTTTGTATTCGCTTTGTATCTGATTAATAATCTAATTAATATATCTTTGTAATTACTCTACTGAAGTATTTGTATTATAAAGCTGATTTCTTATTTTTGGGGAAAAAGTATGGGGGGACGCAGAGAGAAAGGGGAAGGGAAAGTATAAAAATGTTAATAAGTGGCTATAAACAAGCATAAAATAACAATTCTGAAATAGTATTGAAATAATTTTTATTTGTAGGGGGGATATTTCTTATTTGTTTTAAAAAATAAAATTAGTCAATACATTTTTAAAAAGAAACAAAAATCAATAAAAAAAATATATAATCCAAAAAGAAAAAGCAAGAGAAAAAAAAATCTTTCTTATTTTTTGTAAAAAAAAATACGGTCATTTGCAATTTACCTAATTATGCATTACCTAATACCGAATTAATAATTCCTAATTATGTATTACCCAATCAGGTAGGTCATTTAGGTGGGTCAGGGGGTCAGTTGCACCCTTTGGCTTGAGAAATATAATCTATTTGAATGTATGTACGTGTATTTTGCTGCTTTTTATTGAAATATATATTAAATATATACCTTTTGCCCCCCCCCTCCCCCTCCGGGGAATTTTAAAATGCCGGGCCTGTATCTAATGCTTCGTATTTGATGACTGTATTTTAGTATTTTATTTATATTTTAAGAATTTCTTACTTTCAGTATTATTTACTGCCAGTTTTTTGTTAACCTTTGATTTATATATATATATATATTTTTTTTTTTTTTTGCTTTCAGTGGTGTTTCTCCGTCGTTAATTGTCAATTATTGTTTAAAGAAGTATGTAAAACATGCTACTTTGTAGAGAATTGAACATAATGAAATTAAAAAGAAATAAAATAATTAATAATTTTTTTATTTGTTATATGATAACGGATTTACGCCATGTAATAGAAGATCAATTGTAGATTTTGCACATGAAATTTAGTTTTTGGAATTATTTTCCACTTATAAAACGAAAGTTCTACGCACGCCATGACAAGGGAATATATTCCTTTGAAATTACATTCATGAGTCTAACTCTATTGTTATGATTCGTAATACGTTATTTTTTATTAATTTTGGTATTTTAATTGGTTTATTAAATGTGATACACTTAAGTTTCGAAAATGTGGGTTCGTGTACTAAATTTCTGATTTCCAAATATTTCCTCAATTGTAGCGTTTCCTACCTAAGTGTCATAAATAGAACATAACACTGCACAGATAAACATTCTCGTGTGCATAATATAGTACTAAAAGTTTTTTTTTATGCTGTTAGTTGTAAAGGTAGACAAGCCTTCATTTCAGTTTTTTTTTTTTTTTTTTTTTTGAGTTGAGACAAACAACATATACTAAATATATACTTATATAACACATATATTTAATGTGGGTTTTAATGTTTAGTGCAGAAAAGTATACAATATAGTCTTTATATACTTATTATGATCAAATTAACCCCTTAACGCATTTGCCCGTGTCTGACTCGGGCGAAAGTTACCAGCAGAAGCGTAGCTAGGTGGGGGCAAGGAGGGACAGCTGTCCCCGGGCGGAGCGTCAAGGGGCGCCAAATTAATGTTAATTTACTTTATTTTTAAATGCGAAAAGGAAATTATTTAAACTGAAGAGGTGTGAATATGTTCGACAAAAAAGTGGGAACACGGCAAACCATATCGGTTATGAACAATGTAGCACAGGAGTGTGCGGGAAATCAGACAAATAATTTCTCGAAGCCAAAGTGTCCCATTTTTCCCTCAGAAATTAATGGTCGCTAATAAAAATGAAAGTTGAAAGGGCTGCTTTTTAGAGCTATTTACCATTTAGGAAGCATAAAAGTTTTTTAAATTCCCGTTAGGGGCATCCCCAGGGGCAGAGGGGGGTGCAAAATCTTTCGTTTTCCCCGGGCGCTGAAAACAATAGCTACGCCTCTGGTTACCAGTAAATTTGCACATGCTCGGGTCTCACACGGGCGACCTTGTATCTTGCGTTATTTTATTTCTAATGCTCGTCTGAGATCCGTTTGTGTTTTGCGTGAAAGTAATATTTTTAAATAATTTTTACCTCATCCCTCCGCTCTGTATTCACCCCCTACAACTGAAATTGCCAAAAACAATTTATACTATACCTACATATTCATTTTTTGTCAAAAAATCTCGATCATTTTTTATCAGTTTTTCCGAAAAGAAAAAAAAAAAAACCTCGTGCTTCAAGGGGTTAATAAACCTAAAAGTTCAATATTATATATAGATTCATCATATACTCATCCATTTTTGGAAAAAAAACCTTTCTCCGAACGTTCTCAATTGCTCAGATCTGCCGTTTCTTAATTTTTTAATTTAGAAACTCCTTTACTAATCAAACTTGGCTTGTATACCATTTGTTGCCACGAAGATACTGTTCTAAGTTAGTAGAGGGTCACTTGGTCATCGCATCTTTACATAAACTACGAAGTCGGCCGAGCATTATTTGAGATGTTCTTTTCAGTACTTAACGAACCCGTATTTCGTTTCTTATCTATATTATGCGGTTTAAATCTGTTTTTGCAGTTTGAAAATAAAAAAACGAGCATACTATATCTCACCTTAGATCGCTGGGTAATATGAAGCCTTATAGAGCTCGTTTGTTGCTCAAGCTTCTGGATATGAACAGGGCCGCTGTAAGCGGGCGTGCAAGGCGTGCACCGCACGCGGGCGCCATGTGAAAAGGGGCGGTAAATTCAACCTATCAATCCTAAATTTCATCACAGATTTTTTGAAAATATTAAACTTTTTTGCCGCACATGGGATCTTCCTCTCGGCTATTTTCTCCAACTGTGACGCTTGATAAGCTTTCGTTTTCTCAAAACAACCCCCCCCCCCCCGACCCGCCCCTGCTCTGCAAAAAATTTAGACCACGGTCTAAAACAAAAATAGAACTCTTTTAACTTATCATACTGTTGCCGAATTTGTAAACATTTCGCAGTGTTCAAATTATGTGTATTGAAATATGGTAGTAAAATTGTATTCTTGAAATCATATTTAACTATAGATTTCACACATGTTTAATACATCGTTGTAGTTGACAGAATTTGCAATTGTTAAAATTTTTAGAATTGGGAAAAGTGTTATTGCCAAAATGGGAAGTTTCTTGTTTGAACTTGACAAGGATAGTTTGCGACATATAGCTTCGGAGTTTGGGGTGGAGACTTCAGACTTGGACACTCGTAGGCAGATAGTTAAAGCAATTTTAGGGTCGGGCGATTATGATGACGAATTCGCAAAATCTACTTGCAATCTTTTGTCAAGGGAGAAAGAAAGCGGAAGGGAGAAAGAGAAAGGGAGAAAGAAGAAAGAGAAAGAGAAGGGAGAAAGAAGAAAGAGAAAGAGAAAGGGAGAAAGAATTAAGAGAGTTCGAACTTGAAAAATTGCGATTAATGCAAAGCGGCGAAACCAATAGCGTAACTTCCGTGCATAGAGATAATGAAAGGACAAAAATGCAATTAAAATTTGTTATGCAAAAATATGAGCCTGAAAAGTCAAATATGGCATTGTATTTAACGTTGTTCGAACGTCAAGCCAAAAAGGCAAAAATCGATGAGGAAGAATGGGTAACTCATCTTCTCGGGTTATTACCTATTGAAATTGTAGAGATAATTATGCGCGAGCCAGAAGAACGGGCCGGCGATTTCGACCATGTTAAGTCTATTTTGTTAAATAGGTTCAAGTTAAGCCCCGAAACCTTCAGAACCAAATTTACACAACATCAGAGACGGCCGGGAGCTCTGTGGAAAGATTTGATATTCGAATTAAGGAGCTACCTAGAAGGGTGGTTAAAGTTAGTGAAGGTTGAAAATTACGATCTATTAAAAAACTTAATGATCGCGGATCAAATAAAAAGGCACGTTCCACCAGAGATGAAAGAGCACTTTTTAGACGATTGGGGGACAATAGTTGACCCCGATGAACTAGTGAACAAATTGGATGAATATGAGGCGACGAGACGCATATCTCGGAAACATTTAAGTTCCCACAAAATACCAGAGAAAAAAATGAAAGATAGGTCAAATTTTATGGGGAAACCGAAGGGGGAGGATAATAAAACTGAAAATTATCAAAACCAATCGAAAAATTGGAGAAATCCTCAAAGTTCTGAGTCGAAATGGCGGAGTAGGGAATTTGAAAAAAGAAAGGCTCCCTCATGCTATGAGTGCCATTCCACTGACCATTTACGCCCGCAGTGTCCCGAGCGTAGGAAAAATAAAGCCCAGCTAGTAAATAATCTATCAAGTAGGGAAAAGTTTGCGCCCTCATTTGTCCCGTACCTTAGTCAGGCGAAGGTAAATGAAAAGGAAGCTGTGATATTAAGAGATAGTGGGACAAGCCTAGATGTTTCTCCTCACCACTTAGTAAACCCCGGTGATTATACAGGAGAAACAGTCTGGCTTAAACAACCCCTAGAAAATAATTTTAGATGTTTACCAGTTGCGAGGGCTTTGATAGCAAGCGACCAATTCGGAAAAATAAATACCAAAGCCGCAGTCGTGGGAAAATCTGTGCAATTAGAGCACTATCTCATGGGGAATTTAACTCAGGAGTTAATTGATGAAACGAAAAGAAACCCGCATTTAATTAATACTGTAGTGACACGGAGTCAAACTGCGATTCAAACTGCCTCCGAATCGGAGAACCTCGTGGAAATTACACCAGAAACAATCCAAAATTTTAATTCGGATGTAACAGAGAGAGAAAATATTCATCTACCCCCAGCAGAAGTCCAAGAGTTAGCCCTCGTAAAAATAAGTTCGGAAGAGTTTAAAAATGAACAAAAGAATTGTTTGGACCTCCAGCCATTGTGGGAGAAGGCTGCTTCCGGTAAATCCCTAGGATTGATAACAGAAAACGGACTATTGTTCCGAAAAAAAACTGATCATAGAGGCATGGAGAGGAAGCAATTAGTTATTCCCCTCAAATTTAGAGTTCAAATACTAGAATTGTGTCACGAAGGTGTTGCGGCCCATTTGGGTGTTACAAAAACGAAAGATAAACTCCTTAGGTATTATTATTGGGAAAATTGCGTGAAAAATGCGGAAGAGTTTGTCAAATCTTGTGATCCTTGTCAGAGAGTAGGGAAATCAGGTGAAAAAAAGAAAGCAGCGTTAAAATTAGTCCCCATAATCAGAGAAATATTTTCTAAAATTAACGTGGACACGGTTGGGCCCCTTCCCTATTCTCAAAAGGATAATCGTTACCTAGTAACAGCCATATGTATGGCATCCAAATACCCGGAGGCGATACCAGTTAAAGATATTAGCTCTACATCAGGCGTAGAGGCTTTGCTAATCATTTTTAGCCAATTAGGATTTCCCAAAGAAATTCAGTGTGACTTAGGGACATGCTTCACTAGCAATTTAACTACAACCTTTTTCGAAAAATATGGTATCAGAATTTCCCATAGCTCTGTAAGGCATCCCCAAAGTAACCCAGTCGAACGGTGGCACAGGTCAGTAAAGCGTCTACTACGAGTACTTTGCCTAGAGTCGGGAGAAGATTGGGCGAGAAATCTGCCCGCGGCGCTATTAGCTTTACGCACGGTGACACATGAATCGACAATTTTCAGCCCTGCGGAGTTAGTTCACGGGAGAAATCTTCGCACCCCCGAAACTTTGTTGTTCGAAAGAGGAGGAAGAAAGCGCGGTGACAGAATACGTTTTCGAACTTATCAATCGAATGAAGCGTTGTCAAGAGCTAGCATCAGAGCGCGTTTCTGAGATGCAGATAAAAAGAAAGACGTGGTACGATAAAGACGCAGTTCAAAGAATCTTTAAACCGGGAGATCGTGTTTTAGTTATAGCAGCTTCTAAGCCAAATAAATTAGCAGTGCAGTGGGTAGGACCCGGGATAGTAGAAAGTCAACTTTCGGACACGAACTACATAGTTAAAATGCCTGGGAACCCAGAAAAATCTCAAGTTTATCATGTGAACTTATTAAAACCTTATCATCAGCGCGCAGAATTAGTAAACTTGTTAATTAGTGAAGAACGTAAAGAAACTTCTGACTCTGATCTTGAAATACCGTACCCAATGTCAGACCCCAATATTTACGATTTTGAAGAAATTGTTAGGGATAGTGAATTGGCCGGCAAATGCACGCCGGAGCAGATCGAAGAATTAAAGAATTTATTAGGAAAACATCGGAAAATATTTTCTAATGACCCGGGTAGGACACACTTGATCGAACACGATCTTGAACTAATTAGTAATCAACCCGTGAGATCAAAACCTTACAGAACTTCTCCCCGACAGACGGAAATATTAAAAGCAGAAATTAAAAGAATGTTAGATCTAAAATTAATCGAAATAGGAGAAAGTGATTACACGTCGCCCATGATTTTAGTTGAAGCTGCAGGACGCGATCCTCGCCCTTGTATCGACTATAGAAAATTAAATTCAGTAATTAGAACAGAATATTTCCCGTTACCTAATATCGACGAGAGAATTGAGACAGTATCGGCAACGAAGTTTATCACGGTGATTGATCTAACGAAAGGTTACTGGCAGATCCCCTTAAGTCTTAAGGCCCAACGTTTAGCAGCTTTTGTTACTACATTTGGAACGTATAGACCTCTTGTTATGCCCTTCGGCCTAGTTAACGAAACGTTAAAACTTAACGTTCTGTTTTCGAAATTTATGGATCAATTACTGAGAGGATGTGATGAGTTTAGCGTCCCGTTTTTAGATGACGTAGCAATATTTTCAAATACATGGGAAGAACATCTGAAGCATTTAGACTTAGTCTTGCGTAGAATAGCCGATGCTAAACTCACAATTAAACCTTCAAAATGTCGGTTCGCACAAAACAAAGTTAAATATTTAGGACATGAGGTAGGGGGAGGTCTGAGATCACCCGCCGAAGCTAAAATAAGAGCAGTAGTCGATTTCCCTGCGCCTAAGACGAAGACACAGATCCGGCAATTTTTAGGGCTATCGGGCTTTTATGCAAAATACGTGAAAAACTACGCTATTATAGCAGAACCTTTAACGCGAGCGTTGAGAGGGAAAAATAAAAAAAGAAAATGTAGAGTGGACTGCGGAATGTGATAGCGCATTTAAGGAATTAAAAAGTAAACTAACAGAAAAGCCCGTACTATACACCCTGGATTATACAAAAGAGTTTATATTGCAGACGGATGCGTCAGAGAAAGGTGTTGGGGTAATTATGGCACAAAGAGACGAGAAAAATCAGGAGCATCCAGTTCTTTACTTAAGTAGAAAATTTACGGATTGCGAAAGAAAATTTAGCGCAACAGAAAAAGAATGTGCAGGTATTATCTATGCGATAAAAAAACTGAAACATTATGTGGATGGCCAGAAATTTCGGATAAAAACAGATCACCACCCGTTGGTCTGGTTAAAGAACAATGCAGGAAATAACCCTAGGCTTATGCGGTGGGCGTCGGCATTACAGCCATTTAATTACACAATCGTTCACAGAGACGGGAAAGATAATAAGCATGCTGATTGCTTAAGTCGAATGGATTAATATATATATATATACAAAAAATAATCCAACTGTAAATATTCTCATTATGAAATATAATATTGCATAATTATAAATTAATTAATATTTAGTATTTACATTTTTGTTATTAATTAAAATAACGTTGTTTGAAGCTTTTTTAAGTTAAAATAATGGCCTCTAGTGATGAAAATCGAGCAACAAAACCTAACCGTTGCCTTTCAGATTTTGCAAAATCTCTTAAAGGGGGGAGGGACGGACAATCTGAAAGCTATTGTCAGTAACATCAGATTGTACATATTGTAGATAGAAATATTGAATTAGTCCAGAAATAAATCAGATAAAAAAAGTAAATATTTCGACTGTAGTCTGTACGTTGGGCCTTGTGAGGATCCACACGCTACTTCTTTTCAATCACAGGCCGCATACGTTACAGCATCCACCGCATGCTTGTCCTTAACTGGATAAAGGCGATAGCAAAGCTAACAAATTGTTGTCTGCAGTTTTGGCACAAGGCCGAAACAGTCCATTAAAAGTTGTTTACTTTCAGTTCAGTAAAGTTGTTTGTTGTTAGGCACGCTTAGCGATGTCTGTTTAAATAAATAATAAATTGAACACAGATGTTAAGTTTTTTGACTATTAACTAATCCATCTCTAATGAATTCACTCATATTGATTGCACGCAATATTTCCCCCAAATATAAGTCGAATGTCAATAAATTACCTTTGTTTTTAGAGGGAACCAATAAAAGAAAAAAATGTTTGTCTTGATGAATGTAAAACACGGCTATTTCTTTTTATTTCGTTAAATGTTTATTTCATTTTACTTATTTACTTATTTATTGGGTATCTCTTACCACAAAAAATGTATAAATGATTTTTTCGCACGCATACGAATATAATGCAGTAAAACTCTGCGGAACAGACGCCCTTCTCAGGTGGACAATTTTTAATTCCTCAGTAGCAAATGATTGAGCTTAAAAAAACTCTCTTTTGCGGAAACCTTTCTATTGCGGACAAATATTTTTATCCCGATAAGTTTACCCTATAGATAAGTTTTACTGTAACAATATTATAAAGTAGAAGAAATTTTAAATATATATATTTTGCATCGCTAACATACGAAGGTCATTTTTAAAGTAAGAACCGATCGCGCATCGTGTCTGCGTATCCAGTCAGGTGACGTCAGCTCAAGGTCAGCAACTCTTGGCCGGTCCACCACTACACCACTATTACTGTTCATTTTCGTTTCGCAGACCTATCAAGATCGCGCGGTTCCACTTCAGAAAGGGGTGATAGGTTCGTGGATGTGCACAAGCGTGCACTTCTTATCTCATAGTTTTGTTTTCTTTTTCTTCCTCGATGTTACTTTAATTTCCTATTTATTTATTTTTTTCAATGGAAAAAAACATCCGCACAAACCCACGCCCGTTAGGCTGATTTAATACAGGGGAAAAAAAGAAAACGAAAAAACAAAGCACTCATCGCATTGTCTCATATCAACCTGTCACCCCTATTTCGATAAAATCGAAGCAGACCTGGCGCATGCGCAAATTCTTTCATGGCTCTACTTTAGCATTATGGACAGTACGTTTCACGTCTTTGCCAGTGCTGGTTGTGTGGTTATATTGCGTAGTTTGTCACCATGTCAATCAGTAATCCCGCCGATTGTGAAATGCGTGCCGTTATTCGGTTTTTGACTGCAAAAAACGTTCGTCTTGCTGAAATTCGAGAACAAAAACGCAAATGGACAATTTTCACTGGGAAAACACTGCATCATCCGTCTTACAGCCCGGAGTTTCATCGCTTTCCAAAACTAAGGCATTTTTCGGTGGGAAGTGTTCGGAAAAGGATTACATGCTTAAAGAAACAGCTCGAACTGGTTTAATGGGCAGGCGGCAGAGTTCTTTGATGAAGGGATTCGAAAGTGGTGTCACGGCTTGACAAATGCTTGAACGTTAATGGCGACAAAGTTGAAAAGTGAAAAAAATTTCATATTTTAGTTGTTGATATAATTTGTGTTATTAAATAAAGTTTCTCTTACTTCATTACAAAACGGTTCTTACTTAAAAAATGACCTTCGTATTAGTTTCTAGGTTATAGTTACTACCCCTTGGCCCTCCGCTTTCGTTAAATCACTGATGGAATGCATCGACATTAAATATTAGTGTCACTACGGGAGGCGAAGGGAGCGGCTCGCCCCGGAGGAAGGTTGCTTGTTGGTGGGGGGAGGACCGGGTGTAAACCCGATTCACCAAAATCCTATCTCACCCACACCAATTAAGAGGGACCTAACAAAAGCTCCTATTGTTAACCTAAACTCCCCATCTGTACCCCCGTAGAGGGAAGGGGTCTGAAAAAGCTAATGTTTTCCAAGCTGCCTTTCCAAGTGTCGGAATAATTTTTCCTACTGAAAGTGAATTTGGCGACTTCTTGGCATCTTAATGAAGGGGTTGCCTCAGAAACTGTTTATGACATGACCGTGAGAAGGTCGGGTGAATTCGGAAGGTCATTTGGTCATACCCCCCGTAAATTTTTTATTCGGACAAGGGGGTATTCACTTTATTCCATCACGAGTGTTGACACGTAGTAGCACAAAGCATTTTTTTCCAAGGACGAACACTCTAAACAAACTTATTCGTTTAATATGTATGTATAATAATAATAATAATAATAATGATAATAATAAAATGATAAATTAATTACTAGAATTATTAATTCTTTTTATTTTTTCCCCCAAATTATAGTAATTTTTCATTTGAAACCACTTGATTTCTGTAAAAAAAAAGTGCAATGTAAGAAAAATAGATTATGAACCATAAATATGAAGTGAAAGCTTGGATAATTTATTAAAAATTACGTAAAAATAAGTAATAAAGTGAAATTGATTAATTTGGGCTCATATAATTCCAATGACATGAGAATAGTGGTATTGAAAATTCTACGGACAAAAACTGTCTTCTGAATGCACATACTTTGGTTAATTCTCAGCCGCAGCCAAAAAAAGAAAAAAATGTTTCCGACTTCTGCTAAAAATATATTACAAGTAATTATCGAGGTTCTTATTATTTTTTACAATGTTTGCAGTAGAAAAAAATATGCACTAATAATTAAATGGGATGTCATCCAATCAATCAGTAACACTTACCGAAAAAAAAGGAATTCTATAGAAAATCAAGTTTTTATGGGGGAAAAAAATAAAAAAATTTCTGTACTGTTTCTATTTCAAGAACTCATAAGAGAATATTCATTTTTTTTTCTTTTTTTGTTATATGAAACTTGTAAAACGTAACCCTTGAAATTCAATGTACGAGAAAAGATCATGCAACACGACTATTTTATTCTAACTGAACGATTTACTTAAAATTATTGATTGTAATTGCGTATAAATTGATAACTTTTAAAAACTAAACGTAAAGTAAGAATTAGCTATTTTCTGTGCATTTATGTTATACAGAGGGTAGACAGAGGTATAAATAAATAAATGTTATCCTGAATCTTTGTAAGAAAAAGGATAAAAATTACATATTATGTTTTATTTCCTTAAAAATATGGTCCTTAGTTCGCATAATGAGTTGTTCGGAAAAGAGTTTCGTTTTCTGCTAACAGAAGACTTGTAGTTTTTAAAAACCCATTTCACACTTAAACCTCACTGGCAGTTATGTTTGGTGTTGGCAGCTGGTAATAATGTTAGTAATAATAAGGTAATGCTGGCTGTTTGCTGGGATTTCAATACTTTTTATTTATTTATTTATTTTTAAGTATCTACCGGACAATACCACGTAGTGTGCGAAACTTTGCGATTACCAAAGCATTTACAGCTTGGTTGGGATGTACTATTACTACTGCTTCTACTGCTACTACACCCACCACATTCACCAGATTTGGCCTTAGTATTATTAGTTACTGTTCGACTTCTAGGAATAAGATAAAACATATTGGACGAAAAATGGAGAATATACATTCAATAAAATAAAGACAATGTATGTGTGTTTGTTTGTTTGTGCGTATTTTTCTTTTATAACTTATTATTCTTTAGTTTACGTTGGATTTTCACCAAATTTGTCACGCAGGTATTACTGCACCTGATGAAGTTCGTCCAAAGTCTGTATGACAGGCATAATTGTTTCGGCCGAAAAGAAATTTATGCTCAGGTAGATTTCCCTCAAAGTATCAGAATACCTCTAAGAAATGTAAACACTAATGAAATAATATTTGCATAGTTAATAAAATATCCCGTACTTTTGTTATTATATGGTTTTAATGAACGCATGTTAACGGTACAAATGCTAGAATAAATCATTAAAACTATAAAATAGTAAAATCTTAAGGTTTGAAGATATTTTACTAATCTTCGGCATAAATTACGGCATAGAATTTGGTTTATACTTTATAGCCTATACGTTTAATTACAATATTCCTGTTTATCGCAAATGCGACTGCTGGTTATATTATTCGATACTATTAATTCATCACCTAAGATATTAATGCAAATTTGGCGACTATATTCCTGTTTGTCAGAAACATTATAATATTTTGGCGAATGGCATTTTCATTCTATATACATTTTGGTGACACATTTTCTACGTTTTAACACAAGAAAAAATTTAAATTGTAAATTTTCTGCTACATTACTATTGAAGAAAAATCAACGCCTCGCCCATAAAAAGGGTGAATAAAGGTTATAAATTGTAAAAGAAAAAAAAAAGTTTTCTACATTTTTATAAAGAATTCTTTGAAATCACTCACTTAATTTGCTTCAGAAGTAAGTTCTTTAATCAGAGAAACTATGTTAAATTCATTCCATGTTGTACAATAGAACATGTTGTACAATAGCGATTCCCAAACTTTTTCGACCACGGAACCCTTAAAGGTTTCCTTTTACTTTGAGGAACCCCATTAGTGTTCATATTGAAAATCAAATTTATCAATCTGAGTAAGGCTTATTTAAAGCCACCTTACCCCCCCCCCCCGGCACCGGAAATAAATTTAAAACTACTTAATTTGAATTGAAGATTTTCAGAATTATAAAATTCTAATTTGGCAAGCTCCCTTCATGTTTATCTCGCTTCCCCTTGCCTCTCCACCCGCTGAAAAATGCCAATAAGTTTCCCTGGATGTCGAAGTCAACTAAAAAGTTCAAAAACGGTGGCCATTTGTTATCCTTCTGAATTACCTTTGTAACCTGTTTTTAATTTATGGGGCTGTCGATGAAATACACTTTTGTAAATAAGAACACTGGACAACAATGAAAATGTATCTTGAATGAAAGTGTCGAAATATTTATTAATTTAATTTGCTAATCATGAATATGGCAATAAAAAAGGGAATTTGCCTCCAGTTTTTTTGTTCTGTTGAGATATTACTTTGTATGGTCGAGATAAAAGAATGCAATAATAATGCATTGTATGTCTTGTTTCCAATTCAATTCATAAATAAATAAAGGTAGCGTGAATCTCTGAAAACAAGACCCAAAATACAGTTTTCATGGTGATATTAGTGTTCAGCACGTTGAATTCATTAAGAATTGGGTGTTTTTAACTTAGATACAGGAACTTTGTCAAAAATTGTTGCCCAGTAGAATTAATTACAAAGTTTTTGTTAATTATTACACCTGTCACTGTATTGTTAGTAATGACTGTAAAGGTAGGAGCTTTTATCTCAGATAGTTGAATACATAGACCCGGAGTAGCGTCCAATCTAGATCTGAATTAGGGTTTAAATATGCACAGGCCAAAATATCTTGGTGTTTTGTATCGATATGCTACTGCAAAGGATTAGTACAGCTTACTTAAATACGGGTTTTCAATTTGTTTTTCTTAATTTTAAACAAAATTCATTGCATGAAGTATTGAAATATAATGAAAAGATTGTTTTAAATAAGATGAACTCGAAATTTCTGTTAGTCTCTCTAAAATCTTATTAGTGATTCATACTATTCAGGAAGGTGAGCTTTTTTGTAATGCTTGCAATCACTTCGAGTTTATTACACTGAATGTCAAAAGTAAACTATGAAATGAAAGTTATCCTAATAACTATTATTATGATAATTTTCATACCCATTAAAAACTGCAGATTTAACAAAATAACGTTGAAATCTTTATTTGAAATTAATAGTTTTTTAAATAGGGTGAAAGGTATATGAGTCATGTTTTATCTATACTAACAATTAAATATTTAAAATTAATGTTTCCATTGCACTAAATAGCAATCATTGAATTTTCTAATTAATAAATTAAACTTAGTAAAATTAAATGCTGTGCTCCAACGATAAAATCATATATTTTATACCATTTCTGGTCCAAATAGGGCTTTCCGCATGGCCAGTTTTATTTCCCCAATTGACTTTTTACCATTTTGATAAAATTATTGTTTAAGAATATTGTTCTTTATATTGTTTATATCGGATTGAAAACGGAAAAATTCAAAACTTCTGTACAGTTCGAGTAATGTCATTGAAGCGTTGATGTGAAAGTTGAGTTAAGTTGATGTAGCATTGTCCAGCAGAAAAATTTAATTTTTAGTGTAAAAATCATAAACAGGAAACAAATGAGACATGATTGTGCACACAAGCTTCATACTTTTGTGAACCATTAATATGAGCAAGAGGCAAATGGAAAAAATTTGTTTTTATAGTAAAAGTGCCAGCATCAAAACATTAGTTTGTTGTTTTCTTAAAGAAGCCGGCATGGTGGCGACGTGTAAGGCGCAGCCCTCGTACTCCCCAGATCGTGGTTTTAATCCAGACCATATTGGGGGATTCTCAAGATTCAGAATAGTGCCTGCACATAAAGAACCCCTGAGTATCTATTTTGCTTTTGTACTTAATTAAATTCCTTGTGCAGTTTTGCATCATCAGAGTCCTAGTGCAGTTTCGCATTGTATGTGCTTCACCTTCTAGTGAAGAAACCAGACGTCGAAATTCTCATGTGGCAATGGCATCCGCCGATTATGGAGCAACTTGAAATAATAGATGCCAGTTTCCGGGAAATGCACTAGGTCTGCAAAAGTTAATGACGTAGCCCATGTATAAAGAAAAAAAAATGTTTGCTAAACCCTACTCTTCGACTCCTTTTGGGGATCATGTTAAAAGTACAACAAAACCAACTAAATTCCCTTCTTTGCTCATTGGTCATTATCATATAACTGTCAACCTTTCATCATCAACCGATGTATAGTCTCTTTGAACCACCCTAATAGAGCTTCAGAGTGTTCTAAATCAGAGCAAAAAGTCATTTTACAATTTTTACATTAATTAACTAATTTTAAAAACCCTCTGAACAGTCTTTTTTTTTATTTTGCTTCCTCCTACCACTTTCAGCAAAATTTCATCGTAATACATTTTCTGAACATGATTTACTGAACATAATTTTATATAATAATAACTTGCCAACGGAACCCCTGCCATCCTTCTGTGGAACCCCACGGTTCCTCTGATTGCTTCAACACAATTTTAAAAGAAAATACGCTTCACACCAGAGCTAGGGGGAAAACAGTATGGAGAGAAAAACGTACATATATTTCTTGTTCAAAAACTGACTCGTCAGTTAGGACGGTCTGTGTGGAGGGGAGGGGGGGGGGTACTTTGAGAATATCATATTAATTCATAGCTACCCATGTATTCTATTGGCTCTTCGGGGCTGGGATACCATCATATATCCCGTCCTCCCCAACAGAAACCTTTGAGACATTGTAGGGCAGGAAATTCATCAGCCGTTTGGAAAAGGTTAACGCAATGTCAACCTTGAAGCTTGCAACATATTTCGTACTTTGAAAAACTTGCAATAGTGTTTCTGTAAAAAAAAATGACTTCTGGTCTAACATTAGGGAACTTTCATGAAATTTTTAATCTTTTAAAGAATTTTTTGAGCTTATAGGCGCGTGTATTGTAAAGAGGGGGGGGGGGGAGACGCCTAACAGTTATTGTTTTGTTTTTTTTAAATTCGTGGTGTATAACTTTTCAAAAAATTTTGTGTGATGTTCAGAATTTTTTCTTCCTGAGAATCGTGGGTGGTACGCCGATCTTCTCGAGCTTATTGATGTGGCTCTCGGATGTAAAAGGTTGAAGACCCCTACTCTAATTCATAAAGCAATATTTTCCTGATCATTTTAGTTACAAACGCTAAGTATTGTTAGAAGTAAAGTTATTAATTTTTACGCTGTATATTGTTAATGTATGAGTAATGCTAATGAATAGCATTGTAACATGTTTGAATGTGCAACACCTGCCATTTAATTTTACACTTTATTAAAAGGTTTACAGGTCATTTGGGGAAAGCCTAAGTTGCCCGCGGTTTTTTATATTGGTACATAATTCAGAAATTACGTATAACAGGCTATCCATATATTTTAAATTGCAATTTTCAGTGTAAAGTGTTTAATTTTTCAAGATAAAATGCTATCTTACGCGGAAACTCACTTTGATTTCTTATAACAAAACAGTGAGAACTTTTCCTAAAAATGTGAGACATATTCAACCCCTTAGACTGGAAATAGATTAAATTTCCTATCAGTAGCACAGCGGACACTAAAAATATATTTTTTTAATTCTGTGTGTACAAACTTAAAATTTTGTCAGTTTGTACGTATGTTAGAAAAAGTGCCCCAGAAAAAATTTGGCGTAAAAAAGGGTAGTTTTTTAAAAATTTTGAACATTTTAAAAACGTTCCACGTGCCACAATTTTTTAAAACAATTCAAATTTTTTCCTGATTTTAAATCCTTTGATATGTTTTTATAAATGAATGGACAAAATAAAACATTTTATATGATAATTTACAAAATATAGGCAAAAATGTACTCTTATATGAAATTTTCTGAAAATTTAGTGATTATTTTCAATAAATAAGTCAAATATCTTCTTTCAAATAATTATTACTGCTACATTTCATCCATAAAACTATAACTACGTAATAAAAGAATACTTTTGGAAAGTTTGGTAGCAATAGCATAAAAATTGCTGCTTTGAGGTAAATTTTTGATTTTGAGAAAAAAAGGCTTTTTTTTTCATTTTAAAGGGGTGTAACTATATGAAAGTATTTATATATTAAAACGTTTAGTATTATTAACACAAATTTGATATCTAATAGTCATTAATACAATGTAAGCATACTTTATACACCAATTTTCGACATTTTTTAAATGTGCACTGTAGCCTTGTTATACGGCTTCAAACGAACAAATTTTGGCAAAGCGAAGTTCTTTTGCCCTGGATATTAATTGTCTGATGGGTGTGGGGGAATATGCTTGTAGTTTGCTTAATATATTTTTTAACAAGAAATATGTAAAATCAAAGCCAGATGCTGAAAGATTGCTTAACCCTTTATCTACCGACGGTACTTATAAGTACCATTCTCTATAAATTCCATCTCAGCAACCATTTTTACCAATATTCTGATGGTACTTTGCCGAGACAGTCTTTAAATTCCCCTTTTTCAGGATACATATCAGCAAGGGTTCTATAAAGAGTATCTTAGCGAAGAAAGGAAGATAGATAGTTTTGAAACCGATGCTGTGTTTTGAAAGTCCATTTTGTTCAGATTGCTTCCTCAGAGTTTCGCTCGAGAAAAGCAATAAAATTCAAGAATCAAGTCACTGATTTTTTTAATGCGTTAGTTAAGAACTTAGAAAACTATTTGACGAAATATTTTGATTAAAAAGTGTATGTAATTAATTTCACAGGGTAAATACTCTGTGGCACTTATTAGCTGTAAAGAAATAAATACTTATTGACTGAGCATTTTATTTATGTAAATCCCTTAATTTTCAGTGTAAATACCTAGACAAACTATTTCTGTAAAAAAAATTACTTCAGATCATAATGCAGTAGATAAAGGGTTAAATCAACTTCAGCCGGCCATATGCAAGTTAGTTCATATAAGCTCGTAAAGTCACAGTGCAAACCTGAATTTGTATTGTTGCATTGTTTACATAAACAGTGCAATAAAGTAAATGAATAAGTAAACATTAATTAATTTAAAAAGTTTTTAAAATAATAATAATTTTATTAATTGCTGAGAAAAAAGAGGAGGAGGGAGGGTGAGATACAATGCATTAAAATGTTGAAAGCTATTTGAAAATAGTTTGAATGCAAAAAAATATAAGCAACTATGAATTTTCTATTCCTTGCATTGCTTTTTAGCAATTCAAGTACAGATATGGACTCCGCAGAATCATATAATAGTCAGATTAGATAGACTGATAGACTAGACAATAGAGACTGATTTACGAAAGTAAATCCGATGAATGGTGGCTGCCCGAAACTCAGCGCAGAATTTCGTAAATGGTATAGATGCCGGAAAGCATACCGCATACCACACATCCCCCTTTTTAACTCCATGCCCCAGCCCCCCCCCCCCCCCCCCCGGGCCCCCAAAAGTCACAAGTCTCGATTTTTGAAAACTTCAGAGATAAAACTATAATATGGGATAGCGATGTCGAAATACTCGACATAAAATATCACTCGATAATTAAGACAAAATAAACACACTTTAAAACGCTTGCACCATTTTAAGTCACTCTGGTGCAGAGAGTGCTGCAAATGAGTTGCGTTTGGCACAGTCCATTGTAGCTTCGAAATAGCTTTTTACGTTACTTTTCATTCCGAAGTTGCTTTTTTACATTGCTTTAACTTTGTCCTTACAGTAATTTATTTACATATAAAATTTATTTATTCAACAATTTTTCCATCAGTTCTATTTTTTTTTCTTTCAATTTCCAAGAGTTCCTGCTAGAATTTTACATTCTGTTGAAAGTTTTTTCCTTCAACCTCTCGTTCAAATTCCAAGAAGGACTCTAAAGCCGATGAAACTGTGGTCTTAACGACATCCTCTTCTTTAGACGTGGCCTGTCTGAAATGCATATCGGAAAAAAATGCATACTAATATTTAAAAAGTTTACTTTTAAGTTCAACAATTCATATAATATTGTTAAAAAAGAGATACATTCACTTTGCACAATATTGATTACTTTATTTCTGACAAATTAATATAACTTAAATATATTTTTACCAAACAGAATAGAAAATTCCTTTACAAAACATTTATTATAATCTATTTATTCCATAATTGTATGTGTCTTTGTTGAAAGGGCATAAGTAACAAGTTACAAATTTTTCAAGAAATAAAAAAACTTTAATACTAAAATTTTTTTTTTTCAGAAGCCATGATGTTTGCTAGTTTATTGTGTTGTTATAGATACGGTTCGAAATGCTTTTTTAGCACAAATCAATAATGTGTCTATTATCAAACAATTTAAATCCATGTTAAACGTATTATATATATATATATTTTTTTTTTTTTAACCAAAAGTGATTCAATTATCAATTTCCTCCTTTCATTGTTTTAACTGTATGGTTCCACTGCACTCAATTTAAAACTTTATTTATGTGTCTGGCCAGACGAAAGTTAGTTGCCATGGGAATCATTCATAAATGATGTCACGCTTCGAAGGGGGTTCATGAAATTGTGGCAAAGTGTGACAAGGGGAGGGGAGGGGTAACAAGAAGTGTGACATCGTGCATTATGCAACACAGCGTGACATGTGACAAAGGGGGGGAAGGGTCAAATATATGGGAAAAAAGTGTGACATCATTTATGAACGGCCCCATGAGTCTGATTCCGAAACTTTAAAGATTACAAATGAGCAAAGGAAACCTTCTTGCAAAATTTTTCATTGACAAAACATAAAAAAATCCTAAACCAAACTGCTTTTCCATTTCTTCTCTACAATAAGTAACTTCTAATTTCAAATTGTATACATTGATGAATTACAAACTGTTTATAATTTTGAGTTTACTTTTAATGCTTTTTTATATAAACATAATGTTCATGTCAGGAAGATTTTAAACTCGACAATTTTTTGCCATTGCATATCAGTCACTTCTACAGTCTTGTTTAAGAGTTAAGTTGTGATAGTAATATTAAATAAAAATGACTTACGTGGAGTTTCTGTAACCCTTTGAGATGCTTCATTCTCTTCTTTGGGTACTGTAGTACTAAAATGACAAAAAGAGAACTTACCATATAAATATAAAATTTGCACAAAAATAAACAATCCATATAATTTTGAATAACAATTAAAAATAAACTTAAAAGAATACTACTCCATTTTTTTCACAATTTAGAGCTACTATTCACATATTAAAACTGAAAAAATAAAATTTCATGCTAAGAAAAGCACAAATGAGCATTAAAATGCAGACCTTCATTTGGATGTTTTTGCATCTAGAAGCTCCACTGCTGCATTGAAAAAGGGATTCCAAGCAATCCCGAAATATATGTCTGCATTTTAACGCTCATTTGTGCTTTTCTTAACGGGAAATTTTATTTTTTCAGTTTTACTAGTGCACAAAGTTTATTTATTTTACATTCACATATAGTTGAAACTATTACACAGAAGCAAAAACATTAATGATTAATTTATCACTACACCATATTTTATTACTGTGAATTTGTAATGCTCTAGCTTTCAATCCTACTATGCATGGATTTTGAGTAATTCTTCGTACACCATTCAGAATCCTTTTTTAAAGACAGTTGAGTTAGTCAACAGAAAATATAGCCACTAAACTTTATTCTTTCACCAATCAAGTTTACTGTTTTAAACAATTGTCTACAAAAAATATCAAGATATTAAAAAGCAAAGAGTATACATTATTTTAGAATAAGCCACAAGGCATATAACATATTCTCTTAAAGTCTTGGTTTTTTAGGATTAGAAATAATGAAGTTAGAAGAAAAGTGAAGGAAATTTTGAAAATAAAGAAAATCCTGAAATATACCAGAAGAAAATTACATGTAAATAAATTTAAAACATGCGGGAAAATAAACTTTCTTGAGGTATTGAAAAGTCCAAGTTATTGCGAGTTGACCATGCATATCTGAAAGTGTTTTAAAACTATCTGTGCATTGTATTTTATTTTAAAGTAAAACTTACTTCTCTGGCGGCGTTCTTTGTTCCATAAAATCATCATCCACGTATTCAGGAACAACTTCTGCACCCTCTGGCACTGAAACAAAAATAATTGATATAGACATTTCAGCTGCAATCAATAATGCTAATACTGTAGAGGGTTGGAAAGATAAAATGCTAAAATTTATTTTGCTTCATTAAATGTGTGTATAAAAAAAGGGGGGAGGGGGTTATGGTATGGGGGAGTGTTGTACCTTGGGACATTGGCAATTTCTAAAAACCTATTGGCAGGGATGCACAAACTTTTTTGGGTGAAGGGCCAAAAAATTTAGAAAGTGTGATATAATCGATATCAATGTAATCGATCTTATGTCAAAAGATTAAGTATAGCCGGATGGCAACATTGATTTGTGTTTTGTGTATGTAGCGTTTTTGGTTGTGTTCCCGTATTAAAGATAGTTTGAATGTCTTCTGGTATATCGTAATATCCACAACAATACATGGTGGCAGATTGAATACACGCCTTCAAAATGTATCAGATTCCAGCGCCCGAACAATTTTCCTTTCGGCCGGATGATTGGAGTAAGTGGATAGATCGATTCGAACGATTTCGATCGGCGTCAGGTTTAAAAACAAAAGACAAAGAAGAACAGGTAAACTCTTTAATATATCTTATGGGTGCGCAATCTGAAGATATCTTAGCGTCATTCAATATGACAGAAGCAGAGAAGAAGGATTTTGACTTTGTTAAAACAAAATTTGAACAGCACTTTGTTCCAACACGTAATGTTATTTACGAACGTTATAAGTTCCATACCAGAACACAAGAAGAGGGCGAATCAGTTGAGCATTTTATTACTGCATTATATTCGCTAGCTCAAACGTGTGAATTTCCTGCTTCGTTTCACGATGAGATGATTCGTGATAGAATAGTTTGTGGTCTTAGAGATAAAAAAGTGTCGGAGAATCTGCAACTTGACACTAATCTAACATTGGAAAAAGCCGTTACGCAATCTCGCCAAGCTGAAATAATCAAAAGCCCACAAAGCGTTATAGTAAACGATACTTCGTCATTTAAAGTTGCTAATCGAATAGCCGTAACGCCGAAAAATCAGACGTTCAAACATAAACAAACCAATGATAAATTTCGTTCTGAACCTAAATTTAATAATCACTCCCAGTCAGTAGTGTCCAAAAACAAAGGAGCTTGTTTTTGGTGTGGAAAAAATGAGAAACATACTAAACAAGAGTGTCCAGCGCGTAAAGCGATCTGTAATAGATGTAAAAAAACCGGGCACTATGCCAAAGTTTGCAAATCGAAACTTCAGATTAATCAAGTAGAGGGAACAAAACCATCTGCATTTTTGGGTTATGTTTTGAATGCGATTAACAAAAATGAGAAGTTATTCGATCGATGGACTACCCAGGTTGTAATACATGATACTTCCATAGATTTTAAGATTGATTCAGGAGCTGAAGTAACGGTCATTCCAAAAGACATTTATGATGCAAAACTTAAACATCTTAAGTTATTTAATTCCAAGAAAGTAATCTGCGGTCCTGACGGGGGAAATCTTGACCTTGCTGGTGTTCTCCGTGTGGATCTGAAGAACAAAGATCTAATCTTTAAAGATGAAGTGTATGTTGTTAGTGGCTTACAACATTCTTTATTAAGCTGCACGGCTAGTGAACATTTAAACCTTATTCAGAGGATTTTTCAAGTGAATTCCCCCGAATTAAACCCTGTAGATGAATTTCCAAAATTATTCAGTGGTCTCGGAAAAGTAGAAAAGCCTTATAAAATTAAATTAAAAGAAAACGCAAAACCTTATGCTATATCTGTTCCGCGAAGAGTTCCTCTGGCTTTAAGAAGTAAATTGCAAAAGTTATTAGAACAAATGACCAAAGAGGGTATAATTGAAGCAGTTGATGAACCTACGGAGTGGTGTGCTCCTATGGTAATAGTTCCTAAGAAGTCGGGTGACATTAGAATTTGCGTAGACCTTTCAGTTTTAAATGATAACATAGAAAGAGAATATTTTCCTATGGCTTCAGTCGATTATACGTTGAGTCAGTTTAGTGAAGCTAAAGTGTTCAGCGTTATTGACGCTAATGCGGGGTTTTGGCAAATTAGCCTTGATGAAGAATCAACAAATTTAACAACTTTCATTTCGCCTTTTGGGAGGTATAAATTTAAAAGGTTACCCTTTGGAATAAAATCTGCACCAGAAGTATTCCAGAAAAGAATTAGGGAAACGGTTCCAGATGGTCCAGGAATTGTCGGACTGATGGATGAATTTGTGATATTCGGGGCAACGGAAGAAGAACATGATAAACGGCTAAGGGAAGTGTTAAATAAACTCCAAGCTGCAGGTTGGACTCTTAATGTCGAGAAAAGCCAATTTAAAGTTAAGGAGGTGAGATTTCTCGGACATGTAATTTCAAGCGAAGGAATTAAACCAGATCCGAAGAAAACAGAAGCTATAGCAAATCTTCCCAGACCTAACTCGGTAAAAGAGTTAAAAAGATTTTTAGGCATGAGCGGGTTTCTAAGTAAATTCATCCCTAAAATGGCCGATATAGCAAATCCTCTATATGAATTGTTGAAAAATGATGTTGAATGGATGTGGGGGCCAGCCCAAGAGGTTTCTTTTCAGAAAATTAAAGACGAACTTTGCCAAACTCCCGGGTTATCAATGTTTGATTTAAAAAAAGAGATTTATATTTCGTGTGACGCATCATCATATGGTCTTGGGGCAGTTTTATATCACATGGAGAAAAGTTGTATTTCACCAATTTGTTATGCATCTAGATTCTAGAACGTTATCAAATGCAGAGAAACGATATGCACAGATCGAGAAGGAAGCTTTAGCCATAATATGGTCTTGTGACAGATTCAGAGACTATATAGTAGGTAAACAAGTACACATTCAAACGGATCATAAGCCTTTAGTGCCGATATTCATGTCAAAACCTTTAGGCATGTTAACTCCTCGTTTACAAAGGATAAAACTCAGGATGATGAGATATGACTTCACAATTTCTTACAAACCAGGCAAAGAGCTAGTAATTGCCGATGCTTTGTCTCGGTGTCCTACATCTGAAAATGAAGATGAAGAATTGTCAGAAGAAATTGCCGCGTATGTCCAAAACATCATCGATATATTTCCAGCATCTGATGAAAGACTAGCAGAAATATTACAGTTACAAAATGAAGATCCCGTTTGTAAAACATTGATCAAATACTGCCAAGACGGATGGCCACCTAAAAATGAAATTTCGGTTGAGATTCAACGATTTTGGGGACATAGACATTCTCTATCACTGCAAAATCAAATTCTGTTCAAAGACGCAAGAATTGTGATTCCTGAAAAGATTCAAAAAGAAATTTTAGATAGAATCCATGATGGGCACCAGGGAATAACTAAATGCCGCGCCAGAGCTCAACAATCTGTTTGGTGGCCAGGTATATCTAAAGAAATTGAAGTTTTAGTCAGAAATTGTGCAAATTGCATACAGTATCAAAGCTATCATAAAGAACCTCTGATTTCAAGCGATTTTCCAGAAAGACCATGGCAAGTAGTTGCAACCGACCTTTTAAAGCTAAAAGATCACTGGTACGTCATTGTAGCAGACTACTATTCCAGATATTTTGAGGTAGGGAAATTGGATAATCTGTCATCCTTAGAGGTCATTGAACACTTGAAATCAATATTTGCCAGACATGGCATACCCGAAATAGTCCGAAGCGACAATGGGACTCAGTTTTCTCAGGTTATCGATTCAGAATATCGAAAATTTGCAAAGACATACAAATTTTCAATTTTAACATCCAGTCCTAAATTTCCTCAAAGCAATGGCTTCATTGAAGCCATGGTAAAAAATTTCAAGAATCACTTCCTGAAATCTCAAGGAGAGGATCCATACCTGATGATGTTAGCCATAAGATCGACCCCCTTGGAAAACGGGTATAGCCCAGCAGAGTTGCTGATGGGAAGGAAGTTGCGAACTCCCATACCCGCAACAAGTCAAATGTTGTGCCCTAATCTGGCTAATTTCCAATCCTTAAAGAAAAAGGAAATAGAACTAAGGGATAGAAAAAAACGAAACTTTGACAACCACCACGGGGCCAGAAACCTTCAGCCACTGGAAGTAGGCCAACCGGTTTGGGTGAAAGACTTAAGATCATATGGAAAGGTAAAAAGTTTGCATACAACCCCTCGATCGTACATCATCGAATCACCAAGAGGTGTGTTTCAGCTGGGATGAATCGGAGATAAATCCAGCATTGCCTAACGACCTGCCAGAAAATGTGCCGCCAACTAAGGACATTGTTGTAATGTCAGAAAAAGTGCCCGATCCAGTTGCGGATACAGCTAGGATGTCGCTACACCAGTTCCCGAACTTAAGATAAACAAAACTCGCAGTGGTAGAATCATTAAAATTCCAAAGAGACTTTTGGACTAAAGACTTATAGGGGGAGATGTGATATAATCGATATCAATGTAATCGATCTTATGTCAAAAGATTAAGTATAGCCGGATGGCAACATTGATTTGTGTTTTGTGTATGTAGCGTTTTTGGTTGTGTTCCCGTATTAAAGATAGTTTGAATGTCTTCTGGTATATCGTAATATCCACAACAATACAGAAAGTATCAGGTTGGGGGCCAAAGTAACGTAATGTTTTATTCATAAAAATACAGGGTGTATTTCAGTTTTTATTTAGAGGCCCTGTAGCAGAAATTTCTGTATCAATCTGCAGCACAAGTTTCAGAAGTCAAAATTTATCTGCGGCACCAAATGATGTGGAACCAAATTAAGTGTTCAATTTACAATCATAAAAAATAGCAAACTATGCCTTTTAAAATAGTTGAGATAGAAAAATAATACATGCAGACAATAAATAAATATTATAATTATTCAATTTGTAAATAAATTAATAATGCAAGCTAAGAGAAAATGAAGTAACAAAATTTTTGTAAGGTGGCTAATTAATCTGCAAGCTTCAACATAAATCTGCAGTGCTCGCTGCCGTGCTGCGCGATTTCTGCTACCGGGTTTAGAGCTAATATGTGCAAATTACTTGTATTAATAATTACTGTACCCGGGAACAGATTATAAAATAAAAGTTTTTAAAAATTAATGTAAATGAATTCAAACAAAATGAGGCATAAGATTTCTAAACAATTAATTGCACAACATTTATATATGTTAATGAAGTGATTGGTTAAATGGCAAAAAAGAGGAATACTAAAATTTTTTACAAAAATGTGTTCAAATTATGCAAATGAAACAAATACAAAATAAAAAGGTAATTTAAACTTAGAAGAACACAGCATTATTCCCTAAATTATAACTTTCTAATTTAGATAATTTTTTCTTTGACATTTTTTATAATGTAAAATTTAAAATATATATTAAGAGTTAAAATGAGAAATTAATTAAGATTCAGAATTACTACTAGTCAATTAGGCTAGTAGAATTGTTTTTTTAACTAACCATTTACAAAATCTTACTAGTTTAATTGATATAGTAATATAAATTTATACATTGCTACATGGACAATAAAAAAAAAGGTTAAACTGATTCCTTTATCAAAAATCAACAAATCATTATTTTGTTCCATGGCATATAATTAAATTTAAATCCTTTAATCACTAGTTTTCCTGCAGATTAGAAATTGATCTTTGTGAATTAATGTAAAAAATCGTTATTTATTTATTCATTTCCTAAATACATATCGACAATAAAATTTTCCTAAATATTTATCAACAATAAAATTTTTAAATTTAAATTACACTTTATAAAGTAAAATAATTGTTCATGTTGATATTATTAATTCTGAAAATTAATGTTTAATTAATAAATTTTTATTCATTCATTACTACTAGTCAATTTGGCTAGTAGAACTGTTTTTTTAACTAACCATTTACAAAATCTTATTAGTTAAATTGGCATAGTAATTAGTGATTCAACGGATCTTAATTTGGCCGGATAACGGATACCGGATATCCTGTCATACTTTGAGCCGTATATCCGGTATCCGGCCACAGTACTTTTTTTAATGAGTATTTATATTTAATTGGATTAGACAAAAAACATTATTATTTGGTATTTGCTTATATGATTATATATCTCTTTCAAATAAACTTTCAATTAAAAGTACTTAACTTTCAATTTCTGAATATCAATAACTATTACGTAAATAACACTTAGTTGAAGAATGTTATCTGCACTGAGTATTGTGCTTAACTTAAATAAAACCACTGATAGAATATTTTTAGTATACGTAGGTGGCAAAAACAAACACCTGTTAAAGATTCAAACTTAATTATGTTAAAAATCAAACTGAAAAAAATTAAAAAGCTTTTCCTTTTTCATCAGTTAAGAAATAAACTGCTAGGAATTTGAATTTTGACAACTCTTAATTTTAAATTTTAGTATCACTGTTAATAAATCTGTCTCTTTAGTAAGTTAAGTGTTCAAATTTTTAACAATTTTCTTTAAATAAACTAACTTTTAATTAAAACAAAGTTGACTCTGAGTTTCCAAATATCAACAACCATTGAGTAAAACATTGCAATTCTAATTATATTAGAATAAAACTACAGATAGTATATTTAAAATTGATAATTGGCTGGAACCAAACATCAATTAATCTACTACAGGTTAATGAAACAGATTTATTTATACTAATACCAAAATTAAAAATTAGGGTTAAAAGTTTTAGCAATCTACTTTTTATATTATTTAAAAAATAAATTGTTATGAATTTACAACACTTGACTTTAAGTTTTATATTTTAATATAATAAATACTATAAATAAATATGTCTTTGTAGTTAGTTTTTTTTTCGATTACACATAAGTTAAATAACCCTTAATTGTTTTATTCTAACATAATTAGATTTTCATAAAAATATTTAACTATTATTTTACATTCAAGTAAGCAGTTTTCCCATTCTTTCATTTATCACTTCAAGAAAAAATTAATAATTATGAAAATATTTCTTTTGTTCTTAAAATTGAAATATATATATATTATTATTTTAACCAGCTTTAAAACGTAGAAATGAGAAACGTATAAAAAAATGCTCCACTGTATTTGAAAAGAATGTTGGTTCTTATGTTAAACTTGCATTTTCTACAATAATTGTGATGAATTAATTATACATATTTTTCATTTATATCTTTCTACTTAATATTTTATTTCGGGCCTAATGTTACTGCCGGATATCTGGCCTACTAGCCGGATCGGCCGAATAGATACTGTCAGCCGGATATCCGTTGCATCTCTAATAGTAATACAGCACAGAGCCTCTTATCCAGGAACCAGAAAACCGGGAATTTTTTCGTGAATTTCCCGCCATTTTTGAAAAGTGCGAGTTTTTTTTTTGCCCATTTAGTAAAAATACGATTTTTTTTAAATGTCTTTAAAAAAACATTTTTCCGTAACGAATAACATATTCAGTGTTTATAATTCGAACAATTTAGTCTATAAACGATGTTGTTTTTTAGGGGAGGGGGCGTCAACTTACTTGCAGATGAAAATTAGAAAAAAAAATCTCCAACAATACTTGAGAAAAATCAACCTTTTCTCTATTTTATTTCAATAATTAAGGATGACAGAAATAAGCAATTAGATTCTTATACCTTTATTTAATTGTCTCGTCAGTATTCGAAGACGAATTGCAAAAAAAGTCCGACTATACGAAAGTTCGGAAAATTTCTAATACGGCAGATTCGCGAATTTTCCGCAAAGCTGAAATTAAACCTCGTTTATTTTTGTTTTATATATATATATATATTTTATTTAAGAGCTGCAATAAGGTAATGAGAATTTAAAATTGATAATAAGGCAACAAAAATTGCAACTGAAAATGAATTCTTTATTACAAGCGAAGTTGTTTTACACAAGTATGAAATTTGCGCGTTTCTGCATGTAAACATCTTTTTACATTTCGTTTTCCGCCTTTTGAAATCATTTATTACTGTAAAAATGATTGATGATTAGATTTTACGAAATTAATAATTTGATAAACAAGATGTCAGATTCGGAAAGCACCCAAATGGTGCTACACCCGAACGATGACAAAGAGCAAGATAGCGATGAAGACGAAAATAATGACATTTTGCCTGCTATGTCTAACGATCGTTGCTTTGAATTAACTAAAGAAATTATAGCAGGAATGGGACAAAATTCTTTTATAGATGAAATAACTCACATAATGGCTGTTTGAAAAATCCAGCAATCGAATTTTCAACCATTTCCCGATAAGTTATTGTTTTGAAATTTTACATATAGCTCAGAACCAGATGACAATGCAATATTCTACCACTTTTATCATGATTTGATGAGTTTCTGGGGTATTTCCAATAAAATAAAATTAAATATGGCGATTAGTTCCGAAAATTGCGACCAAAATTCAGCGACGCTACGATCGTATTTTTTTACTACGATTTTTCGCAAGCTTTTCAATTATTTTTTCTTTCGTATTTTTTTAAATTTTATTATAATTATTCTTTTTTATCAACTATATTAGCGGGCCAATTCAAAAGGCTCGGCGGGCCAATTTTGGCCCGCGGGCCAGTTTGTGCATCCCTGCTATTGGCAACATTAACATTTTTTTTATTTCTAATTGTGACCTTAACCAGCAGATAGCATCACAGTAAAAGGTAGCATTAGAAGCACTGAATTGATGACTTGGTGAGAGAAAGAAAATTTCATCACTCAAAAGTAAATATCTTTCTCATTCTAATTTCATTTACTGAAATAGCATTTGTAAAACTATTCTACTGAATTTTAATTGGATATTGAACAGAAGATTTTTAAATGTTTTGGTTATGAGAAAGTGATGATACTGCATTTTTATTGACCACCATTTTGATTTTATTTAAACCATATGATGATTGTACCTTGGGACAGACATGTCACAAGGTAGCCATGTTGTACCTTGTGACATGTCTCACGGTACAACATACACGTAGCTCTTAATAATTTGGATATATTTTAGTATAAAGAGAGATATTCTAATCCAATGTAGTCTTTCAAATACAAGAATTGTTAGAATATGATGCTATATTTTAGTTCAATAATGTTACGAATTTGTCAATGTTGTAGTATCCATCAACACTTTCAGACTACATCATTTTACTGTGAAACCCAGCGAGAAGGTTGCTATAATGAAAATCCTGACTTGGCCACATTTGGCGCATGATTTTTCGTATAAAATTGGTTATGTATATGACTGTTGCATGAATCACGAAGTATGTCCCAAGGTACAACAGGGTGTTGTACCTTGGGACAGTTTTCAGTTACTACTTAAAATGGCTGGCATTTTTTTATTTTTAAACTGTTTGAATTTGAAAAAATATATTATAGAAGAGAATGTTGGTATATTTAAATGGTGTCTTCAGACTTTAAATCTAATAATAATAAAATTACACGTTAATTTAAAGCACAAATGAGCAATAAAATGCAGACATATGTTTCGGGATTGCTTGGAATCCCTTTTTCAATGCGACAAGGAGCTTCTAGATGCAAAACATCCAAATGAAGCAGACAGAACAACAAAAACAAAGCTTATATAGCCTAAGAATTATCTGTAAACCAATGAGAATAAAGGCAGCGTGAAGTGGAAGTAGAAGTAGCAGGAAGACACCAATAAGAGAGCAACAAACGAATCCAGTTGAAAGTACAGGAAGTAAAAAGGAATATCAATAAAAATAAAGCAAAAAAGACGACAGCATGCATAAAAATTGCAAAAATAATAAAATAAAATACAAAGAATAAAATTGAAATAAAAATAAGTACAGAAACCAAAACAAAATGCAAAACAAAGTACACATGTAAAGGAGGGGGAGGGGAGGAAGGAGAAAAATAGACACAAAAAAGGAAAACAACAAGAAAACCTAGAAAGAACAACAAATTAAAGAAATTTATGCCAGACCTGTGAAAAATAAGGAGTTGAGGAAGAATCATTAACCAAATTAGAACTATTCCTGTTAATATGATAAGCTTCCCAAAAGTCAAGCTCTAAAGGGGAAGAACATTTTTGAATAATTTTACCAGAATTGAAATCAAAAGAGTGGTTGGAATTCCAACAATGTTGAGCAATGCTAGACTTATTTAACTCTTGCTTTCGTACATAACCTTTATGCTCATTTAAGCGAATTTTCAGAGCACGTTTTGTCTGCCCAATGTAAGAAAGGCCGCAACGGCAACTAATTTGGTAAATACCCCAAGTGTTAAGTTGATCGACAGGATCCTTAAGAGAAGAGAAGGAAAGTTTGTTACTAGGAGCAAAAACGACTTGAAATTGAAACCTTTTTAGGATTTTAGCAATACGGAAACTGACAGAATGAAAGAATGGTAACACAACCAAATTCTTTCTAGAAACCACATTATTGGGACCAGAAGTTTTCTTAGAAAGTTTGTTATGAATAGAATCAATTAAAGAGTGAGAAAATCCTCTATCAACAGCTACAGCTTTCAGATAGTTGAGTTCAATCTTGAGAAGCTCAGGAGAAGAGCAAATATTAATAGCACGATGGACCAGAGCATTAAAAGCCGAATATTTTTGGTTGGGAGGATGAGACGACAGTCTGTGAGGAGGTAAAGAAACAGCAAAAGGTTTACGATAGACAGAAGTAGTGAAACCAGACTCACTCTTAGAAATAAAGACATCAAGAAACCCGAGGCTACTATTAAGTTCTTTCTCACAAGAAAACTGGATATTAGGATCAATGGAGTTCATAATAGAAAGAGCATCATCAATACCTAACAAGTTACTGTCCGTTAGGACAAAACAATCATCCACATAACGAACATAAAATTGAAATTGCAATTTCTGGAACAGTTTTTCCTCAAAATAATGCATATAGAAATCACTTAAAATAGGACTAAGAGGACTTCCCATAGCCAGGCCATCTACCATAGCATAGAATTTACCATTAAATACAAAAGTGCTCTGTTGCAAGCACACACGAGTAAGGAAAACTAATTCCTCAATTTCCACAGAAGTAAAATGGAATTCAGAAAGCCTTTTCCTGAGGCAAGTCAAAGCGCCATCAACAGGAACATTAGTAAACAAAGAATTAACATCAAAAGAGGCCATAACTGAATTATTCGGAACGAAGTTATGAAGTTTCTTAACAAAATCGGTGGAATTTTTAACAGTGAAAACATTCTGACTTCTAAGTGGAGAAAACACAGAAACTAAATACTTGGAAAGTTTATATGAAGCAGTGCCAATATTGGAAACAATTGGTCTGAAAGGAATACCTGACTTGTGTACCTTTGGTAAAGCATAAAAACGTGCACAATTAGCAACAGAAGGAATCACAGACCGTTTAGCAATCAAAGGAATAGAATGAACAGACTTAACAGCAGAAGAAATAGCTTTTAACTCTTTGTCACTAGGATCTTTATATATTTCAGAATAAGGACCAGAAGCAATTAAGTCATCAGTTTTTTCAACATAAGATGATTTATTAAGAACAACAATCTGACCACCCTTGTCTGCTTTGGTAATGACCAAATCAGAATTGGAAACTAAATTATTGACACATCGTTTCACAGAATGGGTAAAACCAGTATTAGGAACTTTTGAATTGAAATCAACATTGGAAGCAATAAGATGCCGAACCGACTCTTTTTGAGTGGAAGTTAAGGCACTAAATTTGAAAGCTTTTTCAACCGGAGCAATAAGTTCAGAAAAAGAAGGCTTTTTAGCCAAAGCAAAATTGTTATTACATTTCAGAGCATTGATTTCATTACTAAAAAGAATGTTTTCACTGTTAAAAATTCCACCGATTTTGTTAAGAAACTTCATAACTTCGTTCCGAATAATTCAGTTATGGCCTCTTTTGATGTTAATTCTTTGTTTACTAATGTTCCTGTTGATGGCGCTTTGACTTGCCTCAGTCAAATAACAATTTTGCTTTGGCTAAAAAGCCTTCTTTTTCTGAACTTATTGCTCCGGTTGAAAAAGCTTTCAAATTTAGTGCCTTAACTTCCACTCAAAAAGAGTCGGTTCGGCATCTTATTGCTTCCAATGTTGATTTCAATTCAAAAGTTCCTAATACTGGTTTTACCCATTCTGTGAAACGATGTGTCAATAATTTAGTTTCCAATTCTGATTTGGTCATTACCAAAGCAGACAAGGGTGTTCAGATTGTTGTTCTTAATAAATCATCTTATGTTGAAAAAACTGATGACTTAATTGCTTCTGGTCCTTATTCTGAAATATATAAAGATCCTAGTGACAAAGAGTTAAAAGCTATTTCTTCTGCTGTTAAGTCTGTTCATTCTATTCCTTTGATTGCTAAACGGTCTGTGATTCCTTCTGTTGCTAATTGTGCACGTTTTTATGCTTTACCAAAGGTACACAAGGCAGGTATTCCTTTCAGACCAATTGTTTCCAATATTGGCACTGCTTCATATAAACTTTCCAAGTATTTAGTTTCTGTGTTTTCTCCACTTAGAAGTCAGAATGTTTTCACTGTTAAAAATTCCACCGATTTTGTTAAGAAACTTCATAACTTCGTTCCGAATAATTCAGTTATGGCCTCTTTTGATGTTAATTCTTTGTTTACTAATGTTCCTGTTGATGGCGCTTTGACTTGCCTCAGGAAAAGGCTTTCTGAATTCCATTTTACTTCTGTGGAAATTGAGGAATTAGTTTTCCTTACTCGTGTGTGCTTGCAACAGAGCACTTTTGTATTTAATGGTAAATTCTATGCTATGGTAGATGGCCTGGCTATGGGAAGTCCTCTTAGTCCTATTTTAAGTGATTTCTATATGCATTATTTTGAGGAAAAACTGTTCCAGAAATTGCAATTTCAATTTTATGTTCGTTATGTGGATGATTGTTTTGTCCTAACGGACAGTAACTTGTTAGGTATTGATGATGCTCTTTCTATTATGAACTCCATTGATCCTAATATCCAGTTTTCTTGTGAGAAAGAACTTAATAGTAGCCTCGGGTTTCTTGATGTCTTTATTTCTAAGAGTGAGTCTGGTTTCACTACTTCTGTCTATCGTAAACCTTTTGCTGTTTCTTTACCTCCTCACAGACTGTCGTCTTATCCTCCCAACCAAAAATATTCGGCTTTTAATGCTCTGGTCCATCGTGCTATTAATATTTGCTCTTCTCCTGAGCTTCTCAAGATTGAACTCAACTATCTGAAAGCTGTAGCTGTTGATAGAGGATTTTCTCACTCTTTAATTGATTCTATTCATAACAAACTTTCTAAGAAAACTTCTGGTCCCAATAATGTGGTTTCTAGAAAGAATTTGGTTGTGTTACCATTCTTTCATTCTGTCAGTTTCCGTATTGCTAAAATCCTAAAAAGGTTTCAATTTCAAGTCGTTTTTGCTCCTAGTAACAAACTTTCCTTCTCTTCTCTTAAGGATCCTGTCGATCAACTTAACACTTGGGGTATTTACCAAATTAGTTGCCGTTGCGGCCTTTCTTACATTGGGCAGACAAAACGTGCTCTGAAAATTCGCTTAAATGAGCATAAAGGTTATGTACGAAAGCAAGAGTTAAATAAGTCTAGCATTGCTCAACATTGTTGGAATTCCAACCACTCTTTTGATTTCAATTCTGGTAAAATTATTCAAAAATGTTCTTCCCCTTTAGAGCTTGACTTTTGGGAAGCTTATCATATTAACAGGAATAGTTCTAATTTGGTTAATGATTCTTCCTCAACTCCTTATTTTTCACAGGTCTGGCATAAATTTCTTTAATTTGTTGTTCTTTCTAGGTTTTCTTGTTGTTTTCCTTTTTTGTGTCTATTTTTCTCCTTCCTCCCCTCCCCCTCCTTTACATGTGTACTTTGTTTTGCATTTTGTTTTGGTTTCTGTACTTATTTTTATTTCAATTTTATTCTTTGTATTTTATTTTATTATTTTTGCAATTTTTATGCATGCTGTCGTCTTTTTTGCTTTATTTTTATTGATATTCCTTTTTACTTCCTGTACTTTCAACTGGATTCGTTTGTTGCTCTCTTATTGGTGTCTTCCTGCTACTTCTACTTCCACTTCACGCTGCCTTTATTCTCATTGGTTTACAGATAATTCTTAGGCTATATAAGCTTTGTTTTTGTTGTTCTGTCTGCTTCATTTGGATGTTTTGCATCTAGAAGCTCCTTGTCGCATTGAAAAAGGGATTCCAAGCAATCCCGAAACATATGTCTGCATTTTATTGCTCATTTGTGCTTTAAATTAACGTGTAATTTTATTATTATTGTTTACTTGCACAAAGTTAAATTATTTTTAAATCTAATATTAATTTTTGAAGTTAAAAATTAAAATGTGAAAAGTGTCCCAAGGTACAACACTCTCCCCTACAAGTCGATGTATCAAAATTATTATAGTACGAAAATGGAAAAATTTTATATAAGTGTTTCAGAGTCACAAGGGCTTTTGAAAGCAGAATATGTTTTCAGTTCGCATGGCTAAGCAGCAGTACATAATATTATTAAAACACACAATTTGCAAAATTACAGCCAGAATATGTATCAGGGTTACATAAAGCCTCCTAGTTGAGTAAAGAATATAAGTCCTGATGTTAGATTTTTTAAGAGCATTTATTTTTGAATTTTCTTGACGTTATGCATAAAACATACGAAAAGCACTTCAGTTCTAATGCAGTGCAAAAATAAGCATTTACCCGTCACAAAAAAAGCTTGTGCATGGCCCATGGAATTCCAGGGTTCTACGGAACAGTGTAATACTACTGCTATAGATTCATATTGCTATTCCAATAAGTGCAATATTCTTCATGTCGGCATGAGGATAACGGCTCATTCGAGTGGCAATATGTTCAGATTTTATTGTACAATGTATAGCAAAAGGTATTAAAGTAAATAGGTTTTGACACCAGTCCCAGTATGGTGCTGATTGAGTAATAGTTTTTATGATTTTTAGAAAAATAAAATTTAGTACATGAAGAATGCATTTTAAAAAGTTTCCTACAGTAATGATTAGAAGAAAAGAACAAAGCTAAATAAATTTTAAATGGGTTCATGCGAAAGAGTTTTATATTATGTTTCAAATATTTCAAAAATGCAATGGTACATACCTTCGTTCCTATGCGGAAGGTTGCTCCTCTCCAAAATAAAAGTCGGAGTGCAGGCGATTCTGTCTCCCAATATCTCATCAATTTGTTTAAAGTGGGGCAATTTCACTTTGCTCCCCGCACCACTTGATCGCAAACCATCCTTGGCCTTTCTATAATTTTTTTTAAGGCTTTAATTTTCGTTCGTACTTGCTGGACGGATCGCAACATTCCGCTTTGCTCTAATTTTTGAGCAATTATTTTATACACCTCAGCATCTCTGATAGTGCCATCAAATTTAGTTTGAACACTTTCGTCCCCCCATATAAATATGAGGGCCTTCGTTTCTTCTTCCGTCCAGCGACTGCTTGAACTTTGCTTTTCCATGTTAAGGGCTTTAAAATTATCGCCAAATTACGACAATGGCTGCTGAAAAATCGTAAACACTGGAACGGACTCACGTGACCGCGCAATGCACTGTGGGTAAAATCCGCCAACAATCCCTCAATAATGCAGGAGAAAATTTCCCCTGCATTGAAGCCGGTTTCAAGCCGGGTCGAATGCATGAATGCGACATTTTCCTAATTCCCCTTACCGCCCCTTGTCTCAGTCTCTGATAGTCTGCACCGTGGATTGAAAAATATTTCATAATCTCATTCATCCTTATTTTGCTCTTATTTCCCTTTTTTCCATAAATTACATATCTATAAGCGTGTGTGACACTTTATAATTGTAAGAAAAATAATAGCGCCCAAATGAATTAAAACAGATGTAACAGAAAGTGAAAGTAAAGCTAGAATGGCTATCAAATGAAAAACACGTGTTGTTTGTTTCGCCTAACCTTCAATCAGGGACTTAGTTTTCCGAGAATTCGCAGAGGAGGGACAGTTTTACAATGGCTTTGATTGACAGGGTAATTAAGAATAGCACTCCGTCAGAAGAAAATTCCAGTTGCGCCATTATGCGAAAACAATCGCAACTATGATTGATTTTACTTTATAATAATACAAAAATTACGCAAATATGATTTGATATTGCATACGGAAATAATAGAATTGATAATTCGCGGAAGTTACATTTGCTGAAGGACAAGAACAGTTTCGCAATTCTGTGAACAGTGTCACAATTTATTGGTCTTCAAACATGCGGGCAATGACGACATGAGAGACTGTTGTTTGACTGATCTAAGTAAAAGTTTAGATGTTGTTGATGTCGAGTCCTCGAGTGTAGCGAGGAAGAATGGGTACGCTGCTCCTGAGTCTAACGGGGCCCTTATAGGCAGGAGTCCGATTTCCGCCCCTTTGAAAGGTGTCTTAATTTTTGAACCAGCTCCCAGATGAGAGACCGGCATCTGGGATTGGCACCCCCAGAGGTGTCGTTTCAATCTTAGGAGAAATTGTTGGTAGAAAGAGCGCAACCCTACAGCTCCCGATCCAAAGTAAAAGTCACGTGACTTTAGGCAAACGAGTTTTATCAGTGTCCCCCGTTTCTATGTTATTTCTACGGAGGCCTAGCTTTTGCATCACGAATCGTGGATAATAAATTCATTTAAAAATGGTTATATCTTGCTGTGCTTATGTATGCACTGAGAGACATGTCACCGAGAATCCTACAACATTTCACAATAAAAAACTTGCATTTTTAATCATTGTTTTCCTTAAAAAACTTAAACAATTGTTCATCGGACATGTGCTGTTCACACATTTTACCTAGAAATGCTAATTTTTTATTCGTATAAATCAAATTTTAAAATGTAAAATACATTATAGTAATGTACAAATACTATCTGACTAATTTATCTCTTTCTTGAAGCTATTTTTATTCTGTTTTAAGCATATTTCTTATTAAGTTTTCGAATTGTACTTGGCGAATTTATTTCTCGCCAAATGTGCAGTATACAAGCTTTTGAAATCGAATGCGTAGGCATATTTTTGTTATTATGTAAAATATGAAGATAAGAAAAGTATTTTTTATTTTTCTTTTCTTTCTTTTCTTTTTTTTCATTCCTTGACTTAAATAGTCGATGTATGTTTCATTTGTAGAAATAATGTAAATATGTTTTATTCAGTATGAAGATAAATTTCATGACTAATGAAATTCCTTTCGTCTTGCTAACAAGTTCTACTCCTCCCCCTTTACTGAGTTCAAGATTAAATGCTTTAAAACAATTTATTTTATGCCATTAGTAACACTTGTAAGCATAATTTATTATTATTTTTTAATCGTTTTTTTTTCCAACTTTCGGCAAACTATAGAGAATTTGCGCGACTGAAAAATGTAAACTGATTTTATTTATTTATTTATTTTACCTCACCTTAGTATCCCCAATTCGCAAATTTTCCGCCGTATCACGATTTAAAAAGAAAATGTTAAGTTTTTTTTTCTGCTCACCCTATGTATATATGCGTCTGAAAATGTTTATTTGTACGCTTTAGTTCTTTTTTGCCGCACTGTACCGAAAAAGTGTAATTTTTTTCCAAGCTGTATTTAGGTAGCAAAAAAAAAAAAAAAAACTTTTTTTCTGTCACTCCAAGTGTTATGAATTTATTATACAATAAAATTTGCTCATAGTAATGTGTACAAACAAATATTTTTTCATGAAATAACCTCTAAAAAAATTGTACTATTTATGCATAAAATTATCTATCTGAAGATAACACAGAATTTTTATGTGCTGAAAGGTTTTGTGTAACTTCTATAAATTTCATTTAACAGCGAACTTAAGAGTTAATCTTCAAGACTTCACAAAACTAAATATACGTGATTCCAAGAGAATATAAATCCAAACAGAAAGCGCGCGACGGGCAATTAAGGTACTTTTCGCCAAAGTAGCGATTGCGCTCCGTAGCTGAAATCCCGTTTGGCGAGATTCGCAAAACAGCTGATTTACTCTGGCGCGGCTTTGAATTGGGGATTGAATGGGCTTGCTCTCTACCCTATACCTCCTCTAAGGTTTCAATTGGAGGACATTGGAGCCCCGACCTATTTAACGTGCACCAGCTCCCTTTAGCGTACACGGACGCCACAGCAACCAACCACGAGAGGTTGCCTCCCTCCCCAAACACTGACCTTAGTCGATGTTGCTTCACTTTCGGTGTTCTGTGGAAACCGAGCTTCTACTGACTGGTCCACTGCGGGACAAAAAGTTTAGATAAAAAGATCTAATGTAACAACAAAATAGCTTTAGAAATATATTTAGAACGAATATAGTAAATTACAGAAAAATTAATTTATCGTTTATTCAACACCGTCCAGCGGAAATTTTTCAGTGCAGACAAACTTTAAAAAAATAGAAAACAATAAATAAATAAATATGTTGACGAAAATAACTAAATTAGACTATTTGCCTTAACACCAACTTCAAAGCTTTAATTAGTTTTCAAATAATAAATATAATTCATGAAGATAATAATTCCATTCCATTGTTCTTTTTAAATTGTGCTCCATGCACTTTCGCATTTCATTTGTTATTTTTTTTTTTTTTTTTGATAATTGTAAAATTTAAAGGGGGGTTAAGTACCAATTTTTGTCCACTCTTGTAGATGATCATATGTTCAATTTGGCTATTATTAATTAGAATATTTAGCAGCAAGTATAAGAATGTGTGAACCATATTGGGAACCATTGATTTTCAATGCAATGGGAACAATAATTTTAATATTTAGAAAGTTGTTGATGACAAGCACCATATTTCTATAGTCAAGAAGTAAATCTGGAAGGAAAAAAAAAACCTTCTGATATTTGTTTTTATCTGAGCCCATGGTTATAAAAGAAATTCGTGGGAATAAAATATTAAAATACATAATACTGGAGGCAAGAAGCTTAATGATTTTCTGTGAGCTTAAAAGTAGATAAAACAAGCTGTCAAATATATTAGTTGAACGGTACCACGTATGGGCAACTTTGCTAAAAGTCTATTTCCGACGGACAGCGTAATAAGTCATCCGTTATTCTAATTGCCTGCCAAAAGACCTTTTGGGGACAGTTCATAAATGATGTCACGCTTTTTCCCCACATATTTGACCCCCTCCTCCCCTTTGTCACAAAATGTCACACTTCAACGGACCTCCTCCCCCTTTGTCACATGTCACGCTATGTTGCATAAGCAGGGATGTCACACTTCTTGTTACCCCTCCCCTCCCCTTGTCACACTTTGTCACAACGGCACGATCCCCCCTCCCCCTCATAGCGTGACATCATTTATGAATGGTCCCTAAGCCGGGAAGTTAAGGCTAGTCTTTAGTATCGCGATGAACGACAAGCAACTTTCGATCGGCAATTCGACAAGCATCGAATTCGATAAGCAACTTTCACTTCGGCGTGCATTTCCTGTCTCCTAGGTTGATCGGCAAGCAAAGCCAGGTGCTTTAGCAAAATATGAAGCTGGAATTTCTTGTTTTCCATTTATATGGTTTTCATAAAATTAAAATCCATTTTAAAAAAACTTAGCCTAAAATACTTAGCCTTAGATTAAAAAGACTCCCAATTAAAGTTATATTACTGACATAAAATATGACATAAAAACCCAATACCCGTCATTTCAACTTTTTGTGGGGCGAACGTGTACTATAAATGTATGATGTTTATTATATTTAATAAACAACAAAGTACAAACTCACCTATATACTATGCTCATTATATTTCTCACAGCAAGGGGGGTTGCGATTGACCCTCCTGTCCCCTAGAAAATATTGTATTAACTGAAACCGTATAAACCTGCTTTATTTAAAAAAAAGTTATAAAGCCATAGTGCTTAATTAACTTATCAATAACAATTTTACGTCAACGAAGAAAAGCGCTTTGTATTTCAAGAGGGGATGCGGAAGGGAAAGTTTTTATCAAATCTCAATTAGTTGGCGGGGTAGCGGAAAAAAAGCATCAATAAAAAAAACCAAAATACATACACACATTCACCTATATATACATCATATTTCTCAAAGCCTGGGGAGCGGGAGAGATTGACTTTCCTGTTCCCTAGAAATTGATCTATGAACTAAAACTGTACGAACCTATTTTATCTATAAAAAAAAAAAAAGCTGTAAAGTCACAGTACTTAATTAACCCTTTCAGTCCCAAATATTTATTTTTCAATAAAAAAATCTAAAATTTGTAAAACAGACTCATTTTGCATTCAAAGCAACAAAACAAACAGAATTCTTTTATTTTTTAAATTTCTTTAATAAAATTTTAAATGATTCCAAATGGCATCATTGGGAATAAAGTAGTGAAGGACGAAACTCACTACTCATGCCATTTGGAATCATTTCAATGGGAGGGAAAGAAAATTTTTTGAATATATATTATGCATTATTTAATGATTTATAACTATCTTTATATATATTGGGTACTTTTTAATAATTAAATAAATTATAACTATTCTACAAGAAATATTTGGCACGATTATATTTATTACACATTGAGTTTTCATCATTAATGATATGGTTAGATGAGAACCTTATTATTTCTCAGTATTACTTTATTATTTTACATGAAATGTTTTAAAACACTTCTTAGTATTGTTAAGACAGAGATGGACATTGCATTTTTCGCACATTATCCTAGAATAGGACTTGATACACTATCAACTAATTCCTATTCAGCAGAATCTACCAAATTTTCATCTTCGATTTCAATTTCAATTATTTATTTCCAACAGGTATGCATTGGCTTGCATCAATTGAGTTGTAATTAACTTTAGATTCTTGACTTTAACTTGATATATCACCTAGAACATTATCACTAGGTTCTTCATCTGAATCCAAGTCTTCTATTTCGATATCAGACAAGCCTCCATTCATAAGCAAATGAATTGCTTTATCAATAGATAACGCCTCTGCTTTTCACTTTGGCATCAGGAAAAGTAATGACAAAAAGAAATAAGTCTTTTATATTCTAAAATCTTAGTAAAACTTGAAAAAGAATTAAGAAAGAGCAAAGAAAAACGATATAAAATCAAAATAAACAGCGCATTAGAAAGTGATGCTGAGTTGTACTCAACTCCCACTGATTCCATTTGGAATCATAACTTTTCAATAAATAAAAGCAATAAATTTTCAAAATGAAAATTGTTAAAAATTGTTGAAATACTATTTATGAACATTTAAATAAATAAAAATGACATATTTAAAAATATTTTTTAATTTAAAATGCCGCAAAAAGATATTTTATTTCAATAACTTTTACGGATTTGAACAAAACTGAAACAAGTATAATTTCAATCACAAACAGATGTAGTACCGCTATCTATTGGTGAAAAATAAAAATATATTTCGTTACAGAAATGTTTGCAGATTAAAATACCGCCTATTTCAAATCAAATGGAGTTTTAGGTAAGCAGGATAAAAAATCTTAAAAGTAATGATTCCAATTTGAATCACTGGGACTGAAAGGGTTAACTTATCAATAACAATTTTTCGTCAACGAAGAAAAGCATTTGTACTTGACGCGGAAGAGAAAGTTTTATTAAATCCCAATTAGTTTGGCGGGGTAGTGGAAGAACAGCATCATTACAAAACTCAAAGCGAATAGTATTGGTGCGCAGAGAAGGGTCTGATAATAATCGGATTATGTTGAAATCGAGAAAATCCGAAGAAAGATCCTATCCCGGATTTTTTTTGGTGTTTAAAAGTGCACTATTTCATTTGCTCTTGCTTTATTAATTACTGATAAAGCAAATAAAGGAGAGAAGGTAATAAGATACAAAAAATCTTAAGCTACTTTTTCACGGATCTCAAAATAAAGCGTTCTCTTCATGTCTTCTTCATAAACGAAAGAAGAAAATGTAATTTTTAGATACTGAAGTTATTGAATTAGTTGATTTAAAAAAAAAAAAAATAGGGCATTTCTATTCTATCCAATCCTCTTTTCACTTGGAATTTTAACTGTATTTGGAGACACTCTAGTTACTTGCTACACACTTCAAATAACAAAAAAAAAGTCTAATAATAATAATAATAATAATAATGGTAATAATAATAAATAAAATATATAAATATAGATAAATAAATCATTTTTGGGGGAATTTGATAACTTTTTTTAGGTTCAGTTTTCAATTTCGTAAAATTTGTTTTCAAATGAGATTACCAACGATGATAATTATTATCAAAAATATTTAAATCGCTGAAGCAAACTACAGAGCTGAATTTATTTATAACTTTCGCAAAAAGTTCGGAAACGTTTATTAAATGCTGCCGATCTGAAGTTTAAAAAAAATCTTTATTTAAAATATCAAAAAAAAAAAAACTCTTGTTTCTTTCTACTTCTGTTATCTATTATCACCCTAACTAATTTTTTTAGATTTTCGCAGTTTCATTTTTCAAGACTTGCATAGAACCCTTTCCTTTTATATGTAGTTGATTTATTTTAATGTTTACCAATTACAAACCCTGTGTGCTATATAATTACAAATTACTAATATCTAAATATTCAAAATGCTTATACGGAGTGGCAAAAGGGCCATTATTTCTTTTTCTTGGCTAGCAACACTCCGTTTGTTTACAGAAATCATAGCCCTACGAGCGTTTCACGATAACTGCTTAGTTGGTCTATTAGCGAAATCAACATTCTTTGCTGTTTTTTAAATCCATGATTTTAAAATGAGTTTCTTGTGATCGCTGGAATATAATTCGCTTAGAAAAGGCATGTAAAGGTGAAACCTTGATGAAAGGTTCCAGACAAGAACTTCAACAATAAATATACAAAATACTGTCAAGATGGTAAAATATGTTTTAAATTCTTTCTATGATAGTGATATAGCTAGACTAAAATATATTAGGGTCGAATATGCGAGTAAAGCGAGGTTGGATCGTGAAGCGATCCAAAGGAGCCGTGATGGCCTTATTCACCAGCCCATTTGAACCTTGGAACTGCAGATCAAAGGCTTTCTCAACCAATCAGAACGCTCAAATCGGCGGTTCGAGTGTTTGACAGAGGTTCATTGGGGTTGATGAATAACGGTTGAGCAGTTCGGGACTAGCGAATTTGGCAGTTCGTATTGACAATACATACTAGCATTTTAATTTTATATTTAAATAATTAAAAATACTGCTTTGTACTTTAAGGTATTGGCTTAAAAATTACAATGAAAATATGAACAAATGTGATCAGTGAACAAATATGACAGTGAAAATATGAACAAAGTTGATGCAGAAAAAAATATATTTTAGTAATAACTTTTTCCAGTTAAATCCTTCTAAGACGGCCAAAATTAGATCACTCTGAAAATAATACATTCAACAAGTAAAATAATATGGAAGGCAATAGATACATTAGTCCTCTTACATTAGATCAGCCTTAAAATATACAGCGTTGTTAACAAATAAACAGAGCTGTGTCGGAGTTTTAATTACATAAATAAAAGGCTCTGATTTTACATATCTTAAATCAAGTTTTTCGAGGGAAGGGGGTGAGGCAGGTACCACTAGTCATTTTTATTATACGACTGCTTTTTTTTTTTTTAGTCGGTGCAAAAAATCTAATAGGTTCAGAAGAATATTGACACCTACCCAATTAAAATCATTTTTTAAAAGGAAATGGTAAGATGCTTCTGCCGGTAAATAACTCTGGAAGGGGAAAATCAGTAATGAAAATATATGATAGTTCAACTAGCTAAAACGAATATTTAAAAAACAAAACTGTGCCTTCATTTTAGGAAACAAATATTTAAAATCAGTTTTTCAAAATGTGTAAGAACGTGGAATAAATTTATTCTGAATTCTTTTCATATTTCAGTCTCTACTCATTTCGAAGCAATCGAAGGTAGTCGTCACAACATATGCTATTCTGAATTGAAGTAAAATAGTTCTATTTGTTGGATTCTATTCTTTTTGCTATGTTTTCCAAGTGCTTAAATTTCTATTTGGTGGGAAAGCTTAGTTTTCGCATTTCTAACAAGGCATAGGATTCCAGTAAATAATGCAAATATTATCCAGTTTCAAGCTCTGAATTCAAGTAGAATTTGTGTGTAGTCTGTTACGAACCTGTCCAATTTTATCAAGATTTAATACGTCTAGAAATAAGAGGTATACAATTTCTTATTATTAGTTCCGGAATTCAATACTTATAGGGATAATATTCAGGTTCTTTGAAATTTGATATTTTATAGGTATGCCAGTACCTCAAAGGCAGTTTTACCTGACATTTTTTATTAAGACATGTTACTTCGTGAGTATTAAATACTGAGCTATAAATAATTACTTTTGCACATTTGTTCAAATAAAAAGTAATTACTTATACAAATAAAAAAGTATGACGCGAAGTTACGATGAAATTGTATACAGTTGGTAGTAGATGAAATTAATCCTACGCCAACAGATTTATAATAATGACTAAAGATAGCTGGGCAAAATTATTTTTATTTATTTATTTGTTTCATTAAATATTTTAGCATGTCCTTTTTGTACAGGGATTTGTTTTAGTTCAAACCTGTCGTACTCGACCGTGTAGAATGGTACATTCTGAAACCTTTGTATGTTTATTTGAAGTAAATTTCTTTAACCCATATGTGATACTCTAATAAATCAATGAATATGACAAAGAACTAGATGTAGTAGCAAAGTTTAACGCAAATAATTTATTGCTGACACGTTTCGACACAGTGACATTAAATAGGAAAATTTTACATGATAAAGTTTGGTGCTAGTTATTTACATGTTATCAAAAAACAAATCCAAATGTTCTCTATGCAATAAATATTTTCATAAATTCATAAATTCCGATGTTTATATCAGATTCTAATGACTACGAGAAAAAATGAAACAATACAACCTCTTACTCTAATATTGACGAATTACATATGTATGTGTGTTTTAAACTTACAAATAAAGCTGTGAGTTAAGTATATAACCCCCATTTAAAGAGTGTCAGTGGATTATTCATTGCTAAAGCTGAGATTTTAGTATAACCCTCATTTAAAGGTTGTCCATGGATTATTAACTGCTAGATCAGTGATTTTAGTATAACCACTATTTAAAGATCGTCTATGGACTATTAACTGCTATCGTTAAATCAGTGATAAATAAACGTTCATCTCGTACAATGGTACTTGAAAAATTGATCGCCGGTTTGAGGAAAGGATTAAATCGATCATCGTTAAATCGAAGTATGCTTTATTTGTGTTTGACTTGACTGTATTTGAAACATCATAATTCATACAATATCTCAGTTGTCAAAAACCAAAAAAGTTATACGTATATTGGAAAACGGAAAGTGTAGATACCAGTGTATAATACCCCTTTCACGTACAACGATTTTAGACGTAGTACGTTATCGCAACCTAGCTATGTTCAAACATAGGGTAGGTGGGGGCAAAGGTCCGCATATTTTAGGTTTTTGCTAATTATGGCAATATCGTGCACTTAAATCAATTCAAAGTAACATGTTCATTTAGACTGACTATCTCTCTAACTACCTTCTCTACCTCAGTATTCTAAAAATATTCCAAAGTGTTTAGTAGCAATTTAAAAAAAAAATGTATTAGCGGACGTTTGCCCCATTTGATGGGGTAAACATCCGCACCGCGGACCTTTGCCCCATTTTGAATGTTCAAATAAAAAATAGAAATTTATATATGAACAATCTATTATAAACAAGTTAAGAAAAATATTAACATGATTTCGGAGTTATTATGAGTACGCAAATTTATTAATTAAGCTTTTTTTCTTTTTCTTTTTATTTCTCTTGCAATCCTTCCATTTTTTTTTTATTGGGAGTTGAAGTGAGAAATAATGATTGCCTTCCGCGACCTCTTTTCCTTGTACCTTCTTAAACAGAGATAAACAAAAAATTACATAATTTAATTCATACACATACAATGGGGCAAAATTCCGCATGCGGACTTTTTACCCATTTAGAGTTCGGGTCTTTGCCCCATTTTATCAAATCAAGAAAAAGATGAATGTGAACAAACAAACCCAAAAATGAAGTCAAAGCAACAGGTTATTTCTACACTATTTTAACACCCTTTTCATACAACTATATCAAAATTACAATTCAATAATATAGTAATTAGTAATAAATTAATAAAATTGTGTAAGAAATAGATTAAAACATAATAAAATAGACTTACCTCATTTTATTTTGTCAACACTAGAAACAAGCCTGGCGTAAATTCACTGGTAAATAAGGCTCCATAGAGAGAATCTGTGTTGCCATTCTTCACTAGAAATACATTCTCCCTCCGCTTGTTTAAACACTGCGGACATTTACCCCATGCGAATCTTTGCCCCCACTTACCCTATAGTGTATTGCTGTTGTTTAAAACCTTATATCTTGAGCATTATAGGAAACTGAAGTGCGACTAAATATTGCACCATGTGAAAAAAGCTTTCGTTTGGCTATGTGGCTTCAATGTCTTTAAACAACGTAGCCACCTTCCATTCTAGTAGCCGAATACGCTAATGAACGGCAAAATCAGAGTGCTGTTACTTTCTGTCTGAAACGCCTCCTGCATTTCTTCATTCGACTAACTGCATGCACACACGATTTTTTTAACGTACGTTCATAATCGTCTTGTGTGGAAGGAGCTTATTGCTTTCCGAAGGCATGAAAGGTTTGTTTTCTTGTATTCCGTGTACTGTATTTGTACACCATACAGTTGTTTGATAATCAGTTTTTTATTTTTCTACATTCTTGAATCTCGCCAAACTTTGCGCCACTCATTTCTTCTTCTTCCCAATAGCCGTATTCGACTTCGAAGTAGAAGTATCAATCGTCTAATTCTGGTTTCTACATGAAGGAGTGAAATTATAACTATCTGTAGAATTTTTACTTCACTAAAATCGCTACACAGATAATAGGTGCAAAATTTTTTGCTCATTTATTATTTGATACTGAAAATACCACTTAATGAAATTTTATTTATTTTTGTTAAAATATGGTAGTATAGAAGCAAACGTTATATACTTCATTTAATCAAGAGCTACACTGTTCTTCACTTGAGTGAAATTTATGTTTTCAATGTTATAATTAAGGTAACCATTCGAGTAAAGAGTTATTTTTGCGCATTAAAGGGATAATGATTTTGTCTTTTATGGTTCAGGAAACAACGAATAAGAAAATAGACAGGACGATTACTTATCTGTTTATTTTGTTTAACTTCATGTCAAATTCAGCCATCAATGGTGGAAAGTAAGCATTTAAAAAGTTTTTTAAATCAGTTTATTAAACTTAATCCAAAATAATTTTACATAATTTTTGTGTGCACTCATTTCATTCATTTCTTGCGTTAAGTTATTAGAATAAAAACTTGTTTTTTCTTGGTAGAAACTATTGAATAAACGCGAATCCAATTTGCAAATTGTATCTTTTTATGAAATTCTTACATAGATGAATTCTTAATTACGACGCACTCTCAGAAACGCATGCTCAAATCTCACGAAACTTTTGTCATATTTGACGAAATGGCTTCATGAAAAATGCTAAGAGTAAACCTTTCGTCAAATTGGCGAAATTTGTATAGGAACTTTTTTAAGTCACGTGATCGCGCGAGGAAAGAATCGTTGTAAATGACGAAATTTCCTTGACGATTGAAAAATCGTCAAAACTGAGAGTTTTATTTCTGAGAGTGCGAGAATGTAATTTCAACATGCAACAGAAGTTGTGCACGAATTTACGCCACCATGAACTGAGTTTTTAACTAGCGTTTCCATATATTTGATGTCGTCATACTAACCGATACTACTGTTGCATGCTAAAACTACACACTTATTCTGCCAAAAGGTGCAAAACTTCAAAATGCTACGAAATCATAAAATAAATAATATCTGTATTTTTTGTGCTTCCGGCTAAGTTTTGGATTTTCAACTAAAGATGCTTGCGATTTCAAATCTGATTCTGTGCTGCTTATACACATAAGTAATCAAAAAAAAAAAAATGCGCTCGCTTTAGAAACGCTTTAGGGCGAAAATTGCAGTATATGTAAAATTTGTGGGAATGCTCCTATATTCAAGTTTTCAGGACTCTATTCACTATGAAATTCTAGTGTGTGGGATCGGCGACCGAGTTGCTCACCCACACTCTCAGAAATAGAACGCTCATTTTTGACGATTCTTGAATCCTCAAGACAAATTTCGTCATTTATAACGATTCTTTCCTCATGCGATCACCTGACTTTTGACGACATGCAAACTCTCGGAAATTTGACGAAATGTTTCCTCGCTCAACGCTCAGCCAATCTAAAGAAAATGGCGTTTTCGTTTTGGAAGACTTCTACGTAGCTGTGCTGGCGAAGATGTCGTTCAAGTGACAAACTACATCAGATGTGGGCGAAAAAGAGCTATAAGGTTAGTATTTTAGAATTGTCAAAGTCTGTGATTGTATACTTGTAGTTTAATAACCACATATTATTGAATTAATATTTTTCAATGTTCTGTTAGGCCTAACTATGTTTGCCTTATGTTTACTATTATGGCCAAGTGGGGAAATGTGGAATCACATTAATAGTATTTTACTCGCAAAAATTAAAACAACAATAATGATTTAAAACTGCCTACTGCAATGCTGTGCTAATGTTTTAAACCTTTTTAAAAATAGTGTATATTTTGTTGTTCAAGTTAACAACTTGTCGAACCTTCAATCAACTTATATACAGTCAAGCAGGGTAACTTTGCAGCACTTCATATTTTTTAGAATATTTGACTTGAAATGAAACTGAACACGTTCAGTGCTACTCTTCTGGCAAAGTTTTAAAATCAGTTTTCTCCTCTTTATTTCAGTAAAAAGTTTAGCAACTGTAGTACAAAGCTAATTATATAATTCAGTAAATATAAAGTTACAGCTTGGAAGCTATTTTGGAATGCTGATTAAAAGTTTTTAAAACTTATCATTCTTTTAAAGTAAGTTACATTATACTAATTTACCAAGCCTTTTATCTCCTAAATATTCTAAATATTGTGAATTTTTTAGTATATATGTGATTCTCTATTTAGTAATATTTAGTAAAATGCCAAACAAGTAAGACATTGCAATTTTATTCCATTCTCAGGGTAACTTTGAGCCGGCGGAAAGTTAGCCTGAGATTTGTTGTTTACTGATTATAGATATATTCTACATAAAACTAAAATTTTATTTCTACTTTCTATGCATGTAACAAAAGTTTGAAAACAACACCGTTAGAATATATATAATATGTTTATCTAGTTTGATTATAAAAACATATAATTAAATTGTAAAGAAGCATATACATAACTAGACATTCTATTAAATTTAAGCAATAGGATTTGTGATACTCAGGTGTATACTGAGAATATGTGAAAAGTTGCTGTAAGCATGTAGTGTGCATATGAATTAATAGTTGAGTGATATTCAAATTAAACCTATAGAATAGAATATAGCTCTTCTCAAAGTGCCTAATATTACTTTTGTTTTCTTATAATTTTTGCTTACAAATTACATACTATCAGTAAATTTCTGATGAATATGTATGAATAAAGATTTTCGAGTAATATTTTTTAAAATGTGAAAATTGATTATTATGGTTTTATTTTTTTCAAGGTATCATTTTGATGACCACCAATAATGATTTGTCGAACAGAAAGATAACAAAACAAAGTCTCCAAAAGATATTACTCCAGCAGGCAATAGAAAGGTTTTTATGAGCTCCAACTCTCTGCTAAATGCAAAAGTACTCGGCTAAAAGTGTTAAATTTTAATGAAAATGTTTAAATAGTTGTTTTAATTAATATACTTGTGTGAATATGTTTACTTAAATAATTGAAAATTGTTTTCTTCAACTTTTTTTTCCTAAACAAATTTGTAATAGGGATTTTTGTCCTAAACATGTTGATGTTTTCCTTCTACTCTTTTTTTTTTCATGTAACATTTCTTGCAATATCATAAATTATAGAAAACTTGCAATGTAGTGGACTAAAAACGGCGAGTTTTTAAGTATTAAAAAAATTTATAGTTCAGTGTTGCATAACTATAATTCTTTTATTAAAATAGTGTATTTCATATAATTTTGTCTGATGCGGTTCGAAGTTACCCTGAGTGTCATGGTAACTTTGAACCAGGTTAATAATTCATTGTAGATGGTGTTTGTAATTATTATTTCTTAGTTTTTAAAGCTATAATATACTTTGGGAGTTTTCCTTAAATTTTATGCGAATAATAACAATAACATTATTAAAATATTAGTGGGACGAGTAAAAATCGAGTAATTAAGGTGCAAAGTTGACTGTAGTGCACTTACATAATTTATCTTCATTGTTTTTGTAAAAAGTTTTATAAAGTAGGTGTTTCTTCTTTGAATCTATCTTCTATCTTAATAAAAAAAATCTACTCCAAATTTTGAATATCCAAGGATTTTTCCCCCCAACTGTCCGTCCCCATTATTTGTCACTTGCTCACTTTTCTATTGAAATATATTAATTTTGAAATGTGTCTTTCCTCATGCAGGTTAGTTCGTGAATTTTTTGCACAGTGCTTAATTATCTAAAAATGGATATTGTATGTTCAAAGCTAAAATAATGAGGATTTGAAAGATTTATGTGTCAGTTTCCCCCAGAAAATAATATATCCAGTAACTGCGAGTGAAATTAGCCTTTTGAAGTTAGATACTTCAGAGTGGATAAATTTCAAATTTTAACTATTGCATTTCATACTTTCACTTTCATAACATTTCATTTATATTTCTTAAGCATATTAATTTATTTCTTAAGCATTGTTAATGCTACCAGAAAGAGTACTACTACTGAATTTAGCACTATAACGACATGCTCGTCATAAATAATATTTGTAGTTGAAATTCAATGTGTAATGTAATGTTGAAGCTTCATGTTTTCTAACGTTACCATATTTTGTGTTTACTTTTTGCTTTTACTTAACTTTGCGATATTTTGTGATTTACTTTCTATTTCTTAACTTTACTATATTTTATTACTATTATTTGAAATCGACAGATAACAATTATAAACTTGTGTTGGCTTTATATATCTCCCCCCTCCCAATGTGGATAGTATAAAGTATAAGAACATTAAGACAAACCTACTTTTGTGTGATAGGTACGGATTGCATAAAAGAAATAGCTCAAAAAAACAAAAACTGTTCAGAAACTGGAAAAGTTATTTTTACAACATATTAAAAAAAAATCAAGCATTAAAAGTGGACAGCTTAAAAATTGCATAGTAAATGTCAAGAATTTGTGAAAGGGCGAGAAAGTGATTTCCAAGCAAACTAAATAATAGAGTACAGACAAAAGCATTTCTACATTTGTTGCTGTTGGTGAGTTCCCGCATGAAGTGAGGAAGAGAGGGTGCACTGCTCCTGATTTATAGGGGCCCTTATTGGTAGGAGTCGGACCTTTTTTTTGAACCAGATGAGAGACTGTCACTTGGGGGTTGGCACCTCCAGAAGTATCGGTTCACCTGAGTGTACACAGTCCCAGAGCAACCAGCTGTGAGAGGTGTCACCCTCATAAACACTAACTTAGTCAATGTTGCTTCACTTTTAGTGTTCAGCGCGAACAAAGCTATTATGACAAAGCTGGAACAAGCTCGTCCTTTGCAGGACATTTTTACATTTAATTTTTCATTTTAAACATTTAATAATTTTAAAATGCACAACATACAACTCTGCTCGTCATAGTTCAAAAGGTGCATCTTGTGGTGAACTGGTTCAAAATCGCTTTCCATTCTTGAAGATATCATTGTTGTTCTATGTGCTTGTGGAGTTTTACTTAACTTTATCTATGAATTTCTGAATGTTTTTAAATTAGTTTTTCTGAAAAGTTTTGAAGCTTTATTTCATGATTTTAATCTTTATTCTTTTATAGGTAACGAAACAGATGAAGAAGCTACGGACTAGAAGCTCTCCAATATGGGGTGACTAGGGGGTATGATAAAGTGGGACTTTTGTGGCAAAGGGGGCAGGGGTCAAATATATTGAAAAGAAGTGTGTCATCAATGAATGTTTTCTTAAAAAGTCCTTATTTTTTTGTTTTCCCAAAAGAGTATGAACCCTGCAATAATACATTGCTTGAAAAAAATGAAAGAATCATTACATTTTGAAAAAATATTAATTTCATTAGGAGTATTAATTTCCATTAGCAGCTGTAGCAGAGTTGCAAAACACTCGGGTTTTTTCAAATAGAAGTATCTATAATTACTAAACTTTTGTATAACTATCCTCTGCAAATTCTTTTGAATTGTAAGAAAATATAATTTAATTGCTGTCAGTAATTTGAAATCTATGAAAAGTACTTTTTAAATACAATCTAATTTTTGAAAAATTAGAATTTATTATTTTTGTTGCCTAGTTTGATTACATCCAACTTTTTTACAATCACCACTCAGTGACAGAATTAAAATATTATTATTTCTACCATATGTTATGCTTTAGTTTATTTTGTATAATGTGAGGTATAACCTATCGAAAAAACAAGTAATGTTTTATTTCATATTTAAATAGGGTGTGGGGGATATTTTTAGATTACAATTTTAATGCCACAAGATACAAGGAGTTGGGAAACTTCTCTTAAAACTTTAACATTATTCATTAGGTTTTTCAGCCTATCATAATTACATTTTATAAAAATTTCTGATAATCTGAGTGTGATGATTAATCACATAGTCCAGTTCTGTTACTATGTTATGTAAATATTCTTGAATTTTTAAATTGTAATTAATATTGTATTTTGTAGCTACAATATATAACGTATTTCACTCATCAGGTGGTGTTGTAAGTTATATTGAGATTCAGTTTGATATAGGTGTGCGTATCCCTTTTTTTCTTTTCTTTTAAATGTGTCAGAATCTTTAAAAAATCAATTGTAAGTATCAACAATTGTTCCCCAAATTAGTATACTAATTGAATGCAACTATTGTTTGTGTAATTAGAATCGGCGTATCAAGGTCACACAACTCTACCTTTTGCCATTTCTGGTCGACATGGTTTCCGTGCTAGAAACTTTTTCCCCACTTGGTTTGGCGAACATAAGTAAATTTGTTGCTTTAGTTATAATAATAATAATAGGCGAATTAGAATCAGATTTATTTCGCAATGGCAAAAATAGATTGAGTAAGAAAAAGTACTCTAATATTTTGAACTAATCTAAATCTTATTCTAATATTTTGATGCGTTTCAGAAAGCTATTGTATACCTAATTTATTATATTTTATATTTTGTACATGGTAAAATCTTATCTAAACATTCCAGATTTAAAATTTATAAGAAATTGAATTGCATTTACTTAGTATCAAAAATAAATAAATGGAAAATAAATTCTTATTACTTCTTCTCAATTGTTCTAATATTTTGAATCGGAGTTGTGGTAATGCAATTGCCTTAACTGCAGTGCAAAAAAAGAGGTCTGGCTCTGTTATCTTTCTCGCAGTTGCCATGGTGACGAAGCAGGAAACGCGACCTTGATGCGCTTATTCTAATTACACAGAATATAACACATGTGAAAACAAAAGTCTTCATCTTTTCTTTTCTCATTTTTTTTTAGAATTTAAATAATTAAATATTAAAGAAACACATTTTTAAATTGATATTTTATTTCATACAGGATTTTGAGAATGAAAATAATAAACATTTGTAGAGTCAATGTTATCCCACATGAAAGTGTGTAGCTTTGAATTGATTAAGAAATACCAAATTTTTAAAGTAGATTGGAAAATAAAAGGGTTAAAGTTATAAAAGTATTTTTAAAATATTTCTTTTGCATAATTAATTTAGTAACGATAACATATTCAAAATAACATGCTTTGATTAAAATGTGTATAAATAATGTGTATTATAATTAGTATTTGTAATCTATAAATCATGTCAAAATATGGGAAGAAGACCTCATATATTATATCCTTGTTCTATGGTAAAAGTTTCAGATTTGTAATTTATTTTATAGGGCTGGCATGTTTTTGAATATTGGTTAAATTTTTGTATGTACGGTTTTTTTTTTTTTTTTTAAAGGGGTTTTGTGACCCTGAAGAATTTACTTACCGTAAAATACCGAACAAGCGCTTCCTCCCCCCCCCCCCTGTTTTCCGCGAATTACCTTTAGGAGAAAATACCGATTATTCGCCTCCCAACTTCGATTGTAATTGAAATCATACCGTAGGAACAGAAAGTGGACCATTTTCGAATATGAGTACGAAAATTGCTCAATAACGGTCTTAAATTAATTCACTAAATTTTATTTTCATTATTTTCAAAACATTAATTCCAACTTTCATGCTGTGTTTAAAAGAACGCAATTTCAAAATGGCGCGAACCATCATCCTTAGGGTGCGTATAGCAGCGCAAGAATTTTCTGTTTTGCAAGTTAGCATAACAATATCCGATCTAAAATGAAGATGCCAGAAAAAAAGTTAAAATAATTCTTTGTGCACATTTAAGTAACTAAAATATCAAGCATGCTTCAGGCAAGGGGAATGAATGTTTTATACCTGCTTCGGTCGCTTCAGCTGGTGTTATCATTTCTTGCTATTGTTTATAATTATTATCTATTATTGCAGAATAAAACATGTGAATCGAGGTTAAATGCAGAGCTGTGCATTCAGCGCGATCGAAATTTGGTTGCCACTTAACTTTTTTTTGAAGGGGGGGGGGGGATCGAACGGAAGGAATTTTTCTAAACAAACAAGTAATAGATGAGTCTTTACTGTGGTACTGCTTTCAATGAATCATGGATGGGTGCGACGTATAATCGGTACGTTTTTTCGCTTGTACCGTTTAAGCGCCCGGTCCCGTTTTTTCGCAAAATTTAGGAAGGGGTGGTTATTCGGTATTTTACGGTAATCATGAACATGCTTTCCCCTTAATATATGGTTTGAATTCCTTTCTTTTAATTTTCAAACGGGATTTTTGTGCTCTATACATGTTCCTATCAATTTAGATGCTCATACCACAATTTTCAGTTTTGCTGTAATGCTCCATATGAGCTAGAAAAATGTTTACCAACATAATAAAAGTCAAATTTTATTATTATTGCTGGTGTTTTTTTCTTTTAAATGTGTTATGGGGTTTGAAAACCCTTAAAAAGCAATTCTTCATGTGACAAAATCATACATACATATAACCAACTCAATGAAACTAAGTTTTTAAAATTAATGGAATAATTTTCTGAATGAATTAGTAAACAGAATTTAGACAATTGATAGTTCATTGCTTGCAGGATTAGGACGGGGAAAAATATTTAAAAAAAAAATTTAATTGCTTTTATCTGTCAACAAAATGCTTAATTTAGAGGGAATACTAACTTTTTAAATTGTTTTGAAAGTAGGAATGTTAAAATAAAATTGTGTAAGAAATTTCTGTTACAACTGACCTAAAATAAGAAATTTAAACGTATATAATATGACATGCTTGTATGATAGAAAATTTTCTCCTTTAGAACATTTATTTAAAATGAATGATACATATTTCTGCAATTAATGCCGCAACTCAAAAAATCGAAAATTTTCAATGTAATTATTTGAAGCCCCAAATTACTAGAAATATCCAAATTGCCCTCTTAAAAATAAATTCAAGATTTTATTTAAGGTTCCATGACGTGCTCAAAATGACGAAATTTAATTAAAAGTATTTTAATACAACGAAATTTATCATGATAATTAACGAATCAAAATGACGAAATTTTTTTCAATTTTAATGAAATGTAAAGATTCGTTAATATGGAATCGAAATGACGAAAATTTGATTTTGACGAAATGTATTTCATCAAATAGACCCGACGAAACAAACGACTAAAATTCCGTTATTTTTGACGAAATGTGTTTCATCAAATAGATGACGAAACAAGTGACTAAAATTTCGTAGGTTTTGACGAAATGTGTTTCATCAAATAGATGACGAAACAACTGACTAAAATTTCGTTGTTTTTGACGAAACGTATATGACGAAATATTTTTTTGTTTTTGACGAAATTTATTTCGTCAAATGTATGACGAAACAAATTTCGTCAATTTGACGAAATGTTTAATCGGAGCATTTTTTACGAAGTCATTTCGTCAAATACGACGAAAGTTTCGTGAAATTTGTTCATGCATTTCTGAGAGTGCACTTGTGTTTTTTATATTAAAAACTTTTGTTCTAATTTGTTGTGTCAATCAAGTTTTGTTAAGTGTAATATATTTAAAAATATTAAGATGAAACGTATAATTTAAAAGTACAGTGGTTCTTTTTTCTGAATTAGTAAAATAATTTAATCCTACCAAAACAAATTTTACTTTGGTGACCGTGCACTTTATGCGTTATTGAGCAACGCAGTTTGTTTGCAAAGCTTTCAAGTTAGACTGCGTCAAGAAGCTAGGTATTTAATTCTTCAAGAAACAACTCTTCCGTGCTCAAGATTTAAGCTGATAAATCTTTGCTTAGGAAATGCAAATGTTCCGAAAGGTTTACGATTTAATTCACCTTCAGGTAAGTGAAGCAATGCGTTTGTTTTTGCGACCGCTATTTTGTTATCGGGGGTTGTGACTGTTTTTCTGTCCGTTAATCAGCTATTGCTTATGTATTGTATTTGAATTTTTAGCTTAGTTAACATAGTTTTATTTGGTCGAGAATTCACGGAAAATGTTGATTTATCAAGTCATTCAAAATTGGAATTTTCAGGAATTTCGTTTAAAACACTCCCATTTTGGGAAACTGACTCCGAGTTGTGGTTCACGCAAACTGAATCCCAGTTAATAATAAATGGCAGTACAGTAGTACCAAAGCAAATAGTATATTTTGTTTCAATTTGTTATGCGTAACCAAGGTAATAAAACTTGATATTACATAACGAATAAGCATAATATTTAAGCATGTTAAGATTCAATATATAATTTAAGCTTGTAGTTAATATTTTCTGAGTTATTTAAAAAAATTAATCCTACCTAAAACCAATCCTAGAAAGGGCACTGCTATAATGCAATATAGCAGTGCAGAATATGGGTACAACAATGTTCTGGAGAGCTTGCCAAAAAATTTCAGTTCTGAGAACGAAAAAAATGGTATTCATGTAAAATACTAGTATCACCACTCTAAGGTTATCGTAGTTCTTCATTTCTTCTTATTATTACCCCCCCCCCCCCACACACTCATTCCCAAAAACATTGGTCCCCGAAACATCGGGGAGCACCGTTTTGAGTTATAACAGAGATCCAATAAAGACCATTTACTGCCGCAATGTCCAACAAACAATGCTTTAAAGAGCTTGCCAGAACATTTCAGTTCTGAGAACGAAAAAAAAACGGTATTCATGTCAAAGACTAGTATCACCACCCTAAGGTTATTGTACTTCTTATTTTACTAATACATGCTTAGTCACAATAGACCGCTTGTTAGCTTTCGTTAACCCTTTAGCTGTTACGTCGGGTCATATTGACCGAGGTACAGTTTTAATTTCTTTTTTATGCTATTTATACGTTACATATTCTTAACATTATATTGAAATTAAAACACAATGTTTTAAATTGTTTACGCCCAATTTACTAAATTTTAATTTGGGTCTATATGACCCGACGTGACGACTTGTGTGATGTCTTGATAGGGGACAGCTCAAAGGTTAAATATTATAGAGCGCAATACAGTATGGCAGTCGCGGGGAGGGGGTGGCGGATACCAGAGAGCAATTTTCTCAGCCCACTGTAACAAAAGCAATAAAAAAAAAGGATCCACCATTGACTTTTCAAAATAACTTTGATATTTAAGAATTTTTTAAGTGTCTTGGTTGATACTCTTATTGCCACCCCCAAAACGCCAAAGTTAGACATTTTGTACACACAAAAGATAAAAACCCAAGATCTCTAGATATTTTACATGTTTTCAGAAAAATAGCGTTTTAATATAAAAATTTATTATAAAACGTTCAATACTAGGTATTATATGTATATATATGTGTGTGTACACGTATTGTGCGTACGTATACATAAAATCTTTCCATTTCATTGGAATGGAAGAAGAAGGAAATTTTCTTCTGGGAAATATCTTCTTTGAAAATGTCCTCATATATATTTCGATATTCCGATTGCACCACTGAGATTAAAGCAACAACTAAATTTAAAGCAAAAACGATTGAATAAATTTCACAACACTTATAACAAAATATCAGTTTATTAGCTTTGAAAAGCGATACTGACGCAACGTTTTATTTTTAAAAAAATAGCGTAATGATGATGCTCCGAAATGGAGAAATAAATTTCCCTAATCTTCTTTTTTCTTTTTATTTTCCAATAATTAAATTGAAATGGTAGCAGAGGCAAAATTCATGCATATTTCCCACGAAAATGCAAACATAATGATTGCAGAAAAATAGCGAAAAATTTAATATAAAACGTTCAATACTAGGTATTATATATATGTGTGTGTGTGTGTGTACACGTATTGTACCCACGTATACATAAAACCTTTTCATTTCCTATGAATGGGAAAAAAGAAGAAATTTTCTTTGAGTAAATATATTCCTAGGAAATGTCATATATATATATATATATATATATATATATCGCTTATAGAAATAAACAGTGTCATATCTGCAAAAAATCGTTTTTTTTTTTTTGGTTTTTATATCAAAATTTTGAGATTTTTGCGCTCTTTATATTGGGAATACTATTGTAAGTAAATGTTAAAAAAATAAGGCTAGAGCACACTAGTGTCACTGTGCGTTTTGGCTGAAACCGCCAATTCTCACATGTCAACACAGCCTTATTGCAGAATAATTCGGTTGGTTATAGAAATTCAACGGGATAGCATCGCAATTTTTGCAGGTACAATGTCTTATCAGCTTTAATTTCAAAATCCATGTAGTTTATATACTCATAACACATGGAACTACTGACGAAACATCCGATACGACAGTATTCATTTCAATTTTTCATTTTTTGACGTCCTTCATTAAGATGAATACCGTCGAGTTGGTAGATACGGCAGTTTCCATTTCTGATTTATTATTACCTTTCAGCAATTTTGTCGAATAAACTTATGGTTGATTGGTGCATGAGGCAGTATTCATTTCAATGTTTTTATTTGATTGCTTTGTTAATGGTGCTGCAGCACAACTATCACAATAATGTGCATTTCATAAAAAATAATTAGAATTGCGTTCCTATTTAAAGTTCGAAATTGTAAGCATTACGTTCCTATTTCCTAAGTAAATAAACTTTTATATTTTTATATTTTGTTTTAGTTTTTCTTTTAAATACTCTTTAGCTTGCTTTTTTTCAGATAACTTATAGGTAGTATGAGGGCCTGATTAAAGCTTATATTAATCAAATAATATAAACATGTTCCAAAGGGGAAAGTCGAAATAAAAAAATAATAAAAATATTAATCGGAGACAAGTAGTTTTTATTGAATTGGGCAGTGTTACCCGCATTTAGCTACAAGAACGAACAGTACTTAGTCATTGTACTACTTTTTAATAACTTACAAACTGTACTTTTTTGGTGCAATACTGTCATAACTGCATTTTTTACAGTTATTTCTAACTTTTTGACATTTTTTAACATCCATCACGTGAGAGAAACAAGCAATAATTATTTTACGAACAAAATCGATTGCAATAATCATTAAAATTAATAAGATAATTAAATAAAACAAATTGTAAAATGTTTAAACTCCTCTCCTGAAAAATGTGCATTTTGCAGATATGACACTGTTCATTTCTATAGGCGATATATATATATATATATAACAAACAATTAATGAAACATCTAAAAGGGAAATTTCATAATACTGTCAAAATGACTAAAATTTGTAAATTTGTAGCATGATTTTGGGCACTTTAATGTAAATATCAGCTGAAGTATAGAAAACTGATAATAACTCAGTATACTTTGTGATGATAATTATTATTTTATTAATTAAATTATCTGATAAAGAGATACTAAGTGAGCGATTATTATCTTTTACAAATCAGCTATAATTATTGAAGCACATAGAAGCGTAATAGGAAAACGTTACGTTTTTATCTTTTGTGTTTATCACACCAGGTCAAAAATAAATGTTCTCACTCAGAGTGGAGAGCATTTGCCATAACCATTTGCATCATTGATCTTAATACCTCATAATAGTAGCAATTTTATTTTGAAACATCTATAACAATATTGTGTCATCGTTTCGTTGTGCAACATATTGCATGTTGTGTTTGTCTCTTCATTGTGCAATGAGTTGAAGAACATTTTTTCAGATATGAAAACTGATGATGAAATAATGCTCAATTTTTTAAACTCTTATTCATTGATATTAAAAAAAAATAAAAAAACATTATTCTTATGCTTAGTTCATTTCTTAAGCAATAATATAAAGGAACTTATTTTACTCCTAACTAAACCTGTTTTCATTACTTGTTAAAAGCATATTTTTTAAAAATCATAAATTATTTTTTAATGCGGAAAGCTTTCACAAGGTAACTCAAGACAATGATTTTTCACGGAGAACGTGTTCTTGAAACTCACTTGGGTTTCAGTTTATGAGTTACGCTTAAAGTAATTTTAAAATTAAAAATGGCACAAATGAAAAGATTTTTTTCACAAGTTATTTTAGTTCGAGTAAGATGGAGGTTTGAAATCCATTGCTGCAAACTTTAATAGTCTGTTAATGACTGTGTGATTACTTAACTCAACAGAGTTAACTCATTCATAAATGATGTCACTCTTCGACGGGGGAGGGGGATGCCAGAAATTTTAATAGATTAAAATTATTTTTAAAGTTTCGGTGATCATTTTGTATTAACACCGATGCTGATTCAGGTTTAAATTTACTTTTTGTTAAAAATTTAAAAGGAAATTTTCGTAGGCATTTACACTTTTTAAGATAAAATTGCGTGGGTCATTTTTTAAGAATTCGAACGATTAATATATTTTACACTAATTGTCTTTTGTGTTGTAAGCATTTACCTCACAATTACTATTATTCCACAATTAATTTTATACAAATTTAAGTACACATGTCATCATTATTATTATGCTCACAAATGTCATTAAAAGTTCAAAAATGAAATTAGAAACGTACCCTATAACTTTGTCTATAGTGCTTTGTTTCTGAGCTGCAAGTACATATGCTTATGTAATTTAATATAGCGTGACATATGACAAAAGGGGGTAGGGGTATGCTGAAGTGTGACATTTTGTGACAAAGGGGGAGGGGGCAAATATATTGAAAAAAAGTGTGACATTATTTATGAACGGTCCCATATTAGGATGATAGTGCTAACTTCTCAAATTCATGTATGAAGTTTAACAGTCCTTTGATTGCACGATTACTTATTTAATATTAGTATAGCGCTCTTCACTTCTCAAATACAAACTAGCGACCGTGCTTCAACATCACTCTGTCCGTTTTTATCTGTTGCAAACGCTGTATATTTCAAGGCTGATCTGATGTAATCGGACTAATGTATATATTACCTTCCATATTATTTTGCTTGTTGACTGTATTATTTTCAGAATGATAAAACTTTAGCTGTCTTGGAAGAATTTACCTGGAATAAAAGTCAATAGTGAAACATATTTGGATCTGCATCAACTTTGTTCATATTTGCACGGTCACATTTTTTCACTGACCATATTTTCATTGTAATTATTATGCTAATACCTTAAAGTACAAAGCAATGTTTATAATTATTTAATATAAAATTAAAATGCTACTATGTATAAGTACAAAGCAATATTTATAATATAATCTAATATAAAATGAAAATGCTAGTGCGTATGAGCTCTCGGAAGTAAAGCTGAAGGTGTACACTGACGATGAAAATCTTTGTCATTGCGTGTTTTTGAATTTTTCACCTATTAAAGTAATGGAGAAGTTGTATGGTTCCTAAATCTTCGTGAAATTGAAAGAACTTGAAAAAATATGTCGAATTGTACCATTTTTAATCCGGAGAACGATGTTTAAGTATTTTAAAATTAATTTTAAAAGTACTGTGACGTCACACGATAGAAGGGATTTGACGTCAATCAACACAAGGGTAAAATGGAAAGTCCTGTGCACTCGGCGAATTTTGCCGGGATGAGTGTTAAACGTTTTAAAATGTCCTCTAACCACTTAACGCATTTTCCCTTGTCTGACACGGGCGAAGTTACCGGAAAGTTTGCCCATGCCCATGCGTTATTTTATGTCTAATGCTCACTAAAGATCCATTCACACTTTGTTTGTATAATATATTTTTTCTATGTGACTTTTACCCCACCCCCCGCTTTCTAGTCACCCCCCCCCCCCCACGTGAAACCGCTAAGATTAGCTTACACTATACTAGTTTTTCAGAAAAAAACTCGTGCTATAAGGAGTTAAAGCACTGATGTCACCACAACCTTTTACGATATTTCTAGCACCGTAAATTCACCTCTCGAGCACAATTCAATTTTAGAAAAATTAATCAAAAATAAGCTGCTGTCTGAAATAGTACCCGCAATTTCTCTTCACTTATTATTCTAAATAATTTGACAAACACAATCATTTAAAATAATTCTGTACATTAAATTGCACAATCATCATTCAGCCAAAAGCTTTTTAAAATAAATAAGAAAAAGACATTCGTAATCATTAACTATTAGTAAATGAGTCATTTTTCCTTAAAAGAAAATAAATCAAATCATGTATAATTTTTGTAGATTAGTTATTTCAAAATGTTAATTATCTTAAAATTCATTCTTAATGAGAAGCAGCAAAAAATTCAAGGATAATTTTCTTTCTGAAAGCAATTACAATTATTTATCAGAAAGAGAAAAGTTATTGTTTGGAGCAATGCAAACGAAATTATTGCCGGAGAAAATAAGAGATAGTGAAGAAAAGTATTTATTTTAATTTTTATGGTTTTTTTAATTTCATCTCTAAATAGTGTTCCACCCCCCCCCCCCCCAAAAAAATGGTTTGAATATTCATTGAATGTATTTTAACTTCGAAATCAACAATTAATTGAGATATTATTGCCAAAACTGAAATTGGCAAAAACAATTTATACCATACCTATACATAGGCATAACTAGGGTTGGTAAAAGGGGGGGGGGGTCAACCAAAAAATGTACAGAATAAACACCAATAAGAAGTGTAAAAGAGTTGAAATTTTACTAGTCAACAGTACTTGTCTATAAAGATATACTCCGTGTTTATTTCAGACATCTCCTGGGGGGGGGAAGCTACCCCCTCGGAGCAAGTCAACTCCTCCCCCCCCCCGGATAAAAAATTCAGATCACAATTTTTAAAAAAAGAAAGAAAAGAGAAATTACGCTTTTAAGACACTTTATTTTCAGAAACACTTTCAGGGAAAGGACATTGAAAACTATCACGAGCGACACCAAAATTAACTTAAAAGATATCAACACTTTATTTTGAAAAAAAATTGCGAGGAGAGAGTAACCAAACTCCTTTCTGTTTCCTCTAACATCACCAAAGTATCCCGAAATTGCATTGCTAGTAAGATTTCAAAAAGTTTCCTGGGGAGAGCCCTCGAACCCTTGTGTCCAGAGTTAGCCTAAGCATTATAGATGCACGATCAGTTAGAAAAATTTAACTTGCAGAAGCCCCAAATACCCACTCCTCTAACTTCATCAAAGATCTTCACATACATTTCTATATATACATCAAAAAGCTATCATATATGTAAAAAAATTCATATTGGAATAATTTCTAGTCATATATATCTATATATATGTATAGATAAAGGGTATGATTTTGAAGCATACACTGCCCTTCCTAATTCTTAACATGCTCCCCCTGCTCCGGAGCCAAGGCAGTATCTAGAATATTTTTTCGGGGGGGGGGGAGACTTCGACACACTGATCTTAAGCAAAGTTTCAGGGAAGAATATATGATACATTGCAAAAGATTTCTGGGGGGGGGGGGCGGCCCGTGGGTCCCTCTTCCCCTGTGGATACGGCCTTGATTCATAAAAACATTAAACATTCATTACTATATCTATTAGTTTATTTTTTAAATCAAACGCAATAGAAAATTCAATATTTAGCGCTAAGCAATCTTCTAGGTCCAAGCATAAATAAAGAAATAAAGAAAAGTAATAAAGAAAAAATATTTAAAATATAAGAGATGAGAGAACATCTGTAAATGAGAATGCAATGCAAATACAGTTCATCAGTTTTCCAATCGGCCCATCTACAAAAACGATTTTACCAAAATGGGTGTTTGGACAGGAATAAATACAAACTGCTATTAGAAAACAAACCTCCATCACAGAGGAGAACCCCCCCCCCCCAAGGTGATGAGGGGGTTGATTATAACCAGATGAAAAGTCCTCTTTATTATGAGCCGCAAACTTTGGTCATGATCACAACCCTTCAGAGAAAGAGGAAATAAAATCATATGCATATGTGTTTTAATTTTCTTAGGAAAAAAAAAAAATACGGTGCTTTGCAAGGCCGTATCCAGAAATTTTTTTTGTGTGCCTAAATAAGTAAATGCCCAATGGGGGGGGGATTGAACCCCCAACCCCCCCCCCCCCCTCCCCCGGTTACTCCTATGTACCTATATATACCTATATATCTATTTTCTGTTTAAAAAAACTCTATCATTTTCTTCCAGTTTTCTGAAAAAACTCGTCCTTTAAAATGACTTTTAAGGAATCGGAATCCAAGAAATATGCATACAGAGGCTGCATAGTATCATGTTGTTCAAAATCGACCAATATCAGACATGAAAAAACACTATTGAGTTTTGTGTAATGTATCTAAATAATCTGTATTGTAAATTATCTAAGCGGAACTTTTGCATGGTAGAAATTCAAATAAATTAGCGATTTCAAAGTGAAAAACGCATTAACATGTAAAACTAAGAAAAATCTTTACAAAACATAAACTCTCGCCTTGTTTACTTTACATGCAACACCTTATTGTCTTTACTGTTTGCTTACAGAAGCCACGTCTTTTCGCTTTAATAAGGTTTGCTTCTTCATGGAAACAGGGGTGGGAGAAGAGATAATGATAAGGGAATTTTTACTTTTACAAGGATTAATATAGCTGGTTGTTTTACTTGTTTGTATTTTTTTTATCCTGATATTTGGTTAATTATTTTCACGTTTCTCATTTATTATTTTCTTTTTTGTGTTTTTGTGTCCAACGTTCCCAGTTATTTGACCTATTCCTTTGTTAATGCAAGTTCTTTTCATGGCTTTTTGTCCAACCAGATTCGTTCGTTTTTGCTTTTCTTCCCTTTGCATGGTTTTCGCTTTTTATTGGTTCTTTTCTTAGCTCCCAATAATCTCATCAGACACTGTTTAATCCTCTGTGTTTTTTTTTCTTTGTATAGGCAGCTTTAGATTGTTTTTTATCACTTCACAATAAGCGCTTTAAGCTCTCTATGCATAGTAATATTTTACTTTATAACCAAATTTTCCACTCTACCATACTCTTTGCTTTCAACGTCTGAGGTCGCACAGCAAAATCTACTTGACACAAACTACAAAGCGTCAAATAGAGTCCACGAAGAACCGTGGGTAATTCGTCCTGTTATGAGAAAAATAAGCACATACATAAAGAACTGAATATCTCCTCCATTTCACACTACATAATTTCCACAGCTAAGACTGAAATTAGCTCTCATTGCCCCACCGTCAACTCGAAGCATCTACCACAAATACTTTCAAATACACATTTCCGTATTGCCCCATACGAATCAACTACGATACTCTCTCCACTTCCTGTCTAACACCTTTTCCATTTCACTCATCGGTTCTTGATGGCTCTGACTGTTTCATTATGTTAAAAAAGTACTTTAAAAAAATATGAGAAAAAATCGTAAAATATAAAATCTGAAGATCATAGAGACATTCAAAAAACCTTCTTCTTGTGAATTAGATTTTATTTCAGCTCGTGACCTTGTCTACCAATTGCTGCTCCCCCCCCCCCCCTCCGAGTTGGTTCCCTCATTTGCCCTCGGCTCTGCTGAGGAAACCTAATGAACTTTGCCCTCTCTACTCCTCAAAGTAGCTCCCATCCAATCCGTTTATATCCCTTCAGAACGATGTTTTCATCTCAAAACTCGCTTCTAGCGCATTGAAAAAGGGGTGCGTTGTACCCCGAAACGCGTGTATTCTATTTTTTGCGAAATTTGTGCTTATGTTACGTTGTATTTATAAAAACAGCTTTTCAAATTCAATTAGTTACAAATAACGAGTATAAAGTAAATATTTTTCAATAACAAAATCTGCTCGAAGACTATTACTAGAAATGTTTAAACAAAGTTCTTGTAACCTTTTTTAGTCTAGTAGTTTTTAAAGGCGAACTAGGCTTATTATACGATATTTTATTACATTTTATTTTGTTGCAAAAATACTCTTTTCGTAAAAATGGAATAGTTAGCATTTCACTTATACAATTAGTCCTAATTAGGATACATGAATGGCGTGTTTTGCCATCTTTATTTTTAATAGTTCCCAAGTTTCTATTATTTCTACAAAGGGCTTGCATCATTTTGTATTGCGAGAGCAAATCGTGGAAATTTATTTCTGTTTGCTATGTTCTTTATTTCTTTCATATCTTTATCCTTTCTGCTTATTCTTTATTTTCAAGATATATCACGAAATATCTTTTTTCCCTCTAAAAATAATGTATTTCATTTTTATTCTTTACCCATCATGTTTTTTCTTCAAATACCCTTAACTCTAGAATCAATTACGAAGCACTGCAACATTTTTAGTTTTCTTTCTTTTTATTGATGGTTAAAAGCTTATGTGCAGCAGTGTCGGTGCTTTTCGTTTATTCAACAAAAATTCTGGATTTCCCTCAATTTATTTATCGCAAATGACTCAGTTTGTTTTTCGTTAAAAACAAAAGTTCTCAGTGTTTCAATAAATGGAATAGTAAGCGTTTAAAAGTTCGTTAAAACTCAATTTAAAGTTTTTTTACTTGTTGTAAAACAACTTAAATTCTTCCTTCTAAAATAATTTACACTATACCGCTTCAAGACCTGAATTTTGTTTTCTGCTAAGCAGACAACATGTAGACAAAGCTTTCAGCGATGCCTGAAAACTTAAAATAATACTTGTACTGCCATTTGTTGAGGAAAATGGGTAATATATCGTTTCAATGAAACTACGATCGTTAGTTTCTGGCATTTATTACATACGCAATCCAGGAAAATTAAATTTTACTTAATGTTTAACTCGCATGATCGTGTAAGCTCGGGCTTCAAGAGTTACATGAAATTAATAATGTATGTATCCACGAAAGATTGATCTGGTATTAAAATGTCGTTTTAGTCCCCCACACTTTTTTCAATCCTACGAGTACTCATTGGATTTTTGAAAGACTTTCTTAGTAAAAGTGGACCAGAGCTTAAATTTAAAAAAAAATGAAGTGTGGGGGAGTTTTGAGATCTTATGAATAGTTTTTTTTTTTTTTTTCAAACACGTAAAAAAAACAGTTCTGAATTCCGTAAAATATGTCGCAGCTCTTATGAAGTTAAAAAGGAAGAGCTGGACTAGTGTTCTCATGGACTTCAATGCAAATTAAGCCAAATAATCGGCAATGTGCGAGTTGATTAATCAGTAACTGGTACAAAAGATTCTTGATTATTTCTTCATTATACTTCATAGAGTATTTTTTCAGCGAATACACCTCAAATTAATTCTATTAATCTACAAATTTTCAACTCTATAACGTTTGAAAGTCAAAATACAAACTAATCTAATCAGTGTCTTTTCTAAATTCCGAAATATTTTTGTACTTTCTCAACTAAACTCATTAATGCAACATCCCTTTTTGGGATGAATCCAAAAATGGGTTTCTTCTTGTTACAGCAAACCTTTCACTGCTTCAGATTATTAAACTATATACTAAGAATGTTTTGTAAATCACAGAAAGCAGCATGATAATTACCTTAAATTGATTTCGTGAGGTTCGTATATTTGCATTTTATCGAAGCGAACTATTTCAGTAATTAATATAAAAGGGACAATCGATATAATATCATTTAATCATCAATCCCATGTCCAATAATGGTTATATTACTGCGGAATGTGCAAGCTATTTTAAAAACTTCTAAAGCAAAAATTTCATGCCATTTTACCTCTCTGCATTCATTAGTAAATTTTAGCAATAAATAATTAAATAATCAAAAACAACATTTTGACTTCCTGTTAGTTTCTCCCTTTTGTTAGCAAACTATTTTACTGGATTCAATCTGAGGACTAGGGTTTTAAGCAAACGTGACACTTGATCTCAATGTGACGTCACATGCACATGCTCCAGACATCGTCACTACGTCTGCAGTACACACATTACAGAATGCGCGACTTCAAAGTGGCCTGAGACAGTAAGATATAGTATGAGATTTGCTTGAAAACTAAGCCTTTATTCCAGCCTCAGTGGGTACGAACCCATTTTAAAATGACGTCATTCTTACGTTAAATTTTCATGTAGAACATTACAATGGATAGAAGTGACATACGAAGAACGTCGTTTCAATTTAATGTTTTGTAATCACGTAATTTAATGTCCTGTTGACATAAAGATGACGTAAATAGCAACGAATTATCTCAGAATAAGTCCTGAATGCATTTGTTTTGTTAAAAACAAGCATCTCCCACATTAACAGGCTAGCATTTCTTGAGAATTTTCATTTATATAGTGAGACACCAAAATAATTGTAAAATGCTGCAAAAATTGATACTAAAATTAAATGCATGTCTTGTTTTAATCGATAGCACCAAAAGATTTACGGAAGAATTTTGCTTTCTACTACATAATTTACAACTTGCTCTTTGAAATGGAGATGTTATTTAATAGCGGAAGTAAATTATATTAATTGTCTTTTATTGTCAGGTTTTCCGAAAAAAATCCATAACTAGATTTTCTGTTATTAACTACGGACAGCTGTTACTTAATAAGTATTTATTATCAGAAACCCAAATGTTTGTTTAATTGTGTAAGCCGCAGATAACTTGATGCATTATTGAATATTTTCAGTGCATTAGCTACCTTTATTTCAATGTGAAAATATAATAATATAAACGCATAACCATATTTAAAAAAAGAAAAAGAATATTAAAAGAAAAGTTTTCGGAGATAATGGTGAAATATTGTGACAATAAAATATTTTTGCAGTCAATTTATGCTAAATTACTCCAGATTTTTTCCTTTTGTAAATGGAAAGATAATGTTGGATTTTTTTAATTTTACTTAAACGTAAATACTAATAGTGCGAGTGTAGCTTACTACAGTATTTCCCTACTACTTTCTACTTTCGCTACTAGCTGACATGCACGGGTTTTAAATGCAACATGTCCATCCAAAAAAGGAATTCGTTTCCATGTTATAACCATGGCTGCATTCGTTTCCATGTTATAATCACACGGGGAACAATCTAGTAAAATGACAGTAAAAATTATAATCACAAACATATGATAGTTAAAAGAAATTAGACTTGAACAGGGGTTGGAAATCTGTTTTCTTTTCTTTTCTTTTTTTTCGGTGAGTATTTTACAATTTCCATAAAAATGTTCTATTACATAAATGTGTTCAAAAAAGTGTAATTGTAATCCACCCGTAAAATGTAGATTTGTATAAGGAATATACTATACGCTCTATAGAATTTATGTTGTTGTTTTTTTTTTTTTTGAGTAAGTAAGAAAACGAAAGAGGGGGGAGGGGTAGAAAAATAAGAAAAACAGTAGCAGTCATGAATGCATATGGGTCATTCTCACAAAACAGCCTGTTTTGTGAGAATGACCCATATATTTTATTTTTGAGTATATTACATATTTCATACTAATACCATGTATTTGAAAAATATTTAAAGACAGTCAACTAGTTCAACAGAAATGCAAATTCGTTTGATTAGATGCTTTAGTACACACGCTCTTGCTAAATTACTGAGAAAAATTTACGGCAGTGATATTGTGAGTATAATAATACGTAAATTTCTGCAGCTAAAGTAAATAAGAGTAACGTTAAATAAAATGGTGCGAAACGTTAAAATCGAAACCCAAATAAATGCATTCCTTGATTTCTATGCACAGTTAAACATTACTTGCTCTCAAATAACCAAACATAACAGTTGCTTTTTCCTTCGCTTTGGGTATATCTTTTAAAAGTAAAATCAAAATAAGTATAGGATGGCAAACTGAATTATACACCGAACGTGACAGAGCGAAGGGCGAGGGGCCCTACGTGCCAGAATACAGAGCATATGTTCCTCAAAGTCGATCTAAGGTCAGGCATCCCCTATTTAAGGAAATGATGCATGCTTTCCTCAAATTTGGAAAGTAAGAAGAGACTTGACCTGGCCAACGAGAGAGAGAGAGAGAGAACGAAAAAGTGCTAGAAAGCGCATTGGGGGGGGGGGGGGGGGTAGAGACAGGTCGAGAATAATAGGGACTCGGATCTTGGTCTGGTAGATATCTTGCGTTCATTTCGCCATTGCGCAACCTATTAAATTTGCAAAAAATAAAGCCAAAAAATATCTTTTGCGCAAGTTGAAATTTTTTTAACTATTGTTTTAATAGCTGTATAATATATAAATAACAACCCCAGACTAGTTTTTGAGTTTTAAAGTGTGACCTGACTCCTCCGAATTTATTTAATTAATATAATCAAAAAATATACTTTAGGCATCCTAAAATTTTTATGGCATATTCATTAATCAATTTAAAAAATACATGTCAATTGCCAGACGATTTGAACGGTTTTTAATAACCCCCTGACGTTAATAAAGATTTTGGCTCCTCGGCCTGCGATTGGTCGCCTCAAGACCACATGACCACTGCTTACCGTGAAACTAGTACTCAAGCAGACTAGTATTAGACAGACCGACAGACACATTTTCCATATTTCAAAACCCTACTTTCAAATTTTTTATTTTTCAATTTTCATTTAATTACTTCACTTATTTTTGACTTTTCTTGATTTTGTACGATATTTTGACGATACATTAAGCCTTCTTTCATGCTTTATAATTTTGTTTTTAATATTTTTGGTAGTGTAGGCTAAAAAGTATTTTGCAAAACTTTTTCAACATAATAAAACTGAGTTATCGATGTCTTTTTTTTTTTTCATTTCCTTATAAAAATAAAAAAAGTGTGTTGCAAAATTTGTTCAACGTAATAAAAATGAGTTATCGGTTTTTTCTTCTTTTTTTTTCAGTTTACGTATGAGACATTTCTAGCTCGTTCCGAAACACCCTAAAGCAGTTCTAAATATCTTCAGGTTTAAGGTCAGAAAAATCTGCCACACCATGCTTTTGACCCTGAAGTATAGAAAACGTGCCGAGAACTCGATTGCTGTTGACCCAAAATAATCGTGCCACGGCCGCATTGTGTAATAAGATTTCCCATTTCCAAATGACTTATACATAAAGTTAGACAATGTAGTTGACGAACAGGTTTTCAAGGAAGGATGATTCATTTTTTGAATTAAAAGCATTTTTAGTGAAAGCTTTAGGTTCATTTTTCATTTACGCAGAATAAGTTTTAATCAGTGGCCAGACATCATTAATCAGTGCATCCAGAGACAATTTGGGAGGAGCGATTATAGGCCCGTCATCTAAGGGTCAGGTAGGGCCAATTCCCCCTCCCTCTTTTGTAAATAATATTTATACTTATATTTTGTTGTTTTTTACTGCACTGTAAAAAATTCCAGTTTAACCTTTCACCAAAAAGTTGAAAAAAAAAAAAAAGATGGAGAAATTTAGCTGCAACCAACATTTGGTACTAAAGTTGAACTATTATAATGGTTCCTAGTTTCACACTCGTCGTGAAACTAAGTAAAACTACACCATTAGAATGGTTTGACTTAGTACCAAATGTTGGTTGCAGCTAAGTTTCGCCATTTTTCCATTTTTTTTTTTGGGAAAAGGTTGAACTATAGTTCTTTACGGTGCTACAATACTGCTACAGCAAGCACTAAGTTAATTACACCCTGCCCCCCCCCTCCCTGTAAAAATATGAAATGACGGGCTAGGACGATTCTATTAGTCCTCATTCGACATACATGTTCAAGCGTATACGGTCGTAGGAGCTATAGCTGCAAATTCCATTTTTGATCGGTTTAATTGTGATTTGCAAAAGAAGGAACTATATTTTATCATTTTCCCTTTTTTACATATTTCGTTTCGTTATTTTTTCCCCATTCTGTCACGGAATAGAAAATTAATATTATTCCACGACGACATTCTGTTTCCAGGTCGTTTTAGACCAATATGATTGATAAAGTAAGCAAATTAGATTCAATTTATAAAATAAAAATTTCTTGAAAATTACTCATACTAATACGAAAAACACACCAAAATGAATAAATTAGAAAGAAAAAAAAAAACACGAAATATTACAAATGATTAACAGAAGTCAGGGGTCTAAAAGCAAATATTTTCAAAATCTAAAAATATGATGTTATATGATGATAGTCTGCAGATTTCGTTTTTTTCTGCAAACAATTATTGATATGACAAAACAAAATGTACAATCAATCATCTCTGCATTCCAGCTTACCTGTATTTTAATCACAATAGTTAAAAAAATTCCATCCCCCTTTCGTTAAACGATAAAATTTGTGTTCGTGAGTATATTTTAAGTAAAAATTCAGTTTTCTTTGTTTTCGTACACTTATTTTTTTATGAGTATTTCATTCTTATTTGTTAAGGAAAGGTCCATTTCTTCTCTTGCTCCTCCCGTGGATTTCTTTTGTTGGGGGCAGGGGGGAGGGCGATCGCCCCAATCAGGCCTGTGGATCCGCTACTATTGTTAATAGTATATATATATCGGGTATGCAATTTCTACTCGAAATTTTAAATTTAACCCATAAAAGTGCAAATCTTTCTTCCGTTAAAACGTGGTACAATAATGAAAAATACGTAAGAGCAAGTGAAAAATTGTTAAAATATACGCGTTTTTTATTGATATATTAATGAATTAAACTGATAGGGACAGACAATTGAACAGGATAACAGATGTGTAATGTTAACTTCTATTTTTTTATATCAATGTGTACACACAGATATGGATACAATAAATAAAAAATTTGTTATAACCAAATCATTAAAATTAGAACGAAATACTACTGATTTATTTTTAAAAATAAATGCAATATTATTCGATGTCGAGAAATGCTGTATATGTTTTCATATTTTAAGAGAATTAAAAATATATATGCTGCCTCTGTGACGGAAACATATTTTTACTTCAAAGAAAGGAATTAATTTGAGGAAATAAAAGCAATTTGGCAATAGAAAATTTAATGTCTGGAAAGTACTTTAATTCAGTAACGTTAAATTCAAGAAAATGTACAATTTTTGTTGAAATATTTTCTTGAGGATACAATGAATACTTAAAATGAATAAGGGAATTTACGCAGAGTAACTAATTTTATAACAAATTACACATTTTGTAACAAATAAATTCAGTTGAAATAATCAGAATGCTCTTCAAATAAAGTACGTAAGTTTCCTAGTCACCTGTCATTAGCTGTCTCTCGTCAAGTTCATCTGACGTTTACTTACGTTGGGTTAGAAATAAACAACGTTTAAAATATTTACCCGAATTGTAGCCTAGCAACGACAACAAAATGACAGTTTCATTTGTAACAGCGGGAGAGGTTTTTGTACTGCCAACAATAGCTGGGGTTGTCATGCTTACAACAAATATATTTTCGAAAGCAAGGAAAAATGTTCAGTTCTTAGCATTTTTGAACGGTGATATATTTGTCTTATATTTATCAGTAAAGGAGTTTTGAAAGATGATTGCGTCAAGTCTTTTGCTGACATTTTGGAAAACTTTTTAAAAAGATTATTCGCTTTGAAACTGGTCCTTTCTTAAACTTTGTTCTAGAGCTCTTTCTTGAAACATTGAGGTAATTAGTGCACCATAAACATTGTACTCGAATGTTGTGCGTACTGAAACATTATTTTCGTCGAGACCATGTGATCATTATACTAGAACTTTCTTAAAACATTATGAGGTAATTATTGCATCATAATTATTGTACTAGAATACTGTTTGATTTAAATTTATCTGTGAAAAAAAAATTGCAGCATAAAAAGGCATAGGAGCATTGCTGTTATTCCCAACAGTTAATTTATATAAAATCGATGTTTTTGGCAATGATTTTGGCACTGACTAGGATCGAAACAAAACACAGGGATCACATGAATATAAATCCAGCTTTGCGTTAAGCAGTCACTAACAAACATTACTTTAAAATAATAGAGAAGCAAGCATACAAGAGATGAAACCCGCGATAGCCATGCAGGGACATAAAATAGAGATTGTATATGAAGCGAAATGTAATAAATAAATAAACAAATTATAGATGTTTTATTTGACTTTAGTTATCAGTAATTAAATAGTTGCATAATTTCGTTAAAACCATGTGCTCCTCCCCTTTTTTTCGAGCAGTGTAGTTCCTAGAATTGACAAAATAGCAACAACCGCATTAGATTGTAATGTAATCTAATCGACTTCCTTGAAATAAAAAAAAACTTCTATTTTTTTTATATTTCATGCAGCAAACTATATAACTTAAAAAAACTTCATTTGGTATAAAAATTTCATAACTCTGTGCATTAGTCCTTCCCATTATGCGTTAATTTTTAAGTAAAATTGAAATACGAAATTGACCCAATTCTATAAGCATTTTGAATTATACGATGTTAATTTTATAAATAACATTGAAAGAAAAGTGCTTATTCCCAACTTAATTTTGTTGATTTTGTATGAAATAAAATAATAACATTTGCTTCAGCAAGAAGAAGAAAATAAATATTAGATAAAGTATAAAAAGCAAATTTCCGTTATATTTTTAGGTTGAAAGGAATAATGTACAGTACATAAACAGTAACTCAGTGACATGAAGTTAAGAACAAGATTTCTTTTATTTGAGTTAACGTAACCTTACATTATCATACTAAACTAAATGGGAGATGTTTAACCCGAGTCCCCAGAATTGATATGGGTCAAACTTCTCTTAATAATAATTTCGGGAAAATAGACAAATAAATAAATATACATATACATTTTAAACTAAAATTGAAAACCAAATATAATGTCTTGTAGTATATTATTAATCTGACTACACAAACAATTCAACCTACTTTCAGGTACGTTAATGATACACCAGAGAAGAGCTTGCACCGAAAAAAATTACTTCTTTGGATAGAATACTATCACATAAACAAAATATAAGAGAAAAAAATCACATAAATATTTTTTTTGTAAAGCAAAAACGGCAAATTGTCGATATCCTAAAATTTAAAACCCTTGCACAAATTGTAAAAGTTACCCATGAAATTTTATACATGCCTAAAATCATTTTATCGACCTTGGAGATGTCAAAGGTGTAATTAAAAGTGAGCAACAAGTGATCACGGTTAAATAGTGAAATAGTTATAAGATTTTTAGCACTAAGAGATTCTTAATTACTTTAGAATCTTAACAAAATTTAGCATAATTATAAAAAAATAAAGCACTGCCAAATTCTTGTGTTTTGTTGAATTATTCATGAAACGTTTATTAAAATCCATAAACGAGAAAATACTTCTTCGTTAACCATTTTCAATTTTTTGTTTAAAATAATTCCACTAAAATATGAAACTTTTAATGATGACACTCGTTGAAGTTACTTTTCTTCATAAAGCTATTTGGTTGGTTTCACTGCCAATAAAAATCTTAAGCGGAAATTTTCACTTCATTTTTTAGGTACTTTTTTGCAAGTATAAATGTTTTATAAAAACTCCTAAATGAAAAATTGTTCAAACATAATTAATTTTTTTAAAATGTATAGCAATAAAACCTTTTGAGGCCTTTTTAGGAGGAGGGGGGGGGGGTATAAATGGTCACGTTAGGTATAATAATTAGAAATGAAGTTTTTTCACGAACAGTTGCTTCACTCGTTATCGTGAAAGTTATGAATTTTATATTTATTAATTATAGTTAAGAGTAATTATTTACTAAATTTAATTAATATTAGTAATAATTTACTTTACTGGAAATAGGTCACTAGTACGGGAAAGGTGCCATTTTTATTCTGGTATAGTTGTGGTATAGGGGAACCTGTTTGTTGTACTATGGTCCTAATGATTTTTTGATAATGTCGGATTTATTTTGCAATACGGCAACACTGGTTCATGTGATATTTGTTAGCTGTCATTTATAACTAATTTTGATAGTTGGACTCGAACGAGATCTGGCAGTAGGAGACCAAAAAGAATTGGTGAGCCTAAAAGTAAATTTTTTTAGTTTCTTCCTTTTGTAAATAACTTGTTTAGTTTGTTAAAAAGTTAGTAATCCTTTTTGTTTATGTTTAACAACTTATTTGGCCGTGTAATTGAGCGTTAAATCATTTTCAATTCCTAACCTATTACTCAAAATAAGCAGTTATTTTAAAATGTGTAGGGTGTTGTACCTTGGACCTAAAAAAGCAGTTGTACTATGGATAGGTCCATGGTACAACACTTTGAACCGTGGTCTGTATTTACCTTGTTATATTTAAAATAATTTAAAATGTTACGTATTTACAGTGTAATAAAATAGTTTATTCTTTTTAACCCTTTAACTACGGGAATATATTCACAAAACTGTTTGTCTGAACGCCAAAAAAAAAAAAAAAGTATTCAAAAATTGCATAAATGGCGATACATCTATTTCTTGCGTTTATGTCATGAGTTTCTTATATGAAAAGGGCAAAACTAGAGAGTTCTAATCAACATTAGTCGTAGACTCCCCATTTTCGAGCTATTCTGATTTTTTGAGGAAAAAACGTCTTCGCCATAGAAAATTTTGTTATTGGCTTGTCATATTTGGTTTGGTTATATTTTGTTTTGTTAGATTTTGTTTGGTAATGTTAATTGGAAATTTTTTGTTCAAAATCAAAATTCCTCTGGAGATGTAGCTTTTTTTGCTTGCAAATCGGTGGCACACTGTATCAAAAGCGAGTGGTCACTATCCCCTTCTGCACCTCTAATTTTGTCATTTTCAATTGATTAAGTTATTACTTACAATGTAAAGAACGAATTCATTTCCATTTGTTCAGCTTTTTATTTTGAAACCTACATTTTTATCAAAAATTCATCAAATCGCTTATTGCCGTTACCCGTACCACAGGAAAGTTTCGCCAAATCGTCTATTGACGTTACCCGTAGTTAAAGGGTTAAAGATTGTTGATACTTCTTACATACAAAATGCCTCGAAGTAAAACGGGAATTACGAGGCCATCGCGAAATTATGGTAAAATAATGGAGGCTGTAGAGCTTATTAAAGATAATAAATTAACAGTTTACAGTGCAGCTAAGACTTATAGTTTATCAAAATCTACGCTGACACGTCACTTGAAAAAAGAAAATTATCCTACTGAGCCATTTAATTTAAAATCGAAACTTGCAAGTCACAAAGTGTTTACAGATAATGAAGAACTCTTGTTACTAGATTATATTAATAAAGCTTCTCAACTACGATACGGCTTTACACTAAGAAATTTGATGAAATTGGCGTATAAATTTGCCAAGTCAAACAATATTAAATATCCTGAAAGTTGGGATCGAGATAAAATGGCGGGTGTCTATTGGGTGAAGTTATTTAAGAAGAAATACAAGAAAATGGAAAAATCGAAAAAGAGCTGGAAGTGGCCGGAAAAACCAGATGAAATGCTATATCCTTGGGGGAGTAAGAGAAAAAATTAAACCACCGTCAAAATGCCACTCCAGAAGGGATTTGTATGAAATAAAAGAGCTGAAAAAATATTGGTAGTGCTAGGAGAGGTATATAAAAACAAAAAGAAGAAGAATAATAAAATTCCAAAGATAATTATTGAACGATAACACGTTAAAGTGATCAAATATCTCATAGAATTATGAATGTTAGTTAACATAATGTCTATTAATTGCTAAGTAAATTGTTATGCTGTTTAATTTGTTTTATTAATAAATGTTAACTTTAATACAAGATTTAATAAAGATTTGTAATATAAATAATGTTTTTCTCAAAAATAATAATAGTAGGTCCATAGTACAACATATATAGGTCCATGGTACAACAGGGGTGTTGTACCTTGGTCCTAATTCTTTTTTTTTTTTTTTCAAAAGGCTAAATGATATATGATTTATTTTTCTACCTTACTTTAAAAATAGCCCTTTTGTTCATAAATGACCACAAAACATTATGTAATTCGTAAAATGCATCTCACTATAGTAGTTTTGAATAAATAATTAAAAACAAAAAATGGTGTCCAAGGTACAACAGGTTCCCCTACTGCCGTGCTAAGCACAAAAATTATATCTGCATCTGAGCTTAAACGAAGAAATTGATGGTTAACGTTTTACTCTTCCGTAAACTTGATTCAAGTGGAACTTTGTTCAGGATATTTTTTTGCAAAATATTTCCTATACACATGTGACGATAAAACATTGTATTATTTGCAAAGAACCACTTGTTGACAATAACTCAATCGGCAGTACGGGCTCCAGCACTTCTTTTGTCAGAAATTAGAGAAGTTTATTACTCTTGAGTTTTGAGAAGAATGGAAGTTCCCTCCTTGCTCCCCCCTCTGCTGAATGAGTAAAAATTGAGCAAACTGACGCTGAAAACTCCACGTTTTAGTGACGTTTTTCCGACAACGTTTTCCAAATAACTGCAATTTTTGAAATTTATCTTTAAACTATTATTTTGTATAAAAAATATTTTTATTTATTAATTAATATTCGTCTGTTTATTACTTTTGAGTTTTGAGATGAATGGTAGTTCCCTCCCTGCTTTCCTCTCTCTCTGCTGAACGAGTAAAATTTCAGCAAAAGGACGCTGAAAGCTCTACATTTTAGTGACGTTCTTTCGACAACGTTTTCCAAATAACTGCAATATTTTAAATTTATCTTTAAACTATTGTTTTTTTATAATTTCTTTTATTTATTAATGAATATTTATTTGTTTATTTATTTTTGAGTATTATGCACGGATATTCCTCAATTTTTGGTGTTTAAGTTAAAATCATTAATCACACGGTACTGAAATTTAAGGAGCAACAATGGCTAGCAAAACATTTATAATTTGCCAAGTACGTTTTATTTTATCTGCGATAGACACAAATTCAAATAATATTGTTTTAAATATTAGATTGTGTTTGTTCGCAGTAGAACTTAAATAAATAAATTAGAATAAAAAAAGACTAAGCAATTGAAAATTCTCACGAAAGCAAAAATAAATAAAATAAAGGGAAAATAAGTGATTTTAATAACACATAATCATGTTAAAAATGGGCGAATTTATTCTCAGAGATTAAAAATAAGGGACACAATACAATAATTATAAGCAGTTGTAATAACCAACTATCACCGCTGAATTGAAATTCACAGCATTGAGTAGTAGAAAAATGCAATTACAAGTATTTTCAATACCTTTGAGCCATAGCATTCAACCTTCGTTTAGTTGGTTAGTTTGTTAAGCTGTTCTATACTGGGTATCTGAAGAGCCCCCCCCCCCCCCCAATTTGGTCAAATGAAGAACCCAAAATCAAAAACATGAACACGTCTAAATGATATCAAAATTTTAATAAAGAAAAAACAATGCCAAGTATCCCCTTAAGACTGAAGCGACTTAAATCCCTCCAGAAATATGCAAATACAAAAGTGACGACCTGCAACAGGCACAGGGCCCAGCTAGGCTAGTCCTAGTCAACATCAAGAGCCTTCTTTAAAGTTTTACCCCACTGCAATTAAGTCTCTTCCGGTAAACTATTCCAACTGCCTACATTGAAGAAGTTATTTTTCAAGATAATAATAATTAGCCTGAGTATAATTTCAAGATTAGCCTGAGATTTGAAAAGCTTAAAACAATGACCTCTGGTTCTACCTTCAGTGTATAACTGCAGCCCATCAACATTTCCCGTTCTAATGAATTTAAACAACTAATTCATATCCCCGCTAACTCTCCTTTGCTTCAGACCAGTTGTTCCCAAACCTTTTGTCTCGTAGAAACCTTGCCATGTTTTTCGGTTTTGGGTAGACTTGCCTACCTGATATTGATTTTTGTTAATTCATAGTAAGGGAATAAGGACGTTTCACCAACAAGAGGTGGATCGCGGATCAGGGGGCGTGGCTGATCCGCCTCTCAATGCCCCCAGGCGTGCCCTCAGGCGTTAGTCGAGTGGAGTTGAGTTGTATGCCCTCAGGCGTTTTTCAGTGGAGTTGAGTTGTTTTTGCCCCCAGGCGTTTTTTGAGTGGAGTTGAGTTGTATGCCCCCCAGGCATTTTTCGAGTAGAGTTGAGTTGTATGCCCTCAGGCATTTTTCGAGTAGAGTTGAGTTATTTGCCCGCAGGCGTTTTTCGAGTAGAGTTGAGTTGTATGCTCTCAGGCGTTTTTCGAGAAGAGTTGAAATGTTTTTCAAAAATTTATAGTTTTGGAATGGCAACACGTTTTGTTTCAGTTTAGGACTTGATGTAATGTAAAACCGATTGTAGCGGAATCTATGAGAAGAAAATGGAACTATTTTGGAACTTAGAATTTTTTTTCAAATGTTTTCTCTCAGAATTCAAGCAGGAACTATTTTATATTACAAAAAATAATTATAATGTATAATGAATTAAATTATTTGTCGCTATTTACATCCTATTATGTATTTATTTCTTTTTTCGAGTTAGAAAGATTTTCTTTTTCAACCTTTTTAATGTTTCCACTTAGCATCCGCACAGGAACTATTTTATAAGTTAATTATTTTTACACTGTGATTAAAAAATTCTCGTCATTTTTACTTAGAAAAGACTTATATATATTTTTTAGTTTTTATTTATTTATTTATTTATTTTCAGACTTAAAAAAGCACTTGCAACTGAAAAATGTTCTTTTTCTAAGTATGTAAAACATAGTACAGTAACATTTTTCTGATCCGTTTTGCAAATTTTTTCTTAAATCATAATTTTAACTGCATGACAAATTTCATTCTAAAGTTTTTTCTACTTTATATTATTATCACACTTGCAGTCTCCTTCAAAGAATATTTTATAAAACTCTACTATTTCACATATGAACGCAAAAAACTGAGATTTAACGCGTAAAACTTATAACAATAATGTAAAAATACTAAGTACAAAGCATATTCATCCAGTAAAACTCAGTACAGAAATGTAAAATTGCTAAATACAAAAGGTTTAAACAGCAGGGAAATATAAAAGTACTAGATACGAAATGTCACAACAGCATGAAAATATGAAAATACCAAGTATTAAATGTTAAAACAGAACGAAACGAGTGTTAGTACTACTAGTGCTTGTTCCAAACTTAGTTTCATCCAGCCAAATTTAGTACGAAAAGCAAAAGTACTATGTCCAAAATGTTAAAACTTTGATTCATTCCGTAAAACAGTAGAAAATGTAAGAAATTACTAAATAAAAACGTTTGAACTTGCAAAACAAAATGATTTTCTACTTGCAAAATTTTAGAACTTCGCATAAAAAAATGTAACGTTTGAAACTTTGAACAAAAATTTCAACACTGAATCATAAAAAATCCGAAACAATTTAAACTGTGGAATAAAGATTTGAGACTTAAAAAGTAAATGGTAAAACACTAAAATAGATTTGAGAATCTCAAAAGTGAAATAGAATAATAACTTCACTAGAAACGTAAAATTTGAAAAATAAATAACAAAACTCAAAACTATTGCAAAGTGCTTTATGTGAAACGTAAAAGTGCTAAGAGCAAAATGCTAAAACTGAGGAAACTTAGAAATACGTGAAACAAATCATCTAGAACTATAAACTTTAAAAACTTAAACTCATTCAGAAAAGAACGGAAATGCAAAATTACAAAACAAAAGTGTTACGCTCATGCAAAATATTAAAACTTAACGCAAAAAAAAAAAAAAAAATGTGAGAAAGTACAAAACACCAAAAGTTAAGAGTAGTATAAAAAAATTATTACTGAGATTCATCTAAAACATGACTCGGAAAGAGTAAAAGTAATATACGCAAATTGAAAAAAACTTAGGTTCACCTACTAAAATATAAAAATTAGCAAGCACAAGACGTTAGAACAGAACGAAAATGTAAAAGTATGAAACGTAAAATTACAAAACCTAAATTCATCTACTAAATGTTTGGTAAAAAAATGTAAAAGTACTAAGAGAGAAAACTAAAAAAAACAGCATGAAAGCTAGAAATAAAAAATACAAAACATCAGAACTTAAATTCATCCAGAAAAACTTAGAACAAAAAAAAAATGTTAAAGTTTGGAAATTTTCAAAACAAAAGTATGATGCACTTGCAAAATGTTAAAACTTAGGGCATAAACGTAAAAAGTACTATGTACAAAATGTTAAAATTTAGATTTATCTACTAAAAGAGTGAATGAAGATGTAAAATTGCTAAGTGAAATATATTAAAACAACACGAAAACGTAAAAGTACTAAGTACAAAACGTAAAAAAATTTATTTATCTACTATAACTTAGACTGAAGTCGTAAAATTGCTAAGTACAAGGTGTTAAAACATCATAAAAATGTAAAAATATCAAGTATAAAGCAGCAAAACATAGATTTTTCTATAGAAATCTTGATCAAAAAATGTAAAAGTTCAAACAACAAAATCCTAAAACTCTGAAAAATTGAAAACACGCAGTACAAAAACAGCAAAACCTGTAAAAATGCTAAATATAAGGCTGCAAAACTTAAATCTTTCCAGAAAAACTTAGAACGAAGTTGTAAAAGTACGGAGCTTTTCAAAGTAAAAGTGTTATGCACTTACAAAATGTTAAAACTTAATGTAAAAATGACTTCGTCTTAAAGAATGAAAATGTAATTGAATCAAATGTACTAAGTATTAAATAGTAAAGTAACATGAAAATGTAAAAGTACTAAGTATATACTGTAGTCATCAAGTGAAACTTTGTACAAAAATGTTAAACTTAAGTACGAAACTTAAAAGACTTAGATCTGTCTGCAGAAATCTTTATCGAAAAACGTAAAAATTCAAACAACAAAATCCTAAAACTCTGAAAAAAGTAAAAACACGCAGTACAAAAACAGCAAAACATATATTTGTCTACTGAAATCTTGATCAAAAATGTAAAAGTTTTAACAACAAAATCCTAAAACTGATAAATTAAAAACACTCAGTACAAAACAACAAAACATGTAAAAATGGTAAGTATAAAGCTGCAAAACTTAAATTCATTTAGAAAAACTTAGAACGGTGATGTAAAAGCACGAAACTTTTCAAAATAAAAGTGTTATACACTTGCAAAATGTTATTACTGCAAAAATCTTAAGAATTACTACATACAAAATGTTAAAACTCTGTCGGTTAACAGCGATTTCTCTGTTCGCGAGAAGAATGAATCCAATTGTGACTTTAAAATTAAGGTAGTTTTCCTTTAAGCTTTTTTTTTTTACATGTTTTGTTGTGTTCTACTACGTATTTTTAATTTTTCCCAGTTTTAATAATTTTGTTCTCAGAACTTTAACATTTTTGATCAAGATTTCAGTAGATAAATTTGTGTTTTGAAACTTTATACATGTTATTTATAAATTTTCATGGTGTTTTAACATTTCGTACTCAGTACTTTTGTGGCATCAGTCAAAGTTTTAGTAGATAAATCTTCATTTTTTTCGTTTTGTATTTAGTACTTTTACATTTTTGTGTCTCTTTACTATATTATACTTAGTATTTTTACATCTTCATTGTAGGTTTTAGTAGCTAAGGCTAAATTTATCATTCTGCAAGTGCATAACACTTTTATTTTGTAAATTTCCGTACTATTACTTTTTCGTTCTAAATTTCTCATAATGGTTTTAGTTTTTGTCATTTAAGGGATTTTGGTATATGAAGTTAGCATTCTTTCATGCGTTATTGTTTTGTATTGCGTATTTTTAATCTTTCGTAGTATTAGCATTTTGTTCTTCGAAATTTTAAAATTTTTGATTAAGATTTCACTCGACAAATCTACGTTTTGAAGTTTTATTTAGATAACTACATATTTTTTTATGTTTTGTATTTTGTACTTTTACGTTTTAGGTGTTGCTTTAGTATATTGTACTTAGTATTTTTACTTCTTCATTCTACACATTTTTGGTCTAACGTCTCAGCGTTTTGCTAATACATAATACTCTTATTTTTAAAATAACCGTACAATTACGTTTTCATTCTAAGTTTTTCTGGATCAATTTAAGTTTTGATGTTTTGTACTTAGTACTTTTAGATTTTCATGCTGTTTTTAGTTTTTTGTTCTTAGTACTTTTACTTTTCTAACCGAATTTTTAGTAGATGAATTTAAGTTTTGCAAGTGCATAAAACTTTTATTTTTAAACTTTCCGTAGCTTTACATTTTCGTTCTAAATTTTTCTGGATGAATTTAGGTTTTGAAGCTTTATAGTTGGTACTCTTTCATTCTTTATTGTTTTGTACTGCGTTTCTTTACTTTTTAAGTTTTAGCACTTTGTTCTTCGAACTCTTACATTTCTGATTAAGATTTTTGTAAACAGATTATATGTTTTGATGCTGAATCTATGTTTTGAAGTTTTAATAGATAGTTCTAGTATTTTGCACTTTTATAATTTTGTGTTTCTTTAGTATATTATACTTAGTATTTTTATATCTTCATTCTAGGTTTTAGTAGATAAATCTAAGTGTTAACATTTTGTATATGGTACTTTTCACGTCTTTACATTAAGTTTTAGCATTTTGCATTTTCTGGATCAACGTAAGTTTTGAAGCTTTGTACTTTTAGATTTTCGTGCTGTTTTAACGTATTGTACTTGCTATTTTTAATTTTTCATGCTGTCTTTAGTTGATGTACATAGTACTTTTACTTTTCAAACCATTTTTTTTAGTAGAGGAATTTAACTTTTTGGAGTTTTACATTTCGTACCTTTACATTTTTGTTCTGTTTGAACATCGTGTACTTAATATTTTTACATTTTAAAAGGTGAGTATCAGTTTTCACATTTCTTTCACAATTTTAGAGTTAAGTGCTACTTGATGAATCGAAGTTTCAGTTTTGTTATTATACTACTCCAAGTTTTGATGTTTCGTACTTTTTGTATCTAATACTTTTTACATTTTTGCTTTTAATAATTTGCAAATGCCTATCACTTTTGTTTTGTAAACTTCAGTAATTTTACATTTCCGTTCTAAGTTTTTCTGGATGAAGTTAAGTTTTAAAATTTTATGATTTGTTACATTTTTAAAATTTAGTTCTAAGAGTTTTTGCAGTTTGTACGTAGTACCTTTCTTTCTTTTATACTGTTTTCATAGATTAATCCTTGTTTGATGCATTGGCTTTAGTACTTTAACAGTTTCGTTCTGTTTTTTACTAAATAAATGTATATTAGAGGTTTTATGCTTAGTACTTTTACATTTTTGTACTAAGTTTACTGGATGAATCTAAGTTTTGATGTTTTGTACATAGTGCTTTTACATGTTAGTGTTGCTTTAATATATTATACTTAATATTTTTACATCTTCATTCCGTGTTTTAGTTAATAAATCTAAGTTTCAACCTTCATACACAGTACTTTTTCTATTTTTGCATTAAGTTTTAACACTTTGCAAGTGGATAACAGTTTTATTTCTGAAAATTTTCGTTCGGATTTACATATTTTTCTTTTTTTTGTTTCTAAGTTTTTTTTTTCCTTGGATGAATTCAAGATTAGAAGTTTTATAGTTAGTACATGCTTTGTTGTTTTGCACTGCGTATTTTTCATTTTTTCACTACTTTAGCATTTTGTCCTTAGAACTTTTACATTTTTGATTAAGATTTCAATTCAGAAATCTATGTTTTTGACACATTATACTTGTTATTCAGTTATTTTTATTATGTTTGAACATTTCGTACTTGGTAATTTTACGACTTCAGTCTAAGTTTTAGTTAGATAACTCTAACTTTTTTTACGTTTTGTATTTAGTACTCTTAAATTTTTGTGTTGCTACAATGTATTATACTTATATTTTTTATACTTAGTATCTTTGTTCTGGTTTTAGTAGATAAATTTAAGTTTTAACATTTTGTAAGTGCATAACACGTTTATTTTGAAAATTTTTGTACCTTTTCGTGCTAAGTTTTCTTGTTTTAGTAGATGAATATAAGTTTTTTTGTTTTTTACTTAGTACTTTTATTAAGTTTGACACTTTTACTCGTTCAAAATTTTATTAGATACATCTAAGTTTTGATGTTTGCATTTTCGGAAAGTTTACATTTTCATGATGAATTTTATGATAACATTTCATACTTTTTACGACTTTAGTTGGGATTTTTGTAGATAAATCTAAGTTTTTTAAGTTTCGTACATAAACGATTACATTTTCGTACAAAATTTCACTTGATGAATACGTTATATACTTAGTACTTTTACATTTTCGCGTTGCTGTAGTAGATAAATCAGAGTTTAACATTTTGTAGTAGTAATTCTTAAGATTTTTGCAGTAATAACATTTTGCAATGTATACCACTTTTATTTTGAAAGTTTCGTGATTTTACATTATCGTTCTAAGTTTTTCTAAATAATTTAAGTTTTGCAGCTTTATACTTACCATTTTTACATGTTTTGTTGTTTTGTACTGAGTGTTTTTAATTTATCAGTTTTGGATTTTGTTGTTAAAACTTTTACATTTTTGATCAAGATTTCAGTGGCAAATCTACGTTTTGTTAGTTTATACTTGCTATTTTCAAGTTTTAGGATGTTTTAAGCAGTTTGTACTTAGTAATTTTACAACTTCAGTTTATGTTTTAGTAGATAAATCAATTTGTTTACGTTTTTGTACTTATACTTTAACATTTTCTTGCTGCTTTAATATATACTTAGAATTTTACATCTTCATCCACTGTTTAGTAAATAAATCTAAATTTTAGCATTTTGGGCGTAGTACTTTTTACATTTTCGCATTAGTTTTAACGTTTTTCAAGTGCATCACACTTTCGTTTTGAAAAGTTCGTACTTTTACATTTTTCGTTCTAAGTTTTTCTGGATGAATTTAATTTTGCAGCTTTATACTTAACATTTTTACATGTTTTGTTGTTTTGTACTGCATGTTTTTAATTTTTCAGAGTTCTAAGATTTTGTTGTTAGAACTTTTACATTTTTGATAAGATTTCAGTAGACAAATATATGTTTTGCTGTTTTTGTACTGCGTGTTTTTACTTTTTCAGAGTTTTAGGATTTTGTTGTCTTGAATTTTTACGTTTTTCGATAAAGATTTCTGCAGACAGATCTAAGTCTTTTAAGTTTCGTACTTAATTTAACATTTTTGTACAAAGTTTCACTTGATGACTACGTATATACTTAGTACTTTTACATTTCCATGTTACTTTACTATTTCATACTTAGTACATTTGATTAATTACATTTTCATTCTAAGTTTAGTAGATAAATCAGAGTTTTAACATTTTAAGACGAAGTCTTTTTTACATTTTTACATTAAGTTTTAACATTTTTAAGTGCATAACACTTTTACTTTGAAAAGTTCCGTACTTTTACAACTTCGTTCTAAGTTTTTCTGGAAAGATTTAAGCACTTATATTTAGCATTGTTACAGGTTTTGCTGTTTTTGTACTGCATGTTATCAATTTTTCAGAGTTTTAGGATTTTGTTGTTTGAACTTTTACATTTTTTGATCAAGATTTCTGTAGAAAAATCTATGTTTTGCTGCTTTATACTTGATATTCTTACATTTTTATGATGTTTTAACACCTTGTACTTAGCAATTTTACGACTTCAGTCTAAGTTATAGTAGATAAATAAATTTTTTTACGTTTTGTACTTAGTACTTTTACGTTTTCGTGTTGTTTTAATATATTTCACTTAGCAATTTTACATCTTCATTCACTCTTTTAGTAGATAAATCTAAATTTTAACATTTTGTACATAGTACTTTTTACGTTTATGCCCTAAGTTTTAACATTTTGCAAGTGCATCATACTTTTGTTTTGAAAATTTCCAAACTTTAACATTTTTTTTTGTTCTAAGTTTTTCTGGATGAATTTAAGTTCTGATGTTTTGTATTTTTTATTTCTAGCTTTCATGCTGTTTTTTTTAGTTTTCTCTCTTAGTACTTTTACATTTTTTTACCAAACATTTAGTAGATGAATTTAGGTTTTGTAATTTTACGTTTCATACTTTTACATTTTCGTTCTGTTCTAACGTCTTGTGCTTGCTAATTTTTATATTTTAGTAGGTGAACATAAGTTTTTTTCAATTTGCGTATATTACTTTTACTCTTTCCGAGTCATGTTTTAGATGAATCTAAGTAACAATTTTTTTATACTACTCTTAACTTTTGGTGTTTTGTACTTTCTTACATTTTTTTTTTTTTTTTTTGCGTTAAGTTTTAGTATTTTGCATGAGCGTAACACTTTTGTTTTGTAATTTTGCATTTCCCTTCTTTTCTGAATGAGTTTAAGTTTTTAAATTTTATAGTTCTAAATGATTTGTTGCACGTATTTCTAAGTTTCCTCAGTTTTAGCATTTTGCTCTTAGCACTTTTACGTTTCACATAAAGCACTTTGCAATAGTTTTGACTTTTGTGATTTATTTTTCAAGTTTTACGTTTCTAGTGAAGTTATTATTCTATTTCACTTTTGAGATTCTCAAATCTATTTTAGTGTTTTACCATTTACTTTTTAAGTCTCAAATCTTTATTCCACAGTTTAAATTGTTTCGGATTTTTTATGATTCAGTGTTGAAATTTTTGTTCAAAGTTTCAAACGTTACATTTTATGCGAAGTTCTAAAATTTTGCAAGTAGAAAATCATTTTGTTTTGCAAGTTCAAACGTTTTTATTTAGTAATTTCTTACATTTTCTACTGTTTTACGGAATGAATCAAAGTTTTAACATTTTGGACATAGTACTTTTGCTTTTCGTACTAAATTTGGCTGGATGAAACTAAGTTTGGAACAAGCACTAGTAGTACTAACACTCGTTTCGTTCTGTTTTAACATTTAATACTTGGTATTTTTATATTTTCATGCTGTTGTGACATTTCGTATCTAGTACTTTTATATTTCCCTGCTGTTTAAACCTTTTGTATTTAGCAATTTTACATTTCTGTACTGAGTTTTACTGGATGAATATGCTTTGTACTTAGTATTTTTACATTATTGTTATAAGTTTTACGCGTTAAATCTCAGTTTTTTGCGTTCATATGTGAAATAGTAGAGTTTTATAAAATATTCTTTGAAGGAGACTGCAAGTGTGATAATAATATAAAGTAGAAAAAACTTTAGAATGAAATGTGTCATGCAGTTAAAATTATGATTTAAGAAAAAATTTGCAAAACGGATCAGAAAAATGTTACTGTACTATGTTTTACATACTTAGAAAAAGAACATTTTTCAGTTGCAAGTGCTTTTTTAAGTCTGAAAATAAATAAATAAATAAATAAAAACTAAAAAATATATATAAGTCTTTTCTAAGTAAAAATGACGAGAATTTTTTAATCACAGTGTAAAAATAATTAACTTATAAAATAGTTCCTGTGCGGATGCTAAGTGGAAACATTAAAAAGGTTGAAAAAGAAAATCTTTCTAACTCGAAAAAAGAAATAAATACATAATAGGATGTAAATAGCGACAAATAATTTAATTCATTATACATTATAATTATTTTTTGTAATATAAAATAGTTCCTGCTTGAATTCTGAGAGAAAACATTTGAAAAAAAATTCTAAGTTCCAAAATAGTTCCATTTTCTTCTCATAGATTCCGCTACAATCGGTTTTACATTACATCAAGTCCTAAACTGAAACAAAACGTGTTGCCATTCCAAAACTATAAATTTTTGAAAAACATTTCAACTCTTCTCGAAAAACGCCTGAGAGCATACAACTCAACTCCACTCGACTAACGCCGGAGGGCACGCCTGGGGGCATTGGGAGGCAGATCAGCCACGCCCCCTGATCCGCGATCCGCCTCTTGTTGGTGAAACGGCCTTATTCCCCTACTATTCATAAATTTCAAATGTATATTTGACAGCTGGTATAGTGCTACTCACTGTGAAAGATTTAAATTTCTAACTGTAGTGAAGTGTAGTGTGAAAAACTAAAGAAAAAAAACAAATGTTAATTTTATAACTTTATTAATTAAATTGAAATTAAAACAAATCAAATTTAAATTTAGTATAAGTTATATAAAATACCGAAACAATAAATAAATGCTTTTATTGCGAGAGATGAACCTGATGCTGTAATAATAAATTATCAATATTTGTCATCAATTTAGTTAGGTTTAATCTCAAATCTCCTCGGATAATGATGTCCACTCTGTTTCTTTTTTTTTTGTTAGGAGGTTGGCAAAAGTGCTGAAACCGTTTTGCACTAGGTATGAAGATGGAAAAGCAATTAAAATCTTTCTCGCGATATTCCACAATACGGGATAAGTAACTGGTATGTTTTTTTGAAGCCAGAACTGCTGATATCCGTTTCTAAAGTGTAGCTTAAGTTCTTCGTTAGTGCAGTTAAAATTTTGCAGAGTCATTAGCTTATATGAGATCCACTAACGTGGACCCCCTTTTCATTTCGTGGACCCCCAATTTTTTTCACTTGAGATGGACCCAATGGTAGGTTGTTGCCGATTCCTGGGGCTCGATATAGAACAATTTGGGAATCACTGCTTTAGACTATACATATTGAGCCTTTTAAGCCTAACCTCATAGTCTAAATCTGAGAGACCACTTACCAACCTAGTAACCCACATTGGAATCCACTCCAATAAGGTAATATCCCTCTTTAAATAAGGAGATCAAAACTGAACTGCTTGCTCCAAATGAGGTCTTGCCAAACTTCTGTATAATGGCAATACAACTTCCTTAGATGTGTTCAAAATAGCCTTATTGATAAACACAAGCGTCCTGTTAGCTTTGTTACTTACTATCCTACACTGCTCACTAAACTTGAAGTCGTGACTAATCAATACTCCTAGATCAACAACTGCTTCTGCTTCACTAATGATGGAACCTTGTAAATAATATCTTGCACGGTTATTCCCACGACCAAAGTGAAGCAGTTGACATTTCCCAACATTAAAAGACATACACCTCTTAATTGCCCACCGAGAAATTTGATTTAAATCCTTTTGAAGCTGATTGACTTGTTCTTCCGTGTCAACAATTCCCATGACTTTAAAATAATCAGCAAAAATATTGATTTTCCCAGAAATACTCTCACCGATATCATTAATAAAAATAATAAATATTAACCGCCCTAAAACTGAACCTTGTGGAACAGCACTTAAAACATCAATCCACTGAGAATAACTGCACTTAACTCCTACTTGTTCCCCTCCAGTCAGCCAATTTTTAACCCAAACTGAGGTTTTTCCACCAAATGCCAATGTAAGCAGCAAGTATGCCAAGAAGAGCTTCATGCGGTATTTTGTCGAACACTTTCTGGAACTCAATATAATCGACATCTACACACTTTTTGTTATCTAATAAAGCCATGGTAACCTTGTCATAGCAATGAAACAAATCAGTTCTACAGGACCTACCCTTCTTAAAATCATACTGAAAACCAGTTAACACTCCATTTGCCTCCAGGAAATTTATTATCTTGATTTTGATCAGAGTTTCAAAAATTTTACAAATTACTAAAGTAAGGCTCACAGGCCTATACTTTCCTGCCTTAGATTTAGATTATTTCTTGAAGAGCGGCGCAATGTTTGACAGCTTCCAATCCACTGGCACAGTCCCCGAGCTATATGAAGATATAAAAATAGTTAAGATAACATCCACTAATTCCTCTACACATTCTACTACATTTTAGGGTAAACATTATCAGGTTCTGGGGCCTTGTTTGCTCTAATCTTTTTCAAATTAAACAACAAATCATCTCTAGAAAATACAAAATTCTCAAGCTGTGTATTAGCTTGCGTTTCGCTTTTGTCATCCGTTGAAATACAATTTCTGTTAAATACACTGAAAAAAAACTATTTAAAACATCAGCAATGTTCCCATCATTTTGAATTAAGTTCGCGTTCTCATCCACTTGTGGGTCTACTTGAGTATTAAGAGCTTTCCCTGAATTCACATAAGCAAAAAACCTCTTAGGATTCCTTTCAATGTTATCGGCAAGCTTTTGTTCTGATTCCATCTTCTTACTCTGTACCAAATACTTGAAATTACGTCTAGCTTCAGAATACAAAATCCTCTCAGCATGGCAACCAGTCTCCTTAAATCGACTTGCTTATAATTTAGAGCTTCTTTCACCTCCCTAGAGAACCACATAGGTCAATCTTTTGTAAAATCCCCTCCTTTTTTCTAAAGTTAACATGATCCCTCACTGTTTTCTGTAATTTCTCCTTAAACTCTTCCCACTGAAGATCAGCTTCACTATTCTCCAACCCAGAAGAAAAGAACCTCTTTCAAATAATGCCGAAGTGCAACATAATCAACATTCCTGAAGTTCGGTACAAATCTGAAGTTTTTACCTTTGCAAGCATCGAAGTTGGGCAAAAACCTAATAGTATTGTGATCACTATCTCCAATGTTATCCCCTAGACTCAGCCCCTGAACAGAACTTCCAACATCACAAGAATCTAAATCCAAAATAGCATCGTGCCTAGTAACCTGGCTAACAACCTGATCCAAAAAACTGTCACCAATTACTTAAAAAAAATCCTTGTTAGTGCTGTTACCGACTTCGTCAGTCCCCTCCCATAGAGTAACTGAATCTCCCTGTTTAAACATCCCTTTTTTTTCTACAACCTTATTAACATCCTTCACCCTAACCCCTCTTAAACAGCGCCTAGCCACCTTGCGCCTCGTTCTCCCGACCACATTACCTATCCCGCTTATCATAGAATCCCCATATGATTTTATTATTATCGTTATTTTAATTTTCAATTTTTTTTTAGCGCTGTCATGTAACATAATTACAAAGTACTATGGATTCTACTTCCATTGAACCTTTTTTTATTTATTTTTCTTCAACAAAAAGAGAAAATATTGGAACATTTAAAAATCGCTAACCCCTCCCATCCCCCTTAGAATTGTAATTTGTTACCTCCCTACTCCACTCTTAAATTTTTTGCCTACCATGGTCCGCCGATCTTTTTGAAATTATTGATGTGGCCCGCAAATGTAAAAGGTTGAAGTCCCCGATAGTACAGTAATCACCTACTAAGCAGGGGCGAATTAAAGAAGTTTTGGGACCCCTGGTGGAAAAATAAACATGGAGCCCCTTATCTTATTGTCCTAATAAATTTTGAAGTTACGTTACAGCTAAGAAGACTAACTTTTAATTTGTAAAAAAGAAGTCATACTTAAAACGTTTTGAAAATTTCCAGGAATTTTCAAGATTGAATTCATTAGATTGAAAAGCGGCCTTTCTGACCTTAGTTAAACTATGTTATAAAATTTGCATGGATAATAAAATATAATCTGTCGAGATGCCCTCATGCAGAACTCTCTACAATCAACGAAAAATGAAAAAATGAATAAATTTGAAGTAAGGAAGTGCTTGAGGCCCCTGGCGGACACCCCTCTACACAAGGATTGCTAAAATATCAAGAACAAATCCAAAAGTCATTGAAATTCAATCTACGATATAAAGAATATAACATAATCAATAGTTATGTCAGAAAAAACACGAAAAGCAATTAACAAAAAAAAAAAAGTTTCAAAAATAACCTTTAAGTAATTACTATAATCAAATGTTAAGTTGAAATTCTAAGTATTGAGTAAGGGATGAAGCGTAAATGTAATGGTATAGTTATCATAAAATGCTTATTAGTTAATACATTACGGCCTCAGAAGTTATGTTACACTTGGGGATTAATCTTTCCATAGTATCATTTGTTGCCTAATATATTACCACCACCTACATTTAGCCCCGATAACATCACAATAAAATGTCCAACCTCAAAAGTACAACAGTACAACTAACTATGACGTGCGAAAAATGGAAGTCAGTTTTTGCAGAATAAAAAAACATATAAATAATTTAAAATCTCACAGAAAAAAATTCTATATTTTTAGCATTCTGTGTAACCAAATATAATCAAGTTCAGTAAAGATATATTTGCAATAAAAGGCTCTTATTAGTTTCGTGCATTATAATCAATCTTCTTTAAGTCGGATAGTTGGATAAGCTGGTTTATACTCAGGAGGCAATATCTTTTTTAAGGATCATTAGTTGTTAAATCGATGTCTTCAACCGCCTACACTAATTTCTCCCTTTCAGCGATAATGACATCATCTGATTCCATCTTCTTACTCTGTACCAAATACTTGAAATTACGTCTAGCTTCAGAATACAAAATCATCTCAGCATGGCAACCAGTCTCCTTAAATCGACGAAAAGCGGCTTGCTTATAATTTAGAGCTTCTTTCACCTCCCTAGAGAACCACATAGGTCAATCTTTCGTGCATGTTTTATAAATTTCGATATAATTTCAGTACGCGCAACAGGGCCATGAACACATCACCATCACGTTATTTTATGCACCCTGTATGAATATATAGTAATAGTATAATGAACAGAACACAATGGGAATACACAATTTAAGCTGTAGTCATTTAAGATAAGTTTATAAGCTACACTAAAATGAGTACTGTATACATTTCGTACTGAGGAAATTAATTGGCAAATATTATTAGTGTTTACGAACAGAGAATTGTAATGAATGAAAAACATGTAGGCATTTAAAAAATAAAATTTAAAAAAAGAAGAAAAAAACCATTCGCAAATTGGGAAAACATATGGAAGATAAGAGGTAAGTGGGGAGCTGGTTCCAGTATCATCGATACCCCCTACAACTGGAGTAAATTTTTCTACTTATTCCATGGAAAATGCTTTCCTCTAATTCTCTCATGGATTGTACAAGCATAAGCATATCTAAAAATGGGAGGACACCGATCAGGCAACATACTGAAAGCGAAAAAATATGCCGGACGTCCCTGTAACGACCACTTTGTTTTACCTACAGACGTCAGGTCAGACAGGACGTCCCTGTAACTACCACTTTGCTTGACCTACGGACGTCCAAAAGTGATCCGCATCCTTTCAGGTCGTACCACGAACTTTCTTTTCGGATGTCCTAGGGACTGCGCTCAAAGGATATCCCGCGTACGGGTCAGACAGGACGTCCCTGTAACGACCCCTTTGCTTGACCTACGGACGTCCAAAAGTGATCCGCATCCTTTCAGGTAGTACCACGGACTTTCTTTTCGGATGCCGTAGGGACTGCGCTCAAAGGATATCCCGACTTTGAACTAAATCATACGTTTTTAGGATATCTTTCTCAACTTAGAAGACAATTTTTATTTTGTAATTTTTTTCTTTTGTTTCTTTATTTTACGGTTTACCAGAAGAAAAGCAGGTTTAATGTTTAAAAAATAAGTTGAACGTTTTACCGCAAACGTTCAGGCAAAAATAGTTAAAACTACATGAAAAATGATGCTGATTTATGTTTTCTAAAGTTAACTGCTGATAAAAAATTGATTAATTTTACTGCACATAATATATTTACGCCTGCTGTATTTAAGACGTAAGAAATATTTTCTCCGAAATTGTAAAATTTCACATAAACCAATTTTTATCGTAAGTATAAGGAAGTCCACATTTTGACATTCATACACTCTCAGAAAAGCATGCTCAAATTTCACGAAACTTTCGTTGTATTTGACGAAATGACTTCGTGAAAAATGCTCCGATTAAACATTTCGTCAAATTGACGAAATTTGTTTCGTCATACATTTGACGTAATTAATTTCGTCAAAAACTAAAAAGCATTTCGTCATATACGTTTCGTCAAAAAAACGAAATTTTAGTCATTGTTTCGTCATTTATTTGATGAAACACATTTCGTCAAAAGCAACGAAATTTTAGTCACTTGTTTCGTCATTTATTTGATGAAACACATTTCGTCAAAAACGACGAAATTTTACTCGCTTGTTTCGTCGGGTCTATTTGATGAAATACATTTCGTCAAAATGACTAAATTTTCGTCATTTCGATTCCGCATTAACCAGTCTTTAAATTTCGTCACTTTTATTTCAAAAATGAAAATATTTCGTCATTTTGATTCGTGAATCATAATAAGTTTCGTTGTATTAACATACTTTTAAGTAAATTTTTGTTATTTGAGCACGTCATGGAACCTTAAATAAAATCTTGAATTTATTCTTTCAAGAGGGCAATTTGATATTTCTAGTAATTTGAGACTTCAAATAATTACTGAAAATTTTCGAATTTTGAGTTGCTGCATTAATTTTACATAAATGTTCGAAAGGTGACTTAAACAAAAAAAAAATCATATTGAAAAATATTTTACTATTAGTAATTTTAATTCTTTGTGCACAAGAACTTTTCTATGATGCTTATACAAGCATGCCATATTATATACGTTTAAATTTATTTTATTTTAGGTTAATTGTAACAGAAATTTTCAACACAATTTTATTTTAACATTCTTACTTTCCAAACAATTTAAAATGTTAGAATTACTTCCAAATTAAGCATTTTGTTGAAATATAAAAGCAATTATTTTTTTTAATATTATGAACTATCAATTTGTCTAAGTTATGTTTATTAATTCATTCAGAAAATTGTTTAATTAATTTTAAAATCTTAGTTTCATTGAGTTGGTTATATGTATGTAAGAATTTGTCACACGAAGAATTGCTTTTTAAGGGTTTTAAAACCTCATAACACATTTGAAAGAAAAAACAGCAGCAATAATAATAAAACTTGACTTTTATTACGATGGCAAACATTTTTCTAGCTCATATGGAGCATTACATACAGCAAAACTGAAATTATGGTATAACCATATAAATTTATAAGAACATGTATAGAGCACAAAAAATACGTTTGAAAATTAAAAGAAAGGAATTCAAACCATAAATTAGAGGAAAAGCATATTCATGATTACCGTAAAATACCGAATAAGCACCCCCCTAAATTTTGCTGAAATTAGTGGAAATGCGGGAGGGGGCGCTTAAACAAGCGAACAAACGTACCGTTTATACGCACCCATCCATGATTCATTAAAAAGCAGTACCACAGTAAAGACTCATCTATTACTTGTTTGTTTAGCCAAAATTCGTTTCGATCGATCCCTCCCCCCCCCCCCCTCAAAAATTAAAAGAGAAAAAAGGAAAAGAAAAAGTAAAGTGGCAAACAAATTTGGATCGCGCTGAATGCACAGCTCTGCATTTAACCTCCTTTCACATGTTTTCCTATGTAATAATAAATAAAACGATTATAGTAATGATTAAACTTTGTGCAAAGTAATGGAAATAAAATTTCACGATAAATTAAAGCACAAATGAGCATTAAAACGCAGACATATGTTTCGGGATCGCTTGGAATCCCTTTTTCAATGCGACAGGGAGCTTCTAGATGCAAAACATCCAAATGAAGCAGACAGAACAACAAAAACAAAGCTTATATAGCCTAAGAATTAACTGTAAACCAATGAGAATAAAGGCAGTGTGAAGTTGGTGCCTTTAATACTACTTCTACTTCCACTTCACACTGCCTTTATTCTCATTGGTTTACAGTTAATTCTTAGGCTATATAAGCTTTGTTTTTGTTGTTCTGTCTGCTTCATTTGGATGTTTTGCATCTAGAAGCTCCCTGTCGCATTGAAAAAGGGATTCCAAGCGATCCCGAAACATATGTCTGCGTTTTAATGCTCATTTGTGCTTTAATTTATCGTGAAATTTTATTTCTAAAACGATTATAATTATAAACGATAGAGAGAAATAAGATCAGCTGAAGCAACTGAGGCAGGTGCAAAACATTCATTCCCCTTGCTTGACGCATCTTTGATTTTTTAGTTACTTTGAATGTACATAAAATTTCTTTTTTTTTACTTTTCTTTTTCTGTCTTCATTTTAGATCGGATATTGCTATGCTAACTTGCAAAACTGAAAATTCTTGCGCGACTATACGCACCCTAACGATGATGGTTCGCACCATTTTGAAAGTGCGTTCTTTTAAACACAGCATGAAAGTTGGAATTAATGTTTTGAAAGTAATGCAAAAAAAATTTTGTGAATGAATTTAAGAGAGTAATGGACCAATTTTCGTACTCATATTCGAGAATGGTCCACTTTTGCGACCGCCATTTTTGTAAAAAAAAGGTTCGTTTCTACGATTTTTTCTAATTATTTCTTCTGTTCCTTCTTTATAATTTCAATGACAACCCAAGTTAAGGGGGGGGGGATGATAATCGGTGTTTTGTCCTAAAGGTAATTCTCAGAAAACGGGGGGGGGGGGAGCGCTTGTTCGGTATTTTACGGTAAGTAAATTCTCCTTAAAAAAAACTGTACATACAAAAATTTAACTGATATTCAAAAACACGCCAACCCTATAAAATAAATTACAAATCTGAAACTTTTACCATAGAACATGGATATAATATATAAGAGGTTTTCTTCCCATATTTTGACATGATTTATAGATTAAAAATAAATGAATAAAACTTTTATACACATTATAATTGAATCAAGTTATTTTGAATATGTTATCATTACTTGGTTAATTATGCAGAAGAAATATTTTTAAAATACTTTTATAACTGAACCCCTTTTACTTTCCAATCTACTTTACAAATTTAGTATTTCTTAATCAATAAAGCTACGCATTTTCATATAAAATAACATTGACTCTACAAATGTTTATTATTTTCATTCTCAAAGTCCTGTATGCAATAAAATATTAATTTAAAAATTTGTTTCTTTACAATTTAAAACACTATTTAAATTCTAACAAAAAATGAATAAAAGAAAAGTTAAAGACTTTTGTTTTCACATGTGTTACTTTCATTCAATTAGTATACTTATTTGGAGAACAATTCTTGATACTTACAATTGAATTTTTAAAGATTCTGACACATTTAAGAGAAAAGAAAAAAAAGGGATACACAAACCTATATCAAACTGAATCTCAATATAACTTACACCACCTGATGCATGAAATTTAGTATATATTGTAGCTACAAAATACAATATTAATTGCAATTTAACAATTAAGAATATTTACATAACATAGTAACAGAACTGGACTAACTCTGTGATTAATCATCAGACTCAGATTATCAGAAATTACTATAAAATGTGATTACGGTGGGCTGAAAAATCTAATGAATAATGTTAAAGTTTTAAGAGAAGTTTCCCAACTCTTTGTGATTTGTGGCATTAAAATTATAATCTAAAAAAATCCCCAAAAACCTCATTTAAATATGAAATAAAACCGTACTTGTTTTTTTTATAGGTTATACCTGAAATTATACAAAATTAAACTAAAGCATAATATATGGTAGAAATAATAATATTTTAATTCTCACACTTAGTGGTGATTGTAAAAAAGTCGGAGTTAATCAAACTAGGCAGCAAAAATAATAAATTCTGAATTAAAAAAAAAAAAAAGATTTGAAATTTATGAAAAATACTTTAAAAATACAATCATTGACAGCCAATTAAATTACATTTTCTTATAATTTTAAAGAATTTGCAGATAATAGTTATACAAAAGTTTGGTAATTATAGATACTTCGTTTAAAAAAATCCTGAGTGTTTTGCAACTCTGCTACAGCTGCTAATGGAAATTAATACTGCTAAAGAAATTAATATTTTTTTTTAACGGTAATGATTCTTTCATTATCTTTTTTTTTCAAGCAATGTATTATTACAGGGTTCATACTGTTTTACGAAAACAAAAAATAGGGACTTTTTAGACAAACATTCATAAATGATGACACACTTTTTTTCAGTATATTTGATCCCCCCCCCCCCCACTCCCTTGTCACAACAAAATGTCCCACTTCATCATGCTCCCTAGTCACGCATTATTACACAAGCATATGGACTTAAAGTTAAGTACACTGCTTTAGAGAGCTTCTAGTCCGTAGCATCTTCATCTATTTTATTACCTATAAAAGAATAAAGAACAAATTTATGAAAAAAAGCTTCAAAACTTTTCAGAAAACTAATTTAAAAACATTCAGAAATTCATAGATAATGTTAAGTAAAAATCCACAAGCATAAAGAAAAATAGTAATATCTTCAAGAAGGGAAAATGATTTTAAACTAGTTCAAAGATGTACCTTTTGGACTACGACGAGCAGTGATGTATTTTGTGCGTCTTTTAAAATTATTAAATGTTTCAAATGAAAAATTAAATGAAAAAATGTCCTGAAAAGGACCAGTCGATAGAAGCTTGGTTCCCGCAGAACACCAAAAGTGAAGCCGCATTGACCAAGTTAGTGTTTGGGACACCCCTCGCAGGTGTTTGCTCTGGGACTGTGTACACTCAAGTGAACCGATACTTCTGGAGGTGCCAACCCCCAGGTGAGTCTCTCATCTGGGAACTGGTTCAAAAAAAAGGTGCGGAGGTCGGACTCCTACCAATAAGGGCCCCGTTAAACTCAGGAGCAGTGCACCCTCTCTTCCTCACTTCATGTGAGAACTCATCACCAACAACAAATGTAGAAATGCTTTTGTGTGTTATTCATTATTTAGTTTGGTTTAAAGTAACCTTCTCGCTATTTTGCAACTTCTTGACACATTTTCTATGCAGTTTTTAAGCGGTACACCTCCAATGCTTAATTTTTTTTAAAAAATATGTTGTAAAAATTTCTTTTCCAGTTTCTGAGCAGTTTTTGTTTTTTGAGGTATTTATTTTATGCGATCCGTACCTACCCCACAAAAGTAGGATTGTCTTAATTTTCTTATGCTTTATGCTATCCATATTGGGGGGGGGGGGGGGAGGGAGGGTATCTAAAGCCAACACAACTTTATAATTGTTGACTGTTCATTTCAAATAGTAGTAATAACAAAATATGGTAAAGTTAGAAGTAAGTTCAAAATATGATAAAGTTAAGGGATCACGTTGAGCGATCTTAAAAGCAATAGATATAAAGTTGTTGAAAAAGCTGTGTAGCTTCAAAACTAATGAACATGATACCAAAATAAAAATTTCTGTATTTTCATCCATTCTTTTCCTTTGTAAAAATAATGTTCAAATATATATATAGTAATATTAATTTATTAAATGACAGCAACAATAAAGACAATATAAAATGGTATGCACTTTGTGTGCAAGATTTTTAAAAATCTATTGAAACTATATCTTTTATATTTTATATATTTTCTCTTACACTTATATATTTCAAAATGTGCCTAATCGTAAATGTGTATTCAAACTCATTAACATAATTAATAGCTTTTTAAAAGTAATTTACTAAATTTTCCAGAAATTTCAGAATTAAATTTTAAAAACCTTCTATGACAGAAATGAATGTAAATTTAGGTACAGCATGGAGATATTCGTGAAAAGTAGTAGTATATAAAATTTTAAGGCTCCATGATAATTAGTTTTTAAATTAGAGTGCACACAATGTCAAAAAATACAGTTTTGAGAAAAAAAGCTTCAAAGTTAACTTTACCTTATACAACCAAATATTTAAAACATTGTGTACTTTTACATAACTAAAATACACCAGGTGCATAGACACACCCTCCTTTAGTTGCATCTGCAGTCTTAGCCCTTCTTTTTGACAAAGCGCTAACAAAGAGAGAAAACAAAATAGAGGCCATCGAATAAACAAACGAACAGCTGTGTCGGGAAAGCAGCTGATTCTTGCTTTGGTTGCATCAGAAAAAATTATATGGAATACACCTTTTTAATAAAATTATTATAGTTATGCAACATTGAAGTGAAATTTTTTTTTAAATACTTGAAATCTCACAATTTTTGGATCACGACATTACACGTTTTCTATAACTTATGATATTGCATGAAATGTTACATGAAAAAAGAGTAGAAGAAGGAAAACATCAATATTTAGGACAAAAATCCCCATTTTAAATCTATTTAGGAAAAAAAAGTTGCAGAAAACAATTTTCAATTATTTAAGTAAACATTTTCTCACAAGTATATTAATTAAAACAACCATTTAAAAATCTCATTAAAATTTAACATTTTTAGTCAAGTACTTTTGCATTTAACAGAGAGTTGGAGATCATAAAAATCCTTCTATTACCTGCTAGAGTAATATCTTCTGGAGGCAATTTTCTTCGTGCGACAAATCATCATTGGTGGTCATCAAAACAAATATATACCTTGAAAAAACTAATACTGTAATCAATTCTCACATTTTTAAAAAATATAACTTGAAAATTTAAAGATAGTATGTAATTTGGAAGCAAAAATTATAAGAAAACCTTTGGTTTTCTTATGCACTTTGGAAAGAGCTATATTCTATTCTATTCTATACGTTTAATTTGAATAATACTCGAGTATTCAGTCATATGCGTGCTACGTACTAACAGTAACTTTGCACATATTCTCAGTGTACACCTGAGTATCACAAATCCTATTACTTAAATTTAATATAATGTCCAGTTATGTATATACACATAGTAAAAAAACATATATATGTTTCTTTACAATTTAATTACATGTTTTTTTATAATCAAACTAGATAAATATATTACATACATTCTAATGGTGTTATCTGCAAACTATTGTTACATGCATAAACAGTAGAAAGAAAATTTTAGTTTGTATGAAGAATATATCTATAAACAGTAAACAACAAATCTAAGGCTAACTTTGCGCCGGCGGCTCAAACTTACCCTGAGAATGGAATAAAATTGCAATGTCTTAATTGTTTGACATTTTACTAAATATTGCTGAACCTAAATCACAAACACTAAAAAATTCACTATATTTAGAAGATAAACATCTTGGTAAATTACTGTAATAATACTTACTTTAAAAGAATAATAAGTTATAACAACTTTTAATCAGCATTCCAAAATAGCTTCCAAGCTATTACTTTTGAATTATTGAATTATACAAATAGCAGTGTACAGTGTTACTAATTTTTTTACTAAAATAAGGAGAAGAAAAGTGATTTCATAACCTTGCCAGGAGAGTAACACTGAGCGTGTTCTACAGTTTCATTTGAAGTCAAATATTCTAAAAAATATGCAGTGGTGCAAAGTTACCCTGATTCACTGTATATAAGTTGATTGAAGATTCAACAAGTTTAACCTTTTGTTAATTTGAATAACAAAATATACATTTTTTAAAGGTTTCAAAAATTAGCACAACATTGCAGTAGGCAATTTAAAATTATTATTGTTATTTAAACTTTTACGCGCAATATACAATATGATTCCACGTTTCCCCACTTGGCCAAGTAGTAAAGCTACGGCAAACTTAGTTAGGCCTAACAGTACGTTGATAAATATTAATTCAATAATATATAGTTATTAAACTACAAGTATAAAATCACAGATCCTTACAATTCTAAAAATACTAACCTCATAGTACTTTTTCAATCAGATCTGACCAGCATCAGCATCAACATCCACCAAAGAACTTGCATCACATACACGGCGATGTTCGAAGCTTCTGAAACGCCATTTTCTTTGAGGGAGGAAACATTTCGTTAAATTTTTGAGAGAGTCAGTTTCGTTAAACGTAATGTGACAGAGTGAGGGAGTGAGGAAAGAATCGTTGAAAATGACGAAATTTGCCTTGAGGATTTAAGAATAGTCAAAAATGAGCGTTTTATTTCTGAGAGTGTAGACGCGTCAAGCATGACGTCCTTGTAACTAACATTTTGTTTAGCTTACGGATGTCTAAAAGTGATCCGCATTCTTTCAGATCGTACCACGGATGTTCTTTTCGGATGTCCCAGGGACTTCATTCAAAAGATATCCCGCCTTTGAACTAAATGATACGTTTTTAGGATATCTTTGTCAACTTGGAAGATTTTTTTTCCCTTCTTAATAAACGGCTTACTAAAGAAAAAAACAGGTTTATTATTTTCAAAAAAAATTGAAATTTTTGCTATTTAAAGCAAACATAGCAAAAACTGAATGAAAATTAATATCAATTTATGTTTTCTCAAGTTACTGCTGATATAAAGTTGATTAATTGTACTCCACATAATATATTTACGCATATTTTCTTATAAGCACAAGAAATATTTTCTCGAAAACCGCAAGAGATCTCTCAATACTTGGCCTTGAAGGCAATGAGCTGGCGTCAATTCTGTTCTGACTCAGACGGTTAATCCACCAAAGTTTATAAATACTACTTATCATGTTCTTTGTGTCGTCAGTTGTACTGTATCTGTTAAATGTATAGCTCAAGGTGTTATTTCGATCCTGCTTTGAAGAATTATTTTGTCTATTATCAGCAGAACGTGGTTCTCGAATGCAGTAATATGCAGATGTTTTCATAGCCTTAATCGATTCGTTTCTGTTGTGGTTTTGTGAGAGAAGTTTGCTTTTATTTTTTGTTTTTATCGGACAGGATGTGTTCTGAAAAGGAACTTTGTGGAGTATCGCTTTTTGATGGTGACAGAAAACGAATTTTTCTGTTTGGAAGCGGCGTATGCTTTCATGTTCTCACTACTAAGTGATAGCGTTCTAATATCACTTAAAATGAAACCAGTGCATGTGAAATTTGGAAGAAATTAGTAATAATAAATAATTGTGGCAAATTGGTACATTTTAAACGTAACTGAAAGTTGTTAAACTTTCAAATGAAGAAAAGTGAGCTTTTTTCAGCAGTATGTTTCAGTGCTGGAAATGTTATAAAGAATGAACGGATTATTGCGGTGTCCGGAGCAACACGTCTTGTTTCGCGTAGCTTTAAGCGAAAAGGAGTGGATTACAGTGAAACATTTTCCCTTGTGATAAGTACGCCAGCTTTGCGTTTAATGCTTGTGATGATTTTAAATGAAGATTTGCATGCATTTCCTTAAGATGTAAAAACAGCTTTCTAAAATGGTAAGTTAAATGAAATTGTTTTTATGGATCAGCTCCAAGGTATGATGATAACAGTGGACGAAAATGTAAACTTTAAAATAGTTTATTTGGATTAAAACAGTCACCTCGTCAATGGTTTTAGAGGTTTCTTGAATTTGTTTCAAAATTAAATTTTCAATCTCTTGATAATGGACCTTGTATTTTATTCGTAACAGTGATAATCATAAAATTATAATTGCTCTTTATGTAGATGATATGTTAGCAGCAGGCCCAAATGTCAATGAAACTTAAGTACTTATTTCTTTACTATCAAAAGAGATTCACATGTCAAAATCATAAAGTGTTTCTGAATTCTTAAGTATATTAGATTGACATTCACGTCTGATAGTTTGATAATGGATCAAGAATCTTATGTAATTAAGTTGTTAAGTAGATTTAATATGATAGAATGTAGACCTAGAGATACTCATGTTTTTCCTAAGTCTACACCATCTGATTGCAAAAATGAAAACCCTTTAATGGTCAATTTGAGTAAAAAAAATTTTTCTATCTTAAAAAAAAAAAAAAAAAAAAAAACATTTTAAACTGTTCTTTTTTATTTCTGTTTATTTACTTTTATTAAGTTGGCTGCTTTTGGACTATAATTTTTCTACATTAAATGTTTGTGTTATTATTTTGAACTTCATATAAATTTCTTATGTATCATTACCTGTTTCTAGAGTGCTGTAATCACAATTTTGCTATTTGCCTAACGATCAGGAAAAACCCAGAAAAACTATCAGGCAATCTTAAACACTATACGTTTGTGTAGTACAGTCATTCAGGGTAACTTTGAAAAACAAAACGTTATTTCTTTTAGTATAGTTGACTAAATAAAATAGAAGGTCCAGTGCTACACTCAGCCAAATAGGTTATAACTCAGTTTTCTACTCCTAATTTTTAAGTTTAGTCAAATATACTAAAAAAAAAAAAATATGACGTGGTTCAATGTTACCCCTAAAGGTTCAAAATTTCCCTGAATTACTGTATTTAATAATTATTCTTATATCAGTTTGTCCGTACTGGCATTTATTTTCTTTATTTATATTTTTAAAAGTTGTTTGTCATTTGTTGTATTTAAATAGTTGAATTCTAGGATTTCTTTAAAGAATATTTTATGAATTGTAAGAAAATTTATTCTCATCATTAGGATGCTTATTAGTAATAAAAATTTAATTAAAAATAATATACATAAAAGCAAACCACTTTATTTATCATTGTCATGGATATCATTTTCAGTAGTCATAGAAATATATTACTTGTACTTTAAATCATGTAATGGTATTTAGGGTTTTGACAAACAATATATTAAAATAAACTATTGCAAAACAAAAAGTAATTCTCCTAAAACCGAAAAATACATGGAGGAGGAGGGGGTAATTTTTGTTAGGAAACAAAGCTAGGTGAAGGGAAGTTTCAAATAATTATTTATTTTCCTCTTTGCACTTTTCATGCTGTTTTTACTTCAAAACATGTGAACAAATATTTGCTTTCATAATTTTTTCCTGTCCAGAGAAGGAGAAAGCGAAAGTGATGAAAAACTTTCTCATCTCCATGATTTTTATAACTATGTACTAATATGTTTCAATAATAAAAAAAGGTTTTAACTTCTGAACCGTGTGTTTATTTATTTTTTCAATTTTTATTCTATTATGATTTTTCTGATTCTGAATCTGAGAACTCTTTATCAACTAATTATTATATCATTTCTGATTTTAATTATAATACTATCATTTAATAAAAAAAATCATAATTATATTTTATATAGAATATACATAATTATATTTATATATTAAGAGTTGTTTTCTAGTAAAATTTCTCGAGGCATTTTCAAAATAATATATATATATATATATACATATATGCTTTTCATTAAAATTTTAAACTTTGTGTATTGTGACGTATTCAAAATGAGAATGAATATGAATCCAATAGTACAATATGTTTAGAAAAAAAGTATGAATAATTATTTACTCTAAGCAGTGATTGTCATATCAGTTGCTATTAAATTCCAAGGTAACATGAAATTAGAAACAAAAGTTATCACAAGATCGCTGAAAATATTTTCCTCGTGCATTAAATTATTTACTTGAAATATTGGTATAACTTGTATTTCAAACGAGCAGATGTTAAAAATATAAATATGGGTTGCTTAAGGGAAATTTCAAATAAAGATTTTAAAGACAAATTATATATTTAAATTGCTGATATATGTAGTAGTCCCTATTTAATTGTATGCAAAAATTGTTTCAGAACGATTATACTATTTTCATTAAAGTACTCTTATTATCATTTTCATAATGAACAAATGATAAATTGAAAGTTTCAGTATATGATTATATAGCTCAAAGTGTTAACATTAAAAAAAATATTCACAACTGGTTTTATTCAGTTCTCTAGCTGTTTTGTGGATACTTCTTTTTCAAAGTAGTATTTGGTTAAAACCTTAGTATTTCCTGCTGCAAGCTACAAATTTACATTTACAATATAACTGTTTTAGAACATTTAATCAGAGGAATTATATGCATGCAAAAAAAAAAGTCAAATTACTGTTGAATTGATGAATTAAAATTGCATCTTGTGGGTATAAACACCGAATAATATCTAAAAGAAGTCATGGTGTAACAAAAGTTCAATTTATTGTTCTTTTGCTACATTTAATTATTTAAATAATAAATTATTGATTATTCAAAATTCCCTCAGTAAAGCCTTGAATAATATTAATTTCATTTTAAACGCTTAACTGTGGCTTGACTGTTTATCCGTGACTGAACTTGTCACTCACTTTTAATGTAGGTTTGCGCTTCATGCCATTTTTTGCAAGGGGGCTTATATTTATAATTTTCATTAAATTACGGGATTCATTTTTGTAATACAAATATTTCAAAACATCTACAATTTTAATTAACAATTTAGTTTTAGTCTTTTGGTCAGAAGAATTCAAATGACAGCAATTTGTTTACACGTACTTTATTCTACGGCGTAAACTTCCTGTCGTGGAATGCCTTGCCGTGTGCATTTTTTTTGTCAGTTGGTAACTTGATAGCGAAACAGTACGACGCGTCCCAGCAACGCTCCCCAGCATTGGAGATTATTATGTCTCCGATGACTGGGGATGCAGTATTGTTTCAAAGTTTATTTTTTACATTTTGTAATGAAGTTCTATAATGTGGAGTGATATGTATATATTTGTGATTATTCAAGCATTGGACACGTAATAAATTTAAAGGCAATCATCACCATTGGATTCGAGGATGTGATTCCGAATGAAATTGTGAACACTTTACTAGTTCAACAGAAATAATCCTCATCTGCTGCTTCAACATAAACGATTCATTAATAATTTCAAATCGTATGATCTTCATTATTCCATAAGAATTGTTGATTCTTCAAAGGCTGAACGAAGAAAAGCATTGAAGGCAGACATCATCAAAAAAAAAAAAAATAAATAAATAAATCGAAGTTAACTGAATTTTAACGAATTATTACTACAACGGCAAATCGAGTCATCTTACTGATCCAACTGAAAAAATGTTTTCTTTTATTTATATTCGCATATTCTTCATTTATTCAGAACGAACTAATACTTCTGATCAAGAGGAACAATTCAAGGAATATTAAATGGAAAATATCGAACGATATTAAATAGTGTCAACAAAGAGATGAACGGTCAAATTTGATGCATCAAAGGGTACCCCAGGTCGTATCATTTTTATATTATAACGGTTATCAAATAATTATAACTTAAATAATGGCCATATAAAAATATTTTATTGTCCAAAAAGCTTATTTAACAATATAAATAATCTAGATCTTGTCAATAAATTGAATTAATTTTAATTCAGTATTATGAATTTTTTCACATACATTTAATTGTGTTTATATTTCAGTAAACGAAGAATTAATAGTTTTAAATTATTTTTGATATGCAATTAATTTCATAACGTAAATGTATTTATGAAAATTTAATTAACATTTTTGCTGTCTTCCATTGTACTACCACTATACTCAATCCAAAAACCAATCTAAAATAATTATTTTAACATAATTTTTAACACATGGGAATATTCTAAAATAGTCTCAAGGAGATGGGAGGACAAATGTAGGGTAGCCTTGGTCGTATTAATTTGTTTTATCATTATTATATATCCAATCAAGATAAGTAAAAAATAAATGGCAACATTGCGTTGTGTTTACCGAAAAAGTACAACGGTCGATTGCCGTAAGTGTTAATCGCACGAATCCATTATTATAAAAGAAATATTATGAGTCTGTATTTAATAACGTGTTGCATACAATAAAAAGTATTTACATTGGAGTCAGTGAAGTGTTTGTACGACCTACCCAGACATTAACGCTTCAACAAACAAATAATTCATTGACATCCTTGGGTATCATTCTAACGAGGGAAGCGTCCTGTGGGCACTTAAATATGTTGTCGTTTTAATGTCCTGGGGAGCAATGATCTGTATGTCCAAAAGAGGGCTGGAACAGTCACATATGTCCTAGGGATCTCACTAGAATGTCTTTAGGCCGTTTAGAAGTATTGTCCTTTTAGCGTCTTGGGAACCGTACAGCGCGATTGTCCAAAATAAAGCCTACATATGAACGATCGGACGTCCTTAGGACAATTGAGTTATTTAATTGATTAGTTCTACCCTGGGATATACTTTGTACTTCGCAGGATAAAAAAAACACGTCCCTCGGACGACCTGTTTTTACGAAGATGTCCTGAAATGACATCATTGGATATCCTAGGGACCTCACTGGAATGTCTTTAGGACGTTTTGATATGTTGTCCTCTTAACGTCCTGGGGACCGTATTGAGAGCTAGTCCAATATATAGCCTAAACATGAACGATCGGACGTCCTTAGGACCAACTGAGGACAGACAATCCGCGGACATTAGTTCTTCCGTGGGACGTACTGTGTACGTCGCAGGATCAAAAAAACACGTCCCTCGGACGTCCTGTTTTTTCGAAAAAATCCTGAAATGACATCATTTGGACGTCCGAAGGACGAAGTTATGCTGTCTGGGTAGTTATTACTTTAAGCACAAAGATAAAACAACGTAAAAAAAACACAAATTCAGAATAAAAATTTATTTAGTAAATGATTTTTCCAGTACTCCATATTTTCCTGACATTTGGAAACAATTTTTATAATTTTTCTTCCCTTTCCTGTTTGTTTCCCGCCTTTTCCTGTTTGTTTCCCGCCTTTTTTCCTCTTGGGCTCTGCTCCCGCCTTATTCCTGACCTCGGATCGGTCAATCGCTAATCCGACACTATTGGTATAAATACCGGTTCATATCGGCCCTGTCCACCCGAAGCCCATGCATGTCTGCCTTCTTGCCTGTTCACTCACAGCTTTCTAGTTGCGTGTTGAGCGTTTCTTTTCTGCACTGAAGAAGAGGCTCCATTGTAGCTTCGAAATAGCTATTTGCAATACTTTTGATTCTGAATTTGTGCTTTTTTACGTTGTTTAATCTTTGTACGTACATTTTAGCACAAAGTATTTTGACCATTTGTCATATAGTTATTACTTATATATGTTATTGATAGCTCGTGGTCTGCAACGTAAATCGAATATGTAAAATTTATTGATTGTATTTGCGTCTTTTAAAAACTCATTTGACAGGTGAATTAACGAATCTAGTAAAATCATACACTGAAAAAAAGTGGGTGTTTCTATAAATTTACGAAGAACTTGTTTTAAATGAAATAATCAAGTTTCTTGATAAAACATTCTCAAAGAAATTATAGTTTTTCCGCGCTCTGAGAAGGATTTGTTAAGCCAGTGTTGCATGCCAGTGTTTCTGCTCCTGCTGAAATTAAGTATCTTTTATATACACTGATGGAAAAAAAATCCCAACACCAAGAAGAAGTTGTGCTAGCAAAACGAAATTTGGCAGGCGTGTTTATACATCTGAAAGATGACGTCGATTCAAATTTTGCGCTCGGCGCATCAGTGTGACGGCGACACACGGAAGATGCAAATCAGGTTTGCTTTAAATACGCGCTGTAACGTTCCTGAGCGTTGTTTAGCGTCGATATTTGATGTAGTGAGTTGATGTTAGTCCACAATGCCTTTAAGAAGACGACGAAGCCATTATCAACAGCTCACTGAGTTTGAACGAGGTCGTGCAATAGGCCTACAAGAAGGTGGGTTTTCTTTCCGCGAGATTGCAGAAAGGCTTGGCAGGAATGCATCCACTGTGCATGAATGTTGGCAGCAGTGGTAAAGGGAAGGCACTGCCTCAAGAAGACCGGGTTCCGGGCGCCACGTGGCACTACAGAGAGGGAAGACCGCCTTGTTCGGCGTATGGCCGTAGCGAGTCGTACTGCGTCTGCAGCAGAAATTCGAGCAGCAGTTGGCACCACAGTGACACAACGTACTGTTACCAATCGGTTACTTCAAGGACAGCTCCGAGACAGACGTCCTGTAGCGTGCATTCTACTAACGCCAAACCACTGCCGTTTGCGACGTCAGTGGTGTCAGACTAGAGCTCATTGGAGGACAGAGTGGAGATCTGTTGTGTTTTCTGATGAAAGCCGGTTCTGCCTTGGTGCCAGTGATGGCCGTGTGTTAGTTAGGAGGAGGCCAGGTGCGTGACTGCAGCCATCCTGTCTGCGGCCTAGACACACTGGACCTACACCTGGAGTTATGGTCTGGGGAGCAATTTCTTATGGCAGCAGAAACACTCTCGTGGTTATCCCACGCAACCTGACAGCAAATGTATACGTCAGTCTGGTGATTCAACCTGTTGTTCTGCCTTTCATGAGTAGCATTACAGGAGGTGTTTTCCAACGATAACGCTCGACCTCATACTGCTGTTGTAACCCAATGGGCTCTACAGGGTGTCGACATGTTGCCTTGGCCTGCCAGATCACCAGATCTGTCTCCAATTGAGCACGTATAGGACATCATTGGACGACAACTCCAGCGTCATCCACAACCAGCATTAACCGTCCCTGTATTGATCCACCAAGTGCAACAGGCATGGAACTCCATCCCACAAACGGACATCCAGCACCTGTATGATTCAATGCATGCACGTTTGTATGCTTGCATTCAAAATTCTGGCGGTTACACCGGTTATTAATGTACCAGTATTTCACTTCTACAATGGCTCTTCTCGGGCTTAAATTAACCTATGATCTTGAAATTGTAATCAATTACGTACGTTACCTATATAAATGTATTGCTGAAATTTCATTACTCTACAATAATTATTTCTTGGTGTTGGGATTTTTTTTTTCCATCAGTGTATTTTTGGATAAACTTAAATTGTAACTTAAATTTGCTTATTTGTGTTTTATTTTGGTTTTTTGATTGTTTGCATTAGATTTATTTAACTATGGGAGTTATATGTTTAATGAATTAAATTAAAAATGGTAAAGGGTGGATCTGCTGTGATAGGTGTGAGATGTTTAGTAAATTGGAGGGAAACGCTAATACAACTACAGAGCAGGAATATATTTGCACAAGATGTGCTGAATTATTAGAGTTACGTGTCAAGGTGGTAGCATTGGAAGCCCAATTTGTTAGAAATAACTTGGGTGAAAATTCTATAAAAGAGGTGGGAACTTCTTGTGATGGGCTTGTTGGGGAGAGGGAGGTTGCAGGAGAAGGATCTAGTATGGGGAAAGGTAGAACTGTAGACCTAAAAACAGAGGGTGTCATTTTAGGGGATTCTATGGTACGCGGGATAGGTAATGTGGTCGCTAAAACGATTTGCAAGTTGGCTAGGTGATGTTTACCAGGGGCTCGGGAGAAGGATGTTAATAAGGTTCTGGAGAAAAAGGGAATGCTTAAGAAGGGAGATTCAGTTACTCTGTGGGTGGGGACTAACGACGTCGGTAACAGCACAAACGAGGAGTTTGTTAAGGATTGGGAGAACCTGTTGGATAAAGCAACTAACTTTTCGACAGATGTCCAGGTAGTTGGTTTGCTTCCCAGGTATGGGGTGCATAGGGGCTGGTTAAATCAGCGGGCTAGGAGCATGAACCTGATTCTTTAGAAACTTTGCATAAAGTATTCAATCAGGTTCATGGATGTTTGGAGTTCTTGTCAGCGTAATTGGGTTGTGAGGGATGGTCTGCATTTTAGTTCTAGGGGTGTATTAAGGTTAGCGATATGATTTTAGAAGCTTCAGAATCAAAAAACTAAATTTGGATGGGGGGATTGGAGAATGTCATGGTGTTGACTTCTGTTCTTTAGATTTTAAAAATGAGGGTAAAATATTAAGCTATAGTAACATTAATAGTAGTGATTTGAGGCATCATAAAATGTTTAAGACAAGCAAAATGGTTTCATAATGGCAAAATGGCTCAGGTTTCTATATACTAATGCTCGCAGTATCAGGAATAAGATGGACGAGTTAAAAAGTGTTATCGCAGGTGAGGAGTAGGATATTATTGGAATTACGGAAACATGGGTTACTGATGATGATGAGGATTTAGTGAGCGTTGCTGGATATAATTTGTTTAGGCAAGACAGGCTGGGTAAGAAAGGTGTAGGGGTTTTATTCGATATTAAAGACACTTTTATTTGTAATGAATTGGTCATTAATAATAAGCCTAAGGATATTGAAATGGTCTGGGTGGAGTTGCTGAGCAATAAGGGTAAGAAGTTGCATTTGGGGAATGTTCACAGGCCGCCTAATGTAAGTCAGGATCAATACGAGGAGATGTATAGTGTTATTAGGGACATGTCTGGTAAGGGCTCGGTCATCATGATGGGGGATTTCACTTAACCGGGCATAGACTGGAATAGTTTTTACACTAGCAATGGTAGGGAAGAAGGTTTTCTGAAAGTGATTGGTGACTGTTTTTTGGATCAAGCTGTTACCCAGGGGACTTTTCTCTACCAGACCACTACCTGTTAGCCGAGGCCTTAGGATTGCTTATGCACGGGGAGAGGTAATGGGGTCTACGGATTTTACATGCACATGTCCCCAAGTATACATGGTGGTCTTCAGTGGGTATCGAACGCGCGACCTTCCAGGTGGAAGTCCGACGTGCTAACCACTAGGCTACCACGGCCCTACCCAGGGGACTAGGCATGGTGCTGTTTTGGATCTAGTTTTTTGTGATGTTGGAAGTTCTGTTCAGGGGCTGAGTATAATGGAACATATTGGAGATAGTGATCACAATACTATTAGGTTTTGGACCAGCTTCAATGCTCACAAAGGTGAAAATTTCAGATTTGTACCTAACTTCAGGAATGTTGATTATGTTGCACTTAGGCAGAGTTTGAAAGAGGGTTTTTTTCTTCTGGGTTGGAGAATAGTGAAGCTGATCTTCAGTGGGAAGAGTTTAAGAGGAAATTGGAGAAAACAGTGATGGATTATGTTCCTTTTAGAAAGAAAGGGGATTTCACGAAAATTTGTTCTCTAGGGAGGTGAAAGAAGCTCTCAATTATAAGTAGGCCACTTTTCGGCGACTTAAAGAGACTGGGTGCCATGCTGACAGGATTTTGTATTGTGAAGCTAGACGTACTTTCAAGTATTTGGTACGGAGTAAGAAAATGGAATTGGAGCAAAAGCTTGCAGATAACATCGAAAGGAATCCTAAGAAATTTTTTGTTGATGCTAATTCAGGGAAAGCTCGTAATACTCAGGTAGGCCCGCTAGTGGATGAGAACGGGAACTTGATTCAAAATGAGGGGGATATTGCTGATATTCGAAATATTTTTTTTTCCAGTGTATTTAACAGAAACTGTTTCTCAACAGTTGGCATAAGCGAGACGCAAGCTAATACACAGCTTGCGGATTTGTATTTTCTAGGGATGAAGTGTTGTTTCATTTGAAAAAGATTAAAGCAAATAAGGCTCCACTACCTGATAATGTTTATCCAAAAATTTTAGTAGAATGGAGGAATTAGTGGATGTTGTCTTGACTATTTTCATATCTTCATATAACTCGGGGACTGTGCCAGTGGATTATAAGCTGGCAAACATAACGCCGCTCTTCAAGAAAGGGTCTAAAGCTAAGGCAGGAAATTATAGGCCTGTGAGTCTTATTTCAGTTCTTTGTAAAATTTTTTAAACTCTGATAAAAATTAAAATAGTGAATTTCCTGGAGGCAAATGGAGTGTTGACTGATTTTCAGTATAGTTTTAGGAAGGGTAGGTCCTGTACAACTAATTTGTTGCATTTCTATGACAAGGTTACCATGGCATTAGATAATAAAAAGTGCGTAGATGTTGTTTACATTGACTTTCAGAAAGCGTTTGATAAAGTACCGCATGAAGCTCTTCTTAGCAAACTTGCTTATATTGGTATTGGTGGAAAAACTTTAATTTGCGTTAAAAATTGGCTGACTCTGAGGAAACAGAGAGTAGTAGTGAAGGGCAATTATTCTCAGTGGATTGATGTTTTGAGTGGTGTTCCACAAGGTTCAGTTTTAGGGCCAATATTATTTATTATTTTTATTAATGATATTACTCAGAGTATTTCTGGGAACATCAATATTTTTCTGATGATGTCAAAATCATGGGATTTGTGGACACGGATTAACAAGTCAGTCAGTTTCAAGAGGATTTAAATCAAATTTCTAGGTGGGCCATTAAGTGGGGTATGTCTTTCAATATTGGGAAATGTCAAGTGCTTCATTTTGGTCATGGGAATAAACATGCAACCTATTATTTACAAGGTTTCGTCATTAGGGAAGCAGAAGCAGTTGTTCATCTAGGAGTATTGATTAGTCTCGACTTCAAGTCCAGTCAGCAGTGTAAGGGGCCGTGGTAGCCCAGTGGTTAGCACGTCGGACTTCCGCCTGGAAGGTCGCACGTTCGATACCCACTGAAGACCACCATGTATACTTGGGGATATGTGCATGTAAAATCCGTAGACCCCACTACCTCTCCCCGTGCGTAAGCAATCCTAAGGCCTCGGCTAACAGGTAGGGGTTTGGTGGAGAAAAGTCAGCAGTGTAGCACAGTCAGAAACAAAGCTAACAGGATGCTTTGGTTTATCAATATGGCTATTTCGAATAGGTCAAACTACAGCTATGTGCTGAAAGCAGAACCGGAGGTCATTGTATTAAGCTTTTCAAATCTCAGGCTTATCTTGAAATTAGGAAAAATTACTACTTCAATAGGGTTGTAGGCAGTTGGAATAGTTTACCGGATGCAGTGGGGTAAAAACTTTTAAGAAAGCTCTTGATGTTCATTGGGGACTGATAAATTGACTAGGACCAGCCTAGCTGGGCCCTGAGCCTGTTGCTGGTCGTCACTTTTGTACTTGCATAAGTAAAACTGAACACTTTAGATCTGTGACTACCAGTTTAAAAATGGTAAACGAATGCATAAATAAATGCTTGAAATCTGTTACCAGTTTAAAAAGTTCAGCTTAGCCCTTGGTGGCCAGCCTTCCTGACCCTGGAGGCATAATTGGCAAAGCGGCCTAGGGCACCAGAATCAGAGCAGCGTGGGTTCAATTGAACTCAGCTTCGACAATGTCCCAGAAATAGTAATTCAGCGTTCTCAAAGATGGGGCCACTACCGCGCCACTATATGTTGCAATCAATTTACAAAATGTTATCTGTTTTTTGCTCACTGTAATTTCCTTTTTAAAATACTTTGTACTTTATCGTTTTTAAGTTTCGGTAATTTTACGTAAGACTCCTGATAAATGATCTCCAGGAGATTCTCATGTTACTTTCGGTCTAAGTTTTTTCAGTGTTCTTACTCCCTGAAAATCCCTAAAACTTACTAAAATTAATTTTTGTTCCTCTGCTATATTTTCACATTCTGTGTTGCTACGCAATAACAATTTTAAGTAAAGAAATATAACTTTCAGTCAGTTAAACGTCTTCTGAATCATATTTTATTCCATATCATTTTATCCCAAAACTAAACTGTTCTTCTAATATTTTAAAAGAAAGGTCATATACCAATAATCTGCAATTTGCAAATGTACGACGTTAAATCATTAAATGTAAAGACAGAGTTAGTGAATGCCACAATTAATTCACCTTTATGGAGTGTTTGTTGCGTCATTCGCCGTTTTAGAGTGCATTACGCAATATCATAATTTCTAGAAGCCAGCTATACCGTGAGAACTCCAGACTAAATGCAATTAAGAATTTCCAACAGTGACTCTTGTCATCCATTTGCTCTGTTACTGATACGGTAAGAAAGCATTTAAAAATAAAAATAAAACTATTGGTACACTGTAACTGGAACACGGTAAAAAATTGTAGTTCAACCTTTCAACGAAAAAATGGCGAAATTTAACTGCAACCAACATTTGGTACTAAGTTGAACCATTATAATGGTGCAATTTTACCTAGTTTCCCCATGAATGGGAAACTAGGAACCGTTAGAATGTTTCAACCTTATTACCAAATGTTGCAGCTAAATTTATTTATTTATTTATTTATTTATTTTTCATTCTTTGGTGAAGGTTGAACTAGAATTTTTTACAGTGTGTATCCCCTTCAATAAAAATCACTTGAAATGGTATTTTGTGTTTTCGGGGTAATGTGCCACTGTAAAAAGAACTGGCACTTTCCCCCAAGCGTATATGTCCCCCAAAGAGAAAACATATACAACTCCTTTATAAAAAAGTAAGAATTCAACGGAGGAAGTTACAAAAGGATAAGCAACCGTTAAAAATCTTCTACTCTAAAACGCGTGAAGTAACCATTAAAACTAGGAGCCGTCATGAACTTTAAAAGCAGTTTATCTTGTTTTAGTAAAATTGCTTTTGGAAAAGTGGCTCTCCTTCATTTTATAGGGTACACTGCACAGAACAAAACAATTTACTGGCATGAACACCATCAATATAATACGAGCAAGTCACTGTGTTTTTGGACCACCTATTGAGTTCTTTGAAGTACAGCAATCTGGCCTACAACAAAAATCTTAGACTAGTTTTAAATAAAAATTTACTCAATAAGTACTGTTCATTTCCGGAAAACAGACCTATCAGGGTGACGCGGTTCCACTTCAAAAAGGGGTGATAGGTTCGTGGATGGGCACAAGCGTGCACTTAATATCTCATAGTTTTTTTTCTTCCTCGATGTTATTTTCAATTTCCTATTTGCAGTCCGTTTTGTTTAATGCGCGTCAAAATGTCTCTGTTTATTTCTCACATTAATCAAGTAAAAAATAAAGTTTTTAGGAACGTTTTCATACAATGTTATAAAATTTTGTGATAAAAAAAAACAGAAAATTAACTCCCAGTGGCGCAACCAAAACGTCTTTAGCAGAGATTTTGAGTTGCTCTGCTCCATGCTCCGAATAATTTTAGTAGATTATATAATTTATCACTTTTTAAAAGGTAATTTGTTTTCTTTTATTTTAAGAAAACAAAAGAAGAAAAATGGAGCAGTGGAGCATAACAAATTTGCTTGAACTGGCTATGCTCCAGTTTTGAGCTAAATCTCGTTGTTACACTGCTCCGCACACCTCTTCCACGCTCCGCTCTAGACTTCTGTTGTTTTTTTCGGAGTGGGGTGGGGGGGAGGACTGTACATACTTTTTCCATGTGGAAATTTCTCTTGTAGGGGTGTGGGGAGGCGAAAGGAGAGAGAAAATAGTGTAATTTTCTGAGTAATAATCTGCAACCCTCTTGAAAACTCTGATATTTTTAAGGAATTGAAATCCCCCACCCACCCTTGCCTACACTAGTTAATACTTTCGTGATTAAAATAACTTCGTTTTTCCCAAGATGGCGTACATAACTTCTCTTGAGCAGAACGGGAGTGACCGCGGGGCGTTGGGGGACATGGTGCAAGTTACGCCTTCAGATTTTTTGCAGATTTTGTTTTCCTTTGTAAGACTATTTATTTCTTGCATGAACCGGATTTCTGACCTTCTTTTTTTAGTTAATTTATTTTATTATCTGACAAACACTTAAAAAATAAATTTTAAAAATCGAGCAGTGGAGCACAATAAACTCCTTCGCTCCTGCTCCTCTCCAGTATAAGATTATGCTTATGTACAAGTAATTTACAAGAAAAAAAACAAGCATTTTTCTGGATAAATTATTTATTTATCAATAAATATATAATGTTTTATATGCACTGTGTTGCAAAAAAAAAAATACTCACTCAAAAAAAATAATTTCTTTATTTTTAACTTAGTGAATGCAGTTCAAAAAAAAAAAATCGGAGCAGTGAAGCTTCACAAATTTCTGTGCTCCAGCTCCGTTCGAATTTTGAGCAAAATATCGTTGGTGCAGTTTTGCGCTCCTGCTCCACTTCAGATTCCTGATTATTATTATTTTGTGCAATTTTTCTTATAAATTTTACCTGAAAAATTTGAAAGAAAAAAAACGTTTTTTTTCTGATGTTTTCATAAGACATTTTATTTTACATCGTAGAAAAAAATTAAAAACATCTACAGAAGCCCACACCCATACTGCTGAATCAATCCTAAAAGAAAAAAAAAAGAAAGTCAAAAAAAAAACACTCATCGTAATCCCTCGTATCAACCTATCACCCTTATTTTGATAAAATCAGAGCAGACCTGACGCATGCGCAAATTCTTTCATCTCTCTACTAAAAAATTACGAACAGTACGTTGATGTACGTAAGTTGCGACAAGAAAGAAACATAGTTACAGGGCATGTTTGACATCACGGCATGATATTTTTTACATCACCATTTAAGTGTTTATTTTATTGAAAAATAACCTTTCCATGAATGATAGACTAAATGAAATCATTAAGTTTATTATTTTCTAATACATATGATTTTTTTAAAAAAATCTTATTGAATATAAATTGACAAAGGTGTCACTAGCGGCGACATAGGAGGTCCACCGCATAGCAGGGTTCCGTACTTGAAGAGCCCCAACCAGGGGCTAAAAATTGACCTTTAGTTTTTTAAGAGGGACCCCTACAAACATCGTGCTGGAGGGCCCCCAGCTGTTAGCGCCGTCAGAAAGCTTGCTTTATTTGCGTTTCAACAGAAAGTCGCTAATATCCGAGACTATTTTATTCATAGCGAAATCTTCACTTTTCCTCTTTTCTTCTGTCTTAAAAATATCTATGCGAGAATAGCTTCTCCATGTGTCATACGGTGTGGAGCAAGGGAAAAAAATCCTTATTTGGTGACATGTTGACTACTCATTTATACATATTTGTCAAGCATAGGGAGATTCTGAATAGAAAAACACGACGTGAATATGATTATTTAGCGCTTTCTACTGTTTATTTTAGGTGCTTTACGAGAATTTTAAATAGGAAGTCTTGTTTAAATTTGAACAAGCATGATGTATGATTGTATTTAGGAATAATGCTTGGAGGTATAATAAATAAACAAAGTCTTTTCGTTAAAAATATTTTAAAGCATATTTAAACAGCTGATTCAAATAGCTTATTTGGCACAAGTCTTGAAGCCAAGATGGATTTATTTTTTAAACGTCATCCTACTGTAATTTTGTAACAGATTTATGATCATCTGAAGCATTTATTTTGACTGTGTGAATTTTCCGTTATTAAAATAAATAAATGAGAAAATCCTTTAAATTATGATGCTTCAAGTTTTTTTTTTCTTTTCATGACAGGTATTTCTTTGAAAATATAAATGAGCCGACACGTGTATGTTAAGACATAATACGCGTCTATTGCGCGAGTATTCAAGAGTTCTAATATTTGTATGAAGAGAAAAGCGGCTGATAAACACAACGTAAGAAATTAAGTAGACTATCTGATCATTATGATTACTTCTTTGTGTACAGTTATGTCAAAAAATACACATGCGCATACATAGGCTTCCAGTCGATTCTTTGAAAAAGGTGGCTTTACAAAACAAATTCATCACAGCATTGATTAAATGGGCAAATTTGTAATGTTGGTATTGTTAACAATAATAATGATAAAAATAATGTTGGTATTATTAAATATTATTACTATTGCTAACCATATCAAACTCATCAGCTATTAATAATAGTACTTATACTACTACTAATAAGAATAATAACAACAGTATTAATATTATTACTTTTGCTAACGATATCTAGCCTACTAGCTGTTAGTAATAACACTATTACCGTTAATAATATTATTGTTATTGATAATAACAAAACTAATCATAATGATGGTACGTATCATTATGATTAGTATTATATCAACCTTAAAGCCACAAAAAACGAAAAGAAAAAGCAACACCTTATTAGAATAACTAAGTTCTTGTTACTTAAAAAACTGAGCAACTTTTTTGGATATTTTTTAAAATATTGAAAATGTTAACGATGACTCTTTGAGAAAAGAAGAAAATTTTTGTTATTTGTTAATGGTCCTGTAAAAACCTACCAATGATTTTTATCATATACCCTTTTTTCCCCTTATATCTCTCTCGCCTACTTTATGTGGCTGTCATTTTTCTCTTTTTGTCATCTGAGAACAAAATAACTTTTTATAAATTAAAAAAAAAAGTTTAAAAAATGAAGGGTGGTAAATTCTTTTATTTGAAGACTCTCGATGGGAAGGTTGTTGATCGCTGTTCTTTCCTTTTCTTGATCAAATTTTTAAAACTTCATTTTGTTCTCCCTTTTATAGATCTGTCTACCGTGCTAGAGAAAAATCTTCATCTAACTCGCAGATGGTTACTATGATTTTCTCCAACAAGTTCCTTTTTTCCTTTGTTGCATAATGAGGTATTTGTTTACAGGTTGACGCTTTAGTCATCAAATCTGAGTGATATGGTCACCTTAATTTCTTTTCTTACTCTCTTATTATCTATTACATCTGTTATAAGTTGTTTTTGCATTCATTGCAAATACACTTAATCATTAATATTAAAATTTATCACAGAATCAGTTTTCATGCTTCAATTTCTTTAGTTATTGCTTTCTATAGGTACTAAATTAGCACTTATTTATTTAGTACTTTCTATAAGTACTAAAGTCGACTTATACAAAGTCGACTCTTAGTACCTGGAAAATACTATAAAAGTGGGGAGGCGGATAATTATGCACTGTATATAAAATCGCATAACCATTCATTAATGATCATCCGTGCATCGAAAGTACTTGTACAGATGTCAGTACTTCTATATTTATTTGCTGACTTTAAAAATAATTTTCTAACGTACGCTGCATGCAATTATTTAAAATAATTATTTCTTTTAATTATTGTTTTTTCTTTTTTAAAACTTTTTTAGTAGTTTTTTTAAGCAATGCAATAAATTAAAGTTAGCAAAAGATTGCGATCTATAAGATGAATCACACACACATATATATATATATATATATATATATATATACAAGAAAAGTTCAAATATATAAAGTTACATTGTTCTTTATCTAGAGGGAAAATTATCGAAAAAAAAAACTAATTATCAGGATAAACACTTTCTTTCACTAAAAACCGGGTTCTACAAATCACAGATGAATACATCAGATAAAACTAAATTTGGTACCGCACTCATATAGTGCAAGTTCAAATCTTATGACGACGTTAAAAATATTTGGGTTTCGTCAGGGCGCTAAACTAGTGCGTTAAAAAAATACTTGGTTTTGATAAGTTACGGAAGTTGAAACAACGAAATGTGCCATAGGACTTGAAACTGAAGTAAGTGAAAATAACAAAGCTTAAATTTTCAAATCTAAATACATACCGTCAAACTAAGATGTAATGAAATCGAATGTAACGAAGTAGAATTTAAGACTTAAGTTTAAATACTGAAACAATTTTTTGAAACTAAATAAAAATAAACAAAGTGGAACCAAAGAAGTATATCGTTCAAAAACATTGTTGAATCATAAGATAAAGGATCTTTCACCGGGTAAAAATGTAAAATGAAACATAAAATTTCAGTCATGAAATTCTGAACGCGGATCATTGACTTCGACACACTCTAGGAATTACACTTTTTAGACTAATTTCGCGATTTCTGCCAATTGCACTGTCCTGTCTGTAATAAGGATGGACGACTTTACTGCACGATTCCTACAATATATAGCTTCTTATTATAGCATCTATATATTATAGGAGTTTGAAATCTGTATAGTTACTATAATAAGTAGCTATATATAATGGAAGTCGTACAGTTCAAGATAAATGAAAACCTGAAATTTAACAATTTTGATTGAAATTTCAAAAGCGGTCGTTTATTTGACTGCTCTGGTAGGTTTAGTGCTAGGTTTGGTGTTTTTTATTTATTAACTAATGAAATAATCGCAAAATATTGCATGCATTATAAGTATGTTTATATGAGGATGGAGAAATTTACTGCTGGATTTATGTTGGCCGAGTTTATTAGTTACTTATATTTTAGGCGAACAAAAGAAAAATGTTTGGTGAAGTAAATGCACACATCTATTGAAATAATTTAAAATTTGCAATACAGTATTTAGAGATAATTTGTGGATAATTCTCTAGTTTGAAGTTATGCTGAATAGAGTTTGAGAAGCAAATATTGTTTTAAACTTCAATTCATTATAATGTATTTAGTGAACTGTTATTGAATTCTTTCATAAACTTTGTATTAACATATTTCGGTATACACATAGACTTTTCGTTAAATCCGGCTGCACTGCATAAAGCATAAACTCGTGTAACTAAATTTATATCTTAAACTTCTACGCTGTAAACAGTTTGGAGGTACGTTACACCAAAAAGAGGGTGACATTTCGCTAGCTATAAAGAATGGTTCTTAAGCGTATGCAAGCACCAAAATATAGTATAATTTAGCGCCATCCTTTGCAGCCCGAAAATCGGCATAATTTTTTGGTGTAACATACCACCAAACATTTTACGGTGTAATGACACAATATAAAGGAAAGCATCACTGTAACAAACAGAGAGAGAGAAAGACGTGTAGGCACACACACACACATGTGGATAACGCTTATACGTCTCCGGGAAGGCACTATCAAGAAATGTCGTATAATCAATTTACCCTTCTGGCTAAATCCAAGACTTGGAACCACATTAAAACGTCGTATAAACGATATTCTACTGTAATATAATCATTGAATCTCATGATTTTTTTAGAAGTGTCCATTAACTCCCGTTTTAAATGAAAACTTATTTGCATACACTTATATTCCTCCAGTTACGTTAGGTGCATTCCACGGTAACTGATGCAACATTTGGAAGCAAAAAGTTAACTTCAAATTATTAGAGTAAGTTAAGTATTAAATATAAAATAGATTATTTTACTGTCTTATACAGCCACTTTAACATTAGTATGCTGCCTTATTTCAAACCCTGTTATTCTGCTTGTAATGATAAAAAATAGATACATTACAGTAACTGACGCAACATGAAATAGACATATGTACTGGAAAATAAAAAATCAGTGAATTACGAACTTGTGACAAGAAAATTTTGTTGTTGTTTCATATGCCTTTATTGGAATGAAATCCATTTACATTTGGCCACTCGCCAGATAATAATGAAACACATTAATTATAAAATTCCACATTGTGTGAATTCCACGAGTAGCCATAGCCTCTAGCTGTTACTCATTTAGCACCACCCAGGGGGCACGTGTGACTTAAGGTATGTCACGGACGCGTGTAACTCTGCCCCCCTACAAGGAAATTTCTATTTAAATGAATGCTTCAAAAATATGTACTCTTGTGTTATTCTTTGGTGTTAGGCTAATTATTTATGCATACAAAAAATAGTAGTAACTGACGCAGGACAAAAGAAAAACGGATTTCTAATATTCATTTAGTGACAACCAAATTGTTTATTGTGAAGAAGTTTTTTCTCACAAGGGGGTAGAAAAAGGGCTTGTAAATAACTTCTGTATCCCAAAAAACATAAAGTAATACTTGTTAAAGGTTTTCATTTTAATGTTTCCCAAAGATGTCCACTTTTACATGGAATTCACCATAAATGACTGAATATTCTACTTATTCCAAAAACAATTAGTACTTTAATTGGTAGGATTAGATCAATTGAATTATGCTCTTACGTTTTACATAGACATATTTATAAGTAGCGTTTCGATTTTATCCTGAGTAAAAACTGTTATTTAGAGAATGACACAAGCTTCGAATTTCCCTGCCTTTGAAGGTCGGTTTGAAAGATCGATATTTCCTCGTGGAAAGACATCTCGTTGGGACTACAGGCGACGCAAGCTCAGCAGCTATCTAAAAATCTCTCTGAAGATTATTATTGGATAGTGGAAACTAAATGTCGGTTTGTCAGTAATACTTGTTTGTGAGTTAAATGTGTCAACTGCTGAAGTTAAAAGGTTGTTTTAAGTATAATTTTCAAACTAAAACATTGAGTAGCATTTTGAGACACAATAATGAAGAGTGTGTAGTATATGTCTGAGTGTTTGTTTAGCTTTAAATTAATGCATGTGAAATAATTAATATTATTAAACTGTATGGAAAAGTGATTGGTTTAATTAAACAGTGGTCGCCGCTTAATGTGATCACATACGAACTAAAGTGATTTGATAACAATAACCGAATGATGATAACAAATGATAAAATTAATTGCTGGAAAAATGCACTTTCTCCTCATTAACAAATAAATACACTGTTGATTTTCACAAACAACTTTAGCTTACGTGTTTTTGAAGTAAAAAAAATGTATTTAGCAAAGTAATAATAACAAGAAACATGTAATAATATAATAATAATAATGGTCACAAGAAACATGTAATAATAATTCAGTAAATTATTGTTTTGGTCACACATCGACGCAAGATTGGAAGCGCCTCTCCGTTCATCTGAGCAGACGTGAATCCCTTTTCGGACCAGTAATTTCAGAATATAATTTACCAAACAGGAAAAAAGTTTATTATCCCCAGTTTTAGCTGATTTAAGTGACATAATTTCCGTGAATTGATAACAAACGAAGTTTTGATTACAACAAACGATGATTTTTTTACCGTGCTTTTGTACAAGCGGACAGAACTTGGTGAATTTGATAACACTAAACTACCGATAGCATTAACTGTCATCTCAGAAAGCGGCTACCACTGTATCAAAAGTGTCTTTTAATTTATTTTTGACTCACTAGTGTTTGATGTAAAATATATCTTTTTTTTTTCACTAAAAGTTATAAAATTTTGTGTTGTTAAGATGAATTTTTAAGTTTAAAAACAAACGGCAGAAATAAGTTGTTACTGCATTACTAAAAATGTAATTTTTCTCGGGTGTTTTTCACCCAGCTCATATCTTTTTTAATTGAAAAAGGTTAATTTTGTCGATGCACGTGCTTGAAATTTTTACTACTACTTGTGTTTCCAATATTTTTTTTTTTTAATCATTATTTCAGCGTGAAGGTTTTGTTGTTTCAGAAACGGTTTGCTTATCAAACGATCAATGGTTTAATATGTTTTTGGTAGAAAGTCGAGTAAAACGTATGGAAGTGTTAATACATGTATTTTAATCGAGTCAGTTAATAAGAATTTCTAAATGTGTGCTCACGTTTTCCTTCGCAGTAAAAAGGAAAAAGTGTCAAAGCCAAATAAGGATACGAAGAAATTTTATCTTGCTGAGCTGCTCTGGTAGGCTATTTCTGTCAGGGTCGTTATTAAACAGTAAATGTAAAGATGATCGACGCTAAGTGAAATAAAAACACGCTAATTAAATAAAATGCTAATCATTTATTTTCATGGCGAATATAAAATATTGAGCAATAAGATTAAAAAAATATAATTATTGTTCAGCCTTTTTTTTAAAGTCATTAAATTAGTTGATGGTTGCAAGGCCGTAGCCCGAAATTTTTTTCGGTGGGAGCCCTGACTTTGAAACATGTTGAGGAAAGTTTCAGAGAGTAACATATGCTACATTGCGCAAAAATTTCGGGATTTAAGGGGGGGGGGGGACCGCCCCCCGGATAGGCCCTTGGATTGTTGTATAACTAGATAATGTACATTGATAAAAAATGGCATTCCTTCATATCGAAGTACAGTTCACAACATTTTTCATCCAAAATTTTAATTACAACAAATCATCAATACTGCCGAAATTGCTTTGCACACATACACGTTGAACATCTCTAGAAAAATTAGAAATCGATTTTTAACAGAAAAATGTTTATTAGCAAAATAAATAATTTCAACAGCATTTGTATTACTGTATGCTTTTTCTTTTGTTGTTTGGTGAATTTCATAGCAACGGACGGTACATACATATGATCGCAAATGTAAAATATATGAGAGGCAAACTAATGTTTCAGAATCAAAATTAGTTTTTTTTTAATAAGCTAAAGATAAAGTGTACAGACTTGAAAATTTATATTATGTTTTTTGAGATAGCAAAAAGTAATATATCACAGAACCTTCAAATAAAAAATGCAATTGTTTCTTGCCGTTACATAAAAAAAAGAAAAAAAAATCGTGTAACTGACGGTACTGGATGCAACGCATGTTACGTTCTACGACAGTCATGCTATTGAACATGCTCGTTGAACATCCAATCAATTGATGAACCTAAATATCCTTACTTTTTGTAATCTATAATGCAATCACAAAAGTCACATTAAATGTGTTTTTAAGATTTCAAAACTCATCCTATAATTAAAAATTCTAACCGTATTGTTGTAAGGTAAAAATAAAACTCTTTCACAAAGAAGTTTAAGCGCTAAATTAGAGCTAGATGTAATTCTATTTCATACAATACTTTACTAAAGGAATTCGACACATTTGTATTAGAAATATGGATTTCATCTGTAGGAAATTCAAATAGCTCGAGCTGATACAGGCACTGGGGCGCTGATTTGGCTTATACCACTCAATGTCTGTTTTTGGGGGCGATTCCCTGTTCTTCCCAGACTTGGCAACTTCAAGCTTTCAAATGATGCATAATACTTAGGGAAATGTTTTAAATATTTTTATTGGTGTCAATTTAGATGTAATTCACAAAAGAATTCGAAGTTCTGAAGTCTTTGCGTACATACCCAACAGTCAATAGATAGTATTGAAGATATATTTTGAGAACCTATGAACAACTCCAAGTCACCAGAGAATTCGCTTGGGGGTGGAAGTTGCATGATTTGGCTATGGAGAGTTCGGGCAAAATTACTTAAATTATGAAGCAGGGCACGGCAATCTAATGACCTGCGGTATATCGAGAGGCCTATTTCGTAGTTTTTAAGCGAGACACTTGAGTTCCGAGAATATGAATATATTTTATGAAAAAGCAAATTATAAATATAAAACGCACGCTTGAACAATACAAGTAATAATGACAATAATATTAAATAATAATAAAAAAAAAATACTTGTTTTAAGAAACCGATGATGAAAAGTACCCTTAACCCGAAATGTTTTCTTAATGCAGACATTATGGTTGGCTTTGGGCAGCAGCCAAAAAAAAAAAAAAAAAAGCCAACCCCTGGTATACAGCATTACTTCAGAGCAGCATGGTTCATAATGGAGTTATGAACATTTAATACATTAGGAATGCTTTTAATGGACAGTTTCCAAATCCATGCAATGAAAAAATTCTTTTTTTGGGGGGGGGGGGCGGGAGGTCTGGGATTGTGATTCCAAGTAAAATGTGTTTTTCACCTTTTCTTTCGATAAATTAAAAATCAAAACACATGAGTAGGACGATACCTGCTATCTGTCTACATTACTAAATGAAAAAGCCAGACCGATATAAGAAAAAAAGAGAGAGAGAGAGATATGGACGGGTAATGTGAATCGATTGCAATGTGAGAATATCTTTCTATCTGTAGAGCAATTTTCATAAGGCACAAATTTGCAATGAAAATTGCATGCACGTTTTTAGTTCTTAAAAGCAAGGAAAGGCGGTTATGTAAAAGAAATAGCTAATTTTATCTTTAGCTCTGTATCCTTGAATGGGGTTCCTCGTGACTTCAAAACACGTGTAAAATATATTTATTGCAAACTCTACCTTATGATGTTGGATTTGAAGCAAAACGATATAAATCCTTCAATTTAAAAAAGGCACAAGTCATTTGTTTAAACTAAAATAGTACGACGAATAGTTTATTTATCCACATAATTCGTTACAATTTTTAGCGGTCTAATATTGAAATGTCAAATAAAAGCTCAAATGCATGTAATGGCCTTTAAATTAATTTTACAGAAATAATAAAGATTCTGAAAGTCTTTTTCCTCCAATAAAATAGTTAGAAGCATTTGTCCTTAATTTAATGGAATCTAATTTAAATGTTTTAATGCTAACTCTAACTCATTACCTTTTGCTTTCCCTAAGCAAATAAATTAATATTTAATCACAAATTTCGTCTCGTGAAAGTAAATAAAGTGCGTTGGATTTGATTTTGTGCTTTAACTGTTCTCAACATGAAATTTCTCGGTTGTAAGTCGCACGAAACATCTCTCGAATCTTTGAAAACTTTTCAAAGTTTATAGTTGATGTCTTAATTTCTGACGTAAATTAAGATTTTCGCTTTTTTTACTAAATCTGTAAACATTTGAATTTCTTTACCTTGGGTGAAATGGATTTGTTAAATTACTTTGTGGATTTTTTATAATGCTTATTAAATAAATTGCTTTTGCACAGTAGCAATTGTGTAAAAAATAAAGTTTGTATTTAAAGTCTGAAACTAAGCGGAAAGCATAAATAATTCTATCATTAACTTTGTTTTTGGTGTACTTACAAAAATTAAAACTAATTAGGTTGTCAAACTGAAATTCACACATTAAGTTTCTTTTTAACAATCTTAGTTGTCTCTTAATGATACGGAACCAAATAGAAAAAAATTGAAAGAAAACAAAAAGCCTTGTTTGTTTTTTTTTACAAAATAAATTGTAGAAGAAAATAGTGTAGAAAATACTTTCGTTTAAGATTAAAGCATTAATCAAATGTTTTTGTTTTTCGAAAATACATTGATCGAACATTGTGAAAGTAAATTCAAAATAGTGCAAAAATATGCCATTTGCTCATTAACAAAACTGAAATAAACTTGTTGATTTAAATAGGGCTGCGAATTGCGTATTGGTGCCTTGTCATTTGCAGATCTAGTCATAGGCGTAACTAGGGTTGGTGAAAGGGGGGGGGGTCACCCTAAAAATGAACAGACTAAACACCAATAAGAAGTGTAAAAGAGTTGATAATTTACTAGTCATAAATACTTGTCTCTTAAGGTATACTCCATGTTTATTTCAGGCATCTCCCGGGGGGGGGGGGAAGCTACCCCATCGGAGCAAGTCAACTCCTCCCCCCCCCCGGCAAAAAATTCAGATCACAAGCTTTGAAAAAGAAAGGAAAGAGAAATTACGCTTTTAAGACACTTTACTTTCAGAAACACTTTCAGGGAAAGAACATTGAACACTATCACGAGCGACACCAAAAGTAACTTAAAAGATATAAGACTTTATTTTGAAAAAAATTGCGGGGGCGGGGGGGAGTAACCTAACTCCTTTCTGTTTCCTCTAAGATCACCAAAGTATCCCGAAACTGCATTGCTAGGAAGATTTCAAAAAGTTTCCAGGGGAGAGACCTCGAAGCCTTGCCTTCAGAGTTATCCTAAGCATTATACATGTAAGACCAGTTACAAAAATTTAAGTTGCAGAAGCCCCAAACACCCACTCCTCTAACTTCACCAAAGATCTAAACATATATCTACTATATATACATCAAAAAGCTATCATATATGTAAAAACATTCATATTAACATCATTTCATATATATATATGTATATAGAAAGAGTATGGTTTTGAAGCATACACTGCCCTTCCTCATTCTTAACATGCTCTCCCTGCTCCGGAGCCAAGGCAGTATCCAGAATTTTTTTGCGAAGATCCCCCCTTCCCCTCTGGATACGGCCTTGATTCACAAAAACATTAAACATTCATTACTATAAAGTTCAATATTTAACGCTAAGCAATCTTCCATGTCCGGGCATTCATAATATTAAAACTGGGAAATAGTGGAATTTTAGAGAAAAAAATCCAAATTCCCCTACAAAAATGCTCATCCCCACAATAAATTTCTAAAAATTGTGTTAAATTTAAAACAAAACATACCTCAGAAGTGGAAGCGTCTGAATCAAATTTTCTTTGCTTTTTGGATGACGATCGCGTCCATCGCTGGAGTGCAAACATTATTATGTATCGAAAATAATTAAAAATTTAGCTAAAATATAAATAATACTTGATTGTAAATTAAAATGCAGCATTAAACCGTAGTAGTGAGATTGGAAACGTTGAACGGATGATTTCCAGAGTCGTAATGCAATCAGTGATGGACCATGATAAGGAACAAAAAAACATTTAAAATATAAGAGATGAGAGACCATCTGTAAATGAGAATGCAATGCAAATACAGTTCATTAGTTTTCTAATCGGCTCATCTACAAAAAAGATTTTACCAAAATGGGTGTTTGGACATTAAGTCATAAATAAATACAAGCTGCTCTTTAATAAGTTTCTTGACTTGATGAGCATCTCTTCCTGGCTTGAGGATTTAACCCATTAGGACAATTGTTGGCTAGGGGTCCTTCATTTTCAGACCCCAGTTCCTTCCCAAATTGCTGCCTTTGGGTAAAAAAGACATCAAGAAGGAAATAAAACCCTCTGGAGTGATTGAAAGGATCTCTGTCTGTGTGTGGTACGGTGATTGAAGCCACCTTTCGCTGTAACCCCCCCCTCCCCCATGGTGATAAGGGAGTTGATTATAACCAGATGAAAAGTCCTCTTTATTATGAGCTGCATACTTAGGTCATGATCACAACCCTTCATAGCAAGAGGAAATAAAATCATGTGCATATGTGTTTAATTTTCTTAGGGGAAAAAAAAATATGTGCTTTGCAAGGCCGCAAAGCCAGAAATTTTTTTGTGTGCCTAAATAATTAAATACCCAATGGGGGGGGGGGGGTTTGAACCCCCAAAACCCCCCCTGATTACGCCTATGGATCTAGTTCATTCCCTAGGGACCGACAACCATTCTTTCGAATTTGATAAATAATTCTGTGCGTTTAGGGTTTAATGTTGAACTTAAAAACTCGGTTTCAGTCATTTAGATTTCTCACTTTACCCTTGCGTCATCGAAATATGAGAAAATAAATATTTTTTTCTACTATTTAATGTGCATAAAATAAAACAGTAAATCATGTGCAAAAAAATATATTTTTTAAGTTATCCTTTCTATGCAAAGACAGATTCATAGGCATTACATCAATCAAATAAAAGACAATAACACCACTATTTATAAATTTTGTTTTATTCTTGTATACTCAGTATTTTGAAATATTTTTGAATTAGGAAATTCAAAACAAATTTACAGCTGATTGATTATGAGACTCGATTATAAATTAATGATTCTTGTGGTCCTCTTAGGGTCTCGTATGTTTACACATATGTAAGAGTGGTGTCACTGAGCAAAGTAAAGATACATTTTGCAGTTTTTAAAACCAAAATATAGTAGAGCCGCGGTTATCCGAGCTCCGACTAACCGAATTCCAGATTAACCGGGGCACCCTTGCCGATGGCACCGTCGCTGACTGACGTCACTCAGCCAATGTTGTTGCTTTTTCATTTCGCTAGTGAACAGTTCGTTTACGGTTTCTTTATCTTCGTTTGTACTGTACTGTATTGGTTACGCAATGAGTGCTACAGTTCGACCACGGACTTTAGGTAGTTAGACGATTCTGCGTATGACAGAAAAGAACGAATCCATTCGAGTTTTTGAGACCTTCGTTCGTCGTCGACACATTTATCAGAAAAAGGCTACTGATATTACTGGTCAATTACTCGATTTCTCCAACTTTCTATGCATTTCCAAGGCACTTTAACTACTTTTAAAGTTTATCAATGTTATTAAATAGTCTTCAGTCATTAAGTCTCGATTTCGATTATTAACATATCTAGGGTAATTACTGACTTGCAAAAGCACCTTTCTATATTGGGAATAATAAAAGAACTGTAAATGCCAAACGTTCTACGTTGATCGTTAAAACTGCTCATAGTTCTAAATTTTCTGCCATTATCTAACTTTAACCATTGATTTTGTCATTACTTTTCTTCACAGAATGTTTTCTGAGCATAATGGTTTGGAAATGTAACAATCTTATAGCAAATGCTTTACAAGAACTGCTTAGTACCTTACATCGAAATTTTTTTCGATCCAAGGAATTAGATTTTTTCCCCGTACAGTTTGAATGTCCGGCCACGTTTGGAATATTTTAGTTCATTTTATTATGAAGAATCAGTGTAACTATAACTTTAATTTAAAGAGCAATTCGTAATGAAATATTGATGTGATTTTAACAATTTTGTGACGACATTAAATATGTGTTAGAAGTTACACGTTTGACCAGAGCTTTTTTCAATCTTTTGAATGAAAAAGTTTTATATTAATATAAATTGGCGCATGAAAATGTTCTTGGCTTTGTGCAAATATTACTAGCAAATTTTGATATCATGCTGAAAGATTTTGGATGAAAATGTCTGTTTCTTATGTATTTTTGGCTGAGAATTGCGAATCTGCAATTATTTTGGCCTATCAAGTACCATTTTTCCAAAATTCCACATTTTAGCTTTTTACGTATATTCTGGATAAATGTGCATATTTTCGTAATTTATCGACTTAATTTATTATAAATTATATCTTTCTCATTGACAGTGAAATCGTTGCCATTCTAGAGAATTTTTTAATGAATTTGGGTTACTTTAGCGACATTTTTCGGCAACAAAAGCTTTATCTACTTCCCGAAGTTTCGAGTTTTTTTACAAGACGACAAAAACATTTTGTAGACTATTTTGCGGAGAAAGAAAAAATAGTATGCTGCTGTGATGTGAATGTAGTGCTTCAAGCATTAGGACATGAGCACAATTCAGCAGAGTGTCGCTTGTTTATAGGTGCTTTTCCATCTAAGTATTGTTTTCCTATTCATTCCTGTAGCATATTCTGCAAACACAAAGGAAATTTTAAAATTTTGAGTGGCAAAAGCATATTAAATTAGCCACTTGTAAACCTACAATGTGCTTTTTTCCCACAATTGTATATTAAACTTGGTTTATCGAAATATTTGTAAATGCTCTAGACAGAGAAGGAGTGATTTTCTTGCATTTCAGGAAAAAATTTTAAAAAAATAAGTGAGACAAAACTAAAAGAAAGGATTTTTATTGGCCCACAACTTAAGGAAGTCCTTTCATGATGAAGAGTATGAAAACAAACAGTGAGAAGCCGAAAAATATGCCTGGATGGCCTTTAAATCAGTTTGCTCACGTTTCCTCGGAAATGAGAAAGCTGAAAATTACGAAAATCTAGTTGGGGACATTATAAAATACTTTTGTATCATTAGATTGCTATATTTCATTAAAACTGCACTTTTTGGACTCCCATATGGACTTCTTTCCTCAAAACCTTGGCGTAATTAATGATGAGCATGGAGCAAGGTTTCATCAGGACATCTCTGTGTTTAAAAAGCGTTTTAGCGGTCGATAGAATGGAAGTATATGAATTGAATATTGCTAATGTGTTATATGGGCACACCAACAGATGCCCACAAGATGAAACGGCCAAAGAAAATCTTTTCTGTGCTTGTGTTTTAAATAAGTAAGCCGCAGTTATATCCTTTTATAACCAAATTGTATATATATGAAAAGTGGGTCTCCAGCAAAAACGGTACGTGATGGACAATTTTGGTTTGAATATTTGAGTTAAGCACCTCTTGTTTATATAGAATCACATAGTTTCATCTAAAGGACAAAAAAGAAGTTCAAATTTGTTGCAGTGTTATCAATCAACCGAAGCATCGATTAGCCGAAACATTCCAGCTGATTAATTCAAATATGCATGCATGCCGAAACGTATTTTAATGGACAGTGTGAACGTGTTAAGCTAAGCTAGCCAGTTAATTGGTAAGGGTGTGTGTGATTTGCGAGATGTTGTTTTTGTTTCCAATGTGGAGGCACTTGCCTACTCGGCATTCGCCCTTTTTCCACGGGAATTGCTGGCCATTTGTGAAGGGTCACCTAAGTGACCAGCATTGACCCTAACACACTGTAGTCGGATGACACCAGATGGTGCCACCACAACCACGCCACCTTCCTTTTTAGAAATATGGGTGAGGGGAAGGGAAAATCCCCACCCACCGGAACCCTCGGAACTGCCTCGGGACTTCATGGTCCACGGAATTTCATGCACGTATCCCCAAGTGCACAAGGTGGACAGAATTTTTAATTGCCGTTACAAGAGGTTAGTAACCTTCTCTAGTTCATGTAAATTCAATATGGCAAATGAAATTTCTGTTTGCAATAAAATGACTCATTGGCACTTCTTTTAAACTTTGGTATTGTGCGAATGGTAGCGAAAGGTGCATTCACACCAATGGCGACGGAACATTTTCTATCTGTATACTGTTGCTATGATTATGAAACTGACAGCGAGGATGTAACTGTTCCATAGCGGAATCAACAAACCATGGGAAATATCTATATATGTGTTTCACTTAACGTGGACCAGTTACGATTAAATGTTGCGGTACGATACCATATATTTTCATACATAACTTAATTTTTGATTTCCGATTCTTTGGAGTGTCAACACCATAGTTTGTTTACACGGAGCGATCAATGTCATGTTTATATATATCGATCTTAAGCCTTTCACATTTTAAAGCGTTTTATTTATTATCGTAACTTACGGACTTCAACAAATTTATTTCAATTTTTAAAAAAAGTAATTCCATTCATAACTCAATTTTTAATTTCCGATTCTTTGAAGTCGCAACACCATAGTTTGTTTATATCAAGCGAGCATTCTCAAGTTTGATTGGTGAACTTATAGCCCGCAGATGTTCTGCAAGAGATCAGCTAGTACCTTTAAAGGACGTAATAAAAAATGCCAATCAGTCACCACGAGTGTGGAAATGAATTATGTGGAGCCTATGCCTATCGCTGAAATCATCTGCTGCAGTCGCTCGTCGCCTTCACAGTATATGAATGCATTTTAAGTTTTTACAATTGCCACTGGTGCTCTGTGCATGCTGTTAACATTCAAGCAAAAGTCATTAAATGCAAAACCATTTTTTGAGATGCAGTCAAATTAAACTTTGAATCGCAATGAACAATAGATAAACTCAATTTACAAACGTCTAACTTCGACATCAGGTATATGTAACTGCGTGATTGATTTAGAAATTATTCCGTAGTAATTTCAATCCATTACAATAGTTGTCAAATGTCTTCGGCGAATTGAGGATCAAATTTAAGAAAACGTCATGATCGATATCAACGAGACATGTCATCCTCAAGTCACATGCACTCTAGTGTGCATGCGTCATCATGATTGGAAATGTTCAATGGGCCAATTGTTTTCTTCAGGCTCTGGTTTGGAGAAGTACCTCGCTCCCATATCACCATCTGAGGCCTGAGAATTAGTGTCATTTATTCTTAGTCATCCTGTGTATGTATATACATACATACGTATATGTATACATATATATATTATATATATATATATATATATATATATATATATGTATGCAGAGATAGAGATGTGTGTGTGCGTGTAAAAAGAAATACATTTATAAAGAAACATTTTCTTTTAGATACAAAATCATAATAAACCCCCAAAATGTTTGCGGCATCCGATATCAAATATAACCACAGAATACTGGAAATTTGGTTATCTTATTGTCCTATGAAGTTCCTGTGTGATATATAATGTTATTTTTAGAGCTCCATAGTTTTAAAAACCAACAAGATAATAATTTAATAAAATAAAATAAAAAAAATTTAAAAAGCGAAATTGAAACAAACCAACTAAATACTAAACTCAACAAATCGATGAACTGAAAGTCCCCAAATGTGTCTTGTTTATTGCTGTCTTAAGAAGAATGAAAATCGATTCTCCTTTTGGTAGTTTTAGTGATACGTGAAGTAATAAAATTTTGTATACTTTAATTATCCTTATAAAGGATGCCATAAAATGTTACTAAAGTTTAGTCATTGCTGAGTATTTTATCGTTTGCATAATTTTTTTTAATACAGGGATATTATTCTTAACAAAAGACCTAAAATACTGTTTAGGTATACCATGAAAGTGTAATTCTTCTAACGAAGACAAATTTCCATAATTTAGGCAACAAGAAACAAACAAACAAGATTGCATTCCGCTATTTGTTTCAGTTAGTGCTTGAAAAATTGAATTTTCTGTAAAATTTACATTTACTTATTTATTTATAGTAAAAATTAAAGAAACTCGATGTTTTCTATCCTACATTATTAACCTTTTTTTTATGTCAATATGTTTTCATGCATCTTCATATCATTTATATATAACTTGAAAAGACAGTTTCGTCAGAATGTTTTTGTGTATGAATATTAGATGATTTAGAAAAGGTACTTTCGTTTCTACCATGAATTCCGTCATTGCCATTACAGAGTACTGAAATTTCCAATTGAAATAAGATGAAAACATTTGTGCTACAAAGTAAAAATTAAAATTCAACGTAAAATCAGGCACACATTTTGCAAAAATTGCAGACACGTGTATCGGGATTGCAAGAACCCCCTTTTCAATTCAAAAGAATAAGCTTCTAGATGAAAAACATCCCACTGAAGCCAATCAGTTGAGACTTGGCCAATCAGTCAGTTGAAGCCAATCAGGGCTTCAGTTGGATGTTTTCCCTCTAGATGGAAGCCCCCCCCCCCCCCCCGAAAGCTCTACCTTTCACTTATACGTCACAATATTCAAAGTTTGTATATTTATTATTTATTCTGGTTTTTTTTCAACTTGTTTAGTAGTACCTTTTCATTTCTTGTTTATTTATTCCGTGTTATAACTTCAGTCGCTTTTTAGTACATCTTAGGTCCCAAAGTATTTTAAAATTTATTTGTAAATAATAAAATAGTACTAAATATAGAAAAAACAGCATACCGTTTATTTATTTCCACCAATATAAAAAGATTTAATTAAAAAAAAATCATGATTTGTCCTTTTTTTTTCGTTTTCTGTGTTTGGAAAGAAATATACATCACAAAGATACTTATAATTACAAGCTGACTCAGAATACAAATGAACTTGCAAACAACGACAGTGCGTGTCACATCCTCGCTTTTGTAAACACGGTACAACTACGCCGCTTTTGAATTAATGTTATTTGTAATTGCCAGATGTAGAATTCACCGGACCGAAGCGATTTTTGGAAAGGCCGAATCGCGATCTTGCAAGAAGATTAATCGGACCACTTCTCAGACGCACATCGCAGAATTCGACCTTAATCGAATTGACGCTATTTGCAGATTAAAACCATTATTTTATCAAAACTCTCACCTTTTAAAAGTTTGCTCTTCTTCGCGTCCACTTTTTTAATCAATGACTTACATTTTTTTAGGAAACATTTTGTTAAGAAATATGTGACACAAATTTCGATCAAGCTCTGAGGAAAACTTACAATGAGGGCTCACAACTCTGATAAAAATGCCTAATAAGTGCACTCAGTGCTGTTAATCGAAGGGAAAAGATCGGCAGTTATAAGTAAATAACAGTTTTGGCATTAAAAAAAAAACTTGTGACCACAAGCGTGCGCAAAGCTTTGGATTTGGGGGTACCACTGTATCGGGGTCAAAATTTTTAGATTATAGGGAGAAAATGGGGTTATCAGATACTCCCCCACGAAAAATTTTAACGAATTTAATTTAAAAGAAACAATTTCAGCTATATCAGGTAAAAAATTAGTAAATTTTACAAAGTGCAAAAAAATATTACCATTTTCGTATTAGTGTTTTATTTATTTATTATTATTATTATTATTTTGTTTTGAGATAATAGGAGTACCGCTGTTGCTCCTGATAATCCTCACCGACAAGCCTGTGATGTTAATTTAAACACCAATAACATTCAAGTTAAAATCACGAAACAAAACCAATCATTACCGATGCAACTCTAACCGCCACTGACATATTCGATATTTGACCGCCCACTTTACAAAACACATTAGTTCGAAAAAAAATTCCTTACGTTGCCAAACATAATACTAGATATAAATATATCAATGTAGTAATTTCTATTCATTCTCGCCAGTGTTTATTATTATCATTGGAGCGTTTAGAAATCGTGTAAGTTTAATAATAATCACTTTGTATTATTAACAACAAAATTATTTTAATTTATTCGAAAGGTTTTTACATAATAGTTCATTAAATAGGAAACTATAAAAGTCTGTTGCAATGGTACTTCGAAAACTCTCACACTTTGAAGTAACTTATTTTTGCGTTGCTTAATTTATAATCATTCCATTGTACATCATTTCCTGCAGAAGTGGCCAATTTACAATGTGTGCTCTATGTGACGTCATATAGAGCTGCCTCAGTTTTTATCAGTACATTTTATTTAAGCTTAAAACTTCGGTTGTAGATATTGAACTACAATTTCATTTAAATATTTTACTATGTTTAACACCTTAGCAGGCTGAATTCCATTTTCAAGAAAAACTTTGTTAAAACGATATTAGTGCCACTGGTTTCTTTTTTTTCTTTTTGAAAAAAAGTTTGAGTTAAAGAAAAATTTAAAAAAAAAGTAATTATATATCATACGCATTGTTTTATCGTTGAACACAAATTACAAATATCACTTTCAAATTTCTGAAATTAGCGATTTTTATCTCTTACCTTGGTTCTTTTCATATTTAATAAAATAATATGCTCAGATTTTGTTAGCACTAGTTAATACTTTGTTCACCAGTCGAAAAATTTTTTGTTTAAGCTCAAACTCGATTTTATTTACGGGACACTATTAGCAGTCTTATCCTTTAAATGAGCGCAATTCGTATTCTAGCTGTGATTTAGTTAGGATCAGATCAGTAGCCTTAAGACATCCTTAAGGCATTTTTCTTTGGAATTTTCGGTAGATATTGGCAAGCTTGCTCATGACAACTTAGGTTTTGCCCCGGTTTCTGGTAGTTGGCAATGCACCATTGTCCGATCCCATTGTTTATCCTCAAAAATGTTTTAATCTTGATGGCCTTTACGTGACAATAAATAAAATTAGGAGCAAATCTGCAGCTTCGTCGTTATTTTTAGATCGCTACGCTTTTACTGGATTAAAACATAATGGAGCACGCTTATATGTGCGTGAAAAAATGGCCATGTAGAGAACTTTTAAAGGCTAACGCAGGCAACTATTCATCGACTATCCCCACACATTATTGGAAATTTTTTAGACAGGTTGAGCTTAAATATACACTATATATATATATATATATATATACATATATATATGTGTGTGTGTGCGTGAATTATGTGATAAATAATTCAAAAGACGATTCTTTAGAATGGATTAGTCCCGCTGCTTACAGTCGGACGCTTGTGCAGTCGTGTAGACTGAGCTGTATTCTGGAAGCAGGCAGATTACAACAAATTTCTTTATTAGACAAACATCAGCAATTATTTTGAAGAGAGACCCGGTGCTCACAGCCACGGGTCGATCCTAAAATTGGCAATGTCATCAACATCCTTTTTGTACGAGCTTTTCGGAAGAAGTGTGTGTGTTCGCCGTAGATTAAGTTTCAGTCTGATTTTTTAAGGGGTGGGCTTAGGGGGTGAATTTTTAGGTATTTTAACTCTCTTCCTTGTGGTTTGGCATTAGACGGACAAGTGTCGATGATTTTCTAACTTTAATTATTGGATGGGGTCATCCTTGGACCTGTAAGAAAATTACGCCCTCAGATCCCCTTATTGTCACGGCCGTTAGCGATAAATGATAGGGGCCTAATATCACTATTTTACCAGATATTACTAAATTATTATCATTATATACATTAGGGTGGAGTGAAAAAACTTTGTTTCTCATTTTAATTAGCTAGACTATGGAAAATGTTTCATTTGTCCATGCTAAGAATCCTGCAAAATTATTTTATTTTCTGTCAACTCTTTGATCTGCCTCCGCCTTGCTGAAAAATTAACATTTTAACGCTTTATGCCGAAACGGTACATAGAAATGCCGCAAACTTGAACGCCATACAAAATATTTTATTTACTTTATGGCGATGGCAATTATTAATTACTGATTAACATTACTAATGCTTAACTATTTGTTGTTATTATTTTAATTTTTCTGTGGCATTAGCAGCATGTATACAAGCAATGATAAAAAGAAATTTTCAAGTTTAAAAGTAACTAAACCATTCTTACTTATTTAAATTTGTTTTATATCGAAGATACTTGTTATTTTTGTTTATTTATTTTTTGAATTATTTTTTTAATTTCGGTTTATTTTGGACTAGTTATGTATGTCTATTTAAGCCTATGCGGATGAGTAAAAACGTAAATGCAACTGTTGTTTTTAACACAGGCAAGTTTTTCCTTTGCAGCGTAATTTTCGAAATGAATTACATGCACTTTTTAAAAAGAGGTCAGTTTTTCTTACGCCGCACCAAAAACCAAATAGATTTAAATAAAAATGATAATTCCGCAAGTAAATTAAAGTCCCTTTTTAAAAACGTGTGTTTTTTCCCTCCATATAAATCAGTTCTGAAGTCGATGCATTCGTTATGATTTATTAGAAACTTCGTTTTATCTAATTTATAAGGAAACAAAGACGTTTGGAAAGTTTTTCTATCTATATATATATATGTTCTTTATTTATGTAAAAAATAAAGAAGATTTTACCTAAAAAGAGAGTTCGGTAAAGTATCGTTATAAGACTCAAAATAGGTGTCATAAAAGATTACTTCCTACACTATCACGAGAATTCTCGCGACTTAGAAAGCAATGTCTAAAGATTTTTTTCTTTATACATTACTTTTTAACTCACAAGAATTCTCGTGAAAGTGTATTTCACAGTTTAAAGTCACTGAACTTCTTTTAGATAAATGATTGTTAATGTCACACCATGGCGAAAACTTTATACGTTTGCTGCAAAGAAAATCGCAAACGAGGAAATATGTTTGCAGGTTATTCGCCGGTTAATGCGAAGTGTCACGCAACGTATCATGACTACTGTTCTGTATTTAACAGAACATCTTACGCGTTCTTAACTTCTGGTCATATGTTTTCATGCTTCAATTATTTTATTAGATCTCTTATGTAGCGTTATGCACAAATATAGTGCAAAATGTTTAAATAAATTGAATCTGCTCGATTTCCTATTTGTTAAATACAGTTTTAAATATTGTGAATTTATTTATTTTTATGTATTTAGTTTTCAAGTTCTGATGAACCCTCCAAGAGGTAGTAGCGGAAAACACACTACAGTTCGACCACGAAGTTCTCACACTTGGACGCTTCTACGCATGGCAGAAAAAGACGAATCTATTCTAGTTTTAGGGAAGTTCGTTTTACATGTTAGTTTATTGGCATGCGAATCTGAGTTTTTACTTCTTTGTTTGTTGAAAGCAATTAAAGCTATAAACTGGCATACATCATCAGTTCGGAAGAAATCAAGTACGCTAAAGGAACTAAAACGAGAATAGAACATGGCTCATTCCTTACACAATCAGTTTCTCCTTTGAACATGAATGGATTCTTCTTAGCAGTCCACCAGGCAGATGTCTTTTTTTGGCGGTAGAAATGTATCAAGGAATATATTCGGATTTCGAATGCATTCCCATGAGGATAATAAACTCGGACCTGTGAAAGGCTAAAAAAACTAAGAATTTTTATTAGTTAATCAATATGAGATACGAATGAAGCTGGTAATTGCTGTAACAACCTCCCCCCCCCCCCCAATTAATTATCCTATGAAGTGTGTCGACCAGGCTTGGAGTCGATTACAAAGAAACGTAATCGATTACGATTACGATTACAAAGGGAGAAATTGAGAGATTATGATTACGATTACGATTGTAATCCTTTGCTAAAAAGAAATTACGATTACGGAAGCGATTACAGTCGTTGAAAAATGTAATCGATTACGATTATGACATCCAATTACGATTTTGATTACGATTAGATTAGCATAAAATTATCCGATATTATGCATACAACTCATTCTTGCAATAGTGTCACAAATCAAAAAGTAATGATTTTTAATTAAATTTTTGATTTAATAAGAGATAACTGAAATGATGATGAATGCAATTATAATGAAATAATTTCAACATCACAGTTCTTGAATTATGACGTCGTTGCAGAAATGAGAAATTTGTAATATATATATATATATAAAATCAGGAAAGGCACATTCCGAACTTTTAAAATTCATGTGAGGGATAACTACATTGATCGTATTTTGTATATAAAAAAAGACGATGCACTAAATTTATATAATGCATAAGTGCACCTGGTTCATTGTTATTTTGTGTGCATACAATCAAAATTTTAGCTGGCCGCAATTTCTAAAAATGTAGTATATTTCACATAACACCAATTAATTTACTGTAAATAATAATTTTGTATGATTCTGTATGAAATCACTTATAAGAGGTGTATGGATTGCACGAGATAACAAAATATTCAGATAGTGTAAGAGATAAATAATCCTTTGAAAATAAATGCTGCATTTTAGAATAATTTCAAAAAATTTGAACATGAACATTCAAATAACTCTTAAAAAATTAGTAATCGTTAAAATGTAATATGAAAATAATTATAATATGAATGACTATAATATTTTAATATGATTTCTTGTGGGAATTTTTTTTTTCCATGTAACTCTTTTAATAAAAAAATAAAGGGCAAGTAATTTTACAATACAAATTTAACGTACAAGATTAAACTGAAATACAAAATTCAGTTGAGGTAATTCTAAGAAGGAAAAGATAATTAACTGTTTAAAGTAATTCCTAAATATGAATTCATGCATGTAAAAAACAATTATGAGAATGTCTGAACATAATCTCTTTTTCTTGTACATGCCTATTAATTAAAAAGAATATTAGCATTAAAATATAAATAAATTTAAGATTTAAATGTATGTATTTTTTTAAATATTCGAAGAACATATTTAAAAAAACAATAATAATCACACGTTTCCAGGATTAAGATTTCATACATAAGCATAGAGCATCATGTAACACCTAGTCCTAAATTGCTGAAGTGTAAATGTGATATTCTTTGGAAAAAGTCTTCACTTCCGCCGTTAAAGAAAGGAGAAAAACGCCAAAAGGCATTTCGTGACATTCTCTTTCCACTAGATTTTCGGGGGGCAGTCTGCTTCGATTATTGAAAGGGAAAATGGGGCGTCCATTCATGCCGGCTCCAGACTCTCGCCTATTGCTCAACCGTTTGCATATGTTTTGAAGGGGTAATTTGTGCTTCCCCTTTCTTATCTACCCCGAAATCTTTTTGACTTGCAGACAGATTACCGCTCTTTTAACCGAAACTGGACGACGCGAGGAGACCCCCAAGGCGATGCGAGTGACATATCCAGAAGTCCTGTATCTAGACTACAGTGGCTAGAATACCTAGTGTGCCGTTCGGCGCGAAAATGTTGAAAACGAAACTAAGCCACCAGTAGGTGGCGCTAGCATCGAGAGCGAGGTAACTGCGGGAACTGATTAGCAGAGCGAACGTTAAAGAATCATTTACTCGCCTTAGTTTTCGCACTTTTTTCAGTACTACAAAAAGGAGGTGCAAAGAATATGTGATTATTAAAAAAACATTCAATCATCTGTTCTATAAAAGAATTTGAAGCAATAAATAGACGGCTGTCGTTTAGGTAACACAAGCATGAAAAATGTTTTTATTTAGTTTTCGGAAGCAGTCTTAAATGAAAACCATGTATTTTGTTAAGAGAATATTGTTATACATTTTAAAGACAAATGTTTTTTAGTCCAATATAGTGTGAATGAGCTGTTGAAAATAATTGCATTATTATGCTCATATTACCTAAAAAAAGAAAGGCTATATGTCTATGTACTATATTTTAACATAAATAAATAAATAAAAATTAACAGTAATTACTATCACATAAGTTTTTTAAAAAGCACATTGCAATCTGATGTATATTTAAAAAAAAATAAAATAAAAACTTGCAATGTCATTTTTTAAATGAACTGCATGCTTAAAATTTTGTGTTAGATTTTTTTTTTTTTTTCAAATATAGATTTAATTATTTTTTTTAAATTTAGATTTATTTAAAAACACATTATGATGCACAAAGTTTTGGTCAAGTTTCAATTACATACAAAACCAAAATAGAAACAAATAATAAAAAAAATCTTGAACCAAAGCAAAAGCTTAGCTTTAAATTTATTTTGTTGTTATGACAAGCACAATTTCATTTTGATATTATATTTCTTCTTCTTTAACGTCAATATTGTTTCATATATAAAATTTAATATTTGAGTCACATCTTTTAAAAAACTTTTTGTAGTTCCAGACAATGTAGAATTCTGTTAAAAAAACTGAACCCCCCCCCCCCAAATCCCCCGCCCCCTCTGGTGGGTACCTTTGTCACATTATGATACACAAAATGTTGGTCAAGTTTCAGTTACATACTAAACCAAAATAGATACAAATATGTAATAAAAAAAATCTTGAACCAAAGCTATGCTCAAACAATACAATAGTTTTATTAAACAAATTTTCAAAGCTTCCTTGGAGGGAGAGGAGTTTGTATGTGTCGTTTAAGAAGGCAGGCCCGTGGCTCTTCAATATGGGCGTTACTAAGAGGGGGGGGGGGTTGTCCCTGGATTTAAAAAAAAATGCCAATTTTGTTCTGCATCTTATGTGGCACTAAAATTTTAAAAAGTTATGCTTTTTTTTTTTCAAATATTTTTGCAGTCCCAAATTCATCTCTTATAAAGCCTCAAAATGCATCAGTTTGCATATAGTTTTCAAAATTTTACCCGGGGGGGGGGGAGAATCTCCCGAACCCTCAACTGTCAGAATTTCATATCTCCGCTCCCTTCATATGGTTCTAGCCCCTAATGTTGAGTAGAAAGTTACAAGTCGTGGGAACATTATAAAATTAAAACGAAAGTTTTATGGGTTTATCAGTGACCCCAAAGTTAAAAATTCTATAAAAAAAAAGGGCCAACGCATTAAAGTTATATGAAATATCAACAATAATAGGATGGAGGGGGCGGAATTTTTCAGTTTCGCCCCGCCTCGGAAAAATCCAAGATACGGTTCTTTGTACCAACCCAAAATAAGTAACGGCCATTGGTTTAGCCAGACCCTTATTTAGGGGGGGGGGTCTTCGGGGATTATTACTGCTCCTGGTTTTACATCCCTCCCCAGGGACGTAACTAGATCATTTTCTAACTGGGGCAAGACCAGGATTTAGCGCCCCCTCCCCCCTTATATAAACAAAAATTAATATGTATTTAGGTAAACACACACATTTAGTCAATTTGGCGCTCCTAAAATAATCTGGCGCCCGGGGCTTACGCTCTGTCTGCCCCCCTCTAGTTACGTCCCTGCCCCTCCCTCTAAACCCTCCCATAAATAAGTCACCATTTGGAGGGGAGCATCCCCCCATCTACGCTAGTGGCTATTACCAATTTTTCACCACCAGCTCTTACCCGTATAGCTTATGTGTGTATCGTATTTCGTTCATTTTTTTAAACATTTTTAATTACAGTGCTCAGAACAAAATGGTTATCATTTACAGACACACACAAATACCATACGTATATATTTCATACGTGTCCAAAAGTGCTCAGTGTAACTTAAAATGTATGAATCCGCCTTTTTCGAAAATTTTAGCAAATCAAATAAATGTAACTTCTGCAAGTAAAAAAAAGTAAAAATTTCAGTTTGTCATATGGGCGAATAGAAAAACGAAAGTGAACAGTTTAACATACTTTATGTGAAAAAGCAGTGTGAAGGTTTTTTTTCAATAACAATCATAGGCGTAACTAGGGTTGGTGAAAGGGGGGGGTCACACTAAAAATGTACAGACCAAACACCAATAAGGAGTGTAAAAGAGTTGAAAATTTATTAGTCATAAATACTTGTCTCTAAAAATATACTCCGTGTTTATTTCAGGCATCTCCCGGGGGGGGGAGGGGGAGCTACCCCCTCGGAGCAAGTCAATTCCTCCCCCTCCCCCTGGCAAAAAACCTTCAGATCACAAGTTTTAAAAAAAGAAAGAAAAGAAAAATTACGCGTTTAAGGCACTTTACTTTCAGAAACACTTTCAGGAAAGGACATTGAACACTATCACGAGCGACACCAAAAGTAACTTAAAAGACATAAGACCTTATTTTGAAAAAAATGGGGGGGGGGGGAAGTAACCAAACTCCTTTCTGTTTCCTCTAACATCACCAAAGTATCCCGAAATTGCATTGCTAGGAAGATTTCAAAACGTTTCCTGGGGAGAGCCCTCGAAGCCTTGCCTCCAGAGTTAGCCTAAGCATTATAGATGTAAGACCAGTTACAAACATTTAAGTTGCAGAAGCCCCAAATACCCACTCCTCTAACTTCACCAAAGATCTAAACATACATCTACTATATATACATCAAAAAGCTATCATATATGTAAAAAAATTCCTATTAACATCATTTCTAGTCATATATATCTATATATATGTATATATAAAGGGTATGATTTTGAAGCATGCACTGCCCTTCCTAATTCTTAACTCGCTCCCCCTGCTCCGGAGCCAAGGCAGTATCCAGAATTGTTTTAGGGGGGGCCCAGACTTCGACACACTTATGTTAAGCAAAGTTTCAGGGAGGAATATATGATACATTGCAAAAGATTTCTGGGGGGGGCGCGGCCTGTGGGTCCCCCTTCCCTTCTGGATACGGCCTTGATTCACAAAAACATTAAACATTCATTACTAGATCTATTAGTTTATTTTTAATTCAAATGCAATAGAATATTCAATATTCAGCGCTAAGCAATCTTCTATGTCCAGGCATTCATAATATTAAAACTGGGAAATAGTGGAAGTTTAGGGAAAAAAAATCCAAATTCCCCAACAAATATGATCATCCCCACAGTAAATTTCTAAAAATTTTGTTAAATTTGTAGCAAAACATACCTCAGAAGTGGAAGCGTCTGAATTGAATTTTCTTTTCTTTTTGGATGACGAACGTGTCCATCGCTGCAGTGCAAACATTATTATGTATCGAAAATAACTAAAAATTTAGCTTAAATATAAATAATACTTGATTGTAAATTAAAGTGCAGCATTAAACCGTAGCAGTGAGATTGGAAACGTTGAACGGATGATTTCCGGAGTCGTAATGCAATCAGTGATGGACCATAATAAGAAAAAAAAAAAACATTTAAAATATAAGAGATGAGAGAACATCTGTAAATGAGAATGCAATGCAAATACAGTTCATCAGTTTTCCAATCGGCTCATCTACAAAAAAGATTTTACCAAAATGGGTGTTTGGACAGGAAGTCATAAATAAATACAAATTGCTCTTTAAGTTTCTTGATGAGCATCACTTCCTGGCTTGAAGGTTTAACCCATTAGGACAATTGTTGGCTAGGGGTCCTTCATTTTCAGACCCCAGCGCCGGGTTATCAGCAAACAAAACTCCATCATAGTAGAGAATATTTTCCACGAAACTTATTACTTGTGCGATTGTATACCTAAATTGCTGCCTTTGGGTAAAAAAGACATCAAGAAGGAAAGAAAACCATCTGGAGTGATTGAAAGGATCTCTGTTTGTGTGCGTGTTGTACGGTGATTGAAGCCACCTTTTGCTGTAACCCCCCCCCCCCCCCCAAGGTGATAAGGGGTTGATTATAACCAGATGAAAAGTCCTCTTTATTATGAGCTGCATACTTTGGTCATGATCACAACCCTTCAGAGAAAGAGGAAATAAAATCATATGCATATGTGTTTAATTTTCTTAGGGAAAAAAATATGTGCTTTGCAAGGCCGTAGCCAGAAATTTTGTGAGCCTAAATGTGCCTCAATAAGTCAATACCCAAAGGGGGGGGTTTGAACCCCCAAAACCCCCCCCTGGTTACGCCTATGATAACAATAATACATAATAATATTAGTAATGCGTTCATAAACTTTTGGCAATGAATCCTTAGATTGGAAAAACAGAACTTGCGGAAAAGGTAAGGTGGGACGCAAAAAGAACTACATATCAATAGCAATACCTTTTAAGTTAAATTTCGTTAAAAATCGATTACGAAATAAAATTTATTTCCAAGTTCGATGAGATTTGTTATTACTGTATTAGCGAACAGATATTTTCAAATAGCGAATGTATTCAAACCCACATTTAGGTCACCAATATGAGAGCCAAAAAAAAAAAGCGATACTTTCGAAAGCAAATTATTCTGTTCGGATGCAGATTTAAAAAATCAGACATTTATTATAGCATTGCAAGATTTGCCCTTTAGAAATTCTTGTTTTCTTTGAGGTGGTCAGAATTAAACCGATGTATCACACATAAGTTTACAAAAACCAAAAATGGATATTTGTTACAAAATCGTTTTCATTTATTTATTTTATAGAATAAAAAAAATGAAAGTTGTTCGTATTTCAAAGTTCGAATGAGTGAGATATTTATTTCATTTCCTGCTTCCTTACGGAAAAAACTAATCTGAAAGTAGTTAACAGCAATCAATTCATGTTAGTGCATCAGTGTCACTTGTCACTTTCTGAATGACGATCAGTTGAACGAAAGACTTTGGGTTACACAGGGCCTTTAATCGTCGCAGCTGGCCCCAAAGCCGTCTTCCGGCGGGCTCAAACTTACCTCGCTGTCGAATAGAGCGCCATCTAGTGGAGGCTTACTTTCGGGTACAGAAAAAGCGCTGGAGGACAATGGCGAACGGCACACTATCTATTCTAGCCACTGTAATCTAGACCCTTTTTTCTCGGGCTCTCCAGCAGCCATTACCCGGGGAGAGTGGAGCCGCAATTAAGAATTCTGAGAAACCGCAACAAGCAGGACAAGAAGCGTTTCTGGCAGACTATATGGTCCTGCCATCAAGGGTCTGCGACCGCCACACAGAACCTTTTATATTATGATCGCCCGTAGGTTACAAACCACTTAGGATAGGATAGGTCGCCTCAGTACACAGCTTGAATCCTTTTTCTTGTAATCTTATCTCTTCTATTCAATGGTAGAACTAAAAATTTCAGCTTTCAGCAGGTCAAGATTACACGATTATAGGACCAGCAGATTACGGATTTTTTCCTTAAGATTACGATTAAAATTACGGGAGAAAAGGGATTACGGGATTACACAATTTCGATTATGATTATAAGAAGATGCCACTGTCAGATTACGATTATGATTACGATTTTGTCAAAATGTAATCGATTACAGCCGATTACGATTACGTAATCGCGATTACTCCAAGCCTGGCTGTCGACAAGGTATTTTTATCTAAAAGCATTTATTAAATAAAATATTACATTTTTACAGCAGTTAATAAACCTCTATGGGCAACAAGAACTGCGATGGACGAATTATTAAAGGATTCCATTTGCTTAAATATGGGTGAGAACAGTCCATTTGCTTCGCCAATGACGTACTGCGATGGTTAGTGGTTCTATGTCAATATAAGAATTCCTCCTATACCCCACTAAAAAGATGTGTGTTCTGAATATGCGCATTTTGGTTGATTTTGACCGGTGCCTGCTCGATACATATACACAAGAATTAACGAACGGCAGTCGGAAATTTTACAAGATACAATTTAAATGAATTCCCATAAAAAAATAAACAAAAAAAAAAAAAAAACAGTAATCGAAGCTTAGACCAAAAAAATTTTATTCGAAATCACCGTTTCCTTTCTTTATGACAGTAAAAGCATGAATAATTTTTTTCAAATTGGAAATGATGTTAATTCTTGGCTATTGAATCTACTTTCACAGTGGGGGGTCTTTACTGCGGCGTGTCTGCATTTGATGTTCTGTGACACGCTCGTTCCTTGACTCCGCAATAGATCTCTCAGCAAATATATGAAAAGTACTTTCACCCCGAAAAAAGGGTTGGGTCGTTTTCATTGCCTAGAATTTGTGTCCTGTGCTTCAAAGTGTTTTTGAAAATAATTTCACACTTGTGTGATTGTTACAGATAGGAAAGTAGAAGGTTTAATTAAATTTTAACTTTCTTTCAATGCTATTCTGAATTTGGCTATGCAATTAGTGAGGTTGAAGAAACTTTGCAGGAATAGGCATTCGAGTTTGGTATAATAAAGAGTAATGGTTTTAAAAACATGTTAACCAGATAATTAAGTGTAATGGAATTTTTCCGTATATTTAACTCTTTGATGGCGTACGACAACAGACGCCAATTTGGTAATATTTTTCCCAGTGAGTCAGTCTCCTTATCACTGGTTAATATGATTCGAACATGTATAACATGTAGCTGATTGGGGATCATTTATTTTTTTGTTGTTGTTGCTGCAGATAATGGACTTACTTCTTGGAGGATTTTTGAAAGTAACATTACGAAGGAATTTTATCTCCCATGTTTTGTGTTGAATAGGACAGGATTGGGAATGGTGGTATTCCAGTACAGCGCTTAGATGTCGTGTCGTGGTAGCCTTATACCACTTCTTTTTAAAAAGAAATACCTAAAAAGCTCGGATGGAGGAAAAGCTGAAAAAAACTTTCCTTTCTTATTTCTTATAAAGGTTCTGCAGCTCTATTCTTAACTGCTTTAAGATTGCTTTTGCCTTGAATTGAACTTTTATGTTCTCTTTATTACTTTTTTTTTAAATAACATTTGGTTATATATATATATGTGTGAGTGTATGTGTACATAAACAGTAAAACCTGTAAAGTTGACCGCCTGTCTAGTTTGACATCTAAAGTGAAGCACCGCAAGTGGTTAACTTTCACAGGTTTCATTGTATATATATATATATATATGTGGATGAGGGAAACACCCCAACCCTTCTTTACAATCTGACCATGAGCGCCCTCACAGCGAGAACACCGGAGAGAGGGTAGAGACGAGAAAGCGAGATAGACGCGCAGCTTTCCACTTAGAAGTAACCCTTGACTTTAGAAGTATTTTCAACTACCTTGACGCACCCGAAATGTTTATTTGTTTCTATGTGTTTATGTGAATGTTTTAACTGTCCTGTCTTCGTCTTAAAAGACTGATTGATTGTTGGATAACGGAAGGGACTACACCTAACATGGTGGCAGAAGTGAGTCTACCCAGGAATAATTAGTACTCCGCACGACTCTTCAACTCGGGTGAGTCCGTTCCTTTATATATTATTAGTATGGCGAAAATATCGCTCAGTGACATACCTTCCATTGCAAAATCTCTCAAATGTGGAAGTGCCGAAAGTGTTAAATTGTTAAGTGAAGTTGTATCTGATCATCTATTTGACCGATCAACACGTAGAAGACTAAGACAATTTACTTCCTTCCCCGATGATTTCGATGTTGAAAAGCATAAACAAAAACTTTTAGAATCATTTTCCTTAGCTGACTTTATCTCTGTGTGCAATTTATTGTATATCGACTGTTCCGGTTCGCAAGAAGTTTTATGTGACAGAATTTTTGAATATCTTTCTGATTTAAATTCATTTCAAAGCATTATTGAAATTTTTTCTTCTGATGACGATACGAATGAAATCGAAACCATTTCGTATAGCAATCCTTTCGTTCTGTCTGAACACGTGACCTTGAACGACGTCACGAAACCACAACACCTGTCCCCGCGCCAACATTTCGTTTCCTCCCCACCTCTTGGCGAGCATAGTGCCAGAGAAGAAAAAAATCGAGTGACTCAGAATTCTTATTCCGCTGTCAAACTTCGAGAGAAAACAAAAACAAATTGTGAATTATCCAGCGTTTACAACGTTTCACCAGGAAACATTAATTCCATTTGGTTCATTTTGAAAGAAATATGCGATTTAGCTCGTACCTTTTCAGGAAAAGATTCATATTCGATTCTCAATTTTATCTCTGACTTAGAAGAATTATTTTTAACTTATGGTTTTACTGAATACGTACATAAAATTTTGATTACAAAAAAAATTATTAGTTGATCCACCGCGTATTTTTGTATTTTTCAAAATGGCTTTGAAAAATGTTACATGTTTTGATAATCTTAAAGAACACCTTATTACTGAATTTGGCACAAAAATTTCATCCATTGATGTTCATAAGCTTCTTAATTCCCGGAAACTTAGGCAAAATGAAACTGTGACAGAATACTTTATCACTATGCGTGCGTTATCTAGTCAAAGTCATAATGATGATGAATCGTTAATTGAATATTGTATTGAAGGTTTGCCCGGGACTCTCAAGATAAACTCGTTTTGTATGGATGTACCGATCTTTCTGAATTTAAACAGAAGTTACGTTCTTTCGAGAAGCTTTATTCTAAGGATGTTAAATCAGAAAATAATTTTCATCGTGCCTTCAAACCTAATACCCATCCAAATAGCAATTTTTCTAGAGATAATCGTAAAAATTTTACTGAGGAAAAAACTGTTTGGAATAAATTTACTGAACCAAAATTTCACAATTCCATTAGTACTAATGCTTTTCGCTCCCCCAAAGTAACAGAAAAATTATGTTTTAACTGTGGTGAACGAAATAATCACGAATCCCATCTTTGTCCTCATAAAGATAAAGGAATGAAATGTTTTGCATGTAAACATTTTGGTTCTCATAAAGCGGCTAACTGTCCATCAAAGAAGGTACAATCTCATGTTACAATTGGACATCCGCAAAATTCTACTATTTTGTTCTACTACCAAGACTGTAACAGTCAACAATATTCCAATTTCTGCTGTTATCGACACTGCGTCGAACAAAACACTTTTAAAAGAAGAGTTTTTCGTAAAATTGCTCCTAATTGTTTCTTAGATGAGTTAAATGTTCAGTTACATGGTTTAGGAAATAATACGGTAACACCGTTAGGTTTATTTTCAGCGTTTATTTTTATCGATGGTTTTGAATTTAATACTGATATTTGTGTTGTTTCGAATAATACTTTACAATTTCCGATGTTGGTTGGTGCTGATGTACTTTCACAAGGTGATTTGCAAATTTCCTATGGTGCAGTATCGTTGACGAAGACTAATACGTTAATCGTGCCAAGTTCATCAACCCACAACGCTGATCAAGATTGCAGTATATCTCGCACAGATGACCACAAACATTCGACAATCAGTACAAATGTTGTAAATTCTGAAGTTCTTTTCTCACATTTGGCCAATTCCATAGAGACGACACCCTACGACTTAAGTCACATTTTAGACCCATCCCTCAAAACACAGTTGTCAACTCTGATAACTAATTACAAGCCTCGCGGAAGTAAGCAAACTGATTTACAAATGACTCTTATTCTGACGGATGAGATCCCAGTAGCTCAACGACCTCGAAAATTGCCGCTTGCAGAACAAAAAATAGTGCAGAAAGAAATACAAGAATGGTTAGATGACGGTATAATTAAAAAAAGTTGTTCTGATTATTTGTATTATGCAAGAAGACAAATGGCTCATACAGACTTTGCGTAGATTATAGACGCCTTAACAAAAAAATAATTAAAGACAAATTTCCCATACCGCTCATTGATGATGCTTTAGATCGATTGCAACAAGCTAAAGTGTTTAGCTCCCTTGATTTGAAGAATGGTTTTTTCATGTTTCTATGAATCCCAACAGTACGAAATACACTTCGTTTGTCACACCAGAAGGCCAGTATGAGTTTTTGAAAGTCCCCTTTGGTCTTTCCAACAGCCCTAGTGTTTTCCAAAGATTTGTTTCCACAGTGTTTCACGATCTTATTCGTGAAAATGTCATTATTATTTACATGGACGATGTAATCATACCGTCCCAAGATGAAGTAGAAGGTCTTCAGAAATTGAAACGCGTACTACAAGTTGCATCAGATTTTGGTTTAATTCTTAATCTCAAAAAATGCCAATTCTTACAGCATCGTATTGAATTTCTTGGATATGTTATTGAAAACAGTACTATCAAACCTTCGCCGTTGAAAACCCTTGCAGTTCAAAATTTTCCTTTACCTAAGACGCTCAAACAAGTTCAAAGTTTTTTGGGCTTAACAGGATATTTTCGAAAATTTGTAAAGAATTACTCACTGATTGCACGACCTTTAAGCGACATGCTCAGAAAAGATGCATCTTTCCATTTTGGCCCTAAACAACATCAAGCTTTTCTTGCTCTCAAAAATTCTCTTTCGAATCAACCAGTTTTGCATATCTTTAATCAAAATTCCCCTCTCGAATTACACGCGGATGCAAGTTCTTTTGGATTTGGTGCAGTCCTATTACAAAAATCCGATGATGACGACCAATGGCATCCTATACAATATATGAGTAGAAAGACTTCACCTCAACAATCTAAATATTCCAGCTACGAACTTGAATCACTTGCCGTTATTGAAGCAGTAAAGATATTTTGGAAATTATCTTCTAGGAACAAAATTTAGAATCGTGACTGACTGCGCTGCTTTCCAACAAACATTGCAAAAGCGAGAGCTTACTCCGAAAATAGAGCTAGATGGGCGATGTACCTAGACGAATTTGATTTTGAAATCATCAACCGTCCCGGTAAATGTTTGCAACATCTTGATGCTTTGAGTCGAAATCCCGTTTATTTGACGACATATCTTGACGCAGATCTAACATTCCAACTCTCTAAAGCGCAAAGCGAAGACTACATCAAAACACTCAAAATTTTAATCCAAAACGGAGAAGACACCGAACATATAATAAAAAATGACATAGTTTACAAAGTCGACGAAGATTGTGAGTTAATTGTTGTACCTCAGAAAATGCAGACTGAGATCATACGTTCAATTCATAATAAAGGCCATTTCTCAGTCGCTAAAACGCAAGACCTTTTCAGTCAAGATTTTTATATTCCTTAAGCCCGCCGACAGATTGAGAATGTCGACAAAACAAGGCGACATCGTGGCTATTCAAAAGATTCGATTCTGTAAAGGTTCCAAATTGTACCCCAAATTTCATGGTCCCTACAAAGTTACCAGCGTTAAAGCAAATTATCGCTATGAAGTGCAAAAATTAGGTCAACATACCGGACCCAATACTACATCGACCGCTGCTGACCATATGAAGATTTGGACTGATCTCTCGTCCCTTTTCCCCACCTGATTGCGACAACCAACTTAATGACTGGTAAACGATGACGACTTGGACTAAACTTGGACTTCGCTTTTGATCCTGATTTACATGTTGACGCTTTCAAGCTGGAACTGACTTTTTGGCGAAAAGTTTTAACCCAGAATTTTGTATTGTTTTTTTTTCCTGTTTCTTTTTTTCTTTACAGATTTAGACGATTGTTTTATTTTCCACGGGTCTTGGAGGCCCGAGAGTCATCAGGATGGTCGAGTGTGGAGGAGAAAAACACCTCAACCCTTCTCTACAATCTGACCACGAGCGCCCTCACTGAGAGAACGCCGGAGAGAGGGTAGAGACGAGAAAGCGAGACGTGCAGCTTTCCACTTAGAAGTAACCCTTGACTTCAGAAGTACTTCAACCACCTTGACGCAACCGAAATGTTTATTTTCAATGTGTTTATGGGAATGTTTTAACTGTCCTGTCTTCGTCAATAAACCTGTGTTCGTCTTAAAACACTGATTGATTCTTGGATAACGGAAGGGACTACACCTAACATATATATATATGTACATGTGTACTTTTCCTAGGTTATATTTTATATTTAATCTCACTCTCTAATATATATAAAATATATATAAATATTGCTTTGCATTCTGATAAACGTGTGCAGAAATGTTACAGAAAATTTGCTTAAAAATTAAAATGCGTCACATAGAAATTGATGTTATTCCTAATTGCTTGACACCAGAATTTCCAGGCTCTACAAACATTTGAATCGTTTATTTCGAAAAGGTGACAACTCTTAAAAACATTTTTTTTTTCAAGATATAGAAAAAAAAATGGCTTATGAAAAGTTGGAACACTTGACGGGTTTGAGCTTTTACTATTTTATTTTAGTAGGTAATAGCAATGTAATATTATTAAATTAAAACGATTTTTGATTAATTATGACATAAAAATTAATAAATGAATACTGAGAGTTCCTTCTTTTTCAAAACAGAGATGTTACCTTTTCAAAATAACCGGTTCATTCGTAACCTAGCCGATGAAATGGTTAAGACACCCTTAACTTTTAAATATTTTATAGTGGTAAACATCCAGACAGTTTTAAAGCATAACATATAAAATGGACGTACTATAGATCAAAATTAAAACAAGTATTAAGCAATTTATTGTAACTTTAGTGCAATACTTCTTAGCGTTGAAATAAAAGGCATGTGATTTTTTTAACAAAAGACTTCTCTTTTAAATTGTACTATCTTTAATTTCACTTTATTAAATTTATTTATTTATTTTTGAAGTATTACTACTTTTGCCGCAAAGAGAGTTTAATTTCATAAGAAATTGAAATAATGCAACAAAAATGATGCTTGGATTGACGTTATAACTTACAGTTGTCGAAAAACTTTTAATCCGTTTAGTACAACGTTAAAAAATATTTTTTTCTATCTTCAGCTGTTATGCGCTCCTAACATATATTTTTGTAGAAAAAGCATTTTTTTCACATACACGTTTAAATAGGGAAGTTGTTTTAGCACTAAAAATATCTTTTATATTCATTGCAATATAATATCAATGTGTTTGAGGAAATAAGAATAAACCATCTGACTCAATGAAAAATTACATTTTAACGATTATTTTGGCTGATTAGAACTTCACGGTTACACGCGTGAGTCCATTGCATCAGTGGAGCATGTAATCATCTTTAAAAAAATCATCCAACTAAAAAATGCGTAAAAAATTATGAATATAAGAAAATATTCATTAAGGGAAGTTTTCATCACGCAAAGATTAAAACTCTAAGCAGTTATTTAAATCGATGAAACATTTTATTTAGTGCGATAACTTCAGAAGCATGTAAGGGGTTATTCATAAATGATGTCACGCTTCGAGGGGGGGACTTCAAGAAAGTGTGACAGTTTGTGACAAGGGGAGGGGAGGGGGTAACAAGAAATGTGACATCGTACATTTTGATTTCTATAAAAACATACAAAATCCGCAAATTAAACTTATTTTATGCTAATGTAATATAACGTGACATGTGACGAAGGGGGGTAGGCAGGGCCCGACTTGCAAGTTTTCCTGCCCAGGGCACTTTCAAATTTTCCTGCCCCCTCGGTACATTAACTCGTAACATTACCACTAACTCGTAACATTACTCGTAACATTACCACTTCCAGGATTACTGTACATCTCCACGTAACCAGATATAAATGAATCAGACTGGCCAATAAATTCCAATCAGCCTAGGAAGTTCCCATTATGTGAAGAATATAGTCTCGTCATCACCATAAAAAGGTAGTCCACGCTGTGCAAGAAGTTTAATGCGGGCTATCACACGCCTTAAAACATTTCTCCAATATAAGCATTCTGCACCCCCTACCTCAGGGGGTATGTTGAAGTGTCACACTTAGTGACAAAGGGGGAAGGGGGTCAAATATATTGAAAGAAAGTGTGACATCATTTATGAACGGTCCCTAATTACGAGTTTAACGAAAAAAATGAAATGTATCAGCTTTGCTAATTGTTGCATGCTTGCAGTTCTACCATCAACCAAAACAATCTGCCTGGCGGAGTGCCAAAAAGAGTCCATTTATGTTAAAGGGAGGAACTGTTGGTATAAGGAAAGTGCCGTTTCTGATCTCATTTTATTTCGTTTAGCATACTTGATTTCTTTCGAACTGATGCTATACGCCAGTTTATAAATTTAATTGCTTTCAATTAACAAAGAAGCAAACATTCGTACTAACATGCTTCCCTAAAACTCGAATGAATTCGTCCTTTTTTGACATGCGTAGAAGCGTCCAAATGTCAGAACTTTGTGGTCGAACTGTAAAGTTTAATACAATTCTGAATTTGATGGAAAAAATAGTTAAATACTTAAAAGTACGCAAAAAAATCGCACCATTTGACATTGCTTTACATTCGGTTATGAAACATATCATTTGCAGCGTCATATTGAAAAATATTAATTCCTTGTAAGTTTGAAGTAATCATAAACACCAATTTTTAAAATTTTGGACACACTTTTTTTTTTGACAATTTTCATTAGCTTTACATTACGATTAAATACCTGACAAGTTCTTAAAGCAGAAGCAGGAAAAAAATTAAAAAATAAATCAATGAAAGAAAAACAAAGTGCAAAATTAAGCAAATTTTAAAACGGAAAAATGTTTTTCGCTTTATCACCTTGAGTAAATTTGTCAGTTTGAAAAAGGCCGTGTTTTTAAAGCAGGTACAACGTTGCATTAATAATTTTGATGCAAAAGTGGAAAGAGCTTTCTTTTATAGCACGTTCATTCCTTTCCTCTGCGCTTTCATCCATCTAATGAATAGAAATGTCAGTGTTTCGTAACTTTCGAGTCAAGTTGATTTCTTCATAAAGTCTTGTGTTCGTAGATAAAACGTAGTGGTTTTGCATAAATCAAATTAAAAATACCAGTATAACATGTTCTTGATGTAGAAAAAACAGAATAATTATGGCTTCCATGCTATTTTAGGCCTTATTTCTTTAACAAAATTAGAAAGTTTTCGACGGCATAATTTTACATTCATCTTAAGTTGAGTCGTAATAGTCCGTTTTGTTGTTCAACTTTTACTTTGAACACATTTTAACAACTAATTTTGGACCTCAGTTGCTGAGCCGTGCAAGTCACGGCTTTCGGTGCCTGCCTGCGCGCAGTGAAGAGGCGATGGGTTCGATTCCCATACTGCACCCTGGGTGTATTCCTATAATTTCACTCTTTGCATTGTAATAATCTTTAGTGTTTCCTTGTTCTATCTGTTACATTGGACGAGAGATTTAGGCATATCCATTGAGAAAAGCGAATAAACTCGAAAATGTATGTGACCTGGAATGGTCGAAATAAATAAGAGCTAATTTTCACCCATGTTGGTGTCAACTTGCTGTTTGGGAAATTAAAAAAAAAAAAAGCTAGTAAATAAATTTTTTCAGTAATTTAAGCAAATTATTCATGGGGACTTGCTGGTTTTAGCCCTTAAGTTGAGAATTTTTTTTAAAAGATTTTTAGAACGTGATTAAGGCTCATGACCGTTATAGGATTAAGAAAAATTAGCACCTTTGATGAATAATGATAGCTTGTTATATAGTATTAATAATTAGATAAATTGTACATTGAATTGCATAATCTTAACCTTTTATTCCTTTGAAGGTCAATGAATGTGAAATAGTGTTTTTCAAAAGTGGCTTTGAGCGACCTTGTTGGACGCATAAAGCCGTTCACGCGGCGTCACATATACAACATATAGTTCAAACTGCCGTGATTATTGTGCATGAAGTTCGAGCCGTTTATAATAGTGCGTGGAAAGCGTGATACATGACCATGAATTGTCAAAATGTTAAGAGAAAAAGAATGACCTTTGATTAACACGCAAAGGGTCAGTCTTTATTGTTTCGGTATTGCGTAATAATCTGGTACTATTACTTACACTTTGATGAATGAAATTAATAATAAAACACTGAGAACTTCTTGATTACTTTACGGAAAGTTATGTTTGAGAAGGCGAAAATACATTGTGGTTATAGCTAAAGTTATCTGCGTAGAGCTCGTTGTCATTGACATATGACGTTGAAACTTGGTATGTATGTTACACAGATCATCGGGAAAATGCATCTTAGTTTCAATTTTACCACCAGGTGAGAAGGAGGGGCAAGAATAAAAAAAAATATAGCATCAGAAAACTTGATTTTTTCACAGAATGTGTTCAATGAGCATTCCACTTGCGTTGCTCATATGTTCAAAGCGTGTTATAGAATGTTCAACAGTAGCGTGCAGTGTTTCTGTATCAATTACATCAACTTTACGATGAGAATTGCAATTGATAGAGAAGCAAGAAGCCCTGACCTGACGGTAAAATTTTGCATAATTATGCTCTTATTTTAGATTTATTTTTCCCATTTAAAGTGTATTCCAAGTTTCAATGAGATACGTCGACCAGATCGAACTCTGCGTAGATCTAAACAGAGTAACTTTAATTATAACCATAATGTATATTATAAAGTTATTGTTATATATGTAAGGAAATACAACTAATTTTAAAATAAATTGCATGAGAAAATTTAAACATGACGCATTTGGTAAAAGCTCTTAGTAATTTAGAAATTAAAGTTTTGCTACTACAAAATTAACCCTAGGAGTCTTAGTTGGTTCACTTTTACGAAAGAAAATACTGTAATGTAATTACCATAACGAATTATGTAAATTGGAAAGTGACGATTGCTACAGAAAGTTAGATGTGCAAATATTTTCGTTTTTTTTTTTTTTTTTTTGGTCTCCAAATTACCAAATTACTTGCTAAACATATCTCTGAAGAGATCTATTAATAATACTTTTTTGAACGCTAGTTGTGACTCTTGCATGAAGTAAAACAGTATAAAAAAGGTACCTATTGCTATGGGAATTGTACGCGCGGGTTTCGTTGGTAAAGGAAACAGTTTCTCAGTTAACTCAGTTTTTGGCAAAGCACTATTGCTTCGCAATAGTTATTTAGTTTAATTATAGCTATTTTCGTGACATGGTTGGAATTGATGCATGTAAGATTGAAAATGAAAAACGTTCTTAAATCGAAATGTCCTTTTAATTAAATATTCCTTTCCCTTACAAAACTCTGAAGGCACTTAAACCGAAATGTCCTTTTAATTAATATTTCTCTCTTTGCGAAACTCAGATGAGTTGCATTATTATTACTATTATTATTGTTAACGTTATTATTATTTTATTGTTTCACTAACGTTGAAAGGAAAATGATCAAGGTCATTTGTTGCGCATGGTCTACCGGTTCAGAAAAACTTTTAACTTACTCAACGATAAAACTTTTTTATTCATTTCTTTACGAAGACTGCGCTCATTTTTATGTTTTCTGATATGAAATGGAAACCCAAATGCAGCATTTCTATGTCATTCCTTCTTTCTGAGTAAAACTGCCTGCAGCTGAAACGCATTTACTCTTGTTTTGCGAGTTTATTTTAGACATTCTAGATGCAAAAAAGATTTTGAAACTTTTCTATTATTACAAATACAATACAATACAAAAAGTACACCAACAACAGGCGCTAGGCCCAACAAGGTTGGTGAATAGATGAGCAATTCCTGCTTGACTTCTTCATGCTCCTCTTCCTCTTCTTCTTGTCCCTACTTTTATCTTGAACGCCCATTTGCATGAAAGAAAAAGAAAAAGCAGTATCAATTTACATAAAAAACTATTTGAACAAAAGCTAAGAGAGAAACATTATCAGATTTCAACTGGCTGCTCTCTTCACAATCCCCCAGTGACGATCCAAACCTTCCTTAAACGATTTAACATCCTTAGAATTAACAATGTGCGATGGCAAAGTGTTCCAATCGTCGACAACTCTACTGAAAAAGCAATGTTTCCTACACTCCCTCTTAAATTGTGATTTAAATAATTTCAATCCATTTCCCCGAGTCCTATTACTATGAGAAAATTGTAAACCTTCTGTTTCATTTAACTTTATAAATTTGAACAACTGAATCAAATCTCCCCGTTTCCTTCTTTCTTGTAACGTATACATGTTAAATTTCTTTAATCTGTTTTCATAAGCCATACCTGAGGTTCCTTTAATAATTTTTGTAGCCCTGCGTTGAACTTTTTCTAACATGTCAATATCTTTTTTTAAATATGGCGACCAAAATTGTACTGCATACTCTAGATGTGGCCTAACCAGTCCTCTGTACAATGGCAAAATAACGTCTTTTGATTTACACGAAACATGTTTTTTAATATACCCCAACATTCTATTTGCCTTATTACTTGCTTCTCTACATTGATACCCCATTTTAAGATCACTAGAAACCACTACACCTAAATCGTTTACAGTATTCCCTGATTTAATTTGTTGTCCTTGCAAGTTATATGCTGCGCATTTATTTTTATGACCCATGTGTAGAACTTGACATTTTTTAATATTAAATGACATACCCCACTTAGCAGCCCATTCCGATATTCGTGATAAATCTGTTTGAAATCGTTCTATTTGTTCCTCTGTGTTGACAATTCCCATTATTTTTAAGTCATCAGCAAATATACTAACTTTGCCCAGTATACCCTCAGTTATGTCATCAATAAATATTATGAATAGGAGTGGTCCAAGAACAGAACCTTGTGGAACACCACTTTCTACTTCTATCCATCGAGAACTATTACCCTTGATTTGCACTCGTTGCTTTCTCCCGATTAACCAACTTTTAATCCATTCAAATGTATGACCCTGAATACCGAACCTTTTCAATTTTAGTAGCAGAGCTTTATGTGGAACTTTATCAAATGCTTTCTGAAAGTCAATATAAGCTACATCTATGCTATTATTGCGGTCTAACTCCTTTGTTATTACATCATAAAAATTTAAAAGATTAGTCGTGCATTACAAACATAATGGAAACATTTTTAAGTAAATAAATTTGTAACATCTGTAGGGATAACTTAGTTTCTAAAAGGATGTTGTTTCCATGCAGCGGTCAATATGAGATTTAAGGAAAAAAAATCCCTTTTTCTACTTTGACATGATAAAAGACTGATTTTTTTCCTTTGACGGCATTAACAGCATTAAATATAATTTCCTTCATTAGTTTACGATTGCAGAGTTAAAGAGAACGCTATCACTCCTTAGAGAAATACAATGTGTAAAAAACTTTTGTAAAAGTACAGAAGGGAAATTGAGTGTCTCCTTAAATTTACGAAGAACTGGTTTTAAACCAAATAATTAAGTTTCTCGATAACAACTTCTCAAAAAAATTCTTGTTTTTTTTGAAACGGATTTGTTGAGTTACGTAAACCTGAACACTTGAGGTATGTGATTACCAGTTAAAAAATTGTAAAGAAACGCATAAATAAACTTTTGTGATCTGTAACTAGCAGTTTCAAAATTGTGGAAAATGCATTGTATATTATTGCTTGTGTATAATTTAACTTCAGCTCTAATTTAACTTAGCCCTCGACTCCGGAGGCATCATTGGCCGAGCTGCCTAAGGCACAGGAATCAGGGCTCAACTGAAATCACCTTCGACTTTGTGTACGAGAAAAGTAATTCAGTGTACTGACAGATGGCGCCAGTACTGCGGCATATTATTTGTTGCAATCGATTTAAAGAATGTCCTTTGTTTTTTATTCACTGTAAATTTCTTTTTAAACTGGTCAGACTCCAGATAAATGATTTTCAGGATATTCTCATGGGTTTTCGGGGAATATTTTTTTATTGTGTATAACAGAGTTGTTCATTTATAAGAGGGTGAAAAATATAATTAAATAATTCAACCGTATAAAAATTACATTATATTAAATATAACATGAATGGCTATAACAAAGTACAAGAGACCGATTAATTTGTGAAAGGGCGGAAAACAAATATGACACTTTATTTTTCGGTGTCGTGCCCGAAGCTCACATGTCTGAAGCTCACAGTAGGGGAAACGTGTCTCTAGCTCACATAGACCAGTATCTCGTGTCTCACGCTCACAAATGTATTTGGGTCCAACTCTTTTCTTCCAAGCCCCTCCCCTCCCCCCCCCCCCGAAGGGGGCGGAAACGTGGAAGATGGATTATTTTTTTTTATTTTGAAAAAAATTATAGATAAGGGGGACTTTTTGAAATATAGTAATAAGAATTTTGTTGAGATTTATGATCAACTTTCCCTCACGGTTTTATCTCAGGCTTGGGACTGGGCCAATGTCTAAAAACTTGCCATTGTCGTGTTTACCAAATGATTCCATTTTTGTCACGTAACTTAGCGAGGCCAAACACTCGTGTAGGTTATTAGACCGCCTGTACTCCTGCAAAATGTTTTCTATTTTTTCATCCAATTGTACATAATCTTTTCTTCTCTTTACTACTGCGGTTCCAATTTCTCTTGCTCTTAACTGGTGGGACACGTTAACCGATTGTTCTTTGAAAGACTTAACTAGAAATTGTACATTGGGGTTTTTATGCCACGAATTCTAATTAATTGTGAGTTCCACGATTCCACTGGATTAGTGGTCCTGTGTCGTTGACCACTTACATTCCAAAATTGAAGGGGAACATTGTTATTGTCCATCCATTGTTATACAAAGTGATCGACAAAACGTTTCAGTTTGTCGTTCAGCGCCGGTCCAGTCTCCCCCCACCCAGGTCTTATCTATAGCCCTGCTCCCACCTGTCAAGGTGATACGTCGGGGAAAGGAGTGATACATTTGTGAGCTTGGGACACGAGATACTGGTCTATGTGAGCTAGAGACACGTTTCCTCTACTGTGAGCTTCAGACATGGGAGCTTCGGGCACGGACCCTATTTTTCGTAGGCGATAATAGAATTAAGGATAGTAATTTCACTTCTTAGTGGCCCGTTAATATTATGAAAAGGAGCAGCTGTTCCTTTACTTTCAATTGCTGTGCAATAATAGAAGATAATGGGGTTGTCTTTTCCTAAATTTTACTATTACAGAATAAAAACAACAGTTGAAGATAAAGGGTGCTAAGGCATAAATAGATCTGCAAGCACAAAATAAATGCGAATCAAAATAAATATAAATGTTAAATTTCGCAGCAATAAGGAATAAGAGATAAAGTGTTATCACTCTGTGAAACGCATGCTCAAATCTCACGAAACTGTCGTCGTATTTGACGAAATGACTTCATAAAAAATGCTCCGAGTAAACCTTTCGGCAAACTTTTGAAATTTGTCTAGTAACTTTCTTTAAGTCACGTGATCGCGCGAGGAAAGACTCGTTGTAAACGACGAAATTTTCTTGACGATTGAAGATTCGTCGAAAATGAGGATTTTTTTCTGAGAGTGACGTAACGTTAAGATATTATCAAATTATTGCTCTTTTTACCCGGAAAATCAACTAATCAACTTGTTGACTAATATACTTAAAATAATAACAATAATGTTTAATGAGAAACGGACAGAAGAGTGAAAAAAACAGTTCATTGAAGAAAAGAGATTGTATTTTTTATTTTTTAAGTTTTGGTTCTGAAAGTTTTTGATATTTGCGTTTAAAGCAGCTAATAATGGAGTTACACTCCGAATGCTACTTGAAGCATAAATTTCGATCATAATAGTGTTAGGCTGCTATCTATTAGTAGAAAAACACAGCTTAAGGGCCCTCGGATACGAGGACTTTTGTAATGGTAGTTTTTATATTCGTCATTTAGTTTTTTCAACACTAAAAGCAAACAGTTCTCTCCACAGATTTTGACGCGAATTGTTAGAAATAAGTTAAATTATAAAATTATTTGTCTTCATTATGACTTTTCATTGCGTCACTCCCAAGTAACGTCTATAGTGATAAGTTCTTGGGTATAAAAATTATGGAATTATTTGGAATTTTGGAGAAAAAAAAATTGTTCAACCAAGATGTTTAAGATAGATTGCCTTGCTACTGTCTAAAAACCTTAAAATATTAACGTAAACACTAGGTCAGCTGCACAAATACATCTGTTTTCCACATGAAATAATCCAGCGCATAAAATGTCACTAACGGTTACTTTATAACTAAGCCAAAGTGGAGCAAAAGAAAAACATGTAATTGCGACGGCTGTAGTAAATCTGTAGCATAATTATGATTTCTCCTATAATTCTACTCATAGTCCAATTTAGACAGCATGTGGTCCAACAGATAAATATATACTCTTAAGTTCGACCGTTGAAGATTTAAAAAAAGTGTTTTTTTAAATACTTTTCTCATGTTTAGAGAAAATTATTCTACATAAGCCGGTTCCTAATAAATGTCTTCTTATGATGCACTACTCTTGAAATGTGTTTTACTTCACATTTGCGACACAGGCCTTAAAGTGTCAGTTTCTCAAGTTATTTTATTTTCCAAGTAGGAAATCCATTGAAATGACAGTTCATTTGACTAGAAATTTGATTAATGTTACGCAAAAATGTACACAAAAATATTTTAGTTTTACAAATACAAATACAAATACAAAAGTGACGACCAGCAACAGGCTCAGGGCCCAGTTAGGCTGGTCCTAGTCAATTTAGCAGTCCCCAATGAACATCAAGAGATTTCTTAAACGTTTTTACCCCGCTGCAATTAACAGTCGCTTCTGGTAAACTATTCCAATTGCCTATAACCCTATTGAAGTAGTAATTTTTCCTAATTTCAAGATTAGCCTGAGATTTGAAAAGCTTAAAACAATGACCTCTGGTTCTACTGCAGTTCATCAACATTTCCCATTTTAATGAATTTAAACAACTAAATCATGTCCCCTCTAACTCTCTTTTGCTCAAGACTATACATATTGAGCCTTTCAAGCCTAACCTCATAATCTAAGTCTGAAAGACCACTAACCAATCTAGGAGCCCTCCGTTGAACCCTTTGCAATAAGGTAATATCCTTTTTTAGGTACGGAGACCAAAACTGAAAAGCATATTCCAAATGAGGTCTTACCAAACTTCTGTATAGTGGCAATACAACTTCCATAGACCTGTTCGAAATAGCCTTATTGATAAACCCAATCATCCTGTTAGCTTTGTTACTGACTATGCTACACTGCTGACTGGACTTCAAGTCGAGACTAATCAATACTCCTAGACCAACAACTGCTTCTGCTTCCCTTGATGGAACCTTGTAAATAATAGGTTGCATGTTTATTCCCATGGCCAAAATGAAGCACTTAACATTTCCCAATATTAAAAGACATACCCCACTTAATTACCCACCTAGAAATTTGATTTAAATCCTCTTGTAACTGATTGACTTGTTCCTCCGTGTCCACGATTCCCATGATTTTGACATCGTCAGCAAAAATATTGATGTTCCCAGAAATACTCTGAGTAATATCATTATTAATAAATAATATAGGCCCTAAAACTGAACCTTGTGGAACACCACTCAAGACATTAATCCACTGAGAATAATTGCCCTTCACTACTACTCTCTGTTTCCTCCCAGTCAGCCAATTTTTAACCCAAATTAAAGTTTTTCCATCAATACCAATATAAGCAAGTTTGTTAAGAAGAGCTTCATGCGGTACTTTATCAAACGCTTTCTGAAAGTCAATGTAAACAACATCTACGCACTTTTTATTATCTAATGCCATGGTAACCTTGTCATAGAAATGCAACAAATTAGTTGTACAGGACCTACCCTTCCTAAAACCATACTGAAAATCAGTCAACACTCCATTTGCCTCCAGGAAATTCACTATTTTAATTTTTATCAGAGTTTCAAAAATTTTACAAAGAACTGAAGTAAGACTCACAGGCCTATAATTTCCTGCCTTAGTTTTAGACCCTTTCTTGAAGAGCTTACCACCAACTTTAAAATTAATTTTATTTTATGTTTCATAAACACTTCCTCAAACGAAATTAAGCTTTTAAAAGTCGATGGTGACGATAGTTAGCTCCCCAAAACAGAATATTTAGTTAAAAAATAGTTTTATAAAGCGCATTAGCGAAATATAATTTCCAAAATAAGCTATAATAATGTTTGGTTTCTGTCTCAGCTAATATCACGGCGGAAAAATAGAAAGAAAAAATTTTTTTTATATATATATTTAATCAGTAACTCCACCGATTAATTTTTAAAATCCTTATTTTTTAAGCTCGGGTAAATGTTTTTTTTCCCTTAACCTTTAAGCAACGTTTGGGGAAAAAATAATTAGCTAAAAACGCAATGAGAAAAAAATGCCACTTACCATAGCATAAAATATTAATTAACGCATTTAGGAAAGTAGCCATAAACTAAGATATAGAGCTCCCCACTCCCTTATTTATTTTTTATTATAAAAAAGAAATCTCTTGGATAGTAAATTTTGCGAAATTATTAAAGCATTTTCCTCTTGACTACTTGAACTTAAGTGAAATGAATTGATGTGTATGAAAGCTTGTTCATTGAATGGCCTTGAAAAGTAAGCACATGTTTAAGACGGCTGAAAAGTAAATCTGACATATTCCTGATAATAGTGATGAAAACAAGTGTGACAGAAAAACAGTGAATCATTAATGCTTAAGTGTAAAAAAATTCCCTATTCAATTATTTTACAACGATTGCTTGCATTTTTTTTTTTAGCTTGGTCAATTCACATTTTACGCATTATTGAATATTAAGTAACTTGTTTCGTCATGGTTTTTGTACAACTTGATGGAGATTCCTCTACAAAACGTTACGTGATTGCAAAGCCGCAAAATTTGGGTTGTGTTATGTGTTTAAATTCTCAACAGCTGATACGTTTCTTTGCGCTGATTTAAATAAAGACTCTCTTTTTTTCACCACATACAGATTTCAAATCTCAAAATTTGCAGTCACAAATTTTAAAAGTTCCAAATAGTCGAAAAACTAAGTATTAAAATAGACTTAAATAATTTCTATTATTTATTTTTTATTTTATTATAGCATTATTATTTGTTACTTTTTTATTTATTTTGCTTATACCATGAATTTTTATATCTAAACGGATGAAGTATCGGTAGAAGGGGTCAGAGGGCTGAATAACGGGAGGAGGAAATTCATAGCATTGCTAGAAAAACTGATTATTAAAGTAGACGTAACTGCTTTTTCAAAATTCATTTATTTAATTTTATTTTATTATATCATTATTATTTTTTAGTTTTTTACTTACTTATTTTGTTTATACCATGCATTGTTATATATAAACGAGTGAAGGATCTGTAGAAGAGATCGGAGGGCTCAATAACAGGGAGGAATGAAATTTATAACTTAGTGTTGTTAGTAATACTTCACATGACAATTAAAAATGGTTGAAACCATTCATTTCGCCTTTGTAGATTTGCTGGAGGGGAATCGCTGAATTTTGGTAAACATTTTTTTTCACAGTATCGTCTTCAAACAATCGTGACACCTCCGCAGTTTGGAAACGCACGGAAGTATGTCAACGTTTTCTCTAGGTTGCCAAGTCCTCAATCACTAACAGCTTAGTTTTCAAAATCACCACAAGTGTGATATGGTTATCTCCATTTACCCCACGCTTCCTATACCCCAAATTAACCCTTAATAAACTATGAAGAAGTAAAAAAAAAGTCATTTAAAACTTGTACATAATTAGTAGATGGAAACACTCGCAATTTAATAATTATTTTGAAAGTAAAATATTATGCTACTTTTTATTATTTTGTTTATTTACTTATTTATTTTTTTACATTATTTAAATTATTTATTTATATATATTTTTTCTCTGTATTTTTGTCATTTATTAGGTCACGATAAATATTAGTTTCGAAGACTTTTATTATTGAGAAAAATTGGAATGAACTTCTAATATTGCTAAGATTAAAAGTTCATTAATATTGGCAACGTCGGCATGTTGGCGTCGTTGTAAGGCGCGGGAATCGTACGCCCCAGTTCACATGATCGTGCCTGTCAGTGTCGGTGGATATTCATGATGCAGAAAATCGCCTGCGCCCATGTCGTACGATTATGCGACATGCCAAAGATCTCTTGAGTAGACATTTGACAGGGATACTCTCGGCTAAATTAAATGCCTAGTGCGATTTCGCATCAACAGAGTCCGGGTGCATAAACTGGTCTTCAAAATTCTCAAGCGGCGATGGCACCACATTCACTGTGGTGCCGCTGAAGGAGATGGTGCCAATCTCTGGGAAACGCACTGGGTTTGCAATTGGCAGAAGCAAACAGCAACACATTAAAAATAGATAATAAAAAAAATATTGCCTATATTTAAAGTATCTGACGGGTTTTCTACACTTGTTATTATTTGAATCATATATACATTTTTACTTGCGTAAGCCAAAATGCTATTATGACAGGCTTGTTACAAACTACTTTATATTATACAACTTGTTATAACTTGTTATAAACGAGGTTTATTATTTCAAGAAGTTTCATATAGCGCGTTCTCACTTTGCTCTAGTTGCAGCAATTGGAAACAAGAGACAGTGAATCATAATTTATATAAATCATAGTTTCAAAAAGTTTTTTAGAGTTCAATCAGTGAGCCGAGGTAAGGTTTGGTCAGTAAGGTTTGGTCAGTAAAGTTTGGTCAGTAAAGTTTGGTCAGTAAGGTTCGGTCAGTAAAGTTTGGTCAGTGAAGTTTGGTCAGTAAGGTTCGGTCAGTAAGGTTCGGTCAGTAAGGTTCGGTCAGTGAAGAATTTCTCCTTCATCAAGCATTAAGCTGTAGAACATGCGGCAAAAAATAAAAAAACAGACTTTGCAAAACCTTTTTTTTAAACTTCTGTATCTTAAACTTCTTTTAAGTTAACGCAATAAGTTACGGAGATGAAGTTTCATATTCTTGTTCAATTTTCATAAAAGTTTGCTCAAAACTCCTTAGTATATCAAAATTTTTTTTAAATAAAAAATTAGATTCGAAAATAAATAACTAGTATATTATCTAATTTTCTTTATTTTGAAAGAATGTTTAGTAACTTGAATTTAAGTATATAATATATATTTGATGAGATTTTTCAGGTCAAATATCAAAATCTGTATTTACTATTAAAATTTACATATTAGACGGAACACAAACTATTTACGTATGAGAATAAGTTCTGGAGATCAAAGGGCCCCATACTTGCTTTGATGGAATTTAGTCCTCCCGTGTACCATAAAAAACATACATTATGTTAGCTTAAAATTGATTTAACTTTCTAGTTTAGCCCTTGAAAGCAAATTAATAAATCGTATTATGCATAAAAGTTTTCAGAAGCTCTGCTTTTATCCACCCGGAAACTGTTTAAGATTGTACTTTACTATTTTATCTTATGTCATTTTATATGCTTCGTTTTGGAATTAGCTTTTAAAAAAATAAGAAACGATATCTTATCCTGAGATAAGTTTAAAGTGTTTACATAACTTATTTGCAACACGTGTCAAAGAGGGATACATGTAAATCATATCAGTCATCTTAATCGGAAAATTATCATCAGATTTGAAATTTATCCTGGAGTAAAATGCTTAATTTTGTAAATGTTTTAAAGCAATTGCTATGAATGCAATAATAAGTGCATTTTGGTTTTATGTATAAATTTCTCTATACCTCTAGAACAATTTCAGAGACAGTGCAACAGAGGATATTTATTTGAAGGGTCACGAGAAAAAACGATCACAGTCGCAACTATCTATATTTTCAGAATTGCCTTTTTAACCCATTCGAGACCGATTGCACACCGTGTGTGCAATAGCAGTAATGTGCAATTATCAGTTATTCTGAGTAGACTAGTAGTCAAAATAAGATTTTTCTTGAGCTAATGAAATCTGTAAAGTACTGGAAATAATATAGTAAACATGTTTTTATTATTAAAAATGTTTCGCTTCTGGGGACCGTGTTCGAAAAAAACCGTCGTCTTGAATGGGTTAAAGATCTGGATTTTGATCATTCTTCTCGTCAGAGGAGTCATTAATGGGCGGGTCGTCTGAATATTTCTAGCTTAAATGATATCGGATAGGCATTTTGTCTATAATAAACTACCTGTATGCACTGAAAACTCATCTTGGCAAAAAATGGACTATGATCGCTTTTCCCCATGGCAATTTATTGTAGTACACGATTTTGATCATTCTCGTCAGAGGCGTCATTAATGGGTGGGTCATCTGCATATGTCTTGTTAAATGATATCGGATATGCATTTTGTCTATAATCAGCTACTTGTATGCACTGAAAACACAGTGTCACCAATGTCTAAATTCTCAGGTTGCGTTTTTAAAGTTTCAACTGCTGCACTTTGATCATTTTTGATCGTCAGGTCAGAAACATCATCAATGTGTGGGTCGTCGGCATATTTCTTGCCTAAATGATATCGCCTATGCATTCTGTATATAATAAGCTACTTGTATGCACTGAAAACTCAACTTGGCAAAAAATGAACTTTGATCGCTTTTCCCCATGGCCCTTCATTGTAGTACACAAATTTGAGGCAAGAATTGTGCCAATTTTCATATTTAAAGTGGCTGTTAAAGTATAGTAAATATCAATTTTTACATGTGCCTTTTTTTTAAAAAATCTGCATTATTTGTTCTGTTTTTTTATAACAAATTTCATTACATCACATTTCTATTGGAACACCGATGGGAAACATATTCCCGAACACCGGTGGTATAACGGAGCTCTAATACTATTTTATATAAACTTTTACTTCCTATATAAAAACTACAGGACGTTTTTGAAATGAATAATACTTACTGGTTACCACACGAAAAGTCATTTTTTCACGAAAAGTTCTACGTCATTTAATGTCATTTTAAATGCATATTATGAGTGAAAAATAATGTCTGATAGGGGATGTCCATTTGCTTCAATGAAACAAACTTTTGTTGGAAAGTGATGTATGTGCGGTCCAAGATCTCAAGATCACTTGTTTCCACTTCCTGCTGGAGTCCCTCCTTTAGATCGTCCAACAGAAGGAGATTGTGGGCATAGACATGGGATTTCTGATGCCCTCCTTCACCCCATAAAGTCATAAGTGGGGAACCTTGGTGGCCACCCGTTCCCAAACTGTGGTACGTGAAGCCGCTCTAGGTGGTACGCTTGCAGGTAAAAAATCTATCTATAATCTATCTATAATCTATTTATCTTCTATTCTATGTAATAAAGTTATATAGCAGTGATACGCAAAATGGTTCGCAAGAAAAATGGTGGTGCGCGAAAAAAAAATAGGATTGGGAACTGGAGTGCTAAATCAGTTCTGAAGATTTAATTAAGTGGTTTAACCAAAGGGTAGCGAACGTACTCAATTTTTTTATAAACAGAAGTTATGTTCGAAAAATGAGGCATGAATAAAATAGTATATTCGAAATTCTTTTATGATTTATTAAACTGAAATCTTATTAGATAAAGCTTTCTAAAATCCTAATGCACTTTTTTCCTTCCCATCCAGCACTTAAAAAATATAAATACGATATAGAAGAAAAAATAAACTTGAACTTCCACATGCCAAAAAGGTTTACTTTTTATGTAACTTAAGGGGACTCGGCACTTATTATTATCATAAAAAAAGGGAAAAAAGTAACTTGAGGGACATCGTGCGTTCTCTATATGCTTGTAAGATTTATTTTCTGAAAAAAAAAACGCTTGAGTGAAATCTCTTATATTCCAAAATAATGCATTTTTCGAAAAAAAAAATCATTGTAATAAATCAGTGCAGTCGGTCAGCAGTGTGTGCGAAAAAAAGATTACCTAAAGTTGTAATTCTACTCGTGATTATTTGTATGTGTATAACTACTGGTAATAAGATTTTGTATACTTTTTTTTCAATTCATCCTTTTCTTCCTGCCTCGTAGCTATAAGACTAAGGATTGTAAACAACCCTCAATAAACCGTCAGTTTAACAAACCTATCTGCTAGAGCAGCGGTTCTCAAAGTGTGTTCCGCGGAACCCTAGGGTTCCGCAGAAGGATCGCGGGGGTTCCTTTGGCAAGTTATGATTACATAAAAATATTTTCAGTAAGTCATGTGCAGATAAACCGTTGGACCTTGATGAAAACTTATCCACATTAAAAATTTATCTGAAAGTGGTAGTTAAGCACTTTCTGAAAGTACAAATACATTTGAAGGAAGCAAAATAAGAAATGAAAACTGTTCAGAGGATCCTGTGTTGTTGTTGCTGTCGTGTCCTCGTGCGTGGCAAGGAAGAATTTGTACGGTGCTCCTCAGTCTAAGGGTTATCATATCCATATATATAAATAAATGGGGGCCCTTATAGGCAGGAGTCCGATTTCCGCCCCTTTGAAAAGTCTCTTAATTTTTTGAACAAGCTCCCAGATGAGAGACCGTAACCTGGGATTGGCACCCCCAGATGTATCGTTTCACTTGAAGGACGTTGGAACCACGACCTATTTAACGTGCACCAGCTCCCTTTAGCATACATGGCCCTACAGGAAACAGCCGCCGAGAGGTTGTCACGCTCCCAAACACTGACCTAAAACGATGTTGCTTCACTTTCGGTGTACTGCGAGAACAGACCTTCTACCGACTGGTTCACTGCGGGACAAAGTGTCCTCCAAGTTTCTTATGTAAAGTTAATGTAAAAATCGCAAAATGACTCGTTGCTCCCCTTCAAACCACTCTGAAACTGTAATGAGGCGTGTCAAAGACTATACTTTGTTTGGTCGTTTCATGATAAAAGGTTGACAATTATGTTCAATGATATTGACTAATGCGTAAAGAAGGGAATATTGTTGCTTTTTGTAAGACTTTTGTTATGATGTCCGAAAGGAGTCGAAGAGTACGTTTAGTAAACAGCAAACTGTGTGTTTAGATAATGACATTGGAGAAAAATTTGTTTGAACTATTAAATGCATACATTTAATAGTTCAAAAAAGTATGAAATTTATGCGCACAATCATGTCTCATTTGTTTCCTGTTTATGATTTTTCAGTTAAAAAATTAGATTTTTCCGCTGGACAATGCTTCAACTCGTACTTTCAGCTGACAGCTTCAAACACATTGCTCGAACAGTGTAATAGCATCGTATTTTTCCTTTTCAATCTGAAATAAATAATGTAGAGAAAATCTGGGCGTTCTTAAACAATAATTTTATCAAAACAAAAGAAGTCAATTGGGGAAATAAAGCTGGTCATGGGGCCTCGGTGGCCGAGCGGTCTTAGTACCAGTTTCCGCCCGATGCTTGCGCGCAGTAACGAGGTCGTGGGCTCTATTCCCACCTTGCCCTGGGTGTATTTCTGTTTTTTCCTTTCTTTGTGATGTAATAAAATCTTTCATGTATTGTCTTGTGCTATGTGTCATATTGGACGACAGTTTATAAGCGAGTCCCGAGACTAAGCACATGAACTGGAAAATAAATGTACTTCAATCAAGCTGGTCATGCGGAACACTCGATTTGGATCAGAACTAACACACAAAATCTATATATAAATAGGCAAATACAAAACAGTTAACTACAACTTTCTTCAAAAAAAAAAAAAGTTCAATTAAAAAAAAAAATCAAAATTCAAATTAAAAAAAAAAAAGACAATACTGGTAACCCAAAAATTTCAATCTTCGTATTAGCCGGCTAAACTAGAGTAAGAATCTGGTGTGTTGAAGTTTTGACGCTTCCGGCTTAGTTGTAATTATTGTTACAAGCACAAATAATATGAAAATAAATAGGGTCAGGTGGGGGAAAATGGGTCAGTTTTTAGCTATTTTCATATTCAAAGTTTCATAGCAACAAAACCAGAAGCATTTCCCATTTCTTATCAATTGCAGCTTAACATTGAATTCCTTTAGAACAATTTTATGTAATTTTAATATTTATTTTTTAATTATGAAATAGTTTAACTGGGCTTATAAAATTGTGGCCTATTTTACCCCATTGTGGGGTAAAATGGGTCATAATGCAAAATAACGCTGAAAATAGTTACTTATTACTGTGAAATTGAAAAAAAAAATGTGCAACATCTTTAGCAAGATTTTGAATTATGATTACATTGAAATGTAAAAATAATATTGTTCTATATTGTTGTATATTGGTTCACATAAAACTTGTCTCTACCACATCAACATGATCTTTTTTGGGAAAACATCAAAAAAAAAATTAATTTTATTTCAATAAAATAAACAACATACATTGTTTAAATTTAGGAACTTGCTACAGTTAGGTACATCAGAGTAAGTAAAAAAAAACAATAGAATAAAACGATCTAATCCTAAACATGACCCATTTTACCCCATTAAAAAAAACTGATGCAAAAAAGAAAATATTTAATATTTTTCTTAACTGCTCAGCTGGAATTGTTCTCCAAAGTTTCTTAGTGAGGAAATCCTTTGGGCTGTTATTTGATAAAATACAGAGCTTTTCAGAAGTTGGTAAACCATGTGTTAAGCATACCATCATCCAAAGTTGACAAAAAAAAAAAATGCGTTGCCATATTTAAGAACCTAACTTTTTTTTAGATTGCAAAATGTTGCCAACACATAGAAAAATAACATTAAAAATATTGGTCTAAAAATTTCAATTTCAAGTTCTATTATTTTGGGGTTTTTATAAAGTGACCCATTTTGCCCCATCCTCCCCTATCTCGTATGTTGTCGACTTATGTAGCTTTTTCTTTTTTGCAGACTTTTCGACTTAATTAAAAGAAAAAAAGGTAAAAGAGAGCATTTCGTAAGTTAAATTACACAGGAAACTCGGTGTATTTAACGATAAAAATTAATTAAATCTTAAACTTTCAAGAAAAGTTTCCTAGCGGAATTCTTAGAACATAAAATTTCTTATTAAAATTTCATGTTACTTTGTAAAAAAAAAACCACATAGCTAAACAATATTAATTATGATTTTATGTATTTTGGAGATTACATCCGAAGCAACCTGAAACACAGTTTTATAAAGTCTTTCAAATCCACTTATAATCTTACACTGTTCAGCTAAACAGCTAAGTTAAAAATTCAAAGTACTGAAAACGTAATCTATGTCACTAAGTTGGTTAAAAAAAAGACAGATTTATTCTTAAGCTACTCCTGAAACTAAAAGTTTATTTCCAGTTTGTTGAATAAACATGCGATTTGTTTCACTCTTATCTTTTGTCGTCAGCTGATTAAGAAAACATTTATTGATTTTGGATGAAATCATGGAGTACATCGCGCTAAATTTGATCAGCGAAGAATGAACTACTCAAATAAACTTCAAAAGTACGCATTTATAATCTATTTATGAATAACATACTCTTTTGTAAGAAAAAAAAAAAGCAGATGATGGAAACATTGTTTTCATTATTATTTTTATAATTTTTTCTCTGTCCAGGAGCCGGCAACCATTTTTTTAATGCGGGTCAAAATAATCTAAAATGCGTCCTTTTAGAAAACGTTTCTGGTTGAGTTCATTATTTTCGTGGGGAAGAGATAGGGCAAATTCTTAACATTGTGTGACAAAGAAACAATAACTACCAGAGTACGTTATTATCAAAGCAAACTGGCATTCCTCACCCCTATTTTAACAAATAGAATCGTTTAATAGGTTATGGAGAGACAACCACTTTGTTATAAGGAGAATGTTTTGAATGTTATTAAGCATTCCGATTAGAAATTTCGTTATAGAGAGAAATTTGCTGTATGGAGAATTCGTTTTAAGAACGCGCTACTGGGTACTATTTTTACTTATTTTTATGTATTCTGCAAGTGCTCATTTCATATTTCAGTTTTATTATTTATTTTTATGCATTATACTTCGTTCGCATTTAGTTGTGTGTTGAGCAATTCTTTTCTGCACTGATAAAGAGGCTCCATTGCAGCCTCGAAATAGCTATTTCCGTTATTTGTTCTTTCAATATGTGCATTTTTACGTTGTTTTATCTTTGTATTCATATTTTAGCACAGAGCATTTTGATCATTTATCTTAAGAAATATGGTTAATGAGTTTCGTTAGAAACGCACTTGTATGTTTGAGACACGAAAAATAAGGACAATGTTTCTTCCACATTTTTCATAGAAACTGCATACCTAAAAGTGCAAACAAGCTACTTAAAAAATTCATCACATTTTTTTTTTAATTTTATTATTAAATACAAGGAAGCAAAACAAAATATGTAGGTTTTAAGTTGAATTTTTAGTTCTTTAAAGTTGTAAAAGCATTTAATTTTAATACTATTTCACTATCCCCAGTATTTCCTTTCATTTCCTCCAGGCCGAGTAAAACAGTGATAAAACAAATTGTACTAACAAATTCTGCCTCGCCTGAGTTTTCGCGGGATAATAATTAGCTGCAATATATACGGAGCCCGAGATAATTCAGGATAATCAGTGCAAGCGGTTAGTGACTTTCTTAAAATAAGAAACTACATTAGAACAATGAATGAATATATTGAGAATGTAGTGAAAGACACTTTTGAGACTCGTGTGCTTAATTGTTCGGATAAGTATCCTGAATCAAGATGGATTTTGTTCCTTTGAATTTGTTTTTTTTTTTTTTTTTTTTTAGCGGAATAGTTTCAAATAAGAATGCGTGGGAAATTAATAGGGCTATAAAAGGACTCATGAATCTTATTCTCTGTTCCTTTAGTAATTAGTTAATGAATCGTTTACAATTGAAATTTAATATTTAGAGAAAAGTGTCATAGTGCAATGAGAATGAAGTGAACTATAACGCATTGAGGACCTTTCAACCTTCGTGAATGAATGTGGTAGAAAAAATTTAAGTAGAAATGTAAATCCAATTTATTATTATTATTATTATTATTATTTTCAAATTTGTTTATCATTGTAAGAAAACTTTTGATACAGTAGTATATGAAAAGTCACAATCCTTTTAAATCTTTTGCTTTTTAATTTCGGTTCTATTATGAAGAAAGTTTTAGATTTGCGCTAAAAGAACGTTTATAAATATATTAAGAGCGTATACTGTATATTCTTTAGACATTGCAGTATAACAGTAGTCGAGATTTCGCTGCATATATCGGAATGACAGTACATTGTACAGCTATTTAACAAATCGTATTTTGGGAAATAGTTTGAAAATAAATGCTTAGACACCAATATAATAATAACAATAATGTATAAGTATTTATTGATACAGTCTCAGAAAACAACTTGGCCACTAAAATTATCTGAAAATTTAGAGACATTTTGAAAATGGTGGTTTAAAAATCAATGTTATATCATTAAAAGAAACACGACTGATCGAAATGTTTGTAATCAAAATAATAAACATTTTCTTTAATTAAATGTTTCTGAAAAGTAAACGCATACTTAATTAGTTTCATTAAATATTAAAGAAGATACTGAATTATTTTATTCACAATTCATTTTAGTATTTATATATGGTTATTTTTATAATTAAACTCGCAAGGTACTCCATTTTTAAAAGTAAATACTTCATTAATGTCCTTAGAATCAAAATCTTTAAATATTTTTTCGAACTTAACGTATGATGAAACTGCATTTTTAATCATTTTAATATTTAAATTAAAGTAACATTTTCTAAAAGCTGCTCTTGGGCATTAATGTTTACTTATTCATTAATACGTATTATATTTAGACAGTAAAATCTGTCCTGTCATTCGATTTGAAGTAGTAAACATTTACACTGCTTATGTTTTCAACTTATGATTCTTTTCTTTAATTTGATAAAGACAAAAAAAAAAAGAAAAAGAAAAAAGCTTTTCTATAATAATGACAGTAATAATAATATGGAAATATATATTTCACAAGTGTATACACTTGCGAAACCTTTCACCTTATTTGTGTTTTTTTTTTGCTGGTTTTTGATTATTGATACTGAATATTGTTTTTGATTGTTGATATTAAATATTGTTTTGGATTGTTAATATTGAATATTGTTTTTGATGGTTGATATTGAATATTGTTTTTGATTGTTGATATTGAATATTGTTTTTGATTGTTGATATTGAATATTGTTATTGATTGTTGATATCGAATATTGTTTTTGATTGTTGATATTGAATATTGTTATTGAGTGTTGATAATTTTTATTTTTATTTCTAATGGGCTGCCATTGGCTTCTGCCAATTGCAGATCAAGTGCGTTCCCGCACTAAGGAAACCTTACACCTTATTTGTGTCTATAGGCACAAATAAGGTCAACGTATAGTAAGTTCTATTATAGTTGCAAAATTTAATCATTTAATATGATCAAAAATATGTTGTATTTTATTTTAAAGTAGGTTATAATGTATTATTAGTTTGATATAAATCAGAATGTTTTAATAATAAGTATGGTTTAAAAACATTAGGGGCTCCAATGCTGCTCGTTTCGCTCGCCAACCCCGTTACGCGGTAAACACCCCATAAAAAATGGCATAAAAATGCCTCGGAATAATTAAGATAATGGCGTATGAAGATACCTCGGAGTGAATACATCAGAGTAAGTAAGATACTGTCAGAAAGATAACAAAGTGAAATCCATATTCGGTATCAATAATAATGACAGCAAGACGGCGTCATGGTAAGGCGGAGCTCGTACGTCCCACGCCTGAGGATCGAGCATGGCATTGTCGGTGGATTTTCAAGATGCAAAAAATCGCCTGCGCCCCATGTCGTATGATTGTGCGGCATGTAAAAGATCCCTTGAGTAGACATTTGGCTTGGATGCTCTTGGTTAAATTAAACTAAATTAAATTCCTGATGCATTTTTGCATCCACAGAGTCTGGGTGCTCGCTCTTTCAGGTGGAAAAACCGGACGTCAAAATTCTCATGCGGCGAGGGTACCACGCTCATTGCGGTGCCGCTGAAAGAGATGGTACCAATCTCTCGGGAACGCAATAGGTCAGCGATTGGCAGAAGCCTACGGCAGCCCATTAGAAATAAAATAAAAAATATCAGCAATTAAAAACAATATTCAATATCAACAATCAAAAACAATATTCAATATCAACAATCAATAACAATGTTCAATATCAACAATCAAAAACAATATTCAATATCAACAATCAAAAACAATATTCAATATCAACAATCAATAACAATATTCAGTATCAACAATCAAAAACAATATTCGATACCAACAATCAATAACAATATTCGATATCAACAATCAATAACAATATTCAATGTCAACAATCAATAACAATATTCAATGTCAACAATCAAAAACAATATTCAATGTCAACAATCAATAACAACATTCAATGTCAACAATCAAAAACAATATTCAATATCAACAATCAAAACAATGTTTAATATCAACAATGATTTTAATTGTTGAAACAACATTCTAAATCTGCAATATCCTCAAAATGTGTTGAAAAATTAGGTACTCACGTATTGAATGCCACACCAAATTAACGTTAAAAATCTTAGGATCCTACAATCTACGGTTTGTCCCATAGAGCGTCACCAAACACACACTTTACGATTTTTTAATACAGAAAAGAGATTACGAAATTATTCTCTTTCAACATTCAACATCAAATGACGGTGAATGTTGAACATAGCGAATGTCGACATTAACCTGTGTAAATCCGAAATAATGATCTTTATCAAATATTTCGGACATACACCAAATGACTAGGTGTATGTTGACATTCACCAGATTTCGTTATTTTCACCAGAACATATATGTTACGTATAAATGTGAAATCAATAAACACAATTGTTCATTTATTTTTATAAACAATGAAATATAGTATTAGCTTTGAGTTTACGATTTCCTGAAATTCGTGATAGATTTTAAATGTCCCGGTTTATATTCGATATATGTAGAACTTCCTTGATTTAACGACATCCTTGATATAATGATAGCATATAACAGCCCATAGACATTCATTGAATCGGGATTATACTTTATATAGACAATCTATAAATGTATTACCGTATACGGTAGTTAAAAAAAGAAGGAAAAGAAGCTGACTCTCGTAAACATGAGCTTTAAGTTAAGTATGTACTCGTATGAACAAAGATGAAAAAAACAGGTTAAAATCAAAATGAATTTTCAATAGCATAAAAAAATGTCTATGCGCATTAATGGATATTTTGCATGCTAGTAACTGCAAGTCGGTAAAACAAGTTTTCACCTCGTAAACCTTAGTCGAGTACTAAAAATGTATAAATAAACATGAAATAAACAAATAATCATTTGGACGAATATTTTTTGCGGGCACATATATAGCGGAAATTTAATTTTGAGTTAGATTGAATGCTTAATGTTTTTGACGTGGTTTTTCTTGAGACTTGTTACTGAAAAGTGATTTTCTATACTACACCAGTATATTCGTTAGCTTAATAATACGGAGCGCTATTTTCTATAGCAATTGATATTTCTAGATAATGACGCAAGTCGACGAAACTGGTTTTCATTATATAAACCATTTCCCTGCATAAATCATAGTTGTAGTGTTATCGCCAGAGCGCATATATGCATTGTGGATAACTAAGTCTCTCCCGTCTTTTATTTTGATTTTTGTACGTATTTATATAGTATGATTAAATTATTGCTTGTACTCTTTTTTGCGGTTTAAAATATTTTGTCTATGTATAAAAGTTTTTTTTTTTTAATTCTACGAACCAGCGTGTCTTTCTGTGTCATACTACTGACTCAATTATTTTTCATCTCCTAAAATTCCTGAAACCAAAATGAACTTTCCTATGGATGCTCCTAACTCAAAAGACACTCGTAATTTGAAAACGTTTAAGGGAAAGGAGGGTAAGAGTACGCAGTCGGTTAAGGGTACGCAGGGACTTATTTCCCTGTTGGCAACACTGCAAGCAGAAGAGAGTGTGATCAACTCAACACCTTTGTTTTCAGCTGGCCCAAGAGACCGCCGTTGTTATTTTCATTCTTGCTGTCGTTTATTTATCAGGTAAAATATGATTTCTGCATGTTCGCATGTAATTTTTCTGTGAAGAAATATTAATTTTTTTGTCAATAAAGGATTGAAGTTTGCTTTTTAAGTCGATATCATTATAAGCTTTGTTCCCTTCCGAACAACTTGGGCATGTCAGATAATTACTATTGTGAATGCTACAGCCATCTATGGACGATTTTGAGGAGCAATACATCGGCGGGTAAGAGTACGCACATATCAGATAAGGTACTCTTAGGGGCGTTACTTTCAGGGATTTTTAAAAAAAGCATATAGCGGTACAGCCAGGGTTCACCTCGCAGAAAAAGCTTTCTGTGTTACAGGTGTTGAACCATACAACCCTGACATTATAAGTGAAGATTGCTATTCTCCTTCACTAGTAACTTTAGCACCTTCGGATAACGATTGTGCAGTTGCACCTGAAGAGAATGAAGTCCCGCCTTCCACTTCTCAGATACATGTCAGTCAGTATCCAGTCAATCATGGCACTTCCTAGACATGAACAACGGGGAACTAAAAGGAAATAAAGAACCTCTCAAAAATCTGAGATCATGACTTCGTCTCCGCTCAAAAATTTGTTAAAGGAAAATGTAGAGAGAAAGAGAGAATTAGAAGAAGCAAAGGCTAATCAAGCTGCTATGAAAAGTAAAAATGGGGCCAAAACTGAAAAAGAAAAAACCGTGAAAGCAAAGAAAAAACTTGTTCTGCATTGTAATCGACAACCCAGCTCAATCAACAAGTTCAGCAAACAATGAGGCGACAATATGCCCAGGCTGGGAACAATCATATGATAAAGATTGGATCCAGTGTGGATTATGTAAGGAATGGTGGCATGATAAATGTTCCAGTTACGAAGGCACTGGAGCATTTGTATGTGACTACTGCTAAATTTTCTGAATGCGTACTCTTACCCTTCCTGGGTGCGTACTCTTATCCGCCAGTTCTGATAAGAGTACGCATTTGCAATTTTTTTTCCGCTTCCTTTCTTTCATATATTATTTTAAGATAAAACTTTCATTTTGTGTACCTAAGTTTCTAAGTTAATAAACTATGATTCAGTCAATTTTCAAGGTTCTCATTTTTCAATTCTCATTTTTATAAGGAACAATCCACTAGGTGCGTACTCTTACCCTCCTTTCCCTTACATTTCATTAACCTTCAAAAAGATCGGAATTTCCAATTACGGTTTCATATTTTAAAGATTATTTGCAGCAAGTTTTCGATAGCAAGGTTCGAATTCGATGAAACTGTTTTTCCCTATATAAACCTGAGTTTAGTACTAAATATGTATAAGTAAACATGAAATAAACAAATAATCATTTGGACGAATATTTTATGCGCACATAATACATAGCGGAAATTTAATTTTGTGTTCGATTCTATACTCAATGTTTTTGACTTGGTTATTCATGAGACTTGTTACTGAAAAGTCATTTTCCATACTGAACCTGTATCTGTTATTTTCACTAGCTTAATAATAAATGCAGAGCGACAGAATTGCTACAGTGATCAATATTTCTAGAGTGTTGACTTCAAGAATAGAGATTCTAACAACTCAAGCGTTCCTCGTAACCTGAGACAAAATTACTTACAAAGTCATTGACCTTTCCGAACTTCCTACTCTTCGTAGGGTGTACCACAGGATATAACCCAGTTGAAAAGAAATAAGTGAGTTAGTTATTCACTGAAGAAAGGGAAATCGGCAAAGAAAAGAAATATCTCTTTGCGCATGTTAAACAATAATAATAAATCCACGTGATGAGCGAACAAGAGGTTTTGACTTTAAAGCTATTTTTATGGCTTATGGTTTCTCTCTCTCTTTTGTCCTTAAGCCCTTGTAGTGCCGTGAAAATTAATTAATGATAGTTTTTTCGCTGTGACTGTCAAGGCGATAATTTTGATTTTGGAAATTCCCTTTGGATATGGAAATTATTTACAATGATACGTAATTAACTTTATTAAAGCCCTTGATATGTTTAAGTTTTCTAAACTTCTTTCTTTACTGTTTTATAAGAAATGTGTTTTTACAGTAGCTTCTTCTATACTTAGATGATTTGCATATATATGTACAGTAAAACCTGTAAAATTGACCACCTTTGTAAGATGACCACCTGCCTAAGCTGACCACTTTTGTCAGGAACGGAATTAGCCCTTCACTATCTATAAGTTGACCACCTGTTTAAGTTAAATATTTACTGCACAAAAGTGCTGCACTGCAAGTGTTCAACTTACACTGCTTTCATTGTATATATATATACACACACACACACACACAAATTCCTATATATTGTCACAAGAAATCACATGATATGCATGGAATTTTTCTGGTCGTTACCACCAAAGTGCATGTATGGAAGCATAGTTCTAGTGTTATCACCAGAGCACACGTGCAATGCGCATAGCTAACGTCATATAGTTTGATTAATGTACGTATTTATAAAGTTTGTTACGTTATTGTTTGTACCTTTTTGTGATTTAAAATATTTTTGTCTATAACACACATAAAATCCTTTTTATAAATTCTACGAACCAGCTATTCATCTTTCTGTATCATAGTAACAACTCAATTATTTTTCATCTTCTAAACTTCCTGAAACCAAATTGGACTTTTCCTACGAATGCTCCTAACTTGCATTGATCTTCAAGAAGATCGGAATTTCCGTTACATATTTTAAAGATTATTTGCAGCAAGATTTCGATAACGGCAGAGGTTTGATTTTTTATTTTATTTATTTATTAACTATTACCAGTGTTTTATTCAAAATAAATCATGAAAGATAATTAGCTGATTTATTTCGTATATCTTTATTTTTATTCATTTCCTTCTTTAGTTGAAAGTTAACAGAGTAAAAACATGTTGGGTGCCTTACTAATGATTATCTATCCATTTATTTACGTTCAACGTAGGTTTAATGACAGTAATAATAATTGATAATTGTTACTGAAATACACTATTTTTGCGAAGTCGATGAAAAGTTACGAGTAACCCTATAATCACTCTTAAATTTTGAAACATTTACATTTTATTAATTTCATGAATTTAAAAAAAAAAAAAATTTAACAGAAGATTTTTCGAACTACGATTTTTAAAAATAAAATCGGAAAAATTATTGATTGTTGTGCCTTTCAGTTATTCTGCATTCCCAGGCTAACCGCACGAGGAAATAGCCTCATTTATTTGAGTAGAAATATGATGCATATGGGACTAACAATTGTATTACTAATGTTTCATGCATTTAGGAAAAATATTTTCATCTGTGTATGAATAATATATAACAAAAAATAGCTTCGTAATGTTTTCGCACATATTTAAAATACATATTTTACTGACCAGCTAAAAACAAAGATTAAACATTTTGTCATTTTGACAGAGATTGATAAGATTGTGGGTTTCCTCCTCTACCACTGTATTAAAAGAACTAAAAGAAAAAACTTAATAATATGCTTAAAGCTTTTAAGTATATGTAGTATCAACCTAATCAAGTTTTTTTTTTTTGAAAGAATAAATAGATATTTTAGTTTAAAAAATAAAAGTTTTTTTTTTCTTTTTTATGAAGTGATGAATGTAGCTCAAATTATATTTCTGTTGAAATTCTTGCATAATTCATTTCTGTTTCAATGTTTTGTGACTTTTTGATTTCAGATACGAACACGGTTTCTGCATTATACAACTTGAGCATACATGCCAGCTCTCGAAAATTACCATTTACGGCTTTATCGATTAGATGTGCCGTTAAATTTTAGTTGATTTAATCTGCTATTAAATTGGATATTAATCGTTAAAATTTGTTTAATAATTTTTAATCTAAAAGCACGGAGTATTTTTTAAATGATTTAATGATTGCCTATGGGGGTATTGTTAAATGCTATCGTAAAGAAAATCGTTAAATCAGTAAAACATAACCTTCATCAAATTCAATTTGGAACTTCTAAAATACGTTGCTAATTTGAGGAAATAGTTAAATCGACTTTATAGTAGTTTACTTACGCTAGTCAATAATTGTATGTATACGTTTTATGCTCGGAAAATGTGATCAATTTTAAGAGAGTTTGCTCTTCGGTCGAACAAAACTTTCCATGGAGGTTTTTTTTATTGTGTATGTGTGCGCTATGTGCATGGGTAAGCGTATATAATGTACATTTTGCATAAATAATATTTTTACTAGTTTAATTGTAACATTTGAATTCAGGTGTCAAAATATTTACAATCTTCAACATCGCAAGAAAATAAATTATTTCCAGCAAATTCGATATCATAAATCGAGGAAGCTTCATATTCTGTAAAAGAGCTTAAAATTTTACATTAGGTCTTAAACATAAAATAGTGCTCTTATGCACATTTCACTGGTTCAATTACGCAATTTTAATTAGGTAACTTTTCCTATCAAATGAGAAATTATTGAATTATGCACTCTTGTATTACATGTTTCAAATGTCCTCATGTTTTGCGCTAGTAGTTTACTTACGCTAGTCAATATTTAACATTTACCAGAAAACGTGGTGTTTAACATTTTACCAGAAAACGTACGTACAATTAAAATTGATTTATTTTTCAAATTAAAAGGATATTTTTTCTGTAACTATAAAATTTTTGTCCAATCAAGTTTTTTCATATTTTGAGAATAGTCGTAGCTGATTTTGGAAGAGACGGAAATTGCAAAATGATGCGACAAAAATTAATATTTTTGATAAATAAAAATGCAGAATCAAATTTATGCTCAAAATTTTCGTAAAAACTGATAAAATATTGATTCATGTATGATATTTTTTATTTACACTGAACAAATTCTGCAAAGCTATTTCTTGAATTAATTTTCTTTAAAGCAAAATCAAAGTGTTATTTTTTCTGACTAAAACAGGAATTTTATTAGCTACAAAATAAATATATTTATTTGAAGTTGCAGTGACAGAAGTTTTCATTAAACCTAAAATATAATGTATCAACACTTAAGCATACAACAGAAATTCGCATATAAGGATTCTACAATTTAAAATGTGTATCAGTGTTGTGTACCTTTAAATTCATTCCGTTTTAATTAATTTACAATTGGTGGCATTTGTGTTTATATTGAATAATATTTTGTTTAATACTAATAATACTTGAAAAATGGCAGCCGCATGCAGATCTTAATAAAAATTTAACAAAAGGGCAAATATGTGACTTCATGTTAATGAATTTGGACAGATGGCTTTGGTAAGATATTGTCTGGTGGAATTTTTCAACTGACTGTGAGCATGAAAAAATATCAGGTGATATTTTTCACCTGCCTGAAGTTGAACGGAAATCTCTTATTTTGCACATAAATTAAATTCAAATTTACTTTTTAAAAGCATTATTTAAAAACGAACTAAAGGGTTCATATCAATGAAAAAAACTCTTTCAGGATATAACTTCATTATTACTTCCAATGACAATACTTGATATCGAAAACACTTTAAGACCAGTTATTCCGACCATTGTAAAAAAAGTAAATTCTGAAAAATATTTTAACATCAAATCTGCTTATACATTAATAGTTAGTTAGATTAAATATTGATTTGCCTTTTTTTTCTGTTTAAATACTGCAGTTATACATGATTTATAGCCTTAATGAAAAGTCCATAAATGTGAAAAAGTTCGTTTACCTTAATATATTAATGCAAGAAATGTTCATAAGTGTAATAGGGTCAGTTGGGGTAATTGTAAACGCTTTTTCAATGTTTTAACTTTTGATCCTTCCCTACCTCTTGAATGAATTCAGAGATAAAATTGTGAGCATTGTAGCCACTACTGTACTTCTTGTGAGTAAATGTGTGCAAAAATTTTAACTTTATGACTATTTGTTAGCGAATGAGCTCATGTTTACAATTACCCCAGAGATATGGGGTAATTGTAAACAGTGATTTATTTTCGAATAAGGTAGATGCAAATAGAAAATTGTTTCATACACAATCTGCTTGAAGGCTTAAGAAGTTAAGGAGCAATGGTTCTCAATCTGCTGCCAACAGGCCGCATGTGGTCCGCTGAGTTATGTTATGAGTCGGCTGAGATCATTTAACGAGAAATATCTTGAAAAAAATCAAGTAATGCGACAAATTTATGTAAAATTTATGTGAAATTTGTCCCGCAGTGGATCAGTGGGTTAAGCTTGGATCCCACAGGACACGGAAAGTGAAGCACAACTGGCCGTGGTCAACGCTTGGGAGGGTGACCACCTCCCGCGACTGATTACCTTGAGACCGAGTGCGCTAAAGGGAGCTGTGCACGTAAAATACATCGTCGCTTCAAATGTCTACTAAGTTAGAAAAACATATTTCGATTTTTCATCTTTTCGTTAACAAATCAAAAATAAGAAGGTTTTATTTTTAATTTACTAACACTGTATGAATGAAATGAAACCGAGCTTTTCTTCAGTAAATTTAGAATGGAACCAGAAGATGAAGAGATTTAGGAATAACATTTGCTGAATAGTGACCTGTTTATATGGAATGAGAAGAGATAAAACATTTTATGACGCTATTTGCAGCTTCATTCCATTGTGTCCGAAAATCGGAAGAGAAATGTAAACAAAAAGCAATTGCTAAAGAAAACTATAAACAGGAGCATATTGTTTCGTTAATTGTCATTGTTTTATATAAACTACAGTTATACTGTTTATATCAGTTTGTTTTTATACATTTTTCTTTCATTTTTGGTCTATAAAATATTTTGCCTTTACTTTAATCGTTAGTTTTAGAAAAGGTCCAACTGAGATTTTTCAAGGTTTACACCAGACATAAAAAAAAATAGTATTGTAGGCTCTTTCTGAAATAAACATGTTCCTCTAACGTACATACTAATGAATGGTGTCGAGTTAGAAATGTGTACATTTGGAACACAATGCGGATATCTAATAGAGTATATTTTTATCAAAGCATCGGTTTCTCCAAAAGGCGTTTTTCATTCATTGCATTGTTTCCTCCGAACTCAAGTGGGTAACTTGAAATGGGTGACCCGCGGGTCATAGATGGCTAAGTACTAGACTATGCAATCCATGCCACAGACTATGAATTCTGTGGGAAAAAAGTGCTCAAAGGACAAACTTCCGTCATAAAAGGGAAACCTATTTTTTGAAAAAAAAAAACCGTTTGATGTTTAGGTTTTTATTTTCTTTCGTGTAGAAAATTTAAATTTAATAAGTTCATGTCTACATATTTCATCAAGATCTCGAAAACTTTGATTAATATCTGTTTCCAAAATTTCTCTCCTAAATATAATATTTTTGAAATTTCGTTTCCTCATTTCATCATATTATATTTATTCCCCAGTCTGACACAATTCACAAGCACATGAATGATATGAGTGTGATACAACTTACTGAACTTATTTTGTGTACAATCTCCATAGACACAAAAATAAATACCACACAGAAACAACAACTTCTCCTTTTTCTTTCATTATTTTTTCATTTGAATTTTACAAGATATTGATTCTGAAAAGAGCATTTTTTCCAACTGTTTCTCTTCTGGCTTGCGCTCAAGAAAACACGCTTGCGTATGCTTGGTGTGCTTTCTGGCACAATTCCTACTCTGCTATTTGTTGGTATTCGATTTCTTTTCTTCGCTATGTTGTGAGTCATTGGATTCTACCAACTCAAACGCGAATGTGGAACTGTACGGTTAAAGTAGGAAATCAAAACCTGCCAGACTTAGGACTCCATCAACGCAATTTTAAAAGCACGTAGTAGTAGTATAAAATTGACAGTTCTACCCCAGGAGGCGCAATGCGCAACGTGCCACGCCCCCCTTGCGCCTCCCCTCCGCCTGCCGAGTAGGGTTGAGTAGTAGAGTTTCCTCGTAGAAGATGACGAGGGTTTTTACGAGTTGAGTTGTTTTTCTGACACTGCGTCTGAAGTTTAGCTTTTTGGGGATGGCAACGGTGATATAGCGGTTACCATGACAACAGTCTCCATCTATGAGAGAAATGGCAACGGTCTCCATGACAACGAACTTGTAATCTTTTTTGAATTACTCATGGCGCCACCTAGTGAGAGAAATATTAATTATTATTTTTTTCAGACTTGGTCGTTTTCTGAGGTTATACACATGGCGCCATCTAGTGAGATAAATATTAATTAATCCATTTAAATATATTTTTCGGACTTGGAATTATTTTATTCAATTTCTCTTTCCTAGATCGGGAATCGAACCCGCATCGTCAAAAGATCTTCATGGCAGTCAAATTGTAAACGCGCAAATTGACTATGCCATGAAGACCTGATAGCTACAGTGCTAAATTGAATGTTAATATATTTCTCTTTCAGATGTTTGAGAAGACTGCCATCTAGCGAGAGAAAAATTATTTTTGAGCATAGAATATTTAATGATTTCCATGACAACGTATTTTTACGAAGAGCCTCCTAGTGACAAAAATAGGAATAATTATTTTTCGGACTTAGTCGTTTTCCGAAGTTATTTTTGATTTCCAACTTAGATTTTTCGCGAGTGGTAACATTAATTTTTGAATTGGCAACATGTTTTTAGTTTTAATTCCAAGGTTTGAAACGCTCATGCTGCCGTCTAGTGAGAGAAAAATTATTTTTTTTTTGGACTTTATCGTTTTCCGATGTTATTTTTAATTTCCAACTTAGGTTTTTCGCGAGTGGTAACATTAATTTTTTTTTTATTTCAAGAGTTGAAACGCTCATGTTGTCATCTAGTGAGAGAAATTAGTTCTAGCGAGAATTAATTATTTCCATCAGAATTAAATTTCACAATTTTTAATCAACTCATGGTATTAATTTAATCTTAATAATGTATTAGTAATAATTATCTCCTAATTTTGATCATGTTTTATTTTTACACTTGTAATTTTTTCCCCCAAAATATTAAACCCAGGATTAATTGCAATCCAATCAAATAGCTTCTTGGGAAAATTTATATTTAATGTGAACCAAACAAATCAATCCTCGAAATTTACAAAATTTAAGTCAAAGTTAATTATAGAAATGTTTAAGACTTAGAAAAATTTTTTAAAATCTTTTTTCCTAAAGTATGAAAGACAGAATTAAATGAGAACTTATCAAACAGTTTCTTGAAAAAGTGTGGACTTAATATGCACAAATCAAATCAATCCACACAATTTACTAAATTTTAGTCAATTAAAAGTTTTGTTGAAATATTTGGAACTTAGAAAATGACCATCAATAGGTTTATACATACTAATTTAACAACACTTTTACAAAAAAAGCGGCAATTTCTTCTATACTTAAACATGGGTTTACATTCATTTTACAGTTTTCTATGAATACAAATCAATGAATTTATATCAACTAAGACTATATTTACATTATAGATAATCATCCTTTAATCCATATTATACCACTAGATTTTTCACAAGTTTAAGAGTTTGCATAAAATAATAGAAGTTAGAACATGTTCAGCAACTTTATTTCACATAGAATGATAAGCGAATTTTTCGTGCATTTCAATATATTTATTTTATTTGTTTTTAATTAATATTTTTTTTACACATTTTAACGTTTCAAACGGATACAATCTCAGAAATTATTGTGATCACATACATCACGATTAAAGAAACTTTAAAAATAGTCAAGAGCATATTGCTAAATTTGTAACTGCGAAGCAATTCATTGTGCGTCAACCTGATTGACGTACAATGCAATACATTTAACGAACATTTCAACTATTCAAAACTTTGTCTTTAACATTTAACGAATTTTGCATTTATTCAAAGAGTTATTTATTTTCAAAACTCTGTCTTTAACACAGTTTTTATAATTTACACAGAATAATACAACCGAGAAAAAACATTTAAGAAACTATTTGCAGCGCGACTTTCATATATTGGAAATGTTTATTACTAAAGTACGAAGAAACTTTACGTTTTAAATTTCATGTTTTGAAAAAGTCTATTATTACTTACCTACATACAAACATGGAATCTCTACTTTAAGACTAAGCTCGTATGGATATAGACCCTAACTTAAATACAGAAATGTCTAAATCGTACCAAACATAAGGTACAGAATATGAAAAAGTTAGAAATGTTAAGATCGAAGACTTACATTACTAACTGAAATAAAGAAACTCAACTTTCAACTAGCTCTGCAAAACTAAGATTCTTCTAATAAAAATTGAAAAGTACCATCTATACAAGACGGTGAAACTTGGATTCGTCTAGTAAAACTTGTCATAAAAAAGTATAAAAATACTTAAATTTACTAAAACAAAAGTTTTCTATAGCAAAATGTTTAAAATTAACACGAAAAAATGTAGAAGTACTTAGCACAAACCGCTAAAACTGAGAAACTTCATAAATGTAGAAGATATAAGAAAAAACGTAGAGAAAATGAAGACAAAAGAAAAATTCACCAATACATATCAAAAATAAAGCTAACTGAGATATACAAACGTATGTGAAAGTAAGTTCGGAGAAGGTCTAATCGCGATAAAACTTGCTGTAGAAGTGATTAAACTCTGAAGGATATTTCATTTCGAAAAAAAAAAAAATTAGAAGAAACTTTGAAAATATTTTGAAAATAAAAGCAGAGAGCTCGAGAGAAAAAAATAGCCTCCGTCTTCATTCAAGTCTCAGAAAGAAGTGACTCAAATCATAATTAAAGTCTGAATTCGTCGCAAACTGTCACGTTTAATCCATGCTCATTCAAACTAACGGGAAAAACATCTTGGAACTAATAAATTAAATTAACGCAAGAACGGAGTTATGAAACGAAGTCCCAATGAAACGGAGAAAAAATACACCGCATTCGATGAAGTAGCAAGTTGAAATGACTCGATCGTGGGGAAACGTCTTATCGCTGCCCCGAACCGTAGAAGGGGTGCTGCGACCTCGATATGAAGTCAGAGCTTCTCCAAGGTTAACATTATCTATGATTCAGGGTAATATCAGTTACTCACTGAGATTAAAGAGTGAAACATTTAACGAACGTTTCATCTATTCAAGAAGTTATTTATTTTCAAAAACTCAATCTTTAACATTTTTTTTTTTTTTTTTTTACGATTCACACAGAACTTATGATTTACAAAGATTTTATGATATACAACCGAGAAAAATATTTAACAAATCTATTTCCAACACGAGTTTCATACATTGTAAAGGTTTATTACCAAAGTTCGAAGAAAACTTAAATGCTATTTACGCTGCAAATTTCATGCTTTGAAAAAGTCTATTACTAATATACAAACTTGGAATCTTTACGTTATTCACACCTTTAATATTATAATCAAGCATATAACACATTAAGCGGACATTTCATCTATTCAAAGACTTTCAAAACTTACTCTTAAACATTTAACGAACGTTTCATCTATTCAATGAGTTATTTATTTTCAAAACTCAGTGTTTAACACAATTTTTAAGATTTTCACAGAGTAATACAACCGATAAAAATATTTAACAAAACTATTTCCAATACAAGTTTCATACATTGAAAAGGTTTATTAGCAAAGTTCAAAGAAAACTTTCAAGCTATTTACAATACAAATTCCATGTTTTGCAAAAGTCTATTACTTACATACAAAATTGAAATCTTTACTTTGAAACTAAGATTGCAAACAACTTTATACAGAGTTCAAGTTACATATAGAATTGGTTAAAATCGTAGCAACATAAAGTACAGAATGTAAAAAAAAAAGTTAGAAATGTTATACTCAAAGACTTTCATTACTAACTGAAATAAAGAAAGATAGCTTCCAACTACTACTACCAATGCAAAACTTATATTAACCTGCTAAAAACTCCATAAGAAAAGTCAAAGTACTGTGCGAAAAACATCAAAACTTAGAGTTATCTAGTAAAACTTAGAACGAATAATGTAAAACTACGAAATTTTTCAAAAATAAAAGTGTTATGCACTTGCAAAATGTAAAAAGTACTGTGTACTAATGTTAAAACTTTAACTAAAACATGAAACGATGATGTAAAAATATTAAGTATAATATCTTAAAGCAACACTAAAATATAAAAGTACAACGTACAAAACATCAAAACTTAGATTCATCTAGTAAAACTTAGTATAAAAATGTAAAAGTACTAAGGATAGAACCTCAAATATACACTAATTTGATAAAAGCAAAATGAAAATGTTAAAGTGCAAAAGACAAAACATCAAACATAGATTAAGATATTAAAACAATGTATCATAAAAATTTTGAAAAAGAAAAAGAAAAATACTACATACAAACGGTCAAAACTTAGAACTAAAATTTTTGATAAACCATATAATTTCTAATTCGTCTAGAAAAACTTAGAGCGGAAATGTAAAATTACTGAAGTTTACAAAACAAAAGTGTTAAGCATTCGCAAGTTATTAAAACTTCAAAACGTAAAAAATGATTTCTCTACAAAAACTTAGAATGAAGTCGTAAAATTACTAAGTATAAACTGTTAAAACATCATAAAAATGTCAAAATGACAAGTATAAAGCAACAAAACATAGATTTGACTCCTGAAATATTAATCAAAAATGTAAAAATTCTAACAACAAAATCCTAAAACTCTGAAAAATTAAAAACACGCAGTACAAAACAACAAAACATGTAAAAATGCTAAGTATAAAGCTGCAAAACTCAAATTCACCCAGAAAAACTCAAAACAAATATGTAAAAGTAAGGAACTTTTCAAAAGAAAAAGTGTTATACACTTGCAAAATGTTAAAACTTAATGCAAAAATGTAAAAATTACTACGTACAAAATGTAAAAATTCTAAGTATATAACGTATTCATCAAGTGAAACTTTGTACGAAAATGTAAAAGTTTAAGTACGAAACTTAAAAAATTTAGATGGATCTACAAAAATTCAAACTAAAATCGTAAAAAGTATGAGTACAAAATGTTCAGAGTTATCTTCTAAAACTTAGACTGAAGTCGAGTGAAATTACTAAGTACGAAATGTTAAAACATCATAAAAATGTCTAAATAACAAGTATAAAGTATCAAAACATAGATTTGTACATTGAAATGCACTTGCGAAATGTAAAAAGTACTGTGTACGAATGTTAAAACTTTAACTAAAACATGGAATGAAGATGTAAAAATATTAAGTATAATATATTAAAGCAACACTAAAATGTAAAAGTACTACATACAAAACATCAAAACTTAGATTCATCTAGTAAAACTTAGTATAGAAAATGTAAAAGTACTAAGCACAGAACGTCAAATATACATTTATTTAGTAAAAACATAATGAAAATGCTAAAGTACTATGGAGATATAAAAATACTAAGTATAATATACTGAAGCAACACAAATTGTAAAAGTACAAATTACTAAACATAAAAAATTTGGAGTTATCAAATAAAACTTGAAAACATAGATTCACCATCAAAACGTAGATGTGTTTAGAGCAATCTTAATCAGAAAAATGTAAAAGTTCGAAGAACAAAATGCTAATACTGTGAAATATTAAAAAATACACAATACAAAGCAATAATGCATGAAAGAGTGCTAACTTCAAACTTAAATGACAAATTGACTTAAATGACAAAACTTAAATGCATTCAGAGAAACTTAGAACGAAAAAAATAATAGTACGGAAATTTGCAAAGTAAAAGTGTTATGCACTTTTCAAAATGTTAAAACTTAACTTTATCTACTAAAATCTGCAATGATGATGTACAAATACTAAGTATAATATATTAAAGCAACACAAAAATATCAAAATATTAAATACAAAACGTAAAAAAAAAAAAAAAATTAGATCTGTCGACTAAAACTTAGACTGAACACATAAAATTATTGAGCATGAAATGTTAAAGCATCATAAAAATGAACAAATAACAAGTATAAAGTATCAAAACCATATATTCATCAACTGAAATCTTGATAAAAAATGTTAAAGTTCTGCGAACAAAAATGCTAAAACTGTAAAAAAACTAAACATATGTAGTGCAACACAACAAAGCATGTAAAAGAAAAAAGTTCAAAATTAAAACTGCTTTAATCTTAAAGTTACAACTGGAGATATTCTTCTCGCGAACAAAGAAGTGGCAACTAACCGGCGATGAAGGGAACCCTAACCAAGCACCGACTCCCCAAACTATAGATTTTCCTCGAGAGAAAAATTTATATATTTATTTTTACTACCCCCTTCCACATTTTAACCCCACTTTAAATTTTTTATTTCTTTATTTTCCCCGTCTCCTACCGAGGTTCTAAAAAACTATTAAAAAACAATATTAAAAAATAGTTTTTTATGAAATAACTTATTTTTTAATTTAATTTTTCGAAATTGAAATGTTAATGGTGAAAAAAGTTATCTTTAGGCATCTGAATTTTTCACTTATTTTTAATTTTTTCCGCTCTACTGTTTTCGTCCCTTCTAGAGCTCAATAAATAAGTTTAAAAAAACTTTAGAAAAAAAATCGACCCTTTATTACTGATATAAATTGGTTTATTAATAGCTTGAGTTTGATAGTTATTCCTAATGATCAGTTTAAATTGGAACGACGTTATTAGCTTTCTGGATTGTAGTATTGCCCTAATGAATTGGTCCCTATTGTGCAAACCAATAACTGAAGAAGAAACTTCACTTACGAATTTCACGCATTATACTGGTGTAATCTACAGCCACTTAGCACAGACTTTTCTTCTTTATTATTATTGATAATATATTTTAGTGTTTCAGCTTTAAAATCATGGATGGTGCTGTAGTATGCTTCCTATCTATAGGTTCTTCGTAACTGAATTTAAAAGTTATGTGTCTTAAATCTAAATCCCGAATTTTAAGTATCCGAACGAACTGTTATTGTAATAGCGGGATCTCTGGAGTTCAAAAGTTTTTTATGTGTATACGATCATCTCTCCACATTCATGTAAGATGATCTGGATAAGTGAAATATGCGTCACGTTGTATAATAGATTTATGAAGCAGTTTAATTGTAAATCTGCTGCTAATTTTCATTGTGTTTCAAACATACCAATGACGGATATAAATTGAAATTATAAGTGTGTTTGTAAATAAATATATTTGGTGTGTTGAAAAACAACTTCCAGTGCTAAAAGCAAAATTCAACGTATGATAAGAGACTGATTTCATTTTTTATTTACTAGTCCAAATCTAACAGGTTTAAAAGAAATCCTTTAGAAACGTTACAGAATCAATCTACCACCTGAAATTCTTATATTAACGCGAGTATACAGTACAGGTTGTCTATAGCATGATTGTAATCCATACGTTAAGGGGAGTCAGCCCCCAAAAATGTCGAAAAAAAAACGAAATTTTTTTTTTATTGGTTTAAGTAGTAAAATAAATCTTTAAAAATGTTCCCTGAAAGTTTCAGAAAAATTGAAGCAATATTTATTGCTTTATCATTGATTTTATTACGGTGTGATTTACCACCTCTTCATTCCGAAACTAAAACTGTGCTGAATAGAAGCCACATATTTATTTTTTAAAATAAAATAAACGATAAGAAGCAATTTCATCGTGACTGTAACTGAAAAGAAAAAAAAACGTTCCTTACTTGAAATTTCGATAAAGAAAGGATTTATGGTTTTGCAAGCCGAAAACGTAAAATGCTGTTTTCTCTCGCTTTGTTTTTTGCGCCTTTCATCTCAAGTAAAATGCAATGGCTTTTTAAAATTTCTATCTATAATGTGGATTTTTCCCCACTGTTACTGAAACTATACATAACAAAATTATGCTTTACTTTTATGATAACTTAAGTACTTTAAAAAAATCCTTTTGTAGGTTTTTGAATTTTTCGTTGTATATCCTACGCAACTTCAGTTTTTTTTTTTCTCAAAAAGTATTTGATTTATAAAAATTCAAAGAACAAAAGTTTTGCTTTATGAATAATGAATCAATAAAAAAAAGTTGAGACTTTACGCCAATTTCCGAAAAGAAGATGCATTTTTAAAAATTGCTAAATTTCGTATTAAAAATTAAAACTTTCAAATTATATTTAAGAAATCCATTTTTTTAAACATTAAGTTTTTTATGAAGTGATATAACATGACGCGAGACAAAAATTGTAAATAAAAACACCATAGAGAAAAAAATGGTCTCATGGTGCTGACTCCCCTCAATGCGCTAATTTAAGTTTACCTCTTTAAGAATACTTTGTGCATTATTTATATTTCTTTATTATTGTTTCTTGCAGTGCTCAAAAAATTTGGGGAACCGGGAAATGTGGCTGAGCAACTTTGCCCTGAAGGATCTTCACTACTGGTAATAATAATAGGTAATTGAAGTGAGCCACACGCATTCAATAACAACAGAAGAAAAATATTTCATGACAAAAACGAACATTGCGTCAGTTTCAAGGACATTTTTATAAATCTTCTGTTGCATAAAAAACGAGAGACAAGGGAAATATATCTTTTTTAAAGCCTTGAGTTTCCACCCCCCCCCCCCCCCCCCCCATCTCCTCTCTCTACTTTCCAGTAAAGCTTCATTCTGCTTTTATGTATCTACCCCACCGGGAGAAAAAGCTACTATTTTCACCAACCCACTGAATGGTATTTGTAAGATCAGCATACCGAAGAATCAACGTATACCGAATAAAAACGCAACGCGTTTTTTATTCGGTATACATTGTGACTGCTTGTTGAATGACAAGGGAGCAATAGAGGTTTTAGAAAAAAAATTTGCTAAATTTTCTCATCTGATAAGTATTTGCATTTCTTTTTCTGAGTGACTTAAGTTTAAACAAACTTTCTGCTCAGTATATAAGGTAAATGACCCGGTAGTGGACACAATTAAGAAAATTTTCGTACTCTTTTAGGTGGCAAGATTTGTTCAAGTGACTTGCATCAATATTTGCATATTCAGCCTTATCGCCAACTATTTCTCTAAACATTAATTACCTATAATATGTCATTTGATGAAAAATTAGGATTTTTACGTCAAATTTACTAAACGCTTAATTTGTATCTATAGGGGACATTTATATCATCTATTTTATGCTGTTAACTCGGAGAAATAATTTTAAAAATGACTAAGGGACCATTCATAAATGATGTCACGCTTTTTTCCCATATATTTTCCCCAAATCCCAAACCTTCTTATTGATCGGCTTTAGTAAAGAGCAGCAAATGTGACCGTTGTGGAGGCAACTATTAAATATTATGAGCCACGTAGATGCTCCACGCCAATTTTAGTTCTATTAACCAGCACTAGGAATCTTTCGCTATAGGTTCTGATAATTTCATTCAAGTTTAATGTTACATTCGCTTATTTTAGGAGCTTAAACATCTAAGTGTCCACTACCAGGCCGTGGTAGCCTAGTGGTTAGCACGTCGGACTTCCACCTGGAAGGTCGCGCGTTCGATACCCACTGAAGACCACCATGTATACTTGGGAATATGTGCATGTAAAATCCGTAGACCCCACTACCTCTCCCCGTGCGTAAGCAATCCTAAGGCCTCGGCTAACAGGTAGAGGTCTGGTAGAGAAAAGTGTCCACTACCGGGTCATTTACCTTAGATTCTGATATATATATATGTATTTATTTTACGTCTTCAAAAATAAAGTTTAAACTAAAAATGTATTAATAGAGACACTAACTGTCATACTGTAATTAGGATGATAAAAAATAACTAAGTCTTTAAATTGGTAAAGATAAGTTAATTTATTTTTAGTTACAAAAATATAGAAATATTCCTAGCACTTAAAGAAAATTAATTTGACTGTCGCGACATTGAAATTATTTTAACATAGCACGCAAGAATAAAATCAACAACGTCACCCTTGTTATTGCATGGAAAGATAACTGTGGAGAAGCATCAATTTAATTAATCATAAAAAAATAATGATCAAAACAGATTCAGGCTGGGACAAAAAAGTCTATATATTAAGTTTATATGCAAAGAATAAACATATTCTAAAAGACAAAGCAATCTTCAAATTGCTTTTCCATCGAAAATGTTCAAAGTTTAAATGTTGGTAATCCTACCGCAAAATCTCTTAACCGTTGCCAATATAAATCTTTAAATTAAACGCGACTGAAAGCAGAACTGAAAAGAAAAGGAATATAATCTTTTCACATTCCTTGAAGTGAATGTAATGTTACTATTCATAACACTGAGGAAATGGATTTCTTATGTTTATAGTTATTGTATTTTTTAAACAAAATGTTAAACTGATGAAAAAAAAAAACATTTTTGTCACTATTGATCTCATAAACTGAGTACGACTTTTTGATATTTTGTAGTAATCTATTGACAGTTACAGAAGCAACGATGAAAAACAATTTTCTGATGACTTTTTAAAAACTGTTAATCAGTATCCAACGAAGCTGCTTCATCAGATAAGCGCAATGAACTAGGGACTTAATTAGCTAATGGTTTTGTAGGTTGGCTGTTTCTGACTTGTGGATGTCCTTCGACAGATGCTCTTGTATATGGAATTTTTAGCTTATAAGAGGAGAGTAATAGTTAGGTGTGATTTTTATAAATAAGATTATGAGAAAATTTAGTTTCTAGAGAGGGCCGTGGTATCATTTAGCTAACTGCAAGATGTCAAAAAACTTAAAAAGTAGATGATTAGTAATTTTAGGTCTTAAAAGAGATGGAGTGATAATTATTTCCTCTAGCTTTTGAAGCTATACTTCTTGAAAGGTTAAATTTCAACATACTTTGGAAAGAGAGGACGTAAATTAGAGTCATTAATCGCCAAGATACATTAGTTTACGACGAGGTCTAGTCTTCACTGTTAAAAAGTTCCATAAGAAAATAGTAAAATAACCCTTTATTTGATTGTTATTTTACCATATTTAAGTACAACAGTTTAATAACCATTAAAAAGATGGTACTAAAACCGCTGATTGGGAAAAAAATCGCTTATTTTCTGTTTATCCTAAAGAACGTTAACTCACCGTAATTTTTAAGCGCTCAATAAGAATCGGGCGTCCATCTTGGTTGCGAAACCTTACCGGTCGAACGTTGTTGTTAAAATATGAAGAAATATTTATCAGTTCAAATATGCATGTGTATATAAAAAAAAAGAAAAAAAATTGGCTTAAGCAGTGTTAAGTTACTAAATAGAAACACATACACACGTAAATCAAAAATTGGAGACAGCGGATTCCCGCACGTAAATCAAAAATTGGAGACAGCGGATTCCCGAACTGTTTGCGAATGAGCGAACCCATAATTTGAGCTGCTGAAGCTTGTTTGTACTTTAATTTTGCAGTAAATAAAATGATTTTCTTCAATATACAGTAAATTTAGACCAAAAATAAATTTGGATCCAATCAAAAACTGAAATCTGAACTTCAAGGCAGTCTGCCTGCTGGAAAAGAAGATTTATTGATAAATAAACGGCCGCTTTACGTGGTGTAGATGGCCGAATGACTAGAGCGCAAGGTTGGTGCAACATACACCCGGGTTCGATTCCCGCACGCTTCGTTTACGGTTTCTACGCCTCGAAATGGTTCGAAAACGGTAAAAGCTTTGTTTTGAAACCATTTTTAAATGGTTATAAAACTGTAAACTTTTGTATTTACGGCTTTTTAACCAAGCTGATTGGATATGGCTTAGGTCCTGTAAAGATAGAAAAATATTCCAAACCGTAAATTCAACGGTGAATTAGATGGACAGACAGCTGCCGGTTATTTAACCATAATTTCATGATGAAATTTCTAACAGTGTTTATTACAGCAACTTCAGATTTCAGTCAAAAAAAAGGGTAGTATTACTTTCTATAACTACTATAATATATACACATAGATACATGAACTTAAACTGTTCCGTTCTGTTATTACTACTTACGATTACTAAATTTCGATATTTATTTAAAAGTTAAGCTACCTCCAAGACAAAATTATTCATCTTTAAATTTGTAGGGGCAGTCTTATATATACCTGTTCTACTACGTCCTGTTAACTGTTATTACTATTATATTGTGTGTTTTTCTGGCCTAAAAATGTTAACGCTTATCTCGTTAAAGTTACTGATATCATTCTTTTAATAGTGATTATGAGTATTGGTTGTATTTTATAAACGTTATATCCATCTTATCCCTGAACTTTTCCCTGGGATGAAACTTTAGTTAAAAGCTAACTTCATGGTGTCGCACATTTCGCATAAAACTTCTTTTATATATTGAAATTACTTCAATACGTAAAAATTCATTAAAATTAAAAGTTCTTTTAAAAATATAAATTTAAGAAGTGTAGATTTAAACTGCATACATATTTAATTTCGTCCTTTTATTAGAGGAAACTAATGTTCCTGAAAAGAACGATTAGGTAATTCAGTTTGTAAAATTAAGAAGTAAACTTTACTCATGCTCATAAGTAAGAAGTCAAAGTGAAAAAGTATAGTTTTTAAGGCGGTAAGATATCCATTTGGGCGAATACACTGGAAAGATACGACTCTCTGAAATTTTACAGCATTCTAATAGATGCTTTTTAAATTTTCATAATTGACTTTTATGACATGTAATGATAATTATACCTTTTCTGTGACTGTGCTAGAAACAACCTACGTAATCATAGATATCTTTATTATTGCTATTCAACCACCACTAAAGAACCTTAATGTGAGGTACTTCAAGTCCTTCTGACTCTGAAGCACGCTTATGCAATTTTGGTTGCTAAATTGTGTCTTATTACCTTTACCTTTCCGGACATACATGAGTAATTTTGAGAAGAAAACAGTGACAAAAAATAAATTTTCGAATACAAATGCTTACTACCAATTGAACCCAATTCAAATGAAGAATTTCATGAATTAGTAGTTTTCCGTTTTGTTTCACTTCCAATACGTTTTCAATTCAGAGAAAAGGTTTCCAAAAAAATCGATTTTTTTGAAACACATACTGTCTGCTTAAAGGGGATAAGTGGGGCGGGGAATTAATAATGTAATCTATACATAAACTACGAGATAATGGGACTTAAGAATGTAATTTAAATTTGCAACGTAAATCAGAACAACACAAAAAGAAACACCTTGGCTGCATGCAGTTTAAAGTCATATGCAAAAGTAGTAGTAAATATTTACCAAATCACTAAGATACTGTTTGACACAATTTGGTTAGTTCGGGAATAGCACACCTAGAAACCAAACTTTATTCGCAAAAAAAATCTCAAATCGCTATCTGAAGTTTCAAAAATTACCAGTAAATATCGACAAAAAATAACTTATTTAGCCTTTCTTAGTCAGTTTGTAATTCAGTTAAACGAGTTCACACTAAAAACCATTTGAAAAATAAAAAGAACATTACCTGTAAACTAAAAAACAATATGAAATGAAGAATACTGACGTTTTCTGAAAAATAAAACTGCATCGAAATGAAATGCGTAGGAAAAATACTAATTAATACAAGTGAACTAGCCAAATTAATCGCGCCTTTTATGTACTTATTTTACTTTAAAAAAGAAGATACAATATTTTCTGCTCAGTCATATAATCCCATAATACTTTCAAATGAAACATAATTGCTTTTTTTAAAACGAAGCTTGGTGTTAGCTCAATTAAACAACATGTGATTTTAAAACAATAAACTATTTACTAATCTTTATTTCATCAGAATAGACATTAAGGATTTATATTGTCTCCACATTTACCTTAATCTCTTTGGAGCGGAAAATTTATACTGAAATTTTTTAAGTAATTAACTACCTTTTAGTCTCATTTTCACGTAAATACTTCCTAAATTAAAGTGTCAGTTTTTTGTTCCTTCCTTTTCACGTTGAACATCCTCATTTTGTGAGCAAAACATTATACCGAATTCAGAGTTAAATTAACTTAATGGTATGACAGCTAAAGTTCGCGGCAATAATGGTTCTTGTTTTAAATTACGAGCATTTAATAAAATAATTAAAATAATACTTTTTCTCTCTTAAACCCGTTCGCGATAGTTAATGCATACAGAGATTAGAGAGATTAAAATGTTATAAGCGTTATTTTAAAACCCTAGTGTACAGTCAAAATATGAATAGATCTTTGTTAGCGTACAAAAGGTTTAATCGAATGATTCTCAACCACTATGCCACAGCACTTTTGTGTGCCTCCAAATTCTTAAAGTGTGCCAACAAGTTTTAGAAATGTATATAGTAAAAATCATAATGCCTTTTTTTATTACGAGTAAATTTTGTTTAAATTAAAGAAAATTACACTGTAAAACAAAATTGTTGTTTATCTTTATTATCATAAACTATTATACACAGAGCGTTATACGTAAGTAAGTAAACAACTTTTAAACTTGTCTTTTTTTGTGTGCCGCCAAATTTTGAAATCGTTAAAAGTGTGCCATGACAAAAAAAAATAAACAGGTTGAGAATCACTGGTTTAATCTGCAAGTAATACAATATTTGAACCAATAAAGAGCAGGAAGTTAATTTCTTCTCTAACTGGGAAAAGATTTCAAAATTCAAGTAATTTTATTTTATATGTAAAATTGTCTTACAATTAATTATGATCTTGTGTTCAATTTGCTGCTTCATGAAATAAAAAATAATCTATATTTTACATGCTTATAGATATTACTGCATGCTCAGTAAAACCTCCTCTCTTCTAACACAATTCCAAGCGAAACCTCACAACTAATCGTGTTAATAAAATATTACAACAGCGATTCTCAACATGTGGGGCGCGAGAATATCCAAGAGAAAACTTTAAAAAATTGATTAACTGACTGAAAGCACACATACACATAGAAAACAAAATACATTTCTACATATTTAATAACTTATTAAAGTAAAACAAACTACTAAATTAAAACTTTCTTAATCAAAACATACTAAATTAAATATATTATTAATATATTTAATAATTATTAGTAACTTCCTTGGGCCTGTCTTTCAAAGCAAAGGTTTTCTAAGGAAGGCTTAATATTAGAAATTGCCACCCTCAGTTGTTTCTATATTTAGCCGAGATCTATAGTTTGTCTTCAAAGAAGCCACAGCAAAAAATCCAGTTTCACAAAAGTTGTTGAGGATGTTGAAAATGGTAATAAAATGCGAAGTGCCCTTGTTTTTAGTGCAGGAAAATCATCCTCTACTCGTGCCCAAAATTCAAATAGTGATTTATTACTAAATTAATTTTATTACTAAAATCACTTGTTTTCCCTCTTGTTTTGGCAGTTAGTTAAAAATAATTCAAACAGAATCAGTACTCACATGCATCATTGTTGTATACATTTTATGGTAAAGGGGGGGGGGAGGAGCGATGAAAATTATGATAGAAAATTGGGCCCCGCGAATACTGAAAGGTTGAGAAACGCTGTATTACAACAAATCCACAATTAAATGGCCGGTTATCTAAATACATTATGAGCATGTATATATTGCCGGCATTGTATGAAATCCGCCAATCTACACAATGCCTAGGCATTCTATGGAATTGTGGATGTTTGTACGTTGCCCTGTAGAATATATATTATCATACTATTCCACGGGGCATCACATTCTCCAACGAAAAAAGAATCAGTCCACCAACAACAGCGGTATTTTCCAAATTAAGAAAGTAAGTAAAAGGTTTCCTGACCAAACCATTTGAATGAAATGGCAAAGTATATAATGGTAGTACAACGAAAAAACAACGTAAATGAAACTCAAATTGTTTTGACAATTTGTGCTTTATTCACTTAGTTTCCTCCTTGTACTCCTATTCTAGCACAAAGCATTTTTGATCATTTTTCTTACAGTAAATAATGTATTAGTTGAGTTAATCTATTATTAAATGAAGCTTAAATAACTTGATCGTCGCTTGATTACGTTACATAATTTTATCGGTCAAAACTCAGCAATTATATAAACCATTTTGTAAACTGTACATAACTATGTAAATATAATTCTATGTCATTCACCGTGAAAATCTTTATAACATCTTAAGTTCTAAAGTATTACCTTTTCCTCGGAAAACATTTATTGAAAATATACAGGAAGTAAATACAAAGAGACCATTTATATCTATCAAGAAGGTCGACCGCCTAGTAAATAATGCATAAACATGTGGACATTTCCATATACAATGTTATACTACGAAAATCTTTTGCAGGCAAACTTTTTTTGTGAACCTAAATGGTTTACGAAAGATGCATGTAAGTTGAAATTTCTGATCGAGGACTTCATTATCAGAATCCTCTCATATATTTTATTTCAATCAAATAGTAATTAAGTTCTCTGTTGCCACCTATTTTTCCATTATTTGTAAATAATTCTGTTGCATGTTGTGAAACTTTGTTTGCGAGGTAAACAGTGTTTCATTGCAATCATTCTTCATTTTATGATCAAACGTTTCTCACAATCCATGAAATCGCCATTCTTGATTGCGAATCTCTTGGCAAGAAATTTATTCTCATAATTTACTCCTGTTTTTAATTTCTGTTTTACTGGAAAGTAACTTTCTCTGCCTGCTACATCGACAGCATACTGCGTATGTTAAAACTGAAAGAAAAGTAAATAATTATTATTGTACGAATAAAAATTCTGCAATCGTTTTCAGATAAATTTCAAGGAGCATTGGCCAAGAGCAATGGTGTATAAAATTCTGAATTATTCTCATTAAAATATCAACTAACATTAATCCAAGAACTAATTTTGCAAAGCATCAGGAAATCTAATTTTTAAGCGGAATGTACATTAGGGTTGGCCGAAGAAACTCAAAATCTGTTTTCGATTGGGAATACCGCGGAAAAGTTGTGAATTGAGGAGATTAAAACAGGTTAAAAAAAAAGAAATCAAATCGGTTTGTATCTTCTGATCACGCATGCGCTCTAAAGTTTGCCAAAATTTGGAAAAGATCTCATTTTAACAATAATTTTTTATTGTAGTTTTAAATTGAACTCTTCCAGAACGTAATAGCTCACATTCTTACGTATTAGAACTATAGAAAATAATGCTTAAATATTATTTAAATCTACCAACATCTTCCGTTAACCTGTTTTAATCTCCCCAATTCGCAACTTTAACGCGGTATTCAAAATCAAAAATAAATTTTTGAGTTTTTTCGGCCCACTCTAATGTACATATATTGTTTGTCAACCACCTAACAAATTATTTATAAATATGTACAGATGTTACCATTTATTACAACATCAGTTAGGAGAGAGCGAGGAAATGAGGGCAATATAATGAGAGAGAACAATTTTTAAAAAAAACTAAAAATTATTTTGACGTTACTATACAAATGGAAATAACGCTCTTCTGACTTCCATACGTTATCACAAATTAAATAATTTTCAAATATTCAAAATTTAATAAGCCTTTTCGAGCCTTATTCTCTGAAAGTTTTAAGTAAACTCAACTTATTGCAGCTACTGTAATCTGTAAAGATTTTCAAAATTTTTGTATGCTGTTTCAAGTGTAAGCCCTTTTTATTTGTATTGGAATGAATATGGTTCATTAGTTCTTTAACAAATAGTTCTATTGGTAAGTTTTTTATTTTACATGTCATTTATTTCCCTTGTTTCCAACCTCTGTTGGGTAATAAGGGCCATGGGAAGTAAGAGGCAATATTACATTGCTCCTTAGTATTGAAAGTGGAGCAAATGTTCGTGTGGTGGTGCGTTTTTAAGAATTTCTAGTAACGTAACAAAATATTGATTCTACCATTAAATAAGCAACCCAGGTCCACCACCACTTTTTGTGGGTAGTGATCGTATTTTAAAAATGAACAACATTCAGAAATGATCAAGAGTAATAATTCTACAAGTTAATAATTTATCAAATTTATTTTGTGGCTAAAATCAAATGCATCAACAAATTCATTCAATCACATACAAAAAGGACTCAGATTATATAAATGAGTAAATGGGAGACAATGGCTCGTTTAAAAAGTAAATATGTCCCATGATTACTATAAATAAAGGAACAATTCCATGGTTCATCTTCACCGCGTCCGACCAATACTATTACTGTCTAAAATCCTTATATACATTAAAGGAAGCCATTTAGCAAAAAAAAACTAAAATTACTGAAAAAATATACTCATGTGTTTAGTCCATTCTTACCCCGCGCTGCTACCTGCCATCCCTGCTGCCTCCTTCCACCAGTTCCACGTGCATAAGTGAATTCTCACCCGAGCACTTAAAAAAAACCCTTTCCTAGGAAGTTGGCCCCGTAGCTATTCTTAGCTACGTCACTTGAAGACCAATTGGCCTCCGAAGATAGTCGATGTCACCCGAACAGCAAAAACATGGGGCATAGCCACCCACGGAGGCATCCGAATGACCCCGAAGGTGGAAAGCGCCTTCGTTATGCTGATTTTGGCGTGATGATTCACTCAGCTCAGCAGGAGATGAAAAAAAAAGCAGTTTGCAAAAGAGAGACAAGCAGAATATTCAAGGACAGAGAGCATTTGCAGGGAAGAGAGGAATAACAAATAAGTAAAATGGCTATCGCACAAAGTCGATACGACATTTCCCCCTTCGAACAAGGTGAAAAAAAAATTGTCAAGCCCCTAAAACAAACCATGTCTCCGAGAGGTCAGTCACAAAGTCTTAGACTAACTTGCCTGAAGAAATCAGCAATAGGGATAACTCATGCCAACCCTATATCACAACAAAGTCACTTGCAAAAATATCCCAAAATACATTGTCACAACAGTCTTACAAAATATAAGCTTTTCATTTAAAAAAAAAAACATAAAACACAAGTCAAAAATATATATATGTTTAAGTATGGCCATACAATAAAAAAAACAGTTGCAACTATACGCAAAACACAAGAAATGACATGTCGACAGAGTTGCTCAATGTGCACATGAAAAAATTTTGAGTGATATCACAAAAATTTAAGCAATAAAAAAAAATGTGTACTACATGCTAGCACAGTCCAAAAGGGGTAGCCAAAAAGGGATTTCCGCGGAATAATTTTGAAGGGGAGTAACTTCCAAAGCAACATAGAGCAACTGTGCAACAAACATCCTAGGCAAAGGCAGGTTGCATAATAAGTTAAGGTTGATGAGCTCATCATGGAGGATCTGGAAAAATATAAACAAACAGTGACATCATACATGATTGACTTGATACAATAAACGCATTACAACATGATTGAGAAAAGATTGGAGTACACAAAACTTGTCATATTTTATGTTGATAAACATGAATGACATTACAAGTTATCCTACATGACCACCAATAGCTTTGCGAGGAAATAATTCATTTTTTTTTTTTTTTTGGTTTTAGCAACTTTAGGTATATTTCCAAAAATCTTCAATATTGCAAAAAAAAATTCTTATTTTTTTTTTTAAATGCTGCACTAAATAGACATAAGTAAATACTGCTACACTTCAGCCGACATCAAAACAAAAAAAAAGGTTATATAAAAAAAATTTGGCTAACACAGTAAGTATATTTCATGTGAACAGAATGGCACGTGTAATTTCTAAAAAAAAATTTACCCCACAGATGAAACTAAATCTACATATAAATTATTCTCATAAAATTTCATTTCACGAAAACAAAGCCCCTAAAAAAAATTATAACTAGATACTGAGTAACATATTCTGCTGCACTAAATTGTTGTTTTCCATTCAATTGTGGCATAATTTAAAATACAAAAATAGTGTACAAGTACAATAAAAACATTGAAATAGAAGAAAACAGTTGCACCATGTTAAATACAAGTACGGCTTCAGAGAGCAACAAAAGGTAGAAAAAAAAAAAAACCGACAACTTTTAAAAGTATTATTGACCCAGATTCTGTAAAAAAATTCTAAACAACATTGCAGAGTCTATTGTACAGATGTGATGAAAAAAAAAGTCCAGTTTTCCTGAAAAAAAAAAATGCAATTTTTTTTTGTTGAGTCCCAGTTTTGATGAGTCCAGAATAAATTCATACAGGAAGCACATAGGCTCCTTTAAGAGGCGAAACTGCAGGCACTAGACGACTTGAGTTTCAGTCAGGTGAGTGTCTAGCAAATGGCCCTGACACCACCAATTCTGGAGACATAGAGGCAACCTCCTAGAGAGAGACTTTTCAGCCTAGCCTTCACCAACATGACTGAAGCCTCTTCATTCTGCTTCTCAGTGCAAGGAAAAAAAAACTTGGAAAAGAAAACAATCATTAAATTTTAAAAAAATGCAGTGCAGCTGAAAGGAAAAAAAATTAGGTAGTGCGTCTGGATCTGAGAAGGTATGGGGACCTTCCAGAATGTACAGGCGAACTTGGAGGCAATACTTGAAGAACAGGTTGAATAGAGTCTGGGGTAGCAGGTCTGTTACATGAATCATTCTCCTCAGATACCGCAGCACTATGAGGGACAGCCTGTATATCCTCAGGGTTCTGAATGTTATTAGCTGGAGAAGTAACAGGTTGACACAGGTGGCTTTTCCTTGCAGGGACTCTATGCAACCTGTTTATGTGTATTTTGAAAACAGGAGCAGAAAAATTTTGAAATTTTTGCAAGCACACCAAAACTGGTGAAACTTTTTTTTTTACAAAGAAAGGACCTGAAAAGGATGGTTTCATTTTATTTTTAGATTTTACATAGACTGTGTCCCCCCTGATGATATTTCTTATTTTAGCCTGTGAGTTAAATTTTTGATTGTGTAACCTCTTTTTTTGTACAGAGTTCTTGTAAACCTGATTATAAATGTGTTCGAGTTGTTCTAAAATATTATGAAGTTCATATGCAGCATGTAAAGAGGGATTAATATTAAAATTTACTACATCTGTAATAAGCGACAATTGTCTTCCAAAGTGGACTATGTTGGGTGTAAATTCAGTAGTTGAGTGAGTTGATGCATTGTAGCAGGCTTTGTGAATATCCACAGCATACTCAAAACTCACGCCAGACTGTTGTAATGAATGGACAGAAGTTTTGATGGAAAGATTTATTCTTTCACTTAAGGTGTTTGCCTGAGGATTCCCCGTTGTAGTGTGAATTAATTTTATAGAGAAGAGTTCATTAAATTTATGAAACAACTCACAATTGAATTGACAGCCTAAATCTGTAATGATGAGTTCAGGTCTACCAAAAACAGTAATATACTTAAAAAGTGCACGAGCAACAGCAACTGCTGAGATATTATTTAATATGTACAATTCTAAGTGACGGGAGAAAGCATCAATTATCGTTAGGATATGTTTGCCATTATTACATTGTACTATGTCTAGAGTCACAAGTTGGCCCGGATAAGTCGGGGAGATTGTCTCTTGTAAGGGTGCTCGAGGAATTCGGTGAGGTTTGTTATTAATACAAAACACACAACTTGAACAAAAATTTAAACAATCTACATAATATGAACGCCAATAATATTTCCGGGAGACAAATTCAAATGTTTTATGCTGACCCACATGACTTAAGTGACATATAGTCAATACTTTATGTTTGAGAGCATCTGGCACAACAATTTTTAAATCCTGCTCTGAACTTGGATCTGATGTTGACTTGCTAAACATAAGTAATTTTGATTCAGGATGTATGCAATAGTTTTTATGTTTCTCCTCAATGCATCTATTTATGATGTTATTGTATATGAGGGACAATTTAGAATCTTTCAATTGTTCAGAGAGAAAAGTTGATTGAGAAATTTCTAACAAAGGATCCTTTTGTTCATGAGTCAAGTTTAAAATTTGGGCACAATTAGTTAACATGGAAGAATTATTCTCCTGAGACACAGCATGACTGTTTAGGTTTTCATTAACATTGTTTACATTATGAGAGTTAGCATCATGAGGCACCTCAATAATTTCAGGAAGTTGTTCTTCGTCATTAGATGTAAGGTCTATCACAGGATTTATGTCATTTACTTTCTCGACTAAGGAGGGTTGAGATACAATGTCAACTTGATTTTCTGTAAAATCATTTCTGCTTAAAAAATCAGGAAACAAATTTTTGCTTCCTTTGATGTACAAAAAGCTAAAGGTATATTCACTTATTGACATTAGCCAGCGAGTGGTTAAGGAGGCTGGAGAGGAACTCTTTTTATAATATTTTAGACTTTTAGCGTCTGACAAAATATACACATGGCGATTGTAAATATATGATTTGAAAGCATGAAGAGTTTTTACAATGGCCATAAGCTCTAGTTTTATAGCAGGATATCTTGTCTCTGCGGGTGATAATAATTTACTAAAGTATGATATTGGTACAAAAATATCATTGAACTTTTGTAATAGGACCCCTGAAATAGCATAACCACTGGCATCTGTATTAATATAGAACGGTTCATCCCATTTAGGCTGGGTGATACAAGGGTTGTTAAAGAAAACTTGTTGCAATTTTTGAAAATTTTCTTGAATTTCTTCTGTCCATTTGAAAACAGTATTAGGGTGGGTTAACTGATTGAGTGGGTGAATATAGTCAGAAAAGTGAGGTATTAATGTGCGATAGTATGAACAAAGTCCTAAAAACTTCTTAAGCTGCCTTTTTGTCTTTGGTATAGGAAAGGAGACTATTTTAGTGATGTTTGATGTGATGGGAAGAATGGAATTCCTTGAAATTTGAAACCCTAGATAATTAATCTTATCAACAAACCATTCACATTTTTGTGGAGATACCGTAACATTAAACTCCTTGAGAACTGAGAAAAAGGACTGTAATTTTTGGCACATTTCATCAAAAGAATTAGCACCAATGACAAAGTCATCTTGGTACGCATATATGCCAGGTGTGTTAGTCGTTTCAACAATAATGTCTGAGAGATGTTGCATGATAGAGGCTCCTGATCGGATGCCAAAACAAAGTCTATTATACATGTAAGTGCCCCAAGGGGTAACAAACGAAAATTTATCCCTATATTCCTCAGGCAAGTCTATTTGATGGTATGCTGCCTGTAAATCAAGTGAGGTAAAGTATTTAAATTGAGATAATGAATTTATTAATGTATGAATTTTGGGCAATGGATATGCAGAATTTGCAATAAGAGAGTTTAATAGACGCAAGTCTAAAGCAAGTCTATATTTTTGTACACCTGAAGCATCAGGTCTCTTTTTAACAAGAAGCATAGGTGCTGAATACTCAGAATTATGTTTTTGAATTATTCCTGCTTCCTGCAATTGTGCAAGTTGATTTTGTGCTTCAGCCTGAAGGCTATGAGGTACTGGAAAAGGAAGTGACCTAAGGGGAAATTCATGCTGAAATGAAAAATTTACAGGTACCCTATCTGTATGACCCAGAGAGTTCATAGATGAAGAAAAACAGGTTACATTGTCACTTAATAAAGATTGGATTTTCTTTAGGTTATCACCTGATAAATGAGCTAACTTAAAATTTTGCAAATTAAATTCCTGTTTTCTCAGGTTTTTAATTTCTGAAGAAGCTTGGATAAAATTAATGTTTGCATTAGGTTGGGGGTTGATAGCTTCCTTAATGTCCTCAAGATACCAAATGTTCCCCAGACACATGTTTTTATTTAGGTGAACTTTTTGAGTAGATCTGTTTTCTGCATACACATAAAAAACATTAGAGTCATCTATTCGCTTCTTAGGATCAAATGATATGATTGTATCATCAATATATACACTTTTAACTTTTTCACTAAGAGTAAACAACATTTCAGAAGAAATGACCTTATCCTTACTTACCAGTTTTACATAAGCACCTTCATTAGGGTTCAAAGTAATTTTAGAAGAATTGTGAACTTTTAAAATGTTTACATTTTGAGTATGCATATCATTAACCTGTGTACTAGACTCTTGGTTAGTGCTTGTTGAATTAGCACATAAAAGTGGCAAACTTATGTTATCAAATACCAATGAATTTTTAGAGGAATCTATAACCATATTATATTTTGTAATAAAATCATAGCCTAAGATACCCAGAAAAGGAGACTGATCTCTAATATTAATTGTGAAAAAGTTATGTCTAAAAAAGTTGCTAAGAATTTTAAATGAAAATTCCACACATGATTTGAATTCAACTGATGAGTTAACAGTGGAGATGGTAACTTTTCTAGATAAATTTCTTACTTTAATCTTATGTCTTATTGCACTAAAGGTTTCATCGTTCAAAATAGAAATCGAAGAACCAGTGTCAATTAAAAAGGTTACTGTTAATTCACCAATTTTTACCTTGATAAGTGGTAGTTTACCAAGATAGTGCTCCTCTACACCATCAGTATTTACTGTGTTAAAACATGTACCTGGGACAAATTCTGGAGCATCAATTGATAATGAATGTTTTGGTTTTTGAGGAGAAGTTTGGGTTGCCAACGTTTTCCCTATTTTAACAACTCCTTTTGATTTGATTGGTGAATTGTGCTTCACCGTGCTAACATTATGTATCACAGAAGGTGGTAAACCCCTATTTCTGTTATATTCACCAACATTCATTATATTTGGACGTGGCAGATCAAGAGATGCACCTTGCGGTATAAATTGTGTACTGTAATTTTGTACAGGCATGTTGGTATAATTTTGAACCAGGGGACTGAATTGCATTTGAGTTGGAACATTAAAATAGTGTTCAGACCCTATGTTTTGATTACAATTAGCCGCATAATCTGAATAATTCTGAAAACTTTCATTAATTGGTTTATTATATTTTGCCTGTTCACCATAATTAACAGGAGTGAGGTCCCAACATTGGGTACCTTGATCATTGAAATTTTTTTTGTCTTCACAAATGGAAGTGTCCAAAAAATTTGAATAGTCTTGTCGATTACTGTTATGTCGTCTATTGAAATTTTGTCTCTCATGTCTAGCATTTGCATTGGAATGTTTACGAAACAAAAAACAATTATTCATATAATGGCCAGGCTTTTTACAGTACCTGCAAACAATTTTCTTAGACATAGCCCTATTTTGTTTTGATCTAAAAATTTTATTTCCCCTTTGATGTTTTGAAAGGATTACCTCATCTGACATGGAATTTACAGAGTTTGTTTCTGTTGTTTTGTTTTTTAATTCTTGTTCTAAAAAAACTATCCTGCTTTCCAGAGCTAATACGTGATCAGATGTGCTATTTTTAATGTATGAATCTGCACATGACTTTAAATTTTCAATTTCCTCAGCTTTCTTTACTGCTTCATCGAAGGAGGTAATTTTTAATTCCAGTAATTTCAACCTCAGATCATGCGAAATTACGGACAGAAATTTTTGCAGCAAAATTTCATTTATAGCTTCAGAACTAGAAATTTTAAACACACTGTTGGTAATTACCCGAACTCTGTGAGCGATATGTATGACAGATTCAGTAGGACTAACTTTAAAGTCGTGAAAGTCAGACATGGAATAGGATAAAGTCGGGGGTTTGAAAAATGTGCATAAGGCATCAAGAATGACTTTGTATGATTTCGCATACCTTAAATCTGGCGACTCGAGCATATACTGCCTGGCTGCACCTTGTAATTTAGACTTAACTATCAGGATTGCTCTGTCCTCATCCCAATTATTGACATTGATTAAATCAGTTATTTGTTCAGCAAAGTAAACAACATAATCTGGTTCCCCGGAAAAAGGTGTTACAGATAATAATAAGGGACTTTTTGGTGTCATATTTACGTTTTGTGTAGATGTGCTCTGAATATGAGACGAACTTGACGGTGTAGAACCTGTATGAGGAGTATTTTGTTTTTTTCTAGCCATAATTAATGCAGAAAACAAATAAAGATAAAAACACAGTTACACAATTGTTAAAAGATAAAAGCAAAGTAAAACCATTATTAAGTTAAAGATTTTAAAAAATTTTGACTGGTATTCAAAATTTGGAAGGTCACGGCGCCATTAATGTGGTGGTGCGTTTTTAAGAATTTCTAGTAACGTAACAAAATATTGATTCTACCATTAAATAAGCAACCCAGGTCCACCACCACTTTTTGTGGGTAGTGATCGTATTTTAAAAATGAACAACATTCAGAAATGATCAAGAGTAATAATTCTACAAGTTAATAATTTATCAAATTTATTTTGTGGCTAAAATCAAATGCATCAACAAATTCATTCAATCACATACAAAAAGGACTCAGATTATATAAATGAGTAAATGGGAGACAATGGCTCGTTTAAAAAGTAAATATGTCCCATGATTACTATAAATAAAGGAACAATTCCATGGTTCATCTTCACCGCGTCCGACCAATACTATTACTGTCTAAAATCCTTATATACATTAAAGGAAGCCATTTAGCAAAAAAAACTAAAATTACTGAAAAAATATACTCATGTGTTTAGTCCATTCTTACCCCGCGCTGCTACCTGCCATCCCTGCTGCCTCCTTCCACCAGTTCCACGTGCATAAGTGAATTCTCACCCGAGCACTTAAAAAAAACCCTTTCCTAGGAAGTTGGCCCCGTAGCTATTCTTAGCTACGTCACTTGAAGACCAATTGGCCTCCGAAGATAGTCGATGTCACCCGAACAGCAAAAACATGGGGCATAGCCACCCACGGAGGCATCCGAATGACCCCGAAGGTGGAAAGCGCCTTCGTTATGCTGATTTCGGCGTGATGATTCACTCAGCTCAGCAGGAGATGAAAAAAAAAGCAGTTTGCGAAAGAGAGACAAGCAGAATATTCAAGGACAGAGAGCATTTGCAGGGAAGAGAGGAATAACAAATAAGTAAAATGGCTATCGCACAAAGTCGATACGACAGTTCGTATTATTAAAAGTTTATTAATTTTATAACATATTTCATCGATTTAAATATCTATTATATTTTTTTCATTATTATTATTGTGACAAATATTGATTATAAAAAATGAAAAAGAGATCGAACTAACACACACACCTTTTTTTTTCTTTTTGAAGGGTGAGGGAGGCTAGTGCAGATTATAATCTTGAGTATCTACTAATCATCTATCAATCTTCGAATAGAAGAATAATAGGAGGAATACTGGATATCATCGGGCTGTTTATTGTTTTCTCTTATGGGAAATAAGGCATTTAAAATCAAAAGTTTTAAAAAAATGAATGTCTACTGTCCTTAAATTAAATTTTCTTCTTTCTTTAGAGAAGAACATGTTCAGAAAATACTTTAAGTTCTGTAAAAGAATAAGTTAAAAAGTTCTTACTTTTGTTTTTGATTAACACCATGCGGTCTTATACACAGTGAATCGAGTCAGGTTTAATCGACATCGCTATCAATTTGGTTACTTCTGATCTTATAAAGTTTTATGTCACGATTATATCCTACGCCATTCTTCACAGTGCAAAATATTTATACTCAAGAGCAAAGCCTTTTTTTCCCCTTCTTTTCTTTATTTTATTTTTATTTATTTTTTCCTTTTTTTATTCTTATTTTCATTTTTTAAGTGCACGGTTAAAAATGATAAAATGTACCTGCTTATATTTTTTAAGTAATTTTGACTTAAAAATGAGAAAGCTAAGATCTCAGTTTTAAGAACCGATGCTTACTTAGAAATTATAGCTACAGAAAGGGCAAGTATTAACTACAATAAATAAAGATTTATAGAGTAAATTTACGTTCATAATTAATACAGAGCTTTTTTAACAATTTCGTCTTCACAGCAATAGTATTTGTTTCAAAGTTAAGAGTATTTGTATCAAAGTTAAGGAAATATTAGTAGGTGAAAAAGGACAGTTCACCAACAAGAGGCGGTGGCGGTGGAAGGGGGCGTGGTCCCACCGCCTCCCAATGCCCCCAGGCGTGCCCTCAGGCTTTAGTCGAGTGGAGTTGAGTTGTATGCCCCCAGGCATTTTTCGAGTAGTATTGAGTTGTTTTTGCCCTCAGGCATTTTTCGAGTTGAGTTGAGTTGTATGGCCTCAGGCATTTTTCGAGTAGAGTTGAGTTGTATGCCCTGAGGCATTTTTCGAGTAGAGTTGAGTTGTATGCCCTCAGGCGTTTTTCGAGTAAAAGTTGAGTGGTTTTTAAAAATTTATAGTTTTGGAATGGCAATGCTTTTTAGTTTCGGTTTAAGACTTGATGTAATGTAAAATCAATTGCAGCGCCATCTATGAGAAGAAAATGGAACTGTTATTTTTTCTACTGTTTTCTTTCAGAATTCAAACAGGAACTATTTACAAAAAAATAATTATAATGTATAATTAATTGAATTTATTGTCGCTATTATTATTATGTATTTATTTCTTTTTTCGACTTAGAAAGATTTTCTTTTTCAACCTTTTTAATGTTTCCACTTAGCATCCGCACAGGAACTATTTTATAAGTTAATTATTACTACAGTGTAATTAGAAAATCTCGTCATTTTTACTTAGAAAAGATTTAGAAAACTTAAGTTTTTATTTATTTATTTATTTTCAGGCTTAGAAAATTTTTCAGTTGCAAGTGATTTTTTTCTCTTCTAAGTATGTAAAACATAGTACAGCAACATTTTTCTGATACGTTTTCAAACTTTTTTTAAATCTTAATTTTAAGTGGATATCACATTTCATTCTAAAGTTTTTTCTACTTCATATTACTATTACACTTAATGTTTAATTCAAAGAGTATCAAGTGTATTTTATAAAAGTCTATTATGTCACACATGAGGGCCAAAAAACTGAGATTTAACGCGTAAAACTTAGAACGATAATGTAAAAATACTAAGTACAAAGCATATTCATCCAGTAAAACTCAGTACACAAATGTAAAATTGCTAAATACGAAAGGTTTACACAGCATGACAATATAAAAGTACTAGATACAAAATGTCACAACAGCATGAAAATATAAAAATACCAAGTATTAAATGTTAAAACAGAACGAAACGAGTGTTAGTACTACTAGTGCTTGTTCCAAACTTAGCTCCATCCAGCCAAATTTAGTACGAAAAGCAAAAGTACTATGTCCAAAATGTTAAAACTTTGTTTCATTCTGTAAAACAATAGAGAATGTAAGATTTTACTAAATAAAAATGTTTGAACTTGCAAAACAAAATTATTTTCTACTTGCAAAATTTTAGAACTTCGCATGAAAATTTTTAAAAAAAAGTACTTATTCAAACGGTTGAAACTTGGAACTAAAATTTCAACACTGAATCATCAAAAATTCGAAACAATTTAAGCTGTGGAATAAAGATTCGAGACTTAAAAAGTAAATGTAAACTCACTAAAAGAGATTTGAAAATCTGAAAAGAGAAATAGAATAGTAACTTCACTAGAAACACTGAAATAGAATCGTAAAACTTGAAAAATGTAAATCACAAAACTTAAATCTATTGCAAAGAGCTTTATGTGAAACGTAAAAGTGCTAAGAGCAAAATGCTAAAACTGAGGAAACTTAGAAATACGTGGAACAAATCATTTAGAACTATAAACTTTAAAAACTTAAACTCATTCAGAAAAGAACGGAAATGTAAAATTACAAATCAAAAGTGTTACGCTCATGCAAAATATTAAAACTTAACGCAAAAAAAAAATGCAAGAAAGTACAAAACACCAAAAGTTAAGAGTAGTATAAAAAACTGTTACTTAGATTCATTTAAAACATAACTCGGAAAAAGTAAAAGTAATATATACAAATTGAAAAAACTTATATTCACCTACTAAAATATAAAAATAGCAAGTACAAGACGTTAAAACACAACGAAAATGTAAAAGTATGAAACGTAAAATTACAAAACCTAAATTCATCTGGTAAAAGTTCCGTAAAAAATGTAAAAGCACTAAGAGTGAAAACTACAAAACAGCATGAAAGCTAGAAATAAAAAATATACAACATCAGAACTTAAATTCATCCAGAAAAACTTAGAAGAACAAATGTAAAAGTTCGGAAATTTTCAAAACAAAAGTATGATGCACTTGCAAAATGTTAAAACTTAGTGCAAAAACGTAAAAAGTACTATGTACAAAATGTTAAAATTTAGATTTATCTACTAAAACAGTGAATGAAGATGTAAAATTACTAAGAGTAATATATTAAAACAACACGAAAACGTAAAAGTACTAAGTACAAAACGTAAAAAAAAAAAAAAAAAAAAAAAATTATTTATCTGCTATAACTTAGACTGAAGTCGTAAAATTACTAAGTACAAAGTGTTAAAACATCATAAAAATGTAAAAATATCAAGTATAAAGCAGCAAAACATAGATTTGTCTGTAGAAATCTTAATCAAAAAAATGTTAAAGTTCAAACAACAAAACCCTAAAACTCTGAAAAATTGAAAACACGCAGTACAAAAACAGCAAAACCTGTAAAATTGCTAAGTATAAGGATGCAAAACTTAAATTTTTCCAGAAAAACTTAGAACGAAGTTGTAAAAGTACGGAACTTTTCAAAGTAAAAGCGTTATGTACTTACAAAATGTTAAAACTTAATGTAAAAATGTAAAAAATTCTTCGTCAAAAATATCAAAACTCTGATTTATCTACTGAAACTTAGAATGAAAATGTAATTGAATCAAATGTATTAAGTGTGAAATAGTAAAGTAACATGAAAATTTAAAAGTACTAAGTATATAGCGTAGTCATCAAGTGAAACTTTGTACAAAAATGTCAATCTTAAGTATGAAACTTAAAAGACTTAGATCTGTTTGCAGAAATCTTGATCAAAAAACGTAAAAATTCGAACAACAAAATCCTAAAACTCCGAAAAATGTAAAAACACGCAGAACAAAAACAGCATAACATAGATTTGTCTACCGAAATCTTGATCAAAAATGTAAAAGTTCAAACAACAAAATCCTAAAACTCTGAAAAATTAAAAACATGCAGAGCAAAACAACAAAACATGTAAAATTGCTAAGTATAAGGCTGCAAAACTTAAATTTTTCCAGAAAAACTTAGAACGAAGTTGTAAAAGTACGAAACTTTTCAAAACAAAAGTGTGATGCACTTGAAAAACATTAAAACTTAATGCGTAAATGTAAAAAGTACTACGCACAAAATGCTAAAATTTAGACTTATCTACTAAAACAGTGGATGAAGATGTAAAATTACTAAGTAAAATGTATTAAAGCAGCAAGAAAATGTTAAAGTACTAAGTACAAAAACGTAAATAAATTGATTTATCTACTAAAACATAGACTGAAGTTGTAAAATTACTAACTGTTAAAACATCATAAAATTTGAAAATAGCAAGTATAAACCAACAAAACATAGATCTGTCCACTGAAATCTTGATTAAGTATATAACGTATTCATCAAGTGAAACTTTGTGCGAAAATGTAATCGTTTATGTACGAAACTTAAAAAACTTGGATTTATCTACAAAAAAAAAAAAAAAAAAATCCAAACTAAAGTCGTAAAAAGTATGAAATGTTAAGCAACATGAAAATGTAAACTTTCCAAAAAATGCAAACATCAAAACTTAGTTGTATCTATTAAAATTTAGAACGAGTAAAAGTGGCAAACTTAATAAAAGTACTAAGTGAAAAACAAAAAAAATTATATTCATCTACTAAAACCCAGAAAAACTTAGAACGAAAAGGTAACAGAAAATTTTCAAAATAAACGTGTTATGCACTTGCAAAATGTTAAAACTTAAATTTATCTACTAAAACTCAGAATAAAAATGTAAAAATACTAAGTATAATACATTGTATCATCACAAAAATTTATGAGTAATAAATACAAAACGTAAAAAAGTTAGAGTTATCTACTAAAACTTATACTGAAGTCCTAAAATTACCAAGTACGAAATGTTTAAACTTCATAAAAATGACTAAATAACAAGTATAATGTATCAAAAACATAGATTTCTCCACTGAAATCTTAATCAAAAATGTAAAAGTTCTAAGGTCAAAAACGCTAAAGAAGAGAAAAAATGAAAAATATGCAGTGCAACACACCATGTACTATCTATAAAACTCCACTTCCATTTATTTTATCCTGAAGAGATTAAAAAAAACTGTGATTAAATAATTTTAACAATCACAAGTTTTATAACCTCTTCGGGAATTGCCCCGCCTAAAAAGAAAAGAAAAACAGAAAGTTAAAATAAAATCTTCTAAAACTTAAATAATAATAAGAGAAATTAAAAAAAATAATAATAACAATTATCCCTATGCATACATAATACCTTCGAAAAATATTGCTAGAGAATACTTGAAATTCACTTACATTTAAAATCTACTTTTCACTTCTTTAATCTTCATATATAAATCTCCATAGCTCCACTTTTTCTCCTTCACTCACCTTTAAAAAAAAAAAAAAATCATCATAATTTAAATATCATCAAAGGGAATTATTTAAAAATTGACCTTTATACTTTTCTCTTAAACTCACCTAATAAAAAGGAAGACAAAAAGTTTAATCTCCACATCTTTCCAAGCCATCCACATCTTTTGTGAACAGAGGTTATAAACGGACAGTGAATGACCCCCTAACCAAACTCCCTTCCATTCATTTCGCAACTGTGAGCAGGTGCGAAATGAATGGAAGGGAGTTTGGTTAGGGGGTCATTCATTGTCCGTTAGCTAGCACTTCTGTTCGTGATAAGAATGACTTCAATTGTGGCTTTAAGATCAAAGTAGTTTTCTGCATGAATTTTTTTGGAAATTGCTCTTTTCTTCTTCAGGTCAATTTAAAAGATGTAAATAAATGATTCCTTGCACGTGTATTCAACAATGTGGCAAGCTATGGGGGGAGTTATGTTTAAGTTAACGTATTTCTTGTGATGGAGTGAGTCTTTAACTCTCTGTTGGGGAAAAAAAAAAGTAATAAAGCATTATATTCTTGATGCTTTTTGTTTACGCTATATTTGTCGATGCCGACACTTTTAAATGCAGAATAGCTAAAAGGCTAAGTCGTAGTGTTTCAAAGTAGTGACAATATGGATAGGTTATAAAATTGATTGGATGAATTGCATTGAAAGGTGTGCACTTTTCTTTCTATGTCTTTTTTGAGCAGTGTTTTTAAAATAAGAGAGCCCTTCCCTGAACGTATTTATTTAACAATAAGGTAATGCGCGGTAAACCTTCTAATTTCCATGCTTAGTTAAAACAGACGTTAACTATCAATGCTTTATGAGAGTATTGCAACATTTTTTTGTGGTGCTTTGAGGATGGCGGTATTTTTAAATAAAAGGTTGTCGAGGGGTCAAATCACGGTGATTGAAAGAAGTGACATTTTGAATAGGGGATATAAGTGTTAATGAAGTTGTGTAGAAATGAATGGATTTTTTTTTTCTCTCGATAAGTACCTGTAGTTTTCTTGACTGAGTATTGAAAATTGTCTTTCTCTTTAATGGTAAAGTTATACTAACTGTTGGTTTGAAATAGGCGTTTAATTATTATTTTTTCTTTTTTTGGGAGAAAATAAAAGTATTGCATTATTGGTGCTTTTTAGCTAACGCTATATTTGACGATGTGTTTCTTTTAAATGAAGAATAGCTGAAGGGGGCGTTGTAGTGTTTGAATAGAGTGATTTTGTGAACTGATGATATAAGTATGAAGGTGGCTTTTTCTCACCAGATATCTAGTTTGCTTGACTTGTATAACTTGTGGGGTTTTTCTTTCCTCTCTCTTTAACGAGTAAGATTCGTGTCAGAGCCTGTGAATATTGAAAGATGTGTTTGCACGTTGAATGTATGTGTACATCGCTGGATGTAAAAGTTAAGTGTGCATTTAAGCAGTGCAGTGTGCATTTTCGCACATACGTGAAAATCGCAATAAAGAGTTGTTGCGGAAATGAAAGTTTTGGGAGAGGTACAATTATTAATTCACTCATAAGTGTCATAAATGTCAAGGATGCTTGTGCATTGGAGCGTGAGCAGATTGGAACTCTAAGATTTCGTCCGTATGGAACTATAATTTCTAAACGGAGATATAGTGAACTTGTGATGACACATCTAATGGCCAATCACCCCATGAGTGGTGCGTTTTTAGAGATTTGGAATGACGCTGATGCATTTATGCATAGCATAAGTAAAAGTCAGAAATACGATGGAAATGCAAATCCAGCCTTTCATCGACCTCTCACCATTCCAATTGAGCAATTTTTAAACTTTTTGTCTTCCTTTTTATTAGGTGAGTTTAAGAGAAAAGTATAAAGGTCAATTTTTAAATAATTCCCTTTGATGATATTTAAATTATGATGATTTTTTTTTTTTTTAAAGGTGAGTGAAGGAGAAAAAGTGGAGCTATGGAGATTTATATATGAAGATTAAAGAAGTGAAAAGTAGATTTTAAATGTAAGTGAATTTCAAGTATTCTCTAGCAATATTTTTCGAAGGTATTATGTATGCATAGGGATAATTGTTATTATTATTTTTTTTAATTTCTCTTATTATTATTTAAGTTTTAGAAGATTTTATTTTAACTTTCTGTTTTTCTTTTCTTTTTAGGCGGGGCAATTCCCGAAGAGGTTATAAAACTTGTGATTGTTAAAATTATTTAATCACAGTTTTTTTTAATCTCTTCAGGATAAAATAAATGGAAGTGGAGTTTTATAGATAGTACATGGTGTGTTGCACTGCATATTTTTCATTTTTTCTCTTCTTTAGCGTTTTTGACCTTAGAACTTTTACATTTTTGATTAAGATTTCAGTGGAGAAATCTATGTTTTTGATACATTATACTTGTTATTTAGTCATTTTTATGAAGTTTAAACATTTCGTACTTGGTAATTTTAGGACTTCAGTATAAGTTTTAGTAGATAACTCTAACTTTTTTACGTTTTGTATTTATTACTCATAAATTTTTGTGATGATACAATGTATTATACTTAGTATTTTTACATTTTTATTCTGAGTTTTAGTAGATAAATTTAAGTTTTAACATTTTGCAAGTGCATAACACGTTTATTTTGAAAATTTTCTGTTACCTTTTCGTTCTAAGTTTTTCTCTGTTTTAGTAGATGAATATAATTTTTTTTGTTTTTCACTTAGTACTTTTATTAAGTTTGCCACTTTTACTCGTTCTAAATTTTAATAGATACAACTAAGTTTTGATGTTTGCATTTTTTGGAAAGTTTACATTTTCATGTTGCTTAACATTTCATACTTTTTACGACTTTAGTTTGGATTTTTTTTTTTTTTTTTTGTAGATAAATCCAAGTTTTTTAAGTTTCGTACATAAACGATTACATTTTCGCACAAAGTTTCACTTGATGAATACGTTATATACTTAATCAAGATTTCAGTGGACAGATCTATGTTTTGTTGGTTTATACTTGCTATTTTCAAATTTTATGATGTTTTAACAGTTAGTAATTTTACAACTTCAGTCTATGTTTTAGTAGATAAATCAATTTATTTACGTTTTTGTACTTAGTACTTTAACATTTTCTTGCTGCTTTAATACATTTTACTTAGTAATTTTACATCTTCATTCACTGTTTTAGTAGATAAGTCTAAATTTTAGCATTTTGTGCGTAGTACTTTTTACATTTACGCATTAAGTTTTAATGTTTTTCAAGTGCATCACACTTTTGTTTTGAAAAGTTTCGTACTTTTACAACTTCGTTCTAAGTTTTTCTGGAAAAATTTAAGTTTTGCAGCCTTATACTTAGCAATTTTACATGTTTTGTTGTTTTGCTCTGCATGTTTTTAATTTTTCAGAGTTTTAGGATTTTGTTGTTTGAACTTTTACATTTTTGATCAAGATTTCGGTAGACAAATCTATGTTATGCTGTTTTTGTTCTGCGTGTTTTTACATTTTTCGGAGTTTTAGGATTTTGTTGTTCGAATTTTTACGTTTTTTGATCAAGATTTCTGCAAACAGATCTAAGTCTTTTAAGTTTCATACTTAAGATTGACATTTTTGTACAAAGTTTCACTTGATGACTACGCTATATACTTAGTACTTTTAAATTTTCATGTTACTTTACTATTTCACACTTAATACATTTGATTCAATTACATTTTCATTCTAAGTTTCAGTAGATAAATCAGAGTTTTGATATTTTTGACGAAGAATTTTTTACATTTTTACATTAAGTTTTAACATTTTGTAAGTACATAACGCTTTTACTTTGAAAAGTTCCGTACTTTTACAACTTCGTTCTAAGTTTTTCTGGAAAAATTTAAGTTTTGCATCCTTATACTTAGCAATTTTACAGGTTTTGCTGTTTTTGTACTGCGTGTTTTCAATTTTTCAGAGTTTTAGGGTTTTGTTGTTTGAACTTTAACATTTTTTTGATTAAGATTTCTACAGACAAATCTATGTTTTGCTGCTTTATACTTGATATTTTTACATTTTTATGATGTTTTAACACTTTGTACTTAGTAATTTTACGACTTCAGTCTAAGTTATAGCAGATAAATAATTTTTTTTTTTTTTTTTTTTTTTACGTTTTGTACTTAGTACTTTTACGTTTTCGTGTTGTTTTAATATATTACTCTTAGTAATTTTACATCTTCATTCACTGTTTTAGTAGATAAATCTAAATTTTAACATTTTGTACATAGTACTTTTTACGTTTTTGCACTAAGTTTTAACATTTTGCAAGTGCATCATACTTTTGTTTTGAAAATTTCCGAACTTTTACATTTGTTCTTCTAAGTTTTTCTGGATGAATTTAAGTTCTGATGTTGTATATTTTTTATTTCTAGCTTTCATGCTGTTTTGTAGTTTTCACTCTTAGTGCTTTTACATTTTTTACGGAACTTTTACCAGATGAATTTAGGTTTTGTAATTTTACGTTTCATACTTTTACATTTTCGTTGTGTTTTAACGTCTTGTACTTGCTATTTTTATATTTTAGTAGGTGAATATAAGTTTTTTCAATTTGTATATAATACTTTTACTTTTTCCGAGTTATGTTTTAAATGAATCTAAGTAACAGTTTTTTATACTACTCTTAACTTTTGGTGTTTTGTACTTTCTTGCATATTTTTTTTTGCGTTAAGTTTTAATATTTTGCATGAGCGTAACACTTTTGTTTTGTAATTTTACATTTCCGTTCTTTTCTGAATGAGTTTAAGTTTTTAAAGTTTATAGTTCTAAATGATTTGTTCCACGTATTTCTAAGTTTCCTCAGTTTTAGCATTTTGCTCTTAGCACTTTTACGTTTCACATAAAGCTCTTTGCAATAGATTTAAGTTTTGTGATTTACATTTTTCAAGTTTTACGATTCTATTTCAGTGTTTCTAGTGAAGTTATTATTCTATTTCTCTTTTCAGATTTTCAAATCTCTTTTAGTGAGTTTACATTTACTTTTTAAGTCTCGAATCTTTATTCCACAGCTTAAATTGTTTCGAATTTTTGATGATTCAGTGTTGAAATTTTAGTTCCAAGTTTCAACCGTTTGAATAAGTACTTTTTTTTTAAAATTTTCATGCGAAGTTCTAAAATTTTGCAAGTAGAAAATAATTTTGTTTTGCAAGTTCAAACATTTTTATTTAGTAAAATCTTACATTCTCTATTGTTTTACAGAATGAAACAAAGTTTTAACATTTTGGACATAGTACTTTTGCTTTTCGTACTAAATTTGGCTGGATGGAGCTAAGTTTGGAACAAGCACTAGTAGTACTAACACTCGTTTCGTTCTGTTTTAACATTTAATACTTGGTATTTTTATATTTTCATGCTGTTGTGACATTTTGTATCTAGTACTTTTATATTGTCATGCTGTGTAAACCTTTCGTACTTAGCAATTTTACATTTGTGTACTGAGTTTTACTGGATGAATATGCTTTGTACTTAGTATTTTTACATTATCGTTCTAAGTTTTACGCGTTAAATCTCAGTTTTTTGGCCCTCATGTGTGACATAATAGACTTTTATAAAATACACTTGATACTCTTTGAATTAAACATTAAGTGTAATAGTAATATGAAGTAGAAAAAACTTTAGAATGAAATGTGATATCCACTTAAAATTAAGATTTAAAAAAAGTTTGAAAACGTATCAGAAAAATGTTGCTGTACTATGTTTTACATACTTAGAAGAGAAAAAAATCACTTGCAACTGAAAAATTTTCTAAGCCTGAAAATAAATAAATAAATAAAAACTTAAGTTTTCTAAATCTTTTCTAAGTAAAAATGACGAGATTTTCTAATTACACTGTAGTAATAATTAACTTATAAAATAGTTCCTGTGCGGATGCTAAGTGGAAACATTAAAAAGGTTGAAAAAGAAAATCTTTCTAAGTCGAAAAAAGAAATAAATACATAATAATAATAGCGACAATAAATTTAATTCATTATACATTATAATTATTTTTTTGTAAATAGTTCCTGTTTGAATTCTGAAAGAAAACAGTAGAAAAAATAACAGTTCCATTTTCTTCTCATAGATGGCGCTGCAATTGATTTTACATTACATCAAGTCTTAAACCGAAACTAAAAAGCATTGCCATTCCAAAACTATAAATTTTTAAAAACCACTCAACTTTTACTCGAAAAACGCCTGAGGGCATACAACTCAACTCTACTCGAAAAATGCCTGAGGGCATACAACTCAACTCTACTCGAAAAATGCCTCAGGGCATACAACTCAACTCTACTCGAAAAATGCCTGAGGCCATACAACTCAACTCAACTCGAAAAATGCCTGAGGGCAAAAACAACTCAACACTACTCGAAAAATGCCTGGGGGCATACAACTCAACTCCACTCGACTAAAGCCTGAGGGCACGCCTGGGGGCATTGGGAGGCGGTGGGACCACGCCCCCTTCCACCGCCACCGCCTCTTGTTGGTGAACTGTCCTTTTCACCTACTACTATTTACCTCGCGAAACGTCAGAACGATTCAAGAACTTGAGTAGGCTAGTCACATCTTCAGAACAGGGATACAAGATGATTAACCCATTTTCGGCCAATGGTGCGTATACGCACCATTTCAAGAAATATTTTTTATTAACACTGTGACGTATATTTTTCAGTAATTTTATTTTTCTGCTATTTTTAAAGGTTCTGAAGACAAATAAAAAATATTGGTGACTTAATTAGACAAAGCTCTCTATGTTGAGAAATTTTCAAAAAACGCTAATTTTTCAACTCGATACGATCATTGACAAATTCTACTTTTTGAAAATGTATAACTTATCTATTTGAGTTTAATCATATGTTTTTATAATGGCCTTAAGCTGCAGGTTCTGTAAAAAAATAAAAATAAAATAAATATCATTAAAAAAACTTTAAAATTTTTATTAAAATTTAATGGTGCGTTAACTCACCATTGGCCGAAAGCATGAACAAAAAGCAAAAATTGAAAACCCTTGTTTTTATGCAAATTTTGGCAGTTTATGCCATATTTTGGCAGGCAATCATCAGAAATGTTTATAAAGAGGAAGCCGGTAAAGTTTGGATTCAAACTTTGGTGTTCGTGCTCATCTGACGGATACCTTTTCCAGGTGCTGAGACTAACAGTGATCTATAAAATATGTCATTAGGAACAAGTGTTGTTTTGGAATTAGCGTGGTTCCAAAACCTGGAATGCACAGAATATGTTTTGATAACATTTTATCTTCTTACGCTTTATTCGACATTTAAAAAAAAAAAAGTTCTTTTTTTATTTGGCACAGCACCCGAAAATCGCATTTCTGGTTGTATATTGGATGACTCCAAGAATATGAAAAAAAAAACATCGTGGTTCCTACGATTTTGCTTTCAATAAAAACGCAGAAACATGTGCAATCAAATAAAACGACAATGCTGTGGTAACAATTGTTACTAATAATGCGACTAATTTGCCTCTTATAAATACCAAACGATACAGTCGCAAAGAAAGAATGTTATGATTTCCCAACCGAACGTTATTACGGATTACAATGAACATATGGGAGGCATTGACCTTCATGACAATGACACAGCATAAACATTCAAGGTAAAAAATATTATTGGCCATTATTTACAAATATCATTGATAGCATTGTAGTCAATTCATGGAATCTGCATAGAATTTCTACTAACACAAAAAGGGCACTCATAGACCAGATTTCATATAGCAATTGCCATATTAAAATCTGAATGCAAGAACAATCTATCTGATGAAAATAAACTACAAATGCCTCATCCTAATAAAGGGCGTCCATCATCTGCAACTCTACCGAAAGAAGTACGGACTCATAGTTGGCCATATCATAAGTAAACATGAGGAAAAAGCCCGTAGACGATGTAAGTTGTGTGTAAAACCACGTGATTTATCTGTGTCTCAAATGCCGAGTACATTAGCATCCAAAATGTTTTGAAAGTTTTCATAAAAAATACAATATTTCATTATAATACAATTAACCATGGTCCTCAAAATCCTATTTCCAGTTTCAACTTTTTGTTCATTGATTCGGCCAATGGTGCGTATACGCACCATTTCGTTCCGCAAATAAAATATTATTTTTCATGCATGAAACTTTTTTTGTGTCTTAATGGATGTAATTTAAGCATATTTTAATAAAAATAATACCACATTTTATAAAATTTCTATGCTTGGCCGGAAATGGGTTAATTCGTTGGATTCGAATCGGATGCAACTAAACAACAAATAGAATGAACGTTTGGCTAAATAACGCTATTCTGAATTGGGATATAAAGAAATGTGACCCGGAAGTTCTTTACTCACAGCTGGTACGTTTGGAAGCTATACAATCCAACTGTTTCTTTGATCGCTTGATGTCCTCTGGCATAGCCCAAGAGCTTTCGCTTTCGCTCAGAAAGATCAGAGTTCGATTCCCCAGGGTCATCAGTGGCCCTCCGTTCTGAACGATAACGTACTCTTGGACGTTGAGATATTTCCGATAGAATGCTGCTAGTCCAGTCATTAAATACATTTTACCTTGCAAAAGGTGGGGTAGAAGATTTTATTTTTTTTAACTAGTACATATTGGTGCCAACATGAAAAAACTGATTTTTCCAACATGAAAGATCCCGAGAAAATTTTTGGTATCCGGAAAACAACCAAAATTTGGCACTTGTTGTTTTTTCGATTTATCTCAGAAATGATTGAATTTAGAGAAACTTTTTCCAATGTAAAATTTATAGAGGATAAAATTTCCTACAACTTTTTTGTAGCATGAATAGCAAATGCGTTACAGCTCTTAAAGTGCGGCATTTTTTTTCTAACTTATAAAATCGTTTTCAATATCCAAACCGGCAAGCACCCGGAGTTTCGTTTGCGGAATTTCATTTCGTTGCGCGTAATCAGCTCAATTGCCGATTTCCCATTGGTTGAAAGGGCCCTTTTTCCGATTAAGCTACAAAAAAAGTCACTTTTTTTTGTCTGTAAGTTAAGAAGACATTGCAATTTTGTGTATAAAGAAGCGCGTCGGCGTTGATACTTCCGAGAATCCGCCATATTTGGTCTTGTTTCTAAATTCGGCCTTAACAGCGCTGTCCATCGTGCTGAATTTGGGCATTTGGGGTTCGGTACTGTGCATGATACTGCAGTGGCGCAACAAAGGGGAACAGATTGCCCATGCCCCCCATCACAGAATGAAAATTTGGAATTTTTACAAAAATATTTTCTTTACTCAATAAAAGAACAATATGCGTCTTGAGAAAATAAAGTTATTAAAGCATAAAATAATGATGAGGAGGCTAATCTTCATCCTTAAAAAAGTTTAGATTTAAAATTCTCCAGTTGCAGATTATATGGCTTAGAAAATTACGTTATTTCCTCTTTTCTTTCACCCCCTCAAGAAAAAAAAAGGAAGTGCAAAGTTCAGATGGAAAAGTATAATGCACCCCCCTTACAAATCTGGTTTCACCAATGTGATATTGTAAAATATGGCAATGAGGCTGTTTAACTAAAAATTAAAATTATAAAATCAGTGAAATTTTTGGGGCTCAATCAGGGAATATCAGGGATTATTTTTTCTTGGATTCTGTTTCCACCATGAACTAAGTCTTTTACACTTCCAATTCGATCAAGAATCTTTTTCCCCACTCATCTTCACGGCTTTCAGCAGTATTTACAATTGTATCTTTCATACCAAATTTCATAACTTGATGTATCAAATTTCTTTCATGTTTAGGTCATTTTTTTTAAGTCGTTCTCGCTTAAAAAAAATCTTCAGGTATCCCCTCGCCACACAAAAAACATTAGTCTTTAAAACAGAAACCATCAGTTCTCGATCGAGGAGATGGAGCTACACTGCTTGAACCGTCATCACCAGCTGTGCAACGACACACATAAGCATCAATCATTCGCTCACTTATATATCTTTTGTAACAAACATTGTGAATAGTCACTTGTTTTAAGTCCTTCGAAAAACGCTGATGTTTTTCATTTAGACTTTTCGCACTACATTTTTTAAGATTTTCAATCCCTTTCTCCTTCGCAATTTTTACTTCACCCTCATTCAAACTGAGTTCACAAATAAAACAAGCGCTTTGGTCAAGCACACTCATCTTTAAATACGAAATTGTAATGCAAAACACACTATTTGAAGCAGAACGTCTCCTCGCTCAAATTGAGCTGACTAATAACGGACAGTTGTTGAATCGAGGCAACGCAACCTGAACGCAACGTATTTGGGGACAAGAAAAGGGGAGAGGAACGGGGATATATTTGTTTTGAAAGGAGGGTGTGGGGGCAGTGGTGAAGTCCTGGAGAAAAAGGTAAGGGGGCGTCCCCCTCGACTACACCACTGGGTAGGGGATCAATTTCATTCCTCTCTATCTGCTACGAAACAGGCATCGTTTCTAAAGGTCAGATAAGTGGCTACTTGCCTCTTCTTTTTCTCCATTCTTCAATAAGCTTTCAGGCACCCGTCTCTTTTCGTTGTTTTTATAAGTTAGAAAAAATGCCGAGCTTTAAGAAGCTGTAACGCATTTGCTATTGATGCTGCAAAAAAGTTGTAACGATGAAAGTTGTAAGAAATTTTATCCTCTATAAACTTTAGATTGGAAAATTTTCCCTAAATTCAACCATTTCTGAGATATATCGAAAAAACAACAAAAAATGCCAAAGTTTGGTGGTTTTTCGGCCGCCAAAAATTTTCCCGGGATCTTTCATGTTGGAAAAATCAGTTTTTTTCAAGTCGGCACCAATATATACTAATTTTAAAAAAATCTTCTACCCCACCTTTTGCAAGGTAAGCCCTTTTTTCTGTACCTGTTGACTGGACTATACCTCAAACAGGAGGAAACATCTGTTTTTTCTTCTAGTGGTGTCTCTAAAATGGGACCGTAGCAAATCATTTTTGAGAAAAAGACTACTTAAGAAATAAGAGCTCGGTTTTTCAAATCCAAGTCATTTTGACTCGGTGCTATTCCGAAAACATGATGTTCTTGAAAATGAGCCATTTTATCCCAATAAAACAAGAATTCAGATTTAACAGTGTATAAAACAGTTTCTAAAATTATCTCTGAAATTTATTAATTTATATCGATACCCGACCCGCTGAAGACCCACCATGTGCACTTGGGGAAACGTGTATGTAAAATCCGGGGTCCCCACAAACTCGCGCCCGGGGGAGGGCATCCCTTAATCCTAGTGCGAACAGGGAAGAAGGTTGGAGGAGAAAAGTACGATTCTTCACACCTGTCTATTAGCGACGTTGCTCTAAACATTCTGGTTAGCTCGAAAATGTACACGCGTCCTGGTGGCGCTTGGCGGGAAACAGCCCTGTCCTGCTACAGCTGCGGTCGAAAACGAAAGTCGAGACCATATAGAACAGAAACGTTCTCACTGCTTTTGATTACAATCAGTGCGTTTCTTTATTTTTGTATAAGAAATGTGAAAAGGATTGAAGGATTGAGTGTTCCGGAGTGCCTTGCTTTCTGCTAGAACTGTTAGACTCGGATATAGGGGAGGGGGTGTTTTGTACAATATATGTCCTTCAATTGTTCGTGTACGGAACCCGAAAAGGAAAAGATGTGCTTTGCAGAGTTGCAAAGAGAGTCAAAACTTTTATCACCTGTAAGAAATGCCAGAATCCAATCTGTGGTAATTGTGTTTCTGTTACTGTCAAGCATGAACAGTGTTGTATTTGTGCTGATGTCTAATGAACTTAACACTGTGTGCGTTTATTCATGGTATGTGTTTTGTAATATCATCTTGAAACACATGTTCTTATTCGCATTATTTTCAATTGCATGTTTTGTTGCTTTTCCAGTTGCTAAACAGTAAAACCCAGTTAAAACGCGGGTGTCGGGGGACATATTTGGCACCCGCGTTATAACATAACCGCGATATAGTGAAACTATACCGTGGAACCATATTCACGAAATAATACTCGCTTTTCTTACATCATTTTAACTTTATCAACTGAACCGTCTCTGACAGATTGAGCTCCACTCATGTCAAGAGAAACAAGTCAGGGTGATTGCACCCGATATTGGAATTAAGCTATATGTTCTATGTTGAAAGACAGAAAACCATGAAAAAGTGTACATCACGCCTATCACAATAGAGCTTTATCTGTTAGTGTGTTTGGTGGGGGGGGGGGGGGGGATGGGTGCTCTTTGGCTAGAATATTTGTGTTTTCAGAATGGATTTATTTGCAATGGTAAATAAAGAATCACCTTTAAATGGCAATGTTAAAGGGTGGTTTAAACGTCTTGGACATAATAGTCACCGCGATATATCCGATTCCACGGTATACTAAGGCGCAGTATAACGAGGTTTACTGTATTTTTCAAATCTAATTTTCATTATCGGTATTTGTACCTTTTGTCTGTATTCTGATCATATATGCTATTTTGAAATAACATAATGTAATAAAATATATTGCCATTATACGGCTGTTTTTCAGATTTAAACAAAAAAAAAAAAAAAAAGTGTGCAATCATAAAAAATAATAAAATCGAGAAAAGTAGTTAAAAAAAGTAAAACTTCGCAAAAAGTTCTAAAAACTGAAAAATAATAACAATAATAATAGTAAATCTCTAAAAACAGTTGTATACTGTCCTTTTAACTTCATTTATCCAATAAAAAAGAACATATTCTGCAACTTTACTTGCATTTCTAATGTGGGTCAAATTGACCCCAAACGGCGGTTTTCGGTAAGTGCAAATTTCGGCTGTTCTAGTGTTAATCCTCCCTGTTATTTTTCATGTGAAAGTTAGGTGTTTACAATTACCCCATATATTTCGTACTCTGGGGTAATTGTAAACACTTTTATATTTTGATGTAAATTACACTTTTGTATCTATTTTACATAACTGTTGTTGTTGTTGCTAATGCCACTTGTAAATCCAAGCCCCCCCCCCCCCCTTGCAGTGCAACCATGAATTAAGGAAGCTCCTACTGATTATTAATGAGCTCCGCTAGAATGAAGTACATTTGTCTCAGAGGGGCTTAATGATTTTGAACCAGATTCCAGATGAGAGATCGTCACCTAGGATGGTCCCTCAGCGGAAATTATTTCTAACTTGGTGGACATTTGAAGCGACGATGTATTTTACGTGCACAGCTCCCTTTAGCGCACTCGGTCTCAAGGTAATCAGTCGTGGGAGGTGGTCACCCTCCCAAGCGTTGACCACGGCCAGTTGTGCTTCACTTTAGGTGTCCTGTGGGATCCAAGCTTAACCCACTGATCCACTGCGGGACAAACTTCACATAAACTTTACATAAATTTGTCGCATTACTTGATTTTTTTCAAGATATTTCTCGTTAAATGATCTCAGCCGACTCATAACATAACTCAGCGGACCACATGCGGCCTGTTGGCCGCAGATTGAGAACCATTGCTTCTTAACTTCTTAAGCCTTCAAGCAGATTGTGTATGAAACAATTTTCTATTTGCATCTACCTTATTCCAAAATAAATCACTGTTTACAATTACCCCAGATCTCTGGGTTTAGCATTTGAATATAAGTTTTTGAGTTTTGCAAGTCCCTAACACTTTTGTTTTGAAAATTTACATACTTTTACATTTCTATTCTAAGGTGTTTTTTTTTTTTTTTGATGAATTTAAGCCAAAATAAGTCATTTAAATTTTATAATCAGTACTTTTACATGCTTTGATGCGTTGTACTGTGCATTTTTTGATTTTCTACAGTTTTAACATTTTTGTTCTTGAAACTTTTATGTTTTTGCTAAGATTTCAATGGTCAAATCTATGTTTTGATACTTTATACTTGTTATTTATGCATTTTTATAATGTTTTAAAGTTTTGTACTTAGTAATTTTACGATTTCGATCAGAGTTTTAGTGGACATTTTCGAGTTGCTTTAATATTTCATACTTTGCTCATTTTGTATATTTTTCTATTTTTATTAGAAGAATCTTAGTTTTGTTGTGTTAGTAGTAGAGGAAAGCTTTGTTTCTTTATTTCAGTTAGTAATGTAAGTCTTTAAACATAACATTTCTAACTTTTTCGTATCCTGTATTTTATGTTTGAATGATTTTAAGCATTTCTATATTTAAGTTGGGTTGCCCACATCCGATCTTAGTTTTGAAGTAAAAAATTTAAAGTTTTTTTTTTTTTTTGTGAGTATAAGTATTTTTACACTTTTTTACACTAAGTTTTATTTAGATGAATCTAAGTTTTATTGCTTTGCTTATAGCACTTTTCTATTTTTATCAACATTTTTCCATTTTTATTGAAAGAATGTTAGTTTTTTATTGGTAGTAGTAGTTGAAAGCTATGTTTCTCTATTTCTGTTAGCAATGTAAGTCTTTGAGTATTTAACGTTTCTAACTTTTTTATATTCTATACTTTATGTTGCTATGATTTTAACCAATTCCATATTTTACTCTGTATTAAATTGCTTGCAATCTTAGTTTCAAAGTAAATATTCCAAGTTTGTATGTAAGTAATATGCTTTTTCAAAACATGAAATTTGTAACGTACATAATTTTAAAAGTTTTTTCGTACTTTAGTAATAAACTTTTTTGAATGTGTGAAAGTCGCGTTGCAAATAGTTTTGTTAAATATTTTTCTCGGTTGTATATCATAAAATCTTTGTAAATCATAAGTTCTGTGTAAATCGTAAAAAATATGTTAAAGATTGTGTTTTGAAAATAAATGACTTCTTGAATAGATGAAACGTTCGTTAAATGGTTAAGAGAAAATTTTGAAACTCTGTAACTAGATGAAACGTTCCTTAAATGTATTGTATTCTTTGATTGTAATACTAATGGTAAGAAATTCATCACTCGGAAGTAATGAATTAAAGGATTATACCTAGGAAAAAAAGTGCGTTTAATGAAACCCATCTAAGTTTGGTGAGTTGAATACATAGGTTTTGAATTTGATGTGAAATTATTAAATGTATACATATGTATGTAGTTGCATGTATGAAAGATTTTTTAAAGATTGGATTAGAAGTATCGTTTGGAGAAATCAGAAAATCAACTGCGAAATCTACAGGTAGTCTCATGCAATGAGTCATTTCTCCGATTGGGGGAGATGTTCAACTAAGACCAGCTTATCTCCGTCAGCTGACAAGAGCTTGAAGCGTCATTTCGTTATTTCTTCGTAGTTTTTGGGTGGAGAAACAGGCGTTCTTGTAAGTACATGATGTTTTGTATAATTTGTATTTCAACTTTTAAGTAGTTTTACTTCTTAGATTGTTAAAATAAATTTATTGTAAGTTTAAATAAGTAAAATATGTGCTATGTTTTTTAAAAATTTCTTTGATTTTCAATGCGTGAATGATATATATTTTTAAGTGCATTCTCTCTGTGTTCATTCACTAACTGTACTCCTAGATGTTACATAGTTGGTTTGTGATCGTGTATAGGATAATTGAAAATTCGCCACGACTGCTTTGCATAGTAGGAACTCGGTGGATTATTTGTTAAAATTGACTGTTATTTCTAAGAGGCTTTTTTAGCAATTATTCTTCCAAGTTCTAGTAATTGTTATTATAAATTATTTTTAATGCTAGAAGTTTCTGCAGATGGTACGTCTTGTGCGTGTGTGTGTGTGTGTTTATGTCTTTAAGTATAACTTTTTCTAACTTTTTTATTTTCTGTATTTTATGTAGCTATGATTTTAAGCATTTCCGTATTTAAGTTAAGTTGTATTTATGCGATCTTAGCTTTAAAGCAAAGACTCTAAGATTGTATGTAAGAAATATCATTTTTCAAAGCATGAAATTTGCGGTGTAAAAAGTTTAAAGTTTTTTGTACTTAAGTAATAAATTTTTCAATGTGTGAAAGTCACGTTGTATTAAATGTTTTTCTCGGTTGTATTATTCTGTGTAAATCATAAAACTAACGTTAAAGGCTGAGTTTTGAAAATGAATAACTCCTTGAATCCCTGAAAGGTTCGTTAAATGTATTATATTGTACGTTAATCGGACTGTTGAGCTGCTTCGCAGTTACAAATTTAGCAATATGCTCTTGACTATTTTTAAGGTTTCTTTAATCATGATGTATATGACTACACTAATCTCGTAGATTGTATTCGTTTGAAACGTTAAAATGTGTAAGAAAAATCTAACTTAAAAACAAAAAATAAATATTGGAATACATGAAACATTCGCTTATCATTCTATGTAAAATCGAGTTGCTGAACATACTCTAACTTCTATTAATTCATGCAAACTCTTAAACTTGGAAAAAATCGAGCGGTATAATATTGATTAAAGGATGATTATCTATAATGTAAATATAGTCTTAGTTTATATAAATTCATTGATTTGTATTCATAGAAAACAGTAAAATGGATGTAAACCTGTTTAAGTATAGAAGAAATCACCTCTTTTTGTAAAAGTATCACTAAATATGTATGTATAAACCTATTGATGCTCATTTTTTAAGTCTCAAACATTACAATAAAACTTTTAATTGACTTAAATTTAGTAAATTACGAGGATCGAATTGATTGGTTCATGTTGAGTACACACTTTTTCAAGAATCTAATTGACAGGTTCTCATTTAATCCTGTCTTTGATACTTTAGGAGAAAAAAAAATTACAAGTGTAAAAATAAGACAAATTCAAAATAAAAAGATAGTTGTTACTTATACATTATTAAATCGATTTTAAGATTGAATTAATACTATGAGTTGATTAATAATTGAAATTTAATTCCTTATGGAAATAATTAAATCTGGTTAGAACACAACAGTTAAGTCTGACCCTAACGTAGGAGAAAAAAATAGCATTCGCAGCCTGCTCAAATGAGTTTTACAACTTAAAGGTCTGGGGTGCACGAATCCGAATATTTGAAAGGAAATATAATTAAATAAAATCTTCTATGTCTAAAAATAATTTTTCTCACTAGATGACAGCATAAGCTTATTAAATGATATTCAAAAATGAATTAATGTTACCACTCGGTGAAAACCTAAGTTGGAAATTAAAAATAACATCAGAAAACGACAAAGACCGGGAAAAAAAAAATTCTCTAACTAGATGACGCCATGAGCATTTCAAACCTTGGAATTAAAACTAAAATATGTTACCAATTCAAAAAATTAATGTTGCCATTTTTGAAAACCTAAGTTGGAAAATAAAAATAACTTCGGAAAACGACGAAGTACAAAAAGATAATTTTTCCTATTTTTGTCACTAGAAGGCTCTTCGTAAAAATACATTGTCATGGAAACCACAGCACACGGTAGAACCATTGCCATTCCCTAAAAGATAAACTTCAAACGCAGTGTAACCGTTGCTATTTCGGAAAAACTAAACTTCAGTGTAACAAGTAAGAAAAACAACTCAACTCCACTTGAAAACCTTCGTGATCTTCTACGACGTCAGCAGCAGGAACCCTACTACTCAACCCCACTCGGCATGCGGATCGACCACGCCCCCTTACACTTGCACGATCCGCATTTTGCCTGCTGGCGTAGAACTATCATTTCTAATCTACTTATGAGTACTATTTGTGTTTCGCACTAGGTTAGTTGCCTCATTTTTGTCCGTTTTTCTTTTAATAATGACTTAGTGCATTAGATGTCATTGTGCAATAATATTATACCATCTGCTGTTAGTTTGTCATGTTTCGTATTATTCCGAAATTGTAAATAATACAAAGTCAACCCATGTGCCTGGAATTTGTGTGTGTGGGAAAGGGAACTATATGTTGATAGATTGGGCCCATAGGAAAGCACTTTTTAGGTTTATTTCGAGAAATATACTTTTCAAAATAAAAATTAAAGTTAAATTAACCAGTGTTTATTTCGCATATTTGATAAATTTAATATAGTTTCATGTTTGAAATGAATTAGTAATTCAGATGTTAAGTATTGTCTGTGTTAAAGATTAATTTTCTGATAAAATTTGTTCAACCTCTCCTGAGCAAATATCATCATCACTTATTAATATATCCAATTATAACTCCTAATTAAGTATGTAAATGATATTTGTTTTTCAATTCGAGAAAAGTATTTGTTAAGCTTAATCCTGGTGGAAGACATGATGCACAGTTTTAGAATAACTAAATGTATGGATTTAAAATGGCAATTCTTTCCCAACTTCTTTTTAATCTGATTGCGTTTGAATATCGATTTTGGAATTTAATTCGCTCCCAAGAGAGAAAGAAGATAGTTCTGTGATAGAATTTTCTCAGTAATAAATAAATAAATAAGTAAATAAAGATGAAAAGAAAAAAAATATCAGATTTAAGTTAATCAGTTCCACTTGCGTATCTCAACTTTGTAGTTTGGCGTTCTTCTTCCAAGTATGGAAATGAATTAAACGACAAAAAAAAACAACCCTGAAACTAATAAAAATATAAAAGGATACATTTGATTTACTTCAACCTTTGATAAATATTTTGTCAAAATATTAGAAATTATAACTTGATGTCGTTGCTAATGAAATCTTTCTTTTGTTTTTACAAGATGTTAAAAGTACCATTTTTGGCTAAATTTCGAAAGTTTTCTTTTCCAGATTATTGGATAAATACTTTTCTTATCCTGACGACACCTTTATGGGCTACGGTTGTAGTGCGTTTTGACTTTATATGTGCACAATATATAGTAAAAATATCAAAAGGTTAAGTTTAAATATATATACTAAAAAACGATTTTATACAAAATTTTCTTTTTTTCAAAAATGATTACTCAAAATGTTCTCATGAAACCTTGTAAACTTTGCCTCTACCAGTTCCTCGGGGACCAAAGGAAATAATAATTTTGTAAATTATGATCTGCTTTTTGAATGCCGATGTAGTATATCTGCCGAAAATGTTACAAAAAAAGATTTGATGCAATTTTTTTTCAACAGATCCAGAAAATTTTAGTCTATCCCCTAAGTAAGTGTCAGTGTGTTAATTTGGTGGGATTTTTATTTCAATAGATTGAAACATTTATTTCATAGCATTTTGAAATCTGAAAAAAAAAACTGAAAGTTCTACAAATAATAGAACATTTCATAAAACTTTAAAGACCTTTTTTTAACAATGCAGGTTCATTATGAATTTCTACTAAAATTGTATCGGAAAACGTAGTTGGGTTGATTTAAAACCTAAGTTTTAAAGTTTTTGCTTAGAAAGTGCTCCGAACGTGTTCAGATACCTTAAGCTAATGAACTAGTTTTGTTTGTGCATTCACACGGTGTGCTTCAGCAGCTGCTTTCTTTGCACCCATATATCATTACAACATAAAAGTTCACTTTTCTGTTTTTTTTTTAATTCTATTGCTTTTACACCCACCCACATATGTTCATTTAACGTGTTCTTTTCTCCTTTGTGAGCCATTAGTTATTTTTTTGTTGATAGCACTATTAATTTCATTTATTTCATATTTTATCTTTCTTGAAAATACCATTCAGTTGCAAGTTGGAATGTACGACTCTATCAATGACTAATTACTTTTAAATGATATTTTGCTTTCTTGTTGCTCTTCTTTGTTTATTTACTTGTTTTTAAATTGTCATTTACCCTTTTATTATCAACTAAAAAGTCCTGGTATGCTGTATGTGACGAATATTAAAATCCAAACTACAATTTTATGCTTGAAACTTTATTTCTTGTTTTACTTTTACATTTTTTTAAATTCCTATTTTCCCGGCTAATGTTTTATTTTAAAATTTTAAGACCAGTAGGCAAAGCGTATTTCAGTTAAATAAAGCATTTTAAATTTTAATCAAGTGTTAAAAAATTCAGTATTGCCAAGTAATATAACAACCGTACAAAATAAAGTCTCTAGTTCATTGGAATAAGTAATTAATAATGAGAAGGCTATGCTTTGTTTTGCAGTTTTTCTAGGCAAAGTTTTTATAAGTTTTTTTTTAAAGAAAAGGGAATCGCAAACTTTTATTTTTTTTTACTTTTGAGTGGATTGTAACACTACATAAGTTGATAAACGTTGCTTAAAATGCTGAAATCCCTTCTAATGTAAAAATAAAATTTCTGAAATTTATAAATTCACACTTTATTCAACAGAAGTTCTTTAAGTTTAAGTTTTATTTATAATTAAGCATTATTTTCGATTAAGTTATGGCTTTGTTTACATTTTGTTCCTCTTTTTTTAACTTAAGAGCTTTAAACTTTAACATATATTTCTGAAATTCTGAAGCTTTTAAAAAGTTGTTTTTCCTTAAAAACGAATAAATAAAGTAAAATTTAAAAAAATGAGGAAAAAGTGCCCGTTTGTTTAAAATATTCTCACTTTCACAACGGCCCCCGACCTAGCTAAGTTTTCTACCGTATTGAATGGGCATGTAGTTACTTTCCGCGAGAAAACAGTGTATGAATCTATTTTCGGCGAGAAAATATCAGTTCATTCGATTCATATACTTTTCGTATTTTCAGTCAAAACACTACTACTTAATACTGCACCGTTACGTAAAAAGCGATAGTTTTGAAAAATAAAACGTACATACGGAAGTGAGTTGATACAATCAAACGAGCTGTCACATGATATCCTATTTTGACCTATCGTGTCGGCTGACGTGACGTCACGCATTTGCTTTTCACGGCAAAACGCGGAGGTCACGCCATTTGAAAGCAGACTGATTTTTTTTTCCCACTTCTGGAGCGGTTGAGTTCAGCCGCCACTTGATGTTCCCTAATCTAATGTATTATTTGGCTGTGTAACTCCGCGCCAGTCGAAAAGTCTGTGTGTTGTCTAATGTCAATATCACATGATGGGTGCAAGCCACCTCAGGCACCCCCCCTCCCTTCTGATAATTTGCTAAAGCGATACTATATTGTGCAAGTTAATAATTGGGGCGATGCAAAAAAAATATATTTTTTAATTTCTGCATGCGTATCATTCTGTGCATTTGATGGCCTGCAAATATTATCCTCTTAAGAAAAACTTATTCATTTAATTTGTTTTCGCGATTAAATTTCCGGCATTCATTACCTGTTTTAGCCCAATCAAATAGAGCCTTAATTTCTATTTGATTGATGAATATAATTCATAAAATGTAATATTTTTAATAGGATTTATTTTCTCGCGTTTTTTTGGCTGCATGCATAAGATATGCTAAAAGCAATTTAAATCGAATGCAGAGCAAAAACGAACATCATAGGTAACTATGAAAAACAGTAACTAGAAACTTACAGGAAAAAGGTGATTTTCTGCTGTTAACTCGATAAAAATATATTCTTCTTCTCAGTTCCTACTGGTCATACTTCTTGCAAGCGAACAATATTTTCGTGTGAACTCAGTAAGACGCCTACTAGCAATCTCATAAGAGGAAAAACCACCTTGTTTCAAAGAATTTGCACACTATAGTAGTATTTAACTAGAGCAGATCATGTAAAAGGATGTGAGGCAAATGCAAATGAAGCCAGAATGTATCTGGCAACTAAGCCTGTATATAGATGTGTGCATTCAGATAGAGCGTTTTTTTTTTCGAATTTTAAATCAGCCAAGGTGAGAAAAGTGGTCCTCCATGACCAAAAAATAAGTGTAAAATTTCAAGCCATTTAGAGAAAATCTAAGGATGGATCTCTAAATGAGTGTCAAAGTTCGCAAACCGAACCCAAAAATGATATGTATTATATATATATATATATATATATATTGTCGTTACGAACAAATTAAATTTAATAACTTGTCAAATCATGTCAGGGCGAAAAAAAGGTGCCTTATGGCATTAAATATTTTGACATAAAATTATATCAGTCAGATCCAATGATTAAACCAGGGCTAATCGCGCATTCCCGACTCGCCACAGCTTGTAGTATACTGAGGTTGTATGCTGGGAAAGAAAATCCATCTCAAAACTTAATTACACTTACAACTTTTACAAAGTTTTTTTTTTTTTTTTTTCTTTCTAATGGGGCTGCTTGCAGTATTGGTCATCAACCATTGCAGACCTAGTGCGTCCTCAAATATTGGTACCAACTCTTTCAGCGGCACCGCAATGAGTGTGGTACCATTGCCGCAACCATTTTGACATTTAATTTCCCCTAGATGGGGCACCTGAGCTCTCGTTGATGCAATCTGCACTAGGAATTTAATTCAGCCGAGAGTATCCATGCCAAACGGATATTCAAGGGATCTTTAACATGCCGCATAATCATACGACATGGACGCAGACGATTTTCTGCATCTTGAAAATCCACCGACTTGGGCCAGGTTTGAAACTGCGATCTTGGGCATACGAGACCTGCGTCTTACCACCAGGCCACCCTGTCGGCACTTTTACAAAGTAGATAATCCTATATGGCTTGACATAAAGAGAACGTCGAATTGCACGGAAGGTCCTTAGCATATTCATCGATTAAGATATTTAGAAGAGGATTTGAATAATATTGTTGATACTATCATGCAAAAAAAAATAATAATAATAATAACTTCTTTGTACATCAAGAAAATATTATATTCGAAATGATTGTAGATGAAAAATACCACTTACCGCAACTGAGCCTAAGCAGAATTATGGCAGCAAGAGAATTGCCTAACACCATACACTCTGTGAAAAAGTTCTTTATTCCGAATCTTAACTTTGATGCAAGTGAGTACACAAACCTAGTCAACTGAAAAGAAATTGAAAAATATGAGCCTCCCCCTCCCCCCCCCCCTTTTTACTAAAAGAATCTTAGATCCTGAAATTCTAGCCGTAATATCACAATAGAAATTCAGGTTTCAAATTTCCGTTCCTAAGTTTCCTTGTCATACTCAAGCAACAGAGCGTTAGGTTAAAACAGTGTCTGCATCGGCCAATAGAGTCTGTGGAGAGGAATAACGGCCTCATTTTAGCGAAGATTCAGTCACGAAAATTACGAATACTTCCACTACAATGTCACTTTTTCTGTTTGAATTAAGGTATTTGAATTTTTCATTTTTCTTTTTAATAACTTACAAACAATACCGGAACCCGTATCAAAAACGTGTTTTCATGCTTTTTGGATTCCAATTTAATGAAAAGTTATTTCATTATAAAATGTTTGCTTTATTGAAATAATGCAAATAAATGTTTATTTTCTTTCAGTGTTATTACCTATATTTGCTGAAATCTAAATAGAATATTTATAACATTTATGGTATTTTTATTTTAGACTGTAGCTTGTCTTACATTTACATTCTTGCATATGTTTACCAATAATAATAATATGTTGGCTTAAATACTGCGCATTTTTTGTTCTTTTTTCTTCAGCTTAAAGAATGAACTTTTTGGTAATTTTTCAGCCAGTACTCGAAGTCGAAAATTATAAAAATTAATGCCTTCGTAAAAAAGAAGAAAGAAAGAAAAGAAATTCATTTGCACACATACGGAAATATTTTCTTTGATCCTCTTTTACATTTATATCTAAATATGTAGTCACGATAGGAAATTTTTCTTGATGTGGATGATTTCAAAGTTTATAAATATCGCCATGCAGCTCTCGAAGATTTTATATAACTGTGTTATAATTTTTACCTAAGTATATAATCAATTAGGAAACTTTTTTCACAATGCATGATTTGAAAGGTTATTAAATGAATGTATTCATAAGGTAAATAAAAATAGCGTTTTTGGGTTGAATTTGCGAACATTATCGCCATGCGGAGCATAACGATTTTTGAATGAAGATTTTATCTGAATGTCTTGAAATTTTAAACTTAATTATTTGGTCATGGTAGACAACTTTTTTCACCCTGGCCGGTTTGTGTCTGGCCGGTCTGTTTGCATGTGTGCCCTTTTGTTACAATGTTTTATATTTTATTTTCTTGTATTTGCGCGTGTACATATTGAATTATTATGCATGAATATTTCAAATTTTCTTTTAAAAGAAATTGCTGGTTGTAACTAACTGAAATGCCCAATCTAACAAACTCAGATTAGGATTTTTATATCAGATTCAACCCCCCTTTTTTTGTTTGCTTGACGTGTTTTCCCCATTCATTTCTTCTTTTTTTTAATTTATATTTTTAATTCTTTTTTTTTCTTTGTGTGCGCAAAAATATTTTCTTTTACTCGAATTAATTGCTCGAATTGATGAAAGGGATTATATGTAATAACATTGAAACGAAAAGTTGTGATAATTTAAAAACGCGTGCAAAGGCCGAGTGAAGTAGCGTTATTTTTTTCTTCGCTCCTCTTCGCGTTTTATCGAATTGATAAACAAACTAGGATGGTCGGAGTCCCCATCTCACAGTTCACAGGTGAACCATGCTCTGTAATCTAACTTTATTTTACCTTCTTGTAAATAGCGTGATGTGTATTTTTTTATGTGTTTAGTAGTAAATAAAATGTTTAGTTTAAACAATCTTTCATTATTTCCATAAAATTACTTACCCCTAGACGCCGTCCTACAAATTGGGGCCTCGGTCCAGGATTAAAACCTGTTCCCGTACATTGGGCATTTGCCTCGGAACAACATTACCTTTATTTCCGTTTTCGGTTTTAAAATTTTTATTTTTAACGAAGAGCATTTTTTCCGTTGCGGTTCACCTCTTTTCGGTTTTCACTTACAGAACAACGTATTTTTTAAGTTCACAGGTCATAGAAATTTGTCAAGAACGGGTCCGGCAGTAATCAGCACAGCGAAAGTTTCAGCCAACGAAAGTATATATATAAAAAAGAGAAGTCTACAGCTGCGCCATTTCACGTTCCAGCATAATTATCGTCAGTCTAGCATTTTTTCGGCCGGTCCACTTCGTGTAGCTTCAACGAATCGCCATCGCCAGGAGGTTAGTTTTGTTTCGTTATTACTTGGTCCAAGGACGTCAACGCCAAAGAACAGTTCTCCAATAATTTATGTTGTACGAAATATATGTGTCAGAATTTTATTTAAATAATTATCTTTTCGTGTTTATAAATTAAGAATTGTCTATATTTAAATATTTAACGTTTTTCTGATCAATTAACAGGTTTTTACGGTAGACAGCCTTGTACGAGAAAAAGATTGAAAAAAAAAAAAAAAAAAATTAAAAGTTTCTTTTTGCTTCTTCTCAGAATATTTTTTGCAGCTGTCGCTACAGTGCAGTAGAAAGAATTTAACGAATGTTTATTTCTTTCCCCCCTTTTTGTTTATTTTATTCTTTCGCTTTCATCGAAAATAGAATTTGGATACTGATAAAAGATTTTTTGCATTTTGTGTGAAAACATGAGTTCAAATATTTTTTTTTTCGCAACTAAAAAAGAAGATATATGTTTTGTTCTGGTTTTAAAGGTATTTGCTTATAAATATTTTTAGTATCATTTTCGAATTTCAGAAGTTCTTAACATTTGCTTATTTTTATTCCCAAATGCAATTTCTTACATTTTTATTGTTCACGTTTTATCTTTCTTCTTGTCTGAGTAAGCGGACTTTTCAGGTGTAACTAGATAAATTTTTTACGTTGAAAATAAGTTTTGAAGAAATATTTCACCGAGTTTTAAATTAAATTTGTTCTCCGAGTTACCGCTAATTAATTTTTCTACGAAATGGCATTTCTACTCTCGAAGAAAAAGGAAGATCTAATAGAACTCGCCGCAGAGTTAGATTTAAGTATCGAAGAGGGTTCAACTAAAATTCAGATAAAAGAGCTGATTGTGAAAAGCCCAAATTACGTAAAGGAAGATGTCAAAATACTGTTCGATAGCATAGTTGAGGAACGCGTACGCCGAGAAGCAGAAGAAAAAGAAGATAAATTACGCCGAGAAGCAGAAAATAGAGATATTGAACAGAAACGAGAAGAACGAGAACACGAACTCGAGAAATTACGAATACAGGCTCAACAGAGTGTCAATACGATGAATAACGCCGGAAACGTCCAAGCGCCGAATAAATTGATCCACGAAACTTTCCATAAGTTTAATATGAAGGATGACATCAGCTTGAACCTTACCTTATTTGAACGACACGCAGAATTGACATTTTTGCCAAAGAAAGACTGGGTACAAAAACTGATAGGATGATACCTATTGACGTTGCTCATCTGATCGCAAGAGAACCAGTGGATAAATGCAATGATTACGACCACGTCAAGAATTTACTATTGAAAAGATTTAAATTATCGCCGGAAAAACTTCGTCAACTATTTGTATCTCACCAAAAATCGGATGAGCGGACATGGCAAGATTTTCACCACGAACTGCAGACGTATTTCGACGGATGGACTTCCGGTTTGAAAATAGCAACCTTCGATCAACTGCGAGAGTTAATTATTGCCGACCAAATTAAGAAGAAAGCATCTTACGAGTTTCAGCAACATTTTCTAGACGAATGGTCTACTATTAACTCACCTGCCGAACTGGCTAAAAAATTTGAAGAATATGAAGATGTCCGAAGAACATTAAAACCGAAGTCATCCAACTCATTCGCGAAAGTAAAATATGAAGCCAGAGGATCTAACGATACTTATTCTCGAAAACCTGAAAATTTCCAAATTGGGAACAATTTCAATGATAAAAGATACTTTCAATCGAACGCAACTCCTTACGTCGGAAGAAATAAGCAACTAATCTGTAGCTACTGCAAAGGACCAGGTCATTATGCCGTAGATTGTAGAAAGAGACCTAAAATCCCAAACACTAACAAATCTTCAAGCTCTCCGGTTCAAATCTGCTAACGAATTTCTCAAAAAAGAGTTAAAACAAAGAAAATAACCATGGGTGATAAGAATTTTGAAGCTCTCATCGATACTGGCAGTTCAGCAACGCTCATTCGTGAAGATATGTGCGAAGGAATAATCAAACCCTCAGAACTCTCGAAAGACATAGTAGTGTTGTCTGGGTTAGGGAAGTACGAAATCAAAACGAAAGGATCATTCCAACGGAAAATTGAATTGGATGGAGAAGAATATTCTCTCACGTGGCACATCGTACCTACACCGTGTTTAGAATTTCAGGCAGTAATCGGATCAGATATTTTGAACAAGCCTCCGTTTTTTTTCGATAAAGAAAGTGTTCAGTTCCGTAAACATGAAGATAAAATTTGGTTCATGCACACGCAAGTATACGAAGCGAAAATCGAAGAGGAAATAGAAGTCAAACATGTTAGCGATCCACGAATTAGAAAAGAACTGTCTGAATTGATCTCCAACTATGAGCCAAATAAAACAGAAACGACAAGCGTGTCCATGAGGATTATTTTGAAAGACGACATTCCAGTTTACCAGCCTGCACGACGCTTATCATTTACCGAAAACCAAGCAGTCAACAAACAAATCGACGAATGGCTTGAACAGGGAATCATAAGACCAAGCTCATCCGATTATGCGAGTCCAATTGTAATAGTCAAGAAAAAAGATGGCACCACTAGATTGTGTGTAGACTACAGAAAATTAAATCGGAAACTAGTCAAGGATCGTTTTCCATTGCCGTTGATAGAAGACGTAATAGATAAACTCCAAGAAGCCAAGGTGTATACTACGTTAGATTTGAGAAATGGATTTTTCCCATGCCGATGTCAATGAAGATTGCAAACATCTCACCTCCTTCGTTGTTCCAGATGGACAATTCGAATTTAATAAAGTACCTTTCGGCCTAAGCACTAGCCCCAGCATATTTCAAAGATATGTGTACAGTATTTTTCGAGAACTAATGCGAAAAGGTATTGTAGTCATTTATATGGACGATTTGATAATTCCGGCAAAAGATGAAGAAGAAGGTTTGGAAAAACTCAAGAAAGTGTTTGAAGTTGCCTCGAAGTATGGCTTAGAAATGAAGTTTGAGAAATGTCGATTCCTAAGGAGGAAAGTAGAATTTTTGGGCCACATCATCGAAAATGGAACAATACGCCCGTCAGTTGCGAAGACGATAGCCGTCAAGAAGTTCCCAGTGCTAACAACAGTCAAGCGGGTCCAGAGTTTTTTAGGACTAACCGGTTACTTTCGTAAATTTATTCCAGCGTACTCGAAAATAGCGAAACCTCTGAGTGATCTAACAAGGAAGGACAATCCATTTGTATTCGAACAAGCCCAAATTGAAGCATTTGAAAAGCTCAAGAAACTACTAACTGAAAGTCCCGTTTTAAGTATTTTTCAGCAAGGGAGAAGGACCGAACTACACACTGACGCAAGCCAACTAGGATATGGCGCTGTTTTGCTCCAGGAAGAGGATGACGGAAAATTACACCCTATTCAATGCATGTCACAGAAAACTACTCCAGCCGAGGAGAAATATAGTAGTTATGTAAGTACAAAGATAAAACAACGTGAAAAAGCACAAATTTAGATTAAAATTAACGCAAATAGCTATTTCGAAGCTACAAATGGAGCCTCTTCATCAGTGCATAAAAGAAGAAGAAGAAACGCTCAACACACAAGCAAGAAAGCTGTGAGTGAACAAGTCAAAAACCAGCAGCAGCAGCAGCACGGCATTTGGATCGGGCGGTTTGAGTAAGTGAACCCATTTACCCGAAAGTCACTAAATGGCAGAACATCAATTAAATATCCTGTAACATAAGAGTACATCTAGTCTCCGCGAGCGAAGCAAAAAAAAAAAAAGAAAAGGGGGTGCCAATCAGCTATTGGCTGGATGGGGCGCGCTGAGGCGCGGGGGCATCTGGTTTTGGAAGAAGACTGATGGAAAGTATTCCGAGTGCCGATGGACGTTAGACGGCATATTTTCCCGGCTCATAAGAGTAGGGTTTTTGAGCTTTTAATATTTTTTGGACTATCTTTTTTTTTTTTTTTTTTTTTTTTTTAATAAGTTAGGGAAACAACATAAGAAGACAAAGAAAGAGGAGAAAAGGACACAAAAAACACAATGAACGAACGTAAGGCCAAGACAAGAGCATGAAGAAGCGCAGCGAGAACAGGAGCCCGCCCTTAGAACAGGTCGAGCTGCGGGTTTGGGAGGGGGTTGTGAGCCGTGCTGAGTGAATCATAGCTGAGGTGCATAGTGTGGTGGGGGTAGGCATACCTATCAGTTTTATCGAAAAATAGGGATTGAACGTTTATTCTGGGGTTTTTATGCAGATGGATTTGGGAGTAGAATTTCTTGGCTGTTGTGATTATATGCCTGGACACCGAATTTATGTTGAGGCATCTGTGCAGATATTTTCCACGATCGAACCTGCTAGCACTGGTTATTTGCCTAATTAATTTATTTTGAATGATCTGCAGTTTATTGATATTAGTTTTTGCAGCATGTCCCCAAATGGGGGAGCCGTAGAGTAGGGTTGGCAGAATAATGGTATTGTACATTAACTTCTTATTTTTGCGGGAGAGGATACTATGATAACCTAGCAATGGGCGGAGGGCATGGACCTTGTGCTTGGAATTTTTAACAATCAAGTCTATGTGCTTATTAAAGAACAATCCCTGGTCAAACGTAATACCCAAATATTTGACCACCCTTGAGTAGCCAATGGGACCGTTATTAATTTTAATTTGCAATGGGTTTTTCTTTTTGCTATTTTTTTTTAAATTTATAATTTTTGTTTTTGTGGGATTAATGGTAAGCCGCCAACGGTCATACCATTTAGTGAGTTCATCAATATAAGATTGCAGCTTTTTGGCGGCTAAGCGCTTGTTGTAATTTTTGGAAATGACGGCAACGTCATCAGCGTACATCGCAAGTAGGATGTCGGGGTTTTTGGGGATGTCAGCCAAGTAAATATTAAATAATAGGGGGGCTAAAAGCGACCCCTGGGGGACACCACTGCACATATTACGGGGGGAGGAGAGGGTGCCGTCAAATTTTATGCAAAAGGTGCGATCAGTCAAAAAATTTAGGACGATGCAGGTTAGGAAGTGCGGGGTGTTAATTTCGATTAATTTATAGATGAGGCCTTTGTGCCACACTCGGTCAAAGGCTTTCGTAGTATCTAAAAAGACACCGATGGTGCATTTCCTTCTATTAAGTCCCTCGCATATGAAGTTCGTGACACGTAAAAGTTGGTGGAGGGTACTATGTTCAGTGCGAAATCCGAACTGTTCATCGGGGATGATAAGATTTTCATTAACGTGGTCCTCGAGGAGATTTTTGATTATTTTTTCATAAACTTTGGAGATAGTACAGAGCAAGCTGATGGGTCTGTAAGAAGAGGGATCGGTTTTGGGGTTTCCCGGCTTGTGGATGGGCACAACTGTTGCTCCCCTCCATGCTTTGGGGAAATAGTGCAATTTCAAACAGGAGTTAAAAATTTTGGTAATGTTTGTTAGCATATTATTTGGCATGAACTTAAGTGCGCTGTTAGTGATACCGTCACTGCCAGGAGCTTTTTTATTTGGCAAGTTTTTAATTATTTCCGCAACTTCCTTAGGAGCGATAATAGGGGGGGAGGGGGAGTCGGGAGGGTTTAAGATGAACTGCGAAATTTTATTATTGAGAAGGTCTTCAAAGGCTTGATCAGTGTGGGGAGGGGGAGCTTTAAAACTTTCGCTGAGATTTTCTGCAAAAGCCTCGGCGATTTCAGTTTTGCTAGTCAGAACTACGTCGTTTATGACAAGATTTGCAGCTGAGGATTTTTCAGACTTGAAAATGTTGATAGCCTTGTACAATGAGTTGTTGTTTGGTTTCAGTGAGGTTATGAAGCTTTCCCATTTCGAGTCCTTAAAGTAATTGATTAAAGTCTTTATTTCATTCTGAAGCCTATTGATAGTCAAAAACCAGAGAGACACCGGTATTTATACCAAATGTGTCGGATTAGCGATTGACCAATCAGAGGTCAGGAACAAGGCGGGAACAGATCCCGAAGGAAAAGGCGGGAAACGAATATGTAAATTGCAGGAGAGAACCAAAAAGGGAGAGAAAAATTATAAAAATTATAAAAATTGTTTCCAAATGTCAGGAAAATATGGAGTGCTGGAAAAAATCATTTACTACAGAATGAGAATTTTTCCAAATGTGATAAGCTTCCCAAAAATCAAGTTCATAGACAGAAGAGCATTTGCTGATAATTCTAGCAGAAGAAAATTCAAAACAATGATCTAAAGTCCAACAATGCTGGGCAATGGAAGAACGTGCAAGTTCTTTACGCTTAACATAATTTTCATGTTCTTTCAGACGGTGCTTTAAGGCACGTTTAGTCTGACCTATGTAAAACAGACCACATTTGCAAGAAATACTATAAATACCCCAGTTGCTGTGCAAATCAATGGGATACTTCAAATTTGTAAATTTTATTTTATTCACAGGGAAAAATGCAGTATCAAACCCAAACTTCTTCAACATTTTAGCAATTTGCCGACTGATTTTTGGATAAAAAGGTAAAATAATAGTATAAGCAGGCTTGCACTTAGAAACATTGCCAGAAGGTGAAGGCTTAATTAACTTGTTATAAATAGAATCGACGACCTTAGGAGAATAACCACGATCCAAAGCCACAGCCTTAATGTACGAAAGCTCAGCATCCAAAGAGTTAGAAGAGGAACATATATTCAAAGCACGGAAAACAAGAGCCTTGAAAGAGGCCAACTTTTGGTTTGGGGGGTGAGAAGAACATTTGTGAGGAGGTAGTGTAACAGCAAAATGCTTACGAAACACTGAAGTCATAAAATCGTCATTACTTTTAGTAATTAAAACGTCCAAGAATGAAAGAGAACTATCAACTTCCATTTCAATAGTGAATTGAATGCAAGGATCAATGGAATTAAGCTTATCAAGTAAATGATCAATATCCACTTGCTTCTGATCAAGCAATACAAAACAATCATCAACATAACGGACATAAAAAGGAAACTTTATGGTTTCGAAAAGTTTAGTCTCAAAATAGTGCATATAAATGTCACTTAAAGTAGGGCTTAAAGGATTACCCATAGCTAAACCTTCAGTCATACGAAAATACACACCATCAAATACAAACGTATTTTGCTCAAGACAAACACGAATAAGAGAAATAAGTTCTTCAATCTCAAAACTAGAGAAATGATATTCCTGAAGTCTCAATTTAAGACAATCCAATGCGCCATTAACCGGTACATTGGTGTAAAGCGAGTTTACATCAAAAGAAGCCATAGTTAATCCAAAAGGTTTGAAATCACGAAGCTTATGAACGAAGTCAACGGAATTTTTAACAGTGAAAGAATTGCCATTCAAAAGAGGAGAAAAGATGGAGACCAAGTGTTTAGCAAGTTTATAAGAAGCAGTATTAATATTGGAGACAATAGGACGGAGAGGTATACCAGGTTTGTGGACCTTAGGAAGAGCGTAAAATCTGGCACAGTGTGCGACTGAAGGAATCAAAGAGCTTTTTGAAGAATCGCAAATGACAGGAGAAGACTTTACAGCCTTACTAATCAAATTTATCTCACTAGTGCTGGGATCTTTGCGAAGTGTAACATAAGGACCAACCTTAAGTAAATCATTACATTTATCTAAGTAAGAGCTTTTATCTATAACAACAATTTGACCACCCTTATCAGCCTTAGTGATAACCAAATCAGGATCAGAGCACAAGTTTTTGACGTAACTATTAGTATGCTTGCTGAAAGTATTTGAAGATAACTTCGAGTTAAAATCCACAGTATTCGCAATGAGATGCCTAATCGAATCCTTTTGAGAAGCAGTGAGAGCACTAAATCTAAAGGCTTTCTCAATTGGAGCAACCAACTTAGGAAAAGAAGGTTTTGAAGAACAAGCAAAATTGTTATTCAGTTTGAGAGCATTGAGCTGATCAGAATTTAGAGGTTTTGAAGAAAGATTAACAACAGCGTTCAAATTCACCTTTGGCAAACCATCAAGGGTATCAGCAACATTATTAATGCAAAGAGATTCAAACTTTTTCTGAAGAGTAGATCTATGTTTATCTCTTATATAGTAGTTATGAACTGGAAGTCCTTGCTGTTGTCACTGCTTTAAAGAAATTTCGAATCTACCTTCTAGGGCAGCATTTTAAAATCATAACTGACTGTTCAGCTTTTCAAAAAACTATGGACAAAAAAGATTTAGTTACTCATATAGCAAGATGGGCACTACTGTTGAAAAATTATGATTACGAAATTGAGCATCGACCCGGCCAGAGAATGCAACATGTGGACGCTTTAAGCAGATACCCCGTCGCCATAATTACGAGCGATACTCTCACCGCAAGGTTGAAAAGAGCACAGCAAGGAGACGAAAACACTCAAAATTTTAAATCACTGATTGGAACTAACACTACTTCGGACTTTTTCATTAAAAACGAAATATTATACAAATACGTAGATGGCCGCGAATTGATAGTAGCACCAAGAGATATGCAAACTGAGCTAATCAAACTTGCTCATGAGAAAGGACACTTTTCAGCTGCAAAAATAGAAGAAATCGTTAAGCGAGAATATTTCATACCTAAGTTAAGCAGACAAGTGCAAAACGTGATCGTTAACTGTGTGCCGTGTATTTTAACCAACAGAAAGAGCGGGAAAAAAGAAAGTTTCCTAAACCCTATTCCGAAAGAGGATGTGCCGTTAAGCACCTACCACGTAGATTTTCTTGGTCCAATGCACCAACAAAAGATACCAACATTTAAGCCAATTGTTTTATGTAAAGTCAGATCACTGAGGTCAGTGATTCCAGGATGGTAGAACTTGTAGGAAGTACATTTTATTTGTGAGAGGTGGTGACCCCGATCTAAACGAATTTCATTCCATACCGTTTAAAAGCGTCCAATAGTAGAGTTCGGTCCGGACGTGACGTCACATTTTCAGAGAGAACAGTTTTGGCTAGGAGACTCCCGCGTGCAATGGCCGAGTGAAGTAGCGTTATTTTTTCTTCGCTCCTCTTCGCGTTTTATTGAATTGATAAACAAACTAGGATGGTCGGAGTCCCCATCTCACAGTTCACAGGTGAACCATGCTCTGTAATCTAACTTTATTTTACCTTCTTGTAAATAGCGTGATGTGTATTTTTTTATGTGTTTAGTAGTAAATAAAATGTTTAGTTTAAACAATCTTTCATTATTTCCATAAAATTACTTACCCCTAGACGCCGTTCTACATATATATATATATATATATATATATATATTTAAGAGACATTTCCAATATAAAATCCCTACAGTTGTGTTGTTTTTGAACAGATTCTACTCTTTATTCTTAAGGAATTGGGGATTTGATCAAACAATGCTCTTGTTTGTGAAGAATAAAACAGTTGGAAAGTAGTAGTCGTAGGTTCTGTTATAAACTATCGATTATGATTAGTTAGTTTATGCAGAGTACATGCAATCCGTTTTGGTTTGGACAATAATTTCTAATATGATTACAGAAAACAATTGTAATTTGGGAGGGGGAGCGAAACAGCATATTGTGCCCGCCAGTCCTTTAAGCATCCACGGCGCACTTGCTTACCACAGTGTTAAGTGCACTTAGAAGGAAAAAAATAGAATTTCATTTTGGAAAATGTATTGTAAAAATATATGGTCTAGGTGGAAGTTTATATACTTTTTAGATTGTTATTTTGAAAAGTTTACTGTTAGAAACCAATACTAACTTAAGAACCCAAAACAATTACATCTTTAATAATAATTTAACCCCTTCCCCTTTAGTGCTTGACTTTTGGGAAGCTTATCATATTAACAGGAATAGTTCTAATTTGGTTAATGATTCTTCCTCAACTCCTTATTTTTCACAGGTCTGGCATAAGTTCCTTTAATTTGTTGTTCTTTCTTGGTTTTCTTGTTAGTTTTCCTTTTTTTTTTGTGTCTATTCCCCCCCCCCCCCCCTCCTTTACATGTGTAATTTGTTTTGCTTTTTGTTTTGGTATTTTCTGTACTTATTTTATTTCCATTTTTTTCTTTGTATTTTATTTTATTATTTTTGCAATTTCCATGTATTTTCACATTTTTGTGCATGCTGTCGTCTTTTTTGCTTTGTTTTTATTGATATTCCTTTTTCCTTCCTGTACTTTCAATGGATTCGTTTGTTGCTCTCTTATTGGTACCTTCCCTACTACTTCTACTTCCACTTCACACTGCCTTTATTCTCATTGGCTTACAGTTAATTCCTTGGCTATATAAGCTTTGTTTTTGTTGTTTTGTCTGCTTCATTTGGATGTTTTGCATCTAGTAGCGCCCTGTCGCATTGAAAAAGGGATTCCAAGCAATCCCGAAACATATGTCTGCGTTTTAATGCTCATTTGCGCTTTAAATTAACGTGAAATTTTATTTCTATTACTAATTACATCTTTACTTTAATATAAAAAAAGGAATCATGATGAGCATTTGGATAATGCGTCTAATAGTGTACTAAACTACAAAGATTATAATTTTTGGCTGAAATTTTTTTTATTCGCGTTTGGTACTGAACTTGTATTAAGTTAAGAAAGTCCGCAATCACTTTTGAAGAAAAATATTTTAGAACATTTTTAAAACCCAGGCATAAAAAAATTAACTTCTTTTCATTTATGCATATTATTTGTTTAAAAACAAGCCTATACCTTTGAAAAATTCGAAAAACTCAAAGCTTCTTTTTGAACAAAAATAAGGACTGCTTCACTCTCATTTTCGAATGGGAGGGCGTGGATGTTTTCAACTGAAAACAGGTTTAGAGCAAGATCAGGCAAAGTTCAAACTCAAAGCAGAAACAGAACATGCAACACGAAAGAGAACACAAATATAAATGGTAATATGTAGTCAAAGCATTCACAGCAGGCGCACGTCTCATGGAAATGGCTACTTAGTTCGTACAGTAATTGAACATTTATCAGCTGCAAGAAGTATTAAATTGAGTTCAATTAACGACGTTCCTAGCTTAAACTTGGCTTAAGGAAATGAACAAACTACAGAAAAAATAAGCATTTTCTTGTATTTGGTATTTTAATAGTATGATTTTATAAAATAGAGGCTGATGGATTTTAAAAGTTTCTTTACCTGTTGTTTGTTTGCCAGAAACACACGGCCTTATCTTTAACTTCATTAATTGGTAAATATTTATAAAAAATTTGTTTTTTTTGCTTTAAAAAATATTAATCTGTTTCCGTGAAAATTATTCTGAAGTAAAAATTAAGGTTTTTGAAAGCAGTTCTGCCGTATTTTTCTATGCATGATGCACTGTATAGAAAATATGTATTTAAACGCAAACCTAGTCCCCTTTTTTTCCCTTTAACTTATACATTTTATTACTTTTAAGATGCTTTTATAAATAATTTTACGAAATGAGTCATTTAGAAAAAAAAAAGATTCGTTTAAAAATAAACTCTGATATAGCAGAGAGTAACAAATAAATGACATCATTTTTGTTATATTTTAAGTTGATTCTTTGCGCTTTGTAAATGTGTAGAATGAAGTGATGAAATTGTTTTCTGAAAAATATGTGTTTTTTTAGTTTGTTTTAAATTTAATATGCTGTCTACGTTTTTACATGTCAACATGGGGAGAGGGCGCAGGAATTTGAGAGACACTTTTTTGGGTACTGTTCTCGTATAGCATTAGGGTCATTGCGCGACCGGAAGTTCTTAATTTATTCACACCATAATGAAATACAATTTTCTTGTGTTCAAAACTAAAAATGCTGTAACTAGTACGTTAAAATTAAGTATATTAAAGATAGTAAAAAACACTCGTAAAAATGAAATTTTCAATATTTTGGCTAATTTTAGGGCTTGTGCGCGACTGGAAGATATCAACTTATCTAAACCAAATTAAAACACGTTGTTTTTAAGCTCTATTTGAAGAAGTTACAAACTATTACGTTAGGAAAACATCTAATTCAAAAATTTTAAAAAATATTGTGAAAATGAGATTTTTTTTCATATTTTGTCAAACTTTAGGGCCTATGCGCGACCGGAAGATGTCAACCGATTTTGATAATTTTTTATAAATATTTTTTTTTTTTTATAAAATTCGCAAGTTTTCCGCGCTATTACAACTTCGAAATAAAAAAAAAGGTTTTTTCGGACCACCCTAATGTACATTCTTTATATACAAAATATGATTGTTGAGTCTCCTTGGATTCGCGGAGAGTTGCACAGCCGGCGTTCACCACGGAACCCGTTACCTCGGCTTACCATTTAACAACTGAATTATTTTAAAGTTCAAAACTTTAAAGTTCCTATCCTCGGAAAACAGGATCAGGGGGCGCTGTCCAGCGCACTTGTCGTTGGTTCGTAGACCATCACGGCGTCACACGTCAATGTCCCCCATTTAAGATTAGTGCAGAGCCTGGCCCTCGGTTGTCTCGAGGCGTCACCACGCGTTAGATGAAACGAGCACCGGTATGTCCCTACTGAAATCACAGGAGCTCTCAAAGAACCTATAGTGTCAAAAACCCAGACTAGCTGCCGCGTCTGACAATCATTCCGCCGCGTCCACAAACCGGTCAGTTCGGAAAAGAGGGGGGCTTATTTCAGGATAGCACAATCTATTTAATATAACGATGCAAAATAGCGGTTTGTCATGACACCAGTTACACTTACTCTGTATACCCAATATACGTTTGATATAGTGAACTCTGATCTAACGATGAGTGAGGTATGCTTTTCTTTACGTGAAATGTATGACTAATTGATGGCCTCATGTAATCGTTAAAAAGTGATTCATATGGGTTCATTAGATTTTTAATACGCAACTGCAGGCTGCAATTTGTTGTGTTGAATAAAATCCTTTGCAGGAGACCCCAGTCCAGTATTTAAAGCAACCCCTTAATTGTGTATTATTAACTTAACTCCATGATAATGTAAAGTAGTAGTAGGGAGGTAATTTAATATAGTAAGGTAAGCACCATTAGTAGGCCATGTAAGGGTATTTCCTCAGTTATCATCTAAAGTTTAAAGAACTTTTGCATAGCTACATTTTTTGTGGCTGTCCAAACTCTTATGTAAAATAATAATCATATAAATATGAAAATAATCATAATATATATATATTTTTAAGTAGAACAGGCGGCGTTCCTATGCACCGGAAGTGAGCACAGCAAACTTTTGTTTTACCAGTAGTAGGATCACCAAATATGTACCTAAGTTTATCAAATATGCTAGAAAAAAAGAACAAAATCATCATATATAATAAGAATAGCAATATATTAAGAATAAACACTGTAAGAAATACAATAAAAATGGCTTGATATATTCAATTTTCTATTTAAAGATACTAGTTATGTGATATTTGCATTTTTGTCGAACAGGCATTTATTGGATTAAAGAATACCTATGTATATTGTGAACCTTTTCTTTGACATTCTGGTTGGAGTAATATGGGTAGACCTAAATACGTTATGCTGAATATATCGTTTTGAATAATTACAGCCTTTTTTTCGTTCTATACCCAGTACTGGGGCATTTAGTTAAACATTGATTCAACACCCTCCCCCCTTTATTACAGTTGATGTCATACTATACAATAAAACAAATAGTATTGCAGTTTAAACGAATGTTTCTGCTTTAATCAAAAGTGTCACCATTTTTTCAGCAGGGGTAAATGATTCAGCATATCATGATAATCAATATAATTAATTAGTAAAGATTTTTTTTTTACTCTTTAAGCATGAAAATTCTACACTAATCTCGAAAAGCAAGAAAAATAATCCATTTATTTGAAGAACCTTAGAGCAATAAAAATAAAGCAGATAATATATTGAACAATAGCTTGTTCAATTGTGAAGTAATTCAAACATCAGTTTCTGTTCTCAAGATTTAAGAGCCTCTTTATTCCACTGAACGCATAAAGGCATTCCTTAAAATAGAAAAATACGTCACTGCTTGAGGCCAAATACAGAAAAGCTAATAAACCTTTTGCACTCGAAGCATAATTTTTGACAACTAAATTCTTTTATTTATTCTTGTTATCTTTCTTAATGCAATTAGATGCGTCTTTTTTTCCATGAGATATCCAACTGGGAGTTTTTATTTCAGTTTAATTATTCGAAACAACATTTGCTCGCCACATGTGCTGATAACTCAGTTGCTCATGCTGATATGTTCTTTGTTTTCAAGAGAACTGTATGCATAAGTTAAATAAAAAAATTAACTAACGAAGATAAACTAAAAATTTTGACTGGAAATTTTTCTCTCTTTTATCAAGGATGAAGCTGCATAAAACTACAAAGTTATGAGTAAAATTATTGATCCTCAGAACTCATAGAAAAGAATTTAGCATGACGTGTATCAAAGTAGTTTTTGGGTCAAGGAAAATAAATTAAGAATTATAGCGGTAAAAAAGCTACAAAAAGCCGTTCTTTTAGTTTTGTAAAACTGGTAAAGCATCAGTGACATTCTGCTTTTAACACTTTACGCGCTTATAAATGAGTTTTAAAATGTGAAACTTTGTACAACTTTTGAAGCAAAACATTTTTTAAAAAATTATTTATATATGCATATAAATAAATTTTTATATGCATATATAAATAACTCCCTGTAGTTCATGCAGGTAGTAGAATGCCAAAGTATCAATAAAATTTTGTTACAAAACTTCACATGCAAATTTCATTTTAAAACTGGAGATTCTTATAACTTTTGAAGCAAATTTTTGTCTCTTATACGCGGAGCTAATGATTCTGAGTAAATAAGCCTCACTTTGGAAACACAAAGTACTCCTTATCTTGTACGTATTCTTATATTTGTTGCCTTGTGTACTCGTTTTTGATAGAACTGATTCCTCATGGATTCGTTTATGAAGCAATTGCATTTCATTAAAAAAAAATGAGTGTTCGGATACAGTAGATTTTTTTCAACAAAGCAAAGTTAACAAAAATCAACTAGTTTGACTGCTTTTTAAACTATCCCCTAAAATGATGTGATGAAAATGAAATAGACAATACAACTATAACCAGCATGCAATGAATTATAGAGCCCTAAAGATGTAAAGATAAATCTCTCATAAGTACTTCGATTATAAAAAATCGTGTCATCGTAGTAAGAAAAATTTTGACACTTCAAAGGAAATTTTATATTTAAAGTGATATTTCCTCTAAAAAATGAAAACTTTTCGATCTATATATTGTAACATTATTTCTATTTCAAAGTTACAAAATATCAGTTTATGTTTTGAATGCAGTTTCTCCTTCGAAACTAAGTTTTTAAAAAACTCGAGTTTGCTTTTTTTTTTTTTTTTAATTCTGACTTTCATTCTTAGCAGTATACTTTTATGAAATTTCATGTCTTACAGAAATAAATTTCTGACTCCATGCAGTTTCTCGATTGAAGAGTTTTTCTTCTGCTTGATGTGCATTTTCTCTCTTTCAACCGCCGCTTAAAAGAGACACAATAAATTATGAGTAAAGATGTTTAGGCGAAAGTTTGCAAACATTTTAATATTTGGTTTTAAAAAGGAATTAATTAGAAAATTCGTCGTTCCAAAGCAATTATTGCATCTGAAAGAGGGGAAGAAAAAAACGTGTGTATCCAAGAGCAATTTTTTTTAACACTTATTAAAAAATTATTGTGTTAAAGCATGAAACTTTTTGAAAGAGCGAGATTTCCTCCTTTTTAACATGAAAATATCAGTTTAAAACAGCACTGTTTCTAAATAACAACAAAAAAATGTTTTCAACTGTGTGTAGAAAATAGTTTTTAGCAAATAGACATAGATAGGGGAAGGTACGGTTCGACTACGAAGTTCTGACACTTGAACGCTTCTACGCATGGCAGAAAAGGACGAATCCATTCGATTTTTCGGGAAAGTTCGTTTAGCAGGTGCGATACGATACGAATCAGAATGTTTGCTTCTCTGTTTTCTGAAATTAACTTAATTTATAAACTGGCATACAATATCAATTCCGAAGAAATCAAGCAAGCTAACGAACTAAAACGAGAACATAAACGGCACATTCCCTTGAGCATGAATGGATTCTTCTTAGCACTCTAATCTTTTCTTTTGGTGGTAGAACTGTAGTCCAAAGTGGATTAGAGCCTAAAGTGAATTGATCACAATTCCTCAAAATTTAGAATAGAGGACGCGACTGGTTTTATGTATATTTTGTGTTGCATTAATTTTTGCAGGAAAAGGGATTGAAAAGCATTTGCTTTTAGCAAATAACGAAAGTAAAGGAAATTTGACATTTTTTCTTGTTTTCATTCATATTAGAACCATAACGATTTCATTATTTTCTTTCTTTTTTCATAAACAACAGCATGTTTTGTTTATATCAATAAAAAACTCTTTTTGGCAATTTAATATATTGATCCATTTTGCCTGCAATGATTATCCAAAAATGATAATCCAAATATGATTTTTTTTGGATGTATTTCTACAAGTTCAAAAAAAAAATCATATTTTTCCCCATCTAAGCAGATCTTATGCCTTATAACTTTTGCAGCACATACGAGGTTCATATGAGCCGCTTTATTTTAAAAGGGCACTTTTGCCGTTTTTGCAATTTTACGGGAGAGGCAAAAAACTTTCTAACTTGTGGTTTAATTTATATTAATGAACAAATTTTTGCCAGCTAATTGTACATACTGATATACATATTTTGTGTATAAAAACCAAATTTATGGTCAATACTTTTTCAAAAAAGAAATTATTTATGCAGCAGAAGTCCACTTTTAAAATAAAAAGCAAGAAAAGTCATTCAATTTTTAAGGAAAAAATGAAAAAAATAAAGTGTAATGAGATCGTATATCAGATATTCCAGATAAATTACGAATGCATAAGAAAGAAATTAAATACAAAGGTACATTCACCAGAATGTGTAATTCACGAATCAATTTCCCTTTCAGTCGCAGGATATTCTGTAATAATTGTATTCCAAAAAGTCAGATGCTCTTGATGAATGAATTTAAGAGTTTATTTTGTTATCATTTACTATTTACTTTACTTTTCAGTAATGGGTTTTCGAGAAACATTTCCTTTACCAGGCAAAGTCAAGTTCCTTTACGTGTTTCTTAGTCAAAATTTGTGCCCAGTTAAACCCCTAATAAAGTTTAAGGTGGCAAGTATCGCCAGGGTTAGGATCTTCACATTTCAGATAGTGATATGTTGATATTTGAAAATAAACCTTTTCTGATCTTGGTACAGTTTTACCGTAGGATTATTCACTGAGGCATGTCTTTTTGTAAAATTCTGGATACCACTTGTTAAAATCCAAAACATCACGATGTGCAGGTTGGACAGTTGTAAATTTCTCCACTTTCTTCGAAGCCTTTTTTTCAAGTCAATATATTCATCCATTGTATACATTTTTTCAGTTTTTCAAATAATGCTTCTAATAATAGAAAAATCCCTATCACAGGGCATGGAAGAGCGTCCTCGTGAGGGATATAACATCTGAATAGACGCAAATCTTCCAGTCTATACTAATGCCATAATAAATCTTGACAGGGCATTATTTTTATTTTAACCGTTGCAGTTATCAGCAAAAATACAAAGGTGCTTAATTTGCCGTTCAATAAATGAATCTACGTAATATTTAAGATGAGAGCAAACATCATTAGCTCCTTTTCCGCCTTTCCCTCATGATACACATAACATATCATATTTACAGTTTTAATATTGTGTATTCCAAATGTATTAATAGTAAGTTGTCTATAGTAGTATAAGTCCTGAATTGGTATAATTGGTAATGATACATTTGCCATGAAATCAACACAAATTGCTTGAGATTCATTATCTAGTGCTTTTGCATTTTTCATAGCTTCATAAAATTTTATATTCCTTCTTTTAGAAACTATAAGTGCAGCTGCTGCTCTCTTAACATTGTCGCATAACTGATTACTTTTTATTCATTAATATTCTGCAATCATTTCGATGAAGCTAAAGCTCCATCTAGTGCAAAGGGCACGTTTTATTTTGATAGGGGCTTCTGCTGCAGAAGTCCCCTTTTAAAATAAAACGCAACTTTCAAAGCGTTCCTGTAGACATACTTATAAGCCAAAAAGTGTCGTTTCTTCATTAAACAATAGATCTATGTCCCTTTTACTGAAAGATGCAAAAAAAGCAAAATTCTATTAAAATGTAGAAGTCCCCTTTTAAAATAAAGCGGCACATTTCCGAAATACGCCAGCAATGATTGTAGGATGTAGATTAAATATTGATTTAAATTTGTCAAACTTTAAGTGATCCACTTTGGGCTACTTTCCCTTACTGAACAAAACAAAATATTATTTTCTATCAACAAACATACGCTGTAAGCTCCGCCAAAAAAAAAAAAAAAAACAGCCAGCAATAAGTTCTTTCATTTCCTGTTGATTCCTGTTACCTGTACTGTAATCTTTCATCCTATGTATGAAGGAATGTTGAAAGTTTTCTAAAACACTTTTATTTTTTTGAGCTAGACATTTAATCAGTAAAATTTTATGCAAATTAAATGCTTTGAATCTGTCTTAGCACGTGTAACTTCGTATGAACTGTTTCAACCCTACCCGCACATTATTTAAGTTCCCGACGCAACAATGTATGACTGAGTATAACTGAACTGACTACTTTTTAACGTTCCAAGAAGTCCAACCAATTCGTAGTTTCCTCCAAACTAAAGACAGAATATCGGAAAATTGCATATTTTTGTTGAGAATGTTGCCAGAAGTTGTCTTTTCCTCTAAAATTTAAAATTCCTTTGAAAATGCTACCAGACTTCTTAGTAAAATACTTGAAATTCAATTTCTACTTTCATATCCATAAATCTATTTACTTTAAATCTTCCGTAAATTGAAACATGCTCTAGTGGGGAAATAATAAAAGACGATCACTTCACGTGAAAAGATTCAGCCCGAAGCCTTTTCTGCCTACCTCTGTTTAGCTTCTAGAATTATTAAGAATATTTTTCTTTCCTAGGAGAAGACTATGAATAGAAAGACATATTAAGCATGCCGTACGATCGATTCATGATGTATTTGGGAGCTTCGGTGAAAGAATATTTTGTCCATAAAAGCTATTATGTAAATAAAAATTTGGCGTTTCTTAGTGATACTATTAGAGGTCCTCCAAAAACATTTCCTGGAAACTAAATTTTATTGGGCAAGGAAGGAATTGCTGTTTTCCAAAAATGAACCTCGAAAAATTAAGTTATCTTTATTTCTGTAATATCTGCAACAAGCGGATGCGGCTCTGTGTAATATCTTCACACTTCTTTCAGAAGTTAAAATTAATATAATTGTCATAACTCCTTTGTATTAGTGTTATCACTATAGTACAGAAATCAGTTATCTACAAGTTATCTATGTAATGTGTAGGTTCGCTATAGGTGAACCGTAGAGTCTCGAAAATGGCTTCATTTTTCAAATTACCTATATAATCTAAACATAACGTACTAGGCAGTTTTTAAAGTGAAAATAACATATGTGCTTTAACAACAGCAACGCCCCTGGACACTTAAATTGACACATTAACGTTTATTTATTTCCGTTACCTAAATCATGGCTGCCTGCGATCATATAGTGGCTGTAGAAAGGGCGAAAAAGTGCGTGCAAGCAGAACTTACATTTTCTGCCACTTCAGTCAATTGGCGCTGTTAGCATGTACTTAAAAGCGAGGATTTAAAGGTCTAACCATTGCAATATCATTGCGTTAAAGGCTTGAATTTCAAGAAAGATAAGCATTTAAGCGTTGAGGGCAAAAGTAACTATCAAAATACGTTGCAGGGTTATGTATTTGACATTAAAACGTTTTTAATACAGAGGAAAAAAATAAAAAGATCATTTTTTGGTACTAACACAGGAAGACTTTGAAGCTGCTCGTTAAGATACAACTTTTCATACATACATATACTTTTATATATAATGAACACAGGGAAAATTTTCTTCGCAATTGCCTGATGATATTATGCTTTCAGACTTATTTTTATTTTGAACTACAATAATTGCGCATAATTTTATGAGATACATTTATTCTTTCCCATTGTGTAGCACAAATAAATTGGCTAGCAGGTTTTTGAAAGCCGTACTGAATAGTCTTTAAATGGTTATTAGTTACTTTATTATTAAGCAATTTTCAATACATTCGTGTTAATACAATTAAAAAGTTAAAAGGAAAATGACATAGATTATGATTAATAAAGTTATTTTAAATATATGTGATAATTGAATTATTTCAATTTTATTTATTGTAAATTTAATTATTACATGAAAGTGGAACAGTTAGGTTGTGAAGTGACTTAACAAATAAAGATTGGTTGAACAATTATGTAATTAAGTAAATGATTAATGCAACAATTTTTTATTGTTATTGACTGAATAATAGCATAATACTAATAACTAATATTGCATTCTATAGTATAGCTGACTTCAGTTAACTTCAACAGATGGATTATCATATAAGAGTAGCGATTTTTTTTTTTTTTTTTTGCTGTTCTCATCTAAGCAATTACACTAGTTAAATATTTAGAATAAAATCCTAAAATATTAAGTAAGAAAGGTCAAAGATTAGGCTTTTGTAAAAGAAAACGATTCAATAAAATAAACAATCAAGGGGAAATATTTTCAAATATTACAATTAAGTACAATAAATGAGAAATTAAAAATAATTACTTAAAACGCTTCATTATATGCAGTTCAGAGTTATCAAGATTATTTTTAAAACTGGTAACTGACAATAGATGGGTGCTAACCCCCTAAGCAAGATGGTTCATACTAATAGGTACGAAGTCCCCTCAAAAAGACAACCACCCAAAAGGGCCAAAACTCGATGAAAGGCCAGGGGGTGTCAAAAATTTCATCAAAAAATTTAATGGCGCAGTCTCCGCCATGAACTTCCCTCGTGGACGCCTCTGGATAAGAGCTATTATTCTAAACATTTTTATTTAGATGACATACTCCTTGACAGCAAAAAGCAATGAGTATTCTCAGTCGGGGGGGGGGGGGGGGGCAGGACCGTCCGAAAACTTTTTTATTTTACACCATTGTCCCTCCACTTTTCAAAAGCCCCCTCCCCCACCACTATTTCATTACAATAACTTATGCTCTTATCTGTAAGCCTCCCCCCCCCTCACCTCTTTTTTCTTTTTTTCTGGACTAGACTGAATATTCTCAATTTTTAATACCAAGACTTTGCAACAGGCATTTCTTCGATGAAATCTACCAAAAGCTTTCGGATACTCTGATTTTCTGTAACTTGATTTTCCTTAAATCCTTTCTTAAATTAATTTTTCCCCACTTTTAAATTAGAAATCAGAAATACCCTTTAGAGGTCATTCATAAATGATGTCACGCTTCGAGGGGGGAGAAGAGGTTCTTGAAATTGTGAAAGTGCGATAAGGGGATGGGAGGGGGTAACAAGAAGTGTGACATCAGGCTTATACAACATAGAGTGACTGTTACATTTTGTGACAAAGGGGGGAAGGGGGTCAAATATATCTGAAAAGAGCTTGACATCATTTATGAACGGTCCCTTAGATAGTTTATTTACTTTTCTATGTTTTAAGACTCTACGGTGTACAAAATGGGTGTACTCATGAACGCGTGGAGAATCAACAACAAATCTTAGAGGGAAGTCTCCCTTCCATCTAGGTATTTCAATTGTAACCCTTGTTCATGTGGCGCAAGTTTAATTTTAAAAAGATACATTACTAGATTTATAATCTAGTTTCTCTCTCACTCATTCCACTTTTAACTTTATTATTCTATACAAGCATAAGAAATTTAAAAGACTCAGAACAAAAAAAAATATTTAAATGCATAATCTAGACATACTATGAAGTTCAAAGTTTACTTTTGAGTGGTAAAAAATTAATGAGCGGACCAACGTTCTTATAGCGCAAGTTGCAAAAATTACTCCATAAACATGTCTTGGAATTAAAAGGAACCCCTTTATCAATGCGTAAAGATTGGACCTAGAAAATGTAAGTAATCCAAGTGAGTGTAAATCACTCGAATTACTTGCATCCAGATGCGTAAAACTCTATTCATTGATAAAAGGATTCCTCTTGTCCCGAAATTAGTTTTCTGAAATTTGGGCTATAATGACGTTTGTTTTCTTATTAATAACCTGAAGTACAAATAAATAAAACTAATGCATAAATAAATAAAACCAGTAAAGTTCGAGACATAAGTGGAAAATGCAAATGTCAGCCCTCACTGGTTAAAAATATCATCTAAAGCATCAAACTCACGATTTCTATTTGCAGAATAATTGAATAGGTGACATGGCGTGAAAAAACAAATAAAATATATGCATATAAACCAAACGTGAATTTAATAAATAACTAAAATTATAAAATGTATGCATTCACTAATTTAATGCTTAGAAAAAACACTCTACTGCTTTCTGTCGTTTTATTTCATTTAGGATGAAAAATTTCTTTAAAATAAATATATATAGGTTAGACACTATTAAACATCGGAAATGCATGAACTAAAAATTTACCAAAAAGAAATCTTCATGATGCATGCTGCAAACCGGGCAAAAACAATGCTTTCGTAATGTATTTCCATACAAAACTAGTACATGCTTGCAGCGCACCAGTGAGGAAAAAAATAACTATCGTTTGAACGCTTATTCCTTTGTTCCGGCGCCGCGTCTGGACAGCCGCTATATGATCGCAGGCAGCCATGCCTAAATAATCAGTTAAAAACGTCAAACAATAAACAAATGAATTGATAGAAACGATCAACGCTCGATTAAAGAATTACAGTGCAAAGAATCAAACGGTTAAAAATATTATTACAATTAAGGAAATGAATGCAATTTATTTATTTTTCAAAACGGTGAAGAATAAAGTTAATTTAACAATTAACAAATTAGTTGAAATGATCAGTCATCTATCAATTAAAAGACTATAATGCAAATAATCAAACAGTTTAAAATCTGTAAAAAATTCTTGTTCAATCTTTCACCCAAAAAATGACAAAAATGTTGAAATTTATTAGCTGTAACCATCATTTAGTACTATAGTTGAATCTTTATAATGGTTCCTAGTTTCACATTAATGGTGAAACTACTCCATTACAATGGTTCGACTTAGTATCAAATGTTGGTTGCAGATAAATATCAGCATTTTTCTGGTGAAAAGTTGAACAAGAATTTTTTAGTGTAGTATTACTATTAAGAATTGAATTTGAAAATCATTGAATGAGAGAAACAAACTTTTTAACTCTAAAGAAGAGGATATTTTTTGGCTAATTTCTTTTTCTTCATTTGAATCAAGTAACAAGTTAATTTAACACGTTGTTCACACACAAAATTACATATAAAATATTCTCCGATGTGTAGGAGGTAACTACACATCGGAGAATCTAATATACTAATAATCTAATAATAAGACTAAAATACTGATTTTGAAAAGACAAGTTACGATTTTGATTGCCCAAATTAAACGTCATTTTTATTCTTTGCTTTCCACTGAATATTGCCGCATAAAATTTTATATATTAGGCATAGCTGTTCCTTTATTTTTTTCACCAAATACTTTACAAAAAGGGAGGCAGTTGTATAAATGTAATTTTTCCATACTTTTTGCCTTCACATTAAAAGTAGGAAGCATTGGTAAAAATAAATTGTCATTACATTTTTAGTTCATCTTGAAGAGTGGGACAAATTTTTGAGTCTTGCGAATTGTTTTCTATTTTTTTACAAGAATTATGTTAAGATCTATTACAAGGAAATTCCTGCATACATACATTTATACGCTTACAGTTTTTATTTCCGAATTACTTCATAGTGATTTTTCCCACCGCTTAGGGGGAAAACAAACACCCATGTAATAAAAATAATTTCACGTTATTTTAAAGCACAAATGAGCATTAAAATGCAGACATATGTTTCGGGGTTGCTTGTAATCCCTTTTTCAATGCGACAGGGAGCTTCTAGATGCAAAACGTCCAAATGAAGCAGACAAAACAACAAAAACAAAGCTTATATAGCCTAAGAATTATCTGTAAACCAATGAGTGTAAAGGCAGTGTGAAGTGGAAGTAGAAGTAGCAGGGAAGGTACCAATAAGAGAGCAACAAACGAATCCAGTTGAAAGTACAGGAAGTAAAAAAGGAATATCAATAAAAACAAAGCAAACAAGACGACAGCTTGCATAAAAATGAGAAAATACATGAAAATTGCAAAAATAATAAAAAAGTACAAAGAATAAAATGGAAATAAAAATAAGTACAAAAAGTACCAAAACAAAGTACACATGTAAAGGAGGGGGAGGGGGAAAAAGAGAAAAATAGACACAAAAAAGGAAAACTAACAAGGAAACCAAGAAAGAACAACAAATTAAAGGAACTTATGCCAGACCTGTGAAAAGTAAGGAGCTGAGGAAGAATCATTAACCAAATTAGAACTATTCCTGTTAATATGATAAGCTTCCCAAAAGTCAAGCTCTAAAGGGGAAGAACATTTTTGAATAATTTTCCCAGAATTGAAATCAAAAGAGTGGTTGGAATTCCAACAATGTTGAGCAATACTAGACTTATTTAACTCTTGCTTTCGTACATAACCTTTATGCTCATTTAACCGAATTTTCAGAGCACGTTTTGTCAGTCCAATGTAAGAAAGGCCGCAACGGCAACTAATTTGGTAAATACCCCAAGTGATCGACAGGATCTTTAACAGAAGAGAAGGAAAGTTTGTCACTATGGGCAAAAACGACTTGAAATTGAAACCTTTTTAGGGTTTTAGCAATACGAAAACTGACAGAATGAAAGAATGGTAACACAACTAAATTCTTTCTAGAAACCACATGATTGGGACCAGAAGTTTTCTTAGAAAGTTTGTTAGGAATAGAATCAATTAAAGAGTGAGAAAATCCTCTATCGACAGCTACAGCTTTCAGATAGTTGAGTTCAACCTTGAGAAGCTCAGGAGAAGAGCAAATAATAATAGCACGATGGACAAGAGCATTAAAAGCCAGATATTTTTGGTTGGGAGGATGAGACGACAGTCTGTGAGGAGGTAAAGAAACAGCGATAGGTTTACGATAGACAGAAGTACTGAAACCAGACTCACTAATAGAAATTAAAACATCAAGAAATGAGAGGTTACTATTAAGTTCTTTCTCACAAGAAAACTGGATATTAGGATCAATGAAAGTTCATAATAGAAAGAGCGTCATCAATACCTAACAAGTTACTGTCCGTTAGGACAAAACAATCATCCACATAACGAACTTAAAATTGAAATTGCAATTTCTGGAATAGTTTTTCCTCAAAATAATGCATATAGAAATCACTTAAAATAGAACTAAGAGGACTTCCCATAGCCAGACCATCTACCATAGCATAGAATTTACCATTAAATACAAAAGTGCTCTGTTGCAAGCACACACGAGTAAAAAAAAATAAATCCCTCAATTTGCACAGAAGTAAAATGGAATTCAGAAAGCCTTTTCCTGAGGCAAGTCAAAGTGCCATCAACAGGAACATTAGTAAACAAAGAATTAACATCAAAAGAGGCCATAACCGAATTATTCGGAACGAAGTTTTGTAGTTTCTTAACAAAATCAGTGGAATTTTTAACAGTGAAAACATTCCGACTCCTAAGTGGAGAAAACACAGAAACTAAATACTTGGAAAGTTTATATGAGGCAGTGCCAATATTGGAAACCAATTGGTCTGAAAGGAATACCTGCGACTGGCTCTTCTCTTAATCCGCATCCGAACCTCATAGTTTCCTCTCCTGTGTCTATTTTATACTTTTCAACATACTGATGATTGATTTTTTTTACCTTTTGATGTGTTTATTTTATTTTTATACATAGGACCTAATCCTATGATATGAGGGCATGTTAAAGTAGTTTTTCAATTATTTTGACGAATTAATTACTGATGAACAGACATTAGATTAGATTGGACAAAGGAATCTTCCCATTCCAGGTCTATTATATATTCGATGAATAAAAAAGGAATACCTGCCTTGTGTACCTTCGGTAAGACATAGAAACGCGCACAATTAGCAACAGAAGGAATCACAGACCGTTTAGCAATCAAAGGAATAGAATAAACAGACTTAACAGCAGAAGAAATAGCTTTTAACTCCTTGTCGCTAGGATCTTTATAAATTTCAGAATAAGGACCAAAAGCAATTAAGACATCAGTTTTTTGAACATAAGATGATTCATTAAGAACAACAATCTGACCACCCTTGTCTGCTTTGGTAATGACTAAATCAGAATTTGAGAGTAAATTATTGACACAGCGTTTCACAGAATGGGTAAGACCAGTATTAGGAACTTTTGAATTGAAAATCGACATTGGAAGCAATAAGATGCCGAACCGACTCTTTTTGATTGGAAGTTAAGGCACTAAATTTGAAAGCTTTTTCAACCGGAGCAATAAGTTCAGAAAAAGAAGGCTTTTTAGCTAAAGCAAAATTGTTATTGCATTTCAAAGCATTAATTTCATTTCTATTCAAAGGAAATTTCGTAAGATTTACAACTGCATTCCTATTAACAAGAGGCAAATCAGCCGGAACAGGATGATTTGAATCATTACGCAACTTGGTAAATTTCTTATTTAAAGTAATTTTGTGACTGTCAGATGAACGAAGGGCTCTTGCCCATGACATTCTATTAAAAGAATCAAAATCGAAATTAGAATTAGAGACAGAAAGATGTAAATCATGAAGTTCACGTTCTATGAACGAAAGTTTTTTCCTAGTTTCCTGGATAGAAGCTCTAAAAAAAGCTAATTTAGAACGAAAAATTACCTTATCAACCCTATTAGAACGCGGTAAATTACACTTCAAAGTGATTTAATTCGGAATGACTTTCATGCACTGCAAGCCTGAAGAAATTTTAAATGGTTCAAAAACCGAACCTTTTTAATTCGTAGATTAAAAAATCTGTTAACCTGAGACATAACAAAATCAAAACAAACGAAACATAAGGGGAAAAACAATAGCTAAACCGTTCAATAAATAAAAATAAACAGAAAGAACAAATTTCAAAAACAAATGCGAAACATACACAACGTAGCAATAAGCGGAACGAATGTCAGAAAACAAAAAAGCAAAAACAAACACAGTCAAGAAAGGCAATGAAAAAAAGAACAAAAATCAAAACCTCACCTAGCAGCAAACAGTTGGAAGAACAAAACAAAAGAAAAAAGAACAAAATTCAAGGCACGTTAAGCCTAAGTTATAATAATAATTCAACTTTGTGCAAATAAACTGTAATAAAAATAATTTCACGTTATTTTAAAGCACAAATGAGCATTAAAATACAGACATATGTTTCGGGATTGCTTGGAATCCCTTTTTCAATGCGACACTGAGATTCTAGATGCAAAACATCCAAATGAAGCAAACAAAATAACAAAAACAAAGCTTATATAGATTAAGAATTATCATAGGGACATATAAAATATCCTAAAATTATATTGCAAAAAAATATCTCTGGTTACACTTTTAAAATTTGGAACAAAATTGGCCGTTTTCAGAAAATCAGCAAAACACTCACTTTTAAAATAGCCTCTGTTTCAAAAGTTTTTAACGGATTCAAAAATTTTTTTTCTATAAATAATGAAGGAGTGGTATTTTATTTAGGCACTAATTTTAAAAATCTAGTTGGCTTTATTGATAAAGAAAAAAATGTTTTTTTGACGTGAAAAATTTGCATTTTTACCGATTTTACGATTTTTTTTTTCTTATGAAAAAGAATCATTTTTGACAAAACAGAGGTGGCAATCTGAAGTGCTGTTATGGAAGCTTTTCATCAAATTTTATTGTAAGCCTGACATGAATATCCCCTCAGAATTTAAAGTTTGAAAGTTGAAAATGTTCAAAAATTACGATTTTTGAAGTGTGATTACTCAAAAAAGCCATTTTTAAAAAATCTGAAAATCTGATCATTTGTTGCCCTTGAAGTGCTTAATGAGCTGCTGTAAGTTATATTGTGTATTTTTGCCCCATAGATTTTATATGATTTTTCAAAAATGGCCTTTTGTGCGTCTCTCAAAAAAGCCAGAAATTCAAACTTGTTCTTATTTAATCATTTTCGTATAATGATAAGGTTTAATCATTTTTTATTAAGAAATATACTATATTGCTACACTATTACTACAGCTAAATTGTACTTAACCTTCTTAGAATTTAAATAGCACCTTGCACAAAGTGTAGCCACCGTGATTTAATGCATGTTATTCTGTTCATTCCAATTACTTGTTTTAAACTCATACGCTTTACATCAAATAACATGTAACAGCAAACATAAAATCTATTGAAGGAATACAAGCAAAATATTATTGGCTATCCTAAAATAATGATGCTTACTTGGGACGCACGATCAAACATCAAGTGGAAGCAGCTTCAAAACTACCAGCCTCTTAAACAAATATAAACGCAATATATGATCTCTAAATAGGGAATATTATTGAACGTGCAAATGGCAATTATTGGATGGGACAAATTACGATGGTATCACCGATGGTTTAGGGACATTATTGTATAATTTCTATACAGATAATCCAGAAAAAAGATTTAACTAGCCAAAAGAATCCGAAGAAAAAAACTAGACTGATATATAGTAATGATGTAAGTAAGAAATACAACTCAATCTGTACCCTCCTATCCTTTGCATATTTTTGGTAATAAGGAGTAGAAGATGATTCAAGAATTTGATTCTACTTATTTTTCTTTAAGTACATAACTACATATGTGTTTAAAACTATGTGTATCAGTGCTGAAACATGATATTTGATGTGAAGCGTGTGAGTTTAAAACAAGTAATTGGAGTACACAGAATAACATGCATTAATTAAATCACGGTGGCTACACTTTGTGCAAGGTGCTATTTAAATTCAAAGAATTTTAAGTACAATTTAGCTGCAGTAATAGTGTAACAATATAAGTATATTTCTTAATAAAAATTGATTACATCTTGTATTAAAATGATTAATTAAGAACAAGTTTGAATTTCTGGCTTTTTGAGAAACGCACAACAGGCCATTTTTGAAAAATCATATAAAATCTCTGGGGCAAAAATACACAATATAATTGATAGCAGCCCATTATGTCCTTCAAGGTCATGAAATGAGCAGATTTTCAGATTTATGAAAAATGTCTTTTTTGAGTAATCGGACTTCAAAAATTTTAATTTTTGAACATTTTCAAATTTCATTAAATTCTGAGGGGATATGCATTTCAGGCTTACAAAAAAAATTGATACAAAACTTCCATAACAGCACTTTAGATTGTCATCTCTGTTTTGTCAAAAATATTTTTTTTTCATACGAAAAAAAATCATAAAATCGGTAAAAATCCAAAGTTTCCCCGTCAAATACACATTTTTTACTTTATCAATAAAGCCAACTAGAATTTTAAAATTAGTGTCTAAATAAAATACCATCCCTTTACTATTTATAGAAAAAAAAATTTCGAATCGATTAAGAACTTTTGAAACAGTGGCCATTCTAAAAGTGAGTGTTTTGCTGATTTTCTGAAAACGGCCAATTTTGTACCAAATTTTAAAAGTCTGTAACTATAGAAATATATTTTTTTTTTTTACAAAATCCTTTTGGGATATTTTATATGTCCCTTAGTTGTGGGCGAGGTTCAGTTGCACTCCCCGCTCACCTGTCAATCAAAGCAAAAGGGTCAGTTGCCCTGAAAGTATCTTATCAGTAAACTGGCGAGAGTCCGTTGCACTCGCCACTCTACCTCTCACGTGGGGGTGGGGGGAGCTAATTTCTTTATCATAATGCCTTTATGTACCCGTTTTACTAGTAATAATAATTATTATTTTAAAGAACGCTAATAAACGGAAAAAAAATAATACTGGTCAAAATTAATTTTGGGGCCAAGAATTTTGGAGCTGATTTTGTATGAACCTAATGCCCTGAATTCAAATATGGCATTACGTTTACCCTAGCAGCTCTAGTTCTTCAAATATAACATGTTGGTGTACTATACATTATACCAGAGGTGGGGAACCTGCGGCCTCCGCGAGGTTCTTGTGCGGCCCTTTGCCACCTAGTACAAAATGGTAGAGTTCGTTTCAAAAAACAACTATTGTACATCAACGCCATGACAGTTGCGCGAAAAATCCCGCCAAAGACTGAAAATTCCACAAAATTCTTTACTGAAAATTCCACAATGTTTATGTAATTTACATATCTAAAAGAAACGAATAATGTTCTATGTAATATTTATTTGAAAATAAATTAAAATTACAAAATACTATTTACAAAATTTGTTGGTTTCAGATCTCCCATTTGAGTGTCACACCTTGCTTTGGCTTCTCTGACTCGCATCTCTCAACGCTTCCCTGTTGCGATCTTCAGCAAACTGTAGTTAACAGTGCGTGCTTATAACAGTTACACGGCTTATAACAGTTGTTGAAGATATTATTTGATATTCGTTTTTTTATCCATCATGTCAAATAGTAAGAGAAGAAAATTAGGTGATGAAAAGAGAACATTTAATGTAGAATGGGAGTTAGATTTTTTCTTTACTGCTGAGAAAGATAAAATGATGTGTTTGTTGTGCAATACAGTTTTAAATACTTTAAAAAAAGCGAATGCAAATAAACACTATTTGACTCATAAAGAACATAAATATTTCGCTTTAGAAGGTGAATCACGAAAAGCTGCACTTCAAAAGTTGAAAAATGAGAAGCATCATCAGCAGGCATCTTTTAGTGCCTTTGTAAATCAAAATTCCGCTGCAGTTGCTGTTACGTATAAAATAGCACATATACTTGGAAAAAGGGGCAAACCATTTAGTGACATTGAAATAATTAAAGAATGTATTGTTGAAGCAGTGAGTATGTTAGATCCAAGAAATGTCGACAAATACAAACAATTACCTCTTTCAAGTAGAAGTGTAACAGATCGACAGCACGAATTAGCGCAAAATGTAACAGAGCAACTTCATACAATTATACAAAATGAAGATGTTTATTTTTCAATTGCTTTAGATGAAAGCACTGATAAAATAGATTCGGCACAAGTTTTATATTTTATTCGTGCTATAACTAAAGATTTTCAATGTTACGAAGAACTACTTGCGTTGGGTACACTAACTGGAAGAACTCGCGGAGCCGATATTTTCGAAAACTTCAAAGAAGTATGTAATAAATTACAATTGAATGTCAGTAATTTAGTCAGTGTCTGCACCGATGGCGCACCTTCCATGAGAGGCAAAAAAGAAGGATTCGTTGCTTTGTTAAAAAAGAAAAACTTAAACTTGAAAAAATTGATATCATTTTACTGCATTTTGCATCAGCAAAATCTACCATTTTGCAAGACACTCTGGATAGAACCATTGCCATTGTCAACTATATTCGCGTAAATGCAATGCGTCATCGTGAATTTCGGCAGATGCTCCTTTAGATGAGGAAACGTATAGTGTTGACCTACCATACTACTGCAAGGTTCGCTGGCTATCAACAGGTCAGGTTTTGATAAAAGTTTTGTCTTTACGACGACAAATTTTAAACTTTTATCAAGAACAAGGAAAAGAATGTGATCTATCAGATGAAGTATTTCTCAGAAACCTTGCATTTTTGTCTGATATGATGACAAAACAAAACAATTTAAATATTTGCCTGAAAGGTGAAACGAGGTATATTTATGAAATGTGGCAAAAGATCCAAGCGTTTAGAAAAAAATTATCATTTTTCAAAACATTGCTTTGTCGATCGGAAATATCTGCACAACACTTCCCGGAGCTAGCTAAAATGTTAAATGAGCAGAACTGTGAAAATAAAATATTCGATGAATATGTAGGTGTCTTGGATTGGTTAATAAAAGAGTATACTAAAAGATTTTCTGATTTTGACGAGCACACTCCTGCTATGAAACTGGCATTTGAACCACATTTAATAGATATATCCGAGGCTCCTGCAGAACTACAAATGGAGTTAATTGATTTAGGGGAAGATAGTATCATCAAATCCCTTTTTAACGCTAAAAAGGATCCTATAGAAATCTGGAAAAATGCTGTTGAATATCCATGCCTTCGAGAACATGCTCGCCGTTTACTTTCCTGCTTCGGAAGTACCTACTGTTGCGAGACAACATTTTCTCTCATGTCAAAAATAAAAACAAATTTAAGAACGCAAATTACAGATGCACATTTAGAGGATCAATTAAAGCTGTGTGTTACGAAGCTTGATCCAAATATACAATTACTGTCAAACAAAAAACAAAGCCAAATAAGTCACTAACTTAGTGAATAAAAAAATATTTTTTACTGTATTTTTTATAATATTTTTATACTATTTTATATGTATATTATATTTAAAATTTTGTAGTATTATATTTTATTTTTTCTATATAATGCAATAAATTGTTAAATCTATAGAAAAACTATAATAATTTCACAAAAGTCACTTTCTTAGGTCAATCAGCTTATGCGGCCTCTCTTATTGCTGCCTAATTTAAATGTGGCCTCTAATGGTGAAAAGGTTCCCCACCTCTGCATTATACTATTTCAATGGATAAATGAACAACTAAACATGGGAGTTTTATTATTATTATACAAATATTATTATATACAAAGATTAGAAAAAAATCATCAATTAATCAAGTTACTCACTGAATACTTCGGTTACTTTTTCAAGTGACATTCTTGAATGTACTTTAAAGCATTCTCGTTCTAAATCCAGCAATTACCTGTCATTCATTGTGCAGGTATCCCATATTCCTAGATAGCGGTCCCAGAGGGGGATTGAGGGCAACTCGGTAGCTTAGAATTTGGGCGGTGAGGGCAACTCAACCCTTTTGCGTTATCTTGAGGGCAACTGACCAATCCCCTTAGTTGTAACTACTGTAATTTTTAAAAAAAATTATGAGGGTCATGTGACAGGATTTAGACCTGTCTGCCTGATTTGAAATGAAATGGCTCATAAAGGTTATGTACGAAAGCAAGAGTTAAATAAGTGTAGTATTGCTCAACATTGTTGAAATTCCAACCACTTTTTTTATTTCAATTCTGGGAAAATTATTCAAAAATGTCCTTCCCCTTTAGAGCTTGACTTTTGGGAAGCTTATCATATTAACAGGAATAGTTCTAATTTGGTTAATGATTCTTCCTCAACTCCTTATTTTTCACAGGTCTGGCATAAGTTCCTTTAATGTGTTGTTCTTTCTTGGTTTTCTTGTTAGTTTTCCTTTTTTGTGTCTATTTTTTCTCTTTTTCCCCCCTCCCCCTCCCCCCTCCTTTACATGTGTACTTTGGTTTGCATTTTGTTTAGTTACTTTCTGTACTTATTTTTATTTCGATTTTATTCTTTGTACTTTTTTATTATTTTTGCAATTTTCATATATTTTCACATTTTTATGCATGTTGTCGTCTTTTTTGCTTTGTTTTTATTGATATTCCTTTTTACTTCCTGTACTTTCAACTGGATTCGTTTTTGCTCTCTTATTGGTGCCTTCCCTGCTACTTCTACTTCCACTTCACGCTGCCTTTATTCTCTTTGGTTTACAGATAATTCTTAGGCTATATAAGCTTTGTTTTTGTTGTTTTGTCTGCTTCATTTGGATGTTTTGCATCTAGAAGCTCCCTGTCGCATTGAAAAAGGGATTCCAAGCAATCCCGAAACATATGTCTGCATTTTAATGCTCATTTGTGCTTTAAATTAACGTGAAATTATATTTCTATTACGTTTACTTGCACAAAGTTAAATTATTATTACTCAATCTTATTAAAGTTCGGTGCGAGAAGAAAATGAATTATATTTCAGTTAAATTTTATAATCGAAAACTATTAAACATGAGTGCATAAATCATAAAAAAGTATTTACAATTCACTTTGATTGGATGTTTCATCTCTTATTTCAGTTGATAACTCCGTACTAGTATTTCTGCGTTTGGAAGGGGTTAAAAATGTTTCCAACAGATTTTGTTGCCTAAATCTTATCATTCTTTCTTTTTCCCTGTGCTTTTTGAGAAATTGCTTGTTCGATCTATAACGAGTGATCAATGCATCAATGGATAGAGTAGCGTACCACTACTAGGACAGACAGATTATATTTTTGTGCGTTATGTCAGTCACTTTTAGACTTTAGTTTGCATGTGATGTCGTTCAGCAGGTGTAGACAGTATTGGTTTCCGGGAGCAATTTAAACAGACCCATATCTCTAGACTTTTTCTACGAATCTGTTTTCTTTTTTTGGCTTGGGGAGGGGGTTCGGTCGAAACCGACGATCACGAAGAACGAAAACAATTATCTTGAAGGGACCGTAGGACAGCATGGTTTATTTGTCTCAAAGGAGTTTCTGGTTGGGTGATTGAAGCCTTGTAGCCCTGGGCAAGCAGCAATTTGGAAACATCATAAAATACTGAATTGGGTATCGGCTACCTGATGAACTGTGGCAACATGTGGGGTCACGGCAGCGAAAAGCTATTCGGCCGGTTCCCACGTCCCCCCATATAGATGGTTTCATTTAGCAGGCAATAGCAGTTAAAGTTTGCTAACAATAGGAAATAAATGGAAAAGCGTGGGATTGAGAAAAATCAGTTTGCTTTTGCTTCATTCCAGTCTTATTGAATTTTTTTCTGACTGAAAATATAGGCCTTTTATGTGGTTATAATTTTTTTTTTTTAGTTTTATATAAAATTGTCTTTGAAAAAAAAAATCTAAGATTAAAAAAAATCCTGAAGTACTTTTTGGATTTTTCGGGCCTGATAATCACCGAAAAAGAAAAAAAAGCTGAATAAATTGAAAGTGATAAAGGCATTTTAAAATGAATTTACACCGCAATTTTGTGCCGTGCCATAACAGGTTTTTGCACAGATAATAACTTGTAATCCAAACATTTTTTTACATTAATTTGGTTTTGAAATTGTTTAACAAAAGCGTAATGCATAAAGTTTGAATATGCAAAAGGCTTGAAGCGATGACGAGAAAACAAATGATTGTGAAAGAAAATGTTTAATATGCTTGTAGGTTTTTCGATATTGCATACCAAAAGGAAAGCTACTTTTTTTAAGGTGAAATCTAGCGGGGACGAAAGAGGACGTTCATTGTCCCCCAACTTTTTTACTCTAATAATATCAACGTCTCACTGTTTTGTAAAAAAAAAAAAAAAAACAGTACAAGCAGTGTAAATATTTTGATTTCAAAACTTATGATGATAAAAATAATTTAACTTTGTGCAAGTAAACAATAATAATAAAATTACACGTTAATTTAAAGCACAAATGAGCAAAAAAATGCAGACATATGTTTCGGGATTGCTTGGAATCCCTTTTTCAATGCGACAGGGAGCTTACACCTATTTCCTAGGCAGGCCAGCACAGCTGAAACTAATTCTCTAAATTTAGGTAGTTCCCGTTTACTCATATTTTAACGCGCTTATTTTGACGAGTAATATTAACCTGCGATTGTTAATTGTTGTTTGAGAGAATCAGGGAATCCCCCTTTTTTTTCACGAATTTAAAGTAGAAGTAGCAAGCAACCTTTATGTATAGTTTTAAAAGCTTCTGTCTTATTTCAGAAAGCTGTTAATTTACTAATGAGTGTCTATTTTGAATATTAAATAAGTTAGGAAGCTCAGCGCCCCCTCGCGTCTTTAGCGTCCTCCCTGGAAATTAAAGGTGAGGGGACGCTTGAGTGAAAATAAAGAGGTGGGGGGACGGCGTCCCCCTCGACTACACCACTGATCTTAACTGAGAACAGGGGGGTTTGTTGGTCAACTCCCTCATACGGAGATGGCAAGCAGTCTCCGGTGGCAAGTAGGTCGAAAGGTCGGAGGAAATGGCTTTACGAAGGGGAGAAAAAAATTTCGGGTGGTTGGTTGGGCTTCAGAGGACTTTCATATTTCGAGGCCCTTGGGTTTTAAAGAGTTAATGCTCATTTGTGCTTTAAAATAACGTGAAATTATTTTTATTACAGTTTATTTGCACAAAGTTAAATTAGTATTATAAACACCCATGTGTTAGTATGTTTAAAATCGAACAGAGGGGCGCTGTTTGGGGAGTTTATTTCGTGAATCGAACCCCTGAAAGGGAAGGGAGAAACTCATGGGTATTTCATCAACCCCGACTATTTTTTATCAATAGATGGTCTGGGAATAATTTTCGGATGCATTAAAAAGCGGTTTGGCCTTCTTTTTGTGGAAGATATAGTTGTTCAACAACAATTACCAAATTTTACTCCCAGTATTTTCTTAAAATAATTAATTTTGTCGACTTTCGTGGTATGTAAGTCTAATAACACAACAATAAAGGTCAACAAATAGCAGTAAAGTTATGACTTAGGTTGCCCTCTAGCTAAATAGTATACAAGTAAAGTATTAAACCGCCAGTATGAAGATTTAGAATTAGCACACACGTTGTATTGTAGATTCATTTGCGTTTATATTTAATACTAGTGGTACCCGCACGGCTGCGCCCGTGTTAAAAAATGAAAAGACCAGTCCATTGTGTATATAGCTATAACTTTTTTAAGTGTAAATTATGTTATTTTATTAAAATGCATTCCACATCAATAAAAATTAGCCGCCAATGGCAATCAACCAGCGATCCTACACAATTAAGCATTGGTTTTTACAAAACAAACAATAAAAAATAGAAAAACAGAAGAAGAATAGAAAGAAAGAAGCGAAAAAGAAAACGCATTTTGTTTGTTTAGTTCAAGTACCCACACAAAAAGGACGATTATAATCCATTGGAATACTTTAATTAATACATTTTTAGATAATTAGTTTTTATCTATTATTCATTGACAGCAAAACAGAAAGACGAAATGTTGCAGCTTGCGGAAACTAACAGCAGCAAGAAAAGCTTTGAAAGCGGAAAAACCTTTTATCTGAGCCCAAATAGGCAAATAACATGTTTGCTAATTCTCTGGAGAAAAAAATTAAATAAATAAAAATATAAATAGTAATAATAAGTTAGAATAACAAAAATCGCTATAAAGGATAACATTTCTTCAAAAAATCCTTGTGCAGTATTTTAATTCGCTTTAAAAAAAGGAATAATCAAAATTCAAAAAATAAATAAATTACTTAATTAATTAAAAATCGGCTGCTCCACAAAATAATAAAAACCTCAAGAAATAAATATTAATTCGTTAAAAAAGAAAAGGATCATAAGCCAGTCGGCATGGTAACAATTCAACTAAAATTAAAGTTAATTACCGTGAAAAAATAATTTCGAACTGCAGAGAAAAACGCTTATAACTTCTTTTCTTGTTAATTTAGAGGCTTCAAATTTTAGCACAAAAAACAAAACTCTTTCTGGGACAGTTTTGTACGCGCTTTTCAACGGTATCAAGTTCGAAAGGATGCGATAATTCCTTCCCATAGAAAACGACTATTTTATGAAACTTTCGGCTATAAATTGGAATAAAAAAAGAACAAATTCGAATTTCAGAAAAAACTTTCCGAGGTGCACACCCCCATGTTCCAAACTAATTTCGTGCCAAATTTCATGAAAATCCGACGAACGGTCTGGGCCCTACGCCGGACACAGACAGACAGACACACATACTTGCTGCTTTATTATTAGTAGAGAAGATACACTCGTGTGTGTATATTGATGTTATTGTTTTGATAAAAATCTTTAAAAAAATGTTTTCAATGAGAAAGATTGTCCGTCTCCAATATAAAAATTTTGTTTTGACACGAATACTTATGCACTGATAGGTTGTGTCTCTAGTTATAATTCTTGAGTGCAGCAAAAATTTCGAATTGGAAATACATTAAAAGTTTACTTTGTTCAAAATTTTATTTGACAAAATAGCACAATTAATTGAAAACTGCGCCTTAATGTTCTCAGAAAAAAGTATTAGGTACCTGCTTTTAATTCGGTGAATTAATAGAAAGTTTTTTGAAAATTATAATTAAAAAATGCAATCAGTTTTTATTTATTATAGCTGTACCGGCACGGCTATGCCCGTGTTAAAAAATGAAAAGACCAGTCGGTTTGCCATTGTGTAAGTAGTGATAACTTCTTTAGGTTTAAATTATGTTATTTTATTAAAATGTATAGCATTCCACATAATTAAAAATTACCTGCCCACGGCAATCAGCCAGAGATTCTACACATTTAAGCATATTTTTTACAAAACACATACAATAAAAAAGGAAAAAGGAAAGAAGGAAACGAAACAAAACGAAAAAGAAAATATTTGAAAGAAAACGCATTTTGTTTGTTTAGTTCAAGTACCCACACAAAAAGGACGAATAAATAAATTAGAATAGTTTTAATTAATAAATTTTTAGCATAATTAATTTTTATCAATTATTTATTGACATTAAAGCCGGATATAGACGCTACGTTTTGTACAACCTTTTGTCTGCGCAGTTTTAAGACTGAATGAAAACGTTGCAGTTTTTTATGCGTCTACATGGTGCAGAGATATCTGTATATTTCACTCAGTTTTGTGCGTCATCGTCATGAAGGTGGTACTACTCTGGTCAATTTTGGCATGGTGTCATGTTAAAAAAAAACGACTGGAACGTCTCAGAAGTACCCGGCGTTCAAAGTGGTCAAATGATTGGATAAAATAAATATTTTTTTGTTGCATGTTCTGGTGGTTCGACAACTACAGTCTCTTTATTTTCATCCATGGTATTCCTAGACTGCCTTGGTGTCTCCTGATCATTTAGAAAATGTAACAAATCAAAATACCAGAGAGATGGCTTGTAGATTTCGTCTCCAGTCCCAGATCGAATCGATTTATTAACTTTTGCCAATTCTTTACGGTAAACACTTTTCAAAGAATTAATTATTTACAGCTGTTTCTCTGTTTGCGGTTGCATCAATTTCTTTAAATTTTTCCACTAAACTCTCATAAGCCTCCCCCTTTTTATCCCTGTCACTATACTCCTTGGATTTGACACGCCAAATGCATGGGAAACTTTCGCATATTGCAATAAATTCTGTGAGAAACTCCCGAGAACATTGCCGAAAGTCGCCCATTGTCGCCTGACGAATTGAAACTGAGAAACAAAATGAATCGGAAAAGGGTGCTACCGTCTACTTGTGCCGATTTGTCTGCACAGTTCAAAGACATCTATGCTTTCTAGCTCAGTTATCGCTGCAACTGTACAAAACTCAAAACTGCGCACTTTTCCAATCTACACGCAACGTTTTATCTGCAACGTGTTGAACTGCGCAGACAAAAGGTTGTGCAAAACGTAGCGTCTGGACCCGGCTTAAAACAGAAAGACGAAATTTTGTAGCTTGCAGAAACAAACAGCAGCAAGCAAAGCTTTGAAAGCGGAATAAACCTTTCATCCGAGCTCAAATAGGAAAATAATATAATAAGCTGGAATAACAAAAATCGCTATAAAGGATAACATCTCTTTTAAAAACCGCTGTGCAGTATGGAAAATGGTCCCGTAAAATACATGTCAAAATAAGGAAATCAAAATAAAACTATCAACCGCCTGTGAGCCGCAGGAAATAAATTTCAATTCGCTTTAAAAAAATAATAATCAAAATCTGAAAAAGAAATAAATAAATTAAAAATCGGCTGCTCCTCAAAATGCTAAAAACCGCAAGCAATAAATTTTAATTCGTTGAAAGAAAAAAGGATTAATAGCCAGTCGGCATGGCAACAATTAAAATTAAAGTTAATTAGCGTGAAAAAATAATTTCGAACTGCAGAGAAAAATGCTTATAACTTCTTTTCTAGGTCATTTAGAGGCTTCGATTTTCGCACGCAGAGCGAAATTCCCTCCGGGGTAGTTTTTTACGCGCTTTTCAACGGTATCAAGTTCGAAAGGATGCGATGATTCCTTCCGATAGAAAATGACTATTTTATGAAACTTTCGGCTATAAATTGGAATAAAAGAAGAACAAATTCGAACTTCAGAAAAAGCTGTCCGAGGTGCACACCCCCATGTTCCAAATTAATTTCGTGCTAAATTTCATGAAAATCCGTTGGACGGTCTGGGCCCTACGCCGGACACAGACAGACAGACACACACACACACACACACACATACATATTTGCTGCTTTATTATTAGTAGAGATAGAGAAAACATAATCTAGTTTCCATCTAATCTATGTTTCTGTGTCCACCATTCTTAATCCCATTTTTGTGTGTCCTACCTAAACAATTTAATTTGTTATGGTAGGACACACAAAAAGGAGATAAAGAATGATGGGTAAGTCAAATAATTTTGCATTTTCAGCGCATAAATTTTAAATATTTTTTAACAAAAAATGTAATGTTCTGAAAAAAATGCATGAATACACTTTCTATTTGTTGAGCAATTTGATACATTTTAAGCATGAGAAATAATGAAACCTAAGGGTTGTTTCCCACCAAAGGCGACAAAGACAAATAACTTGCCTTTCTGAAGGAAATCTAGAGGATTCAGTTAGATATTTTTTCATTATCTTGAAAATGAGCGTTTTTTTCAAAAAATCATTATTTTCAACGCAATTTCGTAAAATAAGCTGCTACACAAAGGAGTAGGGAAATACTTGATAAAATTCTTCTAGGTGTGAATATTTTTTCTCGTCTTCAAATAATTAATTTGACTTTTAATTGGAAAATAGACTGAAAATTAATTATTTCGATTTTCAAATTAGTAGATCGTTCAATATACATTGAGTTATTTTAAAATTATTTTTGAACAATTCGCTTTGAAAATGTTATACGAACGTGATAAAACTGGCAAGTTACTGAATGGTAATGACGTCAAATCAGGGCTTATTTCTAATAGAAGATGAACGGGAACCCTTTATTCATCAGAACTCATTTTTATAAGTAAAGAGTCTGAATTCCGTTTAGTAAATATAAATTCACATAAAATTTAAAAGTACAGAAGCTGAGCTCCCGTGATCTCCCGTGGAAGTTAAGCGTCTGAAACAATCTATAGCATTATCGATTAATTGATAGTTATGAATATTGAAATTCATCAATAGTTATTTATACTAATTAATATGGCTTTATAAATAATGACTTCAGGAAAAAAATGGAAATGAAAATCAAAATAAACATTTTTCACGTATTCCATCTTCATTTATTAGTAAACTAATAAATAATTCATTAGTTATGTTTTTGAGTAAGACAACATAATTTATTCTTTGCTTTTATTTCTATAGAAAGAGCTTGTAATACAACATAAATTTATCCATAGTTTCATGCAACATATATCTTCAAAAGGATTTTAAGAGTACTTATTTATTAATATTATTACATCATTAGACTGTAAAAAATTCTAGTTCATTTCCCCCCCCCCCCCAAAAAAAAAACTGGTGAAATTTAGCTGCAACCAACATTTGGTACTAAGTTGAAACGTTATAGTGGTGTAGTTTCACCATGAATGTGAAACTAGGAACCATCATAAGGCATCAGCCAAAATGTCGGTAGCAGCTAAATTTCACCATTTTGTTTTCTTTTTTTTTTTTTTTTTTGTTGAAAGGTTGAACTAGAATTTTTTTACAGTGTACTTTTACTCATGTATTTTTTCACATTATTTATTTAGAAAACTTAATGCCAAATGACAATTTATGTTGCAGTCAAATTTCTATTTTTACTTTTGTTTACATATATTTCTTATTTCTCTGTTTAAAATACATTTATAATATTTTCTGAATCTTTAATCGTCTTCAATATTCACCAAATACGTAGATAGTTTGTTTAAAAAAGAATACATTCCACAGAAGTGCCCCTACATAAGGAAGGGAAACCGTGTAATTCCTCTTGAAGGGTGTCATTTCTCCAGAACTGGTCATGACCACAGCGAAGTGAATAGTGTGATGGGTGTAAGTCGATGATAAATAGTTTAGGAATGAACCAGAATAACAAACAGCAACAAACGACAACAGCAAGAGCTTTGGCGACTAATTAAAGACGTTGTAGGTAGCATCACTTGTGACGAGTTTTACAGCTTATACAACTACCGACGCGTTTGAATCGAGCGTAGATATTTGAAGCAATTACATTTACAGTGACGCAATAGTTTTAGCATAAAGCTTCATTGTTTTAGTAAATAAGCTAAAATTTCATAGTTCTTTAAATTAAAAGCTAGTTGTGCACTGTTGTTCCTTCTCCGAGAAACACAATTTTTAGCTTTAGTAGCTTAATTTCGGATTGAACCAGAGTAACCTTTCACGAACAAACAACAAGTGTAAGAGCTTTGGCGACTAATTAAAGACGTTGTTGGTAACATCACTTGTGACGAGTTTTACAGCTTTGACGACTACCGACGCGTTTGATCGCATGTAGATATCTAAAGTAATTACATTTACAGTGGCGCAATAATTTTTAGTAAAAAGCTTATTTTTTTTTATAAATAAGCTAAAATGTGTATCGTCTTAAAAATTAAACGGTAGTTGTGCACTGTTTTTCCCTTTTCTAGAAATATTTTTTTTAGCTTTAATAATCGATATTTTCTTTTCTCCCCATTGGTAGGATTTTTCCTTTTTTACCAACAACTTTTTTTCCTTAACACATCCTACATAGTTTAATTTTTGCAACTTAGACAACTACCGGTGGGTATGTATGAGTTGCATCTACACATTAATACTATGTATCTGAAACTATGTCTCATTTAGTAATAAACATTTGAAGTTGCACTATTTTTGAAAATAAAATAAGAGATGCGCTATATTTTTCTTCATGATTTATTTCTTATCCCTTTTTCACCTCTCCCCCCCTCCCCCCCCCCCCCGCACTAACCTCGAATTTCTCTTTTTTATTCTACAGTGGCTTTTTTCTACAGCGAGTTTTTTTTACCCTCATTCGTGGATTACTGTCTCCTCCTTTAGTAATGGTTGTTTTTCTTCTCATTAGCAGCAGCTGATTTATATTTTCTCAATAAGAGCTGATTATTTGTTTTTGTCTCCCCTTTAGGTTTTCTTTAACATTAGTAACAATTGATTTATTTTTTCCTTAGTTGTGTCTGATTATTCCTTGTTTTTCCCCTTTGGGAACGGAGTACCAAATGCTTTTTATCTCTTAACAGCAATTGTTTGTATGCTTTTCATTTGCAAGTATTATAGTAATTCTATGATAAACATGATTATTTCAAAGATGTCTTGACTGACCTTTAAAAATTGTGTAGTTGAAAAGCCTATTACAGTTAAACTCGCTTAATACGAAATGCCAAAAATTCGTGAATTTGTTCGTATTAGCCGTTATTCGTAACAATCGTGAATAAGTAAAATTGTGTGAAAAAAAAGTATTAGAAATGCATGTCTATATTTTAAAAATAATTACTACTACATAAAAATTAACATAAGTAGTGAAAACAAATTATTTATTTTTACTACCGTAATTATCGGCAAATAGCCCGCATCATTGTATAGTCCGCAGGAAGAAAAATTCATTCTAAAAAAATTAAGTTCGGAATATAGCTCTTATCGTTGTATAACCAGCAACCACAAAAAAAAACATGGGATACACCGCTAGAAAACAATACATTAGCCTGTACCGAGTCCCAATCTGCTTTGGATCATTGTTTCGAAAGCTACGATTTATTTCTCTGCATTTTGTTTTGCAGGAAAAGAGATTTCGATATTTTTGAACGGAAATTGTCTTTTTAATGATACTTTTTTTTTTTAATTTCATGTATTGCCCGCAGGTAGTAAAAAAAATGAGTTTTTTTGTAGATAACCCGCGGGATATACACCGATAATTAAGGTAATATACTTTTAAATCTTACTAGTACATTGAGAAAAGTGAACTTACCTTTTAAAATTCAATAATTTTGGAAAAAATCCTTAATGGTTAGTTGTATTTTTTAGGCACATTAAATTTTATCATATGCGTACTTGGTCGTTTGCAATGACTCAAAATAACCAACAATTTCTTTTTTTTTTTTTTACATTAAATATATGTCAATCGAGAAACATTTTTCGTGAATAGGTCAGAAATTTAGTTCGTCTTAGCCGAAATTCGTATTTTAATCTTCATAATATGCGTGAGATATTTAGCGTAACTAAATAGTAAACCAAACTTAATGAACAAAATGTTCGTTTTAGCCGTGATTTCGTATTAACCGTGTTCGTATAAAGAAAGTTCAACTGTATTTTACAATGACTGCATTCAATGATTTTAATTGCTCATGAAAATGTTCATTTTATGATCAAGTTGAACTAGAACCAATGAGAGAAATAGTGAGTTTTGATTCATGCATTCTTTTTCTTTAATTTTTGACAGAATTACATAATACACATCAAAGAATTTCTAAGATATGATTTCAGACACATATTTTCTATACACGTTGATGGATTTTATATTTTTCTGAAGATGTGGGTTACATCACGCATTGTAGTATTTTTTTTTTAATAATATGATTTTCAGATGACATACATATCCGCACGTCTATATTCTCGAAATATTTTAATGGAACTTGATTTTCTTCTCAAAAATCCATGCAGCAGTTCAGAAATAGAATATCCACAAAAAAGAAGGAAAAGCAAAAAGAGAAAATATCCTATTTTCTTGTCATCATTTTCCCCCCATAAAGATATCTTACTTTATTATACCCTGAAAAGAAAAATTAAGCCCGTTCCTTATTACCCAGGCGTGACCCATCTATGCATTAACTGAAGTGTTGTTCGAACAAAACTTTCTCTAAAATTTTTTATTGCAGAATCAACATTTTCTTTATTTGAAGAACTTCCTTACATCAGTTCTTACACCCAATAATGGATTAAAGTGACAATTATTGTCTTTTTTTGTTATTATTATTTTTGTGAGGTTCATTTTTATAGCTTGCACTTTCAAGCTGATTATAGAACTACAAACGAATGGCTGAGATCATTAAAAAGGTTTGGAACTATTTGCTTCTGTAATTTTATATGTTCATTATGATAGTTTGACAGTAATCTTCTTGTTATGTATTATTCTAAAAGAATGTTGGTAAGTCCAAACTTGTTTATCGTAAAGCCCCTTACTTAAAAAACAACTGCTGAGGATTATGACATTGTTATAGAGGCATTCCCCGATGGTTGGTACATAATGTACTTAACATCCATTGGTACATGATCCTTAACATGCGCATATATCCTTGTATTTTCTATAAATTTTAAGGAAGTTTGTTGTTAAAACATAATTACATGTTTTTATTTCATTTCTAATGGGCCAATTGCAGACCTAGTGCGTTACCGAGAGACTGGTACCATCTCTTTCAGCGGCACCCCAAAGAGTGTGGTACCATAGCCGCATGAGAATTTTGAAGACCAGTTTATTCACCTGAAAAGGTGAGCACCCGCACTCTCTTGATGTGAAATTGCACTAGGAATTTAATTTAGCCGACAGCATCCAAGCCAAATGTCTACTCAAGGGATCTTTTACATGCCGCATTAATCATACGACATGGGCGCAGACGATTTTCTGCATCTTGAAAATCCACCGAGACTGACCACACCCTGAACTAGAAAGCCTCCGGACTGAAACTATTGCGCAACGTCCGTAGGCCGATTTTCAGCCCGCTCGTCAGCCGATAGCATTCGTAATTGGGACATTACTGTATTTCGGCAGGAAATCTTTTACATAAAAACAAAAGGATGCCATCAGGAATTGCAGAATGAGTTTAACACATTTATATACTTACTCAGTATGGAAAAAAAAAGTTAATATTTCCAGTTAATAATTTACGGTAAACGTTAATAATTTATTGCATTCAGATAATTAACCTCTACTTTTCACGAAACATCATTGCTACAGTCGAACTGCTGTTTTAAACATTAGAGGTGTTATTTTGATACATAGATACTTATCAAGATATATTGAAGGATTATATTTTATTTAAGCTCGATATTTTAACACTAATGTTTGCTCATTTCCCATATCAGAATAAAAAATATTTTCATATAGATTTTAATAATATTCCTGAAATTTATGAAGTTATTTATGTCACACTTGTGGTGATAAATGTGCAAATCTTGACTAAGGCTGTTTAGATGCTGAGCCTTTAAAAATCATATTGAAATAAAATAATAAATTAAGGCAAAATATTTTATAAGCAAGCAATAACCGAAAGCTTTCTGTAGATTTTAAATTGTTAATGTAAAAATAACTTTCTAGGAGCCTGGTCACTTCTGAACAACGCTTATACGACCACTTGAAAATAGTCCTGTATGCCACATTCGTAAAAGAAACCAACAAAAGTGAAGAAAAAGTATTTGCATAGTGTTCTTATCAGGTTGCTACAATTGCGTTTTCTATTCCGGTGGTCTTTTTTGACTGTGTAATTGGAAAGGGGCTATTGAAAAGAGAAGCTTTTGTCCGGCGAACATTTTATGACTCTCTCATCTCAGAATTCCAGAAATTAGGAGGATTCCCTTTTACTAGAAAATAAAAGATGTTCTAAGGGGATCTTTGTGTTAAGCCATGATTTTTCCTTCCGAAGGCTACAGAAAAACCTGTGTGACGAGTAAAAGAAATGTTTTAAATTATTGAAAATCGGAATTACGTTTTTCACTCTGATGCGAAGTTCAAGTTAAAAATTATTGATTGCCAAAAAGGGAACTATAGAGGTAAATCATTTCCAACACTAAATAAATTATTAAGCTATTTTTTTGGAAAAGAACTAAAAACGAAGTGAAAAATAAATTGAACAGAATTAAATCCATTTCTAAAAGGTCTGTTCAGAATCTTTGTCTTATTTTCTTGCAAGACATAAACCTCAAACTTTTTAAAATGGGAAGTTTTTGAAAGAAAAGTTAATGCATTGTTTCTTTGATTTTTGCACGTGCTATGTTTGCGTAATTCATAAATTTCCCCCGCAATATAATAAGTCTCAAACATTCAAAAAGCTATTATACTGGAATCATTTATAAATTAATGAAGCCACGGTTTTTCAATGTATTTGACCCCCCCCCCCCTTGTCACAAAATGTTCCCAGTCATATGTCACGCTATATTACATAAGCATATTTCTTTGTAGTTCAGAAACAAAGCACTATACGTTATAGATCTCATCTCCAATTTTGTCTTGAACTTTTAGTGACATTTCTGAGCATAACAATAATATTGATTATGTGTGTTCTTAATTTGTATAGCATGAGAGTAGGGTTTGCAAGAATTAAAAGGTAATTAATATATAATGTTAAAAACATTAATCTTTCTAATTTTGCAGAAATTAACGCGCAATTTTGCCTTAAAGTGTAAATGCTCAAGATTTTCTTTCAAATTTAAACTAGCAGCTAATTTAACAGTTAATCAGCATCGATGCTTTCGCCACAAAATAAAGTCAATGAGAACACAAAACAGAAAAAAAAAAAAGATTTCATAAGTAACACGAAAATACTTATGAACACAGAAAGCAATAACTTTTTATTATCAATATTTAATAAAGAACTTAATTTATTAGTTCTGAAATGTGTGCTCTACAAGTGGACTCTTCAGTGGACGTTATTTGATGGTTTGATTGCAAAAACAAGCTGATTACTAATGTGAGTTGATCGCCAGCGCAGCAGAAGCAATAGATTTCGGCCTCCGATTTCGGCCTACGGAGAGAAGGGAATCGCTTCACTGACAGGCTCGATCCTCTGACCTGCTGGGGCGTAAGAGCTCCGCACCCTACCACGACGCCACATACAGTGTTTCTTTCAAGCATCTGCCCGGTGGGCAATCGGAGCAAGTCAACTGCCCCCCTCCACACCGGGGGAAAAATTCAGATCATAATTTTTAAAAAAAGAAAGAAAAGAGACAATTCGTTTTTAAGACTTTAGTTTCAGAAACACTTTTGGAGAAAAGACATCGAACACTATCACTAGCGACACCAAAAGTCACCTGAAAGATAAGACTTTATTTTAAAAAAAAAATGCGGGGGTAGAGTAACCAAACTCCTTTCTGCTTCCTCTAATGCAGTTTCCCAACCGGTGGTGAACATACCAAAGGTGGTCCGTGAGAACTTAGGGAGTGGTCCGTGGGAGAGTCCAGGACTACTTATAAAAAATTAATAATTTCCCTTGATTAAATCAAAGTTATGATTTTCGTCGAACAATTTTAAGATTTGATTGAACAAGATTAATGTTTTCTTCAGTTCATTATTTTACACATTCATTATTATGATACATTCGTCCTGATGAATATCGGATATTAATTGAGTTATCATTAACATAATACAATGAAACCCCGCTGTTCGTACACAATTCGTTCCAGGAAGCAGTTCGAATGGCGGTTTGTACGAATGGAGAATTATTTTCTCACATAAGATGCAATGTAAATTGGATTAATCCGTTCCAGACACACAGATGCTTGCTTATTTAAACCTATGAAAAACAAATGTACAATACTGTACATGAAATTATAGATAAAAAAATTTAACTGCACTTCGCTTGTACTGAGGTGAGCTGATGACATAAGTGGAATGTTGTGGGGGAGAGGAGGAAGATAAATAGTTGGAAGAGGAATCCCCTTCCATAAAAACATCAGGTAACAACCCTTTAGGTGTTTTCTCCCTTTCTGCTGTTCTTTCTTATTTCTGTCTTTTTGCACTGGAAGAATCTTGGGTTTCTTTCTCCAAAAACCTGTCCAATGTTGTCTGCTTTTGACGATTATACAGAATTTTTCTAAAATGGTCAATAACATTGTCGTTGAACAAGTTAGTGCTGTTGACCACAGCAGTGTTGAGATGCCATTTTTTTCACCACTCTCTGTGTTTCTCGCAGGGGTAACGCAGCTCTTTAATTTATGCAAAGGAAATGCTTACCTTACTACTTTCCTCATCTGAAGAAGAAAGTCTTCGACCACTTCCTCTTGCTGCCCCCTTAAAAGTTACAATTGTCAGTAAAATCTCAAAAAGTATTAAAATATTTAAAAAATCCAAAACGCCAAACAAATTATTTCCAGCCGAGTTCAAAATGAGCATAACTTATCGATTTTTTTCTTAAAAAAAAGCCAAACTGGCAGCCCAGCTGGCCCCTGACGCCGTACGAATCGCGGGACAAGTACGAATGGCGAGTTGAATTTTGCTCGAACAGGTTGGACGAATAGCGAGTTGTACGAATAGCGAGGCGGACGAATGGCGGGGTTCCACTGTAATTATAAAAACATACCCTAACGCAATCATAATAATTTTTGATTCATGTAGAAAACGAGCTGCCAACAACACTCTATAGCAGGTGAACACTATAACTGAGAAGATGATTGTTATAATGTAATGGGTGGATGTTCGTGGCAAATTAACTTCAGGCGCAGTAGTCCGCAGACATCTGTGAGCTGGGAACCACTGCTCTAACATCACAAAAGAAGCTGGAAATTGCATTATTTGGAAGATTTCAGAAGGTTTCCTCGGGAGAACCCTCGATGCCCTGCCTCCAGAGACGGTGACAAAGATAGGCTGAAACTTCATTTTTAAGTCTTCAGTTTCGAAAATTTTCTTAGGGCAGAACTTGTGAAACCCCTTCCTCCATCGTCCCCAAAGAGCCTAAAATTGCATTCTCAGGAGTTAAATTGCCAAAAAACTACGGCGGAGGACCCCCGGAACCCCCCTAGAGATAGCCTACATATTATAGTTTGCAAGACCAGTCTAAAAAAATTAAGATGCAGACGCCCCAACTTCACCAAAGATAATCTAAAACCGCACCAACATATATAGTATCAACAAACTATCATTCATATATATATATATATATATATATATATAAATTTATATCATCACTTCTAGTCATGTATCTATAAAAAGGGTTATGATTTTGAAGTATACACCTCCCCTGTTAGTTTTTAATATGCCCTCCCGAAGCAAAAAGTCTGAAAGAAACACTGGATACATAATTGCAAGTAGATGTCTTAATACCAAAACTTTCTTAAGCTTCCTTAAAATTTATAAAATTACAAGGACACATATGAATATTTATATACATGTTACGGACTCTACATTATGTCTCAATTACCCTGAAATGACCCTATAATCTTCAGCTGCTATTATTCCATTTTCTTCTTGTTTTCGTCCATTTTTTTTTCAATTTCAAGCCCTTTTTAATAATCTCGTTTAATTATTATAAAGTACTAAACAACTTTAATAAGCTTTTCCCATTGTTCTTCAAATGCGTCAGCAATAGTTTTAACCATTCCTTCTGTTTTGGTTCGATTACACAGGCAGGAAAAATGTTTTGAATGATAGAACAAAAACCAACGACAACCGAAAAAATGAGAAATGTAACCACCGACAACCGATACACAAACGTGTATGTTAGTTTATTAAACGACATATTTTTTATTTATGTATACAACTTGTTCTAAGAAGGGAACTCGTTCAACGAGCCACACTTTAACATCTCCATGAATACAATAAGGGTGCTTCCACACCAAAGGCAACGGTTGCGCAGATGAGAAAAGACAAGTTTTTTTTTTGTATTTGTCGCTTTTGGTGTGAAAACACCCTAGTAGTGAGATTTGTCTGTAAATAAATACATTTCAAGTTCACTCCACTGCGCTAACGAGAAAAGTGGTACACGAAATGAGAAATTTGATTATCGTTGACTTAAATACACAAATCTGTTATCGCAGAAGAGGAACTTTCACGTTTTATGTTATCTTTGTTTACCGTTAATAGTTATTTTCTACCTTAAAGACAACATCCTTCAAAGCAAACTGCATTTAGGTGTAATACTTTAAAATTTCTTTCAGTACAACGATAAAGAGATTTGACTGTAAGTATACATATTTCAAACTGTGTCAACTGCACTAAAAGGAAAAGTGATACGCGAGAAAAAAAAAAAGACAGCCACGGGTTTAAAAGCACACAAATATGTTATTGAGTAAAGTTATAATTTTTCATGTTAGTCTTGCTTATCGATAATAGTTATTTTCTCCTTTAGATAAAACTTGCTCTAAAAGATATTGTTTAAGGATCAATGCTATAAATCTTCATCCGTTTAGCGATTATGAAATTTGACTGACTATATTTTAAGTTTGTTCGACTGCTCTAACCTTAAATTTGAGTAACTATGCTTTAAATTTGTTGGACTTCCCTAACGTTAAAGTTATTAAACTAAAAATAAATTTGACAGTCATTAACTTAATGTTATCGAGAAAAAGGTAATCTTTCACGTTTTATGTTATCTTTGCTTACCGTAACTATTTTTTCCTTCTTAGATATTGCTTAATCCAAAACAAGACCTCGTTTAAAACGTCATGTTTTAACATCTCCATCAGTACAATGATAATGATATTCGAAAGTAAATATATCTCAGGTTGCAGATACGGGAGTTCGTCTGCACTAACGTGAAAAGTGGTTATGACAGACAATTGCGTTCACTCCGCAGAGGTATAGCCTGGAATATCATTTTTTATTTTTTCAGATATTTTTCTCCTTATTTGTGCGATAACGAGACTTTTTCGCTATTGGATAATGGTTGCGATATTTGGAGCTTTGTTTTTATCTCAATTATTTCTATTTATTTTTTGTCATAAATTCAAAAGCTTCTTTTAGCAGGTTTTTCCAGTCGAGCATCTTACCTTTTTTATTTCGTGTTCATGATATTTTTTTAGGAAACTAGTGGTGACATTGTGGGATAATTTATCTGACGAACTTAAAAGAAATGTTTCTACATTTAGTGAAATATATATATGTTTTAATTGTAAAGTTTATTAGCGCAAACAAAAGGAGTACTTTGAAAGTTTGTATTAGGATTAATTTCACCATTCCTTTGAATTTTATTCTATTCCTATTTGGAATAAAATTTGTCGAGTACAGTTTAGCATGTGTTTATTCGGAAATAAATTGCATTTCGATTTAAACATTATAAGAAATAAATCGCAGCATCAAGTGTTGCTTTAGTTTTTTGATTTCAGGTATTAAAAACAATCAGGAGAACTAATTTAAAGGTTATTTATTTTAAAATTTTTAAATATTTTTCAATAATGTACATTCGATAGATAACGAGAAATGCTCACATGTGACAACAGACATCCCCCCCCCCTATAAACATAAATTCTAACTACAGCGACGAGGATATATGCATTAAGACGTAAAAGCTTTAAAAAGTGTTAGAATCTAGAGCTTTAAAGCAACTTAATTCCTTGATTTTTTAATACGCGCAAACAAAGATGTATATTAAAGAACCCAATACGCCTTATTTTTTCTTTATTTTAAAGTTTAGTACAAAGTGTACATTATGATCATAGCTAAACTTTAATTTAGGAACCTCGTTGAAAATTCCGAATACTATGAATTCTTATATTCATAAGAATATACGATTCTAGATATTTTAGAGCACTTATATTTTTAAATTCTATACATGTCACAACATATAGATTTTATATTCTTTATATTACACAGGAGTCAGATTTTTAGATTATAGAACACTTATTACTGTTAAAATCTCGGAAAGGTACATTAAGATTGCAGCTTGACTTGCATTTATAAAAATTGTAAACGAATTGAGCCATCAAAAATGCATTAAAATCTATACAAGAAACGTGAGTATACTTTTAACCTAAATCTAAGACAAGCTTATTCTAGATATTTTAGAGTACTTATATTTTTTAATTCTATGCACGCCACAACATATAGATTTTTATATTCCTTTATATTACACAAGACTCAGATTTTCAGATTTTATAGCACTTATTCTTACTAAAATCTAGGAAAGGTACATTAAGATAGCAGTATGACTTGCATTTATAAAAATTGTTAACGAATTGGGCCATCAAAAATGCATTAAAATTTACATAAGCAACATGAGTATACTTTCAATCTAAATCTAAGACAAGCTCTAACCTAAAAAAAATCTTAAAAATGAATTCTTTGCCTTTTCTTACATTCAATGTTACACTACTTTTCACACACATCAGTTCGAATAAATATAAATAACAAACAACATTCTATAGCTGCACATAGAAAGGATGTTTGATAGTTTTCGCAGAAACCTTAGACATAGTGGATAATATACCAAAATTCATAACATATTTGAAATTCAATTTTCTCATCTCATCTCATAAATCTTTTCCTCACAGTGAAAGTACAAACTACGCTCAACTTCCTTCAATTTCACCGGCGGCAGAATAATAAAAGATGAGCCACTTCAAGCTGGACGAAGACCAAAAGAATTCGTCCTATACTTATTCAACTTCAGAGCTATTAAGTTTTCTTTTTCTTAGAAAAAAAAACAGTGAAAAGTGCGATTTCTGAAACCTCGTAGACTTGCTTTATTCCGAAAGATTATGAATGAAAAAATACCATCCTTCATTCAAGAAGCGTATGAAATCTTTTTTTCCTTTATTATATTTTATTGTTATTAAGGCAGTTGTTATTTAAGGCAATTTTTCTGTTCAAAATGATAATTTTTGCTGTAAGTAATACTTTTTACGCCTCGTTTTTATTTTCACAATATTTTTCAATTTATCTTCACATATTACTGCTCTAGTTCAATGCTGAAACATCTTTGAAAAAACATCTCTAAGCAAGTGCCTCATTCTGTAACGAAATTATATCTAGATAGCTTAAAACAATAGTGTGAGATTAGTATGAAGTCCAACCTTCATTTCTCTTGGTACATTTCCTGAACTACAGCGCCAAAAATGAATGTTTAAATGCGTTTACAGTTTTACCGCGAAAAAGGACTTATGACTGGCAGAGTGCCAAGAAGAATCTGGTATAAGGAATGTGCTATGTTCTGTTCTCGTTAAGTTCGTTTAGCATACTTGATTTCTTCCGAACTGATGCTATTTGCGAGTTTAAAAAATTTGTTGCTTTCTACGAAGTCAAGTAGACATTATGATCCGCGTGCTAATAAACGCACCTGCAAAACGATCTTCCCTAAAACTCGAATGGATTCATCCTTTTCTGCCATGGGCAGAAACGTCCAATTGTCGTGCGTTCCAACTTCGTGGTCGAACTGTATCTCAAACAGCTAGTTTTGGCATCCATATATATACAGGGTGCGGCAGCATAACTTCCTTTTTTCAAAACTGAATAAAACCCGTTTTATGAATCTTATAAACTTTAAATTTTTTTATAGTGTAGGTATATGCATAAAGTTATGTTTTACACAGTTTTGAAAATCAAACCAGGTAGGTGACGCCCGCCATTCCTCATGCACTGAAAGCCAAATTCTAGCGTTTGTCACGATCTTACCAACATAGCAGAGGGTATGTTAGCAATTTCAGCCTGGATGATGGCCTTTAGGTGTTGTAGGGTCATTGGACGATTGACATAAAGTCAATATTTCAAAAAAAAAAAAAAAAAAACGAAGAAAAATCACAAGGGGCCAAATCGAGGAAGCGGCTGGCCACTTCAAATCACTGAATGTTCATTCGAGAAGTAGGCCTCGATAGAAAACGCACTCTCCTTCGAGATTCCAATGCAGAATGGTGACTGACCAAGGTGGGAACAAAACTTTAGAACCGTCCTTTTGGAATGAGACCCTCCCACCCCGCAACAACATTTATAGCCTGAAAGTCGCACATTTCAAAAAAGGAAATTATGCTGCCGCACCCTGTATTTCACTTAACTTGGATCAGTTACGAGTAAATTTTGCGGTACGATACGATACTGGCATGCAAAAAACAAGCTGTGGTTAAACGATATTTAAAAATTTATTTAATGATTGGCATAGAAAACATAGAAAAGTAACATAATATTTGTATTTATTATCGTAACTTACGCGACTTTAACAAATTTATTTCTGTTTCTTAAAAAGTATTTCCATTCATAACTCGATTTTTAATTTCCGATTCTTTGGAGTGGCAACAGCTTCGTTTGTTTATATCGAACGATCATGCTTATGTTTATATCAAGCGATATTTTCTTAAGCCTTTCGAATTTTAAAACGTTTTTAACGATTTTAAAATATAGTTAATTTCCTATTTTTGGAGTGGCAACACTTTAGTTTTTTTACATCGTGCGATGATTCTCAAGTTTGATTGTTGAACTTATAGCCCGCAGATGTTCTGCGGGGAATCGGCTAGTGGCTTATTATTGAATTAAGGCGACAATGTAATCTTTATATAAAATTATCTAACTCATCAAGTACTTTTATATTCAGTTAGATAGGATTAAATTTATGGTGCGTTTTAGTATCATTATAACAAATGTATCAGTTATTTCAGAAAGGGAGTCTCACAGATGAAATTTTCGGTATGTAGAATAGGGTGGGTCGAAAAAAAGTAATGTTTTTTGTTCGAAACGCTATACCGCGGAAAACTTGCCTTTGGGGTAGGTAAGTAACATGCAAATTAAAAAACAGATTTTTATTGAACCCCTAGCTAGCGCATTGTACTTAAAATTTCGATTTTTTTCGGAAATCAAGTCATTTTACAAGTTTTTTCGTAAAAGTCAGCCATTAATATTTTAAACTGTTGTAGTGAAAATCATTAATTAAAAGGGTTGAAAAGCGCACAAAAAAATTAAAACCGTCAAAATCTTTAAATTTGAGGTAGCGCAAAAGACTCAAAAATCGGTAAATTATTGCATTTAAAGTACATAGTAACACCTTGTGTAAAAGGCATAGTCAAGCATGCTGAGTTACGAGTTAATAGCCCATTTCTTATTTTCTTACTTTACACTTCTATTCATTGTAATACAACAGCGTTTCCCAAACGGTGGTTCGCGAACCCCCAGTGGTTCGCCTGGTATCGGAAGGGGGTTCACGAAAATAATATTGCAATGGCGGAATTTTTAATTGCTAACGTACAAGAAAAAAACTAAATAATAAATTTACATACGTATTAGGACGGAGTGTAAAAATGATTTTTTTTAAATAAATTGTTTTCCCAACAATTCACAAAAGTTGTGGACTGGCATGGGAAGCATGCGTGCAAAATTTGAAATATACTTATTTCTACTATTGCCTGATTTCGAAAACTTGAATCACAAAGTGGTATCGGAAGAAATTCCTTAATAAAATAAATAATAAATGAATATTTTTATAGATCATTAAAATAAATTCATTGTTTTCACAAAATGACCGAAATCCTTATACAGTATGATTTCTAATGGGAGGGTCTTTTTCCCCCTGAGCCCCCCCCCCCTTTCCTACGCGCCTGGCATCGTCTTGCAAAATATGTTTAAAATTTTACTGGATCAAAATCAGAAATGTGTACCTAAGTAGTATGTAAACGCTATATTCCATATTACAGAAAAATTTATTTATAGTAATCTATTATTCTGGTTCGACTATTACAACGAAAATTTTTTAAATGCCAGTTTTCCCTTTCGTGTTTTAAAAAGCATATACAATAAGCGATGATTTTGACACTGAATTATTGATTTTGTACGATAAAAATTGAGTGTACCGTTTCTAGTACAATAGAAGAGCTTATCGTTGTAAAATTTGCAATTTTAGGCCTTGAATATAAGTTGTTATATGATATGTATTGTTCCCGGGGGTGGGGACAAACGTTCCCTTCGACATTTCGGGATTAGTGAAAAAGACCTCCGTTCCCAATGTTTTAGTTGAAAACGTTGCAACACCGAATGCAAATGTTGTGTGTAATACAGAACTTCATCGTAAAAATAAATTAATATCAAAATTTGACCCAAAGTTATAGATTTGAACCAGTTACTAAAAACCGGAATTACATTGAAAATTTCTTTCTTCTTTTTAACAAAATAACTTCGAAACTCCTATTTCTGTGCTAATGATTCCCAAAACAATGTTTGCAACGAGAAATTTAATTTTCCCGAAAAGCTACATTTTACTCAAGAAAATAATGCAAATGATTTTTTTTTTTTTTTTCAAGAATTAGAAATGAAATTTCGAAAAGATTGATTTTTACAGGAAAACATCATATTTTTAGGCATTCTTGCTCAATACTTTCGTATTGTAAATCGCGAGAGTTCTTATGACATCGATTTAATATAGTTATAAATGTGTCGACTTTTATTCAAAACCTCCCCCTCGCTCCCGCCTTTCAGTCCACTTTTCGAATGGAAAATATTTGTTAGGAATATTGAAACCATCACACATATGAAGGAGGAAGATTAATATTCTAAATTAACTTTCATTCCACTTCCTACGGGAATTTATTTAACCGAGTATAGTTTGCCTTACACAATACCGACTAATAATTAAAGATTTAAAACTTCAATATTCCTGTTTGTTTATTAGTTTGTTCCCTTTTGCAAAACGGAGAGAATTATCGGTCTCCAGTCTCTTCCATACTTCACGACAGATTAGTTATAGTTTTAAGATTAGCTTAGCATTTAATAAGTAATATTTTAAGTTCTAAATTATTAAAAATAATATATCAAAGTTAATTCATTGAGTGTCTACAAATCGCCATTCGAACTGCCTCTAGGAACGAAATGTGTACGAATAGCGAGGTTCCACTGTATTTTATGTTTGCTTTAATAGGTGACATTCACGTATGTTTCTGTATAACTCAACTACTGTTAAATAAAGTAAAGCTGGTCTGAGAAAGTATTTACACAAAAATTAAGAAGCAAAACTTAGTTTGGCTGGTACTGAAACAACGAAATTTACAAGTCTACCGCAAGCTAAACTACATGAAGTTAATAGTCAAAAACATGTGGAAAATATTTCGTATTAAGATTTCCAGAGATTTTTCAGAAAATTTCCCTGATTAAATCTTTGTTTATATATATATATATATATATATACTATTAATAAGGCCGTAGCCATAAATTTTTTTCGGGGGGGGGGGGTGACTTTGAAACACTAGTATAGAGGAAAGTTTCAATGCTACATTGCGAAAATTTTTGGGATTTCGGACCCCCCCCCCCCTCTGGATAAGGCTTTGTAATATATATATATATATATACAAAAGATAAAAATCAGACCTATGCAAAACACCAATGAATGCTACATTAAAATATTAGATATAACAAAATTTACAGCAGGTAAAAATTTCCAAAATTTAGTTTTGTCATTTTTATGAAGAAACGGGCATTTTTACAGCCAAAAGATTTTGCTGCATAAAAATTTTGCAGTCAAGTATCGATCTAGTTTTATAATAGTTCTACAGAAGGACAAGATGCATTTCTTAATTATTTGTTACTTGTTAACAATTTAATGTTCAAAAAACAAAGCAATTTTCTTAATTTTACTTCTATTTAATTGAATTTTGACGGGGAGAGTAATTGCTTGAAAGAAAAACGTGAACATGCATAACTTTCAAACTTTTTTGAACTAGTTAAATTTTATTAAGAAATGTATGCAGTTTTTAAAAATTAGAAAAGCATTTAATTATATTAGAAAATACTAAGCTCCAGAAAAGACTTTTGACAATAAAATTAAACATTGTAGGCTTAATGCTAGCGTGTCAAAAAAATCAGTTCATGAAATAGGTAACTCTCTTAATATACAGCATGAGAATTTATTCATGAGATTTCACATGCGTACCGAATAAGAAATGAAATAAATGATTTTTTAATTAATTTTTCATTTGATTATTTTTTTCGTCATATATTTATTTGCGATTAATTGCAGATATTTAACCAGTTCCTCCTGCAAAGAATCAATTTATATGATGAATGAATGTGTGTAATAAAAAAAAATTATCGTCATAAGTGCATAATTAATGACTTTTGTTTTCTGAATTTTTCAAATTAAAAATATTATTTAACAGTTTCCACCTTTATTTCACGAAATTTCGATTAAAAATTTCAAATTAAAGTTTTGGTGAAAAAAATACAAATACCGTGACTTTCTAACGGCAGCGCTTTGTACTGTAATTTACTTGCAGCAGCAACAAAATTTCTTCCGTAATTAAAATTTTTCCAAAAAAGAAAGCAACTTATCGAATCTTCCTTAACAGGAGCAAATAGGTTTTATCCTGATAGTTGGGCACACTTTGCGTTTGCTTTCATTTTCAATTATATATTTTAACTATGTAAGCTCGTTAAGAAGTGATTGACACGCGCATAATAATAACAGAAGGGTCGACCATGAACAACGACCCCAGGGTGTTTCAGCGCTTTCTGGCCTCTTTCTTTTTGTTACCTCTCTGATACATGATCCCCGACCCCCGGTGTCTCCGGGGGTGTCGGACGATCTCGCCGTGCCTGCTTGCAAAACAGCAGTGCATCCACTTTGGCGTACTACCGCAATGACATCCTCAGTATGTTTTTCGCCAAGATTCTCTCGCCAATATTCTCCTAAATGTTGGATTTTTTACCTACACTTTAGCGACGCTCAGCTCCGAAGCATTTAACATAGGTTTCTACCAGAGTGTCCAATCTTTTCGAGTGGAAGATCGTTGATTGAATGGCAACTTTTCAAACTCTAACTCATCAGACACAAGTTGAAGAACAGTTTTTCGCGATTAGCCGTAAGGCTAAAAACTGCCTGGTGTGAAACTGTGCCCATAATTAAGCAGTAATTGGTCAATTTGGATAAGACTGTGTGTAAATATGATGTGAAAATATTATAAAACAATGAAATACAAAAACACAGAAATACAGAGAGGGAGAGAAAGATGTTTCTTTCTAGTCTACTCCCACTCTTCACCGTACAGGTCATAATATGCGTTAGTTAAGGAATATGTCGCGTTCAGAACGTTACATAATTTATTTTACGATGCACCGACTCGTCGCATAAAACACTTTTTTTACAAGACACTCCCAGTTCGCTGACAGATGCCCGCCTTATTAAAGAATGAACGATTGCCTCATAAAACGGACTGATTCATTTTATTTTGTTGATGATGATAATATAAACTAGTCGTATCTGAGAACTATTGCAATGATAAAGAAGCTGGGATAAGTTGTTGATTGGAGGGGAAAAAATAAAAGCAACCTAATGAGTTTTGATTTCTGTTCCTTTGTAACAATGAGACTTATATATTTTAAAAAATCGAAATAGTTAGGGGACTAACTTTTAAAACTAACAAGTTTGCTGTAAGTTTAAGGGAGCACTGTACCTCCTTCCATTTTTTTTTTTCGTTTGACAGTCAGATCAGGTTATAAAATAATATAAGGGTATAAAAATAATACGTGCATTTAATTCCAATTGTGATTAGAAATGAAATTTGAAAGTAGAACCTCATTGTGATCACTCATTAATTTAAATTTAAAAAAAAAAACTGTTTGTCACTTTTTAAAATGCTTTTAACTTTTTCAATTATATCTGTTTTCCAAAGGTTTTTCTGAATAATACTTCCCAAACATTCTAGAGGAAAATTTAGCGTGAAATCGACTATCTGAAAGTTAGTTGAATTTTAATAATTTGTTTCGTTAAAAACTCGGGAAAGGGAGAAAAAATTTTAAATATTCAAATTCAATAACTAAATAAAAACAAACTACAAACTTTAGGGTCAAACCCATGATGATTTTTGTTCAACATACCCCGATGAATTCACATATTAAGTTTCAAAGCTGGAAAAACCTTAAGGATTTTACTGTACGTAATTGGTCAAAAATACAAAGCAGAGAAAAATACGTTTATATATTTTAAACTGCAAAATGAAAACAGCTTAAATCATTTACAAAAACCGGAATATATTTCAAAGTATTGCTTACATAGGTTTGAAATTTTGCACGAGGCTATAAAACAATTTTATCTATCGAAATACGCAATTAAGTTTTTTTTTTCTTTTTTGATATTTCGAACAAATATAGAACTTAAAGTACTCCTCTCTTGTTCTGTTTCTCAAATAAAAATTTCTTAAGTTCAACATATATTTATACATTTAAAGCAAAAACGAGCTTCTATGAGTTAAGATTAAACTTGTTGCATATGTAACGAAGAAAAGATTGGGTTTTCTTTCTCTTGAAGTTAAATTATCGAAGTAACCCTCTGAGGTTAATTGCTCCGAAGTAGATGCTTTCTACTAATCTTATACAGCATTTCTAATAATGAACCCAAAGATCATCATCTAAGAATAATGATAAGGAGATTTCCTAGTAGTAATAATTCCAGAGAGATCCAATTAAGAATATTCGATTAGAATATTTTCAAATCTGAACATAATCAATCGATAATATACTCAAGAAAGCTGGCTAGAAAATATATTTAGTCCTAATATTGCATTTTAAAGATATTAAAAATATTTTTTGCTTTTATTATTTTTGCATTATTAACTTCTGCGTTTTTATTTTTATTTTAAATTGCCTTTGTGCTTTGTATTTTTTGCTTATATTTATTTTTTAAAACAGGTTTTTTATTCCCTTTTTTTAACTTTATTTATTCATTTTTTTTAACTTTTTGCATTTATTATTATTATCTACTTGATAAAATTCAACACAGTTTTTGACATTTTTTTGGGCTTCTCGTCTCTGCATAAGCAAAACAAGTTTTTTTCAACATAATTTATTCATTTTTTTTGTTTTTAATTTTTGTATTTATTATCTATTTGATCAAATTCAACACAGTTTTTGATATTTTGTGTTTCTCGTCTTTGCATAACAACGCTAATAAAGTTTAAATTTATGAATTTTTTTTCCCATGTTTTAACAGACTTGTGTCATCCTTCAAGACTTTTAACTGACTGTCAAAACAACATTAAATTGCTTTTACTTCACTCCACAGCATCGTAAGTAAATTTTCTTAACCTGAACAGTATTCGGGGTAATTTTTTGTAGGCCTCTGGGTACGTAGCTACTATAAGAAAGAACAGATGAATTATGAATTCAACAAATACCCAAAGTTCAACCCACAAATGAAATATTACTATAACCAATCCAAACACACGTCCGGCCTTAAGCAATGAGAAAAGAAACATTAACGCGAAAATTGATGCAGGAAATCTTTATGAGTTTGGAAAGTAATATTTCATCCATGGATATTAGGGTTTACTTTTCCATCCCGTTCTGAAATGCAGTCTTGTTTTATTCGACGCCTCCATAGGGGTGCATTTTTTACAGCCTTCGTGTTTCTAATAAATATTTCCATTCATATTACATCAGTTATTCGTAGCCTTTAAGCATTTAGATTTTAACTTCATTGTTTTTGTGTACTCGTATATCAGTTAGAATTTTAAGGATTAAAAGTTAAGAAAATAACTTTTTCTGATTATTTTAAAGCTGTTTCTACAGTTCTACCGTCAAAACAAGAGCTCTGACTGGCAAAGTGTCAAGAAGAAGCCATTCATGTTCAAATGATGGTATAAGAAAGGTGCCGTTTCTGTTCTCGTTTTAGTTCGTCTAACATACTTGCTTTCTTCCGAACTGATGATATCTGCCAGTTTATAAATTTAGTAGCTTTCAACAAACAGAGAAGCAAACATTCTGATTCGCATGCTAATAAACGCACCTGCAAAACGAACTTCCCTAAATCTCGAATGGAATCGTCCTTTTCTGCCATGTGTAGAAGTATCCAAGTGTCAGAACTTCGTAGTTGAACTGTACTAAAGCATTGATGAAAAAAATGTACTTTTAAGTTTTCTGATCTCCACCATGTAAGCACGGATCTCATAAAAGTACTTATTTAGTACACTGTGCTAAAGACCAGTTTTCGTGTAAACAACGGGTTGTTTTAAGTTTGTATAGCAAGGCGACGGTCTAAATCAGGGGTCTCCAAACTACGGCCCGAGGGCCACATCCGGCCCGCGGACAGATTTTGTCCGGCCCGCGGAGAGCTAGCATACTTGAAAGAAAACTCCTTCTAGGGAACATATTTATTTTTTATAGCAAATTAAATTAAGTTTACTGAAGTAATCTATTTTTATGTTGAATAATTATGTTGTAGGGTAATCAATATGGCCCTAAGGCTGGAAAGTTTGGAGACCCCTGGTCTAAATAATCACAATGGAAATTTTGAGGTAAATAATAACCAGGTGGTAATAATCTTTTCAATTTTCATATTTTTAATTCACCACTTTATATTTGCATATTCAAAAAAAAAAAAAGGAAATGCATTTTTATTGTTGTGAGTTTGGCATCAGAAAGTGCCGGAAAGTTCTAATCCTGAAGTCTTTGTTTTGAGAAAAGGGGGAAGGGTAATGGATTTACTCAAGTTCGGAAAATCCAGATGATTTCAAAAACCGGATTTTGATATTTTTACATACAGTGAAACCTGTGTAAGTTGACCACTTGCGGTTCAGCACTTTGGTGGTCAACTTAGAGAGGGTAGGGTTATATTTTTTATTTTGTCATTATCACACTATGCATTTATTCATTTGTAACTGATTAAAATATAGCTTCATGCAATAAAGTTGCTTTAAAATTAGTAATTAGCAATTTTTTGCACAATTATCGAAAATTTCATCAGATAAATTTAATCTGAATAACTTACAATGTATCCTATGTAACTTTAAAATTAAAGCACTTAGTTAAAAAAAGAGAAATATCTCATTACTTATGTAAGTTACTTGTTTGATGGTAAATATTTCCAAAAAATACTTAATTTTTCAAAATGGCTAGATCAATTAGAAGAAAAAGAAGAAACTTATTTAAAGAACAAAAGGGTGCTCATAAGTAGTTTTTCCGTATGGTCAACTTACACAGAGGTTTAGGCAAACTTTATATTGATGTTTCATCCATCCAGACAAGTACTGGTCTAACATTGTTGCATTAAAAATATCTACAGAAGTTATTTATTTGTTTTTTATATATTTGCAGAAATAAATAAACAAATAAATAAAGTAATAATTAAGCGGTCAACTTACAAATGATTTTTTATAATACTCCCACCCAAATTTGGCGTCCATAAGTGGTCAATATAGACAGGTGGTCAACTTAGGTGGTCAAGTTGCAAAGGTTTCCCCTACATTAAATAATATAGGGCTAATTCCGTTCCTGATAAAAGTGGTCAACTTAGACAGGGAGCCAACTTACAAAGGTGGTCAACTTTACAGGTTTTACTGTATTTGAATTGGTAATTTTTGAATCTTTTTCTTTAAATTTTATTTATTTCTGATATTTAAAAAATACACAGTGCCGTCAGTAATACTTTAAATATACAATAATCCTTAAATAGAACTGCAAGCCAAGAAAATAAACAAAAATTTGGAATTATTTTTAATTAAGAACACAAAGCAAAGTGAACATACGATATGAATATAATGTAAATAAGAACTCGCATTTTAAACTTTAAAGTAATTAAATTCAATATTGGGGTGGGAATCGAAACTTAAGCCTTCACTTAGAAAAAGAAATAAGGATTGTCGATGTACTAACCATATATAAAGCCGCCGAATGGTCCATTGTTTTGACTAACCACTACAAAAAAAATACTGCACTCTCCTCCCTCCCCTATTACAAAGCGGAGCCCTTCCACGTCATGCGTCACGGAATACTAATCCTAAAAGTGTGTCCCAGCAAAAGATAAGGTGTAGGGGAGAACAGAAAAGTATCATTGTGTTCGCAGACAGCATGGATATTATTCATCCTTTTTGTTTGCTAAAATAACCTACTATTAAATAGTTTAATTCATTCCATTGCGTCCAAATAAGAAGGAATCAATAGTATATAATATTTATATTTATTATGGATAAAATATTTAGAGAAAAGATCATAAACATATACGCAGTATTTTTTTGTTTTAATCCGAAGAATAAAATCAATTTTTATAACACCTAGTTTGGTATTTTAGGAAACAGAAACTAAGTGGTGAATAATGACTTTTAAAAACGGATTATGACTTTTAAAAACCGGTTTTTCGCTCACAACCTATTCTTTCTTTTGTCTTATGTTTCCCATCCCCAACCAGTAGCAAATAGAAGATCGCCAATTTTGCTACTACGGTGTTATGATAAAATTTTTCAATTCATGAATGTGATGCCTTTTAGAATTCCTTCTGCTATTTTGTGCCAAAACACAGCTGATTGGGAAGTAAAATTAAAACTTCACACGTTGTATCAGCACAAAGTTAACAGCTGACAGCCCGAATCCGAAAGCCATCTATGCAAATATATTACAACCAACATGCAGCGATTCTCGGGGAAACAGTGATCTCGAAAGTTGATTCGTTAAGGCTGGTTGACGATTTGCGGATTTCAGAAATCATTTTCCAGTAAAAAATTAATTATCTTCTTACATCTCACTTTAAAATATAGCTCACGAAAATATCAAAGTCTATTTCCAATTTCCCTGTACATCTATAAAACATCTTTTGGTTAAGATTTCACTGATTGACGATTTGCGGATTATATAAATCATTTTCCAGTTAAACATTATCTTCTTACATCTTACTTTCAAATATAGTTCCAATTTTATCGCATTTAACAACTACTTGTTGTCTGTCCACGACCGATCAAAAATATAAAATTATATTTCCGATTTCTTGTGCATCTATAAAACATCTATAGGTTGAAGTTTTGATGGTTGACACTTTGCCGATTTCAGAAATCCTTTTCCAGATAAAAATTATCTTTTCACATCTTGAAACTATAGCTCACATTTTATCGCACTTAACGACTACTTGTCTGTCCACGGCCGATCGAAAATATAAAATTATCTTTCCAATTTCCTCTGCATCTATAAAACATCTATAGGGCAAAGTTTTGCTGGTTGACAATTTGCGGATTTAAGAAATAATTTTCCCGTTAAAAACTAATTATCATTTCACATCTTACTTGAAACAATAGCTCACATTTTCTCGCACTTAACGACTACTTGTTGTCTGTACACGACCAATCGAAAATACAAAATTCTATTTCCAATTTCGTAAGCATCTATAAAACATCTATAGGTTAAAGTTTTGATGGTTGAAAATTTTTGTATTTCAGAAATCATTTTACAGTTAATTATCCTCTCACATCTTGCTTGAAACTATAGCTCACATTTTATCGCCCTTAACGACTACTTGTTGTGTGTCCGCGACTGATCGAAAATATAAAATTCTATTTCCATTTTCCTGTGCTACCCGGGAACAGAAATCGCGCAGCACGGCAGCGAGCGCTGCAGATTTATCTTGAAGCTTGCAGGTTAATTAGTCACCTTATAAAAAAAATATTTTAAAAAATGCGACCGAGAGCAAAAGTTTTCTGATTTTCAAAAGATTATATTTTTTCCCCAGGAGAAAAAATCACTCTTTTCTTCTAATTGTAAGAACTCTTAGCTTGCATTTCCTGCTTTTCTCTTAGCTTGCATTAGTTGCTTGTTCAATTATAGATTTTATTACTTTATTTATAAATTGTATAATTATAATATTTATTTATTGTCTGCATGTATTATTGTTATTTGCAAACTATTTTAACCCCTTAATGTACGACTTTTTTGTATAAAAACTATTATAGTGTGAATTATTCTTTGCAATTTCAGGTTGTAAGGGGTGACTAGGGAGCGGGGATGGGGTAAAAGTTACATATAGAAAAAATATTATGCAAACGAAGTGTGAACGGTTCTCAGACGGGCATTAGAAATAAAATAACGCACGGGCGTGGGCAAATTTTCCGGTAACTTTCGCCGAGAATCTGGGAGGCTTGCTCGCTGGTGAAATGAGTCATTCCTTCTAGGGAGAGGATTTGCGACGAAGGGGAGTTAACAACTCGCAACTATCGGAATGAGCAGGAAAGCATTTATTTTTCTAAGATCCTTTTTAATTCATTGGGCGATCAGTAAAAGGTTTTTTTTTTCCTTGAATAGATTGGAATCCTTTTTAAATTTCTTATCGTTTATTTTTAAGAAGTGGTATATTTTAAAAAGTATTTATAAACTTTGAAAAAAAAAAGTAGTAGATAAGTGAATTAATCAAAATAATTTATTTTGCATGCAAAGCTTATAGTTATATAACATAAAAAAGAAAGTAAAGGGGGAGGGATGATAATAAAGGAAATTTGTGTTGGATAAAGCTGCAGAAATATTTATAATTAAGTTATTTCACACATTACTGAGTGAAGCTTAAATTTTCCTGAATAAAATGCAAAATTTTTCTTAAAAAAGAAATAGTGGTTAAATTTCTTAAGTAATATCTTGTTCAATTTGAGCATTTTTATACATATACATATATATAATTACTTTACTACATAAAAAGTAAAATAAGCAGCTATGAACAAATTTTTTGAGAAGCTCAAAGCTGCTTATTTTACTTTCTTACTTCAAGTAGTAAACCTATTAAAATGAAAACTGCAAAAATGTATAGACTCATTTATTTATAATAATGAGATTCAACTTTTTTTCCCGAGTGTTTACAAAATTAATCTAAAAATATATATTTCAACTTCAAAACATATCCCTACTTTAAAAAAAACTTAATTTCCTATATATAAATATAGTAGCTGCTTATTCCTTTCTACTGGTATTGCAACCTGCATTTAACTGAAATATTTATAATTAGTGTAAAGTCACTCTACTACTTTTTAAAGATTAGTCATATATAGGTGCTTTAATTTATTCAAATGTATTACAATATATAATTAATAGCAACAAAACCTGTTATATATAAATACAATTCAAAATCAAATTATTTCTGTAATATGGTCAAACTATAAGTTTTAATTAATTTGAATTTACTTATACAATTAATTATGATTTAATTATTGAAATGCTCTCGTGTGGTTTGAGTGATTGTCTGTATGATGTCTAAGTTAATTGTCAAGGATAATGGTTTTAATGACACAAGAATAAAGAAAAGTTTAGAAAGTATCGAAGAAAATTTATTTTACACCTTAAGGTATACAAATCAGAGTACAAAAAGTGAATAATATATTGTTAAATACATGCAATCTACATAAATACAACAATGTATAAATACAACAATCTACATAAATGCAACAATATGCATGAATACCACATTGTACTTAAGAACTACGAAACTGCAGAACTAAAGAATAGATAAGGAAGGACATTCAAAAACAACTCCCTTTCTCACTAATAATTACCATTCATAATAATTTATTACACTATACTACTATTTTTAAGTTAGTGTAATTTCTTTTTTAACCGAACTTTTTTATCCAACCAGTTTGCTAAAATCGATTTCAAAACGGAATTTTTTATTCAAATGATTAGTTTTTAGTGCCATTTATTTAAAGAAGGTTTGCCCTTTGATATGGATTTTTTTTAAAAATAGAGTATTTATATAGAAAATGTATTTACACTAAAAAGAATAAAATAAAATAATTGTCATAAAAAATAGAACCGACTTCAAATTATAAATTGAGCTAAAAAGTGAAAAATAAATTAATTTTTTAAACAACATTGATCTGACTTTTAAACATAGTTTTAGAAGTCGGTGCAAAATTATGAGTCTAATTACCATTACACCACTTGCTACTTCATATTGGAACTGTTGTTAATTCTGGGAAAAATGTATATTTGTAATTGATTCATGATTACAAAAGATTTCATCTAACCTAATTTTGCACCGACTTCTAAAACCATGTTTAAAAGTCACATCGATGTTGTTTAAAAAATTATTTTTTTTTTCACTTTTTAGCGCAATTTATAATTTCCAGTCGGTTCTATTTTTTTATGAAAATTATTTTACTGAATTTTTTCATTATGAGTGTTTGGAAAGAGTTTCCAACTTTCTTTTATTTTTTGACACAACTGTAATATTAGGTACTTTTTTAACTTTTAAGTTATCATTCTTTAGTTTGCAATAGTTGTTTAATAGGCTGTTTGCTGCAGATTTTAAAATAATGTTAAGAAGGGGCAATAAATCATGTGCATTGACACATGTGTCAAAGCACAGAAATGGATCTTTATTTACTAGTATATCTTCTACAAGTTTAACTACTAAACTCCGCTGATTAATAACTTTAAGGAAGGATTCCTCATACTTTTTACTCACCAACTTTTGTATGACAATATAAGTATGAATCACTGCATTGATTACGAATTCACTTGGATAAAGTAAGCCCCCCCCCCCCTATTTTTAATCTCAATTGAAGGAATTTTTTGCAATGGATTCTTTGTCTACTATCACCATTTGTTGACAGTCTAAACAGTTTGTTTTTTTGAATGCAGCATGCGAACAATATCCTGCAAGATAAGTGACTACTGATAACTTTTCAGTTATTTCTTTAATGTCAGACTCTTCAACAGTTATGTCGTAAAATACTAAATCGACAGGCTGCTGGCTATCATTTTCCTTATCAGCATCATCTAAATTGGAGAGATCAACATCTATTTGACCTTTTCTATGAGAAGCAAGTTTTAGTTCGTGCCACAAACGCAACTTACTTTCAGTCTCATAAATTTGGCGAACTGAAATATGGTACTGGTCTCCAGCCATACTTCTGTATTGCCCAAACCTAGACTCTAACTTGTCTGTATGGATTTTCCCCAACAAAACATAAGACTTTTTTAAAGAATCGGTACAGTACTTCACAATTCCAATAAATGCCTCGGTAGTGTGCCGGGCAGCAAGAAAGGTTTCCCTTGACAACCGGCCATTGTTTGACTCAAAATTCTCCCACCTTGTTAACTAGGAAGCAAATTGCTTTTAAAAAATTAACCTTTCATTTGAAGGATTTGCAGTAATAGGCTCACACATAGGGTTGCGTTTGATTTTCCCCTTATTTGGTGTTTTAACATTTACAATGTCCCACCACGTGCACAGTAAATTAATAAAGTTGGCAGTTTCACCAAAATGTTCCAACTTATGTTTAGGCCCAAGCTCTTGCAGAGCATGCACAACATTTGTGCTGAAAAGCTTTAGAGCTAACTTGACGTTTTGTCTCTCTAAATTTGTGGGCCATAAGGCTTTACGAGTCAATCCATAGCCCACTTTCATCAAACTCGAGCACTCTAAGTCGTATAGTTGTCGAACGGTCAACTTAGAGAAGTTGTCATTATAACTTCCTCAGCACTGGAGTGAATGAAAGATGGAAAATAAAAATAATAACCATTTTTGTGATTCATCCAGTTGTTTCTATAGCATTTAAAAATGTGAACAGAGTTAATAACATAGAAAAGGGGACGTGAATTATCTGCAGGATGGATATATTTAACTTGCAATTTAGGTGGGTTTGAAAAGTTACTTATTGCTTTGCGATTGATTGAATTATTATTGGTTACTATTCCGTTTACTTTATAGCCTATTGCTTCCAAACCCATTACAACTTTATTTAATACATGAAAAAGTTTAATTGCATCAAATGAATCAACAGGAACAATGTGAATAACATCTTTGTATAGGGAAAACTGACCTTCAAGCATAAATACATGCACACTTGTTGCTAAATTAGGGCTATTGTAAGCTGTTCCAACTATGTTTCCTCCTTTATAGTCGAGAAATGGCTTGATGTGAATTTCATCTACCTGGAGGAAAACATCCCGATCATTTTCCTTTAATTTCAAAAATGCATGCTTGTCATAAGCAAGAAAATTGTCGTTTTCCTCATTCTGTGGGGAATTTCTTAGCGTCGAACAGAATTTTCTAATGGTACTTGGGCCAGGTAGAATAAAATAATTGGAATTCCGAATGAATTTATAAGCTTGAGGTGAAATGTAAAACAAAAGAGAAGCAAAAATAAGAATGTCTGGAGAATACCTATATCTTTCTGGTTTACATTTCACAAGCTTGATTTGTTCCAGGAAAAATTTAAAAAAAAATTTACTTTTGTCAATAAACAAATGCTCAGAATTTTTTAAAATATACTCAATAATACTTAATTTTTCATTTAAGGGATTATCCAAGCCCGTGCAATTGTTTCCTTCGTAAAAATTAAGAATTTCCAAAATTTCATTAATGTTATTAACTTTAATGGGCAAATTAATATTCTTGTGCTTTAAAATTTTTACCCCTTCGAAAGTTACATTTAGCTTTAATTAATTATTTACAGTAACTGCATATTTTAGACGAGGAATGTCATCTAATAAAGCAATATTAAGAAATAACACAGTTTCATTTTTTACAATAACAGACCAGTTTTTAGGGATATCATGTACCTGGAGAAGATTTTGTAATTGCTCAAAGTTCTCAAATTTATTCCGCTGCTCTTGCTCACTTTTTGAGCTTAAACTTTCAGCCAAAGCCAGCCTGAGTTGTTCATTTTCCAACCGTTGTCGCTTTTTCACTGGACTTTCCCGTATGGACGTTGACTGCAACGACAGATACTCTGGACAGCCAGGAAAAATACTTGGAATGGCCTTTTCTCTCAACTTGGGTCGCTTTATAGGAGCTGATAAAGTCTCTCCAGTTTTTTCGATGTACAAGGTTGTTCGAGATAGTATTTCTCCCTCTTTGAAGTGTCTTTCACAAACCTAAAAGACAAGCAAAGATATTAAATAAAATTAAAACATCTTTATGTTGCTGTAAATAAATTGACATTTTAAGACGATGAATTAGTATCCGCAAATGATTGTAAACCTTGCTAGGGGCTCCTTTTTAATTTAACTATAGACATAGTATAAAATTATTTTGTTTTCATTGCTTTCAACAACATAAAATTATAAACAGGTAGCAAAACAACACTCCGCATGCAAGTAAATTCTTTAAAGATGTAGAATGAGCCAGTGTTAGAACCAAGAATTAAAATCGTCAATGATGATTAGGATATGTTTATTAGGAGCCAAAATGAAAAAGAAAATTTAGCATCTAGATTTGGATATCTGATCTGACTGAGCAAATAGTTATTTCACTGAAATATTTATTTCAAAAATACATGCAACATCTGCTTATTTCCAAATATAATCTTTTATTGTAAAAATGTTCGTACTTACCTTAGAGTTCTTTGTGATGACAAAATCTTTTCTGGGTATTGGGTGCAACCATTTTTCTCTTAGCTCTTTATCAGAAGGAAAACTAAATACGTGACCTTTGTTCGCGGCATCATAATTCCCTCGGCAGGCAGGAACTGAGCAAGTAAATGGCATCTGTATGAAAAAAGTCATATTTTAGCAATTGAAGAACTGAATGAATTTTAAGTTTTCAAAACTTTGCTCCTTTGAACTTGGGATACAAGTGCAGTGTTTTAGGTAATTTAATCATAAAGTTAAACATAACATTAACTGTATCATTAAAAATGAAAATATATTTAACAGTATCAGTTCTCAACTTTAGGAAAAAATTATAGAGGTTAATTAGATTATAAAACAAATGAATAAAAAACGAAAAACCTATGATAACTATTCATGAAGAAAATTGTACCACGTATATGATACATTAAAAATTAAGTAGGTTAAGGGATGAAATGTAAGCCTACTTTATAGCAAAAAAAAATAATTAATTTTCTTACTAAAAACTGCAATTTACGTACAGATCATACTGCTTTCAAGCACATTGAAAATTAACAACAGCAAGGCAAAACAGAAAAATAATAATATTGTTAATAAATAATTTGTCGCAATCGCACATGTAAAACAAAACTGTATAAAAAAATAAACAGGTGTAGTTTCTTAAATCAGTTTTGCATTCGTCATTCAATGCTTTTAAAAATACTTTTGAGAATAGCGATCATTGCTTAACACATATATACATAGGCCTAACACTAACAAAAATTCCATATTTTAATGAAATATACCTAAATAAACTTACCTTTCAAGTATAATGAGCTTGTGTCTTCTCTTTCATTCTACGATTTATGATTCCCACATCGTATTTGCACTCATAATTATTATTTTATTCTATCGCACATGTGAGATATTTCGAGGAAGGTCAACACGTTTACACAGCATGCTTTCCACAGAGCTCCGACGCTATCTCTCGTCTCTCGTCGCTTCGAACTTCCAACTACTTGCTATGACTCATTCAGTAGAGGAAAGTGGAGCCGGCAGGCCTCCCAGATTCTCCGTGGCCACGGTCAGACACGGGCAAATGCGTTAAGGGGTTAAAATGAATAGTTTGGCTATTTTTATGATTGTAAATTTGGTTCCACATCATTTGGTGCCGCAGATATATTTTGACTTCTGAAACTTGTGCTGCAGATTGATACAGAAAATTCTGCTTCTAAGCTTCTGCATCAATAACATATGTTTTGCAATCCGATTAGGTATGCTTTTAACACGTCTGTTGCTATTTTTAAGTCATTTCCCCAAATATATTTCTTGCTCGAAGGACCGACCAGCTTTTCTCCGCAAGATTAGTAGCGGCACATAAGTACCTAATGAGTTACGATTGCGGAAAGAGATAAGCACTGATAGTAATAACTTGACCTTTCGACAACTGCCTCGCATTGAGGAAACATGCATGTTTTCCTTCCAATTTTATTTCTGTATCAGATAAGATACTATTTCTACAAGTCAAGACCCCCAAGTCAAGACCCATTTGTAAAGTTTAAGTTATTGTGGAAATGCGGTGAATCGATGAATAATAGAGAATATTTTGCTTTGAACCATCAAAAATGAACACAATTATAGATTTTTTTTTCAAGCTGTCCTCAGGATTGATAAAGATTAATGGTCCTTCTTCTGCCTTTTCCTGAGGAAGTGTCTACAGATAAATATTTAGTACTTTAGTTTTGAGCTCTTAAAATAACTTTTAAAGAAAACAAATGGCATAAAGAATTCATCAGTGACTTTTACAGAAATGTAGCAAAATTAATTCATATTTAGTATTACACTTATTAATCATTGGGAAAAAGTTCTCAAACGGAAAATGTTTTTATAGATGCAATTCCATATAAGTACATTTTAAACATAAAACTAATATGAATCCTTTTTACGTTTCCTCCTTATAGTATAGTTAATTTTTGAAAGAAATGTACTCGGAGCTGTATGGGGAAAAATAATTCTGATGAAAAAAAGTTTATCCATCTGTTTCCTTCACTGTTTTATGAGCCTAATTAAAAATGCGAGCTTGCATCGGAAAAATTTTGTGACAATGAATTTTGAATCATAAGGAATTTCTTTTAATTCGGTCATGCTAAAGACATTTCAACTTTTCCAAGGCCTTTTCAATTTATCATGTAAGTTAAAATTCAAACAATTAAGATTGTAAATAAAATAAAACAATGCAAAGATTCTGCATGCAGGTGACGCTCGATTTTACGAACCTCGACTTTACGAACACTCACGATTTTACGACCAATTTACCAGTCCCAAAAACTTATGCAAAAATATTTATCGATTATACGAATTTTCGATTTTACGAGCGCTTTTCGTGGTCCCGAAGTGTTCTTAAAATCGAGCTCCAACTGTATATTCTCAATTGCTTCTAGCAATTAATAAAAGAAAAAGTTAAAAGCCTAACACATTTTGCCTGTTTGTCACGGTCGACTTAACGTTAACTAAACATACTGGCACAGGGAATTTATGCAATTCTAAAGCATATGATTAAGATTACTGTTGTTTATAGACTTACAACTAACGATTTCAATTAGTTTGAACCAGCCCAAAAATAGGAATAGGAATAAATTTTAAAATGCCAACTGTCTTTTCTTAGAATTTGTCAAAGACTATTTGTATTGGTTGGTGATGATTCAAAAAACCAATCAATTTTATTTTATTAACTTACATTTCACATTTCAGTTTAACAAGCTCAAATTCCATTTTTTAAATCAATGAATTATATTATTAAATGACACGTAAAAACAGTTCTACGTAAAAAAATAAAGAAAAAATTTTTAAAAATAACTAATTGTTTTGTTGTGGACTTGCATTTAAGATGTTTTCCAATTTATTTTTTTAAATTAATAAAAATTTTTTTCTTTGTTTCCCATATTTTTTTTGCGTATGCTGGAATCTCAGTTACTACTAAGCTAAACGTTAACTTAAACATAAGTTCCCGAAAAGTAACTACTTTTTTCTTAGCAAAAATGCTATCAACAGCTTAGAAATGAAAAAAACCAGTATATTTAGGTCCGGCATTAGTAAATAAGGGCTTAATTAGAAAATATCAGTCATTTCATTTATATGCACATTTCAATTTTAAATAGCGCCACAAAACCGTTTTTGAATTAAGTAGTGTAGAGCGAAAGATAGTATGCATGATGTTATCGTATAAGATAATTCAACATAAAAAAAGTTCAACGAACTGAGGGAGATGCTAAAATAGCGTTATTTTTAATTCAGTTCTTTTTTGTTGATCTTTAAGGATTGAAAATAAATGGATTTTACCAGTTTTGTTTTTCTTCTACATTTTTCATACAAAAACTTTTCTTCTTGTTTATTTTACTTGTTGTTGTCGTCTAAATTGTATTAATCGCAGTTCGGGGCCTAATTGATTCCAACAGATCTAATCTGCAACGTCTCCTATTTTAGTCCAACTTCACCTCGGGGGGAAATTATTGTTTGGGATGCGCCGAGCATTTCCGGGAGACGAAACCTCACGGCTTAGAATTCGTTGAAGTCTGGTGTTTACTGAGAAATGAAACTTAATAACTTTAAAATGACTAAAAATGCTTATTATTCTTCTTTTCATTAAGTGGATATTAGGTTTTGAACTAGTTATCTGCAACAACATAAAATAAACCTTTGAAATAAAGTAGGAACTTGTGTTCCAAAAGCGATATTAAAATGAACGAGTTTTTTTTTTTGTATCTATTTAATTTATTTTTATTTATTTATTAATTTGCTTCAATTTATAGTTTTTTTCAGCTTTCGAACAAGGCAACTTCAAATTCGAGGGTTTTTCTTTCTTTTTTTCTTCAATTTACAACTGTTTTCAGCTTTTGAACAAGGCAACTTCAAATTCCTGTTTTTTTTTCTTTTTTCTTCAATGTGTAATTATTTTCAGATACAAGGCTACCTCTGTTAGTTTTCTACTGAGTTGATAATTCACACGCATAATATGCTACACCTAATCTAAAAGTATCTGACCGATAGAAATAAAATTTCACGTTAAATTAAAGCACAAATGAGCATTAAAACGCAGACATATGTTTCGGGATCGCTTGGAATCCCTTTTTCAATGCGACAGGGAGCTTCTAGATGCAAAACATCCAAATGAAGCAGACAGAACAACAAAAACAAAGCTTATATAGCCTAAGAATTAACTGTAAACCAATGAGAATAAAGGCAGTGTGAAGTGGAAGTAGAAGTAGTATTAAAGGCACCAATAAGAGAGCAACAAACGAATGTAGTTGGAAGTACAGAAAGTAAAAAGGAATATCAATAAAAACAAAGAAAAAGACAACAGCGTGCATAAAAATGTGAAAATACATGAAAATTGCAAAAAAATAAAATAAAATACAAAGAATAAAATGGAAATAAAATAAGTACAGAAAATACCAAAACAAAAAGCAAAACAAAGTACACATGCAAAAGAGGGGGAGGGGGGGGAGAGAGAGGAAAAAAAAAATGGAAAACTAACAAGAAAACCAAGAAAGAACAACAAATTAAAGGAACTTATGCCAGACCTGTGAAAAATAAGGAGTTGAGGAAGAATCATTAACCAAATTAGAACTATTCCTGTTAATATGATAAGCTTCCCAAAAGTCAAGTTCTAAAGGGGAAGAACATTTTTGAATAATTTTCCCAGAATTGAAATCAAAAGAGTGGTTGGAATTCCAACAATGTTGAGCAATGCTAGACTTATTCAGCTCTTGCTTACGTACATAACCTTTATGCTCATTTAACCGAATTTTCAGAGCACGTTTTGTCTGTCCAATGTAAGAAAGGCCGCAACGGCAACTAATTTGGTAAATACCCTAAGTATTAAGTTGATCAACAGGATCTTTAAGAGAAGAGAAGGAAAGTTTGTTGCTAGGAGCAAAAACAACTTGAAATTGAAACCTTTTTAGGATTTTAGCAATACGAAAACTTACAGAATGAAAGAATGGTAACACAACCAAATCCTTTCTAGAAACCACATGATTGGGACCAGAAGTTTTTTTAGAAAGTTTGTTATGAATAGAATCAATTAAAGAGTGAGAAAATCCTCTATCAACAGCTACAGCTTTCAGATAGTTGAGTTCAATCTTGAGAAGCTCAGGAGAAGAGCAAATATTAATAGCACGATGGACAAGAGCATTAAAAGCCGAATATTTTTGGTTGGGAGGATGAGACGATAGTCTGTGAGGAGGTAAAGAAACAGCGAAAGGTTTACGATAGACAGAAGTTGTGAAACCAGACTCACTCCTAGAAATCAAAACATCAAGAAAAGCGAGGCTACTATTAAGTTCTTTCTCACAAGAAAACTGGATATTAGAATCAATGGAGTTCATAATCGAAAGAGCATCATCAATACCTAACAAGTTACTGTCCGTTAGGACAAAACAATCATCCACATAACGAACATAAAATTGAAATTGCAATTTTTGGAATAGTTTTTCCTCAAAATAATGCATATAGAAATCACTTAAAATAGGACTAAGAGGACTTCCCATGGCTAGGCCTTCTACCATAGCATAGAATTTACCATTAAATACAAAAGTGCTCTGTTGCAAGCACACACGAGTAAGAAAAACTAATTCCTCGATTTCCACAGAAGTAAAATGGAATTCAGAAAGCCTTTTCCTGAGGCAAGTCAAAGCGCCATCAACAGGAACATTAGTAAACAAAGAATTAACATCAAAAGAGGCCATAACCGAATCTTTGTTTTTATTGATATTCCTTTTTACTTTCTGTACTTCCAACTACATTCGTTTGTTGCTCTCTTATTGGTGCCTTTAATACTACTTCTACTTCCACTTCACACTGTCTTTATTCTCATTGGTTTACAGTTAATTCTTAGGCTATATAAGCTTTGTTTTTGTTGTTCTGTCTGCTTCATTTGGATGTTTTGCATCTAGAAGCTCCCTGTCGCATTGAAAAAGGGATTCCAAGCGATCCCGAAACATATGTCTGCGTTTTAATGCTCATTTGTGCTTTAATTTAACGTGAAATTTTATTTCTATTACTTTGCACAAAGTTTAATCATTACTATCTGACCGATACTTACCAACACAAAAATACTTTATCTAGTTTCTTTGATGAAACAAATAAATACATAATGTAAAATATAAATTGTAAAGCAATCGCTAAAAGTTCAGTTTATATTTCCCTACAAAGAAACGTTCCCAACCTAAACTTACAAAATTCGACAAACGTTTTACAGCATTAGTAAAATGGTTCAAAATATGTAGAAAAAGTAGCTCGGAATTGCCAATGCCAACTATACATAGAAAAAGAGGATTTCTTATAACGAATTATATATGCTGTATAATATAGACTTATACATATACTGCACACTTTTTGAATAAAAGAATTACCTTTCACTTAACTAGTCTAACTAGAGCTCAAATTTCTTTATGTTAGTATAAACATAATAAATAAACGTTTTGTTTTTTTAAGATTGTAAAAATGTACAAGTGACGCTAATTGTATAGTTTTGGAAATCCAAATCGAGTTTTCAACATTATTCTACATTCCTCTCCTAACGCAATTCAGCAGCTAATTTATAAAACTTTAAAAATTTCTTATTATGCCTCTAAAATTTCCATCTCATTCTTTAAGTTTATCTTTTGTTGGCTGTTTGCTTGTTAAAATTTCCTTATCCATCATTTTTGTAGAGATGGATACTAATTTTGGTTCTCCAAAATTAGAATTTTTTTTCATTTTCTTTTTTTTTTTTTAATTTTAATTATAACTTGGTAATATTTGAATTATAATGTAGACCAATTCTTTTTTTACATATTTTGCTCCTTAGAACAGCAAAAACATTTGCATATATATTTTCCGACCGTTTATAGCCGACCTTATATACCATAATTTCAGTCCTTTTTTTTTAAGGTTTGCGAAACTCCGTCTATGAAACTCTGTTAAATTCAAATTCATTATAGGGTCGGTTGGGGTAATTGTAAACATGGGGTAGTTGTAAACAAGCTTCCAAACTACACTTGTAGTGGTTCTGAAAACTTAACTGCTTGTGAGTGATAAACTGGCAGCATAGGGAAGACATTGAAAAAGTTTCGTTAGTTTCGAAACAACTGTGGAGGCGTCACTATTATTTGAAAATAGCACAGTGAAAAAAGTTGTTTAACAAAATTTAGTGATCTTACATTTTCCTCTCCAATTTATCTCCAAAAGCTATGTAAACGGTCTAAATCATTTTTATTTGTCATATGGAATGTTGCTTAAAACATTTAGTTATGAATTTAATCCTCCCTGTTATTTTTCATGTGCAAGTTAGGTGTTTACAATTACCCCATATATTTCGTACTCTGGGGTAATTGTAAACACTTAAATTTACCCTATGTTCAATATTTTGAGGGGACAATAAGTATTATATTTTGATGTAAATTACACTTTTGTGTGTATTTTACATAACTGTTGTTGTTGTTGCTAATGCCACTTGGAAATCCAAGCCCCCCTTGCAGGGTGACCATGAATTAAGGAAGCTCCTACTGATTAATAATAAGCTCCGCTAGAATGAAGTACACTTGGGCTCAGAGGGGCCTAATAATTGTGAACCAGCTCCCAGATGAGAGATCGTCACCTAGGTTGGTCCCTCAGCGGAAATTATTTCTAACTTGATGGACATTTGAAGCGACAATGTATTTTACTTGCACAGCTCCCTTTAGTGTACTCGATCTCAGAGTAATCAGTCGCGGGAGGTAGTCACCCTCCCAAGCGTTGCCCACAGCCAGTTGTGTTTCACTTTCGGTGTTCTGTGGGATCCAAGCTTAACGGTCTGATCCACTGCGAGACAAATTTTACGTAAATTTGTCGCATTACTTGATTTTTCTCATTAAATGATATTTCTCATTAAATGATCTCAGCCGACTCATAACATAACTCAGCGGACCACATGCGGCCTGTTGGCCGCAGATTGAGAACCATTGCTACAGAACTTCTTAAGCATTCAAGCAGACTGTGTATGAAACAATTTTCTATTTGCATCAACCTTATTCGAAAATAAATCACTGTTTACAATTACCCCAGATCTCTGGGGTAATTGTAAACACGAGCTCATTCGCTAACAAATAGTCATAAAGTCAAAATTTTTGTAGTGGCTACAATGCTCACAATTTTATTTCTGTATTCATTCAAGAGGCAGGGAAGGATCAAAATTTAAAACATTGAAAAAGCGTTTACAATTACCCCAAGTGACCCTACTTATTTAATGCAAAAAAAAAAGAAATGTTAGTAGCTGTTTCGTAGCTGCCTTCTGTGATAAAAATGAGACTATGCTTACATGTTATATTACTATACTGACCATTACAGGTCATACATATTTTCGAGTTTATATTCTACGGCCTCAAGAATCTATGTTTAAGCTATGGTCTAATATGACATACAGTACATGACAATAAAAAATAGAATATTAAAATACTGAGAAGAAAATTACAAAGATTTACCCAGGGCAAACGTGGGGAATTGAACCCATCAGCCTCCTTTCTAACTGAGCGCAGGCGGGTGCCAGAACAAGGTCCTTAGATCTTTCAACCACTGAACCTATGATATCTTAACGGCTGCTTCTTAGTCCCATAATTTACCAGTTAGTAGAAGCTCGGTTTCCAAAGAACACCAAAAGTGAGGCAACATTGACCGAGGTTAGTGTTTGGGAGGGTGACCACCTCTCGCGCCTAATTCGATCCGGAATCGTGTACGTTAATGGGAGAAGGGTGCACGTAAAATCCGTAGTGGGTCCAATGTCCTCCGAGTGAAACTATACCTCTGGGGGTGCCAACCTAGGTGACAGTCTCTCATCTGGAAGTTGGTTCAAAACTAGGAGATCCAGCAGTGGCAAGGCGGAACGTACGCAAACCTTTTCATATGGTCTAGAAGCATTTAGAATAGCTGTTTATCAGGATCTCTGTGTTTTTCTTGACTTGAAATGGATTTTTAACTTCTGAAAAATTGTATCACCCTTTAGAATCTAAACCAACTTTCTTTACTCTTTTTTCAATAAATATTGACAATCTACATTGAAATAAAACGTTCGAAGAAACGAACTGCTTCTCATCTGCCTTCTCTGATTAAAAAAATGATGTTATGCATACATCTTATCCAGACAGTTGTTGCTCAGAATCTGAAATATTTAGAAAGTTTTCTCTCACCTTGGAATACATTTATAAGTTCTGCAAAATATTTCAGCCAAGAGACATAAAATCTTCAACCTTTGCTCTTTTTCAATAAGCATTGAAAATCGGCTAAACAAAGAAAATTTAAAATCTGCTTCTTAACTGCCTTCTCTGATTAAAAAAAGAAAAAAGAAAATATGCTTACATTTTATCCTGACAATTGTGGCTCAACCTCTGAAGGAATTAAAAGGCGTTTTCGTTCAGTGGTATAGAGTCTTAGACATTGAACGGTCTATCCAACCATAATCTTCAGAGTTCAAAACACAATTGATTCCACTTTCCCCAAAAAATCATTTAAAAGAACGTGAATTTTTTTTTTTTTTTTTTGATAACTTCCTTAACAACTGTAAACATTCCGAAAAAACATTTTCCCCTACACACTTCTTATACGCTAGCGAAATTTACTCGTAAACAACCTTTACTTAGTGCTGTTTTTGAAATACTCTAAAAAACTTACTTGGTTCTTTTCATTTTGTACATTTTCTTTCCAGACTGCTTCTCCGTCAGAAATAGAAATATTTGATTTTCTTATTTTCCTTCAGTTCATTTCAAATATGACCTTAGATTTTAAATATGACCTGGCTTAGACCAAATTTAGTTACAGAAATAAATTTGTTACATTTTTGTTAAAATATTGTGTCTGCTATATGCATTTTATTTGAAATTCTAAACAACAATTCTGTTCCGCTTAGTGAGCTGTATTATAATATGTGCAGTCTTTTGAAAATGCATGTTCATGGTAGTATATTAGGATTTATTAAGGTATTTTGTTGAAAGAGTAAATAAAACCAACAAATCTTACAATTTTATTGCGTGGGTGTTTTTTTTTTTCAATTTCTTATGCTAAATTCACGCCGGACAAACATTTCCACTCAGTTTTTGCGCATGCGCACAGTGTGGAAAGATTACATATTCAAAGCAGCACACTGGTTTTGCACAATTTCCGACCGTACAAATTTCATTGTATTTTTCCCTTTCTACAGCCAGTTTAGGAATTTGTGAAGCATTTTATGTGTAACTAAAATTTTATCTTACTTTTTACACGTTCTTTTTCGAAAGAAACAGCTCAATACTTCTTAAAATTAGCTATCATAAAATATTGATGTCACTGTGCAACAAATTTGAACTTTGTTTTTGTCCTTTAGATGAAACAATGTGATTATATATAAACAAAAGGTGCTTGATTCAAATATCCAAACCAAAATGGTCCATCACGTACCGTTTTTGCTGGAGACCCACTTCTCGATTTTATACTATTTGGTTATAGAAAAATGTAACCAAGGCTTACTTATTAAAAACACAAACACCAAAATGATTTTTTTGGCCATTTTATCTTGTGGGCATCTGTTGGTGTTTCCTAATAACAGATTGGCAATATTCAATTCGTATACTTCCATACTGTCGACCGCTGAAACGCTTTTCAAACAAGCATCATGCTGTTTCAAACACGCATCACATGTTTTCCCATGCTCGTCATTAATCGTGCCAAGGTTTTGAAGAAATAAGTTAATATGGGAGTCCAAAAAGTGTAGTTGTAATGAAATATAGCAACCTATAATATAAAAGCATTTTATCATGTCACCAACAAGATTTTCGTAGTTGTCAGCTTTCTCATTTCCAAGAAAACGGGAGCACACTGATTTAAAGACCAGCCAAGCGGATTTTTCGGCTTCTGACATTGTTTTCATACTTTTCATCATGAAAGGATTTTCTTAAGCTGTAGGCCAATAAAAATCCTTTCTTTTACTTTTGCCTCACTTGATTTTTTTATTTCTTTTCTTGAGATGCAAGAAAGCCACTCCTTCTCTGTCCAGAGCTTTTACAAATATTTCTACAAACCAAGTTTAATGTGCAATTGTGGAAAAAACGTACATTGTAGATTTACAAGAGGCCCATTTGATATGTTTTTGCCACTCATAATTTTGAAATTTCCTTTGTGTTTGCAGAATATGCTACAGGGATGAATAGGAAAAAAATACTTAGATGGAGGAGCACTGATAAACAAGCTTCACGCTGCTGAATTGTGCTCATGTTCTAATGCTTGAAATAGGACATTCACATCCCAGGCAGCATACTATTTTGTCTTTCTCCGCAAAATATTCTACAAAATGCCTTTGTCGTCTTGTAAAAGACTCGAAACTTCGAGAAGTAATATTTTCGTTACATTTTATAATAATTGTGTTTTAAATTTTTCTTTTGCTATTGTACCTGTATGTCATATTCTTTTTTTTTTCTCTCTTTTTTTTTCCTCTGAAGGGGATAAAATGTAATCAAAATGTTAGCTAACAGCAAAATTCGTTGCCAGATGGCACCACTAGCTAACGTGATTTACCTTAATCACAGACTCACACTGATAGTTAACGAATCAGAGACCGTGAAAAGGTCCAACTACGTCACAAAGAGAAAATTGAATTACATTTTTGTTCTAGAAGTTTCGAGGCTTCTCTCCCCATCTGCGAAGATGGAAGGTCGTAGAATTTGTCATGAGAAAAATTTAAGGGGGAGAAGAAAGAAGAGAATAAAAAATGTTGCTGAAAGAGGATGAATTTCCTAAAACTAAATCCATGCATTGAAAGACATCGATATAATCTTTATATAATCAAGAAATAATCACGTTATGAGAAGGTGAACGGGCGATCAAAATAGATGAAGGATAAGTCATGCGTGATGCTGCAATGAACTTTGCCAAACATATTCCCAGTATGAAATATTTTCGATGAATGTCACCGTCGTGCAAGCATGGGAACGAAAGGAATGCAGTGATCTTCATATTACGTGCAACTGTGGATCATCAAGTTGGAGAAAGACCTTTCCCAAAATTCTACAGGAAGGAAGGCATCGCCACGTGTGGATTTTTAGCTACCTTGAAGTAAAATCATGTTTTTCTAATGCTTTGAAAGTCACCGTCTGAGAGGGATAAGGCCGTCGACTCCTGACCCTCTCGACGAGTTGATAAAAAGGAAATAGCTTAAAAAAAAAAAAAAGCTATGATCATTTAAGATAAACCTAACGGTTTCAATTTTTTCATCTAACTTGTGGTTCACATGAACTTTTACTACCATCTTCATTTATCGCTCATTATGCCTGGTTCAGTGAATGAATATTTTTATCTTTTATAACTTATGATGTGATTTTTATTCATGCTTTGATCTAAAATTGGGGTGCACCTAATCTGACGAAATATTTTGATATAGGAAAACCCAGAATTTAATAAATAACTTAAATTTAATGCAGTGTATTTACTTTTTCTAAAGTATTTTATAATCCTCTTCATTTGGTATGATTTTATATATATATTTGAATTGAATTCATAATTATACAACGCATAAGACAAAAAAAAACCACTATAGGTTCACGCTATGTCGGTTTGTTGCTTTGGTTATATAATTTGGTTCACATAATTAAATTCAACCACTGCAACAAGCAAACACACACCATAACTATGACGCATATACTGGGATTTTTCAGAAGGGTGCGCTTTGAGAATCTGAATTTACTTGTTATGCACAATAATTATTATTTGTTTATTCCAAAATGCAAGCAAAAACTGTATACCCTCGCTTATCCAGAACTCTCCGTCAACTGAGCTCCAATTCTGCATTGGAGGTCAGTTGACGTATTTTTTTCTAAGTAACTATAGCTTCGACATCGATGAAAAATATGGATGATAAAGCATTGATGTTATTTGACAATAAAGCATTGATGTTTAAAAAAAATCCATCGGTTACACGTATTTTCGATTTTTCGAAGTCCGCCGAGACCCAATTATGTTATAAATATAATGTCAATGTTTTACTCTGCGTATGTATGTAGATACACACACACACATATAGTATATTATACGTGTGTATATGTATAAACGCTGAAGCTGTTGGTTATTTAATTTTAAATAATATTTCAATTAATTATTGATTTCGAAGCTAAAAGACATTCAATGAATATTCAAACCAGTTTTTTTTTGGAAAAAACACTATTTAATGATGGCGTAAAAAAAACATAAGAATTTAAGAAAATAAATACTTCTCTTCACTATCTCTTGTTTTCCCCGGTAATAGTTTTGTTTGCATTTGGCATTGCTCCAAACAATAACATTTTCTTTCTGATAAAGAATTGTAATTGCTTTCAGAAAGAAAATTATTAACATTTGCGTTCTTTGCTTCTTCTCATTAAGAATGAATTTTAAGATAATTAACATTTTGAAATAACTAACCTACAAAAAATTACGCATGATTTGATTTATTTTCTCGGAAAAATGACTCATTTACTAATAGTTGATGATTACAAATGTCTTTTACTGATTTATTTTTAGAAAGTTTTTGGCGGAATGATGATTGTGCAATTAATTAATGTACAGCAATAATGATCCTTTTCCTCTTGTGCATTTGTAATATTTTATCATTTGATAAGTTAAGTGGAATATGGTGAATTACGTTAAGGAATTTGATCCTCAATTAGCTTCAGGCTCAAAGCTAAGTAAAACCAATTCATTTTTTGAATTTGTGAGAAAACTTTTTTAAGCCATTACTCATGTTAGTGAACTCTGCAGCGGGTTTTGAGTTTACCCCCCCCCCCCCTCTTAACCTTTCGATACACTTTTGGACCATCTTGTTTTGATGGATCAAGAAAGATTTTATAATCCACAGGGATAAAAAATGCTGCATTTAACACGGTTGCTCATCGCACGCTTAAAATTTGCTCTTCGGTTGAATGTTTAGTTCAGAACATGTTTTTTTTTAGCCTGAGCTGTTGACAGAGGTTATTTGCCAAGTTTCATTTATTCTTCGTCTGAGAAACGTTTCATGGGGCTACATCAAATAGAGATTATCATTTTATTCCTAAATGAAAGTTGATGCTTTTTTATTCATTTCTTTGAACCATTCAGCCACCTGCTATATCCTCTTCATTCCAAGTGTACCCAATTGGGTACATTTTAAAATACTGTTTATTAACTACTGTTTGTGCAATTTGAAAGCTAAAACACCCAATTGTTTTTGAAATTAATCAACAGATAGTTTACTTCGTTTTACACATGGTAAACATGGAAATTGGGCATTAATTATTATTTAAACTAATTATTAATTAAAATTAACAAAAAAAATTTTTTTAGTTATTTTGTTTTGTAATCATTTTTTAAATCAGGGAACCAAAAAATTGCGTCAAAATTGTTTGGGGTTAGCTCTGGGGTCTGAAGAGGATATTCTTTAAAATTGCATTTTTCCAATCTTTTTCTCCCACTAAGTAATAAAATCTACTTTTCTAACAGTAAAAACCGGTTTGATAGTCTGTGTCACGGGATATAACGAATTTTTTGGCCATGTAGGAATTCGTATCTAAGTGAAATGCAACAAGCTTTCCGATGTGGTTTAAAGAAACCTTAGAAAAAGGTATTAAGGCACAGAATTTGAAGAAATCTTATAATATCACGCCAAAAAGAGTATAATTTTTAAAATAAATCTTTACAGAATGCCAAACCCTTTATTGAAAAACAAAAGCTACTAAAGTAACTTTTCCACACAAGTTTCTAAAACGTATTGAAAATTTGAAGATGCCTTAAAAATCACCGAAGTTGATGTATTTTGATTAAAATATATGAATATATTGTATTCTGAATTTTACTGCAAATATAGAATCTCAATAACACAAGAATATTATATCATTGACGACGGGGTCACTCGAAATGATTTTATGAGAATGCTTGTTGAATTGGAATGGGCATACAATTTATTATTGCAAAAAAGAAACAACATGTTTCTTTACCTCATTGGTACCTCTGGACAAATAAAAAGTCTGAAAAAAGATAAGGTTGAAATATGAAAAAAGTGTACGACTTGTTTATAGTTCAAAAAGTACAAACTGCGTACAATTTTTATAGTTATTCTAGCAAATGAGAAATAAAATATGAAAGACTTTTAACGGGAAAAATACCTAGAACGAAATACATTTTGTGTGTTAAATTTACGCAATAGTTTTCAAATGATTCTACAGTTTTTTTTTTTTTTTTCAATGGCCATGTTTCACTTGTAACGTTAAATGACATTTTAATTTCTTTACATGTGTTCCATTTTTACAACTTCATTATAAATCATCATCTATGTCAATCAGAAAAAGTATCCTTCTAAAGCATAAGCTTCTCCTCAAAGTTTTGAAAACTTAAGCATTTTTAATAAACAAAAAGTTAGAAGATCGCATGTTACTCAAAATTGCCGGCTTTACAAACACTCATTTCATTTCGGGTTAACTTATTTATAAACCCTCAGCAACTTTTCCCTTCATTTAGGGGGAGTACACTTTCCAAGTTACTCTATTTTTCTGTTTCCTTCTCACTTAAAATTGGAAACCACGCTTTTTTGGTTTTATTTATTTACATCTTTTTACATTTGAATAATACAATATTTTCTTAACCAACTTATTTCTGGAGGAAAAATATTTTCGTTTGGCTTCTTCTCGATAAGTTTTAAATTTTTTTTTGTCGATCGTCATTATTATTATTTTCATTTTCTTTCAAGTGTTTCTTTAGATTGCGTTTAAATTTAATAATACTGCCAAACACATTTCTACCGGAAAAACTTGATACCAACCTTTACGTGCATAACTTCTTCATCTTTAAAATATCATACATGTTATGTATTTATATTTTATATTTTATTGCACTCTTAATATCTGGCAACTAACGATTTCCAAAAGTGTTTCTGTAACTTATACTCCTGCATCTGGCAACAATCTGTTATGGCTATTGTAGCGATCGCTTCGAATGTCGACATGCAGCTGGCTGTACGTGTAGCTATTCTTTTGTAAATAAATAGTATATAACGAATCCTTATCCCTTTCAATCCAATCTTCAAACATAATAAAGTGGCGACGAGAGAAAAAAATGACCGAAATCAGCGATCTTGTTACTGCATTGAATACTTTCGTTCAAAAGTTAACGGAAACTCCCGCCGCTGCTACGCCTAATCCGGATTCGAAAGTAAAACATCTTCTTCAAAATCAATCTCTTAATTTCGAATGTTTTGACGAAAGTAATGAAACTTTTGATGAATATATTCAACGACTCGAAAATTATTTAAAGCTCAAAGGATTAATCGATTGCGACGCCAGAAGTTGCCGAAGCTAAACAACTCATTCTTATAAATTGCCTGGGATCGAAATATTATCATCTACTTTCCAGCCTGACGTCTCCTGATTTACCAGCGACGAAAACATATGACGAATTATTGCAACTACTAAAAGAACATTTGTAAAAGAATTAATATTTTAACAGAACAACACAAGTTTTTGTGTCGAACACAGCACCCGGGTAAATAGATTTACTATTCTAAAAAAACTGTTAAAAACTGCTGATTTCAAATCAAGTTGTAACGAGTCCTTAGAACTTCTTACAGGACAATTTTATAGCCTATTCTCATATAGTTCCTGTGGTGCTACATATAACTAACCTTGAGACAGTTAGTCATCGGAAGTTGCACATGTTCTATTTTGCAGGTGTAGCGCCGTAGTACATACCTGTATGCTGAAATTTGATTCGCTTCAGAAAACTAACGAAGGCGCCAATGTTCCCAAAATGGGACAAAGCTATTCTTTCGTCAATTTCGACTCTTCTTTCTTAAATTTTGACTTTGAATCAGTCATGTTTTATAAAATAGACAGTTATAATCTAAATTAAAGTGCAAAATTAATTTTCATTATTATATTATTAGGGAAAAATGCATGTGTATTGAATGTGTTCCAAAGCCAAATTTTGAGTTTTTAACATTTTTATGAAAAATATTAATTACCAAGCGAGCTTTTAAAAAAAATTTTAGAAGCTGTCTCAAACATAGAGGTTTGAAGAAAAATTCACAGTATAATGATATTTGGAATAAGTGTTTTGAAAAAAAATCAGAAGTTAATGTTCCCAAAATTGGAACATTGGCGCTTAATGGGTTGAATGATGCTGATATTCGCGAGAAAATATTGCAACAAGCAGAGCTAACTTTTGAAAAAAAATTAGAAATTGCTTTAGCTATTGAAGCATCGAAAATAGAAAACAAAGAAGTTTATAAGAGTTGTTCAACATTATCTAACATTAATAAAATTTCAAATTTCAATAAACAAAAAGTAAATCAATGTTTCAGACAAAATTCGAGAGTTATATCGACCCGAAATGATCGATGTGTAAGCCGAAATAGAAATTCTAGCAACTTAAAAGAACTTAATTCGGAAAATGTCTGTCTACATTCTGGTAGTAGAAATAGCCACAAAACTCGAGAATGTCGCATAAAAGATAAATTAACATGTCAGTCTTGTTCTAAAAAGGGCCATGTCCGTAAGGCTGTTTGCATCTCTGAACTCTTAAAGCGTAATAGAAAGGTAGAATCCGCCAGTACCAGTAATGTTCGTCATCTAGAGCATGAAGATTCTCGTGATTTTCAAATAAGTCAAGTAGTCGATATTTGTTCAAACTCCATGGTAAATGATGACAGATTATTTGCTAATATTCAGATAAATGATATGAATATACATTTCGAATGTGATTTTGGTAGTTGTGTAAGCGTTATGAACACAAACGATTTCAAGAAATTGAACATTAACACCCACATTCTAAAAACTAGCATTTTCTTTCGTAATTACACTGGTGAAATTGTTAAATCAATTGGTTTGATGAAAATCAATGCATGTTATAATGAATATTCCAGCGTAGAAGAATTATATCTAGTCAACTTAAAAAAAGAGCCAATTTTGGGTAGAGATTGGATTAGAAATCTCAAGATCAACTTAAATGAAATAAAAGACACTAGTGTGAAACAAATTCCAATATTTGATGTAAATAATTCTATTGCTTCTATTATCAAATAATATTCCGATGTGTTCGAACCGAAAGTAGGTCAAATTCCAGATTACACCTGTTCACTTAAATTACGAGATGACGCAAAGCATGTGTCTATAAAACCAAGATCAATACCATATGCCTTAAACGACATAGTTGATAAAGAACTCGATAAATTAGAAGCTGAAGGCATCATAGAAAAAATAGATCACTCCGAGTGGGAAACTCTAATTGTTACAGTTCCAAAGTCTGATGATTCAGTCCGAATTTGCGCTGATTACAAGGTCACTGTAAATAAACAACTTCATGACGCCAGACACCCGATACACGTATTGAGGAAATATTTAATGAATTACGCGATGGATCATATTTTTGTACATTAGATATATTTAAAGCCTATTTACATTTGAAAGTGGATGAAGAAAGTGCTAAAATACAAACTATTTCTACGCATCGAGGAACATATTTAGTTAAACTTTTATTTTTTGGAATCAAATCGGCACCTAACGAATTTCATTCATTTATTGATCAATTTGTTCAAGATTTAGAGGGAGTTATTGCTTATTTTGATGATTTAATTATTCAAGGAAAGACATACCAGGAATGCCTGACTCGTTTAATTCAAGTTCTAGAAAAACTACGTAAATACAATTTGTATGTTAATGTCAATAAGTGTATGTTTTTAAATCGAAGGTAGAATATTTGGGACATATAATTAGTTCTGAAGGACTCCGTAAATCTCCAGAGAAAATAAAGACAATTCAAGATGCTCCTAGACCAAAAAATGTCGACGAATTGAGAAAATTTTTAGGATTGGTTATGTACTATTCAAAATTCTCCAAAAACTCATCAGAGATATTATATCCTCTAAATAAACTTCTCAGAAAAGACGTTCCATACAAATGGACAGCTGATTGTGAAGCAGCTTGGATAAAAGCAGAATCAGAAATCGCTAGTGATCAAGTAGATTATACCGTTTAACCCTGATTTGCCTGTAACTCTATCTACGGATGCAAGTCCATTCGGATTATCTGGTATTTTTTCGCATTGTATGCCTGATGGCACGGAGAGGCCAATCGCATTTGCATCAAGATCACTTACTGCTTCAGAAAGGAATTACAGCCAATTGGACAGAGAGGCCATAGCTGTTTATTGGGCAAGTAAAAAATTTTATGACTACATATTTGGTCGAAAATTCACATTAATTGTCGATAACAAACCAATGATGACACTCCTACATCCTGAAAAGAAACTTCCAGTATTATCCGCAACTAGAATGCTTCGCTATGCACAATTTCTATCAAACTTTGATTATTCTATTATGCATCGCAAAGCAACTGATCATACAAACGTGGATTATTTATCCAGAAACCTTCTACCTTTATCTACCTATGAGGTACAAGTTGTCGATGATGAATATTTCTTTCAAGAAACCATTATTAGACACATTTCTATAGAAACAATTACAGCTACTGAAATTCGGAAAGAAACAGATTTAGATGAAGAGCTTTCAAGACTCAAGGAAAATGTTCTCAATGGAAATGTACGTGATCTAGAAATAACACTTCAAGATGGAATTTTTCTAAGAAGCCAACGTGTAATTATACCTAAGAAACTGCAAAAAGCCATTCTTCAAGAATTACACTCAACTCATGTTGGGATAGTAAAAATGAAAGCACTCGCTAGAAATTACTGTTATTGGAAAAACATAGACTCCGATACAGAAAACCTAGTAAAAAGTTGCAAGAACTGTGGTGATGTTCAAAAATAACCCTCAGAAAGCTCCAATTCACAATTGGGACATTCCTACAAAGAACTGGCAACGAGTTCACATGGACTATCTGGACCATTCATGGGACACTCCTTTTTCCTTGTCGTTGACACAAAATCAAAATGGCCTGAAATTTACTCAATGAAGAAAGACCCTGATTCTGCCTCTACAATACATTATTTGCGTGAAATATTTAATCGTCATGGTCTGCCTGAAATTCTTGTTAGGGATAATGCATCAATTTTCACATCCAAGGACTTTGTAGATTTCTGCAAAAGGAATGCATTAGACAAAGATTAATTGCTCCCGGACATCCATCAAGAAATGGACAAGCCGAACGATATTGTCAAACTCTAAAAAAGAAACTAAAATGCATGCGATTCCAATCCGGCACCCTCCATGAGAAACTCTGAATTATTATTTCGATATAGAGCGACTCCACATTCAAGTGGGAAAACACCAGAAGAAATAATATTTGAACAAAATCTTAGAACCAAACTGGACCTCCTGAAACCCGATCCTGTAAATTATTATACGAACAATGCCGAGCAACCACATTTTGAAAAATCATACGCCGAGGGAGACCGTGTCCAATCCAGAAATTATGCAAATTCTATGCAATGGAAATATGGCACCGTCGTCCAACGATTGGGACGTGTCCATTACCTGATTGAACTTGATGATGCATACGTGGTCAAAAGACATTTTGACCAACTGCGCCATTGTCAAGTTCACCGACAACCACCACCAGTTCAACTTCGCTTTCCACGCAAAAGATTACGGTAACCTTCAGTGATGAACGCGAAACTTCCTCAACAAGCCCTTCAACTCAGTAGAATCCGGATGTCCCTCAAAGCCCTAGTCCTACTACAAGTTCTAGTCGGACCCTTCCACCAACTATGGTATCATCCCCACGAAGTGGGACCCTTCCACCTGCTGCAGTCTTACCGTCTCAAAGTGGAATAAATCCTGGACTTCGTCGTTCAACACGAATACGAAGACCAGTTAAAGTTTAAATCTTTAAGAACTTCAAATATTTATTTAAATTAGGTTTTGTCTCTTTACAATTCACTTTCTGTATAAATGTATATATTGTATGTGTTAACGTGTGCAGCGCCTGTAATGTAAGTATAACTTTTCATTTAGCGTGGGAGAACTGTTATGTATTTATATTTTATTGCACTCTTAATATCTGGCAACTAACGATTTCAAAAGTGTTTCTGTAACTTATACTTCTGCATCTGGCAACAATCAGTTATGGATATTGTAACGATCGCTTCGAATGTCGACATGCAGCTGACTGTACGTGTAGCTATTCTTTTGTAAATAAATAGTTTATAACGAATCCTTATCTCTTTCAATCCAATCTTCAAACATAATAATACATAAATACAGAAATCAACTTGAAGTTTTCATTCTCTCAAATTCAAAAATTCGTTAAAGACTTACACTGCATTGTATCTATACTTTTCTAATGAACTGTTACCTCCCCGTTTCATTAGCATTCCACACCACTCCATTCATAAAAAATCTGACAGAATTTCAATCCCTCTTCTTTAGTTCTAATGTATCGAGGGAATTTAAGCAAATAATAGGAAATAAATTTGCTCATTACTAATGGAAAAGAGGAAGCTTAAAACGTACTATTCTGAAAAATCATTTCCAGCATCCATTGTAAATTACTCCGTGCCGAGAAAAGCAATTATCTAAATTTAGAAATGGTTGAATCCTTAATTTTCTTTCCGCCTCACATATGCGAAGCGCCCATGGACTAGTATTCAAAGCATATAGGGTTTTTGATAATGTCTTCTACACGAATTAAAGCAATTACTGTGCAATCTAATTGCTATATTTCAAGCATACATCCATTTTTGTTTTGAGGTCAATAAACGATGCATATATTGCTCGCATTTTCTTTCATAATTCAAATGCAGATTTTTTTTTATTTTATAGTAATACTATTAACAGTACTAGTGGGCTGATAATTATTTAACATCATTAAAGTAATATTGCTTCAGAATTAGCAGTTTTTTTATGAATTTTAATATCGATAATTAATATGGTAACACTAATTCTGGTAATGATATTTTTGGTTTATACCTATAAGGGAGACTTTGATAAAACAGGTAAACTCAGCTTAATGTGGATCGAAGAGTGGCTGAGTCTGGAAATGCCGGGATATCTCGAATGAGGATAAAAATAATAAGTGTTTTCTCAGAAAATCCAGTAATGCATTTGTATGTATATCTTGCTTGAGAATGGCCTGCGAAAATAAGTGTCCAATTAACCTTAAATAAATAAAAATCACCTGCTGTATATGAAGGCATAGAACCTTTACTATATGAAAATCAGAATTAATGACGACACATGATAGAGTAATTTACCTGATAAGACTGACCTCAGAAAAACACTTTATGAGGGCTTTATGAATAAAAATTAACTAGCTGACTTGGCAAAAACTGGCTGCACGGAATACAGGACCCTAAACGGGTCTGCATTTTTTCGCTCTGTCAATATGTGGTTGTGTTATCCGGACGGCCGAGTTATCGAGTGCCGAGTTTTCGGGACTCTACTGCTTCCTCTTTTTTGTGTGTGCTACCAATTTCCGAAACACATACAGTAAAACCTGTAAAGTTAACCATCTTTGTAAGTTAACCATCTGTCTAGACTGATTACTTTTGTCAGAAACGGAATTAGTCCTTCACCCTCTACCTCACCCTCTATAAGTTGACCGCCTGTCCAAATTGACCACTAAAGTACTGCACCGCAAGTGGACAAGGGACACCCTCCAAAACCACCCCACACCAACCACCACCCTCCAAATGATACTCTTCTAGCATAAAGGTATTAAGGAGGGCCAGGTTTACACAGCAAGAGTTAGATTTGCTGGACGCCACTTCAGCTTAGCTATCTCGGAGCGGTTATGAGCGTTCGACGCACTTCACTTCCCCGTACCTGGGGGAGGGCACCCCTAAGGCCACGAGCTAACAGGGGAGGGGGATGGAGAGAAAGGTCGCTTTTCTCGATCAAAATGTCGAAATGTTGATCCTTAATATAATATGATAACATAATTAAAAGTAAATGTGTGTTAAACAATTTTATTTTTATGGTTCCAATTTTTTTATACAGAAAACGGAAGTGTCAATTGTCCCGCAGTGGAACAGTCGGGAGAAGCTCAGTTCCCGCCGAACACTGAAAGTGAAGCAACATTGACCGACAGTGTTTGGGAAGGTGACAACATCTCGCGGCTGGTTGCTCTGAGACCGTATACATTAAAGGGAGCTGGTGCACGTTAAATCCATTGTGGCTCCAATGTCCTCCAGGTGAAGCTGTACCAGGTGATAGTCTCTCATTTGGGAGCTGGTTCAAAAATTAAGAGACCTCTCAAAAGGGGAGGAAGTAGGACTCCTGCCTTTATGGGCCTCGTTAAGCTGAGGAACAGGGTACACTCTCTTCCTCGCTTCGTGCAACAACTCGCGAACAACTAGTTGCAACCACTATTTTTATGTTCATGTTGTGCTTTAAGACAAAAGCGTTATATTCACGTGTCATGATGTATGAAATTTAATTGTGAGTAAAAGAACTTTTGATACATTTGAAGTTAAATAATAGTAAGGAATCCGTGTTGTGGGTTTAAATGTTAATAGATTTCACTTGACTTCATTGTGCATAAAAAATAAAACACTTCAACTGAAGTAACATTTTGTCATCATTTCACGGATAAAACGGAATCATGAATATTATAAGTGGCTTTGGGGAGCATATTAATTGTAGCATATTGTATTGAACTTCTTTAGCATTCGTACACTCTCAGAAACGCATGCTCAAATCTCACGAAACTTTCGTAGTATTTGACGAAATGGCTTCATGAAAAATGCTCCTAGTAAAACTTTCGTCAAATTGCCGAAATTTGTGTAGTAACTTTTTAAAGTCACGTGATCACACTAGGAAAGAATCGTTGTAAATGACGAAATTTTCTTGACGATTGGAGAATCGTCGGAAATGCGGATTCTATTTTTGTGAGTGTATGGACCCCAAATATAACTTTCCCAACCTTTGTCAATTTTCCACCTCTTACAATGTTCATTCCACCGATTTTTTCATAAAGCTTGAGAACGAATCTATGCCTGATAATTAATTTTATTCCCAAACTTAAAATTCCACACCTAACGCATTTTTGAGAATTATCTTATTTAACGATATCCTTCTGCTGAAGCGATGCGAAAATTCTTCTGCCGCATTCATAACGAATCTGCACTGCAGTATTTTTGCAAATATCAGAATTCTTCTTCCCATTCAAATCGTGATTAACCAGTTCAGATTAATCAGTTTTTTCGGATGATACAAAATGATCGAGTTTTTTTGACAGAAAAGGAATTATAGGTATAGTATAAATTGTTTTTGGCACTTTCAGTTGTAGTGGGTGACTAGAGAGCTGGGGGTGGGGTAAAAGCTATAGAAACAAATTATTTTACAAGCAAAGTGCTAACGGATCTCAGAAAGGCATTAGAAATAAAATAATGCGAAATACAAGATTGCCCGTGTGAGAAACGGGCATGTGTAAATTTGCCGGTTACTTTCGCCCGTGTCAGACACGGGCAAATGCGTTAAGTGGTTAAGTGCCCATTTTTTTTTATTTGCGCAAAGCTAAACCTTCAAAATTAATTCAAATGCTTCATGCGTTCTGTATCTTTTATTTTTGTGAGAGGTCCTTTCGTGCGTTCTTATTATGTGCGCATAAACAACCAACGCAATTTGAAAAACAAAAATTGGCACACATTCAAAAGCTCAAAAGTAGTCGCATTACATCAACGATAATTTTGGATGTTTTAATATAACTGTAAAACTACGTTTGAGAATCTTTGCTAACATCAAAGAGAAGCATTACACACTTATGATAAACAGTTTCATGGATTTCAATTCCTCAAGATAATTTGAAAACACCTTTTACTTTTGCAATACTTTTTTCTTTATTTACTTTTTTACTACATTAAAAGCATATTTTATTAATTTAACATATTATTTATGAAACAGCATAAATTATAGCACATACTTAGTATTATTGGTGGCCATATATACTTGACTTACTAAAATACTGATTTCCAATTTTTCAACAGCCCGTAATACTCATTCATTTATTTAAAAAATGCAATTTTTAAAGCAGCACTGCATAATAATGCAGCTTAAACATTTATTGGGCAATTTCAAATAAACAAAGTTTTTTCTCATAATTGCGATTTTTTGTTTTATTTTTTTCATTTTTTTTTAAACTTATGTTACGACTTTACGACGGAAGCATGATATTTTCATTTTTTAAAATGAAAAAATATTTTGCTTCTCTTGACATACACTGTTAAAAATTTCCGTAAGAAAATAGCAAAATAACCATTTATTTGATTGTTATTTTACCATGTTTAATTACAACAGTTAAATAACCACTAAAAAGATGGTACTCAAACCGCTGATTGTGAAAAAAATCGTTTATTCTCTGTTTATCCTAAAGAACGTTTAACTAACCGTAATTTTCAAGTGCTGAATGAGAATCGGGCGTCCATCTTGGTTGCGAAACCTTACCGGTCGAACGTTGGTGTTAAAATAAGAATAAAGATTTATCAGTTCAAATCTGCATGTGTATATAAAAAGAAGAAAAAAAAGTGGCCCAAGTAGTGGTTGCTAAATAGAAACACATATACACGTAAATCAAAATTTGGAGACATCGGATTCCCGAACTGTTTGCGAACGAGCGAACCCATAATTTACGCTGCTGAAGCTTGTTTGTATTTTAATTTTTGCAACAAACAAAATGATTTTTGTAAATATACGGTAAATTTAGAACAAAAATGACTTCGGATCCAATCGAAACCTGAAATCCCAATTTTAAGGCTGTTTGCCTGTTGGAAAAGAAGATTTATTGATAAATAAACGGCGCTTTACGTGGTGTAGATGGCCGAATGACTAGAGCGCAAGGCTGATATACCATACACCCGAGTTCGATTCCTGCACGCTTCGTTTACAGTTTCTTCGCCTCGAAGATTCTACGCCTCGAAATGGTTCAAAAACGGTAAAAATTTCGTTTTGAAACCATTTTTAAATGGTTATAAAACCGTAAACTTTTGTATTTACGGCTTTTTAACCAAGCTGATTGGAAATGGTTTAGGTCCCGTAAAGTTAGAAAAATGTTCCAAAACGTAAATTTAACGGTGAATTAGATGGACAGACTGCTGCCGGTTATTTAACCGTAATTTCATGTTGAAATTTCTAACAGTGTATATAGGACGCTAAAAGATGCTTACGTTTGTGTCGAGATAAAGAAACATCGATTATGCGTGACCCGGAGTCATAGATACACATATCGAATCTGTTTGATTCTTAATGATAAAGTCTTATTTCATGTGAAAGATAATCTATCTTTCGCATTAAATAGAGAAAAGGGTTATGAATTAAAAATATGTAGTGGAGAAAGGACAAAAGTACTTTGGCTTGAAAATCCAAAATATTTTTGAATTGCTTTATTGATCAATATTTTTAATGGGAAATAACTATATCATTCATGCTTCGATTTTAAATACACTAGAAGCTAATATAGGGTCTGTTGGGGTAATTGTAAACATAATTCCAATGTTTTAACTTTACATCCTTCCTTACATCTTGAAGGAATTTAAATATAAAATTGGTGAGCATTGTAGTCAATACTATAATCCTTGTGAGTAAACGTGTACAAAAATTTTGACTTTATGAAGTTTAGTTAGCGAAAGAACTCTGTGTTTACATTTAGCTCCGAGCCTCTGGGGATATGTAAACAGGGATGTATTTTCCCGTGAGGTTTATAAAAAGAAAACCGTGGCTTGGAAGCTTAAGAAGTGCTGGAGAAATGATCGCGAATCTGGAGCCAACGGGTCGCATGTTGTCCGCTGAGATGATTTAATGAGAAATATCTTACAAGCAATTAAATAATGCGGTAAATTTATGTAAAATACACACGAAAGTATAATTTTCATCAAAATGTAATATTTTGTCTTCCCAAAATATTGGAAATCCCATAAATTTGAGTGTTTACACTTACCCATAGTACAAAATGTATGGGGTAGTTGTAAACACCTAACTTGCTCATGAAAAATAACGAAACTGATGAAATTCACAAATAAATGTTTTTAGTAGCATTCCATATGATAAATAAAAATGGTTGAAAGTGTTTATTTCGAGTTTGTAGATGTGCTGGAAAGGAAAATGTAAGATCACTAAATTTTGTTGAACGACCTTTTTCACCATGTCATTTTCAAACAATGGTGACGCCACCACAGTTGTTTCGAAACATACGAAACTTTTTCAATTCTTCCCTATGTTGCCAAGTGATCTCTCACCAACAGTTTAGTTTTCAAAACCACCACAAGTGTAGTTATGATGTTTGTTTACATTTACCCCATGTAACACTCCTGCTAGTTTTATCGAATATTGCGAAAACATTCTTAATTCTTTACTGCACTTTCTTTTTTACTGCACACTACACTTAGTTCAGCACTGCATCCCGAATAATTACGATATCTATTAGCCTGTTAACACCTTTTATTACCATTGATTGCTCTTTCGTTTTCTTCCTATTACTTGAACTGAATTCTCCCCCCCCCCCCCACCCATCTGGGGTATTCAACTATACTTATTTCCCTACGTGTAAATATATTTTCGCAACTCCCTCCGTTCGCTTTCTGAGGGGCAGGGGGCATGTGCCCCCATAAAATGAGGAAAAAAGTTCGGAATTATCCATAAATATTTGAAAATAATTTTTCTGATAGCACGACTGAATTTTTAAAACTACTGTCCGAAAAAAATATAAAGCATAATACATACGAAGGTTTTAAGTTTGACAAAATCAATATGAAAGTCCATTTACTAACCTAGTCTTAAGGTTATAATCCTTATGACTATGTATCTAATTACTACGGCACATTGTTGTGATATTTGGGGAAACTTCACGGAGAGCTGGAGCAGCCACTTTTTTGAGTTGCTCCGCTCCGACTTCTAAGTACTTGCTCCAGCTCCGCTCTGCTTCGTGGTCCGAATAATTTTAATGGATTACATTATTTATCTGCCGACAGGGTGGCATAGTGGTAAGACGCATATCTCGTATACCCAAGATCGCAGGTTCAAACCTGGCCCAAGTCGGTGGATTTTCAAGATGCAGAAAATCGTCTGCTTCCATGTCGTATGATTATGCGGCATGTTAAAGATCCCTTGAGAATCCGTTTGGCATGGATACTCTCGGCTAAATTAAATTCCTAGTGCATATTGCATCAATGAGAGCTCAGGTACCGCCATCTAGTGGTAACTGAACGTCAAAATTCTCTTGCGGCGAAGGTTCCACACTCATTGTGGTGCCGCTGAAAGAGATGATACCAATTACTGGGGAACGCACTAGGTCTGCAATGGTTGAAGACCAAAACCGCAGCACCTTTGGAGGAAAAGAAAAACATTATTTATCTCTCGTAAAGAGAGGAAGAGATGGGCCCGTTAAACGCTGCTCCTGCGTTTAACGGGCCCATATAGGCAGGAGTCCGCCTTCCGCCCCTTTTGACAGGTCTTTTAATTTTTTTTAACCAGTTCCCACATGAGATACCGTCAACGGGGTTGGCCCCCTCATAACTACCGTTTCACTCGGAAGACATTGGAGCCACGACTGCTGTAACGTTCATCAGCTACATTTAGCGTGCACGGTCCCAAAGCAACCAGCCGCGAGAAGTTGTCACCCTCCCATACACTGACCTCGGCCAATGTTGCTTCACTTTCGGTGGTTCACGGGAACCGAGCTTCTACCGACTGGCTCACTTCGGGGCATTTATCTCTTTTTCTTTAGTAGTGAATTATTTTATTTTTTTCGCATGATAAAAAATCAATTTTTTTAGCAGTGGCGCACAGCAAATTTCTTTGCATAGGCTCCGCTCCAGTTTCTAGCAAAGTCTCGTTGCTCTACGGGGCATTGCTCCGTGTTCTGCTCCACGTTCAACTCTAGATCCCGGCGCCGGCCTGATAGTTTTTGATTTAGTGTTTAATTGGTAAAAAACCTTCAAAAAGTATTGTTCGTTTTCATTCAAACTAAAATAATGTTTACCGTAAAACGGGGTGAATAGAAACAAAACTTCTTGCATATATATTACTCTAAATATACCTATAATGACTGCAAATTATTTATAACTGATATTGGTTTCCAGTTGGCAACACTCAAAGGCAACAGGGAAATTATGTCGTGTTTGGTTGGCCAAACTGTTTGTTGATTTTGATAGCACGTTTTTTAAGAAGTACTTTTCTGAAGATTTTTTGTCTACTTTGAACTTTTCTGGTAAGTAAAAATACATGCTATATATGTATGCCTATATAAGTATAAAGACTAAGTTGAACATCAATATAAAATTGTAATAGTTGTTCTTGGTTCTACTGTTAACCAAATATTTTATAAAAATTTTTACATTTCATAGGTCAGTTATTGAAATTTTGCGGGGTGAATAGAAACAGCACGTTTCCGGTTTTAAAAATGTGGTTTGCACCTCTAGATCTAAAAAAGGTTTTCTCAATGCTTCCAGGTATCAATACTGGTGTAGACAAAGACCAGGATACCACCAACTTGAATGAATCCGCTAATGCTATTGACATTAGCTTTACACATCTTCTCCAAAGTATGAGACAAGATCAGACAACTAAATCCAGGAAAAAGGGGGACCAAAATAAATGTAACACACCTGGTAAAAGTGCAGGCGTTGAATATTTTGAAAACTTTGGTGGAGATTTAGACCCCAATTTCACTTATTGAAGACCAAAACACATGTTGCTCCAAACAGGTGAACCGAAGGGAAAAAGAAGCCAAGAGAAACTGAAAACTTATCGAATCATCATCAGAGAATGATGGTGCTTATTCAGTGCAGGATAGCGACGAAAAACTGATTTTGTCCACTTCAGAATCTTCTGAACTAGACGAAGTTACTGATATGGTTAACGAAAACAAAAGTATCTCCGTCAATAAAGATGTATGGTGTTGTTGTTATTTAGTTTACTTATATACATTGCGTTGTGTTAAGATATGAAACGTGTTAGAGCATTTATGCCAAACTGGTACTTATATATCATAAGTTAGAGTGGCAGATAATTCAATCAAACTATTTTAAATATAAGATCAGACAATTATCAAATGATACCAATGCTATGATGTTAAACTGAATAAATAATTTTATTTTACATATTAGGCATAGTAGAAAATTAATTTAATTGGTATACAAAATACTTATATTTTTTACTTCAGCAAATCATCAAATCATTTATAACGGAAAATATTGCATCTGGGATATATATATATATATATGTACAAAAATTACATACAACCTGCATTCACATTGGTTGGCTGGCAGAATCATCAGTAGAAAATAACACAGCTCATCTTCTAGTTTCAGGTTTAAGATTGCGCAAAATGTTTCTAAAAATTTCGTACTAAGGTAAAAAATGTTCTTGAAGTCACTTTTGGAGAAATTAAATTAAATCATTTTCTTGCAAGTTTCTGTTGAAGATGACTGGTTGAATGTGTGTTCAGCAACGGGATGGCGATTTAAATAGCGTCTTTGGAGAAACCGTTGGCTGGCGTGATTCGTATTCATAACGGTTTTTGAATAAAGCACCGATTTCTTCTATAGCTGCTCCCCCCGCTTTCTACCAATTTTGTAAAATGCTGATCGATGTTAAGGTAGCCCATCGGCTCCAGAAGATAACTTGGATAATATAGGATACTGCCGATCTCACATTGACATCTTTGAAAAACTTGTTATACTGCATACTTATCGCCAATGCAATACTACATATATCTGTAAACGATCAAGAATGAAAACTGTCAACAGGTGATCAAAAGCATATTGAAGACATGGTAATTCACAGATCAATTATAATTATTAGGATGGTTAACTTAAAATGCACTTTAAAATAAAACTTGATGGCAGAACGGTTGCTTACCCGGAGAAAAGGCGAAAAGCCCCTAACTCCGGGCTCGCGTCATACACCTTCACCAGCTACCAGTCGTTAAGCCAGGGAAAAGCAAAATTCGTCAGCGATAGCACACTTGCAAGGCGCGAAAGGGGAAGATTAATCCGCGAAAGTAAATAGTTCCCGTCGCGTATTTAAATTTATTTGAATTTGTAAAGTCGAAAAGCGACGGAACCAAGTGGAAAATAAACAGTGGTTAAAGGGTAACTATGGGGTAAAAAAACTAATTAAAAAAATAATTTGAAATAGTGTTTTGAAAGAATAAAATGGTATAAAAATTTTGATCGCGTAGGCAATTAAAAAAGAGGTAACAAGTCGTGGTTACGCCTAGCGGTTAATCAGAAAGAACCGTGAATAAAAATGCAAAGGCTTGTCACCAAGATCTAAGCGAATAACCAAAGTATTCGGTTAAAATAACTAAATTCGCGAGATGTAACAAGCATCTTGTTACAAGATGACCACATGGTAGTCAAAGTGTATGGCAAAACAAAAACGTGTTTAAAATATTAAAATAATACATGAACAGATAGGCCCTATAGAGACCTGAGTTTGGGTAATAATTTTTATTTTTTAGAGCAAGACAAATATGAAAAATTTAGAACCAAAGTTCAAAAGTGTTTGAGGAAATCATCATCTTAAAATATTTCTCGTTTGATAGGTAACGTGACCTTCGATTCGCAGTGTGACACTGACAGCGCCATCTATTCGTGCAAATTGTAACGAAAATTTATGTATAAGGATTTATTTTTCCCACTAGAAATCTTCAATAGGTCACCAAGTTGCATAAATGTTCATCATAATTTTTCTAAAAAATGTCAATGAATAGAAGAATTATTTATGAAACAAAAATGGCAGTGGGTATTTTTTTCAAAATAAAAAGAACAATGGCAAAGTAAATCACACGGGTCAATAACACAGGTGTTAAAGAAACTTTTTTAAAGAATGACAAAAATTAGGAATGATTGGAAGTTGAAAATATTATAAAATATTTTCCTCTTTAAATGAAATGACAGAAATGTTCTTTTTTTTTCATTGGGTGAAAAAAAACTTCACTTTAACAGTAGAAGGAGATGTACCACTGTTAAAGCAAAATAAAATAAATTCAAAATTTTGAGATAGACGACTATTTTACTGAAAAATGAATAAATTTCAGCATTAACGGCATATTTTTATTATTACAACTAATTAGTTTAATTATTATTAGTCAGAACTATTATTGCATTTTTTATTAAAATTAGTTAATATTAATTTAATAAATTATGTCATAAATGAATTGTATTGTAAGACACTAAGCATCAACCTATCCGATGTTTAAAATGCATCATCTTCTCCGATATATTTAAATATATATTTATCTTATCCGGAAATTTAAGGACCGCCGGGGGGAAATAACGGACAAGTAAGAAATATCTCTCATTGGTACACACAAAATGTAGACTGTAGACCGAATGTTAGTTGCATCACTTCAGCAACAAGAAAAGGTCTAGGATTAACCCTTTACGGGAGACAGATAAGAAGTTTTCTGAAGTTTTATCATATCTTTCTGCTATTATATATCAGTCAAGCAACATTTTTGTGCCATATTTTTGCTGTAAAACAAAATTTATTCAAATATAGGTATTGTTCGACGGGGATAATGTTCTGTTAATACCATATTTGTACTAAAAATATTACAGCAAAAAGTAAATTTTCTTTGGAACTACTGTTGTCCCAACCACGTCGTGAAAGGATTAAGCAAAACATATCTTGGGAGTACAATTTTTGCATAGTTAAAGCCCGAAATAACGAGGTCCGATACACCATGAATTCGGATTTAGCGCGGCGAAAAGTATGTTCCCCGACAAAAAAAATCAATTTTAGGATAAGTTTTGCATTTAAAATTTCAGTGAAACATAATATTCTTCATAAAGCGATTTTCGCACATTTTATCTCCTGATAATAATCAGATACTTCTCGGTCTTTAGTGTTGAACAATGCTACCCAGACAGCACAAAACGTCCTTTGGATGTCCATTTTATGTCCAGAACGTCCAAATCTGGTCCGATGCCAAAACCGATAAAATTTGGACATCCTCAGATGGGTCAGACAGGACGTCCCTGTAACGACCACTTTGTTTTACCTACGGACGTCCAAAAGTGATCCGCATCCTTTCAGGTCGTACCACGAACGTTCTTTTCGGATGTCCTAGGGACTGCGCTCAAAGGATATCCCGCGTACGGGTCAGACAGGACGTCCCTGTAACTACCACTTTGCTTGACCTACGGACGTCCAAAAGTGATCCGCATCCTTTCAGGTCGTACCACGGACTTTCTTATCGGATGCCCTAGGGACTGCTCTCAAAGGATATCCCGAGTTTGAACTAAATCATACGTTTTTAGTATATTTTTCTCAACTTAGAAGACAATTTTTATTTTGTAATTTTTTTCTTTTGTTTCTTTATTTTATGGTTTACCAGAAGAAAAGCAGGTTTAATATTTAAAAAATAAGTTGAACGTTTTACCATTTCAGGCAAAAATAGTTAAAACTACATGAAAAATAATGCTGATTTATGTTTTCTAAAGTTAACTGCTGATAAAAAATTGATTAATTTTCCTGCACATAATATATTTACGCCTGCTGTATTTAAGACATAAGAAATATTTTCTCCGAAATTGTAAAATTTCACATAAACCATCCAATTTTTATCGTAAGTCTAAGGAAGTCCACATTTTGACATCCATAGACGCGTCAAGCATGACGTCCTTGTAACTAACATTTTGTTTAGCTTACGGATGTTCAAAAGTGATCCGCATTCTTTCAGATCGTACCACGGATTTTCTTTTCGGATGTCCCAGGGACTTCTTTCAAAAGATATCCCGCCTTTGAGCGAAAAGGAGTGGATTACAGTGAAACATTTTCCCCTGTGATAAGTATGCCAGCTTTGCGTTTAATGCTTGTGATGATTTTAAATGAAGATTTGCATGCATTTGCTTAAGATGTAAAAACAGCTTTCTAAAATGTTAAGTTAAATGAAGTTGTTTTTATGGATCAGCCCCAAGATATGATGATAACAGTGGACGAAAATGTAAACTTTAAAATAGTTTATATGGATTAAAACAGTCACCTCGTCAATGGTTTCAGAGGTTTCTTGAAATTGTTTCAAAATTAAATTTTCAATCTCTTGATAATGGACCTTGTATTTTATTCGTAACAGTGATAATCATAAAATTATAATTGCTCTTTATGTAGATGATATGTTAGCAGCAGGCCCAAAGGTCAATGAAACTAAAGTACTTATTTCTTTACTATCTAAAGAGATTCACATGTCAAAATCATAAAGTGTTTCTGAGTTCTTAAGTATATTAGATTGACATTCACGTCTGATAGTTTGATAATGGATTAAGAATCTTATGTAATTAAGTTGTTAAGTAGATTTAATATGATAGAATGTAGACCTAGTGATATTCATGTTTTCCCTAAGTCTACACCATCTGATTGCAAAAATGAAAAACCCTTTAATGGTCAATTTGAGTAGAAATTTTTTTCTATCTTAAAAAAAAAAAGAAAAAAAACCATTTTAAACTGTTCTTTTTTATATCTGTTTATTTACTTTTATTAAGTTGGCTGCTTTTGGACTATAATTTTTCTACATTAAATGTCTGTGTTATTATTTTGAACTTCATATAAATTTCTTATGTATCATTACCTGTTTGTAGAGTGCTGTAATCACAATTTTGCTATTTGCCTAACGATCAGGAAAAACCCAGAAAAACTATCAGGCAATCTTAAACACTATACGTATGTGTAGTACAGTCATTCAGGGTAACTTTGAAAAACGTTATTTCTTTTAGTATAGTTGACTAAATAAAATAGAAGGTCCAGTGCCATACTCAGCCAAATAGGTTATAACTCAGTTTTCTACTCCTAATTTTTAAGTTCAGTCAAAAATACTAAAAAATATGACGTGGTTCAATGTTACCCCCCAAGGTTCAAAATTTCCCTGAATTACTGTATTTAATAATTATTCTTATATCAGTTTGTCCGTACTGGCATTTATTTTCTTTATTTATATTTTTGAAAGTTGTTTGTCATTTGCTGTATTTAAATAGTGGAATTGTAGGATTTCTGTGAACAATAATTTATGAATTGTAAGAAAATTTATTCTTATCATTAGGATGCTTATTAGTAATAAAAATTTAATTAAAAATAATATACATAAAAGCAAACCACTTTATTTATCATTGTCATGGATATCATTTTCAGTAGTCATAGAAATATATTACTTGTAAAAATAATTTAACTTTGTGCAAGAAAACAATAATAATAAAATTACACGTTAATTTAAAGCACAAATGAGCAAAAAAATGCAGACATATGTTTCGGGATTGCTTGGAATCCCTTTTTCAATGCGACAGGGAGCTTCTAGATGCAAAACATCCAAATGAAGGTTTGCTCATTTGATTTTTTGCTCATTTGTGCTTTAAATTAACGTGTAATTTTATTATTATATTACTTGTACTTTAAATCATGAAATGGTTTTGACAAACATTATATTAAAATAAACTATTGCAAAACAAAAAGTAATTCTCATAAAACCGAAAAATACTTGGAGGGGGGAGGGGGTAATTTTTGTTAGGAAACAAAGCTAGGTGAAGGGAAGTTTCAAAGAGTTGAATCATTATTTATTTTCCTCTTTGCACTTTTCATCCTGTTTTTACTTCAAAACATGTGAATAATTATTTGCTTTCATAATTTTTTCCTGTCCAGAGAAGGAGAAAGCGAAAGTGATGAAAAACTTTCCCATCTCCATGATTTTTATAACTATGTACTAATATGTTTCAATAATAAAAAAAGGTTTTAACTTCTGAACCGTGTGTTTATTTTATTTTTTCAATTTTTATTCTATTATGATTTTTCTGATTCTGAAACTGAGAACTCTTTATTAACTAATTATTATATCATTTCTGATTTTAATTATAGTACTATCATTTAATAAAAAAAATCATTATTATATTTTATATAGAATATATATAATTATATTTATATATTAAGAGTTGTTTTCTAGTAAAATTTCTCGAGGCATTTTCAAAATAATATATATATATATATACATATATGCACTTCATTCAAATTTTAAACTTTGTGTATTGTGACGTATTCAAAATGAGAATGAATATGAATCCAATAGTACAACATGTTTTAAAAAAAAAGTATGAATAATTATTTACTCTAAGCAGTGATTGTCATATCAGTTGTTATTAAATTCCAAGGTAACATGAAATTAGAAACAAAAGTTATCACAAGTTCGCTGAAAATATTTTCCTCGTGCATTAAATTATTTACTTGAAATATTGGTATAACTTGTATTTCAAACGAGCAGAAGCTAAAAATATAAATATGGGTTGCTTAAGGGAAATTAACAATAAAGATTTTAAAGACAAATTATATATTTAAATTGCTGATATATGTAGTAGTCCCTATTTAATTGTATGCAAAATTGTTTCAGAACGATTAGACTATTTTCATTAAAGTACTCTTATTATCATTTTCATAATGAACAAATGATAAATTGCAAGTTTCAGTACATGATTATATAGCTCAAAGTGTTAACATTAAAAAAAATATTCACAACTGGTTTTATTCAGTCCTGTAGCTGTTTTGTGGATACTTCTTTTTCAAAGTAGTATTTGGTAAAAACCTTAGTATTTCCTGCTGCAAGCTGCAAATTTACATTTACAAGATAACTGTTTTAGAACATTTAATCAGAGGAATTATATACATGTAAAAAAAATCAAATTGCTGTTGAATTGATGAATTAAAATTGCATCTTGTGGGTATAAACACCGAATAATATCTAAAAGAAGTCATGGGAATATTCTAAAATAGTCTCAAAGACATGGGAGGATGAACAAATAATTCATTGACATCCTTGGGATATCATTCTAACGAGGGAAGCGTCCTGTGGGCATTTAAATATGTTGTCGTTTTAATGTCCTGGGGAGCAATGATCTGTATGTCCAAAAGAGGGCCGGAACAGTCACATATGTCCTAGGGATCTCACTGGAATGTCACGAGTTAACTACTTTTAAATATAATTCATTTGAATATACATTTTTAAGCTTATTCTTAAATATTTAATCCTAATAATTCAACTCAATATTATTTTTAATCATTAAAACAATTTTAAAGGAATTCCTGTAAAACATTCAAAGGTTGAATATTTCCATTAACAAAATATCTTTATAACGCGCATGCTTTGGATTATATTCTTTCAAATTGTGTTGAAGGGGCTTGTGATTTTTATGGTTTCCCAAACGCATTAGAGTAGAGGTAAAGCTTTCCCATAATGAAGATGTGGTCTTTAAATGAAACTTCATCGTGCATGTGCGACATTTATTGACTATATTGGAAAGCTTTTTCTAATTTGCGTAAACACTGCAATAAATATATTTTTTAAGGAGTACTTTTACATTATATAACATAATATAAAAAAATACATTTATGTGAGTAATATTCATAATCTAGAAATTTAAATAATTTAATGATTCAAAAATAGTTTTTTTTTTTTTTTTCAAGAAATAGATTAAAAAAACTTTTTTCGAAAGTAGTTGGGATTTTGAAAGTAGTTGTAACTAGTAGTTGGGAAGAAAGTAGTTTAACTAATAGTTAACGAGTTCAAAACAAAAGTAGTTATAACTAGTAGTTAACTAGTAGTTGGCACTAGTAGTTAACTACTTCCGAACACTAATAATTTAACTGAATTAGAAGAAAATACAGTAGAGTATCGTTTATACGACAAGCATTTATTCGACGCTTTATAAGACGTGTTAGTGTGATCCCAAGTTTTGGATTTAGCCTGAAGGGTAAATCGTTTATACGAAGTTTTTCGATAGTCCCTTCGGCGTCGTATAAACGATAATCCACTGTACTGCAGTCCTAAACAAGAAAGCAGTTTATCTCCAATTTTTCCTTTTTTCTGTTTATCTCTTGATTAGTTCCCTCATACTTTTTAATACGTAATTTCCAAAGCTAGAAAGCCGCAAGCGATCATGCGTTGTTCTGGTAGACTATTAAAATTGCAGTAACTTAACTCATTATTGGTTATTCTTAAGTTAGAGTAAGAATAAAGACAGAAACATCTACTCTGATGGAAACTAATTTGTAGACATATAAACTAATTTATAGACAATAAATCTAATTTGTAGACCTTCTTGCTTAGGTCTACAGAGTACGAGAATTACATACTGTAGGAAATTAATGAAAATTCATAATTACAAAAGAAATCTGTGTTTTAAAAACACGAAATGATTGAAAATGACTTCAAACAAAACCGGCATCAATGGTGGATCTCACATTATTGATTGTTCTTCCATTTGAAAACGGGATGGCTTTACACTGAAAAAAACAGGCACTTTAGCTGACGCTAATGTATTGTTTCTCCTCAATTAAACTCCCCTGAGCGCAATTCGATTAAATAACTTATTCTGCATAATATAACTCAATTAGAAGAAAATAATAACATATGATTTCGTAGGAAATTATTGAAAGAAATTTATAGTTACAAAGCTTTAAACGTGTAAAAACACGAAATGATTCACTATGATTTCACACAAAACCAGCTGCAATGCACACTTTTGATTGCTCTTCATTTAAAAAAAACGGATTGTTTTAACCCTTTAAAAAATAATAATAAAACAAAATTAAAGAAATATAAATAAATAGGTAAAATTTAAAAAAGGAAAAGAAACACATGAGTTGACACTGATTTTTTATTCCTGACCAACATTACTGACCACAATTATATTAAATGAATTATTTCAGATAATTTTACCCCATTAAAAGAAAACAGGAGAATTAAATACAGTCAAAAATTAGGAGAGAAAATTCATAATTGAACAGTTTTGCGTGTATAAAAACACGAAATGAGTCATTTTGATTTTTCACAAACCGGCATCCATAATAGATTTCACACTTTTGATTTCTCCTCCATTTAAAAAATGAATCGTTTTGCCATAAAAATAAAAAATAAATAAATAAAAAATTAAAAAAAGCTCATGAGATGACACTGATTTAATATTCCTTCTCGACATAACGCCCACTGACTGCAAACCAATTAAGGAAAGTACTCACATAATTAATTGGACTACACTCCAGGGGAAAATGCTAAACACAAAAGCACGGTCCATTTTTTCATTTAGTACTCCCCCCCCCCCCCTGTCATGCTCTTAGACCATAAACTAGATAGACAAGGTCTGGGGGCGTGGTCGGTAAGCAGGAGTCTTTCCCCGGAAAACAGGTGACGGAGTCCTTCGGTGAGAGAGGGCTTCGTCGTGCCATGTTAATTCTCGTAGAGATTTGAAGAGTGATTTATTTTAATTTCTTATTGTATGACAGACACATTTTAGCACAATTATTTTCTATCACACGCAAGGAAACAGTTCATAGATTAATGGACAAGTGTTTTTTTATTGGTATTATCAATAATTAATTAGTAATAGTGATTTGAAAATGATCTTATATATTGAGCTCATTGAGAGTAGGAGTTAGTTTCTTGCCCCCTTTTGTGAAACTTAATGTCATACAATAAAGCTCTTTGCAATGAATACAATTCGTATTGCTTTTACAAGGTTTTTAACTGACCTCAACCTCATTATGTCTTGCCTTTGAGATATCAATGCGAAAAGTAAAAACATTTGTAATATTACGTTAATAAGCCAAACATCAAATATACCTATTCTTTACTTTTTCAATTCATTGAAAAATAAGGAAGGAAAAACAAAAGCGTTTAAGCTGTTTTTCTTTTCAAAATCTGAAATAAATTTAAAGAAAGCAACAGCATGAAGAAAAAATTTTAGTTTTGAAAATAGTTTTTTAAATTTTTTAAGTTCAAAAAATTATTTTCTTTAGAAAATTGTCAGTTAAAACTTTAATGTTGCTCCGATACAGTTCGTAAATCTAAAATTAATAGTCATGTGACATTAGCCTGTAGGACTGAAAACATCGGATTGGGATCATTCATAAATGATGTCACGCTTTGAGGGGGAGGGGGGTTCGTGAAATTGTGACAAGGGGTGGGGAGGGGGTTTGTTGCAGTGTGACACTTTGTGACAAAGGGGGGAGGGAGTCAAATAACTGGGAAAAAAGCGTGACATCATTTATGGACGGTCCCATTGTACCGTTAATTAAAATGCGATTGTTTTTTTAATGAATTACAGAAGATGAAGTTTGTTCTAAGATTGCAAACAAACGGAATAAATTAATTTATTATCTAAGTGTTGTGCAATACAGTCAGAAATACAATATATATGTAATATATTGGTAAGGGGGAAGCATGAAATGCATTTTAAACATAATTCTGAAAATTTAACAATTTTACTTACATTATTAAAAGTAGAGAATAAAAAATAAACTGGAGCGAACACAGACATATGTATACTTGGTGATGCAACGAACGTTCGGCCTTTCTGCGAGTATATTTCAAGCATCGTTCATGTCTTTTAAGATTTAATATTATTGAAATGTTAATTTCAACGTTGCATTTATTATTTAGGGGGCGGGCATTATTAATAAAGCAGAATGGAATTTAACTACTGGAAAAAATAGTTTAATTTCTATTGAAAATTGCTGTTGATTTTTAAATAAAATTAATTTTGTGTATTTGTTACGCATTTTTGGTATTCTTTGATATTATTTTAGAAATGGTGTAGTCATATTTTAAAGTATTTCTCAACAATTGCTTTAGTTAATTTATATATATGACTTTCTTGTTCTTCATAATCAAGAATACGATACTCCAAAAATTTAAAAATAAAATTAAAATTTACGCTTTTCATTGTTAATATTGCTATTATGTTTAATAAATCAGGTTAGTGCTTTTGTGCACAAAATGGGTCTTGATCGTTTGCCTGAAAGCAATCTCAGCTCTTTTACAGATCAGAAGCAAGTTCAGAAATTGAGAAGACTCACCCACGTGGTATAGGACGGCGAAAAGCTTTGATCTCCGACCCCTGTCAGTCAAACTGGTCCCCACTATTCCTGCTTAGGAACTAACAATGGCGAGTGAATAGAAGGGCTCGTCTAGATACTATATGGTCTAAGGTCATGCTACACCAAACAAGGACGAAATTTAATCCTCGAGTCTCAAAAACGAGACTTTTTTTTTATCAATATGAAGATAGGTTTAAGGTTGCATCGAGTAGGAAATCATCCGCGAAACCAGTTTCATAAATGAGGAAGCAGTTCTGATCATGCCAAGCAGTCATTGTTATTTGGCTCTTCAAAAGAAAAAGGTTCATACTTCGTTTCGCAAACACTTTTTCTGACCACCTGGTGTGGGGGGGATTGTGGGAGGAACGGATTAGACAGGTGATGACTTTCCTTCTAACTTAGGGGAGATGTTTTGTGCAAGGGATTTTGCTTGCAAAGGAGCGAACAAGGCGCGATTTTTTCATCGCCTTCGGAAAGGAGGAAGCCGAAATTCAACTATTTTTTTCGGGCGGCAATCACTCGTTGTTCCAATATTTGAAATTATCCTTTGCATTGACTTATAATGTATTTTATTAATATAAGTCCAACAAATATTATTTTAATATTTTAATGTTTTTATTTTTTATTTCCAGAAAAAAAATTTTTTTTTTGAGTGAACATCGTAAACATCGAAAGTTGTTTACTTTAATCATTTATTTACACTCTATTATAATAATCAAACTTAACATTTGGATTATTTTATGCATTTTATTACATTTTTTATTCGTTGAACACAATCTGCATCTTGATTTTTGAAATACTTTTTTAAAAATTCCCCTCCGATTTTTTCTGTTACATAATTTTAATTATATTACTGTAATGCATTTTTGTAATTTTTTAATCAGCTATGCAGAATTTCATAAACTTCAAGAAACAAATGTTATGAAATATATTACAGCGCACCATATCCATATTGTGAAGTATCTTTATACGACGCTGAAGGGACTTTCAAAAAAGGTAGCATAATTCAATTACCCTTCTCGCTAAATCCAAGAGTTGGGACTGCCCCAAAACGTCGTATAAATGTAAGCGTCGTACAAACGATACTCTATATATAGGAGAGTAAAGGAAAAATGGAAAAAAAATATGGAGAAAAGTTATGTACATAAAGAATTACAGGCGTTCTTTAAACCTGTGTTGTCATGTCCTAATTTTTTTCACAACAAAATCTGCAATGGATTATGTGTAAAAAGTAAAATAAGTTGTGTGTAATCAGAAAGTTTCCTGGGGTACAGCAGACCAGCCTTTGTGTGGTTTAGATTAAATTTATATAAATTGCTTTTACTTTCTCCGAAATTATTTCCTAAAAATGGTTTGGTCTACAGAACTTAATGCAAATATTTTCATGAAATAAAATTAAGAATCAAAATAAACGAGAAAGGAAACTAAGAAATTTTTATTGAGTGTTTAATGGTGAAATATTGAAAGAGATATTTTTAAGAAACATCTACGAATTTCATGCGGAAACACATAGACTAGGAAGAACTATGATAATGTCCTCCAACGTGATACACTATCCTTTACATCAACAATGGATTCATCTGCAAATGTAACTTGATTTCTCAGTTAACTTCTCCCACACAAATTTTATACAAACACAAAGCCTCATCAGTATTTTTGAAAAGCCAATCCTTCATACAGTAGACCATTTCCCTTTCTTTTCTTTAATTTATTTGTTTTATTTTATATTTTCTTCTTCAAATTTTGCAAACTACATAGCAACTAGAATGCTTCCGTGTTATTCGAATATTTATCTTATTGCTATTTTATTAATTATTTTCAGATGTTAAAACGTTGCATTACATAAGTATACTTAAATTGAAGTACAATAAGCAATTAAATCTAATTTGTACTTTTAGACTGAAAATGTTTTTTCGCGCTGATGTGTCAAATACTCCCATCAATTGATCAATTAATCGTAAATCAATTTGCGCCTTTCCATCTTCCATAGTCTTAATAGAATAACTTCTACAAACGTTACGATGCAAACTCAAATTACATCTTTAAAGTCAATGGAAATTTAGCGCAAATTTTTAACATGAAAACTTCTGTCAAAAATATCATAGATTTTTAAAATTTAATCATCTTCATTTCAAAGCATTTGGATTTTTCTTAAATATGCTACATTTTGTGCTATTTCCAGAATGTACCTATAATAAATGGCTGTTCTGGCATAGTTTAGAGGAGTTTGTTCTAATGGTGGGTGGAGGGAGTGATCACAGAACTGACTTTTCAGAGTTGATGTGAAAGTATAAATTATTAGTTGGGTAGCGGAAATTTTTGTTAACGTGAAAATAACAGTTCTTGCACGCAAAAAGAGCCCCACATTACAAGTCACTGTCAATTTCCCTGAGAGCACCGAACAGGAAACTGAAACGGATATCAGAGTCATAACAATTACTGATATTCTTGTTAACTCTCCTGATCAGTTTTTGCGCTTATGGACTTTTACAAAATGTACATCATTTAGTCATCCACCTACAACCCTTCAAAAAGAATGGGAACTATTTAAGAGGAATGGGATAAAATTTTGACACTGTAAGGCATTAGTTACACGGAAATTATGTTGTAGAAAGCAATTTGAAATAAGGGTTACCAAAGCTTTAAAACCCAAGTATTTTACATAAATTGTTTATCTCTTGCCCATAAAAATTATCTAAGATGGTTGAACAGCCTCTGTTGTAATTTCCCGCTTATATGAATCACCTATTTTATGAACTTTTATCAGGTTTGTGTAGATGTTCAATCAATTTAATCCTTCTGTTAACACTAAGCTATGTTACTAGGTAGGGAATTTTCCTGACGACAAGATGTTTCAGCATCAAAGTAGTACTGAAATGAAATTATAATTTAAATCAAAAACATGATTTCATTTTAATTGAATAATTTAAGATCTCCCCCCCCCCCCCCCCGCGCGAAGCTATGCTCCTTTTGTTTTGAGGTACAAGATTTCCATCGATGAAGAGGATTGCTCAATAAGCTAGTACTAACATATATATATATATATACAGCTCTGTATATATACAGTAAACCTCTCTACCCCTCTACAGCGGACATCAGCGGGATTAAAATATTTGTCCGTAATAGAGATACAGTCGACGCTCGATATAACGACCATCTCCGTTCCACAAAAAAAGGTCCTTATAACGGGTGGTCGCTATAAGAGGTAGAATTTAAAAATGTATATGCATGCATCATGCAGTATAGTAATTCCATTAAAATTGCCAATTTTTCAAAGATTCCAACAAAATGCTCAAATTATATTTTATCATTGGAATTTAAAAAAAATTATCAGTGCAATATGTTATAATAAAATGTTAAACAGATTTTAAAGTAGAAAATATGAGGAAAAAATTACATACTTGCAAATCATTCATTTTCGGAAGAAAAAATCAGAAATGGTTGTTTGCCTTTTTAGCACATGTGATTTTTGCAAAACATAATTTTCCATTTCAGTTATTGATGACAAATAGTGTTCTGTATTTTCTTGCCTTTCAAAAAAACATTTTAAAGTCTCGATAGCATTAGACACATTTTTTATGCTAGGAGTTTTTGTTACAATTTCTTCCTCTTCTTCATCTGATGATGATGCATCAATTTCTTCCTGTCCACAATAACGGGAAATTAGTTCATCTTCTGACATATGCTCGACACATTCCAAGTCATTATCGATTTTAGCGTAATCGTCAAAGTTCAACGTTGCATCCATGTTCATTTTCTGAGAAATTTCTTGCAGCATTTCCTCTTCTTCAACGAAATTTTCATCTTCGATTGCCGGACTAATTATTTCAGCAGTAGATTCCCTTTCCTCTTGCTTTTTAAAACCAGCATGATGGAAGCAATTCTTGATGGTTTTTTCTGAGACGTCATTCCATGCTGCTTTAGAGAGATGCAAAGCTGTTAGGACATCAACTTTGTAATCTTGATCTTCGTCGAGTGCAGAAACAACTCTTCGCAGTAGTAACTTCCTATAATTGCGTTTAAAACTCATATTGACCCCTTGGTCTAGTGGCTGAAGAACAGATGTGACATTAGGTGGAAAATATTCCACGGTGATTGATTTCAACCCATTTAGTTTGGGATGAGCCGTGCAGTTATCAATTACAAGAATAATTTTTCTTCCTTGAATTGTCATTTGCTTATCCAAGCAACGTAGCCATTCCTCAAAAATGACAGATGTCATCCACGATTTGGAGTTGTTTTTGTACGTGACAGGTAAGGTTTTGAGTCCTTTAAAACATCTCGGCTTTTTTGATTTTCCGATCACTAAGAGTGGAAGTTTTTCAGTACCAGACATATTTGAGCATAAGAGAACTGTTAGTCTTTGCTTGGCTTCTTTCCCTCCACTCGCAGTTTCGTTTTTTAAAACGAAAGATTTATCAGGTTTCATCATGAAAAACAGTCCAGTCTCGTCTGCGTTAAAAATATCCTCTGGAGTATAATTTTTGATAATTTCTTCCAGCTTTTCTTTTTTCCATGTGTCCACTGCTTCTTCATTCACAGAACCACTTTCGCCACAAAGCTTCCGGAATGAAAGACCATGTCTGGTTTTAAATTTTTGCAACCATCCGTCCGAAGCTTTGAACACAGTTTCGTCAATGTCCATTTTTTGAGCAAAAGTTAGAGCTTTTGACTTCAGCAAATTTCCATCTATTGGGACATTTTTTGATCGCATTATTTTCAACCATTCATATAAACCTTCTTCGATCTTCTGAAATTTCCCTTCACGGGACCGATTTCTAGAAGATTTGACTCCAATTTCTTCTTTTCTTAAAATTGAGTCCCGGTTGTTAATGATGCCAAATAAGGTGCTTTTGGGAATTTTGAAAACTCTAGCAATTTCGCATTTTTTAAAAACTTTTTTATCAACTTCATTTAAGATTTTAATTTTAGTATCTAGACATATCGCATTGCGCTTGTTTGAACCTGCCATCTCGTTCAATAGCGAAAATGCAACTCCTGTTTGCAGTATGCATTTCACTGAAGAACCTTATTCTTTTTTCGCTCCTTCCCCCAGAGGATAACTAATCCAAGGCACGTGACCTGGAACCTGTCAACATTCAGGTTGAAGAGCGGGTTAATTTTTCTCGAACCCTCTCATTCACATTTCTGGAAGCAGAACTTCTGAGCTGACATGACACCACCAGTCACGGACAGCAAGACTCCTCGTATTTCGGAGAATCGACCCTTGGGAAAACACGTGGTTCAAATGACAAAAGCTACCAATACATCTGTCAACCCCTTTTCCTAAAATCCGTAAAGTCCACGTGCTCTCTCCCCCTCTCTATTCTTTCCATACTATGGTGAGTGGTAATCCCCTCCCCCTGTCAAAGTTGGACTGACTGAACACTGAAGGCTGCATGCAGCTTGTCAGTAAACTATAATCAAGGTCATTTCAAGTTACAAATTTAGAAACATGTTCTTTTTGGAAAAATACCGGAAATAGTGTCCGTTGAATGCGGTCGCTGTATTGGATTGGGCGATACAGAACGGTCGTTATACCGAAAGCAAATTAACATAGAGTTCATAGGAAGAAAGTTGGGGCTTTTATCACTGGTCGTTATAATGGAATGGTCTTTATAATGCGTGGTCGTTATAACGAGCGTCGACTGTAGTACGAATAATACCTAAGCATTATTAAAATTACTTCTCAGTACAGCAATATTTATACGCATAATTAACAAAAATTTTTACTCATATGATCACGGTGATAGAAATTTAGTAAATTCATGCAGAATCAGAATGTTTAATAAGGGATACAACATGCAATTGTAAGGATGACACACAACTAAACCAAAATTTAGAACATAGGGACAAAGAATTTTCAGGGAATGATTAGAACTTTTAAGGGCATGGGACACCGAACTTTGCGGTCCTTGTAGCATACTATGAAGCAACAAAATATTTTCGTACTTCTGCATTACTGTAACCAGGCCAGCTTTGGCCACAGTTTGAATTGTGTTACTACGTATATGTAATAATACTTATTATAATATGAATAGGCGTGATATATAGGGCGACCATACGTCTTCGAATTTTGGGGGCAGCCCCCGAATTTAATTTTTTTTTTTTTTTGCTCTATGTCCCCAAATTTTTAGATTTGCATCTTTTTGTACCTAAATTCCCAGAATATAATCCCATGAAATGAAGTCAAATGTTTTATAGATCCTGGAGCGAAAAAATATAAAGGAAATATTATAAGTGAATTGCGTTAGTTTAGTTGCTGCCATAACGTCATGAGACTGCGAGCCAACGGAGCATAAGGAATTCTTTCAGAAAGGGTCGAAGTTAAACATTAGGAGAACTTTCATAATTGAAGTTTCAAAATATTTAAGCACAATTAATTTCAATGATTTTCTTTAGTACTGCAATTTGAAACAAGCAATTAACTGTTGTATAATATACATATATATGCATTTTCCAGGGTAATAGTATGAATATTTTTTGTATTATGGGTGTTCATATAGGCTTTGGCATGTCCAAATACATGCTTGAAAATGTTTCCAAGTGTCCCCAAATCATCTCTGGATTTGGGGACATGTCCCCAAATTGATGTTTAGAAATATGGTCACCCTAAGTTATAGTGTCTAGAATGGAGACCTTATAATTATTATTTACATCTTTACTATAGTGCAAGACAAAATTACAATTGTTTTAAATTGAAGCAACATTTCTGGGGTCCTTACGCCGTGCCTCAGGCTCCTGAAAATTCTTATTTTCCTAAAAATACATTCCATACAAAAGAGCGAGACGCAATGACAAATTTCTTGTTTTAAAATGGCAACACAAAGATGAGAATTCGAAAGTAAAAGATGTGTATGACTATTAAGAGCTATAATAAAGATTATTTCTGATGTATCATGCTTTTCTAAAGCGATTAAATAAACCGAAATTTATTAATAAAACAATTTGCAATCAGACGAAAGGACCTATTGAACTTTCCAGCATCAGATGCCACTCCAGATAGTATATTGAACTCGATGATCTGTAGTTGCAGAAGCGAAGTGAAATGGGTTGTCCGTTGTTTACAAACAAGTACACACGGTCGAGTGAAAAACCCAAACACCTACTGAAAATTCCAGATCCTAGTTATTCTATGGGACCTCGGTGGCCGAGCGGTCTTAGTACCAGTTTCCGCCCGCTGCTTGCGCGCAGTAACGAGGTCGTGGGTTCGATTCCCACCTTGCCCTGGGTGTATTTCTGTTATTTCCTCTCTTTGTGATGTAATAAAATCTTTCATGTATTGTCTTGTGCTATCTGTCATATTGGACGACAGTTCATAAGCGAGTCCCGAGACTAAGCACACGAACTGGAAAATAAATGTACTTCAATTCAATTCAATTCAATAGTTATTCTATATTGCGATAGCTATATAAAAAAAATTGACGCAATTTATTTATGGGGTAGGTAATGCTGTTAAATTTTCTGGCATAGCTTTTCATTTTCTTGTATTGAAAAAGCTACAAAGTCTTAATAACACCAAGATTAAGCATTTCCATTATACTACTAACACACTTTTTCCTTTTCCATACATTGTGAAAATAAACAATATTATTTGTAGATATAATAAAACATCTAAAGTGATTTATGTCATTTTCATACTTTTTTCTTTGTCTGTTCAGTTTTGTTCTTCAGCGTTTAAAAACGTATTCTGGATTTATTTATAACATTGCACTTTTAATCGGACAATATGTAAATAGTTACTTGTTACAATTATTCTTTTGAAAAATCTCATCCCATAGAACTGTAATTTCAAGATCATTCATAATTTCTAAATTTTACTTGTATTTCCAACAGAAGTCAAATTTCAAAGTTTTTATAAAAATGGGCAACAAGATGAGGATAAAATACAATGTTGCACTTTGCAAAACATCATTGTAATTCTAATTTTTAATTAGTTATTACCAATGGAAATGTCTTGTCACTTGTTTATTAAAATTTAGGACATAAATTACTTTTTGAAAAATAAATGGATTTGCTTCTGCTGTAGTAACTGCGTCCCTGTGTTTTATTTTGACTGAACATCGCCCATATGCCTTTTTTAATTATAATATAGCTCCTGTGTTCGCAATCTGTCTACACTGTGTATGTACTCTGCCCCACCGCGCAGAACATCACAAAATAAAACATGTTGTAAGGCAGGAAATGGGGTCAACAAATTTTCATACATGTTTTTCAATGTTGCTCACAAGCAATGATTCCCAAACTGTGCGCTGAGCAGCTGAGAAGTCTTCCCATGGCGGCATGAAAATTTCAATAAACTTCACAAATTACTAAAGTTTGCCCGTTATTAAGCTTCAGCAATACTTCACAGTGCCCCGTAATAAAAACTAGGGATGTAACGAATAGTGATTTGGCCAAGTACTGAATATTCAATTATTCCTTCCAGGCCGAAGCTGAATGTTGGTAATTTCTTCTAGCCGAAGCTAAATATTCGGCCGATGTCTAAAAATGTCTTAGGCCGCAAAGCGAATATTCAGCAGCCGAATATTAAGATTTTTGGAAAATCGTTGTAAGGAACCGTCCATAAATGATGTCACGCTTTTTTCCCATATATTTGGCCCCCTCCACTCCTTTGTCACAATAGGTCACGCATCAACATACCTCCCCCCTTTGTCACATGCCACGCTATGTTTCATAAGCATGTTGTCACACTTCTTGTCACCATCTCTCCTCCCCCCGTCACAATTTCACGAACCCCCCTCAAAGCATGACATCATTTATGAATGATCCGTAATAGTAATATCTCAAATTTAAAAAGATTCACAAAGTCAAATACGAAATCCACACTTTAATATATAATGTATATGATTTAATTATGTTTGTTAAGAGTCTAAAACTATCTAAAATTAAGGTATTTTCTGCATTGTTTTCAATGCAATAAAACAGAATTTCAACTTCGAGTGGAATAGAAATGACAGGTTTTAATGTAAGCATAAGCATTATTTTACTAATTATTTAATTCAAATTAAAGAAATACTCTTAGTACACTTTTTACCTTGCTCAAATAGTTTTATGAAGCTATTTTTAAAGTTATAAGGGTTAATATCTATATTTTATGAGTTTTCATACCTATTTTTAAAAGATTTATTAAATTTAATGCATTTAACTGGAATAAATTTTTATTTGCAAAAACCACAATAACTTATGCTATCTTAATATTCATGATACATTCTTGGTTTTTCACATTTCTTACTTACCCAATATTCACAATAAATCAGTCTACCCAAGCAATGTCCGACTTCCACTTGGTTAATATTAACAAAATAAAAGTGTCATATTCTCCATCATAATTAATAATTGCCAGTTTTTGGGAGAAAATGCTAAGTATAACATACAATATTATAACTTTAAAATCTGTTTTTGTCCAGTCAAACTTAAAAACAATGTTTAAAAAAAGCAGTTTTTTTCTAAATTTTTAATTTTTATTTTTTAAAACTCTATATTAATATATTCTTTTGTCCTGCAGTGGTCCAGTCGGTAGAAGCTCAGTTCCCGCATAACACCGAAAGTGAAGCAACATTGACCAAGGTCAGTGTTTGGGAGGGTGACAGCCTCTCGAGGCTGGTTGCTATGGACCATGTGCGCTAAAGGGAGCTGGTGCATGTTAAATAGGTTGTGGCTCCAAAGTCCTCCTGGGGGTGCCAATCCCAGGTGATGGTTTCTCATCTGGGAGCTGGTTTAAAAAATTAAGAGACTTTCAAAGGGGCGGAAATCGGACTCCTGCCTACAAGGGCCTTGTTAGACTCGGGAGCAGAGAATCCATTCTTAATCGCCACGCACGAGGACGCAACAATGTGCTCTTTTGCAATAACTATAACACAGTTTTAAATTTTTAAAAACTACTAATTCCTTTATTGAATTGCATTTCTACTGTAGCAGCACTATTTGGGCGAATAGTTCCTCGATATTCGACCTTGCCGAATTTCATCTTACTGAGAATTCGTTTAGGTCTTGACATGACTGTTCGGGCAAAGGACCGAATACCGAATATTCGTTACATCCTTCATAAAAGCAAGGGTTATGCAATGTAAGTACACCAGTCTTATTTATTTTCATATGTTGTTATTGTTTCTTATCCTCCTTACGTAAGAAAGCCTACACCAGGTCCAAAAGATCATGTCGCTGAATACTTATGATTAGCAGGGATGCCTACCCTTTCAGAGTGTTCGTGTCAGTGGCGTACGCAGAATTTTTTCAAGGGGGGAGTTCATAATGTTTGGAAACTACTAAAAGAAGTTCGGGTATATAATAAAACACTATTATTTAGGGCTCAAGGGGGGTTTAAACTCCTAAACCCCCCCCCCTTGCGTACGCCACTGGTTCGTGTACCCCCAAAGAACTACGGAGCGCCTCATAATCGACAACCTAATAAACTGGCCACAAAGTTGACCAAGCCCCCCTACCAAAAAAATCTCAATGACGTAGTCTGTGCCGTGATCTCCCCCCCGCCCCCCTCCTGGTGAGCACCCCTGTGACTAGTCGAACTTTTACTTAGGGAAGAGAATCTTTATTCCAAAACGGGCACCTGAACTCTATTCTCGGGACATGTTCGCGAATCCTCATACACCTATTGACCACAACACTTATGTTCTCGACTGTCCCCCCCCTCACCCCTTTTCCCGAATCGTACTAAAATGTTTCCCTGAAGCATATACGTCCAAAAGCGAACAGAATTATTGTGTTTTTGCCTGGAAAAGTTATTTACCTTTCTTTTAAAGCAAGATTTATCGTCACGGATTAAAAGCATATTATTTCATTTAATTTCTCTTACTGTAAATTATTGTCTGGGGAGGGGGAGTGTCACACAATTTTTTTTTTTTTTTTTTTTGAGGCGACTAGATGAAAGGGCTCACCGGGACATGTCCTGGCGGGCCAGTCCGCCCCTGAAGTTTACGCAACCTATAGGAATGAAATATAAAGAGCATTGATTGTAACATATTTTACATTTCTTTTAACTGAAAAATTATGTTTGAAAAAGCTATTAGCATAACCCAAATCCCCTTTATTAAAAAAATTGCCTTTTACTTAAGAAGATAGCAATGTCGAGATTTCAGTCTTTAAAAGAAAAAGTTCACCCATCCCTTGAGAATAAAATTTATTTGTTTGATAATAACTGATGATCTGGCCTTTTTCTATTCTAACACAAAATAAATTACTGGTACCTTTTTAAGCTACTAAATTATATTCAACTTTTAAAAAATTCAACCACACTGACTGTTTAAATGTCATTTCAATTAAAAATGTTTACCATCTCCTCAAAATCAAGTATTAGTTTCAAAAAAAAAAAAAAAATTATTATTTAACATTTCTCTATCGCAATACTAAGACCAAATGAATTAATAATATATTTTTATCCTGCTAACTTTTCTTCAAAGAATGATCTCTTTTATTTGTATTTATAGTATTCTACATAATTGATGTAAAATATTCTAAACATATTTATAACTACCGTCTCTAACTGATTCAATGTAAACAAACAACGCCAAAAACCACGCGCATGTGCGGTTCTCTTGGGCACAAAGTGGTAGGGATAAATAATCCCTCTTCTTTGAAAACAGGGAAAAGTTTAAGTTTCCCTCAGTCTGTGTGAGGAGTCTTTCTAACACCACCTGCGGATCACCTGTCAATCATTGGGGTGGGGAACGGAAGTGTTGGCGAAACGATAGAGACACCAAGAAAAAAGCCAGCAAAAGGTTAAAAAAAAACAACTTTGGCAGTAGAGCTTAGTTTGTTTTTAGGTTATTTCGTTACTAGTAGTGTAAAAGTGGCAGTTCTACGCCAAGAGGCGCAATGCGCAACGTGCCACGCCCCCCTTGCGCCTCCCCTCCTCCGCCTCCTCCGCCTCCCCTCCCCTCCGCCTCCTCCGCCTGCCGAGTGGGGTTGAGTAGTAGGGTTTCCTCGTAGAAGATGACGGGGGTTTCTAAGTGGAGTTGAGTTGTTACACTTGTTGCACTGCGTCTAAAGTTTTGTTTTTAGGAATGGCAACACCGATTTAGTTTTGGTTTTGATTAAATTTATATTTTAGGGAATGGCAATGGTTCTAGCGTATGTTGTGGTTTCCATGACAACGTATTTTTACGAAGAGCCTCCTAGTGACAAAAATAGGAATAATTATTTTTGGACTTAGTCGTTTTCCGATGTTATTTTTAATTTCCAACTTTGGTTTTTCACGAGTGGTAACATTATCTTTTTTTTTTTTTTTTAATTTTAAGAGTTGAATCGCTAATGCTACCATCTAGTGAGAGAAATTATTTTTAGACATAGAATATTTTATTTAATTATATTTTCTCTCAGATATTCGGATTCATATACCCCAGACCTTAATGTTGTAAAACTCATTCAATCAAATCATGATTACTATGTTTTTTTTTTCCTTGCGTTTGTATCAGACTTTAACCGTTGTGTTCTAGTGAGAATTAATTGTTTCCATCAGAATTAAATTTCTCAATTTTTAATCAACTCATAGCACTATTTTAATCTTAATAATGTATAAGTAGTAACTAGCTCTTAATTTTGAACATATTTCATTTTTACACTTGTAATTTTCCCCCCAAAATATTAAACCCAGGATTAATTGTGATCCAATCAAATAGCTTCTTGAGAAAATTTATATTTAATGTGAACCAAACAAATCAATCCTCGAAATTTACAAAATTTAAGTCAAAGTTAATTATAGAAATGTTTAAGACTTAGAAAAATTTTTAAAATCTTTATGAAAGACAGAATTAAATGTGAACTTATCAAACAGTTTCTTGAAAAGTGTGGACTTAATATGCACAACTCAAATCAATCCACACAATTTACTAAATTTTAGTCAATTAAAAGTTTTGTTGAAATATTTGGAACTTAGAAAATGACCATCAATAGGTTTATACATACTAATTTAACAATACTTTTACAAAAAGTGGCGATTTCATCTATACTTAAACAGGTTTACATCCATTTTACTGTTTTCTATCAATACAAATCAACGAATTTATATCAACTAAGACTATATTTACATTAGATAATCATACTTTAATCAATATTATACCACTAGATTTTTTCTCAAAGTTTAAGAGTTTGCATGAAATAGTGGAAGTTAGAGTATGTTCAGCAACTTTATTTCACATAGAATGATAAGCGAATTTTTCGTGCATTTCAATATTTATTTATTTTGTTTTTAATTATTTTTTTTTTTTACACATTTTAACGTTTCAAACGAATACAACCTCAGAAATTATTGTGGGCATATACATCATGATTAAAGAAACTTTAAAAATAATCAAGAGCATATTGCTAAATTTGTAACTGCGAAGCAATTCAACAACCTGATTGACGTATAATACATTTAACGAACATTTCAACTATTCAAAACTTTGTCTTTAACATTTAACGAATTTTACATTTATTCAAAGAGTTATTTATTTTCAAAACTCTGTCTTTAACACAGTTTTTATAATTTACACAGAATAATACAACCGAGAAAAAACATTTAAGAAACTATTTGCAGCGCGACTTTCATATATTGGAAATGTTTATTACTAAAGTACGAAGAAACTTTACGTTTTAAATATCATGTTTTGAAAAAGTCTATTACTACTTACCTACATACAAACATGGAATCTCTACTTTAAGACTACGCTCGTATGGATATAGACCCTAACTTAAATACAGAAATGTCTAAATCGTACCAAACGTAAGGTACAGAATATCAAAAAGTTAGAAATGTTAAGATCGAAGACTTACATTACTAACTGAAAAAAAGAAACTCAACTTTCAACTAGCTCTGCAAAACTAAGATTCTTCTAATAAAAATTGAAAAGTACCATCTATACAAGAGGGTGAAACTTGGATTCGCCTAGTAAAACTTGTCATAAAAAGTATAAAAATACTTAAATTTACTAAAACAAAAGTTTTCTATAGCAAAATGTTTAAAATTAACACGAAAAATGTAGAAGTACTTAGCACAAACCGCTAAAACTGAGAAACTTCATAAATGTAGAAGATATAAGAAAAAACGTAGAGAAAATGAAGACAAAAGAAAAATTCACCAATACATATCAAAAATAAAGCTAACTGAGATATACAAACGTATGTGAAAGTAAGATCGGAGAAGGTCTAATCGCGATAAAACTTGCTGTAGAAGTGATTAAACTCTGAAGGATATTTCATTTCGAAAAAAAAAAAATTAGAAGAAACTTTGAAAATATTTTGAAAATAAAAGCAGAGAGCTCGAGAGAAAAAAATAGCCTCCGTCTTCATTCAAGTCTCAGAAAGAAGCGACTCAAATCATAATTAAAGTCTGAATTCGTCGCAAACTGTCACGTTTAATCCATGCTCATTCAAACTAACGGGAGAAAACATCTTGGAACTAATAAATTAAATTAACGCAAGAACGGAGTTATGAAACGAAGTCCCAATGAAACGGAGAAAAAATGCACTGCAAAGCGATGAAGTAGCAAGTTGAAATGACTCGATCGTGGGGAAACGTCTTATCGCTGCCCCGAACCGTAGAAGGGGTGCTGTGACCTCGATATGAAGTCAGAGCTTCTCCAAGGTTAACATTATCTATGATTCAGGGTAATATCAGTTACTCACGGAGATTAAAGAGTGAAACATTTATCGAACGTTTCATCTATTCAAGAAGTTATTTATTTTCAAAAACTCAATCTTTAACATTTTTTTTTTTTTTTTATTTATTTTTTTTTTTTTACGATTCACACAGAACTTATGATTTACAAAGATTTTATGATATACAACCGAGAAAAATATTTAACAAATCTATTTCCAACACGAGTTTCATACATTGTAAAGGTTTATTACCAAAGTTCGAAGAAAACTTAAATGCTATTTACGCTGCAAATTTCATGCTTTGAAAAAGTCTATTACTAATATACAAACTTGGAATCTTTACGTTATTCACACCTTTAATATTATAATCAAGCATATAACACATTAAGCGGACATTTCATCTATTCAAAGACTTTCAAAACTTACTCTTAAACATTTAACGAACGTTTCATCTATTCAATGAGTTATTTATTTTCAAAACTCAGTGTTTAACACAATTTTTAAGATTTTCACAGAGTAATACAACCGATAAAAATATTTAACAAAACTATTTTCAATACAAGTTTTATACATTGAAAAGGTTTATTAGCAAAGTTCAAAGAAAACTTTCAAACTATTTACAATACAAATTCCATGTTTTGAAAAAGTCTATTACTTACATACAAAATTGAAATCTTTACTTTGAAACTAAGATTGCAAACAACTTTATACAGAGTTCAAGTTAAATATAGAATTGGTTAAAATCGTAGCAACATAAAGTACAGAATGTAAAAAAAAAAGTTAGAAATGTTATACTCAAAGACTTTCATTACTAACTGAAATAAAGAAAGATAGCTTCCAACTACTACTACCAATGCAAAACTTATATTAACCTGCTAAAAACTCCATAAGAAAAGTCAAAGTACTGCGCGAAAAACATCAAAACTTAGAGTTATCTAGTAAAACTTAGAACGAATAATGTAAAACTACGAAATTTTTCAAAAATAAAAGTGTTATGCACTTGCAAAATGTAAAAAGTACTGTGTACTAATGTTAAAACTTTAACTAAAACATGAAACGATGATGTAAAAATATTAAGTATAATATCTTAAAGCAACACTAAAATGTAAAAGTACAACGTACAAAACATCAAAACTTAGATTCATCTAGTAAAACTTAGTATAAAAATGTAAAAGTACTAAGGATAGAACCTCAAATATACACTAATTTGATAAAAGCAAAATGAAAATGTTAAAGTGCAAAAGACAAAACATCAAACATAGATTAAGATATTAAAATAATGTATCATAAAAATTTTGAAAAAGAAAAAGAAAAATACTACATACAAACGGTCAAAACTTAGAACTAAAATTTTTGATAAACCATATAATTTCTAATTCGTCTAGAAAAACTTAGAGCGGAAATGTAAAATTACTGAAGTTTACAAAACAAAAGTGTTAAGCATTCGCAAGTTATTAAAACTTCAAAACGTAAAAAATGATTTCTCTACAAAAACTTAGAGTGAAGTCGTAAAATTACTAAGTATAAACTGTTAAAACATCATAAAAATGTCAAAATGACAAGTATAAAGCAACAAAACATAGATTTGACTCCTGAAATATATTTTTCTCTCGAGGAAACTCTATAGTTTGGGGAGTCGGTGCGTGGTTAGGGTTCCCTTCATCGCCGGTTAGTTGCCACTTCTTTGTTCGCGAGAAGAATATCTCCAGTTGTAACTTTAAGATTAAAGCAGTTTTAATTTTGAACTTTTTTCTTTTACATGCTTTGTTGTGTTGCACTACATATATTTAGTTTTTTTACAGTTTTAGCATTTTTGTTCGCAGAACTTTAACATTTTTTATCAAGATTTCAGTTGATGAATCTATGGTTTTGATACTTTATACTTGTTATTTGTTCATTTTTATGATGCTTTAACATTTCGTGCTCAATAATTTTATGTGTTCAGTCTAAGTTTTAGTCGACAGATCTAAATTTTTTTTTTTTTACGTTTTGTATTTAATATTTTGATATTTTTGTGTTGCTTTCATATATTATACTTAGTATTTGTACATCCTCATTGCAGATTTTAGTAGATAAAGTTAAGTTTTAACATTTTGAAAAGTGCATAACACTTTTACTTTGCAAATTTCCGTACTATTATTTTTTTCGTTCTAAGTTTCTCTGAATGCATTTAAGTTTTGTCATTTAAGTCAATTTGTCATTTAAGTTTGAAGTTAGCACTCTTTCATGCATTATTGTTTTGTATTGTGTATTTTTTAATATTTCACAGTATTAGCATTTTGTTCTTCGAACTTTTACATTTTTCTGATTAAGATTGCTCTAAACACATCTACGTTTTGATGGTGAATCTATGTTTTCAAGTTTTATTTGATAACTCCAAATTTTTTATGTTTAGTAATTTGTACTTTTACAATTTGTGTTGCTTCAGTATATTATACTTAGTATTTTTATATCTCCATAGTACTTTAGCATTTTCATTATGTTTTTACTAAATAAATGTATATTTGACGTTCTGTGCTTAGTACTTTTACATTTTCTATACTAAGTTTTACTAGATGAATCTAAGTTTTGATGTTTTGTATGTAGTACTTTTACATTTTAGTGTTGCTTTAATATATTATACTTAATATTTTTACATCTTCATTCCATGTTTTAGTTAAAGTTTTAACATTCGTACACAGTACTTTTTACATTTCGCAAGTGCATTTCAATGTACAAATCTATGTTTTGATACTTTATACTTGTTATTTAGACATTTTTATGATGTTTTAACATTTCGTACTTAGTAATTTCACTCGACTTCAGTCTAAGTTTTAGAAGATAACTCTGAACATTTTGTACTCATACTTTTTACGATTTTAGTTTGAATTTTTGTAGATCCATCTAAATTTTTTAAGTTTCGTACTTAAACTTTTACATTTTCGTACAAAGTTTCACTTGATGAATACGTTATATACTTAAAATTTTTACATTTTGTACGTAGTAATTTTTACATTTTTGCATTAAGTTTTAACATTTTGCAAGTGTATAACACTTTTTCTTTTGAAAAGTTCCTTACTTTTACATCTTTGTTTTGAGTTTTTCTGGGTGAATTTGAGTTTTGCAGCTTCATACTTAGCATTTTTACATGTTTTGTTGTTTTGTACTGCGTGTTTTTAATTTTTCAGAGTTTTAGGATTTTGTTGTTAGAATTTTTACATTTTTGATTAATATTTCAGGAGTCAAATCTATGTTTTGTTGCTTTATACTTGTCATTTTGACATTTTTATGATGTTTTAACAGTTTATACTTAGTAATTTTACGACTTCATTCTAAGTTTTTGTAGAGAAATCATTTTTTACGTTTTGAAGTTTTAATAACTTGCGAATGCTTAACACTTTTGTTTTGTAAACTTCAGTAATTTTACATTTCCGCTCTAAGTTTTTCTAGACGAATTAGAAATTATATGGTTTATCAAAAATTTTAGTTCTAAGTTTTGACCGTTTGTATGTAGTATTTTTCTTTTTCTTTTTCAAAATTTTTATGATACATTGTTTTAATATCTTAATCTATGTTTGATGTTTTGTCTTTTGCACTTTAACATTTTCATTTTGCTTTTATCAAATTAGTGTATATTTGAGGTTCTATCCTTAGTACTTTTACATTTTTATACTAAGTTTTACTAGATGAATCTAAGTTTTGATGTTTTGTACGTTGTACTTTTACATTTTAGTGTTGCTTTAAGATATTATACTTAATATTTTTACATCATCGTTTCATGTTTTAGTTAAAGTTTTAACATTAGTACACAGTACTTTTTACATTTTGCAAGTGCATAACACTTTTATTTTTGAAAAATTTCGTAGTTTTACATTATTCGTTCTAAGTTTTACTAGATAACTCTAAGTTTTGATGTTTTTCGCGCAGTACTTTGACTTTTCTTATGGAGTTTTTAGCAGGTTAATATAAGTTTTGCATTGGTAGTAGTAGTTGGAAGCTATCTTTATTTATTTCAGTTAGTAATGAAAGTCTTTGAGTATAACATTTCTAACTTTTTTTTTTTACATTCTGTACTTTATGTTGCTACGATTTTAACCAATTCTATATTTAACTTGAACTCTGTATAAAGTTGTTTGCAATCTTAGTTTCAAAGTAAAGATTTCAATTTTGTATGTAAGTAATAGACTTTTTCAAAACATGGAATTTGTATAGTAAATAGTTTGAAAGTTTTCTTTGAACTTTGCTAATAAACCTTTTCAATGTATAAAACTTGTATTGGAAATAGTTTTGTTAAATATTTTTATCGGTTGTATTACTCTGTGAAAATCTTAAAAATTGTGTTAAACACTGAGTTTTGAAAATAAATAACTCATTGAATAGATGAAACGTTCGTTAAATGTTTAAGAGTAAGTTTTGAAAGTCTTTGAATAGATGAAATGTCCGCTTAATGTGTTATATGCTTGATTATAATATTAAAGGTGTGAATAACGTAAAGATTCCAAGTTTGTATATTAGTAATAGACTTTTTCAAAGCATGAAATTTGCAGCGTAAATAGCATTTAAGTTTTCTTCGAACTTTGGTAATAAACCTTTACAATGTATGAAACTCGTGTTGGAAATAGATTTGTTAAATATTTTTCTCGGTTGTATATCATAAAATCTTTGTAAATCATAAGTTCTGTGTGAATCGTAAAAAAATAAAAATAAAAAAAAAAAAAAAATGTTAAAGATTGAGTTTTTGAAAATAAATAACTTCTTGAATAGATGAAACGTTCGATAAATGTTTCACTCTTTAATCTCCGTGAGTAACTGATATTACCCTGAATCATAGATAATGTTAACCTTGGAGAAGCTCTGACTTCATATCGAGGTCACAGCACGCCTTCTACGGTTCGGGGCAGCGATAAGACGTTTCCCCACGATCGAGTCATTTCAACTTGCTACTTCATCGCTTTGCAGTGCATTTTTTCTCCGTTTCATTGGGACTTCGTTTCATAACTCCGTTCTTGCGTTAATTTAATTTATTAGTTCCAAGATGTTTTCTCCCGTTAGTTTGAATGAGCATGGATTAAACGTGACAGTTTGCGACGAATTCAGACTTTAATTATGATTTGAGTCGCTTCTTTCTGAGACTTGAATGAAGACGGAGGCTATTTTTTTCTCTCGAGCTCTCTGCTTTTATTTTCAAAATATTTTCAAAGTTTCTTCTAATTTTTTTTTTTTTTCGAAATGAAATATTCTTCAGAGTTTAATCACTTCTACAGCAAGTTTTATCGCGATTAGACCTTCTCCGATCTTACTTTCACATACGTTTGCATATCTCAGTTAGCTTTATTTTTGATATGTATTGGTGAATTTTTCTTTTGTCTTCATTTTCTCTACGTTTTTTCTTATATCTTCTACATTTATGAAGTTTCTCAGTTTTAGCGGTTTGTGCTAAGTACTTCTACATTTTTCGTGTTAATTTTAAACATTTTGCTATAGAAAACTTTTGTTTTAGTAAATTTAAGTATTTTTATACTTTTTATGACAAGTTTTACTAGGCGAATCCAAGTTTCACCCTCTTGTATAGATGGTACTTTTCAATTTTTATTAGAAGAATCTTAGTTTTGCAGAGCTAGTTGAAAGTTGAGTTTCTTTTTTTCAGTTAGTAATGTAAGTCTTCGATCTTAACATTTCTAACTTTTTGATATTCTGTACCTTACGTTTGGTACGATTTAGACATTTCTGTATTTAAGTTAGGGTCTATATCCATACGAGCGTAGTCTTAAAGTAGAGATTCCATGTTTGTATGTAGGTAAGTAGTAATAGACTTTTTCAAAACATGATATTTAAAACGTAAAGTTTCTTCGTACTTTAGTAATAAACATTTCCAATATATGAAAGTCGCGCTGCAAATAGTTTCTTAAATGTTTTTTCTCGGTTGTATTATTCTGTGTAAATTATAAAAACTGTGTTAAAGACAGAGTTTTGAAAATAAATAACTCTTTGAATAAATGTAAAATTCGTTAAATGTTAAAGACAAAGTTTTGAATAGTTGAAATGTTCGTTAAATGTATTATACGTCAATCAGGTTGTTGAATTGCTTCGCAGTTACAAATTTAGCAATATGCTCTTGACTATTTTTAAAGTTTCTTTAATCATGATGTATATGCCCACAATAATTTCTGAGGTTGTATTCGTTTGAAACGTTAAAATGTGTAAAAAAAAAAAATAATTAAAAACAAAATAAATAAATATTGAAATGCACGAAAAATTCGCTTATCATTCTATGTGAAATAAAGTTGCTGAACATACTCTAACTTCCACTATTTCATGCAAACTCTTAAACTTTGAGAAAAAATCTAGTGGTATAATATTGATTAAAGTATGATTATCTAATGTAAATATAGTTTTAGTTGATATAAATTCGTTGATTTGTATTGATAGAAAACAGTAAAATGGATGTAAACCTGTTTAAGTATAGATGAAATCGCCACTTTTTGTAAAAGTATTGTTAAATTAGTATGTATAAACCTATTGATGGTCATTTTCTAAGTTCCAAATATTTCAACAAAACTTTTAATTGACTAAAATTTAGTAAATTGTGTGGATTGATTTGAGTTGTGCATATTAAGTCCACACTTTTCAACAAACTGTTTGATAAGTTCACATTTAATTCTGTCTTTCATAAAGATTTTAAAAATTTTTCTAAGTCTTAAACATTTCTATAATTAACTTTGACTTAAATTTTGTAAATTTCGAGGATTGATTTGTTTGGTTCACATTAAATATAAATTTTCTCAAGAAGCTATTTGATTGGATCACAATTAATCCTGGGTTTAATATTTTGGGGGGAAAATTACAAGTGTAAAAATGAAATATGTTCAAAATTAAGAGCTAGTTACTACTTATACATTATTAAGATTAAAATAGTGCTATGAGTTGATTAAAAATTGAGAAATTTAATTCTGATGGAAACAATTAATTCTCACTAGAACACAACGGTTAAAGTCTGATACAAACGCAAGGAAAAAAAAAACATAGTAATCATGATTTGATTGAATGAGTTTTACAACATTAAGGTCTGGGGTATATGAATCCGAATATCTGAGAGAAAATATAATTAAATAAAATATTCTATTTCTAAAAATAATTTCTCTCACTAGATGGTAGCATTAGCGATTCAACTCTTAAAATTAAAAAAAAAAAAAAAAGATAATGTTACCACTCGTGAAAAACCCAAGTTGGAAATTAAAAATAACATCGGAAAACGACTAAGTCCAAAAATAATTATTCCTATTTTTGTCACTAGGAGGCTCTTCGTAAAAATACGTTGTCATGGAAACCACAACATACGCTAGAACCATTGCCATTCCCTAAAATATAAATTTAATCAAAACCAAAACTAAATCGGTGTTGCCATTCCTAAAAACAAAACTTTAGACGCAGTGCAACAAGCGTAACAAGTGTAACAACTCAACTGCACTTAGAAACCCCCGTCATCTTCTACGAGGAAACCCTACTACTCAACCCCACTCGGCAGGCGGAGGAGGCGGAGGGGAGGGGAGGCGGAGGAGGCGGAGGAGGGGAGGCGCAAGGGGGGCGTGGCACGTTGCGCATTGCGCCTCTTGGCGTAGAACTGCCACTTTTACACTACTGTTACTTCTATTAGGGGGAGTAAATTTGAAACATTATTATCTTTTTTTCCAATTAAATATTATCTTATCAATCATTTACGTCAGCGTATCTTATGTATTTGTTAACAAGACTTATTTCTGAAATTTTCATCTTTTAGAAAAGCGACGTATAATTTCAAATTATTTTAATGCTGAAATATTCCGTTTGCATGCACAGTGGAACCCCGGCTATTCGTACGCAATTCGTTACAGGAGGCAGTTCGAATGGCGAGTTGTACGAATGGCGAATTATTTTTTAACATAAGATACAATTTAAATAGTTTAATCCTTTCCAGACCCACAGATGGTTTCTTATTTAAACCTATGAAAAACAAATGTACAGTACTGTACATGAAATTATACATAAATAAAAATTTAACTGCACATACTGGTACTGAGGTGAGTTGATGGCGTAAGTGGAATGTTGAGAGGATGAAAAGAAATGTTGAACAAGAGGAGTCACCTTCCATAAAAACATCAGGTAACATCCCTTTAGGTGTTTGCTCCCTTTCTGCTGTTCTTTCTTTTTGCACTAGAAGAATCTTGGGTTACTTTCTCTAAAAACCTGTCCAATGTTGTCTGCTTTTGACGATTGTTCAGAATTTTTCTAAAATAACATTGTCGTTGAACAAGTTAATGCTGTTGACCACACCAGTGTTGGGATGTCATTTTCCCACCACTCTCTGTGTTTTCTCGCAGGGGTAACACCGTTCTTCAATTTCTGCAATGGAAATGCTTTTTTTACTACTTTCCTCCTCTAAAGAAGAAAATTCTTCAACCACTTTCTCTTGCTACCCCCTTAGAAAATTTAAATTGTCAGTAAAATCTCAAAAAGTTACAATTTAAAACATCTAAAACACCAAATAAATTATTTCCAGACGAGTTCAAATGTCCATAATTTCTCAATTTTTTTTCTTAAAAAAAGCCAAACTGGCAACCCAGCTGGCCCTTGGCATTGACGAATGGTGAGCTGAATTTTACTTGAATAAGTTGGACGAATAGCGAGTTGTACGAATAGCGAGGCGGACGAATGGCGGGGTTCCACTGTATTCTACTTTTGGGCCGTTCCACGGAAACTGTCCTACACGTGACAAATGTATCTTTTAAAAAATAATAATTAAAAGCCGTAATGAATAAAAGGTTTCTCCAAAGAACACGTGTTTTTTTTAAGTCAGTTTTTTTCATCATCTTTTCTAATTATTATTTTTTATGTAAAATATAGCTTTTACGTGTGGGACACGAATATCTCTTTTTCCATGTAATGGTACTTTCATACAGTATTTCAGTTGATTATTATTTTGTTAATATTTAATTTAAATACAAGATGCGTTCCTGATGAAAGTTTTTCTAGGTTTATCCTAACCAAGAAACATCCTTGAAGCTGACTGGCTGAGTTGTAGTGCTCGGTAATACCATGCTGCAGGTCCGGGGTTCGATTCCCGGGCTGGGGTGGGCAGGGTCAACTCAGCCCTTTTTATCCCTTCAATAAACAGGTCGACGAAATGAGGACCAAGCATACTTGGGAACTAAACTCGATGGGTTTCGAGTCAGTCTGACCACCTGACCGGAACATTTGCCTCTACGCCCCAGGGCCCTATGTCTCGCAAGCTGAGATGGACACAGCAGGCCTTGGCCCCCATTGGGGTGTCGCGCCGCTGTTTTTTATTTTTTTTTTTAGAGTAATGACTTTGGCAGGCACCAGTAGTAGATATCCAGGAGTCATCCCTCTTAGGGATCATTCATAAATGATGTCACGCTTCGAGGGGGGAGGGGCGTTCATGAAATTGTGACAAAGTGTGACAAGGTGAGGGGAGGGGGCAACAAGAAGTGTGACATCTCTGCTTATGCAACATAGCGTGACATGTGACAAAGGGGGGATAATTGGGTAATTTTGCTCTCTTACCGTTAAAAGCCTAAAGCTAGAGTCGAGAGTATTTTGTTTTTGAGTATTTTAAACTAGCAATAAATGCTTTAAGATAAGAAAACATAATATTAAATCATCACTTTAATGTCACGCAGCACTAACTACAAATACCTCAAAAGGACAAAACTATTTTTGTTTGATTTGTTTTGTAGATACTTCTAAAGCTAATGAGAGAATGTCTATGCGATTTGTTGGTACGTGGGATAAATCTCAGTTCCAATGATCTCGATCTGGCATTAAATAGTGTACTTAATTTTTGAGTACTTAGATACATTTTTCTAAAAACCTTTAGGATGCTTTCACACCAAGGCGACAAAGACAAAAAAAACTTGTCTTTTCTCATCTGCGCAACCGCAGAACATATTTTTCAAAGCAAAAATATGCCTTGCACTTGCGTAGATGAGAAAAAACAGAAATATTTTCATTGTCGCCTTTTGGTGTGAAAGCACCCTTAATTTTTGCAGAAAGAGTTTTACTCATAATACAGCGCTAAGCTATTAATTTTAATTCCATGACACTTTAAAATAAGTGTAATTAAAACATATATACATAATGAACATATATATATATATATATATAAACCTATATAAGAAACAACATCCTTAGTCCGTACAACGAAAGAATCCCATCTCAAATTTTCAAGCATATAGTTAAAGCCTGCAATATATATGCTAAAAATATTTTTGGCATCATCAGCACAAGCAAGATACATTTTATTTATTCTCCAAAAATTCGTACCAAATAACGAGCTATAGTAACTTTTTCCTCCCTCTTAAATCTATCAAAATCTCAGCGATGAAAAGATTATACTGAAAACTAAAAATATTTTCCAGAGAAGCGACCATAGATAAAACTTATACGAAGGAAGCAATTTAGTGTACATCCAAAAAATACACTGCAGGATTATTTCTGCAGAGTAAAAAGATCAGGGAGTATTTTTCAAAAGCAATTGGTTTCAGCTGCACTTTATCAGAAAGTTTTATGACCCAATCAATAGAGTTTAATGCCGGGAAGGTAAATGTCTGCGAAAATACGTCAAGAGCTCTTAGTTTAGTAGCATAATAGTTATTAAGCGAAATAATATGCTCGTTGGAAACCCGATGCCATACAAAAATATTAAAAGATTTCTGGGTAATTTACTTCAGTATTATATATGTATATACATACTTTTTGTTATTATTTCTAATGGGCTGCTGTTGGCTTCTGCCAATTGCAGGCCTAGTGCGTTCCTGAGAGATTGGTACCATCTCTTTCAGCGGCACCACAATGAATATGGTACCACCGCCGCATGAGAATTTTGACGTCCGGTTTCTCCACTTGAAAGAGCGAGCACCCAGATTCTGTTAATGCAAAATTGCACTAGGAATTTAATTTAGCAGAGAGCATCTAAGCCAAATGTCTACTGAAGGGATATTTTATATGCCGCATAATCATGCGACATGAGCGCAGACGAATTTCTGCATCGTGAAAAGATACAGACACTGCCAGGCTCAATCCTCTGACCTGTGGCGCACGAGCTCAGCGCCTCACCACGACGCCGGCTATATATGTATAATATTTGGAGGGCTCAGTATACGAGTGAACCAAGGCCATGAAAAGCTTCCTTTGTGCTACAGAGGTTTAAAGTTAAAGCTTTATAAGAAAATTACCTCTTAATTTTTTTTAAATTATAAATTAAAGTTTAAAGAGAGACTTAATTCATTATTGCACTGAAATTTTACATAGTTAGTGCATACTATTGCGCTGCTAACTCGAAAATGACAAAAAGTGAACTTGGTTCACTTGTATTCTGAACCCTCTATATGTAGAAGCGAATATTTCAACATCGACTCCATCCGGTGAGTAAGCAGAGACTACGGGATGGCCCTATGATTTGTTCCTGAGTAGACGTGGGTTGCACTCAGTGTGCTGTAACTTTTTGAAATCATCGGAACCGGTCGAATTGTGGATAATTACTTGTTAATACGTTTGTAAATACCTTGTAAATATGTTTCATTTGGAACTTACCACTATGTGTGCTGTTGGGAATATTCATCAAGAATATGGAAATCCTCTTAGATGCCGATAATACCCCTATATATATATAGTATATATATGTAACAATGTCTCAGTTACAATAACTTTAGTATTTATATTTTAACTACTACGGGAAGTACTAGTAGCAAAAATTCTTTTTAACCAAAGAAAAATACATTTAGAAGAAATTGAAGAAAAATTATATTATAGTCTCATACAAAAATTTGTTAGGAAAAGCACTTTTTCCTGACCAATTTAGTGTTGTCTCACTTTTTCAGAATTTAAGGGAAATTTAATAGTTTCTGACGAAGGTTGCTTCTGCAAACAATAGAATGTGGACATTAAGTCTGTTCTCATATCCATTGCAAACCTCTAGACGGAAAATTCATTGATGTCTGGAAAATGAAGTTGAGTAACTATAAAAATTGAAAATAACACTCAAATCTTTAATTTCGACAGTTAAAATTTATTTATCGCCAGACACTAATTAACTTCCTATTCGAAAACTAATTAAATTGCTTGAAATCTTTGTGAAACTGTACATTGTTGAAAATTTCCGTAAGAAAATAGTAAAATAACCATTTATTTGATTGCTATTTTACCATATTTAATTACAACAGCTGAATAACCATTAAAAAGATGGTACTCAAATCGCTAATTGTGAAAAAAATCGTTTATTCTGTTTCTTCTAAAGAACGTTTAATTAACCGTAATTTACAAGCGCTCAATAAGATTCGGCGTCCATCTTGTTGGTTATGAAACCTTTCCGTCGTACGTTGTTGTTAAGATAAGAATAAAGATTTATCAGTTCAAATCTGCATGTGTATATAAAAAGAAGGAAAAAAAGTGGCCCAAGCAGTGGTTGCTAAATAGAAACACATTCACACGTAAATCAAAATTTGGAGACATCGGATTCCCGAACTGTTTGCGAACGAGCGAACCCATAATTTTCGCTGCTGAAGCTTGTTTGTATTTTAATTTTTGCAACAAACAAAATGATTTTTGTCAATATACGGTAAATTTAGAGCAAAAATGACTTCGGATCCAATCAAAACCTGAAATCTCAATTTTAAGGCAGTTTGCCTGTTTGAAAAGAAGATTAATCGATAAATAAACGACCGCTTTAAGTGGCGTAGATGGCCGAATGACTAGAGCGCCATGTTGGTATACCATACACCCGGGGCTCGATTCCCGCACGCTTCGTTTACGGTTTCTACACCTCGAAGATTCTACGCCTCGAAATGGTTCAAAAACGGTAAAAATTTAGCTTTGAAACCATGGTGGTTATAAAAATGGTTATAAAACCGTAAACTTTTGTATTTACGGCTTTTTAACCAAGCTGATTGGAAATGGTTTAGGTCCCGTAAAGATAGAAAAATGTTCCAAACCGTAAATTCAACGGTGAATTAGATAGAAAGACTGCTGCCGGTTATTTAACCGTAATTTCATGATGAAATTTCTAATAGTGTAGGTTTGAAAGCTAATAGGGTAGACTGGGTACGGCTGTGACAGTTTTCATTTGATCTCCCATAAATTCGTTAGTATGCCTGTTAGCTGGATGGAAGTCGTTTTTATAAGTAAAGTATACATCGGTATACGTATAAATACTAGAATTTTGTAACTAAGTACAATAGTTAACTCATAGGAGCAAATTAGAAAAGAAAGGAAAGAATTTCACAACCGACCACACCCGAGTGGCAGTTGTGACAGTGCTTGGGGTCGGTAGTGACAGGTTGAAAAATACACCAAAATGGTCTAAAATCACTTTTATTGCAAATAATATTTAATTTAGATCAAGTCAGATTCGTCACAGTTATTACAAATGCATTGGCGACTGCCACTTGCGTACTCTAATTGGGACCAGAGCTCACATTTTCCTTTGCATTTCATCCATTTTTCACCAGCCCTACTTTTAGAATATGCGCCTAGACAAACCAGACAAAAATACTCTTCTTCATCCGATGACTGTGGCGATGTCTTCCTGTTGCTTGTTTTGTTTCTTTGTTTGCAAAACCCTGTGCGTTGGAGAAGCATTACAAAATTTCTTAAAATGTTCGAGAAATATGAGGAACGATGCATCTTGCATCCAGCCTGAAGGATTTGCCTTCTCAACCGATCCTACTGGCCCTTCCCTAACAAAATGATCCTGATAACGGACCTGAGGAAATACAAATAAAGGAGGCATAGTATTGCCGAAAGTATTTACTGCAAAAGCAACCGTCACTAATGTGCCTCGTCGTTCAGCTGAATTTAGAGCTCCCAGTTGCCGTATACTACCAGGGCCGTCGTCGAAGTCAGCAATTTCTCCCTTTCTTCCGGGCCTGCTTCAAGCATGCGAATCGCTAGCACGAGTCATTCAAGTGATCCCATGTTCCTTCCAAATCAGAGTGTGATCAGCAATGACAGACAGTACCCGGCTACCAATAAGTTTTTTATGCAAGGATTGGAAAAAGTACACTAAACGTAATTTATACTGTATTGGCCAAATAACGTACTTTCAAACTAACCCATCTAATCGATTACTTCAAATAAATTTCTGTAAGTTACAAAACTTTGCCAATGCGACATTTATGCTAAAATTTTAGTTTTTTAATGAAAAAATTTAATAATTTCGACTTATATTTTGAATGCATGAGATATTTTCAGTATTTAAGCTTAGGTGGTAACATGTTTATTATAAAAAATTAACCTAAGTTAATTCACTATATGTATATGCATCACTTTATGAACCTCCGAAGAAGGGACACCTCTATTTAAGGGACAAAATTTCCAGTCCTCTTAGTGTCCCTCTGATATGACATGATGATTTTACGAGAATCATTTTGATTTAACACGAATGGATACAATCCAGTTTGACTTTTTCGGTTTCCAAATTTAGAAAATAACTTGTCAGTTCTATTTCTTTTGTGTATTATGCGCACCACCAGCCGCCAGATTCCATATAGCAGCTAATACAGAGGTCGATAAATATCGGGAGTCAAGTCTCTTAGATTTACAGAGCTGTCGACTAAAAATATCAGAATTTTTCTGTAAATAATATGACTTATTACGTTTTTTGTCTATCGCCTAGATTTTTAGAGAATTTGTAAATCTCTGAACTACAGTGTATATTTGAGACGTATGTTTTTGTGTAGAACGTTTTTATTGCTGAATTTGATAGGAATTTACCGAATTAATGCATTGTATCTTCGGAAGACACTTAGTATACACTGTTACAAAGTTCCGTAAGAAAATTGTAAAATAACCACTTATTTGATTGTTATTTTACCATCTTTAATTACAACAGTTGAAGAACCATTAAAAAGATGGTACTCAAACCGCTGATTGCGAAAAAAAACGTTTATTCTCTGTTTATCCTAAAAAAGATGGTACTCAAACCGCTGATTGTGAAAAAAATCGTTTATTCTCTGTTTATCCTAAAGAACGTTTAACTAACCGAAATTTTCAAGCGCTGAATAAGAATCCGGCGTCCATCTTCGTTGCGAAACCTTACCGGTCGAACGTTGTTGTTAAAATATGAAGAAAGATTTATTAGTTCAAATCTGCATGTGTATATAAAAAAATAAAGAAAAAAAGTGGCTTAAGCCGTGGTTACTAAATAGAAACACATACACACGTAAATCAAAAATTGGAGACATCGGATTCCCGAACTGTTTGTGAATGAGCGAACTCATAATTTGAGCTGCTGAAGCTTGTTTGTATTTTAATTTTTGCAGCAAATAAAAGGATTTTCGTCAATAAACAGTAAATTTAGAACAAAAATGACTTTGGATCCAATAAAAAACTGAAGTCCCAGTTTTAAGGCAGTTTGCCTGTTGGAAAGGAAGATTTATTGATAAAGAAACGGCCGCTTCACGTGGTGTAGATGGCCGAATGGCTAGAGAGCAAAGCTGGTATACCGTACACCCCGGGTTCGATTCCTGCAAGCTTTGTTTATAGTTTCTACGCCTCGAAATGGTTCAAAAACGGTAAAAATTTCGTTTTGAAACCATTTTTAAATGGTTATAAAACCGTAAACTTTTGTATTTACGGCTTTTTAACCAAGTTGATTGGAAATGGTTAGGTTCCTAAAGATAGAAAAATGTTCCAAACCGTTAATTTAACGGTGAATTAGATGGACAGACTGCTGCCGGTCATTTAACCGTAATTTCATGATGAAATTTCTAACAGGGTATAGCCCTGTTTAAAACTAATAGAATACATACAGAAAAAATTGTACTCATACAAATTTGTAAACTTTTCCGAAAGTCAATGATAAATATTGTAAGTTTAAAAATGTTCCATACTTTTACTTACTATTTTGAGTTATTTCTCGGTAGTCCTCATAAAATGTCAATTCGTTCTCTCATTAACAAAAGGAGACAGAAAGCAATTTCTTTGGAACTTAAATTTTTTGATCATCTTGAACTGTACAAGGTAGTATATATTTGCAGTACAAGGTAGTGTATGTCTGTAGGAAAGCATGTGATGGTTTAAAGTTATTTTACTGATTTTAATTTACTGAACCTGTTTTTTTACTTCCATAGATAAAATGTGTTTTTTTTTTAAATGATTTTTTTTTACTCGTATTCTTCAGGAATTTATCTATCGCGTAACGATGCTTCTCTCTCTCTCTCTCTCTATATATATATATATATATATATATAAATATATATATATATTTCAGGCTAGGAGTCTATCACGATTACGTTATAAAAACTCTCAAAAGACATTCCATTTTCACAATAAAGTGTGTACATAATTCATATTTTTTTCGTTTTTACAACTGTATGAACACATTTAGACATCAAGGGACGCATTATTGCTATGGTAATCGCACAGTGAGCTTCAATATCTCGGCGGTTGTAAGAAGCAGGACATAGTTTTTAAAAAAAAATCCCTTTTTTTCTCTGAATAATGAAGAAATGAAGCAACCATACTTTTTTGTGTACATTTTCTAAACCACAGTATTACGGATAACGAACCCTTTGTTATAACAAGCAAATATGCTTGGCATCACATCCTCATTAAAAAAGGTGTTGACTGTAATACGCCATCAAAACTTTCAAGTGAAAATTGTTTTCAAGCATGCTACACTCCATCCTTTTGTATTATCATAGGTAAAATCCAAAAATGCCAAACACATTTTCAATTCGGATTACAAAAAGTATATTGCACTAGACATCAGAAGCACCCACGCAAGAAGAAGATATTCGCTTTTTCTTCACAACAATCGATGTTGATCAAACAAGTTTTATTCTTGTGTCTTCCTTTCCCTATGTCATATATTCACGGAAACCCTGACACCTGTTTTAACTAGTTTTCCGCAGTTCAGGGGGTGAGGGGGGGGGAGTACGGCAAGAAGAAGAGAAAATCTTCTCAGACGGAAACGACATTTAAAAAATAGGATGATTCCTCTACTCAAAAAATCCTTAATATTTTCGTTTATAAAACTGACTTGCAGTTAGTAAATGATGTTGAAACCAATTGCAACCTTTAAGTAACTAATGCATTTTAAAACTACCATATACAGTAGAACATCTCTTAACCGGCTCCGGATTAACCGGCCTTCGCTTTATCCGGCCCAAATTTTCAAAATACGAAAAACAAAAATTGCTTTTAGAGCGCTAGGTATATGGAAGAAACTGACTCGAGTGAGTTCCCCGGGAAGCGGCGGACAACTAAAATGGTCACAGACTTCTTTATTAGCGCTTGATAAACTTGAAACTCTGAAAGTAACTACTGAAACGCATCATAATTCCACTCTTTTTTAAATTGCATAATATATCTCCCCATTTTTCGCTACCCCCCGCTTTAGCCGTATTTTTACTTAACCGGCTTACCGTAGGTCCCAATTAAACCCTGTTAACAGAGGTTCTACTGTATTAATTAGTTTCTTACATATTTCTAGACTTGCATATCCTGTGCATGAAACTTGGTAACTTTTTTGAAAATCTTTTATCTGAGTGCGAAAAATTGAGAATGATTGAAGTGAAAGAGTTAGCATATCTTTTGTAGACAAATTATGGTATTCATTTTATTTCTCGATGTGCTAAATAAAGTAAATACAATGCATTTTTAAGATTCCCATTTGCAGAAGAGTTTGAAATCACATCCCCAATCGAAAAGACTGAACTATTATTTATTTCTTTATAAGTTTAATTACAGTAATATGAAAAGTTTTTCAGAAATGATGTGGATAACGGGCGTGAGAAGCTTGAATAAGGTAAAAGAGCAGAAACAATGTCACTGTTCAGTCCCTTCTTAATACGTTAGTAAAAATTACAGACCATGTTACACAGGATTCGTAATAACCCCTTCAAGCACGAGTTTTTCACTGAAAAATTGGTAAAAGATGATCGAGTTTTGTTCGGACAGAAAATGAATACATAGGTATAATATAAATTATTTTTTGCAATTTCAGTTGTAGGAGGTGACTAGAGAGCGGGGGTGGGGTAAAAGTTGTAAAAAAATTATTATGCAAACAAAGTGCAAACGGATCTCAGATGGACAATAGAAATAAAATAACGCGAGATACAAGACCGCCCGTGTGCGACGCGGGGGGCATGTGCAAATTTGCCAGTAACTTTCACCCGTGTCAGTGGTGGTTACACTCTAAAAACAGTACCGCTTATTTAAGAGTTACAATTAAAAACACGTAGAAAGATGGTAAGTAAACCCTTTTCATATGAAGTATATTATGTTTCATTATTTTTAAAAAAAGGCTTTTCAAGGCGAGGCAAAATTGGAATTACTAACAATATAAAGATATGAATGTTATGCTATGCAATGTAAATTTAAATGTAAACCATATCTAAGTTTAACAGGATATATAATTTTTCGTTAAGGTAAAACATGTACTAAGAACTTATTAAGATAGTGTTTAGGAGGATTCTAAAATGTTAACGTTTTTTCCACTGTTTTGTATGTTTATATATATGTTATGAAGGTTAATAATTCGTTGAATACTTTATTTTTAAATGGAAATGTAACTTATCATGTTTTATTAGTCTATCACGTTCATGTTGAATTTCTTTTTAAGAAACATAATTTATCAAATAATGTTTTTGAGAATAAAGTGAGGGAATTTAGAGATTTCTTTTTTAAATTAGCCAAAAAGTTTTATAATTTAAAAAGTACATTTAAATAAAAATTTGAATTTTTATCTTAATCTTAACCATTACATAGACTGATTTGCTGTATAGTTGTAAATATTTTTTTTAAATGTGTTTAATACACTGATGATATTTTTGATTCACTTTTTTTGCTGCTATAAAATAGGAGAGAGAGGGGGCTAATGAGACAATATATTTATAATGTTAACTAAAAATGAGCTAGACGAATTTCTGTACAATTGTTTTATGTACATAAAAAGAGAAAAATTGGCTTTTAAAAAAGACATAACTAGAAGAGGTCAAGGCCGTAGCCAGAATTTTTTTTTCGGTGGCGGGGGGGGGGGGGGGTGGCTGACTTTGAAACACTTATGTTGAGGACTGTCAGGGAGGAATAAATGTTATATTGTGAAAAATTTCGGGGGGAGGGGCTGGCCCGTGCCCCCCCCCCCCCCCTCTGGATACGGTCTTGGAAAAGGTAACATTTGTTCTTTTTTAAATATAAATACATTTTCATACCATTGTACTTGTCCCATTAGCCCCCAATCTCCCCTATATATTATAAGGCAAAGTGGTGTTGGTGTAGACAATTTTTAGAAATTTGGTCAAGGTACTTTACTGAACATCACTTAGGACAATACTGTGTATCATTATCAACAAAAATTTCATCTTCATTTAAAATGATTCACAAGCTAATTTGGGTATTACATGTTTTTCAAGAAAATATAACTAAGGGCTTAAATTGTTTTAGTTTAAAAGTAATTGAAATCTGACCCAAAAAATAAACTTTTAAGTAAAATGTATAACAATTGGTATCTTAATTAGCGTGAAACCTTATGCATCTATACTTATTTATTGTTGAGAACACTACAACATTAAAAGTTTTTAAAAAGATAACATACCTTATTAAAAATCAATTTTAATTCATTTCTTGCATGCATTTGTACAGTAAACCTTAAATGGTATACGATTTTAATAAACATATGTTTAATTTTAATTGATCATAAGTATGCTTTCATTTATACCGCAAAGAAAAAAAAAATACAAAGTTCATACATTTTTTTGTATTGTATTTTTTTTTTAATAATTGCAGTGATTATATAAATGTGCTGATACAAGACTTGTAATTTTGGATTGTAAAAAAACCGGGAGGGGGGGGAGAAATCCTAATGGTCTTTTAATTAGGTTTGACCGTGAATACTTAAGGCATTCGTTTTTGATTGACTTTTAGGATGTATCTTTTTAAGTAAAACATATTATAAGCACCATCACTTCAGTATAAAATGGGATTTACATTATACCTTTAAAATATTCATTTTAAAGTTTTAAAAAAGGCTATTTTTACCTCTAAAATTTCAGACGTATATGTGTCTCCTAAATTCAGAGGCAAAAACATTGCATTTTTACCGCTGAAAATTTAGAGCTACAACGTGCCTCTTAAATTTACGAGAAAACATGTAAATAATGTACCTCTTAAATTAAAAGGCACAGAACAGACATTTTGCCTCTTAAAATTAAGAGATACAATGTGCCTCTTAAATTAAGAGGCACAAAAACTACATTTGTGCCTCTTAAAATTAAGAGGTACAAATGTACCTCTGAAAATAAGAGGCACGAAAACGACATTTTTACCTCTTAAAATTAAGAGGTACAATGTAACTCTGAAAATAAGAGGCACGAAAACGACATTTTTACCGCTTAAAATTATGAGGTACAATGTAACTCTGAAAATAAGAGGCAAAAATGTTCCCAATGTGCCTCTTAATTAAGCGGTACAGTTTTTAGAGTGTAGGCTAAATGAGTATGAGCAAAAATAGAAAATTGGCTTATAAAAATGTTTTATTTTTATTCACGTTTCTTACAACACAATGAAAAACCTTGAAAGAACACCGGACATACGAAAGAAAAAGGCATTAAAAAAGCTTGAAAAAATAATAACTTAAATGATATCACCATTTAACCACTTCTTAATAAGTTAGTAAGAAGATTAGACCACTTCAAGTAGGATTCGCATTATATGAATAGGAACAAAACTCGAAACTTGACTTCCGAAATTGTTTGTTCTGTAAGAGATAATGATGACAACCGGTATGAAAAAGCTTGAATAAATAAATAAATCAATTAGTAAAAATGAAATAAGAAAAAAAAGAACGTCATTTTTTAACCATTTCTTAAGAGTTACCAAAATTTTTGTTTGAAATATAATATTTACAATTCTTCCTCTTGTAGTTCAGGTGAAATTAAATCTTATTATAATTATTTATTCTTATAGTTCGTTCATTAAGTAATTGCATTTTTTCGCGTTTTGCTGTTTGAAAAATACTAGCTAATGACTCGAATTAGATGTATTAATTCTTTAATATCTCACTTGCATCTGTTTGCTATTTTATCAGTTTTTGCATCATCTAAATCAGAAATTCCCAAATATTTTTAACCTATGGCGCCCTTGAAGTAAAAATGTGTTTTGGCGGCTCACTTGAAGTAAAATGTTTTTTCGCGAAGCCCCTGCTCTAAATCGGCTATTTTTGGTTATAGCATAATTTACATTAAGTACATATTTAGCAAATTTGTTTTTTAACTAACACAGTAATCTACAAGTAGGTAGCATGTGACAATTACGCATCTTGTACATAAATTGTTTTGTGTCAGTAAAGTGTAATTTAAACGTCCAGGTCAGAGGATTGCCGCTCTGACAACGATCCGCGGTGCACCCTTTGGGAACCACTGATTAAGATGCAAAAGATGATACGAAATTTAAATTTTGTTTCAATGATTATTATAATTTTTTGATGGAGTAGAGTGAAAAGAGCACCTTGTAACAACTAAATGGACATGATAAACTGTATTGGTTGAAAACAGAAAACTCCTTATTCATTTTCTGAGGGAAAAAAATTCTCTGGAAATGGATATGTCACTTTGACTATTTGTATGCTGGAAAATCGTGTTTATACGTTTAAGACATACGTACACACTTTGAAACACTTTTACACACTTTTGAATACGTACACACTTGAAAATGTTTTCTTTAATTTTGATTTTAAAGATCCAATTTTTCTACAGTTGATCAGTGATGTGTCTTTGATGACGTTTTAGAGGGAAAATCATATTAACCTAAATATTAATTACCTAATTAAGATTTAATGACCTAATTTGCATAATTTTTGAAACATGATGTCTTAAAATGTAATTTGTTTACACATACAGTTCCAGTTGGAAATTATAGCTAATATCATTCTTCATGTTTTGTGTCTCAATGACGATGGCGGAAAGAATATTTTTATACAGATAGTTATCACTGCTAATGGATAAAAAAATCCTGATTTTTTTCTAAAATTTTAACTTTTAAAAATTTTATATTTAATTTAATATTTATATTTCGTTAAAAACTCTGACTGAGGCAGAACACATCCACTGTATTATGTAGATTTTAGTGGTACAAAAATAAATGGGATATATTAATTCATTGTTGAGTTATCTTGTTTCACGTTAAGCGTCACATAGCTGAAACATAATTCTTCAGAAATTGACTTCAAAGTTAATGAAACGAGGATTTTTACATAGTAATACCTCAAGAAAAATCCTAAATACTAAAAAACTATTCCGAATATTAGCAACATCTTTGTACCGTTTGAAAGGTAAAGAATTGGAGAACAATTTGAAGTAATAATTTTTTTCCCGATATTTTGGTTGATTTTAGCAATTTCAAGTGTGTATAAATTACTTACATCCTTAAAAAATATTCATATTTCAATAATTTAAAAGATCAATTCTACAATTTTAAAAGTAAGGACAACTTTAGGACTTCGTTATAATACATGATTTTTATGTAGAATTATCCGATGTCGGCGTGACACAATTCATTATAGTCCAGCGATCAACTAGAGCGCATTTCAAACCACAAACAAAGCGCTTTGTCCTTTAAGTTACCCACAGTCCCTTCTTTTCACAACGCATACATGCATCCATTCAATATGGGAATGGGAAAATTCAAAGCTTTTTATTTCCCTTCCACTTCCTCTGGCGGCGATTTAAAGAGTGAAAAAGGGGAAATCGTAAGAAAAGGAAAGAAGAAAACGCTGATAAACGCCGCTTTCGTCTGGGAAAGGAATGATGTGCTTGCTCATTCTCTCATTCGTAAAGAAATATTTCCTTTTAAGCATATCTTAAGAAGACATTACAACCACTACGAACGCCCGCAATAAACCATTGAACTTAATGATCCATTTAAAGTTAAGAAATAACATAAATTCTCATCAATGTTTGTGGAGTATCAAAGGTAAGGCAGCAGTTTTAAATAAAACTATCGACTCAAGAAAAACTGATAGGACATTGAAAATAAAAAGTAAGACGTGTATAAACAGAAAATTAATCTGAAGTTCTGCTATAAAAATATGAGATAGTTTAATGTTTTGCTAAGAGCTTTTCTGAAGTATTTGAAACTGATAATGACACAAATATTTTGTTCTAGTTTATTTTCTCTTCACTTTTAGGTATGATCGCTATTTGATTTTTTTATAAGTATCAGAGATAAAAGACGTGTGCTTCTTAAAAATGACTTTTAGATTTTTTATTCATGTTTGAAGTTTGCTTTGAATCCACAGATATTTTAACTTTCTTTTGTGACGTGTATTAAGTTCTTAAGTTTGTGATCGACACTCAAGCAAAAAATTAAAAAATAGAATCTGCTAAATGCAAACGGGTACGTGAAAATGATTTAGCTCAAATGCAACAAGAAAAATTATCTGGACTTTACTTACGTGTAGCCGTATTAACGAGGAAAAGAAACTAACCTAAAGCTCTTATCAATTGCAAACGCTACAAATGAAAGTTTCAGGAAGATGAATAAATACAAAAACTTACAAATTTTTGTAAAAAAAGGAAGGAAAAAAAATAAAAATCATGAAATGAAAAATTCTGTAGAGTGTGTACTATATACAATTCTATACAAAATCACATCGGACAGAAACTAAAAACCCTTTACAGAGCACCTTCGATTCAAAATGCTTGCACTTTTACCAGGAACTTTTTTTGCATGGTACTTTACTTTGAATTTACCGTACCTCGGTGTCATTCGGGTTATTGGACGTCCCGATAGTGACGATTCGGATTAACGATCTTCAATAGTTCACATTTTCAACACAAACCAAGTTACAGCAGGGCCCGACTTGCAAGTTTTCATGCCCAGAGTACTTTCAAATTTTCCTGCCCCCTTTCAATGGTTTACTTACTTTTTACCTATATATGCATGCGTGTGTGTTACTGTGGTCAATGTGAAATTAGTTATTTTTAAGAATTACTTTTAATTATGAAAAAATACTAGAAGTTATTGTTAATTAACCCTTTCTTTGATATTACATTAAAAAAAAAGAAGTTTAAATGATGTTATGGAGAAATTTCCTGCCCCTTAGAAAGTCCTGCCCAGGGCACGGGCCCCGGGTGCGCGTGCGATAGTCAGGGCCTGAGTTACAGTGTAACTGAGAAGATGACGTGCTTGTCTCTTGAGAGAGACCTCGAGAGCACCTCTGCACGTTTACGTTCAGTTTTGTCGATATATTAAAATTATTAGTATAATTTTTTAATATTATTATTATTTTTAAAAAACTCAACATGGAAGTGTATATCAATGTAGCAAAACTGCAAAAGTTTATTGAGAAACTTGAACTGAAATAGAACTGAGTTATCCCAATGTCCACTCTAGCCCCCTTATCTCCTAATTTATTGTTGATATAACGCAATGTAATGTTTGTATCGTTGGGCCTTTATGCTAAATCGTGAATAAACAAAGAAAATTTCAAATTCATATGCATATATATATATATATATATATATATATATATATATATATATAAGGTATCATTTTATTTTCCTCAGCGGAATTTTATTATGTCATTGTATATATTTGTATGTGTATAACAACATTTTCGTAGGGAAAAATAAAATAAGTCTTGTAAAAACGGGAAAGTGAACTGCCACAAGAAAATTACAATTAAACAGCGGAAGAACATTCTTTTCCCACCAAAAAAAAAGTGAAATTAAGAAAATAACTTTTAAGGCCAGAAAGAAATTGCTTTTATTCTCTGCGAACAAAATGAACTACATCACTAAACCCAAAAAAAAAAAAAAAAATCCTTCGAGCTTTAAAATTAAAGTTTTTCTGAGTAATCGTTTTTTTCTTCGTTAATTTTTACTCTAATGGAGAACTTCGATACCATTACGCATGATCTCTTGTCTCTATTCTGCTATTTCGACTTTATATACTTTCCTTATCTGAGTTTTTTAGGCAGTTTTGTTTGGCACAGAGTTTGCATGTTAATTTATGATGACACTCAGTTGCATATAAAAGTTAATTTATTTTCTTTTTAATACGAGTTAAGGAAACTCGCATTTTTTTAAAAACCGGTACGTTAAGGAAAACAAAAGGCTTTTTTTATATAATTTAACTAGAATTGCTGTTAAAAATTTACAATCTTATCATGAAAAAGTTTAAATTCAACAAGAGAAGTATTATAGCGTAAATGTATTATAGCGTATGTAGCAAGATTCACTTTAATTAAAGTTTGTGTTTTAAAGCATACAATTTTTTAATGAAATTAATTTTGGTTTTAAAAGAGCACAAAAGTTTTAAATGCACATTTTGAGCCGTTCAGCACTTCTGCTTTTACTTCTTTTAAACTAATAGTTTTCATGTCATTATTGGACAGCAATGATAAACCCACCCCTACAGAGATCATAGCGGAGATGGGATGACGTAATCTGTTTATCCCTCTCCTCAGTAGCCAGTAGTTCAAAGTTGTTCTTACTGTGTAGTCGTGTTACTATGTGTCTTGTTCGAGTCTTCGTTTGTTTCGTGCTTCAATAACATATTACTCTAAATGTTCAAACCACTGCCTCTGCTTTTCATTGGATTTACAGTCATTTCTGCACATTTGCTTCTGAATAATAGAACATAAAATTTAGATGTTTTGTAAATTCAAAATATATGTTATACTTTATATATATATAGTTATTTATTTATGTAATCTAATGACTTTGATTATCATTCATTAGTTCCTAATTTACGGAACCACATAAATCTTTAAATTTTAGAATTTCTTTCGTTAATTATCAAATGTCTTCGGTTATCATCCAAGTTTACTAGATCACACATTAGTCCCTAGTTTAGGGACCACATAAATCTTTAAATTTTAGAATTATTTTATTTATTTCACAATATTATGATGAAAGTGAGTTCATTGACAGTTTAAGGAAAAAATCATGAAGTGACTAAATAATAGATGTTGTTGGATTTAAATAGTATTTAAACGTTACTTCCTGTGGCTCTAATACATAAGAAATTTAACTGCTACATTCGAGAAGAAGCCAATTGAAAAACAAATTATCGTAAAAGATGTTCTTACTATCAGAAAACTGTAAAGCACATGCGCGAACAAAAAATATGAACCGATTTTATGTATTTTAAAGCCTTTTTTTAGCCTCTCCAATTCGTAACTGCATCGCTGTATTACGACTTGTAAGAAAAAAGATTTACCCACCCTACTATACCTGTATAATATTTCTCTAGCCTGTTTTTCTGTCGGTCTGCGAGATGTTCCTTATTCCTTTATCAAATTCCATGATTAACCAGTCATTTTAAAGCTTATTGTGCCAGCTAATGACGAAAAATAGACCTACGGTGTAAAAAGGTACCGCTTCTTTTAAATTTGAGCTTTAAAATCATCTGAAAAGAGGTCCTTTAATAGATGCGTCAATAGAGCCATGTGCGGAGATGCGATGGCGTAATCTGTTTATCCCTCTCCTCAGTAGCCAGTAGCTCTAAGTTGTTCTTACTGTGTAGTCCATGGATGTAAGAATAACAGGATGGAACATGGGAATAACTTCTTGAAACATTACTGTAACCGCGCCGCCATCTTGGTCACACCAAGCAATGCCATAACGGGTTAATGGATATTATGAGGATAACGGGTTAATTTCATTTTAATTAAACGAAAATTACGTAAGAAGTATACATTGGAGTAATGTTGTTAACTACGCAAGATATGCAAAAGTTCGTTTACTGAAGTAGGATTCTTTTCAATCTATAGTCCCATTTATATTAGTAAATGATTCATGTTTTCATGTAATCTTATCGAATGTTTCTACGATGGCAAAACTAATGTTAATATATGTCTTACGTTGTTCCGGAAGAACAGCGACGTAAATGCAAAAACTTCAATTTTACAGGAGCGTAAAAAAACGATTAGCAGTTGTATAAAACTATAATTGAAAAGGGTGTAAGTGACAGAAAATAATGGTATATTGAGAGTAACTATGTAGAATATATACTTCACTTTCATTTACCAGGTATTATAATTTAATCACCTTAATTTCAACCCCTCAGTGCAGTTACGTCATTGTTTCTCTAAAAATTGTTCGTTGTTCTAGAAGACACAAATGGTCGTTCTACAGTTACGTCCATGTTCTCCTGTGTAAGGAATGTGTTTCTGATATCGTATTGGAATTATTTGCATTTGACACATTTTTGCAGTCACGTCATTGTTCTTCCGGAACGGCGATATGTTATAAATATGTTCTAGAAAACTGGCATAGTAACAAAATTATATGAGATAAAAGGGAAATTGTCACAACCGTACCCAGCCTCCCCTACAGTAGCATTTGTTTTAAATGATGGTTGTTTTAAAATAGGCACAAACAGGGACGTATCGACGGGGGAGGGGTCGCGACCAACGGGACCGAACTCTCCCAGAATGCGTCGGATATCTGGTATCCGACCGTTTATTACGATATCTAGAAGCGATTCTGGCCACTGAACGAAAGATCCGGATAGCCGGCATGTAAAAATCATCTTTTTAAACTAAAATAATAAGCATGTTTTGAGAATATATGTAAATTAAAGTTACACTACGCATTTGGAACCTGTGGAATGCTTAAAAATATGTGTAGAATTTGCAGGTTTTAAATATCATATCCGGATATCCAATATGGATCGTCAATCAAGGGGCACCAAATATCCGATATCCCACAAAATCAATACCCGGAATATCCGGAATGACCTCGTCCCCCGGCGGAGAATTACTTGTACAAGTTTTTAAAAACCTTCATAAGTAATTTATTTTCATAAATACTGAAATGACCGTGTGCTATAAAAATCTATATCTATAATACGAAGCACAGAGATATGCACCATGTCTGCAAAAGTTAATGACGTAGCCCATGTAGAAAGAAAAAAAATGTTTGCTAAACGCTACTCTTCGACTCCTTTTGGGGATTATGTCAAAAGTACAACAAAACCAACTAAATTTCCCTTCTTTGCTCATTGGTCATTATCATATAACTGTCAACCTTTCATCATCAAACGATATATAGTCTCTTTGAACCACCCTAATAGAGCTTCAGAATCTTCTAAATCAGAGCAAAAAGTCATTTTACGATTTTTACATTAATTAACTAATTTTAAAAACCCTTTGAACAGTCTTTTTTTTTTATATTTTGCTTCCTCCAAATATATTTTTATTTTCAGACTGGGAATTAACTACCACTTTCAGCAAAATTTCACCGTAAAACATTTTCTGAAGATGATTTACTGAACATAATTTTATATAATAACTTGCCAACGGAAATCCTTCCATCCTTCTGTGGAACCCCAGGGTTCCGCGGAACACACTTTGAGAACCGCTGCAATAGAACACATATTAATATAAGTAGTTCATTCGGAACTGTATGTAATTAACATCGCTATTATTTGAAGAGTTAAAAAAAAATAAACAGAGAAATTTATGATGGTGGATTTCGCTAACTCAGTTCCAAATGCACGAAAAATAAAAAAAAGCCCAAGATATTGTAGTGACCCCCCAAACCTTTACAATAAGTAAAAAGGAAAGTTAAAAAAAGAATAAATAAATTAATATAATAAAACGGGAAAATTAAACGTTTGATTGCTTCAACACAATTTTAAAAAAAATACGCTTCACACGAGCGCTCGGGGGAAAACAGTATGGAGAGAAAAACGTACATAGTATATTTCTTGTTCAAAAACTGACTCGTCATTTCCCAGACAACCACTGATATCTCTGAGACATCCAAAAAGATCCAAAAAACATCCTGGATATCTGCTGGATATGTTGGATATCTCACAGACATCCACATATCTCAAAATCCTGGATTTGGATCTCCTGATATCCCTGAGATATCCAGATAGTAACGTGTTTTGGATATAGATATTGGGACATCCTGTGGATATCCAAAAACATCCAAGTCATGGATTTGGATTTCTGGATATCCCTGAGATATCCAGAATGTGACATGTTTGGGATATAGACATTTGGACATCCTATGGATATCCAGACTGTTACATGTATAATATATAGATATTTGGATATCCTGTGGATGACTGTGAGATATCCTCCATGAAGATGTTATTTGTTGTTGATGCCCTGAGATGTTATTTGACTTTTGGATACTGTTAGGCTTATTTATATTCACTCTGATGCTCAAAATTGTTATATTTAGAGATTTCGTGGTTAATTACGGTAAATAGTTTTTCTTAATTTTTTCTGTTAAAACTGTGTGCTGAACTGAGAAAATTAACTGTAATTTTCATATTGCTGCAATGCAATCGCATCGCTCGCTTGTGAGTAGTGTAGTCGGATCAGATTTTGTTGTTTGTATTAATATATTTTATATATTTTTGTGTTATATTATGCTTATGATTATTAAAAGTAGTTCAGTTTTTTTAATGATTATTATTTAATTACTTGATTTAATTGCTTTGTCGTAATTCCAGGGACATAATATTTCCCTATTTTTACTTGCAGGGATATATAATTCATCAGTATTTTTAATCTCACACGTGTAATTAATCCGTATTTTTAATTTCACCCATGTAGCTTTTATCATTTTAATTTCAGGGATATAATTTGTTTGTATTTTTAATTTCTGGTATATAATTTATCTGTATTTTAAATTTCAGGTGTATAATTTATCTGTATTTTTAACTTCAGGTATATAATTGCTCTGTTTTTTTAATTTCAGGCATATGTAGTTTTTAACAGTATTTTTCATTTCATGTAAATTATTTCTACTGAATTCAGTAAGATTTGTTGGATAAAGCAATTTTCATGTCTTAAACTTGTCGTTTGGGTGAGGCAAGCAATTTTATTCTTTACAATTGGGATACAATTTAGAATTTCATTCTTATTGGGTCTATTGTGTGATTATTGCTATTTGTCATTAGTTTGTGGGAAAATCATGCCTAAAACTAAAGTAAACAAGTGATTGCATTGGATAACTTATAAGAAAGTTAATGACTCTGTAAATGATGTGTCTATTATTGATTAGCAATCAACATCTAGTAATTTGACTGAGCAATATCATGATTGTAGTTCTAATGAAGCGTCAGGTTTTCCTTCTAATAGCTCGTATGAAAGTTCTGATAGGGAACTTTGCTTAGTGTCCGACTCTGTGTGAGGAAAGTTCTCGAAACCGTGTGTGTGAACAAAATCTAAATTTGCTGAAAGACTCGTCTAACTGGTCAGTTGAGAATAACATATCTCATACTGCAATTAATGGTTTATTAAAAACACTTAAGAAATATCTATTTGGGTCTGATTTACCAAGCGATGCACGGGGACTATTGCAAACCGCTAGGTCTGTAGCAATTAAAAGTGTCTCGTCTGGTATTTATTGCCACTTTGGTATTGAAAACGGAATAAAAAATATCATTCAAAATATTAAAGGTACAGTTCTAACACAATCAACAATTGAATTACTGGTAAATGTTGATGTATTTCCTATAAAAGTTCCAACAGTCAGTTATGGCCAATTTTAGGTCTATTAAGCTATACTGTGAATTTTCCTTGTGTGTTCTCCATTGGTGTATTCCATTCCTATGAAAAACTCAAAAATCGTAATGAGTTTTTAAGTGATTTTGTGTGTGAAATGAAACATCTAATCGAAAATGGTATATCTATTGATGGTAAAATGTGTAACATACATCTTAGAGGAATAATTTGTGATGCACCTGCTCGAGCTTTTGTATTATGCATTAAAAGCCATTCTGGGTATTTGAGTTGTAACAAATGTTTTGAAACTGGTATATTTTATAAAAATAGAATTTGCTTTCCTAATGTTAATTTCACTGAAAGAACTGATGTTGATTTTAGAAATAGGGATCCTGATGATGAACATCATAAATATGATTCTATACTGTTGGAGATAGATACTTTTTGCCTTGTTTCACATGTTCCATATGAGTATATGCATTTGATATGTTTAGGGGTCATGAAAAGTTAATTAAGCTGTGGTTGAAAGATGATTTAAAATTTAGACTTGCTAATAATCAGGTAGAAAGTGTGTCAAAACAACTAGAACTTAAAAACTTATTTCCCTAATGATTTCGCCCGAAAACCTCGTTCTTTAAAAGAATTTGAACGTTGGAAAGGAACAGAGTTTCGTCTGTTTTTGTTATACACTGGGCCAGTAGTTTTGTCAAATGTTTTACGTAAAGATCTGTATGAGCATTTTCTGCTTATGCATTGTGCAGTTAAAGTATTAGTTACTGAGCCTAACAGAGAGATGGTATCATATGCTCAGGCTTGGTTAAAGTGTTTTGTCCAAAGTTTTATACTCCTATATGGTAAACAGCATGTATCTCACAATGTTCATGGGTTATTGCATCTTTGTAAAGATGTGGAACATTTTGGCGCTCTAGACAATTTTAGTGCATTTCAGCTTGAAAATTTTATGAAAGAGTTCATATGACTTGAACTCTCGAGTTTATTCTTTTAGCAACAAACAACTTTGCCCCTATCGCCGAAACATTTGGTGATGGGCAGTGGTGTAGTCCTGAACAAAAAATGTTGGGGGGACACTCATACATACGAAGATAAGCAATTGAAATAAAAAAGTGGGAGACGCTTATGTTAAAATGTAAAATGTTTAGGGGGACGCTTGTATTAAAATAAAAAGGTAGGGGGACGCCGTCCCCCCTCGACTACACCACTGGTGATGGGGATGTTTTACCGGTTAAGTTACCAGTAAAAAATATAGAGGAACTGCAATGCTTAGAAGGTGCGCTTTTGAAGCCAGAGATTTTCAATTATTTGGTATGCATTAGTTTCTTTTAAACCAAGGCTTTCAGTGTATCTTGAATTAATTTTTCTATGAATTTTTATAGATTAACTTTACGTCAAACTTGTGGGGGCGTAACTGTACTCCACTGTAAAGCGGATCATGAGAAAACTCCTGACAGATGTAGTGGCACAGGAGTTCAGCTGGATGGGAGCGAAAGGAAAGGGTGTATTTTATAAGCTGCAGCTGACAAGAGTGATATTTGGTACTAATTTATATGTATAAAATAATATAAATTTATATACATTAAAAATGAATACATAACTGTTGGATATACAATTATCATTAAAGTATTTTGAGCTTTATCTGTAGTGCTCTGATTTGTTTTCAAGTTTTTGTGAATGTAGCCGATAGTCAAGGATTGTTTGAAGAATTTTCCTTGAAGTATGAACTAATGAAGTCATGATTTTATTGTGAAAACCTTGTAACAGCTACACATGTTCTGGAAGGAGAGGGGTGTGAAAATACATGTTCATTGTTTGGCTTTCTTGATTATCAAACAAAGTTTTTGATTTTGTTTACCAAATTTCTTGTTGAGTAAATTCTCAGTAATTTTTCACTTGTTAATTAAATTGCTATTGAAATGTAGTTTGCTATTTTATTTTTCTTATTTATTTAAATTCTGCCTTGCTACAGGTGTTTTTTTTTTTCTGGTTAACAATCAACATTTTGTGTTTAAATAAGTTTTTTTTTTCTTTATCCATGTGCAGGTGTATATTTTGTGCGTAAATTGGACAAATGAGAAAATTCCTTTTACATTGTTATGAAGAGAAATTTGTTCTATGTGTAAAAATTCATTCTTGAAAATTAATTTTTTAGATGCAACTAGACGGAATGAAACAGTAAGAAATGCTGCAATGGATGCAGCAGTGGAAACTGCAATAAAATATTGGCTTCGCCATGCGAAAGCACGCCATATGAGAGTGGCTGTAGAAAATTCTGCCACCTCCCCATCCCTTTTGGGCAATACTATTGTGTAAATAAATCTATTTTGTATAAAATAATCTATTTTGTAATGTCTTCTGTATATCATTTTTGTGCCTTTTTAAAATAAAACAAAAAAAAACGACTTATTTGTTCAGTTTATTTTTTTGTCTCGGAGAACAGCAGCCTACTCTTAATCATCTTTAAGTCAAAAGTAATACATTTTTGAGAAAAAATAATCCTCGTATTGCTCATTGAATACCACTTTCTAATGAAATGTCCAGAGTTACATTAGTAAATTCAATCATAATTATATCTAAATTATACTGTACACAATTAAAAAGGAGTAAAGTTTAAATTAGTATGAAAATCGTGAATGTATGAAAATTGCGAGTAATTTTAAGTACTCGAAATTAATGCTCTGAATGGATGTAAAATTTTAAAAACTTGTCTCATCTTTCAGAAGTAGTTTTATGAAGGAATATGTTTTATATTTTTTAAGTACTCTTTTTTTTTTTTTTTTTTTTTTATGAGCTATTTAATACGGGTTCACAGAAAAAGATAAAAATGTTTTGTCAATACTATATAATTTTTGTTACATTTCTTGCTTATATATGTAAAATATCAAAATGTGCTAAAGATTTATTGCATATGCATGAAGTGTATTGACCTGTAGCCTAATATATATCTCTAGTATTGAATATTCATTAAAAGTTTTAATTGCTTAGTCATATTTTCCTAAAATGAAGATTTGAAAAGAAATTATAAATATTTTCAAAAGTAGTTATAGGAAAATAATGGCTATGTAATTATAATTTGTAATGGAGTAATTTACATTGCTCAAATATATGTTATGCTATAGGCTTTGTACTCTTTTTGCATATGTAATAAATCTGTAGCATATTCTGATGTTTTATAAATACCTATAAACCATTCATTTGAGACCTCCTATGGATATCCAAGCTATATCCCAATATCCAAGAAATGGATGTCTCTTGGATATCCTAGAGATAACCTTAGGACGTTAAGATGTCTATGGGATATCTGTTGGATGTTTTCAGGATATCCTGGATATCCATGGGATATCTAATACACGTCGCGATATCGCGACGTCTCAGGGAGATCCAATAGCTGCAACCTTTTTGACGTTCTGTGGATATTCAGCAGATATGTGGATGTCTCAGGGATATCTCATGGATGTGGTTATATCTACTCATCTTATCCAAGAGATATCCTATGGATGTAATTTGGAGATTCATGGCTGTCTGGGTTAGGACGGTCTGTGTGGTGTTGGGGGGGGGGGACTTTGAGAATATTAAATTAATTCATAATATTAGAGAACTTTCATGAAATTTTTAATCTTTTAAAGAATTTTTTGAGCTTATAGGCGTACGTATTGTAAAGAGGGGGGGGGGGGAGACGCCTAACAGTTTTTTTTTTTTTGAATTCGTGGTGTATAACTTTTCGAAAAATTTTGTGTGATGTTCAGAATTTTTTCTTACCGAGAATCGTGGGTGGCCCGCCGATCTTCTCGAGCTTATTGATGTGGCTGTCGGATGTAAAAGGTTGAAGACCCCTACTCTAATTCATAAAACTATATTTTCTTGATCATTTTAGTTACAAACGCTAAGTATTATTAGAAGTGAAGTTATTCATTTTTATGCTATATATTGTTAATGTATGAGTAATGCTAATGAATAGCATTGTAACATGTTTGAATGTGCAACACCTGCCATTTAATTTTATACTTTATTAAAAGGTTTACAGATCATTTGGGGAAAGCCTAAGTTGTCCGCGGTTTTTTATATTGGTACATAATTCAGGAAATTACGTATAACAGGCTATCCATATATTTTAAATTGCAATTTTCAGTGTAAAGTGTTTAATTTTTCAAGATAAAATGCTATCTTACGCGGAAACTCACTTTGACTTCTAATAACAAAATAGTGAGAACTTTTCCTAAAAATGTTAAACATATTCCCCCTCTTAGACTGGAAATAGATTAAATTTCCTATCAATAGCACAGTGGACACTAAAAATATATTTTTTTAATTCTGTGTGTACAAACTTAAAATTTTGTCAGTTTGTACGTATGTTAGAAAAAATACCCCAGAAAAAATTTGGCGTAAAAAAAGGGTAGTTTTTTAAAAATTTTGAACATTTTAGAAACGTTCCACGTGCCACAATTTTTTAAAACAATTCAAATTTTTTCCTGATTTTAAATCCTTTGACATGTTTTTATGAATGAAGGGACAAAATAAAACATTTTATATGCTAATTTACAAAATATAGGCAAAAATGTACTATTATATGAAAGTTTCTGAAAGTTTAGTGATTTTTTTCAATAAATAAGTCAAATATCTTCTTTCAAATAATTATTACTGCTACATTTCATCCATAAAACTATAACTACGTAATAAAAGAATACTTTTGGAAAGTTTGGTAGCAATAGCATAACAATTGCTGCTTTGAGGTAAATTTTTGATTTTGAGAAAAAAAGGCTTTTTTTTCATTTTAAAAGTGTGTAACTATATGAAAGTACTTATATATTAAAACGTTTAGTATTATTAATACAAATTTGATATCTAATATTCATTAATACAATGTAAGCATACTTTATACACCAATTTTTTAACTGGCCAATTTTCGACATTTTTTAAATGTGCACTGTAGCCTTGTTATACGGCTTCAAACGGTCAAATTTTGGCAAAGCGAAGTTCTTTTGCCTCGGATTTTAATTGTCTGATGGGTGTGGAGGGATATGTTTGTAGTTTGCTTAATATATTTTTTAACAAGAAATATATAAAATCAAAGCCAGATGCTGAAAGATTGCTTAACCCTTTATCTACCGACGGTACTTATAAGTACCATTCTCTATAAATTCCATCCCAGCAACCATTTTTACCAATATTCTGATGGTACTTTGCCGAGACAGTCTTTAAATTCCCCCTTTTCAGGATACATATCAGCAAGGGTTCTATAAAGAGTATCTTAGCGAGGAAAGGAACATAGATAGTTTTGAAACCGATGCTGTGTTTTGAACTTCCATTTTGTTCAGATTGCTCCCTCAGAGTTTCGCTACAGAAAAGCAGTAAAATTCAAGAATCAAGTCACTGAGTTTTTTAATGCGTTAGTTAAGAACTTAGAAAACTATTTGATGAAATATTTTGATTAAAAAGTGTATGTAATTAATTTCACAGGGTAAATACTCTGCGGCACTTATTAGCTGTAAAGAAATAAATACTGAGCATTTTATTTATGTAAATCCCTTAATTTTCAGTGTAAATACCTAGACAAAATATTTATGTAAAAAAAATTACTGCAGATCATAATGCAGTAGATTAAAGGGTTAAATCAGCTTCAGCCGGCCCCATGCAAGTTAGTTCATATAAGCTCGTAAAGTCACAGTGCAAACCTGAATTTGTATTGTTGCATTGTTTACATAAACAGGGCAATAAAGTAAATGAATAAGTAAATATTAATTAATTTAAGAAGTTTTAAAAATAATAATAATTTTATTAATTGCTGAGAAAAAAGAGGAGGAGGGAGGGTGAGATCCAATGCATTAAAATGTTGAAAGCTCTTTGAAAATAGTTTGAATGTAAAAAAATATAAGCAACTATTAATTTTTCTATTGCTTGCATTGCTTTTTAGCAATTCAAGTATAGATATGGACTCCGCAGAATCATATAATAGTCAGATTAGATAGACTGATAGACTAGACAATAGAGACTGATTTACGAAAGTAAATCCGATGAATGGTGACTGCCCGAAACTCAGAGCAGAATTTCGTAAATGGTATAGATGCCGGAAAGCATACCGCATACCACACATCCCCCTTTTTAACCGCATGCCCCCCCCCCCCCCCCACACACAAAAGTCGCAAGTCTCGATTTTTGAAAACTTCAGAGATAAAACTATAATATGCGACAGCGATGTCGAAATACTCGACATAAAATATTATACAATAATTAAGATAAAATAAACACACTTTAAAACGCTTGCACCATTTTAAGTCTCTCTGGTGCAGAGACTGCTGCAAATGAGATGCGTTTGGCACAGTTCCTTTAAAAAAAACACTATGACATCAAAAATATAGGAAGGGAGGGAAACTGCCAGAGAGGTGCCGGAATAGCGTTCCGGTGTGCTTTCCGACAGAAATGTCTGGTTCACTTTTAAAGGGGCACCTACATTTGAATTGTTCAAGAACAATTTTCGGTTTCATCTAGTTATTTTAATTTAATTTTACGCATTTGGAATTCAAATCTGTAAATGGCCTAATTCCCCTTACCGCCCCTTGTCTCAGTCTCTGATAGTCTGCACCGTGGATTGAAAAATATTTCATAATCTCATTCATCCTTATTTTGCTCTTATTTCCCTTTTTTCCATAAGTTACATATCTATAAGCGTGTGTGACACTTTATAATTGCAAGAAAAATAATAGCGCCCAAATGAATTAAAACAGATGTAACAGAAAGTGAAAGTAAAGCTAGAATGGCTATCAAATGAAAAACACGTGTTGTTTATAAGACAAATGATCAAAATGCTTTGTGCTAAAATGTAAGTACAGAGGTAAAACAACGTAAAAAAGCACAAATTCGGAGTAGGTTCACTCACAGCTTTCTAGTTGCGTGTTGAGCGTTTCTTTTCTGCACTGGTGAAGAGGCTCCATTGTAGCTTCGAAATAGCTATTTGCGATACTTTTTATTCCGAATTTGCTTTTTTACGTTGTTTTACCTTTGTACTTACACGCGTTGTTTGTTTCGCCTCCCCTTCAATCAGGGACTTAGTTTTCGGAGAATTCGCAGAGGAGGGACAGTTTTACAATGGTTTTGATTCACAGGGTAATTAAGAATAGCACTGGGGTGAGTTAGGACGTGGCTTCCGTTTTCCTAAACATTCGAGCTGTCATCAGGGGATTATAAAGGATTAGCGTTTTCCAGTATTGTTGATTGTCCCTGGGGGTCATTAGGTTGGGGCGAATTCGGTTTTGGAAAGTCAAGCCTTTCTTCCTTCGTATCAACAGTGAGTGGATTGGTAAAAAGGGAAAATTGGCAAAATTTCTTTTCTTGAGTTAATGTAGATTAGGGGTTACCTTCCAATTTCAAACTGGAGCACGTGTTAAAATGGCCGCTGAGCCATTCTATTTCAGATCAGGCAGAGCGTCTCACATGACCCTCACAGATTAAAAAAAAATTTTTTTAGTAGTTACAGCTAAGGTACATATAAATTATCCCAAAAGAATTTTGCAAAAAAAATAAATATTTCTTTAGTTACAGACTTAAAAATTTAATACAAAATTGGCCGCTTTCAGAAAATCAACAAAACAGTGTTTTAAAACCGCCACTGTTTCAAAATTTTTTAACTGATTCGAATAATTTTTTTCTATAAATAATTAAGGGATGGTATTTTATTTAAACCCTATTTTATAAAATCTGGTTGGCTTTAGTGATAAAGAAAAAAAACTGTTTTGGACGGGAAAACATTGCATTTTTACCGACTTTATGATTTTTTTTTTCTTATGACAAAAATATATATTTGACAAAACGGAGATGTCACTCTAAAGTGCGACTAGGGAAGTTTTAAACCATATTTAATTGCAAGTCTGAGATGCATATCAACTGAAAATTTTAAGTTTGAAATTTGAACATTTTCAAAAATTACAATTTTTGAAGTGTGATTACTCAAAAAAGCCATTTTTAAAAATCTGAAAATCTGCTCATTTGATGCCCTTTAAGAGCTTAACAATCTGCTGCTATCAATCATATTGTGTATTTTTGCCTCTGATTTTATATGATTTTTCAAAAATAGCGTTTCTCATAAAATCAGAAATTGAAGCTTATTCTTATTTAACCATTTTAATTTAAGATTTAATCAATTTTTATTAAGAAGTATACCATATTGTTTCACAAATGCTGCAGTTAAATTGTACCTAAACTTCTTACAATTTATATAGCACTTGCACAACGTTTAGCCACCGTGATTTAATGCATTCCAATTACTAGTTTTAAACTCATACGCTTTACATAAAATATCAAGTAACAGCAAACGTAAAATCTATTGTAGGAATACAATCAAAATATTATTGGCTATCCTAAAATAGTAATGCTTACATGGGACACACGATCAAACATTAAGTGGAAGCAGTTACAAAACTGCAGACCTCATATAGCTAAATATATGATCTCCAAAAAGGAAAATCTATAGAACTTGTTAATGACAATTACTGGATCGAACAAATTATGAATGTATCACCGATGGTTTAGTGACATTATCGTATCATTTGTACCCAGACAATCTAGAAAAAATATTTCCATAGCCAGAAGAATCCTAACTAGAAACTAGGGGGGGGGGGGGGGACTAGACTGATATATAGTAATGCTGAAAGTAAAAAATACAACACCACCTGTACTCTCCTAGTATTATATTTTTATGTGTGTATATTAGGGTGGGTCGAAAAAAAGTAATGTTTTTTTTTTTCGAAACGCTATACCGCGGAAAACTTGCCTCTGGGGTAGGTAAGTAACATGCAAATTAAAAAACAGATTTTTATTGAACCCCTAGTTAGCGCATTGTACTTGAAATTTCGACTTTTTTCGAAAATCAAGTCATTTTACAAGTTTTCTCGCAGAAGTCAGCAATTATTATTTTTAACTGCTATAGCGAAAATCATTTATTAAAAGGGTTGAAAAACACACAAAAAAATTAAAATCTCAAAATCTTCCAATTTGTGGTAGCGCAAAAGACTCAAAAATCGGTAAATTATCGCATTTTTGGTACATACTAACACCTTATGTGAAAGGCATAGTCCAGCACACTGAGTTATGTGTTATTAGCCCATTTCTTTTTTTTTATATACTTTACACTTCATTTCATTGTAATAGAACAGCGGTAATTGTAATTTCTCAACCGGTGGTTCGCGAATATAATATTGCAATGGTGGAACTTTTAATTGCTAACGTACAAGAAAAAAACTAAATAGTAATAAATTTACATACGTATTAGGACGGAGTGTAAAACTGATTTTTTTAAATAAATTGTTTTCTCGATAATGCATAACAGTTGTGGACTGGCATAGGAAGCATTCGTACAAAATTTGAAATGCGTTTATTTCTACCATTGTCTGATTTCGAAAACTTGAATCACAAAGTGGTATCGGAAGAAATTTCTTCATTGGTTTAAAATTTTGTACGTATGTTTCTCCTACCATTTCCCCCTTTTCCCTCGCTAACGCGAAGAAAAAGTCGGAAATATGAAAATTTTCCTAAATGTAAAATTTTGCATTATTTTTGGCTAATTTCTCCCATACAGGCCGTAAAGTTTAACCGAAGATATTTAATCATTTATTTTTTTAAAATTTTGTATTCGCATTCATCAAAAATTATTCCATCTGTTCTGCATGTTCGCAATGAAAAGTTTGAATACAAATGAATTTTAATGTTTTAATTTTTCAACTTTTGCGAATTTTGAGCAAAAAGATATTTATTGATATTGATTCAAAACTGTGTACCTATGGTTAGTTCTTATGATATGGTTAGTTCCAAGCTTGGAGTCGATTACAAAGAAACGTAATCGATTACGATTACGATTACAAAGGGAGAAATTGAGAGATTATGATTACGATTACGATTGTAATCCTTTGCTAAAAAGAAATTACGATTACGGAAGCGATTACAGTCGTTGAAAAATGTAATCGATTACGATTATGACATCCAATTACGATTTTGATTACGATTAGATTAGCATAAAATTATCCGATATTATGCATACAACTCATTCTTGCAATAGTGTCACAAATCAAAAAGTAATGATTTTTAATTAAATTTTTGATTTAATAAGAGATAACTGAAATGATGATGAATGCAATTATAATGAAATAATTTCAACATCACAGTTCTTGAATTATGACGTCGTTGCAGAAATGAGAAATTTGTAATATATATATATATATAAAATCAGGAAAGGCACATTCCGAACTTTTAAAATTCATGTGAGGGATAACTACATTGATCGTATTTTGTATATAAAAAAAGACGATGCACTAAATTTATATAATGCATAAGTGATTTACCTGGTTCATTGTTATTTTGTGTGCATACAATCAAAATTTTAGCTGGCCGCAATTTCTAAAAATGTAGTATATTTCACATAACACCAATTAATTTACTGTAAATAATAATTTTGTATGATTCTGTATGAAATCACTTATAAGAGGTATATGGATTGCACGAGATAACAAAATATTCAGATAGTGTAAGAGATAAATAATCCTTTGAAAATAAATGCTGCATTTTAGAATAATTTCAAAAAATTTGAACATGAACATTCAAATAACTCTTAAAAAATTAGTAATCGTTAAAATGTAATATGAAAATAATTATAATATGAATGACTATAATATTTTAATATGATTTCTTGTGGGAATTTTTTTTTTCCATGTAACTCTTTTAATAAAAAAATAAAGGGCAAGTAATTTTACAATACAAATTTAACGTGCAAGATTAAACTGAAATACAAAATTCAGTTGAGGTAATTCTAAGAAGGAAAAGATAATTAACTGTTTAAAGTAATTCCTAAATATGAATTCATGCATGTAAAAAACAATTATGAGAATGTCTGAACATAATCTCTTTTTCTTGTACATGCCTATTAATTAAAAAGAATATTAGCATTAAAATATAAATAAATTTAAGATTTAAATGTATGTATTTTTTTAAATATTCGAAGAACATATTTAAAAAAACAATAATAATCACACGTTTCCAGGATTAAGATTTCATACATAAGCATAGAGCATCATGTAACACCTAGTCCTAAATTGCTGAAGTGTAAATGTGATATTCTTTGGAAAAATTCTTCACTTCCGCCGTTAAAGAAAGGAGAAAAACTCCAAAAGGCATTTCGTGACATTCTCTTTCCACTAGATTTTCGGGGGGCAGTCTGCTTCGATTATTGAAAGGGAAAATGGGGCGTCCATTCATGCCGGCTCCAGACTCTCGCCTATTGCTCAACCGTTTGCATATGTTTTGAAGGGGTAATTTGTGCTTCCCCTTTCTTATCTACCCCGAAATCTTTTTGACTTGCAGACAGATTACCGCTCTTTTAACCGAAACTGGACGACGCGAGGAGACCCCCAAGGCGATGCGAGTGACATATCCAGAAGTCCTGTATCTAGACTACAGTGGCTAGAATACCTAGTGTGCCGTTCGGCACGAAAATGTTGAAAACGAAACTAAGCCACCAGTAGGTGGCGCTAGCATCGACAGCGAGGTAACTGCGGGAACTGATTAGCAGAGCGAACGTTAAAGAATCATTTACTCGCCTTAGTTTTCGCACTTTTTTCAGTACTACAAAAAGGAGGTGCAAAGAATATGTGATTATTAAAAAAACATTCAATCATCTGTTCTATAAAAGAATTTGAAGCAATAAATAGACGGCTGTCGTTTAGGTAACACAAGCATGAAAAATGTTTTTATTTAGTTTTCGGAAGCAGTCTTAAATGAAAACCATGTATTTTGTTAAGAGAATATTGTTATACATTTTAAAGACAAATGTTTTTTAGTCCAATATAGTGTGAATGAGCTGTTGAAAATAATTGCATTATTATGCTCATATTACCTAAAAAAAGAAAGGCTATATATCTATGTACTATATTTTAACATAAATAAATAAATAAAAATTAACAGTAATTACTATCACATAAGTTTTTTAAAAAGCACATTGCAATCTGATGTATATTTTAAAAAAAATAAAATAAAAACTTGCAATGTCATTTTTTAAATGAACTGCATGCTTAAAATTTTGTGTTAGATTTTTTTTTTTTTTTCAAATATAGATTTAATTATTTTTTTTAAATTTACATTTATTTAAAAACACATTATGATGCACAAAGTTTTGGTCAAGTTTCAATTACATACAAAACCAAAATAGAAACAAATAATAAAAAAAATCTTGAACCAAAGCAAAAGCTTAGCTTTAAATTTATTTTGTTGTTATGACAAGCACAATTTCATTTTGATATTATATTTCTTCTTCTTTAACGTCAATATTGTTTCATATATAAAATTTAATATTTGAGTCACATCTTTTAAAAAACTTTTTGTAGTTCCAGACAAATGTAGAATTCTGTTAAAAAAACTGAACCCCCCCCCCCAAATCCCCCGCCCCCTCTGGTGGGTACCTTTGTCACATTATGATACACAAAATGTTGGTCAAGTTTCAGTTACATACTAAACCAAAATAGATACAAATATGTAATAAAAAAAATCTTGAACCAAAGCTATGCTCAAACAATACAATAGTTTTATTAAACAAATTTTCAAAGCTTCCTTGGAGGGAGAGGAGTTTGTATGTGTCGTTTAAGAAGGCAGACCCGTGGCTCTTCAATATGGGCGTTACTAAGAGGGGGGGGGGGGGTTGTCCCTGGATTTAAAAAAAAATGCCAATTTTGTTCTGCATCTTATGTGGCACTAAAATTTTAAAAAGTTATGCTTTTTTTTTTTTTCAAATATTTTTGTAGTCCCAAATTCATCTCTTATAAAGCCTCAAAATGCATCAGTTTGCATATAGTTTTCAAAATTTTACCCGGGGGGGGGGAGAATCTCCCGAACCCTCAACTGTCAGAATTTCATATCTCCGCTCCCTTCATATGGTTCTAGCCCCTAATGTTGAGTAGAAAGTTACAAGTCGTGGGAACATTATAAAATTAAAACGAAAGTTTTATGGGTTTATCAGTGACCCCAAAGTTAAAAATTCTATAAAAAAAAAAGGGCCAACGCATTAAAGTTATATGAAATATCAACAATAATAGGATGGAGGGGGCGGAATTTTTCAGTTTCGCCCCGCCTCGGAAAAATCCAAGATACGGTTCTTTGTACCAACCCAAAATAAGTAACGGCCATTGGTTTAGCCAGACCCTTATTTAGGGGGGGGGGGGGTCTTCGGGGATTATTACTGCTCCTGGTTTTACATCCCTCCCCAGGGACGTAACTAGATCATTTTCTAACTGGGGCAAGACCAGGATTTAGCGCCCCCTCCCTCCTTATATAAACAAAAATTAATATGTATTTAGGTAAACACACACATTTAGTCAATTTGGCGCTCCTAAAATAATCTGGCGCCCGGGGCTTACGCTCTGTCTGCCCCCCTCTAGTTACGTCCCTGCCCCTCCCTCTAAACCCTCCCATAAATAAGTCACCATTTGGAGGGGAGCATCCCCCCATCTACGCTAGTGGCTATTACCAATTTTTCACCACCAGCTCTTACCCGTATAGCTTATGTGTGTATCGTATTTCGTTCATTTTTTTAAACATTTTTAATTACAGTGCTCACAACAAAATGGTTATCATTTACAGACACACACAAATACCATACGTATATATTTCATACGTGTCCAAAAGTGCTCAGTGTAACTTAAAATGTATGAATCCGCCTTTTTCGAAAATTTTAGCAAATCAAATAAATGTAACTTCTGTAAGTAAAAAAAAGTAAAAATTTCAGTTTGTCATATGGGCGAATAGAAAAACGAAAGTGAACAGTTTAACATACTTTATGTGAAAAAGCAGTGTGAAGGTTTTTTTTCAATAACAATAATACATAATAATATTAGTAATGCGTTCAGAAACTTTTGGCAATGAATCCTTAGATTGGAAAAACAGAACTTGCGGAAAAGGTAAGGTGGGACGCAAAAAGAACTACATATCAATAGCAATACCTTTTAAGTTAAATTTCGTTAAAAATCGATTACGAAATAAAATTTATTTTCACCAAGTTCGATGAGATTTGTTATTACTGTATTAGCGAACAGATATTTTCAAATAGCGAATGTATTCAAACCCACATTTAGGTCACCAATATGAGAGCCAAAAAAAAAAAAAAAAAGCGATACTTTCGAAAGCAAATTATTCTGTTCGGATGCAGATTTAAAAAACCAGACATTTATTATAGCATTGCAAGATTTGCCCTTTAGAAATTCTTGTTTTCTTTGAGGTGGTCAGAATTAAACCGATGTATCACACATAAGTTTACAAAAACCAAAAATGGATATTTGTTACAAAATCGTTTTCATTTATTTATTTTATAGAATAAAAAAAATGAAAGTTGTTCGTATTTCAAAGTTCGAATGAGTGAGATATTTATTTCATTTCCTGCTTCCTTACGGAAAAAACTAATCTGAAAGTAGTTAACAGCAATCAATTCATGTTAGTGCATCAGTGTCACTTGTCACTTTCTGAATGACGATCAGTTGAACGAAAGACTTTGGGTTACACAGGGCCTTTAATCGTCGCAGCTGGCCCCAAAGCCGTCTTCCGGCGGGCTCAAACTTACCTCGCTGTCGAATAGAGCGCCATCTAGTGGAGGCTTACTTTCGGGTACAGAAAAAGCGCTGGAGGACAATGGCGAACGGCACACTATCTATTCTAGCCACTGTAATCTAGACCCTTTTTTCTCGGGCTCTCCAGCAGCCATTACCCGGGGAGAGTGGAGCCGCAATTAAGAATTCTGAGAAACCGCAACAAGCAGGACAAGAAGCGTTTCTGGCAGACTATATGGTCCTGCCATCAAGGGTCTGCGACCGCCACACAGAACCTTTTATATTATGATCGCCCGTAGGTTACAAACCACTTAGGATAGGATAGGTCGCCTCAGTACACAGCTTGAATCCTTTTTCTTGTAATCTTATCTCTTCTATTCAATGGTAGAACTAAAAATTTCAGCTTTCAGCAGGTCAAGATTACACGATTATAGGACCAGCAGATTACGGATTTTTTCCTTAAGATTACGATTAAAATTACGGGAGAAAAGGGATTACGGGATTACACAATTTCGATTATGATTATAAGAAGATGCCACTGTCAGATTACGATTATGATTACGATTTTGTCAAAATGTAATCGATTACAGCCGATTACGATTACGTAATCGCGATTACTCCAAGCCTGGTTAGTTCTCATGACACTCTGCTAACATTTTTTTGCGCACTAACGGTAAAATAATTTTTAATTAAGATTTCTTTTACTGCTCTATTAATAATTCAAAAAGAATATCTAATAAAAAGTAATAATTAAAAAAACATATATATTATCTTGTAGCTGTATTTTTGCTTTGGTTCAAACTTTACAATAATTTGCAATTCCATTCTTTTTGTGATGAACTATTGTACTAAAAGCAAAATAAACGTGCCAGCAAATTTTGCATTTTTGTTACCCGTTATTAAGGACTACAGAAAGGGGATCGCCGTTTTCTTTCGGATCTTAGAAGGGGTTCGCAAGAAAAAACAGGTTGGGAACCACTCCACTGAATGAAATCTATTTTACAGTGGTTCGCATCCATTTTTGTAAATCATCTAGGTTTACATTTTCTTCGCGTCGGGAAATAGGGAAGCGAGGAAAATGGGTGGGAAATGGTAGGAGATTAGAAATTTTAAATTTATCAAGGAATTTCTTCCGATACCACTTTGTGATTCAAGTTTTCGAAATCAGACAATAATAGAAATAAGTGCATTTCAAATTTTGTATGCATGCTTTCCATGCCAGTCCACAACTTTTGTGCATTATCGGGAAAACAATTTATTTAAAAGAAATCATTTTTACACCCCTTCCCAATGCGTATGTAAATTTATTTAGTTTTTTTCTTGTGGCGTTAGGAGTTAAAAATTCCGCTATTGCAACATTATATTCGCGAACCCCCTTCCGACACCACGCGAACCACTGGTTAGGAAACGCTGTTCTATTACAATGAATTGAAGTGTTAAGTAAAAAAATAAGAAATGGGGTATTAACTCATAACTCAGTATGCTGGACTATGCCTTTCACATAAAGTGTTAGTATGTACCAAAAATGAGATAATTTACCGATTTTTGAGTCTTTTGCGCTACCACAAATTGGAAGATTTTGACGATTTTAGTTTTTTTTGTGTGCTTTTCAACAATTTTAATAAATGATTTTCGCTATAGCAATTAAAAATAATAATGGCTGACTTCTGCGAAAATACTTGTAAAATGACTTGATTTTCGAAAAAAGTCGACATTTCAAGTACAATGCGCTAACTAGGGGTTCAATAAAAATCTGTTTTTTAATTTGCATGTTACTTACCTACCCCAGAGGCAAGTTTTCCGCGGTATAGCGTTTCGAAAAAAAAAACATTACTTTTTTTGACCCACCCTAGTGTATATATATATATATAATTTCACCTCGCAATGTTGATAAAAAAATCGAGTGCCAACATTCGTTCATTTACAAGCATTGTATAAATATGTGCGATTATTGACATTTACACCTAACTTAAAGAAATTTGAAGTACATCCTTCAATTAATATATATATATATATACATATATATATACAGTGAAACCTGTGTAAGTTGACCACTTGCGGTGAAGCACTTTAGTGGTCAACTTAGACAGGTGGTCAACTTTACATGTTTTACTCTGTTTCTTGTATTAATTATAGCTTATACCGAAACTACCCGTATTTTTGCCATACCCAATGTCAATTTCACGAAATTGCAAAATGGCACAAATACCGGCAATCGGTATGCCGGTATTGCAATCACTAAAAGGTTTATTAAACCACATTCTAAATTTAATTAGCTTGTTAAAAATTGAGGATACTTATAAGCCCTGTTTTTAGACTTTTTGCAGATGTTACGGTTGCGAAGTGTACACGCTACGAAAATTAAATAACATGTCATGTAACTCAACAATGAAGGAAATATTTGTTGAATCTCAAATTGTAGAGCATTCTCAATACATGTACTCAGGTACAATATAATTTATCTATCCCTTTAATGTCATTTTAAAATGATGTATTCTTCAATTAATGCAAATATTAGATTTATGAGTATGAAAGAATCTTTTTTTAGCATATATAATAGCAATAATAATAAGATATTATCTTTTGAAGCAAAATATTGCGATTATTTTACATTTTATGAAATATATCTGTTATTTAAAAAAATCATGCAAAACAAACAAAAAAAAATCTGTATTGTTTTCATTAGCATACGTAAGTTACTATAATTAATTCACGGTAATAGCTATTTTAAGCTCCTTTTTATTGATGACAAACATAGAAAAGGAAAATATGAACAATCATGTATGCACACACGCTTGTATGTACGTAAATATATTGACGATTATAACAGCTGTCTAACAGAATGTGTTTGACCAAGCTTTGGAAAACCTTGTTGAAAGAAATGCTTTTGTGAGCCAAGCCTGTTCAAACTGCAAAGAAAAGATTTTATTGGAAGCTGTATAAACAGCTCGTTACGTCTGAAGTTTTAGAAATGTTTTCTCATTCCCAAATCAAGGAATATAAAACAGGAATAAGCAGGATCCGACGATAAATATATTGATACATATTTATACAATATCCTTTTCGAGGGTTGAATGCTTAAGAACATCATCCATAAAAATTTGCCGTTTTGAGAAAGTTGAAATGCGGTTTATAAAGTGCATATACAACTATGTACAAATGTACTAAAAAACAAAACAAAACAAAAAAGCGCCAGGAACAGATAAATTGATTTAATTACATTCGTCAAAAAGAAAAGAAAATTAAAAAGGTTGTTTGTTATAAGGTAGCCAGTTTATATTGGTTGCTGAAAAGTGCATTTTTGCAGATAAAGTTGTTTGCAAAGTACCGTAGTTTTATGCGAATTCAAAAAAAGAAAATAAAGTGCAGGAGAGGAGGAAGCTCATTGAGGGGGGAAAAAAAGCTGTAACTTTACAAACATAAACAAAAGTAAAAGTTATATAAATCCGCACTAGATGTTATACATATTGTTTGTTTAAATAGTTGTAATTTAAAATAATTTGCTGGACACTATTTCTCACCAGCGAGGTAGGCTCATTTTGTGCTATAATAAATAATCTTTCTTAGTTGACTAATTGTTGATAATTAACTTCGTGGAAAGAAATATTTTCATTTGTGCAATGTGTATTTCATATTCTTTCAAAAAACTAAGCTTTTCCTTCCACTTCAAATATGTGCATTCCATAATATTAGGTCAACGTATTGCTTTTGAAAATGAATGAGAATTAGGATTTCGAATGAGAATTAGGCAGTTTGGGACACTAATATATGTCAGCATTGAGATTGCCATTTCAAAGCTCAACCAAGGAGCTTTGAAATGGCATCAAGTTTGATATCGTAGGTCATCCCAAACGCTTAATACATAATATTTATGTTATAAATTTCAATAATAGCTTTACTCTATTATTCATAAACTTGTCGCCGTATTTCTATTAAAAAATGTATTTCCTATTAAAAAATGGAATAAAACAGTTTTCAGTACAAAAGTTTTAATGAGACACACACAGATAAAAGCGTACAGTAACAAAACTATTTATTGTACTGTAGAAAAACAGCGGAAGTGCTACTCCATCTTTCACTGAAAATCCGGAGAAACCAATTTAGTTACATTAATCGATACTTACATCCTCTTAGGGATTGTGTGGGGTTTTATCGGGCGGTCTTTATTCGGGGAAGAAGGGTCTTTCTCCCGTCACCGACTTATCAACTGGGGGAGGTATAAGTTCGGCGTGGGATTATTGTTTATTGCTTAATTAATTATTGATAAATATTAATGATTTTGCTCGAAGAACCTTTGCATTCATTTTCTCAATAATTACATCAGCTGCAGACCACTTTGTACGTGAGTTTGTTAATCGATAATTTTTGTCGACTGTCGACTAGAACGTTTAACAGACATCGCTGATGGGTACTTTCAAGGGCGTGCTGAGGGTTCTAGGTAACTTTGTCTATAGGCATTTTTACTTATAACATTACTTTACCGAACAGGCTTAGTCGACAAAATACTCTAACATCAGATATTTATCACATACATTCGATGACGAACTTCATATTCCGCAGATTGATCGGTCTTTAATTATTATAATGCGGCACAAGAAAATAAATAAACAAATAAAATTTTAAAAACCTAAGGATTTTTTTAAAAGTATTTTCTTACCCCTGGTGATACCCTGAAATTGCAGTACGATTACAATAATCTGGTTAAATGTTGTTTATGAAATCAGCTTATTAATGTTCTTTTTTCTTATTATTATTTAGTATCATCTTCATCTCTTTTTTTTCTCTCGTGGTCTTAGCAACTTGTACATAAATTACTAATTTGCAAAATTTGTCTAAGAAATAGCGCTGCAACAGTTATTTACGTAATACCGGAAATATACTAAACTTATTCAGTTTATTTAAATTTCTAACAGTATTACTGGCAATTTAATACAAATTTCTAGAGAATTGTAAATTTCAATTACAAAGAATACAGTAACGCTAATAAGAAACTCAAATAAACAAATAGAGTAAGGAATTCATGAGCAAGAAGATTTTCTTGAATTTTTCATAATTCTACTACTACCAAACGGATAACTGCATACAGGAAGATAATAATTGCACAAGGAGATTTTCCATTTCTCTTATTCCCAATGTACATTTCCTCTTAGCTCGTTTACTTGCTGTTCAGTATCACAAGGAAATCATATTATGAGCATAAGTAAGATGCTACCACTGGGAGATGATAATCTACGAGCTTATTACTATAAACATAAGTAACGGGCTGTTTAGTACAATGCGCTATTATTCAAGTCAAGACATCTAGGCACTATTCAAAAGAAAAGTGCAGAGATAAAGTAAACCTTGGGATTAATTGGGAAAGAGGGAGCTAAGTCTTCCTTTCTAAAAAATCTGCAGTGCTTGTCTTGTACACGGTTTTCAAAAATACATTCTGTTATAAATCCATACAAGGAAATAAAAATGACAGTTTTGAACCGAAGGTTTCAACAGTTTTGAAAGTCGAATTTATTCTATTATGTGTCTAACGAGGGGGGGGGGGGGCTGTGTCCCGGGTGCCATATTTTAGGGGCGCCAAATTGACTAAGTGAATGGGCGTATATAAGTGTGTGGGCGTTTTTTCATTGCGTATGTCGGGGGGAGAGGCGCTAAATCCTGTTTTTAAGCTCCTTTGAATATTAAGTAATATTTACTAGACCTGATGGAAAATGACCTAGTTACACCCCTGTTTCTGCGAGACATTTAAGTCCTTTGTTAAAAGGAAACCCAAAATGGTCAAAAATGTTATTTATAATTATAAATGCAACTGTCATCAGAATCGATCATTTATTTGCAATGTATGTTTCACTATTACTGATTATGACGTCGCAACTTGCAAAACCACGATTGTTCTAGTTTTAACCAATCAATTAACATCAGTTTCGTTCGTCAGGGAGGAATATGGTTTGGGGGAGGTTGTATTCGCGGGAAAAAAGTGAGACGCTTATAGATGTGAACATAAAAAAGCGGGAGGATGCTGTGTTAAAATTTGAAAAAGGTGGGAGCACGCTTTAGTTAAAATAAAAAAGCAGGGGTACGCCCCCCCCCCCCCAGCGTCGCCCGTAGAATACATGGGGGGGGAGGGGGGTTCGGCTGTGTCCTGGCTTCTGTAACTTAGACCGTAATTATCTTCGTTCTTGTCTATAATAGTTATAGGATTGTGCTGAAAGTTTTTTCGAAGTTTTTAACTACACTGTATGAAGAAGTAGACATTTTTACATTATGCAATTTTCAGTTCTTTATTCATTCATGTCAACACAAATGTTTTGTGCGATTTCTTATTTGAATGCTTAACCTATCAGCCAGACCACGTGTCTGTCTTTTTATTCTATGGCGATTATACACGCGTTATCAGTTTCAGAAGAATTCCCTGCAAATGTCCTTGAATGTGACAGCGCGTAAGGTCTGTTTCAAAACAGCTTGAAAAAAGCATGATTTCATTTCTTTTGTGCGTGTAAGCATTTAAATACTATTTTTTGATGTCAAAAACAAAGAAAGAAGAAATTATAAGTCTTATGGCTTGACAGAGGTTTAGCAATTCCTAAAATCATAGCTTAGAGCTTTTCTACCAACAAAACAAATAAACAAAAAAAATCAAATTTTCAGTCACAATACATTAAAATGATACTTAAAAGACTACAGAGGGTAATCGGGTCTACTATTTAGAAAACTGCGGTATTTGTAAATTGTTCAAATATAAAAATCTAGAGACAGCCAACTAACAAAACTAATAAAAATTACATGAAATGAAACAGAACTTGAATAAGTTACTCAAAAGCTGCGGTCCTGCATCTTGAACGAATAGTTGTTCTGGATGTGAGTTTTGAATAAGTGAAAACCTGGAAGATCGATGCAAGACGAGATGTCACAAAAAATCAGCTCTTTGTTTTCAATTTGCTCCGACCTCCTGATTCTTAACCAAATGCCATTTTTTTCTTTCCTTTCTTTATTTTCTTCTTCTCTTTTTTTGCAACAACTACTTTGACATACCTACCCGGGAAAAAAAATCAACCCAGCTTTTTCAAAAATGTGAAAGATCCAAACAATCCGTGACAAAAAATAAAGGAAAAAAACCTTAAGCCTCTTCATGTCGGATCAGCTCCTTCCTTGAACTATGCTCTCCTTCTTCTAAAAAGGAGGTGATAAAAGGTTGAAGCAAAAGCATTATATAAATCTCTGAAGATGAAAGAAAACAGTGCCAACACTAAAATGAAATAAAAAATTAATTAATGGCAAAAGGGAAATCGTTTCAGAGTAATCATTTTAAGTGAGTTTTTGCAATTAGTTCTTTCTCTAAATTAAATTCTTTTAATTTCAATAATTCGAGAAATAATGCGCGTAAAAATATAAATGCTTAAGTAATATTTACTTTCTTAACCCCTTGAAGGGCACGAGGTTTTTTTTTTTTTTTTGGAAAAACCGGTAAAAATGATTGTGTTTCTTTTGGACAGAAAATTAGTACATAGGTATACAAGGGTGATTGCGACACAAAGTAAAAAACCCTGAAAATTTTTATGCAAATGTGCGGTATCACTTTTCATGCACCATAAATTATAGGACAGCTTTTATACACATATAGTTGCAACAGCATGTTTAAAATAACGTTTGAAATTAAAATTTATATTTTACTTACCTACTGCTAACTAATAAGAAAAATTTGTTTATTTTTTGGAAATAAATTGTAATTTATAGCAGAGCTGCCAGCCTCAAGACTTGAAAAATAGGAGCACAGGGGGGTAAAATAGGAGCATAAAAAATTGCAGTATTTTTCATATTTTTGAACTACTATCACGTTATAGAATTACTAAAATATTTTTTTTTTCATTTGCTGTCGAATTATAAGGACTCATTTTAATTAAAACATTTTACATTGAATAACATAGCAACGCAGATATGGTGGGGAAAAAATCACAATTTCTTTTATGGAAAAGATTAAAGAAAAAAGGGGAAATACGGGCATTACTTAGATTCTGTAAAAATGTGATTTGAAAAATATACCTTATCTTATCAGACATGTGACTCACTGAGGATTTTTAAAACAAGATTATTTATGAGACTGTAATATTTAACAATGATAATCAAAAACTGACATGAGCACTAAAACTTAAAGGCAAAAAATATATAATTCTTTAAAATTTCGATAAAATGACGTCTGTGAAAGTCCTTTACTACAGAAGCTGAAACGTAAGAAAAATTTAAAATAATGGTAAGCTCAAAGTTATTGATGTCCAAGAGGAAGAATCCCATAGTAAACGAGAGCTAGGAAGTTTTACAGACGCCGATGCAATCGGATTTCAAAATGAGTAAACAATCGGGATTGACCCTTGAAAATGCAAAAAACGAACAAAATGCGTAAATTTTACTCGTAATTTGCAAAACTTGGCAGGTATGTACACACAGCTACTTTCAAAAATTTTCATGGGGGGAAAAAAGGGAAGTCTTTCAAAATTACGAATTTTCACAGAAGCGAATTTTTTAATTTCCAAAATTACCCAAAATACGGAATTCCGTCCGTTCTTAAGAGAAGCGACATGGGACGAACGAGCAGCATTTCGCTCTGTTCAGATGAAGAAAACTTTGTTTTTCTTTATTAAAACAAAAAAGTACATTGCGGAGCTTGAAAAATCGGAGGTTTCTGTAACTTATCGGGTTTTCGGAGTACCTTAAAAAAATCGGGTAAACTTCGAGAAAATCGGAGCACTTGGCAGCTCTGTTTTTAGTAAAACATAATGAATTGGAATTTCCCTGACTATTTGTTTTTTGGGCAAATTTTTGCAGTTTTTTTACTTTTTCTATTTGGAGTTATTATTTTTTTTATTTATTTGTCAAATATCTGCAACTTTTAAAATAAAAGTTGAGCAAATAACTCGAAGTACAGCCGATTTCAGGAAAAGGACGCAAAAATGCGTTACTATGCAAAAAAAAATGAAGTTCGGAAAATGAGTTCAACTTTTTGCGATGATTATCGGAAAAATAACTAAATCCAAAAAAAAAAAAACCTCGAATTTTTTTTTAATCGTTCTTTTAAAACTAAAAATAAAGTCCGGAAAATGGGGAAATCGGAAATGGGGAATGTAAACATCGCCAACCCCTGGGTTTGGCGCCGAAAAAAAAATCCAAAATGGCGCCAACGCCCAGTTATCCGTAACAACGAAAGCACGTGGGACGTGGTATCGTTCGTGTTCGAAACAAAGATGGTTGGCGCCGTTACAACCCTTGCTGCTTTGAGGTTTCTAACAAAGGGAATGTTCATCGCTTTTCCACGGATTTTTTGTTCCCATCCGCTAAATTTTCAATTTTAAAGGCTAAAAAGTCCGATTTTTACAACACGGAAGGAGCTTATGAAAAACCCGGATTTCCGGGGTACCCCCGGAATACAATCACCCCTGGGTATAGTATAAATTGTTTTTGGCAATTTCTGTTGTAGGGGGTGACTAGAGAGTGGGGGGGGGGGGGGCAAATTTGCCAGTAACTTTCTCCAGTGTCAGACACGGGCAAATGCGTTAGGGGTTAATTGACCACTAATATTTGACCATACTTAAACGTTATTTTGACTATGTTCAAACGTTCGAGGCTGAACTTGAAAAATTTAATGAATTACGGTCGATTTTCGACCGCTGGGAGAACTCTTGTTATAATCATTTCTCATTTTCCCCCTTAAAAACGGTGATCGTTGGTGATGGCGGATACTCACATCATATTTTTTGCATATCAACTTTATCATGACATAATTTACCACATTCAGATAGTTTTTTATCTTTTTCCTCCAACATTACTATTGTGTTGTTCAACTTTCGCAGTTATAGATGGATTTATTTTCCATCTTCCTAACAACATCCGGCAAGTATCTTATTGTAGTAGCTTACATATAGTCCATAAAGTTAGATGGTGCTATATTCTTTCAAAACATTCAAGTCCACAATCTTTTATTTCTATGAATAATCACATTTAATACAGCAACCTGCATATTTCAAATCCATGTCTAAAAATGTCCAAATTTCGATTACAACGAAGTTTTTGTTCTCTTTCTTATTATATTTCTTAATATCTTGTCTACACTGATTGCATTTTTTATCTGCCCGATACATTGCATGTCAACCAACCAAAAATATTCGGCTTTTAATGCTCTTGTCCATCGTGCGATTAATATTTGCTCTTCTCCTGAGCTTCTCAAGATTGAACTCTAAATCTGAAAGCTGTAGCTGTTGATAGAGGATTTTCTCACTCTTTAATTGATTCTATTCATAACAAACTTTCTAAAAAAACTTCTCGTCCCAATCATGTGGTTTCTAGAAAGAATTTGGTTGTGTTACCATTCTTTCATTCTGTCACTTTTCGTATTGCTAAAATCCTAAAAAGGTTTCAATTTCAAGTCGTTTTTGCTCCTAGCAACAAACTTTCCTTCTCTTCTCTTAAAGATCCTGTCGATCAACTTAATACTTGGGGTATTTACCAAATTAGTTGCCGCTGCGGCCTTTCTTACATTGGGCAGACAAAACGTGCTCTGAAAATTCGGTTAAATGAGCCTAAAGGTTATGTACGAAATCAAGAGTTAAATAAGTCTAGTATTGCTCAACATTGTTGGAATTCCAACCACTCTTTTGATTTAAATTCTGGGAAAATTATTCAAAAATGTTCTTCCCCTTTAGAGCTTGACTTTTGGGAAGCTTATCATATTGACAGGAATAGTTCTAATTTGGTTAATGATTCTTCCTCAACTCCTTATTTTTCACAGGTCTGGCATACGTTCCTTTAATTTGTTGTTCTTTCTTGGTTTTCTTGTTAGTTTTCCTTTTTTTGTGTCTATTTTTTCTCTCCCCCCTCCCCCTCCTTTGCATGTGAAATTTTTTTGCTTTCTGTTTTGGTATTTTCTGTACTTATTTTATTTCCATTTTTTTCTTTGTATTTTATTTTATTATTTTTGCAATTTTCATGTATTTTCACATTTTTATGCATGCTGTCGCCTTTTTTGCTTTGTTTTTATTGATATTCCTTTTTACTTACTGTACTTTCAATGGATTCGTTTGTTGCTCTCTTATTGGTACCTTCCCTGCTACTTCTACTTCCACTTCACACTGCCTTTATTCTCATTGGTTTACAGTTAATTTCGTGGCTATATAAGCTTTGTTTTTGTTGTTTTGTCTGCTTCATTTGGATGTTTTGCATCTAGAAGCTCTCTGTCGCATTGAAAAAGGGATTCCAAGCAATCCCGAAACATATGTCTGCGTTTTAATGCTCATTTGTGCTTTAAATTAACGTGAAATTTTATTTCTATTACTGTTTACTTGCACAAAGTTAAATTATTATTAATCCAGTATTGATTGTATTTTTTTGGTCCCAATATATCCCATGTCGCAAACTTTACATTTCATGTAATATCCAAAATATTCTCTCATCATCTTGATCTATAACGTCTCTCTTTATCATAGGGAAAGTCTCATATATCTTATCACTGCAAAATTTCAACCTCTTTAGATAACTATTTAATTTCCTGTATGTCACTCTCTCTTCTCCTACCTTCAACTACAGTATATTTAACCATGTTATCTTCAGCATCACTTTCAGCACCTATTCTTACTTATTTTTAGGTGTTTATTGCATGTTCATCTTATGTCATTAAGTACACTATACATCGTGTTCTTATTCTTATTCAATCTCTAGTATATTCAATATTCCAAATTACACTATGGTCTTATGTAATTTATTAAGTGTATGAGTATTATGACAACTATAACGCAAAACACAAGAGTTAGTATTATTTTTTGTCTTTTCAATTTATGCATATACAGTAGCATGCAAAAGTTTCGGCCCATCCTATTTTTAATACACGTTGCACAGAAATACGATGGTGAAAGAAATATAAACGATCAGTTATAGCAGATATTCACTTATATTTAAAAAGAATGAGTTATATACATTGGTATTACTTTCAAATAATTATTTGTTCAACATTTTTTTATTAATGACTGTGCAAAAGTATCGGGACACATACTACCTTTAAAAAATGAAAAAGAATAAAGCAGAATTGGAGTTAAATGTCTTGTACTCCTTCACTCGACTCAATACTTTGTTGCCATGCCCTTAGCAGTACTGACTGCAGCCCACCGACGAGGCAATGATTCGATTAACCCTTTCGCGACGAGTTTTTTTTTTTTTTTTTAGAATAGAACAATTTTGGTAGCATAAACTATGAGTAGGGCACACTAGAATGCTAAAACTAAGATATTTTTAGGAAGATTTTAAACACTGATTTAGGACCGGGACATATATGTCCCATCAGTCCTGACAACTGGGACATATGTGTCCCAGTAGTCTTCAATGAGTAATTTTGTAAAGAAAACCAATGATTTTCTAGTCATAAAAAATTAACTATGAATGGTATGGTTTGAAACAATCAATGCACAATGAGACATTACACATCGTGCACATTATTTTAGTGCGCGATTCCTTCTTTTGTTGTGCACACCGCCGTCGTGTTTTTGTTGTTACTGGCAGATGGTCACCAACATTGAGTAAGCTTCGTGATGTTTTGGATGTCCGAAAAGACTTTTTTTGAAATTTGCTTGGGACGTATGTGTCTCGTTAGGCGCGAAAGGGTTTTAACCGCGAGATTCGTTCTTTTGGCAATTTTTCCCACTCTTGTGCAAGTGGTTCCACAATACCGTCTTGTTGGAGTGATTTTTCGTTCCAACACAGACCTTCAGGTCTTGCGACAAGTGTTCAATGGGATTTAAGTCCGGTGACTGCGATGGCCTGGCTAGGAAGCGGACTATTCGGCTCTAAAGAAATTTTTTCACAAGACTCAAAGTGTGTTTTGGATCGTCATGTTGTTGAAAAATCCAACCACGAGGGAAATTTTTCGTTGCAAATGGAAGCATATGGTCTAGCAGAGTGTTCTTGTACATTGCAGCGTCCACATTGCCATGAATTTACACCAGCGGACCAACACCATCAGCAAAAAAAGCTCCCCAAAATTTTATGTTCCCACCACCGTGTTTAACAGTAGGAGTTTGATACTTTACATTATTTCTGGTACCTCTTGGATGTCTTACGTACTTCCGACCATCATTTCCAAACAATTAAAATTTCGATTCGTCAGAAAATAGCACTTTCCGCCAATCTGATGCCGTCCAGTGCTGATATTTTTTCGCAAAGTCCAACCTAGCCTTCTTATTCTTTTTGCTAATTAATGGTTTCTTGACGCCAATCTTCCCAGTCAGCCCTAAAGCCTTCAAACGTCGAGACACTGTACTCCGACTAATATCGGCTATATTTACACTTCGTAGTTCCCGTGGGTCGTTGGCTGCGCCTTTCGCGGATAGACAACACACTTTCTTCTTATAATTTTTCGGCACGACTGGTAGTTTTTTGCGTCCTACTGCTCCGTTTTTTTATCACACAGTAAGTTTGTTGTCGCGACTTGTAATTAATTTCGCGAATCTGAATACTCGTGTGTTTCAGCATCGTCGCCACAAGAAGACTAATTTTCCTTTGTGTAGCATGTTTTGAAACCAACGAGCGTAAAAAGTAAACAAACCGGGAGTACACTACCGCAGCGAGTAGTGGCCCGATACTTTTGCACACCGACGAAAGTCATTTTGCGTAGTACACGTAGAATATGCTATGAATGACTGTAATATTTTATGTTTCTTTGTATATTCTAACTCTCTCATATATTTCTGACAATGAACGAGTGAAGGAATAAAATTTTTTATCAATCCAATGGAAAAATCAGGGTGGCCCGAAACTTTTGCACACTACTGTATATTTGTACATTATGATTTTTTGTAATTTTTTAGTAGTTTTTCCTTCTTGATTACGTTAGCTCTCACGCATATTTTCATACCAACTATATTCTCAATTATATCATATATTGTCAAAACACTAATGTATCATTTTTTTATAAAAAAATAATTCAGAGCACCTGACCCATCCATATCCTTAAACCATAAGTCCCAATTCATTACAAACCAAAGGCAAGTGAGAAAATTTATGTTATTTCTAATTACCTAATTTACTGAAAAGTAACACAAAAAAGCACAAAGATAGATTTATAGAAACTTAACAAGTAGGGGAGAATTTCAACATTTTATCTAAAGAATTAATAGTTCAATAAGAACTCAGAACATAAAGAATCAACTATCGAATAAGAAAATAAATATACTATTAAAAACCACCAATAAAAGAAAACAAAGTGAAATATAATTGAAATTCTCAAAAATTTCGCAAAAATAAAACAAAAAGCAATATAACTAGCACACGTGAACAAGCACCAGTAAATACATAAAAAACACCGCAAAAGCATAGAGACTAAAGATTTTTATACATCATCTATTAAGTTCAAGTATTACTATCAAACTTTATTATGCGCTGAGGCGATAATACAGGGCGGGGCAAAAGGTATGAACCGGTTTTGATCGGCTGGCGCTCGGCCTGTGGTGTTGGTGGGGAAAGGGGAAGGGTTTCATTGTGGCAGTGGGATAGTCTAGTTTTCAGTAGCAACCATGGTTTGGAAGGGAGAGCATCGTGGGTTTGCTGTTATGACTTTTTTTGAAAATGACCGTTCTGTTATCGCCACTTCCACCTGTGTGGAGCTGTTAATAAACATAATTTTCGCTATTGGGCTAATGAAAACGCAAGGGAAATTCACCAGAGGCCACATCACTCCCCTAAAGTGATTGTATGGCGTGCAGTATCCCAATTTGGGATTCTTAGTACTTACTTTTTCGAGGATAATGGGCGAACCTGTTGGAAGAGTTTTTTGAAACTGAGCTGGAAGAATTGAGTGCAGCAACTAATCTGGGAGACATCTGGTTCCAACAGGACGGAGCTACATCTTACACTGCTAGGATTTCAATGGCGAGATTGAGGCAAGGCCTCCCCAGCGCCTCGTCTCTGTGAGGGGTGACGTGGAGTGGCCTGCGCGCTCGCCAGATTTGAGCATTTGTGACTTTTTTCTTTGGAGGTACATAAAGGAAAAAGGTTTTAAACATCGTCCACATACCCTGGAAGAACTTAAGGACGTAATCAAAGAGGAAGTTACGGAAATACCCATCGAAATGTGCAGAAGAACGGTTGAAAACCTCAGAATTGACTTTCGAGCGTGCATCGCGGCTGACGGCCGCCACCTACGTGATATCATCTTTAAAACTTAACGTAAAAAACTAGATTCTGTACTGAATTAAACAATATGAACATTATTTCCGCAAGTTTAATGGTTTTTGTTTTACATTCCTTTAAAACCGGTTCATACCTTTTGCCCCACCCTGTACATACCACACACATATGTGTGTATGTTTATGAGCATCTTTCAAGACGTTAACAAGAAAGAAATAAAAGTACATGACTTCACAAGGTGCCACTCTATTAGAATTTATTAACAAAAAAAAAATTGCAATATTATAATCAAAAAGGGATTCTTCACGTCAAATTAATTTACATCTTGCGGAAGGTATTAAAAAATGGATTTTTTAAAGCGTAGAAAAACTTGTTAACTCATTAGAAAAGGATTAACAAGAAAAAAAAGCTCCAAAATACGTTTTTCGTTATTACGCTTTTTCTGCCCTTTATTTTTATCATACATTTTTTTCCTTTGTGTGACTAAAGATATGCACACATTTTAATTTACTGCATGCGTTATAAAGCGTGTAATAGGATTAGAAAACCAGTTTTATGTTGGTAATTTCTTCCTGCAAAAAGGAAAATGAATATTCGGTGACTTTTTGTTACATTTGAGAGAGTCATTTTTAGCTGTTTTAGGTTTTTAACGAGTTCTAAAGAAATGGTCTAACATGGCGTTTACCAAATTATGTATTTCTCTCTCTATATATATATATGTATGAAGCATCTTTAGTTTAGGAATTTTTAACCAATTATTTTTTAGCGAATCATTTATTTCAGCTGTTGAACAATAAATGTATTTTACAAAAATTATAAGTAGACAAATCCGGAAAAATATCGTAATGTTGTTTACACAGTCTAGGGACATATAACTCAATGTAAGAAAAGTATATATGCGATAGCTTATCTCTGTTGATTCTGGCCATTCTATTTATTGGCTAATTCGTATCTTTCAGTTGCAGATGTTACTTTTAACACGTGAGAAGGTACGGATACTTTAATCCGATGTCGAAACGTCATTGCGGTTGTCAGACAGAAATTTTCTGACTTAATCTCATTTAATCAGCATGAGGCACTTAGTTGAAGAAATCCCCAAGAATGGCAATATTTCCTCTAAACTATTAAAACGATTAGTGCCTTTGCGGGATAGATCATAATTTCAAGACTACTGTTAACCCCTTAAAGCACGAGTTTTTTTTCTGAAAAACTAGTATAGTGTAAAATATTCTTTGCAATTTCAGGTAGTGTGGGGATGACTAGGGAGCGGTGGGTGGGACAAAAGTTACGTAGATAAAAAATATTGTACAAGAAAAGTGTGAACGAATCTCAGACGGGCATTGGAAATAAAATAACGCACTGGCATGGGCAAATTTTCCGGTAACTTTCGCCCGTGTCAGACACGGACAAATGCGTTAAGGGGTTAAGAAATAGTGAAGATAAAAAGAAGAAATTATTTATGCACAACAAATATGGTCCTAACACTATGGGATCTTGCAGAATTCTGAAAATCTTTATTAATATAACAGCTAATCTCCAAAGGCTCTACACGATTATGCTTTAGAAAAACGTAATACAATCTATTCCCACACACTTTAGATAACTTCTCTATAAATTATCTAATCTCTAAGGACAGTGCATGCACTGTCCTTAGACTGTTAAAAATTTCACACTGTTAAAAATTTCCGTAAGAAAATAGTAAAATAACCATTTATTTGATTGTTATTTTACCATATTAATTACAACAGCTGAATAACCATTAAAAAGATGGTACTCAAACCGCTGATTGTAAAAAAAAAAAATCGTTTAATCCCTGTTTCTCCTAAAGAACGTTTAACTAACCGTAATTTACAAGCGCTCAATAAGAATCGAGCGTCCATCTTGGTTGCGAAACCTTACCGGTCGTACGTTGTTGTTAAAATATGAAGAAATATTTATCAGTTCAAATATGCATGTGTATATAAAAAAAAAAAAGGCTTAAGCAGTGGTTACTAAATAGAAACACATACACACGTAAATCAAAAATTGGAGACATCGGATTCCCGAACTGTTTGCGAATGAGCGAACCCATAATTTGAGCTGCTGAAGCTTGTTTGTACTTTAATTTTGCAGCAAATAAAATGATTTTCTTCAATATACAGTAAATTTAGACCAAAAATAAATTTGGATCCAATCAAAAACTGAAATCTGAACTTCAAGGCAGTCTGCCTGCTGGAAAAGAAGATTCATTGATAAATAAACGGCCGCTTTAACCGGTGTAGATGGCCGAATGACTAGAGCGCAAGGTTGGTATACCATACACCCGGGTTCGATTCCCGCACGTTTCGTTTACGGTTTCTACGCCTCGAAATGGTTCAAAAACGGTAAAAATGTAGTTTTGAAACCATTTTTAAATGGTTATAAAACCGTAAAATTTTGTATTTACGGCTTTTTAACCAAGCTGATTGGAAATGGTTTAAGTTCCGTAAAGATCGAAATTTCTTCCAAACCGTAAGTTTAACGGTGAATTAGATGGACAGACTGCTGCCGGTTATTTAACCGTAATTTCATGATGAAATTTCTAACAGTGCAATTTTTCTTGATATACAACATATTAGAATAAATTTTCATATAATTTAGAGCTTGCGTGCAAACTACAGCGCAAGGATGACCATTGTGTCTGTTCTTAAGATCGACTTTATGTGTAATCGATATTGTGCGAAGTACCTTCGAAATTGTTCGTTTTTGGTTGTAGAAAAAGGGAATTAAAATATATAAACAATATGATAAATACTGGTTTACATGTATATATTAAATAACACATAATAGAAAACTAACACTAGCACATATGCTTATATGCAATATTTATTTGAAGCAGTAAGATAGTCGTTAATTAACTTACTCATATTGACTGGAAATCATTTTGCAATCGTTTGTCCACTCTGCTGTAGAGTATCTCCAAAGATCTACAAAACCCCTCTGTAAACGTTATACCGAATATGATCCACCGCCACATATCGGGCTGGAAAAAGAAATAAAATAAATGCATAAATAATGCATAGTAAATAAAAGTTTCGGGGGGGGGCGTCCTTTTTGGCAGTTGGCATAGTTTTACGAAAATTACTATCAAAATAAAAAATGAAGTAATATTAAAAAACATTTTCTTTTGTTTATTAAAGAAGAATACTCACATGGGCAACAAGTTTATAATTTAATTGAACTTTCATACACTAAATAAAAAATATTTTTGGAGAAAATAACCTTATTTGACTTGCGGATCAGAGGCCAAAGTGAGCAAGCATCCGAGATGAGGGGAAAAATAAATTTAATTTTTAAAGCCATTCATAACTGCTCAATCGAGAGAAACTGGATTCTTTTCTTCAAACTTACTTAAAAAACGAGTACAGAAATAAAGTAGATATCGAAAGGATTTGAGAATAAAATTAGCATATTTTTCTCTTAATTTGCAATTGTTATGGGATGAAAAACTATAATTTTTCTCATTCGCACTAAAATATGTAAAACAAAATTTGCTTCTTAAATAGATGGTTATTATTAAAGATTATTTAAATTCAAAATAATATATGTGCAATTATTATCACTAACGAGGACTATTTAAAATATAAATAATAGATAGTCATATAATCTACAAACAGGAGTTGACGTTTAAAACAGCCTGTTTAGGTTAATGTTTTCTAAGTGCCCCCTTAACTATATATTTTACCTTTCATTTTATGCTTCGTTGTTATATATATATATATATATATATATATATGAATATATATATATATATATATATATATATGTATGTATGTATATAGCTTAGCTTTGAAGAGAGAAAAAAATATAGCTTAGCAGACAGGGTGAAGTAGTGGTAAGGCGCGGGACTTGTACGGCCCCAGTTCATGGGATCTACCCCAACAAGACCACTCGGCTAAATTAAATTCCTAGCGCAATTTCGCATCGTTAGAGCCTAAGTGCCGCCAGCTAGGATTAAATGAACGTCCAAATTCACTTGTGGCGATGATACCACACCCATTGTGGTGCTGCTGAAAGAGGTGGTATCCATTCCTAGGGAACGCAACAGGTCAGTAATTGGCAGAAGCTAACAGCAGCACATTAATATATATATATATAGGATAGTCTGACCAGTTAATGAACGCTTAAGCACAATTTTCTTTTAAAGATATTATAATATTTTTTTGATCAATGACAGTAAAAACATTTTTATCGATATGAATAAATTTTGTAAAACAATTAGGGCCTTTCAAATGGCACAGTTTCAGGTGTCTTTGGATGTGCAAGTCAAAAGTATTACAAGTGGTAATTCCTGACAATAAACATGAAAGATTTTGATTCTAACAATCAATCAGGTGTCAAAAACTTTTTGAAACCTTATTTTTGAAAAAAATAAATAAATAAAATAAACTATGCATTCACTGATCGGTTTACCCTACATATCTTTGCCAATCGGGTAAAATTTCAATGAATTTTTAAACACTTAACAAAAAATAGAAGTGATGGTTCTATTTTTCTATAAATTAAAATTTAAAGAAAAATAAGGTCATTACTTTTTGCATAAAAATTAATTAATAAAGGTTGATTGGTTAGTTGCAAAATCTTCAAGCAAAAAACAAATTTGGTTACTTTTACGAAAGTGTGTTTTAAGTGTGAATGAGTTAATTTTAAGATAATTGTGTTGAAATATCACTGCAACCTTTAAACAATTTATATATTTATCTGTGACAGTGAACATAGTTCTAATTTTAAATTATTTATTTTCGCGACTGCACCTTTTTTGACCTTAATTATTTCACAAATGTATCTGGAAAAGAAAAAAAAGTCTTGCACGTGTTTCGCCTACTGATGCGCTTCCTCAAGCGTACTTCGAAGTAGAAATGCGCTTCTAAATCTCAAAATCACTCATGCGGATATCTAAAAAAGTATCTCCCAGTTGCTGGTTGTTTTCTTTCCCTCTTCTTTCTTTTTTACGAGGTCACTTTATTTATTAATGATAGCTTTCTGAGTTTTTTGGAGTACAAATAGCAATAAATCCGTTTTTTTAGATAGTTTTCTGAAAATAAAAAAAAAATTAAAAATTTTCCTTGTGGATAGCATTGTTTTCTTACCATTGGCGTCAGCGAGTATTTTTTTTTCGTCTTTACCATCAACTTTTTCAACTGTTACATGAAGGTTTTCTGTAGCTGTTTACATTCTTGTATTATGATCTGCTTTTTTGTGTAAACATTTTACAATGATTTATACATATAAACAACCACATTTTGCATGTTTCCAAAATTTTCTGGTTCAAGTCCGGTAGAAAAGTACTTTGGTTACTTTCCAATATTTCTAAAGCATACATATTATTCAAAACTCTTTTAACTAATTATCTAACATTTTTTTTGCATAAATAATCTTACAATGTATCTTTTTGTTACTTTTAAAATTTTGTTTATAAGGAACATTTATGAAAACTTTTAATTAATTTTACTCTTAATTAAAAAAGAGGTAAGAATAATATGCATAACTTTGTATATTACTGTAAATTTATGTGCACTCTGTTAGTCACAAAACAGTCATTACTTTCAAACTAAAATCCTTTTCTTAAAACAATAAGCGAAAATCCATGTTAAAACAGCAACCTGACGCATGTTTTTGAAATAATGCCAATTGTTTTTCGTGAACTAAAAATTTCTTTGAATTTCTTGGTACAGTTTTAAAATTTTGTTCAAATGAATTAGACCATGCGTGCTTGTCTTGGACCATTTTTTTAAAAGTCATTCTTCAGTTTTGTCAAAAAATCAAACAATATATACATTAAAAGTTCGCGTTACTGCTAAAAGTAAGTTTATTGCAGATGTAAATATTGCAAACAAATATATGATTATAATTATGTTATGAAATCAATCTAGCCCTAAAGTAATATTTTCATTGATTTTCAAACGAGTATATGAAACTTCTTTAAAATGTAATGCGGAAAGTTTACAAACTGAAATTTGCTTTTAATAAAAATACTGAAGCATGCAATAATAGTTTACAATTTGAAATATATTCGTAAGGTGAATTAATTGAAGTTATTTATCTAAATTAGATATCAATATGTCTAAATTAGAAATTTTTTGTGAACCTGTAAAATGAAAGACTTTATTTTTAAAAAGCAAAAAGAGATAAAAATTTTGTGGTCTATTTACCTTCCTCAAACATGATTTCACCTGCTTTAAGCAAACTGTAAAATGTTTTTAATTCATCAAAACTACGTTTTTAGGACTTCAATTATAAAAAATTCTCGAGGAAGAACCCCGATATCCTCTCAGTTTGTGTCTGCACATTACATTTCCGTAACTCAAGACTCGTGAAACCACCACTCCCCTCCCTGCCCTTCAAAAGCAAAATTGGATCCACCCTTGCGTACCTTATTCCAAGAAAGTAAAACTATAATTCCACGTCTGATTTTGAAAATTGTTGGATTCATTCAGACCGATAGTGAAAACATTAAAGAATGTGAACGTGAAGAAATATTTTTAAAAAATTTTGAAATAGGAGTTTTGGAAAAATATAAGCAAAAGTAAAAAAAAAAATAGGTATCCATTTTTATCATCAGGAACAGTCAATGCTAAGAAAGTGCTTTATCGACTTTTAATTAGAAAAATAATTATAACTAAATCTGTTTACTTGTCTGTAAAAGCTCATTCCCAAATAAGTCAAATTAATTTAAGTTTGAATGAAGTTCTCTCTTTTCCGAATTTAATTAACACCTCCATTAATAGATAACTAAAATAGCTGTCATAAATGCCTTCGGATTATAATGTCATAAATCATATAGTCATAAATGTATTCGTCTATTAACAGATTGTAACAAAATATCGAGACACTTTTATCTTAAAGCAAGTAGAAAGAAATAAATAAAATAGGGCTGTAAAAGGAAAGAAGTGTAAAACCATTATTACACTTGTAAAGTATTACACTTAAACCAGTATCTGCATACTTGTTTACAAAATTTCTACGCTTAAACCAGTATCTGCTTGTTTCTGTATAAAAGCTCATTCCAAAATAAGTGAAATTTATTTTTTTGTTGAAAGAATTTATCCCCTTTCCAAATTTAACTAACACCTCCATTAATAGACAACTGAAATAGCTGTCACATATCTCTTTGGATGTTTAACAGATTGTAAAATATTGAGAAATTTTTCTCTTAAAGCAAGTGGAAAGGAATAAATAAAAGAGGGATATAAAAGGAAAGATGAGTAAAACCAGTATCAATTTTTATTGCTCGCAAATAACGAGATGAATGGAGAAATTCATCATTTTGACATTGAAAGACTATTGTTTGTTCTAATGAGATTAAAATAAGAAAGATTTCTTTTGTTTCTCTGACGTCATCGATCAAGCCTCTTTTCTGAAAAACAAGATTGTTAAAAATTACATATTCAATTAGTTGTTCAAATATGCTAAGAATGCTAATGGGAGAAACGTTATGGAATTATAGTGAAATAAAAATCAATGAATATGTATGAGCAGCAGTAGAGATGTTCTACACGTGCTTCTGAATACTTCTTTGCAGTTTAGATTTTTGAAGATTTTAAGGGGGTTTACTAATTGTAAATTCACTTTGCAGATACATCATAAAGTACATAGATCGTAGAATATATTCCGATCGCAAAGAATTAATTCTCTTAAAGTTGAAAAAGTTTTGCACAATTGAACACTCTCAGACTTTTGTTTTACTTAAATATTAAAAATATATAATACAATTTTGGTAGTTATGTTTCTTAATTTTTTTCTAATCGGTGAAATAATACATTACAATACAGTGCGCACATCATTTAAATTTTTAAGTGCAATAATTCTAACATAAAAAAAGACCTAAATCGGAAAAATGTGTGCCTTACTTATGTCGGAAATTTACAGTCGGCACAAAAGCAACTGGATCACTACCGAAAGAAAATACATACCAAATTTTTGAAATTAAATTATATAAGTATCATTTAGAAAGTTCGATGTACCGATTATAACTGGCAGAAAACTTGTCGAACTGTGTAAAAAAAATCACATTATGGAAAATAAAGATAATCAACTGTCAATTGTTATTCTTGTAAGCTTAGTATTTCAGAGTATGTTTTCTATACCCACTTCGCGATTCAAATATTTTAATAGTGTAACTTCTATTTAATAAAATTACAACCCTCTATAAACTTTATTAATTTTAAAATGTACTAAATTGGGAATATAGTGAAATTTAATTTAATAAACACAATTATAATTGCTCAAGCGCTCAATCTCTTGTCATGCGGGCTTCAAATTTAAGCTACGTAACACGAATCAATTCAACTTGTATTTTTTGAAATTTGGATTTTACTAAGTGTTATTATACGATAAATAATCGGTATCACTGCTTATTTAAATCATTAACAAGCATTGGAAAAGCGATTATGCGGGATGAGAGAAATGATACCTAAACGCAGAATTAGAAATTTATGCATTTTCGTTAATTTCCATGTAAATTACAGCGGGTAAAATTCAGTTTATCCTTCCTGAGATGATTAAGCAATCGATACTTTAGTGAGTCTTTATGTTGAAGTCAAGAATCAATTTAAAAAACAGGATAATCTTTTCAACAACCCAGCTCTTTTTAAAAGGCAATTTGAGAAAATAATTGCTTTCCAAAAATACTCCTCGCATTAATTATGAAAATAAAACTCTTATCAGCAATTGAACTTAAAACTGAAATACAAAGAAACTGGACATGGGTTATAGTTTTCTTGGGGTATTGTGATAGCCATCACAGAAAATCAAGTGGACAACGTTGTGAAATACACGTAAGAAAAACAGAAAGAAAACACTAATAAAATTATTCTTTCAACTTTCTGCTTGCGTGAGCAGAAGTTCAGGTCATGGTCATAAAGACCGCAAATTAACAATAAGGATTTTCCGCTACGCTAATTTATTTTCTACTACTAATCTGCGCAGTAGCGAATTGGCAATTCCTTATTGCTCATTCACAATGTGTACTTCAACCTCTGGAATTATTTCCATAAAATTTGGAATACATTTTTGTTAATACAGGCTTGGATTTTTACTCTTCTTTTGGTATCTTTTTCTCTCTCTCATATAAACGTTTGTTGTTAATTCATTGAAAAATCCAGGTTCAGAAACTATTACTTCATATATTTCTGTTAAATAGACATCTTAACAGTATTAAATTTATTTGCCTTGTTTTAAATGCATTAAATGCTCAAATCAATTTTAGCAATTACGATGTAAAATTATAATTGCATAAAGCACTTACAAAAAGAAGGACATGGATGAAATTTAGTTTTTTCTCATTTTTGCATAAAATAAAATGTAACATTGAATATTCCATTTACTTCCTTTGCAACAATTGTTTTAGGAATAGCAAAAAACTGGTCATTACTTAAATTCATTATCTTAATGTTTTCATTCCTGATTCCTGACAGAAAATGTAATACTACCAAAAAAGAAACTAATTATTTTTTTAAATGACACAGAAAGAATTGTATGATTTGACACATGAAAAAAATGTAAGCAACAATTTATTGCTACGCTTTAATTAATAAAGCAAAAGAGCCAATAATTTGTATTTCTTTTCTTTCTTGTTTTGTAGAAAGCGTAGGTAAAATAACTCCAAGATGATGAAAAACGTGAAATGCATATACATTCTCGTTAAGATAATATTATTATGTATTCAGCAATTACTTTCAATAAACTGTAATAATTACGTTTTCTTCCTGTACTTAATATCCTCCTCCTCTTGTTATTTTTCGAATAACCTGTTACCACTTTGTTAATAATAAGAAAGAAAGAATAATAATTACTTTTAGCGTCTAAAAGTAATTGCGTTAATACACGATAACAATATTCTCCGGAATTTAATGCCGCTTTCTGGGTAATGAAGAGGAAAATATTCTTTCCTCTAAGAGCTTTAGAAAGCAGGGTAACAACTTACTAATTGAATTGGAGATAGCGTTGCGACAAAACATAGTTTGCATAAGTAATGTAACCAGAAAGAAGCATACCTCAAGATAGGCGGTGTGAAGTTTCTGCACCCTTTTGTTTGCCAAAATTCCGGTACAGTTCTCTAAGCTTTGAAAATGGTCGTAAAACTCCATTTTTCAGAGCTGCTGTCATTCTTAAGGTATAATTCATTAACATGAGTAGTAACTAAAGGTCTGGCCGTGGTAGTCTAGTGGTTAGCACGTCGGACTTCCACCTGGAAGGTACCCACTGAAGACCACCATGTATACTTGGGGATATGTGCATGTAAAATCCGTAGACCCCACTACCTCTCCCCGTGCGTAAGCAATCCTAAGGCTTCGGCTAACAGGTAGGGGTCTGGTGGAGAAAAGTAAATAATGGTCTGAGCTGGTAGTGAAATCGTGGGAATAACAAGAGTTTCCTGATCGATAATGTTTGTCCGCTGAATTGTTCGTTATTTTGTCTCCTTAAAACATAACGAAAAACCGTGTTTTTACTCTTCAGTCTTACACAGCAGTAACAGCTGAAACGTTGCCTATCGATGTCTATTAGGGTGGAACGAAAAAAATAAATTTTTTATTTTTAGTTCGTAATAGCATGGAAAAGTTGCCTTTTGGTATAGATAAGGTAAATTTAAAATATGAAAAATATTGGAGTATTCCTTGAGGTGCCGCAAAGACGTTAAAGTTTCTTAAAATTGAAATTTTTACTACATTTTGAAGTTTTTTTACGAATTTTTTTTTTTTCTTTTTTTTTTTTTTTTATTTGTAATAGCGTGGAATAGTTGCCTTATGGTATAGATAAGAAAAATTAAAAATATGAAAAATGTTGAAATACATTTTGAGGCACCGCAAAGACGCTAAAAGCAGCTAAAGTTTTATGAAAACAGTTTTTATAGCTTTTTCAAAGATTTTTAAAAGTTTCGCTTAAGTTTTATAAAAGCTTTATAATATGAACAGAATGATAAAAACACCTTTAGTATTGCATTGTCATAGTATTCAAGAACCTAGCAATCGCCGGACTTCGAGTTGGGGGGGGCTAGGGGAGGGGGAGATTTGTCTGCATGTGGTGGGAAGCTCTGTATCTTTGCCGAGTTCAGTTGAGTTGGTATTTGCACTTCGCCTATTCAGTAACAGATTAACGCAATATTTTGTTAGTTTGTTTATTTTATTGAGTAAAAATGGCTCGGTCTAAATTAGTCAAGACAAATGTTGGAATGTCCTCATTTTGGGGGGGAAATTTAGTGATTTGCTCGAAGTGAAACTGCTTGTAAAACGAATCTGTTATGAAGCGCTCCGGTTGGACATACTTCATTGGTTCCTTCATAGAAAATTCCTACGGTATGTGAAATATGTGACCTTAGTTCCCAAAATTGAACAAATAGGATCAAGAGCTTCTTTTCCCATTGTTTTTAGCAAAAAAATTTTTACAAAGGATAAAATCTTAGCATGCTAAGTTGAAGTATTTATTACGGTTTAAAAGTAGAAGTTGGTCCGATAAGTTTGATTGCAACGTCACAAAATTTAGAGAAGATGCTGTGTACTTATTTGATAATGTTGCCTGTAAGTGTGTAAACTTTAAGACTTGTGTTTGTATAAAAGAAAAAAAAATACTAGTTATGTAATAAGAGTTTCTAAAGGATCAAAGCTCTGAGGGGAAAAGGGTTATAATGTAATATTGATATATCAAAAACTAGGCGCTTCAAGGAAGAAACAAGCAAGAAAAGAATAAAGAGTAATACTAGTGCATCAAAAACGGTTACTGAAGACAATGACAGCGCTGAAGAACATCAGTGTTCCTTACCAGAAGAGGCAATCCAAGCAAGTCCTTAAACTGTAAAGAAGATATACATGTACCAGACCCTTCAAAATTGTAACTAGAGAAAAAGCACTTAGATGCAGCTATAGCTAGTGCTGCTTTGCAGGACATGGGTGTAACCACAGAAGAAGACAAAACGAATGTAACACACAGAATGGAAATTATAAGAGCAAAATCAACATATCAAAGATATATCATTAATGACCATAGCTATAATCAGATAACCGAAAGTAGAGGATTGTTTTTTTTTCTTAAAGGTAAAAAAGACGTAACATTGATCAAGAAAAGAAAGGAAGTAAGTTGCACAAGAAAGTTATTTCAGAAGAGTACATTTCACTAACAGAGGAACGCAACTCCAAGTTTTTAGGCCACGTAACACCAAAATCTTGCACCGGAAGAGACATACACTGAGAAAAATGTTTGTAATTTTACATAATTTAGTTATGTAATTTATGAAGGACGAAAACCGTATTTCGTAAAAAGAACTTTATCCGTAATTCAATGTTAGTTTTCGTATTTCAACCAATCACGTTCCGGTTCCTTCCTCTGAGTTCTGAAGCAGTTATGCTGACGGTTGAGTGTTCCATTCAGGGTTTGATTAAGCTGTAAGGTCCGGATTCAATTAGTTCTAGTGATCAAAAAATGACCATTGTGCTCAAAACCAACCAATCAAAATAGGTCAGTTTAAGACTATTTTTCTATTTATGTTCTCATTGTAATTAAAATAAAAAAAATATTCGCTCTTGAAAAATGGATTTCTCAATGAAAGCCTATATAAAACCATGACTCGTGACCTTCTATCACAAAATGCTCAAAGGATCCAGATTATTAAGGCGACGGTGGACGTTAGTTTTCGAAAAATCGGCCAAAAAAAATCGATTTTTTTTCAAGCATATTGTTATTGCTGTGGATCTGATTTTCATTGTGGCACAAAAAAAAAAGAAAGATTTATGCATAAATTTGAGCTAATTTTAAGGGTTAAAGTTTGAAAGTGGGCGTTTCCCGAGCTTGACTGGCCCTTTAAACATGTAAACATAAGCACATGTCGTTTTATCTGAGCCTTACATACCGTTTTTAGGAAGAAGAACGCACTGTGATGAGAAAAAAGCACTTCTACTTCAATTGCTAACGTTCTGTTTACATTTGTTTCTCTTGAAAACGTGCTTAATTTGTCTCTTGAATTTAGAAAAAAAAAAACAGTTCTTTTCAGAACTAAAACCCCTATAAAAAGCAAATTTTCTGCTCTTGCAAAGATTTTGTTATATATTGTAAGCCTTATTGCATAAGTATGGATAGATTGAGTGGTAGATGGCGTAAACCAAAAGCCAGACCTTCTAAGCGTAAACAAGCAGCATCGGCAAATGCTCAAAAAAGATGGGCTGCTGTCAAAAGCAGTGAGGAAAATACTGCTGGAGATGAAGCACAAAATGTATCTTCTAGCCATGAAATTGCAACAGTGAGTACTGCATCTTCATATACTTTGGTGAGCCATGAGATTTGGGGATCTCTTTTACAAGATGTGGCGTGCTCTGAATGTTTATCAAAGAACTTGTTAGTGAAAAATGAAGCACCGTATGGATTTTCTTCAAAAATTAGCATGGTTTGTGAAAATTGTAAACATTTATGCGGTTCTTCTTTTACAAGCCCAAGAGATGAAGCTACAAATGCTTTTGAAATAAATAAAAAGATGGTAGAAGCCTTTTTAAAAATCGGCAAAGGTCATGCTGGCCTAGAAATATTTACCATGGTGTTAGGCATTCATACTATGGATAAGAAAACATTTGCAAACTGCCTGAACTCGTTATGTGAGGAAGGTAAATCTACCAAATCAGAAATGTTGGAACTGTCCAGGAAAATTGTGTGTTCTAAACACGAACAAATTGATTCAAGAGTGGGGCAGATGATGAAATTTTGAACATCACGGTTTCATATGATGGAACTTGGCAAAAAAGAGGACATACTTCTCAGTATGGAAATGGAATTGTTATTTACGTGTTGACAGGTCTTGTGCTGGATTTCGAAATCCTTTCCAAATACTGCCCCGAGTGTTCAGATGTGTCACGAGACCTCAACAGAGACTCACCGGAGTACTTCATTTGGTACGAGGGACATAAATCTTCCTGTCAAAGCAATCATTCTGGCTCATCCGCAAACATGGAAATGAAAGCTGCTGAGATTATTTGGAAAAGATCCCTAAATGAGTGTAAAATGAGGTATGTGACTTTACTCTCAGATGGAGATGCCAAAACTTTCCAGCATTCATCGGATTTGAAAATTTACGGAGAAAATGTGGCTCTTTCGAAAGAAGAGTGTATTAATCACGTCGCCAAAAGACTCGGAACAGCTCTGCGTAATAAAGTTGACGAATGACGGAATAAAAAAGTATGTCTTGGAGGAAGAAAAGATGGTAGTTTGAAGCAAGCCACTATAAAAGCTTTAACTAATTTCTACAGGAAGGCAATTACGGACAATGCTCTAGATGTCACCAAAATGAAAACTGCAGTTTATGCTACGCTTTTTCATTGCTCTTCCACGGATGCCAAACCTAAACATTTCAAATGTCCGCCAGGAACAAACGTCTTGGTGTTTCTACCAACGAGCGATTGCGAGTAAAATGAAACCAGCCAGCCATTCATCAATGAAGACTAAACTTAGTGAGGATGTTGTGTCGAAAATACTGCCTGTCTACCAACGACTAGCAAGTGATGTGCTTTTATCTCGTTGTGTTTCAGCTAAAACGCAAAATGCCAATGAATGTGTTCACAGCCTCATATGGAAAATAGCCTCTAAAGAGGTGTTTATTTCGAAAAAAAGACTGGAACTTATTGTTGTGTCTTCAATTAGCGAATTTAATTTTGGCTGTTTGAAGACATTAGAGCTTTTTGACAGATCAGCCAATGAACTCACCGTTTCAATTTCTGAAAAGCGGGATAGTCGTCGAAACTATCAGGGTAGAAAAAGAAAATCAGAGTCATATAATGAGAAAAGAAGTCTGAAAAGAGTAAAAAGTGTCATAAAAGACAAAAAATGTGTAAAGAAAGAAGGTATTTCGTATACTCCTGGAGGATTTTGAAAACTTTATGTTAATTGTCAACACTTATTGCTAAAAAATGTTGCCCCCCCCCCCTCATTGCAATCTAAAATAGTGTTTTGTTACCTAAACTAAAGCTGAAAATAATATAAGGAATAATAATTATACTAAAATGTCATTACATTCTTACCAATAGATTTCTAAGTTTGGTTTTTATAAATAAAGTCTATTTTCAGTTTTCGGTGTTACTGTCAATGTTCACATGTTTAAACATATATTTGTGCTAAAATAGTGTCAACTCCCTTTGAAAATAGTAGTTATTAGTTTGTTTATGCAAATGTTACTTTTACAAGACATTTGTTGAGAAAGTTTTCAAAGTAAGTGCCATTATATTCTTAAAATGCATTTTCTCGAAATTAAATTTTTCGGGTTTTTGAGATTTCAAAATGTTTCTTGCGTATCAATTTTTCCTCGATAAGGCTGAAAATTGGTGATTTACTAGTTTTTATATAGCTAAATCAAATTTAGTATCCATTATGTGTTTGGAATATATTAAGTAATTTAAAAATATTAATAATGTTCCAAAAATGCGAAATTTCGCGAAAAAATTAGTACTAACTAACAAAAAAAATTATATTTAAATAATTTACTGACGGATTCTTAAGTGAATACTAAGTTTTGTTCATACTGTTGCATTTTTTCATTATAAAGCAATTTCAGCCAAAAAAATCAAAAATTGTGACGCAAGGAGCATTTTGAAATTTCGCTAAAAATTTATTAAATTTTTAAAATTTTAAAAATGAAATTTCAAATTTTTTTTTTGAATTTTCTATTTGTATATTGAGTTATATGCAAGTACAAAAAATTTATAAATACTTCATGAAAAAATAAAAAAGTTTCATTCGAAGGTCCACCGTCCCCTTAAAAGAAAAAGTGCTGCTACATGCTTAGCAATATTGTCATCAGTTAAAAATGATAGAAGATTGCAATTAATCAATAAAAATTTTCAAAAATGAAAGATTATATATATACACTATAATATAATATGTTGTCCAACAGGCCCGGGTCATACAACAAAGTCTTATTCGGGTTTGTATACATTTCTGCTATATGACTGGTCATGTATCTTACTGTAATTTAACAATAAGTATGTTAAGGGGAGACTTCAGTCAATCTCCCAAATCGCGAAATCACATGTTAACCTATGGGGGAATTTAAACATAGTCCAGGAAGTGGAAATTTCAGGTTTTACAACTTAAAAATAAAATAGTTTAATTTAGATAATCCCCATTTTTAAAACCGCAATACAAATTTATCAAACGTCATCTTTCAGATGGTGAAAACCAAATTTCGATATCTGCATTAGATAATGAGTAATTAGTGTAATGAATTTTCCCATAGGTTTAACATTAGCACTTGTGTCCACGAAGGTGCTCTGAAGTATCCCCTTAATGTGCTTATAGCTGTAAGACCAAATTTACTTAGAAACAGCGCTGTTTCTAAGTAAATGTGGTCTTACAGTTATAAGCACATTAAATCAGGATAATCATTTTGCGACACCTTGTCAATATTTTTAGAAAACGGATTTCTCCTAAGAAAAACAGGCTACCGTAAATTTACATAAGTTTCAAAAACGGATTTCTTTTAAAAAATGGATTTTTTAGCGTAAATTAATATAACTTTCTGTAAACGGATATTCTATTAAAAACGGACTTTCTACCACAAATTAGCATAACTCCGTATAAACAGTTTTCTGTTTAAAAACGGACTTTCTCAGACAATTTAACATAACAGCCAATAAACGGAATTCTGTTTAAAAACGGACTTGTTTACACAAACTTACATACCTTCCTAAAACGGCTTTCTGTTAAAAAACTGACTTTCTAGCATAAATTTACATAACTTCCAAAAAACAGATTTTGTAAATTGACGGTTTTAATTATGTAGTTATAAAACGGATATATCCGTTTAAAAACGGATTAGTGCTCGAAACTCAGCTGCCAGCACTTTGTCCGTTTTTAAACGGATTTTTTTTTCTCAGTGTAGCAGATAGTATACTGCTATTTCTTGACGAAAGAGAAATCAACAAATAGTTTTTGAACTTCAGTGATGGAACCGTTACAAACACTGCATATAATAATAGTGTTTCTTCTTTCGTGGAAAAGAAAATATAAAAACCTTTGCAATGATTAACATGTTTGTTCCTTTGCAATTAGCTACCATTTCGACATCCTTTTTAGCCTACTTTCTCGTAAAAGTAAAAAACAATAATAATAAAGCATGAAAGAAGGCTTAATGGGTATCGTGAAAATATCGTTAGAAATCAAGAAAAGTCAAAAATAAGTTAAGTAATTAAATAAAGATTGAAAAATAAAAAATTTGAAAGTAGGGTTTTGAGATGGGGAAAAAGTGTGTCGGTCGGTCTGTCGGTCTGTCTGTCTGTCTGTCTGTCGGTCTGTCCCCCCCCCCTAATAACTTTTGAACGAATTGTCCGATTGGAAAAATTATTTTTGTATTCGAAAGATCTCGGCGAGGACATCTCATTTCCATATTTTACTTTTTGATTTGAACAATTTTTTGTTCAATTTTGAACAGTTCAAAAAATTTTAACATTAGCGCCTATGGGTGAAAATGAAGCAAATTATGTAAACTCTGGGTACAACATATAAGTTCCCATGAACAAGCTCACTGGAAAAAGTTCTTGGCGTGAAATATTGATTTGAACAATTTTTATTCATTTTTGAACAGTTCAAAAAAAAATTAACATACCGCCTACGGGGAAATTTCAATCCTATATAATTTCTGATCTAACGGACCGATTTGCTTGGAACAAACTTTATCGGAAAGCTCTTATGACGTAGAACATGTACAAATAGAAAGTTCATCCAGAACTTACGAGCCTATTTTTCTATGAAATTTTTTGATCGGGATTTTCAAGAATATTTTTTAATTAATGAATGATTAAATGAATAAGCAAAAGAATGAATGAATAAATGAGTAAATAAATACATGAATGACTTAATAAATAATGATTGAATGAATATGTATTAACCGTTGAAAAAGGTATATTTGAAGCAATTAAGAACTAAAGCTAAACGAGAAAGACAGAGAGAGAGATAGCCAGATTATAAATTTGAATTTTGTGTATAAGGGAAAGTAGGCTCATATAGTTCTAGACGGAACTTCTTGTTGTCATTAAGATGGTAAAGGTAAGGAACCAAAGAAATCCCACACAAGCAGTGGGAAGAGCTGTGAAACTGGTGTCCGAATCTGCTCAAAAGAACTACACAATTCAATCCGGAAAGCAGATACAAAAAAGCAAAACTGATTCACGCGTGAATATGCCAAAAGTTAAACAAAAAGAGTTTAATGGAGCAATGAAATAGAAGCAAACATTTTGCATCTGTAGCATGTGTAATTATTAAGGATACAGAAGTAATCAATACAAAATATTTTATTATTATTATTATTATTATCTGTAAATAATAAATTGTTTCCTATTATAATGCTTATATACGTATTTAAAACAATTTCTTGTAACGTTCAGTGTACGAAAAATTCATAAAAAATATTTTACCAAAAGTAAAAAATTTTTCAATTTTTCTTTCTTTTTACAAACATGCCAATGCAATACTAAAGGTGTTTTTATCATTATATTCATATTATAAAGCTTTTTTAAAACTTAATCGAAACTTTTTATTGAGCCATTTTTACTCAAAAAAATAAACAAACTAACAAAATATGGCGTTAATCTGTTACTGAATAGGCGGAGTGCAAATGCCAACTCAACTGAACTCGGCAAAGGTACAGATCTTGCCACCACATGCAGACAAATCTCCCCCTCCCCTAGCCCCCTCAACTCGAAGTCCGGCGATTACTAGGCTCTTGGATACTTTGCCGATGCAATACTAAAAGTATTTTTATCATTCTATTCATATTATAAAGCTTTTATAAAACTTAATCGAAACTTTTAAAAATCTTTGAAAAAGCTATAAAAAGTGTGTTTTCATAAAACTTTGGCTACTTTTAGCGTCTTTGCATTGCCTCAAAATGTACTCCAACATTTTTCATATTTTTAATTTTTCTTATCTATACCACAAGTCAACTATTCCGCGCTATTACAAATCAAAAATAAAATAATAATTTTGTCGTAAAAAAATTTCAAAATGTAGAAAAAATTTCAATTTTAAGAAACTTGAACGTCTTTGCGGCACCTCAAGGCGTACTCCAATATTTTTCATATTTTAAATTTATCTTATCTATACCAAAAGGCAACTTTTCCGTGCTATTACGAACTAAAAATCAAAAGTTGATTTTTTTCGTTCCACCCTAATGTCTATAGTGCACTTAATTAATGAAACGTCAAATTTGCTAGCAGTATCATTGCACAAGCAAGTGTATTAATCGTTGAGCAAAATAGAAACAAGTTCTTTTTCGGTGTTTACAGGCTCCGGATATTAAAATTTATTCATTGTCAAAATTTATTTGTGTGTTTATTCATTTATTGTTTTCTTTAAAAAGTAGAAAGCCTTGCGATTTTAATAATCACTTAAATCTTTATAAAGTACGCTAAGGGTTATCCTTGCTCGATTAATATACACTGTAAAAAAATTCTAGTTCAATCTTTCACCAAAAAATGGAAGAAATGGTGAAATTTAGTTGCAAGCAGCATTTGGTACTAAGTTGAACCATTATGAAGGTGTACTTTTACCTATTTTCACCATGAATGTGAAACTAGCAACCATAATAATGGCTCAACTACAGTATCAAACGTTGGTTATAGCTAAATTTCACCATTTTTTTGGTGAAAGGTCGAACTAGAATTTTTTAGTGTAGATACAAAATGCGTTTGGCTATTATGGAGTAACAACTCATAACATTCCTTAGTTGCTTTTCCTTTTTTCATCTTTTTTTTTTTCTGAGAAACGAACTCTTTACTATTAGAATGTTCAATAGTTAAGTTTTTTTTCGAGTGCACATGTGCAGTTCAATTACGTAATAATTAATCAATTAAGAATATAGAAACTTGCTCAGTGCTATATTTTCCGAACTTTTTTATGTTGTAAGTAGGTTACATTTAGAGTTCTAAGATAACATCCATTTTAAATCAAGTTTTAAATTTAGAAATCGATACACAAGAAAATGACTACAAAAGCTTCAAGCATCAACTTAAGCTTCGTATACAATACCGTAAATATTTCTGGGAAATGAGTGACAAAGAGCTTCTGAGAAGAAAAATGCTTCTGGAAAAGGAGTCTTTTTGACAAAGAGAGAGAGAGAGCGAGAAGCAGGACGATGTTTTGTGGCCAAACAACGAAGAGTCATATATGAAAACTAAAGAATACAATCATTTTAGAGCAGAAAAATTCCGACGAATTTCCTAGTGTCATGGTTAAAAAAACTAATTAAAAAATAAAATAATAAATTGAATAATTGTAATAATTGTAATAGTAAAATTTGTTCTGAAAAGTGACCGGCTCGTCAAACGAGATACACTAAAAATAAATTGTCTGCTCTATAAATAAACAAACATAAATAAATAATAAAAATAAGCTCATAATAATAAAATATTTTATAAGTTAAAAGAGATAAAAATAGGAAGTGATGATCAGTGATTGCAATCAATGCCAAGTTTAGGTAGTACCACGTTAGAAACACCAAAAAGGCGATTTTTAAGAAATCCCTTTTGATTTTTGTTGTCAAATTGTCAAGCTGAGTCCAGCATATCAATTATCCTTTATACATTAGATTTTGATTTCCGTATCAACAAAGTCATCGACCCTTTTTCATGCCATAGCTAGAAAACCCGGTTTGGCGAGCAATAGAGCCCGAAGAGTTTCAAATACTATAATGATTTCAAAGTACTCAACAATAAATACCAAACTTCTCTTTTAGAACTGACAAATTGTTGAAGCAATTTGATGGCTTTGCTGAAAAAAACATAATGGTCAGTCACAGTACTATTAGTTATACGCCAGTAATGACTTATGAGGTTTTAAGATCCGAGTTGAATTGTCTATCATTTAATAATCTGTTGGGGTGAAATCTGTCGTCTTAAGATTATGTTCATTAAAGACCGTCATCTATTCTTTAGATTCTTTGATAATATTTTTAGACAATAAACAAAGATGAGTTTTTCCTGCTGTAATGATTCGGGTCAATACATTGCAATAAGTTTTCTCCCTATTTGTATGTTATTAGTAATTTATTCAGAGGATGGTGCGTGTGTAATGTACGGAATACAATGATTTCAATAAAATAATTACTTATTTCCTAATAAAAAAGTTTAAATTGCATATTTAAAGTTCTCTTTGATTATTTACAATTATGGTAAGATATTATGTTTCGCGACTTTAAACACAGAAATCTACTTTGTGAAAATTATTATTAAAATTACATATAAAAAAGTACAAATGAAGATTTTAAAATTCATATATTTTTTTAAAAATGAAAGTAACAATTGATAAATGGAATAAAATTATGTACGAACCAGGGACGATTTAATAATAGTTCCAATGGTGTAGAAACTTACATGCCCGTATCTCAAATGCATGTGATGAATTGTATTGCTCATGCAGCATTTAGGGCAGGTGACGATTTAAAATAATCTAAAGTATTAAATCAATAATTTAGGAATTGTATGCTCACGCAGCATTTTGTGCTGGTGACGATTTAAAATAATCTAAAGTACTAAATCAATAATTTAGAAATTGTATGCTCACGCAGCATTTTGTGCTGGTGACGATTTAAAATAATCTAAAGTACTAAACTAATAATTACAGAATTGTATGCTCACGCAGCATTTAGTTGTTGTTGTTGTTGTGTCCTCGCGCGTGGCGAGGAAGAATGGGTAGGCTGCTCCTGAGTCTAACGGGGCCCTTATAGGCAGGAGTCCGATTTCCGCCCCTTTGAAAGGTCTCTTAATTTTTTGAAAAAGATCCCAGATGAGAGACCGTCACCTGAAATTGGCACCCCCAGAGGTATCGCTTCACTTGGAGGATATTGGAGGCACGACCTATTAACGTGCACCATGACCGCAGCAAACCAGCCGCGAGAGGTTGTCACCCTCCCAAACACTGACCTTAGTCGATGTTGCTTCACTTTCGGTGTTCTGTGGAAACCGAGCTTCTACCGACCGCTGGTGACGATTTAAAGTAATCTAAAGTACTACATTAATAATTGATGCGTGAGCATAACAAATTGTATGCTCACGCAGCATTTGGTGCTGGCGTTTTACGGTATTCACTCTTTATTGTTTGAAAGTTAATAATTAAGTATACCTATACTATTCACAAGCGAGTTCAAGGAGAATACACGTTATCCTAATGGCGTTCAAAACAGGCCTGAAAATTTATTTCGTCATAACGGATATTCTGTTGTATCGGTATTGGCTATAACGAAATTTCACTGTATACATATATTAAAATTATTAATTTCAGTCAAAATAAAAACAGCATATTTTTGAAAAACGTAATTGTTAGTCAAACAATATTATATATATATATATATTGTTTGAATAACGATAGCATTTTTTAAAATATCCTGTTTTTCTTTTGGCCTTAACTAAAAATTTTTTGTCATTTTGACGTTATTTATGTCTTCTCTTTCAAATACTTCTCTGGCTTCCTCTTCTCTCAATATGATTTCGTCAAAAGAACTTTCCTATGACGCCCTTATGCGTTGGCTGTGATTTTGAAATTCATGAGTACGCTTAGTAACCTTGGCAAAACTTTCCATCTGCCCTCTCTTGGCATTTTTTTTTCTTTATTTTCTTTAAATTTCTTTTGAAGTAAGCACATTTCTGTTATTTACATCTAGGGTAGTAGTAGCAATTTCCAGAGCATGAGTACTAACTTTAACTAGCGCATCTTTTGAAAAATGATTATTTATGTAAACGCAGCCAGAGTTCTTTTTTTTTCAACGGAAGTGAAATTAGAATTTTCTTAAGTATATATAAATAACAATAAAAATGAAATTACAAAGAATAATATTTCAGTTATTCAATATGTGCAAAATGGAAGCTTTTTTTAAAAAACTTCTTGTTGAACGCTATTGAGATTCGCAATACTCAAATAAGCTGTAATTTAATTTGTAATACTCGAAATGAAACCTTAATTATTTCTATTCAAGTAAAAATAAGAAATATAGACATCAATATAACCGTAATAGAAATATAATTTCACGTTAATTTAAAGCACAAATGAGAATTAAAATGCAGACATATGTTTCGGGATTGCTTGGAATCCCTTTTTCATTGCGACAGGGAGCTTCTTTAAATAAACGTGAAATTATATTTCTATTACAGTTTACTTGCACAAAGTTAAATTATTATTATCAATATAACATTAAAATGAAGTTATAAAGAATAATTTTTCAGTGAGCACCAAAAAGGTAGCCTGTTTGCTTTGACTAATTGATAAACCATCAGCATGCGTAGTGTTCAAATAAAATGTAATGAGCTAATTCATAATCTTTATCAATAAGTAAAAAATATCAATAAGTAAAATTCCAAAACTTACATCTTAATTCAAATAAAATCAGACTTTTAACCTAACGAAAAAAAATAAAAATAATTTGTCAATGTGTACCAAAAAGGGCAGCGTGTTTCTCTCCCCCCCCCCCCCCCAACTTGTGTTAGTTAACACAATCAGAATTCATAATGATCGAATAAAATATAAATAGTCAATTCATAATATCCACCAAGAAATTGTGGTACAACATGAATAATGTTTTATACAAAGTAAATTCAACACTTTTTGAGTAATAATAAAAAGAGTAGCTTGAAAATAAATTTCCAGAAAGCGGTCAAATAAAGCAGCGTGCTATTTTTTTAATGCAGACAGTAAGGGTTTTGTAATACTTTTACAGGAATAAAGAAATCGTAACTAACTAGAGATAACGAAAACAAAAGCTAAGAACCTGAAATAGAAAAAGGGAATTTTGAATCTTATAAAACGAGTTACAAATTTGAGCACTTTTTTTAAATTCTTTGATTTATTTTTTAGTGTTTTGAGTACGTAACATTGCAAATTCTCATTTCGCCCGAACTTTTCCCTTTTCTCCCAACCGTCCTGGGAGAGAAATAAAACCCAATCCAGACTCTACACTTGTGGATATTACGTCTTCATTTCGAGTTATTTAAAAGCGTAAATGTCCAAAATGCCATAGAATTTAGATTCAAATACAATCAAAGTATCCTGGAATTTATTTCCAACTACTGCCAGAGTATCCTGATATAATTCCAACTACTATCATAGGGTCTTATAATTTATATCAACTATATATTATCTTATTATCTAGGAACTCCAAATGTTATTTAATAGATTTCGAAATCAATTCATTACGTTCCGCATAGCGCCCCGAGGGACGCGCGAGGAGTGCATTATGTAGAATACATCTATTTACTTTTCGACATCTACACCTTGCTTTTACAAATTAAATGAATGCATATATGCAAAAATCTTAGCACGGTTTGTAAGCTTATCTTATGTTGAATCTCTTCTCTAAAAGCTTTCTAGTTTGCCTGGAATTTGATAAGCAGCTTGTTGCACCGTTACGTCATCCTAGCATTTTTTTTACTAAACAGCTTTGAAATTGCACATTGAATCAAACATTTCAATAAATTTTATATGCATGAACTTGAGTACTGCAGAAAGAAAATTTTTGAGGATAACAGAGCTACAATACAAACAGAGCTACAACTTTCCTGGTGTAAAGAACTGAAAAAGCTTTGTCGGAATATAAATGCTTTTTTCTAGAGGGTTACGCCTTGTAGTAACCTGGTATTAGTAAACATTTTCAAAACTTACAACGAATAATTTTAAGTAATAAGTTTTGAGGTTTCCTACTTTCCGAGGATTAACGCAGGAGGGAGGGATGTTAAATGAAAAGCACAAAAGTAAAAATACACAGGGGAAGGGGGAGAACCTTACAGCAGAGAATGAACATCCCAGATATTGGGGTGGGTGCTGCCTTGGGGGTCAAGGGCAAGCGGGGAAAAGTACGCAGCTTTAAAGATTCTTCTGAATTTAATCACTAGTTTTAGCCGTTTTAGCAAGGCAGAAAGCGCGTAGAAAACTCACAATTGCGCTGTTAAAAAAAAGTGGCGTTTTAAGTGAGTGATTTAAAATACTTGTGTAGTTTTGTTAAAGGAAAATAAAAAGAGCATTCAGTATGGTATGAAAAAATAATTATGTTGATACATAAAAGTTTATGTCACAATCTCTTCATCGAAAGTTAATAAAATCAATCAAATGATAATAGTAGTCCTCCCCTTGTTTTTTTTCTTCTCCTGATACTAAACAACTGGTAAATGTTTTCAGTTTTGAATTTTAAAGCATCGAAGCCAGATCGCATTCCCGATGCAGTAGCTACAAGTTCATCAATTTTCGAAAAATTCTTCTTTTTCTCTTAGCATTCTATCAGAAAAATGTGTTTTTATTTTAGGATGGAATTAGCATGTGTTTGGACAACACCAAATTCATCAGCGAGGCCCTGGATACCTATTTCATTTTATTTCTTATTTTATTTATTTGTTTACTTTATTAATTTATTTGTTTTTTTTTTCGAAAAATATATCACTTCAATTTTTCATTTCGAAAGAAGATTAATGACGCATTGCATTGGCAGCCATTCCAGGAACAATTGAAATACAGATAGCTTTTGCTACTAAATCATGCTTTGAAAATATTGATAGCTTTTGCTACTGAATCATGCTTTGAAAATAATGATAGCTTTTGCTACTAAACCATGCTTTGAAAATAATGATAGCTTGTGCTACTGAATCATGCTTTGTATTATTTTTTTTAATGGCACTTCAAGGGAAAAAAAGGACCATAATAAGGAAATTATTTCGTAGTAAATCATAAAAAATGTCATGTATTTGCATATGTGATGAAAAATAAAATCGTCAAGTGATATTTGAAGTAGTTTACTCTCTTAATTACTCTTAATAATGACTTCCCTATATTTAATTATTTATTTCACGAATTTTAAACCCGAAATAATATCTAACTTAATACGCAATCATCATCATAATGTATGAAAAATCAAACGTTTATGTATTTCACCAATTACCCAATTACGATTGAATGCACTTAAAATCTTTTATGGACTGTATAGGGTAAAGAAAGGTACACTGTGAAACTAAAAAGCTTTTACAACAATGTTCATGTTTCCGCCGTTAGATGATGCACTTGTTTTTCCAATTAATACATAGGAACTTAATAAATAAAACTAAGGAAAGATATATTTAGCCCTTTGATTGTGTTAAGTGTGGTTGTACCACTGCTCTAGTGAGACGTGGAGCAGTAGTACACAGTGAGACAGTGTCTGTGTATCAATAGAACTATATTTATTCCACAATGTTGAAGTAAATGTCATTATAATGTACCTTCAATGATTCTGCCTCAGCAAATGGTCATGAAAACAAAAAGATTCGGTATGTGACCATTTTGAAGTGATCTATCCATTTTGACATAATAAATGTTTGTTTACTTTTTTTAAGGTTGAAAACTGAATATTTAAAAATAACCATGTGGTGTAATGAAGCATTGTTTGTGCTCATTTTTTTTTTAATCGAAAAAATACCACTGTGTAGTGCATGTGGTACGCTGTGAGACGAATTTTGGTATTATTCTATCATTAACTCTTTATAGTCTCTGTTTATATATATTGATAAATTTTAAGCTAAAGATGTAGCCAATAATCAGGTTTAAACATGAAATATCTAAAATTTCTTCAGTGGATTGTATTTAACTCTTAAGACAGGGTTTTCTAAAATTTGTCCCACTGTGTACTATTCCCCCCTATTAAACAAAGGGGGAAAATATTATTAATTTTTATAACTTATAATTTTTTATTAACTGCATAATCCATTGCATGTGCAAAATCTGACAATCTTCCTCATAAATTTCAAGATGAAAATCACCACATCATGCACTTGAACGCTTAGTAAGCAATCGTCAATCGTGATCATAGAGGATGTCAAATGTTGATTTTGTATTATTTCCTTTTCTATTTGACACGTGTCTTCCCAGACATCTCAAGGTTTCTCCAAGGAAAAATTTATAGCCACCTGTTTTAATTCACCAGCGCAAGACACAGATTCAAACTCCTTTGCGTTCTTATTACGAACTTTTATTACTAAATGCATGAGCTACCGAAAGTTAAGCTGAACATTAAAATCTAAAATAGAAACTGACCCAGTTATCGTGGATTTCAAGCAAAACTGCAGAAATAGATTAGAGTTGAAATTTTTCAGGGTATTTTTTAGCTGTATGTATATAGGGTCAGTTGGGGTAATTGTAAACGCTTTTTCAATGTTTTAACTTTTGATCCTTCCCTACCTCTTGAATGAATTCAGAGATAAAATTGTGAGCATTGTAGCCATTACTGTACTTCTTGTGAGTAAATGTGTGAAAAAATTTTGACTTTATGACTATTTGTTAGCAAATGAGCTCGTGTTTACTATTACCCCAGTGTGTTTACAATAACCCCAGAGATCTGGGGTAATTGTAAACAGTGATTTATTTTCGAATAAATTTGATGCAAATGGAAAATTGCTTCATACACAGTCTGCGTGAAGGCTTAAGAACTTCCTGAGCAATGGTTCTCAATCTGCGACCCACAGGCCGCATGTGGTCCGCTGAGTTATGTTATGAGTCGGATGAGATCATATAACGAGAAATATCTTGCAAAAAATCAAGTAATGCGACAAATTTATGTAAAATTTGTCCCGCAGTGGATCAGTCGGTTAATCTTGGATTCCACAGAGCACCGAAAGTGAAGCACAACTGACCGTGGTCAATGCTTGAGAGGGAGACCACCTCCCGTAACTGATTACTCGGAGACCGAGTGCGCCAAAGAGCGCTGTGCACGTAAAATACATCGTCGCTTCAAATGTCCACCAAGTTAGAAATAATACCAAAGATGGTAGAAAGAAGAAGATGGGACACTTCGGTTTCGGTATTGCCCAGAAAACAACCGTGGCAGGTCTGAGGTGTACAACAAAAAAACAAACATTTAGGGCAGCTCGCATGCATTTGCCGCCAAACTTCAACTGATATTCCTTGGAAATTGACGAAAGGTTTGCCATAGCTTTTCGCTCGGAATTCCTAGAAATTATAAGTTGTTCAGGGGGGTAGGTCGTTATCATTATCGTACCATCTTCCGGGGCCTTTGCTGCTCTCAGGCAAACCGCAAAATGAAAACAGATGTTTGGTCTTTCTTTCTTATCTGCTGTGTTAAGAGCTAAAGCATTACACTTGTATTTTTATACATGTGGGGTCGTTTGAGTACGAATAAACATAATAGGCTTGTTTTCGCTACTCACCCTTTTGAGTTTAAAAAGGAAACATGAATAAAGATTCAAGTTAGAAGATAAAAATTAATTTAGCTTAGCGAATAAAAATACTATCAGTATTATTGAGTATTCTTCAACTGTTTATTTTATTAGATACAATATGAAGTATATCTTATTCAAATTTTCACTTCAAGCAAATGTGTGAAAAAGGTCAGTACCGGGTTTGAAGTTTTTCCGAGGCGAGACAAAACTATCCCTCCCCCCCCTCTCCATCCAATTATTACTCACATTTCATAAACTTTTATGTACTGGGCTTTTTTTTTTTTTTTTGAGGATTTTCTACTTGGTGGCCACTGATAAACCCAGAAAACTTTCTTAATGTTCCCACGACATGGCCCTTTCATCTCAACATTAGAGCGCACCCCCCCTTAACTGCGTATGTGAAATTCTGACAGTTGAAGGGATGGATTCTCCCCCATTTAAAAAATTTTGAGGCCTTAGGAGCTGCATTTGGGATTGCAAAAATATTAGGGAAAAAAGCAAACAAAACTGCTTAAAATTTAAACGATTTTACTCATTAAAAATATTTATAGAAATTCAAAACAAAATGAGCATTTTTTTTAAATCCAGGGAGCAGGAACCCCCCCCCCCCTCCTCTTACTAACGTCCATATCGAAAAGACACACGTCTGCCTTCTCCCCCCCCCTTCCCAAACGACACGTACAAGATCCCCTTCCCCCTCCGACCTCCCGCCTCTTCCCAAAAGGATGCTTTGAAAATTTGGAAAAGAAAAACTATTTTATTTGTTTAAGCATAGCATGAATTATATTTCGCTATTACAAGGGGAAAAACCCTTGACTTTTTTTAATTTAAATTTTGACATTTGCAAAATTTGAGCGCCCCCAGAGGAGCGGCCGACTAATCAACAAAGCAACATATTGAGTATACCTAAATTTTAGTTTCCGACAGTTTAAACAAATAAATAATTGTATTAATCTGTTTTAATCGTTATCAAAGTAGCCGGTCAATGGTCAAATCAGAGCTCTGAACCAGGATTTTAATTCTCTTTCCAAAACTTAAATTTTCTTAATTAAATATTTTCCCATTCTTTATTTTATTTTTTTTCTTCTTCTTTTCCTTTGCCTTTTTATTTTTTGCATCACAGTTGAATTTGCCCCCTCCCAGAAGTGCCTCCAGGGTGACATTGCCCCCCCCCCCTATATCCGGCACTGAAAATTTTCATGGATTGATGATGTTTTTAAGATAAAGTTAACATCAACATCCCCAAGCAACACGTTGATTTTCATTAATGTGTATATTTTTTAATCTCACTGCCCCCACCGTTAAATAACTGCTCATTGTGCGATCGTCTTGCAACATATGTTTAAAATTTCACTGGATCAAAATCAGAAATGTGTACCTAAGTGATTGAGAGTAAAATGAAGGGAAATAACAAACAAAACTGATCGACCATTTTCATTTCCGTTTCCGGTTTTCTTTACGAAACTCTACACTACATTTAGTTACAGCCAAAAGAGTTTGTTGCACAAAAATTCTGCAGTCAAGTATCGACCTAGTTTTATAATAGTTCTACGGAAGGACAAGATGCATTTTTTAATTATTTGTCACTTGTTATCAATTTAATGTTCTAAAAACAAAGCATTTTTCTTAATTTTACTTCTATTTAATTGAATTTTATACTATGCAACAAAATAATTAATAAATATTTGACGGGTGAGAGTAATAACTTGAAAGAAAAATGAACATGCATAACTTTCAAACTTTTTTGAAATAGTTAAATTTTATTAAGAAATGTATGCATTTTTTAAAGATTAGAAAAGCATTTAATTATATTAGGAAATACCAAGCTCCAGAAAAGACTTTTGACAATAAAATTAAACATTTTAGGATTAATGCTAGCGTGTCAAAAAATTCAGTTCATGAAATAGGTAAATCTCTCAATCTACAGCATGAGAATTTATTCAAACATTTCACATACGTGCTGAATAAGAAATTAAATAAGTGATTTTTAAATTAGTTTTTCATTTGATTATGTATTTAGTTATTTATTTATTTGCGATTAACTGCAAATATTTAACATGTTCCTCCTGCGCAGAAGCAATTTATATGATGACTGAATGTGTGTAAGAGAAAAAACATTATCTTCATAAGTGCATAGTTAATTACTTTTATTTTCTGAATTTTTCAAATTTAAAAATATTATTTAACAGTTTCCACCTTTATTTCAAGTATTTTAAACGATGTTAAGAATTACGGATGCATAAAGAAATTTAAATAAAAATAAAACTAGAGGTATTATCTTTTGACGTTTGAAAGTTCTTCCTTACGATCACGATTCACGAAATTTTGATTAAAAATTTCAAATTAAAGTTTTGGTGAAAAAAATTGTTTACCTTTTAACAAAGCATAAGAAACATCGAAAACTTACAAAGTCCAGTTCCCATTGCGGATGCAAAAAGATCACATTTTTTTCATATGTGGGCAAAAATTTATGAAAAACGGCAATTAAAATTAACTTTTTTGAGTAAAATAATTGCAGAATCAACTTTTAATAAGGGAACGTTGAATCATTTTAATGATTACAGATAAGTTCATTGGAACTCTGGAATAAATCAAAAACTAAGAAAAAATTTCCAGACTTCCCTGATATCCCTGATTTAAAGGGTTCTGTAGCCACCATTTCAAGGGTTCTGTCGGGCGCTTTCATGCTGCTAGGAACGAGGGGGGGGGGGGGGCAAATAAGCCAAGTTAAGCGAATGTTGTACGCAGGAAAGGGCTTTCAGAAATTTCCAGGTTCTCCACTGGTAACAACTAATAAAATTTGAACTATAAAAAACAGTAAGTGTAGGTCTTGAAAACCATTAAGACAAATGAATAGGAATTTTGAGAGAGATACTAAATCTAATCCTAATAAACTTAAGACTTAATGTTACTTAGTAGCATTATTTTTTATTAAAATAAACAAAATTGTTCAATCAAAATATTCAGTAAAAATAAAAACACTACGTAATATAACAGCAGCAGTATACAATATGATATAAATAATGATCTGATAAATGGGAATACAGCTGAAAATGTTTTCAAGCTTTGACAGCTTTTCTCCAAAAACAAATACTAAGGGAACAGGAATGTGAATTGAACAGATTGGAATTCAAAGCGTTTTTTAAATAGCTATTCAGGCGACATCCCGTTAGCCGGCATGATTATAATAAATGTTTGCTTCACTAGGCTAATTTTTCAGCCTGTAAAATAAGGTGTTTATAAATAATTTATCTTATTAATACAAAAAGTTGCAATTTTTAAACCTCTTTACAGCTTAAAAATATAAAACAAACATTATATCCAGATCATATCCTATTGGATATCTCAAATACATCTAGAAGATTCAAAATAGACATCTATTTAACAGTCACAGGATAGCTGGAAGATATCTGGATATGATATCTTATGGACAGGGAAGAGATATCCACAGGATATCTGTGAGCCATCCAAAACCTCCCCTGCTTATCTCTAGCCTGTCCTATATGCACGTCTGGATATCCAGACGTCCGTTGGCCGTCCAAACGTTGCAACCTTTTCTACCTCTTCTGGATATTCCTGGATCAGTTGGACATCCCACAGATGTCCACAGGATAAGCTTCATATCCAACTCGTAATCCATTGGATATCTACAGGCTGTAGTGTGGAGATAGGTGGTTCTGGGAAGAGGGGAGATTTGGCATTCGGGGCGGGGGGGGGGGGGGACGCAGCTCTTTCCTGCAATCTTTTTGAAACTGGAGTTTGAAAAGAAAAATGCGTCATATGAAGTTAAAACGGGGAGGATCCGGGGCAGAACTCTTTCCCGCAAATTTTTGAAATGAGACATGCCATTTTTAAGTTAGTTCGAGACGTTGCAATTTTTCGGAAATACAAATCATTTTTTGAACTTGAATACTTAAAACGCAATATTTTATGCTTTCTTTCCCGGATTTTATCTGGGCTTCCTCAATTTTACAAATATTCAAAGTAAAATAAATATAAAATCTGCTTTTGTTTGGTGATTTGAAATTTCTAGCGACATGATTTTTTCACTGGGCGACTTCAGTATCGCCTAGTTGTTATGTTAAAAGATGCACTGGAGAAACGTCTTTTGCACAGAAAAAGAAGAGCTCAAAAAAGAAGAAATTACATGCTTTGATGTGCGTGTGCGGGGAAAATCCGAACAGGGGTTTCAGTGGCTGAGCGGTCAAATCGACTGGCTCCGGTGCCTCCCTGCGCTGAGAGAAAGAGGCGTGGGTTCGATTCCCACCCTTGCCCTGGGTGTATTTCCTTCTTTGTATGTTAAAATCTGTTGTGCTGTCTTGTTCTATCTGTCATATTAGACGAGAGTTTGAAGCATATCCTTGAGAATAGCAAATAAACTCGAATATTTATGTGACTTGAAATGGTCGTAAAACAAACAAATAAAACAAACAAATCCGAACTCTTTTTGTCTGCTGCGTTTCTCTCATAACCCTCGGGACGTCACGTGGGTATAAGGTCTATTTGCAAAAGGATTTGATATTTCATAAATGTTCAACGCTAAAGACTTTTGTTATAAAATTGCAAAACATCACCTTGGATCAAATTCAGAGAAAAAGGAAATAAAATCTCACATTTTTTTCAAATTTCACCGAAAAAATCTTGAAAGTCGCCCAAAAAGTAGCCAGGTGACTTGGTAAAATTTTAGGTCGCCAGCGAGTTCAAAATGTCGCCCAATCGGCGATTTATCGCCCAATCTGGCAACACTGTGATAACGAACGAGCAGGAATAATCCATGATTGGCGATATTTAAGTATTCGCCAATCATAGGGTTGCCTGGCATTTTTCGGCATGGATTTTTCCTGCATTGAATGTTTTTCCTGTGAATACCCTGACAACCATTGGCCACACGCAGTAGATAAAAGATTCAATACGAAACGCGCATTTTGACAGTCAGAATAACTTTTCAAATATGAATTAATTTCATTCACTGCTCCATTTTTTTTGTAAATAAATGTGAAAGGGTTCAATCGTCTTTCTCAGCTGCTATTTCTAGTTGTCAAATGGAGGGAAGCCTTTACTTGTATAATCGATTAAGAAAACGATTAACACATGTTTTGTAAACAAAACAATTTTTTTTTTTATCTCGCGAAGTATTGATATGCCAATTGTAAATATAATTTTGTTTACTTATGATGTACATTAAGCTTTTTTATTTTTCAGTTTTAAGTTGAAACATAATCCATAATCGATAGAATTATAATGTATGACAGATTCTCATTCACTGTCATTCTGTTCACTATTTGTTTAGTAAATATGAGTGAAAACACAAACCTTCCTCTAGTAATAAATACATGGAAATTTACCAGTGCAACTGCCAAAGGTATGTTTTAGTTGCTAGTAAAATATGTCACTCATTTCGCTTTTTTCCCAGAAATTCTTTTTACAAATTATGTTTCCTTAATCTACGGATTCATCAAGTACAACACAATTTAAATTCTAATCAGTTTTTTTCAACAAACATCCTACATATTGCTTTGATTTCACAATAGTTTTTTCTGTTTCTTGTAAAAATGTTATTTTAATGGCTCATAATTTTGGAACAACTGTAAGATTAACACAAAACCTTCCAGACAGTCAAATGTCAGCTTTACAAAATTTTTAAATTCCAAGTTTCCGTTTTTCTTGCATTTACCGCACACCTTTTTTGATAATATATAGCTGCCGAAGTAGCTATATATTATAGAGAATGGTTTGAGAAAGTCCTTTGACTGTTCCGGTTGGTTTAGTATTAAAAGCACCAGAAAGCAGACAGCAGATACAATTATTCAGGGTTTAATTTTTAAGCAAAAATGTTAAGCAAAGAACACAACAAATGCTTCTCAAGAAGTTCACATTAAACCATGTCTATTCAAAAGATAAAACAGGTTTATTTATTTTTTTGGTCAAAGAAAATTAGATTATCTCCAAAAGTATGATATAACTAAATTTGGAGCAAACTCTAACAATGTATGACATATGGATATGGACACTTAACCAACAATTATTATTGTTTCATTGAATGACCAATAATTTCCCAGACTTTAGGGTAGTTACTTGTCTCAATGCAGCTAACGTGGCAATGAATCATAGAAGTAAATTGGAACGATAGATTATCATTATTAAATGTAATTTTACTTTGATCAATATTGCAGTGATTATTTTTTGGCCCTAAGCTAATTCTTTCGGAGGAAATTATTGTGAAGAAAATGTCAGATACTTGTTATATTTACATACTACTGTTACTTTTTGCAATGCTATGTTTTTATTCAAACAACTGAAACCAACATACATTGCTTCAAATCCATTTCTTGACAGAATTTTTTATAGCATTTGTAAGTAATTTTAATCTGATTAACATCCACTGCAGATCATAGGCGTAACCAGGGGGGGGTTTTGGGGGTTCAAACCCCCCCCATTGGGTATGTACTTATTTAGGCACACAGAAAAATTTCTGGCTGCGGCCTTGCAAAGCACAATTTTTTTTCCCCTAAGAAAATTAAACACATATGTTTATGATTTTTTTTTCCTTTTTCTCTGAAGGGTTGCGATCATGGCGAAAGTATGCAGCTCATAATAAAGAAGACTTTTCATTTGGTTATAAGGTTATAATCAACCCCCTTATCACCTTTGGGGGGGGGGGGGGTTAACAGCGAAAGGTGGCTTCAATCACCGTACCACACACAGACAGAGATCCTTTCAATCACTCCAGAGGGTTTTCTTTCCTTCTTGATGTCTTTTTTACCCAAAGGCAGCAATCTGGGAATACAATCGCACAAGTAATAAGTTTCCTGGAAAATATTCTCTACTGTGATGGAGTCCTGAAGTCCAATTGTCCTAATGGGTTAAACCCTCAAGCCAGGAAGGGATGCTCATTAAGAAACGTAAAGAGCAGTTTGTATTTATTTATGACTTCCTGTCCAAACACCCATTTTGATAAAATCTTTTTTGTAGATGAGCTGATTGGAAAACTGATGAACTGTATTTGCATTGCATTCTCATTTACAGATGTTCTCTCATCTCTTATATTTTAAATGTTTTTTTTCTTATTATGGTTCATCACTGATTGCATTACGACTCTGGAAATCATCCGTTCAACGTTTCCAATCTCACTGCTACGGTTTAATGCTGCATTTTAATTTACAATCAAGTATTATTTATATTTTAGCTAAATTTTTAATTATTTTCGATACATAATAATGTTTGCACTCCAGCGATGGACACGTTCGTCATCCAAAAAGAAAAGAAAATTTGATTCAGATGCTTCCACTTCTGAGGTATGTTTTGCTACAAATTTAACAAATTTTTTAGAAATTTATTGTGGGAATAAGCATTTTTGTAGGGGAATTTGGTTTTTTTTCTCTAAAATTCGACTATTTTCCGGTTTTAATATTATGAATGCCTGGACATAGAAGATTGCTTAGCGCTAAATATTGAATTTTCTATTGCGTTTGAATTAAAAAATAAACTAATAGATCTAGTAAGGAATGTTTATTTTTGTGAATCAAGGCCGTATCCAGAGGGGAAGGAGGACCCACGGGCAGCCCCCCAGAAATCTTTTGCAATGTATTATATATTCCACCCTAAAACTTTGCTTTACATAAGTGTGTCGAAGTCTGCCCCCCATGGTATCAGTGTTCTCGTCCAGGAGGCTCCTTGGCTCACGGCTTTAAAAATCGGAAAAAAAATTCTGGATACTGCCTTGGCTCCGGAGCAGGGGGAGCATGTTAAGAATTAGGAAGGGCAGTGTATGCTTCAAAATCATATCCTTTATATATACATATATATAGATATATATGATTAGAAATGATATTCATATGAATTTTTTTACATATATGATAGCTTTTTGATGTATATATAGTAGATGTATGTTTAGATCTTTGGTGAAGTTAGAGGAGTGGGTGTTTGGGGCTTCTGCAACTTAAATTTTTGTAACTGGTCTTACATGTATAATGCTTAGGATAACTCTGAAGGCAAGGCTTCGAGGTCTCTCTCCAGGAAACTTTTTGAAATCTTCTTAGCAATGCAACATCGGGATACTTTGGTAATGTTAGAGGAAACAGAAAGGAGTTAGGTTACTCTCCCCCCCTCCCCCGCAATTTTTTTCAAAATAAAGTCTTATATCTTTTGAGTACTTTTGGTGTCGCTCGTGATAGTGTTCAATGTCCTTTCCCTGAAAGTGTTTCTGAAAGTAAAGTGTCTTAAAAGCGTAATTTCTCTTTTCTTTCTTTTTTTAAAACTTGTGATCTGAATTTTTTGCCGGGGGGGGGGGGGGGGAGGGAGGAGTTGACTTGCTCCGAGGGGGTAGTTCCCCCCCCCGGGAGATGCCTGAAATAAACACGGAGTATATCTTTAGAGACATGTATTTATGACTAGTAAATTTTCAACTCTTTTACACTTCGTATTGGTGTTTAGTCTGTACATTTTTAGGGTGACCCCCCCCCTTTCTCCCACTCTAGTTACGCCTATGCTGCAGATAAATTAATTCCCATTGACCTTTAAATTTACTGGTCCATAGAATTGTATGTAACATCAACAATTTTTAACATGCTCCCCCCCCCCCCCTGCTTTTGTTATAAAAAATTACCTGAACCTTTTTTGAGAAATTTCATTTTGACTGTCTTCTATACTTTTTGTAATTTTGCACTGTAAAGTATCTTTGTCATTATATATAGTAACAGGGGCGGACTGGGAAGAAAATTCAGCCCGGGCATAATTCAAACAGACCGGCCTTTGGGGGGAGGTGGAACACTACCAAGGGACGGAAAATGAACGCTAATCGGATATTACGCATCCCCCCCACCGAAATTTTTTGAAATTTTCTCAATGACATCAATGAGTTTTAAAAGCATTTAAAAAATAATTTTGGCTTTCAAAATTTCATTAATTTACATGAAATGACGTAGAGTTGACGAATAAACAATAAAAATTCTGTACCCATCGTATTCTTTGTATGTTGAGTGTGCTACAATCAGTATGTTAACATCAAGTAAAAATGAGTTCTAGTTATGAAAAAATTAAAAGAAATGTTTATTGTTCTAGTTTTCAGTATTGTAACTATAACATACAAATAGTAATAGGTTTCAAAAGAAAAATAAACTCACCCACAATCAAATATACATTGCAATATTTGCTTAAAACTTATTTTCCTTTTGAAGGCCATTTAGTAATTTAAAATCGATTTTAAAAGGGAACTCTTATTTGCTACATCATCTATTAGACTCTCCAAGCTTTACTAATATGTCTTTTTCACACTACATTTACATAAATATTAAAATTTGTACTGAGTTTAATTGATTCATAATATGTTCTTAATATACTTTACAATAGAAAAACTCGGCAATCGGCCGAGACGACTGGCCGCGAGAAATTCTCTGGTGCATGGAGATTTCTCAGGGCCGTATTTTGTAGATTGTATTGATTAACAATATTGTCAATAAATATGTAGATGTGTATTTTAATACTATTAAATGTCTTCAAGACAGATTTATTTTTCTTATTCATCATAGAAGGGCAATAATACGTAATATGTTAATAGCTGCCGCCCTTTAGGGCGTTGCGCCGTGATGCAATCGTCTCGCCGCCTTAGCTGCTCAAATCCCCTCCGGCACTGCTCAAAAGTTAAAAAAAGAATAATAATAATTTTTAAAGAAACATCAATTTTGCGAATTTTAAAAGCTTGCACACCGGGCAGCCGCCTAGGTTTTCTCTATAAACGAACCAGCCCTGAGAATTTCTCAAGACGTCCCAGAGAGCTCGTCCATACAGGCGGCAGTCAAAAGCGCAAAACTGGTGTATTTTATTTATTTCAAAATTAAAAAAATAAAATATAATCAATTTTGCAGTCCCCAAAATTTTGCGCCTCAGGCAGCTGTTTAGGTTGTCTATATGGGCCAGTCGGCCCTGAAAAATTCTGCCCCCACCCCACATTTGGCCCAATGACCAGACCATGGAGATTTTGCCCCATTGCTGCGTTGCACTCTCTGAAGGCCAGATTACTGCAAAGTTTTGGTCCCCATTTTTTTATTAACATTGTAAAAGCTGTGTACTTTATTTTAAAAAAAAAGATAGATAGATATTTTGGTACCGGCCCAGAGAGGGCCGGCCCACTGAGCATTTGCCTGAATGCCCACATAGCCAGTCCGCTGCTGGATAGTAAAGCATTCTTGTTCAGGAATGATGTATAAATGGGCCGTGGATAGGGGGTGTCGGGCATCAGAGAGGCTAAAATGTCTTGATGGTCTGTTGTATCACTTAAAATAAGGTTAATTGTTATGTTTTATGTATATCTTATCTTCAGTATTTTTGTCCCTTGCTGCCAGGATAGTTGAGTGCATGAAAATTCAAGCTCTTTTCAAAACTTTGGATATAATAAGGCTGCAGGAAGCTCAAATGTAGAATTTTAATGTTCTTGTCCAAAATCTCGTTGGCAAAAACAGACCATTCTTATAAATGAGCCTGGAAGTAATTAATATCTGCTATAACTTAGCAGGAATTATGTGATAACAAGATGCTTACGATTATTTTTTGTATGGTTTATTTAAACTAATTTTGCATGATTGTTTCTTCTTTTTATTTTCTTTATTTCTTTTCTTATTATTATTTATTTTAGCCTGGGATGTCATCTTCAAGCAAGGAAGATCTGCATTAGATGCTGTTGAAGAGGGGTGTTCTCAGTGTGAAAGAGAACAATGTGATTTCACTGTGGGTTTTGGTGGGAGTCCAGACGAAAGCGGTGAAACAACATTAGACGCAATGATAATGGATGGGTAAATCATCTTTTAAAATGATGGTTACAACTTTTCTTGATGCAATTTTTTCAATTTAAATCATTAGTAATTTGAATTTAGCTCTACTCATGATGTTGGTGCAGTTGCTGATCTACGACGTATCAAAAATGCTATATCAGTGGCTAGAAGAGTTTTGGAAAACACTAATCATACTCTACTTGTTGGGGATCAAGGTGATTGCATTATGATTTTTTCAAGCAAAATTTTGTAAAGGTTCGTGTTTGCGCAAATTTTTGACTGTGTTTTATGCATATATGAAATTTAATAAATAATAGTAATAATGCTTTTTCTTTGTAATCATCTATATTTGCAGTTATTTAAAAATATCATTCATTTAAGTAGCGATGTATTTAATTGAGCATGGAATAAAGATGAAAGTAATATAAATTCATTTAAGATGTATGTATTTTAATAATAATAATTCATAAAATAGGATCTGATCTGATAAACGTATAAATTAAAAAAAATATTTTTCAGTGTATGTCTTTTAAATATGTTTTTAACATATTCTATGTATGGTACATAACTTCTGACCTTTTCTCTTATTTTAAATTCATAGCAACTGAATTTGCTTTAAAAATGGGATTTAAAGAAGAGAATTTGAGTACTCCAGATTCCATTCAAAAGTGGGAGCAATGGAAAGCTGGAAATTGTCAACCCAATTATTGGAAAGTAAGGCTACTATTATTTCTTGATGATCTCATTATTAGTAAATATTGAAGCAGTTTCCTTTTTTATTTATGGTTTTTTAAAAATATTATATTATCATTTTCTCTTCTTAGTTTTTAAATTGTGATATTTAGTTTTTTTTAACATGAACTCATTGAATAATGACTTAAGCATGTTCCATTAGAGTCCTTATTTTTCATTGAAAATCCTTAACTTTTAATCTAGGTAATAATTAGCATTTTTTGACTTATGCTTAAAAACAAATTGCCAAACATTAATTACTGGCCAAAAATGGCAGCCTAAAAATTAACGTACTCCTCTTTCTTGTATCTATCCTGTTTACTGGAATTACCCTTGTTGCTATGCTGATAAGGAGTATTGATTAGTCTCGACTTCAAGTCTAGCCAGCAGTGTAGCATAGTAATTAACAAAGCTAACAGGATGCTTGGGTTTATCAATAAGGCTATTTTGAACAGGTCTAAGGAAGTTGAATTGCCACTATACAGAAGTTTGGTAAGACCTCATTTGGAATATGCTGTTCAGTTTTGGTCTCCGTACCTAAAAAAGGATATTACCTTATTGGAAAGGGTTCAAAGGAGGGCTACTAGATTGGTAAGTGGTCTTTCAGACTTAGATTATGAGGTCAGTCTTAAAAGGCTCAATATGTATAGTCTTGAGCAAAGGAGAATTAGAGGGGACATGATTCAGTTGTTTAAATTCATTAAAATGGGAAATGTTGATGGACTGCAGCTATGTGCTGAAAGTAGAACTAGAGGTCATTGTGTTAAGCTTTTCAAATCTCAGGCTAATCTTGAAATTAGGAAAAATTACTACTTCAATAGGGTTATAGGCAATTGGAATAGTTTACCAGAAGCAACTGTTAATTGCAGCGGGGTAAAAACATTTAAGAAATCTCTTGATGTTCATTGGGGACTGCTAAATTGACTAGGACCAGCCTAGCTGGGCTCTGAGCCTGTTGCTGGTCGTCACTTTTATATATGTATTTGATTTTTATTCTTTTCATGTTCTTTGGTGTTTTTTGTTGCTACAAAAAAAAAAACATATTCTAAATATAACACCAAAGCATATGCTTTAACTGCACGTGCTTGGATAAATTTGTATGTAGAATGACACACGTTTAAACATTCTTCTATTGTAATATTTCCCCATTAGAAATATGTAGGTCCTTTCTAGGTCAGCATATATATCATATGACATGTTCAAGGCATACTCAGCACTGCTCCGTATAAATACAAATAACTTAATTCTAACTCCTACTTGATATTTGTATATTCTAAATTGTCTTGCTTGTATCTTGTGTTTGTAAATCCCAAAGACTGACCTCATATGCTCTTTCTGATTTAATTATGGCATATAATGGACCTACTATAAAAACATTTTTAATTTCAACACATGTCTTTTATATTATTCAATGTTTTATACTTTATTCACATGTTATAGTTTTGAGGATAATCAAAGATTTAAAGATCAGTTTTTTATTTATATACCATAATTCAGCTTGTAATTTAGAAAATCTTATAAAATTTAATCGACAGATAATAGCTTGCTTTCATAGCATGCTTGAGGAATAAGGGAAATAAAATATTGTACTTGTAATAAAATATTGTAATTGTGATTAAATCAAATGCAATTAACTTTTTGATTGATTGATCTATGGATTGAAAAAATAATTGGTTAATGCACAACACTGGCTGAGTTAAATTTGAGTGATTGACATTTTACTTTCCATTTCTGACTTCATTTGACTCATTCCATATATATAAGGTAATTTGGGGCAACATGCATTACCTCAGTGGGATTGTCTCTCTCTGCTTTATTTTTGAAGGACTAAGATAGAATTTTTTTCTCCATTGGTGTACTAAATTACTTCCCTACAGCCCCATATAACTTCAAGACTGATGTGCAAGATTTCATACAATAATTGCAGATCTAAAAATGAGCACAAAACTCATATTACCTGCAGTTATGTGTTATGTGCCACATTTCTTTCAGGAATATGCTAGTATGCAAAAATTGTGTGCTTAAATTAATGTATTGAGAACAGTTAGCATAAACATAATTGAACATAATAAAAGTTAGGAAATTGGTCTGAAGCCAGTGATAGAATGTATTTGTGTTGACCTCAGCACTACATTTATTCTTTTGAATTTGAGACACCAGAGAAAGTATATTTTCAAAAGTTTTTTTTTTTTTTTAATATGCAAAAAAGTAGAAAGCATGCCTTCTATATTACAACAGACTAAAATGCCTCTAGTTTCTCCCTTTTCCACTGTGGTAATTTGATGTACTTTCAGTTCATACAACAAGTTTTATTTTGTTTACATCAATGTAGTATATATATATATACATACAGTGGAGTACTGGTTATCCGGACTGGTCGGGACTGAGGTAGATCCGGTTAAAGAAAAATCCGGATAATTGGATTGACAGCATCAAAGCACAAATAGGGGTAGGTTTTTAGGCAGCTTCCTTTCACATGTTTTCCAGGCTTAGGACTGGCATTAGTAGTTTAGTAGTGCATATTTTATCACATTACAAACGACACGATTAAAGTTTTTTCTTTTTTTTAATATTGGCAAAAAATGATACAGAAGTAGTACTATACATAAAAATGATTCATATACTGTACTGAATGTATAAAAAATCATTGTAAAATTCATTAAAGTAATTATTGATAGTCTTCTGCTTCATAGAGGATATTCTCTTTTTACCGTTTCTCTTTCAGCGCCACCTTCTTGTTTGAAAAAATTGATATGAAGCTTAAAATTGCCTGGCTGTTTTTTTTTAAATATCTGACACAGTTGATGTGCCGATGCCATATTCAAGGGCTATATGTTGTTTCCATTTTCTTCTTTTTAAAATCTTTTAACAGTTTATGTTTTTTGGTCTAAAGGTAACACTACTCTTTTGCGCTTTCCCAGACATGTTTAAAAAACACCTGCTACACTTATGGATCGTAATTAGAAAAAAGTGGGCTCCTTCTGCTTTCTATAACACGTGTGGGGACAATATAAAACTACGTGATCAATTCCCGAGTTGCAGTCTACCTTTTAGTCAAGTGAGTTTTTAAATAACAGTGTTTCTGGAAATTTATTTAAGCAGAGATAATTTAATTTGACCCTTTGACCGTGAATGGCAGTACAACTATTTTTTTCTGTTAGTTTCTATACCTTATTTCCATTTCCTCTAAAACGGATCTTAATCCTTCTACTCCCCATGCTAATTGTAACTGAATCAAACATACCTGAGCGGAGGGGTGGGGGGTTATCCCTCTTTATTGGAACGGCAAAAGGCAAAGGAAGCAGGTTTTCAACCTCCTTTAGAGAATCTGAAGGTCAGTGTTTTCGTGATTTTCTTTCTTTTTTTTTTGCAGAGCGTAGGAAAAGAAAACCCCACACGGTCCCTGACCAATCCGGTTGATTGGACATCCGGTTAAGCGGCGTCCGGATAAGCAGCGCTCTACTGTATATTGCATTTGAATTAATTTAGTGTTTTTAAAATTTTTATTTTAATTCCTATTTAAATTATTTAAGTTAGGCACAGTAAAACCTGTCTAGGAGAATACTCTAGGATCTGAAAAAACTTATTATTCAAATTAGGATAAAACAAGAGATAGTATAGAGATAGCAATATTATACTCCGAAATAAATTATTATTGATAGGGAGATACCGTCACTGGCATGAAAAGGCAATTTCGTTAGCTTAGAATTGTCACTTGGTAAGAACTGAGGAATACACTGTATTAATCTTATTTCTCCTATTTAAAACTGTTCAAGGAATAGTATAAATTTCTTGACATCTTCAATAGGGATTACGGATGCAAGCCCTTTCTTTTTCTACCAGCACAGGATATATACTGACCCTTTTGCTTTCAGAGACCGTGAAACCCTTTTATATTCTTTTCTCAGTAACTGCTGCATTTCCTTTTCATGATGAAAGAAATTTAAGTATGAGGAGAGAATTTTTTTTAAGCTTATCATTTCTATGCATTAAATCAAAAGATTTATCCGGAAGTAATTCAGTTTTGAGAAAAATCTTGCAATTTGGGGGGGGGGGGGGAGTATACGTTCTTTTGTATCTCCCCTCTGTCACCAACAGTCATTTCCTAATAAAAGCAGGTTCTAGTTGCATTTTAATTTTGATCGCTCCTAGGAGGGAGGAGCAATTCAACATGTTTCTTTAATGTGATTACTTGGAAAACACTTGGAAAACAACACAAAAATTGAATCAAACATTTGAATCTGCCATTTCGAGAAAACTCCACCCTGCACATAATTAACATTTATGGCAATGATTCTTGGAATCTGTTACTTATGTGGTGATAAAGCAGTTAAATATTAAAATTAAATAAAACTGTTACTAATTATGTAGCTACCATAAAAACAATTTAAAGGAATATTTTATGTGTTTGCGTTATTTTGCCATTCTAAACTGAATTGGCACCCCCCACCCCCATCCCAAGCCTGTATGTTGCATATCCCAGATAGGAAAAGTACAATGGTTCCATTATAAAAACAAGAATTCAAAAAAGTAAGTTAAAAAGGGTACAGAACCTTAAAACCTACTCTAAAACATGGTGTGCAATCATAAAATTAGAACGGTTATCTGGTGTTTCAATAAAATTAACTAGCAAAATAGACATCCCTTTATTTCAAATAATATAATGTGCTGAATGAAAAAAAATACTCTTGTTGCATAAACATCATCTGTACATAAAGTAATAGCTAGTGCTTGAATTAGAATTATGGCACCATAATTGAGTTACTTAAAATATAGCAAACTAGCATATTACCTTATGTATATGTATGTGTCTAGATGTTTTTCCAAAGTCTCTCAGTAGCTAGTGATTGTATATACAGTGAAACCTCGATAACTCGACACCCCAAGGGGACACAAAAACATGTCGAGATAAGCGGGTGTCAAGTCACCGAACTTTCGTAATTTCAATTGCTAATATTGGTTTGCATTGTTATTTATTTACCATTCAAGTTATGAAATCCAATTCCAGTGAATAAATTATCCCTGTTTATTATTTATGTATTATTATTATTTTAAAGTTATACATTACATCAACTCAAAATACCTCATGTGAAAAAATCCATAATTTTGTTTTGTTTTTAACAAATGTGGATATAGTGTTTCGAGCTATTCCATATTCTTTAGCTAGATCTGTTTGAGTCTTTCAAGTTCTTTTTATAATTTCTACCTTCGATTTCAAGCTTAAAGTAGTCAGTTTACAAGCAGCCTTTGCGAACACATCTACTGATTGACAAAGATAAGAGCAAATGGCAAAAACAAAAAGCATAAAGCACCGCTATTCCAGCTTTCAGTGATTGTAAGTGTGTTCGCATGAGTGCATGCGCAAAGCATGTTTGCACCTTTTCATAGACTGCAGTCACTCTCAAGCAGTGACTGACAAGATAAAGAGAGGTCACCTTGACCACCTCTACGAAGAGCATGCTTATTGTTGGGTGTTGGGTTTCTGACTCCCCAGAGTACAAGGGGAATAGGGGAATCTTCCAGGAACACTTTCGATAAAAGAATTGATTTATGGACAAAGAAACATCACTGTAAAATTCTGAGAATTGTACACCGTGAAAAAATACCGGAAGAAAAAGTAAATAAGAATACAAAATGGAGGTCGACTTATAGGGGTTCCTTGAAATTGTATGTTGAGTTAGAAAGTTTTTCACCCATTGAAATTAGCATTGGGCCAACCATAAGGTACTGAAATGTCGACTTACCAAGGTAGTCGACTTATCCACGTGTCGAGCTACCGAGGTTCCACTGTATGTATTTGTGTGCGTATACAGTGGGGTACTGTTTATATGACGCCAAAGGGACTATCGAAAAACATTGTATAGTTGATAATGTCATGTAATTGATTTGACCTTTTGGGTAAATCCAAGAATGGGACCACACTAAAACATCATATAAATGGTCATCCTATAAATGATGCTCCACTGTACATATATATATATATATATATATTCATTTTTACCCCTAGTTATATTTACAGAAAGCATTGGTGAGACACAGGAGCCTATAACATTTCACTTATCAATATATTTTTTTTAAGAATGTGATACCAGATCCAAAGCATTTCTGTGGTCCTTATAAAAAATATGACACTTCTCAACCTTCAAGAGATAAGAATATAAATATTAAGTTTGGAGAATATGATCATGATACTATTGGAATGATTGTTATTGACAAGAATAAGAAAATCGCTGGAGGAACATCTAGCAATGGTGCTGTGCATAAAATACCAGGGCAAGTATTTTTATACCCAAATTAATGATATTGATAACCATAATGCTTCATTTAGTTAAGCGTCCTGTAAAAGTAAAAGTTTTTACTTTTAACCTTCTGACTGCTTGCATTTTTTAAAAGTCCATTTGAAAAGTTGCAAATTTTTTATTTTGCAATTGAAACTTTAATATGTTTTTATTATTTTTAATATTGGTTTTGATCATAAGAACTGATATTCTGTAAAATCAATTTTAGATATAATCATATAAAACAAAATTCTATAAGATAAGCATTTGTTATAGTCTTTTTTTTGGGGGGGGGATAAAAATCCACTGTAAATTATGTGCTACTTAAGAAATATTTACACAAATTACAGTAAAACTCATTTAAGACGCTGTTGAAGCGACCAGCTCGAAAGAGCGTCTAAGTGGAAAAGCGTGTTATGGGTAAATTGAAAAAAAAAAAAAGCATGGGTCACAAAGTCGTCGTTGACTGCTGCATAATTGAGAAAATTTTGCATTGATTGCAAAGCCTCATCTGCTAGTCCTGCGCTGTCGCTCAGAATTTTTCCACCAACCAAACTCAGCTCGGCTTTCCAAAAGCAGTTTCTTATTATGTATGGTTTAATTTCATCCTAAGCAGAGCTAATACAATTAATGGAATGGAAAACATTGATTTTAGTTGATTTGATAAATTCTATGTCTCTCGAATGTCACTCAACAATTTTTTTTCGTATTTTTTCAAAACTTTAATACTACCCTGGTCTAAGGATTTTAACTTAGATATTGTGTTTGGTGGCAAAAAGACAAGTTTTAGGTTGGTAATGTGACTGTCTGGGTGCGGGGGAGAAAAATTAAGATCAATGAAGAGAATCATTTCCCTCTTTTCCTTACCAAAAATGATATCTAATCGTTGAATCCAGTTTGTTTAAATTCAACCATATGGGTAAACGGAACTTAAGAACAACATAAACTTGAAGGAGTCGGGTGGGGAGAATGAAGTAAACAAGAAAGAGAGAAGAGCATCTGATCCGAAACCACCGCGTAAAAACAAAGTACCTTAACAGATGGAGAGTGTCTGAAGCAAGAAAGCTTCTTAAGTGAGTTTTATTGTGTATTAGAAATTAAGCTTATTACAATAAATCTCACTGTAAGATTAAATGCAGACCTACCTCAAATTTTTTGCACTAAATGAATTTCTTTTCATATTTTTTTCTTATTATTATTTTTTTTTTTTGCGTTGTCCGAGAGGCTCTTTATTTATGTTAGTTTTAAGAAATACATGCCCTTTTCGTCCAACAGTAACAAAGTATTCGAGTCACTAGTTACACCATAGCTGTCCATTGTGATTGTCATCACAAGCAAATGGTTTCATTACTTTTGATGAATTGTTGTTCATCAAAAAAGATCGTGCATCATAGATGATACTAATGAGAAAAACAGTTTGTTTGTCCTCCCATTTCAGAGTTATAACTTTACCTCTTTGCAGTGCAATAATTTTGTCCTTGGGTATTTTCTTATTTGAAAAATTTGAAGGATGATGTCTTCTGCTCTTACTCACAGTCCTATAAATATCCATATTTTCTGAAACCAACAGTGTCTGCCAATTTAGAAGATACATAGCTAGGGTTTTTCAAACTGGGCCCAGTCTATAAAAATTCAGTATATTTGAGTAAATCATTGATGCATGATTTGAAAATTATATTTAGCTGTATAAAATATAAAAATATTCCAGCAATGGTTTGGCACAATATTTAAAGGAAAATCAAGATTTAAAAGTTTCTTGAAAAGATTTGAAACCCCTGGGGTTTTCTTCAGAAGACCAGGTGGGCTGGGCATTTTCAAAAATATTTTATTTATACAGTGGTTTAATCTACTGGCAAAAAAAAAGGCCCAATATTCTGAAAAGATCTAGAATAATCCCTTCAAACCTAAGCAAAAGAAAAAAAAACAGAATTCAAACCATTGCATACGGTTGATCTTTCGTCCAGTAACATCATAAAAAAAAGTATCATCTCCATCTGATCTTGATCTTTTTAAGGTGTTTCATGTTATAAGCAATAGCTTCAATTTAGTTAAGGATATTTTGGCAGTTCCTTACTTTTCTCAGGCTTTGTTTCTTTTCATTTCTTTATTTTCCTTTTTCGTGTTTGCTTACTTTCATCGTCGTTAGATGGCGCCAGCTGCTTGATGTTTTATATTTGGCGGGTTTCTCTTCTTTTGGCTGGAATCTTGTAGGCTTTCCTTGCTGCCTGCTTTTTGAAATTTATTTTGTCCCTAAACTCGTTTTTTTCTTACTTCACTTCTAACCTATTCATTATTTATGAATTCGTCTGTATCTTACTTAAAAAAGAACACTTTTTTTAACTTAGGAGACAAGCTTTCTCATATTCATAACATAAATGAGAACAATATGATCTTAGACTCATATAAGTTAAAAGCTGTCAGAGAAAAGAACAAAGTTTTGTAACTTTTTTTTCAAATACATGATCTTTCTTACTTCCTTACCACATCTTATTGATTAATTTATTTGATCCTATGCATTAATTTGAATTACAGTTGGATGCTCATTTTAAAAATACATCTAAAATTGAAAAAAAAAAAGGCTATCAGTTATTATCCCAGAAGTGATCAGGAATTACCCTATTCCAGGGTGATTCCTGATCACTAAAAACTCAAAGCATTTTAAATTTTCAAAGAAAATAAGGCTACATAGGTCTCCTGATCACATTAGTCATCGAACTTTCATCCAAAATTAAAATTCAATGCTGGACAGCTTTTCAGAAAATGTATGTTTGAATTTTTTAATCAGGAATTCGTCTAGGTTTCCTCAATTTTTATAAATTAAAATTTGTTTTCCCTTTTCTTAAAAATGTAGAAGAGTTGGTGATTCTCCAATACCTGGCTCTGGAGCTTATGTAGATCAAGAGGTCGGGGGAGCAGCCGCAACAGGAGATGGGGATGTTATGATGAGATTCTGTCCTAGGTATTATTTAATATTTAAGGTTCCTTCAAAATGATTTTGATTTATTAGTTTGTTATTTATTTTATTTGTGCCCAGATCACATTATTATTATTTATATTTTTTGATAAACATTTCTTCATGTTAATAATAATAAATCAGATGTTAAGAACAGCATGTATATATTTTCTAACAAATCATAGCATCTAAAAACGCACAAATTTTCAAAAGAATGCTAATTTTCCCTGGCAAGATTTTAAAAAAAAGGTACTACTGACAAAATTTCTAAACATTAATGCATTTTTTCTTTTTCCGTTCTTTTCTTCTTTCATTTTTTTCTAACTCTTTTTTTTTTTTTTTTTTTTCAAATAAGCTATGAATAGTTTCAAGAGTAGTTGAAAAGTGGAGGACTCTGGAGTTCTCATGAAACTTAAAAAATATATGTGTAATTTATAAGTTTCTTGGTATTTTTCTTAATTCTTAAGGTAATTCGAGTAAGGGATAGTTGCTATATATGGGGTAGATTTTGATTTTGCCTCATACAGCTAACACCATTAAGATTTAGCACTGCTTTTACAGTTATAAAAAATACAGGAGTCTAAGATTAGATTTATTTGACTTTTTGCTTGTTAAATATAGAATCTTAGTTTTGCAATGTATTTTTAGAAAATCTCAAAAAGGACTCTGAATATGGCTAAGTCTAGTATTATGGGGTACCACCTTTTCTTCTAATTTTCAGTTAGTAATATAACGTAAAAATAAAGTCAGTATTACCATATCTGGTTTAACACATCTTCTATAAATAGCTAATGTGTTGTTTAAGTTCTTCAGTAAAAAAAAAGAAAGAAAACACTTAAATTAAAAGTTTTATGCTTTAAAGCAATTAAATGGAAATTCTTTTTATGCTTTTAAGGGGATTCGGCACCTTTAGAGTTTTTTTTTTTCTTTTACTTATTTTATTTGTATATTATATAGTGCAAATGAACCCCCAAAAGCGGAAAAAAAAATCCCCCAACACCTATTCCCACAACATTCCAGGAGACCTTGTGACCGGAAGGGCAGATATTGCTCTGGTCAAGATCCTGACATTCCTCCTTTGATTCAAAAGAAAGGAATTTCGAAGCTTTGTATCTGCGAGATTCAGCTCGACCCATGGAGTGGTAACTAAGTTTATGTTGATTGTATCACTTTAAAACTTCAAAACTTCGTTCAAATATACTAGCAGAGTCAAACCACATTTTAAGCAAAAAATTGAAAGAAAATTTTTTTACCGATTTTTGCCATTTGAAAGGTGCCAAGTCCCCTTAAAACAGTGGTTGCCAACCTTTTTTCCCTTTCAAACCCCTTCTAAGCTCCGAAAGAAAATGGCTAACCCCTTCTGTAGTCGTAAGTAACGGGTAACTAAACTATAAAATTTGCTAGTCCATTTATTTTGAATATTCCACAATAGACACACAACAAGAAATAAAAACCACAACTGAGTTTAAATAAAAACTTCAGTTACTTTTTATTAATTGTACTTTTTGAATTATTGATAGGGCAGGAAAAAAAGGTTCGCCAAAAAAATCTTTAAAAATTATTTTCCTGATAGTGCGAGAAAGTTGTGGAACGGCATGAGAAATATATGTACAGAATTTTGGATCAATCAATAAGTATCGCTCCCACTTTGGGGTTGAAATGTACAACATTCACATAAGTTGGATAAAGTGAGATAATGAGAGTACTAAATTTAAAATTAATGAATAATTAATTCATCCAGTTCCACTTTGGGACTTGTATATCTTATGAGAAAGTAGCCAAAAGTAATGCAAAATTTTACATTTTAGTAAATTTTCATGGTTTTGACTCTTTCTTCGCACTAGCAAGGAACTGGTAGGAGAAACATACGTTCAAAATTTAAAATAATTAATGAATATCTTTCAACACCACTTTGAGATTCAAATTTTTGAACTTGGATAACAGTTGAAGTAAGTAAATTTCAAATTTTGTATGTATGCTTCGTATGCCAGTCCACAACTTTTGTGCATTATCGGAAAAAACACTTTATTAAAAAAATAATAATTTTTACACTCTGTCCTAATTGTGTATATAAATTTATTATTTTGTTTCTCTTTTACATTAGTAATTAAAAATTTCCACTATTGCTGGCATTCCAATCGCTAACTCCCTTTCTACACCACTCGAACCCCTTGGGGTTCATGAACCAACGGTTGAGAAACACTGCCTTAAAGCAATGAAAATAAAATTCTTTTCATGCTTTGAATCAAATAAAGTAAATGAAAAGAAAACAATAAAATAATCACATACTATTAAGTGGTTTGCTTTTCAAGCACATGAACTTATTTTTATAACCTTATTATATTAACTTATATTACCTGCACAATTTATGTGAGCCCATTTTTGGCAGTGGATCCACTGTTCACCTGCTTGATCATCTGAGAACATACCTGCACAGTAGACACATTCAAAATCTGCTTCATCTTCACATTTCCCCAATCATCCTCTGACAGAGAAGAAAATTCTGATTCTTCTGAAATAGATGAAGTTGGAGGATGTAGAGAATCCCTACCTCTTTCATAATGTCTAATATAGTATGATATAATGAATCTTCTTCATTTTGAAAATATGATATTATAAAGAATTTGATTGTAAAAATAAATTTTTAAATCAATTCTTCCAAATGTAGGATACCCTCTTGTTTCATATCTCTACCCCATATTAAGCTCTCTGCCATAATCCTTTTTTTTTTCATAACCACATGCTATACAGCTGCATGAAATTGAATAAATACAGATAGAACATATACTTACCATTAAAATGAAATAAATAAAACACTTATGAAGTCAAAATCTCAATTTCGAGCAATGAAACAACCTAACTTCCATAGCACCAAAAAAAAAAAAAAAAATGTCAGGTGCAAACAAACAAATGCAGAAACTGCAAACTATTTCTTAACAGGGTTGGAAAAAAACCTGGTTTTTTTAAAAAAAAACCAAAAAAAACCTGTTTTTTTGGTTTAAACCAGGTTTTTTTTGGTTTAAACCGGGTTTTTTTTTGTTTAAATAGCATTTGTAGGAAAAACAATTTGACTTTTAGAAAATCATGGATATTTTAGCTCTTTAATTGTAAATAAATGTTATTGATAGTTAATTTATTGATAATTAATTAAGTAACTAAGTTAAAACCTTAAATTTTAATTACCTTATATAGGTGCAGCACTTGAGTCATCAACTTATAGAGGGTGGATCTCTTTTTTTTTTTTGTAATTTCTTATGCTATGCGTTTATTCATTTGTGACTAATTAAAATACAACATCATGTATTAATGTTACTTTAAAATTAGTAATTAGCTATTTTTAACAATTATCTAAAATACCATTAGATAAATTTAATCTGAATGACTTACAATGTATCCTATACAACTTTAAAATTAAAGCACTTAGTTAAAGATAAATGTGTTAGTTTACTTATTTGACTGTAAAGATTCCCTAAAAATACATAATTTTTTGAAATGACTAGATCAATTAGAAAAAAAAAAAAGAAACTTATGTAAAGAACAAAAGAGTGAGGCTCATAGTAGTTTTCTAGAATAGTTAACTTGCAGAGGTTTAGCGTTTAGGCAAACTTTATATTGATGTTTGATCCATCCAGGCTAATACTGGTCTAACATTATAGCATAAAAAATATTATCCTGGAGAACTTATAGAAGTTTTTTTTTTTTATCTTTGCAAAAATTGATAAATAAATAAATATAGTAATAATTAGGCAGCCAATTTACAAAGGGTTTTTTAGAATACTCCCACCCAAATTTGGTACTTAAGTGGTCAATATAGACAGGTGGTCAAATTACAAAGGTTTGCGCACATTAAATAATATAGGGCTAATTCCGTTCCTGACCAAAAGTGGTCAACTTAGACAGGTGGCCAACTTACAACGGAGGTCAACTTTACATGTTTTACTGTATTAACACGTCATAGTACTCAACTTATACAGGCCTTTCAGCAAAAGAAATAATTATTATGCGGGTTGAGTTTTAACGAAAGCATACTAAATCAATAAAAAATAAGCAAAAATGAAAGATACATTAAAAGTAATGTGTTGATTTACAGTATCAGTAATATCAACAAATGATTACACCATAACACTTATACAAATCAGCAACATTGGCTTAGAAATTATCACTATTATTTATATTTTTTTTTAAATACAATTTTTCCAGATTAAAGAATAAATATGTGTTTAAAAAGAGAATAATTTAGGAAAAAAAGAAAAATTTGCACTGTTTAAAAAAAAAGTTTGTTACTTTACAAATTCAGTAATTCATGATTTATCTAATGCTGTTCTTGCAATCTCTGCACAAATTGGATTTTGCAATTTTTTATAATGCGAAAAATAAATGAAAAAAGATTTGGTTTCTTAAAAATTGTTATCTGTAACATACATTTGCAAATGAGTTATGAAGTTATTTTATTATTTCTAATATATATTCTTTAACTCCAGGAATTACAATTGCAATATCATTTTAATTTTTATAATGACTCAGAAGAGTTTTTTTTGAAATTATGTTTTTCAGAGCTAATTTTAGAAAAACCCAAATAGTCTGACATAGGTAGTCTGTAGATAGGAGATGAGAAAAATTTGTACTGATTAAAAAAAAGTTCGTTAATCTTCAAATTCATTAATTATCCAGTGCTGTGCTTGTAATTTCTGCATAAATTGGATTTTGCAATTTTTAATGATGTGCAAAATTAATGAAAAAAGATTTGGTTTAAACCATGGTTTAAACCAACGTGGTTTAAACCAAACAACCCTGTTTCTTAACAACTGTTTCAGACCATAAAATGGCATAGTTGCACACAGAGAATTAGTTATGATACTTGCAAGTAAATATCAGGTGCCCAGAAGAAAAATATGTAGGTTCTCTATATTAGGGGTTACCATCATATTAGCTAACTTTACCCTACATTGATATTTCAGGGATAAAAATATCCTCAACAATTTTCTAAATGAATGAAAATACATAGAAAGAAACTCATCACTGTTCATTCACCATTCTCATCACTGTTTGTACTTAAAAAGTTAACATCTAAACTGGTATTAACGTGGTCATCAAGTAAAATATTTTATTTGCAGTAAGATGAAATCTAATGCACAAGTAGTTTCTTTCACGAATAAACTTGTAGCATATGATTAGCCCATTGCCTGCAAAATTTTTTTTAAGTCTATTTTTCTTTTAGTTATGTCAATCTTTAAGTTTGAGTAAAGAATATTCTAGTATTTAACAAATTTCAAACTTTTTCCTTAGAAATATAAATTAAAATAAATTAATATCAGGAGTTACATGTTGTCTCATTTTTGGGTTAATGGTAGAATACATCGCTTAAACTATTATTAGGATTCAGCTTCATCTTTGCTAGTGATGCAAGTGTACCAATACTCGCGAAAAAACGGTTAATAAACTGTATTTGTAGTTTTTTTCACTCAATATTTGGAATTATGTTTGTGTTAATTACACTTCTGCATAAAGGTCTACCTATTCTTTTACTCTTCCCACAATATGATAAAGTGCTGTAAACAAAAAACCAAAAAAAAAAAAAAATGCTGCTTGGCCACCAAATTTTGTTGCAAAATTTTATTTGGTTTACCTTTCATAAACCTTTTAATGGAGTTTTTTCCATGATATGTAATAATCATTTAATCAAGGAATATTTAAGTATGGAAAACCTCAAATTTGTAAAATTCCTTCAATTTGTTATGCCAAAATATAATCTCTGTTTATACCTCAGTTGGATTTGTATGTTGTGTCATAAAAATAATGAAAATGTTAAATTCTAAACATTGCAAAAGAGTATTCTGTGTATGTCCTAATATTAGAACACTTATATTTATGTAATACTACACTTATCTATGACATTAAAAATTCAAACAATGGTTACAAGAACATCAACAGATTCTTTATCAATACATACGAGGCATGTTTTTTAAGTAAGTACCGTTTTGGAATTAAAAAAAGACGTGCAAAGATATCGCAATAATTTTATTTTTACATGAAAGCCTGTACCTTAATCTACTTTTCTACATAATTTCAGTGAATATTGAGGCACTTGTCATAACGTGGCACCAGTTTTTGAATACCCTCCTCATAAAATTCTGCCGCCTGACTTGTTAACCACTGTATCACAAATGTTTTGACTTTGTTATCGTCTTGAAGACGCTGACCGCCCAGGTGTTTCTTCAAGTGCAGGAACAAATGGTAGTCGCTGGGCGCCAGATCAGGGCTGTATGGAGGATGATCTAGAGTTTCCCATTTAAAAGATTTGAGGAGGTCAGGGTTCCCACGGCCTTAAAAAGTCCCTAAAAAGGCCTTAAATTTAAAAATTGATTTAGGGGCCCCTAAAAGGCCTTATTTTCTTCCAAAAACTCTCAAAAGGCCCTAATTTTTATTTGTGAGGCCTTAAATTTATTTCCCCTCTTCCTTTTCCAACTCAGAAGTCATAGTCATGGAACACTAATGATTCATTCATGACATGGATTTTTCAAAACTGGTAAGTGGGATGAAAATCTACATGTATTGATATATATGTATATTTTTACATCTGCACAGTGTCAAACTTGTATGGATTTTCTATTCTAAGTGAATTTTCATTTGATGTTACGATCGTTCTGGAATTTTACAAATTATCTCAGAACCTAAGGGGTCACAGTAAAATCATGGATACCATGAAATTGCTTGAGAAATCCTATGTTATGGGGAAAATAAAGAATGTGAAGAAACATACCTACAGTCAGCATTTTTTCCCTTATTTTTAACTTAACCCAAACTTTAGACGGTCATGTTGATAATTATTAGTATTCTTTATTGCAGCCTTATTAAAATGCAATGCTTAAATTGTTTTTTAAATAATCTGCCTTCAGAAAGAACATTGATTTAAGACATTGCTATTGCTTGCTTTATAATGGTTTAAAAGCTCATTTTTATGAAGGAAAAGACACATTTATTTTAGGTCATACATCTGAGCAGATAAAGTGTGGTTTAAGGAAATAAATGGATACATCTTCAGTTGGATGCTTTTACCTAGAAGTGCACTTCTGCATTAAAAAGGGGGTTCGTTGCCGCCTCAGAATCTTTTGCAAAATTTGCGTAATATATGTTGTTTTTATTCTTTCAAAATTTTTAGTTGCATGGATTTACATGTATAAAAGGCATAATCATAAGACATATCATATTATTTGGATAATACACTGGGCACTGCAGATTATGTGCTGAGAAATATTGGACGCAAAATAAAATCTGGTTGTGGTTTATAGATTGAAAAGTTCGCTAAGAATAATATTTATAACTATGAAGGAAATATAACTATTAAAGGAATAAATATTTAAATTTAAGATAAAGTTTGAAAAAGTTGACTTTTGTTGCTGCTTCACCATTCTGAGGAAAGCATTTATTCATAACAATTAATTGATCGTGCATGAAGATGCATTAAATATACATTAAAATCAGTTGGAGGAAAAATTAATAGTTCTTTAGTTGTGATAGCAAAGTTTTAATGTCATTTCCAGTATTGTTCTTATTTTTATTATAGTTAATTTCAGTGTTGAACATTTGACTATATATTCACACAACATACGATATCATTCTTATTTCTTCAAAGAAAAGTCATTCTAAAGGTTATATGAGGCCCTAAAAAAGTTACACGTGGCCTTGAAAAGGCCTTCAATTTGACTTAGAGATGAGAGTGGGAACCCTGGAGATCTTTGGTCGGATTAGCCACATGTGGACGGGCATTGTCATGCAGCAAAACGATACCCTTACTCAACTTGCCACATCTTTTGTTCTGGATTGCACGACGCAGATTGTTCAATGTCTCACAATAAGACGCTGCATTGATTGTCTCATTACGAGGCAGAAACTCCACTAGCAATACTCCTTTTCTGTCCCGAAAAACTGTGCACATGATTTTCTGGGCAGAAATTGTTTGCTTAAACTTCACTCTTTTGGGTGATGATGAATGTCGCCATTCCATGGACTGTTGTTTCGATTCTGGTGTGACGTAGGCCACCCATGTTTCGTCACCAGTAACAATTTGGTCTAAAAAATCTTCACCTTCATTGTGGTACCGCTCAAGGAAAGTCAATGCACTGCCTAAACGTTGGGTTTTGTGCAAATCCGTCAACATTTTTGGAACCCAACGTGAACACAATTTCCGGTAATTCAAGTTCTCAGTCACAATGTGATACAAAACACTACGAGAATATTGAGGAAAGCAGTCGGACAATGATGAAATTGTAAAGCGTCTGTTTTCTCTCACCTTTTCGTCCACTTTCTGCACCAAATCTTCATTAACGACCGAAGGACGCCCACTCCGTTCTTCATCATGTGCATTTGTGCGGCCATCTTTAAATGCTCTCACCCATTTCCTTACCATTCCATCACTCATAATGTTTTGTCCGTAAACTCCACAGATCTCACAATGAATATCGATCGGTTTTACGCCTTTAGCACTAGGAAATCGTATAACAGCCCGTACTTCACAATCAGCGGACTCACGATTGTCGGAGGCATTTGAAACACTCAGTAAACAACGTATACAATGAAGAATCAGACTGTAATGGCGTCAGTGCGTAGACAAGAGATGTAGGTAACCAGCGCGCATGCGCGGAACGCCGACCGTAGCGCTGCGGCGGGAGAATCGCAAAACGGTACTTACTTAAAAAACATGCCTCGTATTTAGCAACGTTATAAAAATCATTGCTACCACAAGCCTAACAGATGCTTTTGCATGCTTTCAGATGCAAAAATGAAAATTATTCAAATTACTGGAATTGCTGATAACAATTAATTATTAAAAAATAAATACTATTTGTTAATTTAGACATAAACATAGTGTAAGCCAATTTTTTTTTCTTCTCTTTCTTTTTTTTTTAAATTAAATTTATAATAGGGAAAAGTTGCTTTTATATTTCCAAATTTCACACCTGTTTTTATACTTTTAATGATTGATTTTTTCTGCCTCCTACTGAAGTGCAGGCAAAATACAATTTTTTTAATAAAATGATATTTTTCTTTTTAAATTTTTTGTTCTCAAAATTAAATTAGTAATAGGGGGGAAGTTTCCTTTTTTAATGCCTCTGCATTTGAACCTATTTTAATATTTTTTATTACCTAATTTTTTCTGCCCCCCCCCCCCCCCCCCCACCCACTGTTGTCCTAAAAAAGTAGATTTTTCAAAATTGAATTATTACTAGTGCAAAACAAATGCCTTTAGACAGGAGTCATACCAGAAAAAATTTGAGCTATTTTCGAACCCTTCACAAAATTCTGAGCTACCAAATTGTATTTTTCACAGAATTATTTATTAACCCCTTGGCATACAATGACGAGTCTGACTTGTCATTCATTTCATGGGCCACTGTAAACTTTGATGAGAAATTATTATTTTTCAGTTATTTAGATGTTATTTGTTAACATCAATTAAATTAATAAAAATCTTAATTTCAAAATAAAATACTCTTTCTCAGCTTTTACTTAACTTTTCAGTTATGCGAAATTAAATAATATTTTTTGGTCGCGTTAAATTCCATTTATTTTGTATGTCAAGGGTTTTAAATAATTGGCTAATAATAATAAAAAAAAAATTCATACAATTAATTTCATTTCTCACAAAAATCGTTTTTAACTTCACAAAAATAGGACCCTGTTAAAAATGCTAGCTTGACTCTGCTTTAGATTTCCTCATTTTATGCATTTATATATATATATATGTAATATGGAAAAATCCTTTGTATCCTTTGTCAGGCTGTGATATGGAGAAGTCCTTTGTCTCCTTTGTCTGGCTTTTTCCATATTAAACTTGACAACTCAGGGTTGTCTCACTCATAAATTTCTCTAACGCGTTACCATATATGGTCATGCCTAAGCTCAAGTTGGTTTCCCTCATTAATTCCCTACAGACTATTTTTTTTCCCCGTAGACTTAGGCCAGCCCCTGTCTACGGCATTAAAGCCAATAATATATTTTATTTTCCATATGGCCCTCCTATTTAAACCACGTGCTATCACGTGGTGTAGGGAATGTTGTCTGCAGTCTAAGAGATTTTCCCCCATATAAATACGACTGCCCGAACGAAAATCGGGGTTCTTGCTTCTTGAAACGTGCTGATGACTTCATGTCCTTCGTTCCAACAATATTAATGTTATGATATTTGTGTGTTAAAGTTTACCAATAAAGAATTGCAACGAAACCCTGTGCCTCGTCTTACATGGGTTTTAGCGGCCACAGCTGTAGAAGATAGAACGGGACAGCCGTTCTTACAAGCCGGTAGGATTTATGTTCCTATCCGGACTCCTGCAGGAAAAAAAGAGCCATCGAAGAAAAGCAATACTAAATCTGCAATGTGCCGCGCCGATGTAGCAGCGTGGATCATCTTTCCAGACGGTTCAATGAACCGATGTGCGCTTCTTCCACCTGGGGAAAAGCTCGCCCCCGTTGTGGCTTTTAGAAGCGAAGAGTGTTTGCGTTCTGCGGAGTGATTAAACGAAAGGGTCGTTATCTGTGGTGCTTTAGAATGGAAATTATTTTCATGTGCTGAAGTGAATGTTGATAGAGTAATTTTTAATGTGTTATTCCAAAATGGTATTATTTCGAATTTTCTTCATAAATATCTTATAATTATATGAATATCTTTTTCTCCCGTTGGGTTTTTTTTACATGATATTGCTTTAGAATTTATTATGATATAAATTGATCATGTGCTTTGGAAGAATAAGTTCTTTATTTGATGATATATTAATTATCGGTTTAAATTTTTAAAAGGGATCTTGTCAGCACGGGTTTTTTTTTTTTTTGACATTAAGATGTTTGAAATAGTAAATTTATCAATGTGCTGTGTAATTGAAATTATGGTATATTTTTTGCAGTATTATGAATAGTTCTGTATATATTTTAGTTGTTATGCATTTGTTTACGCGGAATATTTTTGTTGTTAAAGTGGGAAGGTAAAAAAGGAAAATTGTCAAAAATTTGTGTGTTATTAGAATTATGTTATTACGTAGTGGTAAAATGAGCAAGACCATTGAAAATGAAAAAAATTCTGACTTAGAGTCTTCCCACAAAGAAAATTCAAACATGGATGGAGATAACTTAAACCGTAAGGATGCGGAAACTCAAGCAGAGGCAACTGCCGATTTAAGCTTAATAAAAATGGATTCAGAATGTCAAACGATTAGTGATAAAATAAAAGAGATAAGTTTGGCAGATGGCTCTTCTACTTCAAAAATTGAAATAAAAGACAAAAATTCGGGTAGCTCACCTGAAATTTTATTATTTGAACCAGAGTTAGGGATAAATTTTTCAGCATGGTTAGCTCACTTTAACCAGCAAACGGCTCAGAACAATTTAAATGATAATTGGAAATTAAAAAATTTTCAGAAGTTTATTCGCGGGTCAGCCTTAAAGCTCTACATCAATCAATGCCTTTGCTGTAATTCCTTTCATGAAATCATTCAAATTTTTGAAGAACATTACTTTACTCCAGCAAGTAGTTTTCTTGATTTTCAAAATTTAAGATTTTCTGGAAATCCGAAAGAGTTATACTCCTATTTTACGGAAAAAGTAGAAATGGGAAGAAAAATAAAACTTAGTAATCAACATATCCTTGATGGGCTTTCAGTTGGGCTACCTGCCCAAGTTAGGGCATTTTTGGTAATAAAAGAGCCAGAAACTCCCACCGAATGGCTTCAGGTAGTTTCAAAATTAATAAATGAAGTTCCACATGAAACACCCAAGTCCGCTTATAAAGGGGAGCAACAAAATATTTTTAGGGTGAAGCACCCCTTTTATCAAAATTGGATGCCAAAAAATCATGACCAAAGTAATTTTCGTCAACGAAATAACTATTCTCGTCAAGATAGTAACAATGTATACCAACCTAATTTTTACCAACAGAATAAACCTAGGTTTGTAGGTTATAATGAAAGACAAAATGCAGTAAAAAGACAGACTGCACATTTTTCGCAGGAGTTACCCCCTAATCCTTGTAAATTTTGCGCAAAACAAGGAATCTCCAACGCATATCATTGGGGACAAACTTGTGTGAATAAGCCAAATACATCGAATGCTGGATTTAAACTACCGCCTCAGCAAAAAGATAATCAATTGAGAGAAGAAAATGAGAGAGTTAACGAAGTATGACAATTAATAATACCCGGGTATATTATTAAAAATGAGGCGAAATTTAAAAATGATTATCAACTATCTAATGACGCGTACACTCAAAATACAAATTCGAATTTAAAGACTATTTATTTAAATGTTGATACCGGTTCAACATTAAATATCATCCCGAGTGCAATTGCAAAAACATTAAATGTTTCGATTAAAGAAAAAATCGCTGTAAAAATAAAACAAACGAAGGGAATGCTACAGCTTAACCAAACGTGTATTCTTTACCTTAAGGTCGGCAATATAGTTAAACCGGTGGAATTTTATGTTCTAGACACCGATTTACCTTATGCCATATTAGGTTTAAAGAGTTGCGGGGGATTTCGTTTGGTCATAGATTGTGTAGGACATGTCGTTATGCAGGATCAGAGAAGACTGATCACCTTTTCTGATTCCGAACCGAATGACTTGTCTTTGCATATTTTACCTGAAATCCTAGTTAGGAACTGTGGAAATAAAGTAAAAGAAAATAAAAACGAAAATAATAGTACGGGAAAAATACGCAAGAAAATTGATAAGGAAATTAAAAGAGTGAAAGATCCGAAAGAAAGTAAAACTAAGGAAAGGGTGACGGAATTACATTATAACGAAAATGAAAAGAAAAAGAGTAGCACGGAAAAGAAAACTTGTCAAGAGAAAGATAGAAATGAAAAAATGAGTTGCGAAAAGAATAATCATTTTCGTATTTCGTCCGATGTTTCTGGGACTGGTTGCGGCATTGGAGGCCTACAATGTCGCGATCCTGTCGATGGACATTCGGAATTTGAGGAAAATTCAAAGTTAAAAGAAATATTGCGAAATTACGAGGATATATTTTCCAAAAATAAATATGATGTTGGAACAATTAGAATTGAACCTCAACGGGTAAGGTTAACATCCGACTTACCGGTGTCGTTAAGGGCATATAAAACTTCCCCAAAGCAACAAGAAGAAATTGAAAATCAAATTCAAGAGTTATTAAAGGCTAATATAATAAAAGAAAGCTCATCGCCGTATTCTGCACCTGTTACACTAGTTTTTAAAAGAGACGAAAATAAAAAAAGTCGATTATGTATAGACTACAGAAAATTAAATCAAATTACTAAGTCCGACGCGGAACCATTACCCCTGATAGAAACACTTGTAGATAAATTAGGGAAAAGCAAATATTTTACCAAATTAGACATGGCTTCCGGATATTGGCATATACCAATTCATCCCGACAATACTGAAAAGCTCGCTTTTGTCACTAATAGTGGCTTATATGAGTGGAACAAATTACCCTTCGGGTGGAAAAATTCAGGAAGTATTTTTCAAAGAACTTTGCGTCGAATACTTACAAAACATAAAATAAAATTTGCAGCCAATTACTTTGATGACATAATAGTTTTTTCTGAAACCCTTTCAGAACATTTAGATCATATTCAACAAATTTTTGAGATATGCAGACAGGAAGATTTAAAGTTAAAAGCATCAAAATGTTCTTTCTTACAGACTAAAATTGAATTTTTAGGGTATGAAATTTGTAATGGTATTGTAACGCCCGATAATAGTAATATTGAGGCTATTAAAAAATTACAACCGCCTAAAAATATTAAATCTCTCCAAAGATTTCTGGGGTCAATAAATGTGTACCATAAATTTATAGATAAATATGCAACTATTAGAAATCCATTAAACCACTTGCTAAAAAAAGATACAACTTGGCAATGGACTGACAAATGCCAAGAAGCATTTCAAGTTTTGAAAAACTCTTTAATTTGTAAACCAATTTTAAAAATATTTGATCCTAAAAAAGAATGTCATATTTGTGTTGATGCAAGTCAAACTGGTGTGGGAGCAATATTAAAACAGCCAGACAGTTCGGGTGCCTTACATCCCATAGCTTTCCATTCCCGCTCATTAAAAGATTACGAGAAGAATTATAGTATTACTGAGTTGGAATGTCTAGCTGTTGTGGATGCTTTAAATAAGTACCACCACTACCTCTTTGGCCATAAATTCGTCATACATAGCGATCACGCGGCGTTAGTTTGGCTCAAAAATGTAAAAAACTTAAAAGGTCGTTTGTTCCGCTGGTCCTTACAATTAAGTATGTATGACTATGATATTAAATATACGAAAGGCACCACAAACTTCGAGGCTGACATGCTCTCAAGAGATATACCTGTAAATAATGAATGTGTTGAAAAAAATATAGGAAACCACGTTTCGCATCTACTGCAATTGGATGAAATTCAAGAGGCTCAAAAAAATGACAATTTAACTGGTAATTTTGTCGAAATTAATAACGTGTTATGCCTGCGTAAAAAGGGTTTTACTAAAATTGTTGTTCCTTTTTCTTTACGCCGTAAATTACTTGAGACTGTCCATGAAAAGTTTGGACACCCAGGAATTCAAAAAACAATTAATTTACTTACGCCTGTATATTATTGGCAAAATATAACATTAGATATAACTGGATTTAACAAACATTGTCATATTTGTCAGGTAAACAAAAAGCCTCGACAAAAAAGATTTGGCCTTTTACAGTCTATGCCTCCAGTTGATAAACCATTTGATCTCGTTGCAGTAGATAGTGTGGGTGGTTTCAACTACTACAATTCCACGAAAAAATATTTAACATTGTTTATAGATCATCATACTAGATACATGTGGTCTTTTGCATCAAAATCAATCACTACCGAAACTTACGTCAACTTTCTTAAACAAATTTTCAGTGTTCAAATACCTAAAAGTGTATTAAGTGATAGAAATCCATCATTTACTTCATCTCATTTCAAGAAATTTCTAAAGCACCACAAAATTAAACAGCTTTTAACCACAGCTCATAGACCAGAGACAAATGGTAAGGTGGAACGTCTGAACCAAACAATAGTCACTCGCCTAAAGTGCAAAGTGAACGCAGCTTCTGGTAACGTGCCATGGCCTAAATTATTAGAGCAGGTGACTCAAGAATACAACCTAACTCCACACTCAGTTACGAAGTTCCCACCTGCGTATTTAATGTACGGTACAGTGCCTTTTCAAAATCCAGTAAATGAAGACATTTATCCTCCTGTTGAGGAAGCTAGAAAACTGGCAGTGGAAAGAACTAAAGAGTATCATGAAAAAAATAAAATATATTACGATGCCAGATTTGTCGACAAATCTTTTAATGCAGATGACTTTGTGATATATGAAGAATTCAAATATCCGAATTCACGAAAACTTTCGCAACCGTTCAGTGGACCATATAAAATTCTTCGAAAAGTTACGGACGTAACTTATGAAATCAATAAACCAAATGCACACAGCAAAGAAAAATCAGACATAGTACATGTGTCAAGATTGAGGAAATATTACCCACCAACAAATTTCAAACTATCACATGAATAATGTGATATAAGTCATTCACTTTTGAACTGCAACAGAATAATCCAACTAATTAAACTGAACTGTAAATACAATTTTGTAAATATCGTTTAGTAAGAGTATAATAATCTGTGATGAAAATGTTCAGTAATTTTTGTAACTGTATAGTATTTCATTCAAAATGTGATATGTTTATATAAAATTTAATACATAAATTTATGTGGGGAAAAAGGCTGCAGATATTTCACTTCTTCAATATTTAAAGTAATAGAACTTTTGGGGAGGGGGGATGTAATATGGAAAAATCCTTTGTATCCTTTGTCAGGCTGTGATATGGAGAAGTCCTTTGTCTCCTTTGTCTGGCTTTTTCCATATTAAACTTGACAACTCAGGGTTGTCTCACTCATAAATTTCTCTAACGCGTTACCATATATGGTCATGCCTAAGCTCAAGTTGGTTTCCCTCATTAATTCCCTACAGACTATTTTTTTTCCCCGTAGACTTAGGCCAGCCCCTGTCTACGGCATTAAAGCCAATAATATATTTTATTTTCCATATGGCCCTCCTATTTAAACCACGTGCTATCACGTGGTGTAGGGAATGTTGTCTGCAGTCTAAGAGATTTTCCCCCATATAAATACGACTGCCCGAACGAAAATCGGGGTTCTTGCTTCTTGAAACGTGCTGATGACTTCATGTCCTTCGTTCCAACAATATTAATGTTATGATATTTGTGTGTTAAAGTTTACCAATAAAGAATTGCAACGAAACCCTGTGCCTCGTCTTACATGGGTTTTAGCGGCCACAGCTGTAGAAGATAGAACGGGACAGCCGTTCTTACATATATATATATATATATTGATATTTTTTCTGTTCCCACTGAGACCTTATAAACAGTATAAAGCCCTTTTGTGCTGAAAGAAAATGGAAGCTTCTTCTTGATATTGCTTTATTAATAACCTGAGGCACATAGTTATTCTTTATAACCCTTTCTGGACTAGCATGAAATCATTTGGCCTTGTAATCTTAATTAATCCTCCCATGCTCTTTGAACTTATAACTGAAAAATAAACTTGTGTTACAATTTTCTCACATCTTTCTACTGCAGTTTTGTCTACTATTTTATCAAAATCATTATTGACAATATATTTTTTTTCTGAAGTTTTTAACTTTAAAAGCACTGGTGCTGCTGCATAGCCTCAGATTCTTTCCACTCAACAATGTTATGCAACCAATAAGAGCAAAGTAATAAACTTGGTTTAGTTGGGAACCCCTATGACACTGTGTCCCAAAGATTTTAACATGAACTCTTTTGAAGTACAGACTAGAAATATCTGTGCAAGATATGTATGGCAATTTCCGATAATAAATGTCCGAGAAAGTTATCTAAACCTGATGGGGGAATTCGAATGACCCAAGGTAGCAGACTACTGGAAATTTAATTTTAAAACTTAGTATTGTGCATCCCCAATAAAATTAAGTCTTGGTTTATACATAACTAGAGTTCATGAACCAGTATGGTTCAAAATAAATTAATGCAATCCAATAGTTCATGCATCTTTGGTCCACAAACATACTTAGCTGCTGTGTTACATGGATTGACTATTAAACCACACCATAGATCCCTTTATACAATGAAATGCATCTTTCGTTTATGACAAAAATCTTACCTATATGTGGGTAAATAACACTGATAAAATCAACTTACATTAGAATGCTTTTTGTAAAAATAAGTCTTGTTTCAGAGAGCAAGTTAGTACAGTAGCAGCAGATAGGATGTTTCAAATTCTGGAATTAGATGTGAATTAAATATATCTTATAGACCTGATTATGTAAACCTTATTGATTGGAAAAGTTGTGAGACTGTACAGCACCACTGTGTGATGCTGTTAGATCAAGAAGATTTAGAAATAAAATATATTGTCAATAATGATTCTGAAAAACCCAGTAGAACCGAACTTAATATACATGCCACAACAACTGGTCGATGTGTGAAAATCCTAACAAAAGCTTCTTTTCAATTATAAGTTTTGATAACATGGAAGGATTAATTAAAATAAAACTGCAATCCAGATAAAAAATGCAATTTATTTCAGCCTAGAAAGGATTATCAAAAATTACTTACTACCATAATTATGGGTAAATAGCCTGCATCGTTGTATAGTCCGCAGGAAGAAAAACTCATCCTAAAAAAATCAAGTTCGGTGTATAACCTGCATCGTTGTATAACCCGCATCCAAAACAAAAACAATTACATCAACAAATCACTCTGTAAGATACACGGTTTATAAGGAAACAATTTCAAATTTTAGAATTCTTAACATTGAAAATTATATTGTAAAAAGTTTACATTTTACCATATTTTGTTTGTACATGGTTATTTTGTTTATACATTTTGTCTAAACAGGGACTTCTTCTCTGGTCCTACTCTCCTATTGTTATTTAATTGGTGTGGGAGCAAAGGCTTGTATGGGGAAGTTAAGAGGGATGTGATAAATTGGATCATCATTTCGAAACCTATCATTTATTTCTTTCAATTTAACAATCAATTTAATTTTCTTTTTAATAATTATTATTAATTTTTAAATTTCGTGTATTGCCCGCATCGTTATATTGCCCGCAGGTAGTAAAAAAAGGAGTTTCTTGGTAGATAACCCACGGGCTATACACAGATAATTACGGTACTCAGATTATTAATAAGCCAATTTATATCAATAAGAAGCTGCTGTTTTCTTTCTTCAAAAAATGCTTCACGCCTATTTAAAGGCCTCTAGTAGGGGCAGATAAAATAGAGTTGTGAAAAAATTAAAAATATGTGTAAAATGTGGAGGTCTAAGGTCAACTTTTCTGCACTATCAATAATTAATTTTCAAAAAAAAGAAAAGAAATGCGTTTTGGCATTTTTTTGGACCATGGTAGAGAACAGAGTAAAAAGTAGTAAAAACTGAAAAACAGGTATAAAATTCAGACATTTAAGCAAACTTCCCCTTCTATTACTAATTTCATTTTGAAAAGTGCTAAATTTGAAAATATATATTTATCAAAAAAAAATTGTTTTTTGCTTCTACCTTAGAGGCATTAGGTAGGGAAACAATAGTTTAAAAAATATATATATAGGTGGAATATGGAGGCATAAAAGCAACTTTTCTGCACTATTTCAAATTTAATATTGAAAAAAAAATAAATTTACAATAATGCATATTATCATCATTAATATTATTAGTCTTATTTCAAAATTGGTAATCATACGGAAAAGTTGCCTCACTATTATGAGTTTTTCTATCCCACCCTAATGAACAATGAAGTTCATTCAACAGCATTACTTGTAGATTCTTAAAGCTAACAAAATCTCTCAGAAAAGAATAAAAAATGCAATGTTCCCCAAAATTGGTTTGTAATGAATGGGTTAATGGCGTTTTGGGATAAATAAAAGTCTGTAGTTAAGGAGTAAATTAATGGTTATGAAAATGTTGATACACAATGACAAACAAGTTACCTGGTAACCCTGGTGCTTAAAGTAACTAAGTTCAGAAAAAAATTATTTTGATTACTTGAATTTGTAAGCTTGGAAGAATTCCAAAGCTTAGGTAAAATATCTTTTTGAAGTTCATTTTCTCTCTCTGTCTCTACACACACACACAAACTCGCATATATATATAGTAATATCTAGTAATGGGGTGTCTCATTTTAAAAACCAATAAAATACAAATATTAATGCAAATAATTTAATCTCTTGTTTTCCTCAACTCTTTTTCTTGTGAAATAATGAAATTGTTGTTAAACATGTTGAGTAATGGATTTCTTCAAATACTTCTTAGAAAAAGAGTGGAATTTTAAGCAAAGATGTTTACTTGTTATTGATGAGCAATTAAATCCTACCTTAATGTATCTGCTATTTCATTGTGTTCCTTTCCTTTCAGTTTTATTTTTAGTATCATGACTACATCAAATATGAAGCTATGTATAGTATTAGCTGGCTTTTATTGCAGTTGTACAAAGAATCTTTCAAATGAAAAAAATTCTTAAAAGAAGTTTGAGAGAATTTTGAAATTCGTTCAGACGTTCGAAAAGTAAATTTACTGAAAATTAGGAAATTTACTTTTCCAAAATTTTGCTGGGCTAGTGAAACATATTTAGTAATAATAAAGTGGAAAGTGTGTGTGTGTGTATCTGTAATGTGCATACTTGACTGTACGTGAGTCACAGGCTGATTTTTGTGAAATCTGGCACAAATTAGTTCAAACCTTGAGGGTATGCACCTCAAAAAGTTTTTCCTAAGTTTTGAATTTGTTCTTTTTTTAATTCGAAATTTATTGTCATTTTGCATATAAATTTGCTGAGGACAATTGCTCTTGCACTCTTCATTTTAATGACTTTTGAAAGTTTGAAATTTTCTGCATAAAATGACTTTTGTTTGAAAGTTCCATGAAGTTTAGATCTGCTGTAAGAACTGTTTAAAACAAAATCTTGATCCCAGAGACAGTTTAATTTTGCTCGACAATAAAAACTCTGTTAAATGGAATTCATTCTCAGAGCTAGAAATAACTTTTTTTTTTTTTTGTCATGGTAACATCTTTTTTTTTTGCATTTTTATTTTAATTCCTTTTATCTTATTATTGTTATTATTATTATAATTTTGGCAATGATATAAGCATTTTATTTTATAGCAATCTTTGTTATTCTAAATTATTATTGCTATTTATTTATATTTTATTTTCAGTGAATTAGCACTATGCCATTTCAATAAATGAGCTCAGATGGAAGTGTTTCCATTCTTTCATACTTTTGTATACTGCTGTTTGTTTTTGCAAGCAACAAAATTTCATCATTTGTCTGACTGTCAATAAATAATAGACAAAAATCTATAAATTATTTATTGTGCTTAAAATGCATGAAACAAACAGAACAAGCTTTTTTTCCCCCCATTGTTATTTTAATATAGTTTTTTAATGTGGGTGTCTTTTTACAAAAAAAAGAAAAAAAGTTTCTTAAATACGTAAGATCGCCAGCTGATTGTCATGGGCCGCTAATTTTTATTCTGTGGAATGTTTTATGTCATAATAAAATAAAATTGCCCTACATCTAATAAAAGATACCAGTGTATATATAATGACAAACCAACGGGTGTTTTTAACTTTTTAACATGGCAGTGGGGGTACAGCATAAACCTTTAAAAAAGGTTCATGCTGTACCCCCACTTAGCTGTACCCCCCACATGCTGTACCCCCCTTAGTAAAAGAATGAACCTTTTTTGAATTGGGGCACTGTATGTCCAAGAAAGAGTAGTGATTTAATTGTTTAGTTAAAGATTCTGATACTTCAACCAGTTTGTAGCTTTTAAATAATTTTACAATGCTTCACAAAACTTACTAAAAGAGATAAAATACTATTTTGCAAGCTTGTTTCATATTCCTACATTTGATCTAAAATATAACTCTACCAATTCCTGGCATGGTCTAATCTGGTAAATAAATTATTTGAAAGTGATCAATTAGTCATTTAAGTGTAAGGCTGAAATCTTAAATTCACTATGACTGGGTAGGGAATATGCCAAACTGAAGAGGAGTAAGGGAGTTTTACTGTGGCACAGACACTAGCATTGGAGACTTAGGGTTGTTATAGATTTAATAATGTGCATGGCTCTGCCAATGGGTAAGACACCAGAATGCAAACATGTCCATGTCCAAAAAATTCAGTGTATGAAAATGTATGCAAAATTATAAAACATGAAACCAATTTTTATATTAACTAATGAGCAATCTTGAGTATAATATTTTTGCGTTCATTCCAACTAATAATGCAACTTCTATCGTCCTGAATTATTTTATCTTGTTTTAATTAAGAGACAAAAACTTTTTATATTTTTGATTAGAACTTTGCTAGTGTATTAATGATTATCAATGCAGTTAAACAACCATGTGGATTAATCAGCACTTTAGGAATGTAGTCTACTGTGTGCATCTTTTCTATTATTGTTCTTAATTTTAAAAAAATGCATTTAATGTATTGTAGTTAGGCATCCTGAGTTTTGTTATACATCAGCGGGTCAAGTTTCTTGAAGGTTGAGTATTACAAACTTGCAAATTATGTTCAGAAAATTCAAAATTTATCTATTTATACATTTGATATATATACTTTATAAAAAAGGCCTAATTTAAGCTTTCTTATGATTTATGCAGTTATAATGCAGTGGCGAACATGCGTCATGGTATGAGTCCTACTGATGCTGCTCAAGACTCTGTTCGGCATATTGTTGCTAAGTATCCCTCATTTTCAGGAGCTATTATTGCTGCAACAATAGATGGAAAATTTGGTGAGTATTTTTTTCTGCGCAGTTTCCTTGTATTGATGAACTGCATTCAAACTTAACATCGAGAATTTGTTTGGAGCTTTTTGAGTCTAAAAACAGATGTTATGTAAAACTTGTGATCATAAAACAGACCTATCGTGTAATTTATGCCTGAAAAACCTGGTCCTACACAAGCTATGATTTTCAAAGCAGACTCTTTGCAAATTTTTTAATGTTCTTTAGTAACAAAACAAAACTCTGAATTACTAAAATTTCATGTTATGTCATTTTCATCAGCTTTGTTTTTCATCCTACTCATGTCTCCTCTGTGCTGATGGTTTTCCTAGTTATTCTTAAAAAAATATTTGATGAATAAGTTTCGTCAATTTTATAAATTTTTACAATAATTTTAGTAACATAATAATCTACACAACAATGAGAATGTTTTGGGTATTTATTTTAAGTTAATTATCTTAAATTATTATTTTTAAGTAGAATTTTTCTAAAACATCACGATTTTTAGGCCTTAATTGTGAAAGTTAAAAAATCTTTATCGAAGAAACAAGAAATAAAAGCCAAAACATAGAGTATGGTAATGCTGTTGCTATTACCTAACACTCTTTCAAAACTCGTTAGAAGTGACATCAAAACTGTTAAAAAATCATAAAAATTAGCTAATTGTTTCTTAATTAAATAATTAGTGATAAATTTTTTTTAAATTAATGACAGGTTTGAGCATGTACTAATTAATCACTTTTTGCGAAAAATTCGAATTTCAAAGCTGAAACGAGAAAAAAAAAGTAAAGTGAGTATTTACACCTTAGGTTTGTTTGAATTTTCCATCAAAGTTTGCAAGTCATTATGTGTCTATTTGAGTGCTACAATTATATTATTCCTCTCTGTTTTCTATATTCACCAATTTAGGGAAGCAAATTTTAATACTTATGAGCTACTACTAAGTTTTTTCCCGAGTAGAAACTTACAAATAATGTTTTGAATTTTGTCTTACAAGTGCTCTCGTGTCATAATAAGCTACAATATAGTGCAAGAATCCAATGTAAACTGAAATGTTCTTTGTCAGTTGGTCCATTCTATTCTGTTGCAAAGTTACGTGCTTTAATAAAAGCGACCTTCAAATGTATTATTTGCTTTATGCAAACAGTGCTTTGAAAACTATTAGTTGTACTTTTGGCAGATGCAAGTGCTGGAAGATTAAGTAAAATTCTACTATTCTATTTCTAACTTCCATTCTTTTCAGATGAGGCATGAAAGTTTCCCATTTTTGTGCACAAATGACAATTTTAGACATAGAACACTTACATTGTCTCTCTGCAGTTACTCTATTTGTAGAAGTTTCAATTCCTTTGATTTTTGTGAGAATTTTTTGTTTGCTAAATAGCCAGAAACATTTGTATACCTACCTAATTTCATGCAGAACTTTTAACATGATAAAATGTTGCATTACTACACGTTATGAATTCAGGTAGATCTTCGGCTCAGAGAGCGTGTCATGAAGAGAGCATAGCATAATCTACTTATGCTCCTGCATTGAAATCTAGAAAAATGAAGCAGTGTTTTATGCCTATTTTGTGAATGGTTCTGGACATTTCTAATTAGCTCTGTTCCTTCAAGGGTTTTCTTCAAATTTAGATTAAAAAGCCATGCGCAAATCACTTAAATCAGGGTACTTAGTCTAACCACAGGAGTTCTAAGAATCTTACAGGTTTCCTAGTTTCATGTAGACACAGCTAGCAGCATTAAATTTAGTGAATTGGTTTCATGTATTCAATTTTTATATCTTTTCAGCATACTTAAAGTAGCATGTGAACCAAAATTTCTTGCAGCATTAATTAGAATGTAAAAATTTAAGATTTTGTTCCATAATTGTTCATTTATTTATAGGAGCGGCATGTCATGGAATGGAAAGGTTCCCATTTTCCGTTATAAATCCAATTTATGGGAATGTTACAGTAAAGTCCATTTCTTGCTTGTAATGTTTAGTTGCTTTTTTTTAAAGAAATATATTTTTAGAAATTGACATCTACAATGTTGTATCTATAACTGTATTGTTATCATGGTTTTATGCTTTTAAGAAATAAGTTAAACATTTTTAAAGAAAAGTTTATTGTATCAAAATTTTTTTTTTCAAGATTCATATACATTTTTAAACTTAAATTCACTTTTCAGATAGGGACACTATGCATAGAGCAAAATTCATGCATACATATTCTGCATTATTGGTGCTGTTCCCCAAATGCAGTTACATTTATTACAAGATGAGATTAATTATCACTGTACAAATTTCAATTTATGAGCTCATTAAATGTCTACTTCAATTTTACTTTAAAATATAATAGCCTCTTAATGAATAAAGATTTTTAAAACTTGATTAAGATTCTGAATTTAAGTACTTATTGAACTTTTTCTACCCATATGACTGGTATATAAACTAAGCTAAAGATTAATATATTTGCCATGTAATGGAGTTAGCTTGAAACATACTTTACTACTCTCACTTTATAACTTTTGTAGTTATTTAAGACAGAAATTCTTTAATGCCTGAGTTAACCTTATTAAAAAAACTATCTATATATTCAATCAATTTTTTTAACCGTATTTTAAACTTCTTCAAAATCTTTAAAATTCTTACTTTAACAAACGTTTTTTCAATATAGTTTTTTTCTTGCAAACTGTTATTTACAATCTCATTTTTAGTACTTTTACCAAAGAAAAAAGTTTGTCATACCCTTACTGTAATTGATGGTCTTGTTAAATATATGTCTCTATCCCTCATTTTTCCTCAAAAGTTATGGAACAAATTTCTTCAAAATTTTAATACTGAACACTTACTGTACAATTGAAATATAATCTATCAATTGTTTACACTTTTTACAGTTGTTTTGAGAATTTTTATACAAAATAAAATGGTTTCATTTGCAACCAAATGTATGGTATACTTCTGTAACTTTTTCATTAACAAAATGAGGTAATCTGCGAATTGACATACGTTTCCTGAAAGCATAAATTAAACAAAAAAAACTTCATAAAATTTTTGTACCAATTTACCATATTAGTTTCTTGGATATTCTGTCAAGTATTTTTAAAGCTAAACAACATTTAATAGCTATTTTCTCATCAGATTCAAACTCAAAATCTTGATCCAAACAATGCAATCAGTTGTGCGTGAAAACTTAGTTTAAATCAAGTTTTTTGTAACTATACATATTGTAGCTTTAAAAGCAACATGTGTAGTAATGTGTGTGCATTTTTTGATTGAAGCTAAAGATTTAAAACAACCTACTTTGTATTTTTACCACTTTGATTGCAGTGTTCACAAGATTCTGAGCAGTATCGACTAACAATTTATTATGTAATTTATTGAAAAAATGCCATAATCATATTATGATGCAGAAATAAAATTACTAACTAAAGAATGTTTCTAAAGCTTCAATATTATTGAAGCTACTAACAGCATCTGTGTTTTGCTTCCCATTTCAAAAGTTCTTTAGTATTTCAGAAAATTTTATGTAGTATAAAACATATTGTAGGATCAAGCCACCTTTAGTTATAGCTGAAAGTTTTTGCTACATTCAGTAAAATAACTTATTAATCTAAAGATAATACTGTGACATGCCGGTGGCTCAAATTTATAACCTACCAGAAAGGCTATATTCATTTTCGTTGAGGGTAAAAAATGCTACAATTAAGTCCCATTATTAATATATATATGTATATATATATATTTATATGTATATAAAATGTTTTCCTTTCTCCCTTGAATGGTCTCTTGCATCATCACCAATTTGTTATAGATTGCTTGATGTCACTTTGTTAGTGAATAATGTCTAAAAGCACCTAAATTGTATTATAATATCATCAATATTGGGTGCTATAACCTGGAATAGTAGATACTCTGAATTCTCCACAATTGTCTTGTTTCCTGCCAATAACTGGTTTTGTTGAACTACGGCAGGACAGTGCAAATTTTAACTCACGGAACATTTCTTTACAGAGGGGTTCCTAGAAAAAGAAATCATAAATGAATTAGTTGACTCAGGGCTTTAAACAATTTAAATTTTGAAGATACCCTCATACGGGAAATACATGTACATTATTGTTGTATTTAAAGAACTTACAATTTTATATACTGAAATTACAACTTGCATTTATTTCAAGGTTTCCAATAAGATGCAAATTATGTAATAAACTATTGAGACTTTAGCAGTTACGTCTAGAAATTTTTCAAAAAATAACTTTTGTTAGCTGTTATTTAATTTAGAAAATTAAATAATAAACTAAATGATAATATGAAGCTGAACTAAAAATCGTCAATTGGAAGAAACAAAGCTTTTTAGGCATTGACAAAATATTTTGTGCATCTAGACCCTATGTTCATTTCCGCCAATAACCACCACTAGTTTTACTTATGTCTTCCAAGAAATAATATTTAAAATTGAGACTTCAATGTTGAGGTCTTCGAAATGGGAATTACATGTTTTGTCGTAATTATATTAAAAATTAAGAATTATCTCAATTGCGTTTTGTATTTAATTAATATAACTCTTTGATATATATAATTAATATTTTCCCCTTTATTTTACTTAAAAATTTATATGCTAAGAGCAATAAGTTAAATATGTAAAACAAAATAATATTTTTTCTTATAAAACCTCTCTTAATTAACACTTGTTGAATAAATGGATTGCTGTTAATTTTTATTGTGATTAAATGGCACAGGTGGCTTAATGGGCTACATTGCCTAACACGAATTGCATTTTGCATAGCTGTTTGAAGGTATTAAAAATTAGTTCAAGCTTTTGTGCAAAAAAGAAGTTTAGTGCTTTATTTATTCTTTTTCTTCAGTAATGAATGCTAATTTTTACAATATAATAAGAGCCGATATTTAAATTGAACTATGTTTATGGGAACGCAGCAATTCTTTTTTACATACAAGGGCAATTCTCAAAAAATACACAATAATAGATTAAGAAAAATAAATAAATTGTCTTCAGAAGAATGAAATTTTTTGTTTCAGTATGCGTTTGTAGACTCATATTAATATTTTGTACAGAGCAGTGTAGTTCACTGATATTTGCTCTAAAAATATTTAAACTGCAAATTTTGAACTTTATTTCATACATGTATTTAAAGTTCTAGCCCAGGGGCTTCCAATTATAAGAGTTAAAGGGCTGCAACTGAAATCAAAAGTCTAAAGGCTGGATGCAACAATTTTTTAAGAGGGGGAGGGAGCGCGCATTGATCTACACTATTTTTAAAAATATGTAAAGGTACATAAAATGTTTAATGATATCAGAAAATGCTTTCTTACATACATATGTAACATCTAAAACAAACATTGATGTAATATTTTACCAAAAAAGAAGGTAAGTAAATGCACTAAAAACAGAAACAGAAACTCCAATTTATTTCTGAATGAACATCATTTGGATTAGATATAGATTTTCAGAAAACCTTTTTTTTTTCTTTTGGGATATGAATATGAAATTTCCTGTTAGAAATAATGTTCCCAAAAGACTTCACGGGCCGCAAGAAAAAGTCTCGAGGGCTTCCATTTGGAAACCCCTGCTCTAGCCTTAACTCTGACGTTCAATGAATTGCATAAATGAATTCTTTGTACTTGAATGTATAAAGGAACTCTTACTTTGATGATCCACCATTTCATTAAATGATTACAATGGTAAATAAAATAAGAGCTAACTTAACTATATTAAGCTGATATTCATTTTCCATATATATATACAACCAAATATTCATTGCATTTCTTATTGTATCTTGTATTACAAACACAATGGCTCTTCATTCAAGAGTATAAAAACATTTTTAAAAAATGATAATATTCATATTGCCGCTATCTGTTGATAAAACCTTTGTGTCAGGAATATGATAAACTCTCAAATTATTACAATTTAAAACAGTTAAAAAACATTTATCAGCAATAACAAGATGTGTTATGAAATCTAAATAAACATTCAGCTTAAATATAAGCAAAATGTATCCAGATTACCTCACCAAACTGCATTACATATAATTTCCATTACAAGATAAACTTTTGTGATAAAGTTAAACCAAAAACAGTGATCGCTGTTTTTTGTCAATTTCCTTGCATTTGGATCATTAATCTGGCATTCATATGCCAGGAAAATGAGACAAGATAAGGATAATTGCCCACTTTTTAGTAGTTTACTTTTTTTCTATTTTAAGGCATTGCTATTACTTTGTTTTAAAGTACGTGGAATCTTACAATAGATCAGTCTGAATCATGTGGTTTAGTTTCTTATTGATTTAACCATTTCATGCATGCATTTATTTATTTCTGTTATAAAAAAAATTCAAATGCTACAAACCAATTTAGTATGTCAGGATTGTAGTGTAATAATTTATTTTTGGAAATTTTTGTTCTGTATAGTCTAAAATTTGTGTCCTTGTGTGAGGAGGTTTTATGCTTTTTTGTGAGATTTATTCAAAATAAATGGTGGCGGCCAAACATGGCAAAACTGAATATTCAGACTTCATTTATAAGGAATAAGAAGCTATAAAATAATACTAAATTTTCCGGTAATGTAATACACGCTTCAAAATATATGAACATAATATGGTTTGAAACTGAGATTTTCTCTTCTTTCTTGAATCCTCCATTTACTTCTAAAGATATCTTAATGTTTTAACTATCTTGAATCTTATGAAACTTTTTGTGGTTTCAATGAACTGTTTGGAGTCTCCAGATGAGGACATGAAAATTGTAGCACAAAAACGAATCTGGATAAAATTTAGAAGCAATAACTTATGTCACCTCATATGAGGCTTATGTGCATGAGAGGGTTAAAAAAGCCAAGAAAAAGACATCTTAAAAACATACGCTCTATTTAAATTTTGTTTAGATAGTTTTTCTAGAAATTTCTTCTCTGCTGAACTACATGTAATAGCAAAATGACATTCCAATCATATTTATGACCTAAAATATTACACTATTGCACTCGATGTAGGTGATAGAAAAATAAAAAGTTCCTAGGAATATATACATTTGTGTCACAGAAATTATTGACATAAAAACTTATTTTAAAGAATATTTTAGAATATGCCTTGTGAAATTGACTGTTGAATTTATGAGACTGTTGAAGTGCTTTCACCATTAAAGATACAAATAATAATAATGAGTGAAAACATATTGTGAGTTTTGTAGCTAAGAACTATTGCAAACAGTGTGACATACTAGGAAAATAACATTTTGAAATTTAACTACATTTTTAAAATGTAATAAATTCTTAAAACCTGTCTAAAATAATTTTAAAATGTTAACAATACTATTAATATTTTTTTAAAAAATAAATTCATTTTATAGTATAGTATATTATATTAGATTTATGAGGATGTGACTACATTCTTATATTTTGTGAGAATCACCTCATAAAAAATTGCAATACATTTCAGAATTAATGTTGCAAATTTTCCTTACCAATTAGGCTTTACAAATTAAGACCTTATTAATTAATTGAAATTTGCTAATGCTTTGAAAAGCATGTTTTCAGTGTTTAAAAAAAGATCTATGTGGAAAAAACTTAACAGCATTACTAAATCAACTAACAAATTCTAAAATAATTCATTATCTTATTTTGTATTAAAGTTGTGTTTTGTACTTACTCGATCAACGTGTGCCAGCTTCTTCGCCTTCCAGAAAAATTCTATAACTGCTACAAATGCAGCAAGAGCTAGACCAGTCAAAAGAACTACAAAAACTCCTCCTACATTTCCGAGTCCAAGTTCTGTCACCCCACTGGATGACTTTTTTGAATCGTCCATGCATTTACCGCCACCCTTTTTCTGCTTCCACCAACGCTCTTTTAAGATGTGTAAAACGCCGTCTTCTTGTAATTTTAAAATACCACTTGAAAGGGGTGTTCTGTATTTTGAACCTAGGCATAGGAAAAGAAGATAATACTTAGTAACATTGCCAGCTTGCAAAAAAAAAAAAAAGACTAAGAAAGTCATAGAAATTGTGTTAAAGCATCTGAAAGCTATTTTAAAACCTTTTTATGATTTACAATGAGCATGTTCAAGACTGCAGTACTTCCTATTTAGTACCTTAATATCTAGCTAAGTAAAATTATGAACAGTACATTTTTCCAAACTAACAGTTTTTTAAAAATAATGTTACTAAAACATATAAGCCTGATAATTTATTCATCTTAATCTTTTCACAACGGGGCTGGGACAATAGTAGTCCTATAGAATGTTTACCTTTTCTGTAATATTGTTAGTAAAAATTTGACCTTAAAAGAAGATTTTTTTTCATAGTATGATACCTAATTTTGTTTTGCAGCAAAAATCTACCACAATATGTCTATCAACATATAATAGCTGAAAGATGTGGTAAACCTACATTAAATTCCTTATTACTCCTCTACTTAAAGTGTTAATGACTGATAGTAGTAGAGTAACAAATCTTAATTTCTTATTAATTATAATTCTGCATTATTCGGTGATGTTAAAACAAAAGCTGCATCGAACTTTAAAAGAATCTGTTCTATAAACGAAAGCTGCATCAAATTTAAAAAGAATCTGCTCTAAAAACTTATGTATAATTTTTCATAAATTTCATTGTAAATATTTTTTAGCTTAAAATTCTGTGCACTACATGTTAGCATATATTTCAAATTAGTCATTAATTATTTAATAACAAATTCTTTGGTTAATAGCAAAAAGATAAGTTTCTTAAGATTATGAAAATTAGTACATTCACCTTTCCTCGTAGCTATGCCATAGCCTTTCGAGTCTAGTAAGCTTCCAATTTGTGTGAGATTACAGTTTCTCTCTGTTATGTATTCAATGGAAGCTGATTCCATAAGATATGCATAGTCACCCTGCATGACTCTGTCTACTCCTTTATCATTATTTGGCATGAAAACGTCTGGGTTTGAACTCATAAATTTCCACATCTTTTGATACGTGGGAATCTTTGATTCCTGTAGAAGAAATGGCATTTTAAAAGAAAAATTGTGATAAACCTACAAATATCTGTACCTCAGGGACAAACTAACATAAGTCACAGTAATCAAAAATCATTTCACGTTAAGAAAGTACAAATAAGCATTAAAACGCAGACATATGTTTCAGGATTGCATGGAATCCTTTTTTCAATGCGACAGGGAGCTTCTAGATGCAAAACACCCAAATGAAGCAGGATTCATTTAATAATCAGTAATTGTTTCATTTGGATGTTTTGCATCTAGAAGCTCCCTGTCGCATTGAAAAAGGGATTCCAAGCAATCCCGAAACACATGTCTGCGTTTTAATGCTTATTTGTGCTTTCTTGACGTGAAATTATTTTTTATTACAGTTTACTTGCACAAGGTTAAACTATTATTATAAGTTACAGTATCACCACTTTAAAAACTGAGCCTAAAATTTTGAAAAGAATGATTTTGTTAAACTGAAAAACAATTATACACGTAAAGAAAGCACAAATGAGCATTTGCATCTTAATGCTCATTTGTGCTTTCTTTATGTGTATAATTGTTTTTCAGTTTTACTAGTGCACAAAGTTCATTTATTTTATAAATGATTTTGTTGCATAGTTACAAAGCTATTATATGAATTAGGCTACAAAATATTTAAAAAGTATGTATGCTTTATCCCCCATTGATTAATTTTCGTACAATAAAAGAATATCTGAGAATGGCCATTTTTGGTCTTATGTTAGTCTGGTTCTGTTTCTTTGAACTGTGTACGCGCACACGTTTTTGTTTTGTAAAAGTAAAGATACCCAAAAAGAAAGGGGTGTTTTCACTTCAGATTTTAAGTCGATAATTTGGTCGGTAAATCGTAATAACTTGAACTTATTGTTTAATAACTGAACAGTCTAATAATAATCAACATTGTAAAATTACTTATTTTGTGGAGGAAGTTCAATTGTGATTGCATTTTACTGTTAGAGTACATGCTTTACAATTCTGTATTTGTTTCAACATACAGGTAATTCATAGGCATTGTTTAAATTTCATTTGTTTCCTAGAGAATCACTCTTAGAGTGCTTTCATACGAAAGGCAACAGAGACAAAAAACTTGTCTTTTCTCATCTGCGCAACCGCAGAATATATTTTTGAAGGCAAAAATATGACTTGCGCTTGCGTAGACGAGAAAAGACAGGAATAATGCCTTTGTCACCTTTGGTGTTAAAGCACCCTTATGGGAAGTCATTATAGATAATGCTCCTTCTTTGGCATGTATTAATCAATGGGTTGTTTCAACTTCATCAGGTTTAACTATAACATTCATTTCGATTTATTTTTATTTAAAAAATTCTAAGGCAGTAAATAAATGGTGAGTACATTTTTCAACTTAGCCTATCTTCTGGAATTCTTTTAATATTAAATTTCATTTCCATAAAATTTTGCGCAAATTACAGTTATAATTTTTTTTAAAAAGTGATAATATTAATGAGATTTGTAATTCCAGTGGAATTTTGTTATTCCAAATTTCACTGAGATCAATTCAGTATAAAATGGCATGCAACATATTTTATATTGAGAATGAAGTAAACGTAATTGTGTTTAATTTGTAGTTTCTAGTATATCCTGTGCAATAATATTATACAGGATGTTGTATAGTATATCATGTATGATTGTAACAGTGGCACAATCAGATGAAAGAAAGGCGGGTTAATGTCAAACCAACTCTCAACCTTGAGCCATGCTCTCAATCTTAATATGTTCATATAAGAACTATATAATATGATGCATTTCATTAAAGTGCATCAACACTGTCTCAGAAGAGGAACAAAATTTTAACCCATTCAAGCATGTTGCTTGGAAGATCATCCCAAAAAGCGAGATTTTTAAAAAAACATATTGACGAGTTTTAACATGTTGAACGTTACATCAGCCATCGGTGGCTGGCACTGAACTTTCCGTCTAGGCTGCGTCAACCACCGGTGGCTGATAGTGTAAAATGCAACATTAAAATGTTAAACTTGTTTAAGTAATAGCTGAAAATTTATTTAAAATTGCTTGATTTAAATTGCTCGATCATTAAACGTCAGTCATTGGTGGATGACATTAAAAGTGTGAGGCCTGGTTGGAATTACTTTATAAATTTGCGTGCCACTCAATGTATTAAAGGAAATGTTTGTACTTGAAATTAATCACTTCGTACCTCATTTCATACAACTACAATATTGAACACTTGTTTGTTCATGTCGCTCCTCAATATTGTTATTGCAAGAAGTGGATTGAACACCTTGTATTCAATGCAAAAAAAAGTAAAAAAACATTTTACTGGATGTCATTTATTCGTAACATGAAATTGTTATTTTAAGGTTCAGTACCAACGAAAAGAATTATACTTCCTGCTAGCAATAAATCATCACATTCACTGCTCATTTTCCGCATTTCTGATGGTCTTGGGGTTTCAGTCACTGGTTTTAGGGACTAAACTGAAACCAATACCAATTTTTATGTTTACACCACTTCTAAGATAGTACTTCTGATTTGAAACATATGACATCCCAACACTTGATTTTTCTATATTGACTGATAATTGGAAATTCATTATTTCCCACAATGTGTGTAATATATCTCTAATGGGTTAAATATGTCAAAAGTTAGAAATCGTTGAGATTTAAGAAAGGTGAAAATGGAGCTTTATTGACCAAAACAGATATCTACACTGAAACTTTCGTCTTTAATACGATTTAACACGTGATGTTTGATAAGATGAATCCTCCAATTCCAAATAGACTAGATAAATGTAGTTCTCACTCATTCCCCTTATGGTTGTGCTCAAATTAATTGTGGAGAAAATGAATGTATATAAAATGGGGACGCCAAAGAAATGATTTAACGAAATGAGTGTCATTCAAGCACTTAAACGCATTTCTTACCTTGAAAAAAGCTTTGGTGGATCCGCTTCCCAGACAACCATATTTTATTTTTGTTTGTTTGGCTAAGTCTTCAGCGCTCTCAACTGGATAGATGACTTTTTCTACAGTCAAGAAAGCAGCTAAATTTGCCGTGTATGATGAAATCATGATCAATGTAAAAAAGTACCATATTCCGGCTATCGTTCTTGTTGACATCGCTCTAAAAAGAAAAAAAATATTAAGCATATTTTCGACTGACAGCTTTATAAAATTCAATCTTTAACGTCGGTAAATATACTTAATTGTCTGCAAATATAAAATTACAATATCAACAAACACTAAATTACTTCACATGACAAAAAAAATCTCATGCTAGCGACGACGATTGGCGCTTTCGGCGCAATTTCAGTTGCAACCTTTGCAACAATTTCACCCTTCCCGACAACACAAATGCCGGCCGTTGCTAACGCAAATCTTCGAAGTACTGTTGCAATTTAAAGCATTGTTGCGTCATGCAATAGTAAGATGTTTGTTATTCTATGTTCTATCATTTAATAAAATAAAAGATTTGTGTGTGATGTTAGAAAACATACAAAACGGTAAGGGCTAGAAAAGACGAAATTTTGTAAACAAAGGTAGTTTTTGCCGAAGTTTGTGCACCTCAGAGCCCAATTTTGGACAAACTAATTTAAAAGAAGATTATTATAATTATTTTATACACTTCTCTAGAAAAAAGTGCTGCCATCTATCGGATTTATTTGTAACTAATAAACATGTTATTGCTGTATGTTGCAACAATTTTTAAAAAGTGCAGCAATGCTTTAAGAGCAAGAATCAAGAACCTTTGATTCATGCCATCTCGAATTTTTCTCAAAAAAGTATCGGCTGATACTTGTCTTATTAAAAGACCAAATCCAGAATTATTTGTTCTAAAGTTGAGTTGTTCAGCTTTTATGGACCCCCAAAGGTCAATGTGCGGGGGCAAAAACTGAGCGAATTTGTAAGACATGCAATTCGTTATGAGCCAAAACTCTTTGCGCAAACAACCTGCTTCCAAATTCTTTTTAGATATGGAACATAAAAGGGTCAAACTTTATATAATGGATGATACGATTGTGGCAAGTCGTTGCCGCAAGGTCACTAAAGGTCATAAAATTGACGTTTTCGGCATTTCTTAGCATTTTTATGGCCTGACGACGGCTTGCGCCTTCTAGTTGCCATGGCAAAAGTGGTGTCAGTTGAAGGCTAGGTATTAGCACTTTAAAAAAATGTAACTATCATTGAGGCAAGTTGAATGCGCTTTTAATAAAATAGTGCCAAAATCTAGAAAATGTCGCATTTTACCGAAATTCAAACTGTCATAACGTCTTGCGGCGTCGACATATTGAAATAATTTTTTTACCTTTATTTTACTCTATTATTGGGCTCTACAAAAAAAGTAAAATCCACTGAGGCATGTTGCGTTAAAAAAAATTAAAACATTTTTTAACTTACTAAACTTTCTTCTCAAAAAAAAAAAAAAGCATATAGTTTGCTACATAGATATTTTAATATATTGTGACATATCTCTGACATATTACACATATTTTGTATAATTATGGTATTTATTTCCCATATGAAATTGTTGACTGTTAATACAACTTGTATATTTTGGGACAACATTCAGTATTTTTACATTTCAGTTCTGGCAAAAAGATGGATTTCTTTTCTAACACTTTCTCTCTCTGCACTTTCATTTGCTTCAATTGTAGCTTGTAATAGTTCATCTTCATTTTCATCATCTCTTTCTACACCAGAATTTTTAGCTCTAGCTTTCAATCTGCTAAAATAGGACATTACTTGCTCTTGTCTTAAATATTCTCATGGGTTAAACTTTTTTCTCCCATCTACAGTAAGACATCTTATCATTTTTACAACATTCTGTGCTGTCAATTTATTGCGTGCTTTATTTCCTTTATAAAAGCACTCTTGAACAAACTCTGATTTTATTTCAGATGAGTGACCTTTCTTTTTGGCTTTAGTGCCCACCATTTTGGGATACAAGTCGTGAATAAATTGCAGTGCTATTAGATTCAATAACACCTTCTGAAAATTGTAATTTTGATAATTTTTTTTGTTACTGTCTGCATTATTTTCGCAAACATATTTTTAGTCTTGTTCATACTAGAGATTAATTTAGGAGTTTGGTGTTCTCCTCTTGGCTATATGCAAGGACAATTTATCAGCAGTTTCAAATGTAGCAGTACAATTAGCTTTTGGACAAAACATAAAATTTACAAACTTTCGGCCAAGAGATTTAGATTTAGGAATCTGATTTGTGTGAAATTTTTGTGAGCTTGAATGTAAAAATACTGAATGTTGTCCCAAAATATACAAGTTGTATTAAATGTCAACAATTTCACATGGGAAATAAATACCATAATTATACCAAATATGTGTAACATGTCAGAGATATGTCGCAATATATTAATATTTTTATGTAGCAAACTAGATGCATTTTTTTTTTTTTTTTTCGTGAAGAAAGTTTAGTAATGTCGTGGTGACTACTATATATTATCCCAAATTAAGTTATTTCCCCCCTAAATTTAAATTTTAAAATTATCCCCCCATCATTTTAGCGAATAACATAAGAAAAAGGCCAGACCAATGATCGTAGGTAGAAAACAAAATTACGCGCAATACGCCAGGCCTAAAAAGTGCCCCATTTTTTTGTGAAAGAAAAAGAGAATGTGGAACGGTTTACCTCGAATTATTCATTTATTTAACCTATACAAAAACATTCTAGAGGAGCTCCACCATATAATCATCCAATCAACGTCCAGGCACGGACGGGATTAACCATCTTGTAAAACATTTTATATGCACGTGGCTTGAAGAAAACAATTTAAATTTTTGTCGCTTTTGGAAATACAAAAATTATTCAGGACTCTATCTCTTGTCCATCCGAGGCGATCCGCCAGGCTGCAATTTTGCTCAACGATACTGTGGATGCATCAGGATTCTTCATCATCATGAGACTCAAAAATCTGGGCGATCGTCCTAGCTGCGCTGGAGAGAGAGAGCTTTTTTTCTCAAAAATACGATCGGCCGCACGTCGATCTGTAGCAGGTCACATGTTCCGTGCGCGACCAATAGCGTTCTGCCTGCAAATCTTCGCTCAAACGAGCGTTTCCAACTCACCAACAAATTTGAATGAAAGATAAAAATACAAAATAGCTCTGAATAAATCATTTGAACTCAAATAAAAGTGTGGTACAACACCACAAGTAAGTTAAAAAATGTTTTCATTTTTTTTATGCAACATGCCTCAGTGGATTTTACTTTTTTGTGGAGACCAATAATAGAGTAAAATAATGGCGAAAAAAATATTTCAATATGTCGATGCCGCAAGACGTTATGACAGTTTGAATTTTGGTAAAATGCGACCTTTTCCAGATTTTGGCCCTTTTTTATTAAAAGCGCATTCAACTTGCCTCAATGATAGATATATTTTTTTAAAGTGCTATTACCTACCTTTCAACTGACACCACTTTTGACATGGCAACTAGAAGGCGCAAGCCGTTGTCAGGCCTTAAAAATGCCGAAAAGGCTAAATTTTATGACCTTCAGTGACCTTGCGGCAACGACTTGCCACAATCTTATCATCCATTGTATAAAGTTTGACCCTTTTATGTTCCATATCTTAAAAGAATTTGGAGGCAGGTTGTTTGCGCAAAGAGTTGTGGCTCATAACGAATTCCATGTCTTAAAAATTCGCTCAGTTTTTGCCCGCACACATTGGCTTTTGGGGGTCCATAAAAGTTGAACAACTCAATTTTAGAACAAATAATGCTGGATTTGGTCTTCTCATAACACAAGTATCAGCTGGTAATTTTTTGAGAATAATCTGAGATGGCATGAATCACCTCATAATGGTAGGTGTGACAGTTTCTCAGATTCTGGCTCTTAAAGTGCAACAATCAGTGCCTGATTACCGCACAGGTCAACCAGGCCGCGGCCTTGGGCCCCCAAATTTTAGGAGCCCCCTAATTGTAAGAAAGATTTCTGAAAATATCTATTAAAAGATAATTTTTTACAAAATGGAAATATCTTCATTCATTTAAATGGCAGGCTGAAAGTATTTGCGTAAACAAGGTAAACTATGCACAATCAGATCAATATCTTCATTGACTATCATGCTAAATAGTGTCTATTAATCACTGAGGCATCACGACGTTTTTTTATTTATTTAATATTATAAACAGTAAAATTTGAAAATGCAATATGTGTATTTAAAACGTTTGCTTATTTAATGAATAACACAAAAATTATATTGCATAAAAATAATATATAATGCAGAATAGTAGGATGTCATGTCAGTAAATGTTTTCTCCCCCCTTGCCAATTGGGTATGAGCCCAGTACTAATAGTATAATCTCCAAGCTTATTTAACTTTATACATTATACCCAGTATTTTTACTTCTCGTTCCCATGGGGCCCCAAAATAATGTGCCTTGGGCCCCCAAGTGTCTTAATCAGGCCCTGGAAACAATGTTTTCAGGAGATGTGTAAGTAAACGTCAAAACCGTATTGTGTGCGCTGTAGGTGTTCGAGTTGAGTGAGCTATAGGCGGCAAGCCGTAATTGTCTACGCCGAAAACGTCACTAGCCTCAGGCTTGCTTTAGCAACCGCCGAAATCGTTTCGTAAGTCCCAAAGTTGCCCCTAGCCGCAGGCTAGTTATAAATAAATCCTATAAGTGGCAGCGTCCTCCCGTCCTAAAAATTGCATGGAATAATTAATAACTTTTAAAAAAAATAATGTATCAAAAATTAAAGTCTGAGGTGCACAGCTATGGCAAGAACCGCATCTTTTTACCAATTATCGCGTTTCTTTTATTATGGGTTAATATGGCATAATTTTTTCTAAATAGTTCGTACATTAAAGAAGTAATGCACTCCGTAACGTAAATTCCAGGGCACCTTCGCTTTCTGTAAATTTATTTCATTCGTAACTACTATTTTCTGCCATTTTAGGATAAGGATATGCCAAGAAAAGCACGATCGAAAGAAACGGAGCAAGTTCGGTCACCAGACTGATTACACCAAGCTAGTGAGACACAGTATTTTCCATGATATGCATAGATAGCATGCCTTGTCGCCGCACGGGCAACAACGGAGTTCATTACTTACCTTATCACTATGTCGCCGTAGCGGCAATAAGTTTTCAACTTACCTACAATGGCGCCGCAGCGGCGACAATGGATTGCAAAGGGTTAATCTAAAGACAACTGTTAAACCGTTTTAAAAATATGCTATTCAATATATAACTATTGCAGTTAATGCCACGTGCTTTTTTTTTTTTTTTTTTGCATATTATTTGCATACACCTTAAATTTACGTCATCATTTAACTGAACTAGTTTACAGAAAAAAAAATCAGTTCTACTGGATGGAAGGTTTTTGCATCTAATAGTAAAAGCTATTAACAATAATTTAAGCGTGTTAAATGAACAAATAACGACCAAGCTGATATAAAATGTGTGGAAGTCGAAAATAAATAACTCAAAATCATTTTAAACATAAATTTTGAAGCAAAAAGAGTTTATGTACTTGGAAAATCAATGCACTTTTGCGAAGTTAAATTCTGTTTTGTCAGTTTGTCCAGGGTCGAGGCAGGTACCATATCGTATTCAAACATTTTGTATCGTTTCATCTCTCGAGGGCTTTAACTTTTCTCCACCTGACCCCTACCTGTTAGCCGAGGCCTTAGGATTGCTTACGCACGGAGCTGATGGCGGCGAGGGCTTTAAGTGGCGAAAATCTTGATTAACATTTATATCGTTAAAATATGTAAGCATCATCAGCCGGACATCGAGGTTTTTATGGGCTGACATCTGCACTCTCAGAAATAGAACGCTCATTTTTGACGATTCTCGAATCCTCAAGACAAATTTCGTCATTTATAACGATTCTTTCCTCATGCGTCACCTGACGTTTGACGACATGCAAACTCTCGAAAATTTGGCGAAATGTTTCCTCGCTCAACGCTCAGCCAATCTAAAGAAAATGGCGTTTTCGTTTTGGAAAACTTCTACGTAGCTGTGCTGGCGAAGATGTCGTTCAAGTGACAAATTACATCAGATGTGGGCGAAAAAGAGCTGTATGGTTCGTATTTTAGAATTGTCAAAGTCTGTGATTGTATACTTGTAGTTTAATAACCACATGTTATTGAATTAATATTTTTCAATGTTCTGTTAGGCCTAACTATGTTTGCCTTATGTTTACTATTATGGCCAAGTGGGGAAATGTGGAGTCACATTAATAGTATTTTACTCGCAAAAATTAAAACAACAATAATAATTTAAAACTGCCTACTGCAATGCTGTGCTAATGTTTTAAACCTTTTTTAAAATAATGTATATTTTGTTGTTCAAGTTAACAACTTGTCGAACCTTCAGTCAACTTATATACAGTCAAGCAGGGTAACTTTGCAGCAATTCATATTTTTTAGAATATTTGACTTGAAATGAAACTGAACACGTTTAGTGCTACTCTTTGTCTTTACTGTGGTACTGCTTTTAATGAATCATGGATGGGTGCGACGTATAATCGGTACGTTTTTTCGCTTGCACCGTTTAAGCGCCCGGTCCCATTTTTTCGCAAAATTTAGGGGGGTGGGGTCGGTTATTCGGTATTTTACGGTAATCATGAACATGCTTTCCCCTTAATATATGGTTTGAATTCCTTTTTTTAATTTTCAAACGGGATTTTTGTGCTCTATACATGTTCCTATCAATTTAGATGCTCATACCATAATTTTCAGTTTTGCTGTAATGCTCCATATGAGCTAGAAAAATGTTTACCAGCATAATAAAAGTCAAATTTTATTATTATTGCTGGTGTTTTTTTCTTTTAAATGTGTTATGGGGTTTGAAAACCCTTAAAAAGCAATTCTTCATGTGACAAATTCATACATACATAACCAACTCAATGAAACTAAGTTTTTAAAATTAATGGAATAATTTTCTGAATGAATTAGTAAATAGAACTTAGACAAATTGATAGTTCATTGCTTGCAGGATTATGAGGGGGGAAAATATTTTAAAAAAAATTTAATTGCTTTTATCTGTCAACAAAATGCTTAATTTAGAAGGAATACTAACTTTTTAAATTGTTTTGAAAGTAGGAATGTTAAAATAAAATTGTGTAAGAAATTTCTGTTACAATTGACCTAAAATAAGAAATTTAAACGTATATAATATGACATGCTTGTATGATAGAAAAGTTTCTCCTTTAGAACATTTATTTAAAATGAATGATACATATTTCAGCAATTAATGCCGCAACTCAAAAAATCGAAAATTTTCAATGTAATTATTTGAAGCCCCAAATTACTAGAAATATCAAATTGCCCTCTTAAAAATAAATTCAAGATATTATTTAAGGTTCCATGACGTGCTCAAAATGACGAAATTTAATTAAAAGTATTTTAAGACAACGAAATTTATCATGATAATTAACGAATCAAAATGACGAAATTTTTTTCAATTTTAATGAAATGTAAAGACTCGTTAATACGGAATAGAAATGACGAAAATTTGACTTTGACGAAATGTATTTCATCAAATAGACCCGACGAAACAAACGACTAAAATTTCGTTGTTTTTGACGAAATGTGTTTCATTAAATAGATGACGAAATGTGTTTCATTAAATAGATGACGAAACAAGTGACTAAAATTTCGCTGTTTTTGACGAAACGTATATGACGAAATATTTTTTTGTTTTTGACGAAATTTATTCCGTCAAATGTATGACGAAACAAATTTCGTCAATTTGACGAAATGTTTAATCGAAGCATTTTTCACGAAGTCATTTCGTCAAATACGACGAAAGTTTCGTGAAATTTGAGCATGCATTTCTGAGAGTGTGGATTGGCACCAAACTGTCGCAAATTCCGTCGCCAAATAAAAAGCAGTCGCTGTTGGTGGCTGCTTTTTATTGCGTGCACAGGGGTTGGAGCCCTCTGTCTAGTTTCTATGTTAATGGTGTATTCTAGTGACATCATGGGCCAACGTTTTTGAATTTACCAGTGAAACAACAAAACTATTCCGAAATGAAAGATTTTGCAATTGCCCGACAATTTGTCTTTGAGGATATTTTTCTTGGCATTTTTAGCGACTAATAAATAAATAATATGTCTTAAATTGAAGAATTTATACCTTTTTATTTAGAGTTCCAGATAAAACTGGCCCAAATATGTGGGAATTTCTGATGCATGGGTGAACATTTTCTACGAATCCGCAATTTTCCGCTTTTTTAACTTCCTTTTGTTTTCTTTTTCCTATCGTTCTTTTCGTGAAGTATTTTTATAGGCTTGTTGTTACTTTTAGAAAATCCTTCGATGGCTGAAACTAATGTTTGAAAAGAATAAACCTGGATTTTATTTTCTGTGGCATTTTGCAGAGAAGAGAATCTTGGACCATAAGTCATATGATAGGTCATACGATTTTACAGAGGTAAAAATTATGTTTGAGTGCGCTAAGTTCAATCCCTTGCTTCATCCTTCCAAAGCTGGAAAACCGAGTTTTGTACCAAAAAATAAAATTTTCGGAAATACATTTGCCATTTTTACAAATCGAAAATTCTCAAGAAGTATTATACCTCAGTATAAAATTAAGTTGTAATAGAGAAATTTAGCAATTTAAACAAATTGCTTTTATGCTAAAAAGCACTATCTTGTGGAGATTATGTTTTGCATTTATTTTATTGCATTAAGCAATTGTACATTGTACAAGGTTCTCTCTTTTTTTTTTCGAGTGGGCCTAATTTTTCGTTTTCCTCTCCTCTGTATATTTTATTCGGCCTGTTATTTTACTCTTTATTTATTTATTGCTGAATGTGATATGGACGTGAAAGTTATTTTCCTCTTTTTCTACATGTTAGTTGTTTTTAACTCTGCTTAATGAAAAATTAGATAAGAATTATGAAGAATTAGAATTTATTTCAGAGCATTATCCGCTGAGCTCAACTTAGCATAGCAACTAATGTTAACCCTACACTGCGCAATTTTTTTTCTCTTTGTAAAATATTTTTTTTTTTTTTTGTGTTTGTTTGTGCTAGTTATAAGTGGGAAAAATACTAAAAAAATTCTTATTTAATTCGGAAATTAGAATTCGAGAAAAATTGATGTGTTGTTTAAAAACAACACTGCGAATTTAGGGGTAACAATAATAATTTTTTTATATTTTCATTTTAACAAATGAAACCAAATCAATAATAAATAGGCATGCATTATAATCATAAAATAGCACTAAAATATGAAAATTTATTAGAATAATTTATTTTATTATTATTTATAAATTTATAAAATTTATTAAAGTAAAAATTGGCAGATGTAACTAATAATTAATAGTAACATGTGCAAATTTTTACTTTGATTACCAATAAAGTTTAATAATGATTTCACTAAAAGATTTTAAACAAGAAACCTAACATCTGTATTGGGTCTATGCGATAATGTTCCTTTCTTCCTTGGTTGAGTGTGAATTGATTTTAAACAAAATTCCTAAATAATAATTTAATCGACCACTTAAAGCTAATTTGTGAAATATTTAACAATAATCTTCTAAAAGATACTAAATAAAGTGAAATAGAACAACCTGTGACACCTGTTCTTGTTTATACTGCGAATGATGCAGGAGCATAAAAATTGCCCACGCATGCGCGGTGTTGTTTTAAAACAACAAGTAAAAAAGGCGCCTTAATATATATTTTTCCCGAAATTTTTCGGACAACTTATATTTATTTTATTTTAAGACTATGTAAGCAATTAGAGACTAATTTTTAAAATAAAATTATTGCTTAAAATTTGTAGAAAAAAAATTAAGAAGTTACTGTTTTTTACGAAATCAACATGTATTACGATTTTGTGAAAGAAGATGAACCTCGAGTTCAGTTTACAAGATCTAGGGGAAACTATATTAACTAATATGATCACACATACGAAATGAAACGAAATAAAGCGCCACATGTTAAAAATATTACAAAATAAAAGCTTAGTGAACGAAAAATTTAGGTGTTGTTTAAAAACAGCACGGCGCAGTGTAGGGTTAAAAAGTTTGAGCACATGTTTTTAAAATCACATTGCGATAGTGTTCATAGTTTTCGCTACATAAATAAACGCGCTTAAAATCGCAGTAAATATCACACTCACATTCAGCCAATAAATGAATAAAAACTAAAATAAAAGGCAGAATAAAATATAAAGAGGAGAGGAAAACGAAAAATCGGGCCAACTCGAAAAAAGTATATCGTACAATCACTTCATGCAATAAATTAAATGTAAAACGTTTGAAGCATATTATGTATATATTTTTTATGATATTTATGTTGGGACATTTCTATTTGCCCACCCTGTTGTTAATAACTTTAACCAGATAAAATAGAGATAATAAAATATTTTTTTATGCATTTTTTGAATTCAGTCACGCAATACCGCGTGAACACAACTTTTATTGCTAAGAAGAAAGATTTAAAAAAAATTTTTTTCACTATAGTGTTGATTAATAAACTACTCACAAAAATTAAGAAGATTTTTCAAAATAAACAAAGCTCTAAAAAAGAAACATTTACTTTTTTTTAAAACAAAAGCATTTCATCTTTTAATGCTTTCGTTAAGTTTCAGAAATGAAAAAAAGCAAGAAAATGATCTCGTATGATTCATTTTGAAATGTCCAATAATTTTTATCAGTAGTATATACATGAAAAAACACAACTTCTCTTATTTGCCAAAGAAAAAGTTATATATCAATAAATTTTACCTGGGTGCAAGATCAGAACCTTGTTGCATGAGAGATCCAATGGTGAACCATAAGCTATTCATGAGACTGAAACTGTTTTCAAGAACTTGTTCTTCTTGTCTACAAGGATGAGGATTATCCCATTCATATGGACTCAGACGTCCTACTAAAAACAACGTTATACTGACTCCTATGTGAGCCCCCATGACGTATATCCACACCTCCATGGAGAACGGAGATAAGAAAGAAAAGAGAGTAGTGACTTTTGTAGTAGGTTTCTTGAAAAGGATACTGATTCCTGTATTCATGAAAGGCATTGTAAAGTCAACTGCTTCTTCTCTTGATGATGTTATGGTGAGGTCAACGATTGCAATATCAGCGACCTGCAAAAAATATTGGTATTTTTCACATGGTTATCTTTTAAAATTCATTTTCTTGTTTAAAACATTTGGCAATAAACACAGATGTGTGTTTCGCATAAGCTCAGCTTACCGGGAAAAAGGACCCGTATTTTCGTAATTGAAAACGTATCTAAATATCAATTGATGTCAGTTAGTGAGATGACTTGCATTGACGTAGTGTGATTTTTATGTAGATTGAATATGTTATCGTAACTTATTACTGAACAATGGCAATTATCATTCATGATGTCGCCTGAACTCTAAGGTTGCTTTCCCACCCAAGGCAACAAAGACAATATTTCTGTCTTAGGGCTCTACCATGAACGGTTCAGAAAAGTTCCGAACCGGTTATTTTCCGGCCTCGGAACTTTGCTATTCCGGTACCGAACAAACCGTTAACTCAATCTCGGAAAAGTGATTGACAGCTGGCTTCGAGTTTCCGGGGGTGACATCTCTTCAGATAATCACAGAACGATTTCAAATTTGCTTATACATTACGGTAACCCTTGCTTTCGTCCGCCATTGTTGTGTAGAGCAGATATCGATATGTTTTGCAATATGTTTGAAGAAAACTGGAAGGATTAAAGGCTATAAGAAGTGGTATGAAGATGCAACTAACAAAAAAAAATGGTTCTTTTTTGGTATTTTAATGAGTATTTTTAAATAAATTATCATTACTTTGCGTTCTGCTACTAACAGAACAGCTAACAAAACAGTCGTTCTGCTAACAGCAGAACGACTTTGCTTGAATGTCAACAAAATCCTCTAAACCTTCGCGAAAAGTGTTCTAACTTTTTAATATGTTATTGAATAAATATTCTATTAGTTAAAAATCATTATGTGTGTATTTGAACTTTAAGGAATGGTAAACGTTCCTCTTTTGATGAATAAACATTTAAAACGTCTTTCTATTCTTTAAAAAAATACTTCCAGATTTGGCGATAAATCATGGTTTACCGTAAAGTTTAGCCGAAATCTGCACTTTTTTTTTTTTTTTTTTTTTTTTACAGTTAAATATTGTTGATTTTGATAACTTTTTTATGTAAAATTTATAGAGAGTTTTTAAACATCGACTTTCAAATATATTTACAATATGTATACCACAGTGAAAAAAAGATAACACTCGACTCATGAGATTAAATGATTATTATTTATTAATCTTTCCCGATTGAACAATCCATGTAAAGATCAAAACAAATTTCCATTATTTGGAATTACAAAACACTGAACTAGATGAATGATTTCCTTTCGTTTACTGTGTGTTTATGTATTTTGCTGTTTTTTGCCTGTAATATGAATCGAATACATACCGTTTACCCACCCTCCCCCCTGGAAAAATCACTTGCCTGATCGCTTTGCATTATTCGTACTCGTGTTGTTACATTTCTCATATGGCTAAAACTAATATTGATCTCAATATAAAATAATTTAGTTAAACTGTATAATTGTTTACTAAATGCAACCATGTTGGTGAACTTTTAAATAATTGACAGCAAGTATATAATAGAAGCGTACACACACATATATACATATAAATATTATATATATATATATATATATATATATATAACATTGAAAACTAAATAACTTTTTTAGACCCCTTTTTGAATTCTGTTTCGTTTTTGAAACATTGATATTTTTTAGATGTCCCCCAGCCCGGGAAACTAACGTGGGAAAGATTATGTAATGTGAACTAAAAATAGTAACGAATAGCAATACCGGTGCATCATCACGTGACATGCAGCTCCAGAGGGTATAAAAGGCTCTCTCAAGCTTTTCGCGGGATTCCTGATGTAAATATTCTTGTAAAAACGTTGATGTTGGTGTTCGACTTTGTATTGTGTTGAATGTGTATTTCCAATGATGAAACTCAAATAAACCAATGATAACTGGACTATGGTCACGACTGTTTTGTACGATGGGGGCTTCATAGACGGACATTCGGTAAAATGAAATGCTTTGTAACGGTGATATTACATATATATATATATATATATGCTATGGAGATAAATATCCGATGACTTTGCTACTTATTCAAATTATAATTAGGTCTAATATGAATTAAAATTTGGGTTTTTGAAATACTCCAATAAAAGTGCAATGCAAAGTTTGTGGATCAAAAATTATTTTTTGATAAAATACATTATCTGGAAAAATGTAAGAATTGTAATGTATACCTTTATTTATGTCTTGTAAAATAATTTTATTCCCCTATTGGAGTATTTTGATAAACATTTCATTTTTGTTTGAAATTTGCCATCAAGTTAGAACTCCTTAAACTCAATTTTTTTTTATTCATTAAAAAAATCATTTTGTTTTTTTTTTCTACCTTGCAAATATAATTAACTCATTATTGTATGCAAATGTGTTACTATTTTATTTTGCTGTGTTTGGTGAATGCAAATCCAGGATATGAACAACACAAATTTCTTAATTTTGGGGTATCTTTCTAATGTGTCAATGGCTGCATATAATTTAATGACCACCTCTTCTTATCGACTTACTGGCATTTTTTATTGAGTCGAGCCATTAAAAGATATTTTCACCGGAAGACCGTTATTTGTTGATTGCACTATGGCGTCACTTAAACTAATAGCTTTTAGTTTCATAGCCACAACAACAGTCGAATAATCAAGAGTTTGTTGATATTGTCTGTTGCTGTTGCCCTTGCTTGAATGTACCATTAACAGAAAGAATATACTTTCCATCATTCTCTATGTCTTAAAATATTGAAAATGGAAACCGATCCACAACTAGAAAATTTACCAGAAGATGTTAAAAGAACTACTAGAAGTTTCGGTAACCTTGGTACATAAAATAAAAAATAATAGTTTAATGTATGTATATTTATATAGCAAATTTAAAAGGTAAAATATTTAAAAATAACTGCAAATTAAAATAAAACACAATATAACAAATGGAACAAAAAAAAAATCAAAGCAAAAAATATGTAAATTAATAGGAAGGAATGAATGAAATCCGATATATATATATATATATATATATTAGTGTTCGGCAACTACTCGTCAAAAATTAGCTAACTACCAACTACTAACTACTCTAAACAAAACTAGTTGCAACTAGTAGTTAACTACTTTTTTCTGAGAGTAGTTGTAACTAGTAGTTAACTGTTCTCCAAAAGTAGTTAACTACTTTTAAGTATAATTCATTCGAATTTCTATTTTTAAGCTTGTTTTTAAATATTTAATCCTAATAATTCAGCTCAATATTATTTTAAATCATTATAACAATTTTAAAGAAATTCCTGTAAAACATTCAAGGATTGAATATTTCCAAATAACACTGAACAATTAATATATAAAGAGAATATGAATAAAGACAAAGCCTTTTTCTCTAAATTTAAACTTTTAGTTTAATATGTATTTGTTTAATAAAGTTAATAATTTATGTTTTTAAGGAGTAACAATTTTTCAGCAGTTGTTGTAAAATGAAGGGGTTTACACTTAATATCAATTTAAAATTCTCCCTCTGCCCAACCCCCATTCATTAACAAAATATCTTTGTAACGCACATGCTTTAGAATTTAGATTATATTCTTTCAAATTGTGAAGGCAGAGTTGATATTTTTTTTTTATTTAAAAAAAAAATAGTATTTTTCTAATTTAAATAAGATTTTTTGGATTTTTTTTAAGCAAAATATGTATGCGCACACAAATACAGTAACAAATTCAGCTAATTATTTATGTCTTCAAAGAATTTTAAGATCTTTCAGTTGAAATAATTATATATTACTAGTTCAAAATTAATTATTAATTAATTATATTATATAAAAATGTATGCTTAATAAACAGAGAACAACAAGAAACAGAAGAGAAAGCTTATATTTCTGGACTAAGTGTATTATAATTTCTTGAATATATACAAATAAGTTGACTGGACTATTATAATTTTTTGAGTATATACAAATTTCTTGAATATATAAACAGAGATTTATATAAGCAAAGATTTTTTAACTGTTTTTTTTCCAAATGTATTTCTTATCTATGCTCGAGGCTCCAAATGTACGGTCTTTTAATTCTTCAATGAGCTCTTCATTTTTGTATTATTCACAGGAATTCAGAATCGGTTATTTAAATTTATAAAAACTCGTAATTCTTCCCAAAATTCGGCTCTCTTCTTGACCACAGTTATCTAAAAGTATAACATTTCGTCCTCGGAACTGAAATACAGGGAGCTCTTTCCGAAGTGGTAACTTTCAGTCGATTCCGGGAGCAATTACCGGAGGCCGCGCGTCATGAGTCACGTGAGTCCTTTATTCCGATAGTGGTCAGTCGATTCCGGGAGCAAATTACCGGAGGCAGATCGATTCCGAAGGACTCTTGGTGAGCCAGAGCTCGGAAAGATGACGTCATGAGTCACGTGAGCGCTTCAATTCCGAATGAAATTACATTATAAGATTTATCTATTGTCCTTTCTCTGCTTACAAGTATGAAGATGGACATCCACAAATTTCAATCACTAGACTTTCTTACTTCAGAATTAGCGTATTAGTTTTGTACTATCGATTCTTCCTACTCAACTGAGAAATATTTTTTTGTATGAAAAATTATCGCATTCACGAGAAGTGACGTATTTTAAAAATTAACATGCAGTTTTCACGTATAATTCTTCATTATTAGCGTTTTGCCTATTGCCTCGTTAGGTTTATCCTATGATAGTTAACGCAAACTTTCTAGTTTTAATGGCTCAGTGATTTTAAAACTTTGATATGCAAACAGGCAACAGTAAAAAAAATAGCATTTAAAATATAGAATTTCTACTGTAATTATTACAAAATGCAAACTTAATAGAAAAGATGGTAGATTAATCCAATATGTATTCAGTTGGTTGGAGGTGGATACATAATCTTAAATTTAATGGAAATATATATATACAAAACAATTATTTACATGCATAAAAGAGGAAATTTAATGCCTCATACGGCATACAATTCGTAAACGGTAAATTTTCTTGAGGGGAATTGAATTTAAAGTTACATAAAATTATGGAGGATCTAAAACCATGTTTAAAACTTTCAAGTGAACTTGAATGTGATAGTGCTTTCGGGATACTTTTTTTATGTTTAACATTTTTATTTCAGTCACTATAGATTGAAGCTCAATTAATTGTTTGTTTTGAGGTTTAGTACTTCAAATTTTTTATACATTAATTACATGTTTTCGATCCGCTATTTCTGATCTGATTCAAAAGTTTAAGGGGGTAACTTCAATTCGCTCCCTTTTAGCCAACACTAGCATTTGTACGGATAATTACGACTCTTTTCGTTTGTTATTTTCAAAATATTAACTTCGCTTGTGTTTGAAAAGACACTTATTCTGAAAGACATACGAAATTGAAAATAGCGTTTATTGTTAAAGTATTAACACTCATGTAACTTAAACTCAACTGCATAAAAGCTGTCCTGCATTTCAGATACTGAATAACTTACTCCTCGGATTAATTCTCCGATCATTCCATTCCATTCTCCTTTGTCATTTTTGAGCCCGTATGCTCTGTCTTCAACTTCTTTAATGATGTATTTGAAACCCAAATGTTTGGCTAAATGGTCGATGAGATCAATACAAAAACCTTCGTACCTGGCATTTCCGGTAAGTTTTGCGGCGGAATCTTTTAGCATAGCATAGGGGGAATTCTGAAAGAAGATGAAAAACATCATTGTATTATTTCACATAGAATGCTTATGTTTTGTGAATGACTACATTACGATAAAAACAATACAAACTGAAAAAAAAAGGATGTTCACATTGTGTAATTTACACATTGCGTGATTATTTAAACTGTTTCATCCGGCCTTTTATTTATGTAAAGCACCTTTATGGTGCTTACTTAATAAGTATTTAAACATGTCTCAAGAGAACCACCATATTACAAAACTTACATTTCTTAAAAATATCATTCATAGCGTTTAAACCTTTTAAATATATTTAGTGCGATCATTATGTAAGCATTTGCTTTTGCGCAGTTAATTTTACTAATTTTTGTAATTTCAAGTGTGATTATATTTATTCGGAACTTTCTTTTCTCTGGACTTAAAATGTACTATTTTTTAAAGCTATTATATATATATATTTAATTTAGACATAAATGAATATATAACTAAAAATGTCAGCTATGGAAATCGGTTATAATTTTACAGTAAACATTTTAATAAACGGAAATTTACTAATTTCGCTTTTCACAACTGCAAGTTCTTAAATTACCATTTAAATTTTTATTGCAAATAGAAAATTATACGCAATCATGGTTTAACATGTTTTATTTCTGCAATTTTAAAGCCCATTCTTTTTTTTCCTTTTTAAATTGTATTGTGAAATGAAAAGTATTTAACTATGATACTAATGTAAAAAAAAAGCAACATTTATTAGATGGTGCTTTTAACTTTAGTGCTAAAAAATTAATATCATGATTAAATTGAAAAATGTGCTTACTACATAGGTTGTTACAATGAGCGTTTTGTTTTGCAGTAAAAGGGTGTCGTATTCATTTGACATGTTCTTAGTAATATTGATTCCTTTACCGGGTGCCCAGGCTCCTATCTAGATGGAAGGGGAAAAAATTAGCTATTAGAAAAGCTGATAAAACAAGAATTGGCGTATTAGTTAGGAAATAAAAATCTCAGACACTTTTTTGGAAAATCTTTCTAATACATGCATTTTATTTTGCATTAACTAGTAAAAATAATAGTGATCCACTTATTTTAATTATGTTAATTCAATATACTTGTCATGCTTTAAAGCGTTTAATTCAAGTAAAAAGTGATGATGGGAGCCTTCATAAATGACGTCACACTTTTTTTCAATATATTTGACCCCCTCCCTTGTCACATTAGGGTGGTGCTTATTTTTAGAAGTTTTAAATTTTCAACCTTTTACCCTCTAAATTTGTTCCATTAGACCAAAAAATGATTATGATAAAATTTTATCACCAACAAACAATATTTAGAGGTAGCTCAAAGAGGGTAAAGTTTAATAACTGAACGAGATTTTGAGATTTTTTGAATTTTTAAGCAAGATAAAAATTATGATTTGCAATTACGTTTAATTTATGTAATTATATAAAAGTAACTTCTATATGAATAAGTAAAAATTAAACATTTGTAAATTGTATAGCTATAATGAAATAGTTTTCTCAATAAAATATACAGTATTCAAGTCTACCTCATAGGTGGTAACAACTGTCTAAACGAGTGAGTGCCAAACTTATGGAGCCACTGAGCAAAATAATACCTTTTCCACACTTTACTGTGAGCTACTCTCCCACCCTCCCCATAGTAAATAAAGACAGGTCAAAAAAGTAAGAAACTTTTATATTCTCAGTAGTTATTTATATATGCCAGAACGAGACGAGGGGATACTATATTGGTAGTTCATGGATTTACTATACCAAAAGAATATTCTCCATTTTCCTTTTGAGCCATAAACTTTCAATGCAAATATTGGCGAAACATGGAAAATCCAAACAGTTGTTGTGTAATTATGTGCAGATAAACCAGAAGAGTATGAACGCGATCTACCAACGATTTCCTTGTGAGTTAATTGCAGCTGGTAGTACGAGATCCGGCTGCAGAATTCTGTGCTCATCGAGTGTTTGCTAAAATCTAAATTTTTAAGCATATTTATGATTAGGAGAATATATATCTACCAGGTTGCCTATCAAAATGTGGCCGCTAATATTTTTAATTAAATTATTGTTAATTGATTTTTCGGAATAAAATTCATTCACTTGTTTTTTAAATAAAATATCGTCCACTTCACGGCAATATAGATAAAGACTCTGAAAAATCACGGTTGCCTTTGAGCACTTAGCCGCACCTCTTCGCAGCCAGGTGTAAACAGGTATGATTTTGATGCATTTATACATAAACGTACATTTGTTATTTATATATAACGTACATTTGTTATTTATATATCAAATTAAAGCTATTTTTTTTCTGTTTATTGTGATATACGGTTGTCTAATTAAAGCTGGCCGCAAATAAGGGTTGCTGGTTGTTAAAAATGCCAGCTGTACGACGCCTTAAAGCCATTGCGCATGCGTCGAATGATAGTGTTCTCAACCACCGGTTCAAACAGTAGTAGGGACAACTTGATAAATACTCCAAAAAAATCGTCTTCTTTTTCAAAATGACGACGCATGCGCAATGGCTTTAAAGCGTCGTACAGCTGGCATTTTTAACAACCAGCAACCCTTCTTTGCGGCCAGATTTAATTAGGCAACCGTATATCACAATAAACAGAAAAAAATTAGCTTTAATTTGATATATAAATAACAAATGTACGTTATGAACGTATAAATGCATCAAAATCATACCTGTTTACACCTGGCTGCGAAGAGGTGCGGCTAAGTGCTCAATGGCAACCGTGATTTTTCAGAGTCTTTATCTATATTGCCGTGAAGTGGATGATATTTTATTTAAAAAACAAGTGAATGAATTTTATTCCAAAAAATCAATTAACAATAATTTAATTAAAAATATTAGCGGCCACATTTTGATAGGCAACCTGGTAGATATATATTCTCCTAATCATAAATATGCTTAAAAATTTAGATTTTAGCAAACACTCGATGAGCACAGAATTCTGCAGCCGGATCTTAGACTATGGTGATTTATACAGTTTGGAATCAACTGGTCTAAACTACAAGTAAGGTAATATTTTGTTCTGAAATGACACAGTGAACTAGGTAGGTGGTGAAAAGGTCACACAAATAAAATTTGAGAGCATTAGACATGAAAAAAAAAGAACTGCAAATATTGCTTCAATAACATTATTGAATCCCAACCTAACAGCATTATATTGAATTGAATTAGAGCAAGCAAAATATTTATGACTATTATGCAGTATTTATAATATAGATGCTGCTTTATTTCAAGGCAGTGCAATGATCATACTAGATAGTTTCAATGTAATTTGAATATAAGATAAGTAAGGCATTAAAAGTTTTGAGTTTCATGAATTCGGTAAATCTGAACCTCTGAGCCAGTTCCTTTGAGGGCAGCAGTAACAATAATAATAAAAACTGATGAAGCTAAGGGAAAAAATAACCTTCAACTCATTTGTGTGTTCTTCTTTAGTATTAATATTACCTGGTAATGGCATTGCGCCTAATATATGATGGGGTTTGCTGCTAGCCCGTGTATGTTACACCATGTGTATTATACCTAGGAGATCAGCTAACCCCAAGCAGCAAATTTGATGTCTCCTTTCTGAACCAAATGGTTCCCCACCCATGGTTTAGACCAGTAGTCATCAAACCGTAAAATGCCAGCTACAAGTAACTTGCAAGAAAATCTTTAGTAGATTGCAATAGTGGTCATGTGGTTAATTTGCACATTATACACTCAACAACTGTTGATTTTCTATATTTTGTTAATATTCACATTGATAGCTCATCGCTCAGACAGAAAATAAAGAATATTTTGCTGGCATAAATATATAGTACATGAAAAAGGTAGCTGCCCAGTCGCGTATATAAATAACTGAGAACTGAAAAATTTCTAGCTTTTTTTTTTGTCCTATTTTTTTTCTTTCTTTTCTATTGGGGGTTGGAGGGGGGGGGGATATCTCATAATAAAATGTGGAAAAGGTACAGTTGCTCAGTGGCTCCATTAGTTTGGCGATCACTGGTTTAGATAGTTGTTGCCATCTATGAGGTACATTTGAATACTGGTACTTTTTATTAAGAAAACTATTTACACACACACACACATTATAGCTATACAATTTACAAGTGTTTAATTTTTACTTATTCATATAGAAGTTACTTTTTAATATAATTACATAAATTAAACATAATTGCAAATCATAATTTATATCTTGTTTAAAAATTCAAAAAATCGCAAAACCTCGTTCAATTACGAAACTTTACCTTCTTTGAGCTACCTCTAAATATTGTTTGCTGGTGATAAAATTTTATCATAATCATTTTTTGGTGTAGTGGAACAAATTTAGAGGGTAAGAGGGTGAAAATTTAAAACTTCGAAAAATAAGCACCATCCTATTGTCACATGTCACGCTATATTACAAAAGCATATCGCTTATAGAAATGAACAGAGTCATATCTGCAAATATTTTTTTTTTTGCGTTTTTTTTTTTTTTTTGGTTTTTATATCAAAATTTTTGCGCTCTTTATATTGGGAATACTGTTGTAAGTAAATGTTCAAAAATTAAGGCTAGAGAACAATAGTGTCACTATGCGTTTTGGCTGGAACCGCCAATTCTCAGATGTCAACACCGCCTTATTGCAGAATAATTCGGTTGGTTATAGAATTTCAACGGGATAGCATCGCAATTTTTGCAAGTACAATGTTTTATCAGCTTTAATTTCAAAATCCATGTAGTTTATATTCTCACATGGAACTACTGACGTAACATCCGATACGACAGTATTCATTTCAATTTTTCATTTTTTGACGTCCTTTCATTAAGATGAATACCGTCGGTTTGGTAGATACGGCAGTTTCCATTTCTGATTTATTATTACCTTTCAGCAATTTTGTCGAATAAACTTATGGTTGATTGGTGCATAAGGCAGTATTCATTTCAATGTTTTTATTTATTTGGTTGATTTGTTAATGGTGCTGCAGTACAATTATCAGAATAATGTGCATTTCATAAAAAATAAATAGAATTGCGCTCCTATTTTAAGTTCTAAATTGTAAGAATTACGTTCCTATTTCCTTATTGAATAAACTTTTATATTTTTATATTTTGTTATACTTTTCCTTTTAAATACTCTTTAGCTTGCTTTTTTTTTCAGATATAGGTAGTATGAAGGTCTAATTAAAGCTTATATTAATCAAATAATATAAACATGTTCCAAGGGGAAAAGTCTAAATAAAAAAATAATAAAATATTAATCGGAGACAAGTAGTTTTTAATGAATTGGACAGTGTTATCCCCATTTAGCTACAGGAACGAACAATACTTAGTCACTGTACTACTTTTTAATAACTGACAAACTGTATTTTTTGGTGCAATACTGTCATAACTACTTTTTATAGTTATTTCTAATTTTTTTGATATCATTAACATCCATCATGTGAGAGAAACAAACAATAACTATTTTCCGATCAAAATCTAGTATAATAATCATTGTGACACATAAGGTAATTAAATAAAACAAATTGTAAAAAGTTTAAACACCTCTTTTGAAAAATGTCCATTTTGCAGATATGACACTGTTCATTTCTATGAGTGATATATTCTTGCAGTTTAAAAACAGAGCTCTACGTTATAGATCACACTTTTAGTTATTTGTTTGACTGACCCGCGGAATTTTATGTTAGAATCGTAAATGCTTAAGACGATTTCTTTTTAAATTTAGTAAGTTTTAAAAGTAAATTTAAACCTTAACCAGTATCGGTGTTTACGATACAAAATGAAGTTAATACAAAATGAAGTTAATAAACTTTTAAATCAAATTATGAAAATAAAAAAAAACTTTAAAAAAAATTAATTTGCTGATTTTAAATGTGTTTTTATCCAAACCAAAATGTGTAATGTCACACTCCTCGTTATCCTCTCCCCTCCCCTTGTTACAAACTGTCACAATTTCTCGAACACCCCAACCCCTTCGAAACGTGACATCATTTATGAATGACCACGATGCCTATTTTTCTTGGTTTTACATATTTACTACTTAAAAATTAACAATAAATTGCAAATTTTAAGTCATAAAAATGCTTGTATTAGTGTGCCGATCATTATTTATTTATTTATTGTCGCACTTTGAATATCCTTCAAGTAGATGATTGAAATCTCCTGATTAACAAGTTTATTCTGAATTTTAAGAAACGACTTCATAAATATCGCTTTACGTGCGAATTTTTGAAGAATGTCTCAGAAGGAGACATTCATTTCTAACTGCTACTGCAGCATGTATTGCACTTCTCATATCAAACCAATGATCTAAAGAATCTAACATGACAACACTTGAACAACGTTCTGTTGAAAAAGGATAAATTGGAAAAATATTTCTAATATGTTAAAAACATTAACGGAAAGCTAAATGATTGCCTCAAAAGTGCTTACGTAAAATATCATTAGCGCATTACCCCGTAAATGAAATGCATACTGAAAAATCGAACCTGTATACACGTTATCGCTTTAGTTCATTATATTCTACACAAATAATAGTTGTTCACAATCTCCCGAAGTAGGGAATTACAGTAAACAGAAAAAAAATCTTACAGATATTTCCTTCAAAACTGTTGCTTCACTTACAAAAATCACTTGCAAATTTTAAAAAATAACGTTTTGCAAAACCGCTATGGTGTGAAGCGAACATTTCTCATAAAGTTATTGTAAACTTTTATTCATTTTTCAAGCATAGTTATTGCTTTAGTCACCGAAATTCATGATTAATAGCAAGAAACGGAAGAGAAAAGTTAAAACTCATATTACATTGATACAATGTCCCACAGTGGACCAGTCGGTAGAAGCTCGGTTCCCGCAGACCACCGAAAGTGAAACAACATCGACTCAGGTCAGTGTTTGGGAGGGTGACAACCTCTCACGGCTGGTTCCTGTGGGCCGTGTACTCTAAAGGGAGCTGGTGCACGTTAAATAGGTCCCGACTCCATAGTCCTCCAAGTGAGATGATACCTCCGGGGGTGCCAATCCCTTTCATCTGGGATCTGGTTCAAAATTAAGAGACCACAAAATTTGAGGTCAAGTCAGTCTTCAGCCCTCGTGGTTCCTCGCTCTAAAATGAAGCTGCATATCACCCTAAGCCAGTGGATTATTCGATCTTCTGGACTACTGGTAGTAGGCTTTCCTATGCCAGGGGGATTAATAACAACAACACTGATACAACCAACAACAACACTGAAATTGAACCTGAATACACGTTACTACTTCATTACTTTATATTTTACACAAATAATAGTTATTCACAACAGAACAAACAAACACAGTCAACAAACAAAAAACAAACATAATCACCTGACAACAACAAAACACAAAGTCACCTGAAAGCAAGAGTCACCTGAACAAAACAAAACAACAACAAACAAAAAGTCACCTGAAGTAGGCCATTACAGAAAACAGGAAAAAAAAAAAAATCTTACAGATGTTACCTTCAAAACTGTTGTTTCACTTACAGAAATCACTTGCAAATTTAAAAAAATAACGTGGTGAAAAACCGCTGTGGTGTAAAGCGAACATTTCTAATAAAGTTATCGGGAAGTTTTATGCATATTTCATGCATAGTTATTGCTTTAATCATGAATAATAGGAAGAAGTGGAGGAGAAGAATTAAAACTCTTATTAACATCTTACTTTTTCTAGTCCATCTTTTGTTAGGTATATTAAATCAAGGACAAATTCAGATCTAAATCCTTGTTCGTCAAATTTGACTTTCCCTGTGAGACCTTGGATACTACTCTAAAAATAAAAAGTAAATTTTCATTAGGTAGAACTTTTTAGTATTCTAATAAAATATTGCTCATCAGTTTATTTTGCATTTGTATCTACCTATAGAATTTCTCAATGTTTTTTTTTCTTTCTTTTTTTTTCACAGAAAACTCTTGAAATAGTTTCCTCAAACGGAATATTTTCGTCTACTTTTCAGTTTTAATGGAGCATTTAAAAATCCAAGAATCGATGATTTTTTTTTTCCAAAATGAAGCTTACATTTTTAATAACAAAAATGTAATTATGAGCCACGGAAATTTGTCAGACTGAATGTCGATTCATGCCATGAAGTTTTCGAAATAAAATTGACTTATTCAGAGTACTCCTAAGAAAAATAGATAAAAAAAAAAACTTAAATCCCGATGTCCAAATCAAGAATACTTACTTTGTAAAAGAAAATTACTTGTAAATTCCTTAACTTCACTACTTAATACACAAGGATAAAAACAAAATCGCTACAAAGTGAAACGGTTCGTTAACTTATTTTTGTGCTTTAAGAAATATACTAGAGAATGCGAGATAAATAACGAGTTAATTCATTATGACCAAAGGGGACAATTCATTGATGATTTTCATTGCCTCCTTACCCAAGTTAAGAACATAATCGTTTAGTTTGGACTCATTTGATTGCTCAGAAAAAATCCTGTTTATTTGTTTTCGGCACTTGGGAATATTTATTAATTAATTCACTAAGAGGTAATGTATACCGGATTTTTATATTCATATTATAAAATAATATTTGTTAAATAATTAAGTAAAACGCCTTAAGCACCCAAAATTTTCTAGAAGTCTAAAATATGTCATGTGATTATTGCTGTTCACAACAAGAAGTGTTAAGTTGTTTATTAGCGTGACTCAATAATTAGACGTGAACTTAGAAATAAGCACAAGTGATTAGCTTAGAAATAAAACACATGCCCGGTAATTTTTTTATTAGCAGTCACATGATACACTAAAACGCCATTTCCCACGAATGTTATTACATTAAGCACGTAATCTACAAAATATACCCACTTAAATGCGTTCTGCCTTAAATGGATTGCATTACTGCAGTATGCAGTCGCACAACAATGATAATTTATTAGATTTAATTCCTCAATGTTCCATATACGAGTACTACGCATTCTGTACATTACGCTAGCTTTTGTACTTAACCATATATGGATGAATAACAAAGAAAGTTTCTTGTCTAGTTTCACTTTCAGTTTTATTTTTGAAATTTTCGCCATTCTATGCATTGATCTGATCTGATTGCATCAGTACATTAATCCAATTGCTGAAATTTCGATTTTCCTACCTGCATCTTCAGTCAAGCATTCTTATAAATTTTAACAAGAAAATTAAAACAATTAGGAAGAAGTAAAAAATGCTTACATTTAGTAGTGAAAAATTATTATTTTAGTCCAACTCGCCTTGCTAAATTGTTTCGATCTAATTAACCCTAATACGTTTTTCTGAAACTAAGTATATGAAAAATATGTTAAAAAACAAAGATTTAAGCATTCATAACTAGGCATCCGTTCTCGATTGTGAAATTTTTATTCAAAAAATATCCACATAATATTTATTGGATGTCTATCTGAAATATTTTTAACATTATACTGATCAACAAATTTTTTTGAGGATTTTTCTCCGTAATATTCGGAAAAAATTATTTCAGCAATATTTATTTGGGAAACATTGTAGAATGAAAGGAACATAGACTATATCAAGAACTAAAACTTCATAAATTTTCTCCTTTACAATATAATTTCAAGGAAAAGGTAGAATCGCACAGAAATTGGTTCCTTTACAGCAAAATACTGAATTGGCACCTGACTTATATCCCTAAGAACACATCTGATAAAACTTATAAATTCAGTATTAAATTTTTTTATCATTTAACTACTTATAGGTAAATTTTTGACGCATTTTCCCCTAATATTCGAGAACAATTATTTCGGCAATATTTATTTGAAAAAATTGTAGAATGAAAGTAAAATAGATTAAATGAAAAACTAAAACTTAATACATTTTCCCCTTTTGAGCACATTTTCAAGAAACCAGGTAGAATAACACAGAAATTGGTCTCTCTACAGCAAAATACTGAATCAGCACCCAACTTTTTTCAGAACACATCTGGTAAAACTTATAAACTCAGTGCTTAATTTTTCATCATTTAGCTTGATTTTTGATGATGTTTGTTTTTCTATGATACATCATTACCACTATGTAGAACAAAATGTTTGTTAAATAATTTCCGATTGATATTTAAAAGAAAAGACGATTTCCTATTTTCAATAAGGAATTTTTTTCGCAATATAAATTAATCAAGAGTTTTCTGTAACCAATTATTTCCCAGTAAACTAGTTCATAGCGTGTACATGAGCATGCAGGATACCAGCATCACAAAGCAAAAGCAAGGATTGCTCATACTACAACTACTTACATGCATACTAAAATCTAATGAAATTGCAAGGAAAGCATGTGAATTGGTGGTAACTAGCAAAATTGCATACAAAAAGTGAATTTTTACGGAAATAGGAATGCTTTAAGAGCGCGGATATGTGTTCTGAAGCTGCTCGACATCCGGCGGGAAAGTTTAAAAAAATTAATAATTTAAAGAATATTTTAATTTGATTTTTTTCTATATTGCATTGAACCTAAAAAATAATGATATAACTTGCCTTTTCGGTTTTTGTATAGCGTTTGTTTCACAGAAGCACTTCCTGTGCTAGATGTATTAAGAGCCATTTGAAAAAAGTGTTTTTTCTTTTTTTGCATAGCGTAAGTCCGCTGTCATTTGGACGTAAAACAACATTTTAAAGCTACATTTTGAAAAATAGTTCTCGCTGAAAAAGTGTATCTCACTTTGGCCGACTGGACTTACGATCGGCTCAATCAAAAATGTACACAAATAAAAATTAATTGTAGCCTTTTTATTTTGGCTATTCAAAAATCAATCCTGCAAAGATCCTAAAAATAGTAATTTTAAAATATACAATGCTTCAAAAACCTATCTTGGGTCATGTGAATGCCTTAAATGCCATTCTTTTCCCCAATTAAAAATGCATTTAAGAGTTAAGACAAAAATATCAGTTAAAACACTAAAAATCTGTCAGTGAAATCACAAAATTTAAAACAGTTGAAAAATTCATTGTGCACACAACGATTTTTTAAAAAGGAAACTTCTTCGAAGTGAAGTAAAAACCGTATAAGATGATCACATCTAGTTAACCCTACACTGCGCCGTGTTGTTTTTAAACAACACCTAAATTTTTCGTTCACTAAGCTTTTATTTTGTAATATTTGTAACATGTGGCGCATTCTTTCGTTTCATTTTGTATGTGTGATCATATTAGTTAATATAGTTCCCCTAGATCTTGCAAACTGAACTCAAGGTTCATCTTTTTCTCACAAATTCGTAAAACATGTTAATTTCGTAAAAAACAGTAACTTCTTAATTTTTTTCTACAAATTTAAAGCAAAAATTTTAGTCTCTAATTGCTTACATAGTTTTAAAATAAAATAAATGTAAGTTGTCCGAAAAATTTCGGAAAAAATATATATTAAGGCGCCTTTTTTACTTGTTGTTTTAAAACAACACCGCGCATTCGGGGGCAATTTTTATGCTCCTGCATTATTCGCAGTATAAACAAAAACAGGTGTCACAGGTTGTTCTATTTCACTTTATTTAGTATATTTTAGAAGATTATTGTTAAATATTTCACAAATTAGCTTAAAGTGGTCGACTAAATTATTATTTAGGAATTTTGTTTAAAATCAATTCACACTCAACCAAAGAAGAAACGAACATTATCGCATAGACTCCCTACAGATGTTAGGTTTCTTGTTTAAAATCTTTTAGTGAAATTATTATTAAACTTTATTGATAATGAAAGTAAAAATTCGTACATGTAACTAATAATTATTAGTTACATCTGCAAATTTTTACTTTAATAAATTTATAGATAATAATAAAATAAATTATTTTAATAAATTTTCATATTTTAGTGCTATTTTATAATTATAAGGCATGCCTATTTATTAAAATTTGGTTTCATTTGTTAAAATGATTATATAAAAGAATTATTTTTGTCACCCCTAAATGCGCAGTGTTGTTTTTAAACAACATGTCAATTTTTCTCGAATTCTACTTTTCCGAATTAAATGAGAATTTTTTTAGTATTTTTCTCACTTATAACTAGCACAAACAAACACAAAAAACATTTTTACAAAGAAAAAAAATGCGCAGTGTAGGGTTAAAATGACATCTTGATAGTTTTTGAACAACGTCTTGGAACCTTCAACGACTTAGAAACTATAAAAGTAACTTGTCACCATAAATTACGGATTAAACTTACTTTTATTGGACTGAATAGTGTAATTTGTTGCTATGCATTTATTGATAACTTTTATTATAATTGAAGACTTAAACTTGCGCAACTAGTCTTAAAAAATAATCAGTGTGAGCAATTAGGATAGTGTACTAGAAGCAAATATTTTCTTTGTGTGTAATGAATCTTGAATTCAATGGGTCCATACCATGTAATTTAAGAGTACTTCTCATGAATAATATGAGTTTAATTGATAACTTTCGATTATTTTCCTTGGATAGCAGGAAAACATTTTTGTATTTACTTTCATCTTTCACAAGTTTCTTTCGGAATTTCTAATTTAAAGGCATATATTGTAGAAAAAAAAAAGAAACACTACGGCCAAAATGAGAAAATGCGCATTTTAAATTTAACTTGCGAGGAAAATTTTATTCGGTATAATGATATCTAACTCGCGAGCGTGTTCAAAAAGCAAGTTTTTTCGCGTCTGTTAATCCACCCTTTTTTCAAATGGCCGATAGTGTCTGCAAAATGTAACTAAAATTTCAATTAATATTTAGTCAAACAAAGTCTCGGATTTTAAGCACATAACAAAATTGCAATGATATCAGTTTGTCAGTCAATGTTTCAAGTTCGTCAGTGCTTCATATTAGTTGTCAGATTATCAGACAATGTTTCAAATAAATGCTCCATTTATTGTCGAAAAGGATGAATGAAATACTTGGGATACTTTTGCTATTGTGTTTCCTTTATTTCCTCTTCTTATTTATTATTATTATTATTATTGTTATTTTAATTTAACAAATTAAGTATGGTTGATTCTTTTCTTTCGAAGCTACTAAGGGATCATTCATAAATGATGTCACGCTTCGAGGGGGGAGGGGGGTTCGTGAAATTGTGACAAAGTGTGACAAGGGGAGGGGAGGGGGTAACAAGAAGTGTGACATCGTGCATTATGCAACATAGCGTGACATGTGACAAAGGGGGGAGGGCGGTCAAATCTATCTGAAAAAACCGTGACATCATTTATGAACGGCCCCTAACCGCATTGTAAAAAAAAATGATGCATGTTTACAGAAATTGATAAAGGAACTAATTAACCAACTAACCATTGCAATAAAAACATTCTGCAAAAACTCTTGATTTGCAAAAACAACCTATTAAGTCATATGAAAATGCCTTTTGTGTAAAAATTAAAAAAAGAAAAAAAACAAATCACATTTATAGCCTAAAAAATTAGAACTCCGGTGCCGATGGAGAAAAAAATAAATAATAATAATAATAAACATTCGTTTTAATTTCAGGATGTAGAATGTTCAACACCCATATAGTATATGAGTAGGCGCTTAAAGTCACATAGTGTATATTTAAAATTTTTTCCTGGCTTTCTTTTAGGTTAAAGTCATTAGGATATGGAATTATAATCTCAACATCTCGCACGTGCTCCCAGAGGCGTAGCTAAGGGGGGGGGGGGGGGGCAAGGAGGGACAGCTGTCCCCGGGCGCAGCGTCAAGGGGGCGCCAAATTAATGTTAATTTATTTTATTTTTAAAAGCGAAAAGAAGATTATTTGAACTGAAGAGGTGTGAATGTGTTCGACAAAAAAGTGGGAGCATCTCAAATCATTTAGGGAGTAACTGTAGCACAGGACAACTTTTGAGTTAGTGTTTTCTAGGGATCGGACCCGTGATGACTCTCTTGGGGCTAGGGGCATTTTCTTTGAGCAGCAGAGATAAAAGAACCGGACTCCCAGAGAACACAGGAAAGGTCACTTGAGAAAGAAGAAAAACAAATAATTTTGCGAACCTAAAGTGTCCCATTTTGTCCTTCAAAGTGAATGGTCGCTAATAAAAAGGCAAGCTGAAAGAGCTGCTTCTTAGAGCTATTTATCATTTAGGAAGCATAAAAGTTTTTTTATTCCCTTCCAGGGGCGCCCCTAGGGCCCCAGGGGCGTGGAGTGTTAGGGCGCAAAATCTTCAGTTGTCTGCGGGCGCTGAAAACCCTAGCTACGCCTCTGCGTGCCCCATAATACGGAAACTACACTGACTACTAATAATTAACTACACTGACATATTTTCCAGTGCATAAAATGCCCTTTTTAAAGTTACTTTCTAGAAAAAGTGGGAAAAAAAAGAATGAATAAATGCACTAAAAATAATTAAAGAAGCTTACTTTATTTTGAAGTATATCTAAAAGCAAAAACGAGGCAAAGCGCGGAATAAGTTAGTTCAATATGAAAATTTGAAAGTAGGGCTATGAGATCGGGGAAATGTGTGTCTGTCGGTCCGTTCGTCTATCTGCCCAAAATACGTTTTGAGGAAATAAAAAATTCTGAATGATCGGGGATACGGCACCTCATTGTTATGTTTCATTTTCTAATTTGAACAATATTTTCAATTTTGAACAAAAAAAAAATTATTATTTTTATTATTGGTATTAGTTTCGGCGACGATTAAAAAATAAAATACTTTTCTTGTGGAACAGTGATTTCAGTACTGTTTAAACATAGGTGCATTTGTATAAAATTCGTTCCTAATTTGACTACTTCTCTCACCTATACAGATTCGAAATTTCTTATTGAGGGTAGATTTCGTTGCAATTCAATTGTGTAATTTGTTTTTCCTACTTCTATATGCATACATATTGAAAAAAAATGTTCTTGAACTCAAAATGATCCTATTGAAAACATTAAAATCGCAGTTGCAATTTAAGTAAACATAATACGTAACATTTTGAGAAAATGAATGTGATGCCTTATTTTAATATTAACTAATTATTTATTGTTTTCTTTTCACATATAAGAAGCATAATTTGACTTCAAAAAGTTGTTTTAACTGTTTAGAAAGGTACATTTGAAAGAATTTATAGTCTAAGGCAATCGAGAAAGAGAGAGATATCGCTGATGTTTGAAAATTAATGTTGACATACGAGAAAGTAGGTCCTGGAAGGACTTATTATTACCTTAAAAATTTTTTTTAAGGGTGCGTTTAATATAAGGAAGCTAAAAGACTTTATCCGCTTAGAATATTTTTAGGTAAGTTTCTAGTCCACTAATATATATATATATAATTCTTTTAGTGCAAAATAACATGTGTTCAAATTCTGGGAGGTACTGGAATTTGATATCCAACTATTATTACTAAAATAAATGTGTATTTCTTCTTTTACAACTATCTTTCGCTTTCAATTCATTGTGACATAGAATAAATCCGTTAGTTCTTTAAAATATATGCGCAGGAACATTTAGTACTGAGAAGTTTTGCTAATTATACCACAAAAATTAATTGCTATTATCGTAATAATTTTGAAAGCTCAGTTTGATTCAAAATTTTGTATACAAGTGTAATGAATGCTTGTTTAATTAATAAAACTGTTAAAACGTGTCATAATTCGTAAAAATATCTCGATGGAATGTGTTTTTTTTTTTTTTTTTTTGCGGAATACAAGTTTATATTTTAAAATCTATTTAGGCGTCATAAACTCAGCACATTTCATCTCTATAATTACTATCTCAGTATTGAGAAATAAGTAAAAGAAGAGATAAAAGTAAGGAATTCACTAAGAAAGCAAAGACTAGCATTTAAGGCATTTCTGTCTAGTAAACTGAAAGGATAAGGGAATTAATTGGGCGGATTGATTTTATTAGCACTCACATTGGCTGCAGTGACATTAGCGAGGCAGCTGCAGGAAGGAACTGCTCGTCTACTAACATTACCACGAATGTTCGCCTGCAATGCGAATATAATAAATGAACGGTAACTCTGGAACTTTAGAAAAATTTGAACATTGAAACAATACATTGAAATCAGTTTCTTGGAAATTATAACGTGTCACTACATTGGCTGCAGTGCCCTCGCGAATGTCACTATATTTACTGCAGTGACATTAGCGAGGCAACTGCAGGGCGGAACTGCTCGTCTACTAACATTACCACTAATGTTCGCCTGAAGTGCGAAAATAAGAAATGAACAATACTTCTGAAATTCTGGAAAAAAATTAAGATCGAAAACAGTTAAGATCGAAAACAATGCAGTGAAATCAGGTTCTTGGAAATTATAGTCTTAGAAAGAGAAAATTAAAATCTTGTATGTTGTTTTTGAAAAATGTCCCAGACGCCTATAAGTAGACAAAACACAAGGATATCTATATACATGCATTAGAAAAAGGGACACAAAGCATGTAGTGTGAAACTAGTTTTGAGCAAAAGCTACAATCTCCCAAGACATTTCATTTCATAACCCATAACACAAAATTAATCTTGGTTTTAAGGTTTCAGAAATTTTTCAATATCGTAAATCTGCAGTCTGTATGGGAATTTAGAACATAAATGTATAGGTATTTTTCATATATTAGTACTTTACATGAAATCTCAAAAGAAAAAACATAAAAAGTGCTGCAGGATATTGAAGTAAAGGATTTTTCATGTGGAAGGCAAGTATTTTGAAAAAAAAAAACAAAACTTTCAACTATTCATTTTAACTTTTAAAGATAATTTGAAAGCTATTTGTGAAATAATGAAGTTATCCAAGTAAACTATAATTGGTGTTTTAATATCTTTTTCGTTTTTTTTATGCACTTAGGCAATTTTCCATCTCGAGGAAATCTTTTTGCAGAATTACCATAAACAGCGACTGCCCACTCGTTACTTTTTAGATAATTTTTGAAGACACTGTTTAAGAGGTTAGCTAAATCAAACAATTATATGCATATTTCACAGTAAAATTTGGTAACAGCTCATCCCAAAAGTCAACAAGTAAATCTGCCATAATTTTGAGAATATTTGTATTCGTGACACACATCTATCATATGTTGCTCAGTGTGCCATTATTCGTTTTATTTTGTTTGACATACAAACTCATCGCTCCGCTAGAAAAAATTTATACGGTAAATTTGTAATGAAAACTGTACAAGGATGTTTTGGAGTTACATGAACCCAGTCTATAATAACACTAAAGAAACATGCATCTACAGTTTTCACTGCAAACTTGACCTTACTACGTTTACTTCCCGCATTCAGCTGTTGATCCAAAAGAAAACTTTTAGAAATTTTAGCAACTAATTTTATATATTACTGGGAAATTCATTTATTTTTTAAATATTTTAAATTTAATCATATTTGGTTGAAAAAGTATTTTTGTAATTGTGTCCAAGTAAGTTATGGTCAGGACAATATCACGTTTCCTTTTAAAATTTTGGCTTGCACAAAAAGTACCGCTGAAAAAAAAAGACATGCAGAACGATGAAATATTCTCTAAAAGGCGCTTTTCAAAAATAAATAATCTGCATTGAAGTTCTGACGCAAACAATTAGTAACAAATAAAAATAATCCCAATAAAAAGGGAAAATTAAATTATAATTTTTGTTATTCGAATTGTATAAGTGGCATTCTTACTACTGAACGTGAAACCGATACCGAAAAAAAAAAAAAAAAAAAACACAAACACACCTATAAATTTGCTTAATTGTTAGGGAGTTGCTAAAGGTAAGTTACTCAATAGTTACACGTTAGTTAGTGATTAGTAGATGATTACTTTTTAATTACTAATTTAGAAAAGAAACGAGGTTAGTTGCCTGATACATGGCTGCCTGCGATTATATAGCGGCTGTCCAAACGAGCGAAAAAGTGCGTGCAAGCAGAACTTACATTTTCTGCCACTTCAGTCAATTGGCGCTGTTAGCATGTACTTAAATGCGAGGATTTAAAGGTCTAACCATTGCAATATCATCGCGTTAAAGGCTTGAATTTCAAGAAAGATAAACATTTAAGTGTTGAGGGCAAAAGTAACTATCAAAATACGTTGCAGGGTTATGTATTTGCCATTAAAACGTTTTTAATACAGAGGAAAAAATAAAAAGATCGTTTTTTGGTAGTAACACATGCACACTTTGAAGCTGCTCGTTAAGATACAACTTTTCATACATACGTATACTTTTATATGTAATGAACACAGAGAAAATTTCCTTCGCAATTGGCTGATTATATTATGCTTTCATATTTATTTTTATTTTGAACGACAATAATTGTGCATAATTTTCCGAAATACATTTATCCTTTCACATTGTGCAGCACAAATAAATTGGCTAGCAGGTTTTTGAAAGCCGTATTGAATAGTCTTTAAATGGTTATTAGTTACTTTATTATTAAGCAATTTTCAATACATTCATGTTAATACTATTAAATAACAGCAGTTAAAAGAAAAATGACATAGATTATGATTAAAAAAGTTATTTTTAATATTTGTGTTAATTGAATTATTTCAATTCCATTTATTGTAAATTTAATTATTAGAAGAAAGTGGAAGAGTTAGGTTGTGAAGTGACTTAACAAATAAAGATTAGTTGAACAATTATGTAATTAAGTAAATGATTAATGCAACAATTTTTTATTGTTATTGACAGACTAATAGTATAATACTAATAACTAATATTGCATTGTATAGTATAGCTGACTTCAGTTAACTTCAACGGATGGATTATCATATAAGAGTAGCGATTTTTTTTTTTTTTGCTGGTCTCATCTAAAGCAATTACACTAGTTAAATATTTAGAAGAAAATCCTAAAATATTAGGTAAAAAGGGTCAAAGATTAGGCCTTTAAAAGAAAACGATTCAATAAAATGAACAATCAATGGGAAAAATTTTCAAATATTACAATTAAGTACAATAAATGAGAAATTAAAAATAATTACTTAAAACGTTTCATTATATGCAGTTCAGAGTTATCAAGATTATTTTTTCAACTTGTAACTGACAATACATGGGTGCCAACCCCCTAAGAAAGATGGTGCATACTAATAGGTGCGAAGTCCCCCAAAAAAGACAACCACCCAAAAGGGCTAAAACTAGATGAAAGCATGCCCCCCTGTCCAGGGGTTGTCAAAAATTTCAGCAAAAAAATTTAATGGCGCAGTCTACGCCACGAACTTCCCTCGTGGACACCCCTGGATAAGAGCAATTTTTCTTTACATATCCCTTTAAGCATTTTTATTTAGATGACATACACCTTGACAAGAAAAAGCAATGAGTATTCTCAGTCGGGGGGGGGGGGGGGTGGCAGGACCGTCCGAAAACTTTTTTATTTTACACGATCGTCCCTCCACTTTTCAAAAACCCCCTCCCCCACCATTTCATTACAATAACTTATGCTCTTATCTGTAAGCCTTCCCCCTTTCACCTCTTTTTTCTTTTTTTTTTCTGGACTACACTGAATATTCTCAATTTTTAATACCAAGACTTTGCAACTGGCATTTCTTCGATGAAATCTACCAAAAGATTTCGAATTCTCTGCTTTTCTGTAACTTGATTTTCCTTAAATCCTTTCTTAAATTAATGTTTCCCCACTTTTAAATTGGAAATCAGAAATACGCTTTTGGGGGCATTCATAAATGATGTCACGCTTCAAGGGGGGAGGGGGGGTCGTGAAACTGTGACAAAGTGTGATAAGGGGAGGGGAGGGGGTAACAAGAAGTGTGACATCAGGCTTTTCAACATAGCGTGACATGTGACAAAGGGGGGAGGGGTCCGCTGAATTGTGACATTTTGTGACAAAGGGGGGAGGAGGTTTTATATATCGGAAAAGAACTTGACAACATTTATGAACGGTCCCTTAGATAGTTTATTTACTTTTCTATGTTTTAAGACTCTACGGTGTACAAAATGGGTGTACTCATGAACGCGTGGAGAATCAACAACAAATTTCAGAGGGAAGTCTCCCTTCCTTTTAGGTATTTCAATTGTAACCCTTGTTCATGTGGTGCGAGTTTAATTTTAAAAAGGTACATTACTAGATTTATAATATAGATTCTCTCTCACTCATTCCACTTTTAACTTTATCATTCTATACAAGCATAAGAAATTTAATCGTCTCAGAACAAAAAAAAAATAAATAAATAAAAGCATAATCTAGACATAATATGAAGTTCAAAGTTTACTTTTGAGTGGTAAAAATTAATGAGCGGACCAATGTTCTTATAGCGCAAGTTGCAAAAATTACTCCATACACATGTTTTGGGATTAAAAGGAACCCCTTTATCAATGCGTAAAGATTTGACCTAAAAATGTAAGTAATCCAAGTGAGTGTAAATCACTCGAATTACTTGCATCCAGATGCGTACAACTCTATTCATTGATAAAAGGACTCCTCTTGTCCCGAAATATGTTTTCTGAAATTTGAGCTATAATGACGTTTGTTTTCTTATTAATAACTATAAGTGCAAATAAATAAAACCAATGCATAAATAAATAAAACCAGTAAAGTTCGAGACATAAGGGCCCTCACTGGTTGCAAATATCATCTAAAGTATCAAACTCAGGATTTCTGTTTGCAGAATAACTGAATAGGTGACATGGAGTGAAAAAAAAAAAAAAAAATGCATATAAAGCAAACGTGAATTTAGTAAATCCTTAAAATTATAAAATGTATGCATTCACTAATTTAATTCTTAGAAAAAACACTCTCCTGCTTTCTGTCGTTTTATTTCATTTACGATGAAAAATTTCTTTAAAATAAATATATATAGGTTAGACACAATTAAACATCGGGAGACATATTTCCGATCAGTAATGCATGAACTAAAAATTTACCAAAAAGAAATCTTAATGATGCATGCTGCAAACCCGGCAAAAACAATGCTTTCGTAATGTATTTCCATACAAAACTAGTACATGCTTGCAGCGCACCAGTGAGGGAAAAATTAACTATCGTTTGAACGCTTATTCCTTTGTTCTGGCGCCGCGTCTGGACAGCCGCTATATGATCGCAGGCAGCCATGCCTGATAGTTTACTTATCAAGAAAGATACGAAAAACACTAAAGTTAACTTCGTAATAGTTTTCAAGTATAATTATAGCGAGATGAGAATGTTTATCATTTAAATTAAATTTATACAATCGAACATAAATCTGAGAGAGAAAAATACCTATACGTTTGCTAAATATCAGGTAAACTAAAAAGGTGTAGAATTCGTTTTATTACATTAAAAATTAAAACAATTAAAATTACAACGTCGACCAGTCTGAATGTTTTTGAAAGAATAAAATATATTGAATTTTACTAGGTAATTCAGGATATATTTGAATTCTGCACTATAAATTTGGTACCGAAAATAATGAAAAATTATTTAGGAAGGCAGAAAAAATGCTGTACAGAATTCATTCACCAATCTTAAATAAGGGAAATTTTTCATTCATTTACACCAGCTTAATCGCTGGTGTGAATAAAAAAATTCAGCCAATAAATTTGTAGTTTACTAGTATTTTCATTGTTTTGTAGTGATTTATAAGTAACTACTTTAAAAATATAATTCAAATTGATTGTAGCTAGTATTGAATGTACAGAGAAAGGAAATAATGCTAGAAGAGAATACACATTTGTAATACAGAGGAAGCAATAGCACTTTAGGAGAAAAGAATGGCTACACAATTAAGACATGTACAAACAAGGAGTAATGTAATGCACTACAAGCGAAAACATAACTTATATATTGAAACATTTCACTCAAGTAGCACGAGTTCAAAAAGACATTTTGAATTATTTTTATTCAAGCACGATTATGTCAGGCAATACACAGAAGTGAGATATTATGGTACAGAACTAATGGAAGTGCTAAACACTTTTTGTACTATTCACTGGAAGAAAAAGATATTTTCTCTTAAAATTTGTAGTTCTGTTCTTATGAAAAGACTTCCCCTAAATATAAATGTACCATACTATAACTAGCTAAAATAAAGTGACATATAATGAATTCAGTGTTTTTTCAATTTAGCTAAAAAAAAAATAGTCAACAATTTATGCCTATGAAAATTTTTATAAAGTCAAATGACGTCAAACAAAGTTTTACGCTTCTACTCAAATTTTAAGGATTTTTTTTTTTTTTTTTTTTTGGATTACCAAGAAAAAAAAGATGTGCTTAAGATTTAAAAAAAAAGTAATAATTAAGACGATGTGACCAACTAAAACAGAAAGTGAAAGATCAAAGTTTAGATTTAGAAAATGAGAAACTACGACGTTATATGCCATTTACATGACTTATCATTCTTCTTTCTTCTTTTTCAGAAAGAGAAATATTAAACCTCTTTAAAACTCTGAAGATGCGTCAATCTTGAAACTATTTCAATTAATTAAATTTTTAGCGTTAAGCGAGACTTTAACTTTCAAACAAGGATATCTTTAATTACCCCTTAATAAATTAAAATGCATTTTAATTATCTCACAAACTAACCTAAATTATTGGAAACTTAATTTAGAATGAATGAATATTCATACTAAGAAATGAACTCTACATATTTATAAGCTTTCAAATGCAACGTAGAGGTATGACTTAGGAATAATTATTATTTCCAGTTACAGAACAGTTTAGAGTGCGTTTGGCAATAATTTTTTGAGAATTAATAAGATTTTTTTTTAATTTTCATAATTAAGCCGCCCTTAGATGTGAAGCAATTTGCCTAATAATAGTGGTTACTTGTTGAAAATTGACGAAAATTATTCCCTTTTTTTTGCGATTTAATTTCACAATACGTTCAAATGATTTGAAACTTAAGTTGATGATTTAATTGACAATTTAAAAGTAATTAGAAATATTTCACTACATTAAAATAAAAGAAACATATATACCAGTTTTGTATATTAGTTGTTTATTACAAAAAAATAATAAACTCTTCACACTAAAACTGAGTCACTAAACTCCTGAGTATAACTGAGTCACTAAACTCCAGTAGTTTCAGAGTTGTTCCAAGCAAAAGGACAGTGAGCGAGTTCCGACATCAGGAAGGATACAGAAATAGCAACAACAACGCATTCGCATTGTGCTAAATCTAGCCTTATTACTCAATCCTTCGTTAACGTTTTCTTAAACGTAACTGTCAATTCTACCAACTTTTTCCTCCATATCCTTCTGCAGTGGATCAGTCGGTTAAGCTTGGTTCCAACAGAAGACCGAAAGTGAAGCAGCACTGGCCGTGGTCAGTGCTTGGAAAGGTGACCTCCTCTCGTGACTGAATACTCTGGGAACGTGTACATTAAGGGGGTATTCTAGTGTAGAATTTTGAAAAAAATCGAAAATTTTATATTTTCATATTTCCAAAGTTTAAACGTTCAAGAATATGCTATTAAAATGATTTTTCAAAATTCCTATTATTTCATGAGTTATAGCCATTTCAGTGACGTGGCATCGGTTCCAGTCCGACCGCTACAAGTCAACAAAAGACGGTAGGCGTTCCCGAATCCCTACGGTTGAATATCCCTTATAAAATCTTTATTGTATAGTATCCCTTTTAAATCTATATTTAATTGAAGGACATAGAAACTTGTTTTGTTGGAATACTCCTTTTAGTTTTCTTTTAAGTTAGTTTTGAGCCAACCTTCGTACCAACCTTCGCAGTTAATATTTTTAATGAAGGTTTTATACCCATATTCAAAATCTTAGATGTTATGGGAATCACGATTGGCCCAGAAGCTAATGCTTTTGCAGCGAGACGGGACGAAGCACGTACTGAGCGCTCGGAACTATGGACTTCAGAGGCGTCAAAGGAGAGTAGAACTGCTCGTTTTCACCAGAGAACATCGGTGAATGAGCAGTTTGAAGTAGAGGAAGGTCTCTTATATGGAGCAGGAATCGCTTATTAAAAATATGTAAGTATTCTGTACCATTCTATAAGTAAAACTGCCGAAAACTTGCCTTAACACTTTGAACGCTTTTTCTCAAAACTACTTTTCTCGAGCTGGCGGTAAGGAAATCTCGAGTTTTAATGGACCGATTTACTTCAAATTTGGAGAGGATGTTCTTTATGCATCCCTTTATCGTGTGAACCTTGCCCAAAACTATAACTTTTCATTAAGTATTTTTCAAAATTCGGAATTGCTAAAAAAATATGCAAAAAAGAAAATTTCTTTTTCAAGCAGCCGCCATTTTGTAATTTTTTTTTTTAAACTTGTCCAAGGTTCATACGATAGCCGCATCCATAATAATTAAGAATCCTTCTGCTTTTTATTTTTCAGATCATCAGGAAGGTTTGAAATAATGCACGCCATGACACCCTTTTTTTTGGATTCACCACTTTGACTGCTCATAACTTTGCCAATTTTATTTTTTTTTTTGGTTAATTTTTGTATGTAATAATAAAACATCAATAAACAAATGATAAAAAAATGTATAGAAAAAATATTTTTTGTTTCCTTTGTACGGCGCTTCAAAAACCGGGCGAAATTCCTGCCTCTACACCAGGGCCATAGGAAAAAAGAAGGGCTGGCTCATCTTTGATCTTTCAGTTTTGCCGAAAACCAGCAGAAAGGGGGAGAAAAACCGGTCTCTGACGTCATTGCGGAAGCAAGTGGCTTTAAGTTTCCCTCAATTTTCAGTTCAATTTTCATTCTTACATTGTTTTGTTGAAAGCTTATAAAGAATTTTTCTACAACTAATCAAAAATATTTTTATTAACTCATTTCCAATTATATATTTTATAAAATAAAGCATAATTTTTAATATTTCATCGTTGAAAAGTGTCACAAAATAACCTGCTCATGTAATTTCCTGAATGGGAATAAAGATGTAATCACTTTTTCCTGGTTTTAACTTTCGTAGAGCTCAACAATAAATATATTAAACTATTAATAAATCCATAATAATGCAGAAATAAAGAATCTTAACGTTAAAATTAATCATTTTTTTTAAATCAAAAGTGAACTATTATAGTTTAAAAATTCATATTGTAAAATGATTTTGAAAACATTTAGAAGAACTCTTTAATTTCTCACCTTTTTAAAACGCATTATTCAATTTTATTGCGTTATTATTTCTAAATATAAGTTGTTTTTAAAAGTAATTATCTATTTGATGACATCTTTTAATTTTAGATTAATAAAATAATTTTAATTAGCATTCTAAAGCCAATTGCATTGTATTTCGGCTTAGTTGTATGTTTACAACACGGCTTCCTAGCCTCTGGCCACGGCTTCCTGGCCATGATTCAATCCGACGCCCATGGCACGAGAGCTTTCTGTTTAACACAAATGCCTTCGCAATTATTATTTTAATGAACGCATATTTCTTTAAAATTTTAATTCAAATAAATGATAGTAACATCCAAAGAGAAAATCTAAGTCATTCGGTTAATATTCTATGAATATTTTTTGCTGATAATTAGTGTTACCAGTACCGAATGCAGAATTTGGCTTGGAGGAGAGAAACAAGTTTCGGTCACAGTATTCAATATACATATTCATTATTAGTAATAACATGCATAGTAGAAAATACTATGACGAAAAGGTCTCCGTCACTTACCCCCGTCAGTGCGCCCCTCAGCAGTGGAACGCACCCCTAAGAGTGATGGCGCCCCACATTAAAAAAAAGACTAAAACACCATACCCCCCAAAATGTTCAATGACGCATTCTGTGCCATGAACCCAACTCGTGGGTATCCCTGTCCCTGAGTGATATTATTTGTATTTAACTATTCCTTAATTCGAGTTGTTATGATTTGTATTTAATACTAATATTACTTATAGTGAACCATAAAATTGATGGCTCGTTATGAAATATATGTTGAAAATACTGACAGCTACACCCTTGTCTAAAAAGTTTTCAAATGTAAACATTAATTCATCATCTTTAATTACGTGCTTCAGTACATTCTGGAAATGTAAACATTTCCTTTATGTTAGCAGTATTACAGCTGGTTATAAGTATTATAGTTTCTATATGTTGCTATTTTTAATTACTATCTGTAATTAAATATATTATTAATATAAAATTGCTTATTTATTTATAATTAAGCTCTGTCTTCAGCAATTTCTGATAAGAAAAATATTTAAAAAGTAAATGAGTAAGAAAAATTCATTTTCAAATCTGGGAAAGATTTTGTGAGCAGTTAACGAATTCAATATCTCAAATACATTCTCATTTCTGCTATTTATAAAATAATTTTAATTTGTATTCAATCCTGGTTTTATTTCATAATGTTTACATTTTTATGTCACTCATAACCAATGTTTGCTTCTTAATTTTCATTCGATTTCAAAATTATTCTTATAAAATATAATCGCGTCATATACACTAGTAGCAAGGGATATGACGCAAGATTATTAATAAAACTTGAAAAAAAAATTAATTAAGCTTTTATGCCCAAAAATATGAAGAAAATAACTCTTTTTCCCATTGAAAAACATTGATCAATCATTCACTTGCTTCCTCAGTGACGTCACGGAAACCCGCGGATTTCATTCCCCCAAAGCTCTTCTCGCGACATGAGCCAGCCCTTCTTTCTTTCCTAAGGCCCTGCCTCTACACTAGAATACCCCCTTAATGGGAGCTAGGGCTCGTAAAATCCATATTGGGTCCAATGTCCTCCAAGTTTGTAATAATACCTCTGGGAGTGAAAATCTAGGTGACAGTCTCTCATCTAAAAGCTGGTTCAAAACTTGGAGACCCCTCTGAACCAAGTCGTACTTCCACCCTATAGAAGCTCATTTATAAACGTAAGGCACTCCCTTGTCTGCCTTAAATCCTAGTCGCGCTGTGAGAGGAGCTTGGCTTTCTAAGTGACATTAGAAACAACATTTCCGCTATATTATTGAAAAGTGGACGAGATCATCATGTAACAGCGATCTTGTTGACTTTTTCTTTCTTTCTTCTTGTTAATGATATTTCTTAAGATTTGTATCGATTCTAGAGGACCAGTAAGCTCACCAACATGTGATATGACATAAAAACCAATAAAACAGTTCTTTATTCAGTGTTTTTTGTCTCGATGCTAGCTAGATGTAACACTTCAGAGGCTTAATTGGTATTTCACGATCAGGAGCTTGGATTTAATTTTTTTGTCTTTATCAGACTTTATAAAATTGATAAGCTTTTCAACAAGTTGCCTACACTTTACAGTTTCGGAATGCAGATGAAAATCATGTTTTCTGGATCCCCCTCAAATGGAAATACGAATGTAAAAAAATGGTAAGAACGAATTAATTAGATCTCAAAGGATGCTGTTTTTTTTTGGGGGGGGGTGACAATCCAGGAAAAGGAAGTGCTATTGTACAAACAATCTTTAAAACTATGCAGAATAAATAAAATAATTCTAAACACAAATTTCATTCTGATAGGGAAAGATCATGCTCTTTTTAATTAAGATATACGAAATACTTTCGGTGCGAAAAATCAGTGACATGTGAACAGTTCAAGAGCTAGGAACCAGTTACAATGCACATCAATAGAGAATAAGAGAAAATAGATATTAAATAACTCACAGGTTTCATGAAATTGATGATGCTGCTTCCGTCTAAACCCCTGACAGCACTGTCACAGGTTACTCGAGGAAACTCTATGGTTTTACTAATATCCAAATCTTGGAGAGCTTTGGCGAAAAGTTGGACAGCGTCGTACATTAATGCCGTTTCTGTCTAAAAAATTAAATAACTTCAATTTCTAGCACTTATTTTCTGATTGTGATTCTGAAATAATGTTCTTAGAATTCATATCCTTTTAATGGTATTTTTAACAGTTTGAGCACCATATTCTGATAAAGCCAACAGGTTAGAATCTATTTTCGACTAGAAACAAACTAGAACAAGTAAAAAGATACAGTAGCGTCATCTGGCATTTGTTCTGAATTTTTATACATTCACAGACCAATTAAGGGACAAAACTAAACCCTTACGGTCTTATTTCTACTTTTCTCACGAGCTAGTAAGGATGTTTTTTAGTACTTAGTTGACATTCTAATGTCTGAAAAGATGCTATGGCAAAAGACGTGAAAATACCAATTCTTTATCATTAACCATAAAAAACGATCATGTGTACTTATTCAAAAAAAGAAAAAAGACCCGTGGTTATTAGTTTAGTAGATACCTTAATCTGTTTAAAAAGAAACTTGGATACGTAACATCTACTTTACTTTCAGAAACAATCTAATTTTCTCCAACTTTTAATATCTAACCACGGCCTATTACATGTTATTTAATTTAACTTTTAAAAAAATGTAAGTCAGTTCTATATAAGAAAAAAAAAATGATTTCAAAACTTGACCTTATCTATTAGTCAGACCTCGATGTAAAGTCCCCCCTCGGGACTTCACGAAAATGACCTTATAAGCAGGGTGACCTAATAACTAATTCATACACAATCAATGATATTCAATGAGCCAGGACTTTAGAATAGTGACTTTATATGCGGGTAAAATTATATGCGGGTGACCTTATATCGAGGTTTGACTATATAAAAAGTACAAAATCCACTAACTCGTATAGTTTTGATTGGGAAGTCGAGCTTGCGTATGGCTCCTGTCCATTTCGTGTTAAGTTCCACTACCAGCCCTTGCAAATCAGCATTATTTTCATCTACCAAACGAAATCCAGTAATATTCGTTTTCCCATACTTAAAGTCTTCCATATCTATAGTGTGCAAATCCTGAAGAAAAAACAGAAAGGAAAAATATTTTTAACTAAAATATTTATTAAAGAAATTGATTTTAGCATAAAAAATAATTATTTTTTCTCCTTTCCGGAATTATAGGGCGCGTGGTCCATCCATGCTGTTTCTGGTTCAAGTTCCGCCTAACATGATTCGAACTTCTTCAGAATACGATGGAATTCAAGGAGAAATCTGGTCATGAAGTTTTCTAAGCGAATCTTGATCTTAATCCTCATTGGATAGGACACCTATCCAATAGGTGATAAGTGTCAATATGCAATCTGTGCTATGAAAACGTGAGACATTACGAAATGCTTGCTAGAAACATTCTGGATAGAACACAGCGTATAAGCCGGGAAAATAGTTATATATCACAGTAGCATTAAGTAACGTAATAGTCAACACAATAGTAAGAACGTTTTGGCTGTGCAATTTAGATTATAAGTTTTTTTTTTTAAATGACTTTTTTTTGAAAATTAGAATTTCTCAAGTGCATCCAAATTTTTAAGCCTTCTTTAAAAAAAAAAGTTAAAAAAATTCTTTGCCCTTGAAACAAAAATTGAAAGCTAAAACATTGAGTATAATATTGCTATTATGAGTACCTGAAATTGTCGCTCAAAATTTATTAGAAGTCACAGCAAAACTGTTAAAAAATAATAATTACATCTTAGTTAACTATTAAGAAATGATTTGAAATAAATTGTTCACTAAAAATTGGTTTAGACGTTGAGTAATTCCTACTTCTTTCAAAAAATTAAAATTTTAAAGTTGAAATAATAAAAAAAAGGCAAAGTGTATGCATACACTTTAAATGTGAGCTGTGAATCTCTGCATATTTTGCATTCTTGCAATATTAATATTACATGAGAGAATACTTTCAAATAGAGGGAGAATGTCATTAAATTATTACTTAGCTTGACAACATTTTAAAGTTCTGTAAAATCATCTGCACGGAACGAAGAGGAGAAACTTTTTTTGCTACCTCATAGTTCAAAGTAGCTTTACAACTTGTTTCGAGCATTTGTAATGGTGTTATTAGTAAAGTAAAGTAGAACCACTTTAATCTGAACTTCTACTAATCCGAGCTCCGCGCGTTGGAACTAAATCAACGACCGCCCTTATTCTCTACATACATCGGCGTAAATTTGTCGGCAATGAAATTGAAAATAAATGCACCGGTAGTGTAAAACATGAAGAATCTGTGATCGTCAAAGAAATTGTTTTTTGTCAGGCTATTTCTGAGTTTGAGCAGTGTGAGGTGACTGATGCACATGAGTGGATGAACAGTGACAATAATGACCCAGGATATCACGTTTATAGTGAAGATGCGATTCTTTCCACCATCACCGAGGAAAACGAGTTTGAAGGCAGCCTTTTGATTTGGGACCATGCTGATGCGTTTACTGCATTAGATTTGGCTAGTATGAAAAGCAATCCGAATGCTGCTTACCACAATTCATAGTCTTGTAACAAATACAAGACTTTTTTTTCTTTCTAATGGGGCTGCGTATGGTCATTAACCTTTGCAGACCTAGTGCGTACCCTGGGCCCTAATTCCAAGTGAGCGCACATTGATTCGATCGTAGTTCCCAAACTCTCACTAGATGGGGTAAACGCAAAATTCACAGGACCGCAGAGAAACCAACGAATGCTTAAATTCCAATATCCTTCATATCGTTGTTTTGCGGCTTTTTCATCGAAGCGCGCTTCGACAGATCTTGTGCCATCGAAGTCGTTCGGACTTTATGGTATTGGTTCGTTGAGTCGCCGAAATATGAAAATTAATTTTACAGGAATAGGGACGTTGTATTTGCCCTTCTTTGATAGTGTTTTTGATACGTATTGAGAATTATTTTTGATCAATAAATTAATTTTGGTTTGCCCAAAAATTATAATTTAAAAAAATACTTTTAAACATTAAGTTTTCTTTTTGTTTCTTCATAAATTAAAGTTACATATCAATGTGTAGCAATCAAAAGCTATTTAAGTAACTAATTCTTTTATGAATATGTTATTACTAATTATGGTTTCAATTTATGCATATTTTTCGTGTTTTTTAATTTAGAAATATCTTTAAAGCCCTAGGTTACTAAATTTCTATGTGTCTGATTTTTTAATCTAAAAAAGAAGTTGAAAAGTTATATTAATGAATAACGTGATGATATATTTACATATTTATACGGAAGAAAATGCCATAATGAAACAAAAAGTAGGTTGTTTTTAGATAAGATATCCTTTTTTAACGCATAATTTTTATGTACATCTATAAATTATGCACTGTTGTTTAATCTTAGGTTATGAGTCAAAAAAGCAACTAACATCGTTAATTCCTTTCATGAATATTTATTTCTAATTAGAATTAAAGTATAATCATACTTTTAATAAATTTTAAAATAACCGTATAAATGTATGGCCAAATGCTAATGTTTTAACCTTAAACATATTTTTAAGAAATTATGTTAATGTGAGGAGAGCCCAACTATCCCCCCACTCTGAGAAGGAGCACATCCCCTAAAAGTATGACCCCCTAAGTCGGCCGAAAAGTCGATCAAGGGCCCCAAAGCCATTGAAACGAACCGCCCCCTTTTCAAATGTCAATGGTGCACTCTGCGCGATGAACTCCTTCCTGGGGGCACCCCTGCAGGGTGTCTACATATTTTCAAAGTGAAGTTTCGTGACCTTTTCCGCACTTTTTCGTGACCAATCGGTGATACATCGGATATTGATTTTGCCGGAGATCGGATATTCCCGATGTTTGAAACTAGTAAATTCTTTACACATGTATTCTATAGGCATAAAAGTGTACTGAGTTTGTAATTTACAAAAAAATTTTCATAACAAGTTCATTAATTTTAATAATGAAATTATACAACCTGGATACCCGGATATTTCGTGCAGTGGCCGGATTGGATTCCGAATATTTAAAAATATGCCGAGTACTGGATATCCGATGCCTTCTGTGGGGATCGGTCCCGTTGGATGGAAAAATTTCCTGATCTATTCTTAGTTTTCGTGACCGATTTCCGAATTTGTGACTTGTTCGGAACTTTTGCGCGTTCTGTAGACCTCCTGCCCTGTCAATGTATATTAAACAAATTTGCGCCCTCTCAATGTATATCACGCAAATGTGCGCTCTGTCAATGCATATCACGCAAATGTGCACCCTGTCAATGCATATCACGCAAATGTGCGCCCTGTCAATGTATATCACGCAAATGTGCGCTCTGTCAATCTGTCAATGCATATCATGCGGAGGCGAAAAATTTTCTTCCCCCTATTTGCGTTAGTCCTGAATTAGAGTTTGCACGAAAGAATATTGCTTAGTTTTAAATAATAAAAAAAATAACTTCCATTATACTTGTGGGAATGACAGATGCAAATGGAAATTTTTTTAATCTTTCACGAAACAAAATTGAAGTGGTATTTCAATAAGTATATGAGATTAGTATATAAGAAGGGGGGGGGGGAGTAATACATCAATTTTTGACGTAAATGAGGTGTGACTTAGACGTGGGCATATTAACGGAGGAAACAGGATGCCCCCTCCCCCCGAAGTTGATGCGAGTTTTCGCAAAAAAAAAAACCCTCGCCTTTTCTCCCTAGTTTCTCTCCCCTCCTCCTCTTACTGGAAAATTGATATATTTTCCCCCAAAAATATTAGGAATTTTTGTTTTACTTTTCATTTTTACATAAAAATTATTATTTCTAATAAACTTTTTACTTTTTACTATTTATTTAAAATTTACTTATTCTTTATCTTTCTGAAGAATGCAAAAGTTTTTATGTGTCTGTTTTGCATCAATAAACTGAAATTGGCGACCCCTATTTCCTAATATTATGAGGTGTAAATCCCTCAAGAACGCATAAAAATAAACTAAAAAACAATACCGCGCTGAGAACTTCGAAGAAACGCTTTGATTGGCTGCTACACCAGTTTGATACGAAATCCCTTTTCCCCCTACGCTTCTGAACGAAGGAGGATTTGGAATCTACCCTTTCGAAGAGATGACGTTTAGGCCGGTTCTGTAGCGGCAGTTTGTTCGAATCGATGCTTCGAAGTTTGGAATAGGCGCCCAGGTAATCGGCATCCATTTTTTTCAAGTAGCACCACTGTCGTTGGATGCCATTGCACTGAGAATTTGAACGCTCAGTTTCCCCTGGATGGCGGCCCCTGAGCTCTCATTTGATGCGAATTGCAGTAGGTATTTAATTTAGCCGAAAGTATCCAAGCCAAACGGATACTCAAGGCATCTTTAACATGCTGCACAATCATGCGACATGGGCGCAGACGCTTTTCTGCATCTTGAAAAATCCACCGACTTGGGCAAGGTTAGAACAACCGATCTTGGGCGTACGAGACCTGCGCCTTACCACTACGCCACTCTGTCGTCACAAATACAAGACTTAGCACCCAAATAAACGTACTTCATCATTCGTTCAGAAGAATGTGTGTGTGTGACTGACTTTTTTAAATTTTAAAACTTTGATTAATCAGCACACTATTAATAGTACAGTACTGTATTGTATTGTATGTTTATTGATATCATTTTTTTCTACTGTAATACTGTTTATATCCTATTTACTGTTAATTGAATGAACAATATTTTTTAATGGAAAGCATTTCTCTCTTCTCTGCTACAATTATGACCAATTTTACCGACGTTCAAGCTTGTTAAATACAGTACACGTGAAAAGCAAAATATGTTCAGTAATCCATACGAATTGATACTCCGAACTCCCCGGTCTCAATCAGATCGGATTAAAAAGGTGCTACTGTACTGGAAATAGCTGAACCAATAGTATGAGTACGACAACTATTATAACCTCATTGGTTCATATAATAAGCACGCAATCATGTCATTACTGATAAACTGCGCCTTGATTGCTAATCCTATCCCCAATTATATTTTACGCCAACATATACATTAGGGCGGGTCGAAAAAAAGTATTGTTTTTTTTTCGAAACGCTACACCGCGGAAAACTTGCCTCTGGGGTAGGTAAGTAACATGCAAATTAAAAAACCGATTTTTATTGAACCCCTAGCTAGCGCATTGTACTTAAAATTTCGATTTTTTTCGAAAATCAAGTCATTTAAAAGTTTTTTCGCAGAAGACAGCCATTAATATTTTAAACTGCTATAGCGAAAATCATTTATTAAAAGGGTTGAAAAGCACCTAAAAAAATTCAAACAGTCAAAATCTTCCAATTTGCGGTAGCGCAAAAGACTCAAAAATCGGTAAATTATTGCATTTAAGGTACATACTAACACCTTATGGTGAAAGGCATGCTGAGTTATGTGTTAATAGCCCATATCTCTTTTTTTTTTTTTACTTTACACTTCAATTTATTGTAATAGAATAGCGTTGCCCAACCGGTGGTTCGCGAGGTGTCGGAAGGGGGTTCGCGAAAATATTGAAATGGGGAATTTTTAATTGCTAACGTACAAGAAAAAGCTAAATAATAAATTTACATACGTATTAGGACGAAGTGTAAAAATGATTTTTTTAAATAAATTGTTTTTCCGATAATGCATAAAAGTTGTGGACTGGCATAGGAAGCATTCGTACAAAATTTGAAATACTTTTATTTCTACTATTATCTGATTTCGAAAACTTGAATCACAAAGTGGTATCGGAAGAAGTTCCTTGATCAATTTAAAATTTTGAACGTATATTTCTCTTACCATTTCCCACTTTTTCCTCACCAACGCGAAGAAAAAGATGTTTTACAAAAAAGGTATGGAACCTCTGTAATAGAATGACAATATGAAGGAGTGGTTCTCAACCTGTTTTTTCGTGCGAACCCCTTCTAAGATCTGGAAGAAAATGGCGAACCCTTTTATGTAGTCCTTAGTAACGGGTAACAAAACTAAAATTTGCTGGCACATTTATTTTCCTTTTTGTACAATAGTTCATCACAAAAAAAGAAAATGGAATTGCAAAATATCTATGTTTCAACCAAAGCAAAAATACAGCTACAAAAAAATACATATGTTTTTTTAATTATTACTTTTTATTAGATGTTCTTTTTGAATTATTAATAGAGCAGTAAAAAAATCTTTAAAAATTATCTTACCGTTAATGCGAAAAAAATGTTAGTAGAGTGTCATGAGAACTAACGATAAGTATCATAAGAACTAACCATACGTACACAATTTTAAATCAATCAATAAGTATCTTTATGCTCAAAATTCGCAAAAGTTGTGGAAAATTACAATATTGAAATTCATTTGTTTTCAAACTTTTCATTGCGAACATGCAGAACAGTTGGAATAATTTGTGATAAATGCGAATACAAAATTTTAAAAAATAAATGATTAGATATCTTCGCTGAAACAAAAGGTCTGTATGGGAGAAATTAGGCGAAAATAACGCAAAATTTTACATTTAAGAAAATTTTCATTTTTCTGACTTTTTCTTCTCGTTGGTGAGGAAAAAGTGGGAAATGGTAGGAGAAACATACGTTCAAAATTTTAAATTAATCAAGGAATTTCTTCCGATACCACTTTGTGATTCAAGTTTTCGAAACCAGACAATAGTAGAAATAAGGGCATTTTAAATTTTGTACGAATGCTTCCTATGCCAGTCCACAACTTTTATGCATTATCGGAAAAACAATTTATTTAAAAAAAATCATTTTTACACTCCGTCCTAATACGTATGTAAATTTATTTTTTAATTTTTTCTTGTACGTTAGCAATTAAAAATTCCGTCATTACAATATTATTTTCGCGAAGCCCCTTCCGACACCTCGCGAACCACCGGAACGCTATTCTATTAAAATGAATTGAAGTGTAAAGTAAAAAAAAAAAGAAATGGGCTATTAACACATAACTCAGCATGCTGGGCTATGTCTTTCACATAAGGTGCTAGTATGTACCTTAAATGCAATAATTTACCGATTTTTGAGTCTTTTGCGCTACCGCAAATTGGAAGATTTTGACTGTTTGAAATTTTTGTTTGCTTTTCAACCCTTTTAATAAATGATTTTCGCTATAGCAATTTAAAATATTAATGGCCGACTTCTGCGAAAAAACTTGTAAAATGACTTGATTTTCGAAAAAAATCGAAATTTTAAGTACAATGCGCTAGCTAGGGATTCAATAAAAATCGGTTTCTTAATTTGCATGTTACTTACCTACCCCAGAGGCAAGTTTTCCGCGGTATAGCGTTTCGAAAAAAAACTGCTTTTTTTCGACCCACCCTAATATACATTTCAAGACAAGTGGCGATCTACGAGGGCTGTAAATTAAGTAAGGGCAACATGGGTATATATCAAATTTTAATGACTTGACAAGTACAATTGCATTACATTCCTTCGACGTAATGACCAGCAAAGTGTATCACCTTTTGCCAAGTGTCGGGAAGCCTTTAGAGACCTCTGGGCCCTCATTCCAAGTGAGCGCACATCGATTCGATCGTAGTTCCCAAACCCTCACTAGATGGCGCAAACGCAAAATTCACAGGGCCGCAGAGAAACCAACGAAAGCTTTTTAATTCCATGTACTTCGTATCGTCGTTTTGCGGCTTTCTTCATCGAAGCGCACTTCGAGGAAGCCGATTGTGCCATCGAAGTTTCGTTCGGACTTTGGGGATGTTGGTTCTTGGAGTCGCCGGAATCTGAATAGGCCTATTTTACAGGAATAAGGACGTTGTATTTGAATTTCTTTGATGGTGTTTTTGATATATATTGAGAATTATTTTGATCAATTAATTAATTTTGATTTTCCAAAAAATATAAGTATAAATTTAAAAATACTTTTAAACATTAAGTTTTCTTTTTGGTTTTTCTTAAATTAAAGTTACACATCACTGTGTATCAGAAGCCTTTTAAGAGAATAATTATTTTTATGAATACGTTATTACAAATTATGGTTAAATTCATGCATATTTTTGGTGATTCTTAATTTAGAAACATCTTTAAAATGCGAGATTACTAAATTTCCATGTGTCTGATTTCTAACTAAAAAACAAGTTGACAAAATATATTATTGAATAACGTGAAAATATATTTTACATATTCATGCGGAAGAAAATTCCATTATTAAGCAAAAAGTAGGTTGTTTTCATAAAAGATTTCCTTTTTTAACGTATAATTTTTTATGTACATCCATAAATTATGCACTTTTGCTAAATCTTAGGTTTTGAATCGAAAAAGCAACTAGAACTAACATCGTTAATTCCTTTTATGAATATTTTTTTCTAATTATAATTCAAGTCTAATCATACTTTTAATCAATTCTAAGACACCCGTATAATTATATGACCAAATACTAATGTTTTAACCTTGAAAATAAATTTACGAAATTATGTCAATGTGAGGGGTGCCCAATTCTCTCCCCGCTCCGAGAAGTACCACATCCCCTGAAACTACGGCCCCGTAAGTCGGCCGAAAAGTCGATCAAGGATCTCAAAGCCCTTGAAATGAACCCCCCCCCCCCAATCTTAAAATTTTCGTGACCTATTCTTAATTTTCGTAATTTTTCGTTATTTTATCGTGATTTTCGGAACCGATAGACATCCACCCCTGTCATTGTTATATCACGCAAATGTGCGCCCTGTCAATGCATACATGCGGAAGAGAAAAATGTTCTTCTCCCTATTTGCCTCCCTATGTCCTTAATTAGGGTTTGCACGAAAGAGTATTGCTTAATTTTAAATTAAAAAAATAAATTCCTGTATACTTGTGGGAATGACATACAAATGGAAAAATTTAAAATTTTTCATGTAACAAAATTGAAGTGGTATTTCAATTAGTATGTGAGATTACTGTATAAGAAGGGGGGTGAGTTAATAAATCAACTTAGACGTGGACAGTAGGTGTGACTTAGACGTGGGAATATTAACGGAAGAAACCGGATGCCCCCCCCCCCCCCGAAGTTGGGATGAGTTTTCGCTAAAAAAAATCTCGCTTTTCCTCTCTAGTTTCTCTCTCCCCCCCCCCCCCCCTCTTACTGGAAAATTGATATCTTTTTCCTCAAAAAATATTAGGAATTTTTGTTTTACTTTTCATTTTTACATAAAAATTATTATTTCTAATAAACTTCTTATTTTTTACTGTTTTTTTTTTTTAAATTTACTTATTCTTTATCTTTGTTAAGAATGCAAAAGTTTTTCTGTGTCTGTTTTGCATCAATAAACTGAAATTGGCGAGCCCTATTTCCTAAAATTTTGAGGTGTAAATCCCTCAAGAACGTGAAACTAAAAACTAAAAACAATAGCGCACCGAAGAGACGCTTTGATTGGCTGCTACACCAGTTTGATACGAAATCCCTTTTCCCCCTATTTAAACAATTAAAAATTTTAATGCTCATTAAATGCAATGGTAAAACCTTTTTATATCTCTGATATCTATTTCCAATATTATATTATTATTTGTGTATAAGTAAGAATTTTGTTATTTCTAAAAGCTAGCGTTAGATGCAAGGCCGAGGTCCAGAGGGGGAATTGCCCCCCCCCCCCGAAAGTTTTCGTAATGGCGCATAAATTCGTCCACGAAACTTTCCTTGAAGTAGTGTATCGGCAGTTTTCCCCCTCCTCCCCTAAAAAGTCTTAATTCTTTAATTTAGAACATAGAAAATAAAAAATATGTTTTTTGTTAATTTATTAGCCTATTTTTTCAGAATATATAAATATTCCATTCTCTTAGTAAAAGAAAAAAGTTATTAAAAAAAAAACTTTTTTGACAAATTTGAAATGAAAAAAAAAAAATCATAAATAAATGAATGAAAATTAAGTATATAAAAATCTTAGGACATAAATATGATATAAGTATATAAAACTTAGGAGCGTTATGCAGTGACAGCCTATAAAAAAAAGATTATGAGCAAACTTGTATAATTTTTATCATGAGGTACATTTCAAAATTATATTAACTAAATAAATTTATAGGATAAATATCAAAACTTTTTTACAGCAGATTAATGCAGCAAGAGAGTTATTAACCTAGTTTCTGATACATTCAAAGTCATAGGCAGTGGCGTAGCTAAGGGGGGGGGGCAGTAGGGGCACCCGGCCACGTTGGGGAAACAATAAACCTTTAAAACTTCTATATATTGAAACAAATACCTTCAACTGGATATTTTTTCTCTCATTTTCTTTTCTACTTTTAACTGAGCAAAGTGTTTCCTTACAAAAGTATTCAAAGAAGATATTTACTGAACACACCATTGCCGTCAACAAATACATTAAATATTATAACTCCCATGATACGAATAGTATTTATCCCCCCCCCCCCTTTTTTTTGCTGGGATTTCTTCGTTTTTTGCTTTTCTTCTCTTTTTGGGGGGGGGGGGGTGACACCATGGATAACCGCCCTGGGTGTCACCTATGCTAGCTACGCCACTGGTCATAGGAAATATTTTTTGCTTCTGTAAAAGTTCAATGTACTAATTTTAATACTATTTTAATTGAAAATAAAATACTGATTTCTGAGATTTTATGAGAAAATAAACGTTTTAAAAGCAAAATGTAAGAGGTTTTATTACTAAAAATTCAGTTAGGTTTTCAGAAAGCACGCGCGCAACGAAGAACGATGTGTAAACAATCCGAAGTTGGGCACTTACGACGTCACTTCCTGGGGAGTCATGTGACTTCCCGTTTCAGCAGAAATCGAAACTAGTCTATTTTTAATTACAAATAACTTTTAAAATATCGAAAACAAGAAAAAAAAATGTTTTCTCGTGTTATTAGGATATTCTGAGTGTATTAAGATTAAAAAAAAAAAAAAAAATTGCTGTAATTGTCCAATTGGTAGTACATTTTCGCACATGCTTCACGTAATCCTCGATAACATTCTGTTGCATTTTTGTCAGCGCCACCTCACCACTCCCACATCCTATTTGCACATGGCCACTCGTCTGCGCGTTTCTACATTAAGTGGCCAGTATTTAATTTACAACCCTCGTATAATCCGAAAAGCACGAGCTCAGATTTCAAGAGAGTAAACGTACAGAATGTCATTTAATCGGTATACTTACAAGTGAAGTAATGAGGTAATTGTGTGCTTCTGTCATCATTCCCACTTGTTGAGCCTATTGAAAATAAAATTGTCTCTATTAGGGGAAACAATAGCTTTTTAGAACCGTTTCATAAAAGTTTGAAATTGTGCATTCTTTCAAAATTCAGATGTAACTTACATAAAAAAAATTGAGTAAGACACAGAAAAGCAAAAGTTAATTACATAACTATCTACCAGATATTAATGATTTTTTTATAGAAGTATTTGTTCAGAAACTACGATGTAAACTTGATCAAAGAAATACAAAATGCACTATTTCTCAAAGGTTACTTTTTTAAACATATTATTTTTTATTGGTTGTCAAATCGTATTGTACAAAAAGATGTATGAAATGTACCATTTGAAGTACACTAGAAAGCGTTTCTTCTCATACAAAAGTGCATAAAAAATGAAATAATGTAGTAGTTTTTATGAAACGCATAGCGATTTAGTGCATTTATAAAAAGAAAGAAGCACTATTCTGATGAGGTATTTATTAATTCAAGTAAATGTGATGCAGCTAGAAATTGGAGAAGTTAGAATAAGTGTCTTCTGAATTTTTTTTCTTATCATCAGCAATTTTTAAAAACATCAGTTGTATTAACAAAAATTGTCCATCTTGTTAGAATGCAAGCTGATTTTTTAAAGGGAGAAATACGTGTAAAACGGCGTATTAAAAGCAATTTTCATGAATTTTTTTAACGTATAAAGAATAAATATATTTTATTGAGATTTTGAGGTTATTTTATAGATATATTGGAAGAACATTTACTGAAGTTTTAAAACATTTTTCTTGAAAAATCCCGGAGATATCGGCTGCTGCACACTGTAAGTCGCCTCCCGGGTCGGCAGTTTGCGTACATCCTGGAGGTCACTATTTTTATCTGAAATCAATTTTTTTTAAAATCTACTTTTTTTATAAGTGTCTCTTCTAGTTGAACTAAAACCATCACAAAAAAAATTGAAAATTTCTTTCTTTTTTTTTTAGAATTTGAAAATTAAATACGATTTTTAACCTTTTTTTTTTTTTTTTTTTTTGTTCTTTTTTTACAATAAAAAAAAATGAAAATAAAGATATGTTTATGATTCTAGTTCAACTAAAGCGTGTATAAAGAAAATGTGTGCTAAATTTTAAACGATTGATCAAAAACTCTGCGAGCTAGAGTGTACGCAAACTTGAAAAAAGCAGTTTCGAGAAAAACGCTCTTGAAAAAAAGAGTGGTATTGAAGGTAAATTTAAGGCAGTAAAATGAATCAATTTTTCTTATACTCATAGATAGTAATACTTATAGAAATTTCTATCTAAGGTCTCAATTGTTAAAAAAAAAATAAAAGGACATCTGCTAACGTTCTCTAATGCCCTTCAGGTCATTCATGAGGGACTATCTGCTCAACTGCTCCAAAAGGGGTGCTCGCTCAAATGCTTATAACTTTTAAACGACTTGGAATTTTGCTTAGACATTTTCAGGGTATATTATTGAATAGTTGTAGAATCGATTTATGAAGAATTTTTTTTTATTTATTTTTTGAGACCTTTACACGTATTTAGCCCCTTAAAAATCGGATTTTTTTTCCAGATTTTACTGGTACATATGCCTCAAAACAAGGCTGAACTTACCTGTAGACTGAAATATGAGCAGTGTAAGAATTTGTTATTTATTTATTTTGACGGAGAAAGAAGTGTTTACTGAAACGGTTAATTAATTTGATACTGAAGAAAACACTGCATTTTGAAATTATGCGTGAAAATCTGTTTTATAAGCTTTGAATAACAAACGGTATTGTATCTGAAAAATCGTTTGACTTTATTGCAGACTATAACTGGACCATGTTTTTAATTAACAAAGATTTATTTCAAAAATATATGAACACTTTTTTAAAGGGAAAAATTTTTCGTAAGATGCTTAGGTATTAAGAAAATAAAATGAAATAACAACCAAAAAAAGGGTTTAAAAACATTTTTTTCACACACTAAACTTATAAAAACAGAAGTACATTTCTCTTGGCTTGATTTTTAAGCCTTTGATGAAAATAATGAACAATATATCACTGTATTTAAAAATAAATTAAAATTAAGTAGCGGAAAATTATTTTAAAAAAGTGTAGTTCTATAAAACTGGTGAAAAAGAAGTTAAGCAGCAAATTCTGGATTAGTTTTGCTTAAATATTAAAATGCTGCATATTCCTTTGTACTAAGAAGCAAAAGAAAATCAATTAAAGATAACAAAATGGTTAAACGTTTTACCAATACAAATATAGCCTAAAAAACGGGAGTTAACGTTGCAGAAGTTCGAAAAATTTTTTTCCTTCAATCAATATAGTAAACTGATGTGGAATGAAAAAACTATGAAAAAATTAAACAAAAAGTTGCACGATTTAAAACGATTTCTTCTATAGAACTAAATTCTTTTTATTAACAGGTTTTCTTATCCGTACTTTCCTGAACAGGTTTTATGTTCATAAGATATAAGTGCATTAGTTTTTATATTTCTTTGGAAATGAAAATAAAATCTTACATTTGTAACTACTACTGGAACGCCATCTCAATCCAATTTCTCTACTTTTGTTAAATCGTGATTAATTTTTGTTCGAAAAAAAAAAAGAATCTCTATCGGACTTCTTTGGTGTTAATCCTCTGATCAGATTTTCTTCCAAAGTCAAATCCAAATCTTCTTTGGCGTTGCATTAAGATAAAAAGAAATAACACCAGCGATTGGCAAAGTTTCTTCGAAGGTATTTCCTTCTCTTAATGTTTCAAAATGAGAATTTTGTAGACATGGGGAAAATCTAATTTATTCTTTGAAAATATCAATGCGTATGTTATACATGTTTTCATTTTACTCTTTCGTATATACCATAATTTTTAGTTACTAAACAAGTGATTGTTTCAAGCTTTGATAATGCATTGCAATTTTCATTGCTATTTTCCGTTAGTTGAAATTATGACTTTTGTAATCTACACTGCAACGTTTTTCGTTTCAAAAATATCATGTCCATACTTACTCTTATTTAAAAAAAAAAAAAAAAAAACAGAAAAGTCTTTGCAATAAACTATATTCCAAATTGTTTTCATGAAGACTTCACAATAAACCTGTTTAACAAATCATAAAATATGTAGCTTCGACTAAAGCTCAAAAACTTAAACTGGTTTACTTCTATAGTAACAAGCTCACAACTATATTATTAATCTAAATCCCATACTTCATTTGCACACATATTATGGCATTTCTCAAATATTTTCATGATATATCTGTGCGTGTGGGAGCACATTTCTTAACAACTTACGAAACGTACGTTGAGTAGCAACAAGAAAATGCTTAAATTCCATACCTGAAACGATTTACCTTGATATATATCGATATTGCCTAGCAATTCCTTTAAAATAGGACTGTTGCTTTGAAGAGAGAAGACTTACCTTTGTTGCTTGTGCGATATTGTTACCTGATTTTTGTAATATTGCTTGTACAAGTGATCTTTCTTTTCTGATGGCTGAATAAATGTAATTACTTACCTGGTGAATACTATTTCCCCGAGTGGTGGCCGGGGTAGAATAGCCCCAACGTAGTTATGCGTGTCGTAAGAGGCGACTAAAATAGCACATCCGTTCCGGGTGACGTAAGGCTTACTTTGTAGTAGGAGTGTGGCCCCGGGACGGTAAAGCGGGTCGGCAACGCTCTGCCAGCTCAGCCCTTATGGCCGGTGCAGGTTGTCAAGTGTGTCAGAGAGTTTGTGGGAAGTTCGAGGATTACAGCGCTGCGAGCCGCACCCCTCGTACTGGGGTAGTTTGTGAAATCGAAAAGGTATAGACAGTATGGCCGTAGTTAGCATTGGATACCTGGTGAAGACTTGGGATCAGGAATTACAAGAAAGTTTATTCTTGCAGACATTAGAATGATCTTATGTATATAGACGAAGGCTTTTTGTTTTGGGAAAATAAAGAGTTGAATACTGTACTTTATAAAAGAAATAAATTACCATTGTGATTTAATAAATAAAAAAAACGTAAAATAAACTAGAGCACAACATTTGAAAACATGGAATTGACTAAATCTGGAGCTTATTTTTCATTGTACTCTGAGATAATTATATACAAATGAACTAATGGTATTTTACATTAAGCGCTGAGAAAGATATTTTTATGTGTTAAAAAGGAAAATTCAAATAACAGGTTAATACAATTAAAGTTTAAACGCATTTTTCTTTGTGAAATTCACAGTACTGTATTTTTTGTACTTAACACTGACAAATGTTAGGTGTAAATGGTCGATAAGTTTAAATGAATACATTCGAGAGTATAATGTTTATACACATCTGCGATTACATACAGGGTGATTCGAAAAGAAAAAAATAATCTGATGGCAAAATTTAAAAAGGGTGGCTAAACGTTCCAACAAAAACAACTTTGACTATAAGCTGTGCGTTGGTGCTAACATTCCGTAGCGAGAAATACTATATAAAAGAGAGAACACTATAAGCGAATAATGAATCTTTGTTATTGAAAGTTTGCAACAAATTCTCAAACGAGCGAGTACCAGTTGCAGTACAGGTTTCCCATCGGCTACGAGGTGAGTTTAACGTACACGTCAATTTATTTTTTAGTTTAAAGCCCTTTCTCTGAAGTCAAACATGTACTTAATTAATTTAAGTTGTTTCTTTTGGCAAGTTAAAATGCAGCACCTATTAAAATTTTGGCCATCGTTTTTGAATCACCCTGCAAGTGTATGTCTTCGCTGGGAAATTATGCTTAATGTCTTTAAATTAGAGTTTAATAATATTGTACCAATGAGGGCGCAAGGCTTTATATATGTATTAGAGTTTTAAGGGGGTCGCAACCCAAAAATCTATTACATATATATATATGCTCATGACATCAGCCTGGTGCTACCGATAATTGACCGTGGTTCATACATGCCAACATAGTACCCTGACAACTCAGTGCCGACTATCAATGGCACTAATTTAGCATCGCCGACGTGTCGATGAAGCCAACTATGTTACTATAGATACTATAGTAGTAAGAAAGTGTTAGGTACATTTGTGGCGAAAATTCTAACCGTACTATGTGTGTTTCACTGTTTCTTATATATATATATATATCGAGAGATCTGTAAGAACGATCTCTTTGAGTGGCTTTTTGTTCTCAAGTATGGGAGATCAAAAATGCATTAAAGCAATACACACGTGTTTGAGGACTGTGCGCAATGTGTCTCGTTTAACATCTAGCACAATTCGTGATTCTCCAGCTGATTTTATTCTCCAGAAGATGTCTCTGTAGGCTTGGGTAGGGCGAAACTGGTAGAGCTGTACCCTCCAGTCATTCATTTGGGCTTCTTTGAGAAAGTCTTGCAGACGAATCACACCTGAATGAATGAACATTTCCGATTGAAGAGCCGATGCAATTAAAGTATCTTACAATGATTAGTAAACATGCAAGAAACATTGAATGTTATGTGAATAGTTAACTTTGTACCCGAAGTTCAAAGACCTTGTTAAAGTATACTATGTAGGACACAATGAACGATTTCATTGCGGCCTCTTGACGGTTGCAAGTAATGTCAGAGGACTCGAAGACAAAATTGGTTTCAATACCAGTAGCTTAGTGTGTACGACAATAATAAGATCATTTTCTTTGAAAGAGAGGGTTAATAAAAGTGTTTTTTAAAATTTTGCATGTGGGATAAAGGACCCTTCAAGAAGGTTCCCTGTGCATTAATTTTAACTCCCAAGATTACATTCGCAGTAGACAACCAGCGAGTATGGGAAATCTTTTTAAGACTTCTGTGGGAAAAACTCAGCAAGCACATTATTGTCTTCGACACTGCAGACATCACGTAAGTACCTCTAGTCGGTACTAGTCTACTCTTGACTGTAGAAGGAACTTGCGTTTTAATTTTTTTAACGGCCAAGAAGATATAAGTTGACCATTTTCAAGAGGTTTTCTCAGTGGACAAGATTACATATAAAGTGCAATTTGGTCACAGAAAAGTAGCAAATTACGCAGATAAAGCATTCTACTGTATAAATTGAAAACAAAAGTGCAAGCGTTGTAAATAAAGGAATCCTATAAGTGCACAAAAAAAGGGCAGAAAAGAAAAGAAAAAAAAAAAAACATGACAAATGGAAAAATTTTAAGCTACCAGATAGCCGTATTCCAGCGGATGTTAGAGTGCATATCATGTTACTGATTCATTTTTTCCTTCATAAAGTCATTTATGAAAAAAAAAACGTCATTTTTTCATAAAAGAAATGCACAAAAGAGAACAGGAAACCAAGTAAAAGAAGCTTAAAATTTCAATAAGAAAAGGAATGAAGGCTAAAAGAAATAAGAAAAACCTGACAAGCGCAAAACTTAAGTTAGCTTTTATACTAATGTTAGACTGTCTGTGTCAAACTGTGTGGTTTGTTTTACACGTACACACATACAAAGTTAAAAGTTCATAGTAAACTTGAATCATTATATTATTTCGAAATCGGTAGATGCGACACATTTTCCTAATGCGATTTTAAAAGGTTAACACACTGTACTTATTCCAAATGACTCTAAGACATAAGTAAAAGAAATATCTTCTAGGCCCCTTTAAGTGAAATCAAAAATTATTTCAAAATGAATGACTTATGAATTATTTTGGTCCATACTAGCAAATATTCAATCCTACTCCGGGTAAGACTTGAAACAAATACTGGAAACGTCATTCATATACGCAGGTAATTTTTACAGGTAAAGAAATGAAGTTGTTTTCCATTACTGAAGCTAAACAATAGCTCTTGAGTGATAAAGCATGTCAGTAGCGTTAATACAAGGCCGAGCATGCGTTCAGACATGATTGATAGACTGCAAGGATAATAGTCTGGAGATTACCAGAAGATTAGATTCTGGCGAAAAGAGAGATGATTAATATAAGACAAGCGAGAACTAAGCAGTCGTTTGGTCGAAATTTATGAAGCTATTTAAGATATACATTTGCTTCTTTGTATGAAATTATAGATCTTTCAGAATCCTTACTTTTTATACTTTGAGCTGCTTTTTTAAATATAATTAAAATTAAAAAAAATAAGAAAAATTAAAATATACGAAAATATTCTTTGATGTTTTATCTGGATTTTCCATTTCGATCAGTAAGCGGAGAAGTAATATTGTACTAGAACGAAACTCTAGATGATGATACATATTTTTATAGCTAATCTGCAACATGATGAGCTAAGAGGATTTAGAATCAATAAAAAATATAAACACTAAAACAAATTTATTCCGAAAATAGACATGCTATGCGTTTTAGAAAATTTGTTAAAAATACTTTAAAGAAAAAACAATATGGATGTTTTTCTAAGACCCAACAAAGCGTTATCTAGTTATTAAAAACATGTTATTTAATTATATTTTTAGTTGATGTAACACGTTGACTGTGATATTCAAACAGGCAGCATTAAAGTTTTCTATCCTCGCTCATGCAATTAATGTTAATTCATTGTTTCCTGTAAAACTTTATTGTAGTTTGCTTGATTTAATGCCGCATGTCTGTTCAAATCGAACAATTCTTTATGTCTAGGTATGTATAAAAATAAAAGTAATATGGAGCACTAAAAATTTGAGTACTAAAGAAAAAAAAGTAGGGTCAGTTGGGGTGTAAACGCTTTTTCAATGTTTTAACTTTTGATCCTTCCCTAACTCTTGAATGAATTCAGAGATAAGATTGTGAGCATTGCAACCACTACTGTACTTCTTGTGAGTAAATGCGTACACAAGTTTTGACTTTATGACTATTTGTTAGCGAATGAGCTCGTGTTTACAATTACCCCAGAGATCTGGGGTAATTGTAAACAGTGATTTATTTTCCAAAAGGTTGATGCAAATTCAAAATTGTTTCATACACAGTCTGCTTGAAGGCTTAAGAAGTTCCGGAGCAATGCTTATCAATCTGCGGCCAACAGCCCACATGTGGTCCGTTTAGTTATGTTATGAGCCGGCTGAGGTCATTTAACGAGAAATATCTTGCAAAAAATAAACTAATGCGACAAATTTATGTAAAATTTGTCCCGCAGTGGATCAGTCGGTTAAGCTTGGATCCCACTGAACACCGAAAGTGAAGCACAACTGGCCGTGGTCAATGCTTGGGAGGGTGACCACCTCCCGCGACTGATTACTCTGAGACCGAGTGCACTAAAGGGAGCTGTGCGCGTAAAATACATCGTCGCTTCAAATGTCCACCAAGTTAGAAATAATTTCCGCTGAGGGACCAACCTAGGTGATGATCTCTCATCTGGGAACTGGTTCAAAATCATTAAGCCCCTCTGAGACAAGTGTACTTCATTCTAGCGGAGCTCATTAATAATCAGTAGGAGCTTCCATAATTCATGGTCGCCCTGCAAGGAAAACTTGGAAGTCCTAGTGGCATTAGCAATAACAACAACAGTTATATAAAATAGACACAAAAGTGTAATTTACATCTAAATATAATACTTATTTTCCGCGTTTACAATTACCCCACAGTATGAAATATATGGGGTAATTGTAAACACCTAACTTGCACATGAAAAATAACAGGGAGGATTAAATTCATAACTAAATGTTTTTAGCAGTATTCCATATGACAAATAAAAATGGTTGAAACCTCTTACATCGCTTTTGTAAATGAGCTGGAGAGGAAAATGTAAGACCACTAAATTTTGTTAAACAACTTTTTTCACTGTGCCATTTTGAAACAATAGTGACGCCTCCACAGTTGTTTTGAAACTTACGAAACCGTTCACTGTTAGAAATTTCATCATGAAATTACGGTTAAATGACCGGCAGCAGTCCGTCCATCTAATTCACCGTTAAATTTACGGTTTTTAACATTTTTCTATCTTTACGGGACTTGACCATTTCCAATCAACTTGGTTAAAAAGCCGTAAATACAAAAAATTACGGTTTTACAACCATTTAAAAATGGTTTCAAAACAAAATTTTTACCGTTTTTGAATCATTTCGAGGTTTAGAATCTTCGAGGCGTTGAATCCGGGCAGGAATCGAACCCGGGTGTACGGTATACCAACCTTGCTCTCTAGCCATTCGGCCATCTACTCCATGTAAAGTGGCTGTTTATTTATCAATAAATCTTCTTTTCCAACAGGCAAACTGCCTTAAAATTGAGATTTCAGTTTTTTATTGTATCCAAAGTCATTTTTAGTCTAAATTTACTGTATATTGACGAAAATCCTTTTATTTGCTGCAGAAATTAAATACAAACAAGCTTCAGCAGCTCAAATTATGGGTTCGCTCATTCGTAAACAGTTTGGGAGTCCGATGTTTCCAATTTTTGATTTACGTGCGTATGTGTTTCTATTTAGTATCCACTGCTTAAGCCACTTTTTTTTTTCTTCTTTTCTTTATATACACATACAGATTTTAACTGATAAATCCGTATTCCTATCTTAAAACAACGTACGACCGGTAAGGTTTCGCAACCAAGATGGACTCCCGATTCTTATTGAGCGCTTGAAAATTACGGTAAGTTAAACGTTCTTTAGGATAAACAGAGAATAAACAATGTTTTTTCGCAATCAGCGGTTTGAGTACCACTTTATAATGGTTATTCAACTGTTGTAATTAAATATTGTAAAATAATAATCGAATAAATGGTTATTTTACTATTATCTTACGGAAAATTTTAACAGTGTTTCAGTGTCTTCCCTATGCTACCAGTTTATCACTCACAAGCAGTTAAGCTATCGAAACCACCACAAGTGTAGTTATGAAGCTTGTTTACAATTGCACCAACTGACCCTACAAACAAACACAAGAAACAAAGATTTTTTTGAAATAGTGGCCCTAAATAAACATTTTAAAATTGAAGTATGAGTAGTGATTTTTTTTTTACCAAATATCAATCAATCGAAGTTTAAAAATCCATTAACTCATTAAACTTGCTTTGTAAGAAATGTCTACTAAGCAAAATCTAAAGATTTATTCTAGCTCAGTGGCGTTATTCTCACTAAAAACATGAAATGTTTTGGAGTCCTTGTCAGTATGACTTTAGCCTTAGGTAATTGCTGTGAAAACATTGTTGGGAACCAATGGTTTTATGGATAATCCGTACCGATCGCTATGTAACGCTGTTGCATGTAACTTTAGTCTCATTTGCCACGGAGTTGCTTTTTTTGCACAGCAGAAACATTTCGCTGCATGCTCATGTCTTCTAAAGAGTAACAAAAACAAAACCTTGAAAATCGTCAATTTTCGTTTAATTTGTTTAATTCATTAGTTATAATATAATTTATTAATTTTACATTTATTTCTATTTTTTATTAATTATAATATATCAAAATATTGCAGGAGCTAATTTTTGTTTTAATTCGAAAAAACCTTAAAAATCGTCAATTTTCGTAAATTTGACGCGCATGCGCGATCGGAAGATATTATGCGATTTGAAATTTCCTTTTTGTGTTTTGTTTATAATGGCCATAAGCAACTTTTCCGCGCTATTACGAATCGAAACATTACAGGAGTTAATTTTTGTTTTAATACGAAAAAACCTTAAAAATCGTCAATTTTTGTAAATTCGACGCGTTATGCGGGATCGGAAGATATTATGCGATTTCAAAACTTTTTTTAATATTTTTTTTACAATGGCCACAGACAACTTTTCCGCGGTATTACGAATCAAAAATCGAAATTGGAATTTTTTCGCACCACCCTAATTGCCACCATGGAGAAGTTGAATGGGCTTCTAAAATGGCTTGAATTCATATTTTTCTGAAAGATATTATTATACAGAGTACGAATGAAAACTGAAATTTTTTTTAAAAAGTTCTTAAACACTCTTAAAATTTGATTTAAAAGCAGAGAAAACGTAAACAGTAACAGGTGATCATAAAACGCTCCCTCATTGGTTTGACGTCAATCGACACGCTTACCTCCGCAGAGGAAAACTTTCCGATTTCTACACGTCTAGGTAGGGTTTCTACAGCCTCCGCTTGTAAATTCTTAGTTACGGTGTTTCACCCTCAACTCTTTAAACCTTTCTACGCTTAGGAATATTTACATCTTTACTTATTTATAACTATGCAACTATATAAGGTTATTCCTTTTAAAACTGAATAATTTAGATTATAATAATCTTATAATTACGATGGAGTTCGCATTTTTAAGGGACAACTGGAAAATTTATCGAAGTCGTAGTTTTCCATTTTTATGATAAAATCCCGATATTTTACTAGCACTGTAATGAAAGTAATTAAGACAAAAAAAAGTTAATAAACATTTTAACCACAAGCGCTATAACCTCAAATGTGTTTAAAAAAAGGAAGAAAAAAAGTCAGAAAATGCTTTAAAAACCTTTGTGATTTAAGAAATCTGTTTAATGCTTTATAACTACAATTTAGCTTTGTCCACTTGCATCAATATGTGATAATTTCCATCCTTCTGCTGATTTTTGAAACTGCCGATTTTTTTTACTAGCACTGTAATAAAAGGAATCAAGACAAAAAAAAGTCAATAAATATTTTAAACACAAGCGCTATAATCCCAAGTGTGTTAAAGAAAAAAGAGAAAAGCAAGGAAGGAAGAAAAAAATCAACAAATACTTAAAAAGCTCATAATTTTAAAAATCTGTTTACCTGATATTTTAACTATATTTTTGCTTTGTCCGCTTGTATCAATATTACATATTTTCCATCATTGTGCCGATTTTTTGAAATGATCGAAAATCGAACAAGAAAGAATAAATGGACTTAACACCCTTTACTTTTAAGTTACCCTTTACTGCGCTCTTCTTTATGCATAGAAAAAAAAATCATTCCGTATCTAAGTTTTATTAATTCAAGGTCAATAATTTATTAAACGACAGATAAATCCGATACTACTCATATTTCCTAAAGCAATGTCTTATTTTTCTCAAAACATTGTGAGTTCTACATTGTTAGTCACCAAACCTATTTCTCACATTACTTTTACTTAACGCCTCCCCTTATTCCTTACCTGCAATGTTTTCCATTTTTTAGCAGACTCTCGCCTGAAGTTATTTTTTTAAAATCATGAAGGCTATGTACCAAAAGTCAAAAAGTTCATGAAATAATTTAATAAATATTGAAATTTAAAAAAGTGAGAGTATTATTATGAAATGGGGGGATGGTCTGTTTGGGGGGGGGTCCCTGCTCCCTCCCCTCTCTCTCCTCAGTTTTTCTTTTTTTTTTTTTTTTTTGCTCTGGGCGGAGGGGTCGAAGGAGGTATCTTTTAGGAAGATCTCAGCTCTTACACCTCATTCCCATGCTAACTTGTTTTATTCAAACGTTTTTTTTTATTCAATTTGAGCATTTCAAAAAATAAAAAAACTAACGGTAAAATTTGAATCATTAATAGAGGTTCGGGGCTCTCCCGAAATTCTTTTGACACTGAAACCAAAATAGTGTTATTTAAAACTACCTTTGGTAGGGCGATAAGGGCTCTCCCTCAGAAAAATGTGGAACTTGAAGTGCCAAAAGCGCAATTTCAGGCTATATTTGGTAAAACATTAAGGGAGATCAATAGTTCCATGACCTTTACCCTTGATTCACCGCTAGGTCTGCTGTGACACAAAATCAAAGACTGGAATACACTGTAAAAAATTTAGTGGTATGTTGTACCAAAAAGTGGTGCAGATTTTTTGGCTAACAAAGACGGTGCTTAACCCTTTAACTACCGGAATATATTCACAAATCTGTTTCTCTGAACACCAAAGAAAAAGTATCCAAAAATTGCATAAATGGCGATACTTCTATTTCTTATGTATATATCATGAGTTTCTTACATGAAAACGGAGAGTTCCTATCAACATTAGTCGTAAACGCCTCATTTTCGACCTATGGCGATTTTTTGAGATGTTGATTCGAAATTTTTTGTTCAAGATCAAAATTCCTATGAGATGTAGCTTTTTTTGCTTTCCAAATCGGCGGCGCACTGTATCAAAAAGGAGTGGTCAATACACCCTCCTGCACCTCTAATTCTGCCCTTTTCAATTGAATAAATTATTACTTATAATGAAAAGAACGAATGCATTTCCATTTGTTCAACTTTTTATTCTAAAACCTACATTTTCAGCAAAAATTCATCAAATCGCTTATTGACGTTACCCGGACCACAGGAAAGTTTCGCCACATCGTCTATTGACGTTACCCGTCGTTAAAGGGTTAATTTTATTATATTTTGGTGCCAACTTGCTTATGTTGCATCAAAATATAGTAAAATTAAGCCCCATCAATTGCAGTAAGCGATACTTTGCACTATTTTTTGGTGCATTTGGTATTAATTTGCATTGTTTTTTGGTGCAACATACTGCTAAATTTTTTACAGTGTATAATCAAGTACATTCCTACCAAAAATTCTCGACTAGAAATCTTTCGAGCTTACAGTAGTAACTAAACTAGTGAAGTTAAAATTTTATTAGAGGTACAGTTCAAGATAATCCCTTTTATATGCCTAAAATTCACGTTGATAGAATAAGTAAACTAATAAAGAGTAAAGTATATATTATTTTGTAAACAGTTCAAAAGACTTTATTGCTTAAAAACTAAGGGAGCAAATTGAAAAACCCTCGACCTATCCTTAAAAGAGTTGTTACCTAAGCCCCCCTAAAATTATGCCCTTATCCTCGCAACAATAAAGTTGATTTTAACCTTATGTATCTAGCGTAGACTGTAGGCAACATATCGTTCAATCTCTGTTTGTAATTTTCTTTAAAATTTTAAAACTCTGAACTACGTATATTTTATTTTATTTCCCTTCTATATTTATTTTTACTTGCATGTATTTATTTATTTTTGTTATTTTTATCTCGAATGCAAAAAATAAAAAACTTGAAAAGTGATAGACCTTTAATAAAAGGAAATTCTGAGAAGAAAGAACGATCCTGAAGTACGTTTTATTATTTTATTTATTTATTTTTGTTAGTATTTCGAATCCAAAAAAAAAAAAAATCAACTTAAACCGAGATCATAAGTTATAGAGGATTAAGGCACACCTTCTCAGCTCATGGCTTAGCATTACTTATTTTGCCGAACAGTTTAAGAAACCAAAAGAGTTTTTTCCCCGTGTCTCTTATTAGTCGAATTTGAAAAACATGGTACTATGCAGCATCTGTATGCATATTTCTTGGATTCTGAGATTTTAAGGACATTTAAAAATGGTTAACACGCATCCCGGTAAAATTCCCTGACTGCGTAGGACTGCCCAATTTCTCTTTTAACGTCATATTTCTTCTATTGTATTTGCGCCGAATGTGACGTCGCAGAACTTTTAAAATTAATTTCAAAATACTTAAACATCGTTCTCTGCGTTAAGAATGGTACTGTTCGACCTTATTCTTTCAAGTTTTTTCAATTTCACGAAGATTTAGAAACTATGCAACTTTTCCGTTCCCTTAAATATTTCGACTGATACACTTATTGTGCAGTTATATGAGCCAACTCAAACATGGTCAATTAAGCATAAGCGAACATGCAACAGGTGTCAGATCTATAAAAGTAAATCAACTGACCTTCGTGTTCATCGTATACTAGCGAAAAGCTGCGCCATCCCCAGATCTTGACAAGATCGACGTATGCTTGGCTAAGGATTGAAGGCCTTGGAAATAGATTGATGGACATGTCAGCACGTTGCAGTTGGAAGTCCCATCGCGTTTCCACATGAGGGATGTCGATGGCGTCGCAGATGGATTGAACGTGCATGCTTGTGACGTCGGATTGCGGGCCAAAGATGCCTGCAATTCCTGTTTGGAGGAGTGAACACACTGGAAGAACAAAAGAAAATCTTTCAGTCATAAGCCATCAACAAGAGCTTCATGGTGTATATTGAGTATAATTTGAAATAGATAGCTTTTAAAGCTACTTGCACATGCAGAGCAACTACTGAAATATAAGTTTCAAATATTTTATCTTGTAGGAAGAAATATGTTTTGTATTAAGTATTTCTTGTTGGCTACGTATAGTTTAAGCAGATTTTTGTACAAACAATGTAACACGTTTATTAAACAACTAGCGGTACCCGCACGGCGTTGCCCGGGCCGAATTTTAAAAACATCGCCTCCGGCGCTGTCCTTGCTAAGAGTATAAAAAACGTCGCCTGCCGCTATGTTCTTGATAAGAACGTAAAAAACGTCGCATACAGCGCTGTTCTTGATAAGCGTATAAAAAATATCGCCTGCGGCATAAAGCCTGCAGTGTTTGAAAAACGTCGTGTGTCTATTTCTCAAAAAAAAAAAAAAAAGAAAACAGACATAGTCAACGCTTGATAAAGTAATATAACGTGTAGAAGGATCGGTCAAGAAAACTTAGGAACAATTCCGTCAGTAGGGTCAGATTTGCCACCAGAGGGTAATTAAAACTGCCAAATTGTAGCACGGCGTCATTTGTTGCGTTACTTTTCATCTGGAATGAGTTTTGGCGATGATTTTAGATTGATTGCAAGAATGAAATTGCAATATCATATTAATTTTATTTTCCGGCCATGGTGAACTTGTTTTGCTAACAGAAAAGTAAATTTCATAATGAAATGAAGCTTCGCTAGGGGTATCCGCATGGTGACGTACGTGCTAAGCGTTTAGTAAACGTCGTCGGCGGCATAGCCTATACAAACCGTTTAAAAATCGTCGTCGGCGGTGTAGCCTGTGTAAAGTGCTTAAAAAACTTCGTCGGCGGCGTAGCCTATGCAAAGCGCTCAAAAAACGTCGGCATTGCCGGTATTAAGGGATTAAATAAGAGTCGCCTGCCTATAACCAAATTATACTGTAAACCATACCTAAAAAACGTATGCACAATTTCTTGAGTATTCTTTATCGCCGGTTTATCGCCAAGGACTAATTAAAAAAGTCAAATTGTAGCGGGTCGTCATTCGCCACGTTATTTGAAATCTAGAATAAACTATACGTCCGTAAACTTTTCCAGGCGATATTTATGCAAATGCTATTGCTAAATACAGGAAATCGTTAAATCGGGGAGACAGAACTTTTATCAGGTTCAATCTGGAATTTAAAACCTATTGCTAATTTGAGAAAAACCTATAATCGAAAATATGCTTTATTATTGTTTGATATGCTTTATTATTATTTTATCTTATTAAACTGAACTATTTTGAAAAATAAGTTTTATATTGAAATTAAGCTAACTCTTTTCACCTGGAGTTGAGGAAACTGCTAATAATTATATTTGGGTCAAGGTAAGCCTTAAGAAATCGAACTAAAAAGCTTATAACTGGCGTTCTTATTGACTTAGAAACTTCGAACAAATTTCATCTTGAACAAAAAAAGCCAGCGCTTTCGATCGATACATTATATTAATATGTGCAAGGTTTTTGTCACCCCCATATTGGGGAATTTATAGGGAAATTTGCGTAAAATTAGAATAAAAAAAGAACTACCTGTCAGATTTTTTTCTAACGGGTCTATAAACATTCCTCTTGAATCACCCTGTCTATTGATGAAAACCGCATTAAAATCCGTTGTGTAGTTTAAAAGATCTCAGCGTACAGACATGGGAAGCCATTTTGTTTTATACTCTTTTAAAATGCAATACGTTATTTTCAAAATAGCTGTTTTAGGAGGTTACTCAACTGGAATGGATTCGTCCTTTTCTGTCATGCGCAGAAAGGACAAAAGTGTCAAAACTCCGTGGTCGGTCTCAGTGGTGTAGTCCTGGAAAAAAAGGTGGGGGAACGCTTACGTATACGCACATCGAAAAGTGGGGGGACGCTTTCGTGAAAATTCAAAACAATTCGAAGGACGCTTGTGTGAAAATAAAAAGTAGGGGCTTGACTACACCACTAGGTCGGTCTGTACCAAGAATATCATCATCGCGTATTTAGCCTACTTTCCCGTAAAAGTAAAAGATATAGTAATAAAGCATGAAAGAAGGCTTAATCTATCGTAAAAATATCGTTAAAAATAGAGAGAAGTCAAAACAAGTGAATTAATTAAATAAATATTGAAAAATAAAAAATTTGAAATTAGAGTTTTGACAATAAGGGTTGTGTGTCTGTCGGGCTGTCGGTCTATCTGTCCCCCCTAATAACTTTCGAACAAGTTGCACGATTCGAAAGATTTTTTTTTTTTTTTTCGCATTCGAAAGATTTCGGCGAGGACATCTCATTTCCATATTTTACTTTTTGATTTGAACAATTTTTTGTTCAAATCAAAAAATTGAATTCATTTTGTTCAAAGTTTGTAAACCCTGGGCGTAAAATCCAAGTTCCTATGAACAAGCTTATTGGAAGAAGCTCTCGGTGAGAAATAATTTTGATTTGAACAATATTTGTTCATTTTTGAACAGTTCCAAAAAAAATTTAACGTTAGCGATTACGAGAAAATTTCAACCCTATATCAATCCTGATCTACCAGACGGATTTGCTTGGAACAACCTTTATCGAAAAGCTCTTATGACGTAGAGCCTGTACAGATACCAAGTTCAACCAGAAATAAACGAGCCCTTAATATTAATGCTTTATTATCTTGGAAAAGATCACATGCAGACATTTTCAGTTTGTGCTCAAGTGTATCATTTACGTATTTATTTTTTGGTTATTTACTGTTCCAATAATCGCGCAAATCTGTTCATATCTTTTGTCAGTCCTATTACGTATATTATTCACTGATTTACTCTCTAAACACTTATGCTCATTGGCTAAATGCAAATGAAAAAACTCTGCTTCATATTAAACTAGGCTGTTTGGGCTAACTTTTTAATTTATCTGGCTATCCTTTAATAGCAGTTGTATAATGAAACCAATATTTTTGCATTATATTCTCATTAAAATTATCTGTACATTGATTTGAGGATTGATTACAACTTTGAGGTATTATTCAAAAATGAAAGTGTTAAGAGCCTTCAAAAATGCAGAAGTTATTTTTCAAAGAAACAAAGGGGGTTTTAAAGTAGGCTTTTGTAAAGAATTAAATAAAAAAAAAATTAAATACATGAATCAGGAATCCACCACGTGTACTATAAACAAGAAGTTTCGTCTAGTGTATGAGGCTACTTTCCCGTATACACCCCCAAACTTCAAATTTATAATCTAGCTATCTTTCTCTCTTTCGCAATTAGCTTTAGTCCTGAGTTACTTCAAATATACTTTTTTCAACAGTTAATACATATTGATTCTTCCTTATTTTTAATGATATTTTTACGATATATTAAGCCATATTTCATACTTTATTTATTTTTTAACTTTTAAGGGAAGTAGGCTAAAAAGGAATGTTCTTAGAATAAATGATTTTCCCCTTCATGTTAAGAATTATTTCGATATCTACCTGAAAACTTGACACTTTTAGATTCAAAGTAAGAAAAGAGTGGCATCATCTCCGAATCAAACTAGGCTGAAAACAAAACATTTTTTTTGGCTTATTTATCAACAAAATCAACAATTTGCAATGTGTCACATTTCAGAGGCCTTACGAAAGCCCACGCAGCGGTAATCAATGCATTTGCCTTACGTTAGCTTGAAGCAAAAGAGAGCAAATCCAAGAGTCCACCACACCAGTTCCCTCCCAGTAAGTGATCGAAACCACCTCCTATCTTAAGCAACCATTACTCATTACTCGCAGTCAGCTAACTTAATGTCTTCTTTCACGTCGTCTAGTCATCTGGCAGTAGATATCTTACAGTTCTTCTTGCAACGCCAAATTTCGTAAATGTCAATTTTATGTTTAGATTTGATCTTGAAAGATGCCGCTGAAAGATAATGCATGTAATAGCTTTCTTGAAGTTACGTTTTTGAGATGATTTAGTCTCTGATAATATCTGAAAGTATTTCTCAATTTCAGAACGAATAAGGGGCTTTTCCTTTCTTTTACCTATTTATTTACTTAGTTTTACTTATTTATTTACTTTTCCGTTCGTGAAAGTCTCTGGTACTATTTTTCCGTGATTGCAACAACCATAAATTTTATTAAAGTTCAAAATTGCTCGCAAAACTCAATAAATTTTTAAGGTTAGGTTTTAATAATACACTGTTAAAAATTCTCGTTAAACCTTTCACCAAAAAAAAAAAAAGAAGTTTAGCTGCAACCAACGTTTGGTACTTAAGTTGAACCATTTCCCAATAATGTAGTTTCACCATGAATATCGTTCAACTTAGTACAGGGTGGGTCATAAGTAATGACCCGGTTTTGAAGGGTTATAAAAAAAAACTAACTCAGTTTGAGACTTAAAACTTTTATTTTGATTTGTATATAATCCCATTTTTTTACATTAAGTTTCGAATACCATTTCATCAAGATGGTGGCCTTCCGCAGCAATACACTGACGCAGTCTATTTCTGAAGTTTTAGGAAACCTTCTGCATATTTCAAGGGACGCGACGGATATTTCCTCGATATTTCGGTCCTTCAGCTTTTCTAAAGTTAGGGGGTGATGTTTCCAAACTTTCTTCTTTAAATAATCCTACAGAAAAAAATCTTCCGCTAGGGACCGTAACATTACGCAGAATACTGAAATGCACGCGAAGAGCTCGAGCTCTCGCATGGAAGAATAGACTGCATCAGTGCATTGCCGCTGAAGGCCGCCCTCTTGCTGAAGTGGTATTCAAAACTTAATGTAAAAAAAACGGGATTATATACTCATCAAAATATAAAAAGTTTTAAGTCTCAAACTGTATCAGTTTTTTTTATAACTCTTCAAAACCGAGTCATTACTTCTGACCCACCCTGTACCAAATGTTGGTTGCTGCTAAATTTCACCATTTGTTTGGTGAAAGGTTGAACGAGTATTTTTAATAGAGTATTTAGCGTCTAAGTGCACTTTACATCAGAAAAAAAAGTGATTTCTAGAAATATTTTTTCCAATTTATTAAGATATTATTAATAAATATTTCACACTTCACTCTCTATATATAAAAAGCACGGAGGCCAATTGTAGAAATTGTGAGAGATCCACGTGCACAAATTTCAACGTAATATTGCAAGCACGTTTTTCGGGATTACAAATAAAATTGCTGTTTCATTTTGATTGTTGTTTTAAGTCCTGAGACTCAAAACATTTACATGTGGGAAAAAAAAATTCCTTGTTACCTCGAAGCATGCAAAATCTATATATATAAATGAGGATATTTATGTTTTTATGTTTGCTATCCCAAGCCACACTATTGGCAGATTGGAACGAAATTTAGCGCAAAGTTCAATGATCCCCTGAGAAGGCTAACGCACGTTGTCTCATTTGAAAATTCGAATTAGTTTTGTTTTTACTCCAGTTTTAAGTAAAATAAGCGTGCTGCAAAAAGGCAGTTTTTATTTTTAAATAAACAAGAGTAGCTGTGTCTCGGCTCCTCCAGTGCTTACCGCTTTAGGTTCGTAAGTAATGCGTCGTCGGTGCCTTACACATAGACTACTTAGCTGTCAATCAGAATTTCCTTTGATTTTTTATCACACTAATTCAAAAAAAAAAATCTATTATTATTATTATTATTTGCTATTATCTTTTCATTTAGTAAAATAAATTTTCAATTTGATGTTTTTATAAATTATTGTTTTTTTTTTTTTTAATTTAATAAATTAAATAATAACAACTATAAAATAGTATTAATATACCAACGCCGAGTAATTTTTCTGATGCAATGTATTTTGCAAACAACGCTTCATAGCATTGGTCTTTCACAATTTGTTTACACACTAGTGTAAACATTTACCAAATGTAACCCTAATAAAATCGCTTTTAATACCTAAAAGCCTTAACAGCTGAAAAGGATTTTAATGAAAGGTCGCTACACGTTCAAGCGAACATGTAATCTACAGACTCGCATAGAAAATAATGCAAAGAATTACGTTACTTACATAACACAAAAGCAGAAAAAAGCTATTTAAAAGACGCATTCATTTTCAAACTTACGCTTTCGAAGCGCTCACTAATGAAATTTCAACACTCCACTTTAAAATAGAAACTAGAAACGATGATTACTTCTAATTTTCTCGTTTAACTCAATCAGCAAGCTCCAATAATCTATTTATATCCAGGACTACACGCTAATAAAATCGGGCGAGAAGTTAACATTTAAAGCGTATAATCAAATGAGTTTTGAAACTAAGTTTAGCCTTATCAAAAGAATTTAAAAGGAAAGTCTTATGTGTCTTTATTCTTATCATAATGAAACTATTAATAATAATGCAAGAGTAAGTGCAACAGTAATAACGGCAATAAAAACAAAGCATACAATATTAAAAGTAAATAAATAAATGTGTACTTGGGTGGTAAAGGACAGTATGTCACAAAAACAAAACTTCCCAGGAGATGTGATTGAAGTGTTTTTTCATGATTATTTATTCACCAAAATGTCATTTAAGGGGTTTTAAAAACGAAAAAAAAATCTTATTGTAATCTTTGAACTTCTGTCTTCTCGCGTTTTATGATAGCAGCTCTCAAAATTACTCATAAAAGGACACTATGTCCATTTTTAACAAAATGGACATACAGTAGAACCTCTGTTATCCGGCTTAATTGGGACCGTGATAAGCCGGTTAAGTAAATATACGGTTGAAGCGGGGAATAGCAAAAAGTGGGGAGATATATTATGCAATTTAAATGAGAGTGGAGGTGTGATGGTTTATTGCGTTTTAGTACAGATACTTTGAGAGTTACATACCAGTTATCAAGCGCTTGGCAAGGCTGAATTGACTGATCCAGTGAAGCTGAGATTAGCGAATAGCCACACTTGATTTCATAGGACCCCCGTACGCCAATTCCCAGAATACCCCCCTCCCCCTCTCCGACATCGAAATGTCGCTTTTGTTCGGGGAGATAAGGATTCCACAAAAAAATTCACTCAAGTACCGCAGCACCTGTTTCTTAAATCTAACTAGGGCTCTAAAAGCTATTTTTGTAAATATGGGCCAGATAAAGCGAAGGCCGGTTAAAACGGAGCCGGTTAAGAGATTTTCTACTGTACATACTTTTTACCTCCCAAGTACAGAAATAAATAATGGCAGCATTTGCGCGCGTTTTAGCAGAAGAGGTAAGTATTTTATCATTTTTGGAGGAAAATCTCTCAAACTATCAAAGGAATAAATTGTCATAAATAAAGGTAGGCTGGAGAAGTTCTCGAGTACAACAGACTCTATGCAAAAGACGCTGATGTGCGGGTTTTCTGTTTATAAACGTGAGCTGCTGGTTCTGATTTTAATTGGATAGTGAAATGTTTGTTTTAAATTCTTTTTATTAATAAGAATTATTTTGGGGTTCATTAGAAAAAATGAAGCTATTTTGAATGTAAATAGAATTATTGCATGGGAGTTATTTAAAATAGTTCTATTTCTTTCCACTGAATATAAAGCTCCCTACAAAGTCTCAATAAGTGCGTGTTTTGTTCAAACTTACACTTTGAGGTTTACTTTAAAATATGTTATTAATTGAAGTAACATCGCGTAAATGTTGAATGAGTTCCTGTTGAGATTCATTTACGTTTCTTGCAGTCACGGCAAGTTGAACTAATCTGTTCAGTTTGCTGTCTAGCGTTCCGTACCCCTGAACGTTTTACTTAACTTTTACTTAACTCTTTATGTACGGGAAGGGTGGAAATTTTTACTACAGATAAATCCTAAGCTTTTCTACTAGGCGATTCCTCAAGTGGACTCGTCCATTCTTGAGCACCCAGCAGCTCCCCATGGAGTCCATCTGTTTCCTAATTGCAGTAGGCGGGGTGATCTGTCATCCTACTTTCATTGTAACGCTTCGAAACTGTGTTCTCTTATCTGTTTACTTAAAGTGGGCGCCTCGTTTTGTTTAAATTAGTTCCCAAACTATTTTTTTTTCTGGAGGATGCGAGGCAAAAAAAAAAAAATAATAATAATAATAATTAATCATAATGTGCCAAACTACGTGCATGCTTAAAAGTAATCAAACAGTATTTAATAAAGGAAATTTATGATAAATTTTTGGCTATTGCCATATTTTTTTCTATCCGATCAGTTTCCTATTTAGTCTGATTGGGAATATTATATGAATAGGTAATCATATAGAATTATATATATAGATAAATTGTTGTTAATTATTACAGAAAACTCTTCATGGTTGAAACCTACACCGCTCCCGTCGGAGTGAGCCTACCCCGCCCCCCTCGGAGCGACGGCAAACCACCTAAAACTAAACCCCCAAAATAATGCCCCCTAAACGGCTAAGCCGCCTCTAAACTCCTTGAAAATTCCCACCTAAAAATTTCAGAGGCGCAGCTTAAAACATTAACCCCCCCCCCCCCCCCGGTGGGAGCTCCTGGAATCTGGTTAAACAAAATAAGTATTTGCATGCAGCTCTTTTGGTCAACCATATTCTTCCCTGGAAAGCTCACCACTTTCCGTTCCTGATGCAATAATATTTCATACCTTTCTTGTTGCGTTAGCTGCCTGTGACGTTTACACATATCAAAAGCTAATATTTATGAAGAAAACGTTGAACCCAAGTTTGTATTCATAAGGGAGCTTACTTACGTGCCCCCCCCCCTTGAAAATTTTTCTTAATGTAGCATAAATTCATTTCCCAAACCTTTAATAACGTAATGCGTTGAAGACAGCCCCCCCCCCCCCCACCCACCCCTGGACAAAAATTTCTGGATACCACCTTGGCTGAACCCCAGACAAATATTTCAAACCTCTCATACAAATTGCATGAATGAAAAAACTAAAATGAATAACACATTATGCTCATTTTCTTCCGGAAATAGCACGTTTTCAAGTTGATAATAGCTATCAATCCAAGTAATTACACTGCCATTAGAGCAACTGCCAAATGCAAATCACTGTCACTCGTTGAAAGAGTTTCGGTCAGAAGAAAGATGTCTTTGAGGTGGTCTCACGGCACCATGTGTCGTGAGACCTCCTCAAAGAGCTCTTTACATGCGATGTCCCTCAAAATATTAGTATTGATGTCTTCTTCAGCAAGTGAAAGAGACACATAAATAGTGTAATATTTTGGTTTTCTTTATTTTTTTAAAAAACATTTTCCATGAATTTGTGTATAGCCTAGAAATATAATCCTTTAATAGATTGAGAGAAATCACATATTGTAATTATGAAACAGAAAAATTTCAGAGGAAAAATTAAGCTTAATATTTGAATAAGCTGGAAATATTTATTGAAAAATATGGGTGAAAAAATATTCGTTTATAAATCAATTTTTGAGACATTAGCTCTACCCCAAATTAATTTTATCAAAATAGTTTTCAGAAAAACGAATTACATAAAAATCGTAGATATTTCAAATTTCTTGCATAGACTGCATCTGGAATATCAAAAAAAAAAAAAAAAAAATTCAGAAATGTTCATAAATCTAAGCCACAACTTTTTGAAGGTACCCATTTCCATAGTAACAGCATTTAAAAGTCAGCATCAGTAACTAATTAGGAGCATATTTTCATTTTCTTAACTTACTGAGAGGATTTAATAAATGACTGAAATCTTTCCTACTCCTCATAATGTGGTAGCATAGTTTTGCTGTGGCCATCACATAATTTACTTCTATATCTTTCATATAAATGCTTTTTTAGAAAAAAATTATAAATAATTTTCAAGAGTTAACCCTTTTGAGCAATATATAGTTCTTAATTGGTAGTTTTAATAAGTGATGGGTAGTGGCGTAGCTAGAACCTCATTTAGTGTGTGGGGGGGGGGGGGTCGTCGCGGAAATATTAATGCTAATTGTTTTACACCCCTCCCTCAAAGCCCTCTCATAGATACGTCACCATTTGGAGGGGAGCTTCCCCCCTATCTACGCTAGTGGCTATCAAAAATCTTTACATGTACTTATATTTTCCACATTTGTCCAAAAGTGCTCAGCCTATCTTAAAATGTGCAAATCCACCTTTTTCAGAAATCGAAAATTTTGGCAAATCAAATTAATATGTAACTTTTGTAAGAAGAAAAAAATAAAAATTCCAGTTTGTCATGTGGCCGAATAGAAAAACGAAAAGTTAACAGTTTAACAGATTTTATGTAAAAAAGCAATGTGAAGGTGCTTCTTCAAACAATAACAATTAAATAAAAATTATTAAAATATTAATTGAATAACAATAATACAATAATGATAGTAATATAATTTCATAAACTTTTGGCAATGAATCTTTAGATTGGAGAAACAAAACTTGCGGTATAAGGTTGGTGGGACGCAAAAAGTACTACATATCAATAAAAATACTTTTTAAGTTGAAACATTTTGTTGAAAATTGGTTACTTTAGATGTATTTCACGATTACAACCACATAGAATTTTAAAATACTTTGTGCATTTTCCCTTCACATAATAAATGAACTTTGACGGCAAACCCAAAAAATAACAAAATTGCTGTGAAATAAAATTTACTTTCACAAAGTTCGATGAGGTTTGTTATTACTATGAACAGATATATTCAAATAGCGAATTCGTCCGAAGAGAACATTTAGATCACCGATATGATGGCCGAAAAATAAAAGCGATACTTTAGAAAACAAATTATTATGTTCGGATGCAGGTTTTAAAAAAGTAGTCATTTATTATAGCACTGCACTAGATGTCTTCGCACTTAGAAATTCATAAAAGTTCTTTGAGATGGTCAGAATTAACAATTAAACCGATATATCACACATAAATTTAAGAAACCAAAACTGGACATCTGCTACAAAATCATTTTCATTCATTTTTTTTACAGGATAAAAAAATGAAAGTTGTTCGTATTTCAAAGTTGGAATGAGAGAGAGATGCATTTCATTTCCTGCTTCTTGCGGAAAGAGCTAATCCTCAAGTAGTTAAAAGCCATCAATCCATGTTTGCACATCAGTCACTTTCTAATGACTATCGGCAAGACGAAAGACTTCTGATACACAGGGGTCCCCCTTCCTCGCAACAGGAGCTCTCTTCTCTACCTTTCTCCCCTATCTTCCCGTCTGCCGCCCCATACCGGCCCAGCTCGGTCTTAACTAACAAAGCCGTTTTCGGCCGGCCTCGGACTTAGAGAGAGTCAAGAAACAGCAAAACTGCCTAAAAATTGTTCTACCCTCACTCAAAATTTCTTAAAATATAGAAAATTTATTTATAAACTTACACTGTTAGAAATTTCATCATGAAATTACGGTTAAATAGTAATAGAAATAAAATTTCACGTATTCCAAGCAATCCCGAAACATATGTCTGCGTTTTAATGCTCATTTGTGCTTTAAATTAACGTGAAATTTTATTTCTATTACTGTTTACTTGCAGAAAGTTAAATTATTATTACGGTTAAATAGCCGGCAGCAGTCTGTCCATCTAATTCACCGTTAAATTTACGGTTTGGAACATTTTTCTGTCTTTACGGGACCTAAACCATTTCCAATCAGCATGGTTAAAAAGCCGTAAATACAAAAGTTTACGGTTTCATAACCATTTATAAATGGTTTCAAAACCGTAAATGTAAGTTTTTGCAGTTTTTAAACCATTTCGAGGCGTAGAATCTTCAAGGCGTAGAAACCGTAAACGAAGCGCGCGGGAATCGAACCTTAGGTGTATGGTGCACCAACCTTGCTCTCTAACCATTCGGCCATCTACACCACTCAAAGCGGCCGTTTGTTTGTCAATAATTCTTCATTTCCAACAGGCAAACTGCATTAAAATTGAGATTTCAGTTTTTGATTGGATCTAAAGTCATTTTTGGTCTTATATTGGCGAAAATGATTTTATTTGCTGCAAAAATTAAAATACATACAAGCTTCAGCAGCTCAAATTATGGGTTCGCTCATTCGCAAACAGTTCGGGAATCCGATGTCCCCAATTTTTGTTTTACGTGTGTATGTGTTTCTATTTAGTAACCATTGCTTAAGCCACTTTTTTTTCTTTTTTTTATATACACATGCAGATTTGAACTGATAAATCTTTATTCATATTTTAACAACAACGTAGGACGGTAAGGGTCCACAACCAAGATGGAAGCCCGATTCTTATTGACTACGAGACCTAGTGGCGCTTGTAAATTACGGTTAGTTAAACATTCTTCAGGAGAAACAGAGAATAAACGATTTTTTTCACAATCAGCGGTTTGAGTACCATCTTTTTAATGGTTATTCAACTGCTGTAATTAAATATGGTAAAATAACACTCAAATAAATGGTTTTATTACTGTTTTCTTACGGAAATTTTTAACAGTGTTCAAATGCCATAAAGCGCTTTATCATTTTACTCACATTAAAATGATTCTTTTTATTTTTTCTATGTCTTTCTATAGAGAAGAGAAAATGTTATCGGTTGTTAGATTCATTAGAGCTAAGTCAGCAATTTATTTGTTCAATAGCTGCTTGTGAGTAATTATTAATTACTATCTAAATCAAAGATGATTGAGTTTCATCTATTTGCGCCAGACATTTAAAAACATTCAAAATACACGAAAATATATTTTCTTTTTTTCCTTCGCAACGTGATGACACTTGCCTTGTCGGTACACGCTACAGTCGGATGACACCAGATGGTGCCGCCGATAGTCCCTTTTTGGACCTGAGATCGAAAGGGAGGGAAATTTTCTTCAGTCTCCGGTACTCTTGGATCTGCCTCGGGACCCCAGAATCCACGGATTTTACATGCACGTATGCCGAAATGTACATGGTGGGTCTTCGGCGGGTCGGGCTCCGAACCCCAAGCCTTTCTTTTCGAAGAACGACGCAATATCCCCTAGGATACCATGGCATCAAAATAAACTCTTAGGAAATTATTTGAACTAAGACTCCACTGAATTCGAAGCTTTTTTGATGTTCTACGTTTTGCTAAAACCATCCTATATTATGCCAACTAAAAATTTTAAAGCATGCTATGAATAAGAACTAAAAACGTGTGGGTGAAGTTAACGAGCTAAAAGATAATGAATGAGTCTCATATTTGATTTTATCTTTAACTTTTTAATAGATTAAGTAGCCTATTTTCTGATAAATAAACATATCATAATGTTACAGATAACTGTGCGAATAATAGAGATTAGAAATCCATTCAAAGTAATCTTCCTGACAATTAATCTTATTCAGTTGTTTAAGCACGTATAGAAGGGCTTTGAAATTGCTTATATATGTTATGTTCTGTTTATGTTAAACATATACTGCTCTTAACATTATCATTTAATCTAACTTTATAGACATTTTCGGAAACCAATGGTATCAAATCACAAAGGTTAGAAAATTTTAATCTGGGCAAAGTATAGCTGGTATTTTGGAAGAAAATTACAGAATTAGAGATAATTCCGTTGCAAAGCACCTTTTTTTTAATTATACAAGCCTCATAATGCACATAGGAGATTTGTTAAACACGAATTAAATAAGTAAGAAATTAAATAAGGTTGAAATAATTTATGTAATATAAACGTAATGCTTTAATGATGCATTTCGTTTGTTATTTCTTAAGTATAGAAGCGGTTATATGAAGATTTTCCGACTATCTGTCTAAAGCATTTTAATGCCATAAACACGTATCCGGTATTGAGTGCTAGAAATTGAAGTTAATTTAGTTCGTGAAACAAATCAAAATGCTTATAACTGAAACCATATCATCGTTTCGATCAATTTGAGCGTAGCTAATGCCCTGTGAAATCTGGACAAATTCAAGAATGTGGACATTTAAGATGCTCGTCTCACGGTGCTTGAATGGCAGTTTACAGACAGTTACAGTTGCTTCTTCCCGAAATTTGATCAACAAATACCTTCACAACGATATGAAGATGATCTCATTTTCGAACTTCCGATACCTTTTCATTTGACAGTAGTCGAGATATATTTTAGAATGTATCTGTCGCAGAATCCGTCATAGCGAACGAGTATGGTATTGATAGGAAAATTATAATTTGTCTTGTTGCAAACTAAAATAAGAATGTAGTAAAACAAATCCGAAAATTTATTGAGGAAAGCATTGTTCCGTATTTATATGAGGTGTTCCATGCGACAAGTGGGAATCCGCCAGTCCCTTCATTTCATTTTTTTCAAATAGAAAGCCTTGTTATAGAAAAGCTTAGGAATACAACAAGCGGATTTATTTGCACTTTCTGCCTGAAGCTTTGGCATGTAGAATTTGGGCGTATAAGTCTAGAGAAACGGCAAAACTGCGATAAATGGTGTGTGGAACAAATGCGAATAGGCCATCTTGACATTTCTTCGACCAACTGCTCACTCACCAAGCATCAGAAAATAAGCTGATTATGCCAACTACGGAAAGTGAGGATGATGTTATGGATTTTTGTCCAGATTAATTCCTTGGATTTTTTAATTGGATATACTTAACTACTAGATTAATTCCTTGGATTTTTTAATTGGATATACTTAACTACTGACCTTTACTTATGTGGCGGTTAATCTGAATATTCTATTTTCTTGCTTTATATTTACATATTGTACTTTTGAATGTTCAAACTTCAACCATCGAGCGGGTGGCAACAGCCGATTGTTTGTATTTAAAGAGATTCAGATGTAGTCTCTTCAGCTTGCTCACTTTTGTTTGATTCTGAGCCGACCGTGGCGGAACGGCCACTTGTTATGGTTTTTAGTACTTTTGTTTAAATTAAAATGTAAATAGTTAATAAATATAATATTTAGTTTTAAATCTTGACTACGTATCCAGACAATTACAGCATCTACAAAGATGAATCGACCAACCCTACACTGGTGACCTCTAGGACATCGAATTCGCCCTTAGAATGGATTTTTTTCTTCTATGTGAGTTAATTTTATTGTTTTGCCTTGGAAGCTGATATTTTAAGATGACTGAACCCCAGAGTGACACCAATGTCAATAAAATTGGTATGAAAATGCCTATGTTTTCTCCATTAAATGTAAAATTATATTTCGCGCAACTTGAGGCCAATTTTTCTATATTCCATTTCAGAATATATAACTTCTGAATCGACTAAATACAGCTATTTAATAGCTTCAATAGATGCTGAATATTTAACTTATGTGTCTGAAATTGTTTATTCGCCACCGAAAGAAAATCCTTACACTCAATTAAAAGATAAATTAATTGAGCAATTTGAACATTCGGAAACTAAAAAAAATTAAAACTTTATTACAAGACAAGAGATCCGTTAACATCTTTAACTTCGAATGGACGCACTGTACAGTCTAAAATGCCAAATATTAAAAGTATTTCGGGTAGCTCGCGATTTCATAAACTCTTAGAGGAATTTAAAATTATTACGCAACCCAGCGCCGAAGTTAAAACTGAAATTAAGCATAATACATTGCATTACATTCAAACAACAGGTCCTCCAGTTCAGGCGCGTGCACGACGTTTACATCCGGCGCAACTTAAAATTGCAAAAAAGGAATTTGAATACATGTTGGAGCAAGTAATTTGCAGGCCGTCTCGTAGTAATTGGTCTAGCCCGCTTCATATGGTTCCTAAAAAGTCCGGAGATTGGCGTCCGACTGGGGACTATAGGTTGTTAAATAAAATCACACGGCAGGATAGATATCCTATCCCGTATTTAAAAGATTTCGCACAACAACTCCACGGTACTAAAATATTTTCTAAGCTAGATTTATTGAAAGCATATCACCAAATTCCTGTTAATCCAGATGATATATGCAAAACCGCAATAATAACTCCGTTCGGATTATTTGAATTTCCCTATATGAATTTTGGATTAAGCGGAGCGGCACAAACATTTATGCGCTTCATTCATGAAGTTGTTCGTGGCCTTAATTTTTGCTTTGTATATCTGGATGATGTTTTAGTTGCTAGTGCAAATCTCGAAGAACATGAAAATCATCTTAGAATCCCTTTCCAGCGCTTTAAAGACTATGGGATAAAAATTAATTCTGTAAAATGTACATTTGGAGTATCACAAGTTAATTTTCTGGGGCATTCTATAAGCGAATCGGGTTTTAAACCTTTGCCAGATCGCGTAAAAGCCATTTCAGAATATAAATTGCCAAAACAGTCGAGAGTTTAAGAGCTTTTTTAGGTATGTTGAATTTTTATCATACTTTTTTACCGGGAATCACAGAAGTGCAAATCCCACTCAATGAGTATTTAAAGGGTAAAAATAAGAAAGCTCGATGCGAAACTAGTTTGTCGGAAGAAGCAATTTCTGCTTTTAACACATGTAAAGAAATGTTGGCAAATGCTGCGCTTTTACATTATCCTTCGATGGATGCTAAGTTAGCGTTAATAACAGACTGCAGTAATATTGCTATGGGTGCGGCTTTGCACGAAGTTACTTCGCAAGGCATAAAGCCCTTAGGTTTCTTTTCCCGCAAACTAACTCCAACACAGCAGAAATACTCGACATATGATCGTGAAATTTTAGCTATATATTCTGCTATAGTGCACTTCAGATTTATGTTAGAAGCGCGTCCTTTTTTAATTTATTCAGATCATAAACCGTTAATTTATGTGTTTAATCGAAAAACGATTCGAAATACTCTCCTAGGCGTTTACGTCAACTAGATTTCATATCGCAATTTTCGACAGACATTCGTTACGTAGCAGGTCGGGATAATATCGTGGCAGGCGCTTTGTCGCGTATTGAAGAAATTTCTATCCCATCCTCTATTGACATGGAATCCTTAGCTGACGCACAATCGAAAGATTCTGATTATTTGAAGAATTTAGACGACTCAAATGTTAGCCATTTGCTAAAAATTAAGAAATTTCAAATCCCAAATTCAAACAAGCTTTTATATTGTGATATTTCAACCTCAAATATTCGGCCTCTTATTCCAAATTCTTTTCGTAAAGCAGTGTTTAATTCTTATCATAATTTATTCCATCGAGGCATACGCGCTACAATTAAATCTATTTCCGAAAAATATGTTTGGCCAAATATGAAAGCCGATATCAAATTATATTGTCAGACTTGTTTAGACTGCCAGCGAACTAAAGTTCATAGGCATACTAAGTCTCCTTATGGTGACTTTCCCCTACCTGACGGAAGATTCAAATATCTTCATATTGATCTAATTGGGCCACTTCCGGTCTGCCGTGGATATACGTATTGCTTAACGGCTGTTGATCGCTTCACACGCTGGCCGGAGGTTACCCCCATAAGTGATATAACCGCGGAAACTGTAGCTAAAGCTTTATATTTTTCTTGGATATCACGTTTTGGTGTTCCTTCAGTCATTACTAGTGACCAAGGCAGGCAATTTGAATCCTCGCTTTTTAAATCTTTTACCACCCTTTTTGGAATTAAGCTCAACAGAACATCCGCATATAATCCAAAGTGCAATGGACTAGTGGAAAGACTTCACAGGCCACTAAAACAGGCATTAAGTTGTCTGTCGCCTCCGACTTGGGTCGACGCTCTCCCTGCTGTGCTCTTCGGACTACGGACGGTATACAGAGAAGATCTGAAGTCTTCCGTTGCTGAACTTGTCTATGGGGAGACAATTCGTTTGCCCGGAGATTTCGTCGCTGAATCTCCAGTTCCGGTCCTAAGTTTGACGTTTCTCCAACAACTGCACAAAGTCATCGGTTCGCTTCGTCCAACGCAAGCATCACGACATGGAGTGCCAACATTTTTCATCCCTAAGGATTTGACAACTTGCACCCACGTCTTCATTCGTCATGATGCTGTCCGACGAACCTTGCAACCACAATACGATGGACCTTTTCTGGTGCTCAAACGTCTTGCAAAGGACTTTGTTCTTTCTATAAAAGGGATAGCTAGAACTGTTTCCATCGACAGATTGAAATTTGCATATATTTTAAATCAAGATTTAAGTCTAAAGACTGTGAACGCGAATCCTGTCGGTGTAACTACACGTTTCGGCAGGAAAGTACATTTTCCGGACAGATTCGTCTCTCCCTGATCTGCTCGAGACTCAGAGGAGAGTATTGTGGCGGTTAATCTGAATATTCTATTTTCTTGCTTTATATTTACATATTGTACTTTTGAATGTTTAAACTTCAACCATCGAGCGGGTGGCAACAGCCCATTGTTTGTATTTAAAGAGATTCAGATGTAGTCTCTTCAGCTTGCTCACTTTTGTTTGATTCTGAGCCGACCGTGGCGGAACGGCCACTTGTTATGGTTTTTAGTACTTTTGTTTAAATTAAAATGTAAATAGTTAATAAATGTAATATTTAGTTTTAAATCTTGACTACGTATCCAGACAATTACAGCATCTACAAAGATGAATCGACCAACCCTACACTTATACTGATTTTCAAATTAATTTTGAAATGAATTGTATTTCTCATTTTCATTCTAATAAAAGTATTAATGGCAAAATTTCATCTCGTTTTTTTTTCGTGGCATGGCAATTCTATTTTGTCGCTTTGAAACAAGTTTCTTTTTCCTTGAGGTGTTTTTTCTTGAAATACTGTTTTGACGGATTCGACCCTATCGCATGGAAGGCCTCATGTGCTTAAGGGGAGCGAGCACCCAAAAATGTTGAAAAACACCAATAATTCTTTTATTAGCTTAAGTAGTAAAATAAATCTTTAAAAATGTTCCCTGAAAGTTTCAGAAATATTGAAGCAATATTTATTGATTTTATGACGGTGTGAGGTGCCACCTTTTCATTCCGAAACAGTAACTGTGCTGAATACAAGCCGCATATTTATTTTTTGAAATTAAATAAGCAGGAAGAAGCATTTTCATCGTGACTGTAACTGAAAAAAAAAAGTTCCTTACTTGAAATGTTCATAAAAAAAAGGATTTAAGTTTTAGCAAGCCGAAATCTTAAAATGCTCTTTTCTCCCACTTTGTTTTTTGCGCATTTCATCTGAATTAAAATGCAAAGGCTTTTTTAAATTTGGATATGTAATGTGGATTTTCCCCCCACATGTTCTTGACATAACAAATTTATGGTTTACTTTTATGATAACTTAAGGACTTTAAAAAAAATATCTTTTCGTAGGTTTTTAAAATTTTTCGTTGTTTTTTCTGCGTTACTTCAGTTTTTATTTTTTTTTTTTCAAAAATTATTTGACTTATAAAAAATTCAAAGCATAAAAGTTTTGCTTTATGAGTAATGAATCAATTTAAAAAATTTTGAGTTTACGCCAATTTTTGAAAAAGAAGATGCATTTTTAAAAATTGCTAAATTTCGTTTTAAAAATTAAAATTTTCAAAATATATTTCAGAAATCCATTTTTGTAATATTAAATTTCTTATAAAGTGATATAACATGACATGAGACAAAAATTGTAAATAAAACACCATAGAGAAAAAAAAATGGTCTCATGGTACCCGCTCCCCTTAACAGTGGAAAAAATGTGATTTGTACTTCCAAGTTCATACCAGAATTTCCCTCATTTCTTGGGCCTTATAGGTCATCGTTCATCAGTGTTTCACCATACAATTTTAGTTCCAAATTCAACTAGCATGAAATCGCAAAATATACTTGTTTACGCTCATTAATCTGTTTCACCCACCCTAATTCCACCCTTTTTAGTTTTCAACATCCTACGACTAAACTTTTTTTAGAGCAGTTGAAACTGTCTAGCGAGAGAGAAGCCGCTATACTTTGTATTGCAACTCTTCTAGTCATACCAGCATTTTAACTACTAGCAAATATATTGTTCCCAATTTAGTTTGTTGTTACATTCGTTTAATACTGCATAAATCAATTGCAATTTCAACAATTACGTTTGTGTTATGTAATTATTTATGTTTGTTATTATTTTTTCTTTAAATGAAGTTAGATATTTTTATTTTTAGTCATACAATTAACTGAAAATATGTAAGAAGAAACACAATCATCTTATTAACCGTTAATGCTTAAAATTATTAATACTAAACGCTTCTACATAAAGTCCACGGACCCATCTAAATAGCCAATTGTAGTTGTATGACTCGTGCAGCCGATTACTTGTTAAAGTTTCGGAAACATATTCGATACTTTTTCAATCTATATTAGCTATTTTTGTCATGTAAGAAATACATTACCATATTGCTGCTATGTTTCGCCGCCTTTGGTAGCAGCTAACCATAGTTTAGCGTCTTTACAAGCTCCAAAACAAGCTTGAAACTTCGCGCCGTTACTTGACGCTTCTGCGTACACCGCGCACGTTGCACACGATATGGCACACTTCTTGACATGAATTCTTTAAAATTCCACGTCCCTGGACTGCTTAATGATCTAGACAGGTTAACCCTATACTGCACCGTGTTGTTTTTAAACAACACCTCGATTTTTCGTTCACTAAGCTCTTGTTTCGTATTATTTTTAACAAGTGGTGCATTGTTTCGTTTTATTTTGTATGCAAAATCATATTAGTTAATATAGTACCCCCTAGATCTTGTAAACTGGGTTCAAGATTTATCTTTTTTCACAAAATCGTAAGACATGTTGCTTTATAAGAAAAAAAAGCAATAACTTCGTAATTTTTTTTTACAAATTTTAGGCAACAATTTTATTTCAGAAGATAATTTTTAATTACTTACATATTTTTAAAACGAGATAAATATAAGTTGTTCGAAATAGTTCGTGAAATATATATATTAGGACGCCATTTTTACTTGTTGTTTTAAAATGACAACAGCAAAAAAAAAATACGCAGTGTAGGGTTAAAGATGCAAGAATGTTAAACTGTCGCAGTTGGTCATTGTAGTATTGAAAAAAAAGAAAAATACATCAAAAATTTCTGAAACCCTTGATTTTCAGGTTTTTTAAAAATATATTTCGAATATTCAAATGTATAGCCAATAAGTCGATTTATACTTCCGTGTCTCGTTAAGCTTGTTTCGTATAGCTAAATATTTTAATTTCGATCAATGTTATGTTGAAAATAAAAAATAACTGAAAAAAAAAAAAAAACTACAAAAAAGATAAGGTTGTAAGACATGTTAGCTTGTATTACGCATATTGCCTTACTTTATAAATATAACCTTTAAAACATTTTAGAACTAATATTTCTCAGAAGATATAGCTAAACGTCTTCAAGTAAAATATTAACTCATAAAACGTGTTGTTTCGATGAAAGAAATTTTTCGATAGAAGTTAAAAGTTCCATAAATGTGAAGTAAATTAAAGGATTTCGAATTGTTTTTGTTTTTTAAATTTTTAATCTTACTTTACCCCTCCTTGTATAACGTTATAAAACATTTTGTACGGACATTCATTTTTTGCTAAAGGAATCACAATGTTATTGTCTAAAATACATATATCTGAAAAATTCTGAAGCATTCAGTTGCGAAAAATGTTGTTTTGATTTTAAAAACACTCATAGGGAAAAAATATTTTCATTAAATAAGAGTTGAGAAAAGGATATTGAAGTACCATTGTGTAATAGTATATTTCATCGACTACTCTAACTTAAATATATTTATTACTATTTGCTGTTTTTTTTTCCAAAAAAAAAAAATGTCTTTATAGTTTAAAGAAAATAAGCCTCTAAAATTACGAAGCATTATGTCTCTAAAAGTTTTGTATTTTTAAGAAAGAATATTTTGGGAAAAAAATATTCAGTAAATAAGAATCAATAAAGGGAGTTTGGCAAACTTATATTGCGCGAACTGTATTACCTTCGTCAAAATAAATTTAAAAATATTTTGGTACAATATATTTTTTGGTCAGAAAAATCACATGTTAAAAAGCAGATGAAATTTTAGTTTTAAGAGGGATATTAATAGAGATATTTCGAAGAGTCTTGTTTTAGCTTTGTCACATAAAATTTACTTTGAAAAAACTGACACTCACTTATACGCTCTAGGAACTGCTTGAAAATCAAGTTATTCAATAAACATGTTCGATTTGTAGAGTATTTCTGGTGCATTAGTGTTATTATTAAATTTGTATGATTTAAAGTAATGTTTACAGTAGTATTTATATAATTTAAAGTAATGTTTGCAGTAGTTTTTGTATGTCAATTTAAAAATAGTACAATAAATAAAGAGCAAAACCACGCCGCAAAATTTACGACTACTAAAACATTTTGGTTTCATCTTTTTTCCTTATAGAAATCAGAATGTCCTTAAGGTTTAAGACTGGTATATCTCAAATATTTCGAAGCAATGAACCACGAAATGCGTTCGAGTTTGATACAAGAAACTTCAAGCCTCGATGAATCTTATATTGCAGATATATTTGTTTCTAGAATAGTTTGCTGAAATTCTGTAAAGGGACGATGCTTTGCCGCTTCTTTCTTGTCACATCACAGGACAGTTTGATGGCTGTTTCCGATCAATACGTCGGAAAACGAAAGGTGAAAAAGGGGGGAGGGCGATGGTATGGCGGAAATGATAGGAAGAAGAAGAGAGGATTGTTACTTGTTAAGGTATGTGGAAGGAATGTGAAATTCTCTGTGTTTATTCGTGAGATTTATGAATGAGCGTTTCTTAACTTTAATATATATCCTAGAATAAGGAAGGGACAAAGACATTAGAATGTTTTCATAACTCAAGCGTAATTAACGTATCGCAGAAAATTGTAGATTTCTTGGATGAAATCGTAATGAGATAATTCATTAGAAGGCTATCTTCCTCTGTTTCTTGTTTATTTTGGTAACATTCCATGCATTTTATATTAGTTCTTTCTTAAATGGAAACACGAACAATAGCATTGCTGAATAAGGCAAAGGGGATTTTGGAGAATAGTTCGCAAAGGATGTTCTATCGTGTGCTTCAGTTTCAACTGAGTTATACTAAACTCTTTTTTTTATTTAAAATAATTCAACCATACTGTCAAATTTGAACTTTTTTTTATGCAGTACTCATTTCTACAATCTGCATAATTCTCTACATCAGCGGTTCTCAAAGTGTGTTCCGCGGAACCCTAGGGTTTCGCAGAATGATGGCAGAGGTTCCGTTGGCTATTTACTCTTAGCTAAAACTATGTTCAGTAAATCATGTTCAGAAAATGTTTCGCGATGAAATTTAGCTGAAAGTGGTAGTTAATTCCCTGTCTGAAAATAAAAATATATTTGGAGGAAGCAAAAAAAAAAAAAAAACTTTTTTAGAGGGTTTTTTGAATTAGTTACTTAATGTAAAAATTGTAAAATGACTTGATGCTCTGATTTAGAAGAGTCTGAAACTCTATTAGGGTGGTTCAAAAAGACTATACATCGTTTGATGATGAAAGGTTGACAATTATATGATGACCAATGAGCAAAGAATTGAATTCAGTTGGTTTTGTTGTACTTTTGACATGATCCCCGAAAGGAGTCGAAGAGTACGGTTTAGTAAAAAAAAAATTCTTCTTTCTACATGGACTACGTCATTAACTTTTGAAAACCTAGTGCATTTCCCGGAAACTGCCATCTATTCTTTAAAGTTGCTCCCTAATCGGCGGATGCCATTCTTGCATGAGAATTTCGACGTCTAGTTTCTTCCCTAGAAGGTGAAGCACTTACGATGCGAAATTACACTAGGACTCTGATGATGCAAAAATGCACAAGGAATTTAATTTAGCGAAGAGTACCCAAGCAAAATAGATACTCAGGGTTTCTTTCTGTGCAGGCACTATTCTGAATCTAGAGAATCCACCAACATGGTCGGGATTGGAACCTCGATCTGGGGCGTACGAGGGCCGCGCCTTACACGTCACCACCATGCCGGCTACGTTTAGTAAACAGCACAATAGTGTTTTAATGATGGCATTGGAAAATTTGTTTTTATAGTCAAATGCCGCTTGTGCATATTAATGATTCACAAAGTTTGAAGTTTATGTGCACAATCATGTCTCATTTGTTTCCTGTTTATGATTTTTACACTAAAAATTAAATTTTTCTGCTGGACAATACTTCTTCAACTTAACTCAACTTTCACATTGACAATGACATTGCTCAAACAGTGCATTAGTTTTGAATTTTTCCGTTTTCAATCCGACATAAACAATATAAAGAACAATAAAACAATAATTTTATCAAAATGGTAAAAAGTCAACTGGGGAAATAAAACTGGCCATCCGAAAAGCTCGATTTGGACTAGAAATGGTATAAAATATATGATTTTATCGGTGGAACATAGCATTTCATTTTATTAAGTTTAATATTAATTTTAAATATTTAATTGTTAGTGCAGAGAAAACATGACTTATGTACTTTTCAATTCAGAAGGATAACCAATGGCCACCATTTTTGAACTTTTTAGTTGACTTAGAAATCCAGGGGAACTTATTGGCATTTTTTTTCAGAGGGAGGAGAGGCAAGATAAACATGAAGGGAACTTGCCAAATTAGAATTTTACAATACTGAAAATCTTTAATTCAAATTAAGAAGTTTTAAATTTATTTCCGGCGGGGTGGTTTTAAATAAGCCTTGTTCAGATTGTTAAATTTGATTTTCAATATGAACACTAATGGGGGTTCCTCAAAGTAAAAGGGAACCGTTAAGGGTTCCGCGATCAAAAAAGTTCGGGAACCGCTGCTCTACATTACAAGATTTCCTGTACATCATACATTTCTCCTAAGATTTCAAAGACTTTTAAGCTGGGGACCTATTTGAGAACTCTTAATCTGGTGATCTGTGTCTCTTGAGAACTTTTCTCTGAAAGTTCTGACACCTCTTATTTTAATGACAAAAAAAAAAAAAAAAAATCAACTTTTAAATAGTACATAATACAAATATATATTTGTAGTGTAACTATACATGATTCAACGTCATAGAGCAGGGATAATTAACCTGGGATATTATTGCCTCATACTTTCTTTGACTTTTTTACGTTCCCTTGTCAGTCATATAAAATTTACTTTGAAAAAACTGACACTCACTTATACGCTCTAGGAACTGCTTGAAAATCAACTTATTCAATACACATGTTCAATTTGTAGAGTATTTATGGTGCATTAGTGTTATTATTAAATTTGTATGATTTAAAGTAATGTTTACAGTAGTATTTATATGATTTAAAGTAATGTTTGCAGTAGTTTTCGTATGTCAATTTAAAAATAGTATAATAAATAAAGAGCAAAACCCCTCAATATTCTGTTTAGGGGGGTATTTGGCCCAACTGCTAAATTTAATGCAGTCTTTTGGGACAAGAAAGTTCCCCCATACTTATCATAGTGTCTACAAAAAGATAGGAAGCATACTTATCAACACCTAAGTCACTTACTAAAACATAAATAACTGGGATTTGATGGACAAATTCCTTTAGATATCCGATACATAAAACTCCAGAGGAGTTAGATTTAATGATAGTAGTGGCCACACCTGGGGTCAATTTCTGCGACAATTTGTGTTTTTCTTGATGCCTACTATTATTCTTTGGGACTATCATCACTTCAATTGAAAACTTTCACACCCGATTGCAAAATATTAAATGCTTTCTATCAAAAGCTGACATGCAACAAAGAGTTTAAAAGCTCCAGTTTTAAAAATAATATCATCATATAGACCAGGGGTTCCGCAATTCCCGCAGGTAAAGCAATTTTGGAGAAAAACTTACGAAAGTAAGTAGTAAGAACAATTATTATTTTTTATATTTAAAATTCACGAAAGTTCGTTAATTATAACCGCCAGTTTTTTTTGTTTTTTTTGCTAAGAAACACAGATTTGACTCAAGACTTTGTTCTTGCCATAAGTTCCCGTCTCTCATTGTGGCACCCAGGGACCATAGACTGTATGTTAATTATATAGAACACGATACTGATTTTAAAAACCTTCTCTATCCAATACAAAAATTAAGAAAATAAATGTCCGAAAAGGCTAAAGATCAATGCTTATCGCATATGGCATCATGTATAGCTTATATCAATTTACTCTTTTAGTTTATATCTAAAAATTTTTGAAGAAAAAGTGTTTAAAAGGCAGTTTTAGACACTACCCAAACATGAAGTATTGGAATCAAGAATCGTTAATCATTTAGTTTTTCTACAGGGGGAAGGGGAGGGTGATTAAAAAATAAAACTTAGTTTTAATCCTGATATATTTTCGGCCCTAAATTTATTCACAGAAATTACTGGTTATTTTCTCGTGGAAACATCCCCCCAAAATATTGCGTTTTTATTGAGACGCGCATAAAAAATACTTTTTACTTACTCACTAAACGATTCTTTAATGCATCATTTTCAGAAAAAAATTAAATAAAGTACTTTTAATACATTATCCTTAGAAAAAGTTCAATAAGCCAAGAAAGAAGCTCTTTTTCAGGAGGACCAATTACCTGAAGGCTAAAGCAAAACAGCGACTAACGTTATGTGGAAATTAAATATTGATTTCGCTACTCCACTTTACCGGAGTCAGCGAAGTAAATAAAAGAATGGCGTTTCGTCGAAAAAGGAATAAATAAAGGAACATCCTTTACAAGGCAATATACTAAGAGGTAAAAAATATCGAGCCGCAATTTGTTTTTAAATGAAACAAGTGTTCAACGTAGTGGATATTAGTATGCGCTAAAAGGAAGCAAGTTTAATTTATAACTGTGTTTACAAATGTCAGATATTTCGCCTCAAGGAATATTTATCCACTTTTAAAGACTGAAGATAAAATAAGACACGATATATATTTTTTTCACGTTAAGATATTTTTGGTTCTAATGTTTAATGAACGGTTAAAGGGTTGCAATTGTATGTGTCAATTTCAAGATTGCAATGCCAATAAAAGTTTTAGCCTTAGTTAAATAATTTTTATTGAAAGTACACCAATTATTTAAGCTCTGTGAACATAAATATTTTTGAAGGAATGTCAGAATTTGAAAATAAGACGAAAAAGTTAAATAGAAATATTATTTTTGACGAAGAGATGATTAAAATTTCTTAAAGAATAACGCATATTAGAGTTATGGATACACCGGTGATGCCGATGAGTGTACCCCAAAACTTCGAAACATGCATTTAATTTTTATCCGGATACATATATAAAATATTTTGCATCTTTGAAAATTTTAGAAAATGAAATAAAGCAAAACACTTTCGTTCATTTTTACTGTTAAAAATTCTGGTTCATCCTTTTATCAAGAAATGGGGAAATTCAGCTGCAACCAACATTTTTTACTAAGTTGAACCACATTCATGGTGAAACTATACCATTATAATGGTTCAACTTAGTACCAAATGTTGGTTGCAGCTAGGGTTGCACCGATAAACAAGTTAGCCGATTACCTGATAACCAATTAATCGGCCGATACTGATAAATCGACCGCAAATTAATTATAATGATAGTTATTTTTACTATTACCATTTCTCCATCACTATTCTTTTTGTTTACAAATTTTCAATTTGTAGAATTAGCTAACAGTTAATTTCTGAGAGTAATAGTTTATTTTTCCCCTATTTTCATACTTTAAGGAGGCACAGTACCTCCTTCCAAAATTTTGTTGGTTTAACAATCAGATAAAAAATAATGCATGCATTTAATTCCAATTATGATTAGAAATGAAATTTTAAAGGGGTAGAACCTCCTTGTAATCAACCATTAATTTAACATTTAAGAAAAAAAATCTCTTTTTTTTTTCAATTTAAGAAAATTATTATAACTTTCTCAATTATATCTCTTGTGGAAAGATTTTTTCTGAATAATACTTCCCGAACATTCTAGAATACAATTTAGCATGGTATGCGCTATTAGAAATGAATTGAAATTTAATAACTTTTTTTTTTTGAAAACTCAGAAAAAAGGACAAAAAATTCAAATTCAACAACTAAATAAAAAACTACAAACTTCAGAGTCAAACCCCTGCTAATTTTTGTTAAACGTAATCCGTGGATTGCACGTACAAAGTTTCAAAGTTGTATCTTTAGCTGAAAAAAAGCTTTAAGGACTTTACTACACGTAATTGGTCCAAAATACAAAGCAGAAAAAATCCGTTTGCAGATTTTAAATCCAGAATGAAAATCGCTAAAGTAATTTTTAAAAACCGGAATGTTTTTAAAAGTATTGCTCACATAGATTTGAGATTTTGCATGAGGCCCGTTTAAACAGTTTATCTATTGAAATATGTAATAAAAAAATCGATGTTTTGAGCAGTTTTGAGGTACTGTGCCCCTTTAAAAAAGTAATATTTTCAGATTTTATTCAAATTCTTTGAACCAATTTTCTTATTGATTGTTAAATGAAATCACGTTCTATTAACTAGACCTGAAAGTTCAAGCATTTAGATAGTATCCGGTAGATACTTTTAACTTAGTAGCACTATTTTATTATTAGAAACAACTTCATATAATATCTGTAAAGTACTCTTAAAGTATGCTAAAGCTAGACCATGGAAAAAATATTGATACACGGAAAATGTTGCAATGTAGTACGCAATTTTACATAAAATGGGAAAAAAATGAATTAAAAAAAGTGCACCAAACATCGATCCTTGTGGAAGAAATTAAAAACGTGCACATATAAATTTTAAAACATTAAAATATATTTAATCCCTGCCCCCCTTCCCCCGATAATCAAATAACTTGGTGAAAGGTCTAGGGCATTTAGCCTTAGTAGAGTAGAAAGCAAACGTTTAGGACTTGTGAGTACAATTACTATAATGTATGAAGTTTTAAAAGGTTTGAATATTATCAAGTACCACATTGATTAAGCACAACATTTAATAGTTTTGAAACAACTGTACAATTAGTGTCATAATAATTATGTGGATCTGCTGTAAATACATTATTAAGCAACAGACGACTGATATAGTAAGTATTAAAATATAACTATTGGAGAAAGCATCTTATTTAGTTTTAGTTTCTTTATGTTTGTAAATGCTAATCAAATCAGTATTGATATCGGAACTATAGATATTTTATTTTTGATAGTTCATATGCATATCTGTCAATCTATTAATTAGATGTAAACACTGGGATTTCCAAACCTCAGCATATTTTTCGTTCATCAACTTGACATTTTCCAATAACTTTTAGCTATAACAGATTAACTGTCTTAGTTAATATACAAATAGTGGAACAAATAATTTGTCGAGATTCTTTGCATTAATTCATGCAAATAGATTCACCGTCAAATTTTTCCTGGAGCGTCATTATTTTGTAGGTTTTTTTCCCGGGAGATAACTTTCGAAGAACTGAATTAAGACACCTTTCCCTAAAAGTATTCATATTAATATCGAATATTTCTCAGTACGTCTGAAAAGTGTCTTTGTATATACAAAATTGTCACGAATTATCAGTTCGCAATATTAAGGCTTTTTGTGCCAATTAATAACTGAACTCAGAAATAAATTTCATTAGGTAAGGTTTTATTAGTATAATCGCAAACAATTCTTATCAAATTATGCGATAAGCATAGTTTTTCTAAATTTATGAATATGTTTTAGTACTAATACGTAATATAATAATATGATGATGAAACATATTTCTTTATAAAATGTAACAAAAAGGGAAAAGATCGCAAAATTACTCCTCCCAACTAATCCAAATTTAACATGTTTAATTCCACAACATTTCTAACGTTAAATATGAGGTAAAATTCAAGGTAAAATTAGAGAAACCTCTTAAATGTAAAGGACTTCTTCTAAGTTTTTTCTTTTGCGCTAACCGATCCGGATTTGCAACAGTCCCTACTGTTTACTTCTGTAAAAAAAATACTTTTTTTAAAAAATAGCTTTCCACTAATGATTTTTCCCTTCAATATGGCCCTAAAGTTATTTCAGAACAAAAGTTTCTCACTTTTTAAAGATTTCCGCTTTATACAGTGTACGACTAAAGCATTAATGTTGAAATTTAAAAAAAAGTAAACAAAGAAAAGTATCATAAAATATTGACGAAAAAGAACATAAAATGGAGATAAACTGCATAAAAAACATCAACTCTCAAAATTACAACTGCTCAGTAGCAGGACGTACAAAGAATTACTAATGAGGAACATATTTGGGATTATTTAAGCTAACGTGGAAGTAAAACTGCGTCTTGCGAATTACATGCAGGAAAATTTTAAAAATTATCACAAAATCCAGAAAAATGACATAAAATAACGAAATTCGTGAATTGGCTAGTTAAGCTAAAAAACCGTAAGACGTGGAAACCAAAATAGAAAATGCATTTTAAACAATCCGTTTTTGTATAGTCACTATATAAATTTGTGTAAACATTTACAGAAAACTGGAAATAAATTGAATTAAAGAATCCCCAACCCTAACTGTAAAAATAATTCAGATTTTGAAGTTACATGCTGAAGTAGAAGTTGAAGTATTTGTTTCTTTCTGTGGTAACGGTTGAAAGGATTATTTTTTAACAAAATTAGATCATTTCGTTCTATAAAAATGCTTCAAAAAATATTGTTTGTTTTGATAATTTTGTAACTTTTGAACATAGTTAAATCTATCAATAAAAATATTGTCTTTGTGGTTCTATAAAATGTTGGAATACAAGTAAAAAAAATTCTTAACAGTAAAATTCGTCATCTAAAATGTATTCGTTGATATGTTGCTATCACAGCTTCGCAAGCTATGCTCCCCAGAAAGGGTTCTATTGGTCCTTCATTCTATTTAGGGTTTTTAACCCCCTGAGCTGCAATTTATTTTCATTCAGCTCTGCTCAGGCAGACAATTTAATTTTCTTAGTTTCAAGAGGAGGGATTGATATAGAAACTTACGCATAGATTTATGGATCGCTGCATAGATTTATACAAATTACACTCTAACGGTTACTAGAAGCATGTACACAAGTGTATCAAAGTACTACACTCGATATGACTTACATATACTTCTCTCATAAAATGCATCAACCCTCAATAATTTCTGGCGAGTGCAGCTCGTCATGGTCAGTTTGCTCAAGAAAGTTCATGACGAGCTGGACTCGTCATTTCAGTTCAAGGAGTTAAGAAGATTAATAATTTTTAAGGCAATTCATTTTAATTAATGGGAGCTTAGCTCGCTAATAGTGATTACATCTCCAAAATACCTAAAAAAACTTTCAATTTATTATATTGGTCATTTTTATACCAATAAAGCACAAATTTATATTGAAACTTTCACATATCGCACCGCAACAAAAGTGACAAAACTCACAAATTTGAGTTTGCGAGTTCCTATCTCTCAAAAGAATTTTCAAAACAATGTAACATCGTTCTGAAAACACTAACGGATGAAACAAAGCTAAAATATTAGGAGCAATATTTATTAATCGGTTATAATATGCAATATAAATTCACGAGATTTTTATGTATCAATTTGTTATGCGACATATTGTTTTAATGATTTTGAGTTGTGTCACTTTCGTTGCCGGGGTACGATATTCTTCGGAGTGTATGACGAAAACAGGTTTTTTGCTTTTACTCAAGGATGAAGAAGTTCATGTTAACTGTGAAACACTAATAAATTCGTGTCTTTTCATGTTGGTTTCAGCAGAGCTAAAGTGGGGCAAAGGTAATCATTTTCACTTTATCAGAAAGAGTTTATAAAATCAAAATCCATAAGAAAGTGTTAAGAAGCATAGAAATGTAGGAATGTGCGGGAATACATGGCCACAGAAGTTTCATTCGGCGACTAAACTTGATAGCAGTACCCAGCATATAAAAAAGATAATATTTCACTAAAGGAACCGCAGGATGAAATGAAAAATGATTCTGTTCCCATTATATTACTCAAGGTCTTCTCTGGTAACAGTTATAAATCATTGGTAATCTTGCGGTTTTATGGCGAAAGTCGAGCCAAAATCTCTGTGACAGATCGCCTGCTGCTTTTCTCTGCGTTAGGGTCAGTTGTAAGGCATAGTATCAGTTTTTAATTTCCTTATGATTCCTTTTAAATTTTTATACGAATTTATTTGAAAATATTGATGCTAATGGAAGATAAGTTTCATATTGTGCACGAATATAAAACTGACGTTAGCATTGACGCATGCAATTGATACGCACGCTGTTACGTAAAGCGTTGTAACGTGCAGGTCTAGCCTAAATATTAAGTTTATACGTCTACACTGTAAAAAGCGTTAGTTCAACCTTATACTAAAAGAAATGAAACAAATGGTGAAATTTAGCTGTAACCAACATTCGGTACTAAAGTTGAACCATTATAATGGTTCCTTGTTTCCCATTCAGGGTGAAACTACACCCTTATAATGGTTCAACTTAGTAGCAAATGTTGGTTGCAGCTAAATTTCACCATTTTTTTTTTTTTTTTTTGGGGAAAGGTTGAACTAGAATTTTTTAGTGTACAGTGTATAATTCGGTACCTCAGGACCAGACTAATGTAAGTCATATTATCACTACTTTATACGAGAGCATAAAAACTGAAAATAATTATTTCTTTCCTTAGAAAAAAAGCTGTTATATGAATTAGAGTGCAGTACATGATTGTTAACATTAAAAACATATGTATGCTTTGTCCCTTGTTGGATTATTTTCGTAAATTATTTTATAATATGAAGATCGTCATTTTTGGCGTAACGTTAGTCTGGCCTTGAGATACAAAATTATGGAGTTATATCTATTTAAATTGAAAATCATATCTACCTGCATTAAATTAAAACTCATGGTGCATTTAATTCTTATTTCTTTTTATTAATATTATGAAAGGAAATGCATATTTTCCTACTTTATGCCACTGAAAAACATACATTATCTCTTCTAAAATTCATAAAAATAGAAAATTAAAATAATTTTCGTTATCTCAAATCACAAAATTGAAAACACATCTTATAAATCTCATGAAAATCTTCTAAATTCTAAAATTTGTGTTATATTATGCATTTAGTTATGTATTTACAATAATTCTACAGTTTACTATTACTGGTTATTAAAAGTGAACGTAAGGGAATGCGTTTTCATGAGCATTAATGATGCATACAATCATAGTCATCATAGTACTAAAATAATTAAATAAACTATGTTTCATTTTTCCAATCAAGTACGCTTTAATGCCAAAGCAGACACATATGAAAAAATGCAATTGGACATTTCAGATTACGACACATCTCCAGCTCATTAAGTTTCTACCAGACAGAATTTGCGATAGCAGTACAATAGTAATAGTAGTACTAAATTAATACATTAAGTCCCTTCAGTTATTCTTATGAATATAGAAATTAAACTAAAACGGAAAGCCGAAATTCAGTGTTTTTGAACGGGTCCCGCATTTACGAGTTCGCTCACCCACAGACAAATGATTCCTCTGGCATTTTCAAAAACTAGTTATATCGGAGTTTCGTCCTGTGTGCTTTTTTATGCACTTTTTCACTTTTCAGATTTTGTTTTCGCAGAAATCATTAAATGCTTACCGCTTCTGCTTTTCTTCAAAATGCAATGAAATCCCATCTGTACAAGAGTACCTATTTAGTTTACTATAAACATTTCCATTTCAGTATAATGCATCTTTTTATGACAACTTTTTAAAAATACGTTTCAGCACCTTGCCCTTTTTAAAGTCTGAAATGAGCCCCTGTATACACATATAATTTCCCCCCTTCATTATATGTTTTTGTTCTCACTCTGATAAAGTGTTAAAATGACTCTCTTGTCTTGGAGATATAAGTAAATAACTTACATAACAAGAGAGGTTGTAAACCAATAAAAAACAGATAGGAGCGTTTTTGTTGACTACATAATTACTAAAGCGGAAAATATTTTTTTCCTTCTATAAGCAATCAATTTTGTAGATAAAATCGTTAAAATTAAAAATCAATTGATGAAGTGATTTGCTAAAATTAATGCTGAACGGTAAGTTATCTAAGACAAAAGGACATCTAAGACATTAAAGAGGTATGGTTGAAACAGCATCCAAAATGGTTAGTGTATAACTCTAGCTGAAACGTCCCCCGTACCCCGAAAACTGTCAAAAGTTAAAAAACTCTACTTTTATGCCTGATGCCTCCTCGACGCAGCAATAATGGTGAAAGTGTATCCAGATTTAAATAAATTGTCGACTAAATAATTGCTAAAGAGGAAAAATATTTTTTAAATAAAATAGAAGTACACGAATACCAGAAATAAAAAAATCTGTTAATGAAGTGATTTGCTAAAAATTTTGGAATCAACGGTAAGCTATCGAAGTCAAAAGATTTACCCTAAGTGCAGCATAAAAGACATGGTTCAAATAGTAAGAAAACTGGTTAGTATATAATGCTAATTGAAACGTCGAAAAGTTTCAAAAGTTAAAAAGACTATTTTTCTGCCTGATGCCTCAACGCAACAATAACGTTGAAAGAGTATCCTGTTTTAAATAAATTCTACTTTTCGTAGTTAGCATTCTTTGCACGTTTCTTATTTCTTTGAGTAATGACTGAAGTGCAGTGGGAGAGTGTTTTATTTTGCCAGAGATGGTGGAGGAGGAAGCCATAACCATCAATTTCAGCTGTACGTCATCAGCATGAAGAAGGTTATTTGTTTCGAAGCAGAAGCGTATAGTTTTAGTATGGTAATATTTCATCATTCTGGTTTAGTCTGTCAAAATACTTTGAAAAATTCAAACTGAATTGGTGGTAAATGCTAACTGTTAAGAATAAGTTCGTCTAGAGCTGAAAGAGCTCATTTTCTTCAGATCAACATCGATTTTATTACACATGTTCTCATGGCCATCATTCCAAGTGAGCGCACATCGATTCGATCGTAGTTCCCAAACCCTCACTAGATGGCGCAAACGCAAAATTCACAGGCCCGCAGACAAACCAACGTATCGTTGTTTTGCGGCTTTCTTCATCGAAGAGCACTTCGACAGGTATAGTGCCATCGAAGTTTTGTTCGGACTTTGGTGATGTTGGTTCTTGGAGTCGCCGGAATCTGAAAAGGCCTATTTTACAGGAATAAGAACGTTGTATTTGCCTTTCTTTGATGGTGTTTTTGATATATATTGAGAATTATTTTTGATCAATTAATTAATTTTGATTTTCCAAAAAATATAATTATAAATTTAAAAATACTTTTAAACATTAAGTTTTCTTTTTGTTTTTTCATAAATTAAAGTTACACATCAATGTGTATCAAAAGCCTTTTAAGAGAATAATTATTTTTATGAATACGTTATTACAAATTATGGTTAAATTCCTGCATATTTTTGGTGATTCTTAATTTAGAAACATCTTTAAATGCGAGAATACTAAATTTAAATGTGTCTGATTTCTAACTAAAAAAACAAGTTGAAAAAATATATTAATGAATAGCGTGAAAATATATTTTACATATTCATGCGGAAGAAAATTCCATAATTAAACAAAAAGTAGGTTGTTTTAATAAAATATATCCTTTTTTAAAGCATAATTTTTTATGTACATCCATAAATTATGCACTGTTGTCTTAGGTTTTGAATCAAAAAAGCAACTAACATCGTTAATTCCTTTTATGAATATTTTTTTCTAATTATAATTCAAGTCTAATCATACTTTTAATCAATTCTAGGACACCCGTATAACTATATGACCAAATACTAATGTTTTAACCTTGAAAATAAATTTACAAAATTATGTCAATGTGAGGGGTGCCCAATTATCCCCCCGCTCCGAGAAGTAGCACATCCCCTGAAACTACATCCCCCTCAAAGGACCTCAAAGCCCTTGAAATGACCCCCCCCCCCCCAATCTTAAAATGTTCGTGACCTATTCTTAATTTTCGTAATTTTTCGTTATTTTCGCTATCGATTTCAGAATTCGTGACTTTCGGAACCGGTAGACATCCACCCACCCCTGTCATTGTTATATCTCGCAAATGTGGGCCCTGTCAATGCATACATGCGGAAGCGAAAAATGTTCTTCTCCCTATTTGCGTCAGTCCTTAATTAGGGTTTGCACGAAAGAATATTGCTTAATTTTAAATTAAAAAAATTAATTCCTGTATACTTGTGGAAATGACAGATACAAATGGAAAAATTTAAAATTTTTCATGGAACAAAATTGAAGTGGTATTTCAATTAGTATGTGAGATTAGTGTATAAGAAGGGGGGGGGGGAGTTAATAAATCAACTTTTGACGTGACAGATGTATAGACGTGGACAGTAGGAGTGACTTTGACGTGGGCATATTAACGCAGGAAACCGGATGCCCCCCCCCCCCGAAGTTGGGACGAGTTTTCGCAAAAAAACCTCGCCTTTCCTCTCTAGTTTCCCCCCCCCTCTTACTGGAAAATTAATATATTTTTCCTCAAAAAATATTAGGAATTTTTGTTTTACTTTTTATTTTTACATAAAAAGTATTATTTCTAATAAACTTCTAATTTTTTAGCTTTTTTTTTTTTTTTTTTTTAAATTTACTTATTCTTTATTTTTGTTAAGAATGCAAAAGTTTTTGTGTGTCTGTTTTGCATCAATAAACTGAAATTGGGGAGCCCTATTTCCTAAAATTATGAGGTGTAAATCCCTCAAGAACGCGAAACTAAAAACTAATAACAATAGCGCACCGAAGAAACGCTTTGATTGGCTGCTACACCAGTTTGATACGAAATCCTTTTCCCCCCTACGCTTCTGAACGAAGGAGCGTTTGGAATCTACGCTTTCGAAGAGATGACGTCTAGGCCGGTTCTGCAGCGGCAATCTCTTCGAATTGATACGTCGAAGTTTGGAATTAGGGCCCTGGTCTTCTATTTCCTCTTATTTTATATTATCTTTTCCACTTCGTAGAATAATGTAGCAACAACCATCATTTTTTCTATTCGAACTCTCAACTTATTCAGCATCAAATTACGATACATGTAATATATCGTACCGTCGAACGATATATGTAATGAATAATACTGAGTATTAAAACACGTTGATCGCCATGTGGCGGACACTGAACCTTCCGTTTAGGCCGCGTCAGCCACCGGTGGCTGACGGTGTAAATATGATGTAAAACTTAAAACAATACGCTGTTTTAAGCAATTTCTAAAATTCTTTTAAATTTACTTAATTTGTATTCGTTACAGGATTTTACTGAACACTGAACTTACCGCTTATGGGTGAATATTAGGAAAAGTGATAATTTGATTCCCATCTAAATTTCTGAAACATTTTCTATTAAATACCAAAGAAATATTTTTTTTAATAGTCTTAACTTCGTTTTACATTCAATCCATGGCAAAATTTCCAAGTTGTTACTTTAATTTATGGCAAAAGAAGGTTTTTATTTCTTCAAAATCAGATCGGTAACGTGTCTCAGTTACGAATCGCGATCTTTAAAAAGAACCCTGTGCATTATAAAACATCGTGAGAAAAACAACTACCAGCGGAAACAATGTATTTTATGTTTATTTATAATAATTGACTTTCATGTTTTCGAAAACGTAAATACACATCGCAAAAAAACAAAATCTATCCTTGTCCCAAGTTTTCGTATCCAGATCGGTAACACCGACTTCCGAGATATTATTTCCGGTCAAAAAAACTGTTTTAGCGCCAACTAACTACGAATGCCAGGACCCCTTTTTATGAAGTGCAAATACCAGTTGAAAGTTTGAACTTCAGTTCAACAGAATTACAGGTAAGATTTTTTCAATCTTTATTTTACTGTGTTTCCCAAATGAAAGATCAGTTTGATAATGCAAGTTAAAACCAAATTAATTATTTTTTTACTTTAAAAATTTTAATTAAAAAAATGAATGTTGTGAACAGAATACAACACGTTTTGGCTTCAATTTATTAATTAGCGATGTTTAGTGAATATAATAATGGAAATTTGTCAGATCTGTAACAATAAGATCGTGAACAATAAAGCAGCTCTTTGCCCATCTGATGCGTGTTTCCGATTTTTTTCCATAATTTATGTGTTTCAGAGTTGCTTTTTGCGGAATAAGATGCGCTTAAATGCATAACTACCGTAGCCAAATTTTCGATTACTTTTTAAATTAGGATAATTTCCCAAAATTGATTGCTCCAGACATTATTTTCGGTCCCAAAATATAAGTTTTTTAAGAAATAAAACCTTTTTTCTGTAAATTTTCGGATCTTCGATCGTCAAGACTTCTGGAAACACAACATTGCTTTCAAAAATATGTAATTTGTTCAACCATTTTGTGCTAACTCCCACTCGCCTAAAAAAAATGACTACCGTATTTTCGGTAGCAAGCGTCGCACCCCTAATTTGTATTAAAAAAACAGAAACAATATGACCTAAAGGTATGAGTGTTTTATCTATTTAGTGTTTCCATTCAAACATTATGCCCTCACCCACCCACACACTTCATCTATTATAAATAGGAATAATTTCACTTTATACAAATCTTTTTGAATCGAAATTTTCAATGTGACATTTTTATAAAATATATATTCTTTTGCTTAAATTTTAACAATATTATCATTTATAAATGATTACTACCCCTATTGGAAAAAATCACAAAACCGGTATCAACATGATACTGGAACCAGTACAAACGATACTGGAACCAGTACAAACAATACTGGAACCAGTACAAAACCAGTACAAACTGGGATTTTTTTTCCAATAGGGACACATGCTTATTTGTTTCACATTATATCATTTTATATAAATAATATGGGCAGTAAATTTTGTACAGGTTAAGGGCAGAAGCTGTAACAATTGTCAGATCTGTAACAGTCCTGAAATTAAACCTTTCAAAAATAGGGGTAATTCTTTCTGTTGATCTTGCCCTTAATTCTTAAAAAACCTGTTACTAATTTGTAATTAAACTACACTATAAATATCATTTTAAAAAAATCTTCAAAATTTGAAATTTTTTATGCTCAATTTGGCACTTTTCCTAATTTTCACCTTTATGCCGCATCTGTAACCAGTGACTGATACTAAAAGCGCGGCCTGACTGCAATTGCCTTATAAATTCGTGTGGCACTCAACGTGTGAAAAGATAATATTTATTTATGATATTCAAGAAATTGTCGTTCCGTCTGTAGTTTGTCTAGGACCGAGTCCACTCAACCAATTTTTCTTAAATTTTGGTACTAAAATACTTCATAACATAATAAAGTGCCACATCAAACATATTTTTTAAAAATTCAATTTAATTGCTTCTATTTCGAACGAAATCCACCTTATTTGATCAACAGTTTTAAATGAAGGAATTTTTTTCCCATAGACAGAACATTAATTTTTTAAAAGTCAAGAAAAGTAGTTCAAATAATTATTCTTGCTCTCTTTCCTAAGCTGCTTTTAGTATTGCCTCTTTTTCTGCCGTGATCGCTATTAGTCTAGGCAAGGGATTTTTTAAGCGGCTTTAACAGTTATTTACAATTTCCACATGTATGTTCAATTATATAAATATTTTCAAACGAGTGTCATTGTGGTTACGGTACGTAAAGGGTATTTATTGTGTGATAGAAAACAATTTTTAAAGTAGCACTGTTAAATCAGAATTCTTATTATTGGGACAAAATGGCTTATTCTCAAGAACATCGTGTTCTCGGAATAATTCCTAGTCAAAATGTATTAGATTTGAAAAACCGAGTTCTTATTTTTAAGAAACCCTTTTCTCAAAAATGATTCGGTTGCAATCTCATTTTTGAGACCACCAAAAAAAAAAAAAAAAAAAAATTCCTCACATGGGGTTTGAAAGCGAACTATCTTTCTCTGCGCTAATGCTCTAACCCCAGGATTACATCGAACGGAGAGGGAAAAGTTGAATTACCTAACTTCCAAACATACCAACTGCGGGTGCTAAATGCACTTCCCTGCCAAATTTCTTTATAGCGCAATTCAGGAGAGCATTAATTATCCACACTTTCATTCTGTTTTCTCATTTCATTGCGTCCAATCCGAATCCGACGAATTATTCATCCTGTATTCCTGGATGCTCATTCCAAACTTCGACGCATCGATTCGAAGCAACTGCCGCTACAGAACCGGCCTAGACGTCATCTCATAATTGGGCACCCTTCACATTGACATAATTTCGTAAATTTATTTTTAGGGTTAAAACATTAGTATTTGGTCATATATTTATACGGGTATCTTAAAATTGATTAAAAGTATGATTAGAGTTTCATTACAATTAGAAAAAAAATATTCATATAAGGAATTGACGATGCTAGTTGCTTTTTTGATTCAAAACCTACGATTTAACAACAGTGCATAATTTATGGATGTGCATAAAAAATTATGCGGTAAAAAAGGATATCTTTTATAAAAACAACCTACTTTTTGTTTAATTATAGAATTTTCTTCCGCATGAATATGTAAAATAAATCTTCACGTTATTCATTAAGATAATTTTTCAACTTGTTTTTTAAGTTAAAAATCAGACACATGGAAATTTAGTAATCTCGAATTTTAAAGATGTTTCTAAATTAAGAATCATCAAAAATTTGCATGAATTAAAACCATAAGTTGTAATAACATATTTATAAAAATAATTATTCTCTTAAATGGCTTTTGATACACAGTGATGTGTAACTTTAATTTATGAAAAAACAAAACGAAAACTTAATGTTTAAAAGCATGTATTTACTTGATATTTATATTTTTGGGAAAATGAAAATTAATTAATTTATTGAACAAAAATAATTCTCAGTATATATCAAAAACACCATCAAAGAAAGGCAAATACAACGTCCCTATTCCTGTAAAATAGGCCTTTTCAGATTCCGGCGACTCCACGAACAAACACCCCAAAGTCCGAACAACTTCGATGGCACAATACCTGTCGAAGTGCGCTTCGATGAAGAAAGCCGCAAAACGATACGAAGGACATGGAATTAAATCTTTCGTTGGTTTGTCTGCGGCATGGTCTGCGGGCCTGTGAATTTTACGTTTGCGCCATCTAGTGAGGGTTTGGGAACTACGATCGAATCGATGTGTGCTCACTTGGAATCAGGGCCCTGCTCCAAAGAGACGAATCGAGTACTCCCATTCTTGAATCGTTCTGACGTCACATAATTAATTAATTTTTATACAAATACAATTGTTCTGAAGATGTAGTCGTGAAAGAAAAAACCCTGTATTAATTTTAAACGTAAAGTTGCTCTTTTAATTGTTCGTTCATTGCAGTTAATCCTTGCTCTTTCTGTTACTATAATTTCCAAGTAACCATTGGTACTTGAAACTGAGAACGGCGCTTGCTCAGTTTTTAGTCAAAATTACTTTAAGAAAATGAGATGGTATATTTTCTAATTTTTAAGCATGTCATTTTTAACAGTGAGGTGTTTTTACTTCTTTTTTTAGTCTATTGAAAAATAGCATAATAAGTGCTGAGCCATAACCCTTAAAATTTTACTCATGAATCCTTTTGACCAACTGCCACATGTAATGTCGCCTTTCAGTGCAAGAAGGATTCCTACACCTCGTCTAGGGAATGCTTTGTGGTAAGGTTTTATGATTTCATAGAAAAAACATCAGTGCTCGGCTGAAATATGTTTCAACCACGTATGAGCAGGCCCCGAAAAAAATCGTTTCAACCGTACCCGGTTCGCTCTTAAGAAAAATTCCTCTTTAAAACAACTAAAACAAAGAAATTAGATTGCAAAAATAATTACACCCTTTTGAACTTGAATAATCAAATTTTTCACTTAAAAAAATGTAGTATTCGTAAGTAGTGTAGTTTTGGTTTAAGAGGGTGTCCTGAGTTAGTAGGTTCTAAAACAGGGGGGGGGGGGGGTATTTTGTAGACGGGAAATAAATTTATGAAGTTATTGAATTTTTTGAGGCAAGGTTTTACGTATATAAATATTGAATACATTTTAAAAAAGGGAAAATAAAAGCGTTTCTAAGCCGTGGCTGCACGTCTTGTCTTCACGAGCGTCTTGTATTTTTTGGGTTGTCTCTGATTGGCGGGCGATAGCTAAATTCTAAACGACTAATTAAACTGAACCAAAGTTTTTCCCCCCCCTTGTTCAGTACTGAATTTTCTTCTAAATGAACTTAAAAAATTCGTCAAAAAGTTTATTGAAATAATTGTTATTGCACCTAAAAGGTTATTTGTGTATTTATTTATTCATTATTATTGTTGTTATTGTTTAAATAGCCAAACTTTTTGATCTCACAATTTTATTCCTGCCTATTTTTAGTTCACTTAGAAGAGAATTAAATACTAAAGGGAATAAAAACTTTTTTCCAGTTAAATAAGTTGTTTAGTTTTTTAGCTATCACGCAGGGATAAGACACCCATGAAATTGGCTTAGAAATCTATATATATATATATATATATATATATATATATATACACTTTTTTACTTAAAATAATTTGTTTTGTGATCGATTAGATATATATAAAACCATAATTCAAAATTCAATAACTTCATTTCTTTCTTTAGGTTCTAAAAAAAATCTGTGTTTTGGAACATTTATTGCAGGACACCCCCTTAAAACTCAAACGAAAAGCAACAAAAATACTTTTGTATGCAAAACACAAAAAGAAAATCTCACACACGTATTATATAATACACTCGAAGCAAATCAAATAAGAATAATTTTCCGACATGGAAACTGCTTCTGTTGTTTTAGAAATTTCCCCACTATGGATGATACCCTTCCCAATATTAGCATTGTTTCAACGTACCATGTTTTACATGACTCCAGTCTCCCCCACATAAATTTTAAACCGAGGACAATATTACTGGCATCATGTCTAAAGTGATTTATCCAGAAAATATAGTCTTTTTTTACTAGAGGAAATATAGGTGTCACATAAATTAAGTGTACTTCCTACATCTTACCTTAGTCTGTTAGTATCAAATTTTTTACAGTGTGTTCTACTGGAACATTATCGTGAGTTAAGCGTACTTTATTTCTTGAAATTTCGGTAAATAAACTGCATTTTCTAAATAAACTTATTTGTTAGGAAAAAATGTTTAAACATCCTGGGCAACATAATTTAAGCTTTCTCGATATTGCTACATAACATTCAACTCTTGAATCAAAAATATCTGTAAGGTAAAAATGGTTGAGTGGGCGCACAATTGAAACAAATGATACAAAAGAATGAATATTTTAACTTTTTCCCAAACTTTTGGTGAATATTTTTTTTTAATTTCTAATGGGCTGCTGTTGGCTTCTGCCAATTGTAGACCTAATGCGTTCCCCAGAGTTTGGTACCAACATCCAAGCCAAACCATCATCCAGAGCATCCAAGCCAAATGTCTACTCAAGGGATCTTTTACATGCCGAATAATAATACGACATGGGCGCAGACGATTTTCTACATGTCGAAAAGAAATTCACTGACTTCGGACAGGTTTGAACCTGCGAACTTTTGCGTACTAGGCCTGAGCGTTACCACTACGCCACCCTGTAGACACTTTTGGTGAATATTATAGACCACATTCCTTCTGTGTGAATTTCCGTTACTATTTCTTTGTTATGCTGTAATTAAAAACCACAACAGGAATAAAACTAAGACACCTAGTTTTCGATTCTCTCCTTATAGGGCTGGTGAGATTGCTCAGGAGGGTGGCTTACACGCATGGGAAATGACTTTGATAATAAGTAGTTTATATAGATAAAAACTGCAAGTAAACTGTCAAAATAGCTAAAAAAGCGTTTGCTTAAAAAGTATCTTGCAATACTCGCATCACAATGCAAATCAGAGGAACAGTAATGAAAATTCAAGAACTTACATTTGGAAAGCAAACAATAAAAACGACGTTGTGTCATACAATTTCAGAGGAAACACTTCAAGTAGACACAGTGCTGTTGTGGTTGTATAACTACCTGAAATCGCGACATTAACCCCTCCCCTCGTCCCCCCTTAAAAAATCAAATGCGCAATCTCACCAGGTTTTAACTTATACTTGAAACCGTTTTTATTTCACTATCAAATCTCTATAATTTGTAAGTAATTAGCATACATATTATAAATGTTTCCACCAAAGCCCTTTTGCTTTTCAGTTCTAAGAATAATATTGCCAGCATGCTCTAAAGAATTTCCTCTAAAGAAGAAGAGAAGGAAAAATGCTACTATTATTTCAAAATTACTTTCTTTACATATTTTTTCCGCACCGTGTTACATTGTAATTGAAATATTTAGAAGCTTGCCTGATGTTATTGGCAATAAAAAGAAATGCATTTATTTTACAAAATACATGCTTATTTTAAATTTGTGTCAATGAATGTTTTAATGAAATATCTGTTTCAGTAAAAATATAAATTTTTCGTTTCCTATTCGGCGACAATATTTTGCATAAATCTCTTATTTCAATAAAAACAGATCAAATTTTTTTTTAGCTGAGTAAAACAAAACTACTTAATATGCGCTTGCTTGAAAACTATTTTTTTTAGCTTTTATCTTGTTTAAAGATTACATTAAATTATTCGTTCTCCGACTGTTTTCTCTAAACAAATCTCTTCGAAGCTTTTATTGTTTTTCCTTTAGAATATGACAATTTTTTACCGTACTAGTTTTACTTTCTAACTACTCAATTATGATTGACATTTCTTTGTTTTGCTTTCTACGTTTTTGCGTTTCTAGTAACGATGAAATATTTAAACTTTTATTTAAAGATTTCATTTTATAGAAGGCGATGCAAAATATTTTTAGAATAAATAATCAAATTTCACAATTTTATATTATTAAAAACAAAGCATAATATGTTAGTAATATATAGAAGAAAAACCAACCCTATTTGTTTTATTTTTTCCAAACGTTTAGGTAGTAACTTCGCAAATGGCTGTTTATTGCAATCTAACACTTAGCTCTTTGTTTCTGCATTAATAACCTAATGATATTTTGGCCCTCGTTTTTACAGTACAATGATTTAAAAGGGATTTTTTTGAAGGAACTCTTTGGGTACGTCCAAGATGCAAGCTGGTAGTCAGATTCAGATTCTGGGCGCTGACTGTCTCTGACTCCGAGCGGCAGTTGAGTTGGCCATTATGAACGCTGGTTTACAGCGCAGGAGAGACAGAGCTGCCACCAAAAAGCAAGATTTTAGAGTAGTATGGAACTTAAGATTGTCCCGCGCTCAGAGGACCTTCAATACGGGACGCTAAAGGTCCAGTTTTCTTGCTAGGAAATTGATTTTGGCAGATATCGCTTATCTAACCCGTCATATGTGGCGGTCAATACCGGATATCTGGCTATGATGTTTGAAACCTACAATTCCTATACATTTTTTAAAACATCCCGCAGCTTACAAATACGCTGTAAGTTTTTGGCCTCCATATATTTTAAAAATATGCTAATTAACTAAATTTTAAAAATCAAAATTAACATGCCGGATAACCGGATCTTTCGTGAAGCGACCGGATCGGTTTCCGGAAATTTAAATACTGGTCGGATACTGGATGTTCATTCCCCATCCTCCTTGGTGTCCTGTATTTGCAGTTTTTTAATTTGGCAACCTTGGTTACAATCAAGTTAAAGCCATTGAGAAGTGAGATACATCTAATTAATAAACTAAGATTTATTTACAAAGAGTACAAACACCTTTTCAGCAATTACGTGCCGAAGAAAACGGTTATTTCATCGACGGGTGTTCCTATTGGTGTGCTCTTTTATCCTTTTATCTCATATCGGGGGAACAGGGCCGCTGTAAGCGGGCGTGCAAGGCGTGCACCGCACGCGGGCGCCATGTTAGAGAGGGCGGCAAATTCAGCCCACAATCCAAAATTTCATCACAGATTTTTTCCAAATATTAAAAAACTTTTTTGCCTCACATGAGATTTTCCTCTCCGCTCTTTTCTCCAGCTGTGACACTTGATAAGCTTCTTTTGTTCTCTCAAAACGACGCCCCCCCCCCCCCCCCCCCTTCCTTGCTCTACAAGAAAGATAACTCTTTTTAACTTATCGGCCGACTGTTGCCGAAATATGAACATAATAAGGCCAACGACCACGCCTCGGGCTCAAAGAAGAGGACACACTCGGAGATTATCCTTCACTGACCTCTAAGCGGTTCTTTTGGTGTCCATGGTCATTCTAATGTTGTCTCTCGGGATGTCCAATTTAAGATTAGGAGCATATGGGATTCCAATGTTCTTGAGAATTTTATCAAGACCAGTCAACTTCGCCAGGGTGGTCTATCAATTTGCCGCCCCTTCTCTTGGGAATTCAGGCAAAGGTAGTAAAGTCCAAACAAGTGTACTGTCCTACAGAAAAACTGACTTCTTCTTCTTTGTATGACGATAAGTTTATGCCAAAATCAGGAAAATGCATTTTTAAGCATTTCTTTTTCTAAAAATATAAATAAATGAATAAAGCCTACTCTCCGGCGCGGAGTGCAACTTCGCCACTACTGTAACTAAAGATTCAATTTAAAATATTGATGTCTTATTGATCTCCATTTGCATTCATTTAAAGAGCATAATCATTATTTCATTCCTCTTTTTTTCGATAGGGCGGCTTGGTGTTTAATAAAGATCAGAAAAAGAAAAGAATAAAAAAAAATAAAATGAGTCTTAGATTGAGAATTTTTTTAATGTAAAGGGTAAATTTTGCAATTCAAATGAGCACACGATTCACTAGCGTGTCGATGTAGTTTGGTTATGATTCAAAGCTTAGGAGCCATAAGAAAATACTATTAGTTTAATGCTATATCGAGTCTCTCTTTGAAAGGAATAGGGGTCAAAATTAAAAGCATTATAGAACTGTTAAAGTTATACAAACGAATAAATTTCATTTACCCCCATGGTGATCAAACGTCCCCCCCCCCCTTTCTGGGAATAGTCCGCAATTAAAAATTTTACCACATTCAAAAATAGCTTGCGGGGACCACCTTTTGCGAGGTTTGTGCTCATTTCTCCCCAATTTAAAAAAATCAACCAAAATATTTTATGTACCCTTTAAAATGAGAAATAAACTAAATATTTTTGTGAAAACTAAAGTAAACGATAAAACCAAACTCAAAATCTGCACAATTGGTGCATATTATGTGCTTCGAGAATTACAAGAAATCCCGTTTTTAGCAAAGAGGAAGAGATTCCTTGTAGTTTCGGAACACGTGTACGTATGTTTTTGTAATTTTGTGCTTTTATAACGTAGAGTTTCTCAATTAGTAAAATATTTTTCCATAATTTTCATTAGTGTGTGCAGTGCGTATAGTATGTACTTTTCATTTTGAAAATTTTGACATGTCCCCATTTTGGAATTAACAAATTTGGCAGCCTTAGTCATCTATTCTCTTTCTCAGAGACCAGCGCTAAAATTCTATAAATCTACATTTTACTTGGATGTGCTTAAAACACTTTTTTAATTTGAAATAATAACCGTGATCGAATTTTCTTTAAATTTTTTATTTTATTCATTCGGGTTTTTAATTCGTCTTATGTCGTATATGAGAAATAAAAATGTATTTCTATAAATTAATTATTTTAAACGTTTAGCGAACTTACTGAAAAATTCTGTTCTAAAAGAATGTTTTTGTTCTTGTTATATTGTTTAAAGAGTAAATAAAACGTTTTTAATTTATTAATTTAAAATAACAAACATAAAGAAACATTTTAAATCTACTTTCTTGGCAAAGGAGTGAAATGGCTCCTGTAAGAATCCATATGATTTCGAGACATTGTTTACTCACCATCAAAACTGTTTTATTTTCTTTCACTCTTACGAAAAAAAAAAGAAGCAATTTGATACAAAATATATTAATGAAGCAGTTTAGTATAAGAGGGGGGGAGGGGGGATAAAGTAGGTAACGTAAAAAGTATGAAAATGGTTTCAATATATGCCTGGAAAACATAACAGATTAAAAAAATACTAAGAATAAATTTTAAAAAGAAAATGGCAATGAATAGATGTGCATTTTCCTTTTCAATATCAGCTCATAATCTAAATTTGGTAATCCAGAGGTGCCCACCAGAGGAGGGTGGGGGGGGGGGAGGTTCATTCTGCAGAATGCACCATTGAAATTTTTAGGGGGGTTGTTTTCATTGGGTTTTGGCCATCCGTAGCTTTTTAGGGAGTACGCCATCGCAAAAGGGGGGGGGGGGGAGTCCTCCAGGTAATCAATGATACAGCAAATATCTCACACGAAACTCATTTTCCTCGACTTACCTCGTAAGACGAGAAATATCCGTCATTTCTTTGTCGTCTTTAAAAATAGTCGATTATCTGAACATTTACTTGATTTAAAAATAGGCGCAACGCGATGACCCAGCCGAAATGATACAATCAAATCATAGCCTTAATATACTGAGAAATTAATATTGAATGCTTTGCTGAAGCTGGAAGAATCAGAAAGTTCTTTTGATTGAGATTGCAGCTGGTTTGTAACCTCAAAATTTAAGTTATTTGCTCCTTTATTATTTGGTTCGATAGTTTTAACGTACAGATGCAGGGGCTGCATCGTAACGAATATTTACTTCGTTCAGATGCAAAACCCTTCAATGCGTACTATTCTAGTACCAGTGCGCATATATTATTAGATAAATCATTTGATTAAAAAGTTTTCAGAATATCACACTTTGAAAGAAGCTTCCAAATTAGCTCATGCACTCAATATTAAAGCAGGTTTGTGGGTAGAATTTTATGAAATATGATGCTTAATAAGTTCACTGAGCCGTAAAATATATCAGAATTACCATTACCTGTATTAAAATCACGTTTTCTGATTGAACTTACAGTCAAATTTTTATTGTTCCTTTTTCAAATCTTTCGTTTTGGGGGCTGCTCATAAATGAAACACTTTTTTCAATAACATTGGATCCCCCTCCCACCTTTTTTCATAACATAACTGAAAACAAAGCGTTCTGAAGGCAGGGTCGACTCCCCCGATACCACAGAGACCCCCCACTCGATCTCGCCCATATTTAAAACTTAAGGTAAAAATTTTCTAAATTCTCTTCTGAGAGCGTCAAAATACTCAATTTTGAGCTGTGTTTTTCTTGTGTGCATTGGAGGTGCGATACGTTCAATGCTTGATTCACGCAGAGTAGGTAAGTGCCACCAATCAAAAAAAAAAAAAAAACAGGTGCTGGAAAAAGGTATGAATGCAGAGCATTTAAATTCTTTTTTCTTTTTGTCTCCAACAAAATACACTGTTATCTATATGAAATAATAGTTTTCATGATGGATAAAATAGTAACAATGGAGGCTTCCCCCCCCCCCCTTCGTATCGAAGGGGCGGCACGATAGGTTTTGCACGCGGGCGCTCAGATGGCTAGAAGCGGGCCTGCGGGGGAATAAGGGCAACTTTTGTCATTGAAGCATATATACCGTGCTTGTCTAAAGTGCGTCCTAAAATCCTTTAAAATGCGGCCCAAACGCAAATTATGAAACTATTTAAAATGATACATTGGTATTAAAAAAAATGTTCGCAATATTTTTCATATATAATGGATTCTTAGACATTTATTTTTAAATAAAATTTAAATAAAAGGATCTTAGGTACGCCATGATCCTTAGGTACGCCGTTTCCAATTATGTGTGTTTCCACTCGACGGCGATTTTTTTGAAGATTTACGTTATTTGTATGCAGTTATATTGCATTGTATTTTGATTTCTAATCCTCTCGGCCAAGGGAGCCCTTCACAGAAAAAGGGGCCATTTAGCGAAAGTTCGCCAACTCGATCCGATCTGTTGGCTCGAGATCGAGTTTTAGAGGTAGTTTTTCTAGTACACTTTAACAGAACATTTGAATAGTATAAATTTGAGACTTCATGGAAAAAATAAATTTATTGATAATATGTTCCAAACAATAACAGCGTTTGAAAGAAAGTTGAAATTTTGGCACAATCAAATAAAAGTAAAAGATTTCAGACATTTCAGTACTTTGGCTGCACATAAACCTGTGAGTTACTCAAAATATGCATTAATTTTTTATTTAATTCAAGAGTTTGAAAGTGGATTTCAAGATTTTCGAAAAAATGAAGAGTACTTCAACATATTTTCTACCCCATTTTCTCTATAAGTAGTTAAATTACCTTCAAATCTTCAATGTTTGTTCAATGCACTCCTTTTGAAGATTTGAAGGTAATTACCTTCAAATCTTCAAAAGGAGTGCATTGAACTAACTGCAAAGTGACATTCAACTGAAAGAAAAATTTGGTAATATTTATTTACTGGAGATTTATAAAGGTTATCTATCCACCCCCCGATAAATATCCTAATTTTCACAATCATGCTTTATTAATGCCTTCAGCTTTTGGCAGTACCTGTTTTTGTGAACAATTAGTTTCAAGAATGAAGCACACAAAAAAGAAAAATATGACAAAGATCACTGACATACATCTTGAAAATGCATTAAGAATTGCAACCTCGTCTATTGATCCCGATATCGATTTACTTGATCAACAAAAGCAAATTCATCCTTCTCTTTAATTTAAATCTTTTACATCTGTATGAAACCCAAACTAAATGAAACGAAACTTTTACAAAGTTAAAATAAATATGTACCTATACATATCTAATTCAAAGTTTAAAAAAATTATAATAGAAAGATGTTAATTTATTTTATTTAAACAACATGGAGTTTTTTTATTTCAATTTGTTGAAAAAATATTGCATGTGGGCCGATAATTTTTTTTTTAATTTGCAATGTGGTCCTCAAACGGTCATAGTTTAGACATGACCTATACCCATCGTAAAACACTGAAAAATATTCATCCTGCAAATAAAATCAACTGTCTCAGCGGCAGGTTGTCTGAAACCAGAATTAACAAATCATTCTGGTAAATGTCGGAGGCAGACTGCCAGCGCGCAGGAAATCTGCACGCAGGTGCATGATGGCCACCCTCAGCTTTGCGCTATAGAATTTTTTGCACGCCGACTCAGCACCTGCCGGCGCCAGCTGTCAGCGGCCGAAAACCAGCGTGCATCTTGGACGCACCCTTTGTGTTTAGCACTAATGCACAACATTGTACTAATTTAACATTTAAAAATAACCCGTAGTGATGTTCTACTTGTGCACTCAAATCGACTTTCTTAGTTGGAAGTTGTGTTGTTTTATTGCACGAGTTGGATTGGCGAACCAATCTCCATGCATCATTACTAATTTGCTGATAGCAAATTAATAATTTTTACTGCATTTTAATAAAGAAGTTTCATCTTCGAAATATCCGATAATTTCTTTTTTATAAATTACACGATTTTTTTAAAATTGAAAATGCTATTATCTTAAAAATATCATTAACTTTAGGAAACTACTATTTGTAGCCTTTGAAAATTATATACAAGCAAGAGAGAAATATTAACTGACAATATAAATGATCTATTTTAAAACGTCTATCGTAATTAAAAAATAAAAAATTAGTAATAAACTATGAGTTCTACTTAAAGAAATTTTGGAATAAATGGAATTATAAAGTAAATTAGCCCTCGAGATGTTTTTCATTATTTGAAACTTTTTTTTTTTTCCACTTTGAGGTAAACCTTAATTTATGATTGTCATTCCTTTTCTTAGAATTTAAGTTACAAAAAAAAAGCTTGAGGTTTACTTTTGACTTTTTTATTAGTTGAATTTGAAATTGCAATAAAGATACTTTAAATAAAATACTATTGTTTCAAACAAATAGATTACCATTGAATCTAATGGCAGCAGCGCTTTGTTAACTATATTAGAAACAATAAGTAAATACTTTATGTTTATCGAAAGACAACATCAAAAGGCAAAAATTCAATTGTTCATCCGAATGATTCAAATAACTTTTAATGACGGAAAAAAGAATACGAAAAAAAAAAATCAGTTAACTTGTATTTTCTTAATAAAATTATTATCATTACAATTATTGAAACTCAATAATGCAAAACTAACCAAAGAATTAAGTCTGACAGTTTCTGCGTGTTTGGAAAAAGATAGTTGTTTGAAAACGGAACCTGTCAGAAAACTCATAACTTTTGAAACGTGCAGTTTTAAAACGGATGAAAAGGCTGATATCAGAGTTCATTGACATGCCCAGACAGCGCAATAAAGTTAAAAAATAGTTATTGCTGGGGCAATTTAAACGAACTACAATTCCGTAATGTTAGAGAAAAAATATAAAGACCATTGACGAAAGCCGATAAAGAATTTTAAATTAAAAGTTGTTGCAATTTACACAACGGTCTATCTATACGGCGAAAAATTATAACTTTTAATATTGCTCCTAAAAATTAAATAAGGGAGAGAATATACCTCCCATCTGGACTTTAGAAATTATTGATCACTTTTACCAACTCATGAGCCGTGAAGAATCTTGCATCTTTAAAATTAAATGATAGAGGAGGAATGCAATTACGCATCTATGAATCTGGCTCCGTTAAGGAGCAATTTGATGTGAAATGTTCAATAATTGGGGAAATCGATTTAAGCTGCGAAAAATCTGAGGCATTTTCGTTTAGATGGATAAAAATTTATATGAGGCTGCGGACATTTATCTGAATTTCTTATTATAAATTTGAAATACTTTATTCACTGCATTTTGAAAATTAAGTGAATGGTACTTCCCAAATACAATATATTATTGATTGCAACTTACTTCAGAAATGCAGCTCTAGAATACGAAAATATTTTATGAAAGTGCTTGAGAAATGCAATTACTGAATTAATTTTACTGAATGTTAAGCTAGCTTCAAAACCAGCATCTCATCTCACCGCAAAATCCAATTATTTGAAATATCTCGAATTACTTAATACGTAATTCAAATCAAGTTTTTTTCTTTCTGATGGGGCTGCTGAATTATCCTTCGCTAATTGCAGACCTAGTGCGTTCCCCAGAGATTGGTACCAACTCTATCAGAGGCACCACAATGAGTGTGGTACCATCGCCGCGAATTTTTGACACTCAGTTCCCCCCTAGATGGCGGGACCTGAGCTCTAATTGATACAAACTGCACAAAGAATTTAATTTAGCCAAGAGTATACACGCCAAACGGATACTCAAGGGGTCTTTAACATGCCGCATAATCATACGACATGGGCGCTGCATCTTGAAAATCCACCGACTTGGGCCAGGTTTGATCCTGCGAACGTGGGCGCACGAGGCTTGCGCCTTACCCATACGTTTCCTGCTGGCTAATTGAAATAAAGTAGTACACGAAGAAGTGAAACATACTCTTTATCTACTGTATTATGATCCACAATATTTTTTTTTTCACATAAATAGTTGTTTAGGGGTAACTACACGGAAAATTAAGAGATTTACATAAATAAAGATTTAGCCTATAGAAATTTATTTCTTTGCAGTTAATAAATACCACAGAGTAATTCAACTGTTAAATCAATTACATACACTATTAACATAAAATATCTCGTCAAATCGTCCTTATATAACGCATTAAAAATCAGAGACTTGATTCTTGAATTTTACCTCTTTTCTGGAACAAAAATCAGAAACATGGAGCAATCTGAACAAAATGACCGTTCAAAGCACAGCGTCGGTTTTAAAGCTGTCCTCTTTCTTCCCTAAAATACTCTTTATAGAACCCTTGTTTAAATGTATCCCGTACATTGTCCCCCCATATTGGAGCGTGTGCAGTCACCCTTAAAGGGAAATCCGTACTTGTAAGTACCTTCAGTAGATGAGTTAATTTCGCACTTACTACGGTTTTCACTTTCCTTTAGTTACGTCTCTGTCTTATTTATGGGTTGTATTCATTGGAGACGTGGTATGTTAACAAAGGTAATCTTTAAGAATTTTCAGTGTGTAAATTTGTTAGCAAGAGGTTGTTCTTTGTCATTTTCAAACTAGAAAACGCAAATTCATCTCATTTATGTAGTAGAAAAGTCTTTCCAATAATTTGTTCAGATTGATTTGAAAACGTGGTGCGATAGACCTGTAGGCCGCCTTTGATGTATATCATACGCGGCTGGTAGATTAAGTTTATGAATGCAGATAAAGCGTGTAAAATCACTAGAATGTAGAGTCATTATCAGAAGATTCATGAAGTGCTGATTAATTAAATGATATGAATGAACAACCGAATCAAATTTGCAATGATGGAACACACATACGCTTAATAGATAGTAATTTATGATAAATCACAGACCGTCTCTTAAAAGTAAATACGCGTTTAGTTCAGAATAATAATTATGAATAATCTATTGTTGATACCTATTTCCAACGATTGATCAAATACTGGGGAAGGTGCTTGTGTCGCTTTTTCACAGTTCCAGTTGTTTCAAAAGAAATACGTACTTTTCCAATAGAATTAACTCATCCTATATATCATTACGTCCGACTCTCACAACAGAAAACAAACAATAAATGCTAAAATATTATTTTACACACGAAAATAATAATCAGAGTGTTTATTTTCTCCTTTGGTTGTGTACACTAACTTATCTCAGTACGCAAGTGTGGGAAGATCACTGACGGAAAATTCTCCGAGGCGTTAAAATCAGGGCTGCTGCGTCGGTTGAAGAAATGACCCACTACATATACAGTAAATCCTGTAAAGTTGACCACCTTTGTAAGCGGACCACCTGTCTAAGTGGAGCACTTTTATCAGGAACTGAATTAGCCCTATATTATGTAATGTGGGGATACCTTTGTAACTTGACCACCAACCACCTAAGTCGACCACCTGTCTATATTAACCACATATGTACGCCACATTCGGGTGGGAGAGTTATAAAAAAACCCTTTCGTAAGTTGACCGCCTAATCATTACTATGTTTATCTATTTTTGCAAAGATAAGAAAAACTAAAATAACATCTCCAGGATATTTTTGATGTTATAATGTTAGACCAATATTTGTCTGGATCGATTAAACATCAATATAAAGTTTGCATAAACCTCTTTGTAAACCACATGGGAAAACTACTATGAGCACTCTTTTATTTTTTAAAATAAGTTTCTTCTTTTTTCTTCTAACTGATGTAGCCAGTTTGAAAAATTATGTATTTTCATGAAATCTTTTCTATCATTATAAGTAACTTACATAATTCATAGGATATTTATATTTATTTTGACTCAGTACTTCACTTTTAAAGTTTAATGCTTAGCATACGTTGTAAGTTATTCAGGTTAAATTTCTCCTAATGATATTTTAGATAATTGTGAAAAAATAGCTAATTATTATTTTAAAGTAATGTTAATACATGAAGCTATATTTTAATTAGTTGCAAATGTAAATGCTTAGTGTAAGAAATAACAAAAAAAAATCAACACCCTCCATAAATTGACCAACTGTCTAAGTTGACCACTAAAGTGCTGCACCACACGTGGGCAACTTAGACAGGTTTCACTGTATATATATATATATATATATATATATATATACAGTACATATATATATATATATATATATATATATATATTTATATATATATATGGGTGATTCTCATGAAGTATGAAAAAGTATTGCCACTCCAGTAATATTGAAAAAAATATTTTAAAAATTTTTTTAAAAACATTACTATTAACATTTTAAAATTGATGTTGACAAATTATACGATTATACGTTAAAAATGATGTCAAATTTCAAAACCGTTTTCCTTCCTGGCATATCACCAACAATGTTTAAAATAATCCTGCCAGTTTCACAGTCCACTATGCATTTTTCTCTGATTAACTTCTTGTATTTTAAACGATGAAAGTACTTCTAAAATATATGCACACATAATGGTTTATAAAATATTTTTAAAAAATACGTTTTTATGTCAATAAAATATAGTGTTGGTATGTTACACGAAGATTTAATTTTTCTGGTAACCTACTTTTTATCTATCATATACGGGGAAGGCAATAGTGTTTACTATTTCATGTGAAGTCTTTCAGTATGAGCAGAAATGAGTTTCTAGAAAACATCTATCTGAAGAAAATTTAAATAGAGCCTTTTTATGCTGTCCTTTTCCTGGCTTTTGTAATTCAATAAGAAATTAAATCATGCAGAGGCTCACTGACAGGAAGGGGGGGGGGGGGGTTCCAATGCCTCCTCGAACGGTTATCGCCCCAGGAGGCATCGGCGCTATCCGACCGATGTTTTAAAGGCTCGATGCACACGGGCTATCCGACAACGATCCGATACGACAGTTCCGACGCAGTAGTACGTTGAGTTATATGGACAATTCACACGAATATATATCGTTACGATATCAGTCCGACTGTTTTTCTGCCAGAGAGTACCACCACTGAGTTGGATCAACGACAACTGTCGGACAACGACAGGGCAGTCCATTAGTTTCAATTGTGCGACTCACATGGACGGCATTTTGTTGGAAGAAAATGGCTGACATTTGTGCTTTCATAAAGGGGAAGATGGTATCAGGAAACTAGAGCGGAGCGTGGATCAGGATCATGGAGCAGTTCAAGAATGAGGTTTTGCCCGAAACTGTTGCGGAACGGGAGGAAAGATTTTTGTTGCTCCATTTCTTCAATTTTTTTTAATTACGTTCATAAACTTAAAAACAAATGAATGAGGTTTTCTTCTGGTGTATTTTCTGAGAATGACCTGCACATTTTAAAGTGTCCTTTTTTTCCTACATAATATAAAAGACGCAATAGATGCGACTGAAAGAAACGAAAGTACATACATTATACCAAATTTATCAAAAATTAAGTAAGTGCAACAAGTAGAAAATTCATTATTTAAATAATAATTCAATCAACCCAAGAAAATACCGGATTATACGGAAATAAACATAGGTAATAGTACGAATAATAATGCTAATAATTATAATAACAATAAAGAATGAGTCTGTAAAATGTGAAAAAGCGACACAAGTATAATGCGAAACACAAGCAGACATTTTGTAAGGAAGGTCAGCAAAAAAAAAAAAAAAAAAATGCCCTCGGAGTAGTCCTCGACTTGTTATTAAGCGACTCCTACTCCGCAGCCCAAGGACCTCCAAGAACAGTAATCGCGACAAAGAAAAAGGTATATAATCAGTTAGCGATCGCAGAAACGTAGCTAAGAAACTTTGTCACCGTCGCACCTGATATGAAACCAAAATTTAAGGCATTTCAGGAAGCGTAAATACGAAAATCTAAACTTAGTAAACTTAAAAGGAAACTAAAACTAGTGAATAAACAAAAGCAACTAAAAAACACCTTAGATTTTTAAATTCAGTAAGGATATCAAAGGGAAATAAAACCCAGACAGACTAAAGCTCTCTCTTTCAGTATTTTTTTTTACACGTAAAGATTGGAACAAATCAATATTTAACTTTTATCAATACGATAGTTAATGCAACCTTATTCAGTTTTTTGTTATTTGTTCAAACACTAAAATAAACATAACGGTAAGAGCATTTTGCTTACATTTCTTAGTTTAAATGCATAACGTATAACTGGATTTCCAAATTCAGCAAAAACGTTAAAGATGAAAAAACTCCAGACAGACTGAAGTTTTCTCTTTCAGTATTTTGTTTACACGTAAAGCTTGGGAAGAATCAGTATATTCTACAAACATGAAAACATTTAACTTTTAAACTTATATGAATACTATACTTAATGCGAACTTATTGAAGGCTTATTCAATTTTTCGTTATTTCGGCAAACACTAAAATAAACATAACGGTAAAAGCATTTTGTTTACATAAAAAGTCAAGGACTTGCTTAGTTTAAATACGTAACGCATAACTGGATTTCTAAATTCAGCAAGAACGTTAGAGAAATTAAATCCAGCCTGACTGTTCTCTCTTTGAGTACTGTTTTACACATAAAAGTTGGAAAGATTCAGTAGATTCAACAAACATGAAAGTCCTTTACCTTTCTTTGTTGCCCTAAAGCTATCATCGATAGCAACTTTTTCAACTTCAGCAACCAGGCGTGAGCGAGGCAGAACACTAGGGTCTCCATTGATTTTGTCAACAGCGATCCGGAAGGCCAATTCTTGCTCGTCATCTTCTGTGTCGAATAACCCACCTGAGGCAAAGAGAAGGAAAGGTGCTGTGATATGAGCGTTTTGTGGAGAGTTTTTCGATTTGCATAGGAAATCAATAGGAATAAGAAAAGTATAATTACTCAAATGATTACCCAGAAGATATAATGTCTCTTTTTTTTTATTCTTACGTCACTGATAAAAACTGTTTCTGTTTCTTTCAAAGAAGGAAGGTGTGAAATTTTATTATTCATATAACTAAATAAATCACGTAACGGCAATGATAATGTATAATGATATTTGAACAGAAACTGCCGAAACTACTCCTTTTAACTAACTTTACACTGCGCTTATACATTACCCCAGTAGGTGCTTTACATTATTCCAATAACACAGATATATCCAAAACACGTGGTTCTTACATGTGGAAAATCAATAGTCGTCTTATAAGAAAACACAAACATTAAAAATATAAAGAAATTTAGAAATAAAGGTTAAAAAAAAATCAACTGCGTAATGGTTATTGCGCAGGCAGTAACAAAATTAAATGAACATTTTGTCGCATAAAACTTTAGGTTTAGTATTAAGAGCCAATTAAGTTTAATTTAAAGATGCTTCCTTTCAATACAAAATACATAATATAATCCGAGCAATTTTACTGCATGAAAAAGGAATTAGTTTCTCCTCTGAATGCATTTCTACGTTGTTACAGGATCGAGTGCTATGTAAATGCATTCTGAGTAGAAACTCTTTTCTCTTTTATATAATAAAAATATACAGCTTAAAAATATTTTTCCCCAAAAGGGATCATCTTCAGATAAAGACAAATGTATCGCTTAGTATTAAATCTAAAATTTTATTACGCGATAAAATATTCACTGAATTTTATTACTTCAAGCGACAAACCAGCAAACTTTTTTTTCTTGTATATTTTTGCAAAAGAAGTATTGCTTTTCTAGAGGTGAAAAGTGACTTTTTTCGTGAGATTTATGTTTACCATCGAATAAAATTGTAGAAAGACGGATGTAATGTGGTCGCATTAATATTAACTATATTATTTGACCGGATTCGCACAGTTGTAATAGAAGCATCTCACACTTAAGTCACATATCGGTATATATTACACTCTGATCTGTTCCAAGAAATCCCATTGCTTGAGGTAAAAGTAAACATCTTGTTCAGTTATCTGTTTACGGGAAAAAATATTTGGAACCTCTTTTTAATGTATGAAAAGGTGTGAGCTTCTAACAGTATGAAGAAAAAGGTTAGAGTTCACATACTATGCAGAAAAAGGTTTGAGTTTCTAACATTAAGCAGCACTCATAACGAAGTCGAATGCTTTTACATCCTTGTAACCCAAAAACATGTGTATACAATGTATAAATTCCCAGATAGCACAAAACGTCCTTTGGATGTCCATTTTATGTCCAGAACGTCCAAATCAGGTCCGATGTCAAAACCGATAAAATTTGGACATCCTCAGACGGGTCAGACAGGACGTCCCTGTAACTACCACTTTGTTTTACCTACGGACGTCCAAAGGTGATCCGCATCCTTTCAGGTCGTACCACGGACTTTCTTTTCGGATGTCCTAGAGACTGCACTCAAAGGATATCCCGCGTTTGAACTAAACCATACGTTTGTAGGATATCTGTGTCAACTTGGAAAAAAGTTTTTATTTTGTATTTTTTTCTTTTGTTTCTTCATTTTACGGTTTACCAGAAGAAAAACATGTTTAATATTTTAAAAACAGGTTGAATTTTTTACCATTTTATGCAAAAGTTGTTAAAACTACATGAAAAAAATGCTGATTTATGTTTTTTAAAGTTATTGCTGATAACAAATTGATTAATTTTACTGCACATAATATATTTAAGCCTATTTTCTTTAAGACATAAGAAACATTTTCTCTGAAATTGTAAATTTCGCCTAAGCTATCTAATTTTTATCGTAAACCTTAGGATGTCCACATTTTGACATCCTTAGACGTCAAAGCATGACGTCCCTGGAACTACCATTTTGTTTAACCTACGGATGTCTAAAAGTGATCCGAATCCTTTCAGGTCGTACCACGGACTTTCTTTTCAGCTCTCCTAAGCAATTCACTCAAAGGATATCCCGTATTTGAACTAAATCAGACGTTTTTAGGATATCTTTCAAGCTGAAAGCAAATTTTTATCTTCTAAGTTTACCTTCTTATTTTCTTTCTTTATTTCATGCTTTACCAAAAGAAAAAGCAGATTAAGATTTTTTAAAAAAAGTTTAAATCTTTATTATTTCAAACAAAAATAGACAAAACTGTTGGAAAAATAATGCTGATTTTATTTTCTAAAGTTATAAAATTGAGATTGCTGATTTAAAACTGAGTAATTTTTCTGCACATATTATTTTTGCACAACCTTTCTATTAAACATAGGAAATATTTTCTTAAAAATTGTAAAATTTCCCACAAACCATTTAAATATTTTTGGGTTCTGAAGTAACCACATTTGGACATCATTAGACGCGTCAAGCAGGACGTCACTCGAGCTAATATTTTGGTAGGCTACCGAAAATATTATGAGAGAAAGAATTACTTTTCTGATGTTCTGGGATCTTCATTTTGATGTTGATATTACTTTCCAAAGAAGTCGGTTTTTACAGTACACTCCTTTTAAAAGGGGATAACGTGTATTAATATTTTGAATAAATAAGCGAAATCTGTAGTGCATGGAATTCCATTACGAGTGGGATAGCTGAACTTCTGCAGAACATCATTTTCGACATATGGTTGTGATAGAAAGGGCCTAGTGGTGACAACCAGGGAAGTGGAGGGGGGGAGGTTGCGGCGTAAACTGCGACATTGAAATCTTTAGGAGGGTGTTTTCAGGGAGTTTTGGTAGGGTTTTGGGGGAATTTCTGTAGCTTTTTAGGGGTGCGCGTCTTCGCTCTGAGGGGGGTGGGCACCTCTGAAAAAGCCGTTTGAATATTTTTTTAAAAAAAGGAAATGTGTCACGATTTCAATAAGTGGCCGTTCATAAATGACGTCACGCTTTTTTCCCATATATTTAACCCCCCTTTGTCACAATATGTCCCACTTCAGCGGACCCCTCCTCCCCCCTTTTGTCACGCGTCACGCTATGTTGCGCTATGCATGATGTCACACTTCTTGTTACGCCATCCCCCGGTCACACTTTGTCACAATTTCATGAACCCCCCTCCCCCCTTGAAGCGTGACATCATTCATGAACGATCCCTAAGTATAATGATGAAAAAGTAATAAATATAGAGATTACGGAATTTCATGCTAATCCAGTACCATGCACTTAAACTTATATCCATACTCTTTTTTTTTCTTTTTTAAATTCTTATTTCATCAGTTTCAAAGATTGTTGTATACCAAGTTAGATAATCTTAACTAACATTTAAGATTTCAAATTACAAATCTGATCAAGAAATTATTAATCTTGGCTGTTAGTTATAATTTTATCATTTTCTTATATAAAATTATAAAATATAGGCCCTTCAGTGAGCAATCGGGGGGGGGGGGGGAATCAATTAACTTCGCTTTGACTTTTAGAAATGTTCAACGCATTTATACCTGTGTTAATGTCCCCCTCCCCCCGGAAAATTTTCAATTGGCGGGCCTGTATGAATATATTATGCTCCTCAACTCTAAAAAAAAATTTTTGTATGGACAGTTTTTATTAGTTGTTCAGTATTTATCTTACCTAAGGGTAACTGGCATTTATTTAAAAAAAAAAAACATTACTTACTAGTTACATATTGCTGAATATTATGATTTTTGGTTTGTCTGTATTTAAGTGTTATTTTTCAACAATATTTTAAGTTTTGGTTATTAGTTTCAATTTAAATATTATTTTAAACATAAATTTCCTGTATATCATTACATATAACAGTTGAACTCTTATTCATATTGTAAGCCGAGATTTAACGAGAACACACTTGCATTTAATAAGGGGAATTAAGATAGATAGCTGGTTTTATGCAAAAAGCTCTTTATAAAATCCGTTTATTGATTTAGCAAGAATTTCCTTCTTCGCATAATTATCAAACCTTTCTGCTCGTAAACAATTTTTACGAAATTATATTTAAATTTTGTGAGGAAAAAATATGTATTGATGCTACCGCAAGACGAAAAACCTCAGACATCAGACAAACGAGTGGCGGCCGTATTTTAATGGATTATTACATAGCAGTTTAGGTAAGACTATGAATTCTTTGTGCGAGTTGGCGCCAAGGAAATAGGCGAGAGTTGCATCTCGCTTTGCACTTCGGTCATTACTGGACACTCATTTCTGCTTAATATTTTATGTACCTCGCTCCCTTTCTCGTTTTTTAAATTGCTTTCATTTGTTTGTTGATTTGTTACTAGTAGTCATAAATATTTTGCACTGGAAGATTTCTTCTAATTGTAAAAATGACTTCTACGTTTGAACGGGGAAAGACTGCATTCTCAAGCTCGAGAAATCGTTCGTAATGTTACTACGTTTTTTGAAGAGGAAAAAAACTGCAAATTCTCTAAAAGTACCGATTTTTAATGCATTGAAGCAAACTGCAGATGCGACAGGGATTTCATTCTCAACTGTAAAAAGGATAAAACTTGAAGTGAAGTACCTTAATGAAAGTCAAAGCAGCGTTTTGTCTACTCCTAGTAAACATAAACAAAGACCACCATTTCGACACTGCACTCTTGATGATTTCGACAAGTGTGTCATAAGACAGACAATTATGAATTTCTACATAAAGGAAAAAAAGTGTTCCTTCCATTGGAAAGTTGTTACCGGTGTTAAAAGAGAAAATTGATTTCGAATGGAAAAGAGAATCCCTGAGGAAAATTTAACATTCAATGAATTTTCGATGGAAGAAATGTGTTAACACACGAAGAGTTCTGATTGAAAGGTCCGACATTGTGTTCTAGAGGCATAAATATTTGAGAACAATAAAAAAGTTCAGAGAGGAAAAACGATGTTTGGTTTACACCGACGAAACTTGGGTAGACGGAAACTTAACCTATGGCAAGTGTTAGCAGGATGATTTCATTTCAGGTATTCATACGAATACTAGCTCAAAGAACCGACTTATTGTCGTGCACGCAGGCTCATCAGATGGATTTAATCGATGGAGTTGAGCTTATTTACAAAGCATCTTCAACTACTGGTGACTACCATAGCAAAATGAATGGAGAGCAGTTCGAAAAATGGATTTTTCGTATCAGACTGTAAAAGCGGATCGTGTCCCTACAAAATATTCAACAAAATTAACAATGTTAGAATGGCTGAAAGAAAAAAACATTGCCCATGACACAAAAGATTGAAAAAATTTATTTTGTGACTTACTGGAGTATTTGTAAGAGCACAGTGCATAGTGATTAGGAGAAAACCAGGACAATTATGAGGCAGCTTTAAAATTTTAAAAGAAGGGGCAGTATTTCAAATTTAGGCAATATTTTGTTTTTATTATTCCGCCGTTATTTTTTCAAGATGTTTACCTTGATTGTATTTAAATTTTTTTACATTATGAGACAAGAAAGTACTAATTAGCATAAGTCAAAGAATGGTAAACATTAATTTTTGTTTTAGGTACCCAGTAGCTAATTTCTTCTAATTCAATTTCTAATGTACTTTTTTTTATTAAGACCAGATTTACTTTATTCCAGTTAACATTTGTCATCCGATGAATTGTTATTTTCTCTACAATTTCAACTTGAATAGCAAATGTATGTTTATATGTTAGTTCTCTTTTATTTCTAAATATAAATTTTTTGTTGTATCAATTTTATATTTAAGATGGTAACTTTTGAGCCATATATCAAGTTTCTGTATTGTTATTTTGAGCTTCATCTAAATTTCCTGGTATCATTGCTGCGTCACAATAATAATTTCATGCCAAATGCATACTGGTTAGGAGAAATGCAGGACAAGTTCTATTTTTATGTATGTGCAGTATTTAATAATTATTCAATATTTAGTTTTTACTCCTAATTATTTTCAACACCTTATTTATCCCATTATTTATTTTAAAGTTGACTACCATCATTAAAAAAAAAAAAGAATAATAGTCATTACGAACAATAAAAAAATAGTAAAATTGTTATTTGGAATGTCAATTTGAAAAGCAATTTCTTTTATCTTAAAAAAAAATTAATCTGTTCTTTTTTATTTCTGTTTATTTACTTTTATTAAGTTAGTTGCTTTTGGACTATATCTTTCTACATTAAGTGTCTGTGTTATTATTTTGAACTTCATATAAATTTCTTATGTATCACTACGTGTTTATAGAGTGCTGTAATCACAATTTTGCTATTTGCCTAACGATCAGGAAAAACCCAGGGCAATTCCTATCAGGCAAGCTTAAAAACTATATTTGTTCGTGTATGTGTAGTACAGTCATTCAGGGTAGCTTTCAAAAACGTTATTTCTTTTAGCATATTTGGCTAAAGAAAAAAGAAGGTCCAGTGCTGCAACCAGCCAAATAGGTTATAAATCAGTTTTCTACTCTTAATTTTTACGTTTAGTCAAATATACTAAAAAAATGACTTCGTTCAATATACCCCCCATTGTTCACAGTTTCCCTGAATGATTGTATTTAATAATTATTCTTATATCAGTTTGTCCGTACTGGCATTTATTTTCGTTATTTATATTTTCAAAAGCTGTTTGTCATTTGTTGTATTTAAGTTGTTGAGTTCTAGAATTTCTTTAAACAGTATTTTATGAGTTGTAAGAAAATTGATTCTCATCATTCGGTTGCTTATTAGTTATAAAAATTTAATTAATAATATACCTAAAAGCAAACCACTTTATTTATCATTGTCATTAATATCATTTTCAGTAGTCTTGGAAGTATATTACTTGTACTTTAAATCATGTAATCGTATTTAGAGCTTTGACAAACAATATGTTAAAATAAACTATTGCAAAACAAAAAGTAATTCTCATAAAACCTAAAAGTACTTGGAGGGGGGGTGGGGGGTTAGTTTGGTCAGGGAAAAAAACTAGGGGAAGAGAAGTTTAAAAAAGTTATCTTTATTTATTTTCCTCTTTTCGTACTGTGTTTTTACTTCTAAACATGTCAATAATTATTTGTTTTCATAATTTTGTGTCTGTTCAAAAAAGAAGAAAGCAGCGAAAATGACAAAAATTTTTCCCATCTCTATAATTTCTATACTTTTGCACTATTATGTTTCAATAAAAAAAAAGGTTTTCCCTTCTGAACTGGTTTATTTTATTTTATTATTATCGTTATTATTCTATTATGATTTTTCAGATTCTGAAACTGAGAAAAGTTTTGAACACTTTCAACACTTCATCAATTAATTGATTATATCATTTCTGATTATTCATTATAGTACTATCATTTAATAAAAAAACTAATAATTATATAGAATATACATAATTATATTTATATATTAAGTATTGTTTTCTAGTGAAATTTCCTGAGGCATTTTCAAAATAATATATATATATATATATATATATATGCCCTTCATTGAAATTTTAAACTGTGTATTGTGAAGTATCTAAAATAGAATGAATATGAATCCAACAGTACAAAATGTTTTTTTAAAAAAGTATGAATAATTATTTTCTCTAAGCAGTAATTATCAGTTGTTATTACTGCTTAATATATTGTTCCAAGGATACATGAAATTAGAAACAAAAGTTATCACAAGTTATCTGAAAATATTTTTCTCGTGCATTAAATTATTTACTTGAGATATTGGTATAACTTGTATTTCAAATGAGCAGAAGTTAAAAACATAAGATGGGTTGCTTAAGGGAAGTTTCAAATAAAGATTTTAGAGACAAATTTTTGATTAAAATATATTTAAATTGCTGATATATGTAGTAGTCCCTATTTAATTGTATGCAAAAATTGTTTCACTATATTCATTAAAGTACTCTTATTATCATCTTCATAATGAACATATGATAAATTACAAGTAACGGTACATGATTATGTAGCTCAAAGTGTTAACATTAAAAATATTATTCACAACTGGTTTTATTCAGCTCTTTAGCTATTATGTGGATGCTTCGTTTTCAAAGTAGTATTTGGTTAAAACTTTATTATTTCCTGCTGCAAGCTACAAATTTACATTTACAAGATAACTGTTTTAGAACATTTAATCAGAATAATTATATACATGAAAAAAATATGTTAAATTACTGTTAAGTTCATGAATTAAAATTCCATCTTGTGGTTATAAACAACGAATAATACCTAAAAGAAGTGATGGGAATTTTCTAAAGTAGTCTCAAGGACATTGGGAGGATAAACAATTCATTGACATCCTTGGGATATCATTCTAACGAGGGCAGTGTCCTGTGGGCCTTCAAATATGTTGTCCTTTCAATGTCCTGGGGAGCAATGATGCATAGATCCAAAAGAGGGCATAGAGACCTCATTGGAACGTTTTTAGGATCGGATGCCCTTGGGACCATTAGAGGCCAGACAATTTCCGGACATTAATTCTTCCCTGGGATGTAATTTGTACGTCGCAGGATAAAAATAGAACGTCCTACGGACGACCTGTTTTTTTTTTTTTTTTTTTTGAAGAATTCCTGAAATGACGTCATTTGGATATCCTAGGAACCTCACTGGAATGTCTTTAGGACGTTTTGATATGTTGTCCTTTTAACGTCCTGCGGACCGCACAGCGTGCTTGTCCAAAATATATCCTAAACGTGAACGATCGGACGTCCCTGGGACCATTTGAGGACAGGCAATCCGCGGACATTATTTCTTCCCTGGGATGTACATTGTACCTCGCAGGATCGAAAAAACACGTCCCTCGGACGGCCTGTTTTTTCGAAGAAGTCCTGAAATGACATCATTTGGACGTCCTAGGGACCTCACTGGAATGTCTTTAGGACGTTTTGATATGTTGTCCTCCTAACGTCCTGCGGACCGCACAGCGTGCTTGTCCAAAATATAGCCTAAACATGAACGATCGGACGTCCCTGGGACCATTTGAGGACAGACAATCCGCGGACATTATTTCTTCCCTGGGATGTACCTCGCAGGCTCAAAAAAAAAAAAAAAAAAAAAAAACACTTCCCTAATACGACCTGTTTTTTTTTGAAGAAGTCCTGAAATGACATTTTTGGACGTCCTAAGGACGAAGTTGTGCTGTCTGGGTTTATGCTTCAATGACGTTAATTTTATCGTTTATTTATTTATTCTTTTCCGCGCAATGATAAATGTGTTTCTTCTTAAAAACATTTCCGCTCCGCCATCTAAGTGAATAAATTGCATTAATAAGAGAACTATAAAAATATTACTATGCATAGATGAACGAATTTCTTTTGACTTCTTAAAAGGAGTACACATGCTTTAAACGAAAGAAGCCTCTGAAAACTTTTATTTTCTTTAGCACGCGGAAAAGTTTCACGTATAAAACTCGATTTTACCTAGTAACTATTACATTCGCTATGAAATACAAAATCAAGAAGTTCACAACAATTCAGTTAAACTTTTAACTGAACAAACGTTTGTTAAAAAAGAATTTGAACAGAAAAAAAAATCATCAAAAAAAAACAGTGAAACAAAATCTTAGTTTTTCTGTAATTACGTAGGCGCAAAAAATTAAAAATCTTGTTAAATATGCTAAGTTACTAACTAAATCTTGTTCATTAAAGACTAAAAGCTTAACTCTGAAATTTAATTGGGACAGAAGAAAAAAAAAAGTTTCTGATCCATTGTGAAACTAATGTTTGCACAGCTTCAAAAAACATTCTGATGAAAAGAAAATGTCATTAAAAGTTGCGGAAAATAATTATGAAAAATAAATCTATCGAAAGTGGATAAGGTTAAAGTCAATCTGGTTCTTGTATTATTAAATACACAGCCTTCCTGGGAGCTTTGGGGAAAATCCCTTATCGGTTTTTATCCTTGCAGCCCCAGTTTTTTCCTTATATGGATTTTTTGCCCGTGGATAAATCAATGAAAACTTTTATCCATACACCTTTTCACCATGATTCTATTTCAATATCTATGGATAGCCGCAGTTCGGAGCTAAATAACAAATTACTAGACCTTCATTTTTTTTCTTTTGAATTATGTAATGTTTGTTGAATTTATTTATGAGTATCATAGAAGAATAAAAGGAAATATTTTTAAAATTCAATTGGTATAAGGACCTGAAATACCTTGTTGTATCCATATCTACAAAATGGGCACTTTTTAAAAAAAAATAGAGCGAAATGTGGTTTATTTACTTATTGAGATTTATAATATTAGATTATAACCATTTATTGAGGGGAATATGATTTTAGTCATTGTAATTAAGGCTCGACTGATGCATCGGCCTCGCAGATGCATCGGCGCCGATTGTTCAACAAAGTTGCCATCGGCCATCGGCATCAGCGGCCAATGTTAACTTTAGAAAAACATCGGCCTTGAAAAAACATCTAAAAACCGATGCCAGGCCGATGTTTTTTGCTGGGACTTTCCAGAGAACATTCTGTTTTTAACTTTCTTTTTTCTCCACAGCTAGATCTCTATTTCCATGCAATAACAGGCAGCACATCAGTTAAAAAAACGCACAAAAATATTGTCATTCTACAAAGTATTTGCTAAATAACTCGGAAAAAATAGTTTAAACGATCGCTTAAAGAAAACCTTCATTATTAAAATTATTTAATTTGAACAGAATGCTCGTGAAATAGAATATGTTAAAGTAAAAGTAATAGAGGCGTCTTATGAGTGCTATTTGTTTTTCGCACTAGGTTAGTTGCATTTTTCGTTTAATAATGACATCAAATAGTGCATCAGATGTCATTGTGAAATATTATTATACCATCTGCTTTTAGTTTGTCATGTTTCTTATTATTCCGAAATTGTAAACAATACAAAGTCAACTCAATCAAAGTACAATAATAATTTTAATTTTTACCAGCGTAAACTTTTTTCTCGTTGCGTTTTTTTTTTTTTTTTTTTGCTTCGTCGATCCCACGTGTTACAGTTTTCTGCAATTGTGCTGCAATCTCGTCGCATCTGCTTTTAGTGTGCGGTTATTCTCATTATTTCATTTTTAGTTTACAGCATAGAAAAGATTGGACAAAAATAAGAAACAATAACTGGCTCCGGTGCCTCCCTGCGCGGAGAGAAAGAGGCGTGGGTTCGATTCCCACCTTGCCCTGGGTGTATTTCCTTCTTTGTATAATAAAATCTGTTGTGCTGTCTTGTTCTATCTGTCATATTAGACGAGAGTTTGAAGCATATCCTTGAGAATAGCAAATAAACTCGAATATTTACGTGGCCTGAAATGGTCGTAAAACAAACAAACAAACAAACAAAAAGAAACAATTTGTCAGTATAAATGCTTATTGATCGAAATTTTATGTGTCCAAGTTTGACTTGCAATTTTCAAAAATTGAATTCTCAAAATGCGAGGTCGCGCGACAGGATTTAATAACATCTTAATAAAAATGCTAAAATTTCTTTATTTTCAAAGATTGATCAATGCATATATTGTTTTTAAAAATACATCTTAACTTTTTTATAGGATAATTATTTTAATTTTTCTCCGTGTATACTTCGTTTTTTTAGTGAATTTTTTTCTTTTTTGGCTTCTTTGATGCCACGTGTTAGACAGTTGACAGTTTTTCTGCTATTGTACAACAATCTCGTTGCATCTGTTTTCAGTTTTTGTTGTTTTATTATTAGTGTACAACATATAACATATTGATAAAAAATATGAATCAATTTCAAAACTTGACAACGTATATGTAAATATATATATATATTTTCAAAATGCATCTTTATTTTTATAAATGATAACATGTTTTTCAGAAGAATATTTGTCAACAGAAAACTGCTGGTGCCGAAAATATTGGTTTATTTCGGTGACCTTACATTGTGCTCATGAAAATATTAAGGATATGTCAAGTATTTCAGTGTAATTCTCAACTCACAAGAAAAAAAGCTAATAAGATCAGTTCTTAAAGTTCTTAAGATCCCACCCCCAGCATTCATCTGTAATGACAAAAAAATCTCACGGTCTATGTTTTTAAAGCAATATTCAGTATTTCTTGGTTATAAACATGAGGCGTTACTGCGAGCGAAATTTTTTAATATTTTATTTTTCTATTAGAAAAAGAGCTATTTTTAGTTAAAATAACTTTTATAATGAAAAATAAACATATAATCGTTTCCGCTTTTCCTTTAAAAACGGGGGGGGGGGGGGAATTATGAAAAAAATTTGAGAGGAGGGGGGTGACAATTTTGTTATAGATACAAACCCACATTATTTGTTAATCTGTATTATAACATCTGCATTCTTCTCCATGAAAAAAATTAAGAAAATAAAGGCAACTGGCACTTGGCATTTGCAGTGCAGGTGTTATAAAGAGAAAATGTTGAAGGAAAGGGAATTAGCCCAGATCCGATCCAATAGTTGTTGAGTTTTCTTACAAAGATAAGAAAAAAGCATTAAAAATCCTCTGATATAGCATTTTTTATTTTTTTTAACCTCCAAATAGTTAAACTACTTTACTAGAATCATAGATATTCTTTTAGTTTTAATTATTATGTAAACTTCCCCCAAAGAGTTTTACGATGCTTGAATAATGCATTTATGTTTTTATAAACATAAAAATAAATGATTTAAATGACATTTTTTACAAGCATTCTACACGTTTTAATAATTTCGGCCGATGAAGGAGGAGAATAATCGGCAATGGGCCATCGGCTTATCTTGGAACAATCGACATCGGCCCATCGGCCAAAAAATGCCATCGGTCGAGCCCTAATTGTAATGATAGTATATATATCTCAATAATGAAACATCGGTTGTAGATAGAAACTTGCCTTTTCCCTCGATAGGTTCAACATATTGAAAAACTTTTTCAGAGTCGTTTCAGCAGATAACTTCCAGCAGATTTTGCTGCCAAGTAGTCTTTTCAACGCCTGAGTGTGTAAATTTGTATCATTATGAACTGATATTAGTCAACTGTTGGGTGAAGTTTTTCAAAAATACTAATATCTACTGCCTTTTTTGTTTTTATATCTGTACCTGAGAGAAATGGTATCTTAACCTCTTCATTCCAAGTGTACCCAATTGGGTACATTTTAAAATACTGTTTATTAACTACTGTTTGAAATTTGAAAGCTACAACACCCAATTGTTTTTGAAATTATCCAACAGATAGTTTACTTTCTTTTTAAACATGGAAAACATGTAAATTGGGCATTAATTATTATTTAAACTAATTATTAATTAAAATTTAGAAAAAAAATATCTTTTAGTTATTTTGTTTTGTAATTATTTTTTAAATAAGAGAACCAAAAAATTGTGTCAAAATTGTTTGTGCTTAGTTCTGGGGTCTGAAGAGGTTAAATCTATTTTTCCAGTTTTTCCGAGTTTACACTTAATGGACATACAAAGTACTGAAGACAAAGCCACTAGCTACATGAGGGTTCCGAGCTAGACATCTTTATTCTAAGAAAGTGTAGTCTTGAAATACTAAAAATGTTTATTTTTTAACTTCATCCCTCAGGTACGGGTATGTTTGAAATAGTTCAGTTACTTTTGTTTAATAGAAGTTAATTTACATTATTACCAGTAAAATATTCTCGCATTGCATGAATTATTAATTTATATTTGTAGGAAATAATTATATCTATGTTCAGTTAACGATGAAAGAAAAACTGAACAGTTTAAGTATAAACCCATCTCTCTCTCTCTCTGTAATCATAAATAATTAAATGCTATTTTAAAGATAAAATAAATAACGAAGTTTTAAAAATATTAGGAAGCATGTGAAAGTAAATCAAGGCTTCTGCAAAACTTTCATGTAAAAATAAACTATTCAAATAAAGCTGGTCGATAAAGTAACAATCTTTTTCCTTCAATAACTTTCCACGTGCAATTATTAATTAATTTATGTAATATTTTTTTAAATTTTTATTCTTGAGTATTTTTAAAAAAACTATGATTCATTTCGTCTTGAGAATTTTTTTTTCAAATCATTATTATTGAATTTTAAAACGTAAAAAAACGTTTGACATTAGTTTCACATTAGTACGGGAAAAATTATTTCTTTGTAGAGTAGAATTAAAAGGCGGATTTATCATATCAATCCGGTTCGGCATGCGCAGAGCTAGTCCGAACATGTATGTTCGGACTAGCTCTGCGCATGCCGAACCAATCCTATTTATTTATTTATTTTGAGCAGCTAAAAAGTACTTAACACTAGACTTTACAACTTAGTGTGGCATTACGTACAGCCTTAACCATATAAATACAACAATTAACTAAAGTATTTAGTACAATTACTAAATATACATATAAACTATTTAATATTTAGGTATGCAAATTATTTCATGCCCTGAGTCGTTATTAGGACGATTTGGTATTAAATAAAATGTATCACAGACGGCTGTTTTTCAGACGTTTTAAAAATTATATAATCACAATGTAACTTTCTAAAACTTTGTCAAAGGGAGTCAACTTTATTTCAGTATTAAAACACCAATTTACTTGGAGAGAATCAGGGCAAACGTGGACATATTTTCTTTTACCGTAGCAGAAAACTGTTACAAAATCATGCATGTATATTTTTTTAGAATTAGTTATTTAATCTTGTCTTGAAGTATAGGAAAAAGTAAAAAAAGTTAATAAGGATTATTAAAGCATTAGAAGATTACATCAATACATATAGGGTCAGTTGGGGTAATTGTAAACGCTTTTTCAATGTTTTAAATTTTGACCCTTCCCTTCCTCTTGAATAAATTTAGAGATAAAATTGTGAGCATTGTAGCCACTACTGTACTTCTTGTGATTAAATGTGTGCAAAAATTTTGACTTTATGACTGTTTGTTAGCGAATGAGCTCGTGTTTACAATTACCCCAGTGTGCTTACAATTACCCCAGAGATCTGGGGTAATTGTAAACAGTGATTTATTTTCGAATAAGGTTGATACAAATGGAAAATTGTTCCATACACAGTCTGCTTGAAGGCTTAAGAAGTTCCGGAGCAAAGGTTCTCAATCTGCGGCCAACAGGCCGCATGTGGTCCGCTGAGTAATGTTATGAGTCGGATCATATCATTTAACGAAAAATATCTTGCAAAAAATCAAGTAATGCGACAAATTTATGCAAAATTTGTCCCTCAAATTTATGTAAAATTTGTCCCGCAGTGTATCAGTCGGTTAAGCTTGGATCCCACAGAACACCGAAAGTGAAGCACAACTGGCCGTGGTCAACGCTTGGGAGGGTGACCACCTCCCGCGACTGATTCCTCTGAGACCAAGTGCGCTTAAGGGAGCTGTGCAAGTAAAATACGTCGTCGCTTCAAATGTCAACCAAGTTAGAAATAATTTCCGCTGAGGGACCAACCTAGGTGACGATCTCTCATCTGGGAGTTGGTTCAAAATCATTAAGCCCCTCTGAGCCATGTGTACTTCATTCTAGCGGAGCAGCTCATTAATAATCAGTAGGAGTATCTTTAATTCATGGTCGCCCTGCAAGGGGGGCTTGGATTTCCAAGTGGCATTAGCAAAAACAACAATTATGTAAAATAGACACAAAAGTGTATTTTACATCAAAATATAATACTTATTGTCCCCCCAAAATATTGGAAATAGGATAAATTTAAGCGTTTACAATTACCCCAGCGTACGGAATATATGGGGTAATTGTAAACACCTAACTTGCACATGAAAAATAACAGGGAAGATTAAATTCATAACTAAATGTTTTTAGCAGCATACCATATGACAAATAAAAATGGTTGAAACCGCTTACATTGCTTTTGTAGATGAGCTGGAGAGGAAAATGTTAGATCACTAAATTTTGTCAAACAACTTTTTTCACTGTGCCATTTTCAAACAATAGTGACGCCTGCACAGTTGTTTCGAAACTTATGAAACTGTTTCAATGTCTTCCCTATGCTGCCAGTTATCATTCACAAGCAGATTAGCCAGTTATCATTCACACAAAAAGTAGTTAATAAACAGTATTTTAAAATGTACCCAATTGGGTACACTTGGAATGAAGAGGTTAAAACACATTCGTGGTGAACTAGGTGAAATTACAATATTATGATGGTTCAACTTTGTACCAAATGTTGATTGCAGCTAAATTTCACCAATGTTTTGGGGTGAAAGGTTTCTTTTTTTGAACTAGAACTTTTAACAGTGTAAGGTCGTTTTTAAAAACTAGATTTATTCGATGTGTGCAGTGAACGGCTCATATTAGTATTTAATGTTTATTTTTTTGCTTTCTTCCTTTTTTTGCGTTTTTTCCTCTCAATGGCACAAACTATAAATAGCAAACGGAATCAGGTTACTGCGCATAATTCGTAAGACATGCAAAAATGAGCAACGAAAAGTAATTGTGATGTCATTCGTGTTCTTTCTTTTCCGCAAATGACGTTATGCATTCAGATTGAATTAGACTTATAAAACCTTAAAAACTTTGGTAAATTTTGACTAACAAAACATCTACAACGGAAATAAGCTTACATAATTTAACGTAATGCAATACAAAAACTACTGTGTGTATTACTTACTGTATTAATTTCCAAAACAATTGGGTGTTTTAGCTTTCAAATTGCACAAACAGTAGTTAATAAACAGTATTTTAAAATGTACCGAATTGGGTACGCTTGGAAAAATGAAGAGGTTAAAACATAATGTCCAACAGTTTTCTTTTTCATTTCATTCAAATGATGTTTAGATTTAATTAATTACTTTAAACGATAAAAAAAAGAACGCATAAAAATACTAGAGAGCTGAAGAGATGTGAAAACACATTATGTAAGATAACAGAAAAGTAAGCTCAATTAGTTCTGCCCTTGGTCGAATCCAATTTTGTCGATTCCGAACTGCCGAAGCTAAACAGCCGAAATATTGAAACGCCAATGCAGTTTGATTACTGCATAAGCTGATGAGATATATAAGCTTCGCCGTTTCTTATTGTTGGTTGGAAGCAACAACAATAGAAATCCGCCGCTCAGAATTTGCGTTTCTGGCTGTGTTTGCAAATGGAATTACTGAACGCTGGGCGGAATCGCAGAGCCTGAATGACGGATTTTTGTGGCTGTTGCTCTGTATAAGAAGCCAGTTTACATGCCCACGGAAAGCAACTTGGAAGATGTAAAACAATCAATGAATCGGCATTTCTAAGCACAGACGTATTTCTTCTATTGCATATATGGAAAAGTATTATTTTTAGAACTTCATTTCCGGGATCATTTCCGTTGAAGATGTTTAATGCTAAATGTAAACATTCGAAATCTACAGTTCATGGCAAACTACTGTGACAGAGGAATTGTCAGAAGTACTGTAACTTGCCAACAGGCTACAAAGCCTTACGGTCTTATTCACCAACCGATTTGAATCTATGTCAGGCACTCAAGCCGCGGATGAGCGTTTTGATTGGTTGAGGATGCCTTTGATCTGTATATATATATATATCGGTAGTATATATATATTACTGCAGTTCGGACGTTCAAATCGGCTGGTGAATAAGGCCGGTAAAGACGTTTTTTGAACCTGACTGTTAGTATCTTATTTGACCACAAGTTTGACCTAAATGTCCTCGAAGTAAGTTTCAGTAATGTTCAAAATGTACTTCTATACAAGCATAGGGCTATTTGGGTAAAACTTTGTTACCAGTTTGAATCACACTTTAGGCTACTTTTCCAACTCCGGAATTTAGAGAACCAGTTTGAATCAGATAATGCGAAATGAATACTCAGAAGGAAACTACGTAAATTAAGTAAGTTTTATCCTTTTTTATTAGCCTACTTTCCCGTAAAAGTAAAAAATAATAATAATAAAGCATGAAAGAAGGCTTAATGTATCGTGAAAATATCGTTAGAAATCAAGAAAAGTCAAAAATAAGTTAAGTAATTAAATAAAGATTGAAAAATAAAAAAATTGAAAGTAGGGTTTTGAGATGGGGAAAAAGTGTGTCTGTCTGTCTGTCTGTCGGTCTGTCGGTCTGTCCTACTAACTTTTGAACGAATTGTCCGATTGGAAAAATTATTTTTGCAATCGAAAGATCTCGGCGAGGACATCTCATTTCCATTATATACTTTTTGATTTGAACAATTTTTTGTTCAATTTTGTACAGTTCAAAAATTTTTAACATTAGCGCCTATGCGTGAAAATGAAGCAAATTATGTAAACTCTGGGTACAAGATCCAAGTTCCCATGAACAAGCTCACTGGAAGAAGTTCTTGGCGTGAAATATTGATTTGAACAATTTTTGTTCATTTTTGAACAGTTCAAAAAAAAATTAACATACCGCCTACGGGAAAATTTAAATCCTATATAATTCCTGATCTAACGGACCGATTTGCTTATAACAAACTTTATCGGAAAGCTCTTATGACGAAGAACATGTACAAATATAAAGTTCATCAAGAACTAACGAGCCTATTTTCCTATGAAATTTTTTGTTCGGGATTTTCAAGAATATTTTTGAATTAATGAATGATTAAATGAATAAGCAAAATAATGAATGAATAAATGAGTGAATAAATACATGAATGACTTAATAAATGAATGATTGAATGAATATGTATTAACCGTTGAAAAAGGTATATTTGAAGCAATTAAGAACTAAAGCTAAACCAGAAAGACAGCGAGAGAGATAGCTAGATTATAAATTTGAATTCGGTGTATACGGGAAAGTAGGCTCGTATAGTTCTAGACGGAACTTCTTGTTTCACAAAGCAATGGTTAAACGAAAAATATTTCAGCAGAAAATTTTAGGGTAATCTCAAAACTTCCAGTAATGTGCATTAACTGGGACATGCCAAACATAAATGAAGATAATTATTAATTTATTGAGCCTTTTAACTTTTTCATTATAACCCTTACGTGTGCGCTTAAGAAAGGTTTTAAAAGTTACCACTATGTAAAAACTTGTTCAGACACACAGATTTATCAAAGTCGCTGAAGAAACTTAAAAATATATATAAAAAGATTAAAATTATTTAAACTTTGCTTCAATTCGAGTTTGTGCTTCACTAATACATCTAAAAATAACTGCGAAATGTCTTTTAATTTATTTTCTAATTGTATTTTTTTAGATGAAGCAATGAATTGAAAAACCTTCATAAAAAATAATACAATATTAAATGGAATACACGGAACATTGTTCAGCTAAATATTTTTCAACTTGCTTCGTCGATATTAAACAAGCCATGCAAAAGTGATTAATGCACACCATAAATGAAAAACCATAAAACATATCCAAAGAGGGAATTTATAATAAATATCCTTCACAAATTATTACAAGAGCAAAAACATTGAAGAATAGTTCATTCTCATAAAACTACACTCTTTGGAAACTATTAATCTTTTCCACTAAAAGCCATACAATCCAGATCTTTTAGAATGACATTTCTCCTATTCTTTTGAGTCATTATTGCAAAGTCATGAACACAACTACTTCTTGCTTTAGATTAATGACGCACCAGCAATCGAGAAAATTCTTCGGCCAAAAGCATTAAACACTCCCATTATTGTACATTTTAATACTCGTTTTATCGTTTGTGGGTTTCCATGGGTATATTTTTCGCTGGATTGAAACTGATGTCCACGTTTTGGCGTCAAACGAAAGTTGAACTATGAGAAATTGAATTAGTATTTTGTTCTGAAATTTGACCAGGCTGTAGACTTGTTTCTTTCAAGATTCCTTAATATTTGTTTTTCTTTCTAATGGGGCTGCGTATGGTCACTAACCATTGCAGACCTCGTGTCTTCCCCGGAAAATCGGCATTCATTCTTTCAAGCACCACTATCGGCGAATGCCATTACCATTTTGAGAATTTTTTGATGCTCAATTTCCCCCTATATGGCGGCTTCTGAACTCTCATTGATGCAGACTGCACTAGGAATTTAATTTAGTCGAGAGTATGCAAACCAAACGGATACTCAAGAGATCTTTAACATGCCGCATAATCATACGGCATGGGCGTTGTCGATTTTCTATATCTTGAAAATCCACCGACTTGGGCCAGGTTTGATCCTGCGAACTTGGGCGTACGATGGCAGCACCTTACCACTACACCACCCTGCCGGCTCATTAATAATATAGAAGATAATATTTCTAAAACTTTGAGGTATCTATTCGACAAAGCTATGAATTCGAAAGGGGTTAGTGTGGACGATTTTCATAAACGTTGTGAAAAATGGTGCTATTACCATTTTTAACGAATTAAATATTTTTTAACAATAATTTGCATTTTTACGCTGCATTTGATTGATACGTTAAATTATTTGGCAATGCAGTTGTTTAATAATATTTCTTTACGGATTTTTTTTATTCACATTAGCTCCACTACAGGAGTGTCTACAAGCTATAACACTGCTTTTGGTAATGTAATGCAACTTTTATAAGTCAATGAAAACCATATTGCTATAAATCAGAACATAAACAACATGCTTCTTACGTTACGGTTGTAACAATTTTTATTTTATCGCCCATAATTTTGTTACTGTGCCAGTTTGCTGGACGAAAGGTGTTTTTCATAGTGAAGTGTATATTTGTCAACTTATAAATATTAAAACTTCATCCCTTAGTACAATGGTTAACTTATGGGGGAAGATTATAAAGTAAGAGAAAAATGTCACAGCCGACCGCACCCTAGGGGTGGTTGGGACAGTGGTTACAGTTGGTAGTGTCAAGTTCAAAAATATCCCAAATTAGTTTTTAAATTACTTTTATTGCAAACAATATCTAACATAGAGCAGTAGCGTCCCTACGGAGGGCCGGATGACACCCAAAATGAGATAAATCGTTTTTGAAGAATACATATATTGCTTCATTTATGAAAGCTTGCTGATGCTATTTGGACGCATCAAAACTGAAAATAAATGTAGTTTACTGAAAGCTATGTCAAATAAATAAATTAGAAATTCTGAAGTTTTTTTTTGGCACTACTTAAAATTCTGTAAGGCAGGGATATAGAGCGGTGCATTGGAGAAACGAGATTTAGCTCGAAACTGGAGCGGAGGTGAAGCAAAGAAATTTGAGATAAATAATATAATCCATTAAAACTATTTGGAGAACGGAGCAGAGCTGCAGCAGATCCCGAGGACAAAGCCACTAGCTACATGATGGTTTCGAGCTTTTAAAACTCCCATCGGACATCTTTATTCTAAGGTTCAAACGGAAGTGTCTAGTCATATAGTACTTCAAATGTTTATTTTTTAACTTCACCTCAAAAACACGAAAAAGGAACATAATATACTATGGTTCTGAGGTGAAAAATTTATGACACAGATCATTTGAAATTTTCACTTACAGCAGTCTATATTGGCAATTACAAAATCCATCAGGAAATGATTTTTCACCATAAAAAACCTTTTTATTATTATTAAATCCTAATGATTTACGAGACATATTTTTATGAAACTGCATATGAAAATGTATACCAATGTTGAAAAACTGCAAAACTTTGCTGAGAAACATAACTAAAATAGAACAGAAATTAACGAGGCTCACACTAGCCTTTTTTCTACGATCTGTTTGTTTTTGTTAAGTTTCTTTATAGGATAAGGCTCCATTCAGTCGATAAACACAGGTTTCTTTCAGCAGTTTCGTTTTTCTTACTTCCTTAAATCTACAATATTACATTTCAATACAAAGCGTTTTGCGTTTAGGTAAGGTAGCGTTTAGGTAAAGTCCATTAAAGACTTCGATAAAATGTTTATAGAAAATGGTCCTTGTATGAGCCTTATAAGGAAAAATATGTATAACAAACTAAAGAGGGTAATAAAAATATGTCAAAACAAAATCGACAATCACTTATCAGTATACTTTTACATGTGATATTTTTTTGATAATAAATAATCAAAGTGAACATCCTTTCAAAGTTTATTAGATGAACAAACTGTGTGAAAAACAGCAATATTTATCAATTTTTTTAAGTAAAAACTTCCAAAATATGTCTCGTTTACGTTTAATAAATGTTACTCTTTCAAAGACGTCTTTCAAATCCGAACATAATCCTCAGTAATCTTTTTCATCCTCAACATACCTTAATTCTACGAAAATAAGAGCAAAAAGTTATCCCGGAATAATATTTTTATCGTTCCAAATTTTCTTCCACTTTAAGCACGATAAAGAATGGAGAAAAACATTTATTGCATCAATCTTAAATGCTTAGTGGAATTATTCAGCACTCGAAGCCGAAAGAATTATTTAAGTTTGAAAAACAGGAAGACTTATTTATTTCAATTATTTATTTCTATTTCAAGTTATAACAATAAAATTGATATTTTATTCGGCAAGTGTAGATAATATTTAGAAATAGAAACATTACGAGTTAAATTTATTTCCTCCGAAGGACATCTGAATTAAAATATTTCAAAGTATTTAATTTTTATTGAAAGTACGAATTTTAATGTTAAACGTATTTTGACAGAACAAATTTGCGTGTAGAAAAGCGGTAATAGAGTTTTTAAAATATTTATGTTGCTACAATTTTAATGAAATATTACATTTTTCCACATAGCTCTGACTGAAACTTGGCAGAGTATTTCAGGAACATAAGTTATGACGTAGTGCATTTACGGTAGTACTATATCCAATATTGAAACAGTTAATAGAAGACATTATAACGGTTATATAAATTAAATTGTTGCTTGTATTCTTACAAACAGAAGCGTGTAGAAAAACGGTAATAGAGTTTTTAAAATAGTTATATTGCTACAATGGTAGTGAAATATTACATTTTTCCACACAGCTCTGACTGAAACCTGGCAGAGTATCTCAGGAACATAAGTTATGACGCAGTGCATTTACAGTAGTACTATATCAAATATTGAAGCAGTTAATAGAAGACATTATAACGGTTATATAAATTAAATTGCTGTTTGTATTATTACAATTATACCTAAGACTTTATAAGAGCAATAAATGTTAACGCAGTCCTTGTGCTCAAGATATTTGCAACACTCATAGCTTTCGAACTAACGTGATAAAGCAACTGTAAGCAGTTAACGTTCATGATAATATGCTTAATATCAGGACATACAGATGGCTATGCACGCTCTACCATGGACAGTTCTAGTGCAAACTGATCCCTGAGATTTGCAATAATTCTTGCCAAATCCGATTCCAAATATAGATCTAGATAGAGCATCGGTATGTGGTGCTGTCAATGGTATCTAAACTTCATGAATCATTGTACCGGTCTAGTTTCATCGTATACTCATATTGTCTAGTAATACCTAGTTTTCGAAGTTCAAATTGGTAGTCTTACAAAAATTATATGAATTTTATTTATTTAATCAAAAAACAATAATTTAAAATATTGATTGTTATAAGCGGAAATTGCTGTTTGAGTTTGCTGCATAATAATGTAAATAAGTTTTCTTACATTTTCTTTTGTCTTGTAGTTCATGTTTGTGCATATTAAATATAATAGTAACATTTTAAGAATAGTTTGAGTTTCAGCTGATGTAGCCGTTTCGAGTGTATTAAATGTTGGTAAAAGTGTCGTATAGCGTTACAAGTTGATGTCATTTGATTTAAATGTACATTAATATGTTCATGCTTTTTTTTTATTTCAATGAATACTATTGTATGATCTAATAACATAGTACTTCATCATTGTTGGTTAAAAACATTAAATTTGAATGAAGAAATAATTATCTTAAAGGCAAATAATAAATCCATATACGCGACTACTGATAAGAGTAAAAAACAACGGAAAATGCCTTGCTTGCTGCGGGAATTCTGTTTTTTCAAATTGATATTACTGTGTGTGTGCACATCTCGCAAATAGGCCGTGGTAGCCTAGCGGTTAGGATGTCGAGCTGCGGATCGGAGGATCTCGGGTTCGATACCCGAGCCGCTGAAGACTCATCTTGTGCACTTGGGGATACGTGCATGAAAATCCGTGGACCCTGAAGTCCCGAAGCAGTTCCGAAGGTACCGGTGTGTGAGGATTTTCCCTTCCCCTCACCCATAGGTCTAAAAAGGAAAGTGGCGTGGTTGTGGTGGCGCCATCTGGTGTCATCCGACTACAGTGTGTTAGGGTCAATGCTGGTCACCTAGGTGACCCTTCATAAATGGTCAGCAATTCCCGTGGAAAAAGGGCAAATGCCGAGTAGGCAAGTGCCACCACATTGGAAACAACAACAACATCTCGCAAATAACACCCTTACCAATTAACTGGCTAGCTTAGCTTAACACGTTCACACTGTCCATTAAAATACGTTTCGGCATGCATGCATATTTGAATTAATCAGCTGGAATGTTTCGGCTAATCGATGCTTCGGTTGATTGATAACACTGCAACAAATTTGAACTTCTTTTTTGTCCTTTAGATGAAACTATGTGATTCTATATAAACAAGAGGTGCTTAACTCAAATATTCAAACCAAAATTGTCCATCAAGTACCGTTTTTACTGGCGACCCACTTCTCATATATATACAATTTGGTTATAAAAGGATATAACTGCGGCTTACTTATTGAAAACACAAGCACAAAAAATATTTTCTTTGGCCGTTTCATCTTGTGGGCATCTGTTGGTGTGCCCATATAACAGATTAGCAATATTCAATTCATATACTTCCATTCTATCGACCGCTAAAACGCTTTTTAAACACAGAGATGTCCTGATGAAACCTTGCTCCATGCTCATCATTAATTACGCCAGGGTTTTGAGGAAAGAAGTCCATATGGGAGTCCAAAAAGTGTAGTTTTAATGAAATATAGCAATCTAATGATACAAAAGTATTTTATAATGTCCCCAACTAGATTTTCGTAATTTTCAGCTTTCGCATTTCCAAGGAAACGTGAGCACACTGATTTAAAGGCCAGCCAGGCAGATTTTTTAGCTTCTCACTGTTTGTTTTCATACTCTTCATCATGAAAGAACTTCCTTAAGCTGTGGGCCAATAAAAATCCTTTCTTTTAGTTTTGCCTCACTTAATTTTTTAAATTTTTTTCTGAAATGCAAGAAAGCCAATCCTTCTCTGTCCAGAGCTTTTACGAATATTTCGATAAACCAGGTTTAATATACAATTGTGGAAAAAGGGCACATTGTAGATTTACAAGTGGCTAATGTGACATGCTTTTGCCATTCAAAATTTTGAAATTTCCTTCGTGTTTGCAGAATGCTGCAGGAATGAATAGGAAAACAATACATACACTCTCAGAAACGCATGCTAAAATCTCACGAAACTTTCGTCGTATTTGACGAAATGGCTTCGTGAAAAATGCTCCGAGTAAACGTTTCGTCAAGTTGCCGAAATTTGTGTGGTAACTTTTTTAGGTCACGTGATCGCGCGAGGAAAGAATCGTTATAAATGACGAAATTTTTTTGACGATTGAAGAATCGTCGAAAATGAGGATTCTATTTTTGAGAGTGTACTTAGATCGAAGAGCACTAATAAACAAACGCCACTCTGTTGAATTGCGCTCATGTCCTAATGCTTGAAACACTACATTCACATCACAGCAGCATACTATTTTTTCTTTCTCCGCAAAATAGTCTACAAAATGTTTTTGTCGTCTTGTAAAAGACTCGAAACTTCGAGAAGTAGATAAAGCTTTTGTGGCCAAAAATGTCGCTAAAGTAACCCAAGTTCATTAAAAAGATCTCTAGAATGTCAAGGATTTTACTGTCAATGAGAAATATATAATAAATTAAGTCGATAAATTACGAAAATATGCACATTTATCCAGAAAATACGTAAAAAGCTAAAATGTGGAATTTTGGGAAAATGGTACGTGATAGGCAAAAAATAATTGCAAATTCGTAATTCTCAGCCAAAAATACATAAGAAACAGACATTTTCATCCAAAGGACATTTTTCGTGTTGCACAGTGTAATCAGTTGATTCGGTAATAGCGATCATGCAAAATGTAATTTCTAGTGAATATGACTCAATAGGTTTAATTAAGCAACTACGTTAACAGGAGCTAAACATCCAATGTTGACATAAGTGAGAAATGCGCACATTCAAAAACGAGTAGTATTAAATTAAAGAGAATCCTTTAGTTTAAATTACCTCTTTCATCAATTCTTCAAAATTTTGTGATTAAAGAAAATCTAGATAGCAATAATGGTACATTAAAGTAACCTAAAAGTTATGAATGAAAATCAGTCTATACTATAAAACACGATATAAAATAAAAATAAATTTTCTGTAACATTTAAAAATCAAAATAATTCTAATAAAAAGGAATTATACTCGGTGATTAAAAATGATAAAAAATTAAAATCTTTAATTTCAATATAGAGGAAGATGAACAGGTGTACAAGACGCCAGTTATTATCGGACATTGAGTTATTTCCAACATTTTCTGCAAGCGGCGCCACCATTCAAAACATCATGTAAGTCGTAGTAAGAGAAGAAAGTTCGGACGCCACTATATTAAGTTAGTAGGCAATATTGCTTGACGGATGGCAAAACATTTGGTTTTTGTAAGGGTGCTTTCACACCAGAGGCGACAAAGTCAAAAAACAAACTTGTCTTTTCTCATCATGCAAGAGCAAGGCATTTTTTTTTTTTTTTTTTTGCCTTCAAAAAAGGCTCTCCGGTTGCTCAGACTTGAGAAAAGACAAGTTTTTTGCCTTTGTCGAATTTGGTGTGAAAGCACCCTACGAGTTTTCAATGTTGACAGATATCTCCTGGTTGCCGAAGTAGTGGATTTTATTTTCAATTCATTGCTGTCAATTATATTTATTTTGCTCCACGTTGCAGCTTATACATTTCTTTAAGCTACACTGTTAGAAATTTCATCATGAAATTACGGTTAAATGACGGCAGCAGTCTGTCCATCTAATTCACCGTTAAATTTATGGCTTGGAACATTTTTCTATCTTTACGGGACCTAACAATTTCCAATCAGTTTGGTTAAAAAGCCGTAAATACAAAAGTTTACGGTTTTATAACCATTTAAAAATGGTTTCAAAACAAGATTTTTACCGTTTTTGAACCATTTCGAGGCGTAGAATCTTCGAGGCGTAGAGACAGTAAACGAAGCTTGCGGGAATCGAACCCGGGTGCACGGTACACAAGCCTTGCTCTCTAGCCATTCGGCCATCTACACCAAGTGAAGCGGCTGTTTATTTATCAATAAATCTTCTTTTAAAACAGGCAAACTGCCTTAAAATTGAGATTTCAGTTTTTGATTGGATCCAAAGCATTTTTTAGTCTAAATTTACTGTATATTGACGAAAATCATTTTATTTGCTGCAAAAATTAAATACAAACAAGCTTCAGCAGCTCAAATTATGGGTTCGCTCATTCGCAAACAGTTCGGGAATCCGATGTCTCCAATTTTTGATTTACGTGTGTATGTGTTTCTATTTAGTATCCACTGCTTAAGCCACTTTTTTTTCTTCTTTTTTTATATACACATGCAGATTTTAACTGATAAATCCGTATTCCTATTTTTAAACAACGTACGACCGGTAAGGTTTCGCAACCAAGATGGACGCCCGATTCTTATTGAGCGCTACACTCTCGGAAAAATTCGTCTTTATACACTACATTATTCCTCATTTTTCAACAAATAATTTCCGTACCCCTTGAGAACGAACTTTTTCCGTTTATTCTCTGCGCGCATGCGTATTCAACAATCTCAGCTATACAATCAGAAGTCGACAAGACAACGAGTTCAACCTAACCAGTTTCATTCCGCCAAACATAAATGCAGGTATGGGTAAGTTCTTAATTCAGATTTTGATTTCAGTAATTTCTCGAAAATATGTGTCAACTCTTAAAGTTTTTAACAAATGATTGAGAGAAAAATTTCTTAAGATATTCACCTTGTGTTTATTTTCCAGATGAAACACGATTGTCATGGTTGTTTATTTTCTAAAAGATTAAATCGAAGTCGAATGTTTTACAATGCTATAAAAAGTTCGTTTTCTTAAGCTTTCAATAAGTAATATCTGGTCTCCCTGCAAATTTCTATAAGAACCCTACATCTTTTATACAAAGTTCCCACGGTCCTTGAAAACCTTGAAAATATTTGAATTTCCTTTAAACCACTCGGGGACCCCCAAAATCCTTGAAAACGACCGTAGGGTACTTGAAAAGTCCTAGATTTTTAGGAAAGGTCAACCTCGTAAAAGTAAGCAAAAATTTCCGCGCAAAGATCGGCTAGCAAAATTTCAATCCCCCTTTAAAAAACCAAAAGTGATTCTTGAACTCTTTTAGTGTGGTGATTCCTGACTTCCAAGTGCATTTCTTCAGAGCATAAAAGCTTGCTAAATTTTCGTAAAGTTCGGCAGGAGTCTCAGTTTAAACGGTTCTGCTAGTGTGACCGAACCGATGATTATGTTTTGAACTGGTTCCTATCATCAATACTTGTCTTTTCATTTACGGCCTAAAATGCCGGGAAAATGCGTGTTTAGCCCAGCGTGGGTTGAAAAAGATCGTTATACGGTTTGACTTGTTTCTGAATGCCTGTTTAAGTTTACAAATCGTTTGTTTATTATTTGTTTATCGCAACAATCACGAGAAAGAAATTGAACCTGCAAGTTAAACTTTCATTTTTAAGTTCTGTAGCTTTTTTTCTTTTAAAACACACATGTGCTAAACAATAAACATCAAAATAGGTCCCATGAACATTTTCATTCGGGTCCTTGAAAGTCCTTGAATTTTTTTGCGATAAATGAGGGAATATATCATCTATCAGTCCTCTGACATGGGGATTCTCAATAATTAAACTATTGTCAAAATCACCAGCATAGAACGAAAATTTGACTTTTTTCAGAATTAAATTTTTGATTATAGCGAGTCTCACATCTTTTGGTGTAGGGGGGAGGTATAGGGATAGTGATAAAAAGAATGTTTGTTATTGTTAATCAAATGGCCCATCAAAATTATTTTGATTATAAAATATGGCTTACAAAATATGTGAGAACTCATAAACCAAAAGGCAACTAGACTGCGGCACCCTGCCCAGTTTATTTTCTTTGTCGTCTTGTCATAATTTTACTTTTTTCTCTTTTTTTCTGGTGTCTTTGCAGAAATAAACCCTGAGAGAGAAACTTAGAACCCAAAGAACAAAAACAATGTGTTGGAAAAGATCTTAAAATTACGTAATAAGTTATTGTGCTTCGAAAATCCATTTCATCTATCAGTTTCTTTAAAATGTGAAATAAAACTTCTTAAATTTGTAAAATAAAACTTTGTTTATTGTTTAATTATTCTATGGTGGTTACTTTATTGCTATTCACTTTGTCCTGTTATTTTATTGCTATGCTATAAATATATACACATACATACATAACGTTTTAGTGGCGTCTAAGTATAGCTGTCATTATTTTTATTTTTATTCAATTTTATTATATGCTTATTGCATAAAGATGGCTGATTTCTTTGTGTAGAATTTTTTAAATTACTATAGTAAATTGATTTGAACTAAATATTTTTTGGTGTTGCAAAGATTGATACTTGGCAAAACTTGAAAATTGACTCGGCGAAACATTCGTCTCTTAAAAATAGGATGCACTAAAAGTTCAAAGTAATGTTTACTATATTAAGAGATATAAACAAGTTAAACCGGTCACAACACATAAATATGTGAATGACCTGACCATACTGAAAATTATGCAGATAAGTGCTTTTTTTAAAAATAAAATTGTCTTACATGAAAAATATTTTAAATAATTTAAAATTTAGTATTAAAATAGTAATATAGAAATAAATGGTACCTTATTGATTTTCAAAATTATGATTTTAATTGTTCTAATTTACTTTTCTAAATATTGTATCATGGTGACACATTTTTACAAATCTACTTGATGAGGATTATTGTCAATCAATAACTTATATCTCTTTGCTCTCTGGGGGGAGGGGGGATGAGAATGGGTATATTTCAAAAGTTGGACTGGTGGTTAATTGCAACAAATTATCAACTTTCACTTTTAGTGAAATTTTTGAAGGTAGGGAGACTGAAAAAACCTGTGGTAGCTTGTTAACAATTATAGGCTGAAAACACTGAGAAGGTCCTAGCAAAGAGATAATCTCACGAAAAGTTTGATATACTTTTCTGAAAAGGGAACTTCAGGAAATGCTGGCTTATAGTCTATTTTGCATTTTACTAAAAAAAGATGCTTACTTTATGAAGTTAAAAGCTTCATAGAATTAGCATCTTCCATATATTTAAAAATATATTGCACTTTTTACTAGACTTTCAGGTTCTTCGTTTCATGAATAAAATTTCAAGGCTGAAAGATGACAGGAAAATGAGAGGGGTTGGCATGTAAACTTCGTTCATTGAGTGTGCTTTCAATTAAGAGTAAAGCTTTGTATTGTTTGGAAATTTGGCAGCCTACTTTTTTTCTCCTCCTCTATATTAGACTCCACATAAATGTCAAGAAAAAAATTAATTCAGTTTGCTGCAAAGAAGAAATGATTTTCCAATTGTGAAAAGTCAGAAGTAATGAGCAGCTTTTGGCGTGGCATTTTATTAATAAGTCCTTTATACGTGTTATAAAATTTTATTTTCAGTGTGCTCTTAGCTGCTACTTAGTCTTGCATCAGGTCGGGTGGGGTATACCCAAAAATTATTTTTAAGGGAGTGCAGAATAGTGTTTAAAAATAAATAAAAATGGAACTTCTGGAAAAAAGGAGTTTTTTAAATCAAATTTTTAAAAACCTTTAAAATACATTATTTGCAGATGTAGAGTTATAAGAGGTTTTTTTCTTTGCGATTTGTTAATTTTCTAGAAAGTAATGAATGAAAAAAAAGTCGAATTTTCCATCACAAAAGCCACCTTTAAAAATTTTTTTTTCACCATTTGAAAGTGGGCATCTTATTACTATAAATGGCATTTTTCTGAAAACATTTTTTAAAGTTTGCAGAAATAAGTTGTCAGGATTTATTATATTTTATGATACTAGAGAAGTTTAGAAAACTAAATTTAGAAAACACCAAAGTATAAAATACCCACTTGCAGATGGTGAAAATAGAATTTTGATGTGCATTAAGCAATGAAGATTTTGAATTCTAAGTTTCTCCATGGATTAATATGGAATTTTTCAATTTGAGAAAGTCACTGAAGAAGTATAAATGAAACGCCTTTTTCAATCTGCACAAAAACTTCATCTTTAACCCCTTAAAGCACGAGTTTTTTTCTGAGAAACTAGTATAATGTAAGTTATTCTTTGCAATTTCTGGTTGGTGGGGGGTGACTAGGGAGCGCTGGTGGATGAGGTAAAAGTTAAATAGAGACAAAATATTATACAAACAAAGTGTGAACGGATCTCTGACGGGGATTAGAAATAAAATAACGCACGGACATGGGCAAATTTTCCTGGATATGTCCCTCATTTAAGCGAAACAAACTTAACGGACATTTCTTCAAATAACGGAAAATGTCCATCATGGAACAGAAAGTAACCTAACGCAAGTTTCTTCAAATAGCAAAAAATTTCCATCATGTAACAGAAATAAACATAACGCACGTTTCTTCAAATAACGGAAAATTACCCTCGGATGACGGAGAAAAAATATAGGAAAGTTTCTTCAATTGACGGACATTTCCCCTTCTAGAACAGAAAAAAAATGCAGAAGGAAGTTCCTTCAATTGACATGAGAGAGAAAAAAACGGATGTTCTTCAAATAACGGAAATTTACCGGCATCACTGCTGCCAGTAATATTTCCGTGAATTAAAGAAAAAAATTCTGAGAGTGTAGAAAATTACGGTTAGTTAAACGTTCTTTAGGATAAACAGAGAATAAACGATTTTTTTTCTCAATCAGCGGTTTGAGTACCATCTTTTTAATGGTTATCCAACTGTTGTAATTAAATATGGTAAAATAACAATCAAATAAATGGTTATTTTACTATTTTCTTACGGAAATTTTTAACAGTGCACGTAAATCAAAAATTGGAGACTTCGGATTCCCGAACTGTTTGCGAATGAGCGAACCCATAATTTGAGCTGCTGAAGCTTGTTTGTATTTAATTTTTGCAGCAAATAAAATGATTTTCGTCAATATACAGTTAATTTAGACTAAAAAAGGCTTTGGATCCAATCAAAAACTGAAATCTCAATTTTTAGGCAGTTTGCCTGTTTTAAAAGAAGATTTATGGATAAATAAACAGCAGCTTCACTTGGTGTAGATGGCCGAATGGCTAGAGAGCAAGGCTTGTGTACCGTGCACCCGGGTTCGATTCCCGCAAGCTTCGTTTACTGTCTCTACGCCTCGAAGATTCTACGCCTTGAAATGGTTCAAAAACGGTGAAAATCTTGTTTTGAAACTATTTTTAAATGGTTACAAAACCGTAAACTTTTGTATTTATGGCTTTTTAACCAAGTTGATTGGAAATGATTAGGTCCCGTAAAGATAGAAAAATGTTCCAAACCGTAAATTTAACGGTGAATTAGATGGACAGACTGCTGCCGGTCATTTAACCGTAATTTCATGGTGAAATTTCTAACAGTGAACTTTAAACATCAATCCGAACTATTCTTGACTTACACAGTGGATTAGGGAATACGTAACTGTGCTTCAGATAAGGGTTATTAAATGTAAAAATTAAAACTGAGCTATTGGATTTAAACATCGGTGTTTGACATTGCGTAATGATGTTTCAGATAATAATTATAAAATTAAAAAACTAAAACTGAACTACTTGATTAAAAAGAGAGTTGTAATATTTATCGAACTCTGAAATTTAAATATCTACTGAAATATATATTACTGAAATTTAAATATCCGTTTTTTAAATTCAAATAAAATCTTGCATCTTATTTTTACAAAAAAAAATTACATTTGAAAATCAAAAATGAATCATTTAATTTAAACAACTAGAGATTTAAAGACGGGGAGTAATTCAAAACTAAAAATACAACTGGAAACATTTATGATCTGAAACTCAGAACAAAACTCCCACTTCATTTCAATAGTTTAACACGAAAGCTTTTTGTATAAATACGAAATCTCATTCAAAAGCCCTTCTAAACAGCAACAAAACACGTCGCTGGATACTTTAACAGCATCAAATTCTCTTAGAAAGTTCTTTTAGCAAATATGTTTTTACCTGAATATTTAAAACTTTTACCAAAACTTATGTGTAGAAATGCAGTTTGGAGTTTATTTTTAAGCCGATTATACAAAATTCCCAGAAATTCATATTTTAAAGTCTTTTCAATCATATATTTCTTTAGCTTACATTTGTAAGGCTGAACTTCTCAACAATTTATGTATCAGAAATAGAATTTCAAGAACAATCCTGATGATCTATATTTTTTGGTTATAAAGGAGGTTTTTTGTAAAGTCTATTATGACATTGTCTCTAAAAATGGTTTTGAAGCACATTTACCGATATTCGCTTTCAAAGAGATTTCATAGATTTGCGGTAACAAACAAATTTATCAATTTAGAGCATTTCTTTTAATAAATTATTACACTAGATTACCCGATAAAGACGTTTTGCCCTCATTGAAACAAATTTTAAAAAGAGTACACCGTAAAAAATTCTAGTTAAATCTTTCTCAAAAAAAAAAAAAAAAAATGAGCAAAAGTGGTGAAATTTAGCTGCAACCAACATTTGGCACCAAAATTGAACCATTATTGGAACCATAATAGCTCAAAATTGCACTATTATGGTTACTAGTTTCGCATTCATTGTGAAACTAGGTGAAACTACACCATTATAATGGTTAAACTTATTACCAAGTGTTGGTACAGCTAAATTTCACCATTTTTTTTTTTTGGTGAAAAGTTGAACTAGCATTTTTTACAGCATAGATTTGCTTATAACCTGTCCTTCAATAAAGATACATAAATGACGTTCACTTTATACGAAGTTTTATTCACAATGTGGGTCATTCTCTCTCAACTTGAATTTTAAGTCCTCACAATTACTTTGGGCATTTGTATTAAATATCAACTTCTTTTTCATGCATCTTGAACAGAAAAGATTTGTTTCAAAATATATAGTCAAAATTTTCAATGTATGAAAAATGCTGATTTGGTATCATGAAAATGGTATGGAATGTCACTGCTGTCCTAAATCAGTCACTGTCCTCTACTGCAGTTTTCTTTTCGTGAAGTTCATTACTATCACTGATGTGGAAACCGTACCAATGCCCATATCAAACTAAACAAACAATAAGTTCAACTAACTAAACTAATTGCTTTTAAAAAAATAATAAAATGCAAGAGAAGAATATCGTAAAGTACTTTACTTTTCTGGTTTTCGTTCATGCAAACATGGTTTTCGGCTCAGATTTATGCATCAGAAAAAAATAGCAAATAATGTGTATATTGTCGATGTACATTAACTCATATAATGTGTATGTTGTCGATGTATTAACTCATATAATGTGTGTTGTCGATGCATTCTAATTTTATGGAAGAAACTCATATAGGGAAGACAACAGTGATGAAATTGATGGTCTTCTTCATAAAACCAGAAGGAAAAAAGGAAATCCCTTTACAAACTGTGTGACGAGTGTGCTAAGAGAATATGCAATGATTAGAAACGATCCCCAACTCAAAAAAAAAAATCATTTTTAAACACTAAAAATTGAAGTTGACAGAGAATGGCCCTTATACAAAATTGTGAGTAAAAGGGTAATAATTGTAAGAATAATTATATGCAGCAAGTCGAAAAGTACTCGCATTCGAATCAATTGATGTTTTGTGTGTCGCATATATCGTCGAATCTATTGCTAATATGCTTCGACGTCTACTGTATAACGATGATACTGCGTAAAATTGTCTGTAGTGTTTAAACTTAGTGCATAATGAAATTTACTGCATATTTTACAACACCTAAAAACTCGGTAGCTATATTTAGAGTCTGTGCATCACATGTGTTAGATCACTATATATTACGTCTCCTGTATATCGTATTCGCTATAGATTTAATGTCCAGTATACCAAGTGTCTATTGCGTTAATTTTATGTAAGTTAATTATTTAACTATTTGCGAGTTGATTGCACTAAAATCTACGAAAATTAGTGACTAATCTAAAAGCAATAAATTTTTTGTAAGATGCGTGCCACTCGCTTTATCTATCTTCACTCAACTTCATAGTAGTTAATGGTTTTAATACCGCACCAAGTTTAAAACTAAATAGCAAGCACATAAAAACTGAAACGCGCGTATAAAAAAAGAAGGGAAAAAAATCAATTTTTACACTGGATGGCTAAACGAGGAGATTTTTTAAGATTTCCTTACGTTCTGTGTCGGTTCTCTCATTGAAGATAATTACGTTAATTAAAAGATTGCGTTTTCCAGGAAAAGAATATTACAAGAGCCGGAAAAAACTTAGCTAAGCAGAACTGTTTTAATTACAACAATACCTTGTGCAATTCTACCAGCGGAAATTCACGCCCCGTTTGCTGTTTAATGTGAACATATTTTAAACGTTTGATTACCTCCTAATATTTGAAAATATTCAAAATTATAAACGCGTGTAATGGATGTTAATTTAATTTAAAGATGATACTAAGTTAAACCATTATAATGGTGTAGTTTTTTCTAGTTTCACCATGAACGTGAACCATTATAATTGTTCAACTTTAGTACCAAATGTTGGTCGTTGCTAAATTTCACCATTTGTTTCACTTTTTGGTGAAAGGTTAAAGTAGATTTTTTTTCAGTGCAGTTAAATATCAGTTTTGAAATTGCTGCTGTTTGATTTGTCACGAGTAAATATCAAATGAGAACTACTAAAAGTAAACTTTAAAGATACCTTAGGCGATCCGGAAAGTGGTCTGAATTCTTAGCACCAAAAGATAAGTAACCTACACAACTGTCAAGTCTGTTACAACCACTAGTAGCATGCATGTCATATAAATATATTTTACTTGGGCAACTTTGTTTTACCGAACATTATCAAATAATAAATAAATAAATGAATAAATTATAAAAGAAAAAAACCCCAAATTAATACGATTAATACAAGACAGACATACCAAAGGACTTTTTCTTTTCATTATTGTTTGTCTATGTTTTTGTTTAGTCGAGTTCTTCTGAGAATGGCTTCTAAATAATGCGAAACTACGAAGATTCTGCTTAAAAGAAAAGTTCGGGAAAGAAAATGATTAATTATTCCGTACTTCCGCAAAGTTAATTCCCTTAACGAAAATACCGTGTAAGCGTAGGAGTTACTATGATTTTCAGATTGAATGTTTTGGTAAGTAGTATAGATAATGCGTGAGCCAGTAAAAGAAAGTGGAGAAATGTGCATTAGACATTAATGTATGAGTCATCAGAAATATTTAAGTGTAAATCTGTATTAGACATTAATGTATGTGTCAGCAGAAATATTTAAGTGTCGGATATAATATTCATAAGAGTGTTTCCTCATTTCATTCAACATTGATTCGATCATGGGTCACATTGGAACAACTACCTTTTTTGATAACCGCAAATATTTTTTTGCGAATGCGCACTTATAAGTACAAATAATACTTTGCATGCACATAATTCTTGAATTACTTGTTAGAAAGTAGTAGAGGATGTATAAAAACTAATTTCATTTGAATGCGTTGAACAGGAAGAAAGTGAAAAATATTGTCTGCGACTCTAATTGCCATAAAATGAAAATAAAACAAGACATAAAAGGTGTTACCACAAAAAATACCTATCTGATCTTTCATGCTTTGGGCTTGCTCCAATGTGCCCTATCAATTCATTTTAATTCCGTGTATTCCTAATATAATTCTATAAATCATGAGACGATTATTCATAGTGGTAAAAAAATTTAGTTATTTAAAAGAACAAGGAATATTGCTTAAATAAAATTTCTACTAAGGAAATGATTATAATTATCCAGGTAAGGAATATTATTTATCAGAATAGAAAACTAATTTTTTTGGTTCATAAGAAACAGGCTTCATCAAATTGCTTGAAATTACAGCTACTAAAAATACTATGTGCATTATCGAGAGTGAATTTTTATTTTATTTTGTTGTAGCTGTGAAATTATAACCTTTGTTAGAATGCACCAATTAAAAGTATCGCTGTAAATCTATAACTGTATCAAATAAACGGTTGAGAAATTTTCACATTAAAAATAAATAATAATCATGAAATTTATATACCTGACATAAATTTAATTGACCAAGTCCTAACGCCATTAGCTTATCGGTTTAAAAATCTAAATTAAGTTTCTTAGAATCAAATATTAAGTTACTTACTGAAAAGATGTATACACCCTTACAGTTAATTAGCTGCCGACAATTAAAATATAGAAAACAACTTCCGATAGAAAAACAACAATTATAGAAAATAAAGAAACAAAAAGCTCGAAGTTAAAATTACTTCAAGAATTTATTTTCCCTTCATCTTTCTAATGACATTAAATTGCACTATATGCAAATGAAATAAATAAATTAGTTGATGCGCCATTTATCTTTCAAAAAATCCATGAATTTCTAAGTGGCTTGATACCATCAAATGGACGTTCATTTAACGAATATTAATTTCGTTAATATACTTGTAATCATCTATAAAATGATGCTATCTACACTGTTACAAGCAGTTTAGGGCAACGAAGGACTATGTACTTCGATATTCAGTTACCGAGAACGTGTTGAGAGTTAGGAATTAGATTAATTTAATTTAAATAACTTGGTTCGGTCTGAATAATTCCTTTGACTTACTGAACAAGAATTTCTAAATAGCTTAGGGTAATAAATTGAGCAGTTGTTGAACGAGATAAATTTATCATTAAGAGAGAAGTGGGGTCAGTGTGGACACGGGGCTAGTAGGGAAAACGTGAATAATTCTGTTAATTTTAAGTTTCTCAGTAAATTTTTGTAGCATTAAAATACACTTACATGTGAAGTTTCGTGAAATTTCACTAAATATTTCATTAATCATCGGAATTAATAATCAAGTTTTTATGGTGTAAAATTAAGTTTATGATTTCTTTTTACACTGCTAATTTTGACTATTTTAATTCAAAATTTCAAATACAGCGGATAGTATGTTACAAATGAATACGATCACTACATGTTTTGATACTCACTTTCGTTTCTCAAGGCTTAAATTTAAGTGTAACGCGATAAGTTATAATTAGCACCATGGGGTTAGTGTGGACTTTGTTGTGGGGATAGTGTGGACATTTTTTAATTAGCTTTATTCAGCTTTCAGTGATAAACATATTAGTTTGATACGAAGATCATATGGCAACACAGTGTAAGCAACTTTTTTTAACATGAAAATTGATGAATTAAAAATTAAAGAACTGGAAGAAAAGTGAAAAAAAAAAAAAAAAAAAAAATAGAAATCAAGGCAGGAGGTTTTTTGTTTAATTTTCTTCATACGATGCAAGACGTCCGGTCCTAGCACATTTTAGATATTGCTCAAGTAGGCAGAATGCTTATTATGTAGCTTTCCAAGTGTTTAAACACAAATATTAACACAAATTAAAGTTTCTTTTTACTAAAAATATATTCTTACAAACAAACTTAAGATTTAAAACCGATTCCAAGGTTAAACTATTCATCATTGACACAAATAAAAACTAGTGAATAAATTTGAATATTTTTATTTGTACATTTTAATTTACCGCTTTTTCCCTCTCTTTTTCCTTGCTTTTGTAATCACACGTAAGCTGGTCTAAGAAACCGATTCCTGACATACCAAATTGTAGTCTTTCATGAAAAAGACATATTAGGTAAATCAATATTTAAAAAAAATACTTATTCAGATTAACAGTGCTAAGAAACATGCTTTTGGTCGAAATTAATTTTATTAAGATTTTACATACACTTTTTAAGAGCTGTATTATATGTCTGAATTGGATAAATTGTCCACAGTAGACCCACCTCGTAACGCTAGTGTGGACAAAAACTGTAAAAGAAAGTACACTAAAATATTGCACAGGCAAATAATCGTTCTTGACAGTTATGCTGCTCAATTTCAGCTTTCAACAGCATAACTGTCAAACCAGGCACCATATGGTCAGCATTATAATCAGCAGACACAGATACAGGGAGGAAGCAAAGGGGGTCGTTAGAATATCAGACACTGGTGTTTAATTAACAAGTTATTTTTATAGTTTTGCATCACATTCAATCAGACACACGTTAACAAATAGTATAAAACGAAAGAAGTCAATATTACTACAGCACTGTTAAAAATTATGTGCTTAAAAATGAGAAAATTCCCCTGCTTATTTTTTTTTTTTTTTTTAGTAATGTTGAATTAAAAATGAGTAAGCGTTGTTTCCAGTTTTAAGTATCGATACTTAGAAATTGTAAGTACAGAAAGGATAAATATTGCTTTATTTTTACTGCAATAAATTAAAAATTTATACAGCAACTTTACGTTCATAATTAATACAGAGCTTTATTTAACGATTTCTTCTTCAGAACAACTACATTTGTATCAAAATTAAGGAACTATTTACCGCGCGAGCTATCAGAACTATTTAACAGTTAGAATAGTCTGTTCGGAGCAGGAATACAATACGATTAATCCGTCATATTCGGATTGGACGCAGCAAAACAAGGAAAAAGAAGGGACGATTGGATAATTATCGCTCTTCTGGATTGGGATATGAAGAAATTTGGCAAGGAAATACTTGAGCTCCCTCAACTGGTACATTTGCAAGTTATATACTCGAACTTTTCAGCTGACTGATCGATGTCCTCCTGGCTCAGTAGAAGAGTATAAGCTTACCGATCAGACTGAGTACTGAACCCAGCGTCGATGGCTTGTTATGTCTGATAGAGTGTTACCTCAAAAATAAGGTAACTTATGTGGGGGTGGTTTTTTTTTTTTTACTTTTTTAGTGGTGTCCCAAAATTAAGATTGGATTGAATCATTTTGGAAAAAAGTTTACTTCGAGAATAAGAGCTACAGCTTTCAAATCTAAGTCCATTTTGACTCGGAGCCATTACAAGAGCACGATGTGCTTGAAAATAAGCCATTTTAACAATAAAAAGAATTTTCATGTAACAGGTTGTCTGTGTATGGTTTCTTTGATTGATTATATATTCAATGACAAATTCTCAAAGTATCCAACACGAGACCGATCTGAATTTTTTAATCTCACCAGCAAGCCTTATTCTGAGCACAGTAGATATGCCATCATTTTGATATGTATCTTACAACTATATTGTCATTTTCACTTCTATTAAACACTCCACATACAATAAATATGAAAATTATCTATTGCGGGGCGAGCTAATGATCCGGATGTCACATCCAAAAAAAAAAAAAAAAAAATTGCTTACTAACAAAGTTACTGTTAGTTTCTAAAAGACTGACAAAATTAATCTACATATTAATAAAAGATAACGTCAATAATAAATACTTTTAACATTAAATTCCAATAATAACGAAACGTTGTATTTTCTTTCTTGTAATACTTTTATTCGTATAACGCGAAAATTGGTAAATCACGTCCAAAAGAATACAAATGCTTTCGAAAAATGCAACAAAAAATTAATCTTCTCTATGCATTTTATTTAAAATCTACCTTTATTTCAATCCCTCACGCAAAGCTTTGAAGAATAACTTGGCTCATAAAGCAAAAGATTAAACCACAATCGCTTATTTTCGGCCCATTTGATCAATAAAATCTTTCTCCATTATCAGAATACTCGTTCTTTTATACTACATGGATTCAAATAATATATAGACTTTGATTGCTAGGTGGTAGCTTATTTTCTTCTACAAAAACTTTTCCATTATCCTAAGTGGCGGCTTCCGAAACACTTTTCGACTGATGCATTCAATTTTCCATTTTGTTCGAGATATTAAAGAATGAGGAAAATAACCTCTCTGAATCAAACGTGATAATTAATATCTTGGAAACAGCCAGAGTATTTGATATTTGAAGAAACATTTTATTATTTCTGTAAAAGAAAGAAATAAAGAAAAAGAAACCAATCAAACGATTTTTTTTTCGAATTATATTTCTTTACTTTTTGATTATATTGTCAAATGTTTGTTTATATATATATAATATATATAAACAAACTTTAACAAAATAAGTAACAAAATAAGTTTATATATATATAAAGTTGTTGTTTTATATATATAAATTATCATACCAATACATATATATTTTTGGTAAAAAAACTTAATTATAAAACTTTATATACATTATATAAAGGGAAGCTAGGCAATAATTTTAATCAAATTGTTTGAATTAAGTACAACTGCAGTAATGTTTTGTTATGATTAGAAGCATCTGGAATTAGAAAAAAAAGAATTCTTGGTGATTTCAGCGCTTTAACGTTTCATGAAAAATTACAAAAAATGTAAGCATAAAGAGAAAAATGTTGCTGCATGTTTTTTTTTTTTACATTATTTCTTTCTATTTCATGTTTCATCTTCAATTTACATATATTTTCCTTTTTTTTATCTATTTATAAAGGCATTTGTGTAACTAGTTAACATGATTCGTGCTATTAAATTTGAATGTACGTTTTTATTGTCTAAATTCAATCAGTGACTGTCCAATGTCATGTTACTCAAGCATAACCCAATACATTTCGAAAGATATAATACGTGAACGCATCCATATATCCAGAACAAATTAAGCTTTGTGGTTCTAATACTTTGTTGTTGTACGATGACATTGGTCTAATTTAGGAAGAACTCGGTGATATTAGAGAACACATCTGGGTAGATACAATGCGTTTATGTAACCTAGAAAAGCAAAGGAAGAAAGGTCAGTAGTTACTCCTCATTACATGTGTTAGGTCTCAATTTAGCTACCAGGCGACATTTATTTTCAGTTGAACGGATATTTATCGGAACTGAGATAGAACAGGAAAATGAAGTCATGACTGAAACTCAGAAAATTAGTGCGTTAAGTATCAACATAAGTTAATACCATAAGAGCTCCAGGGTACTTTTTAAAATTATGTATTTACCATTTTATTATAAAGAAGGAAATATTCATTCTAACTTTTAATCATAATAACTAAAATGTTTAACGGAATTATTTTTAGAACAAACGAGTTAAAAAGAGAAACAAATAAAAAATGTAGTTTCCTTAAATTGCCACATAACAGTCGTGCTTATAACCCCTTTTGCATCCCTTAAACTTTTAACTTTTCATCATACGTACTTCCAATAAGAAAATATATTTAACTGATGCATAGCGTATAAATATGATAACTTAGAAGCAAAGGGATGTAAGGGACAGAAACATGAATCTGTTTTGTGGCAAGATATGTAAGTGGAAGTCCTGAGAGGTTTCAACTAAGGCTCCAACTTTGCACTCGTTTTACTCAAAACATGTCTTTTGTCACTTACACACCTTTGCACTTCACTGCATCATATGTCGAACATCCATACTAGTTTTTTATAAAATATCAGTTTCTTATGTGCATATTTGAGTTAGAAGGTATTATACACTGTTAAAAATTTTCGCGAAAAAATAGTAATATAACAATTTATTTGATTGTTATATTACCATATTTAATTACGACAGTCGAATAACCATTAAAAAGGTGGTACTTAAACCGCTGATTGTGAAAGAAATCGTTTATTCTCTGTTTCTCCTAAAGAACGTATAATTAACCGTAATTTACGAGCACCACCTAGGTCTCGTAGTCAATAAGACTCAGGCGTCCATCTTGGTTGTGGATCCAAGAAGTGTGAAGAATAGACTTTCATCGCATAATATTATATAGTTCCTTTTTTATCTGAAGGGGGGGGGGGAGGGGGAATGAAGAGAAGATGAAATTAGTAATAGTCATAAAAACTGGTTGTGGAAACATATCCCATATAATTATTTTTTGATATTGCATTTTTATGCTTCTCAAAATCTTGGACATCTAGTAGGTACCTCTTGGCAAAGCGTGGAAGTACTGGCTTTCCACCGTGGAGGTCCCGGGTTCTACCCCCGTCTTCGGCAGACCTCCTGCTCCGCCGTGTCCTCGCACCTCGTCGTCCGCCACAATATAATAGCTATGAATAGTTTCTATGCCTCGAAGAGCCTACTTATAAAGTTAATTACCATAGCTGCAGTATGTTAAGTGCTACTAAATGGTTATGAAACCGTAAACTTTTGTATTTACGGTTTTTTAACCAAGCTGATTGGAAATGGTTTAGAACCCGTAAATATACAAAAATGTTCCAAACCGTGTTTTCATGATGAAATTTCTAACAGTGTATATGCAATTGTTTGTGCAGCTGTTAATACTTTAAACATAACAGGACTTTCAAAGCAAATCTTTTCGTGAGCACTAAAATATGCACTAGCTGACCTAATATTGGCAAATGCATTTGAAAGCTTCAAGTTCTCTTACCTGGATATCAACGGATATTTTTTTCTTTGATGGCTGGAATATATTTAAGAAATCTGTTAGGTTGGTCAATTATTATTTTTTTAAATTCTGTTATTTTTTTTAAATTCTGGTTCTTACTTTATGCATGATGCTTTTGTAAGAATGAACCGTGAGAGATGTTTTTATTTTGTGGCTTGACAACATAGAAAATGATGTTATTTGAATGATTAACCATTCATAACATTTTGTTTTAAGAAACAAACGTTATATGGAGTGCCATTTATTAAAAACAATTTTTATGGGTGAATTTGAAAAATATTTCTATTTTTCAAGAACAATCGAACAGATTTTCTTTGTTTTAAAGCTTTGAAAAAACAGCAATAATAACACTAAGTAAAACTAAATTAGAACCTTCCCAATATAAACTAGCTGAAATATGACAACAAAAATTGCTTGATTCTTCAAGCATATCCACTTTCAGGTACGTATATAACTGACGAGCTTATAAGTTGTTATATACTAGTTATGTGTCAAGGACTATTAAACGGGAAGAAACCAACTCCTTACATATTAAAATTAGGACCGCTCAATTTAGGACAAAAAGATCAAATTCTGGGGGGGGGGGGGGGGAGGGATCTTTATGTGAAGAACTCTGTCATTTGTAAAACGGAATTTCAGGTTTTCTTGGTTTTGAATATAATTTTTAATTGGAATAAAGGGAAGATGATGAAATTTAGTTCTTAAAAAAAGTATTTCGTTTATAATTAGACCAGTTTTTTAAAATCAAGGGATAATAAGGCTGAATTTCAAGGGTATAAATAATTTACTTTTAAAAAATGAGCGATAGCAAAATAGTTTCTTAAATTGTACGTGAGAAAGTCAGGATTTTAAAGAAAATATCAGTTTTGGAAGTAATTTCAGAAAAGTAGTATGCTTCAAATATATTGGAAGCTAAGCCTTTCAGTTTTAAAAATGTAATTACAACAAACCGCATTTGATGTAACTAACGGATTAAATGTAGATTGTATCAATTTGATTTCAAAATGCAAAGAACTGTTATTGAAAATGAGATGTCCTTTCCTGTTAAGGGCGCCAATTTATTAATGATTCTCTGAATTAATTTACCCTTATTGAAAATAACAGAAATCCTTCTTTTATGTCCTCTTCGAACCACAAGGCACTAAGCCAATTAACTGATAAAGAAACTAGTATACTGCAAGTTTCTGACTGTCTTATTAGTGATATGTCCCACTTGACTTTTTGAGGAATGTAGAATAAAAGTGATAAATCACGTTAAAGATCTTGCTGTCTGAAGAACAAGCCAGTGTTAATTCAATTAACGTAAACAAAATATAAGATTACCTCCTTGGAACCCCTCTAAATGAACATTAACGTAATGCTTTCAACATTAAAGGCATTAGTCACGTCATTTTTATGGGATTAGACTTTTTTGGTTAAATGTTCTCGTCTTTCAGTTTTTCGTAATATATTTGTATGGTTAAATACTGATTCGTGGTTATCAAGAGCGCAAGAGGAGGTGAGAAATTAGCGTTTAAGTCGGTTGAGGTAAAATTCAAAAACGGTACTTGTCGATTCTATAAAATTTGATTTTCAGAAACAGAATTGTCTTTTTTTTTTTTTTGCAGGACACATTGAGCACTGCAAAGAAATTACCTTAGACAATAGCCAGATTATTTCACCATTCATTTCTTTATCTCGTTATACACTAAAAGTTGATGTAAGGGAAGTTGTAAGAAAGAGTGCAAATTTCAAAAATAGCCTTTAAGGAGAATGTTTGATACTTAGTAATTAATACGGGGAACTTATTTTAAGTAATTAAACGTACTTCTAATATGAATGCTTGCTAATTTTTGAAACTTCTTATTATTTTTGTCTTTTTTGTAACAGATAACTTCAGAATTTGATGTTCGTAGACATAGTATAGTGGTTATGAATGCATTTTAATCACATAATATAATACTTAACAATTTTTTTCATTTGCTATGTGTATAAGAAATGTTAGTAACTAATTTTTACGAATTTCCCCTTTTTGGCAAGCTTTGAGTAATGAAATTTCAAATTTAGTATCAGGGAGTAAACGTATCTCAAAACACACGCCCGAATAATAACAGTAATCAGTTTCAATGTTGTGATTATTTTTAAACCAGTTACAAATGAAATTGCATCCAGTATATTACACTCATAAATAAGTAACGCTGAAATAAAAAGATTTTGTCTTTATGCCACAAAGTCTCACAAAATAAATCCTTACTAAATAGAAAAAACTGTTACATGTTTTTTTTTTCTTTTATAACTAATTTAAAATGGTGAAATAAAATCTTCGCTAAGCAACGTAATGAAATGAATACGAAAAATTAAACATCACAATGTCACTTAAACAAAACGTGCATAAAGCCCGAGAAATTTCAGCAATTTATCCTTAATCCGATAATTTCCATTAAGAAGGATTTCTCCAACAGAAACTTCATTTTTGGCAATTTAAATCCCACGTTACATGTTGGCGATAAATTTTATTTTAAAATTTAAATCCTGCCGTTCATTTATTTATCTACAATTTAACACAGCTAGAACACCAGAGGAAAGGGAAGCATTAATTTTTATCCGCGACTGTGGAGAATTCCGGGAGCAGACTTCCGGCATTAACCAAGCACTTCCGTCCGCCTATAAAATGCATCGATATGGTTGCAGAAATTCGCACTCTCTGTTCTCAGCACAGGGATCGATACTTACTGCACATCTACCAACTCTTTTATAAAAGTATTAATGCTTACAACTGAGGAGAAAACGATAAGGGGCTTTTTCAATAAATTTGGTAGGTATAAATCAGCATCGCTCTTTTTCATTAGGAATTTCTGAAACATTTTTCTATCTGCATATTTTCACATTTTTCATAAAAAAATCCGTAACATAAAAGGAAGTGTTAACACTGACTAGTTTATTTACTTATTATGTCGATTTGATGTTTATATTTTAGAAAAAAAATATTACAAACAATACAAACATGTTTAAGCAAATCTGTAAATCTGTCCAGAAATACGAACTATTAAACTAAAGAGGAAAATAATATTTTTTCTTCGTTTACAAATACAAAAAAAAAAGAAAAAATGCTTGCCCCACCCTCTTCTGCGTATTATTATTATTTAATTATTATTAATTATTATTGTTATTATTAGTACTTGATCCCTTTCACGATTTTTATTATTTTAACTTACTTGTAGAGTAGTTACAAGTGTGAGGAACCCACTGAAATGTGTGGCCTAAACTGTTACAGAATATTGCTCAATTGCAGCTTACATTCATGAGTTACACAGATTTATTTATTGCTTCTGTTTGATGTTTATATTCTAAAAAAGAGAAAATCTTTTGAGAGCAAATTTGTAAAAATAAAATAAATGGATTAATTCATTAACTAAAAATAGCCAACGTAGTCAATTCACTTTTTTCCCCGTGTACTCGTGAATGAAGAAATGCACATTTTTGTGTACCATTCCGCTATATACCTTTTCCTTGTAAATAAATTCTTTACATATGTTTAATACTTTCCATTTACCTTAAAAATAGTTACAAATATATGAAGAACATTGCGAAGTAATTTATCCTAAACTGAGAGAAAAACTTTGGAAATATGTTAGCACAGCACTAATTATCGTATACTTATTTTAATTCCATTTTGGAGCCACACATTGTGCAATATTATTTTTTATTACAGTTTACTTGCAATAATTTTACATTCGCTCAGAAGCTATTAACGGCTTTGGATCTTCGAATCTATAGTTAAAGTAACTAAGGTATTTCGTATTAAGACTTTCAACTTTTCTTTTCTGTTTATTTATCCAAAGAAAAAAAACGAAAGGAAAACAATAAAAACGTTTGTACTAACTTTGACGATTTGCTCTAGCTTTAAAACTGATTAAAATGCATGAACAGAAGTTAAGGTAAAATTGAAATATACGCCCATTGAATGGACTAGAAACATACTTTAAGCCAAGAGTTACACATAGATTGTTTTGTAAACAAAAACTTTAAAATAAATGATTTTAAACTGGGATACAGTTTGGTTGCATAACACTAGAAATACAGAACATTTTTCGTAAATTAAAACGATCTTTGGCCGTCAAAAACAAGAATTGCACACATTCCGTTCAAAACTACGCGTCAGTTTTCTGATTTTTTTACGGTTTTGCATAACCAACCCATGTTAATTCCATGTGCAACATACACGACAAAACACACTTTCTTTTCTTTTCTTTCAGGTACTAAATATTAAAATAACTAAATACATTGTGGTATGCTTACACATCTTCATGCATACCTTAAAAATAATGAAAGAGTTTTTGTCTAAAAAATTAAATTTTAGATTATTATGTAAAAACATGTCTTTAAAACCATGTCTATTTCTTTATGTCCGTAACGACATGTTTTTACGTAATAATTAAAAATATTTGTTTGCTAGACTAAAACTCATCCACTATTTTAAAACTAAGCATGCAAATGTTTAAACACGCTGAGATCTATTAACTTGTTTTAATATTTAGTACCTGAAATGAAAGATAATATGCGTGACATACATAACCAAAAGACGTGTGAAACTCACCCCTAGCTGTCACATTAAAAACATTACTTTTTTGGAAGATTATTTTATCTTATCCTTTTTAAATATTTTTAATGGCATTTTTTCTTTCTTTAATAAAACCACACCATAATAATATACTTAAATATAAGTTTCAGCACAAAAGTTTTAGAAGCATAGCTTTTTTTTAATACTAAAAAATTATTTAAATGTATTTTTCTATAATTTTGTCATGTATTTATTCATGACGACTTTAAAGCTGAAAGGAGCAGATTTGTAAAAATAATTTTCTTTATTGCATAATAAGACTTGCTGCAAGGAATAGACAATTATTTAAACTTAATCAAAGAAAATTCCTAAACATTCACGAACTTAAGCTCATTCCAGTTATTAGTTTCAGAAACTTGTGCTACATTTTTGACAAATTTCAGCTTTGCATGTCTATTCAAACAAAATGCTCGGTTAAATAGGAGCAGGAAATAATTATACGTTTACGGAAATGAGAAATTTTGTGATAAAACAGTCTCAGTTTCTCATTATTCACTATGATTTATGTAAGTAATTGCTTTAACTCATGATTTATAAAAAACATATCCGTTAGAAGGATAAATGCGAAACTATATCATATGTTGGTTCCAATAACATTTAAAATTTCCACAAATTACAAGCTTCTCAGAAATAAAAAGTCTTGAATGTTTAAATTTTATCATCTTAAAACGTGCCCAATCATGTTTAACATCTTTCAACCGTTTTTATTTATTTAATAAACGTAAATTTTTATTGGTGTAAATGTATTTTCCAAATTATGTTCCATAACACCCGTTCAAGTTTTAAACTCACAGTTGCATTGACGTAAAATTGAAGTAAATACTATATGATTTCGCAAAATGCAAAAACATTTAAAAGGGAGGAAGGCAAGCGTAGAATAATTAAAAACTGAGTTTTCAGGTCCCAAACAACATCTTATATGAATTTTGACAACCTAATGATGCTACCAGAAATGAATCTCGGCTATCAAACGATGCTCTCAGAAATGAATCTCGTCAAACAAATGATACTTCCTGATATACACTTAACTGTTATTACTTTTTAAAAAAAATGTTCTTACATGTTGAGTCGCACATATATGCACACTACAGTTGTGTTAGGATCATAAGAAATGTAAAACTTATTAATTTACAATATTTATTATACATCATTAAATTTAATAAATATCAATAGTAAACTTATAAAAACTAGTATAATGAACTTATATAATTAAAATCTAAATTACGGTCTAATGTATGTCTCTTAGTTATTGTTCAAAGCAAAACAAGCATATAACCAAAAACATTCACTAACATCTTTAGAAATCCTCATTTGTAAAAAAATGCATAAATAGGTTACGTTATAGTTAAGGACTGTAAACGAAGAAAACGAGTTTCATAATAAATAAAGATATTTGATGATAAAAATAGTTTTTGAATCTTTTATCGAACAAATTATGTACTTTCTCTTCTTTTTTTTTTTTTTTCGTATTCCAGCCAACATTATATTTTATGCCTTTCCAGTTTCCACTCTTTCAAACACAGGCAGTATTGGAGTTGAGTTAAAGGAAGTTTTCTTCATTTGAATCAAGTGTTTACTCATCAGTCCAATAGCCCGTCTTGAACTCCATAAAATATTTTCAGTGCAATTCCGTGAATATTTTCAGCAAACGAAAGATGTTCTTGAATTCAAAAAATATGTATGCATATCAAAACGTATAGCATCTATATATGTGTGTGTGTTAGCCGAAGCCTTCTTGATTTTGCGAATGCGCATCAATTTCGTGGAATAGGGGTGTGAGGAAAAGTAAAGATGAGGCAATGTTTTACTATTTATGAAGAATAATAAAGCAGAAGCGTTCATTTTCTTTTCTTTTTTCCTTAAAGGTTAAAATTGAAATAGAATACATCAACATCGGGAGAATTTATAGGGGGAAAACACTAACTAATTAAGCAAATTATTAAAAAAATGTGGTTATTATTTTCTCTTTTTTTCCAAAAAAAAAAAAAGGCTAACAATGAAATAAATAGTCAAGTATATAATCCTATAATTTAGGTACATTTTCCCATTATTAATTTATTACATTTAAAAAATTGGTTTTGAGCTTCAAAATATTTTTTCTTTTAGCTTTTTGAACATAAACATATGATTCACGTTGTCTGGTTGATATTGAGCCAAAAAGTTTATGCTAATCAAGAAATAGCAATAAAAGAATATATTTAAAAACTGTATACACATTATCATTTATTGTGTCTCTTCTTTGTGCTTATTTGCGGCAAAAAGTCTAGCAAAAGTTCATCAATTGTTTTAGTTGGGCAAATTTTAGTTGTTGAGCCAAAACGTTTTATGTTTGGTTATGTAAAGGTAAACCTGGAAATTTGAAGACGCAGTACGTGCTTACTGGTGCAGACTGGATCCGTCCTTGCAGCCTATACTGAGTTTCATATTTTTCCGGAAAAGTCCTGTACCTCAAAGCCAAACTCGCGTAAGTCCAAAAATGGTGATTTTTAGCTTACGAAATAATTGTTTGGTTGAACGAAAACAAGGGATAAAGCATGCATATTTTGTTAATTTTAACAGTAATGTTTTGGAGCCTAATTCATATAACAGCTCTGTTACTAGGTAACGAAATCATTCTTTTCAGTTTTTTACAATGTCGTATAAAGTAGTGATAATGTGATTTAGGTTAGTCTGGCCCTTAGGTACAGAGTTTTGCTTAAAACGTTCTTGAAAAGTACAAAAGTTTTACATTTCCTTTCAGATACTTTAATTTTAAATGTCGCATACTGTTTTTTTTCTTCCAAAACTTCTCTTAGCCACCTGTGATTAAATGAAAGTTATTAGTGTGAATATCGTCAAGAAAAATGGAATTTGATCAGAGAAAACGTCCTTGAACAAAGTGGTCTCGAAAAGATTCTCAAAGCAAAGTTTCATTCTTTCTTTTTCGCCAAGACGCGATCGATTTCGATAAAAGACAAGATCTATTGATCACAAATCTGTGTCATTGGACTTTTCGGAGGAAAGAAATAAAAATACACAGAGTTCATTCTTTACTCATTTTTCTGGTGTTATGTCTGGCAGAATAACTTGGCAGAGCCAAATTCTTAACTGAATCAGTGAATAACCTGTACTTTATAAAAACAAATGATTCAAGAATACGTTATTTATAGAAAAACTTTGAAGTCTCAATGCTTCGATAATTAAGGCTTTTCAGTCATTGAAGTTAGCCACCTGTTCCTGTTAAAAACTGCGGTAAGTGAAAAGAAGGAACTGCACACCTGAAGAAAATCGTTTGTGAACACAAAAATTTGCATTCTAAAAGCAAGCCTATCAAACATTTTCTCGTTTAGTCTAGTTTCTCAAGTAAGAAATTCATCCAGGCCATAGTATCTATTATTTTTATAAAATTAAGAACTTACACATATTCACTTACCGACAGTCGAGTGTCAAATAACCATGGGCATAGGATAGAGTAACTAGGTATAATTCCGGGTAAATGAGGAGATGTTAATCACTTAAGACTGTTGGATATATTTTACAGTTACCATAAAACATAGATTTTTAATACTTTAATGTAACGAATTCATTTTTAAAAAGTCTCAAATGTAATTCTTCAAAGAGTTTCATCCAGTAACACTTAAAAGAATACTATACATATACATATACTATATTCATTATCTTTCTTAATATAGGGTGCTTTCACACCAAAGGCGACAAAAACAATATTCCTGTCTTTCTCATCTACGCAAGCGCAGAGCATGTTTTTGGAGACAAGAATATGGCTTGCGCATGCGCAGATGAAAAAAAAAACAACGGCTTTTTTGTCGCCTTTTGAAAGCACCCTTAGGTGTAAAAGCGCCTTTGGTGTGAAAGCAGCCTTGACTCATAGAAAATATCTCTGCAACTACATTTCAGTTTGTGATGCAGCATTAGTAAAGCTAAAGTAAGTGAACTCTGTGTCAGCATCATCAGATTTCTTTTTTAATATTTGTGTACTCTGTATTTTAGATAAAAATCCTAGACGGCCTCTGCCCAACGCCGACCACATACCACAACTATGTCACTTCTCACCGATTGCTTTTTTTTTTTAATTTTTTTGAGTCAGTAATAGATATTTTTGTGTTAATGTGAAATATTTTTTATTTTCAAGAATTTTGGTTCAAAAATTTTTATATTATTGCATTTTAACTTAAAATTATCGTATATTTTTATTTATTCTCCACTGAACTAATGCTTTTCAAAAAGGTAATTTTGCTTTAGAAATTACTTCTCTTAACCCTACAATGCATGATGTTTTTATTTCTTCTGAAAAAAATACATTTGATTTCTATAACAGAGTAAGTTAAGGGAAAAATACTTTAAAAAATCAAAAACAAAATTTACTATGTTTTTTTGAGGAAAAACGAAACTGTGCCAATTGGCTACACCATGCAGCGACATGCTTTAAATTATGCGTACACACTTGAATTTTTTTTCTTTAATTTTGATTTAAAAAATCCAATTTTTCTACAGTTGATCAGTAATGTCTCTTTGATGACATTTTAGAGGGAAAAATCAAATTAACCTAAATATTATTTAATGACCTAATTAATATAACTTTTAAACCATGATATCTTAAATTATAATTCGTTTAGACATACAGTTCCAGTTGGAAATTACAGCTAATATCATTATTCATGTTTAACGTGCCGCACAACCATGCGACATGGGCGCAGTCAATTTTCTGCATCTTGAAAATCCACCGACTTGGGCCAGGTTTGAACCTGCGATCTTGGGCGTCCGGGACCTGCGCCTTACCGCTACACCACCCTGTCGACAGTTAGACTTATTAAACCCTTCAAATTGCAAGTATAACGATATCTTATACTCTACTATGAATTCAGACGGAAATTGGAACAAACGTGGTTTTGTAGTTTTATACCTGCTTCCTGCATGGTGTTGCCAAATGGCTACAAATGAATTTTGTTAACTGGGTAATTAATTATGGAATCAAATGAAACTAAATTCACCAAAAATATAAACAAACAATCACTCTTTAATTACCAATTTTTTTCATTGAAAAAAAAATATTTTTCTTGCTGAATGTTGTTGCTTTACTTTTACGTTTTTGACTCTGAACTTAAATTTCCAAACTAATAAACATATTTGGCAAAATTTAACTTATGTCGGCATCTAGTGACAATTTTATGAGCTAATGACATAAATCTAGGATTATATTATACTTCTTGCAAAAAAAAATTTGTTTCAAAGTTGTTATTAAAGCTCGTATGGGAATAAAAACGTATGTTGCCAAATGGCTACACTATGCACTGTAGGGTTAACATTTTTGTAGAAACTTTCGTTTTTTGTCAGCCAATGAATAATAATTAAACTTTGCTTGCCCAAAACGCAAGGTGCGACACCATTTCTATGTTTAAAAAATAATACTGTCGGTGACATTAACATGATAAAACAAAGTTTTTTTTAATGCGACTGTATTTTTATAATGGTAACGTAAGTAAAAAAGAGAAACTCTGTACTTTTACACTGTGTTATTCCCATTTGGATATTTCTAATTTGTTTCAAGAAATGTGTGACAAGACAAGATGTGTGAGAGAAATTGTTGAAACAGATCTTAATGGATATTCACACTTTAAAAGCATAGCTTACATTTTGTGGAAAATATAGTAATGGCTAAATACTGCAAATTTAATGTCGAAAAGTTGAAGTGTGTAACAAGATGACATTTAAATAATATCAAGTTGAAAGCAAATTTTTCTTACGATTAATTAAAGTACTAGTATATTTAATTCTGCTATGCAAAAAACCATCAAATTTTACTGTATGTTGTTAATGGATGAATATTATTTTGAGTGGTTTGTTGTTGGGGATGAATTTAATTCCTGCAAAAGTATGTCTCACCGAAAATTAAACTTTTTGTTACATTTGTAATTAACTTTAATCACATTTGATCCTCCCTCCCCTTGGTGTTAATGATGGTTTTGCAGTTGTGTATTATAAAAATGCATTTTAAATACAATAATGATAAATAATAAGGAATATGTCAATGATTGCGCGAAATATGGTAACATTCAGCTAAGAACTACACTAGTTTCTTAAGTTGCACCTCATTTTCAATGAAATTCAAGGTTCAAAATTGCTAAAAGTCAAAATTAGTACACTCCTGACATTATGAGTTTCGTAATGCCAAAAATACATGCTTTGTTGCTGAGATTCCAAACTGGTTACAGTACTAGTTTGGATAAAAATTCAGAATATTAAATGCATGCTCAAATGATTAACCAAAATTACACAATCATAGTAAAAAAATCCAAACTACATGCTCTGATCAAGAAGTTAAATTTATTTGTGTACAACAAATAATGCAGTTTACTTTCCCCAACTATATAAATTTGGTGAACAGAAACTCTTCCGGTTGAGCGTTATTGTTCTATTCCGGTTGAGCGCAAACTTCTGCTATGTTTGATAGTACAGTAGAACCCCGGTTATCCGAATCCCGTTTATCCCAAAAGGAAAATGGGTCGGTTTTTTTTTTTTCAGAACAGGCAAATGCTCTGTTGTGTGTGTGTGTGTGTTTTTTTTTTAATTTTTTTTCATGAAGGGCAAATGGCCCGTTTTTACATAACTATCAAAAATATTGACAGTACATGATAAAATGTATAATACTAAACGATATAAACGTAAAGTATTAATATTTCATATATAATTTTTTGCAACAACTATGTTACATTCAGTTCAGAACCAGTTAATCTACTTGGCAATCCATTTTATTCAGCAGTTGGAAGAACTTCTATGCGCAGGGGTTAACACGTTGGTTATAAACATGGCCTTCGTCTATAATTCTCGCTTATCCGAAAACTTCTATGGTACCTCGATTAACCGAAAACGTTACGGTCCCGTGCTTATTGGATAACCGGGGTTCTACTGTACCACAACTTTAGGGTACAGTAACTTTTATTTATTATACTGAACCCTGTTTCCTATCCTAAAATAATCTTCAAAAAACCCAAGAGTATTATCATTTGAAGTACTATAAACATCGCTGCTTTAACTAAAGCTATCTACTATTCTTCATTTTTCAGATTTTTTTTTCCATTCTTTTTCTTCATTTTTAATCATTACCTCAAATAAAGTTACATGCTGTTCGACCACGAAGTTCTGACACTTGGACGCATCTGCACATGGCAGAAAAAGACAAATCCATTCGATTTTCGTTTAAGCAGTTCGTTTCGCAGGTACGTTTATTAGCACGCGAATCAGAGTGTTTGCTTTTCTGCTTGTTGAAAGCAACCAAATTTTTAAATTGGCAGATAGCGTCAGTTCCAGATAGCATCAGTTCGGAAGAAATCAAGTATTCTAAACGAACTAAAACGAGAACAGAATACAGCACCATTTCTTATACCAACACTTTGTCTTTTGAACATGAATGTATTCTTCTTGGCACTCTACCAGTCAGAAGTCTTGTTTGCGGTAGAACTGTGGCTGATAGTAGTGCTTATTCTTGAACATTTGATATTATTTTCTTCTGGCCCAAATGTTTTTTTGTTTAATCATCTGAACCTAACGAATTATTAGGTTATCTATCTAATTTAGGTTATCTATCTGAACCTAACGAATATAGGCAAGAACTAAAAAATTTCTCTCGTATGATATGAACGTCCATGTTGCAGACAAAATGTCTTCAAGCAAATTATAGGAGCATTTCATGGTATTTAGTAGCTGAAACACAACAAAAAAGATGTGTTTTGTCATATACCTTATATATGGAGTTAACCCAAGTGCCATGTATGTCACATATGAAATTAACCCATGTGCCATGGATGTCACATATGGAATTAACCCATGTGCCATGTATGGCACACATGAAATTAACAAAGACAGAATGCACTATAGATGAAATACAGTATGTTATAATTACAACCTATTATTTTTTAATTCCAAACAGTATTTATTAACCCTTTCAATAAATTTGATGACTTCGAACTATGTACAGAAATAATACCACATTTTTTAAGTTTGCCTTTCTTAAATACCCTTTCAAATTTTTGGTAACGAATATTAAAAACGCTCTTCCGTCGCAAAGAATGACTTCTGTTTTTCCCATGATGGAATCTCAAGCACTCAGGCGTGACAAACATATTACAAGGGCCTATTTTCGCTAACTTAAAAAAACTGAGAGCACAGATATTTCCACAACTAATGCCCCATACACAACTAGCGACTTTACTGAAAATAACTCAGTTGCTCTTGTTCCTCATTTATGCCTGGATTAGTCTTCCAATTTTGCGAAAGTTTCGACTCATTTTGTAAAACGTAACACGTGCAATTTCAAACTTCATAATGTTTACTACAGCTTTAATTAATGTACTACATAATGCAGTCCATGCTCGGTTTTTATCCGGAACTTTTTTGCGAATTGCTGCCATTGAAAAACTATTCTTATTTCTTTAATGATGCAGAAAATCTTCCTCGAAATGTTTTCCGCTCAACTCGTCTTTGTAGCATTTCCTAGATGAAGTATGGAAGACAAAATTACGCTTTCATGGAAAATTTTGAAGGATTCTTCGTCCCAAAACAACCAAGCGTAAGTTCCCAGAGCTAGTTTGAATCACTGATTCAGCTGTTTTCTTGGTAATGTTGTTCTTCAGACAGTTCGTAATTAATCATATCATATATATGAATTTGAGATTACTTTTCATATATTTGTTTATTTATTGTGGGGTTAATGAATACTAGATTAGAGAAATATTCTTCTGGTACAAAGTAGTCTCTGTTTGTTGTCGCTTTTATTCATAGCTTTTCTGTTGCGCTTTAGTTACTCTGCAATAATGAAGAAGCTCCATCGTAGCCTTGAAAAAACCTACACTGGATACTTTACATACCTTCCATGTCATGTCGGCTTCGGTTCGAAATTCGATTTTTTCCAGCCTTGAGTTAAATGATTTTTTCGAAAAATGTTTACGAAGACAAAGAAATATGCAATTAACATATGAATTCGAACTATACTTACTTTTACCTGTTTTTATTATCCTTATGAATATTTGACAGAAAAATTTGTCAATGAGAAATATGTTTAATCCGCCATAGGATATTAATACCAAATTAGTAGTAAAATATTTTATGCCTAAAATATAATTCGCAAGACTGAAAGAAATGAGCGTGATTTATCTCTTCAATGGACGAAACCATTTAGAGACCCTGACAAGCATAAACGAGAATTTTTAGTTGGACAACAAAACGCTTCATGAGTCAAACTGGAGCCAGATCAACTTCAATTGTTTTAAAGACGATTTTAAATTCTCAATCATGATTTAAATATAGTGCATTTGTATTTTGAACATATGCAAGTGCATTTATAAGGGCGATTTTCAAATTTGTTGACGGTTTTGGTTTGACACAATCTAAAAATTGTTATTGCATCAAACATAAAAACTTACGTATGAATACCTTATAATTTACTGCATTCTGAGCAGGCAGTTTTTTTCGAGTTAATTTATTTATATTTTAGATATTTCAAAAAGTGTCTTGACAAGTGATTGTTTTTCTCATGAGTGTTACCGTTATTAAACTTTCTGTAAAATAATCCTTATCAATAATTAATCTAAAAAATCTTGTTTAAGTAATCTTAAATACTTTGTCATAAGTAAAAATAGTATTGAAATTGATATATTTAAAATTTTAAAACTATTTTAATTGCACTTTATCTCATGAGTGTTCCTTTGCTTCTTAAATGAAGCATATAACTTTCAATAAAAATGTATTTTATTAAAAATTAAATATTTTCACTGCAGGTATAAGAAATAACTGGATAGACTTAACTAGAAAACCATTTTTTAATTATTAACTAACAAATACATTAATAAAATTCTAATTTTTAGCTATAGTAACTCATGAGAGATAACACTCATGAGACAAACAAGCAATCCTCTTGCTATAAGGCGCCAAAAATAATAATAGAAATAAATATAACAATAATTATAAAATGAGAGACCAAAATTGAAAGTATTTTACCCCATTAATTGCTATGTTACATTAAAAATGTAATAAAACATCACTACTCTCATGATTCTGATCCAGAAATAGATGTTTTTAGACAGAACTAATAAAAAATTAATTTCAGTTTTAAAGTAGGCAGTAAAAATATCGAAATAAATAATTCTAATTCTGCAAACTAAACTCATGTTTGTGAAAATTGCAACACCATGAAGGACTTACGCGAGTGAGCTGAAATTTTCAGGAAATGCAAAGTAGTGCATGATATGCAAATGATTAGAATTTCAAATCCGTAGCGCATGCGTATGCTGAGCAGTGCCATCTGAACGGCGGATGGATCCGGATAAATAGACGGCTGCAGCGAGGCGTGTATGGTTATCGGTGGTTATCTGCTAGTGGTAAACATTAGCTCAATCTTTACTTATGCCTCTTCGACGAAAGAAAGCGAGATTTGAACATCTTACAGAGTTTGAACGGGGGAGAATCATCGGCCTTCGTGAAGCTGGATTGTCATATCCTGCAGCAGCCGCTCGTGTGCAGCGTAACAGCAGCACAGTGATGCGTGTTTGGAAGCAGTGGACGGACGAGGGTCGGACAACTCGGAAATCCGGGAGTGGACCCCGAAATGTGACGTCTACTCGCGATGATAGACACCTGGTCCGCATGGCGCAGACGGACCGTACAGCTTCCTCTAGACAATTGGCAGCACAGTGGTCAATAGCTACAGGTGTTTCATTGTGTGCTTCATCAATTCGTAGACGTCTGCTGCAGCGTGGACTGCGCGCAAGGACTCCTTTATACAGGATCCCCCTCACGCTAAACTATTGCCGCCTGCGGCTACAATGGGCCAATCAGCATAGAGACTGGCATGCTGATTGGCAGCATGTCGTGTTTTCTGACGAATCCCGCTTTAATTTGTGGTACCATGATGGCCGCATTCGTGTCAGGTGCTATGCCGGTGAACGCCACCTTCCGGAGTGCATTATCGAACGCCACAGTGGACGAACACCCGAAGTTATGGTCTGGGGCGCCATAGCCTATCATGGACGATCTCAATTGGTACGAATTGTGGGCAATCTGAACAGCAACCGGTACTTCAGTGAAGTTCTACAGCCCCAAGCTGTTCCCTTCCTTCAAAACTTGCCAGGCGCTGTATTTCAACAGGACAATGCCCACCCTCATATTGCTAGGACTGTTCAATCCTTCTTTGCAACGCAGCAGGTACAGCTTCTTCCTTGGCCTGCGTATTCCCCGGATATGTCGCCAATTGAACATGTGTGGGATTTCGTTGGTCGGCGTCTCGCTCGTGATCCTCGACCTGTTGCTTTTGTAGACGAACTTTGGGTACGCATACAAACCATATGGAATGCTCTTCCTCAGGCAGACATTCAAAATTTGTTTGACTCCATGCCACGTCGTGTAGCAGCACTTATTGCGGCGCGTGGTGGCTACACAAAATACTGATTCTGATCTCTTGTTATTGTTTGTTTGCTTTGAAAATTTAATCATTTATTTGTACCACTACCACTCAACTGTGTATTAAATTTCATTCGATTATGACGATTCCTTCATGGTGTTGCAATTTTCACAAACATGAGTTTATATCTTTAATTTAAGTAAAGTGAAGATAATAGTTTGCAACACATCACTTTCTTGTTTACATAAAGTAACAGCTGGAATACCCGAACAAATGTTTATTTTTTTTTCTCATTTCTTTCTTTCTTTTTTTTCGGGGGGAGGGTGTTACAAGTAAGGGAGTTTTTCTTTATTTACCCCTTAAGAATAAAACATATCTTTAAAAAAAAAAAACACACAAAAATCACATCTGCCAACGTAAAAATTTTGTGTCAAATTGTCTCTTTTAAAATATATATATATATATATATATATATATATATATAGAAATACAATATAATTTTGAATAAAAAACAAATAGTTTGAGTTCAACAAATATTTATATCTGCAGATTTATTTATTATTTGGTTGTTTTCAATCATGATTGTTACTTCCTTCTCTTAACAAGTAACGTTCATGAGTGGGTAACATTCATGAGATTTATTAAGACATTCTTCACTAAAAAAAATTCTGACTGTGTTCCTAAAACTTTAATTGCACCGATTGATTCCTCTACAAGAAATACTGTTGCTGAATTGCTTATTTTTATGCTGTAAAAAATATTGGGAAATAAATGGGTAACACTCCTGAGAAGTAATAAAAATACGCATCATGTTGAACTGTATGTTCCACTACAAAACATTAAAGGAATAAAACTAACCCATTCTAGATGATACGAGGTTAAAAGAAACATACTGGGCTTCCCTACCACAGAAAATAATTACAATATTTAAATATTTTGAAAGTTGAATGATAGGATCTTTCTCGAGGTAACACTCATGAGCTGCATGTCCGGACAAAAACTTTCTTTGAATTTTAAAATATTAGATAAACATTTCACTGAAATCACTTGCATTTTTGTTAAGTAAACACATATTACTTCATATTTTATATCATATTGAATAAAAAAATTACTTGGAATGATAAAAAAAAAAGACTCTGGTTCTGTGATTTTTTTGCTTCGGACACGCAATTTTCCCTTTCTTTCCAACTAAAGTAACAGAAAAAGTCTACTATTTCACAGCTTGGAAAAAATGTAATGAATGCATTTAATTAACTATGAAATGATGCTTCCCTACTGGTTTTTATAATGGCAGAATAATAGTTTTATCGACATGAAATTTAGATTTTATACTGCGGACATCAAACCGTCAATCTTTTTGAAAATCACCCATAACAACTATGTAAGTTTTCTATTTGATACATTCATTAAAAAATTCCGATATTCAATGCAAGTTACGCATTTTGACACAGAAATATTTTTAGTTCACCAAATAGGTTTAAGTAGAGTAGGAAACAGGTATTTAAAGTAGACAAATGCTATTAGTTGCTGAAAGAGCCTAAAAACAAAATTCATAAACAGTTGACGTTTTTTGAAAAAAAATATTTTTAAATACATTTCTCTAATATATTTTATCTACGTTAGTGCAAGATTAAAAAGGTACCAGAGCATTGAAATTCACGTTTCATCAGTGATTGGGATAGTTGACATGGAGGTTCTTTTCACGTGACATGAAGTTTTGTTTTAAATGTGAGAGTAGAGCAAACAAGAGATTACCGAGCCGAGTTTCATAGATAAATCTCAATTGCTAACACTTATCAATTAGAAATATGCAGTTTTCTCAAAGATTAAAAAATTATAAAACATATCTATTTCAGATTTATCACGTAAGAGGGAAAAAAAAGGAAAGATGGTACTCAACTTTATAGAAGAAAACAGTAAAATTGTGTCATTAAATTTTAACGAAATATTTAGGTAGGGGTGAAAATGTCGAAAATTCTTCAAAAGCTAAAGCCCAAGTTTTAGACATTGAAATCAAATGAAGAGTTACGTCTAGTATTAATCTGCCCAAAAAGCTAGACTGAGGTTTCGGGTAACGTTTAGGGTGGTATTAACTAATCCAAGCCGTTTTGAAATTTCGTAACTTTTATATTTCTCTAAAGGAACTTTGTATTACTACTCTAATTTAATTTCTAAAGTGTGAGAAATGTACATGCTGAGCTTCGATTTTAACAAAGTTCAAGGCAGTTTAAAAGATGTATGGGATTGATACAATAAATATTAATTTTAGCTTACTTAAATTACTGTTTTTCCTATAAATATATTTTCTACATCAAGCGACCTCAATTACCATGGGTTGTTACTTCTATACTACGACAATTCTGCAGGCGAACTCGAGAAACACCGATTGTGCGAAATAAGGAAACAAAATTCTAAAACCGTTAGAGTTGATTTTCTCAAATTCAACTGATGTCGCACATCTATATCTATTAACCTTTTCATTTTCTTTCCTTTAATAATAGGACGGAAGATTTTCTTGTATATTAATGAAATAGGCCAAATTTATCTTTTAAAATATCTTCCATTAAAAATTATTTTCGAGTGTATTTCAACGTTATAATAAGCATTCAAAATGATTTAACACTTAAGGATTAAAGAAATCCAAAACGTTGAAGAACGGTGTAATTACTGGGGAGAGACTAAAGGGTAGCGCATAGGATAGAATTACTGAGGGAATAGCGGGAGAATAACATTATTATCTAGGAGGAGAAACACGGGAGGTAATTACAGCCTTGCTTCTCGTCGTTTCATTATTCTATCTGTATCTAACAGTTAGGAACCAACACTGCCAATTTCAGCAGGATACAATCGGCTTCGTATTAGATCTATTTATTTTATTTCTTATTAAAATTGCACAATATTGTATTTTGTACTTTGGATTTCGATGCTTTGATGCATTAAGAATTATCACTAACATCAGCACAAGAGCAAATAAATAAATGTCTTCATTAATTCGGAATCTAGTCAGATGTATTTAACTTATTCCTTATTAAAATGATATGATTAGTACAACTACATTTTGCGTTTGCATTATTAATGCCTTACACCAGCGGTGCGCAAACCAGGGGTCGCCCGAAAATTTTGTGGGGCCGCCAAAGTCAAAGAAATTCAAATTTATGAAAACTCTGCAATTATTCATTTCAAAGAACGAATATATCGGAAGATTTTTTATGTTGTAAAAGGTTAGAAGGGAGAGCAACTGAAGATAAAATATTTGAAATTATTAATATCCATTTTGAGGAAAATGACCTTATCTGGACCCACTGTTTCGCGGTTTGCACTGATGGTGCTGCAGCATTAACAGGTATTAACAAAAGACCCAGAGTGTTAATAATGAAAATTGCTTCCATTATATAATTCAACCATTGCATGATACATACACAAGCTCTAGTTGCAAAATACATCGATGAAGAATTGTCCAAGATATTAAATGATGTTGTTATTGTAATTAATTACATTAAAAGCAACAGCTTAAACAGTCGTCTCTTTTCAATGCTCTGTAATGAGATGGGTTCTGTGTATGAGACATTATTAGTACATACCGAAGTCAGATGGCTCTCTCGCGGCAAAATATTGCGATGTACTTTCGATTTGAGAAACGAAGTTTACATTTTTTTGGTGGAAAAAGAGTCGTATATTGGCACGTTCATTCATTAATAAAGCTTTTAAAAATGAGCTGATACTTTGGCAAGGGGAACTGAACAAAAACCACACAGACATGTTCCCTTGCTTTTCAGAATTTACTAAAGAAAATAATACAGATTTTTTGTTATTTAGAAACATCATTTCCCGTCATTTGATAAAATTTGTTGAAAACTTTACGAAAAAGTACGAACAATTTCCAGAAAATGAATTTGGTTGGATCCGTGTTCCATTGTCGTTTGATATTATTAATTCAAATATCCTTTTAAATGAAAAAGAACAGTTAATTGATGCTTCAAGCGACGAAACACTGCGCACTCTGACTTGACAAAAATGTTCGTTATCGATGAGAAACAAATGTACCGATTTGAAAAGAAAGTGATCAATATTTTGATTCAGTTTGCATCGACCTACTCATGTGAATCCGGCTTTGCAAAATTAGCTTTCATTAAAACAAAATAGCGATCTTGATTAGATCCAGAGGATAAATTATGGTTTGCGATTTCCAATACAGAAATCGCAAACCATTCGAATCGAAAAAAAAATTTCAATGTAACTTCGTCGATTAAATAAAACGTCTACTGTCTATCCAGGGGCCGCGACAAAATTTTACACAAAATAGGGGTCGCAAATGAAAATAGTTTGCGCCCCACTGCCTTACACGCTAATAACTGTTAGTACTAATTAATACAGCAGCTCGTAACCATTACGGAAAAACAGAAGCTTTCAATTTACAGCAGAGTACCGGAAATACCAAACTTTCCATAGAATATGAAGTATATGTTCTTATATCTTTGTCTTTTATCTATCGTATTTTCTCTTCTATTTTGTTCTTGTTATTTCATCTTTTTTGAATTATAAATAGTAAAATTGTATCGCGTATTGTGCAAATATTCTAGATTGTAGATGTAGGGAGTAATATGAAAGTATGGCAAATAAAGACTTCTAAAAAAAGGCTTCGAAGTTACATCGGAAGTAGGGAAAAAATAATTAACTATTTCCAAAAATTTTCTATTCATAACACTAAAAAGTATGAATAGCAACTTAATAAAAAAAGTAAGAAAATCGGTTGACAAACAAAGGAGAAAAGGGTACATAACCGTTTTGTCTTTACCTCTTTATATAATAAGACGTAAGGATATCTTTATGAACTCCTCCTCCCCCCCCCCCCAGGAAAAAATCCCTGAAAGCGCGCCTGATGTATGTTGCCATAATATCAGTGTTTGAAATAACTATGGATATGAAATATAATTGTTTTCGTACAGAATAACTAAAAGAGGTAAATGACTAAATATAGTAAGAAGAGATACAAATTAATAAAACTAAAATGTGGAAATACTCTGGTACTTCTAATTTTTCATGTTTACAAATGATACGGGTTGTACGTTATTAGCATCAGTAGTAACATTAGCCATTAGTAGTAAATCATCTCTTTTTATCGTATGAGTATATTTTCCCGCGCTGAAGAAGAGGAAGTTTTGCAACTCCGAAACAAATGTACGAAAATTTGTGGCTAATACCGTTGGATTTGTTAATATATTAAAAATAAGGGGCTCACGAAGTTGCACGTTGAATAAAACATTCTTTAAATTACAGTTTTCATCTATTAAGTATTCATAATATTAATAGCAAAATCCAAACCAAAGCCCCAATTAAATAATTTCGAAATAAAACTTCAACAAAAATTTCTGAAAGAATTCCCCTGTGGAAGTAAAGATATTTTAAAGTAGTATACACAAATCAGAACTAAAACAATTTTTAAAACACCTTGAAATAGTAAAATCATATTTTTACTCAATACTTACTTTATCTTATGATTTACTTAAATCTTATGAGCTACTATTGCAGAACATTAAATATTTTACTAATGCATCAGAACAATTATATCATCAATTCGGGCACTACATACTTTCTTTCCAAACCTTATATGTTTAAAAATAATTTTCATGAAACTTGAAAATGATCTTTCTTTCGATATAAATGACAAAGTTCCTTCCCATTTATTTCTATCTATATCTTAAAGTCATGGTAGTTCCCTCCTTATATATGTGAAACTATTAAAATGCTTTCAAAGAAAACCATCAAAACATAAATACCATCGCTGATTATTACCATAAATACCATCGCTTGATCGCATTTTAAAATCGTTTAATAAGTAGGAAGAAAAATTATGGCAGTAAGGGGCTGCTGGTGACACCATCTAATGGTAATATCAAAAGTCACGGTGATGAAAAAGCCACCAAAGTTATCATTGTTGGTGGAAATTGTTTTCGAGAGCTAATGTTACACGACTTAAGATTACTTGAAGAATTCACGTTTGGAAATTTTACAATTTTTGCAGCTCAGAAATATGTTGCTACTTTTCAAAAGAGAAATTCAACTATTGAGAGCCATTCAAAGAATTTTTCGTCATAGATAAATATTCGGATAATAAAACATTATAATGGTTGTCAAATATTTTTGTAGAACATTAAGCTCTGCTATTTAGTTCATAAAGTACAGAAAGGTTAAAGGTGTAAGAGGAACCCTATTTCAAATGAATTAAAAATATTTATGAAATCATTTTATAGCATACTATAAGGAACCTATTAAAATATATTGTATAGAGTAATACTATAGACAAACTAAAGCATTTAGGTAAAACCTTCAGTATTTAAAATAAAAGTTTATGATTTTAAGAAACTAATTATTGCAACAAATATTGCCAAAAATATTGAAACAGCAGAGTTGATAAAGCCGATTGATATATAAAGAGATAATTCCAAACATACTTTGTGATGCAGCTACAATATTTTCAATTTTAATACTGAAAATTTTTCTTCCTGGATCAGCACTAGCCACTTGAGAGTCATTTAAAAAACTCACCTTTGAATGATTTTTAACACGTAGAGTTCTCTATCTTTTGTTTTGAAGAAAGTAGTTACAAAAGTCGTTCTAGGTATCCCTATAGTTTTAGCAATACTCTATTCCATATTTTTCTTTATTTTTTTTAAATTAATCATTTACATATACACATTCAGCTACGGTCCATAACCCGAACTTTCGCATCATTTTCACTTCAACTGAGTCTATCTTTTAAGGTTGCATTCGCACGAAAGGCGACAAACACCAGAACTTGTGTTTTCTCATCCGCGCAACCGCAGAGCATTTTTTGGGGGCAAAAATAAGTCTTGGGTAGATGAGAAAAGACAATTTTTGTCTTTGTCGCTTTTGGTGCGAATGCAAACGCCTCTGAGAGATATTTTAGGCAGTTTTGTTAAAAGTATATCAGTGGTTGTCAAACTGTCGATCGCTAGTTATCGATAGCTCGCGGGGAAATTTTCGGTAGATCACGGTCACGCTGACATTGTAGCCCCCGCCCATCCCTCCTAGTCTGCACACAGCAATAAAAAGTTGATTTTAAATATTTCGCCAAGAAGAATACGCGTGACTCGAACAGAAAGAAATGCATGTTTTGTTAGAATAAATATAAAAGCATAAGAAAAGCAATAATTACGCCAATAAAGCCACCCACTTGCTGTTTTTTTTTGGGGGGGGGGGGTGGAGAGGGTAGAGGAGCTTTTAGAAACTTTTGAATACGCCACAGTTGCTTAGTGCATGGCTGCCTGCGATCTTATAGCGGCTGTCCAAACGGGCGAAAAAGTGCGTGCAAGCAGAACTTACATTTTCTGCCACTTCAGTCAATTGTCGCTGTTAGCATGTACTTAAAAGCGAGGATTTAAAGGACTAGCCATAGCAATATCATCGCGTATAAAGGCTTGAATTTCAAGACAGATAAACATTTAAGTGTTGAGGGCAAAAGTAACTATCAAAATAAGTTGCAGGGTTTTGTGTTTGTTAATAACAAAAATATCGTTTTTTTTTGGTAGTAGCACATGCAGACTTTGAAGCTGCTCGTTAAGATACTACTTTTCTTACATACGTATATTTTTATATATAATGAACAGAGAAAATTTTCTTCGCAATTGGCTGATCATATTATGCTTTCAGATTTAATTTTATTTTGAACGACAGTAATTGTGCATAATTTTATGAAATGCATTTATCCTCTCATATTGTGTAGCTCAAATAAGTTGGCTAGCAGGTTTTTGAAAGCCGTATTGAATAGTCTTTAAATGGTTATTAGTTACTTTATTATATTTATGTTATTTTAAATATATGTGTTAATTGAATTATTTCAATTCCATTTATTGTAAATTTAATTATTTTAGGAAAGTGAAACAGTTAGATTGTGAAGTGACTTAACAAATAAAGATCAGTTGAACAATTATGTCATTAAGTAAATGATTAATGCAACAATTTTTTACTGTTATTAATAGACTAATAGCATAATACTAATAACTAGTATTGAATTGTATAGTGTGGCTGACTTCAGTTAACTTCATCAGATGGATTATCATTTAAGAGTGGCGAATTTTTTTGCTGATCTCATCTAAAGCAATTACACTAGTTAAATATTTAGAATAAAATCCTAAAATATTAAGTAAGAAAGGTCAAAGATTAGGCCTTGCAAAAGAAAACGCTTCATGATGAGCCTGGAGAATGTTGACCTTCATTTCCATAGCATTTTTTTAAATCTTTTTTTCTTGGTTCGGGAAGAAAGGAAGGATTTATGACAGAGCAGCGGGGGGGCAATGAGTAATGAAAATAAACAAGCTGGCGCTTTAACTGGATCAGATGATATTAACACATGCAAATAGTTCAGATCATTCCATATACTTTTATTTCTTTTTTTGCCGATATAAAGATATTCAGTGGTTTGCTTTCTTGTCTTCATTTCTATTCGGAATTGGTTAGCGCTGCAAATGCTTTGTTATTAAAACGGCAAAGAGAAAACTATATTTTAAAAAAGAGGAATGCAACGAATTAGTGAATGATTCGTTCTCAGATAATGATGATAGTTTTGAGATTTTAAAGGAACTGGAAAGTGATAGTGAGTCTGATACTGACATACTATCAGACACAGGAAAACTTGCAGCATGCATGCCTTCTACATCCCGCGACAGCAGGGATAATTTTTATCAATAAAATAATTTGTATTATTTTATTTGTAACTATATGCTGCGTGAACTAAATTCCGTGCTTTTTTTTATCTCTTCCGTACGTAACTTTTTCAGATAAATCAAGAATTTCATCATTCTAAAATTCATTTTATAGAATATTTTTGGAAAATATTATGATGAACTTTTAAAATTAATCCTGATAGCTGACAACAAATTTTTCGCCTAATGTACCAAATTTTGAAGTTTTTTAGTTTTCTTATTAATAATATGATGTACAAATAAATAAATGAATAAAACCAGTAAAGTTCGAGACATATGGGGAAAATGCAAATGTCAGCATTCACTGATTAGAAATATCATCTAAAGCATCAAACTCACAATTTCTATTTGTAGAGTATTTGAATAGGTGACATGGGGAAGTAAGAAAACGATTAAAATATATGCATATAAAACCAAACGTGAAATTAATAAATCCCTAAAATTAAAAAATGTATGAAATCACTAATTTAATGCTTAGAAAAAACACTCCATTGCTTTCTTTCGTTTTTATTTCATTTACGATGAAAAATTTCTTTAAAATAAATATATATATGTTAGACACAATTAAATATCGGGAGACATATTTCCGATCAGTAATGCATGAACTAAAAATTTACCAAAAAATAATCTTCATGATGCATGCTACAAACCAGACAAAAGCAATGCTTTCGTAATGTATTTCCATACAAATCTAGTACATGCTTGCAGCACACCAGTGAGGAAAAAGATAACTATCGTTTGAACGCTTATTCCTTTGTTCTGGCTCCTCGTCTGGACAGCCGCTATAGGATCGCAGGCAGCCATGCTTAGTGGCTTTAAAAGTTTAGCGACCACTGCTATATATATATATAAATGTGTGTGTGTATATTTTTTTTTCTTTTTAACTGGGTTGTTATTGCTGTTTAAGACGGTTTATGAAAAATATATATTCATCTTAACCCCTTAAAGCTCGCGTTTTGTTCTGAAAAACAAGTATAGTGTAACTTATTACTTGCAATTTCAGGTTAGGGGGGGGGGGGTGACTAAGGAGCGGGGGATGGGGAAAAGTTAAATAGAGAAAAAATATTATACAAACAAAGTGTGAACGGATCTCAGACGGGCATTAGAAATAAAATAACACATGGGCATGGGTAAATTTTCCGGTAACTTTAGTCCGTGTCAGAAACGGGCAAATGTGTTAAGGGGTTAAACCATCGAAACGAAGGATTTTCAAAATTGTTCAATGGCGTAAAATATACAAAAGAAACACAAATTGACTACCAGCAACAGCCCTGGGCTTAGATAGGCTAGTGATAGTCAATTTACCCATCCCCCATGAACATCAAGATCCCTGTATAAAAACTGTGACCGCACTGCAAGTAACAGTCGATTCCGATAAACTATTCCAACTGCCAAAGACCCCATTGAAAGTAGTTATTTTTCCTAATTTCAAGATTAACCTTAGATTTGAAAAGCTTAAAACAACGACCTCTGGTTCCACCTTCTGTGATAATCTGGAGCTGTATATTTGATACAGTAAAATCTTAAATCTAAATTAGTACGTTGAGGAAGTCTAGTGACATATACGGAATGACGTATGCCAAGAATTTCCGGGAAAACAAGTTCTGACTGCAATAAACATTAATGTGTTTAATAACCCTGCTTCTGTTGAATGATCTAAAATAAAAGTAATTCCGGACTTGTTTCTTGTTCGTATGAGAATATTTGTTATAGTTGGTTAATACTTTTTGCAATGTAACAATTATTGTTGTGTTTAAATGTTACTAGCAGTTGAAAAATTAAAAAAAAAAAAATAACGAATTTCCTGCTTATGTTTGTGTGTAAGCACGAGCATAGTTTTTATATAAAGTAGATTTTGGACAATTGCTAGTTTAAAAGTCTGTGTAAATGCTGGTACCTTAAATATAGTGAATCTTAAATTTAACGAAATGGTTTGTGATTCAAAGGAAAAATGTTCAAAGCTCCGTTCATAGTGGATTTAAAGCAGCATTTATTTCCACATTTAATGTAAACATCACAATAATTGCAAATGTGATGGTTTAAGTTTGAGCGTTTCAAAATTGGTTTCCATAGGTTCAATGTGATAAACTTATTGTAAATCGCATACTAGAATCGATGTTACTAGAAACATCACAAGAGGAAATGTTTCCGAAAATGTGTTTTAAATGGTCACCATTTCAAACAGAAATGCCGTAAAATATTTAGTTACTAAATGACAACCGTTTTTCTTTTAATCGATACAGGCTTAACTGCTCAGTTTTCTAAACCTTCCTTTCTAATTTCGTGTTTTCTTAACATTTTCCTCCAGTAGTATTTTCGTTTAATTTAATTATTACGGTCATTGTATCAAGTAATTGAAGGAAAAAACATTACAAATAATATTATTTATAAATCTTTGTCAGTTTTCTCTTTATTTTTCTGAGAATTCCGTGTTTATTTTCGTAAAAATTACGTTAGTCAGAAAGTTTATTTAAATTATGTTTGAGGAAAATAAAATTTTGCATTGACCATCAATGTAAAAACGACATGTACTTGTTCAATCTCCTTTAAACCCGAATATTTCAAAAACTTTCCTTTTCTTGGTCTTGAACTTTTTAAAGATTTTATATTTTCAAAAGATTTTTTTTTAAATCAAAATCAAAACTTCTACATGAAATTATTTTAAACGTTAAATCACCTCCCAAGATACCTTCTAAAAAAAGTAGAAATTTGGAATTAGACACGTAAATATATATGTATAACGACACGTACTTTATTTGCAGTTAAATTACTGTAACTATAGAAAGAATTACACTTAAGGCATTTATTGCAATTTCGAGCTACTGCATTTGGCAGCACATAGTGCTTGTAGGTTTTTAATTAACAATTTCTTTCACATTGCAAAAATGTATCGACTAAGTTATTAGCAATTCACACTGATGTTTTCCGCATTTTTTAAGAAATGTAAATTAGTTTTCCAAGTCCAAACCAAGTTATATTGGAACTTAGGCTTTCACGGTCAGCTTCAAGCCTGGAAACTAATTATACTCGTACTATCCAATTTTTATAGTTTAATGTCATTGTTTCTGTTTTTTAATGATTAAATATTCTAAGACTGACTAAACGTAATTCTACGTTTTTTAAAGAGGCGAATAATCTTGTATCGAGTGGATGAAAATATTTTTGCAAAACTCAAACAAGGAAGTTTAAAAAATGCAAATTAAATTTCATCATTTCATTGTTTTTTGAGAAAGCTATTAATAAGAGACTGTTAATTACTTCTCAGCATTTTTACTCTTTCGGATACTTCCCCAACAATATGGTATTTTCCCAACGGCAGAATTTCATTATCCCGTTTTATTAAATTAACTCTCTGACACAATAGAAAAAAATTCATATTTCAAAATTGAACTTATAAAACTAAAACACGATGTTATTGTTAGCTACTACTACCAAAGTGATGTATTTTTGGCTTTTTTAAAGTAAAAGTACTTACGATGCACATTAATTCAATTTTTTGTAATTTTACACGCTCTAATGCACCTGAATTATTTCCTATTTCATTTATAATTTAATAAATTAGTTTAAAAAAGGCATGTAAATGCTGTTTCTAAATTAAACTAATTTGTTCAAGTTTTTATTTTTGTTGAAAATGGCCTTTTGGATGCTGTATACAAAAGAAACTAGAAAAATTTGCTAAACTATTTTTCTTACAGTTAATGATCACAGAATACATAATTTGTTTTGATTTTGGAGATGCGATAAACATAAGTTGAGAGGTAAAATGGGAAGGGAAGAAAAAGAAAGTTACTAGGAAATACATAAATTTCAAAGATAACTCTAGGGAGACCAAAACGTCGGCACAAAAAACAACAGAAAAAAGAGAGAGAGAAATCAAGAACGAGAAAACAAAGAAAACATAGAGAACTGACACACGCCAAATTGTTAATTTAAATTCTTCAAGAAATAATTTTTTTAGTCTACAAAGGAGTTCATTTGAAAAACTTATTTCACAAAGTGAGGAAGAACTTCCACAAAAGTTCAAATGAATCTGCAGAGATTCAAAAGATGCTAAGAAGTTATTAATTCCCATTTTTCAAGCCTAATAATTACAAAACTTGAGATGAAACCGGAAAAAAGTTGGAAGAAGATCGCATAAGTTTTCTAACACTAGGTTAAAAACATTTTTTAACTGCATAAGAAATAATAGTTATAAAAGAGTCAAATATATAAAATTAAGGTTTCTTTGGGCATCTGAAATTCCTAAACATTAAAACTGACAAAAAGATTTGCCTTTTAAGTTTTCTGAGGTTTGCCTGACACACACCTATTTGACATAAACAAATACATATATATGTGAATGAGCGAATCTAGACATACGGGAATGTTTAGAGTGAATTTTTCCAAAAATACATAGTTTATTTTTAATATGAAAAAAAAGGGAAAGTAGTTAAAATTATACATAATTTTTAAAAAGCCCTTGAAGAGTACATAAATGCAATTTCAGTCTCAATGAACAACAACCTAAAATGCTTTTTCCACGAGTGTTGCCACTTTTGACACAGCAAATCTCCCGAAGAAAAAGTTAAAAAAAACTCAACTTTGGGGCACATGGTTGACAGGGTTATCATTATTTTTTACAATATGAAAATTAGAGCTCTGGAACAGGGTATGTGGATGACATTTCAGTGAAAAAAATTTACTTTTGATGAAATAAAAGTTTAAATTTTAGAAAAGTAATACATAATTATAGTGCTAAATAACTATGTCTAAAAATATTTAAAAAATAAAACAAAACAAAAAATTTTGTATAGAACAGAGACTTTCCCTCTTTTGCAGAATAACCCAGAAATACAATGGAAACGTTAAATTTATATGTCAAGAAATGAGATTTCTGTGAAATCGCACATCAAAATTAATTGAACTCGATTGATGGAGAAAATATGGAGGAAACTGTTAAAATGTTGGAAAGACGGCCAAATACTTATTTGGACTTGCAGATCTTACTTAGAACACTGTAAGTAAAAAAGTAAGTAAAAAACAAAAAAAAGCACATTTTAATTTTCTGCTTAAATTTGTTGCGTTTTTACTTCACTAATATAGAATAATTGACATTTTTTATTGTATAATGTTTGTGTAGTGATCAAATCATAAATTTATTTAAAATAAAATCAATTTCTTGAACTCATCTGCAGTTTATTGATTTATTTACTTTTTTTTTTGTAATTTAGAACCTTTCAGAATTAATAGGAGACAACACTTTTTTTTTAACTTATGAGGTAGTCAGATGAAATAAGAGTATAGAAATGTCTCCAAAAAATGGCGTCCAGTCTTGTGTATAAGTAACACTATCGTATTTCTATTTGTGATGCATGAGCTAATTCTTAAGGCGTTCTTATGGGTTCTGTTAAGGGATGGTTTAAGTATAGTGGTAGTACTAAAGTAAAATATAGATTAGCATTTAATTAATCTTCCTAAATACATAGCATTGTGAAAATAATTGAATTAATCATATCTTATTACTTATTAATCCACTGCTGAAAGAAAGACATCATTAAGTTTGTGAAAAAATACATAATTCAAAATTAATAAATAAAAATTTATTTATTCACAAAAATTCATTTTTTATTTCTAGATTAATTTATTTATATTTAAAATTGATGCATATTATGACTTAAATAAGAATTAAAAAAAAATGAATTGGCCATAATTTAAATAATTGGTTATAGATTGATCAATCATAAAAAATAAAAAAATACAACCTGTGGGACCACGATAATGAAGCACATGATCATCGTAATGAGGAAGTGTCCATCGGTCTCAACAGATTCAATTTTCACTTATATCACAACGGTCATTTTTTTATGAAATGAATCTTAGTTCAGTAAAAAGAATAATTTCAAATTATTGATGATCGTTGAAATACTGCAACTTTCAGAAGGTTGCGCGATAATATTCGTTATTTACTTTCAGTCTCCGGTCAGATCCGTCAAATTGAATAAATCATAAGATGCACTTCAAATAGTTGTAGCCACAATTGAAATGAAGCATTAACTGATCATACGATGGCTGAAGGGTTCCATCAATGCTTATATAAGTACGGATTCCAAAAAAAAGTCGTTTTTGTCATATCTGACAATGCTGCTCATGTAATTAAAAATTGAAAATCTTGATACAAAATCGAGGTAGATAGATCGTTGCAAAATTGCTCCAGACGGATCACTAAACTATATGGTTTCCCCAGACAAGGCGACATAAAAATATGCCCCTCGCTGGGGAACCGATGACCACAGCGTCGTTCTCTAGTAATTTCAAGTATCCAACTGACGAAAAAAATGCACACGGCAAGGCATTCCACGACAGGAAGTTTACGCCATAGAATATAGTACGTATAAACAAATTGCTGTTATTTGAATTCTTCTGACCAAAAGACTTAAAACAAATTGTTAATTAAAATTGTAGGTGTTTTGAAATATTTGTCATGCAAAAATTAATCCCGTAATTTAATGAAAATTATAAATATAAGCCCCAGTGAAAAAAAATGGCATGACGCGCAAACCTACATTAAAAGTGAGTGACAAGTTCAGTCACGGAGAAACAGTCAAGCCACAGTTAAGCGTTTAAAATGAAATTAATATTATTCAAGGCTTGAATGAGGCGAATTTTCAATAATCGATAATTTATTATTTTAATAATTAAATGTATCAAAAGAACAATAAATTGAACTTTTGTTGGCCGGTTCCAAAAAATGGGTTGAAGGTTCCAAAAAATTACATTATTGCTAAGAGTACATTCACGTATAAAAGGTTTTTCTAAGATTGAACACCATTAAAAGTCACACTATAATTAGCGAAAAATTGTTGGATGTAGTGTAAGTCTCGTTTGATGGAAGTCTTCAAAGTTAATAAGAGTTAATTATTATCATTATGCGTAAACATTTTCAAAATCACATATTTTTTGTTGCCAAATAGGGAATTAATTCTGCCTGAATACTTTAAAATACTTCATTCACGAGGGATCTGAAATCGTCTAACACGAAAATATGGCTATTATTTTATTTCATCCTTCAAAATAACTATTTCTAATACCTTTCTTCCCCTGATTCAAAATGTAAGCAAATATTTTTATTCCGTCTTCCATTTTTCAATAGATTTATTTTCCACTAACATTTCCATTTGTGTTCGGGAAATGTCAGAGTTCCTTTTAAAGTAATATTTCAATCATTTAGAAACATTTTATAATCTCCTACAACATAGGTTTAAATGAATAGAATGACTTAAAGCGACTTTTAACTTGATAAACAACTTTAACTTTAGTTGGCTTGAAAAAAAATGAAAGGGTAATTAAGATACTCATTTTGAGAACTGAATTATGAAGCGTGTTTAAAAAGGCTTTTGACAAAATAAGGAAGAAACAATATTGCATCTAATTAAGAGCAACAATATTTACTTTGAAACTTATTTTCGTATTCACTCTGATATCTTCATTTGCCAGTGTGAACGGTAAAGTATTATACTTGGCCGTCTATTTGAGCTTTTACTTCGAAGTTTTTAACCCTCTCGTGAACGAATTATGATAAAATAGAAAATAAAGGTTTCTACTGTTTAATGCAAAAATTCTTTTTTCAAAAGTTAATCCTTCCTGCTATTTTTACATGTGTTCTGTAAGCATTATGACCCTTTTGTGCTATGTGAAGACGCATACACGGTCATTGCATCAATTAAATAACAGGTAATAATATTTTTATTTACAAATTTGTTTCATTCTTGTATACTCGTTACATTTAAAAATCACTACTTAAAAGGTACACGGGTAATTCTGTGAATTTCAAAATTCAAATAGGCATACAATTGATTGAGTACTGAAGAATAGCTATAAATTAATGATTCTTGTAGTCATTTTAAGGTCTCATATGTGTTATACATGAATAAGAAGTGAAACATAAATTTTGTATTTTTTAAACCAAAATTTTGCTATTTGAGAAAAGAGCCCCACATGAAGGCCAGAGAGGAGTTCAACTGCCCATAAACGGTTTTGTGTGACTCATGGTTTCACTAATTCGTTACCTTTGTATTGGGGAAATTAATTTGGCCATTTCAGTTTCCGCTCTTCCTTAGCTCAGCAAAGAATTTAACCCTTGGTTTTAAAGTAAGTATCGTTCCCCTTGACGGGCGCATTTTGTTAGAGCATTTTTTGAGCACCCTTAGCGTAAGAAAGCTTTAATATTGTAAATCATTAAAACACGTTTTTATATACATCTCAAAACTATAGCATATCTCTAACTGTAAGCATGTCTCTATCACAAAACCAAATACTAACTTACCAGCTGCTTGCACTTTGTTGCACAAAATGTTTAAAAAGTGCTTTGAGGAAACGAGGTGAGTGTTTGTTCCCCTCAACATGAACAATATCATATAAAATCTAGGTTCGCATTTCACCTTGAATAGCAGAAAAAGAGTATATTGAGATGATCAATTTGAACTGTCAAGCAGGAAAAAGCAAACTGTTCGAGCTCTTAAATGCACAAACCCATTTTATCATCCTGATAAAAAGTTAAAGTAGACAAATTTGGCGTTGCACTCAGAGTAGAGTAAAACGCCCCCTTTTCTCAAGAGACGTTGTCTCTAGGCACTAACTGAGCTTAGTTTAGAGATCTGAGCAGCACAAATCCATTGATATGATAAGAGCCAAAGTCGATTCTCTAATTGGACGCCCAGTTTAGCATTGCACACTGGCGAATAAAAGAATGGCTCATTCAGAGCGGATAAGTCTCCTCCTTTTGTCTATATACACAGAACGTACCCTTTGATAAAATTCCGTTGCATGTTTTACGTTTGTAAACTCAAAATTTTATTCAACATAAATGCTAAAACAACCTTGTCAAAAGATATATCTGCATGAAATGTAGCAGCGTTCATCAAAAGTTGAAACGCCTGTTCTTCTTCAGTTTTGTATATTAAAACACCTTTTTTTTTAATATATGCTGCTCTCAATAATGTTAGACAGAAGCAAATGTTGAAAAATAAATATAATTATACAGTCATTTTCAAACAATTCAGCATACGTTTGCAGTTCAAAACAAAACTTTCTTTATTAATTTTTTTGACTTTCAACTGTTTTGCATTGTAAAGTCTTGTTTGATGTCAGTTAACTTCATCACAACATATTTTTAAAATAGCGTAGTTATTCATTAAAATACATTTTCTAAAAAAAATCTCAAAACAGAGCAGTTACAATTATCAATTCAGAATAATAACGAATAATCTATTTACGTCATTTTGTTAGATTAGATTAGTTAGAAGACTTCAACTTTGAAGTTAAAAAAAAGAAATAACTACATTTTTCTCATCCATAATGAAACATAAATAAAAGTTCTAAGTTCATACTACAGACATAATATGTGAAACGAAATAATGGTTCTATTCAAAATAGAAATAAAAAATAAATTCGTTTTCTTCTAACATCAGAAAAATAAGCTATTGTTTGTTTTTCCACAATCTCTTTTTCTTACGAAAACAGCATTTTAAAACACTTAATGGCTTAACGATCCGATAAGTACACTTTCCGAAATAGGATTAAAATATAGACGCTCAAATCTGAAATATATTATCAAACAAAACAAATCTTTCTCGAAAAGGCGAAAATTTCGAATTTTTTGAGCCAATAGCTTTTGTGGAAAAGCTCAACTCTAACAGGCAAAAAAATAGCTATGAATACATAAAACCTTCTTATTATTCTTCGTTAAAAAGTTATTTTTCACTAGAAATCCTCTAGACTTAGAAGGAAAGATATTTGGAGGCGTATGATATTTAAGTGTTAGAAAAACGAAGAGCCTTTTCTGCCACTGTCAACAAAGTGATAACAGCATAAAATAAAGTCAAGCTCTTTTTTGAGGTTTCGAGACAAAATATTTCTATTTCAGGTTAAATATTCTTGAACAGAAGTAAAGAAACTATTGAATACTTTGTTTAAGCTTAAATTTACGGTGTATAAGAATAAAAAAAAGCCCCATAGAATTGATAGTTGAAGTATGTTAGCTTGCGAGAATATTTAAAATTTTTCAGTCAGTTTATTTTTATTGTGTATGTTATACACCTGTAACTCGTCTGATAAAAAAGGATGAAAATTAAGATCTAATATAGTAAGAATTTCATTCACAATATTTTTGCGAAGAAGTTTTGAAATGCACAGATGAGAACTGATGTATAGAGTGGACATGAATTATATTCTGTCAGTGTATTTATTTTTCGTTAGAGTTACTATATATTAATTGCAAAAATTTTTTGCTATTTCAAAAGTAATATTTCCTTTCTAAATATTAAAAGAATTATTTATTTGTACAGAACTAAGATGGGTCAGCCCTTTTAATAGCTTTTTTACTTTTGTATGGTATTTTTAATATACGAAGTTATCACTACACTGTGCAAATTTGTACTTTTGGTGTATTTGTATACATTTTCTTGTCTTATAAATGTTTTCACATCACTTTTTCAGTCTATTGTATCCAAACTTTCCAATTACTGCTTAATTCTGGACACAGCTCCACGCTCAGATTAACTAGCCTCGTCTGTATGCTATGTAGTTCATCACAGAAAACTACTTTTGCTACTCTTTGAACTTTTAGATTTCTGATGAGTAGAAACTTGATCGGCTGCCCTTTTCACCCATCCCACTTATAAATTCCTTTTAATGTATTCTATCAAATATATATATATATATATATATATATATATATATATATATATATATATGTATGTATACTTTATTTGAATTTAAAAAAAATAAATTTACAAACAATAAGAAAGATTGTATTATGATAAATATGACACATTTGAAATTACAAATAAGAAGATATTAAATCTCTTTCGTAAAAACTCTTCCGAAAAAGTTTGGAAAATGTTTTATGAATCTCTAACAACTCCACACGGGAGTAACTTAATACTAGAAAATAACATGTCAGAATATCGAATTCGTCAAATATTTTAATGCATTTGTTATTCAATAAATACTCTTCCTTTTAACTCCCCCTTATGGTGTATTTAATTAGTTATCCACAAATTAGTGTCTCCACATCTGACACGTTCTCAAATTAAGATACTGCCTTGAAAAATGCAACTTAAAATTAGTGAAATGGGTACATTACTAGCCGAAGTACTTTTTTACATGCAACATTCTTCATTTTATTGCCATGAGAATGCTTTCATTAATCATTTATCTTGATTATTAGATTTAAATGCTTTAACTTAAAACTTACTTCTCACCGAGACTAAAAAAAGGCACCAGCATCGTGACAAAAACCTTTTTGTCTTGGACTTCTAAAATCGCCTTTCACCGTATCGATTTCTCCGTCTCAATTACAAGATTTAATTGATTTGTTGCTTCCTTCCTTAAAAATTCCTTGCGCTCTTTTGTGCTTCAAATTTATAACGTTAAAGATGAAAGGATTTAAAATATCGGATGGGAGAGTTAAATTAATCAAGGATTCTTAGTGCTCCTTTTAACGATGGCATTCAGAGATTGATTTGTATATGAATTTCTGAGTTAGCAGAAAAACAGTTGCTTTGAAAACTAGAAGTCCCAGTGAATATTAAGGAGGCTTTTCACTTGAATTAATTTTGGAAATTTCTGCTCTGTCCCAGAACTGTTGCAAATCAGTTTTTAATTCCTTTGAAAAATAAAAGATTTCTCAGTTGCACTGAACATACTTCGTCACTCAGTGTTTAAAGTTTTTTTTTCCAATTTCATGACATGGATTTATTTAATATGACACATATTACAATGATTTCTTAACTTATAGTGTATTAAGAAACATTTCGTTAAATTTCAATTTATAACGTTTTATTGATTGGAAGAATCCATTCATCAATGTGATCACGATTATTTTACTGCTGGATAAATAGAAACGCCTCCAAATATTTTACCATTTTTCTACCATTTAATTCTTTATATAATAAGGATGTTTTGCATCTAGAAGCTCCCTGTCGCATTGAAAAAGGGATTCCAAGCAATCCCGAAACATATGTCTGCGTTTTAATGCTCATTTGTGCTTTAAATTAACGTGAAATTATATTTCTATAATTCTTTATAGTTTCTTTACCTTTTGAACTTTGGAATGATTGTGAGGTACGTTAAAAAAAACGCTTTTTTTAAAGTGTTTTATAGTTTCTCTCGCGCTTTCTGAAGGAAATGTATTTTTTGCGATCGCTCCTGACTTCAATAAATGCTACACTAACTTGGTTATTAGTTAAAATATCAGGACAGAACGTTAAAGATCTATCTACCTATATATATATATATGTGTGTGTCTGTGTAGTGCTCGTTTCCTTCAAACTTTTGTCTATTTAACTTGTTTCTAGTATGCTATCAGAAGTTTAAAGAACATTTTATTTTTAATAAGTGCTGGGGTATATAAAGTATGGAATGTTATTAAACAAAAAAAACGTGTCATAATAAAACTTCTCAAGACCTCTTCATTGATTGCATTAGACTTTCGTTGCTGAAACTATTTAAAAGATTTTGCACAGCTAACCCCAAAGTCGCAATCAAAGTCTTTTTGTTTCATGCCGGTTAGTAGTAAACAAAGATTAATGAGTTATTTTAATTAAGTTTTTCAAACTGATTAACTATTGGTACTAATATGTAATACAAATAAAAATTTCCTCACTAGGATTGGAACGCACACTACTCAGACGGCTGCCTAATACTCTAACTACTGCGCCGGGAGGACATGGGACGGAGAGGAACAAATTGAATTACATAGCTTCCAAACGTACCATCTGCTGGTGCTAAAGTACTTCCGTGCCAAATTTCTTCATAGCGCAAACCAGAAGAGAGTTAACTGTCCTCTTGTATCAGGCTTGGAGTAATCGCGATTACGTAATCGTAATCGGCTGTAATCGATTACATTTTAAAAAAATCGTAATCGTAATCGTAATCTGACGATGGCATATTCTCATAATCATAATCAAAATTGTGTAATCCCGTAATCCTTTTTCTCCTGTAATTTTAATCGTAATCTTAAGGAAAAAATCCGTAATCTGCTGGTCCTGCAATCGTGTAATCTTGACCTGCTGAAAGCTGAAATTTTTAGCTCTACCATTGGATAGAAGAGATAAGATTACAAGAAAAAGGATTCAATCTGTGTACTGAAGTCCTATCCTAAGCGGTCTGTAACCTACGGCGATCATAATATAAAAGGTTCTGTGTGGCGGTCGCAGAGCCTTGATGGCAGGACGATATAATAGTCTGCTAGAGACGCTTGTTGTCCTACTTGTTGCGGTCTCTCAGAATTCTTAATTGCGGCTCCACTCTCCACGGGGAATGGCTGGAGAGCCCGAGAAGAAAGAAAGTCTGGTCTGGATAGTCACTCGCATCGCCTTGGGGCTCTCGGGGGGGGGGGGGGGGGTCTCCGGTGTCCTCGTGTCGTCCAGTTTCGGTAAAAAAGCGGTAATCTGTCTGCAAGTCAAAGATTTCGGGGTAGATAAGAAAGGGGAAGGTGTCTAAGGACCAAATGCATTGGTCATTTTGCTTCCTTAATTACCCCTTCAAAACATATTCAAACGGTTGGGCAATAGGCGAGAGTCTGGACGGGATCGCCGCGAGTAAAAGAGAGTTCCCCCTTTCTTCTCTCCGCGGGGTCCCGTTCAATAATCGAAGCAGGCTGCCCCCTGAAAATCTAGTGGAAAGAGTACTATCACCTACACACATAAAAAAGAGACACGAAATGCCTTTTGCGTTTTCGCCTTTCTTTAACGGCAGAAGTGAAGAATTTTTCTAAAGAATAGCACATTTACACTTTAGCAATTTAGGAGCTGGCGTTACATGATGCGCTATGCTTAAGAAGCATGAAATCTTAACCCTGGTACGTGTGATTATTATTATTTTTTTAAATATGTTCTTCGAATATTTAAAAAAGTAAATACATTTAAATCTTAAATTTATTTATATTTTAATGCTAATATTCTTTTTAATTAATAGGTGTGTAAAAGAAAAAGCGATTTATGTTTAGACATTCTCCCAATTGTTTTCTACATGCATGAATTAATATTTAGGAATTATTTTTAAAAGTTAATTATTTTTTTCTTCTTAGAATTACCTCAACAGAATTTTGTATTTCCCTTTTAATCTTGTACGTTAAATTTGTGTTGTAAAATTACTTGCACTTTATTTTTTATTAAAACAGTTAGTACATGGAAAAAATTATATGCTCGTGCATGTTAAAAAAAAAATACCACAAAAATCATATTAAAATATTATAGTCATTCGTATTATAATTATTCTTCATATTACTTTTTAACGATTACTAATTTTGCTAAGAGTTATTTGAATGTTCATGTTCAAATTTTTTGAAATTATTCTAAAATGCAGCTTTTTTTTTTCAAAAGATTATTTATCTCTTACACTATCTGAATACTTTGTTATCCCGTGCAATTCATACACATCTTATAAGTGATTTTATAAAAAATCATACAAAATTATTATTTTCAGTAAACTAATTGGTGTTATGTGAAATATTTGCACAATTTAAACTAGAAAATAAATACAATGGAGAAATTATAATATATGGAGATATTACAAATTTTCATTCCGCAACAACATCATAATTCCAGAACTGTGATGTTGAAATTATTTCATTATAATTGCATTCATCATCATTTCAGTTATCTCTAATTAAATCAAAAATTTAATTAAAAATCATAACTTTTTGATTTATGACACTATTGTAAAAATGAGAGTTGTATGCATAATATCGGATAATTTTATGCTAATCTAATCGTAATCAAAATCGTAATCGGATGTCATAATCGTAATCGATTACATTTTTCAACGACTGTAATCGCTGCCGTAATCGTAATTACTTTTTGGCAAAGGATTACAATCGTAATCATAATCATAATCTCTCAATTTCTCCCTTTGTAATCGTAATCGTAATCGATTACGTTTCTTTGTAATCGACTCCAAGCCTGTCTTGTATATTCTGTTTTCTTATTTTACTGCGTCTAGTCCGAATCTGACGAATTATTCATCTTGTATTCCTATTCTGAGAGATTACTCACATTCTTGAATCCTTCTGACTTCTTTCGCAGTAAATAGTTCCTTAATTGTGACACAAATACTACTGCTCTGAAGAAGAAAAAAAGCGCCAGTATTAATTCTGAACGCAAAGTTTCACTGTAATTTTTTCATTTATTGCAGTAATACTTTTCTTTTATGCTACTATAATTTCTAAGTAAGCATCGGTACTTAAAACTGAGAATGGCGCTTGCTCATTTCTAAGTCAAAATTGCTTTCATAAAATAAGGTATATTTTCTCATTTTAAGCACGTCATTTTTAACAGTGTACACGGTATTTCGACGAGCTGCAATTTTCCGTGTTCAGCTGTTCATTATAAAAATAGAACATTCAAGGAATTGTGGCATAAAATAATGGAACTAAAATTAATTGCAACAAATGTGCACATTACAAAATGTGAAACGTAATGCAAGCTCATAAGGACGTGTGAGGCTAAGGGAAACACGAAGTATAAAGCTAAAATCACAAAGAAAAAAATATCGAAAAAGAATAAATATTTTATGCTCCTAAATAAATCTATTTGTCATAGTTAAAATGATCCTTATACTTATTTTTCGTTTCATTCAATTTTTAAAGTCTGTAGTATTTTTGTCATGTAACTGTTATAGTTTTTTATCGTACAAAACCACAACTTTTCAGACATTTGTGTGCTGAAAAATAATGCTATATGTAAGAAGGCTCTTTTTTAAGGTTACGTGATCTGTAAGCCAGACATTATGCTTCTCCGCTAATCAGCAATACAAACAAAATCGCATTCTTAACAACATTTCAAACTTCGGAAATATCGAAAGTATGAAAAGGTACAATGGTTGAAAACTTGAAATAAAATATTAACTGTTTTCAAGTTGTCAGAAGATCGGAATCACAAAAGCAGACATTTCTGCCTTTCTGCCTTTCCCCCTCTAATGATAAGTTATTTTCTCCTTTAGCACGATAAGTGATTTTTTTTTTTTTTACTTTATAACAAAAATTACATTTTCTTGTATAACTACAACAGTTTAGAAATCCTTTCATTCCAGTAGAATATTGATTTCATTTTGTAAAAATATAACGCAGTAAGCATGTTCTTAATTTTGGTTTCAGAAAGGTTACGAACCCATTCGGAAAATTTTTCACTTTTTGGTTTGGGTTTTGACTTTTCCTTCATATTCACGGATATAATATCATCAAAAATGAAACCAAAGTCATGTTTTAGCCTAATCAAAATCAAAACAAATTTCTTGTTTTAGCACAAATGCTAAATTTATCAAAAAAAAAGTCCTCATCACCAACCTCTATATTTTAAAGTCCATACCTTCTCTTACTAAATACTTAGTTACAATACAAAAAAAAAAAAAAAAAAAAAAATCTAACAAAGTGTGCAAAACAAAAAGAAAAAATAATGTTGTTTTAACATTTCAAAAATAAGATAACTTAGGGCTGGAAAAGGTAAATTGATTCTTTCGACCCAAAAGTTACTTTTACTTTAGAGTAAAGAAACTATGTAGAACTAGCTTATAATTTTTACATTGCTATACTTTCGCCTATAAAAATGTCGACGCCTTAAGTTACCTTTACATCATAGTATAAAAAGCTTGCTTGCTAAAATATCGCAGAATATTAACAGTCAAGAGCTTGTTAAACCTTCAAATAAAACCTGCATAGATACCTTATTTATGTTTTACCAAGAATATATTTCAACGTCATAATAAACGTAAGATAAAGCACAAGATATTTTACTATTTTAAGTTAGAATGCATTATATTTTCCTTTCGTACTGTTTGGTCTAAATTAACTGAATTTCAAGCCCTCGACTTTAGAAACTTGAAGCGATTTTTTTCACTGTAAAAAATGATTCATTATAACTTATTAATTACGTGGTACACCAGTACAGCACAAGTCTTATAGGAATTTTTAACTTAAATATCAGATTTGTAATAGAAATATAAATTCACGTTAATTTAAAGCACAAATGAGCATTAAAACGCAGACAAATATTTCGGGATTGCTTGGAATCCCTTTTTCGTTAATTTAAAGCTCTTTTGTGCATTAAATTAACGTGAGTTTATATTTCTATTACAGTTTACTTGCACAAAGTTAAATTATTATTATCAGATTTGTGTTTCATCAAGAGGACATTTCAACGTAATTATGTATGTAAAGAAGAGCACAAGGTGTTTTGCTGTATTAAGTTTAATCTATTACTTTTAATCTGTACCAAAATACAGGAAAACTCCTCCTAACAGACACCCCTCTTAGGCGGACAGTTTTTAATTCCCCGCCAACAAATCATTTGGCCTTAAGAAAACTCCTCGTTTGCGAACACCTCTCTACTACGGACAAATATTTGTGTCCCGCTGCTGTCCGCCATAGAGGAGTTTTATTGTATAATTTAAAACCTTCGACGAACAATGTTGATGCTTCTCCAAAGCTGCTGCGGAGATTATTTTGGGGTGATGAGAAGGGGGGGGGGGGGGATTTTGAGATAAAGGAGACGAAGTCGCTTAAAAACGTGTCAACTCCGACAACGGGTGTATTTTGTTTCTTACTGACACTTCTTACAAAATGTTTGTTTGCGGTTTACATTATATTTGTGCCACTTTTGCATCATTTAAGGACTTATTTTTTATCATTATTATTGTTATTATTTCCATTTTATTTCTTCATAATTCGGTGTTTTTCTTAGCTTGATTTAATTATTATTTAAATTATACATTTTTCAACTCGTTACACTCAATTTTTTTAACTGTAAAATATAAATGTGGTACAAATGTTTATGGTTTCGTTTTTTCTGTCTATTTCGCATCTATTACGTATTATAACTCGTGTTGTGTAACGCTTATAAAGGCCACTTTTCAGAATTGCACTTCACGTATGTTTGAATAACAACAAGTTTCATCTAGAACTATACGAGCCTACTTTCCCGTATACACCAATATCAAACTGATTAATCTAGCTATCTCTCTCTTTCTCATTTAATTTCAGTTCTTAATTACTTCAAATCTATCTTTTTCAACGGTTTATGCACATATTCATTCATTCATTTATTTATTAATACATTCACTCACTCATTCATTCTTTCATTCAGAATCCAGATGAAAATGTTTCATGGGAAAGTAGGCTCGTTTAGTTTTGGATGAACTTCGTATCTGTACATGTTCCTCGTCAAAACATATTTTTGATAACATTTGTTCCAAGCAAATTCGTCTAATAGAACAGCCTTCTCTCATTCTTGCTCTTCTTTTTACTATTATGAAACCAAAGTCATGTTTTAGCCATAAACATAGTAGCATAGACGGAGTCATCTGGCTTTTCCTTCGCTTTGCGAGTGTCTGAGGGCTGGAGTTGCGAGTGTACGTCACGTGACGGCGACCACCAAATTAGCGTCTGTTGTCTCATCTCGCTTCGCCTTATCTGCTTTTACCATAATTTCTTACCACGGCGGCAGGGAATTTTGCTATTTTAAAGTATCTCAAGATGGGCGTATGCTGCGCGGCAACTTGTACCGAAAGAACAAGGCTTGGAGGACCTTCCTTTCATAAGTAATAAACTAAATTCTGAATAAAATGTCATGAAATCTATCTAATCTATCTCCCACAGTCTAATATTTTTTTACATCTAATTCTGTGTTACGATGTAATCTTCAAAAATGATTTTTTTTATTGTAAAGAAATTTTTAAACAAATGGAAGGAAATATAAAGGATATTTAAAAGAAGGAAAAAAGGGCAGGTTTATTCGTAAAATAAACTGAGTTTTCTGAGAGGAAAATTTTGAATACAATCTGACGTTTTTTAAACACCGTACCCATGTATGAGTCAAAGTATTTTTTACAAAATTTGGAAGCGAAAAAGAACGAACTTATACACAGGTTAGGGAGGGGGGGGGGGCGGTACTACTTACAAAATCTTCGAAGTTCAGAATCTTAATGAAATTTAAAGGCAAATAATCATCTACAAGTTCAAAAAGTCTAAAAACTTCACTTTTTTTAAAATTCAAATTCAAATTTATCACTGGAATATATCAAAATAAAGATTATTGCTTATTAGAATCCTAATATAAATGAAGCGTTTCGGAAAAGTATCTATATAATGCTTGTGTGTATCTCGAGGAATATTTTTTGTTGGAATTGCAACTCAAAAAGTTATGCATGATAGGTAACAAAATTCGATGTGCAAATCGGCATTTATATAAACTGTCGCTAACTAGTAGCGTAGAGAGCGTGGAATGGGGCTGCGGGGGGGGGGGGGGCAGAATGGAAGTTGGCCTCCAATGAAGCACTAAAACTATGTTTGTATGCCTGTGCGTATAAATGTATGTGTTATAAATGAAAACCTTTCCTTTGAAAAGCAAAGCCTCCACCCCTGCATGAAAAAATTCTCGCTACGCCACTGGTACTGGCCGATTTTGAAACAAACAGCTCTAAAATGGAGGTGTAGTAGAATGTTTTTATCAATCAACCTGACTGCTATATCTGCAGCAGTGATGCAATAAATCAAACGAAACGTTGTACTCAAGTATGCCATACGAACCGGTGCTGATTATTTTCCGGTGCCAAATGTTCAAAAGGGGTCAGGAACTAATGTAATAAATCAAGCAATAGTTGCTGAAAACAGGGGGAGTGGCGCAATCAAACGTTTACTTTGGGAAGCATATTTACTATTTCTGAAAAAAACTGGGCAAAGAGTGAAAAGGAAATCTGTGTAAATAAGCTTCTGATTGCAAATGCGTATATAGAAGGAGGGCATGAGAGGAAGGGGGGAAACCTTTTTTTATAAAACATCTTTGTCTTTCATTATGAAACATCATATCAAACATCATTATGAGATATCTTTGTCTTTCATGTAAATACGGGGGCTATTTACATGAAAAACAAAGAGATGCTTCATAATGCGCACAACATATTAGTTTTTTTTGGTTTATTATTAAATATTTAAATGATAAGCTGGATGACTAATTTTCTATAGCTATTTAGTTCCCTATCATAATAATATATACTGCTCAACCCAGAACCCTTAGTTTTCTAATATTTTTCAACAATACTGCTGATTCCAGTAATACATATAGTATCCCCTCCCCATCCCCGGAGAGAAAATTCTGGTTGCTCCCCTGGATAGAATACAAATCATACGTTTCTTACACTCACGCCTCTATCGAAGTCGAATAACTTTAAGCGTCTATTTTATTTATTTATTTAAATTTAGTTTTGATATCATAACAAAGATGTTTTAAAGAACAGACCTTTGCAATATTTGTATGCAAAATCGTATTCCAAATGTGCATTGTAAATGTAAAACTTGTTTTATAAATAAAATTTGTTGTAGGAAACTTGTAAATTTGGCTTACTGTGCAATGTGTACCAGTGTAAAAACAGATTTGATTTTTTTGCGCTCAAAATTCCCAATGCACCAAAAAAGTTGCGAGTTCCACCTTCAGAATTCTAGGTTGTCTCAAATTCTGAACGCTTTTTCTTTTAACGTACAGAACATGACGTACATTCTTTCTTCATTTTCCCCCCTTCTTTTCCTCTGTAGACAACAACAATACAGAGGAGAAAACTGAATCAGTGTAATTCAATTCATTCGTGGAGGATTAATTTTTCCCACTGTTTTTAGTAATAATTTTATATATATATATATATATATATATATATATATATATATATATTTGGATCTGTTCAAGAAGTGATAATGTTTAATTCAAATTACAACGAGATCGTAATTTCTTGCACCACGCCATTGTGGGGGGGGGGGGGGTATTGCTGGGTTTGTGGTGAGAAAATTAAAGTTTCTAAAATGTGAGCATTGCTCTAATGCGCTTGTATCGGCATCGTGGCTTTCAAGACTGACCGCAGCAAAAAATTATTTTACAGAAAAAAATACAGGGCTAATAAATCCTTCTCCAGACGTTTTGCATGTATGCAAACAAGCGGAATCGGTTTTTCGACAATGTATGAGCACACATAACTTTAGTAAGCGCAACATAATGCAAATTATGATTTTACGATCAATGCGAAGCATAAAACCATCAAACTTCAGTTCTCTGGAAGAACATGTTAAAGATTGTGACTCAGAGGAGAACCATGTTTATAACTTAACTTTATATATTTTAAAAACTTATTTAAATGCAAGAATGCATCATGCAATTCAAATGTTCAACCAAAAGCGCGAGAAGCGAGTTAGACGCAAATTCACGAAATTAATTCTTTTTAAAAACCAATAAATTTATGTTAAACTCTCATTGTGTATAGTTGGTTTATAAAAGTATAGTTACATGCAAATACTTCTAATGCATTAATGAGTTTAAAATGCCCTGCAGAAATAAACAATAGTATGTTAAAGTTTTTTTTTAAACTTTTACCAAAACTTACACTTAATTTAGGAACAAATGTATGAATTTAAAAGTGCAATCAAAATAAAATATGCGCATACATACACATACGCGTGTATATATATGATATACACGCGTAAAAACTATATATATATATATATATATATATATATATAAGTATTACGTAGGGGTAATTAACTGTTAAAAAAAGTCTAAAGAATAGAAATTAAAATTTAAATGCCTCTTAAGGTTTTCTGATTGTTAGCACTTTATAACAGAAACGAATATCTTCAATAATCTTCACTTATTTGCTGTTTCCTCGTTTTATATTTTAAAAAAATGTCTTATGAATTTTAGTAAATTATAAATCAATCCTCTATCGGTAAGGGCAAACCAGGAACTTCATTTCGAATTTTTCTGAGGGGAGGGGAGTGCAAAGGGTATATTCTTTTTGTATCTTATACTGAGGAAGCAAAACACATTTGCGTTCTTAAAAATACATTATATCCTCAAAGCCGGGCCTCCAGTAGGCAGTGGCATCCTACTGGCCGCTCTAAATGGCATGCCTGGAATAAAGACCTTAAAATATCGGTAGCAACGGATAATTGACTTTAATATACGTGTTTTTAAGCTGTTTTTTTTTAAATAATTATTTAGTTTTATTAAGCGAACTGTTAACCTTTGAATTCAACTTGAAATCCCGCGCTTTAATGAACTTTTCTTTATAAAAGAAATTTATATTATTTACGCAATCAGTGTTCAACTGTTCCAATCCTATTTACGTACTTGCGCCTGCTAAAACAATCACGTCAATAAACCAGAAAAACCCTTTTGGTAAAGTAACTCAAAAAGCCCCTGTGCGGTTGTGCTCGTTACGGCAAATTTGTGAGGACCCCAATTCGAGTGGAATTCGAAACGCTGGCTTATCAACTGCAGAAAGTCCTTCCAAACAAAGGTTGGCTTTTCTTCTTGAACACGTGAGGTCGACCGACTCCCGCCCTTGTGACACTGGAATGCCTCCAAGCGGTATCTAGAGTTTATAAGATCTATGGTTTTAGCCTACACTCTCAGAAATAGAACGCTCATTTTTGACGATTCTTGAATCCTCAAGACAAATTTCGTCATTTACAACGATTCTTTCCTCATTCGATCACCTGACTTTTGACGACATGCGAACTCTCGGAAATTTGACGAAATATTTCCTCGCTCAACGCTCACCCAATCTAAAGAAAATGGCGTTTTCGTTTTGGAAGATTTCTACGTAGATGTTCTGACGAAGCTTTCGTTCAAGTGACAAATTACATCAGATGTGGGCGAAAAAGAGCTATAAGGTTAGTATTTTAGAATTGTCAAAGGCTGTGATTGTATACTTGTAGTTTAATAACCACATATTATTGAATAAATATTTTTCAATAGTCTGTTAGGCCTAACTATGTTTGCCTTATGTTTACTATTATGGCCAAGTGGGGAAATGTGGAATCACATTAATAGTATTTTACTCGCAAAAATTAAAACAACAATAATAATTTAAAACTGCTTACTGCAATGATGTGCTATTGTTTTAAACCTTTTTAAAAATAATGTATATTTTGTTGTTCAAGTTAACAACTTGTCGAACCTTCAATCAACTTATATACAGTCAAGCAGGGTAACTTTGCAGCACTTCATATTTTTTAGAATATTTGACTTGAAATGAAACAGAACACGTTAAGTGCTAATCTTCTGGCAAAGTTTTAAAATCACTTTTCTTCTCTTTATTTCAGTAAAAAGCTTAGCAACTGTACACAGCTAATTATATAATTCAATAAATATAAAGTTACAGCTTGGAAGCTATTTTGGAATGCTGATTAAAAGTTGTTAAAACTTATCATTCTTTTAAAGTAAGTGACATTATACTAATTTACCAAGCATTTTATCTCCTAAATATTCTAAATATTGTGAATTTTTTAGTATATATGTGATTCTCTATTCAGTAATATTTAGTAAAATGTCAAACAAGTAAGACATTGTAATTTTATTCCATTCTCAGGGTAACTTTGAGCCGGTGGAAAGTTAGCCTGAGATTTGTTGTTTACTGATTATAGATATATTCTACATAAAACTAAAATTTTATTTCTACTTTCTATGCATGTAACAAAAGTTTGAAAATAACACCATTAGAATAAATATAATATGTTTATCTAGTTTGATTATAAAAACATATAATTAAATTGTAAAGAAGCATATACATAACTAGACATTCTATTAAATTTAAGTAACAGGATTTGTGATACTCAGGTGTATACTGAGAATATGTGAAATGTTGCTGTAAGCATGTAGTGTGCATATGAATGAATAGTTGAGTGATATTCAAATTAAACGTATATAATAGAATATAGCTCTTCTCAAAGTGCCTAATATTACTTTTGTTTTCTTATAATTTCTGCTTACAAATTACATACTATCATTAAATTGCTGATGAATATGTATGAATAAAGATTTTCGAGTGATATTTTTTAAAATGTGAAAATTGATTATTATGGTATTATTTTTTCCAAGGTATCATTTTGATGACCACCAATAATGATTTGTCGAACAGAAAGATAACAAAACAAAGTCTCCAGAAGATATTACTCCAGCAGGTAATAGAAAGGTTTTTATGAGCTCCAACTCTGCTAAATGCAAAAGTACTCGGCTAAAAGTGTTAAATTTTAATGAAAATTTTTAAATAGTTGTTTTAATTAATATACTCGTGTGAATATGTTACTTAAATAATTGAAAATTGTTTTCTTCAACTGTTTTTTTCCTAAATTAATTTGTAATGGGGATTTTTGTCCTAAACATGTTGATGTTTTCCTTTTACTCTTTTTTTTTTTTTTTTTCATGTAACATTTCTTGCAATATCATAAATTATAGAAAACTTGTAATGTTGTGGACTAGAAACAGCGAGTTTTTAAGTATTAAAAAAATTTATAGTTCAGTGTTGCACAACTATAATTCTTTTACTAAAATAGTGTATTTTATTTATTTTTTTCTGATGCGGTTCGAAGTTACCCTGAGTGTCATGGTAACTTTGAACCAGGTTAATAATTCATCGTAGATGGTGTTTGTAATTATTATTTCTTAGTTTTTAAAGCTACAATATACATTGGGAGTTTTTCTTAAATTTTATGCGAATAATAACAATAACATTATTAAAATATTAGTGGGACGAGTAAAAATCGAGTAGTTAAGGTGCAAAGTTGACTGTAGGGCATTTGCATAATTTATCTTCATTGTTTTTGTAAAAAGTTTTATAAAGTAGGTGTTTCTTCTTTGACTCTATCTTCTACCTTAATAAAAAAAATCTACTCCAAATTTTGAATATCCAAGGATTTTTTCCCCCAACTGTCCGTCCCCATTATTTGTCACTTGCTCAATTTTCTATTGCAATATATTAATTTTGAAATGTTTCTTTCCTCAGGCAGGTTGGTTCGTGATTTTTTTGCACAGTGCTTAATTATCTAAAAATGAATATTGTATCTTCAAAGCTAAAATAATGAGGATTTGAAAGATTTATGTGTCAGTTTCCCCCAGAAAATAATATATCCAGTAACTGCAAGTGAAATTAGCCTTTTGAAGTTAAATACTTCAGAGTGGATAAATTTCAAATTTTAACTATTGCATTTCATACTTTCACTTTCATAACATTTTATTTATATTTCTTAAGCATATTAATTTATTTCTTAAGGATTGTTAATGCTACCACAAAGAGTACTACTACTGAATTTAGCACCATAACGACCTGCCCGTCATAAATAATATTTGTAGTTGAAATTCAATGTGCAATATAATGTTGAAGCTTCATGTTTTCTAACGTTACCATATTTTGTGATTTACTTTCTATTTCTTAACTTTACTATATTTTATTACTATTATTTGAAATCGACAGATGACAATTATAAACTTGTGTTGGCTTTATATATCTCCCCCCTCCCAATGTGGATAGTATAAAGTATAAGAACATTAAGACAAACCTACTTTTGTGTGATAGGTACGGATTGCATAAAAGAAATAGCTCAAAAAACAAAAACTGTTCAGAAACTGGAAAAGTTATTTTTACAACATATTAAAAAAACTCAAGCATTAAAAGTGGACAGTTTAAGAATTGCATAGTAAATGTCAAGAATTTGTGAAAGGGCGAGAAAGTGATTTCCAAGCAAACTGAATAATAGAGTACAGACAAAAGCATTTCTACATTTGTTGCTGTTGGTGAGTTCCCGCATGAAGTGAGGAAGAGAGGGTGCACTGCTCCTGATTTATAGGGGCCCTTATTGGTAGGAGTCGGACCCTTTTTTTTGAACCGGATGAGAGACTGTCACTTGGGGGTTGGCACCTCCAGAAGTATTGGTTCGTTTGAGTGTACACAGTCCCAGAGCAACAAGCTGTGAGAGGTGTCACCCTCCTAAACACTAACTTCATGGTAACTAACTTCTGGTCAATGTTGCTTCACTTTTAGTGGTCAGCGTGAACAAAGCTATTATGACAAAGCTGGAACAAGCTGGTCCTTTGCAGGACATTTTTACATTTAATTTTTCATTTTAAACATTTAATAATTTTAAAACGCACAAAATACAACTCTGCTCGTCATAGTTCAAGAGGTGCATCTGTGGTGAACTGGTTCAAAATCGCTTTCCATTCTTGAAGATATCATTGTTGTTCTACGTGCTTGTGGAGTTTTACTTAACTTTATCTATGAATTTCTGAATGTTTTTAAATTAGTTTTTCTGAAAAGTTTTGAAGCTTTTTTTCATGATTTTAATCTTTATTCTTTTATAGGTAATGAAATAGATGAAGAAGCTACGGACTAGAAGCTCTCCAATATGGGTTGACTAGGGGGTATGATAAAGTGGGACATTTTGTGACAAGGGGGGCATGGGGTCAAATATATTGAAAAAAAGTGTGTCATCAATAAATGTTTGCTTAAAAAGTCCTTATTTTTTTGTTTTCCCAAAAGAGTATGAACCCTGCAATAATACATTGCTTGAAAAAAATGAAAGAATCATTACATTTTATAAAAATGTTAATTTCATTAGGAGTATTAATTTCCATTAGCAGCTGTATGCTAGGACGCTGAGAAAAATATATTTTGAAATCTTTTTCTCTACGTCCATATCAATAGTTTTTTGAAGATGAATTTTAAAATGTTTGGTTCTTGCGTGGGAATGCAGTATGGTGACATCTGTTGCTGCCTCGCCTGGAGTATTGCTGGTTTTAATTAGCAACCACTCTCGAGCGCAACAGGGGTGCTCCTATCTGTTGTGGGAACTTCCTGTTTTTTTCGACCAGTTGTTTACAAAAAAAGGGTCGAATGTTCTCGAATGTTCCCAATATGACGTTTAATGGATATAACGAATTAGGTTCCGTGGGAATTATTTTAACTCACGACCAAAATGTAGTTAGCAAATAATATGCTTTCGAATTTCCCTTGAACCAGTTATTTTTATGGGGGCGGGTTTTGTATAACACGCCCAAAATCCGAGTTTTCCTCGGATGTATTTTTTTCTCAAAAAAGAGAAGGAAGATAGATTCAGACAGAGAAAGATGAAAATATGGTAAGCTTTAATTTTCCATTCAATCTTAGGTGACAATTTTTAGAAAGGATGATTTTAACGAATATGTTTGCCTTTATTTTTGTATCCATTAAAACCTAATAAAAAAAAAAAATAATTAAATGAAAATTGAAGTTGAGAAATGTTTAAGTTTAATGAATTTAAATGAAAATTGAAGTTGAGAAATGTTTAAGTTTAATGAATTTAAATGAAAATTGAAGTTGAGAAATGTTTAAGTTTAATGAATTTAAATGAAAATTGAAGTTGAGAAATGTTTAAGTTTAATGAATTTAAATGAAAATTGAAGTTGAGAAATGTTTATGTTTAATGAATTTAAATGAAAATTGAAGTTGAGAAATGATTAAGTTCAATGAATTAAATATCATGTGAGTTTTCCGTGATGATGTAAAAATTTTGTAAATAAATATTGTCCATGTAAAAAGTTTTCTTCTCTTTGAACATTTTGATCACCAATACATTTCATGACTGTGTTATTATGTTTAAAGTTTTGCACACTTGCGAGAACCTTGGGTAAAAGAAAAAAAAACACAACGCAAATTATTAATTAGGAATAAGAGAAAAATGAAGTATGGAGGTAAAGAAAAAAAGAAAACTATAAAAATACAGTAAAGCAATTATGACGCGCCAGCAAAGGGCACCACTTTGCTGCTTAAGTTTTTTTTATTAGGTTTTAATGCATACAAAAATAAAGGCAAACATATTCGTTAAAATCATCCTTCCTAAAAATTGTCACCTAAGATTGAATGAAAAATTAAAGCTTACCATATTTTCATCTCTCTCTATCTGAATCTATCTTCCTTCTCTTTTTTGAGAAAAAAATACATCCGAAGAAAACTCGGATTTTGGGCGTGTTATACAAAACCCGCCCCCATAAAAATAACTGGTTCAAGGGAAATTCGAAAGCATATTATTTGCTAACTACATTTTGGTCGTGAGTTAAAATAATTCCCACGGAACCTAATTCGTTATATCCATTAAACGTCATATTGGGAACATTCGAGAACATTCGACCCTTTTTTTGTAAACAACTGGTCGAAAAAAACAGGAAGTTCCCACAACAGATAGGAGCACCCCTGTTGCGCTCGAGAGTGGTTGCTAATTAAAACCAGTAATACTCCAGGCGAGACAGCAACAGATGTCACCTAAAGAGGCTATAAGGAAAGAGATGACATTATGTGCATTTTCTCCTCTCGGCGGTAAAAGAATTGCCTTTCTTGCATGGGGGAGTCCTTCTTCCGGGGGTCTCAGTCAGTCTCTGCCATTAAGCTAATTATCCCCTCTAGTAAAAAAAGGTTACTAGACAGGAGCCGGGACTCTGCGTTTAAAGTTAAATCGCCGTTTCAGATCTTTTTTTTTTTTACTTGATTATTTTTGTGCTTACATGATCGCAAACTATGCGTGCTATAAAATTTATTTCTACCCTATAAAATGTATATGGCTCGTGAAAAGTGAAATAACGTTTCTTCTTTGCACTAAATATATAGATGTAATATATATTCAGATAGACAGCTATATTTATAGTCCCCAATTAAGTTTGTTGATTTTATATACTTATAATTATTTTTAAATATATACATATTTTTCTTATATATATATAAGTGGCGTAGGAAGGGGAGAGTTCTGAAACTTCCCGTTTTCTGAAGGAGTTATTGAGGGGGCTCGGTCAGGCGCGTAGGAAAGGGGGGGGGATTCTCAGGGGACTTGAGCCCCTCCCATTAGAAATCATACTACATAGACTTTCGGTTATTTTGTGAAAACTATTAATTTATTTTAATGATCTATAAAAATAATCATTTATTAGTGATTTTTTGTGATTAATATTAATGATAATGAGTAAATACTAATTACTTTTTAATTATTAATTGGTTTTTCTTAGAAATAATTGTGAGCAATTGGAAAGAAAATTGTTTGAGCCACTCCCATGATTTTTAAACTGCTACGCTCTTGGGCTCGGTCAAATTTCAAGTATGCTATGCTTGTGCATAGCATACTTGATATAAGTCAAGTTACGCCACTGTTGCACTTCACCACCCCCTTTTCAGAAAAGGGCTAGCTTTTTCTATTGTTTTGTATTTTTATAATTATATATATACATATATATCTATATCTATATATATATATATATATATATATATATATTGAAATATAGATGTAAATGAAAAGAAAATGAAAGTTCCGGGACATGTAAACTAACATTAACGAAACGTATAAATTGCTAATACAAAAATTAAAAGTCATAAAATAAGAAACAAAAACAAATAACTCTCCTCATCAGTGGGCGGGGAGCATAACGTATTCAAAAGAAACCAAGAAAAATAGTCCTACAGGTTTCGGAATGCGTCGCAGAAATGGCATGTAAAAGGAAGTATTGTAAATAAATTGAAGCGACGAAGTTGCGATAAATTGAAAAATGTGGTGAATAACATAAAAAGGAAACTTTGACGGAAATAACGCAAAAGGCTTTGACACAAAAATTACAAAATTAGACGGACGTGAAACATGCCACCAATACGACGCACCCGCCCATACCTGCAGGACGTTGGCACGTAGCAACGATTATACTCACCTATACCCAGAGATGAGAGGTCCAAAGATGCGACGACAAAAGCAGAAAACACAAAATATTTTCATTGTTGTTCCGTGTCCGCAAACTCCTGATCAAACGTTCGTGTCGGACATCATCCGCTGCAACACATCCAGGTTGAGGCCTTCCATAGATTTTTAGAGGACTTTAGCCACGACCCTTCATAACATCCACAGCGAACAGCGTCACCAGTACGTCCGCTAGCACGTGCGTCGTACATGCGCACAGCCCTCTTGAATATTTTAACGTAATGTTTAAAGAATTCTAGTGGAAAAAGGTTATTATAATAAAGATTTGCTGTATTGCTGAAAATTTGTTTATTTAAAAAGATATTATTGTTACAGATTTTTGAAAATCTGTTTAATTGATTAATTATTACGTTAACAAAAATTCTTTTATTTAAATTACTGTGCCAATGCGGCATATGTATCGTAGAAAAATTAAAATCTTTACGTTTGTCGTAAAGATCGAGATTTAGTTTGTCAGTTTCAATATTTATATAGATATCTAAGAAGTTAGCGCGGGTTGCAGTATTATTGGTTTTATTTAACGTAAGGCATTTTGGATATATTTTATAGTGGATGTTGCAAAAATCTGAATCGATTATTAGAATATCATCTATGTATCTGTAAATCTGCAATTTTTTGTTAGAATTGATCACATAGTTGTATTCATAAAAAAAACAAGAATAAGTTAGCAGCGGTACTGGAATAGTTAGTTCCCATGCCAATACCGTAAATTTGTTTGAAGATATTGTTATGGAATAAAATGTAGTTATTATTAAAACAGAAATGACACAGATTTATGAAATAACTTCTGTCAATTTTCAGTTCAAGTTCTATGCAAAAGGTATCAAAAAGTCTTTCGTTAACTTCATACAGATTTTTAATTGATATATTGCAAAATAGGTTTTCAAAGTCAAATGTTTGAAGCATAGTAGGCACAGAGTAACGTAATTTAGGAATAATTTCAAAGCTGTTATCAATAATCCAGAAATAGCTAGTGTGTTTAAATTTATTTTTAATGAAATTATAAATATCTTTAAGAAACTGTTGAAGTCTTTTGTTGAGATGTTTACTAATACTATTACTTGTACTGCAGATGAAACGGAATTCCGTTTCATCTGCATATTACATATGACAGTAATTTAAATAAAAGAATTTTTGTTAACGTAATAATTAAACAATTAAACAGATTTTCAAAAATCTGTAACAATAATATCTTTTTAAATAAACAAATTTTCAGCAATACAGCAAATCTTTATTATAATAACCTTTTTCCTCTAGAATTCATTAAACATTACGTTAAAATATTCAAGAGGGCTGTGCGCATGTACGACGCACGTGCTAGCTGACGTAATGGTGACGCTGTTCGCTGTGGATGTTATGAAGGGTCGTGGCTAAAGTCCTCTAAAAATCTATGGAAGGCCTCAACCTGGATGTGTTGCAGCGGATGATGTCCGACACGAACGTTTGATCAGGAGTTTGCGGACACGGAACAACAATGAAAATATTTTGTGTTTACTGCTTTTGTCGTCGCATCTTTGGACCTCTCATCTCTGGGTGTAGGTGAGTATAATCGTTGCTACGTGCCAACATCCTGCAGGTATGGGCGGGTGCGTCGTATCGGTGGCATGTTTCACGTCCGTCTAATTTTGTAATTTTTGTGTCAAAGCCTTTTGCGTTATTTCCGTCAAAGTTTCCTTTTTGTTATTCACCACATTTTTCAATTTATCGCAACTTCGTCGCTTCAATGTATTTACAATACTTCCTTTTACATGCCATTTCTGCGACGCATTCCGAAACCTGTAGGACTATTTTTCTTGGTTTCTTTTGAATACGTTATGCTCCCCGCTCACTGATGAGGAGAGTTATTTGTTTTTGTTTCTTATTTTATGACTTTTAATTTTTGTATTAGCAATTTATACGTTTCGTTAATGTTAGTTTACATGTCCCGGAACTTTCATTTTCTTTTCATTTACATCTATATTTCAATATATTAAAGTTCGCTGCATAGTGCTGCATTTGCGCCTGGCACTAACTTTGACAATTTCATATACTTAACAACTTGCTACACCTATATATATATATATATATATATATATATATATATATATAGAGAGAGAGAGAGAGAGAGAGAGAGAGGAAGAGACGTACACACACATAACTAACTCTTCGTCTGCTTTCATAACTTGAATGACTCAAAAACTAAAGATAACTTTTGTCGATACTCGACAGAAAAAAAAATCAATAGTTAAACAAATCAGGGCTCGAAAATTGTATTGCCCGACATGCCCGGGGATGTGAAAATTCTGATAGGGCCTGAATCTTCTACTCTTACATACCCGGCAGGGCATGCAATTTTTTAATGAAATATTTCTTTCCAATACTTTATTGTTTCGTATTTTATTGAAAAATCAACGTCTCCTTACTGGAGATCAGCATTGACATGTTTTCGGACATTCATGTCGACAATGAAATTGGTAATACAAATAAAATTTTGCAAATTTTGACTTGTAACGGCTTATTATATAATATTTATATGTAATGCAATTTTTTAATGATTTAGATTAACGTTAAAATAATTTTTGATTCAGGTATAAATCTGTTAATTTATTTATTTATTCATTTATTTTTTTGGGTCTGATTAATGCTATACCACAAATTCAAATGTGTTCATTAATATCCAATAAAACAACTTTTCGTCATGTAAAAATTTTGTTCGGGCATGTATTTTTTAGACAAATATGCCCGACAGGGCATGCACAAATTGAAAGATTTTTCGGGCCCTGAAACAAATATAATACATACATAAGTTTCGAATCGGAGTTTTTGGGTTAGGGGCCGTTCATAAATGATGTCACGCTTTTTCTCCATATATTTGACCCCCCTCCCCCCTTTATCACAATATGTCACACTTCAGCGGACCTCCTTCCCCCCTTTGTCACACGTCACGCTATGTTGCACAATGCATGATGTCACACTTCTTATTACCCCTCCCCTCCCATTGTGACATCATTTATGAATGATCCCTTATGGTGCAACATGAGGTATGTTATATTATTCGATTCACTATCAAGTTTAATGTTTTTATGTAATAGTAGTAGAAAGTAATTGACTTTCAGTTGATTGTGTTTCAGTAATACACTGACTAAACTAATGGAGTGAAGTCATTTTCTCTAAATTAATTTTCAGTATTAAACATGACGTTAACCCACCTATACAAAAGTTTTCTACTATTCCTATAGTTATTGTACATCAAAACCAGATGTACTTAGTTGAATAATTGATATCTGTTCATATCCAGCAAATATATATGAATTACATAAGATGCAATCGCTAAAAAATTGCCTAAGACGGGTACATATTTATTTAGCATAATTTTATGTTATGAGCGAAAACTCCAATGAGAAATTTCTTTTGTATTGACATATTTTATAAATACAAGTAGATTTGAAACGACTAAGTAAAGCTTAATTAATAATTAAGTCATTTAATAATCACACATTTACACGAACATAATCCTTCACTAATCTGAGTGAGAACGATTGTGATCGATATGTATATTGCGTCTATCGCATTTTTTTATTATTATGAATTGTTAAAACTGCGAATAGCGTTGTATGAACAACTGTTTAATAATAACGACGTCTGGTAATTCAGCACAGGTTTCTCATGCTAGTTTAAAAAAGAAAAGGACCTCAAAAATCATTCATCAGATTGTTTGGACATTCACTCTCTAGCCCGCATCATCTCTACGCGTTTAGCTGGAGCGCCAACTACTTCCGCCAAAAAACCGCCAAGGAACTTCTCTTTTTCGCCCATCAGAAGTTTGGAAAGAAGATGGGAGATTCCGAACAGTAAAACTTTAATTAATACAACTAATATGCGTTTTTGACACATAAAAATGGTATAAATTGAAGCCTATGTTTTCCTCCTTTGGAATATGGCATTAAAATTTTGCTGAAGAACTTTGCTTCCGTGAAATACGCGTTTTTGTAAAATCATCTCGTTTCTCCTGTGTTAAGTCTACGAGAAGTTCCCCAACAAGCCCCGAGGTGGTTAAAAAGCGGCTTTCCTTTATCCCTGCATATGTCGCGTCTCTCCTTATAGCGTCTCTAATGTCACCATACTGCATTCCCACGCAAGAACCAAACATTTTAAAATTCATCTTCAAAAAATTATTGATATGGACGCAGAGAAAAAGATTTCAAAATATATTTTTCTCAGCGTCCTAGCAATACATTGCTCACTCCAAGAAAAGAAAAAAAAAGGAGAAAAAAAAAGAAAAGAAATTTCATGTCTGGGTTCAATTGTTAAACACAAAAAACAATAAATTCTGAATTACAGCTATGTACTACACAACAAAACAATAATAACAAATGAAATTATAAAAACTCATCACAAGTTATATAATCAACCTGAAATATAAAATCAACTTTGCAACTTGCAAACTTATTGGAAAAGTAAACTCAAGTCAATTTCTATTTGATTTCATCGCAATAAAAAAAAAAAAAAAAAAAAAAAAAAAAAAAAAAAAAAAAAAAAAAAAAAAAAAAAAAAAAAAAAAAAAAAAAAAAAAAAAAAAAAAAAAAAAAAAAAAAAAAAAAAAAAAAAAAAAAAAAAAAAAAAAAAAAAAAAAAAAAAAAAAAAAAAAAAAAAAAAAAAAAAAAAAAAAAAAAAAAAAAAAAAAAAAAAAAAAAAAAAAAAAAAAAAAAAAAAAAAAAAAAAAAAAAAAAAAAAAAAAAAAAAAAAAAAAAAAAAAAAAAAAAAAAAAAAAAAAAAAAAAAAAAAAAAAAAAAAAAAAAAAAAAAAAAAAAAAAAAAAAAAAAAAAAAAAAAAAAAAAAAAAAAAAAAAAAAAAAAAAAAAAAAAAAAAAAAAAAAAAAAAAAAAAAAAAAAAAAAAAAAAAAAAAAAAAGCATGCCTGGGGGCATTGGGAGGCGGTGGGGCCACGCCCCCTTCCACCGTCCACCGCCTGCTGGGGCAGAACACCCATTATTCCCCTACTGGTAAATAATACTCCTTTCTACTATGCTCTAGAATCTGAGAATTCACTATGCTTTCTGATAACAAAAATTCATTTTGCGGCTTGTCTGGGAAATCATTATTGAGAAGGGAACAAGTCGCCGCTGGAAAGAAATCATTTGTTCCCCTATTCAGTTTAAAGGCTTCGAATGGTCCCTATCTTTAAAGCGACTAGCCGAAGAGTCATGTTTTCCCCAAGGATATGGACTCCTTTGCTTATTATACTGTTGACGAGTGCGAGGAGCTTGTGTTTGGGGCGAACGTAGTGAATGACCCCTGCGATAGTCAAAGGTCAAAGGGAGGGGATTGTCTATTGTAAAAGCAATCGACAGTTTCATGGTTGCTACGATAACAGATTTGGCATTTTAAATGGCGTGAATTTTGATACCGCGTGTTTTGCCTATTGTGCGAGGATGCGAAAGATTTTGGAACGGTATTTTCCTGATTGAAATAGACGGATTTTTGTCTCCCCGTCTGCTCAGTATCATGAAACCGATGTTCATCTGAAAAATTGGTGCGATTTTGATTGATGGGTCCCATTTTAAGATTTGTAATTTGCTGCGTTAGTGCTGCAATTGTTTTATTTGTTTGTTCGGTATGTTTTTCGAATAATTCTCGTAATTCATCATGATTTGAGGAGAAATTTTCCTTTCTTACATAATTTATATTTTCTGGCAAAAAATACTCCTCATGTGCTTGAAGCAATTCCACAAAATTTACCGCTTCATTAAATGTTTGCGGGTCTTTAGTAATAACATCCTTTTTATATTTCAACGATAGACCTTCCAAAAATTTTGACAATTTTGTTTGTTCAATTAATTTTTTTACACTGTCATCTTTTTTGTCTACCTCACCAAAAAACACATGGGTTGCATTAGTTACCCGAGCTGCATATAATTTTACTGACTCATTTACGTTCATCTTACAAGTAGAAAATTGTTGATGACGTGTCGCAAGACTTTGTTTACAGTCAAAATATTCTAAAAATTTAGTTACAAATTTTCCATAATCTGTTTCAGTAGATAAATCCGTAGAATTTATCATATGGGTTAGTGCATCTCCACGAATACGCGATTTCAAAACTAACAGTTTTTCTTCTGATCCACATTTCAAAGTATTTGTAATGCTCTCAAAATTATCAATAAAATATTTAGGTGTTACAGCCGTAGCATTGTCAAATTGAGGGATCAACGATTGTAGAGTGGCCATTTTGGCAAAAATTGGGGTATCCTCCTTATCCATATTTAATTATTCCAAACTAAACTAATACAAATGTTTCAAAAGAAAAATTCACTAGTAGTGACACATCAAAAGCAGTAATTCAAAATAAATCGAATAAAGTCCCAAATAGTCAAAATATAGAGAACAAATGAAAAGAGAACAAAGAGCATGGTAATAAACTAAATTACTCTAGTATAGAAAACAAATTACCTCCTTTCAAACAATTCAATCACTGCATTTCATTACCATTTTAAAGTTTTGCACCACGTCAATTTCACGGCACCACTTTGCTGGCGCGTCATAATTGCTTTACTGTATTTTTATAGTTTTCTTTTTTTCTTTACCTCCATACTTCATTTTTCTCTTATTCCTAATTAATAATTTGCGTTGTGTTTTTTTTTCTTTTACCCAAGGTTCTCGCAAGTGTGTAAAACTTTAAACATAATAACACAGTCATTAAATGTATTGGTGATCAAAATGTTCAAAGAGAAAAAAACTTTTTCCATGGACAATATTTATTTACAAAATTTTTACATCATCACGGAAAACTCACATGATATTTAATTCATTAAACTTAATCATTTCTCAACTTCAATTTTCATTTAAATTCATTAAACATAAACATTTCTCAACTTCAATTTTCATTTAAATTCATTAAACTTAAACATTTCTCAACTTCAATTTTCATTTAAATTCATTAAACTTAAACATTTCTCAACTTCAATTTTCATTTAAATTCATTAAACTTAAACATTTCTCAACTTCAATTTTCATTTAATTAAGTTTTTTTTATTAGGTTTTAATGGATACAAGAATAAAGGCAAACATATTCGTTAAAATCATCCTTTCTAAAAATTGTCACCTAAGATTGAATGGAAAATTAAAGCTTACCATATTTTCATCTTTCTCTGTCTGAATCTATCTTCCTTCTCTTTTTGAGAAAAAAATACATCCGAGGAAAGCTCGGATTTTGGGCGTGTTATACAAAACCCGCCCCCATAAAAATAACTGGTTCAAGGGAAATTCGAAAGCATATTATTTGCTAACTACATTTTGGTCGTGAGTTAAAATAATTCCCACGGAACCTAATTCGTTATATCCATTAAACGTCATATTGGGAACATTCGAGAACATTCGACCCTTTTTTTGTAAACAACTGGTCGAAAAAAACAGGAAGTTCCCACAACAGATAGGAGCACCCCTGTTGCGCTCGAGAGTGGTTGCTAATTAAAACCAGCAATACTCCAGGCGAGGCAGCAACAGATGCATTCCCACGCAAGAACCAAACATTTTAAAATTCATCTTCAAAAAATTATTGATATGGACGCAGAGAAAAAGATTTCAAAATATATTTTTCTCAGCGTCCTAGCATGTAGCAAAGTTGCAAAACACTCGGGTTTTTTTAAATAGTAGTATCTATAATTACTAAACTTTTGTATAATTATCCTCTGCAAATTCTTTTAAATTGTAAGAAAATATAATTTAATTGCTCTCAATAATTTGAAATTTATGAAAAATACTTTTTAAATACAATCTTCTATTTTTTAAAAAATTAGAATTTATTATTTTTGCTCCCTACTTTGATTAAATCCAACTTTTTTACAATCACCACTCAGTGACAGAATTAAAATATTATTATTTCTACCATATGTTATGCTTTAGTTTATTTTGTATAATGTGAGGTATAACCTATCAAAAAAACAAGTAATGTTTTATTTCATATTTAAATAGGGTGTAGGGGATAATTTTAGATTACAATTTTAATGCCACAAAATACAAGGAATTGGTAAACTTCTCTTAAAACTTTAACATTATTCATTAGATTTTTCAGCCTACCATAATTACATTTTATAAAAATTTCTGATAATCTGAGTGTGATGATTAATCACATAGTCCAGTTCTGTTACTATGTTATGTAAATATTCTTGAATTTTTAAATTGTAATTAATATTGTATTTTGTGGCTACAATATATAACGAATTTCACGCATCAGGTGGTGTTGTAAGTTATATTGAGATTCAGTTTGAAATAGGTGTGTGTATCTCTTTTTTTCTTTTCTTTTAAATGTGTCGGAATCTTTAAAAAAATCAATTGTAAGTATCAACAACTGTTCCCCAAATTAGTATACTAATTGAATGCAACTATTGTCTGTGTAATTAGAATCGGCGTATCAAGGTCACACAACTCTACCTTTTTCCATTTCTGGTCGCCATGGTTTCCGTGCTAGAAACTTTTTCCCCACTTGGTTTGGCGAACATAAGTAAATTTGTTGCTTTAGTTATAATAATAATAATAGGCGAATTAAAATCAGATTTATTTCTCAATGGCAAAAATAGATTGCGTAAGAAAAAGTACTCTAATATTTTGAACCAATCTAAATCTTATTCTAATACTTTGATGCGTTTCAGAAAGCTATTGTATACCTAATTTATTGTATTTTATATTTTGTACATGGTAAAATCTTATCTAAACATTCCAGATTTAAAATTTATAAGAAATTGAATTGCATTTACTTAGTATCAAAAATAAATAAATGGAAAATAAATTCTTATTACTTCTTCTCAATTGTTCTAATATTTTGAATCGGAGTTGTAGTAATGCAATTGCCTTAAATGCAGTGCAAAAATATGTCTGGATCTGTTATCTTTCTCGCAGTTGTCATGGTGACGAAACAGGAAACGCGACCTTGATGCGCTTATTCTAATTACACGGACTATAACACATGTGAAAACAAAAGTCTTCATCTTTTCTTTTCTCATTTTTTGTTAGAATTTAAATAATTAAATATTAAAGAAACAATTTTTTAAATTGATATTTTATTTCATACAGGATTTTGAGAATGAAAATAATAAACATTTGTAGAGTCAATGTTGTTCCACAAGAAAGTTTGTAGCTTCGAATTGATTAAGAAATACCAAATTTTTAAAGTAGATTGGAAAATAAAAGGGTTAAAGTTATAAAAGTATTTTTAAAATATTTCTTTTGCATAATTAATTTAGTAACGATAACATATTCAAAATAACCTGCTTTGATTATAATGTGTATAAATAATGTGTATTTGTAATCAATAAATCATGTCAAAATATGGGAAGAAGACCTCATATATTATATCCTTGTTCTATGGTAAAAGTTTCAGATTTGTAATTTATTTTATAGGGTTGGCATGTTTTTGAATATTAGTTAAATTTTTGTATGTACGGTTTTTTTTTTTTTTTTTTTTTTTAAGAGTCCTGTGACCCTGAAGAATTTACTTACCGTAAAATACCGAACAAGCGCTTCCTCCCCCCCCCCCTCCGTTTTCCGCGAATTACCTTTAGGAGAAAATACCGATTATAAGCCCCCCAACTTCGATTGTGATTGAAATCATACCGTAGGAACATAAAGTGGACCATTCTCGAATATGAGTACGAAAATTGCTCAATAACGGTCTTAAATTAATTCACTACATTTTATTTTCATTATTTTCAAAACATTAATTTCAACTTTCATGCTGTGTTTAAAAGAACGCACTTTCAAAATGGCGCGAACCATCATCCTTAGGGTGCGTATAGCAGCGCAAGAATTTTCAGTTTTGCAAGTTAGCATAACAATATCCGATCTAAAATGAAGATGCCAGAAAAAAAGTAAAAAATAATTCTTTGTGCACATTTAAGTAACTAAAAATCAAGCATGCTTCAGGCAAGGGGAATGCACCTGCTTCGGTCACTTCAGCTGGTGTTATCTTTTCTTGTTATTGTTTATAATTATAATCTATTATTGCAGAATAAAACATGTGAATCGCGGTTAAATGCAGAGCTGTGCATTCAGCGCGATCAAAATTTGGTTGCCACTAAACTTTTATTTTCTTTTTATTTTTGAAGGGGGTGGGGGATCGAACTGAACGAATTTTTCTAAACAAACAAGTAATAGATGAGTCTTTACTATGGTACTGCTTTTAATGAATCATGTATGGGTGCGACGTATAATCGGTACGTTTTTTCGCTTGTACCGTTTAAGCGTCCGCTCCCGTTTTTTCGCAAAATTTAGGGGGGCGGCGGTTATTCGGTATTTGATAGTAATCATGAACATGCTTTTCCCTTAATATATGGTTTGAATTCCTTTCTTTTAATTTTCAAACGGGATTTTTGTGCTCTATACATGTTCCTATCAATTTAGATGCTCATATCATAATTTTCAGTTTTGCTGTAATGCTCCATATGAGCTAGAAAAATGTTTACCAACATAATAAAAGTCAAATTTTATTATTATTGCTGGTGTTTTTTTCTTCTAAATGTGTTATGGGGTTTGAAAACCCAGCAATTCTTCATGTGACAAATTCATACATACATGTAACCAACTCAATGAAACTAAGTTTTTAAAATCGATGGAATAATTTTCTGAATGAATTAGTAAACAGAACTTAGGCAAATTGATAGTTCATTGCTTGCAGGATTATGAGGGGAAAAAATATTTTAAAAAAAATTAATTGCTTTTATCTGTCAACAAAATGCTTAATTTAGAAGGAATACTAACTTTTTAAAATTGTTTTGAAAGTAGGAATGTTAAAATAAAATTGTGTAAGAAATTTCTGTTACAATTGACCTGAAATAAGAAATTTAAACGTATATAATATGACATGCTTGTATGATAGAAAATTTTCTCCTTTAGAACATTTATTTTAAATGAATGATACATATTTCAACAATTAATGCCGCAACTCAAAAAAATCGAAAATTTTCAATGTAATTATTTGAAGCCCCAAATTACTAGAAATATCAAATTGCCCTCTTAAAAATAAACTCAAGATTTTATTTAAGGTTCCATGATGTGCTCAAAATGACGAAATTTAATTAAAATTATTTTAATACAATGAAATTTATCATGATAATTAACGAATCAAAATGACGAAATTTTTTTCAATTTTAATGAAATGTAAAGACTCGTTAATACGGAATCGAAATGGCGAAAATTTGATTTTGACGAAATGTATTTCATCAAATAGACCCGACAAAACAAACGACTAAAATTTCGTTGTTTTTGACGAAATGTGTTTCATCAAATAGATGACGAAACAAGTGACTAAAATTTCGTTGTTTTTGACGAAATGTGTTTCATCAAATAGATGACGAAACAAGTGACTAAAATTTCGCTGTTTTTGACAAAACGTATATGACGAAATATTTTTTTGTTTTTGACGAAATGTTTAATCGGAGCATTTTTCACGAAGTCATTTCGTCAAATACGACGAAAGTTTAGTGAAATTTGAGCATGCGTTTCTGAGAGTGTAATCAAAATCAAAACAAATTTCTTTTTATAAGCACAAATGCTAAATTTATCAAAGCAAATTCCTCATCACCAACCTCTATATTTTAAAGTCCATACTTTCTCTTACTAAATACTTAGTTACAATACAAAAAAAAAAAAAAAAACTACTATGTTACTATTACGGGAAAGTATGCTAAAAGTGCTTATTCATTACATTTACGTCATTATATGTTTCATGTGCTGCGTAAAAATATCCTTAAAGTAATCAAGGAATGTCAGAATTTTTTTTTTGCACTTTAATGTCTAGTATGTTAGCAGATACTGCAAAACTGGTCTTTAGCTATTATCATTTTAACTTCTGAATATTTAAGTGGAAGAAAATATTGACAAAATTCTGATATCTTGCAAGCTAGTTCTGGGCAAATATGGCGCAGGAAACTGTAGCGGAAAATAAAAAATAAGGAGATTGATTTTCAGCCTTGAGTGTGAGCGAAACGAAAAAGCTTCGTTACGCAAAAAAAATATGAGAAAAATCTAAAAACGGAAGAAATAAAGAGAAAACGAAATATCAAATTTTCGCAGAAAAGTAAAGAGGAGACTGAAGCAAAAAATATCGTATATTATTATTGACGTAAACACCTACGTTTATAACACACGACATTTTGAGAAGCTTTATAATCCGTTCATGTATAACTGCTTTGTACGTAATTCAAAAATTACTTTAAATAACGTTTTTAAAGCATCATTTAATGTTTATGTTTACATTAAAGAATACGTTTTCAAGCCTATCCTTTATTTTTTGCATTGCTAACCTTGTGTGGTATTTTACGCGGTATTTTGTTCTTTTTTTTTTTTTGTGACATTTTCCCATGACATTTGTTTTTTATAAGTTTAGCATTTAGTTTTCTTTATAGTGTTTATTCTTTTTATAATTACTGTCAATTTGATACGCTGAAGTTTTTCAACTGCACTAATACATGCGGTTTCTAGGGAAATATTTCTAATTAAAAACATTTTTATTGATTCGTCTTGCTTCTAAGCGTCTGGTCCGATTAGTGTTTTAGCAATTGGCTCTTCTTTTTATTTTCAAATTTTGCTACTTTTTATTCATTTACAATGAGTTAATAGGGTTTTTTTTTTAATGTTTTTTGTGCTCTATTTTTATTCATAGCAGCAAGTAGTAATTTGCTGAATACCAATAAATAAATAAGTAAATGAAACGAAGAACAATAAAATACTTTCATGTATAACATAATTGAACAATAGCAAAAATTTTTGCCTATAACTTTAAGACACGCGATATCGAAATGCTAGTTGTAATTTAGTAGTCTTTTAAGAATCATTACATTGATTCTTGACGCCACAAATTGATTCTATTGCAGTACTTAAAAAAACGTCAGAGTGTCTTTCAGAGGTTATATTGAATTGGGAAGGTAGAAAGTGGTTTAATTACATTAGCTTTAAAATCTGTAGGGTATTATCAGGAATCAATCCTGGGAGTGTACAAATTGACTTTATACATTTATAGGATATTTTGCAAGGAAAATTAGTTTGGATTGGAAAACCCACAAAGTGATTTTATTACATTAATGCTTCAGGTAAGATACATTTCTTACATAAAACATATCGACCTGCAATCTTGTTCACATCCGAAACAGGCTTTTAGCCTATTTTCCCGTAAAAGCAAAATAAATAATGTATGAAAGAATGCTTAATGTATCGTAAACATATCGTTAAAAATAAAGAAAAGTCAAAAATAAGTAAAGTAAATAACATTTAAAAATAAAAAAATGAAAGTAGGTTTTGAGGTGGGAGAGTCTGTCTGCCTATCTGTCTGTCTGCCTCCCCAATTAACTTTTGAGGGAATTGTACAATTCGAAAGATTCCTTTTGCATTCGAAAGATCTCGGCGATTACATCTCCTTTCGATATTTTATTTTTTTCATTTGAACAGTTTTTCATTCAATGTTGAACAGTTCAAAAAATCTTAACATTAGGGGTACTGGGGAAGCAAAAATTTTATAAACCCTGGACATATTCCATGTTCATTTGAACAAGCTTATTTGAAGGACCTCTTGACATGAAATTTTTTTGTTTGATTTTGAATAGTTCAAATAAGAAAAAAAAAAAATAGCAGAGCCCCTACGGGGAAATTTCAATGTTACATAAATCCTGATAATTGCTTGAAACAAACTTTATCAGAAGAATCTTATGGCGTGGAACATGTACAGATACACAGATACGAAGTTCAACCAGAACTAAACAAGCATATTTTTCTAGGAAATTTTTTGATCTGGATTTTTAAGAATATTTCTGAATGAATGAATGAGTGAAAGATTGAATGAATAAATGAGTAAATAAGTACATGAATTAGTAAATGAATGAATGTATATTTATTAACACTTGAAAAAGGTATATTTGAAGTAATTGGGAACTAAACTGAATGAGAGAGAGAAAGAGAGAGAGATAGCTAGATAATAAAGTTGAAGTTGTCGTATACGGGAAAGTAGGGTCGTATTTTGTGGTGTGAGAACTGAAAAGGTAATGGCCTTGATGTAAATACATACAGTTGAACCTGCTTAATAGAATATCCGTTAAAAGTACCTTCCCGCTAAATGTAATAAATTTTCATGTACCAAACTATAGTATATTGTGTATGTGATCCCGAATAATGGAATATCCTGCTTATTAGAATACTTTTTGAAGCAAATTGGCTATTCCAATAAGCGGGCTCGACTGTAATATAAAAGTATACCTGTTACTGAGGTTAACTCAACATGAAGTACTCGTTTAGTAAATTTCGTAATTGTGGCGTTTAGTATCAATCAGATTTACGTGGATTTAAAATTTAATGTCCAAAACATTTAAAGTACGTTACAAAATATTAAATTTTCAATTTTGAAGAGAGTTTTACTTTGTAATGAATAAGAATTTCAAACTTACAGTTGAAACAGTGGGAAACATAACAAGAATTTTCCTTTTATATTTTTCTAGACGAGGGCATTATTATATAAAAAGCGATGTTTACAATTCGAAAGAAAATTCTTTTTTTTACACATTCATTTTTTAAATTGAAATTAAACATTTAAAACAAAATAGTATTATAAATCGTGCCTTCATAACTATGTAGTTTGGGTGTGTTTCTTTTTTCTGCTTGATCAAACTACATAAAACAATTAATAAATAAGGGTTTGAGGAATCATTATAGAGACTATTCGAAAATATTTCACTTATAAAACGTGTAACTCAAATCGGGAAAAACTTAAACTACATTTTAAATATGCTAAGAAATAGTTTCAGACTTAAAATTATGGCACTATCACGAGTAGTTACAACGTAAAAGAACTGTGATATAAATACGTCACCTAATTTTACCTGCATAACAAGAAATACCGCCTAGAACTATACGAGTCAATATGCTATCATTCATTCACTTATTCATTAATACATTCACTCATTCATTTATTAATTCATTAAATCTGAAATATCCCTAAAAGTCCAGAGGAAAAAATTAATGAGAAAATGGACTCGTTTAGGTTTGGACTTCGGTTCTGTATATGTTTTACGTCATAAGATCTTTCCGATGAATTTTGTTTCAAGCAAATCCGTCTGTTATATCAGGATTTATGTAACGTTGAATTTTCCCCGTAGGCGCTATGCTTTTTTTTTAACTGTTTAAAATTGAACAAAATATATTTCACGTCGAGTGCTCCTTTGAATTATCTTATTCAAGGCATCTTATATACAGGGCTTATATAATTTGCTTAACATTTCCCTAATATCGTTAATCTTAAGATTTATTGAACAAAAAACTATTGGAATCAAAAAATAAAATATAGAAAATTGATGTTCTCGCCGAGATGTTTCGAATGTAAAAAAAAAAAAGAAATCAAATCGGAAAGCTAGCTCAATAGTTATTAGGGGGCGGGGCCATACAGACCGATACACACATTTTGCCTATCTCAAAACCCTACTTTAGAATTTTTTATTTTTCCATCTTTTATTTAATTACTTTACTTATTGTTGATTTTAATTTTTCTTAATTTTTACGATAGATTAAGTCTTCTTTCATACACTTTTTTACTTTTATGGGAAAGTAAGCTAAAAAGCAATGCATGTTTAAAAAATCATTTTATACAACTATTTATTTCCATATTTCCATATTTACGATACTCTAAAATCCAACAAAATGTTCTACGATAAAATATTTTAAACTCTCGTACTTAATATCAATAAATTAGTTGTTTGTTAGAGAAAAAAAACATTTCAATCACAAATTCCTAATTAGTGAAATTGTAAATAAAATACATGCATGGTTCAATTATGAAGAAATTTCACGATTTATAATTTCAATTATTAGAAATTGAACACTTCTTATCAAAAGTAGAGTTAGTTTAAGGGAAAGAGAAAATCGAGTAAGACTAAGTATTAAAAGTTTGGTCCGAAAAGAAAATTGATAATTTATTATTGTAAAAAACGCTCTGAAGCTTAAAACTTTAAAGAATATTTTTTCTAGCTAACACTAAGAATAATTCTTTATGCAAATTCATCACTTTCACATTTTTATCATTCGCCGTAAAGTACATGTGAAAGTGCAAAAACTTTATATTTTGGGAATTCCATTAAAATATATAAAATATTTGCTTGAAGGAGTAAAAACAAACATTCCCTCTCCCTTTTCCTTGAAATTTATTTACCAGAAGCACACCGGAAAGCGAGAGTGCAAGAGAGATTGAAAGCGAACCGCGAACGCGCTCTCCAAATATGAAACTAAAAACAACAATGTTACAAAAGATAACAATGCACAAGTCGCTGAGTCGATACATACCTATTCGGATAACGTCTGGTAAGCCGTGCGCGTAGGGAACGACGACTAGGATAAAAAGTTCGAAAAGCACCACTAGGAAGACACTAATGGAACAAAAACCCTCCAGAACAAAATGTCTGAGGGGTTTAGAAGCCGGCATTGCAAGGACTTCACTGCAAGAAATCAGCCATCTCTCCCTACCAGGCACTGCGGCAAAGGATGCTGCTGCCCAGGATTCGGAGAGGGCTTTCTCTTGGGATGGGGCAAATGGGGCGCATGCGTCACAGCATCCGACACGCATGCGCCCTTCTCAACAAACGGGCTTTTCAAGTGGGAAAATCGTGTACTTTCTAAAGCGAGGTTCCCAGAACCGATAGCTGAACCACCTACGTAAATCCACAATAGCACATTACCATACCTAACGCAAGTTAACAAAATCAATTGTCAAAAAAAAAAAATGTTCTGTACGATTTTGTAATATTAAAAGGGATGATGATATCAGTATAAACAACATAAAAACACCACTGTACCGGATGTGCACTGTATCATGAATTTATTAAATTTAACTCATAAATGCTTAAGCGAAAATTACGAAAATGTTTTACCAGCAAATACGCTAATAACTACTAACGATTTAATAAAAAAAAACCAACAGATTAAAACAAACCGTAATTTTTCAATTTGTTTCTGCGATGGTTGAAAATATTAAAAATACATGGAGTAAAGAAATAACTTCCATAGAAGAAATGGAAACCTTTTTACTCTTGGCAAAAAGAAAATATCTGTAAATTTTAAATTGATTTTTCATACATGAAAGGCAAAAAATATCAGAGAAACTATTATAACAGGAAAATATACCATTCGTAGAAAGGCATAGTACAATATTTACTACGAGTATAAAAAAATAAATAGTCTGTAATAACAACTTTTTATAAGGGTTTTCCTTCCCTATTTAATATTTAAAAAGAAGTTAAATGTAATAAGCTGCATAGTTCGACGTCTCTTTAAAACTGGCGTTGCTACTGAATGATTTGTTATCGAATGAAATTGAGTTAAGAGAATAACAGTTTATTATAAAGTTCTACTCCAATGGAGGGATTTTTTTCATGTGAAGAAAATTTCTCGTATTAACCACAGCACCAAAATTTTGACGAAAAAAGGTTTCAAATGAGTTACAATACTCTACCTTAAGTGCTTAAGAATACTTCATAAGGTGTGTCTAGTGTTTTTATTGGAACCTATTACTTTTGAACATGGGCCGAGTTGGGCAAGTGCGTCCGCGGGGGTAAGTATGTCCTCTTATATTATGTCAATGTTAGCATGAAGAAACGTCTGCCATATATTTTTTTTGGGTGATAACTCCTATCCCAGTGATAACTCCTATCACTACAGACCAGCCATTAGCTTACATAGATAAAACACAATCACTGATATCCCACTTGAAAACAAACTGTGATGTGAAGATTCAGAGGATTTCATGTTTTGTTTTTTATATTGTAGTATTATATTAAAATTTCATTGCTTGTCCTAGAAACTTTCAATTGAGAAGCATTAAATAATCGCTTCCTAATTTTTCGCAGTCAAACTACAGTCTGAATACGATATTTTGACACTTGTCCGCTTCTGCACATGGCAGAAAACAACGAATCCTTTCGAGTTTTAGGAAAGTTTGCTTTGCAGGTTCGTTTATTAGCGCACGAATCAGAATGTTTGCTTCTCTGTTTATTGAAAACAGATAAATTTATAAAATGGCATAAAGTCATCTCGGAAGAAATAAAGTTTACTAAACGAACTAAAGCGAGAACAGAATACGTCACATTCCTTATATTTTTTATTTTTATTATCTCGAATGCAAAAAAATTAATAAACCCGGGTTTATGAGAGGTATAGGATTAAAACAGATTAAGATCCTGAAATGCGTGTATTTATTTTATTTTTGTTTGTTTATCTATTCATTTATTTATTATTATCTGCAATAGGAAAAAAATCAAATAAACCTGAGTTTATGATTGATAATAGGGCTTAAAAAAATTAAAATCCTGAAATAAGTATATTTTTCTTACAATTATTATCTGGAATCTAAAAACTCAAATCCGCGTTTTCGAGTGATAGAGGATTAACTTACCGGTGAAAAAAAATCAAGTATGCTTTGTTTTTCAAAGAGCAAATAAAATAAATGGTGTTTTTAGAAACAACATTTTTCTAACTAAAACCATGCTTGTCTAACCTAATATACTAAAAGTTTTGAGCTTAACTGATACTATTACTCAGAAAAGAACAGATTGCGATGCTTATATTCTTTCCCCAAAGTCTGTTTCTACCAATTTCGGATATTTTTGGGTACTAAAACAATCCTAACCCCCTATCTTACGACTCATCATGAGTAAAAATTGTAAATGTACTGAAGCGAAATTTCGTGAAAGTTGACGAGCCTGCGTACAACTTAATGTATAAATAAAAATGAAAAAAACAAAAATAATCAAGTAAACAAATACAAATAACAAAATGAATAAATGAAATAAATATACATATTGTAAATAAAAAAAATAAATATTTATAAGTAAATTCATAAAAACAAATAAATAAATGAAACAAATATAGATGAATAAAAAAATAAATACAAGTTTTAAAATAAAAAGCTTTCAAGAGTAAGAGATTCAGATAAAAAAAAATAAATCATTTTCAAATACTTTGTTGCCATTTGTTGCAGAAGCCTTTAAAGATTAAGATGAATATCAAACAGCAATTTCGTGCAATAAATAAATTAGTCTTTTTGACAAAATGGATCTTTGCAATCGTTTTAAAAACAAACTTTTCATTTCAACAAAATTAAATTCGCCAAAATTATGCGCATTAAAGCGTAAAAAAATAAGGGAAACGGGGGGGGGGGTGGCATTTGCTTTAGTCGTAAAGATATACTTATTAAAAGTTTAAATACTTTTCATTTAATTGCCTACCATTAATTTGCTCTTTCAATGCATCAACTAATTTTTGCTCCAATATTTGTTTTCACCGAAAAACACCAGTAACATAAAAAGGTAAATATTTGAACTGATATTTCCAATTAACTTCAATAAGCGTTGCAAAACATTGCCTTTACTTTTCCTTTTTATAATATATCCTCTTACATTTTACTATTATATATTTAAGAAGTATCTTGAAGAAAATTAAGCTATCTTTTGTTTTATCCTATGGAAATTATTTTTAAATGGATGCCATAGAATTGTTTAATATCCTTTGATTTCTACAAAAGTCATCGACATATATTCCCGAAAGACGCATTATTCCGCTGATAAATAACAAAGCTTATGCATACTACGTTTTCAATATCCATAAAAGCATTACATCGGCTTTAGTTAGAAAATACCTTATTTCCATCAGCGAGAAAACATGGTTTATCATTTTTCTCAATGAGCCTACTCTCTGGAGAAAACAACGGACTGCGAAAGAGAAATTCAGAGTTAAACCTTTTTAAGAGAGCCCTTTTATTTCTTGCTGTAAGAAAAAACATCAATTTAATATTCCTTATAAAGTGCTAAGTTAATAGAATAAATTGCATTACGATTAAATATTGTAAGAGATACTGAAAATTCCCTATAGGATGAGTTGCCAAACAATGCAACAAATATTTGTATGCAGTTATTACATATTGTAAGTTCCGAACACAAGTGAACTATATTCATTATGAAGCGAAATGTTTACCTTTGTAAGAAAACAATTAATGAAAAAACTAACATAGCCGTATAAAAAATTACAAAAAAAAAAAAAAAAGAATACACGTGTTTCGGGCTCAAGAAACCTCCTTTTCAGAGTGAAAAAAGTTTGAGCATCGGGTTGAAAACACGAGTACTGTGAAAGCGGGCTACTTTGGCACTCGGGTCCTTCTTTGGCCCGAACTTATGTTCTCTGCTAACCTTCAGGAAGCAGTTTAAAATTTATTTCGCCAGTTTTCAGCAAAACAGGGACGCCAAACTAGCCGCATTCACATTACATAACAGATTGAAAGATAATAATGGCCCACAGATAAAATTAAAACGCTCGGGCCAAAGAAGGACCCCAGGGCCAAAGTATCCCGCTTTGACGGTATCTTTTAAGAAACGTCTATTGTATTTTCTACCATTTGTCTTAGAGAATAAAGATAAAAAAAGTTCCTTTCTCTCCACAAAAAAAGGAAGAATATCTACCTTTTGCATTAAAAAAAATATGTTCTTCAATTAAGTTTAGAAATAAAGCGATCAAAGTTGCTTATATATATATATTAGCAGCAGGACCCCCACATCATTCCATGGGCTCCGTAGCCATATATTATGAAGGCCCCTCCCCCTTTTCATTATTTTTTTCTCCCTCTCCTAGTTTAACATTAAATTATACTATCTATGTTCGTCTATAAAAAGCGATTAATCTGATTGATGCAGTTTGACCACGAAATACTGACACTTGAACGCTTCTACGCATGTCAGAAAAGGACGAATTCATTAAAGTTTAAGGGAAGTTCGCTTCGTAGGAGCGTTTGTTAGTATGCGAATCAGAATGTTTTTTTCTTCGTTTATTGGAAGCAACTAAATTTATAAACTTACATATAGCATCAGTTCGGAAGAAATCAAATATGCTAAACGAGAACAGAATACAGCACATTCCTTACACCAGCAGTTCCTTCCTTGTACATGAATGGATTTTTCTTGGCACTCTGCCAGTAAGAGCTCTATTTTTAGGGTAGAATTGTACTAAGTACGATGTTTAACACTAAACCTACCGACAGTTCTTATGTTCCTATTCCTACCGCGCTCGGTCAAATTGACCGGTAATTAAAAAAATAAATAAATAAATTTAAAAATTAAATAAATTGTTCTTGAGAAAGAGAAAAAATAACTAGAAGTACAGAGTGAAAAAAATATATGCATATTCTAAGGATTGTCATATAGTTTGATAGTGGTATTATAACGTTTAAAGTGTGTAATTCTTTTTTTTAAATATAAACTGCAATTTAAAAAGGTTAGTCACTTTTACTTTACATTCCTAAACAAATAACAAAGTAAATTTAAATCCTCGTTACTTGTAGCAAAATCTTAACGAGTGCCGCCAAATGCGTTACAAAACGTGCCGATGTTTACACACATGCACACACCAAAAAAAAAAAAAAAAAAACAATATTTAAAACTATCGACTGCTTTTACCGTGGTATAATAAAAAATAATGAGAAAATGAATAAAGACATATCGCACAGCATTGAAATAAGCAAAGTTTTTAAAGATGTTAAGCAATAAATGTGTGGAAACAATGTGGAAGCTTCAGTACCTGAACACAACAATTAAGATTAAACAATAAATAAAGCGGTGTTTCCAAAAATAATTGAGCATACATATGGTTTAAAAATTCATATAATGATAAATAATAGTAAAAACGTGGTACGTAAATGTATTTTTTCATATTTATCGTATTTTTGATAGTTTCAAGAGCGATCCATACTTTCCCTACCGGAGAAAAATCTCTATCGTCTGCGGGTGAAGAAAAGATACTTCAACCAATGAGAAGAGGGTCGCGTATTGCGGGACTCTGAGCGAAGTTCTATAAAGCGACTCTAGTACTTGGTAGGTTTAGTGTTAAGTAACACATACTAAATTATGTCCATCGCCAGCAAAGAAAGATCATTACTGGCTTTCACTTCAAAAGGGGGAAAAGTCTTAAATATTTCGGGATAGACATGACTAAATTCGCTCGAACTATTTTAAAAAAAAGTTTTTTTGAAAATACTTTCGATAATGTTTTCATTGTAGTTGCAGTTTTATTTTCTTTAAGTCCGCAAGTTTATTATTTTTCCAATAAACAAGTGGTTAACAACGCAACTATCATTATTGCTCTTGTACTTCTAGAAAATGCATCATATTTAATAATACTATTATGTTGATGATAATTGAACGAATTTTAATATTTTGCATTTTTACAAAAAATCTATTAACCTTCCAGCAGGCGCACTTTTCTAACGGGAAAGGTCGTATGCTGTTGTAGATTATTCTGAAATGTGAATGTTAATAGCTTAACAGTAGTATAAAATTGACAGTTCTGCCCCAAGAGGAAGTGGAAGGTGGAAGGGGGCGTGGTCCCACCGCCTCCACCTCCTGCTCCCCTCCGCCTCCTCCGCCTGTCGAGTGGGGTTGAGTAGTAGGGTTTCCTCGTAGAAGATTACGGGGGTTTCTGAGTGGAGTTGAGTTGTTACTCTGCGTCCGAAGTTTTGTTTTTAGGAATGGCAACGGTGATATAGCGGTTCTCATGTCAATGGTCTCCTTCTATGAGAGAAATGGCAACGGTCTCCATGACAATGAACTTGTAATCTTTTTGAATTGCTCATGGCGCCATCTAGTGAGATAAATATTAATTAATCCATTTAAATATATTTTTCGGACTTGGAATTATTTTATTTAATTTCTCTTTCCTAGATCGGGAATCGAACATGCGACCTCCAGCTCCAAAAATCATTTGACGCTCTGATGAATTGCGCGCTTTATCCATGAGACCACCAAATGATTTCAGTAAAGTACAGTTTAAATCAATCCTAATATAATTCTCTTTCAGATGTTTGAGAAGACTGCCATCTAGCGAGAGAAAAATTATTTTTGAACATAGAATATTTAATGATTTCCATGACAACGTATTTTTACGAAGAGCCTCCTAGTGGGAGAAATTATTTTTCGGACTTAGTCGTTTTCTGAAGTTATTTTTGATTTCCAACTTAGATTTTTCGCGAGTGGTAACATTAATTTTTGAATTGGCAACATATTTTTAGTTTTAATTCCAAGGTCTGAGACGCTCATGGCGTCACCTAGTGAGAGAAATTATTATTTTTTTTTTTGGACTTTATCGTTTTCCGATGTTATTTTTAATTTCTAACTTGGGGTTTTCACATTAATTTTTTTTTATTTCAAGAGTTGAAGCACTCATGCTCCCGTCTAGTGAGAGAAAACTTATTTTTTTTTTTTTTGGACATTGAATATTTTACTTGATGAAAGTGAAATTAATTTAATTTTAAGTTGATGGTCCCACCACCATCCCGATGTGATTTTTAATCACATCCCATCAACTATTTTGTACTCGTTCATTTAATTTGGTCGTTTCAAAACAATTGTAAATATTCAAGCAATTACACATAACGGAAAAAATTGACCCTAGAAGTGGAAAAATATAAAAGTATCATGCAGTGAGACTTCGCTTCTACAGTCAATTTGTTTTTTAGAATACATAACCACATAATTTAGACTGCATTAGATGAATAATCTATTAAAACAAATATTGTATCATTGAATTCAATCTGCAAACCAAGAGAACGTTTCATAGACTCTAGCTGATGAATAAAATAAGTCTCAAACGAAGACTTAACTTCTACAGTCAGTGAAACACTATAATATCTCACATACGTGAAAATCATCAATTAGAATCTGAAATGAAACACGCAAATTTTTTTCCTCAAGATATTGAAATTCACACATCTCAGAACTTTTAAGTTGTAAAACCCATTCGAGAAAGCTGTGAATGCTATGTTTTTTTTTTTCCCCTTTCATTGTATTAAATTTAACTGTTATGTTCTAGCGAGAATTAATTATTTCCATCAGAATTAAATTTTACAATTTTTAATCAACTTAAGGTATTAATTTAATCTTAATAATGTATTAATATCAACTATCTCTTAATTTTGAACATATTTTATTTTTACACTTGTAATTCTTCCCCTAAAATGTCAAAGACAGGATTAAATGAGAACTGATTAAATCTCATCTTGAGAAAGTGTAGATTTAATGTGAACCAATCAAGTCAATTCCCGAAACTTACTAAATTTATGCCAAAGCTAATTATAGAAAAGTTTAAGACCTTGAAAATGTGCATCAGTAGGTTTATACAAACATATTTAGTGATACTTTTACGAAAAGAGGTGATTTATTCTATACTTAAACATGGGTTTACATTCATTTTACAGTTTTCTATGAATACAAATCAATGAATTTATATCAACTAAGACTATATTTACATTATAGATAATCATCCTTTAATCCATATAACACCGCTAGATTTTTCACAAGTTTAAGAGTTTGCATAAAATAATAGAAGTTAGAATATGTTCAGCAACTCGATTTTGTATAGAATGATAAGCAAATGTTTTATATATTCCAATATATTTATTTTATTTGTTTTTAATTTAGTTTTTCCATACACATTTTAACGTTTCAAACGACTACAATCTCAGAGATTATTATAGCAATATGAATCATGATTAAAGAAACTTTAAAAAAAAATAGTCAAGAATATATTACTAAATTTGTAACTGTAAAGCAGCTTAACAACACGATTGATATATAATACATTTAACGAACATTTCAGCTATTCAAAACTTTGTCTTTAACATTTAACGAATTTTGCATTTATTCAAAGAGTTATTTATTTTCAAAACTCTGTCTTTAACACAGTTTTTATAATTTACACAGAATAATACAACCGAGAAAAAACATTTAAGAAACTATTTGCAACGCGACTTTCATATATTGGAAATGTTAAGTACTAAAGTATGAAGAAACTTTACGTTTTAAATTTCATGTTTTGAAAAAGTCTATTACTACTTACCTACATACAAACATGGAATCTCTACTTTAAGACTAAGCTCGTATGGATATAGACCCTAACTTAAATACAGAAATGTCTAAATCGTACCAAACATAAGGTACAGAATATGAAAAAGTTAGAAATGTTAAGATCGAAGACTTACATTACTAACTGAAATAAAGAAACTCAACTTTCAACTAGCTCTGCAAAACTAAGATTCTTCTAATAAAAATTGAAAAGTACCATCTATACAAGACGGTGAAACTTGGATTCGTCTAGTAAAACTTGTCATAAAAAGTATAAAAATACTTAAATTTACTAAAACAAAAGTTTTCTATAGCAAAATGTTTAAAATTAACACGAAAAATGTAGAAGTACTTAGCACAAACTGCTAAAACTGAGAAACTTCATAAATGTAGAAGATATAAGAAAAAACGTAGAGAAAATGAAGACAAAAGAAAAATTCACCAATACATATCAAAAATAAAGCTAACTGAGATATACAAACGTATGTGAAAGTAAGATCGGAGAAGGCCTAATCGCGATAAAACTTGCTGTAGAAGTGATTAAACTCTGAAGGATATTTCATTTCGGAAAAAAAAAAATTAGAAGAAACTTTGAAAATATTTTGAAAATAAAAGCAGAGAGCTCGAGAGAAAAAAATAGACTCCGTCTTCATTCAAGTCTCAGAAAGAAGTGACTCAAATCATAATTAAAATCCGAATTCGTTAAAAGTGTGACGTAGTTAAAATTAATCAGTTAGAATCAATGAGTGTATTCAAAATGATATCTTGACAATTGTCCAATGAAAATCAGTATACGTGATGGAATAGGATTTTATCAACTTTCCAGAGAAGGTCATATACCGAGTGTGATTTCACTCTTTAATCTCAGTGAGTAACTGATATTACCCTGAATCATAGATAATGTTAACCTTGGAGAAGCTCTGACTTCATATCAAGGTCACAGCACCCCTTCTACGGTTCGGGGCAGCGATAAGACGTTTCCCCACGATCGAGTCATTTCAACTTGCTACTTCATCGAATGCGGTTAGAGCTTTGCAGTGCATTTTTTCTCCGTTTCATTGGGACTTCGTTTCATAACTCCGTTCTTGCGTTAATTTAATTTATTAGTTCCAAGATGTTTTCTCCCGTTAGTTTGAATGAGCATGGATAAAACGTGACAGTTTGCCACGATTTCTACACACGTGATGAAGCAGATGAAATATTTGCAGAGTTGTTAAAACTTCCATTTCAGCCTATAATTGTAAAAGTCCGCGGGAAAAATTATACCCCGAAACGAATGTCATATGCTTTCGGAGATAAAGGTTTAAACTATTATTATTCGGGAACCTCCAATCCCGCGCAACCATGGACTCCGCTCATGCTAAAAATTAAAAATCACGTCGAACGCGCTTCAGGAAAAAACTTTAACTATGCACTGATTAACTACTACCCCGATGGAAATTCTGGAATTGGAGCCCACAAAGACAATGAGAGCTGCTTGGATCTTCACAGCCCTATCGCATGGTTAAGCTTCGGTGCACCTCGAACCATTACTTTTACCAGGCCTCATTATCAACCAACAGACATTGCATTGCAGCATGGTAGTGCATATATTATGCACCCACCAACAAACAGACTCTTCATGCATGGAATAAAACCAGAACTGGACGTGAAGGACCCGCGTATAAGCATCACATTCCGGAAAATTGCTACCGACTCGGAGCCCCTGCCCAAGCGGCGCCGTATGGAAGTAGAGATGGAAGCGCCCACTACTATTCAGAGACCCGTGGAGACGATCACCCCTGACCCCTTGGAGACAGCCGCCCCTGCGCCTGCAGAGATGTCAGCCCCAGCGCCCGCGGAAGTATTTACGCCCTTGGTGATGATAGCCGAGCCGAGTGCTACAAGTGAAGAGTCCCTGCCTAAGACGAGCGCCCCAGCGTCTCAACAAGAAGAGGATAGCCCCCTCCTATTTTACGAAGTCGAAATCCCTTGGGTGGAAGGAGCGACTCGAAAAATTACACCGCTGCCCCAAGAAAACTTCAAATCTACCGTGACAAATCTTGTTGGACCGCCCACAGAGTTCCAGAGAACCCCCGCTGACTTTGCTCCTATTCAGATCTTAGAGGAGAAATTGTTGGTAGAGAGAGCGCAACCCTACAGCTCCCGATCCAAAGTAAAAGTCACGTGACTTTAGGCAAACGAGTTTTACCAGTGTCTCCCGTTCCTATGTTATTTCTACGGAGGCCTAGCTTTAGCATCACGAATCGTGGATAATAAATTCATTTAAAAATGGTTATATCTTACTCTGCTTATGTATGCACTGAGAGACATGTCACCGAGAATCCTACAACATTTCACAATAAAAAACTTGCATTTTTTATTCATTGTTTTCCTTAAAAAACTTAAACAATTGTTCATCGGACATGTGCTGTTCACAGATTTTACTTAGAAATGCTAATTTTTTATTCGTATAAATCAAATTTTAAAATGTAAAATACATTATAGTAATGTACAAATACTATCTCACTAATTTATGTCTTTCTTGAAGCTATTTTTATTCTTTTTTAAGCATATTTCTTATTAAGTTTTCGAATTGTACTTGGCGAATTTATTTCTCGCCAAATGTGCAGTATACAAGCTTTTGAAATCGAATGCGTAGGCTTATTTTTGTTATTATTATGTAAAATATGAAGATAAGAAGAGTATTTTTAATTTTTCTTTTCTTTCTTTCTTTTTTTTTTTTTTTTTTTCATTCCTTGACTTAAATAGTCGATGTATGTTTGTTTTATTCAGTATGAAGATAAATTTCATGACTAATGAAATTCCTTTCGTCTTGCTAACAAGTTCTACTCCTCCCCCTTTACTGAGTTCAAGATTAAATGCTTAAAAACAATTTATTTTATGCCATTAGTAACTCTTGTAAGCATAATTTATTATTATTTTTTAATCGTTTTTTTCCCAACTTTCGGCAAACTATAGAGAATTTGCGCGACTGAAAAATGTAAACTTATTTTATTTATTTATTTATTTTACCTCACCTTAGTTTCCCCAATTCGCAAATTTTCCGCGGTATCACGATTTAAAAAGAAAATGTTAAGTAAGTTTTTTTTCTGCTCACCCTATGTATATATGCGTCTGAAAATTTTTATTTGTACGCTTTAGTTCTTTTTTGCCGCACTGTACCGAAAAAGTGTAATTTTTTTCGAAGCTGTATTTAGGTAGCAAAAAAAAAAAACTTTTTTCTGTCACTCTAAGTGTTATGAATTTATTATACAATAAAATTTGCGATAACACAGAAATTTTATGTGCTGAGAGGTTTTGCGCAACTTCTATAAATTTCATTTAACAGCGAACTAAGAGTTAATCTTCAAGACTTCGCAAAACCAAATATACGTGATTCCAAGAGAATATAAATCCAAACAGAAAGCGCGCGACGGGCAATTAAGGTACTTTTCGCCAAAGTAGCGATTGCGCCCCGTAGCTGAAATCCCGTTTGGCGAGATTCGCAAAACAGCTGATTTACTCTGGCGCGGCTTTGAATTGGGGATTGAATGGGCTTGCTCTCTCTACCCTATACCTCCTCTAAGATTCAGATGCAAGAAGAACTCCCTTCCGGCGACTGGCTCGAAGATTGTGTAAAGTATACTTTACAGCGTTTCGAAAGAAGAAAACTTTTCGCTTTTGATCTGTTAAATGGAATTCTCTTATTTGTGATACAAGAGAGCAATGGTAATATATCTCTTGAAATTGCGGACAATTTTGCGGGTCGATATATTACTTTCACAGTGCGAGGCTTCATCGATTTTATGGAAAAGCTAGTCACATTTAATTCTATATATAAAGATGCTAGTTTTGTGGCATTCAATGAGGTTTTAGTATTAAACCTTGATGGTGTATGCAAGCTTCACAACCTTATCACTTTAGGTCCAACACTTGAATTAAATACAGATGGTCTCACCATGAATGAAGAGAGCAACAAATTTATGACTGATCATTATTCTGAAATTATGGAAAAACTCCAAGAAATTTTATTTTCTGACGTACTAACAGAAATGTTAAAAGTTTACCGATCTGATTTTCATGTACAAGAATTACCCGACGAGCAAACTCATTCGAAAATACGAGATTTTATTTTAATTGAAATGCGCGGATGCCTCAATGCAAATTACAAATGTGAGGGATGTAAAATTTCACACCCATCCCAGAGACGGCATGGATGTATATCAAAGACTTCGAGTGAAAAATTTTTTTTCGTTGATAAACATTATTTCATGACTATGGACCTCAATGAACTTGCGTTTACACTTTGTAAAAATATACATATGAATGATCAAATTCTGATGGAAATAATTAATTCTCGCTAGAACATAACAGTTAAATTTAATACAATGAAAGGGGGGAAAAAAAAACATAGCATTCACAGCTTTCTCGAATGGGTTTTACAACTTAAAAGTTCTGAGATGTGTGAATTTCAATATCTTGAGGAAAAAAATTTGCGTGTTTCATTTCAGATTCTAATTGATGATTTTCACGTATGTGAGATATTATAGTGTTTCACTGACTGTAGAAGTTAAGTCTTCGTTTGAGACTTATTTTATTCATCAGCTAGAGTCTATGAAACGTTCTCTTGGTTTGCAGATTGAATTCAATGATACAATATTTGTTTTAATAGATTATTCATCTAATGCAGTCTAAATTATGTGGTTATGTATTCTAAAAAACAAATTGACTGTAGAAGCGAAGTCTCACTGCATGATACTTTTATATTTTTCCACTTCTAGGGTCAATTTTTTCCGTTATGTGTAATTGCTTGAATATTTACAATTGTTTTGAAACGACCAAATTAAATGAACGAGTACAAAATAGTTGATGGGATGTGATTAAAAATCACATCGGGATGGTGGTGGGACCATCAACTTAAAATTAAATTAATTTCACTTTCATCAAGTAAAATATTCAATGTCCAAAAAAAAAAAAAATAAGTTTTCTCTCACTAGACGGGAGCATGAGTGCTTCAACTCTTGAAATAAAAAAAAATTAATGTGAAAACCCCAAGTTAGAAATTAAAAATAACATCGGAAAACGATAAAGTCCAAAAAAAAAAAAATAATAATTTCTCTCACTAGGTGACGCCATGAGCGTCTCAGACCTTGGAATTAAAACTAAAAATATGTTGCCAATTCAAAAATTAATGTTACCACTCGCGAAAAATCTAAGTTGGAAATCAAAAATAACTTCAGAAAACGACTAAGTCCGAAAAATAATTTCTCCCACTAGGAGGCTCTTCGTAAAAATACGTTGTCATGGAAATCATTAAATATTCTATGTTCAAAAATAATTTTTCTCTCGCTAGATGGCAGTCTTCTCAAACATCTGAAAGAGAATTATATTAGGATTGATTTAAACTGTACTTTACTGAAATCATTTGGTGGTCTCATGGATAAAGCGCGCAATTCATCAGAGCGTCAAATGATTTTTGGAGCTGGAGGTCGCATGTTCGATTCCCGATCTAGGAAAGAGAAATTAAATAAAATAATTCCAAGTCCGAAAAGTATATTTAAATGGATTAATTAATATTTATCTCACTAGATGGCGCCATGAGCAATTCAAAAAGATTACAAGTTCGTTGTCATGGAGACCGTTGCCATTTCTCTCATAGAAGGAGACCATTGACATGAGAACCGCTATATCACCGTTGCCATTCCTAAAAACAAAACTTCGGACGCAGAGTAACAACTCAACTCCACTCAGAAACCCCCGTAATCTTCTACGAGGAAACCCTACTACTCAACCCCACTCGACAGGCGGAGGAGGCGGAGGGGAGCAGGAGGTGGAGGCGGTGGGACCACGCCCCCTTCCACCTTCCACTTCCTCTTGGGGCAGAACTGTCAATTTTATACTACTCTTAACTGGCCCAAATTTTCGAGAGCTAATAAAAGCACTTCATTTAAACAAATTTTGGTCTCAAGATATTAAGTTCAACGCAAGTGTATCTCCTAGATAAGCGCATATTACTCGAAGGTTAATGCTAACCCACGGCTTTCAGGTCCTATTTCCCCCGTTGCTGGTAGCGTGGGTTTTGTGAGGGACCTGAATAGCATTAGAAAAGTTAAAAGTGCTTTTTGTGTGACCTGTATATTTATTGTTCGGCTTTCTAATGTAAGCGATAAAAAGTGATTATATGTGACAGCGTCATAAAATATAAATAAATAAAAAGTAAAAATACATAAAACTTATGATTTAACCTGAATTGCAAATGACGGACACACATTAAAACATAATTTTTATACTTCTAATAAATAATTGTCCCCTAGTAAGCCTTCTATTATCCCTTTTGCCTATTCATTCAAATGACACTTGAGTTGCGAAAACATACCGCTGTTATTTCGTCCACCAGTTTATAACACTTTTACTTAACACATTTTCAATACCTTCTCATGCCAGGAATACAGCTTCCTGACACTGTTTCCAACCCAAATTCAATATCCAAATGAAGTAATTTGAATTTCATTGCCGCAACAGTAAACTGGAATGCGATATTCCAAATAGTCTCTTCAATTTCATTGCCACATCTTTCAGATTAAATTGTATTAAATCAGTTAATTTGTATTCCAAATAACAGTAACCCATTTGCAGAGCAGAATATTATCCGCTTCTTCAAATGGAAGATATTTGCCTTCATTTACTTGTTTTAATGTAGCCCAAGACTGAAAAAAAATGCAGAAAATTTTTCTTGAAGAGAGTACAAATAGTTTTCTTATAGAAGCATCACTCATTAAATCGGATTTAAAATTAAGCTGTTTCTATCGAATTAAAACAATAAGTAATCTATGAATCTTTGAGTATAATCATGCAGGTTAAGAAAAAATGCGAATCAGAAGAAATTTACAGTATGCTCGACAAAATTTTCTTAACCTAAATCTTTAGAAAATAGTGTTTAAACCGCTTACTACTTGCAATGATTACTAATGTTTACGTGAAAAGCAAGTATTTATTAATGGTTTAACCTCATCAAAAAAGTTCAAAATAATTTTAGATATTTATCTATTTCACATATTTATTTCGTGGTTCTAGGTCCCAATAAAAAATTTAAAAAAAATGATTTTTATCCAAGGGCATGTAGGGGCATAAAAATTGTAGGTACTGTTTGTTCTCAAAAGCCGCAACTACCAGTCGAGAACGATTCCATTTTCGAAGGGGTGATACGCTGAGACCACAGTTTTATCATTTTTATTTTAGCCAAGTATTTTTTTTTATATTTTTCTCAACGTTGAATTATTCCATTTCTCATTTGAATATTTAGCACAAAAAGAAAAGAAAAAGAACGCAGCCAGTTTGTTATTCCTTTGCAAAAAAGTAAACATATCCTCAAATTTACTTCTTCTATTACCCCTCTTCTATTATGAAATTGAAGCAGTCCTGACGCATGCGTAAAACGAAGGACGGTTTCGGCTTAGAAAACAGATAGTACCTCAGGATTTAACTCAGAAAGGAGCACCTCATTTTTCAGGAATTGAGAAGCATAAACTGAAGATACATGATTAATAAACATACAATAAAATATTTCACTATTCAATTACAATCACTGCACGAGTTTCATAATTAAAATCCTTTTATCCATCAACAAACAATGCTCGCATAGCGTTACCAGTTCAAAAGCGTTGAAAGAAGCCGTCCTGAAACGACCTTTCACAGAATTTAAATAGCTGTTTCAGCGACCAGTAGCTTTTAGCCAGAAAAAACAGCAGCATTAACGATAAAAATAAGAATAATAATTATAATGGTTAAATAAATGAATAAATACATAATGATAATATTGAAAATAAAATAAATGAATAAATTTCACTACTTTCCAAAAAGTGATGCATTTAGTATATATTTCTCGTAAGACGGTACATAAAGAATTTTTTAAATACGTATCTTTAAAACTACTAGAATTATATTGTTTTTACCTTTTGTACTACAAAATTAAGTTTTCCATAGAATCACAACTAAAGTACAGTTTATAATAGAGTTAACAATTCTGTAACTATTCTGATAAAAAAAAGAAAATTTTAACAGTAATTCCAATGTTAAAATTGATTGCATATTCGCAACCCGGCATGATTTATTGCTCTTAGATTCAGAGTGATGCTTAACCTAGACGCTTTAGTGAAGGGAGGCTTCAGAAACTCAGCATATTAAAAATCAATCCAACATGCAATATAGCGTATTGGTAACTACATAGGTTTTTCTTAATATTCGTGGCGTTTACTTTCAACGTAAATCACTATTTTTCTCACACATCAAAATATGGCCGTATAAAATTTTATTCCAGCATGATTAGGTAGGTTTTTATAGTTTAACATCATAGGGGAGGGATTGGACTAAATGAAATTTGTTATTTCAATTCGTGACAGGTTGTAACTATCTTAGTCTGTAATTGTGTGCTAAATTAACCTTATTTTCTTCATCGTTGACGTTTAATACCATCCAAGTGCACAAGAACAAATATTTAGTCAAATCACTCACCTCAGAAAGTTTAGTCTAATGGGATGTTATGGCTTTGAGGAAATGTTAATTAAGTCGAAGCTCCCTCTATCTACTTTACACATAGTCACTCGTAGAGACATATGATTAAGGAGATATAATTTTAAACAATACAGAAAAAATTGCAGTGATTAGCATTGCAAGATTTTAAATTATTACTTTTTCTCCATATAAAAGCAAAATAGACCTAGTATAAAGCTAGCTTATTATAGGAAGCAACAGCAACGAAAACTCCTGCACCCTTTCTGCTTCTGCGTACTGTGTGCAAAAAGCATATTTTTTTGTGTTCAACCACAAAACCAGAGTGATGGCTTTTTTGTCATGTTTTCATTTTCGCCGTTTTTTCTATAAGAATTTAGTATAAGATTCGCTTGAATCTTTAAAAGCAAATCAGACTGATAAATAAATTTCTTGAATAAAAAACTACTAGATCAAATAATTTATTAACACTTTGTTAAAAATATTCGAATTTTTTACCAATATTTACATTCAAGGTGAGACACATTTTAAAGTATCTTAAAAGTAAAATGTACTCATAAACATACAGTTTAATATCTTATTTTAGTTTTTTCATTAAATCGGCAATGCTATTCACCATTCGTATACCTGAAACTTTGCTTTTTATTAGCTTTAAAATCATTTAATTCAAAGAGTAAGAGCTAATCGCAAGATAAGCGTTCCATATGAGCCGTTCAATGAGCACATCGATTAACTCCAACTTTTTAAAACCGTCTTTTCTTTCAGCTTTAAAAGTGTTCAATTGACATGTGGAATGCGAGAATACGTGAATTTATAATGAACTTAGACAAAACTTTATTATAAATTCATATACTGTCTTTCTACATGTCAATCCAACACTTTTAAAGCTTAAGGGGAGCCAGCACCCAAAAATGTCGAAAAAACTGATTTTTTTTTTTTTTTTTATTGGTTTAAGTAGTAAAATAAATCTTTAAAAATGATCCCTGAAAGTTTCAGAAAAATTGAAACAATATTTATTGATTTTATTATGGTGTGATGGGCCATCTTTTCATTCCGAAACTGTAACTGTGCTGAATATAAGTCACATATTTATATTTTTTAATAAAATATGCGAGAAGAAGCAATTTCATTGTGACTGTAACTGAAAAAAAATTCCTTACTTTAAATTTCGTATACATAACAAATTTATGCTCTACTTTTATGATAACTTAAATACTCTTTGAAAAAAAATTCTTTTTGTAGATTTTTTGAATTTTTCGTTGTTTTTTCTGCGTTACTTCAGTTTTTATTTTTTTTTCTCAAAAAGTATTTTATTTATAAAAAATTCAAAGCATGAAAGTTTTGCTTTATGAGTAATGAATGAATAAAAAAATTTTGAGACTTTACACCAGTTTTTGAAAAAGAAGATGCATTTTGAAAAATTGCTAAATTTCGTTTTAAAAATTAAAATTTATCAAGTTATATTTAAGAAATCCAGTTTTTTTTAATAATTAATTTCTTATGAAGTGATATAACATGACATGATACAAAAGTTGTAAATAGAAACACCATACAGAAAAATGGTCTCATGGTGCCGGCTCCCCTTAAATACACTGTTAAAAATTCTGGTGCAACATTTCGCCCTAAAAATGGTAAAATTTAGCTGCAACCAACATTTGGTACAAAGTTAACCTCTTCAGACCCCAGAACTAAGCACAAACAATTTTAACGCAATTTTTTGGTTCTCTGATTTAAAAAATGAATTCAAAACAAAATAACTATTTTTTTAATTTTAAATAATAATTAATGCCCAATTTTCATGTTTTCCATGTTTAAAACGAAGTAAACTATCTGTTGATTAATTTCAAAAACAATTGGGTGTTTTAGCTTTCAAATTGCACAAAAAGTAGTTAATAAACAGTATTTTTAAATGTATCCAATTGGGTACACTTGGAATGAAGAGGTTAAAACACATTCGTGGTGAACTAGGTGAAATTACAATATTATAATGGTTCAACTTTGTACCAAATGTTGATTACAGCTAAATTTCACCATCGTTTTGGGGTGAAAGGTTTCTTTTTTTGAACTAGAACTTTTAACAGTGTAAGGTCGTTTTTAAAAAGCAGATTTATTCGATGTGTGCAGTGAACGGCTCATATTATTATTTAATGTTTATTTTTTTTTTGCTTTCTTCCTTTTTTTGCTTTTTTTTCTCTCAATGGCACAAACTATAAACCGCGAGCAAACGGAATCAGGTTACTGCGCATAATTCGTAAGACTTACAAAAATGAGCAACGAAAAGTAATTGTGATTTCATTCGTGTTTTTTTTTTTCCGCAAATGACGTTATGCATTTAGATTGAATTAGACTTATAAAACCTTAAAAACTTTGCTAAATTTTGACTAACAAAACATCTACAACGGATATAAGCTTACATAATTTAACGTAATGCAATACCAAAACTACTGTGTTCCAAAATTTTATATGATATAACATAATTTTGTTTTAAGATAAATGTCCCTAATTCTTTGTTATGATTTTAAAAAAAATCGCCTTTTACACTTTCGGTTTAGTAAATCACAAAAAAATGGGTCCATAATCAGATCTTTTAACCATTATAGAATCAAAATTAATTGAGCTATATTTAAAATTGCTCATTACTAAGACATTTTTTACAGCTCATTTTTCCACACTCTCATTCCCTACATAAAGATAAACATTGATTAATAGTCATTAAAATGCAAAGAGTCATTCTAAACAAAAATGCAACTTATACTCATCATTTTTAATTTCAAGAATAAAGAAATTCAGTTCTTAGAGAAAACTTCGCATTTTTTTAGTTCCATTAATGTCCTACTTTACGGCGGAAAAAAACACACTATCTTTTTTTCTCTCTGAAATATCAAGAGCAGATTTATAAAGTATTACATGTATGAATAGATTTTTTTGTCCAAGTTAACCTACATTTCAAAATAATGACATCATCTAATTGTTCGCGAGTGATAAAGTGTAATATTTTCTTTCTGGATTTAAGATGGCGGGCATTAAAGATAGCTTATGATAGTTAATGTTCTTAGTACATGGAAAGAACAAAGTGCTTTAATGAGTAGATCACTTCGATACTGAAAGACTTTTTATGAGAGGTGGTGCCATTTATTGTTGCAATGTGCAAAATCTTCATTTTTTTAAGAATAAACAGAATGTAAGAAATAGGGATATGTTCTAAAAAATAAAATGAGCAGAGTTCATTGATCACACATATGAAGTACACCTGGATAGAAAAATAGGGGGAACAAAATATAATTTTGCCTCAACACTTCAGAAAGTAAATAAATATCCATTTAATAAAAAGAAAAAAAATGAAAATTTAAAATGAGAGTTAATGGTACATAGAAAACTCGATGTTAATTTTATTTCAATGTTGCGTTTAGCTCACAAATAAATGAAGATTAATATTTCAATTTCCCGGATACCGAAATTTTATAATAACCTTAAGCGCTGATTACATTCATTCAATAGACGACAACAACAATCAGTTTATCTTCAAGCACAGAAGCATTTCACCGAGTAAGTTTGGAGTGCATTCACATTTTACCAATCCGCAGCAACTTGATTGGTTAAGTTCCTTGTTGTTTGCGGATTGCGGTTGTTGTTTCCTGGGTAAATGTAAACTCTAATGTTGTATCAAGAAACATGACGCGGAATTTTATTCTCGTTAATTTTTTTTTCTCAGTAATTTGCTTATATTGTGTGTTATGAATGCACAGTCGTCATGCAAAAACAACTCAGTTTCATTGGCTGTCTTACACTGTTAAAAATTTCCGTAAGAAAATAGTAAAATAACCATTTATTGTTATTTTACCATATTTAATTACAACAGTTGAATAACCATTAAAAAGATGGTACTCAAAAGACTGATTGCGAAAAAAATCGTTTATTCTCTGTTTATCCGAAAGAACGTTTAACTAACCGTAATTTTCAAGCGCTCAATAAGAATCGGGCGTCCATCTTGGTTGCGAAACTTTACCGGTCGTACGTTGTTGTTAAAATTTGAATAAAGATTTATCAATTCAAATCTGCATGTTTATACAAAAAAAAGAAGAAAAAAAAGTGGCTTAAGCAGGGGTTACTAAAAGACATACACACGTAAATCAAAACTTGGAGACTTTGCATTCCCGAACTATTTGCGAATGAGCGAACCCATAATTTGAGCTGCTGAAGCTTCTTTGTATTTTAATTTTTGGAGCAAATAAAATGATTTTCGTCAATATACAGTAAATTTAGACCAAAGATGGCTTTGGATCCAATCAAAACCTGAAATCTCAATTTTAATGCAGTTTTCCTGTTGAAAAGGAAGATTTATTGATAAATAAACAACCGGTTTTTGTGGTGCAGATAGATGGCCGAATGGTTAGAGAGCAAGTTTGGTGTGCCATACACCTGGGTACGATTCCCGCAAGCTTCGTTTCCGGTTTCTACGCCTCGAAGATTCTACGCCACGAAATGGTTCAAAAACGGTAAAAATTTTGTTTTGAAACCATTTTTAAATGGATATAAAACCGTAAACTTTTGTATTTACGGCTTTTTAACCAAGCTGATTGGAGATGGTTCGGTCCCGTAAAGATAGAAAAATGTTCCAAACCGTAAATTTAACGGTGAATTAGATGGACAGACTGCTGCCGGTCATTTAACCGTAATTTCATGATGAACTTTCTAACAGTGTAAGCTAGAGTGAGCTCACTTATGGTAGGTCGTCGATTTCATTTAATTTTTGGAATAGATGTCAAAACTTTATTTTTAAACACTATGACTTGTTTAATTATATCTAGGTACGTGTAAGTTGTACGAGTTGTACTATACCATCACCAGTTTGTAGAAATGAGTTTTAATCCTACATGCATCTGACAACATTGCAGTCTGCATAACTACACAAAACTGTGTTCTTTGATCCAAGAATTAAATATAAAATTACGAAAGTTAGTTTTACGTTATACATTTAAAACGTAGGTAAAAAAGTTGGGACAATCTTCTTAATGATAGTTAATATTCTAAAATAGTAGCAGCACAACTAACCCTTAAATCTAATGCCACCCACGTACTCTTAATTTTACTTTCTCATAATATATTAACTATTATTAAGTAGACACATTAAAAAAGTCTAAAAAAAATAACTGATAAAGTTAACTAATTTATCAATCTGATGTTTTAAATGAGGGAAATTCTGATTTAATTTTCTCCCCCTATGATTAATTCTATTATTATTTTACAATGTTCTTTTTGGAGGTCAACTTCTTCTGGTGCGATGCGAGTGCAATTTCCTACTGCATCGGAAGTTACGTCAAAAATTGAAGTTTTCGGGATGGTGTAAGTTACGCTACAAGAGCCTACATTTAAATATTTTATTATTATGCGTTACAAACATTTCTCTGTGTTCAGAAAACATTTTTTTCCCAATGAATTTGTACTTGAGCACATGTGCTCTCCATCGGGGTTTGAACGTAGTATGTTCTCTGGTCTCGTTATGATATTCATAACCGCTGTACTATAGATGTTTTATTAGAAAATGGACTATTTATTTTGTGTATATTCGTTGCAATACCATTTCAATGTATTTGCAAAAAAAAAAAAAATAAAGAACTTATGACTCAATGAAAAATTACTTTAATATCTCTATTCCGGTATTTACAAATTATTGTTAATAATATTCATGGTATTGCATATTGCTTGCACAACACTCGTTGTATGTTCAAATTACATTATTATCTAAACTTAAAATTTATTGAATATTAAAGTTTCATGCCAGAAATTTTAATTTTAAGCGTTTCAATTACGACGTACGCACATGCGTGCAAGCACTTTTTTTTGTCTTTTGCTGTCTTTGACAAAGAAAATATATCCGAAAATAGCTCTACACCATAGGCTCCGCAAAGGACTCCGTTCTGGTTTCGTGCCTGCGTATTACCTTCAAATTACTTTCGGATTTAATTATTATGCCAGCTATTTGTATTTATTGTTGCACTACTCCTAATTTTCAACACAAACTATTCCAATTAATGAGTTTATTTAACTATTACAGTTAATGATTAATTCAACATTGTTTGTCATTCATTGTTAGACAAAAATACATTATACGACATGTTTACAGTATAAAAAATTGAACCTGTGCACAAATAGGAAAAAAACTTTTCTTTTTGTGCGACGAATGAAATAAGATAATGAGCAACGTAATTTAGCATTTGCACTGTAATGTGTATTGCAATTTGTACTGAATTTTGTTCTGCAATTTTGTGCTTAATTCACTATGCACAAATATATGTAAAAACTGCATTCATTTAATAAACACAGAAAAAAACCAAATACTGGGAAACTTTTATTCTCGCATTCAATTTATTATTTCGTTAATAACTGCATGTATGGAAGAAAATGATCGCATTATTTGAACAAAAGACAAACATTTCCAAAAATAGTACTGAATCTCTCTTTATTTCACCCAGAAAATTAATTACGATAAAGTTGCGAAGAAATAAGAACTTTGTCCTCTTACGATTTTTAGTTTTAATTCAAACAAACGAAGTTTTTTCGAAGTTGGTATAAAAATAAAAGCACACTAAAATACCAAAACGGCTGTGACCCTTTTATTGAATACTTACATATTTTAATTAAAATGTAGGAAAAACAATTACAAAAAAAAACAGAGAAGCTTAGAAAATTAAATTTCGCTCGTTAAATATCATTTTTCCCCCTAGGGTGGCCAATTCCAAATTCCAAGAAGTTCCACTGGCGTTATCAAAATAAAAAAAAAGTAATGCTTAGGTAAATACTTTTTCAACCATTAAGTTTTTAAAAAATCCAAATAAAAACAAATTTTATTAAGCTGCACAAATCTTAATTATTTCGAATCTTATTTTATTTTATTTAAGTTTTCCTTATTAGATTTTCTTGGGAGGATTAAATTTCTTAACGGTTAAAAAACTGTTAGTCGAAATTAAAAAGTCTTATCACGGTTTGTTTGCGAACAGTTAAATTTATTCATGTTCTTTAATCGTTTAATCCCTATGTAAACCCTGTAAACCTTCTAAAGATCCTTTAACGTTTTGATGCTTAGATTGTTTTGTTGATCTAAAACTTGGACTCTTACGGCTTTGTTGTGTAATTAGAAACGAACTTAGTATAAAAAAAGAAGCGTCATATTTGCTGTAATGTAAAGCTAGGAGAGTCTGCGCACAATTAGAAAAATAATTTTAAAAAGTCAAAGAATGAATTTTTTGTTAAGCTATTGATGAATAACTGAGACTTTATTTGTCTTTTATGCATTTCCATTGATATTTCGTTGTTTTGCTTTAATTTAATACAACAGCTGTAAAAAAAACCAAGAAGACTAATTTGTGCAATTTGTCCTTACAGGGCAGGTGTGATTGCGCACATGCGTAGGAGAGATTGTTATTCATAATGATTGTTATTCATAGCAATTTAATTGCAGCATAAATATTATTGCTGCAATTAAATTGCTAGCAATAATGTTTACGCTAAAACTATGTTGTTGTAAGGGTTTTTATAAACACATACAATTGTAATAGGAATAAATATTTTAGCTCAATGATTACAGAATCAGAAAAAGTAGTGTTTTAATTGAAGAAAAAAATAAAGATAAAAAGAAGGTTTAAATTATAATTAATCTTATTCATTTTCAGTTTCAATGTCTTTTGTTTGTTAACCGAAGTTGTCGTCGTCCACAATCGGTATACTTATTGTTGTAAGTAGTGCAACCATCTGCCACAAATAGCACACTTAACCCATTAATGCCTACCGTTCCTTTTTAGGGACAGTCTGAAAAGTACGTCTGAAGCACCCAAAAATAAACATTTCAACAAAAAATTGTTTTAATGTATTCCACAGTCTGAAAAGTACGTCTGAAGCACCCAAAAATAAGCATTTCAACAAAAATATGTTTTAATGTATTCCATGGAATACATTAAAACATATTTTTGTTGAAATGTTTATTTTTGGGTGCTTCAGACGTACTTTTCAGACTGTCCCTAAAAAGGGACGGTTGGGATTAATGTCACTGGTCGAAGTTGTCTCCTGGTACAGTTTCAGACATTCACTGCACTCATCCTCGTAGTCCTGTCTGACATGGTCCCAAAGATTCAGTATTTTGACATTATTTTCTTCTGATGCGGCTGATGACGAAGATGTTTCAAAATTCAAGCATATTTTTGTTTTCTTTCCTGCCAGTTTTATGGTTCCCACTTTTTCTGGAAGCATCCTATCTTCAGAAGTTCGCTTCTTTTTTGTAGCTGCTTCTTTCATAATTTTTCTCTCGAATATAGGTGTGGGTCAGTAACATTCGTTGCACTTTGTTTTCTTTTTAATTTTGACAGCATTAAATTGTTTGGAAAAATAGTTTATTAACAAGAATATTTGTATGAAACTTGCACATTATTAATTTATTAGCAAAATTTTCTATTAAGAAAATTAATTTGTTCACAAATTACTTTATTAGCACATTTAGTTCCGAAACGTATATTTCATAACTTAAATCTTCAAAAGAAATCGCACGAACTTGTATTCAATGATTTCTACGGTGTAAAAAACTACAGTCCCTTGAAAACACAAATTATAAAGTCACGACAACTTTATCCTCTCGATACATAACAATAAACATTTGATTAATGACTGTTAAAGAGACACCCGTGAATTTATTTATGTAAAGAAATAACTTCAAGAACCAATGTAAAGTTTTAAAATATTCAAGCCTTAAAAATGTGTTGAGAGGGCAAAAGTTTTTTACATTTTATGTTTTAGTAAAAATTCAGAACGCCCCTTTTAATCCGTTAATGCAGCGAATTTAATCGACTCATATGTTTCACATGTAATTTGCAATATGTAATTTGCAATTTATGCTGCATTACCAACAAGCTATGGGTAATAATATAAGGTGCAAGCTCTCCCAGCATGAAAACTAAGCGGAGAAACGCGCGATCTCGCCTACACTGTTAGAAATTTCATCATGAAATTACGGTTAAATGACCGGCAGCAGTCTGTCCATCTAATTCACCGTTAAATTTACGGTTTGTAAAATTTTTCTATCTTTACGGGACCTAACCATTTAGAATCATCTTGGTTAAAAAGCCGTAAATACAAAAGTTTATGGTTTTATAACCATTTAAAAATGGTTTCAAAACAAAATTTGTACTGTTTTTGAACCATTTCGAGGCGTAGAATCTTCCAGGCGTAGAAATCGTAAATGAAGCTTGCAGGATTTGAACCAGCTTAGGATGGCATGCCAACCTTGCTCTCTAACCATTCGGACATCTGCACCACACAAAGCGGTCGTTTATTTATCAATAAATCTTTCTTTTCAACAGGAGAAGAAAGCTTTATTGATAAATAAATGTCATTAAAATTGAGATTTCAGTTTTTGATTGGATCCAAAGCCCTCTTTGGTCTACATTTACTGTATATTGACGAAAATCATTTTATTTGCTACAAAAATTAAAATACAAACAAGCTTCAGCAGTTCAAGTTATGGGTTCGCTCATTCGCAAACAGTTCGGGAATCCGATGTCTCCAAGTTTTGATTTACATGTGCATGTGCTTCTATTTAGTAACCACTGCTTAAGCCACTTTTTTTTTCTTCTGTTTTTATATATACATGCAGATTTGAAGTGATAAATCTTTATTCACATTTTAACAACAACGTACGACCGGTAAAGTTTCGCAACCAAGATGGACGCCCGATTCTTATTGAGCGCTTGAAAATTACGGTTAGTTAAACGTTCTTTAGTAGAAACAGAGAATAAACGATTTTTTCGCAATCAGCGGTTTGAGTACCATCTTTTTAATGGTTATTCAACTGTTGTAATTAAATATGGTAAAATAACAATCAAATAAATGGTTATTTTACTATTTTCTTACGGAAATTTTTAGCAGTGTAAGTACAAGACGCGCAAACTATCCCATTTCGGTAGGACAGATTGCGCGGACTTTTTCTTAAATATGGCGGCTTTTAGAAAGAAATGCTGGCCTCCCCACTATTAGTTTAGATTAGTAGCTTCCGAAAATTAGCTTTTGTTTAAAATGTTTTGCTCTACTGCTACTCTATAGAAATTCAAAGAACGCACTATGAAAATTCAAGCACTTACCTTCTGAAAACAATATAGAATATCGATGCTTAATCACAGACGGTCAAATAAATCAACTTGCACTTTCACGTAGACATTCCACTATTGCCGTTGTACAAATGCATGACGTTAGTGCGCGTGCACCCTACTTCTTCCCCCCAAACTCGCAGGTGCGCAATCTCTCCGCCCGCGCAATCTGTCCTCTCTTTACCTTATTCTGTTAACTATATATATAAAAATAATAAGCAATATTTTTCTTACAAATGACATTCACTGTTATATAGCAGCAAGATTTTTAATATTAACGTAAAATTTAATTGCTTCGGAAGGGTTTATTGCATATAAATTCTAATTATTTCAGATTAAGGATTTGTTTCCGATTTCCTTGTCCAGGTTTTTTTTTTTTTTTTTGCTTGTGGAACCCTTAACACTCTAGTCTTTTCGCCGAACGCCTATCCAAAGCTTAGGAAAAAAATTGAAAATTACTCGCACCAATTCACACAAAAAAATTTCCTACGCGGTCTTTTTTTGCACCACATTCTTTAAAATTTCGAGGCAAAAAGATTAACGTTTTATGATATTAGGTTTAAGTCATATTCAATAACCCCGAGTTAAAAATAAATAAAAAAAAACACTTAATATTCAATTGAACAACTTGAATCCTGCATTAAAAGACGAGAAATCCTGGCACTTATTCAGTGTCGCTTTTTTTTCATTGTTTTGCAAAGTACAATTTTTATTATTTTTACACTACTCATATACTCGGAGCTCTTTTCTTTTTTTTCCGGAGATGATATAGAGGGTTACTTCGAATCCTCATAAAAAATACAATAATTAAACATCTACCTGAGTTTCATCAACAATCTTCATAACGGGAAAAAAGTCAAAACTTTAGTACTTGTCCAATGATGACATATATTTCGAGAATTTTAACTTTTTCCCTGCCAATTTCTAGACCTCCCGCGCACGTATGTGGAAGAAATTATGATTCAGGATTTTCATGGAAGAAGCAGGCCCGGACTGGCCAGGTCGGCTGGTCGGCGATCGCCGAGGGCCCCCGTACTAGGGGGGCCCCCAAACGGGGAGGGGAACAAAATAGTTTTCTATCCGAACTTCTTTTTACAGATCTTTAATTTCTTAATAGCTGCTTCATTACGCTTTTTCCCAGGATGCTTCGCTATCGCAATCTGACAAAGCTTAAAGACTTTTACACAGAACAGTGGTCGATGGCCCAATTGGACTTGCTTTTGCTTTGTATGAGCTTGTAAAATCAAAACTAGCTAGATGGGGCACTTCAACATAAAATATTATTGCTTGCTCGTTTGTCGGAGCTGCTCATGTGAACGGATTTGATAACAGCCTATAAGTCAACTTCAAGAAGAGAAACAAAAACCAGTGGGTGGACCTGGCGGCCACCAACCAAGGCGGCCCCGAATTGAGAAGGGGCCCCTTCATTATTTCAAATTTCCTTCCCCCCTACTGTAGACCACATGGATACAGGTAGGGCCTCGCAATAAATGATGTTTCATGCAAATTGTACAGAATAGGAATGGTGAAAAAAAATGAGCAATACAAATACTGGGCACTCACATTCATGTTTCCAATGATATTTTAAGGGGACTCCATATTTATTTTACCGCCAGGGGTCAAGACCGTAGCCAGAATTTGTTTTCGGGGGGGGGGGGCCCTAACTTTGAAGCACTAGTGTTGAGGAAAGTTTCAGGGAGGAATATATGCTACATTGCGAAAGTTTTCGGGATTTCGGGGGGGGGGGAACCGACGCCCCCCCCCCCTCTGGATACGGCCTTTACCCAAACTTCTCATTGTGTTCTTGACGTAGATTTTACTTCTACTCATAAACTCATTGAATGACTTCTATTTTGAAGGCCAATTTGGTTTCATAAAATAGTAAAAATTATTTTTCTAGTTTTTGCCTTTTTGCAATATACTATATTAATAAGCAAAAGTATAAAAATTACATTTTTCTTTAAAATTGCTTAAAAATAAAAGGTGAATCTTATTTTTTATATTACTTAGTAAAATACGGTATTTATGTATGAATAGGTAGACAACATCATTAACAGGACAGGTTATACTACATGCGCACCCGAAGACCCCCCGCGCCTGCCATTATCTGGCTTATCGTATTTTTAGATTTTTAGATGCAGGTTATATAACAAGTTGACTAAGGTGCATTGATAAAGTAATTTTCCAAGGATGCCAGGCAGTGCCGGATCTGGAGGGAGGGGGCATATTCTACTGTGATGCACAAAAAAAAAAGAAGAAGAAGAAGAAGAAGATGAAAGACAATACAACAAAAAAAGAAAAATATATTTATTTTTGAAAATTTAACTTTTGAAAAGAGAGAATTAAAGTCCTAGTTCAGCGCTCCGAATATATTGCGTCGTTGATGAGTCGGCCGGCTCCTGTGGCAGACAAGGGAAGGCAAGTTTAGGGGCTGGCAAATTTCGCAATGCCAAAATTTAAAAATGTATATTTTTAAAAAGTCACTTTTTTCTCCCCTTGTAATAGCGAAATATAAATTATGCTATGCTCAAACAATGTAGTAATTTTTCTTTTACAAATTTTCCAGGCATCCGTTCGGGAAAAGGCGGGAGGGGGATCCTTGCACGAGTCGTTTGAGAAGGCAGACACGTGTCTCTACGATATGAACGTAATCAAGAAGGCGGAGAAGGGGCGGATTATTAAAAAAATGCTCATTTTATTCTGCATTTTTATGAGTGAAAGAGTTTAAACTTTAAAAAAGTTTTAATTTGCTTCTTTTTTCCCCTAATATTTTTGCAGTCCCAAATGCGTTTCCTAAGCCTCAAAATGCACCAGTTTGCATATAGTTTTCAAAATTTTCCCGGAGGATAATCCCCCTGGACCCCCTTCAACTGTCTGAACTTCATATCTCCAGATAAGGGGAGCCCCTTTATATGGCGCTATAGCCCTAATGTTCATGTGAAAGAACCTGGTAGGTTTCTCTGGGCCTGAAAAATTTTATGGGTTTATCAGTGCCTCGCCCTCACAAGGTGAAAACTCCCTAAAAAAATGACCAGAGCATAAAAATTTACGAAATATGAGCAATAATTAGCTGGAGGGGGAGGGGTGGCATTTTTAAGTTTTGCCCCATCACGCAAAACTATAAGATCCGGTACTGGTGCTTGAACGTGAATAAGTTTAGGACACTTTGGGATGACTAATATGATGCTTGTGATTTAAATGAAATAAATGTTTATTTTATTATTATTTTCTTGGTACAAGATAATAATAGTTTTTAAATTTTACCTTGAAGCAAATCTATTTGTGATTGTTAAGAAGATGTATATATTTTCAAAAAAGTAATTTTGACTTTTCATTTAGCTAGAAAATCATTCAGAAGGGTAGATTTTTAGTTTTATAATATAATAAAAATTATATTCAAATGATTTCATACAGTACTGAAGCATACGGCAACATTGTTCATTTAATAACTAGAGGTTTATTACAGTAGTCTCTCGGTAATCCGGCACTTCACTGGTCCGGCCCTGCCAGTAATCCGGCGCTTCATAAGAAGCTAGTAAATACGTGGTAGTAGAGTTGAAAACCTGTTTCTGTGCAGCTATTGTAGCGCAGCTGTGCAGACAATACCACACGACGTAGCCGTTCGTTCCTTCGCTACATCTATTATTTGGGCAGAAGAAAATGGCGTCTCTGCTCGTGACATTTTAGTGTTGAAACGTCTTCAAGGAAACGCATTGAAAATGTCATTTAAAGTGAAAAAACAAACTATTTTATGCCTTCAACTTCAAAGGAATAATGTAAACAACACGATGTACATTAAAATAAATAATTTGTCCAGGAATTTATATGCGTATTTTTAGTACATTCCAGTAATCCGGCGTTTTTGGTAATCCGGCAGTAGCCTGGTTCGATATCTGCCGGATTACCGAGAGACTACTGTATTTAGTAAGTGCTCTTGGCTTACTTAAAGACTTTTACCTTTCTCATTGCATTTTATAGTTTAATACCATAATTTCTGCAGTTTCTATGTGATTGAGACATAATAAAAATAGCATGAAATTTTGTTGTACTAAACAGTTAGTCAAGCATAACTTTAAAACAATGTTTTGATTTTTTTCCTCCTTTACAGGCTTGGAGTCGATTACAAAGAAACGTAATCGATTACGATTACGATTACAAAGGGAGAAATTGAGAGATTATGATTACGATTACGATTGTAATCCTTTGCTAAAAAGAAATTACGATTACGGAAGCGATTACAGTCGTTGAAAAATGTAATCGATTACGATTATGACATCCAATTACGATTTTGATTACGATTAGATTAGCATAAAATTATCCGATATTATGCATACAACTCATTCTTGCAATAGTGTCACAAATCAAAAAGTAATGATTTTTAATTAAATTTTTGATTTAATAAGAGATAACTGAAATGATGATGAATGCAATTATAATGAAATAATTTCAACATCACAGTTCTTGAATTATGACGTCGTTGCAGAAATGAGAAATTTGTAATATATATAAAATCAGGAAAGGCACGTTCCGAACTTTTAAAATTCATGTGAGGGATAACTACATTGATCGTATTTTGTATATAAAAAAAGACGATGCACTAAATTTATATAATGCATAAGTGATTTACCTGGTTCATTGTTATTTTGTGTGCATACAATCAAAATTTTAGCTGGCCGCAATTTCTAAAAATGTAGTATATTTCACATAACACCAATTAATTTACTGTAAATAATAATTTTGTATGATTCTGTATGAAATCACTTATAAGAGGTGTATGGATTGCACGAGATAACAAAATATTCAGATAGTGTAAGAGATAAATAATCCTTTGAAAATAAATGCTGCATTTTAGAATAATTTCAAAAAATTTGAACATGAACATTCAAATAACTCTTAAAAAATTAGTAATCGTTAAAATGTAATATGAAAATAATTATAATATGAATGACTATAATATTTTAATATGATTTCTTGTGGGAATTTTTTTTTTCCATGTAACTCTTTTAATAAAAAAATAAAGGGCAAGTAATTTTACAATACAAATTTAACGTACAAGATTAAACTGAAATACAAAATTCAGTTGAGGTAATTCTAAGAAGGAAAAGATAATTAACTGTTTAAAGTAATTCCTAAATATGAATTCATGCATGTAAAAAACAATTATGAGAATGTCTGAACATAATCTCTTTTTCTTGTACATGCCTATTAATTAAAAAGAATATTAGCATTAAAATATAAATAAATTTAAGATTTAAATGTATGTATTTTTTTAAATATTCGAAGAACATATTTAAAAAAACAATAATAATCACACGTTTCCAGGATTAAGATTTCATACATAAGCATAGAGCATCATGTAACACCTAGTCCTAAATTGCTGAAGTGTAAATGTGATATTCTTTGGAAAAATTCTTCACTTCCGCCGTTAAAGAAAGGAGAAAAACGCCAAAAGGCATTTCGTGACATTCTCTTTCCACTAGATTTTCGGGGGGCAGTCTGCTTCGATTATTGAAAGGGAAAATGGGGCGTCCATTCATGCCGGCTCCAGACTCTCGCCTATTGCTCAACCGTTTGCATATGTTTTGAAGGGGTAATTTGTGCTTCCCCTTTCTTATCTACCCCGAAATCTTTTTGACTTGCAGACAGATTACCGCTCTTTTAACCGAAACTGGACGACGCGAGGAGACCCCCAAGGCGATGCGAGTGACATATCCAGAAGTCCTGTATCTAGACCCTTTTTTCTCGGGCTCTCCAGCAGCCATTACCCGGGGAGAGTGGAGCCGCAATTAAGAATTCTGAGAAACCGCAACAAGCAGGACAAGAAGCGTTTCTGGCAGACTATATGGTCCTGCCATCAAGGGTCTGCGACCGCCACACAGAACCTTTTATATTATGATCGCCCGTAGGTTACAAACCACTTAGGATAGGATAGGTCGCCTCAGTACACAGCTTGAATCCTTTTTCTTGTAATCTTATCTCTTCTATTCAATGGTAGAACTAAAAATTTCAGCTTTTAGCAGGTCAAGATTACACGATTATAGGACCAGCAGATTACGGATTTTTTCCTTAAGATTACGATTAAAATTACGGGAGAAAAGGGATTACGGGATTACACAATTTCGATTATGATTATAAGAAGATGCCACTGTCAGATTACGATTATGTCAAAATGTAATCGATTACAGCCGATTACGATTACGTAATCGCGATTACTCCAAGCCTGCTCCTTTAATATAAAAATATCGCTTTAGTTTAACTACTGTATAAGACCCAAAAAAGGGCAAAAAAAAAACGGTTTCCTAACACATAATTTTCAAAAAATTTCCTGGGAAGAACCCCCCTCAAGGGGGCCCCTTTTCAGTACCTGCCCGAGGGCCCCAGAGGGAGCCAGTCCGGGTCTGGGAAGAAGACATTATATTTTATGATGTTCGTCGAAGAAGTAACATTGTTGCTTATGAGGGGAAATGTCAGTTTTTTTGATGCACTTTTGGCAATGGTTTCCTAGTTTTTACGGTCAGAGATGAAGGTAAAAGCAGACAGTTATGAGTTTTGGACCAGTCCGTAGTTTGATCACTTCCATCAGAGTAGTAAGACACCTTTGCCTTTGACACACATATTACAAATATTTTACGTGGCTTGTTCTTAAAAGAATTTTGCACAAAAATACTTACGTAGTTTCTTTTTATCATAAACATAATCATTACGTATTGTTATATGCCCAATAGTATAGTTTTACAGAACAAACAATCGTCTGCAATACTAATAATATTAAACTACACTGTGATGACACACTGTAAAAAATTGTAGTTCAACGTTTCACCAAAAAAAAAACAATTAAAAACAATGATGAAATTTAACTTCAACCAGCATTTGGTACTAGTGTTGAAGCATTATAATGGTTCCTAGTTTCACATTCATGGTGAAACTTGGTGAACCAACACCATGATAATGGTTGAACTTCGTACCAAATGTTGGTTTCAACTAAATTTCACCATTTTTTCCATTTTTTGCTGAAAGGTTAAACTAGAATTTTTTTAGTGAACCATAATCTACAATCTTAAATTTACACAAACGATTTTATCTGTTACAGTTTATAATCCTTAAAAATAAGCAACAGCCAATATTTCAATGAGATTGACAATGTTTCTAGGGAAACTATTTTAATAATGCATCGGAAAGTAATTTTAATCATCCTGTAAAAGAGGAAGTGTCATTGTTCAATTTCTTTTTGTGCCGTCATTAACCTTTTAAACGCCGCACTTTGATTGGAACATGCCACAAACTATTTATTGCTAAAAATCACTTTACAAAGCAAATATACGAACTATGGGTAAGTTTTTTATTCAAAAAAAAAATTTTTTTACATGATTTTTGGCATGTTCCAAAAATGGAACATTGGCGGGTAACACTTAGTTTTTTTACATGTTTTTAAAAAAGTTAATTTACGCTTTGTAAGTTCGAACTAATGGTTTTTTGAGGAATGTTAAAGAAATTGTAAGTAAATTACACAAGGTTTTTGTGATTAGCGCTACTTCTAGGGGAAAATAGCCAAGCTGTACCGTAATTAGAGGGATAGTTTATACGAAGTCCTTCAGCTATACATGTTCTGCATATGCAACGAAGTTTCAAGTAATAAAGCCTAACAAACTGAATTCTAAAAATGATTTGTTGCTGATAACCAGGAGTTATAATTAGCGAAATAAAATTATTTATTGTCTTTTGAAGGCATCAAAAATAAACAAACAGAAATAAATTTGCATTAGAAAAGCAATAAGTATCACTGTGCCATAATTTGGGAAACACAAAGTATAATGTTAATGAAAAGTTAAATAATATATGAATAACAAATCTTACTAAAATTCTTTGAAATAAAGTATAATAGTTATTATAAATGCTCACGGATTCAATGTCCTGATTTTTTTTCCACTGTCCATGGTAGCTAGGAAAGCATGCTTCGCGCCGTCTTTTGTCGCACTCAAAATATTTTTTGTAGTATTCTTCCTGCATACAGCACAACTCCTTGTGATGTAGGCACTAAATAATGTGCATCAGATTTTCTTAAAACTTCAGAAGGATGTATTCGAGGTCCAAGGACGCAATGGATTTTCGGTTTCATGCGAAGTAAATGCAAGTCACCTCCCTCCCAAAATAGAGATGGGACAATTCTGCTGTTGCACCTTTGTGCAAATATAAAGCAAAATCCAGCCAGCAGCATCAGCCATATATATTAGACAAACATTGGCTGGCAGAATGGGCTCAAAAATGTCCTCATCTGTTGAGCATCCACTTTCTTCTGAAGGCAATTGACAAATATCAATATATTCTTCAGAATCATCAGATACTGTATAAAAATAATCCAGTCCCTCGTCTACAGTTCAAAAAGGTTTTGAATGAAACATCAGATCAGTGTAAGGAATACTCACTAACCGAGAAAAATAGCTAAAAGTCTTTCTCATAATTCCCTAAACATGTGTTTCTCTGTGTTGTGTCCACTAGCACCACCATGATGAACTATTTTATCCTTTAGAACTATTTATTTTATCCACTAATTTGTAAGCCTAAGCCATAAACGAAGTCTATCAAAAAACATATAGGGTTTTTAGAGAAAAGTAATCCCCTTCAGGTCAAGTGCTTCCCTTCAAGTTACTGCGGCTCCAGACTCCCAGTCGGGGGATGGCGGAGTAGCCTGGGAAGCGAATTTAGAAACACTACCAGCTACGCAGAAAGTTCAGATGGCGCTGCGATCGCGCTCCTCTTGGCAGGATTTTACTCCTCGCCGAATACGCCAAGCAAAGCCATGTTGCTTTTGAGCGATTTGCGCATGCGTCACCTCTGTTTGTTTACTGTTGCTATACTAGAGATAGAGTAAACGAGTAGATTTGGATACGGTACGATGTTGGTGAGGGTTCAAAACGCTTTTTTAAAACAAGTAATTAATGTGTTTTATATAAAAAAAAAAGTTACAAGCAGTTTGTGCTTTTGAACTAATCATTCGTTAGTTTAATTTTCTTTTTTCATGTGTACCTGTCGTTGGAAAGAAATGGTATTTAAATTCCACAGGGGTATTTCTAATTAAGTTGTAAGACAACAGAAATGATACCGTAGTTTGTTGGCGCAACAAATTACGCAAACTGGGTGTAAGTGTGAACAAACATCATTTGAATCAATCAAAACACATTCCTACTGTGCTATATAAATCAAAGCTACTGTGAAAAAAAGTGCGTAGTTTCACTTTGCAATTTTTTTCTCAAGAAGCAACTTACAAAAGTTTTTTTTCATTTGCCCCTTAATATTTTTTAATTCAATTTAGAGAATATCAGTGATACATTTTGTGCATTTAAATTTTGATATCTTAGTTTCAGATTGTGAAAGGTAATCCCATCCCTCAATTAATAGAAGTTATTTTGAAGGATTGGTGTATAATTTTATTTATGTGCAGTAAACCAAAGTACAATTACAATAACATTAATTCAAATTTATATATGTATAATGTATATATATTATACATAAACACTTTAACTTTGTTACTGCGACTCCAAATTCAACAAGAACTCCAGTAGAATGAGGGGTGTAGCGGTGCGAGTCAGTGCTTTAAATAGCCCTCTTTGCTCCTGCCCAGGGGGCGCGACTTTTGGGAGAGCGGTAAAGAATGCGGCTACCACCAAAAAGATCTTGGTTCGACTCCCGGCGCTTCTCAGCTTCTCAGCCACTCTCGCTTCGATACATCTGGTGACCCGGCATTTACGCACGCAGCAATGGAGACCCGAACACTCCACAGATGGCGCCACGAGATGACTTGCTCGCACGCATTCGTGCAGTCTGCACGCGCTCGCACTTGAGCCCAGCCACGGATCCGAGCAAACAGGCCCAAACTTCACTCACTCACGCAGCAACCTCAAGCAGCCTTTCTCTCGCGCTGGTGCACCCATCTGTGGTAAAATATCGTTCACTCTTCCCTACTCGTTCACTGGGGGCGGAGTATGTAGCGGTGCGAGTCAGTGCTTTAAATAGCCCTCTTTGCTCCTGCCCAGGGGGCGCGACTTTTGGGAGAGCGGTAAAGAATGCGGCTACCACCAAAAAGATCTTGGTTCGACTCCCGGCGCTTCACGGCCACGCTCGCACCGTTACAGGGAATAAAAGAAATTGTTGGTTTAATATTAACAACCCTACATAACACAATTTTTACAAGAAAAATCTCTGACTTAGTGTTCATTTATTTCATGAAACCATCTTGAATGAAGTTTTGGAGGAATTGGACAACAGCTCAAATTGTTTAAAATTTCAGAAAGAATGGCTTATATTTTCATGCCCTCAATTAACCAAAAAAAAAGGGAAGAGGGAGGGACAACACTCACCAGTTTTCTTTTCTTTCTACAATAAATTAGTCTGTGAAAAGTAAAAAGTAGGTCTTTTGTAACTCTTTGTCATTAAATTCATCTTAATGATCTAAATTTATAGTAAACCATTTTATTACGAGCACTTGAATTTAATGCAGAATTGTTGCAGTCCTTTTATCTTCAATTATATTTGAGTTTCGTTGTATTTTAGGTTTTAATAACTGAAGATGTTTACATCATGAACAATTTCTATCATGTAAAATTTTTTCATAGCCTTCCCAAATCTATGTCTGAAATTTTAAGTAAAAGCCTTATTTGAATGGTAGTTCACCGTAGTTTGATTTGAAAAAATAGCCCCAATTTCTTACACCTCATATGTCATATTGAAACTATTACTCTATGTACTTGCATCTAAGTTGATGCCCTGATTTTAAAGTGGAAAAAATTTAAATTATTTTCAAATCACATTTCTCCAGTGACAATTAGTACTACTGACGATTTATTAAGTGCTTTTTTTTCTTCAGTAACACTTGTATAAGTTGACTTCCCCCTTTTCGTAGTTTTAAATAAAAGTCATGACTCATACTGTGGTTTGCTGCATCCATGTAACAGATTTCAGTGCATTTAAGCTTACTTTCTAGCATTTTAACGACTTATTTCACAATTTAAATTTTATATAATCCTGTGTCTAGTTATATAGCAGCATTAAAAAATAAAAATAGGTACTTTTAGCAGAAACCTCAAGCACTGGTGGCTTGAGGCTTTTACCTACAAGTTGAGAAAATGAAGGAAAATTATAATGCATTAGAAAAAAAAAACCTTTTGAGTGGTTTGAATATAATTTTACTCAGAAATGGAAGCAAGTCTTTATATCTATAAGCTTTTATTTCCAGAATCAACACTAAAAAATCTTGTGGTTTTTGGCATTGGCTTGATTTAAGTTAATATTTTGGGACAAATTTCTTTGTCGTTTGTATTTTTGGTGTGCATTGCACTTTAATGGTCGTCCTGCAGGTATTCTGCTTGATCCTCTTGGGATTCCAATTCTTCTTCTAGAAAGGGATGTGGGCTGAACTTTAATTTTTCTGCCTTTCTGTCTTTTAGGTGCAACAATTTTATTTATTAAATATAATTTTTGATTAAATTCAGTACCAGTTTTAATATTCTTTAGATAATTTGTGAAATTGTTTAGTTTTATTTTGTCAATATTGTCATAGGATACAAGTCGCTTTAATTCATCTAATAGTGACTGTTTTTCTTGAGCTGTAGCACTTATAATATGTGAGACAGAGGGATTATTTTGTTCTTCATTACTTTTATGAGGGTCAGGGGATCTTTGTCTTATTTTCTTGAAAGATATAATCTTCAAACTCTTTCAACTGGGAAGTTTTTGAATGAAAAGTTGATGCCTTGTTTCTTTTATTTTTTACGTGCTACGTTGGCGGAATTCATAAATTTCCCCCGAAATATAAGAAGTCAGAAACATTGAAAAAGCCATGATACTGGAATCATTTATAAATTAATGATTTCACGATTTTTAACTGTATTTGACTCCCCTTGTCACAAAATGTCACACTTCAATGTACTCCCAGCCACGTGTCACGCTATATTACATAAGCATATTTAGTTTTATAGTTCAGAAGCAAAGCATTACGTTATAGATCTCATCTCCAATTTTATCTTGAATTTTTAATGATATTTCTGAGCATAACAATAATAATGATTTTGTGTGTGCTTAATTTGTATAAAATGCGATTAAGGTTTACAAAAACAAAACATAATTAATATATACTGTTAAAATCAATAATCTTCCAAATTTTGCAGAAATTAATGTGCTATTTTATCTTAAAATGCAAAGGCCTAAGATTTGCTTTCAAATTTGAACCTAGAAGCTAATTTAAACTTTAATCAGCATCGACGCTTTCGCCACAAAATGAAGTCAATGAGAACACAAAAGAGAAAAAAATATTCATAAGTAACACAAAAATATTTTCCTATCCTAATAAAAGTTTTTTTAAGTTTAGTAAAGCAATAATTTTTTATTACCAATTTTTAGTATAGAACTTGATTTATTTGTTCTGCAATGTGTGCTCTATAAGTAAACTCTTCAGTGGACGTTATTTGATGGTTTGATTGCAAAAACAAGCTGATTAATAATGTGAGTTGATCGCCAGCGCAGCAGAAGCAATAGATTTCGGCCTACGGAGAGAAAGGAAGCGCTTCTCTGAGTGGTCGTATAGCATTGTTCAGAAGTGACCATCTTCATGGTAATCCATCTGAAATGTATAGGAACTTCTTTTGGTTCTTTCTAAAAACATAGTACGCAAGCAAAAAAGTTTATCAACAAAATAATTGAAAAATAAAAATTGACTATCTGCAATTGCACTTACTGAAAAATATTGAAATGAATGTTACATTCAGGAAATTATATTAATTAAAAAACAACCAAAATCATTTTATTTGCCTACCATGGATTTATTTTGAAGAAAATTATTTGTACATTAACAATTTGAAATCTACAGAAAGCTTTCCGTTATTCTTTGCTTTGTTGCTTTTAAATTTTTTGCCTTAATTTATTAGTTCATTTTAATTTGATTTAGTCTTAGTATCTAAATAATCTGAGTCACGATTTGCATTTATCAGACAAGTGTGACATACATAACTTCATAAATTTCAGGAATATTATTAAAAACTATATGAAAATGGATTTTTTTTTTGCTTATATGGAAATGAACAAATGCTAGTGTTAAAATTTGAGCTTAAATAAAATATAATCCTTCAATATATCTTGATACGTATCTATGTATCAAAAATAACACATCTAAAATGTTTAAAATTGCAATTTTACTGTAGCAATCTTTTTTTTCCCATACTGAGTAAGTATATAAATGTGTTTTAATTTCATTCTGAAAGTTCTGATGGCATCCTTTTGTTTTTATGAAAAAGATTTTCTGCCGAAATCTAATAAAATGTCCCAATTGCGAACGTTATCGACTGACGAGCGCAGTGAAGATCGGCCTACGGCGAATAGTTTCAGACAGGAGCGCTTTCTAGTTCAGGGGTGAGCGCAAATCGCTCAAAAGCAACATGCCTTTGCTTGGCGCATTCGGCGAGGAGTAAAATCTTGCCAAGTGGCGGGCGATCGTAGCGCCATCTGAACTTTCTGCGTAGCTGGTACTGTTTCTAAATTCGCGCCCGGGAACGCGAGTCTGGATCACTGATCTCTATACTAACCTGGATCTCCTACTACACCCCGGCCGAGTGAAGCCTCTTTTCGGGTGTAGTTCCAGCTCCTTGTTTGGCTACTTTATCGTTAACTTGGCATAAATTTGGCGTAGGTGCCTGGTTGGCGCTAAAAAATCTCGTTGAGCGTGCGCTTTATTAAAGTCCGATCTGATATTTTGTAACAATTAATACAATGCCGACTTGTAGCGCGAATAATAGTTTATTATTACTATTTCTTAAAGCATAAGTACTTTCATCATTACTTTTTTAAATCATAAGTACCCCCTCCCCGACTTAGAAACACTATGACACAATGCATATATTTTGATGCTTCTTTTTTTCTATAATATGTAAATATGTACCCCCCCCCCCCCCGGGAAATTCCGATATGACGAACCAGCTTGTAAAAGAAGTTCATATGCCAAGGTATATATATTCAGTTTACATAAATATATTAAATTATATGCTGCTTTAAGGAAGTGAAATTTTGTTTTTTAAATATTATCAATCAAAATAGTTTATAAAATACATGACTGTTTTCAAAATTGATATTATCAGAAATGATTATTATTTTATTGCTTTGCAATGAATTAAAATCACAATTTTATTTAAATATTGGTTAAAATATCAATATAAAACAAATAGTCGATTATTATTTTAATCAAGGTGTACTTTATTATTATTTTTTTAAAGTCATAAGTAGCCCCCCTCTTGACTTAGAAACATTATGACTTTACACACATGCGTATTTTGATGTTTTTCTTCTATAATGGGTAAATATGTATCCTCCCTCCCCCCCGGAAAATTTCCATGAAGAGCCAGCTTGTAAAAATGATTATTATTTTATTGCTTTATAATGAATTAAAGTCACAATTTTAAGTATTAGTTAAAATATCAACATGAAACAAATAGTTTGTTATATTTTTTTTAAAATCAAAAGTACTTTCATTATTATTTTTCAAATCATAAGTACCCCCCCCCCCCCTTATTTAGAAACACTATGATTTTATACACATGCATACTTTTTAATGTTTTTTCTGCTATAAAGTGATTTTGTACCCTTTGCCCCCCCCCCCCTCCCCGGGAATTTTCGATATGACGAGCTAGCTTGTAAAAGAAGTTCATATGCGAAGGTACATTTATTCAGTTTACAAATATATATTGAGTGATGTGTTGCTTTAAGGAAACGAAATTTTGTTTTTTAAATTTTATCAATCAAAATAGCTTATAAAATTTATTTTTTCAGAATCGATATTATCAAAAATGATTGTTATTTTATTGCTTAAGGTCAAACTTTTATTAAAATATTAGTTAAAATATCAATATAAAACAAATAATTTATTATTACTTTTTTTTAAATCAGATAATAAATCATTCATATTGTATCGCTATGTATAATAATAATAACAATGTTGATCCCCAGCTTATAATTATGCTTACCGAGAAAGAACTTCATGTGCAAATAAAATTTAAAAAAAACCCAGCTTAGGTAGATGTACATAATGATATATTTCTTTAAGGAAATGAAAAAAAAAAATTTTTACATATTAATAAACTTCATATTTCATTTTGTAAATATTCCTTAATTTTTTAAAATGATTATGATAAAAAATTATAATTTTATTGTTTTAATGTTAATTAATAATCAATTTAATTTACATATTAGTTAAAATACCAATTACAAATCATTTATTATTAATTAAAAATCATGAGTGCCCTTAAAAATCATTTATTATGTGTAGGAACACTAATTTTGCCCGAAAATTTCACTTTTCTTTGTCATTTTATTTACTACTTGCTATTAGAAAAACAAAAAAAAGAACATTTTATTCAAAAATATTCTGAAGTTTATAAGTCTTATCATGGATCGTTAAAGAAGATCGTTTTATTCAAGCTTTTTTGTGTTCAACAGAAAGTAAAAAAGTTGAATTTCGCTCTTCTTAACAAACGCGCGGGAAACCGAAAGTAACTTGGCGAGAAAAATCCTTGAGAATGAGTTATGTTTTTTGAAAGTATTAAATACAATCCGGTGCCCATAAACAAAATCTGATGCTAACAGCCCAAAAAGTAAAGACTGCTTAATCATTTCCTGTCTTCATAACTTTCCAAACGTTTAAAATAAACGAGTACTCCGCATTTAAAATCATGCAAAATCCCATAGAAAACAATGTAAACGATTCTCCGCTCGGGAGTAGTTGGGGCGTTTCCTGTAGGGTTGCAGGCCTTCATCTCCTCTATGAGCGGTGGCGAGAAGTCGTCAGTCCAGAGTTCTCTATTGAAGTCAATGGTCTGGATGGTCAGTCGCTTCACTTTGGGACTCCCGCGAAGAGGGTCTACACCGGGTCTCCTCGCTCCGTCCAACTTCGCTTAAGGCAGGCCGCACACTGAGGAAGAAGAGAGGAATTTGAAGCAAGGGGGAATTTTTCGGGTGAAATGTCCTAGCTTCCCACATGCTATGCTCGCACACTGAAGCAGCGCGCTCCTGGGAACCGGTTTCTTGCGTCCGAGAGGCATGCCTCCCCAACTTCGACTAGAGCTTTCTTTTTCGGCTGGAGTCGCGTGCACGCAGGAGGCAAAAAACGGGCACTGAGAAAAATGAGGCGCGATCCTCAGATTTTAACCTACGTTTCGCACAAATTAATGAAAACTATCTTGTTTTATACAATTATATATTATCATCGTATTCTATCAAGAATAAAATACAACTTTCAGCTGAAAATTAATGTACATTAGTTTATCAAAGGCCCTCCTTTTAGATTTCGGTAACTAAACTTTATTATCATAAAATGGTGCATTCACGTGCACCGTTTTCATTAGCTAAATTTTCTGAAACTACTATTTTTTTCCCTTCTAAAATATCTATGTGTCCCAATGATTTTATTTTTATAATAATATTTAATAAGAAAGTAAAATTGTCTAGAATACACTATAAAAGGTGACCTCCGATGTAATGAAGAATATGCAGATTCAACGTCAGTGGCTATTTCTTTTGGACAAGATAGTTTATCAAGAATAAAACTTTTCAATATAACCGCAATAACTGTTTATAAAAAGTGGATTAAATTTTTCATCACTCGAAGTCTACATTTTTATTTCTTCTTTTAATGTACATTCTTTTGAAAATGAATTTCTAAAAGGAAAATCAGTGAATTTGTAAAAGTACTTTCTGCTTTCAACAAGACATTTTAAATAATAACCTTTGACCATGAAGCTCTTGCAAAATAATAACAGTAATAATCTTAACATATGAGTCCAAAAATTTCATAAGTCAGCAAATCTTTTTTTTTTTTTTTCACATTTTACGAAATTATGCTTCACTTCATTAAGAGAAAAAAGTTTGCATAGTTACTTTAAAAATGTTTTGAATTAAATATCTTACAATTCATAGTAAAAAGTTTATTCGGAGCAAAAAGAAAGACATGCAACACTTGCTATACCAAAATAAAACCTGAACAAAGAAAATTAAATGACATTATAGTTGCAGCATCAAATTTTGCTTGAGTGAATTAAATTTGGAAGCTCAAAATGTTTTTGATTTAAATCCACCTTATCAGGTAAATGCCAAAATACCAGATAATTATAAGCTCCTTTTTTACTAAAGGGATCCATTTCATTCAAATATGCATGCAATTTTATTTGTCAATGTTTATTCAGAGATGTTTTAAGATAATTTCATATCAAGATTATGAGCTCAGTATGGATTTTAAATGTTTTACTTCAAGGCATTATGAGAGGAATCCATTTAATTTCTCTTTGTTGTGTGCTTGGTGAAATTTCAAATCGTTTTTAAAAAATACGCATGGAAGTAAAAAAATCACATTTTAAATTTTATTTTTAAATTTTTAATGACATTTGCAGCATAACAGACAGAATGCCAGCATGATGAATATCAAGGTTGGTATTTCTGCAGGGACGGTGGCAAAAACTGGTAAAAACCAGGTTAAGAATGGTTTAAAAAAACAGCAAAAATAGTTATTGTACTCAAGTAATCTGCAGTAAGGTCTAAAAATTTATAAGGAGCTAAATAAATTATCTTTTGGGAATTAATTAATGCCTTTATAAATTAATAAATGATATTAAAAGAACTATTTAGAAAAAATCAAAGTTACAAATTCAGAAAGTAGTTGAAATTAACTGAAAATTATACAAACTATTATAATGTCTTACGAGACAAATTGATATATTTTCCTACTTTCGTTTTTGGGAAAAAAACACATAGTTACTTTCCTTCTCTGTGTGTTTACTGTTCAAATCCTGAAATTCACCGATGGTATTATGAAATGCCTATATCATAGCAGTTATGAAAGTAAAATGACCTACCCAACTCCAAAGAATTGGACACCCCATTTTGAAATTGTTCAGTAGAAAGTGGAAAAGTAACTCTACAAAAACAAAATGAGCAGTTCCTTTAATTTTCTATTTATTTACTATAAATTTTGTATATACAGTGTAACCTGTGTAAAGTTGACCACTTGCGGTGCAGCACATTAGTGGTCAACTTATAAAGGGTGTAGATTTTTCTTTCTTTTATTTTTTCTTACACTATGCAAGTATTTTCTAAAACTATATTCATTTATAACTAATTGAAATATAGTTTCATGTATTAACGTTACTTTAGAATAGTAATGAGCTGTCTCTTTTTTTCACAATTATCTGAAATATCATTAGAGAAATTTAAAGAATAAAAGAGTGCTCATAATAGTTTTCCCATTGGGTTAACTTGCAAAGAGGTTTGGGCAAACTTTATGTTGATGTTTCATCCATACAAACAAATACTGGTCTAACATTATCGCATAAAAAATATCCTGGAAAAGTTATTTAAGTTTTTTTTTAATCTTTGAAAAATAAACAAATAAATTTAGTACTAATTAGGCGGTCAACTTACAAAGGGTTTTTTATAATGTTCCCACCCAAAGTTGGCATACAGATACATAAGTGGTCAATATAGACAGGTGGTCAAGTTACAAAGGTTTCCCTATATTATAAAACATAGGGCTAATTCCGTTCCTGACAAAGGTGGTCAACTTTACAGGTTTTACTGTAGTTTCATTTTTAATTTTGTAAATTTGTTTGAAACTATTTTTTTTAATCTGATGCTTCACTTCAATTTGAACCTGGAAAAAAAATTAAACGGAGATGTGAATCACAATTTTGCCTGGACGGTTTTGCCAGGTTTTGTCTGTCTACGGCAAAAACTTGCCAACTCTGATAAAAACTCTTTAACAGATTGAATTTAACCTTTTTAAATTCCCGCTTTTACCCAGGACTTCTTTGAAACATTAACAGTTAATCTCATAAAGAGTAGCATATATGCTATTTTATGAGAATAAGGGTTAATCAGCATCAATATTTTTCAATAGAAAATAAAACGCTTATAATGAAATAACAACTATCATTAAATAATATTAACATGTACGGTATAACGTAATACTTTGTTTCCAAATATGCGTTTTTTATTTGAGTGATAAATCAGCTTTGTAATCTGGTTCTGATAGACATTCGTTCGGTACTGCTCGTTAACGCGCTTTCCGCCACACTCAATGCGCATGCGCAGAGGGAGCTCGTCGAATGTTCAGTGTGCGGCGAAAATTCGCGATGCCTTCGACGGGCCGATGGAAGCAATTAAGTGGGTGAACGCAGGGGTCTTTTTGCCTCCTCAGTGTGCGGCCGGCGGTAATCTGTACGCAAGTCAAAGAGATTTCGGGGTAGATAAGAAAGGGGAAACACTGCGCTTATAGAAGGACTAAATGCATCCGCCATTTTGTTCCCTTACTTATTCAAAACATATTCATACGGTTTTGCAATAGACACAGCATCGTTGATCGGCGATATTTAATATAAAGATTATTACTTAACACCAATTAATCATCTAAATTAAATTATTTATTCTGAAAATAATGGAAGCAAATTATTTTAGCTAAGGAAGCATAAGTGTTTTCTAGTATTTCTCGTTACGCATCAGAAATTTTTTTGATTCTGTAATCATTTTATCAAAAAAAAGTATGCTTAAGAAACCTAAGAAATTTTTTAATAACTATGCGGAATGTGCAAAAAAAAAAAGTTTCTATGATGTAAAATTCCCTTTTTGACTTATTTAGGGATGCTACGAATCAAAGGTTGCAGAGATGATTTGAATTTATTTTTGAAACTATCTTTAGTGCCTTTTATCTATTTCAAAGTAGTAAAAAGTTTCTGCTTTGGTAAAAAAAGAATTCTACGTTTGAAGCACAAATGATAATTAAAAAATTTGCATACATACGTTTCGGGGTTGTAGGGAGCACTTTTTCAGTGCAAAAGAAATGACTTCTTGGACAAAAATTAGCGTAACTTTCGTCGAACTTAGTGATATTTATCATTATTAAAATATTAGAGCAAGAAAAAGTAAATAAATAAAGATATGCTAAAAAATTTGAAAGCCATTCCGTCGGATATGTTTTCATCTAGAAGCTTACATCTTTTGCATTGAAAAGGATTTCCTTGTAATCCACAAAAAACTTTGTACACAGTTTTTTATTGCTATTTTTAATTTCGAAGTTAATATTTTAGCTATTTTTTTAGAACAATTACTTTTCGATTGACCCCCATTCATAGAAAGAAAGCTCAGAGTTTAAGTTGGTGAACTTGATTTTGTTTTAATCATACTCAATTTTTAGTTGAAATAAACGAAAAAATGCGATCTATTTTTCCCTTTACAGTATTAAACTCATTTAATGCGCTTCTATAAAATGGTCAACTAGTATAAACAAAATCTTGACTCTTAATATCTACAAATATTTCCCTCTAAAAAGATAAATTACCTTGGGAACGATCAGAAGTTTCAAAAGGTCAAAATGTTGAAAATACGCGAAATCTTGAAAAATAAAGTAATGAAATACATAAACAATTATTTTTGAAAGTGCATTATTCCTTTGTACTCTTACAGAACTCCTATTAAGGAATCACAACTGGTTTTTATAATAAATGATTTTCTTCCTTCTGTGTTCGCAAGGAATCATAAAGCTTGTGCTTCTTGCTTTCAGTGCTCGAACTGTTGGTAACTAGTCTCTAATCATGTTTTAACGTCAGAATTATTAAAAGCGTTGTTTTAAAAGTTTCTAGATTGATTTAAGAGAAAAAGAAAAAAACGAAAAAAGTAAGTATGGTGAACGATAAAAAAAAAGCATATGCAAGGAATTAACATGGAAATCTTTTATGTATCACTCTAATAAGGAATTCATTATAAATATTCTTCAATTACTTCAAACGGACGTTTTGGTTTTTGTAATTTCCTTCATAGTTGTTCTCATTTTTCTACGCAAAGCAGTAAAAATTGTAATTCTCTCCATTATTTTATTTTAAGCTCACATAAACTTGCCAGTTGAAGAGAAATATGAACATTACGCACACAAAAAACAAAGGTTGAGAATGAGAAAATAAATAGCGCTATTCAAAATAATAGAAATCAAAACTCGTATTTTAAAAATAAAATGCGAATTTTTATCAAATAAATTCTATAAATTAAAAGAAAACTGAATCAAAATAATGACATCCTTGCTTCTAAACTAAATTTTTAACCAAAATATATAACTGTATTCATTTTTATCTGAGCGGTCCAGAATGAACCCAAAATGGCGGTGCGCCGATGCTTCTAGTACTGCCCCGTGGCCATACGTTCGGCGCGAGTATGGATCCCTTCTTTTCCTCGTCTTTTCCGTCCCCCATCACCATTCCCCGGCTACGGGGCAACTCCGCGCGAGTCTGGAGCTGGCATTACAGGAAGGGATGCTGCGGATGGGGAAATAGAAAGGGGGGGGGGCAGACAGGTACACAATGTAAATAAACAGTCATTAAACACATCTGCCTAACATTTACCATGAGTTCCAACATTTAAAAAATTGTGTTTATTCATTTGATGCAATGTAACCAAAAGAACTGTAATGTGTTAAAACGTAGACCTTTACACGCCAATGTTCCACTTTTGGAACATGCAAATTTCATCGCCAATAAAAGCTATATTAACATAATTCTTTTAAATAAAACTCTGTTCAATTAACAATACGACTATTTTTATTTGTTCTCACTTAGCTGTGAAAGTTTTAATTAAATTTCAAATTTTGTATGAATATTTTAGTCTTGCTTGATGAAAAGTACAAAAAATGAATAAATTACAATTTTTTTATTGTTCATACCACTACTTTCAGTAATATAATAATTATGTCAAAAAATTAGTCAATAGTTAAAATACACACAGAAATTTTTGCAGCGCAATACCGATAAAATTGTATTTTTCACAGATTTTTAGAGTTGATGTTCCAATGTTGGAACATTGGCGTGTAAAAGGTTTTAAACAATGTTTATCTGACACTACTTGACAAGAGAAAATTCATACCTAAAAATTTGAATTCCAGACACATTTTATCCTTCAGGATACCACTCTTATTACTCCACCAAAGTTACAAAACAATCTTCCCAGAAAAAATACAAAAGCAAATAATAAATGTACTCAATATTATGCAAAACATATCTATAACATATATATAATAAAATTCATCGTTATATCGTATATATATGTTTAATTGAAAACAAAATTTCATGAGATGAAAATTTTCTCACTAAATGCAGACATTGCTTTCAAATAACTTTATAAATATTTTTTACTTTTATGTTGGGACAATACATTATACTCTAACTTTAAATCATTACTTTCATGCTTGGAAACGCTTTTTTAAATTTCAAATTGACTTCCGTTATAGGTGAAAAATTACAGTCCTGATGTATCCGAGCTAAACTACAAGGAAAAACATCTAAATTGATATTTCAGATTAAAATTCGCGATATTACTAAATGTCAAAGACATTTGATGTTGACAAGAAAATGCTAAACACTTCCTAAAACGTAGGAACTATCATAAATATTTAAGTGGTATTTTCTTACTTTTAAAGAAGGATTCTTCATTAAAAAAAATTCTTTTAATAATACAGTTAGTTTCAAATATCATAATTTTTTTTTCGCGTAACACTGGTAATTTAAAATTACGTAGAGCAAAAATAAGTTTCAAAACTTATAGTGGTTATATTCATTTATAACATATTATCCCCCCTATCATTTTTAATTTTAAATTAAAGTACTCCCAATTAATAATTTAAAAACAGATCAAACTTAGTTTCTCCCCATAAAAACCTTACTAACTTATTAATTCCTAATGAACTATGAAATGCATCTTCATGTAACTGTATACAAAAGTGTATATCTGTTGCAATACTGGAAAAATTTACTGGGAAACCTGAACTGAAAAATCACCTTCAAATATTTCAACTGCATGCATGATAATTTTCAGCAATACAAATTTCGCTGCGTTACCTGGTGCTTTCACCCTTCTTCAATTTTCTTTGTTTTCCTTTTTTTTTTTAATCATTATTATTTTTTTAATTTTCCTGCATTTCAATCAAAAACTCAGTATAAACATTAATAAATGCTCATTAATAGATATAGCTCTTTTATGACTTAAAGTATAATTGAAACGTGGTTAACACAAATGATCCACATTTATCTCAAATTACAGTGAGCACTCTTTTAACCAAAATTGACATTCTTGACCACTTAAAATAGAAAACCAAGCACGCTACATAAACTAAGTCATGTATTAAGGATGCATACTCTCATTAAATATAGTTTATGGCATGAAAAATAAAAGTTTTAATTACAGTAACGAGCACATTCATTACCAGAATAAAAGGGAAATGATGCAAAACATTTCGGGATGAATGTTAAGTGACCATAATTTAATATCTAGCATGTTACCATTAATGGCATCGTGCGTGAGATTTTAAAAGTGTTTTTTGCCTTTCTCATTAAGAGAATGTGGCAAACTGAAAGACCTCAAAGCCATTTAGTTTTCAGTGTGTCGAGTGATATTCTTCAATTAATGTATCAACGTAATTTAGTAGTTTAAAAATGTAATTTAATATTAAACTTATTTTTTTGTAACTGGTTACTTCTTTTTCAAGTTATCTTCAGAAGCGATTTCTTCTGAAGTATTCAAAATTGTATTCCAGATTATGGCAACACCGCAAAAGAATACAAAAAGCCTAGACCTTATTAATAAGGTATAAGCTAAACTTAGACGTTTGAAATGTATTGGATTCGTCTGGGAATAGCATTACTTGCACAAATAATGAATGATGCTTAATGAAAAGCTGTAACATTTTTCTTATTCTCTTAAAGATACCAACTGGATATTGCAAATAGGATGACGGTTGGGATCAGATGAAGACTGTCGATCCGAAGATGTGCCCTGTTTAGGATAACAATTTAAATAACGACTCTATGGACCGGAAACACTTCCTTCTATGCATCGTTTGACAATGACTTTAGGTTGGGAAGCCACATAAGGCGACATTTTTTTAATCACACAATTGAAAAGTTGATTAGGAAACGCTGCTGTTGAACATACAGAACGCCCATCTGACTAGTAAGTCATTTAGCCTGATTGTTGTCTACATCGGATTAGCTTTGCCATCGTTTTTAACCCACCACGTGACAAAATCAAATTTGACACTTCAATCAGATATCAAATTCCTCACGTGACTGTGAAAACGGTACCGAAATTAATCGGAAGAATACGAAAAACCACGTTGAATAATACAGGAGCCTACAGTTGCAGAGTTCTTAAGCCATCTTGGCAATTATTCTTGTTAGATGCCATAATCGCTTCAATATCCAAAGGTCAGATTTCTGTTTTCGTATTGATGTGCTTAGCAAAGATTTATTGCCTCTCCCAGACACGCAATAAATAATTTGCTCCCGAAACATTCCTAACATTATCGGTTGTTGTTACATATGCTGACGAATCAAGTTACAACAATTTACCCTCTAATATTCTGTGAGGTGGAAAACTTCGCACTATACAGAAAAAACATAATTCAAGGAATTATAAAGCCCCGTGCTTAACTACAGCATTCTTACTGTAGAATAATGTATCTAATATTTGCATAAAAAGTACTTAGGTCTACCAGACCCCTCCCTACATGTTAGCAGAAGCCTTAGGATTGCTTTCGCACGGAACTGGTGTCCGTCGATCGTCTAAGGTAAAGCTAGGAGAGTCTGCGCACAATTCGAAAAAAAAATCAAAAATCGAAGTATGACTTTATTGTTAAACTATTGATGAATAATTTTGACTTCATTTGTTTTTTATGCATTTCCATTGCTATTTCGTTGTTTTGCTTTAAGTTAATGCAACAGCTGTAAACAAACAAAGAAGGCTCATCTGCGCAATCTGTCCTTACAAGGTAGGTGTGATTGCGCACAAGGGTAGGAGAGATTGTTATTCATAATAACTGCAGTTAAATTGCTAGCAATAATATTTACACTATGTTGTTGTAAGGGTTGTTATAAACACATACAATTGTAATAGGAATAAATATTTTAACTCAATAATTACAGAATCGGGAAAAATAGTGTTATAATTAAAGAAAAAAAAATAAAGAAGAAAAGAAGGTTTAAATTATAATTAATCTTATTCATTTTCAGTTTCAAGGCCTTTTGTTTGTTAACCGAAGTTGTCGTCATCCGCAATCGGTACATTTATTGTTGTAAGCAGTGCAACTTTCGTTCAACCATCTGCCACAAATAGCACACTTAATCCAGTCACTGGTCGAAGCTGTTGTCTCCTAGTACAGTCATCCTCGTTGTCCTGTCTGACATGGTCCCAAAGAAGCAGTACTTTGACAATCTTCTGAGGTGGCTGATGACGATGCTGTCTTAAAATTCAAATTTTTTTTTTTTTTTGTTTTTTGTTTTTTTACAGCAAGTTTTTTGGTTTCAACTTTTCTGAAAGCATCTCATCTCCAGACGTTCGTATATTTTTTTGTAGCTGCTTCTTTCTTAATTCTTCTCTCGAATATATGTATGGGTCAGTAACATTCGTGTTTTACACCTTGTTTTCTTTTTAATTTTGACGGCATTAAACTGTTCGAAAAATAGCTCATTAATAATAATATTTGTATAAAACTAGAACATTATTAATTTATTAGCAAAACTTTCGACTAACAAAATTAATTTGTTCGCAAATAACTTTATTAGCACATTTAGTTCCGAAACGTATATTTCATAACTTTAAATCTTCAAAAGAAATAAAATCGCACGAACTTGTTTTCAACGATTTCTATTATATAAAAAAACTACAGTCCTTTGAAAACACAAATTATAAAGTCACGACAACTTTATCCTCTCGGTATAGAACTATGGACAAAATATTTGATTAATGCCTGTTAAAGAGACACCAGTGAACTTATTTATCCTCCTGAGACCTGGCATCCAATAAAATGGATGTTTTGCTTTGTCTCCCTGTTGTGACAGATTTTATTTTAGCAACCAAGACCTGGACTGGAATTATAAAAGAGGAATAGGAAATCATTTTTTAACTTTGAGAATTCGTAAGCGGTCGTTTATTTGTTTACAATATGGCAAAGAACACGAGTCAAGTTGGAATTCGGCGCTCTTGCGGTATTTTTAATTTTCACATTATTTTTCTTTTTTAATATTGCTCTATTATGTTTATACAAATTTGATCTCATTTCTTATGTTATAAGTAATTTAAAAAATTTTTTTTGTTTATCTATTTTTGTGAAAGTATCGCATAGTTCTACTATAGCCTCAACATAAACTCATGTTTGTGAAAATTGCAACACCATGAAGGAATCGTCATAATTGAATGAAATTTAATACAGTTCAGTGATAGTGGTACGAATAAATGATTAAATTTTCAAAGCAAACAAACAATAACAAGATATCGAAATCAGTATTTTGTGTAGCCACCACGCGCCGCAATAAGTGCTGCTACACGACGTGGCATGGAGTCAAACAAATTTTGAATGTCAGCCTGAGGAAGAGCATTCCATATTGTTTGTATGCGTAACCAAAGTTCGTCTACAGAAGCAACAGGACGAGGATCACGAACGAGACGCCGACCAACGAAATCCCCCACATGTCCAATTGGCGACATATCCGGGAATACGCAGGCCAAAGAAAAAGCTGTACCTGCTGCGTTGCAAAGAAGGATTGAACAGTCCTAGCAATATGAGGGCGGGCATTGTCCTGTTGAAATACAGCACCTGGCAAGCGTTGAAGGAAGGGAACAGCTTGGGGCTGTAGAACTTCACTGATGTACCGGTTGCTGTTCAGATTGCCCACAATTCGTACCAATTGAGATCGTCCATGATAGGCTATGGCGCCCCAGACCATAACTCCAGGTGTTCGTCCACTGTGGCGTTCGATAATGCACTCCGGAAGGAGGCGTTCACCGGCATAGCGTCTGACACGAATGCGGCCATCATGGTACCACAAATTAAAGCGGGATTCGTCAGAAAAAAACGACATGCTGCCAATCAGCAAGCCAGTCTCTATGCTGATTGGCCCATTGTAACCGCAGGCGGCGATGGTTTAGCGTGAGGGGGATCCTGTATAAAGGAGTCCTTGCGCGCAGTCCACGCTGCAGCAGACGTCTACGAATTGATGAAGCACAAAATGAAACACCTGTAGCTATTGACCACTGTGCTGCCAATTGTCTAAAGGAAGCTGTACATTCCGTCTGCACCATGCGGACCAGGTGTCTATCATCGCGAGTAGACGTCACATTTCGGGGTCCACTCTCGGATTTCCAAGCTGTCCGACCCTCGTCCGTCCACTGCTTCCAAACACGCATCACTGTGCTGCTGTTACGCTGCACACGAGCGGCTACTGCACGATACGACAATCCAGCTTCACGAAGGCCGATGATTCTCCCCCGTTCAAACTCTCTAAGTTGTTCAAATCTCGCTCTCTTTCGTCGAAGAGGCATAAGTAAAGATTGAGCTAACTTTTACCACTAGCAGATAACCACCGATAACCATACACGCCTCGCTACAGCCGTCTATTTATTCGGATCCATCCGCCGTTCAGAGGGCGCTGCTCAGCATACGCATACGCTACGGATTTGAAATTCTAATCATTTGCAATCATGCGCTACTTTGCATTTCCTGAAAATTTCAGCTCACTCGCGTAAGTCCTTCATGGTGTTGCAATTTTCACAAACATGAGTTTACATTCAAATGGATGTTCCCCCCAGAAAAATTTAAAAATTCAAATTTATTAATTTTTTGAAAAACATTACTTTTAATACCCAATTGTTCAGAGAAACTAATAGTTAAGAGAATATGTGTATTTTATTTTTCTCGGGTCTCAGGAGGTTATAAAAGAAATGACTTCAAAAATCAATTTAAAGTTTTAAAATATTCAAGTCTTAAAAATGTGTTGAGTGGGCAAAAGTATTTTACATTTTAAAAATTCAGAACGCCCCTTTAATCCCGTAATGCAGCGAATTTAATCGATTCATATGTTTCACATGTAATTTGCAATTTATGCTACATACCAACAAGCTATGGGTAATAATATAATGCGTATTCTCTCCTAGCATGAAAACTGACGGAAGAAACACGCGATCGCTCCTAAGTACAAGACGCAAAAATTATCCCATTTCGGTAGGACAGATTGCGCGGCCTTTTACTTAAATAAAGCCTCTTTTAATAAAAAATGCTAACCTTCCACTATTAGTCTAGCTTAGTAGCTTACGAAAAATCGCTTAAATTTAAAATATTTTGTACTACTGCTGGTCTATAGAAATTCAAAGAACTGTTAAAAATTTACGTAAGAAAATAGTAAAATAACCATTTATTTGATTGTTATTTTACCATATTTAATTACAACAGTTGAATAACCATTAAAAAGATGGTATTCAAACCGCTGATTGCGAAAAAAATCGTTTATTTGCTGTTTACAGTAAAGAACGCTTAACTAACCGTAATTTTCAAGCGCTTAATAAGAATCGGGCGTCCATCTTGGTTGCGAAACCTTACCGGTCGTACGTTGTTGTTAAAATGTGAATAAAGATTTATCACTTTAAATATGCATGCATATATAAAAAAAGAAGAAAAAAAAGTGGCTTAAGCAGTGGTTACTAAATAGAAACACATACACACGTAAATCAAAAATTGGAGACATCGGATTCCCGAACTGTTTGCGAATGAGCGAACCCATAACTTGAGCTGCTGAAGCTTGTTTGTATTTTAATTTTTGCAGCAAATAAAATGATTTTCGTCAATATACAGTAAATGTAGACCAAAGATGGCTTTGGATCCAATCAGAAACTGAAATCTCAATTTTAATGCAGTTTTCCTGTTGAAAAGGAAGATTTATTGATAAATAAACGACCGCTTTGTGTGGTGCAGGTAGATGGCCGAATGGTTAGAGAGCAAGGTTGGTGTGCCATATACCCGGGTTCGATTCCCGCAAGCTTCGTTTACGGTTTCTACGTCTCGAAGGTTCTACTGCTCGAAATGGTTCAAAAACGGTAAAAATTTTGTTTTGAAACCATTTTTAAATGGATATAAAACCGTAAACTTTTGTATTTACGGCTTTTTAACCAAGTTGATTGGAAATGGTTAGGTCCCGTAAAGATAGAAAAATGTTCCAAACCGTAAATTTAACGTTGAATTAGATGGACAGACTGCTGCCGGTCATTTAACCGTAATTTCATGATGAAATTTCTAACAGTGTATGAGAATTCAAGCACTTACGTTGTGAAAACAACATAGAATATCGATGCTTAACCGCAAAACCTTCAAATCAATCAACTTGCACTTTCAAGTAGACATTCCACTATTGCCGTTGTACAAATGTTTGGCGTTAGTGCTCACCCTACTTCTTCCTCCCGAACTCGCAAGTGCGCAATCTATCCTCGCTTTAAGTTACGGTTGGCGTTATAGCGCCGAGGTAGGTTTATTGGGTGGGTGTCAGCCCCGCCTAACTACCTCTTGCTGTCTGAACCTAGCCCTCCTTAAGCATTATATATATATATATATATATATATACTGGGGGTAAGATTGTTTGGAAGTTAATGCGAAAACTGCTTGGAACATTATACATATTAATTAGTAATTAAAATATTTTAATGAACAACAAGAATATCAAAAAGGCATAACTTGTCATGCATCTTTAGTTAACCCCTTAACTGGTTTGCCCGTGCGGCGTACGGACTACCCAAAAATGACCTGAACTGTTTTGCCCGTACAGCGTGTACGGGCATTGATATTTCCGACTTTCTTGTTTTGATTTGCCCATATTATTAATAGATTGAAAGAGAGTCATTCAGGGGCATTCGTGTTTCAAAGCTATGAAGTCAAGCTATAAGTTCAAAGCTAAGAAAAATGCATAAATTCAATAATTATGAATTTTTAAAAAAAATCTTTCATTTTCCTTTTATACCAAGTTAGGACTTGAATTATATGCAATAAAAATATGCTTTTTTAGGAACTCTTGTAATAAAAAATTGACCAGTTGAGGGGTTAAATCTCGAAAAAAATAAAATAATCATTAGAAATATCGTTATGGGGTAAGAATCCTTTGCATTTGAGAGGCGCTCCTACGGCGACAGTGAAAGGTAAGTTAAAAAGGTGACTGAGCATGCTCCATTTCTTTCGATCATTCCTTACCCTAAAGGACATGAAATAGAAGTTATATACAAAATGAATTTTCGAAAAGTGACGATGAACTGGAATTTACGTTACGGAGTGCAAAGGGTTAAATGAAAAACAGTTGGCTGATAATACATCTATTATTTGTCTTTTCTCATCTACGCAAACGCAAGGCACATTTTGGTCTTCAAAAATATACACTGCGGATGCGCAGAAGAGAAAAACAAGTTTTTTTGTCTTTCGCATTTGGTGTAATAGTACCCTTAGGGATTTATATAATAATATTAAACCCACAATATGCATTAGGGTGGGCCGAAAAAAACTTTTTTTTTTATTTCGAAGTTGTAATAGCGCGGAAAACTTGCGAATTATATAGAAAAGAAAAGTAAAAAAAAATTTTTTTAAATCGGTTGACATCTTCCGGTCGCGCATAGGCCCTAAAGTTTGACAAAATATGAAAAAAATCTCATTTTCACTATATTTTTAAAAATTTTTGAATTAAATGTTTTCGCAATGTAATTGTTTGTAACGTCTTCAAATAGAGCTTAAAAAACATTGTGTTTTAATTTGGTTTAGATAAGTTGATATCTTCCGGTCGCGCACAAGCCCCAAAATTAGCCAAAATACGAGGTGTGGCTATTAAATAACTAGACTGAAGCTGCTACAGAAAAAGTGCGCATGCGCCAAAAGCCAGGGACCGGCAGGTGTTATCCTGAAGCCTTCTCTTTCGAATGCAATACACCTCGCTTCTGTAAACAAATCAGTATAACTGTAGCCTTTGTTTGTATTAGAGTTGTTTTATTGCTTCGCCGGAAAAAGGTTAAGTGTAGCAGTAGAGCAACGAATTGTTGTGAAATTTCACGTGAAACTTGGAAAAACTGCAACTGAAATTTTTAATTTACTAAAAGAAGTGTATGGTAATGAATGTTTGTCGCGTGCACGCTGTTTTGAGTGGTTCAAGCGTTTCCAAGATGGCAGAGAAGAAGTTGAAGATGATTCACGCCCGGGGCGTCCTACCACGTCAAAAATTGATAAAAATATCGAAAAAATCGGAAATCTCATTCGAGCTGACCGTCCGTTAAGTATCCGTGCAATTGCTGAAGCTGTACGAATCGATAAAGAATCCGTGCGACAGATTTTACACAACAATTTTAACATGCAAAAGGTGTGTGCCAAAATGGTGCCTAAAATTCTCTCATTTGAACAGCAAGAAGCTCGCAAAAACGTTTGCACTGACACTTCGAAAGCCATTGAAAATGACCCAAACTTATTGGAAAGGATAATTACATGTGACGAATCGTGGTTTTTTACTTATGAACCTGAAACGAAACGCCAATCCATGCACTGGAAGAGCCCATCTTCACCGAGAGCCAAAAAAGCTCGAATGAGCAAATCAAAATTCAAAGCAATGATGATTGTTTTTTTCGATATTCATGGGATTGTGTACCTTCACTGGGTTCCTGAAGGTCAAATGATTAATCAAGGTTACTATCTTCCAGTTCTTGCTGATCTCCGAGAGAAAATAAGGAAAAAACGACCCGCATTGTGGAGGAACAATTCATGGGTTCTAAACCAAGACAACGCGCCAGCTCATTCCGCATTGTCAGTTAAGAGTTTTCTAGTGAAGTTCAGCATCCCAGTATTGGACCATCCGCCTTATTCGCCAGATCTTGCGCCCTGCGACTATTACCTGTTTCCTAAAGTGAAAGCTGCATTAAAAAGAACAAGATTCGAGTCCGTTGAAGCTGTGAAGGAGAAAGCGGCACGTGTCCTAAAGGACCTGACACAAAAAGACTTCCAACACTGTTTTGAACAATGGAAGGTTCGCTTGGAGCGATGTAGGGATAGAGGAGGGGTGTATATTGAAGGTGATAACAAGTAAAAAAATATGAAATTAAAAGAAAAAATTTTATAGCGTTAGTCTCGTTATTTAATAGCCACACCTCGTATTGAAAATTTCACATTTTTACGAGTTTTTTTTTTTTTTACTATTTTTAATATACTTAATTTTAACGTACTTGTTACAGCATTTTAATTTTGAACATAAGAAAATTGTATTTCATTATGGTGTGAATAAATTAAGAACTTCCGGTCGCGCAATGACCCCAATGCTATATGAGAACAGTACCCAAAAAAGTGACTCTCAAATTCCTGCGCCCTCTCCCCCAGTTACGGGATCTGCAAGTCGCTAGTTACACTACTGACGTGCAGAACCAACCATTACATAAAGCATCACAGTAATGTCAAAAATATCTGTTAAATTTCAAACAAGAATTATTTATTAATTAATATTGTTAGAAATGTAGGCTGTTCAACATCACAGTACAAAGAAAATCAAATTTGGTCAAAAAAGCAATTCAGTAGAACAAAGAATTTGTTTTTAAATGAAAAAATTGAGTAATTTGGATAACATTTAACAAAAATATGACATTCAGATTTAGTTTTCAACCTTGAACTACAAATTTTTAATTGATACCTGCCACCATGAGTTTATAGTGTTGATGAGATCAACCATTAAATCCAGTTTTTTATTTTGCTTTTAGTTTCTAATTCAAGATTTTTTTAAAAATTATTTAAACTAATATACTACATATTTACCCCTCTCTCAACTTTTGCACTGGGATATTGAAATTTGTTGGGAATTGTTTTCAGGTATTCTCTTAGCTTTTAAGCGGTCATTGTTCTTGGGCTCCATAGCTTTCTTTGTGTCTGCGGGATGGGAAGAGTATGCAATCGCTTTTAGGAGCTTTTAGGAGGGTATCTTGTTGATACCAAAATCAATTATAAAAATTATTTATCTATTTCGACATTCAACGATTAAATGTTTAAAATAATAAAGGAACATTGTGCACAATGAAACTGTAAAAAGTAATCGAACGTAATTAATGCATTTTAATGCTCATTTGTGCTTTAATTACGTGCAATTACTTTTTGCAGTTCAATTAAATGCTTATTATGAAGTTAAATTTTTGTATGGTAAATATCAGTGTTAAACTTCAAGTGAAAAGTATTTAAAAAGTTAAGATTATTGGAAATACAGGGCATTTAAAGTTACAAAAGCAGTCAAAGAAATCTCAAATTTTGTGAAAAAATAAGAGCAACAAGAATTTGTTTTCAAAATTTGAGTACATTTAAAGAATAGTAAACAAACATATGGCAGCTTTTTTTTTATACCTCATTATCAGTTCGTGTGTAAAAATGCTACGGCTATTGCATTTAAATAATAATTATTTATCAAGTACCAAAAATGCTTAAAAATGTAAAATGTTCAATATTTTGGCAAATTTTGGGGCTTATGCGCGACCGGAAGATATCAACTAGTCTAAACCAAATTAAAACACAACGTTTTTAAGCTCTATTTAAAGACGTTACAAACTATTACATTACGAAAACATATAATTCAAAAATTTAAAAAAAATCGCAAAAAAGAGGTTTTTTTATATTTTGTCAAATTTTAGGGCCTATGCGCGACCGGAAGATGTCAACGGATTTTGATATATATTTTTCTTTTTTCTTTTCTATATAATTCGCAAGTTTTCCGCGCTAGTACAACTTCGAAATAAAAAAAAAAGTGTTTTCGGCCCACCCTATTCTGCATGTCAGTCGTGTAACTAGCGACTTGCAGATCCCGTAACTGGGGGAGAGGGCGCAGGAATTTGAGAGACACTTTTTTAGGTACTGTTCTCGTATAGCATTGGGGTCATTTCGGAAGTTCTTAATTTATTTACACCATAATGAAATACAAATTTCTTATGTTCAAAACTAAAAATGCTGTAACTAGTACGTTAAAATTAAGTACATTAAAGATAGTAAAAAAAACTCGTAAAAATGTGAAATTTTCAATATTTTGGCTATTTTTGGGGCTTGTGCGCGACCGGAAGATATCAACTTATTTAAACCAAATTAAAACACATTGTTTTTAAGCTCTATTTGAAGACGTTACAAACTATTACATTGCGAAAACATCTAATTCAAAAATTTTAAAAAATATAGTGAAAATGAGATTTTTTTCATATTTTGTCAAACTTTAGGGCCTATGCGCGACCGGAAGATGTCAACCGATTTTGATAATTTTTTTTTTATTTTTCTTTTCTGTATAATTCACAAGTTTTCCGCGCTATTACAACTTCGAAATAAAAAAGAGGTTTATTCGGCCCACCCTAATATGCATATAGCCAAAATAAACTATAATCTTGGTCACCTATACTGTTAAATATTCACTATATTAGATAAGTGACATGATTGTAAAACAAGACGGATGATAAGGTAGCTCGAAATATAACTGTTGTTCTTAATATGTTCATTACAGTTGTAAAATAGGTATATATTAGCACTCTTCGATCGACTAAATATTCTTCTGATTCCAGAAAAGCATCCTATTATGCGATATTTGTTTCAACTCCCCTCTTCCCCGGCTAAATTGTCCAGTTGGAAAGAAAGGTGGATAAGATATTCTCGTTTAAAGGATTACATGCAACGCAGAATGAGAAGAGCTAAATACAGTAGAACCTCGGTTATCCGAGTCCCGATTAACCGAGTTCCGGGTTAACCGAGGTACATTTTCCCTTGAAAAAAAAATTTTTTGGCTGCCGATGGCGGCGTTACCAGCTACAACAATTGCGTAAAAAGCGGCAAAGAAGCGAACGAGTTTTGTTAAACAGAAAACCATATATATGCATTAACTTCTTCAAGAAACAACTTTAACTAGAACATGTACTCTACTAATGTGTACATATAAAATTAGATATTTGTATGTATGTAACGTCATTTTTTCATTTCCTAATATGTACGGTAAATGTCTGTTTTTTTACATCTTTGACGACATTTTCATTCATTTCAACCCATGTTTCCCCCCGATTTGGACAAAGTCCGTGTTATCCGAGTTTTCGATTATCCGAGGTACCCTCGGTCCACATTAGCTCGGATAATCGAGGCTCTATTGTAAGTACTTTGAGCGTAAAATTCATTCTAAGGAACGTTTTGTACTAAATGTGCCGGGAAATGTTTCTGGATTGGAATAATTTTGGTTAATTTATGAAGAAAATTTCATAATAAAATATAAAATGTCAATGCAATATTTTGAATTTAAATGGTTTAATGCAAAAGCACCAATCCACAAGATTACCTATATTCAAATAGTATAGCATCACTTATTCCTACCCGTATTCTTTTGAATTACATAAATTACATAAAGTAAAGTATTTTGGTTAATTAATGTATTGTTTCTTTAAAACAGCATTGATTGAATTTATTATTTTTATTTCATTCATTTAAATATTTTAATGAAGAAAATGAGTAAAGATTCAAAAAACTTACTTTTCACTCCGTTAAGGGATTAAACATTTTTATAAGAACTGAAATGGTGGACATATAATTAGTAGTCTAGCCTTCATGACACAAACTATTTTATTGTGCAGATTAACAGACTATGAATTGTGCAGACGAATAGTGCAAGAATCTCCGATTGTTTGAGACTTTTTTACTAGCCGCAGTCAAGTATGCGGCCTTTTGATAAGTAGAATTTTCAAGTTTAATAAGAAGTTCCGTTTAGAACTATACGAGCCTGCTTTCAAGTATACACCAACATCGAATTTATTAAACTAGCTATCTCTCTGTCTGTTTCATTTTGCTTTAGTTCTTAATTGCTTCAAATACAGATTTTTCAACGGTTAATAGATATTCGTTCCCTCATTCATTCAGTCATTCCTATATCATTCATGCATTTATACTTTCACATGTATTCATTCATTCATTTCACGTATTTATTCATTCATTCAAGCAGAAATATCCTTAAAAATTCAGATTAAAAATGTCATGAGAAAATGAGCTCGTTTATTTCTGGATGAACTTTGTTACATGTTCCACGTCATAAGACCCTTCCAAAGAATTTTATTCTAAGCAAATCCGTTCAAAATTTAACAAAAAATATTTCACGTCGAGAGCTGCTTCGAATAAGCTTATTCAACGGAGCTTGTGTCTTACATATAGGGTTTCCATAATTTGCCTTACATTTCCACAATAGCGCTAATGTTAAGATATTATTGAACTGCTCAAAATTGAAGGAAAAATTGTTCAAATTAAGAAGTAAAATATGGATATTAGCTGTCCTAGGCGAGACCTTTGGCATGCAAAAAAAAAAAAATTCACATCGGACAATTCCCTCAAAAGTTATTAGCGGGGGAGGATGGGCAGACTGACCGTGAGACACACATTTTCTCTATTTCAAAACCCTAATGTCAACTTTTTTATTTTTCAAACTTTATTTAATTAGGATCAGTTGGGGTAATTGTAAACAAGCTTCATAACTACACTTGTGGTTCTTTTGAAAACTTAAATGCTTGTGTGGGGGCCTCAGTGGCTGAGCGGTCAAATCGACTGGCTCCGGTGCCTCCCTGCGCGGAGAGAAAGAGGCCTGGGTTCGATTCCCACCTTGCCCTGGGTGTATTTCCTTCTTTGTATATTAAAATCTGTTGTGCTGTCTTGTTCTATCTGTCATATTGGATGAGAGTTTGAGGCATATTCTTGAGAATAGCAAATAAACTCGAATATTTATGTGACCTGAAATGGTCGTAAACAAACAAACAAACAAATGCTTGTGTGTGATAAACTGGCAGCATAGGGAAGATATTGAAACAGTTTCGTAAGTTTCGAAACTACTGTGGAGGCGTCACTATTATTTGAAAATGGCACAGTGAAAAAAGTTATTTAACAAAATTTAGTGATCTTACATTTTCCTCTCCAGGGCGCTCATTCCAAACTTCGACGCTTCGATTCGAAGAGATTGCCGCTACAGAACCGGCCTAGACGTCATCTCTTCGAAAGCGTAGATTCCAAATCCTCCTTCGTTCAGAAGCGTAGGGGGAAAAGGGATTTCGTATTAAACTGGTGTAGCAGCCAATCAAAGCGTTTCTTTGGAGTTCTCAGCGCGGTATTGTTCTAAGTTTTTTGTTACGCGTTCTTGAGGGATTTACACCTAATAATTTTATTAAATAAGGGTCGCCAATTTCAGTTTATTAGCAAGTCAGCTAGCAAAACAGACACATAAAAACTTTTGCATTCTTAACAAAGATAAAGAATAAGTAAATTAAAAAAAATAGTAAAAAATAAAAAGTTTATTAGAAATAATAATTTTTATGTAAAAATGTAAAGTAAAACAAAAATTCCTAAAATTTTTGAGGGAAAATATATCAATTTTCCAGTAACAGGAGGAGGGGAGAGAAACTAGGGAGGAAAGGCGAGGTGTTTTTTTTTTTTGCGAAAAATCGCATCAAGTTCGGGGAGGGGGGGGGGGGGGGATCCGGTTTCCTCCGTTAATATGCCCACATCTAAGTCACACCTAATTCACGTCAAAAATTGATTTATTACTCCCCCCCTTCTTATATACTAATCTCATATACTTACTGAAATACCACTTCAATTTTGTTTCATGAAAGGTTAAAAAAATTTCCATTTGCATCTGTCATTCCCACAAGTATAATGGAAGTTATTTTTTTTATTATTTAAACTAAGTAATATTCTTACGTGCAAACCCTAATTAAGGACTAACGCACATAGGGGGAAGACAATATTTCGCTTCCGCATGATATGCATTGACAGGTTGACAGAGCGCACATTTGCGTGATATACATTGACAGGGCGCACATTTGCGTGATATGCATTGACAGGACGCACATTTGAGTGATATGCATTGACAGGGCGTACATTTGAATGATATACATTGACAGGGCGCAAAATTGCTTAACATACATTGACAGGGCAGGATGTCTACAGAACGCGCGTAAGTCCCGAACAAGTCACAAATTCGGAAATCGGTCACGAAATCTAAGAATAGATCACGAAAATTTTCCATCCAACGATACCGATCCCCACAGAAGACATCGGATATCCGGTATTCGACAGATTTTTAAATATTCAGAATCCAATCCGGCCACTGCACGAAATATCCGGTTATTCTGGTTGTATAATTTTATTATTAAAATTAATGAACCTGTCATGAAATTTTTTTTGTAAATTACAAACTCAGTACAGTTTTTATAATACATGTGTATAGAATTTACTAGTTTCAAACATCGGGAATATCCGATCTCCGGCAAAATCAATATCCAATGTGTCACCGATTGGTCACAAAAAAGTGCGGAAAATGTCACGAAACTTCACTTTGAAAATATGTAGACACCCTGCAGGGGTGCCCCCAGGAAATAGTTCATCGCGCAGACTGCACCATTGACATTTGGAAAGGGAGCGGTTCGTTTCAAGGGCTTTGGGGCCCTTGATCGGCTTTTCGACCGACTTAGGGGGTCATAGTTTTAGGAGATGTGCTACCTCTCAGAGTGGGGGGATAGTTGGACTCCCCTCACATTAACATAATTTCTTAAAAAATATTTTTAAGGTTAAAACATTAGCATTTGGCCATACATTTATACGGCTATTTTAAAATTTATTTAAAGTATGATTAGACTTTAACTATAATTAGAAAAATATTCATGGAAGGAATTAACGATGTTAGTTGCTTTTTTGACTCATAACCTAAGATTAAACAACAGTGCATAATTTATGGATGTACATAAAAAATTATGTGTTAAAAATGGATATATTTTCTAAAAACAACCTACTTTTCGTTTAATTATGGAATTTTCTTCCGTATGAATATGTAAATATATCTTCACGTTATGCATTAATATAATTTTTCAACTTCTTTTATAGATTAAAAAATCTGACACATAGAAATTTAGTAATCTGGGGCTTTAAAGATATTTCTAAATTAAAAGACACCAAAAATATGCATAAATTGAAACCATAATTAGTAATAACATATTCATAAAAGAATTAGTTTCTTAAATAGCTTTTGATTGATACACATTGATATGTAACTTTAATTTACGAAAAAAAAAAGAAAACTTAATGTTTAAAAGTATTTATTTAATTTATATTTGTATTTTTGGGCAAACCAAAATTAATTTATTGATCAAAAAGAATTCTCAATATTTATCAAAAACACCATCAAAGAAGGGCAAATAAAGTCCCTATTCGTGTAAAATATTCCTTTTCATATTTCGGCGACTCAGCGAACCAATACCCCAAAGTCCGAACGACTTCGATAGCACAAGAGCTGTCGAAGTGCGCTTCGATGAAGAAAGCCGCAAAACAACGATACGAACCACATGGAATTAAAGCCTTCGTTGGTTTCCCTGCGGTCCTGTGAATTTTGCGTTTCCGCCATCTAGTGAGGGTTTGGGAACTACGATCGAATCGATGTGCGCTCACTTGGAATGAGGGCCCTGCTCATCTACAAAAGCGATGTAAGCGGTTTCAACCATTTTTATTTGTCATATGGAATGCTGTTAAAAACATTTAGCTATGAATTTAGTCCTTCCTGTTATTTTTCATGTGCAAGTTAGGTGTTTACAATTACCCCATATATTTCGTACTCTGGGGTAATTGTAAACACTTAAATTTATCCTATTTCCAATATTTTGGGGGGACAATACGTATTATATTTTGATGTAAATTACACTTTTGTGTCTATTTTACATAACTGTTGTTGTTGTTGCTAATGCCACTTGGAAATCCTATCTGTAAATAGTAATCTGTAAAAACCGTAATCTGTATATACGGCTCCGTAGAGTATATTATATTAAATAGTAATATAATATACTCTACGGAGCCGTAGAGTATATATATAGAGCTCTCCGTAGAGTATATTATATTACTATTTAATATAATATACTCTACGGAGCCGGCGTTTAAAGCATTTTACCGTTAACAATTTACCGTATTCACTATATTATAGAGAACAAAATTTCATTAGTACATACTGTACAATCCTGTACAATAATAACCAATAATAACTGTCTAATGCGTAGCCACACAAGAGCCAATACACTATAAATGTATCGTGGTCTACGATGCCGTACTTTCACGTAAGAACTCATACTTCATAAGACTGCGATTTCCGGCCGTTCTATTTTCAATAAAATTAACTTTAAGAAAAAAAAATAATGCTTTCTATGTCAAATAACAAAGTGGCAAAGTTGGCAATATTTATTAACTGCAAACTTCATATTCAAAGACCTGATACCTTTAACTCCATAAAATTTAACGTTTTATAATTATCCCATTCAGATCGATCAATTTTGGTCATTTCATAAAAATTTAGCTATAACATAGCTTAAAATTCAATTGGTAGAATCACGTTATAGTTATAACTCATATGCTTACGAAAAAACAGTGCAATGAAATTCATAATTTTATAATAGGGGTATTTTTGACAAAATAAAATATAGCTGCAAGAGCTAATGATCAGTTTTTCTGGACGACTAATACGTTAATAATTTGATATTCTCAGTATGAGTAAAAACAACGTTAAAGGGCGCAAATAAAAGGTTAAAAAGGGAAGGAAGGTTTGAAAGGCAATCAGAACCCTTCGTCAGAACCGAAGAGTGGAAAATTTCATTTTCATTTTCTACTCTCGGTACTGACGAAGGGGGCTGATTGTCCTCCAAACCGGCCTACCATTTTTAACCTTTTATTTGCGCCCTTTAACAATGCTTTTACTCATTTTGAATACATATGAATGTCTCTCTTTGAATAACTTGATGTTCGTTTCGACTCCTTTTATCGATCATTTACGTTGAATATATTTGTTGAAGGTTTTTAACTCGAGCTTTTACAAAAATGTAAAGCATTTAAAAAACAAAAATTATTCTTTCTGAAATCTGCAAGCACTTTCTGCACTGGATTTGTAATTTATAAAATTATTTCACTTGCTTTCATGGAGCATATTTATCACCAATATTTTTCTTGTCATGCAATTCAGACATGTAAGCTTTTATAAAAGAATATTAATCTGAGGGCATAACATGATTCGCGTATACACCTTACTTATTATCTACTTACACTTTCATCCGCACTTTATCTTTCACCAATGAAAGAGAAATGCCTACTTTTATTCGCATTTAGTACATTCCTCTTCCCTCATGTAATACAATTTCCTGCTATTTCTCTCCCTTTCATTTGTACGTAAATACTTAATGCAAAAACAATGAAAAAACATTGTTCACCTTGTGCAATTCCTTCGAATCTCATAAAATAATGATTGCAGTGTGATTACGTTTGTATCTTTTCTTCTACCTTAAGACGCATATTAGATAGAGTCTTTCATTATCCAACTTTTGCTTAGAAGAGGCATTTACGTGTCATGTGATCACACACAAAAACACAATAAATAGCGTCTAGTTGGGTGAGATAAGAACGTATGTTTATTGAGTAGTTATTTTTGTAAGGCAGTCTAATAAAAAAATGCATTTGCAGATAATGCGGCAAAGTAAAGGAAAAGTAACATTGACAGTAAGGATTAGCAATTGCACATGAATTTTTAATAAAACATATGCATTTATATGGTGTACGACTGACTTAATGGGTAATGCTGGTTAAATTTCAAAATTATGAACCCCATCCCAGAGTTATGCTTTCAAAAAAAGCATTAGAAGTATCGACATTTATAAGAGACGCAATGATATAATTTGATTACAACACGCACAATGAGTTGTGTATTTTGAAAACTCTCGTACGTGCAATAAATAGCAATATAATGAAATTTTTAAATAACTTGCTTGGTATTTATGAAATTAAGCCATTGCCATACTTTCATCCGTCTTTGTAAGCAAAGGCATGTTTCGAGCGGACGACGAACTACCGTCTTTGTAAAAGAATAGGTTGAATGACACACAGTTGTATTTATTAGCTAAAACGTGCCTAAAGTATAACTTCGGAAAGTGCCCATCTCAGCGTACCACCCTTTTGCGTAATAGAATCTTTCGCTACGGGTTGTCGCAGCTTTCGTAAACGAATAGTTTACGTATCATCAGCGTTCAAGCAGGAGTCTGTAAATCAAAAACTACAATGTTAAGATATAATCAGTCTAAAAAGTGCTTATGAACAATAGTAAAACATAACATTGCAGATTTTTGACTCCTACATTAGATTTACTGACGAAACTGCAGAACTGCTATAAATGGTTGACAACATCAAATAATTAATTGGAAGCTCAAATTAAGTACAGCATTCCAACATTTGTCTTCATTTATTTAATTATTGGAGAAAACCACTTTTGCTTAAAAACGTACATAATTCGTACATAATTCCTAACACTGATAATTTCGTATAATGAACGTTTAATGCGTTCGCTTATAAAGACGATTATTCGCCGTTTGTTTAAAACTGGCCATTTTAAAGATGGCGTTTTGCGGATCTCGTAAGTCCGCAGCATAAGAAAATGGTAACCCAATCTATAAAAGATAACACTAAGCGTCTAAAAAATGATTAGTAGAGGCATTTTCCGGTTGCTCAATTATTAAAATTGTTAAGTTATAGTTTACTATTTTATGAATGTCTTGAAATAATATATAATGACTTTTCTAAAACATAACTTTTTGCGCAGTTCAAGTGAAGTCGCGGAAAAAAAGAAAAGAAACAAGCCTACTTATTTAAATATTGTTTTCACTAAAAACACATGAAATGCGTTAATTTATCGGGAATAATGAACAGCATAAAATTCCGACAATAAAATATTGTTGAGGGGTTGTTTCCATTTTAAAATGAGTAACTTTTAAATTTAAAATTGAAAATCCCTTTTTTATCCCAGATTTATAATACGCACTTTAAAATTGAATCTTGTATACCGAATTTTCTGTAATTTGCTTTAGCCCTTTTTTTTTTTTTTTTTTTGTAATTAAATTGAGAAAACCTACCTTTTTGTCTTAAAATTTTTCTTTCTATTATTTCTTATAATATTTTATTTACCATGGCTACGGATTTATTCATATATTTCTATATATATAATGAATGAACCCAAGATTAAAATAATATTTTTCGTGTTTGAAATTATTCATTTAGTTTTTATTTTGTATTTATAATTTTATATTTTGATGGAAAATTGATCCAGAGAAACATTTATATGTAAATAAAATTTCAAATTAAAACTATGCTTTTTTTCTACTTAGAAATACATTTTGTTGCCGTTTAAGAAGTCGTATATCACTGCTAAATGTGTAAAATTCTACCTCTTGAAAAAAAGTAAGACGTTTGAATTGAACCACAGTATTTTGTAGCTGCTTCGACAGCGAGTATCGATTGAAGGTTGCAAATTATGATGACTCCATATAGTTTAACTTAAAGGCTTTATTGCGTTTTATACATATTTAATTAAAGATAGGTTAAAGAACATTGAACAGTTACACATGCACAAGCATTGTTTTCGAACTCTGATCTCGCTACTAGTTGTAGTACTGATCTCTTCAATCCACGCATGCGCTAAATCCGATCTTGCGCAGAGATGTGCTGGATCGTTGCCAGATCCCCACACCATCTCCCCTCCTGAAAAAATGAAAAGTTAATTTTTGTCAAAATACACAGTTTCAGCATATTTTTTGGGTAAATGGACATGCCGTCCGGAACGGGTTGTGACGACTGGTCTTGCCTCAGAGTCCACAAGACTTGTAGGGAGACCAGTAGGTGGTTTAGTTCCAGTGTCAGAAGATGGTGCACTCAGTTCTGGGGGTTTAAGTTCTATAGCTTTTAGCGGTTCATCTTGAGTGAGATGCGCCGGCTTTAATCTGTCTATTGAAACTGAGTTGGTTTTCAGATTTATCCGGATGGAAAATGTCTTTCCACTCCTGGTAACTACTTCATATGGGCCGGTGTAAGGAGTGTGTAAAGAAGGCTTTACTGCATCCACTCGGAAGAACACATGTGAGCAAGTGTCCAGGTCTTTAAAAACAAAAATTTTTTGCTTGTTATGTTGAGCCGTTGATTTAGAAAGAGACTGTTGAAAATGTTCATTAAGTTTTTTTACAAACTCAATATGTACATTAGGAATGTCCTTTTCAGCAAAGAACTGTCCAGGCAGGCGAAGGTTTTGGCCGTATACCAATTCTGCTGCTGAGCAATTGAGGTCTTTCTTGAAAACGGTGCGTAAACCTAGCAGAACAGCAGGTAACGCCAATGTCCACTGGATGGATGTATGACACATTATGGCTTGTTTTAATGTCCGGTGCCACCGTTCGATTATTCCGTTTGCTTGTGGGTGGTAGGCGGACGTGTGGGACAGTTTGATGCCAAAATTTTTCGATAGGACGTTAAACAGTTCACTCCTGAATTGACTACCTTGGTCAGTTGTTATGCGTTCTGGTATGCCAAATCTGGCGAACCAGTCACTGTACAAGGCTTGAGTTAGCAGTTTCAGCTTTTATATCCGGCAAGGGGATTTCTTCCGGCCACCTAGTACATCGGTCAATACACGTGAGGCAGTACGTAAATACTTGTGATGATGGTAAAGGTCCAACGAGATCGATATTTATATGACTGAATCTCACACTGGGGACTTTAAATTCAGCAAAGGGTGAAAACACATGTCTTGAAACCTTTGCTTTTTGGCACGGTATGCATGTTTTTGCTAGTAATGCAACATCTTTTTTTATGTTCGGCCACACAAATCTATCGGTGAGAAGTTTAACCGTGGGCTTCACCCCAGGATGCGCCAGACCATGAATAGCATTAAAAACAGCTTTTCGGAATTCCATTGGAATATATGGTCGGACATTGCTAGTTGAAGTGTCGCAATACATATGCAAATTGTCATTGACAAGTAATTTTTGAAGTTTAAGGCTCGATTTTTTTCTTTGAGGAGTTGCTTTAGTTATAAATCACTATCCTGAGCTTTTGCGATTTCTGCATAATCAATAGCTTCGGGGTACTTGACACTGCACAGGCGCAAAAATGTGTCAGCAACCACATTTTCCTGGCCGCTCACATGGCGTATGTCAGTTGTAAATTGTGCGATAAAATTTAATTGATTGATTTGCCTAGGAGAGAGTGTATCATATTTTCTTATCAAAGCTTTAGTTAAGGGTTTATGATCTGTAAAAATTATGAATTTTTTCCCTTCTACCAGAAATCGGAAGTATTTATTTGCGGCAAATATTGAAAGGAGTTCGCGGTCATATGTGCGGTATTTAATTTCTGAACTGCTCAATTTCCGTGAAAAAAATCCCAAGGGTTCCCAGCCTTTCTCTGTACGTTGCTGTATGCAAGCTCCAATAGCTTTATCAGAAGCATCGCACATAAGAGCAATGGTTTTGGTTAAATCTGGGTGAGCTAGGTTTGTTATTTCAGTTAACATTTTTTTACATTTCTCAAACTCTCTGTCTGCCGTCTCAGACCAAGACAGAGGAGTTTTGTCATTTTTTTTACTGGTCCCCAACATTGCATACAAATTTAATTGGTTTTCAGCGGCATGATTTGGGAATCTTCTATAGAAATTCAAAATTCCCAAAAATTGGCGTAATTCGTTGACAGTGTTTGGTTTGGGAAAATTTCGAATGGCCTGAACTTTATCAGGTAAGGTGATATGCCCAATTTGTCTATGAGGTGTCCCAAAAATTTAACTTTTTCAGCAGCAAATGTGCATTTTGGCAAATTAACTGTTAAATTGTTTTCTTTTAAGCGTTGGAGAACAACATCCAAATGGTGTACATGCTCGTCAATGGAGGAAGATGCAATTAGAACATCATCAATGTACACGAAACAGTAATCTAAATCAGAAAGAATTTGATCCATGTATCTTTGCATAGTTTGGGCTGCGTTGCGCAAGCCAAAAGTCATATAATTAAATTCGTATAAACCAAAGGGGGTAATGATTGCTGTTTTAGGAATATCATCTTTATTCATGGGAATTTGATGATAAGCCTTTTTTAAATCTAAAGTAGAAAATATTATTTTTCCATTTAAGTTAACTGTAAAATCATGGATGTGTCTAATCGGGTAATTATCGGGAATAGTAATGGCATTAAGTGCACGGTAATTGCCACATGGGCGCCATGATCCGTCAGGTTTTTTAACCAAATGCAAGGGGCTACTCCAACAGCTTTTTGATGGGCTGCAAATCCCTTTCTGCACTAAATATGCAAATTCAGCTTTGACTGCAGCTAACTTGTCTTGAGCTAGGCGTCTAGCCCTAGCAGCCACGGGAGCACCTTTTGTTTCAATCACATGTGATACATTAGATTGCGAATTTATAGGCAATTTAATTCCGTCCTCAAACAAAGAAGTATGCTTTTTTAACACATTTTCGAAATTTTCAGAATGATGTAAAAATGTTATTTTTGGAATAGGTTCGGAATGTATCTTACCCTGTGAAGAGACAATAGTTAAATTATCAATGAGTTTTTTAGATTTTAAATCTACCATAATTCCATAATAATGTAAAAAGTCCGCACCCAAAATTGGTCGTGACACATCCGCGACTGTGAATGTCCACGGAAAAATTCTACGTAAGCCTAAGTCTAAATTTATGGAGCGTTTTCCATAGACATCAATATTGGTACCATTTGCAGCAACCAATTTAAAAAGTGAAACTGGTTTCGAACGTTCTTCTGGTGTCGGTGGTATGACCGATAAGTCAGCCCCTGTGTCGATAAGTAGGGATATTCCTAAAGTTATTTCAGAAACAACAAGGCGACAATTAGGCTGGTCAAATGCGGTCGTCGCAGCCCACGCTTAACCAGTTAGTTTTCCTGCACCACATTTTCCTGTGAATTTTTACTTTTATAATAACATGGTTTAACACATTTCGTTGATTTGTCACCAAATTTTGAATGATACCAACATATTGTTTCACGAGATGGAGAGCGAGATTGTGCATTTCGATTCCGAGAAAATGATCTGTTGCGACTTTGCATTTTGAACAATTTTTCTGTTAATTTCAAAAATTTGTTCTTGCAACTCATGCACACTTATATTTACATTATTCGAACTGCCGGCATTTATTTCAGTTGCATTCACTGCATACGGATTTGCGAAATCGATCATTTTATCTGCCATCACGGCTAATTTAGAAATATCTACATCGGAAATAGCCAACAATGCAGGTTGCATTTGTGAAGGCAAACGCTGGAGCCATAGCGATTTAAGAAAGTCATCACTAACTCTACTTCCAGCCAAATCTTGCATTTGACGAAATAATGCTGAGGGACGTTTATCCCCTAAATCCAGCTCTTGCAGCAATTTTTTTATTTTCCGTTCTTCCGAGTCCGCAAAAACACTGATAACTCTTTCTTTCAACACTTTATAAGCATTTTCGGCAGGAGGAGAAATAATAATGTCGCTTACCTGTGACAAAATTTCCGTTTTAATGTTACCCACCACCGTGTGATACTTGGTTTTATCCACTGTAATTCCAGCATTTTCGAATTGACTTTCCAATTGAGTAAACCATATTTGAGGATTACTTTTCCAAAACGGCGGAACTTTCACGCTCACTCTGCTAACGGCAGGTTTTTCGTCTGGAGATTGTTCTGACAAAGACATTATGGCACCAATTCAAACGTTTTGGTTTCGATACTTAAATTCGAATTCCATATCTACCGTTCAAGCGGGTCACCATCTGTAGATGCTTCGACAGCGAGTATCGATTGAAGGTTGCAAAATATGATGACTCCATATACTTTAACTTAAAGGCTTTATTGCGTTTTATACATATTTAATTAAAGATAGGTTAAAGAACATTGAACAGTTACACATGCACAAGCATTGTTTTCGAACTCTCATCTCGCTACTAGTTGTAGTACTGATCTCTTCAATCCACGCATGCGCTAAATCCGATCTTGCGCAGAGATGTGCTGGATCGTTGCCAGATCCCCACAATTTCGTAGAGAGTTACTGAGAATTTGATTATTATAACAAATAATATGTCTTGCATTTTTAAAACAACTTAACATTTCTTTTTATTGTTTTATGAACCTTGTTCTGTAAATTAGTATGTCAAAAATAATGATAATCCCTACATGAATATCTTCTGTTCCAATAGTCAGAATGCAATCAAATTTTTATATATAATCTAATTTGAGAACTCTGAATTCCCTTTTATTATCAAAAATAGCACATTATAATGAGAATTTTGAAGTCGGTATTCATTTTAATGTGAATACGACCCCTTATCAAAAATTCATTTTTATAATTTAACAGAAAACAATCAATGTCCATCCGATGGATACCTTAAATGTTTTCCTATTGCTCACCACCCCTTCCTATTGGTGGCTTAATAATTCGAAGTTTTTTAGTTATGTTTTCCACAGGACTGCTCAACTAATAATAATCTTAAAAATAATAATGATATTGTTAGTTGCTTTTGCACAGATTAATAAGTTCAACTCGAGAAGGCCCCAACTTCAAATGAAAATGTATGCATGCAATTTTCAATGCAAATTTGTGTTCTGGGCACATGCTTCAATGATTCTAAAAAACAAGCCAGGCTATCTTTCCACTCCACTTAATTTCAATCATAATCATCAATAAAAGTAGAGAAAATGTTTAAAATGATTGTTACATATACGCATGCGCATGAAAATGTATGCAAAAGCTTACACGCAATAAACGATGGAATTCCAGCAATCGTTTTAATTTGGAATTTTTTAGCTAGTTTTGAAGAAAAATAAAACTGCTGGAAGCAGATATGACTAATTTAAATAAATATATTTTTCCAAAAGATCAAACTTTTTGCTGCTGAAATTATAAATGATATCATAAACACATTTTTCATCATAGAGGAAGTTCATCAATGTCGGACCACACCCCTTAAGTTTGGTAGGACCCCCGTCTTATTTTGACAAATCCGTGGTGCATACTATCGGTAGATATTTTAACTAGTTCACTTTTTTGTCAACAACCTATGTGATTACCAATGCTCAGTTCGAGTCAATAGTGTTTGAACTTGTGTTCTTCGAAATTTTTGAAGCGTTACTTTGAAGTCTCATCACTTCATTTCCAATCAGGTGGAAATTATTCTGCATTTTCTAGCATGTAATAGACGAAAGGAATGAACTGTTGTGAGTTTTGAAAACAGTTTGTAACACTTCATAATTGGCGAAACTGTGTTATCCAAAGCTTTTGTTTTTCTTATACTCCCTTTTTATGTGTTATCCAGCCGCATAATTCAAAAAAATATAATTATGTAATGAAATCGAGTATGTATCACTTTAGTACAGCCAGTATCTTCCATCAGTACAATTTTCAAAACCACAGTGAAAAGACTACGGCAAGGAAGGACAACCCTTTATGAGAGAAGGTAAGAACAAGAGTGATTTTCTAGTTCTTTAATGTATAAACATAAACAAATAAATACATGCTATATATATTTTTTTTTAATTGTTAACGAATCTTTTTTTTTAAAGTGGAGGTAGCCTTCTTATGATCACTTTTCTAAAAGCATCATTTTCTCCACTTTTTACTAAATTACAAAATGCTATTTATCTTTTTATTAAACATGGAGCTTACTACAATGGGATTCTTAATCAATTAAATGAAGCATGTTTTATCAAGCTATTTTATTTTAAACACAGTAAAGCCTGTGTAAGTTGACCACTACTTTTTCTAAAGCTAAAGCTTCTCAGGTGCTATCCCTGAAAAACGGCTGGTTGAATATGTTTTAGGATTCCTTATTTATTTTTCGTATGAAAGTATCAGTTAAATCAATTTTCCTAGAGTACCAAATTTATTTTTAATGCAGTGAAGTCTATTGCATAACAAAATATTTACAGTTGCGATTGATACGTTTACGAGAAAAAATTGCTTTTTAACGAGGAAATTTTCTGTTTTTTCATTATCTTCATTTAATTTTATGATTAATAAATTCATAAATTTATAAAAATGATGTTTTTCCTTACAGAAAAAAAAAAGGTTTAAGTTAGTGAAAAAATTTACTAAGAAGTTTTGAAGCATAATTAGTTGTAAACACTGTGATGTCAGAATAAATTTTTCAAAGGTTTTTTCCCCCAATTAGGTGCTATTTTAAACTTGTAAAAACACATTTTCTTATGTAACTAACGTAACACAAAATAAACTTTCATTTGCGTAGGCACACAAGTAATTTTTTTAAGAAAAGTAGCTAAGCTCCATAAAAAAGAAGGGGGAGGGGGGAAACTACGACAAACTGTTCTGACGAAAAAAAATAGGAATCCAGCCCAAAAAAAAAAAAAATGGTAGAAAGTAAACAAAATGATTTGCTTATTCTTTGAGAAGTCCACACACACATACAAATAAGCATTTTTTAAGAAGAAATGAGAAAGCAAGAAAATAACTTAATTCCGTTTTTTTTATGTTAATACTGATAAATACCATCACAAATTGGAGCTGGCCTGAGTTCTTGCTTTCTTCCAGAGAAGGTATCAAAAATTTTCCTAGATTTATTTATAATAAACCTTCCAGATTCATGGACGTGTTCCAAGTAAAAGAAGAGATTTAAGCAAATCTATATCTTAATTTATTAGTATGGTTGACAGAAGTAATTAATGAAGGCAATATTTCTTTCCACTGAGTAAATTATTTACAAGTACATCGGCTTTTTTACGTTAAAGGTATAAATTATAAAAATGAATTGATTATTTATTTTTAATATTAATTGTAATTATCGTTTGATTCAGTTATGAGAGTATCTATTTTTAAACACACGGTACTTATGCTACGGAAAAGTTTTCTAACAATTTTCCATAAAATATATTGGAAAATTCTTGTACTTCGTTACAATGTCACATATCTTGGTTTAGCTTTGGGGTATGTTTTATGTGCAGCCAGCGGCCTGCGCGGGAGAAGTTACATGATTTAAACACCCTCGTCAGGGGTGCTTAAACAAAAATAGAAAGAATGAAATCAATTATACATAAATATACCAATGATTTTTATAATTAAACTTATTTTACTGGTTTTTTTTGGCCACCAGGGGGCCAAGTGCTGCATGGTGATGTTTCTGCTCCTGTTCAAATTGAGTATCTTTTATATATTTTTGGCTATTTTCTATTTAATTACTTGTATATTTGCTGCAATTTATTATTTAGTTAAGAATGTTTTAATATTGTAAGACTGAAACTCATTTTATTTGCTTTTTTGGGGTGTTATTCAGTTTTTTTCAGTTAAGCCTAACCATGTGGTGATTGTTTGTATTTTGTAAATCTTGGGGAACAGCCAATTTTGTTGTTTATTGTAGTTATTTGTGTTTAAATTCAAGTTATTTGCATTTTTTCTATGTGATTTGTGTTTTCTAATCAGTGTAGTAGCTTAAATTTGTTGAGTTGTGAATTATTTTGACTGTTTGCTTTAAATTTAGTTAGGTAGTATGGGAATCACATGTTTAATGAAGGAAATTAAAAATGGTAATGGGAGTTGGTGGGTTTGCTGTGACAGGTGTGAGATGTTTAGTAGATTGGAGGGAAATACTAATACAGCTACAGAGCAGAATTATGTTATGTATATTGCTGATATTCTGAATAATTTTTTCTTCAGTGTATTTAGCAGAAACTGTATCTCAACAGTTGACATAAGCGAGACGCAAGCTAATACACAGCTTGAGGATTTTGTATTTTCTAGGGATGATGTGTTGTTTCATTTGAAAAAGATTTAAGCAAATAAGGCTCCAGGACCTGATAATGTTCATCCAAAAATTTTAGTAGAATGCGCAGAGGAATTAGTGGATGTTGTCTTGACTATTTTCATATCTTCATATAACTCGGGGACTGTGCCAGCGGATTGGAAGCTGGCAAACATAACGCCGCTCTTCTAGAAAGGGTCTAAAGCTATGGCAGGAACTTATAGGCCTGTGAGTCTTACTTCAGTTCTTTGTAAAATTTTTGAAACTCTGATCAAAATCAAAATAGTGAATTTCCTGGAGGCAAATGGAGTGTTGACTGATTTTCAGTATGGTTTTAGAAAGGGTAGGTCCTGTACAACTAATTTGTTGCATTTTTATGACAAGGTTACCATGGCATTAGATAATAAAAAGTGTGAAGATGTTGTTTACATTGACTTTCAGAAAGCGTTCGATAAAGTACCGCATGAAGCTCTTCTTAGCAAACTTGCTTATATTGGTATTGGTGGAAAAACTTTAATTTGGGTTTAAAATTGGCTGACTGGGAGGAAACAGAGAGTAGTAGTGAATTGCAATTATTCTCAGTGGATTGATGTCTTGAGTGGTGTTCCACAAGGTTCAGTTTTAGGGCCTATATTATTTATTATTTTTATTAATGATATTACTCAGAGTATTTCTGGGAACATCAATATTTTTGCTGATGATGTCAAAATCATGAGAATTGTGGACACGGAGGAACAAGTCAATCGGTTTCAAGAGGATTTAAATTAAATTTCTAGATGGGCAATTAAGTGGGGTATGTCTTTTAATATTGGGAAATGTCAAGTGCTTCATTTTGGTCATGGGAATAAACATGCAAGCTATTATTTACAAGGTTCCGTCATTAGGGAAGCAGAGGCAGTTGTTGATCTATTAGTATTGATTAGTCACGACTTCAAGTCCAGTCAGCAGTGTAGCATAGTAACAAAGCTAACAGGATGCTTGGGTTTATCAATAAGGCTATTTCGAACAGGTCTAAGGAAGTTGTATTGCCATTATACAGAAGTTTGGTAAGACCTCATTTGGAGTATGCTGTTCAGTTTTAGTCTCCGTACCTAAAAAAGGATATTACCTTATTAGAAAGGGTTCAAAGGGGGGCTACAAGATTGGTAAGTGGTCTTTCAGACTTAGATTATGAGGTTAGGCTTAAAAGGCTCAATATGTATAGTCTTGAGCAAAGGAGAGTTAGAGGGGACATGATTCAGTTGTTTAAATTCATTAAAATGGGAAATGTTGATGGATTACAGCTATGTGCTGAAAGCAGAACCAGAGGTCATTGTTTTAAGCTTTTCAAATCTCATTCTTATCTTGAAATTAGAAAAAATTACTACTTCAATAGGGTTGTAGGCAGTTGGAGTAGTTTACCGGAAGCCACTGTTAATTGCAGTGGGGTAAAAACATTTAAGAAAGCTCTTGATGTTCATTGGGGACTGCTACATTGACTAGGACCAGCCTACCTGGGCCTTGAGCCTGTTGCTGGTCATCACTTTTGTATTTGTATTTGTATTTTACCCTACAGCACTATGGAAATGAACACCTCTGCCTGGCAGAACGTTAAGAAGAGTCCAGAATCCATTCATGTTGAAAGAAGAAACTGCTGGTATAAGGAATGTGTCATAATCTATTCTCGTTTTAGCATACTTCTTTTCTTCTGAGCTGCTGTTTTTGCGATTTCATAAATTTTGTCGCTTTCAACAAATGGAGAAGCAAACATTCTGATTCGAATACATTCATTCTTTTCTGCCGTGCGCAGAAGAACCCAAGGGTCAGAACTCCGTGGTCGGACTGCAACTTATCCTAACCTGCAACAAAAACAGGGAAGCAGCCAGATTGCCTGCAATGCTACTTGACTGTCGGTTTCTTAGAGTTCCTGGTACCCTTTGCGACCAGGATGTTTCCCCTGCTGCCCTCCCCTCTCGGCGGGCCAGATATATAATCTTGCATGGCGTTGAATGACTGAAGATTAAAATGTTGAGCTCGCCTCTTTTAGAACATTAATGATACTTCAATTTGTCTAATATTCGGAGGAATTTATTTTTTGCATTTTATATTTTGCATATTTGAATTGAATTAAATTAGTCAACATTAATTGTAGGTATTAAATTTCATATATATGTTATTTTTCTGTGTTTACTATTTACTTTTCAATTCTATATTCCAAATTACGAGCGTCAACAATTTATTCAATTATTTATTTATTTATTTCGTGTTTCGTCACATATTTTGAGTTTCTTCAATTACAGTAAAACATCTCTCGGTTTAAGGGACCATTCATTTGGAATGAAAGGAACGAGAAAACGACGAGTGCGGGTCAACATAAAACAAGAGAAGATACTGTCCCAATTGTTAAAACAAAACAATGCACACGGGAAAACGTTAGATGTAGGAACAATGGATCGCGGGCTCTACTGTTCCTTACCCATATTTTTTACGTTCTATTAAAAAATGCTACTTCTTAAATCTAAACATCTAAATTAAATTAAAATATATATCACGCACAAAAATTGTCAAGATTATAAAGCTTTAAAACATCCATATTATAAATGCTTTAAAAAATGCAATCCGCTAAGTTATTTAAAGTAGAAATTAACATTTCCACTACTTTTGAAGCTAATCTTTTAATGAGCATGAAATGAAAATATTTTTAATCTATTCGAAGTCTTTATGCATAGCAAATTGCATTTAAAGACTTGTCCCCTCTTCTAGTAGAAAAATAGAAAAAAACAGGGCTGCGGAGTCTGGATGATTTCGGAGTAAAGTATCCGAGTTGCTTAAAAACGTGTCGACTTTAAAGTAAAAATTAACATTTCCACTACTTTTTGAAGCTAATCTTTTAATGAGCATGAAATGAAAATATTTTTAATCTATTCGAAGTGTTTATGCATAGTAAATTAAATTTAAAGACTGTGTTGTCCCCTCTTCTAGTAGAAAAATAGAAAAAAACAGGGCTGTGGAGTCTGGATGATTTTGGAGTAAAGTATCCGAGTTGCTTAAAAACGTGTCGACTCAGACTACGGCTGCTTTTTTTTTTTTTTTCGAGCAACATAATAACACTACCTATTGAAACGTAGCTTTTAAAAATATTTTAGAAATCATTTTTTGTACATAAATTTTATAAGTGCGTCATCGTTTAAGATACAAGAAATTAATAAAAGAAAAATGAAAAGTGGATTTTGAAATTAGCATAATTATTCCAAATATTGTTGGTGATATGCAAAGATGAAAATGGTTTTGAAATTCAATTTTATTTTTGTCAACATAAATGTAAAACCACTTTAAAATGTTAATAATGATAATGCTATTAATTAAATCACTTTTATTTTACAGAATAGTATTAGAGTGACAGTACTCTTTTCCTATTTTGTGAGAATTATCCACATATAGAGATACACACATATCTTTTTGAGGGAGTCGGAGTCCTTAAAATACAGGAGTCGCTCATTTTACTAACCCATTCCGCAACCCTGGAAAAAAACACTCTCAACAGAAAAGAAATGAAAAACAAACTCTGTTATTTAGGTTCTCTTATTTATACGAGTAGGCAAAATGTACCGTTGCATACTAAAATCATTTAAATTCGTCGGTTTATATTACTTAGATATATGACATAATTTTGTGCCTTTAATGATAGAAGCAAACAACTTGGTTCACATATACTAAACATATGAAGATTCAATTTTAGATAGGCGGACATCTTAAATTTTGCTTATTTGATTAATGGCGGGCTTTCAAAATGGCGGCTTCTGGATTCTTTATGTGAGCTCGCTCGAAGTTTCTTTGATGATATTAAATGATCGGTTGCAAAAATAATGACGGGTAATAGATGTTTTCTACATGTAGTGCATATATTTAACAATAATATATTATATTTTATTTAAAATATATTTACTTATATTCCACTTAGCACCAGGTTATTTAATGAAATTACTAATACTACTTTGACTATATTGCATTGCATAACTACACTAATAGATACATACATAATATTTTTAGAGATGGATAAACACATAACATATATATATAATACACTGTAAAAACATTTGCCCGAAAATACCTGAGAATCTCTTTGAAAATCATTTATCTGGAGTCTAACGGTATAAAATTACAGAGAACCAAACACAGGAACCTGAAAACTCCTTCAAATAGGAAATTACAAAGAACATTATGTAAAAAATGAGGACAAAGGGGAATGAGCCGCTGTAGCGGCGCCATATAACAGTGATTTGAATTATTTTTCTGGTATACAAAGTCAAAGGTGAATTCAGTTGACCCCACACTAACTTAGGCCCTTCGGCCGACTGGCCGCCGAGGGCGCTGCTGCTTAATAGAGCTGGGAATGAACCGCGCGGTATATAATATACTTACAATATATCATGCATTTCTTGACAATTTATAAAATGGTTGTCGCAGATCTCAAGTGTTCAGCTTTACATAACTTAACAGATCTGTCTCAATAATTGTACAGAGTGCGGAAAAACAAGAATTTTATTGAGAAACTGTTATCAAGAAATTTAATTATTTCATTTGAAGCAAGTTCTTAAAGTGTAGGTAATAAGTTAGATTACAAATATATCACTAATTACAAAAAGCACCACAAGCATACAGAGCAGTCTTCCAGCATTGACACTTGTGCGTGCAGCCACATATAACCCGTTCTCTGCATGTTTGTGAAGCCTCTGGTGAAGTTGTCCAGAATATTTCCCAGGGACGTTCAACTTTATTCTTCCAACCCCAGTCACCTGGTGAGGGCAACACTTAGGTTGAGACCATCCTTTGAACCCTGGAGTAACCAGCAGTAGACGGCTCTTTTTAAGCTTTGAATGAGCGCACTTTGTGAAGGAGGAAGACTGGAGGAGGAAGACTGTCAATAGCTCTGCATTGACGAGTGAATAGGTGTTTTCTTGCATCATTCACACATTCATCACTACTAGTTTCGTCATAAAGCAGAACTACAAATTTTTCAAACGGTTTTATCATATCTTTTACTTTCTTTTGAGTTAGTCTATCAGCCAAGGTACAAAAAGTACCAATGATGTGTTGATATGCATACCAGATGTTCCTTGTGGTCTTTTTTCGTCTTCCGCCAAAGAAGGATTCAGTGTCACACCCAGTTATTGCATTGAACAATGGTAATGCAACACATCCACCACCACCCAAATATCTTTCTAAATCATGCACAGCAAAAATGCGATATTTCTTCCCCACTCCAAGTGCAACCCAGAGTTCCTCAATGTTTAGGTGTTCTGCCGATGAGATGGCAATAACTAAAACCTCAGTATCCACGGTGCATATTTCGGTTTGGTATCCCCATGCTGCAAAGAATCTCATAAATAATGTATAATTTGAGTTTCATCTTTTTCGGAGCTGCATGGAGTAAACCATGCGACATCTTGACGATTTATAACGAGCACATCGCTGGCAATTGGGATAATTACTTGCTTCTCTGCAGAAATAGTTACTAAAGCTGTAGCCAGGGAAGAGAACATTTCAGTCTTATTTTCATCAACTCGGAGAAATTTCTCCGAGTCTTTAGGAAGTGAACTATTTCCTTCAACACGCATTTGACCACTTTCTCCTCATCCCAGATGATGTGTATCCTCCTTTCACATTTAAGATGAGTTTTCACATAGGGTATGAATACAGTTATTATCATAATCTTCAAATGATTTTGCTAATCCTGGTCGCAGCATGTTGACAATTGTAGCACCATCAATGAATATAATTTCTGCTGTTGACTTTAAAATACTAGTAGACGCTATTCAAGACAAATCCCCGGTTCTTAGACTCCCTGACTTCGACAGAGAATAAGCTTGGTTTTCGTGTCAAAAAAATGCATCCATTACGCATCTGTGAAACATAACAACTGAAGCACTGCCATTACGCATCTGTGACACAACAACTGAAGCACTGCTATTAAGCATCTGTGATTCAATATACAATTTATTGAACAACGAGCAGTCATTCTTCAATGGTATTAACTGTAACTGTTTGTTAGACTTTTTTCGAACTGGAGGTCAGCTGAATGACTGAATGTTGAGGTGTAAATTATTCCACTTTACAGCACCCAATATCAGTTTATCTTTATTAATAATTCTTCTGCTGACATATTAACTCATATTGTTTAATTAAAGTTCTTTCAATGCGTAACAATATGTCTGCAAGTGCTATATCAACAAAATGTCTGCTCTCAAGAACAAGAAGATCAGTGCTCTTATCACTGGATGGGTTTCTCAGATCTTGTATGACACGAGTATGAAACTTGACATGTTTTGCAAACGCCATCTGTGATTGCTTGGTAGCTTCGTGATGGCGATGATCTTTTCACTTCTTCTCTGCCGCGGTGCAATTAAATTATTCAATTAAACGGTCCATCTCAGGTCCAGATACCATCCAACGATGCAGAGCCTTTGAGTTTCCTGTTAGACCTACAGGTACTCATCACCTTTGACTGATGAGTTGTTTTGTTCGTGAGACTGATAAATATCAATAGCAAAGAATTCCCCTTCTTGATTTTTGTGAGAAATTTTTCTTTTGTGAATTATTTCCGCTTTAGGTTGGTTAAGGCTACTCCGAAAGGATGGTCTAAACCCCGGTGCTTCAATCCCCAGGTGACTGGGGTTGGAAGAATAAAGTTCAAGGTTCCTGGGAAATATTCTGGGCAACCTCACCAGAGGCTTCACAAGCATGAAGAGAACGGGTTCTATGTGGCTACACGCACAAGTGTCAATGCTGGAAGACTGCACTGTATGCTTGTGGTGCTTTTTGTAATTAGTGATTTATTTGTAATCTAATTTATTACCTACACTTTAAGAACTCGTTTCAAATGAAATAATTAAATTTCTTGATAACAGTTTCTCAATAAAATTCTTGTCTTTTTGCACTCTGTACAATTACTGAGAAAGATCTGTTAAGTTATGCAAAGCTGAACACTTGAGATCTGAGACTACCATTTTATAAATTGTGAAATGCATTATATATTGTAAGTATACTATACAGCCATGAAAAAAATTATAAGGACACGTTGAAAAATGAGTATTATATATTAAAATAATCATCAACTGCAAACAAAATCAAATTTAACTAACTACTTGTAATTAGGAAACATTAGAAACTTGTTAATATGAAATTAAATTACAATAAAATTATTAAATCACAAATTAATACAAATGTATTATATGAAATATGGAAAAAAAATATAGGGACATTAACACATATGTCTCGAAATAAATTAGTGTTCTATAAAATCACCTTTTTTCTCAATTACCTTTATTAATCGTCCAGTCATTGACTCAGAAAGTTTAGTTAAAGTTAGTTTAGAAATATTTTTCCACGCCAAATTAATGGATGATATCAGTTCGTCTTTATTTCCATATTGTGTCCCGTTTTTATACACTTCTGTAGCTAAAATGCCCCACAGATTTTCTATGGGGTTTAAATCAGGGCTTCTTGCCGGCCAGTCCAAAAGTTTCACTGAATTGGCCTCGAACCATGAACATGATGCACGAGACACATGGCAACTTGCATTGTCTTGTTGAAACAAATAATCACCACTTGTGATAAGAGGTGCTTCGGGTAATAAATTTTCAGCTAACTTGTCAAGATATGATTCTGAATTCAAGCGAACACCTCGAATGAACACTATTGGTGTTGTTTCATTGGCTGCAAAACCTGCCCACACCATCACAGAACCGCCTCCGAACTGTCGTTTGGAAAAAATGGTCTGTCTTTTCGCAAATCATACCAGTAATGGAGAAAACCATCTGGTCTGTCCAAATTAAATTTTTTTCATCAGAAAATACGACGTCTTTCCATCTAGACCCAAAAGAAACGTATTTCTTAGCGAATTCCAATCTACGCTTTTTGTGAAGTTTTGTAAGTGGCGGACGTGACCGTAGTTTAGCATATCTAACATTGGAATTATTTTGCAGAACATTACGCACTGTTCGGCTAGAGCATGGTAAATTCATTTCTGTTTTAATTTGAGTAGAACTCTTTTTTTAAGTAAGCTCGTCGGAGAATTGAACGTTTCTGGCGCATATAAGAGTGGGAGGCCTACCTGTACGCTTTTTCTTTCCATACTCCTTTGGATTCTTCGAAAAATTATAAATTACTGTTTTAGATCTGTTTATCTTCCTTGAAATTTCACGTCCACTCATTCCACATTTTCTGTATACAATAATTTGTCCCTTTTCACATTCAGAGAGTTGTGTACTGTGCGGCATGATAAAGAATGAGATAAAGTGAAAAATTTTCTGCGTAACAGTTTTGGGTTATTGTAAACAATCATATGATACGACTTTTGCTTTCTATTTCAAAAGAAATGTGTGTCCTTATAATTTTTTCCACGTAGCAAACTATTAAAATCTTAAAAATTCATGCATTTTAATAATTTTCAAAATTTTCGGAGTAAATTTTGCTTTAAAATGTCTTTTTTTACGTATTTTTACCACAAAAATTTTTGCATACTTTTCTAGCCAAGCAACTCCTAGAATTGGCGACTTTTCGCTTGTCCTTATAATTTTTTCATGGCTGTATACCGTGTCCCAGCTCTAGTAAGCAGCAGCGCCCTCGGCGGCCAGTCTTGGCCAAAGAGCCTAAGTTAGTGTGGGGTTAACTGAACTCACCTTTGACTTTGTGTACCAGAAATACTAACCCAAATTACTTTGAGATGGCGCCACTACTGCGGCTCATTACCATCATTTTCTACATAATGTTCTCTGTAAATTCCTACTTTAAGGAGTTTGCAGTTTCCTGTTATCGTTCTCTGATGATTATACGTAAAAATCCGGATACATGATTTCAAAGAGATTACGCATTTATCGATCAGTGTATTTATGCAATGCAATTCATTGAACGTAGTATTAGTAATTTTATTAAATACTCAGGTCCTAAGTATTATAAAAGTATGTATATCATAAATAAAATGTGGTATATTATTATAAATTGCACACTACATGTATTATTACCTGTCATTGTTTTCACAACTGATCATTTAATATCATCAAAGAAATTTCGAGCGAGCTCACATAAAGAATCCAGAGGCCGCCATTTTGAAAGCCCGCCATTAATCAAATAGGCAAAATCTAAGATGTCCTCCTATCTAAAATTGAATCTTCATATGTTTAGTATATGTGCCCCCAAGTTGTTTGCTTCTATCATTAAAGGCAAAATTCGGCCAATTTTTGTCATATATCGGCCGTACTATATGATCGTAGTTTATCAAAAGATAACAATTTCTTCAAGGTTTTGCAGTAATTGGTTTTGCTGGAAGTGTGCATTTTGAAAATTGCTACTAGTAAACGCTCATAAATAAGTTTTTTCGACTACAAGTTGAAGCTTATCGCGGATGTTTACTTCCCATAAATTATTAATTGAAATGAATTTGCATATCTTTTCATATATATTGCTTTTGATATATTTCGCAAACAACGTTAAATTTTCATGAATATCTAGACATGTCTACTTAGATTATAATAAATTGAACTGATATGAGTAGAATTTTCGATTTAAGACGAAAATGCTAACTATTCAGCTCTTTAAACATTTTTATAAAATTCCATAAATGGTTTCTCTACTAAAAGAGATTATGAATAGTTTATTTCTTTAAGAATACCTTAAATGTATAAATCTTCGTTTGCCAAATTATTTCGCAATTTTCTAGTACTCAAACTAGGTGCATTAGTTAAAATATTAGGGATTGGTAGATATAAAAGCTTTCCATCCTGCACTTTGTTTCTGTAAATAAAAATTAAACATAACATTTAAGACTATATTTACCAGGACGTTTTCAACCATTTCTAACCCTTACTCTCATGAAGTAGCATATTGCTACCTGGGGTTTTTCCCTACTTTCTATTTGTTAAGTGATGTCAGCGGGTAGTCCTGGATCTGACAGGGGTTCTGTAGGAAAGTTCGCGTAGGGAGAATTTTTTTTCAAAAATGCTTAGTGGGTGCCCTAGAAAGTATTTTGGACTCGGGTGGACATTCGCCACCTGGTACATTTTTTTGCTATGACGTCACCAAAGATGGCAGCCGCTATATCAGAAATGGCTCATATCTATGTTAATACTTGTCCGATTTGCATGTCACTTGCACTTTTTACTAATATATCCATTGTTAAGCTAATAGAAAGGGTTTTGAGTCCGTTTTGGACTTTGGTGGACATTTTTCACGTGGTACATTTCCCAGCTATGACGTTATCAAAGATGGCGGATGCTCGATCCCTTGAATGGTCATATCTGTGTTAATACTTGAACTATTTGCATGCAACTTGCCCTTTTTTGCTATTATTACCAACATGAACCTAATAGGAGATGTTTTGGGTTCATTGGTACATTTTCCATTTATGACGTCATCAAAGATGGCGGCCCCTTGATCACCGAAATTCTCATATTTATGCTTATATTTGACGAATTTGCATAAAAAATTCGTCTAAAGGTTATAATTAGCATTTACAAGGTGATTACAATATAATTTAGCAGTTAACGCGAATAAATAAATAATTTTATTATTTTCTTGCATTTTCTATCACTTCATAAATGCATAATATCAAAAAAGCAAGCAGTGATTGCATTAAACAATGCTCAAATTCTCTAAAAAAGGAATGCTACAATTTGAATTTAAACCCTTACTACCACATTTTCTGAAGGAGCAACAGGTTACTTCATTTGCCTTACAAATACAGGAAGATTTAGCACATATTAGACAATTGCACGCCCCAATAAAATCAGTTGGAAATTTCTGTAAATTTTTTCCTGACAACAAATCATCTTCTACCACTGCAAAACCTTATTCACATGGATTCAAGTCAACAACCAGATCGTCAATCTAATGTTGCAGAGGGTATCTATAAAAATATGACCTCAATAAATGTCCATCAGCACTTGTGCTTGTAGGCGGTCAATTTTCAATGTCAGTATGTTTTGCATGATGATACAGCATCAATCTAAGCTCATCAAAAGTTTTACAGAATGTAAAAGCTGCAATAGCTATTGCTTTGCAGATTTAAGGCTTTGTTCTATGGTTTTCCAGTCAGATGATACGCCAAAATGTTTTAAATATTCCACGGATGTGGAAGGAAGAGCTGCTTTCCCCTCCCCCCTCCCCAAATTAACTCGTGCAATCGTATCCAAATAGCTTATTGCCGGAAGCAAAGAACATAAGTTTTCGCCTGCTTTTTAGTGAATATCATGGACAGACAAAAGTCGCGAGGAATCTATCAACACTCAGTGCGTACACAAAGTTCCTGAACACCAAGTCGATAAAGAGTAAACCAGTGGAACAAAACTAACACCTCGATGTCAGTGTCCGCACACAACGAGAACGATTTTAGTAAATCCAGTCAGTGATTAATGTTTCGATTGAATCAGCATTCAGAAGTCCGCTTCCTCTACTGTAAAACAGTTTAATTCAGTATGTTTGATTTGTCTTCCTCTCTGCATAGATGTGCAATTGAATAGTACCTCATTTTCTTCCTCACCTAAAAAGACACTAAAGGTGTAGTTGGTATTACATAGTGTTTCAATGAAAGAAGGTATCAATGGTATTGGCAATGAAAATTTGTAATATCAATTTGTTCCTTGATGAAATCCAGAAACTGCTGAGTTGGATAGGCAATGGATCGTCTTGAGAGATTTTGGCGATATCTATAACTATGCAGCTACCATGTTTGTGCATTCTCTCAGGCTTTTTCAGTGAAAATTTGTGATAATTGTTGAAAACATATTCGACTCTTCCACAATTCCTTGTGATGCTTCCAATATATGACGAAGAAGTCAAAACAGCTTCGCCAAAGGTTTTTTTTTTTTATTTGTCATAATTTTTCGCACGGAATTCATGATATCCACTATATAACAGGTTTTTTTAATCAGTCTTGAACGAGGTGTCATTTCTTGTATTACTATACGAAGTTTCGAGCGCGTTTACCGATGTACTTCTTGTAGTTTTGCCATTAAACCCAGTTCATTAAACCAGTGTGCAATTTAAAGATAGTTCATACCAAAAAAGTTTTTACGTGTCAAATGAACGAGCTTGAGCTATTTGTATCACTCGGTGAAAGGAACTGCTTGACGTCCTTTTGGTAACTTTCCCTGTTGCACCTACACTTTGTGTTGTGTTGCTATGAAATCCTGGCAGCATGACTTTATGGATGGTACTTGAGATTCTCACTATTTTGTCCACGTATCGTGTTTTGCGCAGTGAACAATGCAAATCTTCACCGAATTTAAAGACATTTAATATATTTTTCTTTGTATCATGAGAAAGTAGGTCTTTAGTTAGTAAATTGTGTAAAGGATTGTTAAACATATAAAAAGAATTACCTTTTTGCAATATATATTTAAACATTGAGGCAAACTTTTCGTTTAGTTCTTAGTTTGCTTTTTAGGAAACTCATGGTGAATATTCAAACCTTCGACAAAAGCAATCGAGAATGTTACCTCCCGAAATAAATTTGATATCAAACTAGTTTTTCATAAAAAAAAAAAAAAAAAAACTCGTGCTTTAAAGGATTAAAGCACTAGGTGAAAACGGTAAGTAGTACCAAATCTTCCTGGATTTGTCGGGTAAATGAAGTTTCCTGTTGCTTCTTCAAATGTGGTAGCCAGGCTGTAAATTGAACTTGTAGCAGTCCTTTTTAGAGAATCTGAGCATGTTTCAATGCAATCACTGCATGCCAAAGTCCAAAACGGACTCAAAACCCTTTCTATTAGCTTAACAATGGATACATTAGTAAAAAGTGCAAGTTACATGCAAATCGGACGAGTATTAACATAGATATGAGTCATTTCTGATAGAGCGGCCGCCATCTTTGATGACGTCATAGCAAAAAAATGTACCAGGTGGCGGATGTTCACCCGAGTCCAAAATACTTTCTAGGGCACCCACTAAGCATTTTTGAAAAAAAATTCTCCCTACACGAACTTTCCTACAGAACCCTAGTCAGATCCCGGACTAGAGTATGTTGCATTGTTATACAATGGGGCTTTCCCCTACTTTCTATTTGCTAACAAATAGAAAGTAGGGGAAAACCCCAGGTAGCATATATGCTACTTTATGAGAATAAAAGTTAAACTTTCATTTTACACCAAGTTGCTACTAACTACAATAAAGCTTTCAATCACATTAACTTGTCCTACTTACCGTGTATTAGGAAAAGCCAATGCAAATTTAAAGTTTCACTATAATTAGTAACAAAATATGCAAAATGGAAGCTTCGAAACAGTCAAATAGACTGGTCTGATAAATTTAGTGTTAAGCAAGAGCTACTAAATACACTTGAAAGGTTTTTTTTAAATTTTATTCTTTTAAAATATAAATTAACGAATATACCATGTTATAACATTTTCTCAGCAATGCTTCTGTTTGAGATGAGCATATAGGATTTAAAATAACTACGAAATTTAAAAAGTTGTACTGATCCATCAAAATCAGTAAATATTTAGAAATCACTATTACAACTGTAAGCTTATAAATGTTATGGGAAAAGTATTTTAAATAAATTTCAGAAGCTATATATTTAATATTGATTGAGATTATGTAATGTGGGTTTTGAAAAATGAAAAAGTGCGTTTGACGAATACAATTTCGCAAGTCAAGTACGAGTTCGCTGGTTTTAGCACTGATCCCTAAGAGCTCTTGTGTTTAAACCTATGATGCAATCTTTAAAACTATATCATTTTAAAACCAATTGAGATAATTTGTGGCTTTTAAGGAGAAAAAAATACATGTATCAAATGCGATTCAGCGATCATAAAAGTACAAGAGTGCTAGATTACCACATTTTACTTTAAGAGTTACTTTGTGTTACTTTAAGAGAAATTTTGAGTTATTTTAAGAGTTACTTTGTGTTACTTTAAGAGTTACTTTATGTTACTTTAAGAGTTACTTTATGTTACTTTAAGAGTTACTTTGTGTTACTTTAAGAGTTACTTTGTGTTACTTTAAGAGTTACTTTATGTTACTTTAAGAGTTACTTTATGTTACTTTAAGAGTTACTTTGTGTTACTTTAAGAGTTACTTTATGTTACTTTAAGAGTTACTTTGTGTTACTTTAAGAGTTACTTTATGTTACTTTAATTAACTCGTGTAATCGTATCCAAATAGCTTATGGATGGCCGGAAGCAAAGAACATAAGTTTTCGCCTGCTTTTTAGTGAATATCATGGACAGACAAAAGTCGCGAGGAATCTACCAACACTCAGTGCGTACCAGGCTTGGAGTAATCGCGATTACGTAATCGTAATCGGCTGTAATCGATTACATTTTGACAAAATCGTAATCATAATCGTAATCTGATGATGGCATATTCTCATAATCATAATCGAAATTGTGTAATCCCGTAATCCTTTTTCTCCCGTAATTTTAATCGTAATCTTAAGGAAAAAATCCGTAATCTGCTGGTCCTGCAATCGTGTAATCTTGACCTGCTGAAAGCTGAAATTTTTAGCGCTACCCTTAGATAGAAGAGATAAGATTACAAGGAAAAGGATTCAAACTGTGTACTGAAGTCCTATCCTAAGCGGTCTGTAACCTACGGGCGATCATAATATAAAAGGTTCTATGTGGCGGTCGCAGAGCCTTGATGGCAGGACCATATAATAGTCTTCTAGAGACGCTTGTTGTCCTACTTGTTGCGGTCTCTCAGAATTCTTAATTGCGGCTCCACTCTCCACGGGGAATGGCTGGAGAGCCCGAGAAGAAAGGGAGTCTGGTCTGGATATGTCACTCGCATCGCCTTGGGGCTCTCGGGGGGGGGGGGGTCTCCGGTCTCCTCGCGTCGTCCAGTTTCGGTACAAGAGCGGTAATGTGTCCGCAAGTCACAGATTTTGGGGTAGATAAGAAAGGGGAAGGTGTCTATAGAAGGACCAAATGCATCGGTCATTTTGCTTCCTTAATTACCCCTTCAAAACATATTCAAACGGTTGGGCAATTGGCGAGAGTCTGGACGGGACCGCCGCGAGTAAAAGAGAGTTCCCCCTTTCTTCTCTCCGCGGGGGTCCCGGTTTGGAGCCGGCATTAAGAATGGGCACACCATTTTCCCTTTCAATAATCGAAGTAGACTGCCCCCCTGAAAATCTAGTGTTGGTACTATCACCTACACACATAAAGAGACATGAAATGACTTTTGTGTTTTCGCCTTTCTTTAACGGCAGAAGTGAAGAATTTTTCTAAAGAATAGCACATTTACACCAGCAATTTAGGAGCAGGCGTTACATGATGCTCTATGCTTAAGATGCATGAAATCTTAACCCTGGTACGTGTGATTATTATTATTTTTAAAAATATGTTCTTCGAATATTTAAAAAAGTACATACATTTAAATCTTAAATTTATTTATATTTTAATGCTAATATTCTTTTTAATTAATAGGTATGTAAAAGAAAATGATATATGTTCAGACATTTGCCCAACTGTTTTTTACATGCATGAATTAATATTTAGGAATTATTTTAAAAATTTAGTTATCTTTTTCTTCTTAGAATTACCTCAACAGAATTTTGTATTTCAGTTGAATCTTGTACGTTAAACTTGTGTTGTAAAATTACTTGCACTTTATTTTTTTATTAAAACAGTTAGTACATGGGAAAAAATATATGCTCGTGCATGTTTAAAAAAAACCCCACAAAAATCATATTAAAATATTATAGTCATTCGTATTATAACTATTCTTCATATTACTTTTTAACGATTACTAATTTTGCTAAGAGTTATTTGAATGTTCATGTTCAAATTTTTTCAAATTATTCTAAAATGCAGCATTTATTTTCAAAAGATTATTTATCTCTTACACTATCTGAATATTTTGTTATCCCGTGCAATTCATGCACATCTTATAAGTGATTTCATAAAGAATCAAACAAAATTATTATTTTCAGTAAACTAATTGGTGTTATGTGAAATATTTGCACAATTTAAACTAGAAAATAAATACAATGGAGAAATATACTACATTTTCAGAAATTGCGGCCAACTAAATTTTGATTGTATGCACACGAAATAACAATGAAGCAGGTAAACCACTTATGCATTACATATACATTTAGTGCATCGTCTTTGCTTATATACAAAATACGATCAATGTAGTTATCCTTCACATGAGTTTTAAATATTCGAAAAATACTGAATGTGCATTTCCTGATTATATATATATATATAATACAAATTTTTCATTTCTGCAACGACGTCATAATTTCAGAACTGTGATGTTGAAATTTTTTCATTATAATTGCATTCATCATCATTTCAGTTATCTCTTATTAAATCAGAAATTTAATTAAAAATCATAACTTTTTGATTTATGTCACTATTGTGAAAATGAGAGTTGTATGCATAAAATCGGATAATTTTATGCTAATTTAATCGTAATCAAAATCGTAATCGGATGTCATAATCGTAATCGATTACATTTTTCAATGACTGTAATCGCTGCCGTAATCGTAATTACTTTTTGGCAAAGGATTACAATCGTAATCGTAATCGTAATCTCTCAATTTCTCCCTTTGTAATCGTAATCGTAATCGATTACGTTTCTTTGTAATCGACTCCAAGCCTGGTGCGTACACAAAGTTCCTGAACACCAAGTCGATAAAGAGTAAACCAGTGGAACAAAACTAACACCTCGATGTCAGTGTCCGCACACAACGAGAACGATTTTAATAAATCCACTCAGGGATTAATGTTTCGATTGAATCACCATTAAGTTTTAAGTTGTACTTAAAACTGAGAGTCAATTTTAATACTTCTCCATTAAAACAAATTCAGGTACTTTACGTGGTGTAAAACGAAGGATCAAAATTATCAAATACAATACAGAATGCTTTTATAACTATATTCATATAAAAAAATATAGTTGTATATTCATAAAACTATAATCCTGTTCACTCACACTCTTCCAGTTGTTTGCTCAGCACTTTTTTATACACTCATGAATAAGCTCCATTGTAGCCTCGAAACAGCTATTTGCGTTATTTGTTCTGACATCTTGTGCTTTTTTACGTTGTTTAATCTTTGTACTCATATTTTAGTACAAAGCATTTTGATCATTTGTCTTATAAATCATACAAGTACTTGACCACTGGATTGCCACATTCTTACCTAAGAATTTTTGTATCTAAGATTTATTGTGCTTCAACCTTGAATTAAATTCTTAAAGCTATATTGATTAACTTAACTCAGATATTCCATATTTTTAAGGAATAAAAAAGAAGTACATTTACCAACTCAAACTCTGCTTTGTAAACGAAAAAAAATTTAGGACTTTACTCCCCAAAAGAAACCAATGATTTTTATCAAATCTACTGTGGCACACACATGCCAAAGTCTCAAAAGAAAAACTCGGCTAAAATGAAAGTAAGACGGAATGCAAGCATAAAGAAAAATCAGACAGCTTGCATATTTTTTCATCAAATATTAAGGAAAATACGGGCACGATCAATTGAGAGATGGGTTTTTGGTGCTATTTACAAAATTGTCTTTTTCTACTTTAAGTTATTAAAGAACTCGTGCTTTAATTTTTCATGTTCTTTTCCTCTTCGTTGATAAAAAGAAAAAAAATTAATGACTCCAACTTTTAAGATGAATTCTTGTTAAGATAATTCATTGACTTAAAAGAATTTTCAAAGGAGCTATTAAGAAATTGTTCAGTAGGAGCTTGGATATCGAAAAAGAAAGAAAATAAAGGTGAACAGTAAGATTGAAACTAATCGATAAAGAAAGCGTGAGAGTTTTGTGAAAAGCGATTTTTGTTTGGAAGTAGTCTCATGGAGTATGATATTAGTTCCGATCATTAAAAAAAGAATTCACTTTGGAGAAAAAATAAATGGTTTCTCTACAAAAGATATATTATATGATAGAACGTCGTAAAATACATCCACAAAAAGGTATAAAATATCAACAGTATAGTTTTATTGTGTATTTCATATACAACTTCATATTCAGTCCCTAGCAAAATCATTTGTCGCATTATAATTTTTATACAACAATCATGATTAACAACTACTAAAATTAGGTTTTCAACTACTTAATTACAACGAATGTAATTTGTATGTAGAATTTACTTCATTAAGTGCTACCTCAAATAATACATTAAAAGCATCGAAAAGTACATTGAAGTTGAAAGACGAAAGAAGATACGGAGATGCTAAAAGATGTAAAAACACAGGATAGGTGTTACATCATATAGGGTCAGTTCATTTAATAAGTCAGTTCGGGGTACAACTGTATTTGTTTCCTTTGCCGCTCTTGGTGCCCCTGGTTATAGGCACTGCTATATTAAATCAAGAATGGCAGATTTGGTTTCAATTTCAAAATGTTCTAATTTGTAACACTAATACTACATCGTGTATACTCACTTCTTTCTAAGGTAATGTTTTGACAAACGATTGACATAACCAAGAGAAATCAATTCTAGCAGGCGATGATAAGTAATGTTCATGGTCTGTTTGTGGGGTCGTTACCTGATTGCATCTGCTGGAAGGAGGAAATGTTGTCTGTGTGTAATTGTCAGGGAGACCTACGGACTGCTGTGATATTTAAAAAAAATTGCAACCGAAGCCAAAGACATTCCTATAACTGAGGAGTCGATGTAGATGTTAAGGAAATAACATTCATTGACAACAGTTTTAAAGTCATCTTCTTAAGATTATTAGCCGAGGATATCACTGAGATTTAGTGAGCCAAGATTCTCAATAGTTTTCTGAATATTTCAATACAGAGCAACTTAGGGGAAAACTCCTTTCAGGAGGACTTCTAAGGGTCGCTGCCTCACATCTGTTATTGAATGAGGTAAAGGCCAAAAAACCATCAAGGCAAACGAACTATGGTTAGAAACGTGTCTCATCAATTACCATAAGTCTTATTTCTCTAAGCAGCGATTGCAACGCTGGGATTAGAGACCGTAATCTCTTGGTTCTGATTCAAACGCATTACCACTGAGACAAGAATCGGAACCGACGACATATGTTCATGGCAGTTAAAATAATTTGAACTCTTGATCTTTTTTTCTGTAGTATTTTTATTCTCGCATGAGTTTCTTCTAAATAATAAAAACGTCCATAATTGAAAAAACTACAAAATCAATCATTTACAAAAATATTTTCATGTATGATATCCTAAATTCAAACAGAATAAAAATTACATACCACTCTTCTATTCTCATGTAAACTTTTGATCGCCGATCAAAAACCCCAACTGCAAATCTCAGTTGAGGACATAATCACCGTAACACAGCAGATGCACTTTTATGGCCAACTTCGTGTCTTCTTTCTCCAATGCCAGGTGAAATTCGCCGGATCACAACTTTAATCTCTGGAAAAGTTTTGTATTAGTTTGCCCATTCAGCTCTGGTGGATAGAATCCAACGTATCTCTCACGTGACTAAAAACAACAAAGACAACACAAAATCCCAGCAACCACGTGCCGCCGTTGTTAAAAACGACAAAGGAAAAATGAGTCACGAACTGTAGAATATTGCCAGTTCAAACTCATGAAACGCTTGAGAATAACAAGAATCCAAGCCAAGAAGGGAATAGAATGGAATTGAATAAAGAATTCTCTGAGATTTTACTCTTTAAAAGGCCATTTTTTTTTTTGCAGTCTTGGTATGTTTGAATATTTTTCGGATTTTGACTGGTTACAGTTAAAAAAATCACATAGGGCATTAAATAAGATTAGCATGATTTTTTCCACCACCCCTTTAAAGGTAGGGTGGAGATAGTTTTAAGATTTGAATATTGATGCATGTGGTGATAAATATACTTCCCAGAGTCTTTGCACGATTCTAACAATCAGAAAGGGTAAAATAGCTTACTGTAGACACCTATAACTTGATGAATTTGGTGGGAAGAATACTTCCCACCGCCTTAGAAAGGGTTAAAATGCGTTTAGTCACATTTTCGGGAGAAATTTTGAATCAAAATTGATGCTTAAACTTTTCAAATTTCTTTCGAGAAGTATTGTAAAAAGCACGATGATTGTTAGTTTAACTCTCCTCTTTAATTTAAAACTGTTTAGGTCTTCCAGTAATTTAATATGTTTTCATGCTAAAGCACGATATGCAAAATACATCAAGCTTTGTCTTTATTAGGTCTCTGGTTTTATGAATAAAACTTCGATCAAAATGTTCATTGGAAGTATATTTTCATTTGTAATTAATTTATTAACTACTAACGAAGACATATTTACAATGCTCATTTTTATAAAATAGTTCATCCCTTATGCATTTGGAAGGCGCTTTAGTTTTGTTCTGACATACGATCATCACAGCTATACAGATGTTTTAGGGCCAAGTTTGAAGTATAATTATTAACAGATGACAGTTACCGTTTCTATCCCATGCAAAAAAACCAATTCAACAAAGTATTTTACAAAGCGCTTTTCCATTGATGAATAACTAAAGAGTAAACACAGAATAACATTAGAAAAAATACTGTACAAAAAATTGAATAAAAGTATACATATATAATAATAATAATATACAATATGGTTAAGAAAAAAGATGTTGAGCATGTAAAGTAACAATAACAAATGTTGTAATAATAAACCAAAAACACAATCAGTAGCAATAAATTCAAAGCTAATATATTAATTAAATGAAAAAAATGAAATAAGAGCAGAAACAACTTGTTCTCCTCTTTAGTGGGCGAGGAGGAAAAATATACTTTAAAAATCCAAATACGTAGTTATATAATATTTCTGCTCTCTCTCTCTCTCTCTCTCTCTCTCTCTCTCTATCTATCTATATATTTATGTAAAGATTTCATAGAAAGGAAGACAATAGCACTGACAAAATAATTACATACTTAATTTTAGCCCAATACATGAACAAGTATTTCTTTAGTTTAGTTATTCATGTTTTTCAAATATATGTTACTAACATTGTGTAAAATCAATGAAGTTTTTATTGGCCTGCAATCTAAGATAATTAGGGTCAGCAGTTACACTTAATAAAGTCACGCATTGAACTTTAAAGATAAAATTTTCTAGACACAAACTAGAAAAAATTAAACAGCAATTATTTCTTACTGTATCTGTAGAGACAAGCTCAATTCAGTTTTCAGCCTACTTTTCCGTAAAGCTAAAAAGAAAAGTATGAAAGAAGACTTAATTTATTGTAAAAATATCGTTAAAAATAAAGAAAAGTCGAAAGTAAGTAAAGTAATTAAATAAAGATTGAAAAATAAAATTTGAAAGTAGAGTAGACTCGTAACATATATATATATATATATATATATATATATATATATATACAGTAAAACCTGTTAAGTTGACTTTTGTCAGGCTTTATAATATATACTGGAAGAAAACCTTTGTAATTTGACCACCTAAGATGACCATGTCTATATTGACCATAACTAAATTTGATGGGGAGTATTGTAAAAACCCTTTATAAGTTGACCGCTTAGTTATTAATATATTTTTTGGTCTATTTTTGCAAAGATAAAAAAAACTAAAATAACTTATCCATGATAACTTTTATGCTATAATGTTAGAGCAGTATTCAGGCCCGGACTGGCCAGGTCGGCCGGTCGGCGATCGCCGAGGGCTCATGGACCAGGGGGCCCCAAAACGGGCAGAGAAAAAAATGTCTATCTGATTTTTTTACAGATATTTAATTTCTTCAGAAATATTTGCATCTGCTTCATTATACTTTTCCCCAGGATGCTTCACATTGCAATCTTAAACAAGTTTTAAGACTTTTAGACATAACAGTGGTCGATGGCCCAATTGGACTTGCTTTGTATGAGCTCGAAAAATATAACTAGCTAAATGAGGCACTTCAACATTGCTTGCTCATTTGTCGGAGCTGCTAACGTGTACGTATTTTATAACGGTTTACAAGCCAGTTTCAAGAAGCGAAGCAAAAATCAGTCGATGGATCTGGCGGCCGCCAAGGCCCGAATTGAAAAGGGACGGAATTAGCCCTTTACCCTCTACCTTACCCTCAACAAGTTGACCACTAAAGTGCTGCACCGCAAGTGGTCAAATTACACAGGTTTCACTGTACTATATAGATTACAAGAAAATATGAGCGACAACAGTGGAGCAAGCTCTGCAAACAAATAAACTCTTTCAGCAATTGTTGATGAAGAGTTTTTGACAGTGAAGGGTATGAAAATGCCGCAAAATTAGTTACTGTCATAACTGTTTTTAAAGATATATCTGTTCGTTTGATTGCAAATCAAAGTGCAGCAAAATAAGTTGATGTCATAACTATTTTTAAAGATATATCTGTTAGTTTGACTGCAAATCAAAATTTACAACAAGGAATTTGATCAGTCAACGGTTCAAATTTTAAAACTATTGCTGTTTAAGTACTTACAAAGTAATTACTGGTTCGCTTGGAACTTGGTAGAAACGCTGTTACACCAAGTCAAAAATAAAAGGAGTGACAAACAAGTTCGTGATTTAAATGAAATAAATGCTCAGTTTATTTTTTATTTAAGTCGAAGCTAATAATATTTTTTAAAATTTTAAATTTTATTTTTAAGCTAACGTATATGTTTTCAAAAAAAATTATTCTTAACAAATATTATTTTGACTTTATTTTGTTTTATTTAGCTTGCAAATCATTTAGTAGGGAAATTTTTTAGTTTTATGATGAAATAAAAAATATATTCAAACGGTTTCATACAGTACTGAAGCATAAAGCAACATTTTTGATTTAATAAATAGAGGTTTATTATTTAGTAAGTGCTCTTGGCTTACTTAATGAGTTTATCCTTTCTCATTGTATTTTATACTTTAATACTATAATTTCCCCAGTTTCTACGCAATAGAGACACAATAAAATTAGCATAAAATTTCCTTTTGCAAAACAGTTAGTCAAGCAAAACTTTAAAACACTGTTTTGATTTTTTTTTTTAAATTATTATTTATTATAAAACCGCAGCTTTAGTTTAACTACTTTATAAGACCCCAAAATAAAGCAAAATACCAGTTTCCACATAATTTTCAAAAAATTTCCGGGAAGGACCCACGGATTCCTCCCCCTGTTAGGGGGCCCCTTTCAGTACCTGGCTGAGGGCCCCAGAGGGAGCCAGTCCGGGTATGCACAGTATTCGGAAACATGAAACATGTATAAAGTTTGCTGAAACCTATTTGTAAGTGAACCATATGGGAAAACTATTATTATCATTCCTTTATTCTTGAAAGAAGGCTCTTCTATCAGATGTAGACATTTTAAAAATTATGTATGCTTAAGAAATCTTTACCATCAAATAAGTAACTTACATAATTAATAAGATCTTTATTTTAACTAATACTTTATTTTTAAAGTTCTATAGGATACATATTAAATCATCCAGGTTAAATTTCTGCAACGATATTTTAGATAATTGGGCAAAAAAAGCTAATTACTATTTTAAAGTAACGTTAATACATGAAGCTATATTTTAGTTACTTACAAATGTATAAATGTATAGTGTTAGTAATGACATAAAAAAATCTCTACCCTCCATATGTTGACCACTAAAGAGCTACACCGCTAGCGGTAAACTTACACAGGTTTTACTGTATATATATATATATATATATATATATATATAATGTTTTTTAAGGAAACGATTAAGATTCCGACTACAAGCATCGTCAAATACAACTCCGCAAGAGAGCACAGCACTAAGCTTGAATTGGACACTGCTTTTATATAAAACTTATTATTCAGCTTCAGTGCGCTTCCGATTCTGTAAGTATGATGGATGTTTTTGTTTTCCACATTCTAAGCTTAAGTACTTTAGTTCCCGAAAAATGAAAACAAATGATTGTATATTCTTGGAAATGCGTGTAATATAATAGAGTATCTCAAAATAAGGAAGAGCATAGTCATTCAGAGAGATGTTTCTTCATTATTGGATTTCTTCAGAAGCATCGTGGGAGTTGCATTTTTAGATAAAGATTAGTCGATGTACATAATTTGGCTTATTTTTAGGAATGTGTATAAATTGAGATGAATAACTATGAAAGCGTTTTTATCAGAAGTATGGGCACTTTTTTAGCATAGAAAGTCATTGGATATTAACATTAAATTACTTTTTTCCTCCATCCCCTACCTCACAGCCGCAAATTTAGCTCAAAAACGCGAGGTAGGTAATTACAAAATTCAATCTGGGGAAAATAGTAGCTTACTTATTTACTGAAGCGGTAAAACAATGAGATGATTTTTACAAATACACGACTTCTTTTTGAACATATTTTATTAATCCTTAACGTTTTAAAATAAGTTATTTTGTAGAATGTATAGACAAATAGCTTATAAAATAACTTGTAACATAATTTTCACATTTGTCTCCAATACAGACGCATTATAACTAGTGGGATGTTTTAAAATAAGGTACCGATTTTTTTTATCCTTTTTAGTTCCATAATAGTACGTAAGTACAAAGATAAAACAACGTGAAAAAGCACAAATTCAGAATAAAAATCAACGCAACTAGCTATTTCGAAGCTACAAATGGAGCCTCTTCATTAGTGCATAAAAGAAGAAACGCTCAACACACAAGCAGTAAGTAAATCATTACATTTATCTAAGTAAGAGCTTTTTATCTATAACAACAATTTGACCACCCTTATCAGCCTTAGTGATAACCAAATCATTAGAGAATTATCTGCAAATGCTCTTCTGTCTATGAACTTGATTTTTGGGAAGCTTATCACATTTGGAAAAATTCTCATTCTATAGTAAATTATTTTTCCAGCACTCCATATTTTCCTGTTATTTGGAAACAATTTTTAAAATTTTTTATAATTTTTCTCTCCTTTTTGGTTTTCTCCTGCAATTTACATATTCGTTTCCCGCCTTTTTCCTTCGGGCTCTGTTCCCGCCTTGTTCCTGGCCTCTGATTGGTCAATCGCTAATCCGACAAATTTGGTATAAATACCTTGACTCGCTAATCCGACACATTCTTTGTCTTCTTATGTTGTTTCCCTAACTTATTAAAAAAAAAAAAAAAAATATTAAAAAAAAAAAAAAAAAAAGATAGTCCACAAAATATTAAAAGCTCAAAAACCCTACTCTTATGAGCCGGGAAAATATGCCGTCTAACGTCCATCGGCACTCGGAATACTTTCCATCAGTCTTCTTCCAAAACCAGATGCCCCCGCGCCTCAGCGCGCCCCATCCAGCCAATAGCTGATTGGCACCCCCTTTTCTTTTTTTTTTTTTTTTTTGCTTCGCTCGCGGAGACTAGATGTACTCTTATGTTACAGGATATTTAATTGATGTTCTGCCATTTAGTGACTTTCGGGTAAATGGGTTCACTTACTCAAACCGCCCGATCCAAATGCCGTGCTGCTGCTGATCCGACACATTTGGTATAAATACCGGTGTCTCTCTATTTATTGCCTTGTTCACTCACAGCTTTCTTGCTTGTGTGTTGAGCGTTTCTTCTTTTATGCACTGAAGAAGAGGCTATATTTGTAGCTTCGAAATAGCTATTTGCGTTAATTTTTATTCTGAATTTGCTTTTTCACGTTGTTTTATCTTTGTACTTACATTTTAGCACAAAGTATTTTGATCATTTGTCTTATACTTTTGGCTTAAACGGGCCTTTTGATCATTTATCTTTCTTCCTGTGTTCATTTTATTATGTCTGAAATTAACAGGTTTTGCAGTCTTAGACTCAAGAAGTATAGGTTTTTGGATCATTTGTCCTTTCTCTGCAGTTGCAAACGTATGAGAATTATTCCTAAGTTTATTTCTTTAAATTGTAATCTTTCGTTTTCTCCTAAAATCAACAATGTGCTTTTTCGATCCAAGTTGGCTCTTTTAAGAGCTCTGATTCAGGAAACTCGTAAAAAAGTTGCTGTCATTGAAAAAGAATTGTTTGCTTTGCATATCAAACTTTCGAATTTGGTCTTTGACTTTGACTCAATCGATAAAAAAAATTGGAATAGGGTTCTTCAGTCTACTTTTAAACATAGATCTACTCTTCAGAAAAAGTTTGAATCTCTTTGCATTAATAATGCGGCTGATACTCTTGATGGTTTGCCAAAGGTGAATCTGAACGCTGTTGTTAATCTTTCTTCAAAACCTCTAAATTCTGATCAGCTCAATGCTCTCAAACTGAATAACATTTTTGCTTGTTCTTCAAAACCTTCTTTTCCTAAGTTGGTTGCTCCAATTGAGAAAGCCTTAAGATTTAGTGCTCTCACTGCTTCTCAAAAGGATTCGATTTGGCATCTCATTGCGAATACGGTGGATTTTAACTCGAACTTATCTTCAAAAACTTTCAGCAAGCATGCCAATAGTTACGTCAAAAACTTGTGCTCTGATCCTGATTTGGTTATCACTAAGGCTGAAAAGGGTGGGCAAATTGTTGTTATAGATAAAAGCTCTTACTTAGATAAATGCAATGATTTACTTAAGGTTGGTCCTTATGTTACACTTCGCAAAGACCCCAGCACTCTTGAGATAAGTTTGATTAGTAAGGCTGTAAAGTCTTCTCCTGTCATTTGCGATTCTTCAAAAAGGTCTTTGATTCCTTCAGTCGCACACTGTGCCAGATTTTACGCTCTTCCTAAGGTCCACAAACCTGGTATACCTCTCCGTCCTATTGTCTCCAATATTAATACTGCTTCTTATAAACTTGCTAAACACTTGGTCTCCATCTTTTCTCCTCTTTTGAATGGCAATTCTTTCACTGTTAAAAATTCCGTCGACTTCGTTCATAAGCTTCGTGATTTCAAACCTTTTGGTTTAGCTATGGCTTCTTTTGATGTAAACTCGCTTTTCACCAATGTACCGGTTAATGGCGCATTGGATTGTCTTAAATTGAGACTTCAGGAATATCATTTCTCTAGTTTTGAGATTGAAGAACTTATTTCTTTCACTCGTGTTTGTGTTGAGCAAAATACGTTTGTATTTGATGGTGTGTACTTTCGTATGACTGGAGGTTTAGCTATGGGTAATCCTTTAAGCCCTATTTTAAGTGACATCTATATGCACTATTTTGAGACTAAACTTTTCGAAACCATAAAGTTTCCTTTTATGTCCGTTATGTTGATGATTGTTTTGTATTGCTTGATCAGAAGCGAGTGGGTATTGATCATTTGCTTGATAAGCTTAATTCCATTGATCCTTGCATTCAATTCACTATTGAAATGGAAGTTGATAGTTCTTTCATTCTTGGACGTTTTAATTACTAAAAGTAATGACTATTTTATGACTTCAGTGTTTCGTAAGCCCTTTGCTGTTACACTACCTCCTCACAAATGTTCTTCTCACCCCCCAAACCAAAAGTTGGCCTCTTTCAAGGCTCTTGTTTTCCGTGCTTTGAATATATGTTCCTCTTCTAACTCTTTGTATACTGAGCTTTCGTACATTAAGGCTGTGGCTTTGGATCGTGGTTATTCTCCTAAGGTCGTTGATTCTATTTATAACAGGTTAATTAAGCCTTCACCTTCTGGCAATGTTTCTAAGTGCAAGCCTGCTTATACTATTATTTTACCTTTTTATCCAAAAATCAGTCGGCAAATTGCTAAAATATTGAAGAAGTTTGGGTTTGATATTGCATTTTCCCCTGTGAATAAAATTAAATTTACAAATTTGAAGTATCCCATTGATTTGCACAGCAACTGGGGTATTTATAGTATTTCTTGCAAATGTGGTCTGTTTTACATAGGTCAGACAGCACCGTCTGAAAGAACATGAAAATTATGTTAAGAGTAAAGAACTTGCACGTTCTTCCATTGCCCAGCATTGTTGGACTTTAGATCATTGTTTTGAATTTTCTTCTGCTAGAATTATCAGCAAATGCTCTTCTTTCTATGAACTTGATTTTTGGGAAGCTTATCACATTTGGAAAAATTCTCATTCTGTAGTAGATGATTTTTCCAGCACTCCATATTTTCCTGACATTTGGAAACAATTTTTATAATTTTTTTATAATTTTTTATAATTTTTCTCTCCTTTTTAGTTTTCTCCTGCAGTTTACATATTCGTTTCCCGCCTTTTTCCTTCGGGCTCTGTTCCCGCCTTGTTCCTGGCCTCTGATTGGTCAATCGCTAATCCGACACATTTGGTATAAATACCGGTGTCTCTCTGGTTATTGCCTTGATCACTCACAGCTTTCTTGCTTGTGTGTTGAGCGTTTCTTCTTTTATGCACTAATGAAGAGGCTCCATTTGTAGCTTCGAAATAGCTAGTTGCGTTGATTTTTATTCTGAATTTGTGCTTTTTCACGTTGTTTTATCTTTGTACTTACATTTTAGCACAAAGTATTTTGATCATTTGTCTTATACATAATAGTACGTATATAGATTTATTTCCATAAATAGCACGTTTCATAGTCAGCACGCATTGGAATTCCTCTACGATTCATTTCAATACCTTTGAAGATAATATCGTTGAGAAGGTCCAATAAGTGCTAACTCAACTTATTAAATGTCTACCATATCATCAAGATATATTGATCCAATAATGTGGTCTAAAGAATCCAAAAACAGGAGCTTGTTGAAAGGGTTAACTTATGGATTCAGCATTAACAAACATACCTACTGCAGCTTATGTAAGAATTTTCACAAGTCAACCCTAAATAAATAAGTGATTTTTAATCTTATGAAAAACATTTTAAATTTTCGAACTGTCATTAGAATTAGAAAATTAAGCCGAAAAATAACATTACACTTATCTCCTTAATCGGTAATACAAAATAATAACCTTTGAAATAGTTATAATAACTCAAATTGGTGATTTTATCCTAAATAACCATTTCCTCGAGTTTACGTCTTCAGCCTTGTCAACAGTTGAAAAATCGGTCTTCGTTGCCTCTAAATTTTGAAGAAAGAATTAATATCACAATTTTCCTTCTAGACACTAATAACTTATGCACAACTGGCGGACAGAATTTCGATCAATGAACTAAGTAATTCCGACGAAAGATTTGTAAGCCTTTCCTTGTGTTAAATATGACCCTAAAAGCTGCTTTATATTCACTTCACGCCGTGAAACATGGAATTGGTCAAACATTCATTTCAGCTAACAATTAGCTTGAATCTAGTGTAGCAGGTATATTATGTTTAATGGTATACATGGAAATGATGGAAATCAGCTAGGAATTACAATCACTAGATATTCTCCCTGATTATTCATTTTCGTTATCCTTCTAAATATTCACACACGAATGTACTAATATGCTTACAAGTGTAAATTTGTGTCATTGATATTATATGTTAATGTTTAGTATGAAGATTAAAACGCTTCCGTTTTAAAGCATAAGGATTTATACTGTACATGCAATTCTTATAAGCATACAATTAATTTCGGGATAGTTATTGCTGATTGTAAAGTAAAAAGTGAATAATTTATACAATTATATTAACATGCGATTTCGTTGTTTTTTTTTACATGTTAATTAATTTTATTGCTTAATGTTTTTTTTTCCCCTATTTTGTTCTCAGAAAAGTCGCCAAATTTGCATCAGAGAAACCTTTAATTTGGAATAAACTTTCTGTAATTCAACTCGATTTGCAAGTTGTTTCCCACCTGGCTTATTGCGAAAAGTCCAGTGCTAGAGCTACATTTCGTACATCCTGGTGTTATTTTTATTATTATTGCTATTATTATTGTTGTTGTTGCTGCTGCTGCTGCTGTTGTTGTTGTTGTTGCTGTTGTTGTTGTTGTTTTAAGTAGCGAAGTAGCGTTACAAAGAACGTGATCATAAAAAAGTATTAAATTAAGCAATTCTCAAAATAAGTAAGTGTTTAGCAAGTACACTGATTATATCATTGAAAGAAGCTTTCTAAGGTCTCAACATAATGTGACGTGTGTTTTCAGCCTTACAAAAATCAATAACAAATTATTTTTACTACTTAGTATGACCTCCTTTGGCTTTTATCAGCAATTGAAGTCCCCCCTATTAGGTATCGATTCAATTATTTTTTAAAAATCTTTTTAATATCATCATAAAGCCAATGCGAATTACTGCTGAAATAAGCTTTTCTTTTGTTGTGCAGTCTCGATTGCTAAGTCTATCTATCCTTCACAACTGGCCAACGATTTCCAATAGAGTTCATGTCCGTTGAGCTCCCTGGATTGTCTATAACTGAAATACCATGTACATGAACAATTCGACCATGAAGTTCTGATGCTTGGACGCTTTTGCGCATGGCAGAAAAAGAATCCATTCAAGCTTTAGGGAAGTTCGTTTTGCAGGTGCGTTTATTAGCACGCGAATCAGAATGTTTGTTTCTTGGTTTATTGAAAGCAACCAAATTTTTAAACTGGCAGATAGCATCAGTTCAGAAGAAATCAAGTATGCTAAACAAACTAAAGCGAGAACAGAATACCGCACATTCCTTATTCCAGCAGATTCACCCTTTAACATGGATGGATTGTTCCTTTTTTTAGGTAGAACAAGACACTCATTCACAAAAGCTTTCATTGACAGGTGGCAAGATCTTGTTGAAGAAAAGCTGCTGTGTATGGAGAAATTGGTTTATCTTTGGAATATCCATATATTTGTCCCTGTCTATGATGCCATGAACAGAAACAATGAGTCCTACCCCCATATCAGAGAAACAACCCCAAAAAATCTTAATTTTTCTCTTGTTCATATTATTTTGCACAAGGGTATAAAGATCAGACTACCAATAAATTATTTAGCACTAAACACTTGACAGGAAAAAATCAGATTTCGCAAAAAAAAAAACAAGTTAATCAGTTTAATGTCTTTAGGATACATTTTTTTTTCTTTTGAAACTGAAGTAGACGTGCTACTTGAGTTTTTATCAATTTTTTTCTAATCTCCGGTACTTTAATACGCCTCTACAGAAGCTGAAATTAAATCCATTCTGAAGATGACTAGTTATATCTATAACTAGTCTTAGGAATAAAATATCTTAGTTTCAATATCTTCATTACTATTACAGCTGATGACTATCATTTAAATGCGATAAAACCTATACGACCATTCTCATTAAATTTTTAAATTATGTCAGATGCCTCAACATAGCGTTCATATCAATTTCGGATTTTTAATGCTTAAACATTCTACTTTAAAATACGTGAAAAACTCCACTGGTCATTTCTTCAAATGTTGCTAACATGATTCTTACAGCCTCCCCCCCCCCTCCTAATGAATCGTCTTCAATAGTGGTTTTTAAAATTCAGTAACATTATAGTTATAAAAAACGAATTCAATCATATAATGGCATTGTAATGTTTTTGTGCAACTTTCACTTAAAACATTCCTTTAGCAATTGCTTGTTACAAAATGCTACGATAAATATACTATAATATTATATCAATTATTTTAAAAGGTTTAGTTCAGAATTAAAACTCGAGAAATAAAGTACCCAGACGAATTAGATCACGTTTATAAGCAGAGCAAGTGTTTTTAGATAAGGAATTAAAAGATTAAAGAGAAAACCCAAAAGCTTACGATAATGTTTCAAAATAAACGACGGACTTTAACGGCTTTAAGCTTATGTTGAAGCTAAGTAATGTACTTTGCGTATGTAAGAAATAAGGCGTCAGTAGTTAGTTATATATATGTATATATATAACATGAAAACTAAATAACTTTTTTATACCTCTTTTTGAATTGTTTCGTTTTTGAAACATTGATATTTTTTATATGTCCCCCAGCCCGGGAAACTAACGCGGGAAAGATTATGTAATGTGAGCTAAAAATAGTTTTGCAGAAGAACAAATAGAAAAATCTGAGCATCATCACGTGACATGTAGCTCGAGACAGTATAAAGGCTCTCGCAAGCTTTTCGCGCCGGAATTACCTATGTAAATTTTGTATATAGAAGAGTGGGAATTCACTATGTAAATTTTGTATAGGGTCAGGTGGGGTAAAGTGGTCGCAAAATCCACGTTTTTGAACTTTCGTCGCCAATAAATATAAGAATTTGTTCAAAACCTTCAGATTTTTTGCTTGATATTTTACATTACATTATTGAAGAACAGATTGCATTAAATTTTGAGCAGAAAAAATGAAGTAAAATAATTTTATAACGCCTTCTTTCTGGGATGTATTTATGACCAATTTACCCCATGGGGTGGGGTAAAGTGAGTAGTGCATGGGGTAAAGTGGTCATGATGAAAAAAAAACCCTATAAAAGTATTAATAATCATAATATTACCAAATAATCAATTAAGGTTCATTTTTAGTAAGGAAACAGTTATATTTCACCCAACTGAATGTATTAAGGGCCGCTATTATGGTCAAAAGTTGACTTCGTCTTCGTAAAGTCTTGTAAGGTATTTCAGTCTCTTCAGCAGCTGCATAGATGGTCTTAAAACAAAGTTATGTACCAAAGTATTTTAGGATACATTATAACTATTATTACTAGGTTTAAATGCCTAAAATTAAACTGTGTCTGCCCTTTAATTTAATACATAATACATATGATAAAACATAAATTTGAAATTCAAATTTTCCGTGAAAAAATTTAAAATAGCTTTTAATGAATGACTAAATTATTGAAATTACATATTAAGGGAACAATGCTGGTAAGAGTTTTGAGATAATTACAGCTTATTAAATATCAAAATGGGAGAAAAATACGTATTTTAACCTAGTTATTTTTAATTCTCTCTCTATTGCATTATTCTTGTGCGAAGTACAACTAGTTCTAAACATTTGCAGCTTAATAATGTTTATAATAAAGTATCTTTAGAAATGAATTATTCTTACAGAGATAACTTGAAAATCGTTTTATTAAAGGTGCTTCTAAAAATTTGTCAATACTAGGCACAACATTGTAAGAAGACTCTCGTATAGCAATTTCAATCTCTACGGGACTGTTCGTACATGATGCCACTCTTTTTTCCCACATGTTTGACCCCAACCCCCTTCGTCACAAAATGTCACACTTCAATGGACCCCCTCCCCCTTTTGTCACATGTCACGCTATGTTGCATGAGCAGGGTGTCACACTTCTTGTCACCCCCTCTCCTTGTCACATTTTGTCACAATCTCACTATTCCCCCTCCCCCCTCGAAGCGTGACATCATTTATGAATGATCACTATTGCATTTGAGCTCTGTTGTGTCTAATCCTTTTTACTAAAAGTAAATTTAATTGCTACTTTTTAAGAAATAATACAGTATTAGTGACATTAATATTTAACTAACATCTGCCACACCGCTTAATTTCAAACAAAATAAGTGCGGAACCCTGTAGTCTTCAAAATTTACCTTCATGCGTATTAAGCTGTGAATTCCCTCTAATAGTTCGCATAAAATTGAAAATAAATATGGAAGCTGAGTTCCTGTGAGTTTTGTATGAGTTAACTCCTAGTCTACTTCATAAATTAACCTAAAGTAATTTTAGAGCATCGATGCATGATGCATGTTAAGCCTAATACTATGACCACTTTACCCCATCTAACTTAAACTACTGTAAAATGATATATAAACTAAATCTAGCTTAATGGTTAGTAAGGAAGTATTTTTGAGATCTGTGCAAAGCTTCCTGCACCGTCTATTAGATGCAAGTTCTTTAAAACAAAATGTCAGAGAGAAGTTAAAAGAGCTGTTTCAATTTCAAAGTGTTGTATAAACAAACAAATTGACTGTTTTCTTTACCTAAAAAGTTGCTATGAAAACAACTTTGAATGTAAAATTTAATTCCTAATTTTTGAAATCTAAAATAAAAAATGTACACCAATTCCGTTATTTATTTCAAAGTTATAGCCTTTTCCTTGCCGTATGGCCACTTTACCCCCATTGACCACTTTCCACCACCTGATCCTACAGAAGAGTGGGAATTCACGATGTAAATTTTGAATATAGAAGAGTGGAGATTCACGATGTAAATATTCTTGTAAATATGTTGATGTTCGTCTTTGTGTTGTTTTGAATCTGTATTTCCTATGATAAAACTCAAATAAACCAAGGATTTAAACTGGACTCTGGTCACGACTGTTTTATACGATGGCTTCATAGACGGGCATGCGATAAAATGAAATGCTTTGTAACGGTGATGTTACATATATATATTACACACACATACATTCGGCTGAGACGAAAAAAAATGTATTTTGTGCTTCCAATGGTGGGTAATTCGGTAAAAATGCCACTAATGTCACTAAGCTCACAAAAAAAAAAAAAAAAAAAAATCTATTTTGTTGTATAACTCTTTCATTGGCCTCAAATGGTTTTTAGATACGGTTTTTAGATACTTATAAATTTATGGCAAGCAGTTTAGAACACCTTGCAAAAAATTTAACATTGGATCAATTTCAAACAATTTCAAAATTTTTTCCAGCTGATAAACTAAAGCTTGTGATGAGAAAAGGTGTTTATCCATACGATTTCATGGACAGTTTTTCGAAATGCGAGGTAACTTCTTTACCGTCGAAAGATAGCTTTTTTAATCAGCTAACAGATAGCCCTATTTCAGCTGAAGATTATTTGCATGCGCTAACAATATTTAATGAATTTAATCTAAAAACCATGGGTGAATATAGTGACTTGTATTTAAAAACCGATACTCTTTTATTAGTAGACATCTTTGAAAACTTCAGAGACCTCTGCATAAAAACATATTCTTTAGATCCTGCATGGTATTTTACGGCACCTGGGCTTTCTTGGGATGCCATGCTTAAGTCAACTAATGTCGAACTTGAGCTTTTAATTGATTACGACATGTTACTTTTCATTGAAAAAGGAATACGAGGGGGAATCAGTCAGTGCTCTCACAGGTTTTACTCTGCAAATAACATGTTTACAAAATCCTATGATAGTACAAAACCTTCTAATTTTTTGATGTATTTAGATGCGAATAACCTGTACGGTTGGGCGATGAGCCAAAAACTACCGCTAAATAACTTTGTCTGGTGTGAAACTAGCAATTTTAATATAAACGATATTCCGGATGATTCGGAAGTAGGGTACTTTTTAGAAGTCGATTTAGTGTATAGCAAATGTCTTCACAATGCCCATTAAGATTTTCCACTCACTCCAATTAAGGGTGTACCCAAAGATTATAAAGAGCAAAGACTACTAACAACACTTGAAGACAAAACTCATTATGTTCTTCATTACAAGAATCTAAAACAGTATCTAGAACTTGGATTAAAATTAAAAACTATCCATAGAATTTTAAAATTCAACCAAACGTCTTGGTTGGAAAAATATATAAATTTAAACACAAATCTTCGCATGAGTGCAAAAAATGATTTCGACAAAGAGTTTTATAAACTCATGAACAATAGCATATTTGGAAAAACAATGGAAAATGTTCGACGACGTGTTGACATTAGACTATGCACAAATGAAGGGCAAGTAGAAAAATTAATTTCGAAGCCAAATTTCCAGCGTCGAACAATTTTCAACTCTGAATTGGTTGCCGTTCACATGCAAAGAACTCATTTAAAGTTTAACAAACCTGTCGCAGTCGGGATGGCCCTTTTAGATTTGTCAAAAACCCTGATGCATGGGTTCCACTACGACGTGATGAAAAATAAATATGGGGATAAAATTAAACTTTTATACAGATACAGATTCTTTTATTTATGATATAATGACTACAAATGTATATTCTGATATGAAGGATATGTTGGAATATTTCGATACATCAGATTATGCTGAGAATAATTCATATGGTATACCTTTGATAAATAAGAAAGTTCTGGCTAAGTTCAAAGATGAAAATAAAGGAGAAATAATGACAGATTTCATAGGATTAAGGTCGAAAATGTATTCCTATAAAACTGAGCACAAAATTGAAAAGCGATTGAAGGGTGTAAAGAAATGCGTTATAAAAAATAAAATAACTTTCGAAGATTATAAGGAATGTTTATTTTCGAGCAAAAATTTATATGCTGAAATGAATTTAATACGGTCTGACAGGCATGAACGGTTCTCAATAAAGCAAAACAAACTGGCACTTTCATTCAAAGATGAAAAAAGGTACATTCTTCCTGATGGCATTTCGACCACACCATATGGGCATTATAAGATTGCCGAGTTAGAAAGTGAAAGTTTGTTATAAATGTTTTAGTAATGTGCTTGAAACTGAAGTATTTAAATTGAACTTTATTTATGAAAATGTATGCTAAATGCCATTTTAAAAGAAATAACATTTCCTTGAAAAATTTAGAATGAACCCCCCTTCTGTTTACGAATCTAAAATGCTATATAATGTGTTGATCTCATATACGAAAAGTTCGTTATTTTTTTTTTTTTCAATTGTAGAAGAAAAATTATGACATGTGTGAACGATATTCTTCTTCTCTTACTTAAACATTTATGTTTAAGTTATCTTATGTTAACTAATTTTATAATTTCTATTCATATAAATTCTTATTAAATACTTTGATAAGATTAAATAAATAATTGTTTTGTTTTTTACTGAAATGTGTGCCTTATTGTCCCTTATTACTTAATTACTCATGAAATATCATTTAGAAAAAAAATAGTGTAAGTAAATTAAAATAAAATCTTTTAAACCATGTGAATAAATAAAGCACTCACTAGATGGCGATACAATCTCCTTCATATAAAATCAAAATTTTAACTGAAGCTGAAAGTTGTTGCCATTCCAAACATATAAATTTCTGAAACAAAACAACCGTGCTCCGCCACCGAACTCCGTCACCGAATCCTGCTGCCATCCAAAAAAAAAACCTTTTCTCTTTATTGTAAAAGTAACAGTACTATAGTAGTTCCATAACTCACCGCTAGGGAAAGGGAAAGACAGATTAAAAAAAAAACTAAAAGTTGTTGCCATTCCAAACATATAAATTTCTGAAACAAATCAACCGTGCTCCGCCACCAAATTCTGTTGCCACCCCCCCAAAAAAACCTTTTCTCTTTATTATAAAAGTAACAGTACTATAGTAGTTCCATAATTCACCGCTAGGGAGAGGGGAAGACAGATTTAAATAACACTAAAAAGTGTTGCCATTCCAAAACTATAAGCTATTGAAAAACAACTCAATTCTACTCGAAAAATGCCTGAGGGCATACAACTCAACTCTACTCGAAAAATGCCTGAGGGCATACAACTCAACTCTACTCGAAAAATGCCTGAGGGCATGCAACTCAATTCTACTCGAAAAATGCCTGAGGGCATACAGCTCAACTCTACTCGAAAATGCCTGAGGGCATACAACGCAACTCTACGCGAAAAATGCCTGAGGGCATACAACTCAACTCAACTCGACTAACGCCCGAGGGCATGACACGTGACCGGAAGTGGGCGGGGCCAAAGCTGGCGTGGCACTCCGCCGCTCCGCCACTGTTTTAGAATCGGCATTTTTACCTTACTGTAGCGCGATTCTCGTCCCTCGCTACCAAACGATATCGAGCAGCGAAATCGAGGAGAAAAAGTTCGCTATCTCGCGGCGCAAATCGACACAAGTCGGCAGCCACTATTCTCGTCCGGCGTCGTTCGACCTCGTACTCCTCCACCGGAAGTGACGTGTATTTGACCAATTAGAATGCGTTTCAATGACAACTGCGGCTGAATCCGCCATTGATTTAAGAATTCCACGTGTTTCTCCTTCTCGCACTCACTTTCGCTACGATAAAGCAGGCGTCAAATTTATTACTATTGCTTCGCTATATATGTTTTTGATTTTATTAAATTATTTTATTTTGGAATTTATTTTTATCATTTAATCTTTTTTTACTATTTAATATTATTATTAAAATATTTGTTTAAAGACTGTTAAGACTAAAATTCGTTTATTTCACTTTTTTTCGTAATTAGCAAGTGTGTACTGAGGCCGGTACGGCGTTCCGGTATTTTGCCACCAGGCGGAAGGCCGTTCTGAAATTTAATTTCCAGTGATGCTTTTTATAATTGAAAATCTTCATTTCTCTCTAATCCAGATGTAATTTGACTCGGTTAGTAATCTGAATGCTGCTAAAAACGCACAAGTTTCAGCTTCTCTTCACATCACAATACATAATAAGTAACGTTGTTTTAAATTACGAAATCCAATATTGATCAACATGAAAACTCAGGAGCGTCATTTCAAAATTTTCGAGGGGGGAGGGCAAGGGGTTGCATATTATTAGTAAATAAAAAAGCAAATTGCTTAACCATGTGTATAAATACATTGTATTTTTCAAAGTTAAGGAAGGGGCAATAGCCCCCCCCCCCCCCCCGGGTTGCCCAAATGACGGGCCTTTGAAAACCCTAGCGTAGTGAAAGATTCTAATAAGAAAAGCAAATCCCCTTGTAAGATTATTGTCTTTTTTTTTTTTTTTTTGCAATCCTTATAGAATTCTGTGATTAATGTACTGTAGTGGAACAGGGGGCAGAGTGAAATGGAAAAATATTTACCCTCTTTGCAGGTCCACCTTTAATAACTTTTAACTGTGTTATGTAATATTAGTTGATTCCAGTCAAAAAGTGGTTAACTCTAGCTTCAAGCCATTCGTTAATACAAAGCCATTTTCAAAATTTAATGTTCAAGTTGTAACATTTCGTGTTGAGTAATTAAAAATATTTTTTTCTATTATACTCGCATAATGATAAAATTACTGTTATATTATTTGCTGTACTATTAATTAAGACTTTCTAATGTCCAGTGTTAATTTATTTTATGTTTGACTTATTCTGGCTTCAAATGTTTAGTACCATTTGTCATTGCATATGGGGCAAAGTGAGGTAGCATTTTATTTCACTTTGCCCCTACACTAGTCATCATATAACCAAATGTGTCCTTCATTTATACATTCATTCAATTTTTAAATCATTTATTTGTTCATTTGTTAAGTGGGTTTTTTATTCGTTCATTTAATTAATCATTTATTTTCTTACATTCATCAATTCCTTTGCTCATAAACTCATTTTATCGATCATTCATTCAATTAGTTATTCATGTTCAATAAAAAGTATTCATAACTCTCGTAATTATGAATCATTACATTTTGGACAACCATAGGGCAACGCGAATGAAAAGGGTTAATTATCCCATAGAAAACTATTTCATTAGGAAAATATTTTTATATTTCACTTTTGTCCCATACTTGGTGCAAAGACGATAATTTTTCACTCCTACTTTAGCTTACAGATTTACTGCTAATAAAGGGAAAAAAATATATTTCAATGCAAGTTCTGTTATAAAATTCATAGTTCTTTCTTTATGTACTGTTGTTTTCAAAATGGATTTCCAATTTGTTCATTTTGAAAAATAATTTATCTTAACTCCCCCATATTCCCCTACTTATTTGAAGCAAGTGTAAGGATTTATGAATATAAAGGATGAATAGCATCATATGCTATAGTCCTCAGTGATGTTACTACACCATAGATTGCACTTATTACTGTAGTGAATAACATTTGCATTATTTTTATTTTTTTTTAGCAGTCACTAAAGCGTAGTCACTAAATAGCTCATTTTTTAAATGAATCTATTTTTAAAGTAATTAATGAGTATTTATTTTACACAATTGTATTCTATGGGGGGGGGGTGGATTCAATCTTGTTTTCTAACACCCCTATATCGATCGATGCACAAAGCATGATGATAAAAAAGAATAATTTAATTATTATATGCTGCACTCACTTCAGTCTTCTTCAGCAAGGAAAAAGAAAAAGTAGCAATAAAGGGCTGGTAATTATTTTTTGACTATGCTAAACAATGCAATTATTTTTAAAAATTGTAAATGCATTATATTTATTTCTTCCCCTTTGTAAAATGCATCAAACCTTATTGTTTACATTCACTTCCGTTGCACATAAAAACATTCAAAATATTTTTCAAATCATTCTTCTAAATTTCATGCATAAATTACTGCGTTAAAAAGTCCATAAATATCAAGTTTTCCACAAAAACCTTTTTTTATATTTTTTCCCAATAATACTTCAAGGGGTTTAAGTACAAATTACTTTTTATTCCAAGTTATGTAATTTATTTAGAGTTGAAGATTTAAAAAAAGTGAGTTCATTGCTTGCAGTATATTAACAAGTTCTCAGCAGATATAAATACCAATGCATATAAGCTCCAAACAGCTCCAAATTCAATAGAAACCTGCTCAAAAGAATCGAACAAAGCACATCGAGCGCGTTCTCGGCACCTACGGAGCAGTCGAGCTGAATCCGACTGTAAACATCGAACTCAAATCGATGTCGCGGTACGAGAATCCCTCTCTCCTCAATCCGACGTCGATTTCAACGCCAAACCGGTTGAAAACGACAGGAGAACTCTATTCGAGGTGCACGAGAATCGCGCTGTGGCTTCCATATTTCAAAATCCTTTATCGAGCTGTAGGTTTAATTACAATCGCGGGACCAACGCCAATTGGTGCGGGAGAGTTCACGCGTATCCAGGCCTGATCGTAATGAGAGGTTTAAGATTTTCTATAGTAGTTTTTCGCCCTTCATTTGACTCACCGTCGAATTTTGGTTGTAAGGAGTCGCCTAGTGGCATCGGTACAGTGGTAGAGTACGTTGTTCTTGCAGCTTGGGCCACGGGCACAAATGAACCGCTTTATTTTAAAAGGGGAATTCTGAGGTTTTTGTAATTTTACAGGAGAGACAAAAAACTTCCTAACTTGTGGTTTAATTTATCTTAATGAACAAATTTTTGCCAGCTAATAGTACTCATGCATATACATATTTTAATGCATAAAAACCTAATTTATGGCCAATACGTTTTTAAAAAATAGAAATTATTTATGCAGCAGAAGTCCCCTTTTAAAATAAAATGCAGGAATGGCATTCAATTTTTAAGGGAAAAATTAAAAAATAAAGTGTAATGAGCTATCTTATATCAGATATTCCAGATAAATTGCTTATATATAAGAAAGTAATTAAATACAAAGGTGAATTCACCAGAATGCGTAATTTACAAATCAATTTCCCTTTCAGTTGTAGGATTTTGTGTAATAATTGCATTACTGTAGGATTCTTCACTGAGGTATGTCTTTCTGTAAAATTCTGGATACCAATTGTTAAAATCCAAAATATCACGATGTGCAGGTTGGAAAACTGTACATTTCTCCAATTTATTCGAAATCTTTTTTATCGACTCAACATATTCATCCATTGTATAAATTCTTCCCGTTTTTCTAACAATTCTTCTAATAATAGAAAAATCCCTATCACAGGGCATGAAAAAGTGTCCTCTTAAGGGATATAACATGTGAACAAACTCAAATCTTCCAATCTCTACTAATGCCATAATAAATCTTGATAGAGCTTGATTTTAATTTTGACCGCTGCAATTATCAGCAAAAATATAACGGTGTTTAAGTAGCCGTATAATAAATAAATCTACGTAATGTTTAAGATGAAAGTAAACATCATTTGCTCCTTTTCCGCTTTCATCCTCATGATACATGTAACATATTTGAAGTTTAAATATTTTGTATTCCAAATGTATTGATAGTAAGTTGTCTATAATAGTATAAGTCCTGAATTGGTATAGTTGGTAGAGATGCATTTGCCATGAAATCAACAAATTGCTTGAGATTCATTATCTAGTGTTGTTGCATTTTTCATATCTTCATAAAATTTTTTACTTCTCCTTTTATGAACTATAAGTTCAGCTGATGCTGCTCTCTTAACATTGTCTCGTAACTAGTTACTTTTTATACATTAATATTCTGCAATCAATTCGATGAAGCTAAAGCGCCATCTAGTGCAAAGGACGAGTTTTATATTGAAAGGGGACTTCTGCAGCAGAAGTCCCCTTTTATAATAAAACGCAAATTTCAAAGCGTTCCTGTAGACATACTTACAAGCCAAAAAGTCTCGTTTCTTCATTAAACTATTGATCTATGTCCCTTTTACTAAAAAAGGTGAAAAAGCGAAATTAAAAAAAATGTAGAAGTCCCCTTTTAAAATAAAGCGGTTCAAATATCGGAAAGGGCATTGATGTTCGATTGGTACTGCACTTCTGAGCATGCTGTAGTGGCTCGGAGCTCCCAACTCCGTCAGCGGTCCACAAGAGCCTTGGGTGCTCTGCCAAATAAGCCTGTAAGTGCATTAGAGATCAGTAGCGTGCGTTAAAAGGCTCTTTGAGAAACCAATGGCAAGGAAGGTTGCAGATAATTCTTTAAAATGAAGTTTCACCTACGCAAAATGCACGCCTCAATGAAAATTTTTACTTAGAATTTTGTGACGTAAATTGACGTCACTTTCAGAATGCATAAGAGACTTTTGCATGAAAGATTGGTAGTGAGCATTAGAATGCTCTATAGCAGGGGTCTCCAAACTACGGCCCGAGGGCCACATCCGGCCCGCGGACAGATTTTGTCCGGCCCGCGGAGAGCTAGCATAATTGAAAGAAAACTCCTTCTAGAGAACATATTTATTTTTTATAGCAAATTAAATTAAGTTTACTGAAGTAATCTATTTTTATGTTGAATAATTATGTTGTAGGGTAATCAATATGGCCCTAAGGCTGGAAAGTTTGGAGACCCCTGCTCTATAGGAAACCAATAGCAGTTAAGGTCGCAGAGAATTCTTTTAAATGAAGTTTCACCAGCACAAAATATGCGTTTCAATCAACACCTTTTACTGAGAATTCAACTACGACGTAAATTGAGCTCACTTTCCGACTTGCCAATACAACTCTAAAATTATCGAGAGAGTGTCACATCATGGTTAAACCTTTTAATAATTTTCACCCAAGCCTGTCCTTTGAGCGATCAGGAGGGGGCAATTGCCCCTGCTTCGGACTTTTAGAAAGGCAATGTATTTTGTGGATTGTTACCTATAATATGCACTAAATATATAACTTTTGCCCTACATTACTGGAAAAAATTGAAATGACAGGCCGTCTTGTACCAGAATCTGTTTTAACACATGCATTAGTATTCAGCCGGTAATTGAGAACGAATAGTACCACTTTCCAACGATTTTTTTTTTTATTATTTAAGACCTACATCTCCATATCACTTATATTTTCTCTTCATTGAATGTTTTTTAATGCAAATAATTAAACATATGATTTGAGCTCCGATGTGAACGTTGAATACAATTTTTTGACCAACGTAACCTCTCTTTTTCCCGTTCATTCAACTAAGAACATTGGTTTAAGTCAACTTTCCCAAACTTTTCTCAGCAGTTTTTTTTTTTTTTTTTAATATACAAAGAATTTCTTCTGATTAAACGTAAGTTCTGAACATACGAGGTTTAATTAAATATTATTTGCTTCAGGTCTTATTAAACATTTCTTAAGCAAAAAAAGTGCCCTTTTTAGCCTACTTTCCCGTAAAAGTAAAAAAAAATAATAATAAAGCATGAAAGAAGGCTTAATGTATCGTGAAAATATCGTTAAAAATCAAGAAAAGTCAAAAATAAGTGAAGTAATTAAATAAAGATTGAAAAATAAAAAATTTGAAAGCAGGGTATTGAGATGGGGAAAAAGTGTGTCTGTCGGTCTGTCTGTCTGTCGGTCTGTCGGTCTGTCTGTCTGTCTGTCTGTCGGTCTGTCCCCCCCCCCTAATAACTTTTGAACGAATTGTCCGATTGGAAAAATTCTTTTTGCATTAGAAAGATCTCGGCGAGGACATCTCATTTCTATACTTTACTTTTTGATTGGAACAATTTTTTGTTCAATTTTGAACAGTTCAAAAAATTTTAACATTAGCGCCTATGGACAAAATTGAAGCAAATTCTGTAAACTCTGGGCACAAGAGCCAAGTTCCTATTGCAAGCTTATTGAAAGGAGTTCTCGGGGTGAAATATTGATTTGAACAGTTTTTGTTCATTTTTGAACAGTTCAAAAAATTAACACAGAGCTTACGGGGAAATTTCAACCCTATATAAATCCTGATCTAACGGACCGATTTGCTTGGAACAAACTTTATCGGAAAGCTCTTATAACGTAGAACATGTAGAAATAGAAAGTTTATCCAGAACTTACGAGCCTATTTTGCTATGAAATTTTTTGATCGGGATTTTCAAGGATATTTCTCAGTGACTCAATGAGTGAAATAATGAATGAATGAATAAATGAAAGAGTGAAAGAATAAATCAATGAATAAATGAATGAGGAGAAGAATGAATGAATAAATTATTGAATAAATGAAAATATAAATAAATGAGTGAATAAATACATGAATGCGTAAATGAATGAATAAACACTTGAATGAGCAGGTAACGAATGAATGAATAAATGCATGGCTGAATAAATGAAAGAATGAATGAGTGAGTGAATGAATACGTATTATCCGTTGAAAAAGGTATATAATCAATAATTAGAACTAAAGATAAATAAGAAAGAGAGAGAAAGAGATAGCTAGATTATAAATTTGAATTTGGTGTATACGGGAAAGTAGGCTCGTATAGTTCTAGACGGAACTTCTTGTTTTCTATTGTAGTAGAAATTAAAGTCTTTTCAGATCAAATTAAAAAGTTTTTTCCCTCCCTTTCTATTCTACCCCTTACTAAACTTAAATTCAAACCATAAAAGCATCATGAAAAAATGTGAAAAATACTTTTTAATTTATTCTTGCAGAAGCAATTAAAATTAAAGAATAAAGCAAAATAATAACAGTAAATTACGGAACTTAAACACATCACTAAAAATGTATGATCTTATTGCTTAAAATTATATTTTTCCTGCCTAATAACAATATTATTAACATAAGCATAACTAAGAGTTATGTGTTTCATAAAAAGTATCAATATTTTAACAACTATTAATTAATCTAATGAATTATTCTAATATTTGATAGTAACGAAAATTTAAAAGGCTTTTCTCAAAGTTACCTAATGTTTCAATACCCAGCAGAACATTAATAATTTCTTAGTTGAACATACATCTGTACCAAGTCTTTCCTTAAGCATTATATTTCAGTTACGAGGTGTATAACTTAGGAAATCTTGAATTACTAAGATAAAAAGTAAACAATAACAGTAAATATAACTTATTAGAGTGGAATGTCGTTCACACGACAACCATTTAGACGACGTTTACACTTATACGACGCTTTAGTGTGGTCAAAATTCTTAGATTTACCTAGAAGGGTAAATCTGCCGTTTTGTTTATACAACGTTATCGTTTATACGACATTTTTCAGTAGTCTCTTCGGCATGGTATAAACGACACTCCTGTATTTACATTTCACAAAACGATATGATCCGACGTTATTTGCAATATGTTTTGTTGACAGCATGTTTAATATAACTGTACAGTTTCGATCTTCTGGAAATGTAAATTTTACTTTGGTACTTTTGTTCTTAATACTTTCAATGTGTCATCTAAAAAACTTGTCTCAAACTTTTGTTGAAATAAATTTAAACCAAGTATATCGAAAATAGATCCCTCCAAAATACCAATACAAAGTACAACTATTTTTATACTATTAACAAAATGAGCCCAATGTAGTTTCTTAAAAGCAAGTTAAATAACAACATCGTTAAACTCTTGAAACAATCCTCCTACCTTCTACCGAGTTTTATGTCTTTCAAAGTGGCCAGCTTCGTTTTAATAAAGTGGATAATTCCATTCTTTGCAGTTCCCTTTGTATCGATTTCTTCAATCACTGGGGTAAGCTCTTGAGGTTTATGAAAAAAGGTTCGCTCATTTTTACGAAAACTTTGAAAAAATTCTGTTGCTAATCCAGCACACGTCATCCCAAATATTTGAAAACATCTGAAAAGTGATTTTCGAATTGAAAAAAAAAGGAATTTATATTTTTGAAAATAAGCTACACAACAGCTTTGTTGATTTTGCAGATTTTTTTCAGTTCATGTAGATCAGAAAAAAACGGAATATGTCGCATATAAAACGGTTAAGAAACCTTTTTTCAGTTGTGGGACCTTCCATTTGGATAGACATACAATCAAGTACACGCGGGGGGGGGGGGGGGCAGGACGAAACACTCCTTCGTATTTGGACACCATTTGCGCTAAAGACTAATGGTGTAAGTTCTATTGGACGGCGTCCCCTTACTTTTTAATTTTAATAATTGCGCCCCCCCCCCCTAGTTTTTTTTACTTTTAACATTAGCGTCACCAAACTTTCTGATTCCAATAACTTATGTTCGTATACATAAGCGTCCCCCCAACTCTTTTTCCAAGACTACACCACTGCTAAAGAGATATGATATATGTCATTTTATCAGGAATAATGCACTTTATAAAGTTATGTTAACAATTTGTTAGAGGTCGTCTTCATATTAAAATGTGCTTCAACTTTAAAATTTTGAATGGCAACCCTCCTCTTTTTATGACATATTTGTATTCAGCATCAAAATTTAACCTAGTATACTGATTTTCGTGAAATTTCGTTCACCCGTTGCTTCGGAATTAAATAGAGAAAAACATGTCTCGTAAGGTTAAAAAGTTTTTTGATATTTTTGCATATACTGTCTAAACTACCAGGGGTATAGCCAACGTTTTTTTTCACCTGAAACATCAGCTAACGCAACAATAAAAACGTGATCTTCGTGGTCGAAAATATTAATTCAATATTTTTTATGAATTATAAAAAAAATATATGAAACCATATTACATTTTACGGAAATATAAATCTAGATGAGATTTTATGACGGAATCCAAAATTTCAGCTCAAAATATGCAGTAGTGTTAATGCTACGCTTAAAAATTCGTTTTACTATTTTTTAAAAGACCGCATACATGAACCGAAGGACCACAAACTGAAAGGACGAGAATTGTGAAATAAAATAGAAAACCACTGTGCAACAAATCAAAATATAAAACGCAACACTCAAAAGTTGTTTCTTTTGCAAATAATGTGAAAAATTATTTCATTGTGTTTTGCTAGATTCATTTTCGTTGCTTTATACACGCGAGTCTTACGAGTCTTTCGTTCACAAAGCTTAAATTTTGTAATATTTGTAACCATGTGGCGCATTCTTTCATTTCATTTTGTATATGTGATCATATTAGTTAATATAGTTTCCCCTAGATCTTGTAAACTGAACTCAAAGTTCATCTTTTTTTCACAAAATCGTAAGACATCGCTTATAGAAATAAACAGTGTTATATCTGCAAAAAATCGTTTTTTTTTTTTGGTTTTTATATCAAAATTTTCAGATTTTTGCGCTCTTTACATTGGGAATACTATTGTAAGTAAATGTTAAAAAAAAGGCTAGAGAACACTAGTGTCACTGTGAGTTTTGGCTGAAACCGCCAATTCTCACATGTCAACACAGCCTTATTGCAGAATAATTCGGTTGGTTATAGAATTTCAACGGGATAGCATCGCAATTTTTGCAGGTACAATGTCTTATCAGCTTTAAATTCAAAATCCATGTAGTTTATATACTCATAACACATGGAACTACTGACGTAACATCCGATACGACAGTATTCCTTTCAATTTTTCATTTTTTGACGTCCTTTATTAAGATGAATACCGTCGAGTTGGTAGATACGCAGTTTCCATTTCTGATTTATTATTACCTTTCAGCAATTTTGTCGAATAAACTTATGGTTGATTGGTGGCATAAGGCAGTATTCATTTCAATGTTTTTATTTATTTGATTGCTTTGTTAATGGTGCTGCAGCACAACTATTACAATAATGTGCATTTCATAAAAAATAATTAGAATTGCGTTCCTATTTTAAGTTCTAAATTGTAAGCATTACGTTCCTATTTCCTAAGTAAATAAACTTTTATATTTTTTATTTTGTTTTACTTTTTCTTTTAAATACTCTTCAATCAAATAATATAAACATGTTCCAAGGGGAAAAGTCGAAATAAAAAAATAATAAAAATATTAATCGGAGACAAGTAGTTTTTATTGAATTGGACAGTGTTACCCGCATTTAGCTACAAGAACGAACAATACGGTCAGGTGGGGGAAAGTGGTCAATGGGGTAAAGTGGTCACACGGCAAAGAAAAGGCTATAGCTTTGGAATAAATATAGGAATTGGTGTAAATTTTTTATTTTGGATTTTAATAATTAGGAATTAAATTTTACATTCCAAATTGTCTTGATAGCAACTTTTTAGGTGAAGAAAACAGTCAATTTGTTTGTTTATACAGCACTTTGAAATTGAAACAGCTCTTTTAACTTCTCTCTGACATTTTGTTTTAAAGAATTTGCATTTAATTGACGGTGCAGGAAGCTTTGCACGGATCTCAAAAATACTTCCTCACTAACCATGAAGCTAGATTTAGTTTATATATTATTTTACAGTAGTTTAAGCAAGATGGGGTAAAGTGGTCATAGTATTAGGCTTAACATGCACCGATGCTCTAAAATTACTTTAGGTTAATTTATGAAGTAGACTGGGACTTAACTTGCATAAAACTCACGGGAACTCAGCTATTTATTTTCAATTTAATGCGAATTTTTAACTATTCGAGGGAATTCAGGTTTAATACGCATGAAGGTAAATTTTGAAGACTACAGGGCTCCACACTTATTTTGTTTGAAATTAAGCCGCGAGGCAGATGCTAGTGAAACATTAATGTCACGAATACTGTATTATTTCTTAGAAAATAACTTTTAGTAAAAATAATTAAACACAACTGAGCTTAAACGCAATAGAGATTGAAATTACTATGCGATAGTCTTCTTACAATGATGTGTCTAGTATTGACAAATTTTTAGAAGCACCTGTAATAAAACAATTTTCAAGTTTTCTGAATAGAATAATTCATTTCTAAACAGACTTATTATAAATATTATTAAGCTGAAAATGTTTAGAACTAGTTGTACTTCGAGCACGAACATTCAAGACAGAGAGAGAGAATTAAAAATAGCTAGATTAAAATACATATGCTCCTCAAATTTTGATTTTTAATAAGCTGTAATTACTTCAGAACTCTCTTACTAGCAATGTTTCCCTTATATGTAATTTAAATAATTTAGTCAATCATTAAAAGCTATTTTAAATTTTTTCACTGAAAGTTTTGAATTTCATATTTATGTTTTATTATACGTATTAAATTAAAGGGCGTAGATGCAGTCTGATATTTAGGGATTAAAACCTAATAATACCTGTTATTATGTATCCTAAAATAATTTGGTACATAACTTTATTTTAAGAACATCTATGCAGCTGCTGATAAGACTGAAATACCTTACCAGACGTTACAAAGATGAGGCCAACTTTTGACCATAATAGAGGGCCTTTATAAATTCTGTTGGGTGAAATATAGTTGTTTCTTTTCTAAAAGGAACCTTTATTGAGTTTTTTTTCAATATTATGATTATTAATACTTTTATAGGGTCATTTTTTCAATTGTGACCACTTTACCCCATGCACTACTCACTTTACCCCACCCCATGGGGTAAAGTGGTCATAAATACATCCCAAAAAGAAGGCGTTATAAAATTATTTGACTTCCTTTTTTCTGCTCAAAATTTAATGCAATCTGTTCTTCAATAATGTAATGTAAAAGATCAAGCAAAAAATCTGAAAGTTTTGAGCAAATTCTTATATTTATTGGCGACGAAAGTTGAAAAATGTGGATTTTATGACCACTTTACCCTACCTAACCCTACTTAGTCACTGTACTACTTTTTAATAACTTACAAACTGTACTTTTTTGGTGCAATACTGTCATAACTGCATTTTTTACAGTTATTTCTAACTTTTTGACATTTTTTAACATCCATCACGTGAGAGAAACAAGCAATAATTATTTTCCGAACAAAATCGATTGTAATAATCATTAAAATTAATAAGATAATTAAATAAAACAAATTGTAAAATGTTTAAACTCCTCTCCTGAAACATGTGCATTTTGCAGATATGACACTGTTCATTTCTATAGAAGACATGTTGCTTACGTAAGAAACAGTAACTTCTTAATTTTTTTCCCTACAAATTTTAAGCAACAATTTTATTTTAAAAAATAGTCTCTAATTGCTTACATAGTTTTAAAATAAAATAAATAAAAGTTGTCCGAAAAATTTCGGGAAAAATATATATTAAGGCGCCTTTTTTACTTGTTGTTTTAAAACAACACCGCGCATTCGGGGGCAATTTTTATGCTCCTGCATTATTCGCAGTATGAACAAGAACAGGTGTCACAGGTTGTTCTATTTCACTTTATTTAGTATCTTTTAGAAGATTATTGTTAAATATTTCACAAATTAGCTTAAAGTGGTCGATTAAATTATTATTACGAGATTTTGTTTAAAATCAATTCACGCTGAACCAAAAAAGAAACGAACATTATCTCATAGACCCCCTACAGATGTTAGGTTTCTTGTTTAAAATCTAATAGTGAAATTATTATTAAACTTTATTGGTAATCAAAGTAAAAATTTGCACAGGTAACTATTTATTAGTTACATCTGCAAATTTTTACTTTAATAAATTTTATAAATTTATAAATAATAATAAAATAAATTTTAATAAATTTTCATATTTCAGTGCTATTTTATGATTATAATGCATGCCTATTTATTAAAATTTGGTTTCATTTGTTAAAATGATTATATAAAAGAATAATTTTTGTTACCCCTAAATGCGCAGTGTTGTCTTTAAACAACATGTCGATTTTTCTCGATTTCTACTTTTCCGAATTAAATAAGAATTTTTTTAGTATTTTTCCCACTTATAACTAGCACAAACAAACACAAAAAAAAAAAAAAAAAAAATTACAAAGAAAAAAAAATTGCGCAGTGTAGGGTTAATATCTCCTGTTCTGATGAACGGAATGCAATCAAATTTGGCATACAGACTAGTTTCAGCATGCTAAACTCATTTAAGTTCTCAAATATAGGTCTTTTTAATAGAAAATTATAAGTTGATACTGATTTTAGTATGAATACGGCCCCTTATCGAACTTTTTCTTAAATAATTTAAAATAAGGCATTAAGTTATGACGAATAGCACCTTACTTGTATTTCTAGAAACCATGATGGCTGATCAATTTTGAGTGTTTCTTTTTTTTATTCCACTCTCAGAAAACTTTCGTCGTATTTGACGAAATGGTTTTGTGAAAAATGCTCCGAGTAAACCTTTCGTCAAATTGGCGAAATTTGTGTAGTAACTTTTTTAAGTCACGTGATCGCGCGAGGAAAGAATTGTTATAAACTACGAAATTTTCTTGACGATTGAAGAATCGTCAAAAAAGAGAGCTCTATTTCTGAGAATGTATATTTCATTTAAATTGTTTTTTTTTCTTATGTCTGGAATTTAGTTTATCTGGGAAAAACTCGATCCCAGTTAATTCAGATAAAAATGGCCCACTATACAATGTATATCAACCGGAAACATAAGTTTCTAGAAATATGTCGGATAATTTTGATAGTTTGTTTATGTGGTAATTGGAAATGCACAATTTTGAAAAACGTTATCTATGTAAAATACAATGTGGACCACACTATTAGTTTTAACGCAGCTTTACTCTTTCTCTTTATTACAACAACTCATTGCAACGTACGTGAAAAATCAAATCATAATTAAATACATTTTCACTGATTTATATTTTAATAGTCAATATTTCGTACATCCGGGACAACGATTTAAAACATTTAAGATCAGCTAAAAATAGCTCACCTGTGTTCAGAAATTTGAATATGGTGCACACAAATTAATGCAGTCCGAAACCCCCATGCTGATGAGGAAATTGCATCTAATTAAAGGCATTCAGGCTGTTAATGATGCCAGAAAATCGAAGAGGACGGGAATGCTCGTTTATAGAAGAATAATGAAATACCCTTTATTGGGCAAAGGAGAAATCGAGTTTTGATTATGTTGGTTTACAAGTATTATCAATTTTACATCACTGCGCAGTGAAAAACTAAAGGAAATAAATTGGTAGTTAATCAACAGTGTAATATATTGATTAGATATTTATAGACATGAAAGTTAAAATAGTTTTTTCTCCTTTAATAAGTATGAATGGTTAGTAAAAACGTTTCTAAATGATAAATCGTCTTTTGTCTTGAATGATATTCTGGAATCTTCACTAAAGGTGCATTTAATTTACAATTTATTTATGATCTTATGAAAGGCCGAACTTGTAATTGCGAATGACGCAAGTAGAAATGTCTTTTGTGCGGAATTTTGTATTAACTTTTACTTCAATACAAAACACTGAGTGATATTAACAACATATACCATTATGTCGCATGATGGAAGAATCCATATAGTGCATAATACACAGCTCGGCACTTAACTCCATATAATATTTCAATGGAAAGGAGGTGGTAGAAAAGATCCATATATGCATGGCTCAGTTGCCAAATCGATTAACCCCACTTTCCTTACCACCGATTATCTTCAAATTTCCTTTACCATCGATTAACTCCGACTTTTCCTATTCCAGCTCAAAAGGGCTCAAATGACATCTAGTGAGTGCATTTGAAGTGCAGTAAGGGCATTTGACATGTAGTAAACGAATTTATAGGGAAGATTTGGCGAAGCATATTCCTAACCATGTGACACAGCAAAAAATGTCTGCTCGATTACTTCTACGGAACACGCATTCTTCCTCTGTCATTGCGGAGTTAATTGATTTGGAAATTGAGCCATCCATATTGCATATAACAGAAGAACAATCCGGACCTATATCTAAACGTTTCCGGGTTATTTTTTAAAAAGTCCAAATTTGGGAGATCTATTAAAAAACTACACGCGAAATAAGCATGTTTGGAAAAAAGGGAAAAAAATCATAAGGTTATGCAATTTTCATCAGGCTGCTACGATTTAATAGCAAACTATAAGCGCTGAAAGATTAGCGAAATGCAAACTGGAAGGACAATAAATTCTGTAACCGTCAATACCGCAAACCTAGATCTAGCTATCAGCCCTTGAAGCAAGAGTTTTTCAGAAAAACTGGCAAAAAATGATCGAGTTTTTTCTTTGACAGAAAATGAATATATAGCTATAGTAAGGTACTTGTACCCAATATGGACAGTGCTCTCAATATGGACACCCCTAATATCTTTAAAAGTAACAAATTTGATCGAGAAATAGCACTACATGTCCGTGAAGAAAAGCAGTTGAAAAGATAATTTAGCCAGGAAAGTGAAAAAAAGCGCATTGATCGCCATTTTGAAGGAAATTTGTTTTTTCGTGGTGTGCTGATAGTAATTACTGGTTAGTTTAAATTCGTATTAGAGATGGTAAAATTGCTTTAATTATTGAAAAGTGGAGTGTTTTACAAAGCCGATAAAACATATTTTCTATTGCTATTGAATATATTGCTTAAAAATGTTTTCTTTGTTTATTTATTACAAGATTTAGTAAAACTACGCCCGATTCCCAATATGGACACCTTATGTCCAAATAAAAACTTCTTCATCATGGGCGCTGAGCTCCACACAGTTCTCTGCCGCAGTTGATGCATAGCCACATTGTCTGCAACAGCATCAATACTTCATAAGAAGCAGTACCAGCTCTCCTTTTTCGATGAGGTACAGCAAGTGAATCTTCAGATTCACAAATTTGTAAAATATCTGTTTAATGTTATTTTGCTTTGCTAATTCATAATAAATGAATACTTATATGTATTTTTAATTGTTGCTTTTGAAGACATGCGGCCATGCATCAAATGCGGCACATATGCCCATGAGAACTGTGTGGGACTTAGCGCCCATGATGAAGTTTTTATTTGTCCATCGTGTGAGGACTGAGTAATAGCAGATGTTCAGTCTGCAGACAGATGCAATAAGGCTAAGCAAAAGCAACTATATTATTTCATAATATTTTGTAGTAACTGAGGTGCATTGCAAGGCTCTTCGAAGAGCCACAACCGAAAATGCCCCCCCCCCCTTTCTGAAGTGCATGTTATGAAGATCATTTACTGTGCCCCACTCCTGCTCCGCAATACTTTAAGCTACATTTTTTTAATCCTCTCTCCTCTAAAATCCCTTGTAGGACCGTATCTTTCATACACCCTGTGCAGTAGGTCAATAAGAGCCACTTGTCCCTAATATGGACATGCATGTTCATAATAGGGACAGGTGGTTCCTTATATGGACACTTGTATTTTTTTCTTTTTATCCTTTAAAATAAACCAGGATAATTACAAGGTCGCTAATTTTAATAACGATAGTCAATAGTCCAGGGATAGTGGTCATACATTTTTGGAGTCCTATGACGTGTACACGGTGGTGAAAAAAATACATTTTCCTTAAGGTGTCCATATTGCGTACGTGTACCTTATATATATTGTTTTTGGAAATTTCAGTTGTAGGGGTGACTAGAGAGCGGGGAGTGGTGTAAAAGTTATATAAAAAATTATTTTACAAACAAAGTGCAAACGGATCTCAGAGGGGCATTAGAAATAAAATAACGCGAGATACAAGATCGCCCGTGTGGACCCCGGCTTGTGCAAATTTGAGGCTAACTTTCGCCCGCGACAGACACGGGAAAATGCATTATGTGGTTAAATATACCAACAATTTTCCAATCGAACAAGCTTTCAATCTGAGCCCTTAAGAAACCCTGCGCTGCGTTCTTACTCGTCTTTTGCAGCAACTTAGCCATAAGTTTTTCTAGTATTTTACAATACTAGTAACACGCCAAAAGGGACGAGAAAATATTAAGCATTCCAGATATGTGTGTCTATGCATATGTATAAAAAACACGTATTTTGAAAGTAGCTTTCCTTGTACTTATACCGGGCTTCAGTAAACTGACCGATAATGTTTCCTTTGCACCTCAGAACTTAAATATTTACCCACGTACTCTTCGTCCCTTCCGACCTTTGCAGATACATTTTTTCGGTGATATGTTTTTCAGTTTATATTTGGTTAGAAAAGTCGCCGTACCTGGAAATGAAGCGACTATATTAAGATAGCAATGGAGGTGGCAACTGAATACATACGTTTGTTGATTTTAGTTAAAAGTTGCAGAATGTCAGCCATTATTGTAAACAGATGTGTACTGTGAAGCTTTGCAGAATTACAACATATTACTATAAATGGTATAAAGTCCCTCCCTTTATGTATAGAAAATATCTAGCATTTAAATTTTGTTGCAATGCCTTACATTTGCAATTTCAACAATATCTAGTTCAAAAACACTTGAATACATTCCAGTAAGCTAACATATATGCAATTCAAAGTATTTTTCACGAAATTGGAAAGTTAGAAAGAGAGTCAACTTATGCACGGGTTAGAGTTGAAAAAAATGTACTTAACAAATTACTTAGAACCTGAATGTTCATAATTCTCGGTAAATTGATCGCCATCTGCATTAAGCATATTTTGGGAGTGTAACATTGTTCAGCACAATTCAACAGTTTTCTCATAAAGAACAAATTTTACTTGGAATTAAAACCGAAGGACTTATCAATTTAACATGCAAAGTAAAAACGACACAACAGACATCGATAAAAACAACAACATGTGCAAGAATAGTTCAGGTGTTGCCAAAACTGAAATTGAGACGTTAATAAAATATCTCAATTTCAGTTTTGGCAACATATAATATAAAATTATTTGTAAACGACCCTTTCACCCCTTTTTACTCCATATTTCTCAGGTTTTGAGGCGTAATTAACTCGAACTGGGCAAGCAATCAAAAGCATATATTCAATAGGCCATAATTTGACCTCTGATTACATTACGTTTGGAGCATCAGCTCTGGTTTTGATGAGGACTAGAACTAGACGTCTTGCCTCCCTTTCTCATTGTTTTGTTGTTGTTGTTGTTGTCGTGTCCTCGTGTGTGGCAATGAAGAATGGGTACGCTGCTCCTGAGTCTAACGGGGCCCTTGTAGGCAGTAGTCCGATTTCCGCCCCTCTAAAAGGTCTCTTAATTTTTTGAACCAGCTCCCAGATGAGAGACCGTCACCTGGGATTGACACCCCCAGAGGTATCGTTTCACGTGGAGGACATTGGAGCCATGACCTATTTAACGTGCACCAGCTCCCTTTAGCTAACACGGACCGCAGCAACCAGCAGCGAGAGGTTCTCACCCTCCCAAACATTGAACCGAGCTTCTACCGACTGGTCCACTGCGGGACTCTCATTGTTTTATTATTTATAATTCACAGAAGACAAATACAGACAGCCCTGGAGAAAATGTACAGTGTAGAAGAAAATTACACACTAGGTTGAGAGTGGGAGTGGAACCCACTACTTCGTTGATGCGCGCAAAGGGTTGTCACGAGGTTAAGCGACAGAGCAAGGCGCTTAAACCTCATTTTGAACTCATGTTCTCGGCTGTAAATAAATAGCAAGTAATTGCCAGATAAAAGATATAGTAATATTTAAGAAAAGTAAAATAATTGTAATTGACACTTACAAACCTATGCAGAGACCGAGAGAGGCACGTTTTGGGGTCAATCGCCTTCAACGAAACACTGTAGCGGCAGCTTTTATCCGAGTAGTCTTCCTTTGATAATTCGAACTTGTATTACCTTTTGCCACTTTTCTTCTTGGACTTGCTTCAGAGTTTCAGTGTTTGTATTTGTAATTCAAAAGGGGAAAAAAATACTTTTAGAAAGTTTTCGTTGGTTGGTTTTGTGCGGTTTTATGGCGCAAGACTCTTGCCAGTTTATAATGCTCAGGGACGTGGTAGTCTAGCGGTTAGAGCGTCGGACTTCCACCTGGAATGTCGCACGCTCGATATCCGCTGAAGACCACCCATGTATACTTGGGGAGACGTGCATGTAAAATCAGTGGACCTCACTACCTCGCCCCGTGCGCAAGCAAACTTAGGGCCTTGGCTAACAGGTAGGGGTCTGGGGGAGAAAAAGTCTATAATGTGCCAGAACGTTCTTGTTACTATAAAACCGAAGAATGAATCAGTTCCTTTTTGTTTACAAGAATTCCTTTCCTAATAATTATTTTCACTATTTGTTCCTGCATGGATGGTACATGTAAGTATAATATATATAATGGATATTGTGTGCATAGTGTGTGTGTGTATGTACATATATATGTGTGTGTGGGACTGTGTGTGTCCGCGGAAGGTGTAAAGCGAGGACCTCGACGTGTTTACACAACTACAAACCGAGGACGCACCGGAAAGCGAGGACGTCCTCGGTTTGAACTAACGCTGTTTTCGCTATCAGGGGATCTATCTTATATGTATATGTGTGTGTGTGTAATTGAATGAATCGCTAAAAATTATAGTCATGGCTGGAAAATCTTAACTCAGATTAAAAATAATCTCTTTACGTGTTACGCACTTACGGCAACTTAATTTCACTTATGGTTATGGGCTATATTTTCCTTTTATATATTTATTTACTTCACTGCCTATTTACATTCACTGTCTATATACATTGTATTTACAGTAGTTCAAGTTCCACATCATTTGTCAAGAACTCCAATGTTCTTGACAAATGAACCCCAAGAACTCCATCATACAGTTATTAGCTGTTTCCCTACGGGCACAAGCTCTCCCGCGCAATGTTATGTCTGGATGGGCGCAACTCCTCCCTTCCAGCATACGAAGACCTCTTTCTCATCCGACCGCAACCTCTTAGGCAACGAAAGTCGAGCTCCTCGCCCACACTTTCGAGGGCAGCTTATATAGGGGTGCCTGACCTTAGGCCGACATTGCGGCCAAGGGGACACACGTGCACCATTTCCTGTCGTGTAGGCCCCTTCGTCCTGTCACGTAGGCCCCGTAGGTTTGCCGGCCTAAGCCTAACCTGACAATTTCAAACAATCTATTCTGGACTACGCACTATTTGTGAAAATTTGGTTTTATTTAACAGCTCAATATGAATGATTTTTTTCCTCGTTCTCTTGTTATTATTATTACTATTTCGTACTTTTTTCTTTGAAAATGTAAAATCTATACTTTACCTTATTGTATGGATATATTACCAAGCAACTTTATATACAAAGTGCATATTTTTCAGAAAGCAATATAACTACACTCTTCCTCAAAAACAACTGTTTTAGGCATATTATTAAAAGAACTTTTCAACTCAGAGTAGAAAATATTTTCTGACGAATTTGTGTGTATAAGAATTTTTTTAAAAAAAATCTGCTTAGTAAGGCTCGACCGATGCATCGGCGCCGATTGTTCAACAAAGTTGCCATCGGCCATCGGCATCGGCGGTCGATGTTAACTTTAGAAAAGCATCGGCCCATCGGCCTTGAAAAACATCTAAAAGCCGATGCAAGGCCGATGTTTTTCGCAGGGACAACTTTCTGGAAAACATTCTGTCTTCAACTTTCTCTTTCTTTTCAAAGCTAGATTTCTGTTTCCATACAATAACAGGCAGCACAACAGTTAAAAAAAGCACAAAAATAATGCCATTCTACAAAGTATTTGATAAAAAATTCGGAAAAATAGTTTAATCGATGGCTGCCCGACAACCTTCATTATTAAAATTATTTCTCTTTGAACAGAATGCTCGCGAAATAGAAAATGTTCAAGTAAAAGTAATAGAGGCGTCTTATGAGTGTTATTTGTTTTTCGCGCTAGGTTAGCTGCCTCTTTTTTGTCCGTTTATTTGTTTAATAATGACTTAGTGCATTAAATGTCATTGTGCAATAATGTTATGCCATCTGCTTTTTTTTTTTTTTTTTGTCAAGTTTCTTATTATTCTGAAATTGTAAACAATACAAAGTCAACTTAATCAAAGTACGATAATAATTTAAATTTTTACCAGCGTAAACTTTTTATCTTAGCGTTTTTTTGTTATTTGTTTCTTCGATGCCACGTGTTACAGTTTTTCTGCAATTATGCAGCAATCTCGTTGCTTCTGATTTAGTGTACGGTTATTCTCCTTATTTTATTTTTAGTTTACAACATAGAAAAGATTGATGAAAAATAAGAAACAATTTTACAGTATAAATGTCTATTGATCGAAATGTTATGTGTCCAAGTTCGACTTGCAATTTTCAAAAATTGAATTCTCAAAATGCGAGTTCGAGCGACATTATTTAACAACATCTTAATAAAAATGCTAAAATTTCTTTACTTTCAAAGATTGTTCAATGCATTTTTTTTTTTTTTTAAATACATCTTAATTTTTTACACGATAATTATTTTAATTTTTCCCCGTGTAAACTTCGTTTTTTTAGCGTACTTTGTTTTTGGATTCTTCAATGCCACGGGTTAGACAGTTGACAGTTTTTCTGCTATTGTACAACTGCTTTTAGTTTAGAATATTTCTTGTTATTTTATTATTAGTTTACAATATAGAACATATGATAAAAAAATATGAATAAATTTTTCAGTATAAATGTTTATTGATTGAAATTTTATGTGTCCAAGTTTGACTCGCAATTCTCAAAAATTTAATTCTTAAAAAACGAGTTCGCGCGACAGAGTGTGATAATATCTTAATAAAAATGCTACAATTTCTTTATTTTCAAAAATTGACAACGTATATATATATATATATATATATATGTGTATATATATATATTTTAAATACATCTTAATTTTTATAATCGATCACGTCTTTTTCTGAAGATTTGCTGGTGCTGAAAATATTTTTCACGTTACAAAATATTGGTTTATTTCGATGATCTTACATTGTGCTCATAAAAACAAAGAATATGTCAAGTATTTCAATGTAATTTTCAACTCACAAGAAAAAAAAGCTAATAAGATTGGTTCTTAAGACTCACCCCCCCCCCCCCCATCACTCATTTGTAATGACAAAAAAATCGCACGTCTATGTTTTTAAAGCAATAATCAGTATTCATTGGTTATGAACAGGGAGGGGAGAGTGTTATTGCGAGCGAAACTTTTTAATATTTTATTTTTATTTTATAAAAAGAGTTATTTTAGTTAAAATAACTTTTATAATGAAAAATAAATATATAACCGTTCCCGCTTTTCTTTTAAAACGGGGGGAAAATATGAAAAAAATCCGAGGGGAGGGAGTAGACAATTTTGTTAAATTGTCAATCCCAATTGACAAAGATTTCAATTGAAAAATTGACAAAATTGTCAAGGGGTTGATAATTTTGTTAAAGATACAAACCCACAATATTTGTTAGTCTGTATTATAACATCTGCATTCCTCCCCATGAAAAAAAATAAGAAAAGAAAGGCAGCTGCACTTGGCATTTGTAGTGCAGGTGTTATAAAGAGAAAATGTTGAAGGAAAGGGAAGCAGACCCGATCTGATCCAATAGTTGTTGAGTTTTTTTTGCAAAGATAAGAAAAAAGAATTTAAAATCCTCTGATATAGCTATTTTTTACCTCCAAATTGTTTAATTTCTTTATTAGAATCGCGAGTGATTCTGTTAGTTTTAATTATTATGTAAACTTCCCCCAAACAGTTTTATGGTGCTTGAATAATGGATTTATGTTTTTATAAGCATAAAAATAAATGAATGATTTAAATGACATTTTTGACAAGCATTCTACACGTTATAATGGTTTAAAGCGATTTTTTTCCATTGGCCATCGGCATCAGCCGATCTCGAAACAATCGGTCAACAATCGGCATCGGCCCATCGGCCAAAAAATGCCATCGGTCGAGCCCTACTGTTGAGTCATTTTTAGCAATTTAAGTCACTGTTCACAGGTGATGCAAATCTAATGGAAGGTGTCAAAAGGTCATTTACCATTGAAAAAGGAGAAATGTGCTAAAGACTTGTTAGGCTTTTTAATTATGTCAAAAAAACACTTGAAAATTGTGATAGTTACTTCAAAAGTAACAAAAATACGCTCCTCTTGTTTTCTTGTCTCGGTGTTGTCAAATCTCCATGAAGATACATTGCATAAGGCTCTTGAAAAGAAAAAAATAGAAGAATGCGCTGTCTATTCAATTTTCTCAAAAGCTCTTTCCAATCTTTTTCAAATATAAGTGAAAACCTTTATAACGGTGACCCATGGCAACTTGTTTGCCTTCGCTTACCCTATATCTCGGCTCAAGAATTTTAAGAAGTAGTAGAACAGAACTAATTTTCGTTTACAGGCACTAACAAATAAGCTGAAAGTAGAAACATCTTCAGTATAAATAGTTTATTTCATTTTAAAAACTATTCATGAAACTTTTACACAAGTAATTAAAAGACTTTTACATGCAGAAGCGGAAATGGCCTAAAAATATCCATCAAAAGTTACAAAAGAACCATTAAACTTCATATATTGTTTCCAGAAGTTCTCCATCAATGTTGTGTTCTCATTTGAAATCTTAGGAACAGTGATGATATTTTGTGCAAATATATAAAAATGAAAAAAAAAATTCTATTTAACACTGGTTCACTTCTTATACTTTACATGAATCATCATCACAATATCCTTCCTTCTCCTGCACAAGAAAAACAAAGGCATGATTTCAAATCATATTTTTAAATAAAACGAATCATATGAATCACACATACACAGAGCTATATAGTCAATAAAATAATCACTATAATTGCAGTCAAGTTAAAAGCAGATTCAACTGTATCGCAGATCAATAGTAAGCATAGACAGCGATTTCCATTGAACGCAAGAGATAAAACTGCTGTGAAGATAAAAGAGGACATTGCTGTCAAGAGACGGGGGAGTTCTGCTTCTGGTGCTTTATCGAATCATGGTGCAATTAAATTACCTCTGCTTACCTCGTGGGAAACACCAGTGTTGAAATACCAATTTGCTGTAAAAGTATAGTGAATCTCTGCTTGGAAGACGCTTGACTTTGAGTGAGTTCATTTCTTCTTGAGAAGTATTCGTACACTGGTACAGAGCCAATAGCTATTGTTCTACGTTACTGGCAAGCTTTCTTCCTGCTTTCTTCACCCCTATTTCAACAAATGAAATCGTTTAATTCCTCTCCCGTTGGAAGACTTCTTGTCAAAAGCAAAGAGTAAATCATTCAACAAATGATATGGTCAGAAATGCTCTCATGTAGCACCCCCCCCCCCCCCATGTAAGCCTCAACCCTTTCTTCAATGTATTCCAATAGCAATAGTGCATATAAGCAAGCTCACTTACATTTTTTATATCAGTGGTGTAGTCAGGTCAAGCGTCCCCATCATTTTTTTTAATAGTTAAGAACATAAAAAAATGGGAGGACGCTTGATCTTATCTTTAACAGCCGCCCCCCCCCCCCCCAACCCCAGCGTTTTCGAGCACTGTTTTATGCCTCTTTAATTCGATATTTGCAAGAGATACATAACTAAAATCGTATTCGCTGGCTGTGTTAAATTTCCCCAGCTTCAAATACGATAAACTCTTACTAAATCTTTTCGAAAAGAATTACTAAGAATTTTTTCATGCTATTAATAACCTTCTTTTTTTGTGCATCACATCACATACCTTTAATTATACGAACAAAAAAATATCTTATGGCTATTTCCAAACCATACTTGCACAGCTTTACTATACAAAATAATTAGTATAACCGTTTCATAATTAATAGTTCGTTCCCGAAGAGAAATCAAAGTACTTTTGAAGGAAGCAAAGCTATACCAAAAATAATTAAAACTTTTCAAGTGACGCAAATTGTTTCAAAGAACTTAAGAACTTTGTGCCATACAATAAATTTTCCTTTGTACAAAGAGATTTACGATTTCAAAAGCTGCACACAGAGTAAATGAAAATCAAACAGATTAATCAGCCAAAGATGTGAAACACAACGTGAGCAGATTTGGCGATTCTGGTGGGAAATTTGTGCATCAAAACTACGGACTAAAAGATTAAATAAGCTTTAGGGTTACTTTTAGATTGCAATATGAAAAAGTTTCTGAGTATAATCAAATGCCCATTTGGCACGCTTAAATGTCTACTTTTCAGCCAAGTGGTTTTTCAACAATGATGTTTTTCCTTAAATTTAGTTAAACAGAGATAAATTTAGTTAATCAGCCAAAAAAGACGCCAAATACAGATCATCCCTCTTTCATGAGTATACTTTCTTGAAGATTCAGTTTTACGCAAACAGCTGGTTTCTACCTTCCGTACAATACAACACGCACTTTCTTGAGTATACAAGATTCATTTTCATACTGACAACTGGTTTCTACCTTCCGTACAATGCAATGCGCAGTCTATGCTTAGTCTGTATTCTGTGATCGAAACATTGCTCTATTTATAACAAATTATTGAAAGTGTGTATGATACGTTTGTTCATTAAAGTTTATAAGTCAGTACAGGGACGTTCCAAGCCAAATCATCCAGGGGTCGACACCCGAGGTAGGCCGATTTTGATGAAACTTGATGAGATTGTTCTACTCATAGATATAAGAACAACTGTAAAGTTTTATCTCAATATATTGATTAGTTTTTTAAATAGAACACTTTAAAGTTTTGCCAGAAATTTGCAATTCGACGCTGATCGCAAATCAAGCAATTGCGCATACTTCTACATTTCCTATCGTAAAAGTTATTTTTAAAGATAGAAGGTTAATTATTTTTGCATTGTGTTCAGTATTCTTTTTTGAATAGAAATATAGCATTAGATTTGGGATTTAAAGGTATTAAGGCAACTTAAAAAATCTTGGAAGAATAAAATTGAGTTGTATTTAATGCAATGACTGGCGCTCAGAAACTGCTCAATTGCGTTAAGAACGTATCCTTCGATTTTAAAATTAATTATGCCATTAGAAACTAGATTAAAAATGCTTCAAAGTGGTACATTGAAATTGATGGGGTTTGAACTTTTTATTGAGTTAGAGCTGATCAAAGTTATTCCTTTGAAAAGTAACAAAATCTATTGTTCCTAATGACTTCAATTTCCAAAAAAATTATATTGGCTGCTCTTATAATGCTGTTATATAGTGTATTTAATTTACATTCATATATATACATTGTACAAAGAGCTTTCCACCAAAACCGAGTGAAATCATAAAATATTCAGAAATATATTTACAGCAATTTTTGGAAAAAAAATAAAACCGACCTCAAATCATAAAATGCACGAAAAAGTGAAAAATAAATATAAATTCTTTAACCAACACCGATACGGCATTTAAACAGAACTTATGAAGTCGGTGTAAAATTGTTATGGATTGTGATTAATGATAACTTTTGTAACCATGAATCAATTACAATTACTAATGGCCTAGATTTTGCAACAGTTTCAATGTAAAATAACGTATGGTGTAAAGAGAATTGGACTGTCATAATTTTGCACCGATTTCAAAAATTAGGTTTTAAAGTGGTATCGAGGTTGTTAAGAATTAATTTATTTTTCAAACAAAGGTACAGGACCAATGGTGAACTACCCTCGATCGAATTTTAAAAAATCATGAAAATCGGTTCATCCGGTAAGAAGTCATGAGTGGAGAAATCAAAAACAATCGGCATATACAGTATGAATATTACATTATATTAATAATATATGTTTCTATCAATTTGATAATTATTATTTAGTTAATATATATTTATATCAAATTTGATTATGTTTATATCAAAGTATAACCTCCTTCCTTTGTGAAGTTGATTAAAAATACATCGTTTTTTTTACAAAATGCTTATGCCATAGAAAGTTCTTCAAACAAGCATGAAACTACAAGTCTAGACTTTGAAACATGCATTAGATTGAATATTACTAAAGGAATATCAAAGTAAAATATGTTGCCGGATTTTGATAGGAATTTACATAAATTATGTTGCATGCGTTTATGAAGGAAAGGTGGTGTGATCTAGTGTCGTTAAAATGAACAAAGATGAAGGCGTGACACAATTGCTTTCATGCACCCGCATGGACCTTAAGGAACATTTTACTGGCCTGAAAGGCAAGATGAATGCCTGTTCTCCCACAACGTATCTTATGTACTGTTGAAAGTCCAGAAGTAACATCACATATCAGTCGTTTTTTCAAAATTGGATCAATATCCATGAAAAATATTAATGAAAGCTGGAATATGTTCAAGGGGAAGCGTTAAAACTGTTCAAACTAGAAAGGAAACCTAGTTTTAACCTGTTTAATAAGAAACATAGCCATTTAAATAGATTGATTGAAATTTATAACATTTTCACTCTACAATCTTAACAGTAGTGATCACTTCAATAATAGGCATCTTAAATATTATTCTAATAAAACCTAACATATATATATATATATAACTTTCTTATCTTAGTTTATCTAACAAACATGACATTTTACGAAAAAAGAGTAATTTAAAAAAAAGCCTTTCTCATGCATTAGTGTATATTATTTTGAACTATAGAAGGTCTGGCTCATTTTGTAACTTCGATCAGTTACAACCGAACATATAGTTTTATTTTCCTAGTTTCATGCTTATTTGAAGAACTTTCTAGAGCATAAGCATTTTTTAAAAGAACGACGTATTTTTTTGCTGTAAATATATCTCAGAATAGTTTATAATTTCACTCGGTTTTGGTGGAAAGCCAAAAAAAACAATGTATATATTTATATATATATGGATGTAAATTGAATACACTATATAACAACATTATAAGAGCAGCCAATATCATTTTTTTTTTGGAAATTGAAGTTATTAGGAACAATAGATTTTGGTACTTTTCAAAGGCATAACTTTGATCAGCTCTAACTCAATAAAAAGTCCAAACCCCATCAAATTCAATGTACCACTTTGAAGCATTTTTAATCTAGTTTCTAATGGTATAATTAATTTTAAAATCGAAGTGTACGTTCTTAATGCAATTGAGCAGATTCTGAGCACCAGTCATTGTATTAAATACAACTCAACTTTGTTCTTCCAAGATTTTTTAAGTTGCCTTAATATCTTTAAATCCCAAATCTAATGCTATATTTCTATTCACAAAAGAATACTAAACACAATGCAAAAAAAAAAAAAAAAAAAATAACCTTCTATCTTTAAAAATAACTGTTTTACGATAGGAAATGTAGAAGTTTGCGCAATTGCTTGATTTGCGATCAGCGTCGAATTGCAAATTTCTGGCAAAACTTTAAAGTGTTCTATTTCAAAAACTAATCAATATGTTGAGATAAAACTTTACAGTTGTTCTTATATTTATAGGTAGAACAATCTCACCAAGTTTCATGAAAATCGGCCGACCTCGGGTGTCAAACATTGTCTCCGCTGGATTATTTGACTTGGAATGGCCCTACAGTTAAATTATGTTGGCTTACTACCTTTGTCACCTGAATTGAGATATATATTCTGAATTTCACAACCTTTTGCTTTGATGAAGGATTTCCTTGTTATCCCGAAACACGTTTGAACAATTTATTTTCTAATTTTTGTGATTCATAGCATTGTTCTCTCACATTGAAGAATGTTATTGCTTACATTAACTTTTTCAATTTTGAAAATCTATGTTGAAGAACTCACTTTGTGTTAATCCAGAAACATAATACTTTTGGAGTGCTTTTACTGGTGCGTGAACATAGATCTTATGGGGTGGGGAACGTTTATACAAAATATTTCAGTCCAAAGTTGAAGAATGAAATGATCATTAGATCTGTTATGAGTGCTTTTGAATAAATCAGTTTATGGCCCATTTTTACATAGCTCCATTTCTTTATACACACAATACTTTTACCAAAACAGCCTTGAATTTATTTTTCGCATCAAAGTAAGTTAAAACCAATATAAAAAATATTGCTCTATCTCTAAACTCCCTAGAAAGCAGCGAAAGAACTTTTTAAAACATTAACCGTAATAAATTGAAAGATTACTCATTACCCATCGTGTAAGTTTTATGCAAAACTTACCATAAAAGCACCTTATAAGAATGTTCTTTGAAAAGAAATCTTGAAGGGAAGTAAACGCTGCAAAAAATATATTGCTATGGTACTTTTACATCATTTACAACCACCCTCGGATAGTAAATGATTATGACAGGGTCGTTTGGGTTTGCCTTAGGAAAGAAGAAAATCTACCTATTTTTCAGTTCATTTTTTACGACCGGCAAGATTGGGGAAATGCACAAAAACTTGGAGACATTTTTTGAGTAAGTGAGATTTTTTTTTCAACTGACTTCAAATATTTTAGATGCATTATAGAAATTTTATGCTTTTATTTACATTCTTACGGACATAATTACGGTCTTTAAGCGTAACACATGATGAATCAATGCTGATGAACATGTGTAAAATTATTTATGTTACTTATTAAACTTGAAAACAAATAGTTAAAAAAATATTCCTATGGGATATGTTTTGTCCATCATGCTCGATGGACGTCAAAATCTTGTATTGTCTTAAAATATGGATGTTTAGCTGCCAGTCACCAGCACTTGAGTAGAAGAAAAAGGACTACAAAGATATGTATTTTCTTTAAATGTGCTTATTAGAAAATTGGATGACAGCTTCTTTACCTCAAAATTCCCCATATAATGAGTATAATTCAATGAAATCTTTGTTGCATTTCAGATTTTTATAACACAGTGAGGCGCTTGATAGTCAAAACGAGCCAAAGTCGCAAGATCCTCTGATAAATACCGAAGGTGACTGGTTAATTTCTCTGATGCAACTTTGCTTACTTAATTATAAAAAGATTAATGATGAAGTAAGCAAAATTGCATCATAGAAATTAGCTAGTCACCTTCAGTATTTATCAGAGGATCTTGCAACCTCGGCTCTTTCTGAGAATCAAGGGCCTCACTGCATTGGAAGACAAATCATCAAAGAAGACCAGACCATCAAAAAAGTAAATAAAAAAGTAATACTGAAAACCATCCCGAGATTATGCTCCAAAATTTTATGGACATAAAATTAATGGACTTTGTAACAAAGCGGTCAGCTTTATTATTTGAAAGAATGAGTTAACTCGATAGATCCACAAAAATGAATTGACCCACAAATCTAGAAGCCTCAAGAGGATTTTCACAAAACACAAAATTTTTTTGAAGAAATCATTTGTAATAATAATTATGATGAAAGAGGTAAAGCCCTTATAAAAGAATTTAATGGGAAAATAACGCACACTGAAGATCAATTACAATTCTTGTTGCAGGTTGTCGAACAAAATTGCCGAACTTATCCAGATAGCAAAAAAAAAACAGTGTTCGGAAGGTACTGGCTCATCCATAATTGTTTAAATATCATTGTCGAATTATTATTATTTTCAACTTACAAAATACTAGATATTTCAATGAAATAAAATTGTATTGTTTTCCTAGACTGAGTTTTGTTCCTTTCTTTATTTAGGGTCGAGTTGGGTGGGGCAAAGTGGTCATACGGCAAATAAAAAATTATAGCTTTGAAATAAATAAAGGAATTGGCGTACATTTTCCAATTTAGCTTTTAATAACTAGGAATTAAATTTTTGCATTAAAAATTATTTTGATAGCAACTCTTAGGTGAAGAAAACAGTAAATTTGTTTGTTTATACAACTTTCAAATTGAAACAGCTTTTTAACTTCTCTCTGACATTTTGTTTTAGAGAATTTGCAGAAAATAGACGGTGCATGGAGCTTGACACAGATCTCAGAAGTACTTCCGCACTAACCATGAAGCTAGATTTAGTTTATACAGATACATTATTTTATAGTAGTTTAAGTAAGATGGAGTAAAGTGCTCATAGTATTAGGCCTTAACATGCACCGATGTTCTAAAATTACTTTGGTTAATTTATGAGGTAGACAGGAACTTATCTTGCGTAGGAACTCACGGGAGCTCAGCTTCCATATTTATTTTTAATTTTATGCGAAATTTTAACTATTAATGTAGGCTATTTACGCATGAAAATAAATTTTGGAGACTACAAGGCTCCGCACTTCTTTCGTTGGAAATTAAACCACGAGGCCGATGTTAGTTAAACATTAATTTCTCTAATAGTGTATTTTGTTTTAAAATACCTTTTAAATTTACTTTTTAGTAAAAAGGATTAAACACAACTGACCTCAAATACAATAGAGATTGAAATTGCAATCAGACAATCTTCTTGCAATGGTTTGTTTAGTATTGAAAATTTTTAGAAGCACTTTCAATGAAAAATAATTCAAGTTAGCGGTAATTCAATTCTAAACAGACTTATCATACATATTATAAGGCTGTAAATGTTTAGAACCTAGCAGTACTTCGAACAAGAACAATACATTAAAGAGGGAGATAATTAACCTCTTCGTTCCAAGTGAACCCAATCGGGTACATTTTAAAATACTGTTTATTAACTACTGTTTGTGCAATTTGAAATCTAAAACACCCAATTGCTTTTGAAATTAATCAACAGATAGTCCGTTTTAAACATGGAAAACATGGAAATTGGGCATTAATTATTATTTAAACTAACTAATAATTAAAATTTTTAAAAAATTTAGTTATTTTGTTTTGTAATCATTTTTTAAATCAGAGATCCAAAAAATTGAGTCAAAATTTTTTGTGCTTAGTTCTGGGATCTGAAGAGGTTAAAAATAGCTCGGTAAAAATATGTATTTTCCTCCCGTTTAGGGTTTTAATAAGTTATAATTATCTCAGAACTCTCTTATTAGCAATGTTTTCTTAATATGTAGTTTAAGTAATTTAGTCGGACATTAAAAGCTATTTTTAATTTTTCAACGGAAAATTTTGAATTTCATATTTATGTGTTATTTATATGTATTAAATAAAAGAACAGACTTATAATCTAAGAATCGGAGATTAAAGCCTAAGAACACCTGCTATTATGTATCCTACAGTATTTTGGCTTACAACTTTGTTTTAAGGCCATCTATGCAGCAGCTGAAGAGCCTGAAGCACCTTACGGAGAGACGTTACGAAGATGAACCCAACTTTTGATCATAATAGAAGGCATTAATAAATTCTGTTGGGAAATAAAATTGTTTTCTACAATGAGCATTTTTTGAGTATTTTCAAATATTATGCTTATTAATACTTTTATATAGTCTTTTTTTTTTTTGCAACTATGACCACTTTACCCCACCCCATGAGGTAAAGTGTTCATAAATACATCCCAGAAAGAAAGTGTCATAAAATTATATTATTTAACTTTTTTTCTGCTCAAAATTTAATGCAATCTGTTCTTTAATAATATAATGTAAACTATCAAGCAAAAAATGTGAAGGTTTTTAACAACTTCTTATATTTATTGACGACGAAAGTTGAAAAACGTGGATTTTATGACCACTTTACCCCACCTGACCTTATAAAATCGAAAATCATTTGAGCATGTTGAGCTACCTCTAAATATTAAATTATAAGCTTAAACTGCACAATAATTATTTTTTACCTAAATGGGACCAGTTGGGAGGGTAGAACAAGTAACAAAAATAATAAATCCTTTTAAAAGGGTCATTTTCGGACAACCCTATTGAGCAACCCCCTCTTTATTGAGAAATATTTTTCTGTAACGAAAAAATCTGAAAAAAAAAAAAATATGGAGAATTGCACTCAAATGTATTCTAAATATATTCTGGAGAGAAAAATCTTTGATCATGTTTTTCAAAACGACAACGCATTCAGTAATTCTTATCCTGTATTAAAGTACGCACTATAACTATTACAAAATGTGGAAAATTGCCAGAAATTCCCTATTATTTAAAGAAAAGTTACTTTATAACATTCCTGAATTTTATACTCTTAATGAAAGTACAAAATGTTGCTTTTTTTTAGGTTAGAAATTGACCGGCTTGGTGTTATTCTAACTTGGAAAGCCTGAAATGCATTCTTAGCTAGAAGTCATTTTCTGTTTGATACCGTTCGTGACAAGGCTACAAAATGTTTGCTATCTCCGCGGATTTGAAATCCGCCTTTTTTGAAACCTTGTAGCAGCTTTATCTTCTCAACATTGAAGTAGGTTTTTTCCTCCGTTTCTTGAAAGTTGTACAGATGTTGGAGAAAAGAAAACCAAAAGAAGTAAGCAAAACCTTATGCTTAAATTTATTGGATTACTTCAAATTTGTTTTTGTGATGTAAGTTTTACAATAAATATAACTTACTTTTCCCTCAAATAAAAACTTACAATTTTGCTGACAAAAGAAAATTCTCGGAAAGAACATAGTTTGATTGAGGATAATGTAAATTTTCATTTCAATTCTTTTTTGCCTTGCGCATGCTCTGTGAGCTGAGACTGGAACGACCCAGAGTTTCGAGTCCAGCGTTCCAGATATTGCTTTTACAAACGAGAAGTGAAATGATTATATTGTGACACAAAACTAGCGCTTAAGCTACCTGCTAGTCTTCCAGACTTTATCTTAATCGAGACGCCTATACGGAGAGCAAATTTTTTGAAACGCCCATTTGAAAGTTTAAGTATCGTGTTTTTATTCTTCTGTACAGAAATTGTGGAGCCTTTACACTTGAACATTATTTTTTCCTTCAAAAAGAAATTACAATTTTTTAAGAATACTTTTTTTATTCCCATTACATAAAGTTCTATTTAATACTCTCGGTCCTCCTCCCCTTTCTTTATTTTTGAAAAAATCAAAATATTTAGCACACTAGGGGGAGAGGGAACTGGGTGTCAAAATTCTCAAATGTTTTTTTAGAGGCAGAGAGCTTAAAATTGAAATAAAACACAAAAAAATGTATTTAATATTCATCTAATTTGTTTTATTTGAAGAAGGACATTTTTGTGGCATTAATGTTTGAATATGATGTCGGGCATGTGAACACCGCGGTTGGCGCGTACATGACGTAACCTGGAAAACTGTGTGTGAAAACTGGACCAGTTTTCACACTTTTCGCAGTAGATCTGTTTACTGGTCACTTTGTTCTTGCGATTTGAAGCCCTTGGATTATTTCCAATGCAGATATGTGAAGTCCCTTGAATATACTGATAAACCATTAACAATGCACCACATGGAAGTCAAGATTCGGCGCATTATTGCCGACATTCAGCCAGATCTACTGCCAAAAATGTGTGAAAACTGGAAATCCATGTTACACCATGTACGCGCCAGCCGTGATGTTCCGCCTGTTCGACATCATATTCAAACATTAATGCCATAAAATTATCTTTCAAATAAAGCAAATAACAGGAAGATTAAAGACATTTTTTTGTGTTTCATTTCCATTTCAAGTTCTCTGCCTCTAAAAAAAAAAAACCCTATGTATTTGTACGTGACATTTGTGCGTATAATTCAATACAATTAAAGAATTTTAAATTTTAGAATTCCTTTTTTATGTATTTGAATGTAAGTAACCTTCATGTATCTCTTTAAAGTAGTACTAACTTTTTAGGGAAATGTTATATATGTACGTGTTGCCGGCGTGACATAAAAAATACACACACTTTCACTTTGCCTGATAAGAATACAATTTTCTGCAAACTATACGAATGGATGCAGGAAACTTTTTTTGTCAGTAAGCACAAATGTATACGCAATCTTACTAAAAGAAAAATTAAGGTCTCATGTTATTTCTTATTTTATTTTTATAAATATTTAACCTTACTTTGCAAAAACTATTTTTTATGACTGGTGTACATTATGAAGAAGTTATTAACCCCTTAACGCATTTGCCCGTGTCTGACACGGGCGAAAGTTACCGGCAAATTTGCACATGCCCGTATCTCACACGGGCGATCATGTATCTCGCGTTATTTTATTTCTAATGCCCGTCTCAGATAAGTTAGCATTTTGTTTGTACAATAATTTTTTACATAACTTTTACCCCACCCGCCGCTCCCTAGTCATCCTTACAACTCAAATTGAAAAAAAAAAAAAACAATTTATACTATACATATTCATTTTCTGTCAGAAAAAACTCGATCATTTTTGTACCAGTTTTCCCGAAAAAAACTCGTGCTTCAAGGGGTTAATAGTGTTAACTGAATGAGCTCATTTGGACCGCTTGAATCTCATTTTATATTGCGCTGCGGATATGACATAGCATAAATAAATATCACACCCGCAACGTAAAATAACTATACTTTGAAGACATATATAAAAATATTTCTAATGCAGTTAAATACAACTTACTAAACTACCTTTAGATCAGCAGTGTCATTATAAATAGTTATGTCGTTTTCTTGTGAAACATATAAATGCCACTTTTTTGTTGCGGGCGTGACATAATTTATCGTAACTAAATTGCAGTTGTTTACTAATGAAGAACAGTAAAGTGGGTTTTATGAAAGAAGTTCGTTTCACTGCACTTTCATTTTTATGTATATGAGCTTTCAGTCGTGCAAAATAAAATCTTTTGCTCAAAACAAGACATGCAACATGAAAATGAAAGAAATTTAGATGAATTTTTCTTTTGCTCATGTAATTATTTTATTAATTAAAATAAGACTTTTAATGATGAAATATTGATTATTTTTTACAAAATACTGAAAGAAAAGCTTCTAAGAGTTAGTCTTCAAAAATTTTGGAATTGTTAAGAATTTTTTTTCCTTCAAGCAACTGTCCACATTTTCTTGTATTGGGAAAACCAGACCATTAAATTGCATTATCTGACACATTGTTATCCAAACTCCAAGTCACATTTAGTAAACATTAGTAACTTTGAATAAAACTTTAAAAGAATACAATTACCGTACCTTGCTGGAAGGAAAACACAATTTCTGAAAATTGATTGAGAGAGAGAGTTAAATTGAAATTATTTCGACTATGGTTTGTACATTAACTGAGCAAAAACCTAACGTATTTTCAAACCAAAAATCTTCTGAATAAATAAAACTCTTACGAATAGCATCTTACACTTGAAAATCGGAAAGGAAGCAAAGAGCATTTATGTGACTTTTAATCGTGACAAGTAGAAAAATGTTTTTCCTCTATATTGTTATTTATTGTCACCAGTATTATCTGACATGCTATGTTATCCAAACTATAAGTCACATTATGTAAACATTACTATCTTCAATTAAAACTTTAAAAGAATACGATTACCGAAACTTTCTAGAAGGAAAACGCAATTTCTAAAAATTGATTGAGAGATAATTAAATTGAAATCATCTCTACTATGGTTTGTCCATTAATTGAACAAATCCTAGCGGATATTCATTTGATATATTACAAAACAAAAAGAATCTGTTAAATAAATAAAGCACTTACGAATAGCATCTTACATGTGAAAATCATGAAGCAAGCAAAGAAAATTTATATGACTTTTAATCGTGACAAATGGAAAATCTGTTTTTCCTCTCTATTCCCAGATGCAGCTGTCTACATTTCACTGGGAACAACATTGTTTCGACACCTGCTCAAGCATTCGCAATTTTAAACAAGTCATTGCGAATAATTTTACATAAACGGGCCGGAAAGCGAAAATGTAACTAAAAATATAAGTCTCTGCTTCGATTTTGTTCCAAACTTTGGGATTTAGGAAAACTGCGAGCACCATGTTTTCCATTCATTTAACTTCCCTTGTGTATGAACTAGCAATGTAGTTGTCTATGCTGTTTATCGGCAAGTCCTATATTTGGGATTTCCAGGACGCCAAGAAAGATTTATTCATGAATTGCTCACATTTTCTTACTTTTTTGAAAAGAAGTTGCGACTCCTTCTGAAATATCAAAACAGTTAAGAAAAATAATAACCTCGGTCAATGAAATACCAATATAAGAAATAAAATGAAATGTAAGCATTTGTGCTACAAAGAAAAAAATTTAAAATCATCGTAAAATCAAGCACAAAATTTGCAAAAACTGCAGACATGTTTCGAGGTTACAAGGAACCCCTTTTTTAAATGCAAAAGAGTGAGGTTCTAGATGAAAAACATCCAACTGAAGCTAATTAATAACATCCAACTGAAGCTAAATCCAATGGCTTCAGTGGGATGTTTTCCATTTAAAAGCTCACTCTTTTGCATTGAAAAAAGGGTTCCTTGTAACCTTGAAACACTATAAGACTCAACACGATTCAAAGCAACATTACAATTGTAATACCAACACAAAATACTAACGGATGATGATTGTTTAAATCAATAGGGAGATTTGGGTAATCAATAAGGAGCATATTGGATTAATCAATAGGAGAAGGCTGGCTCCGTGAAAGGCATAAACCGTTTTCATTTAACCTACTTCATTTATTGCGGTCGCGAACTACTAAAATTTGGTAGCATATTACTTGGATACTCAAAGTTAAAGGCATCTCCGTCAAGTAGTCTTACTTTATAAATAATTAGAGAGAAAATATGTATTTAAAATTGTCTTCGTTAAAAATATATCATAATTATATTCACCAAGAAATAAATATCATCATTCCAGGTTGTAAAACCTCTTGTAAACATTCTTAGCAGAGAAGGTAAATTTAAATTTTACGTTATTAAATTACTTTTTTAAAAGATGATCGCCTTTCAGACAAAAGTCATTAAGTCCATAACTCCAGTTTTGAGATCGTAGATCTAAATTTTTATGAAAAATAGTAAACATCATTTTTCAGCCTCCTAATTCCAACAGTAGTTTTACTTGTGTAACTTTTAAATCTCTGTAATTCGTTTAATTTATGAAATAACTAAATGTAAATTCTAATGCACTGCAGTAGTCTACCACTTTTTTTTCCCCTTCCTTTGGGGAAAAAAGAGTTATTGTCTTTCTGGCTGCCTTTCTGACTGAAATTATGGTTCTTAAGTCCATAACTCCAGTTTGGAGACCTTAGTTTCAAATTGTTATGAAACATAGTAGACATTTTAGAGACTCCTAATTCCAACAGTAGTTTTGCTTATGTAACTTTTAAATTCTTTAATTAGTGTATATTACGAAATACCTAATTGAAAATTTTAATACACAGCAGTAGTCCGCCTCTTTTTTTTTTTTTTCCTTTCTTTCAAAAAAAAATTAGGGTCTTTCTGGTTGCCTGGAGGTAGCCTTTCTGACTGGAGATATTGCCTAAGCCCATAACTCAAGTTTTGAGCCCTTGGTTTCAAATTGTTATGAAACATAGTAAAGATCATTTTACAGACCCCGATTTCCAACAGTACTTTTACTTATGGAACTTTTAAATTCTGTAATTGGTTTAAATCATGAAACAACTAATTGAAAATCTAATACACTGCAGTAGTCCGCCTCTTTCGTTTTTCGTAGTATTAGTGATTTTTATCAGAACGCCGACGATATCTAATGCAAGCATTCTTCTGAACTGGTTAATTCCAAGACCTTTTTTCGGATGTTAAAATGACTCGTCTAAGAGAATCCGCTAAAGGCGCATTTTACGGTAACTAACACACCATTTGGAGGCGAAAAGTTAATTTTAGATTATTAGAACAAGTAATCTTTTAAATGTAAAATAGCTTAAGGTGGTATTCTACTGTAGAGACATGAATTTCGCCCGGTTTTTGAAGCGCCGTACAAAGGGGAAAAAAAAAAACTTTTAGTATCCATTTTTTTTATCATTTGTTTATTGGTGTTTTATTATTACATACAAAAATTAACCAAAAAAAAATAATTAAAATTGACAAAGTTATGAGCAGTCAAATTGGGGGCTTCAAAAAAAAGAGGGTGTCCTGGCGTGCATGATTGCAACCCTCCTGGTGATCTGAAAAATAAAAAACAGACCGATTCTTAATTATAATAGATGCCGCTATCGTATGAACCTCGGACAAGTTAAAAAAATTTTATTTTACAAAATGGCGGCTGTTTGAACAAAAATTTTCTTTTTTGCATCTTTTTTTAACAATTACGAATTTTTAAAAAATACTAAATGAAAAGTTACATTTTTGGTCAAGGTTCACACGATAAAGGGATGTATAAAGAACATCCTCTCCAAATTTGAAGTAAATCGGTCCATTAGAACTCGAGATATCCTTACCGCCAGCTCGAAAAAAGTAGTTTCGAGAAAAACGCGATCAAAGTTTTGAGACAAGTTTTCGGCAGTTTTACTTATAGAATGGTACAGAATACTTACATATTTTTAATCGGCGATTCCTGCTCAATATAAGAAACCTTCCTCTACTTCAAAATGCTCATTCTCCGATGTTCTCTGGGGAAGACGAGCAGTTTTACCCTCCTTTGACGCCTCTGAAGTCCGGAGTTCCGAGAGCTCGATACGCCCTTCGTCTCGTCTCGCTGCAAAAGCATTAGCTTCTGGGCCAATCGTGATTCTCATAACATCTAAGATTTTTAATATGGGTATAAAACCTTCATTAAAAATACTAACTTCGAAGGTTGGTACGAAGGTTGGCTCAAAACTAACTTAAAATAAAACTAAACGGAGAATATTCCAACAAAACAAGTTTCTATGTCCTACAATTAAATATAGATTTAAAGGATACTATACAATAAAGATTCTATAAGGGATATTCAATCGTGGGATTCGGGAACGTCTACCGTCTTTTGTTGACTTGTGTCGGTTGGACCGTAACTGATGCCACGTCACTAAAACGACTATAACTCATGAAATAATAGGAATTTTAAAAAATCCTTTTAATGGCATATTCTTGAATGTCTAAACTTTGGAAATATGAAGAAATTTTTTTTTCGATTTTTCAAAATTCTACACTAGAATACCCCCTTAATGTAGTGTCTTTATACAGCTACATTAATACATTAATATTTGAACCTATTAAAGACCCTGTTAACCTACTTGTTATGAGGAAAAATTAAAACAGAGTAACTGACGCAACATGAAATGGACACACGTATTGGAAACATCCAAACATATTCAAAACTCTCAATTAATGGAAATTTATTAAATGGAAATTTTTACACAAGTGGAAAAGTAGTGCATGTACAATTGTGTTATTCTTTGGTGTTAGCCTAGTTATTTGTATGTACGAAAAATGGTAGTAACTGACGCAAAAAAGAAAAAAAGGGGTGTTCTAATATTCAACTAGTGGCAGCAGAATCGTTTATTGGGAAGCAGTTTTTTCCCACCAGGGGCGGGAATGCTTTAAATATAGTGTTTGTAAATAAATAATTTCAGAATACCAACAAACAGAAAAAGCAATACTTGTTGAAATAAAAAGTAAAATACAACGCATATTACGCACAAATTTCTCAAAAAATTTCAGACATGTTTCGAGTGAAAAACATCCAACTGATCTTCAGGTTGGATGTTTTTTGTCTGGCAGCTTACAGTTCGATCACAAAGTTCTGACACTTAGAATAATTCTTTCGAGTTTTAGGGAAGTTCGTTTTGCAGGTGCGTTTATTAGTACGCGAATCAGAATATTTGCTTCTCTGTTTTTTGAAAGCAACTAAATTTATAAACTGGCATATAGCATTAGTTCGGAAGAGTCAAGTATGCTAAGCGAACTGAAACGAGAACAGAATCCCCTCATTCCTTATGCCAGCAGTTCCTCCCTTGAGCATGAATGGATTCTTCTTGACACTCTGCCAGTCACAGCTCTTTTTTTTTATGGTAGAATTGTACTTCTTTTGCATTGAAAAAGGGATTATTTGCAGCCTCGAAATACGTGTTTGCAATCTTTTGCAAAATTTGTGCGTAAAATTTTCGTTGTATTTTATTTTTATTTTGTAGCTGAAAGGTTTACTACTTATTCCTTGATAAAATTAGTAGTTCTTAATTATTTTTCATTTCAAATTTTTTTTCCGAAAATGTCCATTTTTACTTGAAATTCCCCTCTAAAAATCCAGGTAGAATAACGGGGATTTACCTATTGGGGGTTTTCGATCAATTGCGACACCTTAATTTACTATTGTAACAAAAAAAGTTACTAATTCATGATATGAGTTAAATTAAATAAATTTTTAACAGATATATAATTCATAAAGTAACAACACGTTTTAATTAAGGGCAAAATAACTCTAAGTTCATAAAAATTATTTTAACTTGTCCTTATTTGTCCTTTGAACTCTGGGAAATTTATATTAAGAATGAAACTAATAAAAATGAAAGGAAACTTATCAGGACACTACAAATAACAATCCAATCGCAAGAAATATTTCAAAAAAGAAAGAAGATGTCGAAAAGTTGTGCATTATAAATCAAATAAAAGAAAAAATTCGTCACTTATTGGGTGAACAAATCCAGGTTATTTGAATAAACTATATTTATTCCATAAACTTTCATGCCACCTATATGTATCATTTTTACTACACAGAAAATATTTCTCCCCTCCTGCAAAATTTTTAAAACACACGTATGCTTTCAAAAGTCTGGAAAACATTTACATTTCGACAATACCCTATTCATGTACTTAAATTATAACGGCAGCTTTTCTTTCGTGTTTAAATATGCATGAATCAATACCTCCAACCTTTCTTTGTCGGAATATACGTGTTTAAAAATTCAAAGAAAGCTCTTACACGGAGCGTTTTACATTCAAATTCCCCGAAAATGTTAGTAAGCGTTCTATGTATAGGAAAATGGAATTTATTTTTTTTCAATGAATATTACATGCCACATTATATATTGGGTGTCTAAAACTTTCTCGGTCATGTACATGGTATAGGAAAATTGATCAAGAATGATTTGTACGAAAATTGTTATGAAACGAATAATCAGCTTAAATCGCAAATCGTCAAGAAGTGACGCTTTTTTTCACGCAAAATATGAAAGACAGACGGTTTATGTCCCATATCTGACTACTGTATTTTATTTAAAAAATAAAAAATAAGGAAGCGAAAAAAAAAAAACCTCAAGAAATCACGTATTTGCGGGGGATTTCTTGAGAATTTTCTTTTTTCATTACTTTTTTAAAAATTATCTTTTAAAAATACAGCCGTCACATGTGGGACATAAGTTTATCTTTTTCCATGGATTGGTCTAAAATAGAGCAATCATACTACGTAGTATCAGGATTGATCATTACTGAAGTAAGAACGTTGAACGGTTAGAAAATTTTACTAATAACAGAGATGCAAATATTGGGAGATAGGTATAAAAAGGTGCCGGCATGATGGCGTAGTGGTAAGGCGCGGGGCTCGTACGCCTCAGGTCTGAGGATCGAGCCTGTCAGTGTCGGTGGATTTTCAAGATGCAGAAAATCGTCCATGTCGTATGATTGTGTGGCATGAAAAAGATCCCTTTAGTAGACATTTGGCTTTGATACTCTCGGCTAAATTAAATTCCCAGTGCTATTTCGCATCAGCAGAGTCCGGGGGCTCGCCCTTTCAGGTGGAGAAAACGGACGTCAAAATTTATCATGCGGCGATGTGGTACCACACTCATTGAAGTGCCGCTGAAACAGATGGTAGCAATATCTCGAGAACGCACTAGGTCTGCAATTGGAAGAAGCCAACAGCAGCATATTAGAAATTTAAAAAATAACTAAATAAATAAATTTTTAAAAAAGGACTACACTGCAAGGTTGATTACACTGCGAAACATTTTTGCCCCAAAACAGATGAGAATATCCTGGAAATCATTTATCCGGATTCCGACGTAAAATTAGAGAACTAAAAACAAGAAACTACAAAGACTTTAAAAAAGGAAATTATACTTAACAAAAAGCAGAGAACATTTTGTAAATTTATAGCATCAGACATTGTTACGCAGTAGAGGAGCCATATGTGAATACGCTCAATTACTCTTATTATTTCATAAATTCGTAGGTGAGTTCAACTGAGTCCACGCTGTTGTGATTCTTGTGGCTTAGCCCGCTCGGCCAAAGATACCTCCGGAGTTGTGAGGGCTGAATCACAAATCTCAAATGTTTAATTTTGCCCTAGTTTACAATTTTTAAACAAGTAGTCACCGATCTAAAGTGCTCAGTCTTACGTAACTTAACAGATCTTTCCCTGTAGCTGTACAGAGTGCAGAAAAACAAGATTTTCATTGAGAAACTTACCAAGAAACTTGATTATATAATTTGAAATCGTAAGTTCTTCGTAAATTTACAGAAACACTCGGTTTCCTTTCTGTAATTTCACAGAAATGTTTTACCAAGTACATGCTTTAAAGTAACCAATCTAAGTGCTGTATTCCAGTATATATTCATTTTTCCGCAATAAAATAGTTATAACACTTACCACCAGATACCAATTATGCTGTAAAAATTGAAAAGACGTATCATATAATATTCGAAATATTTTCTAAAGTCCAACCTCGCGCATTTTGTTATTACAGAGGAAGTTATTCGTTATCGTTATTTTAATGGCTTAAACTGACTCCTTTTAAAGCCCAAGCTTTATAAAAATTCCTTCCGACATTTGACATTTTGCATTATTTCCTTGAGTCTTTAATAATTCAACATCCTCTCATCCAAATTGATCGAAAGCATTTTTAATTCTCCAGATTTTCGAAGCATGCATTGTTGATACATTGTAGCATCGTTAATATTTTAGTATCACGTCTTTTATATCTGCTGAGAAATTTAAAAAATTAGAAAATTGTTTAAAATATTTTTTAATAAATTTATCATTAACCATTATTTTGCTAAAAATAAAATGCACGATTAATTTAAAACAACGAAAAAATGTGTAGTGTATTTCAATAGTTATTTTACATTTGTACAGAAAAGGAATATGCTAAATTAAAACTTCCTCATAAATTTAGATTTACACGATTTCAAATCTCATAAAAACAAAAACAAAAAAAAAAGCGTTTAAATTAGTATATTAGTAAAGAAATTCAGTTGTAGTTGTACAACAAATGTTTACTATTTTTCAAAAAGAATAATTTATTGTAATATATATTTATTATATTATAGCAGTACTATGCTTCACACATAAATAACTAACTTCTGTTAAGGCGACTGCCTACGTTCGAAGAACTTTCTTTTTTTAATTTATTTTTGACAAAACAGGTGCACATTCAGATTAAGTGTGAATTAAATAATGTAAACAAGTAAAATTTTATTGATAAATCATATAGTTTTTAAAATTTTTGGCAAATTTGGGCAAAAATAGAGCGAAAATTTGCCATTACGAGGAACACCATTTACACAATTCTAATCAATAAAAACACATTTCTTTTATACTACATACTCGTTAGACCTTTATTTGTGTTCTGAACTAGAAGTTTTAAAAAATCTTTTAAATTCTTTGAAATATGCTCAATTTTGTATAAAAACAGAAAATTTACGACATTTTGCAAAAGGTTTTTGTGTTCACATAGCTGCAAAATTCCCAAATATTAAAGCAGACACTTTTTTCTAGTTCAGAACACTGTAAATATGATTTCTAACATTGTCACCAAATTTCATCAAAATATTCCTACTAGTTTTTGAGTAAGGGCTTATACCGTGAATTGAAGCATGCAAAAATACAGTTTTTCAGAAAACGCGTTTAAAAAACTACTTATGCGAAACAAGTAAGTTACACTCATTTAAATACCTTAAAACTCTTCGTAGTGTTAGGTCACACATTTATGCAGCTCATACTACTTTAGATTTAACTTTTTAATGTATTTTCTATTTTTTCTGAATAATTTTGTGTCAAGCAACAAACGCGCGTCAAATACTCGATTCACGCTTTGTCAAAACCCCAAGTACTTTTTTCATAAGTTTACTGTCATTTGCTTTTAAATTATGTGATGCTATACTGAAATAATTATAAAAAGACAATAAATGAGCAATTTTATAGCAATACAAAATTTAATATTTTATTTTTTGCATAATTTAGAAGAAAAACACAATTTTTAGTTACGCTAGATACTGTAATGTTAGAACAAACAAGCAAAATTTAAAATGCATTTACAACTGGATAAAGTTAAAATTCTCCACATTTCGCTTATAGAAATGAACAGTGTCATATCTGCAAAAAATCGTTTTTTTTTTTTTTTGGTTTTCATATCAAAATTTTCAGATTTTTGCGGTCTTTATATTGGGAATACTATTGTAAACAAATGTTAAAAAAATAAGGCTAGAGAACACTAGTGTTACTGAGTTTTGGCTGAAACCGCCAATTCTCACATGTCAACACAGCCTTATTGCAGAATAATTCCGTTGGTTATAGAATTTCAACGGGATAGCATCGCAATTTTTGCAGGTACAATGTCTTATCAGCTTTAAATTCAAAATCCATGTAGTTTATATACTCATAACACATGGAACTACTGACGTAACATCCGATACGACAGTATTCCTTTCAATTTTTCATTTTTTGACCTCCTTTATTAAGATGAATACCGTCGAGTTGGTAGATACGGCAGTTTCCATTTCTGATTTATTATTACCTTTCAGCAATTTTGTCGAATAAACTTATGATTGATTGGTGCATAAGGCAGTATTCATTTCAATGTTTTTATTTGATTGCTTTGTTAATGGTGCTGCAGCACAACTATCACAATAATGTGCATTTCATAAAAAATAATTAGAATTGCGTTCCTATTTTAAGTTCTAAATTGTAAGCATTACGTTCCTATTTCCCAAGTAAATAAACTTTTATATTTTTATATTTTGTTTCACTTTTTCTTTTAAATACTCTTTAGCTTGGTTTTTTTCAGATAACTTATAGGTAGTATGAAGGCCTGATTAAAGCTTATATTAATCAAATAATATAAACATGTTCCAAGGGGAAAAGTCAAAAATAAAAAATAATACAAATATTAATCGGAGACAAGTAGTTTTTATTGAATTGGACAGTGTTACCCGCATTTAGCTACAAGAACGAACAATACTTAGCCACTGTACTACTTTTTAATAACTTACAAACTGTACTTTTTTGGTGCAATACTGTCATAACTGCATTTTTTACAGTTGTTTCTAACTTTTTGACATTTTTTAACATCCATCACGTGAGAGAAACAAGCAATAATTATTTTCCGAACAAAATCGATTGTAATAATCATTAAAATTAATAAGATAATTAAATAAAACAAATTGTAAAATGTTTAAACTCTTCTCCTGAAAAATGTGCATTTTGCAGATATGACACTGTTCATTTCTATAGGCGATTTGTAAGTCAAACCTTCAGTTTGTTCATTTTTATTTAATTTTGATTTTTTTGCAGCTCTTTTTTTTTCTGGCTATTTTTGCAGCTGGCAACGAACACCGTTTCGACTGTTCAATTCTCAGTTTGTCAAATCCCATGTATTTTTTCATGGTTTCTGCATCAACTGTAATACCTAAGTTTTTAAACACTGGTAATAACCCTAAGAAGGCAGAATTAAAAAGCAAAACTGCAATATGTCCCTCAAGCTGCAAAGTTTGAAGTTCAACAAACACAGTTTTTGGTAACACGCTCCATAACACATTGTTAAAGCTTTCATTAGCATTTTGTGTAAGACCATGCAAACACTTACACAGAAGATTTTTCTCACAAAGACTCATATAAACTGGTTTCACTATGTTTATGATAGCACTAGATAAGCTGGCTGATTTTTCAGTGAAGTGATCTCCTCCATTCAGAGATCTTTGCTATTTACACCAAGTGTCTGCTGTACTTGGGCACTGTCCATGCATCGGCTTGTGTTCACTGGAGCAACAGTGAAAAAACACTGCAATAACTGCAGACTGCATAGCTTCCAAGTTTCCAACATTGCTACGTATAGCTATGCCATAGTAATTTTGCAGCTTGCCTATAAATTTGTCGGTCAACTTTTCTTTGCCACCTAAACCTTTTTTTGCTTTTTTTTAAATTACGTAGTCTATTACCAACACGCTTTTGCACATGTCCAATGCACTCCAGTTTTTGCACAGAATCTTTTCCATAAGTATCTTTCACTTCTGAAAACGCTTTACAATCTCCGTCCCCAAAATACTGCACATATTTTAAATTGTGGTTTGTGACTGATCTGTCAAAAATTCTCCGCACACCATGGACTTCCATACTGCCAGATGATCCAGTGTGATTGGCACACACGTGGTCTTTGTCACTCTTTAAAAGGCAAGAACGACAGTATTGCGACATCATTTCAATGTCCAGTACTTTCCCCGTATCAACTGAAATAACAGAAACACAGCCATTGACAGACGTGTGGCCACGACGCTGCCAGGTTCCATCTACTGAAACCCCACAAGAATCTACTTTCTTCACCACCTTCACTTCTTTTGAAGATTCTTGCATATTCTGATCACTTGCAGAAAGCACAGCTTGCAGCAGCTTTTCTTCATTTTGCCTCAATGCAGTTTTTGAAATGAAAGGTAAGTTCATTGTAAAAAGTAACTTTTTGCCAGCTGTACACCCTTTTCCAATTAGACGAAGTCCTAGTACAAGTAGTTGATTTGTGCTACTCTGTCTACCTCTCTTTGGTGTCGATGAAAATCCAGTCACAAAGCCACACTTGCATGTGATTGAAAAATTGGAACAAATTCCAAACCTGGAATCTTCTGTCAGTTTTAAGCCGGAATCAAAACATGTCGGGCAGCACAGAAGGGAAATTACAGATAATAGGCAGGAAATATCAACTATCCTATTTCCTTGCAACTTTTCTGTACTATCTGCAACCAAATTCAAATCATTAGCAGTTTTCTTAACACACAGTTTTGAAGCACTTGCAGATTGTATTGTGTCGCTGCTGCTGCTTTCAGGGTTGGTATGCCGATTCCCATGAAAAGATCTACGGTAACAGAGTTAACAAAATGTGCAAAAATACTAAGCAATGATCGATAACAGATAAAAATACATCCTTACATTTGACATTCAATTTTTATACCCGCCTAAATATTTCAGACTATTTATTTCCAAAAAGAACATTATCCAAAAAAGAAAAATAACCATACAAGGAACTGATCGCAAAAATGGATAAACTTACAAATATAAAGTGCCCTCTGTTTGCAACTTCTGCTGTGGAATTGTGGAAACCTTGGTAACATAGTGGGCAATCAAAAATAAAAACATACAATTTACAGGACAAAATGTATTAAGCTTTTAGAAAAGTTATTTTATGATAAAAATAATCATTAAAGGTACAACAGAAAGATAAGAAGATAAGCTTTCAGAAAATATAACTATAGTGATGAAAAATAAAATAATACTTTTTTCATAGTTTTTTTCGACTTCGTCCAGGTCAAATTTCCTTACATATTGAAGTTTTTGCTTTGTTTTTATGTTTTCAAATTTTGAAACTAATGAAATCATATCTTAAGAATACGCTATTCTTAACAAAATAAATATAAATATTGTAATGATAATTTAAAAAATCTGAATGATAGTGAACTTGGAAAGACAGCATTTCTAACATTTTTTGTGAATAATCCATGTAACTTTCATGGATAAACCCTACGCATTCAACAATCATGAAACATTTTAATAATACTTTTCTTCCGTAAATAAAGATATCCTCTAAAATCTATTAAATTGCCTAATTTATATTCATCTAACAAACTTATAAATAAAGCATGAACGCATAACGTTTGGAATCTCTTTAAACTATAATTCCCACTCAGTTATTTTAAAAATTGAAACATCAAATCTATCTCAATTCATAAGAAATCTTCTTAAATCCGAAGATTTTGAAACAGAAATTCTTTATACCTAAGAGTCAGAATTCAATAACCCTAACAAAACGTTAGTATTTGACAGAAGGAAACAACTACTTCAAAAGTTAAACTCGAGATTTTCTTTGAAAAGCTGATAAAATATTTCTTCCCCATTCAATTCGTGTCCCAAAGAAAATATTGTGATTTATTTTGTAATAAAATTTTATACGTTCTTTTCCCTGGCATTTATGTCTGCTAAAGTTGTTTATTTTTGAATGGTGACTATCTATTTTAGAAATTCTGAAACATTTTGATTCTACCTTATAAAAAATAATGTATTCTCTTTGTTAAGGTAACAATTTCGTTTATTCGCTAGAGCTCGTGTATTTTAATGTTTTAGAATTCTCCTTTTAAAGTCCTGCATCGATAATCTTTTCATATGTCTGTGTGTGAGAGAGAGTGTGTGCGTGCAATTACAAAAGAAATAAAATATTGTGTATAAAATAAGAAATAAATTGCTATTATGATGAAAAAAAGAATGCACTGCTTTTGCAAATTCTAGCGTAGAAGTTAACTGCTTTGCCAACTATTTATTTATTTATTTATTTGGGGGGGGGGGATATTTCTAATTTTATGTAGCAACACATGAGCTCAGTTTTTATCTGAAAGGTATGCTTACATTATTATTTTGGTTGTTTTGTTTCATTAACGCCTTGTAGCACGAGTTTTTTTCGGAAAACTGGTAAAAAATGAGCGATTTTTTTTTGACAGAAAATGAATATATAGTATAGTATAATTGCTTTTGCCAATTTAGGGGGTGACTAGAGAGTGGTGGGTGGGGTAAAAGTTATTTTTAAAAAATTATACAAACAAAGTTTAAACGGATCTCAAATGGGCATTAGAAATAAAATAACACGAGATACAAGACCGCCCGTGTGAGACACGGGCAAACGCGTTAAGGGGTTAAAGACATCACGTCAAAGTCTTAGCTCAAGTATTTTATTTTATTTTTTATTTTATTTATTTATTTATTTACTTTTTTTTTTTTTTTTTGACGTTTAGAAATTTCGGATAGCTACGCATTATGATAAAAGAGTAACATCAACTTTGTATTTCTATTTATTTTCAGTTATGTGTTTTTATATTGCTTTTTATTGTTGTTTAGAAGAAAGTTTGTACCAATACTTTCCTTCTCAATAAAATGTGAAATATTTTTGTGTTTTTCAGTGGTTAGGCCTATTGACTAGCATAGTATCCTTTTCAACTTTAGATGCTTCTTGAAAGAGTTATCCAATTACTTATTTAAGTTATTACATACTATTTATTTCAAAAAAAATAACTACCTTTGAATCTTTCCAAAAAAAAAAATTGCGCAGTATTTTTTGAAACAATTAATAAAATTAAGGGGGAGGGGGTAGCCTTTTTACATGACCTATTGTGTTCGAAGTTATTTTTTGAATTTAAAGTCAGCTGCGAAATATAATCAACTTAGGATGAAACCAAATAGATCATTGAGCGTCGCGACCCACAGGTTGGGGTTGATGGTTTAGGCCATGCCATGTTGGCTCTTAAAGAATTATACAGAAAAATAAAGCAGTTTGTTACGACAAAATGAATTCTTAAGGTAAATATAACAATTTTTACCGTCAAAATTAAAACTCAACGTGAACTTAAACACAAAATTTGCAGACATGTGTTTTGAGGTCACAAGGAACCCCTTTTTCAATGAAAAAGAGTCGGCTTCTAGATGAAAACATCCAATTGAAACACCAAATCCTTGTAACCTCGAAACACGTGTCTCAAATTATCGCAAATTTTGTGCTTAATTTTACGTTCATTTTTAGTTTTTACTTTTTAGCACAGAAGTTTACATTTTATTCAATTTTCGAAAAGCAAAATCACAATAAAATTGACGCTGTACGTTGCCTTGTTAAAGTATGAATATTCCTCCTTTCATTTACAGCTGTATTGGAGGAATATTTTTGAGGGAATATACGTCAGGTAAAAGTGGACATCTTTGAGAAACATTAAAATAAAATTTTTTTAACAAGTATTACTTTCTTATCTTTTTTGGGATACAGAAGTTATTTACAAGCACTCTTCCTACACCCTTGTGAAAAAGAACTTCTTCACAATAAACTATTTGGCTGTCACTAGATGAATATTAGAAGCTCGTTGTTCTTTCGTGTTGCGTCAGTTACTACTATTTTTTGTATACATAAGTAACTTAAGTTTGACTTATTGCTCGATTATATCGCAGGAGATTATTTTTCAGGAGAGGAGTTTAAACATTTTACAATGTTTTATTTAATTATCTTATTAATTTTAATGATTATTACAATCGATTTTGTTCGGAAAATAATTATTGCTTGTTTCTCTCACGTGATGGATGTTAAAAAATGTCAAAAAGTTAGAAACAACTGTAAAAAATGCAGTTATGACAGTATTGCACCAAAAAAGTACAGTTTGTAAGTTATTAAAAAGTAGTACAGTGACTAAGTATTGTTCGTTCTTGTAGCTAAATGCGGGTAACACTGTCCAATTCAATAAAAACTACTTGTCTCCGATTAATATTTGTATTATTTTTTATTTTTGACTTTTCCCCTTGGAACATGTTTATATTATTTGATTAATATAAGCTTTAATCAGGCCTTCATACTACCTATAAGTTATCTGAAAAAAACCAAGCTAAAGAGTATTTAAAAGAAAAAGTAAAACAAAATATAAAAATATAAAAGTTTATTTACTTAGGAAATAGGAACGTAATGCTTACAATTTAGAACTTAAAATAGGAACGCAATTCTAATTATTTTTTATGAAATGCACATTATTGTGATAGTTGTGCTGCAGCACCATTAACAAAGCAATCAAATAAAAACATTGAAAGGAATACTGCCTTATGCACCAATCAACCATAAGTTTATTCGACAAAATTTCTGAAAGGTAATAATAAATCAGAAAGGGAAACTGCCGTATCTACCAACTCGATGGTATTCATCTTAATAAAGGACGTCAAAAAATGAAAAATTGAAAGGAATACTGTCGTATCGGATGTTACGTCAGTAGTTCCATGCGTTATGAGTACATAAACTACATAGATTTTGAATTTAAAGCTGATAAGACATTGTACCTGCAAAAATTGCGATGCTATCCCGTTGAAATTCTATAACCAACCGAATTATTCTGCTATAAGGCTGTGTTGACATGTGAGAATTGGCGGTTTCAGCCAAAACTCACAGTGACACTAGTGTTCTCTAGCCTTATTTTTTTAACATTTACTTACAATAGTATTCCCAATATAAAGAACTCAAAAATCTGAAAATTTCGATATGAAAACCAAAAAAAAAACGATTTTTTGCAGATATGACACTGTTCATTTCTATAAGCGATATGATTCACGCGTTGAGTGCCTCGTCTGTCAGTGTCAAGGAACTTTCCGTTGAGCCGCATCGGTTACCAGTGGATGAAAGTTAAAAGCATAGCTTAACTGAAATTTTCTTATAAATTCGCGTAGTTTCTCAGCGTTTTAACTTTGAAAAGTTTCGTAACTATATTTAAAGACTAAGTTAGTTAAAAATCGCATATTCTATTACAAAGTATCTTTTAAAATGCAGTTATAAAGATAATTGTTTTATGGAAAGAGTAAGTTTTTGTGTGTCATAGTATTACGTATCATTTGTTCTCTCAACAGAAAGTTTTGTTTGAGGAAAGCATTTCTTCATTGCTTTTAATTCTTCCCTTTTAATTCATTGTTCCTCTTTCGTCACTGAACAAGTTGCTTAACGCTGCTTAATTTTTTTTTTAGAAATGGTTAATTAAACATGATCCTTTCGGTCATTAATTAAATCAAATTATTTTAATTAATATTATATTAAGTATTATCATCATGGCAGCAATTAATTGGAATAATTACCGATTTTTGAGGCAAACGGTAGCTTTCTTTTGAAACACTTTGCTTTTTCCGTTATCTCGCTCTAATGATGTATAATTGAAACAACTGTACCAAAAATAATAAGTGGTGTACTGAGACAACTGTAATCAAGCGGCAAGAAAAAAATTAATGCAACAAAAGTAATGATTTCGAAATTAAGAAAGATAACTCAATCTTATTATGATGATGTTTACTTCACCCCGTAGATTAGCAATTACTGCATAATTTGGATTTTGAACTTATTTTGGCTATTTTCTGTACATATTTACTTTTTAGAGTATTTTCTTTAAGCCGTTATTTATATTTAAAACTTAAAAACATGTTTTATTTACAGGATTTAACACAAATTTACAATGCTTATAAAGCTATCAATATCACCAATGAAACATCTAAAATTAAAAGGGTTCATTTCATCCATTTTTCACTTTGGAAAATTAGTATGCTGATAATGGTCATTATATCCTGCTACTTCGCCTTACCGGCAATTAAGCGTTTTAAAAATTTAAAGGAATTGGATTTGCTAGTCGTTCTGCTAAGCTGCTGTTTTAATGATTTTTTTATGTAAACACTGTTGTAATGAAATGCATGATGAATATTTTAAACGTAGTTTTCAAATGCAATGAACAAACTAATTCAAGCGTGAAAGCCACGGAAAAGTATTTAACAAATCACTAATTAAACACGGCCAAATGGTCCCAAAATTACGTCACATAGATCGAAAATCATAACTAATGATGCAGAGCTCAAAACAAAATTTAAATTTTAAAAAGGCAAGGTTTTTCCCCTTGTGAAATACGTATAAATCATGCTGTACTCACAATACAATAGTTTTTCTTTTACAAATGTCAAAGCATCATTTTATTAAGAGGTGGGTGCTTGTAACTAACGTTTGAGAAGGCAGACACGTGGTTCTTCGATATGGGCGCTAGCCCGGTTGCAGAAATCGCGCAGCACGGCAGCAAGCACTGCAGATTTATCTTGAAGCTTGCAGATTAATTAGCCACCTTTACAAAAAAAATTTTAAGGCGACCGTTAAAAATGTTTTTCTGTTTTTAAATGATTATATTCCCCCCCCCCCAAGATAAATATCCACAATTTTCTTCTAATTGTAAGAACGAAAGATACCCTTCCTTTCACAACCTTAAAGATATCAAATATTAAACTGCGTTGTATTGTCTTTACTTCATTTTCTCTTAACTTGCATATTAACTTCGTGCTCAATTTTAGATTTTATTAATTTATTGAGTAATTATAATGTTTATTTATTTTCTGCAAGAATTATTTTTATGTGTCAACTATTTTAAAATGCGTAGTTGCTATTTTTTATGATTACAAATTCGGTTCCACATCATTTGGTGCAACAGATACATTTTGACTACTGAAACTTGTGCTGCAGATTGATATGAAAAATTCTGCTACTGGGGGCGTTAGTAAGAAGAAGGGGAGCGGGTCTTATTTCCTGGATTTAAAACGTAAATTGCCAATTTTGTCCTGCATTTTTATGAGTAAAAGCGTTTAAATTAATTTTTTTTTTCCTTTTTTCCTAATAATTTTTCAGTCCCAAATGCATCTTTTCTCTTCAAGCCTCAAAATTCACCAATTTGCATAGAATTTTCAAAATTTTCCCGGGAGAGAATCCCCCGGACCCCCTTCAACTGACAGAATTTCATATCTGCGGTTAAGGTCGCTTCATATGGCTCTACCAGTGGTGTAGTCCTGGAAAAAAAGGTGGGGGGACGCTTTCAAATGCGAACATATATCTTTGTCACCCGAAGCAATTTGCTTTCAAAATGTTTCCAGAGGGGGGGGCGACGGGCCAGGCCCACCCCCAAAATCCCGAAAATTTTCGCAATGTAGCATATATTCCTCCCTGAAACTTTCCTCAACACTAGTGTTTCAAAGTCAGCCCCCCCCCCCCCCCCGAAAAAAATTTCTGGCTGCGGCCTTGGGGGTAAGCTACATAGTTTAGTTAAATTTTTTCTGAGATTTTGGATCACTTGCATGGAATGACCCCTAAGTCACTTCCATTTCTTCCCTGTTATTTCTCCTATGCCGGTATTGCATTGGAGAAATAACGGAAAAAATGGAAGCTACTTATATGAGTTTTGGAAAGGGAAAAGTTAAAAAAGAAAAAAAATAGCGTCGTTTCCTTCTATTCAACAGGCGCGGCATTTGATCAATCAGGAGTGGGGGTCAATCCCCCCCCCTTGACTTTTAGAAACACATAGTATTTATACGTGTGATTATATATTTTGTTGTTTTTTTCCTATAATATGCATTGAATATATACCCCGGAAAATTTTGGAATGACTGGCCATTCAGTCTAGGTTTGTCTTTTGGTGGCAAAAAGGGCGACAGTTCTCAATAAAAACAACGATCCAGGCAGTGCTCCCCACTCAAGAATGAATTTTGTAATCTTGTAATGAATTTTGTATATCTTGTAAAAATAAAATCTTATATTTACGAAATTGCAGTTTTTTTAGTTATTGAAGTGCTTAAAAACAATGTATTAAAACACCATATGTTATGATATTTCTACCTTGATTAATTGAAATAATAATTTTTAAATAATAACAATAATAACTTAAAAAACAACTTCACATTTCTTTTGTTTCACATATTCATAAATATGTAACTTTTTTTTAACCCTTTAATAGGGCGGTGGTTAAAGTACACTTCACAGAAAATTCACCAACTTAAAAATTTATAGTAAACTATTTTAGCGGGTGGGGAGGTAAAACGCATTGTAATTTTTAATGACCAATATGAATTTTATTTTTGATCTATATTTTAAAAAATACATTGATCTACCATTACTAAAAGGAAACCAGAAATTTTGGTCCAGCCTTATAAAGAGTTAAAACGTGATTTTTAGGAAGATACCAAGTTACACATTACAACCCTAATAGTTATTAAGAGACTCATAATAGACTATTTTCTAAGTGTAATTACTTCTATTCTTTTCATTATACAGGGTAGTAAAAATTACTGAGCACAAATCATGTTTGAAAAAAAAAAAAAGGAGAGAGAGAAACAACACAATGGGAGGTATCATGGTATCAAAGAATTATGTTTCATTCGATTAACTTCCGCAACAGAATTCAAACATGAAAACTTTTCCTCATATTCTTTATTTTGTTGCTTTTTTTACAAACATGTAATGTGCCCAATAATTTTGGACCACCCTTTACCCTGTACGTAAAAATACCGAAGCGCAAAATTACAAATATAATATATAATACTTTGTGAAAAAAAAGCATATAATAAAAAATTTTGTTTTGAAAACAATAATTTAGCTTTAATCAAATGCTAAATTTCAGAGGTTAAAACTGTTAAACTGAAAAGAAAACGTCAAAAACTTTTATTGTTCAAATTTGAAGAACTATACAGTTCGTCAACAAACAATGTTAATAATTAAATTAAAAACATAAAAGAAATCTTATACAAATTATTCTCAGTGGTTTTTACTATTTTCGGGTAACATAAGGATACCTGATGCATTGGGGAGAAAAAAATTATTTTTGTTTTGAATTAAAATCAGAGATCAATTTGTGTATTTTATTTGCATAACATCATAGACATCAATAGGCGCCGAACAAACGAGGGCAACCAAATGTAGTGTCGTTGGATCTGTTCATTCCTTAGAAATTTGCTAGGAAGCCAATAGGAGCTAACTTTTACCAAGGCCATAGCCAGAAATTTTTTTCGAGGGGGGGGGGGGGACCCTGACATTGAAACACTTATATTGAGGAAAGTTTCAGGGATATGCTACATTGCGAAAAATTTCGGGATTTCGGGGGGGGGGGGGCCGCGCCCCGCCCCCTCCGGGTACGGCCTTGACTTTCACCATATTGCTATGTGTGTGTATTTATTTCATGCCGAGGAGAAGGAGTTTGAGAAATTTTTAAAACTTTATTTAATTAAAATACAATATTTCAATGCAAACACTTTAAAAAAAGTAAATTTATTTTTATTTTAACTAACTTCAAATTTATTTTTTCAGCTTTTCATGTTTTACTTATTTAAAGACATAGCCAAGAAGGAAAGAAACTTCAAATTGAGAAAACACAAACCAAAATTCAAACTACTCAATCTTATTAAAATTCGGAGCGAGAAGAAAATGAATTATATTTCAGTTTATTTTATAATCGAAAACTATTAAACATGAGTGTATAAATCATAAAAAAGTACTTACAATTCACTTTGATTGAATGTTTCATCTCTTATTTCAGTTGATAACTCCGTACTAGTATTTCTGCGTTTGGAAGGGGTTAAAAATGTTTCCAACAGATTTTGTCGCCTAAATCTTTTCATTCTTTCTTTTTCCCCCTGCTTTTTGAGAAATTGTTTGTTCGATGTTCGATCTATAACGAGTGATCAATGCATCAATGGAAAGAGTAGCGTACCTCTACTACGACAGACAGATTATATTTTTGTGCGTCATGTCAGTCCCTTTTAGAATTTAGTTTGCATGTGATGTTCAGCAGGTGTATACAGTATTGGTTTCCGAGAGCAATTTAAACCAGACCCATATCTCCAAACGTTTTCTCAGTTTTCTTTTTTTGGCTTGGGGGAGGAGGGAGTTCGGTCGAAACCGACGATCACGAAGAACGAAAACAATTATCTTGAAGGGACCGTAGGACAGCATGGTTTATTTGTCTCAAAGGGGTTTCTGGTCGGGTGATTGAAGCCTTGTAGCCCTAGGCAAGCAGCAATTTGGCAACATGTGGGGTCACGACAGAGAAAAGCTATTCAGCCGGTTCCCACTTCCCATGCAGATGGTTTCAATTAGCTGGCAATAGCAAAGTTTGATAACAATAGGAAATAAATGGAAAAGCATGAGACTGAGAAAGATCAGTTTGCTTTTGCTTCATTCCAGCCTTATTGAATTTTTTTCTGACTGTGAAAATATAGGCTTTTTATGTCGTTGTAATTTTTTTTAGTTTTATATAAAATTTTCTTTGAAAAAAATCAAAATTAAAAAAAAACCCTGAAGTACTTTTTGGATTTTTCGGGCCTGATAATCACCGAAAAAGAAAAAAAAAGCTGAATAAATTGAAAGTGATAAAGGCATTTTAAATTGAATTTACACAGCAATTTTGTGCCGTGCCATAACAGGTTTTTGCACAGATAATCATTTGTAATCCAAACATTTTTTTACATTAATTGAAATTGTTTAACAAAAAGCGTAATGCATAAAGTTTGAATATGCAAAAGGCTTGAAGCGATGACGAGAAAACAAATGATTGTGAAAGAAAATGTTTAATATGCTTGTAGGTTTTTCGATATTGCATACCAAAAGGAAAGCTACTTTTTTTAAGGTGAAGTCTAGGGGGACGAAAGAGGACGTTCCCCAACTTTTTTACTCTAATAATATCAACGTCTCACTGTTTTGTAAAGAAAAAAAAAAAGAAAAACAGTACAAGCAGTGTAAATATTTTGATTTCAAAAACTTATTATGATATTTGAATCCTCCCCCCCCCCCCTCCGCACACCTATTTCCTAGGCAGGCCAGCACAGCTGAAACTAATTCTCTGAATTTATGTAGTTCCCGTTTACTCATATTTTAACGCGCTTATTTGACGAGTAATATTAACCTGCGATTGTTAATTGTTGTTTGAGAGAATCAGGGAATCCCTTTTTTTTCACGAATTTAAAGTAGAAGTAGCAAGCAGCCTTTATGTATAGTTTTAAAAGCTTCTGTCTTATTTCATAAAGCTGTTAATTTACTAATGAGTGCCTATTTTGAATATTAAATAAGTTAGGAAGCTCATCGACCCCTCTCGTCCTTAGCGTCCTCCCTTTAAATTAAAGGTGAGGGGACGCTTGAGTGAAAATAAAGAGGTATGGGGACGCCCCCCTCGACTACACCACACATCCCTAATGTTGAGCTAAAAGGGACATGTCGTGAGAACATTAAGGAAAGTTTAACAGTGACCCAGAAAGTGAAATCCTCAAAAAAAAAAGTCAACGCATAAAGATCAACGCATTAATATTTTATCTTGATTACTTATTTCTTGTTTATTTATTTTTGTTATTGTTTTGCTGCTTTATTCCTATCTAAATTTAGCGGGAAGGTTATAATAAAAATGGATGAAGGTAAAATAATTTTTTTTCCACTGATTCAGTGGTGTAGTCCGGAAAACAAAAGGTGATGGGACGCTTTAATATAGGAACAGCAAAAAGTGGGGGTACGCTTATGTTAAAATGCAAAACAAGTGGGGGGACGCCTGTATTAAAATAAAAAGTTAGGGGTACGCCGTCCCCCTGCATCCCCCCTCGACTACACCACTGCACTGATTACTACAAGTTACTGACTAGAATTATCATTAAATAATGCTTCACCTTTTTTGAAACATAAGTTTTCAAGGAATAGCTCGAAATAAAATTATAAAGTTCAAAATAAATTATAAAAATGTAATAAAACACGCTATAGATTCCCCATCACCCCATCATTAGTTCACTCACGCGCGAATCAAGGCCGTAGCCATAATTTTTTTTCGGGGGGGGGGGGGCTAACTTTGAAACACTAGTGTTGAGGAAAGTTTCAGGAGGAATATATGCTACATTGCGAAAATTTTCGGGATTTCGGGGGGGGGCCCATCGCTCCCCCCCCCCCCTCTATATACGGCCTTGGCGCGAATGAAGTTATTGATATTGATAAGGAGGGAACATTCTCTGAACAAATTTTCATAAAAATACATTGTAGCGCTTTTATGTGCTTCAATGAACAGAACATTTCCGGCAAATAAATGATGTGCTGCCATCTATCCGTGCTTATGAAGATTATTTAATGTCATCTTTTATTCAAAAAAAGAAAAAAAGTGAAACTTCCAACATATTCCCTGTATTAAGTTAGATTCTACGTGTTAGTTTCAAGTGCAGTATTTACTTGAAGGGAGGGGTACGCAAAAAGACGGCGTCCCGAAAATGTATCAATTTTTTTCTGAGTCTCCCCCCCCCCCTTTTTTTTTAACTTTTAACACAATCAAGCGTCCCCCTATATTTTAATTTTATAACTCATGATCGTGTCAGTAAGCGTTCCACCACCGCCTGTCATTTTAAAATTTTTCAGGGGTAGGGACTAATGGTATAATTTCAATACATATTACAGGTAAAAACCAAAGAAATACATGTATAAATTCAATCTATTTCTAAAAGTCAGGGGGTCAATTACCCCCCCCCCCCCCCGATCGCCCAAATGACGGGCCTTGGTTCTCCCTCATCTTTTTTTATGGCATCTACATCACTACAAGTGTCAAAACATAGAACTTTCAAAAATCGTAATTTATTTGTTGTAAAAGTTTTATTTCAAAAACGAATTTTTTAAAACTTTTTTGTCCTCCAAATGCATATTTTATAGCAATATGTGATATTTTTTATCAAAAATTCTAAATCCTTCAGAGGAAAAAAAAGAAAAGAAAAAAGTCATTAATTGAGCTTATAAAACTCTAGTTCTCGTTTATTAACATTCATTTCTTTTAATGTTGCAACAACTAACATCGCTTATAGAAATGAACAATATCGTATCTGCAAAAAATTGGGGTTTTTTTTTGGTTTTTATATCAAAATTTTCAGATTTTTGCGCTCTTTATATTGGGAATACTGCAGTAAGTAAATGTTCAAAAATTAAGGCCAGAGGCCAACTGTATTTTTTTTTTTTTTTTTGTGCAATAATGTCTTAACTACTTTTTATAGCTATTTCTATTTTTTTTTTCTTTACATCATTAGCATTCATCATGTGAGAGAAAACTAGAACAATAACTATTTTCTGAACAAAATCGATTATAATAATCACTGAAACAAATAAGGTGATTAAATAAAACAAATTGTAAAACATTCAAACTGCTCCCTCGAAAAATATCCATTTTGCAGATATGACACTGTTATATGACATTTCTGTGACCGATATTCTAAAACAATTTTCAAATTAGTGGTAAGCTCAAGGAATTCTTTACCAATTTAGTAACAAATGGCACTCATTTTTATATTTTTATTGCACAAAATTTGAAAAAAAAAAAAAACAGCAATAGAAATACTACAGAAAGAAAATCATCGTTAATTCGGCAATTAGTAACCGAACTACGCCGATACATGAGTGTGGTTTTATTTAAGTATTTATATGAGTCAAAGCCATGTGGTAATTTTTCTCTACACTTCCCGAAATAACGGGTCTGGTGTGTAACAATCAGGGTTGCCAAATATAAAATCTGCAACTACGGGAACAGCACGGGCACACCGACGGCAGGGAAAGGACGATCCTTCCCCTAGGAGGCATTGGATATCCAACACTTAACAGATTTTTAAATATCCGGAATCCGATCCCGCCACTGCACGAAAGATCCGGTTACACCAATTCGGCATACCAATTTTGATTTTTTAAATTTAGTTAATTAGCATATTTTGAAAATATATAGTACCCCAATTAAAAACTTATTAGATATTAGGAAGCATTGGGATGTTTAAAAAAAGTATAAAATTTACAGGTTCTAAGCATCAGAACCGGATATACGGACCTGTCACACAAGGATCACGGGATATCCAATATCCCCACAAAATCAATGTTCTGGCATGTATGAGGGACTTTTGTCGTCCCGTATATAAGTTCCCCGGGAAGCGGGACAATTTCTCAAAATACGGAACTGTCCCGAAAATTCCGGGATTATCGGCAATTGTATAACACATACCGTATGGGATTGTGCACTGTGTAACTTTCTGAAGGATTCAAAAATTACTTTCAACACGAGATCACAAAATACAAAAATGTAATGACTAGCTTAATTATTAAGTATAAGAAGTAAAAATCACGAAGGAATTTAAGAAAATGGTGAAGTGGAATTTCATTGGCCAGAAAAAAAAAATTACCGTTATAAGTCTTTTTATAAGCAGCCGCTTTTTTGAAATGCTCCGCTCAGACTTCTAAGAATTGGCTACGGCTCCATGCTCCGAAAAGTTTTAGAAGAAAACTCGGAAAGCATGTACTTAACTACGTGTATCTCTAAAGACTATTCAGAATTGGAAATTAATTCTGTACCCCGGATGTGGAGCGGAACTTAGAACAGGAGTCCGGAGCAGTGGAGAGCAACGAGATTTCACTCAAAACTGAAGCTAAAAAATTGGTTGTGCTCCACTGCTCTGATTTTTTTTATTTTAGCTTTTTTTTAAATTTCTAATTACATAAAAAAAAGTAATTAACCCAAAAAAAGGCAGATAAATAATATAATATATTAAAGTCATTCGGAGCACAGAGCAAAGCGAATAAAAAAAGTGACTACTTCAGAAGCCTCTTTTGTACTTTTGTCTTAACAGAATCATATTATTATTTATTATTTTCTTATTTTAGTTAATTTATTAATAGGGAAAAATTTTTAAAAATAACTTAAAAATTATTTATTTATCAATATATATGTATGTTTTGTTTTTCTACTTTTAATTTTTATCGTAGAAAAAATTAATTAATTAAAAAAAAAAGAGATTAATAATATAATCTATTAAAATTTTTTGGAGGATGGAGCGGGGCTGGAGCGAAGAAACTCAAAAAAGCGGCTGCTTCATTTGCCTCTTTTTTAATTTTGTCTTAACAAGATCATATTATTACATTTTTTTTCTTTTTCATTTTATTAGTTAATTTATTAATAGACATATGTGGGGCGAAAAAATTAAAAAATTAGTATAGATTATTTATTTATCAATATATATATATATATATATCTTTTCATGTGTGTTACCAAAAAAATCGTCACCCAAAGAAACAAATTTGGAAAAAAAAGGAGCAGTGGAGCACAACAATTTTCTTCACTCCAGTTTCGAGCAAAGTCCGGCTGCTCCACGTTTCGCTTCCAATCCCTAGTCATTGGTACGTTTTGAGGCTATTATCCTTTATAAATAATTTATTAATCCGAAACAGCAATGTTCTAGTTGGTAAGGATTAAGGACTTTCCTCTGTAAGGGTTATGAAGGAAAAAAAAAATGTTCATATAGGAAAAAAGAAAAGATCAAGACTATGGTGATTTCGTAAGGAAAAGAAATCTCTTGTTTCTCTGAATTCAAAAAAAAAGGCAAAAAGGCGATGAATTATGCGATATCAACAACGAACTTTTGCATGCTCATGGCAGGATTTTAGGGCAAAGAAAAAAAAATAATTTGATGACGTAAATGATGACTAAACGGATTACCTCTTTAGTATCTGTTTCATATTGATCAGCATTTATGTCTCTCAAACTAACAAGCTTCAAGTCAATCGAATTTGACACTTCATTAATCTCTTTCTGTAAAGAAAATGCATTGATTGATAAGGGAAAAAAGATAATTCAAGAAAAAATATAACGTAAAAAGTATTGATGCAGATAGATATTATATATACCTTTATATATACATAAAGTTAATAAATAAATTTAACATTTTTAACAAAAAATGCTGTCTTAAAAACAAAGGGAAAAACATTTGCTCAAAATTCAAAAGTTTTCTTAAATCATAAATTCTTTATTTAATTTAAGTTGGTATTAAAAATAAAAGAAATGTGAGTAACGAATTACTTGTTTCCAAGTATAGAATTCGCATTTTAAAGTCTTTGGGTTGGCTAATTTGGATCAGTTGGGGTAATTTTAAACGTGGGATAAATGTAAACAAAAAAAACATTTCTTTTTTTTTTTTCTTTTTTTCCCCGCCCAGCAGCAATGTACATCATTTTAAAAATATTCAAGTTAAATCCTTCCCACTCACAACTTACATGACAACTACAGACGCCGAACCACGAAGCATCATTTTCGATAGCAGTGACCGTTAATGTTTACATTAGTGAGTATTTGTGGTCGTTAGAGAAGTGACATCACTTAGCGTCGAAAGCCTTACTCCTTCCTAAATTCATGCTAAATATCTGCAAAATTATCATGCATTAGTTGAATCTATGTTGAACATTGCAGCTCATAATCCATTAGATTGCATTAAACTGATACGATGGCAAGTATTTGCTCGGAATTCAAATTAGACAGCGCGAAGTATCAAGAGAAGCTACTTTAACTTATCAGAGTAGTTTATTCACTTTGTTGAATGAAACAATTGTTACCTCGGAGGTTTTATGGACTGCATCAAATTACGAGGATAAGACAAATTTAATTCAGTGAAACATTTCTGGAAGGAAAGTTATGTTAGCGAATATTTTCTCGAGTTTGGTCTATACTCGATAAAATATTCGCTAATATAACTTTACTTCCAGAAGTATAGAGGATTGAAATGCTTCATTACATTGTGAATAATGTAAAATATTATTTTTTGTCTAGAGTTCTCAATTTCCCTGTAAACTGAGTGTTTATTCGAGTTTATGCTCAATAAACGAGTCTATAAACTTTCAATTTGTAATAGTAGACAGCATTATAGAGAAGTTATTATAAAAATGAGGATCTTGTACAAGGTGATTAATAAGTTGTACATGATTAACCCCTTGTTTTTTTTTTTTTTTTGGAAAAACTGGTAAAAAATGATCGAGTGTTTTTTTGACTGAAAATGAATATATAGGTATAGTGTAAATTGCTTTTGGCATTTTCAGTTGTAGAGGGTGACTAGAGAGTGTGGGATGGAGTAAAGTTTTATAAAAACATTGTTATACAAAAAAAGTGTAAGCGGATCTCCGACGGGCATAAGAAATAAAACACGCGAGCTACAAGATCGCCCGTGTGAGACGCAGGCAAATGCGTTAAGGGGTTAATCACCTTAGATCTTCAGCAACTAAATTATTCGCTTCAGTTTATGTTATAGTTAGTTTAAGTTCTACTTAGTTATGTCCTAGTTAGTCGAACTCGCTTTACTCGCGCTAAAGACAATTTGGGATGTTTTACTAGATAAAATAGTCAGAAAAGACTTTTGAACTGTTCTACAGCTCAGCCATTAAAAAAAGCTCTGCCAAGAAAAACCCAGCCATATTCAAAGGAGGAACTGCTTTTATAAGGAATGTGCCATTTGTATTCTCGTTCGTTTAGCATACTTGATTTCTTCTAAACTGATGCTATAAGCCGGTTCATAAATTTAGTTGATTTCAATAAACAAAGAAGCAAATATTCTGATTCGCATGTTAATAAACGCATCTGCAAAACTTCCCAAAAAATCGAAAGGATTCTTCCTTTTCTGCCATGCGTAGAAGCGTCTAACGGCCTTATTCACCAGCCGATTTGAACCTTCGAACTGCTGGTCAAAAGCATCCTCAACCAATCAGAATGTTAAAATCGGCGGTCCGACTGTCAAATCGGTTGGTGAATAAGGCCGTAAAAGTGTCAGAACTTCGTGGTAGAACTGTACTAATCAACTGCAGCTCCATTTCAAACAACTTCAACAAATATTGTACTCATTGGGGAGGGGAGGGGGCAGTATCCGTTAAATAGGAATCTCGATACACAGCTTCTATTTATTAATGTTCTATTTATGTGATTGTTCTTCTAATTAATGCAAACACCGTAAATTAGCTCTAAAAGCGCTTCAAAGGTTCAATTTGCGATATTTTACAGGATGATTTCTGCATCTAATAGTCAAAAAAAAATATTTAAACTTATTATAATATCCTCTCATGGTCGTCTTGGTATGAAACTATAACCACCGTGAGTTCTACGTAGGTCTAAATGGGGTCTCACCACCCTACATCTTATATATAAGACGCTTGTGTCTGCTTATCGCCGATAGGTCCAAGAAAACTGCATCGTGCTGCCATCTACACAATTGCTTCTATAATGAAAACGACTTATAATCAAAACATTTCTCTAGCATTTTGAGTGAGGCATCACTAGATTTGCAATCTCCGTTAAAAATTAATGTAAACGCGAATTTAATTTAATCCTTCTTTCTTTGTTTTAATTTATTTATCGTCTGCGCTTTTTATACATATTAAAGTGGCAGCGTTCTTTTTACCAGTTTCGTTAAAACTATTGTTTTTACGACGATGATGTTGGATATAGATAAATATTTTTCACAAACAATTTGATTATATAGTAAATAATATTTTTATTTTACATATTATTATAACTTAGATGTGTTTTTTTCGGTAAGAATATTTTTTCCCGAAATTATTATATGTTTATTATTTATTCTTTAAACTTTACTATTCTACCTGATAAATATCTCTTTGATTTGATGTACATTTCCGGTTACTGGAAGAATTGTATATTTATAATATCTAGAACAACGGTCATTACGTATGACCGCCGGGCTTACTAGTAAATACATAAACTAAATGTGGTTTAAGCATTAAAATAAATTTATGCTTATTAAACATTCTAAAAATAACTGAAACTCAACTCGTACGCATTAAAAGCGCAATGAAATCTGAATATGTGGAGATGAGGAAATTTAATCATGCGTGGATTTTAGCGACTACACAAAAGACATTCACTTTCGTGCTTTAATATCGAATTCCGGTTCAAGCACAAATTTCAAGCGATCTCTTTCTCATCACGTGCATCGTCGAATTTTGTTCGCAATCAGGAAATTCGAAGCATCCGTTTAGGGTCTCTATTTTACACACAGAATGGCCTACTACCAAATATCCTTCAGTAAATTAAAAAATATTTTTCAGCATGAGAATCGGGTTGCTAGAGACTAAACGGAATAAAGTTGTGCATTTAAACATTGTAAAAATACATTTCTAAGTTTTAAATGTGTTGCATCGCATAACAGATTTTCTTTAACGTAGTAATTATTTTTATTTATTTATTTATTTAATTACGATAAATGCTTTGTTTATTAAAACAAAAAATAAAGACATAACCACTCCAAAAACAACCTTATTTCATTATTATTTTTTTAATTAATAATTTTCTTACTTTTGTTGTTGTTGTCGTGTCCCCGCGCGGCGCGAGAAAGAATGGGTACGCTGCTCCTGAGTCTAACGGGGCTCTAAAAGGTCTAACGAGGCTAAGAAAATTAAGAAAAGTATCCTGCCTATATTTATAATTTATGTTTTTGTTATTTTCTGTTTTTTGTAATTTACTTATTTTTGTTATTTTGCGTGAAAGCAATTCCAATTTATAAAAAAATTTCTTCACAAAAATATCGCTGATATAAAAATGACGTTGGAAACGGATTATTACTGACCGGTATGGTGTGTGGCTATGAGTTTTACTGAAAGAATAAATTTCTGCAACCTTAAGTTATAATCATCGGTACATGCCCCTCTTGAGCTAATAAAGTGCAGATATTGCATTCTAGTACTTTAACTGACTGTGCCGAAGGAGTACAGTGAAATGACAAAAATAATTAAAAAAAACTCTAAGATTTAAAGCATAGCAAACAATCTAAAATCATTAACGCTAAATAAAATCGTAGCAGAAATCTCAGCTGGAGACAAGTCCAAATCGTAACCAAAATCGATTGACAAAACAGAAATATTGTTACGAAACTAATCCTACGTTAGCTAATTTGGTTTGTGTAATCCTTTGATTGATGGTTTACTTAGAGTATTTTTCAAACTGAGAATTTTTGTTGGGCTCCCGAGAAAATCCTAAGTTTATTTAAGATCGCTAAAACTAGTTAACTTCTTAATTTTGTTAGATCTCACCTAAAACCATAATCAATTTCACAGCTGAAAACATAATTAGAAAAATGACCTTATACTTTAACAATTGAAACATACTCAAAACTCAAACACAAAAATTAATATTTCCATGAAATATCTATCAAAGTAATGCGATTTGCAACTATATTTAGAATTCGTATTAAAATTCACACTTGGGATGGGTCATGTTACATTTGAAGGAAGGCAGGATTGCAAAAATCACCTCTAATTTGATTGTACCCTAAAATAATAGCGTCACTGCATTTTGAGACACTATATACAACTGAACAAATTCAACCTTGTAAGGTACAAATTTTCAATTAAAAATGTATGCACCTGTTTCAGAACTACTAGGAGTTACTACAATCTTTTCAATGCAAATAAATGGAGCTGCGAAATAAGAAAATAAATAGGGGAACCTGTTGTACCTTGGACACATTTTTTATTTTTAATTATTTATTCAAAAACTACTATAGTGAGATGCATTTTACGTATTACATAATGTTTGTGGTCATTTATGAACATAAGTGCTATTTTTAAAGTAAGGAAGAAAAATAAATCATAAGTCATTTAGCCTTTCGAAAAAAAAAAAAAAGGAATTAGAACCAAGGTACAACACCCCTGTTGTACCATGGACCTATATATGTTGTACTATGGACCTACTATTAATATTTCTGAGAAAAACATTATTTATATTACAAATCTTTATTAAATCTTGTATTAAAGTTGTTAACATTTATTAATAAAACAAATTAAACAGCATAACAATTTACTTAGCAATTAATAGACATTATATTAATTAACATTCATAATTCTAGGAGATATTTTAACACATTAATGTGTTATTGTTCAATAATTACCTTTGGAATTTTATTATTATTCTTTTTGTTTTTATATACCCCTTCTAGCACTGCCAATATTTTTTCATCTCTTTTATTTCATACAAATCCCTTCTGGAGTAGCATTTTGACCGTGGTTTAATTTTCTCTTTTACTCCCAAGGATATAACATTTCATCTGTTTTTTCCGGCCACTTCCAGCTCTTTTTAGATTTTTCCATAGTAGATTTTTCCATTTTCTTGTATTTCTTCCTAAATAACCTCATCCAATAGACACCCGCCATTTTATCTCGATCCCAACTTTCAGGATATTTAATATTGTTTGACTTGGCAAATTTATACGCCAATTTCATCAAATTTCTTAGTGTCAGCCGTATTGTAGTAGAGAAGCTTTATTAAAATAATCAAGTAACAAGAGTTCTTCATTATCTAAAAACACTTTGTGACTTGCAAGTTTCGATTTTAAATTAAATGGCTCAGTAGGATAGCTTTCTTTTTTCAAGTGACGTGTCAGCGTAGTTTTTGACAAACTATAAGTCTTAGCTGCACTGTAAACTGTTAATTTATTATCTTTAACAAGCTCTACATCCTCCATTATTTATCATAATTTGGCGATGGCCTCGTAATTCCCGTTTTACTTCGAGGCATTTTTGTATGTGAGAAGTATCAACAATCTGTTAAAAAAATAAACTATTTTATTACACTGTAAATACGTAACATTTTAAAATATTTTAAATATAACAAGGTAAATACAGTCCACGGTTCAAAGTGTTTTACCATGGACCTATCCATAGTACAACTGCTTTTTTAGGTCCAAGGTACAACACCCTACACATTTTAAAATAACTGCTTATTTTGAGTAAAAGGTTAAGGATTGAAAATGATTTAACGCTCAATTACACGGCCAAATAAATTGTTAAACATAAACAAAAAAGATTACTAAACTTTTTAACAAAGGAAACAAGTTATTTACAAAAGGAAGAAACTAAAAAAATTTACTTTTAGGGTCACAAATTCTTTTTGGTCTTCTACTGCCAGATCTCGTTCGAGTCCAACTATCAAAATTAGTTATAAATGACAGCTAACAGATAGCGCATGAACCAATGTTGCCGTATTGCAAAATGAATCCGTGAAATATTTTTTTTTTCATTAGGACCACAGTGCAACAGGGTCCATAGTACAACAGGTTCCCCTATTTTTAAGACATAGTTTCAATTGACCGCACTGAAAACCTTGAAACTCTAAAACACGTGTACTCGATTTTTATCAAAAGTTGTACCTTACAAAGTTAGACTTCTCGAATGGTAAAATCGCCCAAAGGAAATCAATTACGATTCATCATCAACTTAGGCCATTTTCAAACGTAAATCTATGAACAATACAAAAATTAAATACGTAGATTTGTATTTGATTAATATCTTGATCTTAAATAGGCATGAAAAAAATCAAGATAACTTACATAATCAATAACCCCTTCTTTTGACAAAACATCCGAGTTGTATTTTGTGACTTTCGCTCGCACTTGCAGGTTTCCAGTGACCCCACTCATTTTGAATTCTTTGAAAGCTGTAAAATAAAAATATTTAATTCATAAAAAATGCACAGGCTTTACATCTTATGAAGCACATTCTACATGTAGGTGATATGAAATTCAAAATTTAATTGGCAAGTTCCAGTGACAAAATCATTCATATTGGTTGATAAAATCAATATAGAACTATTTTTTTCTCGTCAGTGGCTTATTTTCTAGTTCTCAGGAGAACTTTTGAATTGGGCTTTGCTATGTTTGCAAATTAACAAATTAGTTTGTTTCAAATCAGACCTTTGATACAGCGTACGGAAGTATACATTCCTAAAGCGATAGCAATCATTTTAGAAAGTGCTGATAATGTGTGCCGAAAAGAACGGCAATCCATCAACTCTTTGTTCTCTTCCTAAACATAAATCAGATTGAGCAACTTACTGTCACAAATCATTATTTACATGCAATACTTTATTAGATAAATCTATTAAATAATTCCAAGATCTTTTATGACTGTCGCTTTCCACAAAAACATCACGTGAGTATATTTGTGCTTTACATAAATTTTATACTTATTTATACTTTACTCTGTGTCAACGTTTAACTCATTCATCACTAAAGTTGCTAAATTCTCTTTCGTAGTAAATAGTTGCGTGTAAATAATTACACGAATTCATTTTCGCAGAAAATGAAGTAATCGACTTCGTCTTCCTATTTCTATTGCGCATAGGGATTTAAATTATTTGTTTACGTTAACTTTGAGTCAGAGTGTGTTCTCTTGTATTATAAATAAGAACTTAAATTCTTATTTTCTGCTTTACGCTTGCCATCGCAATCTGAATTAAACCAATAGTAATCATATTACGCATTTATTGGAAATTTGCTTGGGTCAACTGATGAATGATGATTAATTACAAGCAAATTTCGATTATTTGAGATATAATCGAAAGTTTTCATTCAATGATTGCGGGATAAAACAATGATAGTATAATTAAGGACAATATTAAATTGGGTGGTTTATTTTAGGGATATTTTCAGTTTATGAAAGGAAACAATGAAATCGGAAAATGAACTCGCAAAAGCGGGTTATTTTCCAATTTAATCTTTTGCATTTCGTTTATACGAATAAAAATCTCATAATATATTTGCAATTGATGACATGAATATGAATACTTTAGGGCTTCAATAAAGCGAATCTTGAGAAAACGACGGACTTCAAATGCGAAGGATTTCATTAGAGCAATTTTTCTGCAGCAAAGAAAAACAACTCTAGACATTTTACGTAGTAGTTTTAATAATCCGAACGCCTCAAAAATCCGAACCTCAATAAACCGGTTGACTTTTGAGCTAGAATTTCGTAATTATGCTTTGCAACTGTTTTTTCTTTTTTTTAAAGCTAACAGCTCTTAATTTCATTTTATTTCATCTCTATAATCCGAATATAGATAAACCGGTTGAAAAAATAAATAAATAAAAAATAAAGGAACTTTGTGCACAAGTAAAACTAAAAAATATTTACTATGTTAAGAAAGCACAAATAAGCATTAAAATGCAGACATATGTTTCGGGATTGCTTGGAATCCCTTTTTCAAGGCAGTAGGGGAGCTTCTAGATGCAAAAACATTCCTCATTTGGGAGTTTTTTTTATCTAGAAGCTCCAATACTGCATTGAAAAAGGGATTCCAAGCAATACCGAAACATATGTCTGCCTTTTAATGCTTATTTGTGCTTTCTTGAAGAGAAAAACCGGATTACTTTAGAAGCAAAGACATCCGAAAGAATGCTATGCGTTTTTTCTCTAACAAAGGCAAATAGCTTTCGACTATAAAAATTCATTATGCACTCAATAACCCGTTGCAAATCCTGTTTTGCAAAGTGTTTCGTTTTTGAATTGTGTCACTTTTCTTGCAGGTGTGCGACATGATTTTCTTGCACGCTTATTAAACAATGTACTTTTTAACAACTTAAAAAAATGGGTGCGTGATATATGCACTTTAGAAGTTAGACTTGTTTAATTTTTAGTTTATTTATGATTTTTTAGACACTTAGTGGAGCGTGGAGCAGCAGCGCAGAGCAATAGAGTAGCACGTTTTGGAGCACGGAATTGTTCTCCACTGCTACTTTATTTTTCATTAGAATTTCATAAAATTTTCCAGATTAACATCTACCGCGTTAAAATTAGTTTTTAGTGAACAACGATAAAGAATGAAAGTTGATTTTTCATCTGGAATTTCATTCCAAAAATAAAAGATGAGCATGAATAAATATAAAACAGATTTTTTTACTAATTAATACAAATAAATTAAATGAAATTAATTAATAATATTATTCATATTTGAACTATATGGAGCACGGAGCGGAGCATGAACGGAGTTGGAGCAAGTAGAAGTAGGAACAGAGCAGAAGTGGAGCAACTCGGAAACGTTGTTACTTAAGTTCCGTGGTAAATACAGTGAATGAAACTTTCAAACTTACAGAAATGAAATTTTTTTGTTGGCATCTAAATTCTTAAATTCAAATAACAATAAACGGAATGCATAAAAGGAGCAAAAATATAATATAATCATATCTTTGGATAATGAGAAGAACATTTTGAATACCCCTAGTTTGCTGAGAACCGATGTAGTAAGACTTTTTACAGGATAGAATTTTGCAAATGCTTTAACGTGGGACTTCTATAGGAAGATTGCCAAGTATTGCCCGTATCGGCAAACTAACACTAGATTTGGCATCTCAACTTGGGCTCCAAATTTTGCAAGACATCACCAAGCTGTCGCCAAATTAACTGTAGAAATGGATTAAGTGATGCCTTAGATGCAATATTTTGATATTAAAAACTACTGCTGCGGTTGGGAAAAGGAACGACTCCAACAAATACATATTAGGGATGTAACGAATATTCAGCACATTTGTAAGCGACTCCGACCCCCCCCCCCCCCTCCCTTCTCAACCCCAAATCATTCCGACTCCGACTCCTCAGCTCTGCTAAAAACGACTTGAAATTCAGTGATTTGACACTAATAGAGTAAAAGTCTTCTTTTGGAACATTTGATTGCAACCAAATGAGGAAGAGCACAACTGGACGTTGTACATAACCTACTACAATATTTCAATCTGCGACGAACTCTTTTTTTTTTTTTTGAGTCATGCGAGAGACACACATTTACAAAAGCGGACGAAACGTTCCCGGGGACGGTCAAAATGGACATTTCGATAGGGCGATCATGAAAAAAATTTTTAAAACTGATTCATCAGTAATTAAAATGTAAGTTTAGCTGAAATTTGAATGGGAAATGCTTCGTGAACACAATATTTTCTTTACTTCCAACGAGGAAGTAAAAACTTTCAACTCGTAGAAATTTACAAAAATTTCATTAATCGAGTTTAAGTTCACCGAATGACTAAGTCCGATGAAGCACACAAGATTCCTTCCTGAATTGTGTAAATTAAAGTTTCCAAAAAGTACAAAAAAAAAAAAAACTAATGGTAGCGGTTAATTGTAATTGTTTAATTTCCAATTCATACACTCATGCAAAATATATCAATTACCACATTACTTCTGTAAGCTGTCGATATATTACTTAGTTATCATAATTTGAATGTGAAACTAAACAGTGGAACATATTTTAAATTCGGAGCTATAAATAAAACTGCAATATTGTGTATGTAAAAAATGTTCTCTACATTAAAAAGGAAAGCAAAAACTTGTAAATTTTCTGTCTCTGTGAAGAATTACTATAAAATGAAAAGTGTAGCAATTATGTTTTTCAAAATGAGAAAGATGTATTCATTTTAATCTTTAATCAAAATGAAAAAATACGGAATTTGAGTGAAAACTTGGTGAGTACAACAATATAGTGCTTGCATTATAATTACAGCCAGTCTTTCTTGCAATCAGCAGAAAACTTTAAAAATAAAATGTTCTAGAAAAGCATTTTTTTAATTTTATTTTTGGCAAGATATCGGACTTTAAACTCTGGGCTTGGCAGATAAAGAGGGAATTGTTTTTCGATATTTTTTTTTACCACTCATTCACTCAATTGACAAAATCCGATTCCTCAAGTGACTCATGGTTTCCCCATGAGGAAATTCTACTCTTCCTTCCCTATTTAACCCGTGCCCTTTCATTCTCGTTACGTATGACTGAGCTCTTTCATTCATACATCTGGAGGAAGTGCTTCTTCACTTCAGTTACTTCTTAAAATATAATGTAACTAATTTTCATGTGGCTACGAGAAGGGCTAGTCACAGCGATCCCGAACTCCTGAGCCAACGTTTAGATTCGAATATATTTTACTTAAACAGTTTCCCCTCAGTCACTGGCCCTGACTATCAGTTGACGTTCATATAGTACTTGATATAGCATTTTAAAAACCCACAACTTTCCAAAACGGATAAAATAATGAAAGAAAATTATGTTTATATATTTATTCCCCACAAATATTAAGGTAGGCGAACACCCGAATTTTTGAGATTATGAGAAATTTAAATTGCCAAAACATTTTCATTTCTAAATCCACAAAAAAAATTTCAAAAGATAAATCTATATAAATCGAAGAAACATCCCACGCTTTCGATTTTTGCATCATATGAATGGCCGTAAAAAACTACACAAGATGATTTCCTTTTGAAGTTCGTAGAAAAAATAGAACACGCGTAATATTCATTTAAAGTAGCTTTCGAACTTTAAAACCACAGAGTAATCATAAACCAGTGACACATCTTAATGTTAATTCCTATGTAGTCAAAAACTGCATTCAGCGCCCCCACGGAGAAAAACAGGAACTTCTTTTGACGGTTTTGCTGTTACTTTAATTGTTGTTACTCCCCATTCTTGGCTATTACGGTTATTGACGTCACCCCTATAATCATTACTCATTTCTTTTATTTGTGAATAATTGTCAGTAATTTTTATCGGTTTGGAAAAACTGCTTCTATTACTTTGAAATTTTGCTTCGTATAAATAAAATGCCATTTCCACTAAAAAAAAAACGACTAATTTTATAACCGACATTTTTAAAAAAATTGATTTCAACATACGCTTTACTTTTCTCCCTCCCCCCTTTTATAAAATTAAACTGCAAGTAAGATGCATTTCACACTATGTTTCGTATCACAGTCATACTTAAAATAACATTTTCAAAACATATTAATCTATTTCAGAATTCTAAATATTTGTTTGCCCTTTTCTCGTTTTTACTTCGTCTAGAATTATATTTATTGACTCGGTTTCTTTTAATTTCGTTGATACAGTCTTTTATTCTATACATCTAAAACCAATAGCTTTGCATGAATCTCAGAATAGTTTTTAAGATTACCATCTTGTTTTATTCAACGTACTTACTGTTCTTTTTGAATTAAAAATGATATTAAATATCATACAAAAAGATCTAAAAATCGGGTACTTTTCCGTTTCGGGGGGCTGGCGATGGTTATTACTATTTTTTTTTTAGTAAATCAATTTTCTCGTTTTTGGGTTGCCGTTGGCGATGTTTAAATATTTTTCGCAAAAACAAACTCGACAAACTAAACAAATTGATTTAGCAAAAAAAAAAAAAAAACTATCGCCAGCCTTTGAATCGGAAAAATCAAAAATTGAAGCAGAAGTTTAATCATAAAAGAATATACATTAAAAAAATCTTTATTTAAACTCTCTATGTAGTAAGACAAGGTGAACAATTATAAAAATCAATAAAATATATCCTGTTAAATAAAGTCCAATATGAAAAAGATATATAAATTAAGCATTAATTTTCAACAGATAAAAATGAAAATGTAGAACATGTTCTAACTAAGTTCAGTTAAATATATATGGTATCAAGAAATCCTTAAGTTAGATATTATTTTAAAAAGTAATCCTTTCTAAATACCGTAAATAAACTTTAGCGTTGAAAAATATTCCAGAAAATGACGAACAAAAATAATGAAAGTGCAAAAAGGATTCAATCTGAAAGAACTACGCAAAGCAGCAAATGAGCGAACCGATTCTGAAGAAATATGCAATTTTCTTTCAAAACAAAGATAATATCGTCGTAGAGTAGACATGAGTTAAACTTCAATGCAAACTCTTGTACTTTAGTTCCTGTTTTTCCCGTGGTGCGCTAGTGAAATCGACACTACAAAACGGCTTGAGAGTTGACCCTCTGGTTTATGATTACTCTGTGTTTAAAACGAGGCTTACCTCTGAATTTATATGCTCAATTTGCGTGTTTTCGCCGAAATAAATACTACTTTTGTCGCCAACTAGATGATTTTTGTTAACGTAAGATTGAAAAAATGATGTTTTATCGTTATTCATGGCGTTTTATGAATGCAACAAATTCTAAAAATTTATTTCATTTTTTAGCATACTGCAGATGATTTTTAATTACTTCTTGAGGTTGATTTTACTTTTGTTTTTTGGCGATTTAGTATTATAGTACCAGTTCAACAATTTCATGAAACATATTATTTCTTATGGTAGAGTGTCCGTTTTATCAACAAAACAAATTCTAAAAATTCATTTCATTTTTATGCATATTTTGTGGATTATAAACTGCAGACGATTTTCAATTACTTTATCTTGAGGTTGATTTTTCTTTCCATATTTTACTCAAGTGATTTATTTTATAAAACATTTACTTATTTTTTTTTTTTTTACTGTCTATTTGGCACTATTTGGACAGAATTTAGTTATTTCTTTCTATCAACTTAAATTTCACACGTCAGGATAGGTTCAGTACTAAACATTTTCTAACTTAAATGTGCATTTGCCTTTGGAAATAATGCTTCCCTTTCTTTCGTTTTTATCCGAATTTTATGAAAGTGCTATTTAATTGAATTTTCAGGAAATCCTTTGAAGATTTTGCAAGCGGTATTTATAGGAACTGTCTTTATTTTGATGGGGAATTTAAGATGGACTGTTGGTAATTTTAGGAACAGTATCTCTTGAAGGTCAGTATTCTAATGGGTATTTTTAGTTACTGACGTCTTTATTCTAATGGAGATTTTTTGAGACTAATGTCTTTATTCTATTATGGATGTTTTGGAATAGTTGTCTTTATTGAAAGGGGGATTTAAGGATTTTTTTTTTATTGAAGCCGAAATATTCAGGGACAGTTGTTCCTCATCAGATGGACATTTTAAAGCAGAATACAGCTCTTATTCTGATGGGAATTTTTAGATTTATTGTGGTATATATTGTAATTGCAATTTTTATGCTCTCTCTATATCATTTTGGCACAATTATCTTGCTGCATGTGCGCATTTCAGTTACTGTTGCAATTACTCTAATGGCGATTTTATGAACTGTTTTTGGCATTTTAATGTGGATTTTTATGGACTATTATTCTTGGTCTAAAAGGAATTTTTCTAGGCTGTTCGTTTTAATGCAATCGAGTTTTTTAATGATTTTTACAGTTTAAATATGGTTTTTAAGGACTGTTGCCCATCTCCTACTCTTGGATCTTTTAAGAAAATTTTTCCTTACATATTTACAGCCGAAAACGCGACTGTAATCCAAAATTGGACATGCGTCACTTTGCCTGCGAATGATGCAATATTATCCCGCGCAAAGCCGGGCATGTCAGCTAGTTATGAATACAACTACGAGAAGTTTAATGAAGGGTATATGCATTATATAGATAGGAATCAATTTTTATTCCCTCATTTTCTCAAAACCATGTTTTTGAAGTTTTTCACGTAACAGTTCTAGCAAAAAAAAAAAAATATTGATTCGATTTATTTGGAAATTTGCAAGAATGTTTATCTATTATATTCTGTGCAAAAAACTCTCTAAAATTTTATTTATGTATAGTACTTGCTTTTTTAATTATGATAAATGAAAGTTAAGTGGAAAAAGGGCGTTTATCAAGAGGAAATCTTGATCTAAAATTTCGTTACTTATTTAAAATTTTGGAGGTTCATTACATTCTCTGGTATCTAAGGAAGAGTTAGACATAAAATTTATCAAAACAAAGAAAAAACGATTGCTCTAGAAATGTTGAGTTAATGATAGTTTTTAGCTGAAAAAATGAGGTTTATATGAAATTTTTAAAAAAATGTTTTTAACTGTTCAAAAAAAAATTATTTATGTTATTTTACATAAGCATGTTAATTTTTAGGAAGAACTGATGAATATGAAAGAAAAACATTAGAACGCTTACTTTAATTACTAGACGGTCAATACAAACGACGGTTTAAAATGCCTGTAAAGGACTTTAGAAAGGACATAGCAAAAAAGGATTTCAGGTGTCCTTTGAAACAAACTAAAGTTTTCATTTATGACAAAAATTAAACTAAAATATGACTAGATAGTTCAATTTATCCTTTAAGTAACCTGTTTTGCCTGACTTTCTTCAACCATTTTATATGAAAGGTCCTGGGAATCTCAAACCAAAATATTGGTCATTTTTTATTTTTTCAGATTGACGCCAAATAGATCCCCTGGCGAATATCAATTGAAACCAATTCTTGTAAATCTACAGCTAATTATCTCATTGCAATGTATTTTAAGAAGATGATTAATGCATCAATTAATTAATCACTATTGTTTAACTTGTTATAATGAATGTATAATGCATATCTGCAGGTAATACAGTATTTATTATTTTTTAAAAAACAAAATGTTCTAAACCGTTAAAGTGAGTTAAAAATAAGATTATTCTAAGACAAATGATCAACAATGTTTTGTGCTAAAATATGAGTACAAGGGGAAAAACAACGGAAATACGGTCTGATTTTCTTAGCCGAGATTTTCCTCGAATAGGCGCATGCCTCAGGTCTGCTTCTACCAGGTTGAGTCAAAAGTTTTTTCGTATTTTCACCTACAAAAGAAATGCACAGCAGTCACATAATACTAAGGATTTATTAATCGAAGTAAATTCCATTATGAAGTATGGTTTTTTCCCATTTCTGCCAAAAGTTCAATTCCATGTTTGTGCCATTCGGCCGGCTTCGATTCAAAGAACTCGCGACACCCCGTCTCAACATCAGTCACATTAGTGAACTGCCGTCCGGACAGAAAGTGAGCCAAGGACCGAAAAAGATGATAATCCGACGGAGCAAGGTCTGGGCTGTATGCAGGATATATGTTGCAACACTTCGATACCTTGCAGTTGTGCAAGTTTTTCCTTGGTAAATATGGCTGTGTGTGCTGGAGCGTTGTCATGTTGTAGGAGTGCACGTTGTCTGTTGACTAGTGCTGGATACCGAGCCTTCAGTACGTCGTACACTCGTTCCAGTTGTTGCCTAGAGAGGTCAGCGTCCACAGCACGGCCATGTGGAACAAACTCAAAGTGAACCACTCCTTCGAAATTTCACCAAACGCACAGCATGACCTTCTGTTCAAAGCGACCCCGTTTGACAACGGGTTTTGGGGGCTGACCGGAATGTTGCCACTGTTTTCCCATTATCTCTGCTTAAGTTAATTTCCAGGAACACTGTTGAAAAACTCACTGAACTAAAAAGTGTACTGCACTCTAGCGAAATGATCACGTGGTTTTACATTGTCCGCCCACGCTTTACGTAGCTAAAGGAACCCACATTTTCTAATTATGATCTGTCAGTGTAAAAGGTGCTTTTTAAACATGGCTGGGAAGCGCGAAATAGTAGTATTATCTTTAGATCAAAGAATAGAGATTGTTACAAGATTGAAAAAAGGAGTAAATGAAAATAACAGATCCCTTGAATATGGCATCGGCTGTGTCAAATATTTAAAAAAAACAGCGACGCAATTTTAAGCTTTGTATCAGTTTTTTACAAACAAGAAAGCAGCTCTGAAATTAAAACGATATAAAGAGAATATCTACAATTACTTTACATCACGATGATTTTTTTATACAGTCAGTACAGTGTATAAATCATTTTAATGTATAGTACTACTTCTGTATCATTTTTCGTAAATATTAAAAAAAAATAGAAATTAAGAAAAAGGATAACTTCTAATCGCGCCATTCGTAATGTGATAAAATTTTCACTATTGCAAATGCCAATCCTAAGCCTGGAAAACGAGTGAAGAGAAGCTGCCTAAGAAATCTAGCTCTATTTGTGCTGTAAAGTTGTAAATCGAATTATCCGGATTTTTGTTTAACCGCATCTACCTCGGTCCCCACCAGTCCGGATAATCGGCCCTCTACTGTACTTTGGGAAGGACAAAGTTCTGCTGATAATGCTCGGGTGCTGGAACTCGGCTGGTGTTGGATAGCTTCCAGCAGAACTTCGTTATCGACAACAGATGGCCGCCCAGATCTTTGTTTCTCTTGAAGAGTTGTATCACCTTTCTTGAAACGCTTAAACCAATTTTGAGCAGTGCGCTCATTCACAGAACCTGTACCCTCAACATCATTAATTTCTTTCGACGCTGTTCTTGCGGTAAGAACTTTTTTCCAGAGGAAACGCAAAATAACACGAATTGCTAGCTTATCATCTGTCATTTCAAGAGACTGCAACGTCTACACAAGTACGAGAAATCACAGCAACTGATAACGATTATCAAGGTCGAGCTCCGCTCTACCATTTTCGATCGTCTGCGCAGGAACTGTAATTTGCATATGTTACCTTTAGGCCTTCCAATCAAGGCCAGGTAAAATACGAAAAAACTTTTGACTCAACCTGGTATTTAATCGAAATAAGAGTGCGAGGATGAATAAAAGTTAGAAAATGTTTAGTTTTTTTGAAGAATAATAAACTATGTGCGTTTGTTTTTTCTGTTATCTTTTGTGTTGAAGATTCAATTGGAAATAGAATATATCATCATCGGGGGGAAAAGCAAAAAATGAAAGCGTAAATTATGATTTCGAAAAGTGCCCATAGCGTATCACCCCCTTTGCCGAATAGAATCTTTCCGATGGATCGTCTAGGCTTTCGTAAAGGAACAGTACAGCACAAATTATTTGCATTATTTGTTCTGGTAATTCTTTATTTACGTTGTTTTTCCCTTGTACTCAAAATTCTTCTTGTTTTCGTAATGTCGCATCGTCTTAGCTGATTGCGTAACTGATTTACTAATAATAATCACGTTTTAAACAAAACAATATTTGTTATTTAAATACAGATATATAAAATATATGAACTATAATCTTATCGTATGATACATTCATTCGCTCCCTTTACGTAATACTAATTCTTTTTATTTTAACGCTAATTGTGATTTTGAGCTAAAATAATAATTATATATTTTGTAATTATGTGTTCAATCCGAAATTTTGAAAACTTATATGATTAAAATTTCAGTATAAACATTTAACTTTATATTTCTATGTTGTAACTTTATGTCGTACGCAACATTGTTCAAAAGCGGGTATATTATGAAATTAAATCACTTCAATTTGGTTGATCATGTCATTCGCGATGGTTTGAATGAAAGTGCATACTGAGGTACATTTGTTCGGATAAACTTATTACAAATAAAGAAGGGGAAAGCCCAGACTTCATTGGGTAAAAACTTTTGAGGTTGATATTTTTGCTCTTAAAGTATAAAACTGGTATAGTTTAGTTTTGGCGAAAGTTTGACAGCATCCAATTCGGAAAGCTTTGATTGCCTAACGTGTCATGAATGATAATGATCTGTTAGACTGTTAGACTATTAATATTGACTCGAGTTCACCCACGGTCGAAATACGACCGTAATTTATTTAATTTTTCAAGTTAAGCCTCAAACGTTTAAACAACTTTTAGACATTTTAATTTTTCTGTTTGACAACAGTTTGTTTTGTTTGAATATTTCAATTAGCGATAATCTCTCCTCAGTGCGACTGATTTACCACTGAGTTGGTTATTAATTGAATGCATTTGTAGTACATAATGCGTTTGTAATACATGTTATACGTATTTTTTTTCTTTCTGCACTCCTTCTCCTGTAAAGAAAATATAAATAAGAATTTTCTTGTCACCCTATTTTTATTGAATAAATTAAAAACACAAACCCTCACATTTAATTTAATCAAGAGTTCCAAACGCTAATGCAAATCAAACTTACGAAACATCGATTGGAAGCAAAATAACGCCGCCCCCTCAGTTATTATTATCTCACTCCATAGCTTAACAGAGATTAATAACTTCAAATTGTATTTTATTTTGTATGCCGTTGTACAGGATAAGCAATCTAACGTATCACATATTTTGGAAATGGATTAACTGACACCTTAAGATTAGTATTATTTTGCTTTGACATTCATTTAATAGATTGTATTATCTCTTGTGTTTTGACCTTGATATTTCTTCATCTTTGTATAATAAATAGTAAAAAACGCACTGAGTATTGCATAAATATTGTAGATGTTAGGAGTAATATGACGAATGAAGACTTCTAAAAAAATATCTCGAATCTACGTCGAAAGTAAGAGGAAAAACTAAACTGTTTTCCAATTTTTTTTTATTGCTAACTATAACTCATCAATAGTTACTAAATAAAAAAGCAAGAAAATCGGTTAAGAATCAGAGGAGAAAATGGTATTTAACTGTTTTGTCTTTGCCTATTTATTTATAGATATTCGACGGATATACCGAGTTCGATACGGTGGCGTCAATCAAGTAACAACGTTTTCTCCATCAGATTGATAGTATATAGTTGTGCATTTGTTTCGGGGAGCTTTTCTTTAATTTATTACCTCTAGCACATGAAATATTAACTGAAAAGCAATTCATTCAATCACATAGATCATATTTGTTGATGAGCTTCTACGTGAAACGGAGACGTTTCCTTGCCGTAGCCGCAGATAGCAAAAATTTCGCACCAGGTATTCCATATTTTGACTGAGGACTGTATTTTAAATAAAAACCCTAAAGAGAATTGCATAAATATCATTTTGACGAATTAAATAAAATGTGAAACATATCTTACTTCTCGTAATCTTTCTATAGCCTACGACAGCATTTTCATGAGTTGTGAATCCATGATTTGATTCTGCTGTAGCTAATGTTTCGTCTGAAACTTCCCATTCCATGACAAATGCAGATATATTTGCGAATTTGCGGCCCATCGAGTCTTTTAGCCAAACGTCTACAGAAAACAACTTCGTGCCATAAAATGGTACCTGTAAAATATTTCATCGGATTTTGAGAAAAATAGTTGGAGCAGTTTTCCCTAACTTAATTTTAACTCTGATTGCTGTACCAGGAATTTTTCACAAAAAATCAATTGAATCGATGTAATTACAAAAATAACAGATGTAATAATATAATAAATCTTTAGCATTTAAGGACAGTTGGCATCACTTACAATTTTGAAATTCAATAGTATTCACTCACGTCTGTCAGTTCTATTAGTTGAAAAGATTACCGGTGACTGCTTGTAAACATAGTAGATAAATCCAACGTCGCTTAGCACAAATTTGCAATGTCTATTCTATTCTTTTCTAGATGCTTCCAGCATCATATTAAGAGGCCTGCGTAAGAAGCGCCTTCTCTTGGATTTCCTAATTTTGATAAAGCTCCCAGATCAGAGACCGTTACCTAGGTTGGTATCCCCAGAGGTATCATTCTATCATTTTACTTGGAGGACATTGGAGCCACGACGGATTTTACTTGCACACGATCTCATTAACGTACACGGCCCCGAAATAAATGCACAGAACTAGATTATACCTTTGATTTTTATTTTCTTTTTGCGTTGCAGTTTAGGCTTGAACTACTTTACAAAACACCCCCCCCCCCCCCCCAACCAAATGAGAGTTTTAATTTAATGTTTTATAGCTACCTTCTACAGGGAATATTTTTTTAACTAGTCTATCGCATCGGGAGTACGAAAATGGATAAATGAAGTAGTTGTTGTGTCCCTCAAGTTAAACTCATGTTTGTGAAAATTGCAACACCATGAAGGACTTACGCGAGTGAGCTGAAATTTTCAGGAAATGCAAAGTAGCGCATTATATGCAAATGATTAGAATTTCAAATCCGTAGCGCATGCGTATGCTGAGCAGCGCCCTCTGAACGGTGGATGGATCCGAATAAATAGACGGCTGTAGCGAGGCGTGTACGGTTATCGGTGGTTATCTGCTAGTGGTAAACGTTAGCTCAATCTTTACTTATGCCTCTTCAACGAAAGAGAGCGAGATTTGAACAACTTACAGAGTTTGAACGGGGGAGAATCATCGGCCTTCGTAAAGCTGGATTGTCGTATCGTGCAGTAGCCGCTCGTGTGCATCGTAACAGCAGCACAGTGATGCCTGTTTGGAAGCAGTGGACGGACGAGGGTCAGTCAACTCGGAAATCCGGGAGTGGACCCCGAAATGTGACGTCAACTTGCGATGATAGACACCTGGTCCGCATGGCGCGGATCAGGTGTCTATGGACCGTACATCTTCCTCAGGACAATTGGCAGCACAGTGGTCAATAGCTACAGGTGTTTCATTGTGTGCTTCATCAATTCGTAGACGTCTGCTGCAGCGTGGACTGCGCGCAAGGACTCCTTTATACAGGATCCCTCTCACGCAAGTCATCGCCGTCTGCGGCTACAATGGGCCAATCAGCATAGAGACTGGCGTGCTGATTGGCAGCATGTCGTGTTTTCTGATGAATCCCGCTTTAATTTGTGGTACCATGATGGCCGCATTCGTGTCAGACGCTATGCCGGTGAACACCACCTTCCGGAGTGCATTATCGAACGCCACAGTTTACGAACACCCGGAGTTATGGTCTGGGGCGCCATAGCCTATCATGGACGATCTCAATTGGTACATCAGTGAAGTTCTACAGCCCCAAGCTGTTCCCTTCCTTCAAAGCTTCTTATTTCAACAGGACAATGCCCGCTCTCATATTGCTAGGACTGTTCAATCCTTCTTTGCAACGCAGCAGGTACAGCTTCTTCCTTGGCCTGCGATATGTCGCTAATTGAACATGTGTGGGATTTCGTTGGTCGGCGTCTCGCTCGTGATCCTCGCCCTGTTGCTTCTGTAGACGAACTTTGGGTACGCATACAAACAATATGGAATGCGCTTCCTCAGGCAGACATTCAAAATTTGTTTGACTCCATGCCACGTCGTGTAGCAGCACTTATTGCGGCGCATGGTGGCTACACAAAATACTGACTCCGATATCTTGTTATTGTTTGTTTGCTTTGAAAATTAAATTATTTATTTGTACCACTACCACTCAACTGTGTATTAAATTTCATTCAATTATTTCGATTCCTTCATGGTGTTGCAATTTTCACAAACATGAGTTTAAATCTATTCCGGTTCCTTCACGTGAGTTTTCCAGATTTCCTCATTCTTAAACGCAAGTATGGAACAGATGTTTCTAGAAACTTCCCAGAAAAGCAGTATTTCCACTTTTACATGAGTGTAACTTTTATAGACCACCGAAGAAAGGGACTATCAGCCGCTCACAAGAAGGCTTCCACTTGAAGGAGGATTAACCCTTTGACTACAAATAAAATGACTTAGATTTACGACAACTTTGCAGAAGCCCATTGACCTATAATGACCGTAGAGTGTAACGTCCTCGAGCCGTAATTCATTTAATGTCCTGGTGCAAACTCTGACGTTTCCGAGACGTCATTGTATATCAAGGGATTAAACGATTTCATTTGTTAAAAAAATTCAGGAAAATAGGTTTTTTTCATTATTACCGTAGAACGAAGGTATTGGCTTTTTGCCAATATAAGAATTCCCCCCCCCCCCCCCAAGAAGAAATGAACTATGTCAAGTTCAGACGTCCTCTTTTAAGAGCTACACTGTACATATCTGCTTTTGTTCAGGTCAAAATAAATAAATTTCCGGTCAGAGAAAGTAAAAACAAAAAAGAAGAAGAAAGTTTCCGTCAAAAGGCATTTTTTGTTGCAGCTCGCATTGGATTCCCGAAAAAATCTATTTAAATGTAATTTAAATCCACTTACGACTTAGACCATTTCAACTCAATTTTCCCTATTAGGGTAAAAATAACGAGATATTTCGTTATGAAATATTTTCTCTTTGTTCAAGAAACATTTGTATTTTATTTTCCAAGCTTTTACTTCCCTCCTTTTTACTTTTAGTTCTCTTTAAAAGAAATTACAACGATCAAATTAATTCAAAACGGCAGCAGAAACAATAACCTTGAAATGAAAAATTAATAAATAATTCTTACAAAAGACGGAAAAAGCATTACTGGTACAAAATTTATTATAATATAAACGAAGATGTCGGCTTTTTGAGTAATTAATTATTCAGTGTAAGCATTTTAGCATTCTTGTAGTTGTATTTTTAATCAATTAATTTACTTGTTCATTACTGCGGAAAAAGAGAGTAGCAGAATTAAATAAGGATGACAGTTTAAACTCCGAGTGACTTTTATAAACAACACCGCCATTTTAAAATATATTTAGCTACTAAAAATCAATAAAGGAACTTAACAAATAATGTATACCAACTTTTACGATATTTTCATCTATCAGTTGTTTACTATTTTTCTTTTTTGTTTGTTTCAAGTGCAGCGATGCCGGCTCAGCACAAATCAACCTAAGTAAAAATGTATTTATTAGTAAAACTCAGGTTACACGCTAGAAATTCGATAAAATTATTAGTTAATGTAAAACATAACTATTTATAAATAAAATATTTTCATTCTAACGGGCTGAACTTGGCTTACCACCATTGCAGACCTATTGCGTTCCCCAATTAGTGGTACCATCTCGTTTAGCAGCACCAGAATGGTTGTGGTACCCTCGCCGCATGAGAATTTTGACGCCCACTTTCTTCCCCTGGAAGGGAAGCACCTGGGATGTTGCTGAAGATTAATTTCTTTAAAACATTTAATTTTGCTGATATTATCCAATCCAAATAGATGCTCAATGGATCTTTAACATGCGCATAATCATACGACATGGGCGCAAATGATTTTCAGCATTTTGAAAATCAACCGACAAGGCCAGGTTTGTACCCGCGATGTTGTGCGTACGAGGCCCGTGCCTTACCACAAGGCCACTTTGTAGGCTTATATGAAAAAAAATATAGAGGTTTGTGACTTGTCCTTATACATACCTGTACCATATTAAGCATTACTTCCAAGTTTTTAATTGACCTACCTATCCAATACCTCAGCAAAAAATTTTCTCCGAAATATACATTTTTACAACATTTATTCCCGATTATTCAAAGCCAATTATTTGAAGACTTTTAATGAAACTATCTGGGAAAAAACCTGAACAAAATCTTTCGATTTCCTAGAATACATGGCTTTAATAATGGCACTTTACATTCAGTAGCTCATAAATAGCAAAACATTTCCTACAATAGTAGATTACAGTTGGCTTTAAAAATATATGTTTTTAAGTTATATAAGTTAACATTATTTTAAAAGCGTAAATTATTTGTTGGCGATATTTACTGGACAATACTCGATACAAACTTAACACATAATAACGGAAACATTTATGGTTTCATAATTGTCTTGAAAGAAATTGTATGTGTCCGAATGACGATTGAAATAAATTAACAAAAGGTACAATGATTTGTGTAATAATAATTAGGGCAGAAACTTCAAATTTCTAAGAATTTCCCCCCCCCCTTTTTTTTTTTTTTGAATTTTATTTGAATACGTACAAAAAAGAGAGAGAGAGAGTTAAAACTGAAAACTGCAAACATTTAAATTAAGCAAAGTTAAAACCTTAGGTGAAAATATATTTTTTTCAACATTACATATACATAGGCTTGCCATACGTCCCAGTTTGACCGGGACAGTCTCGGTATTTTGCTTTTAATTTTTTTAAAAATTTCCCCAGACCCCCCGGTATTCCCATCCCATATTAATGTGTCCCGGTTTCACTAGCCAAAAATATGGCAAACCTAAATATAGAGAATCGTAACAGCTCTATCAGTAGGTATGATTGCCTTTCACAGGTTGTAAACATAGATAAATCCAACATCGTTTAGCACATATTCGCAAGTCTATTCTATTCCATTCTAGATGCTTCCAGGATCATATTAAGAGGTCTGCATACGTAGCGTCTTGCATCTGTTGGATCTCCTAGATTTGAACCAGCTCCCAGAGAAGACAAGAGAGACTTAGCTAGGTTGGCTCCTCCCAGAGGTATTATTCTATCATTTCACGTGGAGGACATTGAAGCCACGATGGATTTTACGTGCAACAGCTAAAATTAACGTACACGGTCCCGGAGTAAATCAGTCGCTAGAGGTGCTCACCCTCCCAAACACTGACCTCGGTCAATGTTGCTTCACTTTCAGTGTTCTTTGAGAACCGAGCTTCTAACAACTGGTCCACTGTGAGACACTTTGAAATGTAAATTGCATGCACGCGTTTCGGAGTTTTCTCTTCTTCAGTGCAAGAAAAATGGAGCAAAGAAAAAAGTCTATAACTATTTTTCTGTGTATGCTGTGATCATTGCAAATTTCGACTAAATAATGTTGCATTTATGAACATATACTTAGATCGATTTTCAGAAATGATACCAGGCTTGGAGTCGATTACAAAGAAACGTAATCGATTACGATTATGATTACAAAAGGAGAAATTGAGAGATTATGATTACGCTTACGATTGTAATCCTTTGCCAAAAAGTAATTACGATTACGGCAACGATTACAGTCGTTGAAAAATGTAATCGATTACGATTATGACATCCGATTACGATTTTGATTACGATTAGATTAGCATAAAATTATCATATATTATGCATACAACTCTCATTTTTACAATAGCGTCATAAATCAAAAGGTTATGATTTTTTATTACATTTTTGATTTAATAAGAGATAACTGAAATGATGATGAATGCAATTAATAATGAAATAATTTCAACATCACAGTTCTTGAATTATGACGTCGTTGCAGAAATGAGAAATTTGTAATATATATATATTATATATATATATATATATATATAAATCAGGAAAGGCACATTCAGAATTTTTCGAATATTTAAAACTCATGTGAGGGATAACTACATTGATCGTATTTAGTATATAAGCAAAGACGATGCACTAAATGTGTATAGTATATAATGCATAAGTGATTTACCTGGTTCATAGTTATTTTGTGTGCATACAATCAAAATTTTAGTTGGCCGCAATTTTTGAAAATGTAGTATACTTCTCCATTGTATTTATTTTCTAGTTTAAATTGTGCAAATATTTCACATAACACCAATTAGTTTACTGAAAATAATAATTTTGTATGATTCTTTATGAAATCACTTATAAGATGTGTATGAATTGTACGGGATAACAAAATATTCAGATAGTGTAAGAGATAAATAATCTTTCGAAAATAAATGCGGCATTTTAGAATAAGTTCAAAAAATTTGAACATGAACATTCAAATAACTCTTAGCAAAATTAGTAATCGTTAAAAAGTAATATGAAGAATAATTATAATACGAATGACTATAATATTTTAATATGATTTTTGTGTTTTTTTTTTTTAACATGCACAAGAATATAATTTTTTTCCATGTAACTGTTTTAATAAAAAAAATAAAGTGCAAGTAATTTTACAACACAAATTTAACGTACAAGATTAAACTGAAATACAAAATTCTGTTGAGGTAATTCTAAGAAGAAAAAGATAATTAATTGTTTAAAATAATTCCTAAATATTAATTCATGCATGTAAAAAACAATTGGGAGAATGTCTGAACATAAATCACAATCTTTTACATACCTATTAATTAAAAAGAATATTAGCATTAAAATATAAATAAATTTAAGATTTAAATGTACGTACTTTTTTAAATATTCGAAGAACATATTTTAAAAAATAATAATAATCACACGTACCAGGGTTAAGATTTCATGCATCTAAGCATAGAGCATCATATAACGCCTGCTCCTAAATTGCTGAAGTGTAAATGTGCTATTCTTTAGAAAAATTTTTCACTTCTGCCATTAAATAAAGGAGAAAACGCAAAAGGCATTTCGTGTCTCTTTATGTGTGTAGGTGATAGTACTCTTTCCACTAGATTTTCGGGGGGCAGTCTGCTTCGATTATTGAAAGGGAAAATGGGGCGTCCATTCTTAGCTCCAGACTCTCGCCTATTGCCCAACCGTTTGAATATGTTTTGAAGGGGTAATTAAGGAAGCAAAATGACCGATGCATTTGGTCCTTCTATAGACAGACGCCTTCCGCTTTCTTATCTACCCCGAAATCTTTTTGACTTGAGGACAGATTACCGCTCTTTTACCGAAACTGGAGGACGCGAGGAGACCGGAGACCCCCTGAGAGCCCCAAGGCGATGCGAGTGACGACTCTCTTTCTTCTCGGGCTCTCCAGCCATTCCCCGTGGAGAGTGGAGCCGCAATTAAGAATTCTGAGAGACCGCTCGCTACAAGCAGGACAACAAGCGTCTCTCTAGCAGACTATATGGTCCTGCCATCAAGGGTCTGCGACCGCCACACAGAACCTTTTATATTATGATCGCCCGTAGGTTACAAACCGCTTAGGATAGGACTTCAGTAATCAGTACACAGCTTGAATCCTTTTTCTTGTAAACTGATCTCTTCTATTCAATGGTAGTGCTAAAAATTTCAGCTTTCAGCAGGTCAAGATTACACGATTACAGGACCAGCAGATTACGGATTTTTTCCTTAAGATTACGATTAAAATTACAGGAGAAAAAGGATTACGGGATTACACAATTTCGATTATGATTATGAGAATATGCCATCGTCAGATTACGATTACGATTTTGTCAAAATGTAATCGATTACAGCCGATTACGATTACGTAATCGCGATTACTCCAAGCCTGAATGATACTATTGCTAAATTAATTTATCATTGATTTTTTATTGTAATATTGACACAATCAATACACAAGCTTTGTCATAAATCAGTTTTCGATGTATTGTTGATCGTGAGCTACTAGTAGCTTACGAAGAAGCTTTTGGTAGATCACAGTTCCAATCAGGTGGTTTAGTGAGCACATTATTATACTATCGATGGTTGGTTGATTTTCCATATTTCGCAATACTCGCAATGAACAGTGCGCGGCTCAAAAGGAAACTAAAGAATAATTTGTTGGTATAATCTTTCTAATATAGTCCCGCTCGTGATTTTTGGCATATCATACGGTAACTAATTGATAATTAAATGGTACGTTAACTTTTTTGGGGGGGAGCAGGGGAGGAAGAGAGTAGCTCACAGTTTAATTTGAAAACGATAAGGTTGCTACCTCAAAGTTTGGCGACAACTGTTATAAGTCATGATTCAGAATATTTGTTAAAATACTTCTAGATAGAACAAATCTGGTTTTTGAACAACTATCAATTATTATAAAATAGTCGCAAAATTTGTTTTCAAAAGACGTATACCATTCTTGAGGTGAATTACTTTAAAAGTGAGTTATAATTAAATTTATTGGGGGGGGGGGGTAACTTTATAGCTTAAATATGGTAGGCCACACTTTCTCTTTTAACATATCTTCCATATATCTCATTCCGAGGAAAAATAAGATTTTCCGTTGCATCCAAGTTTAGAAATGCAAAGCGTCTAGAAGAGTGCACTACTAGATTCAATCTGGCCCAAAAGTGAGAAATATTGATTTTACATTTTGAGCTAAAGCAAATGTATTTACAGAAAAAGTTCAAAAATATTTCTGAAGAAAAATAAAAATTGCAAACTGGAAAGAAAAGGTCTCTTGAAACATATCACTCAAGATGTGCAAATTCTTTTTCGTCAGTTTTGCTTTCAAAATGCTAAAATACCTTCCTTCGAGATTTTTAAAAGCAAGAAATAAAAACATATGAAAAAAGTACTTAAAAGATTAAATTTTACTATTATTTACATATGTTTACAATTTTAAGTACCTACTTGATAGTGGCTTCTGCTTTTGCTGGATGATGATTAGTAGCTGACTGCTCATTCCCAATTCGAAACGACAAAGTCTGAAATGAGGATTTCACATTCTTTACTTTGAATATAATAAATATTAAAACGATTACATAACGTAATTTTGTTGATTACCTGAGCACATTTATTTACACATTAAGTAGTAATGATTCGAGACATCGGGATCATTCAATATCCTGATCAATTAGTTTACTGAATGTCAATTATCAATCTCCAAGTTGAGATTGATAATTGACATTCATTATTATCTCATCCAAATGACTTTTATTACTACATTTAAATTAACTATTTCCTTTCAGTAACTTCTTTAAACTGCTCAAAATAACATTTTTTTCAGGTATAGTAGTAATACATCAAAATTTAAATAGATTAAAAACGATAAAAGGTTTTAGTGAAAACGCTTTGACTGAGCATTTTTGTATTGGTATCCGCAAATACATGGTATGAAAATTTTTTTGAAAAAATCCCCATCTATGATTTTGATTTTACGATATTATAAAAAAGTTCAATGATTGATGTAAAAAAAAATCTGGTGCAATTAAGAAACATTCTGAGTAAAAATATTCCAAGTATAAGGTAATCAAAATTTAAACGTAAATTATGTCTTAGATTTAGTTTGAAACTGTTTTGCATTAATTATGTATCTATTGAATTTCGTAACATGCTTTAGTAACAAGTGAAAATTTTCTCAGCAACAATAAGCATTTTTTCTAATGAAATATTACAGACAAAAGAAAATGTAACATTTACTTACATTTTCTCCAAGTTCCTTGCATGTTACTCGAAACACAGTTAAATCCTCTGTTGAGAGCAATAAATATCTTAAGAACATAATTATTATTGAAAATATTATAAAAACAAAATATTCTAAAGATTTATTGTTTGATAAGTTTATAAATAGAAAATCATTTACGAAGTTACGTTATCTTGGTACGTTTCAATAAAAATAAAATTACTATACTCTTAATTTTAAATTCTAAAACCAATTTGAGTTGTCTCTAAAATGTTGTAATGTAAATGCATAAAATGCACAATAGTTTTGTAGAAACAAATCTGGAAAAATGTTCTTCAAAACTTACGTGAAGCATTTATATTCAATTACTGGCAAAAGCAGTTCGTTTAAGTTATCAAATTTACTACTGACAAAAACCCCTTTGCAGTTTCCATGAGTAACTAAAATTAAATGAAACTGACACAGTCACAGCCGAAATACGAATTTTAAAATATAAATAATATTTTAGTTTTTTTATTTCTAACGGGCTGCGTATTATATTGGTTCTTAACCATTGCGGACTTAGTGTGTCCCTAGAGATTGGTACCAAATCTTTCAGCAACACCACAATGAGTGTGTTACCATTCCGCATGAGAATTTTGACTCCCAGTTTCTTCATCCTAAAAGGTGAGCACCCGAACTCTGTCAATGTGAAACTGCACTAGGAATTTAATTTAGCCGAAAATATCTAAGCCAAATGTCTACTCAAGTGATCTTTTTCTGCATCTTGAAAATCCAACGGCACTGCCAGGCTCAATCCAATGAACTGGGGTGTGCGAGTCCCGCGCCTTACCACGGCGCCACCGTGCCATATTAAATAAAAATATAACGTGAACTATTTGTAACACAAAAATACATAATTAGTACTCTAATTAAAAAGAATCACTTCACGTGATGCAAATATTGCTCTAGAGAGTGTCATGTGGGATGATAAAACCTTCAAATAAATCGGGAGATTTTTGAGGCTTTTGCTTGCGCCAAATTTCATTACCAATTGAATCAAAGGGGGAGATAGTAAAATGTGGCATAAATTCAATGTAAAATTACCGATGAGTTAACCTAAATTAAAGTCATTTGACTAAAGCAGAAGTTTCGTAAAGCTCTGTTTTCGAAAATACGCGGAAGAAGTTTCTGGTCAATCAACCTTGACTGCAACCCAAGCAATACTCTATTGATTTTCTTGTTTAGTTGTATTTCTAAACAACAACAGATGAAATAATAAGATGCATTTGCAGCCAAACTTAAATCAATTTATAAAAGTTATTGAGTTATTAATTCCATTGATTAAATAAAGAAAGGAAATGTTTATGATAAAAATTAACTATATGAATATGTGATATGCTGCTTAAGTTAAGCAGAATATACTAGATATTCATAGTAAGTATATAAATTAATATTAAATGTAAATATCATTTAGTAATTTATTATGGTTGACTTTCTTTATTTTTTTGCATTATTTTATCATATAGTTCTAGAAATGAAAGTAAGTTTCTTACTGTTGTATCTAACAGGATCTTTGATGAGTTGAATATCAAGCAATTCAGGATTACTCGGATCCACTAAATGGGAAAAAAAAAAATTAAAAAAAAAAAAAAAATGCTACGTAATTGAGAAAAAAATTTCATTTATTTGCATTAAAATTCAAGTATGCAGTATTCAATTCGCATGTTTTACTTCTTTTTTAAACTTGATGTTTATAAATTGCTCAAGTTAACAACCTTGCGTCGAGGATTTTTGGTTATTACCACTGCGCAGTGATCTCTCAAGAATTCATCTGTTGGACATAAAATTCACATTTTAGCTACCTTAGTGCCTATATATTATAAAAACGTGTTACTTCAAAAATGTAGAGCAATCGTTGTGCAGTGCCTGGAACAAAAATGCTCTTTTAAGAGAAAGATGTCGTCACAAAAAATCATCGGAAAACATTATATGAGATCTTCTTAACTGCAATAGTTGATGGGCATTGGCGCGCTGACTCAGTACAAGTGTACTATGTAATTCATGGTAATCAGTACAACCTCTATCTAATATGCATTTTTAATTGTTATACGTCCACTAGTTGGGAATAATGTCCTTTCAGAGAATCCTTTAAAGGCATCCCGTAGATTGGAAGTAAAACGTTTACCTTTGTGCGGATCAATACTTACATCGCAATGCTGACAACAAAATATAAAAAAAGAACTTGTTGGTGTTTTTACCAAATTTTCCGAATGTCAAAGCTTTTGACAGCACAAAACATAGGATCCAAGGGTTTTGAAAGCTTCACATGAATGAATGACATTTTCTTTTTAATCAATCAAGGAGATTGCTTATCGCTTTCGGTACACAGCGTCTTCGGACTTTCAGAATGATTTACTGACAACTCAGCGATATATTACCCAGTTATAGAAAAATTTGGCGCCCAAAAAATGAAACGGCAAATCCAGCCAGTGTCAGTTTGTCGATATTGGCCATATTTGACGTGATTCCGATAAAACCCAATTCTAAGCATTGCTATCGTCAGTGTTATTGTTTTTGCCGTTTCAGGATTTCAGATTGGCATAGATGAATGAGAATAGGTGATGGTCATAGGTGAAAATTATAAAAACAAGCTTTTAAACCGCTTTTTCGGAGAAAGACTGCCGCGTCTCAAAATGTACTACTTTTTCAGCTGAAGAGTTTGAAAATTTTAACCATACTCTTAAAATATCGTTTTCTTTTTAATTGCATTTATCTGAGATTAAATAACGTTTTGAATTGCTATGACCTTATGTGAGAATTAGATTTAAATGAATGTGCAATTATGTGAAATAATTATGATTTTATTTTATAATTCAGTGGAAAGAAATAAGTTTAGTGACTGGATTGAAATAGTTTCTTGGAAATTATTTCCACTAAACATTTGTGACAGAGTATCTAGTAGCTGTAAGTATATTTTTAGTAGGTCTATGTTGCTCTAATGAATTCAAATTAAGAGGAATTAGTTGTGACTGAAAATACTAGACCAAAACAAAGTCACTTTTAAAATTAATTTAAGATTTTGTAAGTTTTATAGCGTAAGAGATTGAGGATAAATACATACATTTTGTGTAATGTCCATCTTTGAAGAGAATCCACTTCCGAGGTCCTCCTTCGAAAGCGACCTCTTTAGATGTCCCCAACGCTAAAACAGCAACTCTTACAGGATGAACAGGCTATAAAAAGAATTTTTTACTAAATGAAACTGCTCAGTAAATTAAATATTATAATTTATGTTAATAAAATATTTCCATCTGCTCTATCATTATCGAAACTAATGAGTTCCTCAAAATTATTTTTTCAAACTGTTTCGTTTGAAAGTTTCTATTTTTTCCGCGTATAAAGAAAATCATGCTCAATTCTCAACGTATTATGATAAATTTATGTAAATTTGTAAGATTTATATCATAAAGTTATCATTTTTCATCAAATACGTTATATCTATACCTTAGGACCAGACTAACCTAAGTCTAAAAATGGCAATTTTCAGATATCCGGTTTAATTGTACAAAAATTAACCAACAGGGGATAAACCATGATTTTTTTTAATGTTAACAATCATGTTTTGCAGCGTAATTCATATAACAGCTTTGTTATTGGGCAACGAAATCATTCTTTTCACTTTTTACGATCAGTCTTTAAAGTGATAACCTGACTTAGTCTGGCCCTGAGGTGCAGATATTTTGATTTGAATTTTTGACTTCTTAATTTAAGTCTCGAGCGTCATTCAAATCATTCTGATAAACAAATAGGAATAAGCTAAACTAAATCATCAAATTATGTATTGTGGATTTAGAGAGCTAAGCAGAATAAGATTTTTTGATGTTCATCCAATGAATAGCAGAGTGACATTGAATTTTGTAATTCCATGGACTTACTTTTAAAGGTTTAAAACAGGCCAAAACTGTCGTAGTTTTGAAAGTAGTATTATTTGTTGCATTCGTTTGGGAATGATACATGATGTTCACTCTAGTATATCCAGAATATTTACAACGAAACTGCAAACTCAGGCAGCCTTTTCCAAAGGATGGAACATGAGCCTCTGGAATAAAATTAAAACAGCAATAATAATTATTACAAGCATGTAATGATAAACCATAATTCTCATTTTCAGTAACAAACAGAAACATTTTTTATAATGTATGTCAGAATTAATTACATCAGAAATGCTGCCAACAATAACAAATAAATAAATTTTCTAAAATAATATTTGTAATTTAATTAGAAACCCCCTCAAATCCTTCAAGAACTTCTATCATCAATGTTCACCTCTCCATCATTCATATCAAACATTATGAAAGTAACCATATAATGTTCAAGATAAATACGCTACATAGCTAATTTAGAAAAACAACAATGAAAGCGTGATAGCCAAAGAGAAGATAAAAGTAAATTTGTTTTAAAACAATAAATTACACTTGCCTTTTTCATACGATAAAACATACTTTTCAATTATTTCCACGGTGGGTTCAATTTTGGAACAGTCATCGAATTTTCGGCTATAACCACCTGTAATATAATTATATGTTATGGCGGAGCATAAAAAACGTCTTTTTAAAAATTGTTTTCATGAGAATGCACAATGCAGAAACCTTATGGAATAGCAAGAGAAACGAACATCCAAAATTTTAAATTAGTCAATAAAACATCTTCCGGTAACACTTTATGATCGAAATATGAAAAATTTGACTAAAATGCAAAATAGTTTTTAACAGTTTTGTCAATGTCCATGTTTTCTAATTTTTCTTTGCACTAGTACGATCACGTCGTGGATTTTCACCAATTCCGACTTCTAAAAATGTATGTATTCACTATAACGTCAAAGGAAAGTACAATTTTATTTTTCTATTCTCAGAAAATTAGAGAGCAAGATAATAACATATATTCTTTACGCATCCACAAGGCCTGATTTCTGCACAAGCCAACAAACCCCAGGCTTGGTTCAATCAATTTTATATGCCCCAAAACTTCCAAATTTATCAATAAATATGTAGAATTGAGTAACTTTTTATTTATGATAAATTCATCAAAAACTGTTTTGCTCACTGTGCCAAAATTTCAAGTTATATTTAACAAAGAAGCATTTTTCAACAATTGTCAATATAAACTGGGGCACCTCCTACACTGAATTCTTCATGGGGACATGACAACCTTCTGTGTCTTGGGCCCTGAGTAATGCAAGTCGGGCCCTGCGCATCTAATATGGCAATACTTTTTTAAATTTCTTCTGCGGACATCGAGAGGACAATGGATAGCACAATTATAAAAGCTTTCAAGCATTCCCTAACCAGAAATGGCTGCCTTAAATAAAGCAGAGCTCTGTATTTCAAAACATATGTAATAAGGAACAAACTATTTTATAAAAATGGATACGAATTTCAGTAAGAAATAGCACCAAAGAAATAGGGGCATTGTGTTTATTTCAGTATTTGGTTTTTACTCCAAATAATTGAAATATGTTTATATCGTTTAGCCCTTTACAGCGAGAACTGTCTTTGCTTCAAATTATGTCCCCGTAGGTGCTAATGTTAATTTTTTTTTGAACTGGTAAAAATATTTTCAAATGGAAAAATAAAATATAGGAATGAGGAGTTCTTTCAAACGCAAAAAAAAAAAAAAAAACAAATCTGACAATCCCCTCAAAAGTTATTAGGGAGGGACAGACAGACCAAGAGACATACATTTTTCCCTTTTCAAAACACCTACTTTCAAATTATTTATTTTTCAATCTTTTTTTTTTTTAATTATTTTAGATTTTTTACGGCTTTAATGATATTTTAAAGTTACAATAAGCCTTCTTTCATACTTTTTTCTTTTTTCACTTTTACCGAAAAGCAGTTTAAAAAAGAAAAAAAATCAGTACAAGACACAAGCAAAAGAATAATAAAAAATACACGAAAACTTTGAATGAATAGTAATCTGTTTCAATATTTAACTTTTGCAAAGTCGCATTTTCTACAAGAGTAATGATTCGCAATAGCTCAGGAGAAATGAAATATATGTCTTGTTTGCAGTGCTTTTAAGAAACTTCCACAAATCTTTCGTTTCAAACATTGATTTAACTTCAAGCGAAATGAAATTTGCTATTAATTTCTTTCCCAGTTGAATTATGCTACTGTTAATATTTAAAAAACTATTATAGTTAAGAGGCTGTGAATTTTTATCTTCATATTTATCGATCGTAAACCATCAATACAAAATTTTCAGCTTCCAATTCTTCAATTGAAAGCTATATATATCTTTAAGTGCTCACATAATTAAAACCAAAACCTTCTTAGCCGAATGGCAATCGATATAATTCCTAGATATTAAAAGTAAAAGTAACTTTTATTATTCTTAAAGTAATGTTGCCATAAAATATAAAATTATCAAGTAAATTTGTTTTCTACATGGAGATTTTCAAGTTTTGTTCTATGTTCCGATTGGATAGTGGACTGTTAAAAATCTTGTCACTAAACATCTTTTGAAGTAACTTTTTTAAAAACAGAATTTGTGCACTTCAAGAAGTTGGATGAAAATCAAATAATTTTCACATTGCTTAATTAGAGTTTTTTTTTTTTTTGCTCGGAATCATGGGTGAATTTAGAAGGGACATGACATGGGGGAGGGTTGCCCCTCTAGTCCTTTTCGGATAAGTGTAAATAGTACAATTGATATATAATTAAAGTAATAATAATTCTACAGGTATTAAAACTAAATTTAAAAATTCCCTCGTTTTAGTTCATCTGTACCAAACCCGCCCAAGTTTAGACTCTTGATGACATTTAGAAGATGATTAATTGCAGTGTACAATTTTGCTAAGCCCTTTGAAAACTTTGAACAACATTTCACGTTCTTCAGAACCCATTCCAAACTTATTATCTACGTGATGCAAATCAAATATCAATTTCTAAGTTGATGGAATTTAACACTGAAATGTATGGTGTGACATCCATAATCGTACTTTAGCGTTCAATGCCATTTCAATTTGGCATTGAAAAGCGTGACAGTGACATCCGTGACTGCAGCATAACGTTCAAAATGATTGAAAGTGATTTTTGAAGAACGTGATTACACATTCATGGGACGTCAGATGATTAATTTCTTTATGGCTTTCACAATTTTATACAACTCTGACTATCAAGATCTGATTTTTCACAATCTTATACAGCTCTGAGTATCAAGATCTGACTCTTCTCAATTCTATACAACTCTGATTACCAAGATCTGACTCTTCACAATCTTATACAGATCTGACTCTTCACAATCTTATACAACTTTGACTATCAAGATCTGACTCTTCACAATCTTACACAGCTCTGACTATCAAGATCTGACTCTTCACATTCTTATACATGCTCGATTTGTAAGTAGCTGAAAATATGTCAATTAATGCATTTCTATCTTAAGAAACTTATGCTTTGCAGAAAGACTCTTTCAAAATAATATTTTAATTTTATTTGCAAACCTGGTTAATTTCCTTTCCTTGCCGAAGAATCAGTACCTAAAAATATTCCTAGCTGAACACTCTACAGAAAGCTGACCGAAAATATGAAATAGATCTTGCATTATAGAAATTTCAGAGGTTTTCATAAAAAGAACTATTTACGCATAAAATACGTTAGTTTATTGTGCAAATTTTGTTCCATGATTTTCCTTTACGGTCATTATTTACAGCTGCACCTCATGAAGTACCTATTTACATATTCAATGAAATTCAACAATTTCTCTAATGATAAAAATGTTTACTCGTTAATGTTTCAGTAAAAATTAATGCAATTTTTCTGGAGCATTATCAACGCTTTAAAAATATAAGAAAATTTCAAAAAAAAAAAAAAAAATTCTGAAAATCAAGAGGAAATGCTAATTACGTTAATTAATATTTTGCTGCCTTCTGCAGAAAATATAAGAACACATCAAATTATATTTTTCTTTTTATGTAAATTATTCATTTTGCTTGTTAATGATGATTACAGCTCTTAACAAAAAGCATTTATCCCAAAAGAAAGCACTAGCTTTTAAATTATTAGAAATAATGTTGTTGAATTAGGAAAGATATTTTTTTGAAAGAAAAAAACTTAATATGTACATAAGTTAGCATATTTTAATGACACAAATTTATGTGGTTAATCGAGCCTTCAGTACACAAAAGGGTGTTTCTTTTATCTATCATGAGCAATTTGAAGAAAAACGAAAAGAGAGTTGACAAAATGTGAAATTAAGGAACAAAATAAATTTTACGCTTGTTAATCGGAGTGCTTTTTTTCACCATTCCCTACCAGGGAGTGATAGACTTAATTAGAATTTTAAACAAGAAGTTAAGTCTAGAACTGTACGAGCCTACTTTCCCGTAGAGAACAACATCAAATTTATACTATAGCTATTTCTTTCTCTTTCTCATTCATTTATTTATTCATTCATTCATTCACTCATTCATTCATTTATTTATTCATTCATTCACTTATTCATTTATTTATTCATTCATCCATTCACTCATTCATGTATTTATTCATTTATTCATTCACTCATTCATGTATTTATTCATTCATTCATTCATGTATTTATTCATTCATTCATTCACTCATTCATGTATTTATTCATTCATTCATTCACTCGTTCATTCTTTCACTCACTCATTTTTCTTTCTCTCAGTCATTCCTTCATTCTTTCACTCATCCATTTATTTGTGCATTCATTCAGAAATCCAATTAAAAATCCAGATCATAAAATTTCACGAGAAAATAGGCTTGTTTAGCTCTGGATGAACTCCTGTATATGTAATACTTCATAAGATCCTTCCGATGAAGTTTGTTATACAAGCAAATCCGTCTGTTAGATCAGAATTTATATAGGATTGAAATTTCCCCCGTAGGCGATAATGTTAACATTTTTTGAACTGTCTAAAATTAAACAAAACTAGTCTAAATCAAAAAATATTTCACGTCAAGAGCTCCTTCCAATAAGCTTGTTCAAAGGTCCAGGTTTATATAATTTGCTTCCTATTTCCATATAGGAGCTAATGCTAAAAATTCTTGAACTGTTCAAAATTAAACGAAAATTTGTTCACATAAAAAAAAAAAAGATATGGAAATGAGGTGTTCTCGCCGAAATCTTTTGAATGCAAAAAAATCTTTCGAATCAGACAATTCCCTCAAAAGTTATTAGAGTGGGTGGGGGGCAGACAGACAGACCGACATGCACACATTTTCCTCATCTCAAAACGCAACTTTCAATTTTTATGTTTTTCAATCTTTATTTGATTACTTCACTTATTTTTGACTTTTCTTTATTTTTAACGATATTTTCACGATATATTAAGCCTTATTTCTTTTTTTTTCTTTTACGTGGAAAGTAGGCTAAAAAGGCAAAACTCCAAAACCAAATGAGGAAGTTTTAATACCGGTTGCTCATTAGAACTGCATGTTATAGTGCAACATCATGAAGTGATTTTTAAATGATACACAAATTTAGTGGAAAAATTAGAAATATATATCATAAGATATTTTCCTTTAATTTAAACATACGCAGAAACATTACCATGAGTAAATTAAACGACAATTGTTTCATAATATGAACTAATTTTCAATTTACTGAAAAAAACTGACAATAAGTTTTGATAAGTTAATCCAATGGACTGTTCAATATACAAAGTACACTATTTGCAATAAGAATAAAAGATAAATTTTGGCTCAGTAAAATTCAGTGAAAGTACAACTATAGAGAGAAAGAAGCAAGCTTATCACTAAGTTACGTAAGTAATACTCGTTCAAAAGCACTGGATCAAGTTTCTCGGTGACAGCTACACGGAAAACAGCTTCTTAAAAATAACTTTTTGTAGAAGTACAGAGAAAAAATATTCCAGGTGTTTCGCACGCTCACCGATTATGAATCTGTTACGGCGAATGTCCGAAATTGGAGAATGTTGACATTTTATAGTCTGATAGATGGTAAATGTCGACATTCACCAGTGATTGTCGACATTTTCCGATTTCGGACATTCACCGTAACAAATCTACCCTCTAGCCCCAATTCCAGCGGCTAGCCGAGCGGTCTAATATTTAACAGAGTTTGTTCTCTATAATTTATATGTTTATTATTCCCTGTAATTTCCCTTTTTTAAGTTAATATTTTTTTGTTCTTAATTCCCTGTAACTTTACGTACACATGATTTAGAGGGCAAAACTTTTCTAATGTGTGTAATAGAGTATTATAATTGATATCTCTTAATTATTCCAAGAATATAAATATCTACTGTTTAGAGCAATCCTTTGCTGAGAAATAATCTTAAAGTATTCATAATTAATGAATACAACAACAACGTTTCTTACCTACCTTTAGAACCATCATAACCCAGTAAAGCAGTTGGAATAATCAAAACGTTTTCAATTTCTGCCTCAACAACTGTCGGATATGTCTCTATATCATTCACCGGCTGCACAGATATCTAAAAAGAACAAAAGCGTTTTCCTATTGGTTAATTTATGGAAGTAAAAACCTTATTCTGGATTCGGCTATTTCGAAATAGCTTTAGAAATAAGAGTACAGTAAAACTTGTAAAGTTGACCACTTTCGTCAGGAATGGAATTAGCCCTTCACCCTCTACCTCACTTTCTATAAGTTGACCACAAAAGTGCTGCACCGCAAGTGGTCAACTTACACAGGTTTCACTGCTCTCCTATAACCACTAATTTTACGCCTATAACCACGTGAGTTGTTGAATGCTTCAACACAGTAAAAATTTCACTGCTTTAATTCGCAAGATCACGCGTTTGACCCAGATACAGTCCTACCGGCAAACGAGACCTCTGCCTGGCAGAAGAATTCATTCACGTTCAAGGGAAAAAGTGCTGGTGTAAAAAATGGGCTGTATTCTGTTCTCGTTTTAGTTCGTTTAAAAAAAAAAAGCGTATTTTATTTCTTCCGAGCTCATGTGCAAGGTGGAGCACGGTAAGTTGCTGATTTGGGAAAGAAATTTAAAAAATAATGAACACTTAGAAACTTACAATTTTTTTATGATATTGGACAATAATAAAAGTTTTAATTACATGGTTTTATACAGTGTATCTGGAAAATGTCTAACTTCATAATCCACACTGCTGCAGACGTTTTCTGAAACTCTCATGCACTCTTTCAAGCATGTCTTCTGGTATTCTTGCAATTTCAGTCTTATTATTCTTCTGTAGGAGCTGGGACGGTTGCAATACACCTTCGACTTCAAATAACCCCAAAGAAAAAAATCGCGTGGGTTTAAGTCTGATAAGCACGCTGCACTGCAATGATCGAGTGGGAATTCGAGAAATACACTTTAACACAAAATGAGCGCAGCGCTCCTTACGTATCCGCGGCATTATGGCAACTGACCAGCAGATGAATACAAACCTCCCTTCGGTCCTATAAATCACGCCCACTCTCCCCTCTCTTCGACCAACAGCTCCAACACAACGGGAATTCTAAAAAAGCAAATTACCGCGCTCCACCCTGTATTGCCAGTTTATAAATTAGGTTGCTTTTAACAATCAGAGAAATTCATATTCTGATTCACGTACTAATAAACGAACTTCCCTAAAACTCGAATGGATTCGCCCTTTTCAGCACAGAAGCGCCCAAGTGTCAAAATTCCGTAGTCGGACTGTACCTGCAACTGTACATTCCCCCGAGTCTGCAAGACCCATCATTCGTTTCCACCGGTTAGCAACCAGATATATCTTTATTTTTTCCATTCTGATAGTTTCGCAGACTTGAAAATGATATTTAGGAAGCGAACTCTGACCCAGCGAATCCACAACAAAGCTGTAAATAGACAGCTTAAAAGGTACAACATACTTTCGATTATCCGAGAGAGGATTAACAGAAAGCGTATTATCCGGAAAAGCTATGTCAAAAGAACTTGAAGCGTAAAAACTAATTCTAAATCCTTGTATACAAATGCAATTTATTGCCGAAATTCGTTGCATAATTTTGTAGGAAAAGGCAGCAATGATATGCAGTGAAACCTGTGTAAGTTGATCACTTGCGGTGCAGCACTTTGGTGGGCATCTTATAGAAGATGGAGTTTTTTTTTTTTTTGTTATTTCTTACACTATGCATTTCTTCATTTATAACTAGTTAAAATATACGTAGATAAGTCAAAAATTACCTACACTTTTCGTTCTACAACTTTATTAAACACAGATGAATGTACGACAGATTCATTGTTTCTCGATCTCATCTCCCCCTTGAAGAATGCATTTGTTTTAGTGAGCCACGAGCTTCCGTATGCCTTCCTGGTAGAAGGTATTCAGTTGGTCATGAAGTCACATTTTCCACGCATCCCAAACATCTATATATGATTAGTCAAATCAACTACTTCTCAAAAAGACGTCCAACTCTTCCTTGAGTGGTCCAAACAGATGAAAGTCTGAGGAAGCAAGATCTGGGATGCAGGGATCTCAAAGCCCAACCTTTTGATTTTTCTATGGTGTTAACGGCTGTGTTTTCTGTGGTGAGCATTTGTGAGACTCATCAAGCACTCTTCCTGAATTTGACTTTGACTTGTATAATTTGATAGGATAAACCGTGACTGGATGCTTAAAGAAGTTGTGAGCTCATGTTTGGTAACTCGCCTATCTGCTGTAACCATCTCTGGAGTTTGCTAAATGTCGTTGTCATTGGTCGAGGTTTGTGGAAGTCAAGCAGCCTCTTTTTTGCGTTACGCTCGTGTGGCCCCTTTTAAACATTTCGATCCACAAAAAAAAAAAAAAAAAAAACACTTTTACGTGATCACGCACTTTTTCCGTATTTTGACAGAATGTCTCCGATAAATTTCATTACCTTTCACACCATCTGACCACAAAAATCTGATCACTCCCGAGTGCTCCTCTTCGGTGCAATCTAATAACGGAGCTGACATGTTTATGCTGTTGTAGCTAGACGACAAATGATGTGATCGTGATTATATTGCGCATACGTGATGACAGGAGCACCAGGTCAACACATGTCCACGCAGCCGCCACTTATCTTTAATCAATAAAACAGTAGAACAAAAAATGTAGATAATTTTTGACTTGCCCTCGTAGCTTCATGTAATGACGTTACTTTAAAATAGTGTTTAGCTTTTTTTCACAGTCATCTAAAATATTATTAAAGAAATTTAACCCGAATGTCGTACCATGTATCCTATACAACTTCAAAAGTAAAGTACTTAGTTAAAATTAAGATAAATATCATATTAATTATGTCAGTAACTAAAGATTTCCTAAAAATATATTTTTTTCAAAATGGCTGTATCAGATCAAAGAAAAAAGAAGAAACTTATTTAAAGAAGAAAAGAGTGCTCATAGTAGTTTTCCTATTTGGTTAACTTACAAAGAGATTTAGGTAAATTTTATATTGATGTTTCATCCATCTAGACAAATACTGGTTTAACATTATAGCATAAAAAATATCCTGAAGAAGCTATTTTAGTTTTTTTTAATCTTTCCAAAAATTAAATAAACAAATAAATATAGTAATAATTGGGGAGTTGGTTCAACTTACAAAATGTTTTTTATAATACTCCCACCCAAATTTGGAGTACATTAGTGGTCAACATAGACAGGTGGTCAAGTTACAAAGGTTTCTCTACAATAGACAATATAGGGCTTATTCCGTTCCTGACAAAGTGGTCAACTTAGGCAGGTGGTCAGCTTACAAAGGTGGTCAACTTTACAGGTTTTACTGCACTTCACTTTTGGGAGAATTAGATACTAATTACTCAACTGGATCTGTTTAAAATCAATCAGATCAACGACATTTTAAAAATCGTACCAGAAAGTATTACCGGAAAGTGATAAGAAATGTCTTGATTTTGAAGGCAGTTCCAAGAACGAATTGTCTTCAATTCATTAGAAACATAAATAAATATGAAAATATATGGAATATGATCAAAAATGTTTTGTGTTAACATGTCAACATGAATAATCAACGTAAATGAAGCACAAGTCGTCGAAGTGTGGCAGCTAACAAATATTTCAAAATCTACGTGAAACGTCTTTATAGATATAAAAATGTTCTACTCATAAGAACATCATAGTTAGAAAGTTGTAAGCAAAGGTTACAAGTTTGAAGTTGTATGTTGAGCATTTTTGCACTGATGAAGCGGCTCCACGATAGCCTTGAAATAGCTATTTGCTGTCCTATTCTACTTGCTAATTATCCTGTTCTGCTAAACAGCAATTTTTTTGCATTTCCCAGTAAATATACAGCTCAGTAAATACTGACCAGTGAGCGGAGTTGATAGCACACAAATAAGTCATGTGAGCAAGACCAGAAAACCTAATCTCTGTACTAGGGTCACCGGAGTGAACAGCAAACTCTCCAATAGCTCTTTTTTCCATTGCCGATTGGCAAAAGCTGAAAAGTCTGTTAAGTGGTCTAGTATTTCGGGGCATTTGCGAAATTGAGAAGACATAGTGGTGGCTCTTAACCCCTTGAAGCACGAGTTTTTTTTTTTTTTTTGGAAAAACTGGTAAGGAATTATTGAGTTTTTTTTTTTTTTTTAGACATAAAATGAATATGTACGTATAGTATAAATTGTTTTTGGCAATTTCAGTTATAGGGGGTGACTAGAGAGCGGGGGTGCGGTTAAAGTTACATTAAAAATTATTATACAAACAAAGTGTAAACGGATCTCAGATGGGCATTAGAAATAAAATAAATCAAGATACAAGATCGCACTTGTAAGACACGGACAAATGCATTAAGTGGTTAAAGGACTATGATAAAGGTCTATATACAGAGAGAGAGAACGTGCCTGAAAAAAAGCTGTAAAGATCAAAAAGGTGTATCAGATTAAGAGTAATGCATTAATTGTAATAGATTATGAAACTTACTTTGGCAGATGCAATCATGTTGACGTTATTTTTATCAATAACAGTCACAACTAAATTCGTTACATTGTTAACAAGAATCTCCACGCTGTTAGGATTCTCTGCATCAAGAACAATAGATGCAACTGCTGGATGATTCACAGCCCAGGCATATTCTCCAGTACCACCTGTAGCCTAAAATAGTACAGTTCAGTTTGTAACTCATAGCTAAAATTTTCCTTGGACTCAGCAATTCATGGTTTTGAATCAGAGAAAGAATTGTATGCAAATTTTACAAAAGTAACAAGCACAGCATTTTTACCGACAGGAACAGAAAACAAAACATAACTAATAATGTAGAATTTAACCACTTTTATAAGTTATTTGCTACATCACGTAACTTACCTTAAGAGAAACTTTATGAGGCATTATCGACTTTTCGTATATTAAAAACGCATCAGGTGGGAAAATATTTAATTTCTGCCGTATTGATACTTCCTCCACAGCTGTAATTAGCGGACCTTTACTCAAAATGTTTCCCTTGTGAAAAGAATTGAAACGTAAGCATATATAAATAATAAAAATATTATTATTATTATTAATAATATAATGATAATAATAATGATAATAACATATAACACAGGAAAACATTATTAGTGCTAGTGAAAGCGTATATAAAATTAGAAAATTACCGTTTTTGGGCCTTTATGTTGACATTATTTGTACAACTTCAGTAATTTCAAAAAATTGGTAGTATGACAAAATATGCATAAGGTTACACTAGTCATATGAAAACGAAACATTGAAACGTCATAAGAGATTAAGAACAATTTTTAAGGTTTTATCTTCCACAATTAATGATCATATTTAGAAGATGTCTGGGAAAACAAATTAGAAAAACTATGAAGTTTTCTTCGATGTTCATATTAGTTCTTGCTACGTTTTTAGTAATTACAAAACAAGTGTAAACACAGCTTTAGAATTAGGAATAGCACGGAACCGGAGGGAAGGAAAGGGGATCTCTTCCACAGATAATTTTTAAGGAATAATCATAAAAAACCTTTTCTAAATATCTGAGGCATGAAATTAGGAAATTTAAAATGCACAAATTTCCTGAACTTTGTATAATCTAATTGTACCTAAGAAATTATAACGAGTATTTAAAAAAATACTTTTAAAACGCCGCTTTTTATTTATTTATTTAAATTAAAATACCTTCAATAAGTATTCCCATCACAGTGTTTTAGTGCTAAAAATTTAAAAGCAGTCAGCCGACCAATTGGTTTGCTTATATTCATATCGGCAACTACAGAAGAAAACGTTCTTAAATTGTGAAATACAAAAAGAAAAACGTGCGTTTTATTTAATTTAAATTACCAATAAGAGGATAGCAGTATTTGAATAAACCTATCGACAAACGTGAGTTTCATTTATTCAATCAAAATACCGTTAGAATAAGGACAGCAATCCCCAAAAATCTCCATTGAAAAAAACCGTTTGCGAAAGAAAATAATCGATGAAATGGAGAAAGAATATTGTTCGAAAAGAAGAGACAAAAAATTAAAACAGCTGTAGACTAAAGGTAAAAATTGTTGTAACGCTTACAAAATAAATAAATTAACGTGAATTAATGATTCTATGTCATATAGAACCTTCAAAAATCGTGCCAATATCAATTATAATTCCTATTAACAATTATAAATCCTATTCACTTAGAAGCTTCAAACAAATTTCATTGTCTGCATAAAAATTGACACTTTCGTACGGTATAAAAGATTGAAAATGTGAAAGAGCTTTTTCATCCACGGTTAACCATATTTCTCCATTGTTATTTCAAAATAAGAAAAATAAACGAATATAAAAATCGAAATAAAAAAATCAATTTGAGGTGCTTTGTGCCCATATTTCATGAGCGTAGATTTTTTTTCTTTCTTTTTTAGGGGAGGGGGAGGGGCACCGCAAACAGACAAAGAGGCAAACAAATATCTTACAAACTGACACATTTTATATGTAAAGATACAAAGATGTCAAAAAATATAAGACCTTTTCAAGTAAAGACTTTAAAAAAAAAAAAAACAAATTAAGGACTTTCTGTCACTATTAAAACCAATGCTGATTTTTCCGTTCCAAAAACAAAATTCTTTTATTAGTTAAATTCACATTTACCATAATTTCGAAATCTTCACTTTTTCGATGTTTCTTCCTTTTAACTCAAGATTTGATATACATTTTTAAAAAAATTGAGAAATGATGTTAAAAAATAAATTGATTTAATTATACGTATTACATATATTAAATAAAAGGGACTAGATTTATTGCATGTATTTTTTTTTTCATGCTTAAAGTTTTCAGAAGTTACTATTAAAAGTTTCATGCAGATGTGCATTTAAATTAAAATAAGCACATTTAAATCGAACTAAAAACTTACCTCTTTCAATATGCCTTTAAATTCAGCTCTGATTTTTCCCTTTCCAGGCGCAATGGCTTGCACGTTGCAATACGTTCCGTTTGAAGTTGTAAAATTGACGTGGAAAAGTTTTGCAGGGAAAGTCAGCATAACTCTGGTATTCTGCAATAAATTACTAAGTTTAACTGATTAAATTTTAACCCATATTTTAAATATAATCATCATTTGATAAACAAACGCTTTACTAAAACTCGCCAAAATCAAATGAAGGTAAGAGGGCACCTTGAATTTATTATTTTTACTTTGATACTCTACGCGTGATCTCTATAAATTAGTACTAAGTATGTAATTCATTCAAAATATTGTTCGTTTCCCTTACTCGCTGCTATTACAGAAAGTTCTTTTTAAAATCGAGATATCAAAGTAAAATTTTACACGTAAAATAAGATAATTTCCATTTTTATTTATTCGCTATGAATTGTTTGTTTGTTTTTTTTTGGGGGGGGGGGGGGTTTACTGAACACATTGCAGTTTTACAAACAATTCTTTGTGTCATAATTTGAAATTTAACCGTTGCTCCATAAAAATTTCAAAACCTATCTTACCAATGGTACATATTGCACAACAAGAAACGTAGAAAATATAACCTGTTTTCAATCTGTCCTATCATTGAAGGCTTTCTTTTTTTTTACTGTTGATTGTAGCATCTAGCCCTTACTACACTTATTATTTATTTTCTTATAATAATTATTTTTTTTGTCTCTTTACATTTGTTACACATTAGTTATTAAATAAAATACCTATTTCAAACCACACTTAACTTAAAAATTAAACGAATGCAGACAATTAATTTTAGTCTTATGATTTCTATTATGTCGTTTGCGGATGGTATGGCATGATTAAATAAATGCACGATTTTGCGCAAAATTTTACTTCAGTAATGAAATAGGCACAAATAATACTAAATAAATTGCCTATCTTATGATGATGCGATTAAATTTCTTAAGTACTTGCTTATGAATTTCAATTTCGCTAACAGGACTACAAGTTTGAATTATATTTGTTTTCAATCAAAAATTCATTACTAAACATAATAAGCAACACGAAAAATGTTTCTCCTCCTTTTCAGAAACACGCCTTTCTTTTCTTTTCTTTTTTTTGGGGGGGGGGGCGGTAAAGTGCCAAGAGTACGCAACGGTAGAATATCCATGCTGGGCTTCATTATTCCATTATTCGTTGAAGCAGAAACGCAGAATACTTTTTAATAACCTCTTTGACAATAATTGCTTCATGAATCATTGTCAACGTTGCTTCGCAGAATTCTCTGTCACTTGCTCTTCAAACAGCCATTAGAAGATGACGGACAAATGTCTTTTTTATTAATGGATGTTTAAAAGTGTGTTATTAAATGGATTAACTCAAATTCAACCAAAACCGTAGGATTTTTTTCCCTGATGATTTAGCGCAATAACTATGTTTCGGACTTTTTCCATGGAAAAAATAATTTAATATTGTTCAATTTTTTTTTCGTTTTCTGATTTTATTACTGCTACAAGCTTATAATTAACTATTTGCCTGTTTCTCAGTGTAAACAATTTCCTTCCCATTAGAAACAGATCATTTAAATCGAAAACCGACTTTGTCTAATCTAATACAACAGCATAACCTGCTAGGTTAAAAAAATATATAATAAATAAACCTCTCGATATCAATTTATTGTGCAGAACTGCGTAAAAATATTTGTTAATAGAAGTTCATTTGTTGTTATTTTTTTAAATTAATTATTTAATTCTAATGGGCTGATTTTGGCTTCGGCCAATTGCAGACCTAGTGAGCTCCCAGAGATTGGTACCATCTCTTTCAGCGGCACTACAATGAGATCGCCGAATGAGAATCTTGAGGTCCAGTTTCTCCATCTGAAAGGGTGAGCACAGCAGCCGGACTCTGTTGATGCGAAATTGCACTAGGAATTTAATTTAGCAGAGAGTATCCAAGCCAAACGTCTAGTCAAGAGATATTTTGCATGCCGCATAATCATGGGACGATTTTCTGCATCTTGAAAACACACCAACACTACCAGGCTCGATCCTCTGAACTTGGGCGTACGAGTCCCGTGCCTTACCATGACGCCACCATGCCCAATCATTTGTTGTCATTTCAAAGTTAATTTCAAGTTCTCAAGGAGAATTTAAATAATAATAATAATAAGGATTTTTTTCACTTAAATCTAAAATTCTCACAAAATGTATCAAAATAATTAAAATTTTGAGGGTCTAATTTTAAAAAAGCAGGTAACTCACATCAGAGAGATGTATCATATTGTTGTCACCATCGTACATCTCCACTGCAATAGTATACATTTTCATTTCTTCTATATTTTTAAATGCTCCTCCTGAAATGCGAATAACTGCAAAACAACAAATGTAATTAAATTTCCAAATTTGAAACAAAATTTTTGATCATGCATGTAAATTTCAAGATTATAAGCAATTAAAAGCAGAAACAACAGTATTTTACAGATACACTACATAAATACTTTTTAATGCTTGAAAATTCGCTACTTTAATCGTCCATTCAAATGTAACGTAGGACACATTAAAGGTTAAGGAGATATATTATACAATCAATAAATCCGTTACTGCAGTAGCCTTGATAACCAGTTTTGTCATTAAACTTGAAACAACAAATCAATGTCCAATATTGGATCTTCGTATCCGCTGTAATACAGTATTGGTATGTAATGACTATGATAACATCAAATAATGGTGTTGCGTAATAATAGTAGCATTGATCGACAAGTTTTCCACACAATGGAAAATTTTAGCTGTTTTACTAAAGTGTACGTTTTCAAACATATGCCGCTACACTATAGGAAACTAGAATATATTTGTCCGGAAACAGAAGCTTTTTCTTTAGCTTCTAATGGTTAATTTTTACGTTAATTTTCCAGTCCCGGAAAGTTTGTTTTTGTATTATAGAGATCTGGAAAAATATGGGCTCACTTTCACAGATGACAATACATAACAATATTATAAAAAATGCACATATTTACATAGATAAGGAAACATGTTACTCTGTCCCGCAGTAGGCCAGTCGGTAGAAGCTCGGTTCCCGCAGAACACCGAAAGTGAAGCAACATCGACTTAGGTCAGTGTTTCTGATTGTGACAACTTCTCGCGGCTGGTTCCTGCGGACCGTGTACGCTAAAGGGAGCTGGTGCACATTAAATGGGTCATGGCTCCAAAGTCCTCCAAATGAAACGATATCTCTGGGGGTGCCAATCCCAAGTGACGGTCTCTCATCTGGGAACTGGTTCAAAAATTAAGAGACCACAAAATTTGAGGTCAAGTCAGTCTTCAGCCCTCGTGGTTATTCGCTCTAAAATGAAGCTGCATATCACACTAAGCCATAGGATTATTGATCTTCTAGACCTGGTAGTAGGATTTTCTAAAGCCAGGTTGATTAGTAACAACAACATGTTACTCTAATTAAGTGCTTCTTAATGTCGTCAGGCACGTCATTTACAATAGGGTACAGTTTTTTTTTTTTTTTTTTTCAAAATGTTTCTACAAGCTGTGAATCAAGTTACCATCAGCGCCAACATTTTACTCTTCACTGGCTTTGTAGTGGCCTTCAAGATATTTTCTGATAATATTAAACTTCCACACAGACCTCAAATAACCAGTTAACTCAAATTTTGTTCACTACTGCATATTAGTTTTTCTTTTCACTTTTGCTTGTAACCCAAACGACAGATTATCTTTTACACCTGTATAATTAAACAGTCCGAACAGGAGGTGCCTCTATGGGTCGCAGCAGACCTACAGCTTTTAGTGATGTCCGAAACACTAGGACATGATAAGAGAATGTGCTACAAAGATCAATAGGATTCATGACTTGACCAAGATTCTAGGTCCAGCCATCATGTTTTTGAAGCCTTTATCTTGACCAACAAGACACTGCAGGTTGGGACAGGCATAAAATTACGCATCATAACTAATATTAATATACTGTTCTTTTCTTTTCTTTAAATGTTATATGAGTTAAGTGCAATAGACAACTTTAGCGCAATAAAACCTCGACAGATTGTTTCTCACGGGATCATTCATATTCCAACGATACATGCAGAAAAACGATGCATGCGGTGCAATAACAAGACAAATTGTAAAACAAGACAATTTCGTTAAACCATATAGAAAAAGATGGTCTCGGGACAATACCGTTAAACCATATAGAAAAAGATGGTTTCGGGAGAATACCATTCAGCCATACAGTCGGACAATACCGTTTAAACCATACAGAAAAAGATGGTTTCGGGAACGATGAATCGAGATGCAACTAAAAATAAATAGTGTTTTTTTTTTTCTGTTCTTTTTTATTCTTTTTTTGTCAATTTTAATTTCGTCTATAATTTTTTTTTTAAAAGTTGTTTTTCCCTGGGATGTTTAATAAAGCAAGTTAGTAAAAACACACAAAAGCGAACAAACTATTGCTAAATATATTATATTCTATGGAAAAATTCATTTATTTAATTATGTTGGAATTATGTTGGAAAAAAATCCGGAATTGATATTTGCTCATTTCACTTCGGTCGTTGCTACTAAATGATGAAAATTTCTTATATAGGGTTCAACACAAAACGCAACGCCAACACAATTCATGAGATTAAAAAATAAAAAAATATATCAAAGAAAAAGAAAGGAAAGAAAGGATTTTCACAATGTGCAAAGGAAACATTAATTCCGCACTTCCGGCTTATTTTTAGCTGAGGGGGCGTATGTTACAGCATCTTTTCTTCCAAAAGAAAGGGTGCTGGTTTTCAACCGTCCTTATACACTCGTGACAATGTTGTCTTTTCCGACAGCCTGAAGTAAACGGAGTCTCCTTCCTGATAATGGTGTTCCCGATTAGATGCTACATAGTAAAGTAATTTTTGAGATTTTTTTTTTTGGAAGAAAACATAGGCAGATGATAACCAAATAATTCAATTGATTAGTGTGCAGCTAATAATTTGTTTGTTAGTGAATTCGATATAAAAACAACAACCTTTTCCCCATCCTTTATAGGGCTTATCTGTTTAACAAATTTAACTTTATTGTTTAACAAATATCAAGTAGGGTAGTTTGACTTAAAATGGGTCCTTTGGTGAGCTACTTTCACGCATTAAACTACAAAACCCTGATTTTTCTTGTTTATTTTCAGCTATATCTTGACATTACATTAATTTCTGAGCAACTTGATGTAATTTTAAAACATTTTTTTAATTACAAATTAACAAAAATTAATGACGATAGTTTTGACCCATTTCACTCCATGGTGGAGTATAGTGAATCACCCATGAGGTAAAATGGTATTTTTGTAAAAGTGATCCACTAATGTGAAATATTGGCATATATATTATGCAACTCATTGCAATAAAAAAGGTACTAAATTTCCCGTTATACAGCATAGTCTTTAAATTTAAGAATGGCACTGTTCACGATTCTTGCGAACTGGCTCTTGTAAAACAGGTAGAGCGCCAACCTTTTGGACAATATTAATGTATTTTTAGTATAAAGGCAATAAAAATTGCGTTTTTTTTTTGGACACAGTTAAATACATTATTTGTTTTTCCTCACCATCAGTCTGCGTGTTTTATCCTCAAAGGTTTTCATCGACTTCTTTCTTTACACTTTATGTGTACCCATTTTCCAGGTTTATGTTTTCGCGAATTTCGCATTCATACGTTTATTTCCAAGATAGGAGTTTTATTTAATTTGGCGTTTTATAATTACCCTGTAAAATATCAGTCAATCTTTTTCTTTTGTTTCAGTTCAAATTGGGTTCCGGACATAAGGTTCAAAACTAAAACGTTCACGGACATGAGACCAAAGTCCAAAAGGTCCAACCGACAGAAATTCCTTTTTGTAAATTCGCTTTTCGGTTCTTATGGTTTTCTCAGAAAAGTATTCTTTGTGTTCGACTCTTTTTCTTTGTAGTTTAGAATTTCACTATTGCTGCTTTGGAGGTATTTGTCTGTAAAGGTGATCGAGTTGTAAATGTAGCATAATTTTGATCTTTGAATACTCATTATCATTGGTTAGGTGCGTCATGAACTGAACTCTAATATAACATTTATTTGAACAGGAATCATATGCTATAGCAGTAGGAAATGTAGAATCTACCAAATAACACCAGAAATAAGTCTACTACGACGAAAGACCTATCAGCTATAGAAGTAAGTAATGTAGAAACTTAATAAAGACTCATCAGAAACAAATTAAATCAGGAATGAGATTAAGCCAATTATAATTCAAAAATTTACAAAATATGATATGAATCATTCTAAGTTTTTTGCATTACAAATTTAACTTCAATTTAAAGTTAAGTAGTGCATAGTTTTTAATTTAATGTAACTTACTTTACTGCAATACGGAAAAATCATCTAAGCTTAACTATGACACATTTTACCTCATTCACGAAAAAAAGCAAATGCTCATGTACTTTGCAACATAAATAATTTAGGTAATAGATTAGTCAATTAATATGGTAAAAACACTATAAATTAACTAAGCTTATCTATGACCCATTTTACCACATTCGCAAAAAAAAGCAAATGAAAATAAAATTCTCAATTTTTTTTTCTGAAGTAATAAACTTTCTGTACCAGAAAATACTTCAAATTTACCCTGTCATTTAATAAAACATAAAATATTTTGAGAAGTTTGTAAACCACGTGTTTTACAAAGCAACATCTGAAATTTGTAGTATGTTTTCTTATGTTGGTTTCTTACATGGTTTCTTACATTCATCAAAACCAATAAACTGAGCAATATTACAACAAATTTTGGTTTAAAGAATTCGATTTTTGTTTGCTTTACACAGAGTTAACCATAAAATGACTTATTATAGCCCATACTCTACCCCTACTGAACTAGAAAACATTGCAGATATTTTGCATTATCATTTTAATTAAAAAGGCAGTTAAAGTTATAAAAAATATAACCAGTCTGATTCATGCACAAAATATTGAAAGTCAAAATACTTACCTAATTTTGTTGGTTTTACTACATGAAAATCCAGAGTCATATCAGGATATCTATTGTCTGCAGGTTAAGGAATATATCTCAAACATTCAAAATGAGTAAAAGCAGCGTTAAAGAGATAAAATAAAATGTTAAAATGACAGACTGGTTTCAAGGGCAATCAGCCCCCTTCGTCAGTACCGAGAGTAGAAATGATATCTTAAATGTGCTTGGCGTACTGTTTCGCCAACATTTATTACTAAATGTATTGTCCTTACATCCAAATTAAGTACATGAACTTGAATTTATTTTAAGAAATTCATTCATTCAATATCTGGACCATCTCCAAAGGATACTGTTGGTTTTAAGTGTAAGATGTGTTGATCCAAATTCCTTAGCAACTACTTCTGGAAATCCATCGATAATAGGAGAGTTTTCACCAATTCTTTCAAAGTCGCTGCTGTCTATTGCTGCAAAATATAAAAATGTTTTCCCTATTGTCAGAATCAAATAAACTGATTCAATTAAAAATCTATTAATTTAAATATAACCACAACTCGTTTATTCCTTACCACAGCCATACATTAATACATACAAGCATCGTATTTAAAAGTTTACTAGTACCTAAATGCAACGGTTATATTATTATGCTATGCATTCTTAAACGGTCAAAAACAAAGTAAAAGTTCATGTACTTTGCAACATAAGTAATTTAGTCAATAGATTAGTTAACGAATACGATAAAAAAATCAATTTTCTACTTAGGTGGAGTGCTTTGACTATGTAATATAATTCTGAATATAAGAGTGTGCTGAAATGCAATCAGTTCAATTATTTTTCAATCAAAATGCTCTATGCAAAAACAATTGATAACAGCTCTAAAGTGACTTATAGAAATAATTTTTTCATTGATCGGAAATAAAATGCGCATTTTATAAGTCATTAAGAACTCGGGACTTAATTTCTATGGTAGCTCACGACAGCACAGGTCCGGAAATTATTTTAAACTTTATGTGAATTTTTAAGTATTTTATGTCAATTGGCTATTTACATATCAAAATCCTCCATGTTGAAAATTAGTTCTGAAGACCTAAGACCTTTTTTTTAAGAAATTCCATCCAACTTAAAGAAAATATTCCAGCTACATACAATTTTTGTTATTAGGCCAATTCATATGAAGGGGCATGTTCTGTGGATAAATACCACCCTTCTATGCGTAAGGAAGTAAAAAATAGATGCGTGTACGCGCACTTTATACTGCTTAAATTCTTATTTTTTTTTTTTCTTTTCGATGCATTTTTTATTTGAATGCATTTTTAGTCAAGATGAGTGTGTAATTTCAACATGCAACATAAATTGTGCACGTCAGGTAGTTATTAATTATATTAGTTTTCAATCAGAGTTTGTAATAAGGAAAAGGAAACATTAAAATGTAAGTTTTTCTTGACTTGTCCGATTATATATTTTTTTCATATATATTAAGGCCATGATATAATAGAGATCTTGCAAACATTTTTGAAAATTTAACTGAATACAAATGTATACTCACACAGTTTAACCATTTGAGTACCAGGGGGTATTGAAAAACACTGACGAAGTATTCCAAACCGCGCTTTCTCTAAATGAGTACGAAAAGACCCAAGCAGCGTGACAGCGCTTCGTTTATTTTATATCGATGAGCTTATTCCACCTATTGTAAAATGTAGTATTTACATTAAAAGGAGATGTGCGATGTACTTGCGTCATTAAATCTGAGCGTGCGACTTCAACAATCAGTAACGTACCGTCAGTTGTTAGAATGCCCGAATTGTGCTGGGTTTTCTCGACATAAAATCTGAACAGCGTGATCGCGCTGTTTGGGACTCAAACGGTTAAAGTAGCTAGCACAAAAATTATTGAGAATATTTAATTACCTATGTGCTTTCCTCCAACTAAAGCGTTCATATTTATATGCACGGAAGAATGTTTTAACATATAAATCGGAGAGCTAGGCTTAACTTTGATGTTAGACAGAACTTTTATTACAATCATATCTGAAGCAAGCACCTGAAAAGAAAGAATTCAGAAATTTAGAGAATGCAATCAACTAACAATCATATGATGTATTAAATATAAATTCAAATGTAAGATTTATTATAAAGGATATGAAGGTTGTAATTGAAATATCACTGATATCATAAAAGAAATCTGCAACTGATAACTTAGTTGAATACCTACACTAAAATACCTTCACTACCGCAGTTGAGTAATTATTTACAGCAGCTAAAAACCCTTATTAGATGATGAAAACAGAACCGTTAGATAGCTCTTTATAAATACTTAAAAAATATCTTAAAATATTTTTTTCGTAATTGTCTCGAATCCCAAAAATTCAAATAAGTCCGAGGACTATGAGTGATAAAGGATATATTAAAATATTTTTAAAAAAATGTTTAATTAAAATCCTGAAATAAGTATATTTTATTTGTTTATTTATTTATTTATTTATTGTTATGTTCTCGAATCCAAAAAAATAACAAATAAATCTGAGCTGGTTAAACTGAGTTGAGGGCCCCTGGTGGTCCGTAGAGCTATTATCGGGCTCCGCGAAACAATTTTGACATCAACGTTACACCCCTAACTTTTCGCTTTTATTCAAGTAACTGAATTAATTTAGCTAACATACATGGTCGAGACTTGTGTTTTCTGCTAGGTAATTAGTCACTAACATAACTAAACTATAATTAGTAACAATTGAATAATTTGTATTCACCAGCAAAACTTAAAAATGAAGAAATACATAGAACATTATGATAAGATCTATTTTGATCAATACTTAACCAAGAAATGTTCGCATGAGTTTATGTATTATGATTTTTGCATTTTAAATTGTTTTTATTACTGTTTTCATTTATTATATGTTTCTTGCTATATCTTAATAAAAATTTTCATCTCTTTAAATGCGAAGATCATTTATAAAAGTAAACTGATACATTTTTACTAACATTTTTTATAACATAGTGCCAATAAAATTGTTCAACTAGACACATTGAGTCGCAAGAATTGCGAACAATGCGTAGGGGCAGGGATGGGGCAAAGGGAGGAAATAAAAGTTTCTCAAGATGGGGTCCTAGGTGTACTTAAGTTTAAAAATCCATTGGTCTAAACCAAAATGCCTTTTTTTATAACGTTGTCACTAACATTGCATGCTTTCATATGCTCTAAATTAATCTAAGTGTATACTTACAGTTGACATTGGGTTAACTACAGCTGCTTTGAGTTCTGCGATACCAGCATCAACTGCTTCAACAAAAATAGAATATCCCAGCATACCACGCATCTCCCAAGCTTTAACATCATCAGAAATTTCATACAGCTCAGTTGAACCAGATAATCTATAAGAAACGCAACGTAAAAAAAGAAAACGTTAACGTTAGGAAAATAATTTATTGAAAATATTTGTAATAAAAATAAAGAAAAACTGAAAACATATTTAAAAAGTGTCAATATACTTTTCAGAATTTTTTAGCTAGGGAATGCTAGCCCGACCCCGCGGGATCGGGATCAGGGATCTGCGTAGACTAGTCCTGTGGGATTGAGGTAGTAGTCTCGCAGGATCGAAATTCAGAAACTAAAAGAGTTCTTATCTTTTAAAATGCTGAGAGATTTTTTTTCTAATGTCTAAATCACATAACTTTCACATCTAACTCTCCCCCCCCTCACACACACGCATTACTCTTTTCTTCAACCCTTTACGTCAAAGACTCTGGATAAGGTGGGGTCCTGCCCGAAGATCAAGGGATAATGACGGTAGCGCAACCAGAAATCTGCTCTAGGGGCGGGGGACATGATCGTTGTTCCGCGGGGTAATACAATATTGAAATGTGAAATATGTTGGAGACACAAACTTGCATTTGAAAGTTGATAATATGGTACGTACGTCGTGCTTTGGGGTGCTTGCGTATTGTTTTAAATTAATTTATTTACATATTTTAAAATATCGAACTTCCGAGTGGGTGTGACCTTAAGAACGGCGGTGACATTGTCGGGGACCAGAACAGAACCCACCATGCCGCGGGCCTAAACAGTGGGGATATTATTCTTATCATGTATTAGACATGTAACATTATCTATACGATGTTACATTTCTGTCTTCTGTCAGAAAATTCACATAAAACTCAGATAAAAGCGCAAGAAAAAAATTAGAGATACAGATATTTTTGTGTTTTTTTCCAATATTTAAATGTGTAATTTTTGGAATTGTTTGGGTTTTAATCTAGAAATAACACACGAGGGAAAAAAAGTTTTGTTTTAATCGTAAAATATTTTTAAAAAATTGTCGTCTTCTGGAGGGGACATGTCCCCTTGGTCCCCCCCCCCCTCCTCACTGCGTTCAAATGAAAATAAAGGCACTATAAAAGGAATGGAAGAAGATGATATAACAAAGATATCATTAAAAGATGAACTAACGTTAGCCATACAAAACTGAATGGTTTCCTCAGCGTTCCATACCAGGAAATATTATTATGAAAAAAAAATTGTCTCGATATTCAACAAAGAAATGAGTCTCTTAGAAGGGGTGGATCACGCTGTTGAAGACAAAGCGGTTGAAGACAAGTTGGTTTTATTGCCCATAAAACCAACAACAGTGGAGTCAGAAAGAGTCTTTGAGTCGAGTGTTTTATTCGCCCTTAATTTCGATCCCGATTTGGAGACGACTCTTTGGATTCGTTACGTTCTTATATTTTGGCACCAAATAAATAATTATAAGTACGTTTTTTATAACCATACTTTTCATTGCTATTGTCTTTACAAATTACAAAAGATAAAATGTCATATTGTTTACAAGGTCTCTTTTTTTTTTTAATTTCTCTCTGAAATTAATTCTAAACTTGAATGGAATAATTAACTGAGATATGTCAATACCGCGGAATCAGTAAATCTTAATCCCGAAATTCCGCAGAGCCAAAAACAATGCGGGATTGCATTCCTTAATTTTAACTCAATGAAAAATCTTCAACTAATTTCAGTAAATTTAACATACTAGTTTATATACAAAATATTTTAATGTAATTAATTCTGCATCACCACTTGTTTAATTCCCTTATATCAGCGGTTCCCTATCTTTTTTCTTCGCGTACCACCATTTTTATTGCAAACCATTTGCGTACCACTGCTGTATATATAAAATAAAATAAATGGAATTTATAAAATGTATTTTTAATACGTACTTCCAAAACAGCATCACGCAAAAACAAAAAACGAAAATAATAATGATGAAAAGGTTGCTGCTGCATGGCAGGTATAAGCAAGTTGATATCTGGTTCAGTAGAAGTTAGTTTTGACTTCAAATTTGGGTCAACATTTAATCTGCTTCTATATTTATTTTTAATAAATATCATATTAGAAAAAGCAGTTTTACGAAGATTAATGGTTTTGAACGGAATGAAAAACAGCAATGCTTTTCTTGACAATAACGCGAATTCATTTTTAACTTTGAGCCGAAATTCTCAGAACAGAATGTATTTCCTCTGAACAGGCTGAAAAACTGAAAGTGCAGAACTCCTACAGAACTGAAAATAAGGTGCCTGTAGTGTCTAGCAGTCAAGTAACCTCGGTGCCCACATGTGTCCCGCGCGTTGCACCTAGTCTTCCGCTCACGTCACTTTCTATAGACTGATTCACAGTATTTTATTTTTATTTATTTTTTATGTTTTAATCTCTTTTTTTTTTTTTTTCGCCTACTCGCGTACCACTTGGAGAGGCATCGCGTACCACAGTTTGATAACTGCTGCCTTATATAATGGGTTTTTAAATAACAAATAAAGATTCGTATAGTTTCAGCATCTCAATGGAAATATATTACATTCTAATATGCGAATTCCAGTCGCTACTCAAAGCGAAAAGAGTAAACCACGCATGATATATAATATTCGCTTGAAAACGATGTGCGCAAATATCTTTTTTAAGTCCAATCATACATATCATACGTATCACCAATCATACATACCAATCATCCTTATCATACGTATTTTCACTCAATAAATACATTTTTTATTTTGAAATAATTGTTACTTATACTTATTAAGAACAACATGTTCGACAATAAATACTTTACTTTGACTTTAAATATGACGGAAAAGATTAGTAATTGACAAAAGTTGGTGTGGATTTGTTTTCCCCTTAAAGAAAAAATAGTTTTGGAATCAGCACCATTCTGTTGATTTCATTAAAAATGGTCATATATTATCTAACATTGTATAAAGCACTAAGTTCCGTATTGTTAAGCTTTTAGATCAATCCTTAAATAAGATACCAATATTAATTACAGTAATTGAGACAGTTAAATAAATCACAAGATACTTATATTTGAAACCAAAACAAAGTCCCCACAAAACCAGATAAACACCACACTTGTTATACTTTTGCCAAAGTAAAACCAATTTCTCTCTCCACGCGAATATATCTCCCGAGTTCAAATTCCTGCAGTTCAGTTCTATAAAAAGATCAAATGCATTTCCACGCAATATGATCGTTATTGTTATTAATTTGCAGTTTCTTTAATTTTTGAAAAAAAAGCATTAAAAAGTAAATCAAAGGGTCTTTATACATAAATATGCCTTACTTCAACTGATAAGAGCAACGCTATATATTCGACTCTCGATATATCGACATCGTTTATCTCAAAATTCATTGGAATTTCCCAAACATTTGTATGCAGTTCAATCAAAAGAAATGTATATTTATTTAGAATCTAACCCACCTATCCTGAAGTTTTAAGCAATCATTGTGTAATATATTTTTCAGATTTCCGTAGAAAATGTACCCCAATGATCTTTGCAAATGATTGCCTTTGATCTGATAAATGCATTACTAATCCATAATGTTGATAATTATTTTGCTTTGATATTTTGTTTTCATGGGGTGTCATCATTTGTAGAGACATCTCGAAATAAAAATGGTAAGGTAAATGACCCGGTAGTGGACACAGTTAAGAAAATTTTCGTACGCTTTTACGTGGCAAAATTTTTTCATGTGACTTACTTCAATATTTGCATATTTAGCTTAATCGCCAACTATTTCTCTAAAAATTTATTACCTATAAACTGCCATTTGACGAAAAATTAGGATTTTTACGTCAAATTTACTAAATGCTTAATTTGTATCTATAGTGGACATTAATAAGACGTATTTGCATTAGTATTGGACAGAAATTAATATCTATTTTATGCTGTTAACTTGGAGAAATAATTTTTATGACTAAGGGACCATTATAAATTATGTCACGCTTTTTTCCCATATAGTTTCCCCAAATCCCTAACCTTCTTATTGATTGGCTTTAGTAAAGAGCAGCAAATGTGACCGTTGTGGAGGCAGCTATTAAAGATTATGATCCATGTACTTGCATAGATGCTCCACGCCAACTTTAGTTCTATTAACCAGCCCTAGGAATCGTTCAATATAGGTTCTCATAATTTCATTCAAGTTCAATGTTACGTTCGCTTATTTTAGGAGCTTAAAGATCTAAGTGTCAACTACTAGAGCAGTGTCCACTACCGGATCATTTACCTTACATATTTTTTGAGTCGCTTGACTTTTAGTTAATTTGATTTCTTTTTTGCTATCCCAATAATGTTGAGATCTTGAAATCATATCGCTCAATTGGTGCAACAATGTCATAACTTGAGAATTATAATTTTTGAGTTAATGTTACAGGAAACTGCAATCATCAGTGCAATTATCCTTCACTGTAACAAATTCTAGTTCAACCTTTCACCATGAAAATGGTGAAATTTAGCTGTAACCAAAATTTGGTTTATAATGGTTCCTAGCTTCACATTCATGGTGAAACTACACCATTATATTGGTTCAACTTAGTACCAAACGTTAGTTGCAGCTAAATTTTGCCATTTTTTCCTTTTTTTTTTTTTTGTGAAAGGTTGAACTAGGATTTTGTATAGTATTATTATAGTGTTAACCCTTTATATGGCGGTGAGAAGTATGCTTCCCACCTAATTCATCAAGTTATAGCTGTTTATAGTAAGCTATTTTACTCTTTCTGATTGGTAGAATCTTGCAAAGACGCTGGGAAGCATATTTACCACCACATGCATCAATATTTCCATAGATACCCCACTCGGGGGGTGGGGGGTACAAAAAATCATTAATCTTATTTAATGTCCTGTATGAATTTCTTCTTTGAAACGAACCAAAATCCGAAAAATATTTTAATATACCGATACTACAAAAAAATGGCCCTATAAACGGTTAACAGAAAAATCATAATTTTTCGAGCTATGACGTTGTTGCATCAGCGATATCTTGGTTATCACTTGTTTTTTACCAGCGCTTGTTTATCGCTCAGTATTTAGCTTATTTTTCCTTACGGCTATAAAACAGAGTTATTTCATGTAAAATTAAAATATAACAGACAGATTTTAATATAATTTTACCTAAAATCTGTTGTTAGTTTTAATGTTGTAATCTATTATTTTTTTAAAAATTCATACTATGCAAAAATACGCCTTTAACGTCGAAAAACTTAATTTATAATTCGAGGCAAAATCACAAAAATTTGTAGAAATATACAATTACTGAGAATCTATTTAATCTAGAAAGTGAAAACTTTAATTATTATTAACAAAGCAGATTAGATGAAATAAACTAATTTAGAGCAGAAGTACTTCAATTTTATTTTTAATGAAGGTGCTCAACCACACGCTTACAAAGTCATTTTTATGGACATATAAAACTTACTAGATTTGAGAAATTTCCTAGACTTTCTATAATTTAACTGCTTAGTGTATCTTTGTAAAACAGTCTATATACATTTAAAACGGAATCCTAATTGTAATTAAAAAATGAAGATGGTGAGTTTATAGTTGGTTGGAAAAATAGAAACCACAATCAAAAGCATAAAAACCATGAAATGAATGAAATTGCTAGCCAGTTTCCAGTACTTGTATTTCTGAAAACTATTTCGAAAATGAATTCGGATGGAAAATCAATACAATATCTACGGATTTTAATCGAGAAGTTTATGAAAATAATTCCGTCGGCAAATTTTTAGCTTAAATTCCTGGAGTTGTTTTTCAATTGTTGAAAGAATACTGAGCATTTCCAGACAGAAGTGTGAAAATAGTTTGCAGTCAGGGCAAAAGAAAATGCTCTGTAAAATTGGAAATAATGTGAGGTTCATGAAGAATATTGCAACACAGAGTATATAAGTTAGTGAAACATGTAGTCGTTCAAATGCAACATAAATCATTTTTGGAAAAACTAAATAATCCTTGTTTTCTTTTCAAGCGAAATTGCTTCAGCGAAAGAGGATAATACATGATTATGCTGGAAAAGTTTGTTTTTAACATGCTGAAATTATTTCTTTTAAAAATTATTGAGTGATGAAAAATTTTCAATTAAGAAAGAAAACTACTTTTAAAAAAATATTTCCATAAAAATGTGATTCACGTTAGAAAGGAATAGTTTCCCAAGAAAATTGCTACGATACATTGAACATTTTCAGTCAAAACGGAAAATTTTGTTTACTGCACATAAAGTCAAACCGAATTTTTTCGCAGAAAACTAAAATTTTTTTAAAGATTTGTAACAATCTTAAAATAATAATAATAATGACGTATTGTCCATTAAGAAATCTAGCTTCAAAAGCAACAGTTCCTTGCGATTGGACTTGGTATCATAATTGTGTTGACCGTCCTAGGAAACGTCCGCAGTTATAGGATGTTAAACAATTAAAAAAACTTCCCTAGAGGCAACCGGAAACTGAAACTATCATTTCATACCATGATGGGAAAATGCATATATTTAATTATTAATTAATTATTTAAAATTAAGATTATTTCTGAATTAAAAGAGAAGTGAAAAGTACGCCTGAATCACTCTTCTAACCGAAGACCTTTCAATAACTTCTCCTAAATGCTCTTCCAAATGATTATGCATTGTTGGAATACAATGGGTGATTTTTTATTTTTTAAGTAATTAATCCTGTAATTGAGAGAAATAGTATCTTAAGTCCATTTTTTCAGTTTTTGAGATGAAGTTAAAAAATAAACATTTTGGTACTACAACTTTTCCGTGCGAACCTTAGAATAAATATGTCCGTTGGGAGCTTTAAAATTTCGGAATCCTCATGCAGCTAGTGGATTTGTCGTCCGTACTGTGTGTGTTCATTTAGTATAAACTTCCAAAAACTCGAAAAATGAACTAAAATATTTTGACTCTCGGGTACAGAATTGTAGATGAAATGTCTTTAAATAGCCACAAAACTCCAACGGTAGATGTCGCAGAAACTAACTCATGAATAATATACCTAACGATTTTTCAATTAAATATCAATATTCAAACTTTGAAGTAACCAAGGAATAACCAATTAGTTAATGTTTACGATAGACAGGCCAATACATCGATAAAATATTCAGAATTAGCTATTTTTATGCAGAAATTGAGAAAGTACAAGAAAAAATTTTGATCAAAATATTTTATTCAACCATAGTACAAGGGATGAAGTTAGCAGAGTTATCCAACATAAAATAAGATGGAGAAGTTTAAAATTGGATTTTTCGATTTTCCTACAAAAATGTCATTCCGTCAGAAAACTAAAAATCTGCATTTTTTAAAAAAAAATTAAGAGTATTTTACCAGTACCTCGTTGTCGCTGTAAACAATGAGATGGAAAAAAAAAAAGATTTTTTGATCCAGATAGCTTCACTTCAAATACATAAAGTATTGTTCAACATTGCCCATCCATCACGTGTGGAAATGCCCCCCAAAAAAACCATACTTCGAACTTCAATTTCTCCGCAATCGAAAATATTTATGTATTTTCATTTATTTGCATCTTTTCATCCACCTAATTATTTATTTTTATGCAGTTCATTATTTAATTAATTATTTAAAAATTGTCATTTATTTATTTATTAAATACAACATACATTCATTTATCAGATTCATCTCAAACCATACCGTCGAGATTGCCCCCATCGGGGTAAACACTAAACGAGTTTATGCTAAAGTTACGGCACTGTTTTTTATCATTAGCTTTAAATGTAATATTCTTCGAGCCTTAATAAATTAAGCTTTTGCTTTGCCTTATCACTAAGATAACCGGAAATAACCTTTCCTCAAACGATAAATACGGTGAAATAGCTCATTTGGATGTTACGAATTCACGTCTGTCATCAATGCTCAAGCTAAAAACACCACATAGTAATAAATAAAAATTCATAAGGACGCTGTCCGATAGCATCTTTTCTTAAAGAAACCTTTGTTAGGCTCATGAAAGGGGAAAAGAAAAAAAAACCCATCGCCTGACTCATCAGAATGCCTGCGGTTCATCCGAGTATTTCTTGCTTTGTCATCGTTGTTTCCGTACTCCTACTTTCGTACCTCTATAAACCACCTCCACAAGCAGAACTGAAACTTATTCACTTCTCATCAGTGACAAAACAAAATCTCATCTTTGCATTTATTTATTTCTCAACTGGACAATTCACTCCGGAAATTTTACACAATTAAACATCTAAGAGGATTTCTTAAGCAAAAGCATTAGATAAGTACTTCGGTAACTTAAAATTTAATTTTATTATGTGGTAAACTGGCGAAAAAATTCCTGAATTTGTTACATTGAACTGAGGTCTAAATAAATGCACGTACTGGTGTGTATAAAAATGAATTCAATAAAATGGTAAACGAACGAAAAGATTTGTCATATTGAATGATAGTTGATTGCCAACTAAATGAATACATGTCCTTATGTTTATGAATTTAACTCATTGAAGTGGTAAACGAACGAAATGATTGTCATAATTAGTTATATATGATTGCCAAATAAGTGAACGCTTGTCCTGTGAATGCATGTTAAATTGAAGGTTGAGGTAAACTAACGAAAAATTTCCTCAATTTGTTACATTTAACTGAGGACTAAATGAATGCACGTACTGGTGTTTATAACGAAACTAATTCAATAAAATGGTAAACGAACGAAATATATGGCATATTTAATGACATTTGATTTCCAACTAAACGAATACATGTCCTGATGTTTATGAATTTAACTCAATAAGCTGCCAAACGAACAAAACATTTGTCGTAATTAATTATATATAATTGCCAAATAAGTGAATGCATGTCCTGTTGTCTAAAAAAAGTTTAAGTCAATAAAATGGTAAACGAACCAAACGTTTGCCATAATTAATTAGTATATGTGATTTCCAACTAAGTGAATACATGTGTTCATTCCTGATGTTTATGAAATTTAATTCAATAAAATAGTAAAGGAACGAAATAATTGCTATAATTACATTTTATTTCCAACTAAATGAATGCATGCCCTGACGATTATAAGAAATTTGACAAATGATGTCATGCACAGATTATCTAATCCTAAGTATCCATTAAAAACTTTAAACAATTTTTAGTAAACAATAAAGTAATAAATGCTTTTTTCTCAAATACTACAATGCTATTTATTTACAAAATACTAATTTTTCCCCGCGTATAAAACTAAAGTTTTTGTATGCAAAAATTTTCTTTAAACAGTATATTTAAAAGGAGCATTTAAACGCATTATTTTACACAAAAACTAATTTCGCAACATATAATGCTAAATAATAAGTGAAATAAAAAACCCCTCCCGTCAAAAAGTAAATTAAAAAATTGTGATCACAAAATGTTATCTTAATTTAAAAATGGAGAAACATTCTTCCCAAAAATAATAAGTATAAAAAAAACTGCGATTTTTTTTTTTCACTTTCGAAACGGTTTACAATAATTTTAATTTTTAGTCGAAGCAATCTTTTTAATCGTGTGTTTCGTACTTGATAATGCGTTTCGTTATTTAATTATGTATTTTTCCGCAAACTGAAAAAATAGAAGTTTACTTAGGGCTGATGCATAGCTAAAATTGTATTATACCATATTCACTGTAATTTTCTTTTTGCCCACGTCAACTAAAAGTACTCAGCAAAAGTAATCGGGCATTTGTTGCTCATAAGGAAAATACAACTCTGATCGAAAGACAAAAAGTGAAAAGTAATAATATGCGACCGGGTAATTACTATCCAAGGAACTATAAATGTATAAGATACTAAATTAAAAGCATCAACAATTTTATTTATTTTTTTAGCTTTAATAAAAAAGAAAATAGATGGATAAAATTAAACAGAAGTGAAAAGCTGCATTTCCTTATGCAAAGCAAACGTAAAAAAAATAAAAGAGCAGTAAAAAACGTTCAGACGCAGTTCCCCGGTAAAGCGGAGGTAAAAGGGTGGGTTGGGAGCAATTAAGAAAAGGGTGGAGGAGTTTAATAGAATAAATGAGACATGTGTCTCTTCTACGTTGACTTTACCTATCAGGAAAATTTAGGAATATTTAGCTATTTCTTTCTTTCTTTAAATGTATAACATATAGATGTAGGTGTGCGGGTGTGTACAAAACTTCCGCTTAAGTAAAAATATGTGCGTATGCTCCCATTTCAGAGGGTGTTTTGCAATTTTCTTCTCAGATACAGGTTCTGTCCGTTTACAGGCTGAAGCGCAAAATGACTCCGTATATTTGCTGTCTTTATCACATCTAATTTATTGCATTTGATACTTTATCATGTTTTTTTTTTCTCACCGTGAAAGTAAAATTGCAACGTAAAACGGAAGTAATGAAGCAGAGTGCAAACGAAAGTGACGTAATTCGGCAAAAACTTGGCGATACACTGCCATATTGGTTCCTTAAATTAAATGCCAAATCCAAAGTCAGTTTTTTCCAGGTTCTTAATAAAAGTGAAAAAACAATTTTCTACAATATGTTCGTTTGGATTCATACAATACTTCATACGTGCAATACACTTTGCTTCGTGCAATACGCTCGTTTCGCTAAAACATAACGAAACGAACGTACGTATTAAATGAACAAAATGTATTTGGGACTTTGAAAACATTGTAGCCGAAAATAACGTTTTTACTAGTGAGTTACAATCAACTGACCTATAATTTATGCTTATAAGGTTTTTTCTTTCCTTGGTTGGCGGGAACAAAATTTGCACTAAAAGTCTTTTTCGGGGGAAATTAGGGCGACTACTCAGCATGCATAATAGACATGCTCAAGTAGAGTTACGCAACGGTCATAAATAGAGCCAATTGCTGATTTAAAATAATTGATTTTGAGAGCATATTGTTTAAAGTTTACGAGAGTAAAAAAGTACGTTTTTGGTATGTAAAAACTTAAAAGTTAGTTTTAAGTTGCCGAACATTTCTTATTGCATCAAAAAATAAAAACGAAATGGTGAATACACAACATGCACCAGTAATAAATATGCTACAAGTAGAGCCCCCCCCCCCCCCATCTGTCATAAATAAAAGCAATTTCCCATTTTAAATAATACATTTGAAAATACATTAGTCTAAAATTTATGTAAACAATCAAGTATGCTTTTGGTACGGAAAAATTCCATTCCCTTTATAATGAAAATTTATAATTATCTAGAATTTAAAAGGGACTAGTACATTCGTAAACGAATAGTACTTAAATATATTGTTTTTGTAAGTGTCTCATTTTTCAAACTAAATTTACGAATTGCAGATTTTGATAAGTTTCATCTGGAATTTTATTTACTTTCTTCGAAAATACTACTACTAGCAGAAAAGTACTCAAACGAATAATTTGTTTTGCCAACATAATTAACACTAATAAAGGAAAGGAATTTGCCTTGCTTTGAGGATATTGAGCATTAAAACTTGAAGTAAATATTTAAAAAATTCATAGATGGAGCTGTTCAGAATTAAACAGTGTAAGTCCCATTTCCTAGCATTCTCAGAAACGCATGCTCAAATCTTACGAAACCTTCGTCGTATTTGACGAAATGGCTTCGTGAAAAATGATTCGAGTAAACCTTTCGTCAAATTGGCGAAATTTGTGCAATAACTTTTTTAAGTCACGTGATCGCGCGAGGAAAAAATCGTCGTAAATGACGAAATTTTCTTAACGATTGAAGAATCGTCAAAAGTGAGAGCTCTATTTCTGAGAGTGTGATGTTGAGACATTTATGGTTTTGTATAAATGACTGTAATAAAGTATTAATTAATATTAATACAGCAGTAGTTTGTCATTTCATATAAGCATTATACACTTTTATTACAAAGGATCCCAAAAATAGTTTAACACTCCAATACGTTTTTTAACTTCAGATAAATTTGAACCAGAAAGAAACCTAGATTTTAAAATTATATTTTCTAATGCCTCTCTTGAGAAAATAGTCGATTTTTAGTTTTTTAGTTCCGTCTATCTTTCCCTGGAGGTATGAACTCTGCTGTATAATGAATGATAATTGATAATATCCAAATAATTGGAATACATTTTCAAAAGCAGATTACATATAGAGAGCAGATTACATTACGCAGCTTTAGTCAAGTTGTTAATTACTAACGAGTAAAGGACTTCAGACAAAAATCATACAACTAAAAAATCATTAATAATTATAGCATGAATCTGCAACTTGCAAAAATGTCATTGCTAATTTTGCATGTTTTGTATCATTATTTTTTAATATTAATATTTTTTTAATTTTAAAGGGAAATTATAAAGTGAAAACAAATACCTAATGATTAGTTTGTGCTCAGTTTCTTCTAAGTTGTCCACATCCCATTTGATTTGAAGTCCATTTATACTAGTAAACACAAATCCTGAAAGAGACATGATACTTGCAAAACCAATTGAGAAAATAATATATTATTCAAATACTTTAATTGTCATAGTAGAATAATAATCTAAAAAGCACAAGCGGAACAAGTAAATTTAGAACTTTGGCTAATCTACGAGGTGCCTAAAGCGGTTATCACACGACAGGAATTACAGGCAAACGCAACCGTAATAGGAATCGTCAACTCTATCGGAAACTGGTTTTTCTACCAATTTCCCCCAGAGTTTCCTCAAAATGCTCGTGTGCTATACCAACTCACGGTTGCTCGAATTAGAAGCAATTCGTTATCTGTGCAAGAAAAAAATTGCTTCTAGAACGTTTAATTTAAAGCGGTTATCACACGACAGGAATTTTCAAGCAAACGTAACTTCCACCTCGTTCTATCGGCAACCTCAAGAGAAAATTTTCGATCCGGAGTTTCCTACAGGTTTGCCCCCGGTTTCTCGGACGGTTGCTCATAACGAGCTACTATTTTCTAATCTGTATCCTCGTGTTAAGCATATGTTTACAGTTTTTATACTTGATATTTCGTTCAAACAAGTAGGTTTCTGCCTTCAGGGGCACTCCCATGCAAGGTTACGGCAAGTCAATGGGACCTCCCAAAAATTGTTCTTATTTCGCAAATTCTGATAAACCATGTTAAATTTGATAATTTGGTATAACAATAGTTTTTCATTTTTGACGGATAACTATACAGGGCCGGCGCTAGGCTGAGGCCGTGAGGCGCCTGAATCAGGGCGCGTCGATCTTAGGGGCGCACTGGCCATAAATATTAACTGCATCTTTTTAAGTAGCAAACAATAGTTTTTATTTCGAAAGTATTAAATAATATTTAAACTATTTAGTTTTACAAATGATGCATCAAAACTTCATTTAATTGCATTTTTGCATTAATATATATTACAGGTTTAATTTTGATAAAATTACACATCAAGAACTTCTTTTCTTTGTTGAAAGGATATAAATTTACTGGGTTATTCCTTGTTTTGTCCATTATTTTTTTCTTCTCCACAGCGACAGGCGGCTTCAATGTATCCGGAGTTTGCGCTTTATAAGTGTTTGCAGTTCTAGAAAGTGTCTTCTCTATTTTATAACGAGCAAAACGCAATCTATTGCATTTTCTCTTTTTCTGTTTTTTATTTTTTCCTTATTCAATCCATTCTGATCAGCTATTGTTTTCTTCAGCCTTTTGAAAGTTAAAATATGTATAAATAAAGTTTGTATCGATCATATTTAATCTCTATTCCTTCATAATATACAGTAGGGGCGGAAAAAAGTTTTTTTGCCTCACGGCGCCATTCGTGCTAGCGCCGGCCCTGCAACTATATAATTGTCAATAGCAGTTGCAATTGCAAGGCATCAAATTTTATTTTATGTGTATAATGATCACTTATTATCAATAGGATCATGTTTAATTAAGTTTGATCTTCGCGATTCGGTGAAATACGAAGTTTCAGTCGGGAAATTAAAAATCACCCTCCCGTCCAAAAAATATAAAATATAAAAACCCCGTCCAAAAAATAAGTTCGAGGCGGCCCTGCCTGGTTAAATATTTCAGAAAATTGTGATCACAAATGGTTGTTACATTTAATGCAATACATTCACCTGAAATGTGAAAAAGTTTTGTTAAAACGTTGTACATGTTTTGCGAATTTTAGTATCAAATTATATGCTATGAGTTTATTCATCACACGATCTTTAATTTTAATGGAAATGTATTAAAGCAATGGCGTTATTAGCATAAGTTTCACCCGGGGGGCGATGATTTTTGGTGTCCCCCCCCCCCATTAAAAAAGAAGAAGATAAAGAAAGAAACGTTGTTGTGTTGTATAAACTTGTAGTTTATATTATTTTCAGAGGTGCATAAAAAAAAAACACTTTAGGAATTTCATTTTATTTATTTGGGATAACTTTCACTAAACTACATTTATTTTCAGTTACGATACCTTAAAATAGCATCCTTAAAATTGTATAGTTCAAGTTCATGTATTTTTCTAAAATTCTATATCTCATTTTGGGTGTCACCTGGAGTGGCCCGGCTCCTCCACTGTCCCCCGTAGTGACCCTATTGATTATGGACTATAATTTGGTAAAATATTATTATTTGGTATTCTGTGTCTCCTCTAATATTAATCTAATTAATTGTTTTTTTTTCTTATTGTGACTCTAACTGTTCCTTTAAAGTTGTATAAAACTATTGTGTACATAAGAAGGAGCGCCACGGACGGAAATTTTTGGGAGATGTGCACAGTTTACTGAATATGATACTTCTAATTCTAACGAATCATAAAATAGGATTGCAGTTTAAATTTAATTAAAATAAAATAAGAGGAATTAGTTAAAAAATCATCAAAAATGGAAAATAACATATGATGCCTAGACTATTATTGCTGATAACTCTATAGAATGGTTGTCCATGATATATAAATGAAGAAAAAACGAAAGAGAAAAAAAAAACGGTAGTCATACTGTCCCTAAATTTATCACCTGAAACGCACTTGCATTTTGGCAGCGATTTCATCATAAGACAGTCTTTGCAATGTCCTGCAATAGTAAAGTAGCGACTTTACATCCTACAAATGTTTTTTCGGCATGATTTCCCAAATTTAAACCAAAAAAATCTAATTTCGAAATCTCATTCTCGTTTTAACATTTATCCTCCGATCGCCAATCTTCAAATCCTTCACCGCCATGTTTACTAGAAAGTTGATTTGACGTCATGAAATCCCAGCTCCATAATTGGTCCTTTCTTGATTTGCCTTAAATTACACGTTCTAGAAGCAATTTTTTTCTTGCACAGATAACGAATTGCTTCTAATTCGAGCAACCGTGAATTGATATAGCACACGAGCATTTTGAGGAAACTATGGGGGAAATTGGTAGAAAAACCAGTTTCCGATAGAGTTGACGATTCCTATTACGGTTGCGTTTGCCTGTAATTCCTGTCGTGTGAAGCGGTTATCACACGACAGGAATTTTAAAGCAAACGTTATTTCCACCTCGTTCTATCGCAATCTCTAGAGCCAATTTTCGATCCGGAGTTTCCTACAGGCTTGCCACCGGTTTCTCGGACGGTTGCTCATAACGAGCTACCATTTTCTAATCTGTATCCTCGTGTTAGGCATTTGTTTACATTTTTTATATTTGAAATTTCGATCAAAAAAGTATTCTGCATTCAAGGGCACTCCCATGTAAGTTCACGGGAGGTCCCTGTGACCTCCTAAAAATTGTCATTATTTTGCAAATTCTGAGTGACCATGTTATATTAGACCATTTGGTATAACAATAATTTTTGTCTTTCCCCCCCCCCCCTCCTACATGTTTGTACTTATTATACAGGTACATTATTGACTAACAGCTATACAGTTGTCAATAGCAAAGCAAGCATTGGAGGCAGATTTTATTTTATGTATATAATGATCACTTATTCTCAATAGGATCATGGCTTATTAAGTCTGAGCTTCGCGATTCAGTAAAATACGAAGTTTCAGTCGGGTAATTAAGAATTACCCCCTCCCCTTCCTAAAAAATATAAGTTTGAGACTGTGCTGCCTGCTTAAAGATCTCAAAAAATTTTGAATGCCAATTGTTATTATGTTATAACGCGAAATGAATAGATCTTACGAAGTTTTATTAAAAGGTTATACATACCTTACGAATTTTAGTAACAAATTAGATGTCATGAGTTTATTCATAACAAGATCTTTAATTTTAATGAAAATGTATTAAGGCAATGGCGGCTCCTAGCATAAGTGTCAAACGGGGGGCGATAATTTTTAGTGTCCCCCTCCAAAAAGAAAGAAGAAGAAAGAAACGTTGTAGTGTTGTATGAACTTGAAAAAGTAGTTTATATTATTTTCAGAGTGGCAAAAGAAAAAAACTCTTTAGAAATCTTATTTTATTTATTTGGGGTAACTTTCACTAAACTATATTTATTTTCAGCTATGATACGTTGAAATAGCACCCGTAAAATTGTATATTTAATGTACATGTATTTTTCTAAAACTCTATATCTTATTTTGGGTGTCACGCGGGGGGGGGGGGGGGAAGCGGCCCCTCCGCCGCCCTCCCGTTGTGACCTTACTGATTAAGGAGTATAATTTGGTAAAATATTAATATTTTGTATTCTGTGTCTCATCTAATATCATTCTAATTAAAAGTTTTTTCACTGTGACAATTTACTGGACATCAAACTTCGAATTCTGACGAAACAGAAAATGGCACTGCAGTTTAAATTTAATTAAAATAAAATGACAGAGATTAGTTAAAATATTAGCAAAAATGTAAAACAGTGTATGATGCCTAGAGTATTATTGCTGATAACGCTATAGAATGGTTATCTATGATATATAAATTAAGAAAAAAACAGAAAGAAAAAACAACGGTTGCTATACTGTCTCTAAATTTATCACTTGAAACGCACTGGTATTTTGGTAGCGACTTTACATCTTACAATTGTTTTTTCGGCATGATTTCGAAAATTTAAACCAAAAAAAAAAAAAAAAAAAAAAAAAAAAAATAATTTAGAAATTGCATTTTTCTTTTAACATTTATCCTTCTATCGCCACTCTTCAAATCCTTCACCGCCATGTTTACTGGAAAGTTGATTTGACGTCACGAAATTCCAGCTCCATGATTGGGTCCTTTCTTGATTTGCCTTAAATTAAACGTTCTAGAAGCAATTTTTTTCTTAAGCGGTTATCACACGACAGGAATTTTAAAGCAAACGTTACTTCCACCTCATTCTATCGGCAACCTCGAGAGCAAATTTTCGATCCGGAGTTTCCTACAGGCTTGCACCCGGTTTCTCGGACGGTTGCTCATAACGAGCTACCATTTTCTAATCTGTATCCTCGCGTTAGGCATTTGTTTACCGTTTTTAGCCTACTTTCCCGTAAAAGTAAAAAAAAAATAATAATAAAGCATGAAAGAAGGCTTAATGTATCGTGAAAATATCGTTAGAAATCAAGAAAAGTCAAAAATAAGTTAAGTAATTAAATAAAGATTGAAAAATAAAAAATTTGAAAGTAGGGTTTTGAGATGGGGGAAAAAGTGTGTCGGTCGGTCTGTCTGTCTGTCGGTCTGTCCCCCCCCCCCCTAATAACTTTTGAACGAATTGTCCGATTGGAAAAATTCTTTTTGCATTCGAAAGATCTCGGCGAGGACATCTCATTTCCATATTTTACTTTTGAACAATTGATTTGAACAATTTTTTGTTCAATTTTGAACAGTTCAAAAAATTTTAACATTAGCGCCTATGGGTGAAAATGAAGCAAATTATGTAAACTCTGGGTACAAGATATAAGTTCCCATGAACAAGCTCACTGGAAGAAGTTCTTGGCGTGAAATATTGATTTGAACAATTTTTGTTCATTTTTGAACAGTTTAAAAAATTTTAACATTAGCGCCTATGGGTGAAAATGAAGCAAATTATGTAAACTCTGGGTACAAGATATAAGTTCCCATGAACAAGCTCACTGGAAGAAGTTCTTGGCGTGAAATATTGATTTGAACAATTTTTGTCCATTTTTGAACAGTTCAAAAGAAATTAACATACCGCATACGGGGAAATTTCAATCCTATATAATTTCTGATCTAACGGACCGATTTGCTTAGAACAAACTTTATCGGAAAGCTCTTATGACGTAGAACATGTACAAATAGAAAGTTCATCCAGAACTAACGAGCCTATTTTCCTATGAAATTTTTTGATCCGGATTTTCAAGAATTTTTTTTAATTAATGAATGATGAAATGAATAAGCAAAAGAATGAATGAATAAATGAGTGAATAAATACATGAATGATTTAATAAATAATGATTGAATGGATATGTATTAACCGTTGTAAAAGGTACATTTGAAGGAATTAAGAACTAAAGCTAAACGAGAAAGACAGAGAGAGAGAGATAGCTAGATTATAAATTTGAATTCGGTGCATACGGGAAAGTAGGCTCGTATAGTTCTAGACGGAACTTCTTGTTATACTTGATATTTCGTTTAAACAAGCAGGTTTCTGCATACAGTGGCACTCCCAGGCAAGTTTACGGCAAGTCACTGGGACCTCCCAAAAATTGTTCTTATTCCGCAAATTCTGACAGACCATGGTAAATTTGACCATATGGTATAACAATAGTTTTTCATTTTTGACTGACAACTACATAGTTGTCAATATCAGTTGCAATTGCAAGGCATCAAACTTTATTTTATGTGCATATATAATGATCACTTATTATCAATAGGATCATGTTTAATTAAGTTTGATCTTCGCGATTCGGTGAAATACGAAGTTTCAGTCGGGAAATTAAAAATCACCCTCCCGTCCCAAAAATATAAGTTCGAGGCGGCTCTGCCTGCTTAAATATTTCAGAAAATTGTGATCACAAATTGTTGTTATATTATAATGCAATACATTCACATGAAATGTGAAAAAGTTTTGTTAAAACGTTGTACATGTTTTGCGAATTTTAGTATTAAATTATATGCTATGAGTTTATTCATCACAACATCTTTAATTTTAATGGAAGTGTATTAAAGCAATGGCGTTCCTAGCATAAGTGTCCCCCCCCCCCCCAAAAAAAAAAGAAGAAGTAAAAGAAAGAAACGTTGTTGTGTTGTATAAACTTGTAATTTATATTATTTTCAGAGGTGCATAAAAAAAACACTTTAGGAATTTCATTTTATTTATTTGGGATAACTCTCACTAAACTACATTTATTTTCAGAGTTATGATACCTTAAAATAGCACCCTTAAAATTGTATAGTTCAAGTTCATATACTTTTCTAAAACTGTATATCTCATTTTGGGTGTCCCCCGGGGTGGCCCGGCCCCTCCACCGTCCCCCGTGGTGACCCTATTGATTATGGAATATAATTTGGTAAAATATTATTATTTAGTATTCTGTGTATCCTCTCATATCAATCTAATTAATTGTTTTTTTTTTCCTTATTGTGACTCTAACTGTTCATTTAAAGTTGTATAAAACTGTTGTGTACATAAGCAGGAGCGCCACGGACGGAAATTTTTGGGAGGTGTGCACAATTTCTGAATATGAAACTTCGAATTCTAGCGGATCATAAAATAGGACTGCAGTTTAAATTTAATTAAAATAAAATAAGAGGAATTAGTTAAAAAATCATTAAAAATGAAAAATGACATATGATGCCTAGACTATTATTGCTGATAACTCTATAGAATGGCTGTCCATGATATATAAATGAAGAAAAAACAAAAAAGAAAAAAACGGTAGTCATACTTTTTCTAAATTTATCACCTGAAACGCACTTGCATTTTGGTAGCGATTTCATCATAAGACAGTCTTTGCAATGTCCTGCATTAGTAAAGTAGCGACTTCACATCCTACAAATGTTTTTTCGGCATGATTTCGCAAATTTAAACCAAAAAAATCTAATTTCGAATTCTCTCGTTTTAACATTTACCCTTTCATCGCCACTCTTCAAATCCTTTACCGCCGTGTTTACTGGAAAGTTGATTTGACGTCATGAAATCCCAGCTCCATAATTGGTCCTTTCTTGATTTGCCTCAAATTAAACGTTCTAGAAGCAATTTTCCTCTTGCACAGATAACGAATTGCTTCTAATTCGAGCAACCGTGAATTGATATAGCACAAGAGCATTTTGAGGAAACTATGGGGGAAATTGGTAGAAAAACCAGTTTCCGATAGAGTTGACGACTCCTATTACGGTTGCGTTTGCCTGTAATTCCTGTCGTGTGATAACCGCTTGATAACCGCTTAAGGCAAATCAAGAAAGGACCAATTATGGAGCTGGGATTTCATGACGTCAAATCAACTTATGGCGGTGAAGGATTTGAAGAGTGGCGATCGAAGGATAAATGTTAAAACGAGAGTGAAATATCGAAATTAGATTTCTTTGGTTTAAATTTGCGAAATCATGCCGAAAAAACATTTGTAGGATGTAAAGTCGCTACTTTACTAGTGCAGGACATTGCAAAGACTGTCTTATGATAAAATCGCTACCAAAATGCAAGTGCGTTTCAGGTCATAAATTTAGAGACAGTATGACTACCGTTTTTTTTTCTTTTTTGTTTTTTCTTCATTTATATATCATGGACAACCATTCAATAGAGCGTTCAGCAATAATAGTCTGGGCATCATATGTTATTTTCCATTTTTGATGATTTTTTAACTAATTCCTCTTATTTTATTTTAATTAAATTAAACTGCAGTCATATTTTATGATTCGTTAGAATTCAAAGTTTCATATTCAGTAAGTTGTGCACACCTCCCAAAAATTTCCGTCCGTGGCACTCCTGCTTATGTACACAAAAGTTTTATACAACTTTAAATGAACAGTTGGAGTCACAATAAGAAAAAAAAACTATTAATTAGATTGATATTAGAGGAGACGCAGAATACCAAATTATAACATTTTACCAAATTATATTCTATAATCAATAGAGTCACTACGGGGGATGGTGGAGGGGCCGCCGCTCCCTCCCCCCCGGTTGACACCCAAAATGAGATAAAGAGTTTTAGAAAAATACATGAACTTGAACTATACCATTTTAAGGGTGCTATTTTAAGGTATCATAACTGAAAATAAATGTAGTTTAGTGAAAGTTATCCCAAATAAATAAAATGAAATTCCTAAAGTGTTTTTTTTTTTATGAACTACAAGTTTATACAACACAACAACGTTTCTTTCTTTTTTTTTCCCTTTTTTTTTGGGGGGGGACACCAAAAATTATCGCCCCCGGGTGACACTTATGCTAGGAACGCCATTGCTTTATTACAATTCCGTTAAAATTAAAGATCTTGTGATGAAAAAACTCATAGCATGTAATTTGATACTAAAACTCGCAAAATATGTACAACGTTTTAACAAAACTTTTTCAGATTTCATGTGAATGTATTGCATTATAATCTAACAACAATTTGTGATCACAATTTTCTGAAATATTTAAGCAGGCAGAGCCGCCTCGAACTTATATTTTTGGGACGGGAGGGTGATTTTTAATTTCCCGACTGAAACTTCGTATTTAAATGAATTGCCAAGATCAAACTTAATTAAACATGATCCATTGATAATAAGTGATCATTATATACATAAAATAAAATTTGATGCCTTGCAATTGCAACTGCTATTGACAACCATATAGTTGTCAGTCAAAAATGAAAAACTATTGTTATACTAAATGGTCAAATTTACCATGGTCTGTCAGAATTTGCGGAATAAGAACAATTTTTCGGAGGTCACAGTGACTTTCCGTAACCTTGCATGGGGTGCCTCTGAATGCAGAAACCTACTTGTTTGAACGAAATATCAAGCATAAAAACTGTAAACAAATGCCCAACACGAGGATACAGATTAGAAAATGGTAGCCCGTTATGAACAACCGTCCGAGAAACCGGGTGCAAACCTGTGGGAAACTCCGGATCGAAAATTTCCTCCCGAGGTTGCCGATAGAACGAGGTGGAAGTAACGTTTCCTTAAAAATTCCTGTCGTGTGATATCCGCTTAAAACTTCATGGCAGTCATGGCAGCATAAAGATTTTAAATAAATGAATTCGCTTTTTTTTTCTTGTTTTTTTTTTACAGTACAACATTTGGGACAAATTTTTCTTCCTCTTTATAGTCCATTAAATGTGCAGATATATTATTTTTTCTTTTATTAAATTATTGTGGTTTAAAGTCCCAATATGTGAATTGCATGTAATGTAATTTGGAGTCACTAAAATATGAATAATATGCAGTATGAGTAATACACTGTTAAAAATTTCATCATGAAATTACGGTTACATAACCGGCAGCAGTCTGTCCAATTTACGGAACCAAACGGTCTGTCCAAATTACTGTTAAATTTACGGTTAGGAACATTTTTCTATCTTTACGGACCTAAAACATTTCCAATCAGCTTGGTTAAAAAGCCGTAAATACAAAACTTTACGGTTTTATAACCATTTAAAAATGGTTTCAAAACAAAATCTTGACCATTTTTGAACCATTTCGAGGTGTAGAATCTTCGAGGCGAAGAAACCGTAAACGAAGTGCTTGGGAACGAACCCCGAGTGTGTGATGTACAAGCCTTGCTCTCTATCCCCTCAGCCATCTTCACCACTTACAGCAGGCGTTTATGTATCAATAAATCTTTTTTTCCAACAAGTAATGTGCATTAAAATTGTAATTTTACTTTTTAATTATAGCTAAACTCATTTTTGGCCTAAATTTATTGTATATTGGTGAAAATCATTTTATTTGCTGCAAAAGTTAAAATACAAACAAGCTTCAGCAGCTCAAATTATGGGTTCGCTCATTCGCAAACAGTTCGGGAATCCGATGTCTCCAATTTTTGATTTACGTGTGTATGTGTTTCTATTTAGTAACCACTGCTTAAGCCACTTTTTTTCTTCTTTTTTTATATACAGATGCAGATTTGAAGTGATAAATCTTTATTCATATTTTAACGACAACGTACGACCGGTAAGGTTTCGCAACCAAGATGGACGCCTCATTCTTATTGAGCGCTTGAAAATTACGGTTATTTAAGCGTTCCTTAGGATAAACAGAGAATAAACGATTTTTTTCATAATCAGTGGTTTGAGTACCATCTTTTTAATGGTTATTCAACTGTTGTAATTAAATATGGTAAAATAACAATCAAATAAATGGTTATTTTACTATTTTCTTACGGAAATTTTTAACAGTGTATTTGGTAAAAAGCGATATTAATGCTTTAGAGAACAACTATGTTAAAGAAAGTAATTATGACAAAAGTAGTAATAATTACACTGTAAAAAGCAATGGCATATTTTAGTACCGTAAAACGGGATTACCTTGTGTACAGGATTCTCATATTTTCTGCTGTATCGTCCTTAATTTTAGAAGCACATTTAGGGCCGTGGTGGCCTAGTGGTTAGGATGTCGAGCTTCGGATAGGTGGATCTCGAGTTCGATACCCGAGCCGCTGAACACCTTTCCCTATCATTTGCACTAGTTATCTCCAAATTCTCAATTTTGTCACTTGCATCTCTCTGCTTCTAAGTGCCTCATATTGCTCCGATCTAATACATAATTTGATACAAAAATCTTATCGCTCCCTCCATCCCAAAGATAAAAATATCAATCGCGCCATCAATTTCGGAAGCTTTTTTTTCATTCATTGCTATTTTTTGTTGATACGCACCTTTCATTTAAAATTTCTTTAATTAAGTACTGTTTAAGAAAAAAATGCAATGATTTTTCACTGAAAAAGCTTTTTTTTTTTTGTTGTTGTTCTTAATGCAACCTCAAACTGTTTATAGTTCTGTGAATTAAAAAAACCCTGAAACAAATTTCGAAGCGGCAGAAAACTAAGATAAGCATCTGATTACAAGAGATAACTCTAAACATCATAAGACTATCTGTATAACTAATAAAGATTTATCTGAAAATAAAATCAATGTATAACTCATATTTCCATTCTAGAAACAAATATAATAATTTATTTTTAACTTATCCTAGTTCTAACAAAACTTGAAGTAGACTAGAAATGAGAACAAATATTTCTTCGTATCTTTTCATTTTCCAAAACTTCCTTAGAGTCAATTTGTACTGATTATATTACTTAAACTAACAAAATCTTCAGTCGAAGTTTCGAATAAGAGTAAGTACATCTAAAACCCTTCTTTTTTGCTGTGTTTTCACAAAAGAAGCATATTGACAACAAATCTAGAATCAAAAATTTAATTTCTCAGCTTCGATCTTTTTCAATTGAAACAGATACAAATTTCATCTGCGGGACTATTACGTTCTAGATGAACACCGAGCCCATTCGGAAGTTTTGCGTTACACCAACAGTCAAACTAAAGCATCGAAAAGATAAATCTAAACTCGGAGGCAGTACACAGAATTTTATTTTACGGCCACCGGACAAAAACGTGATTTTCGAGTATTTCGTGTCATAGATGTTCTGAAGGTTGTTGCTTAGCAACCAATACTTTAGAGGCAGTTTGTTTCTGATACATTCACTACTACAGACATGGTTATTACAACACGTAAGGCTTCAAATTTCGTTTTTATGCTCTATGGATTCCAAAAAATGACTTGTTTTGGTTGACGAAAAAACACACGCTTCACGTTCAAAGTAACATTTGGGGGGGGGGGGGGGATTTTTATTAATGAAATTTTTTCAACAAATAAATAAATATAATGATTTTTTAAAATTCTTTATTTCTAATCTGCTGCTGTTGACTTCTGCCAATTGTAGACCTAGTGCGTTCCCCAGACATTAGTACCATCTCTTTCACCGGCACCACAATGAGTGTGGTAGCATCGCCGCATGATAATTTTGACGTCCGGTTTCTCCACCTGAAAGGGCGAGCACATAAACTCTGCTGCACTAAGAATTAAATTTAGCCGAGAGCATCTAATCCAAATGTCTACTCAAGGGATCTTTTACATGCCGCACAATCATACGACATGGGCGCAGACGATTTTTGCATTTTGAGAATCTACTGACACTGCCAGCCTCAATCCTCAGACCTCTAGCGTACGAACTCCGCGCCTTACCTCGATGCCATCATGCCGACATAAAGAATATAATGATAATAATAACTAGAACTTCAGAGCTTTTTATGGGTTTTATAAATAACAAGTATTTGCAATTAATATCAAAGTGAGAATGATGACAAATAAAGTTTTTAAAAAAGTTTGGTTTTCAGACATTATATCTATAATGTATTATTTATGTTATATATGTTATGTATTATATTTTTTCTCAATTTTCCATTAATCATGGTCTTAACCTGCAATTAAATTAACAACGATTTTTAAAGTGAACTTTAGGTGACTTCATGTCTGGTAGTAATGACTTGATTCCTTAAGTGATTTAAGATTTTTCACTATAAAGGTAGACGAAATTTACATAAACGAGTTTATTATTGTGTTTTTTTTATTTATTTATTCATTCATTTATTAGTTTTAAAGATATTAGTGCTTATTGAGCTTTGATTTACAAGGTCTGCAAAAACTCTTACGTAATTAAAAAAAATCATTTTTTTAACATAAATATTTCAAGAAAATTACTTACAAACAAATGCATTTACTGTAACAAGGTGTTCGGTTTTCCATGAAAACCAATTATAATAAAATTTTAGCTCCTCGTGGTAATTAATCTTATCTTACACAATTAATAACTTTTTTAATCTTCTCCTTTAAGTCTCATGGGTGCTAGAACACAAGGCTTCGGAGCCGTAGGCCCGTTTTCGAATCCAAAACATAAATGAGTACTTCTTCCTATCATATCCTAATGGTTCGGTATCCTAGCAGTCCGGGAGTTGGAGGTTGGAGGTACCCAGAGATCCCTAGAAATGCTTTGTGATCGGTCTGTTTGACCAAGTATAAGTGCACAAGATGGTCTGTCGTTGGGTTACAACCAAAATAAAAATTTAAAAAAAACTCATTCCTATAACACATCCAGATGATACTCCGCACAGTTCGACCCTTAATTAATAGTCCCTACTCTGCAAAAATTCTAGTTCAACCTTTCACAAAAAAAAAAAAAAAAAGGAAAAAATGGTGAAATTTAGCTGCAAGCAACATTTGGTACTAAAGTTAAAACATTATAATTATTGTTCCTAGGTTCCTAGTCATGGTGAAACTAGATCATTATAATGGTTCACCTTTGGTACCAAATGTTGGTTGCAGCTAAATTTCACCTTTTTTTTTTTTTTTTTTTTCATTTTTATTGATGAAAGGTTGAACTAGAACTTTTTTACGATATTTTTACTTTCATCACAACAAAAGTGATGCAGTTCTTGGTAATGTCATTAGCTTTGAATTTTGGTGAATGTTTACATATGTGCAACGTATCACACAATGAGTGTGTCTTTTCCCAGAATTGATAGAGAATAAAATGGGAAAAAAATGTTTAGTTACACTTCGTAGAAATAAATACAGAATAGAACTGTATTTGAAACGAATAGTACTTAAATGCTAACTTATTATGAAGTTATATTACTCTGTATATAAATACGAGCAAAATAAAAAAAATAGTATATTGACTTCCTTCAAAAATTTATAAGAATTCCAGAATTGATCGAGAATAAAGGAAGAGAAAAATTTCTTAGTGATGGAAATAAATTCCTTTCACTAAATTCTCAGAGGTCTATGATATGGCGTTAGATATCGCAAAAAAAAAAAATTAACTCTGGGAGAAATTCCGCGCTGGAACAAATTCACTCATAAATATTTATAAAACTATCAACTGTTGGATAAGTTTTTGAAGTAGTATAGAAGAGAATGTGAGAAAAAGTCTCTGGATCGTAAATTGCAATTACTCCGATCTTGTATAGGATACAGTCCAACCTCGTTAAAACAAACCCAAAGGGACTTTTAAAAGGAATTCGTCCTAACCGCAGTTCGTCTTATACGAAAAACAATGAATTCCCTTTTTTTGGAAAGCAAAAGGAGGAATTTCACGCTATTTTCCAGGACACAATGCTCGATTTAAGTCCCAAATGCATATGTAAATCAATGCAAAAGATTTCGAATTTGTCATAAGGAAAAAACAAACAATTTCTGGTTCTCAAATAAAAAGTTTTAAAAGTAAAAAATCAAAGACTTTTAACGTCTATTAACTGAAATTACATGTCAAGAGAAAATCTTTCAAAATTATCGTAGATATATACCGTATTATGTTTTTAAAATACTCAGTTTTAACACATTGTTTCCTACTCTTTTCTGAACAATTGCTTCAGAAGTCTTCATTGGCATCTAAATTGTTTAGACATTCTTGATGAATTATACTTTTTTTTTTCGCTGTATGGTAAAATGGAAAATGACTTTTACGTTAGTTTCGTATTGAATGGAAGTTCGAACGGTAGGGACCACAAATAAGAGTTCGACTTATACGATAGTTAGAATTAAGCGTGTTCGTCTTAAACGAAGAAATTAGCGTTATTTGATAATACATTAGGAGGGGTATTTGCAAATGTAGTTCGTTTTAAGAGTGTTTGAAGTAACGAGGCTCGACTGTATACGTTTTCGGTGAGGATTGCAAAGCAGTTTGTTTTGCTGGGAAAAAAGTACTTTTCATTGATTTTCTCTTAAAAGCTTTTTTAAGAAAATAGGAGGGAAAATGGAAGTGAAACACGAATATTTGTATTGAGTAAGCGTTTTTGCGAATTTATCGATCTTTTAGTATCTTAAGGTTTTCAGACGTAATTTCTTCCGTTTTATGGACTGCTGGAGAAATCTAGAATCGGCATTTACAGAAAACAAAATCTCCCAAGATATTTTTTTACGGATATCTTATTCAATAGTTCTGTTAACATATAAACAAGATTACGCATTTAGAGACATTTCATCAATAGTAATAAACTTAATGAACATGCAACTATTATACACTCACGGACATTGAAAGTAGCGCACCAAGAAGGAAGCGAGCTACAACCTCGAAACTATGCAAATTAGTAGAGTGATGTCCGGTATGCAAATGATGTAAGTTTAGTGCGCATGCGCGCGTCCACGCATGCTGCACTGGCGTGGCAAACAAGAAACGCGGACTATATAAACCGGTGTATTGTGGAAGATTCATAAACGTGACGACCACGAATCGACGCTATAAGGTGTACCAAAGTGTATAGAATGCCAGGTAGACATAGAAGATGACATTTCTCCCAATTAAGTGAGTTTGAGAAGGGCCTCATCATTGGCCTGAAGACTGCAGCGTGGTCGACGCGCCGTGTTTCTCGCCAGGAGGCCAGGTTGATCATTCTGAGTGTGCTATCAGAAGGTGTTGGGCGCAGTGGACACGTGAAGGCACCCACGCATGGCGCACTGGGTCTGGAGCGACTACGGCGATGACGGCGCGAGACGATCGAAGGATCGTGCGTCACGCACTCACGGATGACCTGTTCCACTGTACAAGTCGATGTAGGGGTTCCTGTTTGTCCACGAACAATTTCTAGACTCCTCAGGGGAGCGAATCTGCAATCTCAGGGCCCATTACGTGTACTGCCATCAACACCGTCACATCGGCGGCCCTGACTTCAGTGGTGCCAAGCGAGAGCGACGTGGAACGCCACATATGGAGACGTGTGGTGTTTAGTGATGAATGCCACTTCGTTTTGGGTACAGATGATCACCGTGTACGTGTGTGGAGACGCTCTGGTGAGCGATGCAATCCCACCCTCACTATTCAGCGACACAGTTCCCGCACTGCATGTATTATGGTCGGGGGGGGGGGGCATAGCCTACGATAGCCGCTCCACTCTGGTGGTGGTACGTGGTACATTAGCAGCTCAGCGGTATGTAGATGAAATCCTACGGCCTCATGTGCTTCCATACTTAACCGGCATTCCAGGTGCAATTTACCAGCAGGATAACGTTCGTCCGCACACGGCTTGGATTGACGTACTTCTTACGATGTATTCGGACCCTTGCATGACCTGCTCACTCCTCGGACATCTCCCCTATTGAGCATGTATGGGACCGCTGAAGCGCCAGTTGCCGTCGTGCCACTCCTTGCATGATTTAGACAGAGTTGTTCAAGATTTGGGGGCACGGCTGCCTCCGGGCAACATCAGACGTCTTTTCTATTCAATGCCGGACCGTATTGCGGCATGTATCGCAGCCCGAGGCGGTCCGAAGCGCTATTGAGCATAGCTCGCTGGACGGCTTTGTAATTGTCTAATTGTTTAGTTTTTTCGTTCAAGTGTATATTTCATCTTTATGATTCACTGAAATAAATTTCATTTCAATCCGATGATTCCTTCTTGGTGCACTATTTTCAATGTCCGTGAGTGTATATTACTATGAGCTGCCAACTATCGTGTGCAACGTTATTGCATTCCGCACAGCGTTCATTGTAGTCTAATCGTTTTGGTAACGATTAAAAGCATAACTATGTAATTGCAATCTATCGAAAAATAAAAATACTATTAATAAAGTGGCGTCTTCTCTCAACTGGCATCTTCCCCAATTTACCTTTTGTATGTATATGTATATACTATATATAACTGTAGTATATACAATTCTATACCTTCAGAACTCAAACAAGTTCAAATAACAGCGAAGCATCTGCATGAAGAATCACATTCCGATTCATAAAAATAAACAAAATATTAACTTCCATAATTTACTTCAAAATTTTCAGCAATAATAATTATAACAATGGTAATAATAATAATAATAGCATTTTATTACTAACTTGTGGTAATTACAACCACTTAAAGCAGTAAAGATACTGAAATAATTTCTTTTGAAATGCATTGGCAATAAAAATGTATCAGAAGCGCATGCATATTTACAAAAGCATAATCATACTGTTTAAAAGAAAGTTTACTTCACCAATAGTTGTAATAAGAGACACAATAATAATACACTAATTTCACGTACTTTTAGAAATCTACCATCTTTCTTATTTCTTTCTTTTTCAAAAGAAAAAGTACATAATTTACTACATACTCATAAAGTTTTTTCTGCACTTAAAAATTATGTACTTAAAAATGAAAAAATATAACTGCTATTTTTTTAAGCAATTTTGACATAAAAATGAGTAATCGCTGTTCGCAGATTGAAGTACCAACACTCACTTAGAAATAATAGTTACGGAAAGGACAAATATTATTTTAATTTTACTGCAGTAAATTAGGAATGTATAGAGCAACTTTACGTTCATAATTGATACAGGGCTTCTTTAACGATTACTTCTTCAGAGCAAGAGCATTCGCATCAAAATTGAGAATCTATCCACCCAGCGAGGCATCAGAACGATTCATGAATGTGAGTAGTATGTCGTCTCTTCAGAGCAGGAGTACAAGATGAATTATTCGTCCGATTCGGATCGGATGCAGCAAAACAAAAAATAGAATAAACATATATATTAATTTACTTTCTTCTGGATTGGTATGTGAATTAATTTGGCACGGAAGTACTTTAGCGCTCGCAGCTAGTACGTTAGAAAGCTTTAGAATCCAACTTTTTCCTGTCCGCTCGATGTCCTCATGGCACGGTGTTAGCGCATTAGCTTACAATTAGTACAGCCCTCGTGTTTGTTGTTCGTTTCTAATGCCACTTGGGTATCCAAGCTCCTCTTCGCAGAGCGACTAGGAATTAAGGCAGAAAGGAGCGCCTTCCGTTTATAGCTGAGCACCACTACGGTGGAAGTACGTTGGCTCATTATGTATTTGGATGACACCAGATGACGCCACCAGAAATACGCGACCTTCTTTTTTTGACCTAACAGTGAAGGGAAATAAAATTCTCCACCCTCCAATGCCCTCGGGACTTCAGGGTCCACGGATTTTACATGCACGTATCCCCAAGTGTACATGGGGGTCTTCAGCGGATCGGGTGTCGAGCACCCATTCCTCCGGCTGGAAGCCCGAAATCTTAACCACTAGGCTACCACGGTCCACGTTCTAACCCCAGCGACGACAGCGGTTTACCGTTTCCAACGATGCCGTACTCTTGCTTCACATATGTTTTGTTATCTCTCATAGAGCGTTAAATCAAATATGAGGAAATACCTGTTTTTTTTTTTTTTTTTAGTTGTGACTTAAAAATGAGATCGGACCGAATCATTTTTAAGAAAACTTTTACTTCGAAAATAAGAACGGTAATTTTACAACTTAAGTCATTTCGACTCGGAGCTATTACAAGAACACGATGTGCTTGAAAATAAACCATTTCAAATCAATAATAAGAGTTTTGATTTTACAGTGTAGCTCTTCCCTCATAATTTATTTAATTCATCTAACCAAGTTAGCGCACTCTCACTTCAGATAAAAGAAGCATCTTATGCTAATGGGTGCAAAATCAGTTTCTAATTATTTATTATTACCATTTATACTCACCAAATTTATCCTTTGCAATTACTTTTACTTTATGTGGAGGTCCACCAACTGATAATTCGTGAGCTGTCGTAACAATTTCAACAGATGCTATTAAATCAGTAACGACTTCACAAACAAGACCAGATGAATCTAAGTTATCTGAAACATAAATAAAAAATGAGTTATCACATGAAATCTAATTTTTTGTTCGGTATTACAGCTGTGCTCATACGTAACAATACAAAAAAACGTGCTTATACTTGATTGTTTTGTGATGATCGTTTTCAGATAAGTGAGCTTTATATTGCAAGGCTCTCATGTGAACGAATGCCTTAAACCAATTTGTCACAAATTTGCACAATCGATATTTTTCTTTTTCGAAATCAAATCAACGTTCATTAGCATAAAAAGTAGCTCACCAAGGAGGAATTACCTAAACTAAATAAAATTTTATATTTGTTTGTAACGCTAATATAAGTAAATAATTACAAACTGAAAACAAAATCAGTCCTTTATTACAAGAAAACTCCCAAAAAATTACATGACCTATTATAGTGATTCCCAAACTGTGTCGCTGCGACCTGGCGAGTCGAGAAATCTTCACAGGGGCGCCGTTTTTGCCATAACTTCATAAAAAAATAAAGCATAACTAATTAAGAAGCATTTGCACTATTTCGCTGCGGCCCTGTAATATGAATAAGACCTATGAATGCAGATACAAGAGTTTTATTTTTGTTATTTGTATACCGATGTATTCTCTCATTCTCATGTTGTTTTTTTCTAATTTCGCTTGGGTATCCAAGCTCCCCTTCGCAGAGCGAGCAGGAATTAAGGCAGTAAGGGAGCGCCTTCCGTTTATAGATGAACACCACAACGGTGGAAGTGCGACTTGGCTCTTTATTTGTTTGGATGACACCAAATGGCGCCCCCACAAAAATGCCTCCTTCCTTTTTTGACCTAAGAGTGAAGGGAAGGGAAATCTTCCACCCTCCGGGTACCCTCGGAACTCCCTCGGGACTTCAGGGTCCACAGATTTTACATGCACGTATCCCCAGGTGAACATGGTGGGTCTTAGTAGGTCTGGTATCGAACCCCCAATCTTCCGGATGGAAGCCCGACATCCTAACCACTAGGCTATCACGCCCCCCTCTTTCTCATAATTCCCTTATTAAGACGCGCCGTGGAAACCGTTATTCCGAAAAGACAGGAAGTTTAAACTTGAAAAGTTTGGGAACCTCCAACTTAGCATTTTGCTGGGTTATCACTATCTTGAATGCACGAAACAAACCGTCCTGCCCATTGGTTGGGTCCTATAAGTTTTTCATAATACCGTGCGGCATCTCATTCCTAAGATATCACAAACGTATCTTTAGTTAGACCAACCTCCTATGTTTTCTATCATGTTGATCGGGTATTTGCGCACATATTTATTCGGAAACAAACCTGGGAATCGGATGTTTTACAGAAATGTGCCTTGCGACTTCCTTGCTGTGCATGGCTTAGCATTGTCCTGAGGCTATTTTTATGAGCTAAAAAAGAGATGTTCAGTATCAATGTTTTTCACTGGCCATACGTATGGCTTAACCATGGGTATATCTGGGGGGTGGGGAGACATTGGGATATCCTTCTCCCTTCTAGTCCTCTACCGAAATTCCTATTTTTAATAGAATCCATTTAAAAATAGGGATTAAACTATGGCTCACAAGCATTATAACCCCCTGAAAAAAATCCTGTATACGCCACAGTGCGTATTTAAATCAGTTGCACATGTGTTACTAGATTTTGTTACATATGCCATTTAGGTATTCAAACTCCACTCGCTTTGCGAGTAGATTTGGTGGCGGAAATTTGGGAGCAGGCCCCCAGTTTTGGAGTTGGATTTTACGAGCAGAAGGGAGTGGGCTCTGAGAAAGGAGTCAGGAATCCAATTTTATACTCCATCGATGGATGGTCGCTCTATCTATCTCCACCTCCACTCTTAAAGCATAGTACTGAAGGTGAGGGAAGTCGTCAGTACCATGCACCCGTGATAACTGCTAACGACCTACCACTGGACTTTCGGACCCACGGATTCAACGAGTTCCTACTCCAAGTGTACTATGTGGATATTTGGCTGCGACAGCGACGGGCCTCCAACTCAGAATCCTCCCATCCTGAGACCAATGCTCAAACCTCTAGGCTGCCTAATTGCACGCGCTTTCTACTGCAAACGGTGTATTTATCGCTGGTTCTCTACCACTAGCTTTTTCAGAAATTTACATATTTCGTTCCACTTAAAAGGAAAATTAAAGTTAAAAGATGAATTTAAGTTTAAAAGATGAATTTATTAAAATATGAATTTTAATTAATTGCATTAAACTATATTTTCATAACACTAACGATGCAAAAAAAATCAGCTTTAAAAATTATATATGTTGTTTATACAGAGTAATACTTGGTCTGTAAATATGAAACCGGAACCGGCCCAGAAATGGCACAGGCTAGCAATTTAGTTTCCTTCGAGCCATGTCATTTGAGCCATTTTTTTTTTGTTAGGACATCTGATGAAGATTTTCAATTTAGCAATGAAGAAGGAATTTTTTGTTACTCCAAACACCACGTTGTATGCAAATTTCATTGTATATGCCTTACTTTGCAGTTTATGCGCACTATTTTGAACAAAATATTTGCGTTCATTTATATATATATATATATATATATATATATATATATATATATATATATATATTTGCATACATATATAAACATATATAATTACTTCTATGCATATCTGCTTTTCTAACAGATAGTAAGGTACACTAAGCACCACTTCGAAACCTTTTCTAATATCACTTTGTATTCATTTAACTTTTTATTTAGGTAGTTTCAAAAAAGTCATAAAAATGCTTCTCATGAAAAAACATTCTGCATTTCTCTATTCAATGGGAAAATTAGCTTTTTTGTAATAAAAATACTATTATTAAAATAAATAGAAGAATCATCCTAGAGCCACTTAAAGCACATTCTGTTATGAACTAATGCGTTTCTTTGATTAAGTTTTCGAAAAAATTCATTAAATGAACTTACTCTGATGAAAAGCAGTGACTTTTGTAAATTTTCTCCCGCCGGCATCAAATACCGAGGATATAATTGCTTTTTGGGAACAATTTCCATCTGGAGCATCGTAGAGAGGACTGACTTTAATCACGCTTCCATCTTCTGAGTGCCTAAAATAGAAAAATTTTCTAATAATATTTGAAATAAATCGATATATTATCAGAGTTCAAATTATAAATATCTTGCTCGAAGAAATTCAGTTCCTTTTTCTTCTCTTTCATGCATGAACAACACTCTTTTTTAGATATACGTATTGTTAGTAATGATTAAACTTTGTGCAAAGTAATAGAAATAAAATTTCACGTTAAATTAAAGCACAAAGGAGCATTAAAACGCAGACATATGTTTCGGGATTGCTTTTAATCCCTTTTTCAATGCGACAGGGAGCTTCTAGATGCAAAACATCCAAATGAAGCCATTGGATGTTTTGCATCTAGAAGCTCCCTGTCGCATTGAAAAAGGGATTCCAATCAATCCCGAAACATATGTCTGCGTTTTAATGCTCATTTTTGCTTTAATTTAACGTGAAATTTTATTTCTAATACGTATTGTTATTTATATGTCATTGTATGAGCTCTCTCGCCAATATTGGTGAACCTAGCGTTTTTATAAAAGTGCGTTATTCTACCTGATCATAAAAAACACATATTTTGTAACTTAAATATGACATTTACTTTACACGTAAATATTTTTGGCTAATAAGTAATTTAAACCGAATAACTTCAAGATATCTCTAATAGAGAATATTAATAGCATAACTGATCTTCCTTTGAATTGAATTAATTTAAGGATATTTCTTTAGAACGTGCATTCAAAGAGCAAACTGCCTATGGCATAAGGTCAATTTAGCAATTGAATCTGGACGGTTAAATGCTGTCGTTAAATCAAGGATATCATTAAATTGGGGACACGTAACATTCATCCAATCCAATTCGGGACTTTTAAAATATATCTCTAATGTGAGAAAATCGATAAATCGGGTATCGTTAAATCGAAGTTTATGTGCTTAAAGGCACCCTCTCACATAGTTTGAACTTGTCACTATACACAGTGTGTCAAAGAATTTTTAAGACTACATTTATAAAATAAAACAAAAACTAGTAATTATATTGTTTTAAGTATTTTTATTCAAAATAAGCTCCTTCGGCTCAATACATTTTTTAGAGCGGTTTAACAACGATTTGAAAGCCTGTTGCAGCTCACCACTGTGAGGATGCCTCCAAAGCTCACGTAGAAGCTGTTTGCATAGTGTCAATGTCAGCAAAGTAAAAAAAAAACGTAAACAAACGGACTTAGGTTTTGGCAGTAGATCAGCTGATAGTTAAGGAGTTTCACGAATGATCGATAACACAGATAGCGCCTCGGTAAGCTTAGTTCCAGCTGCAGTCTTAAGAATGATATAACACACTCTGCACAAACAAGCTTCGACGCGAGCCTCGGAGACTGTCCCACAATGTGAGGTAGAACAGGCATTCGAATCGTTGTTAAACCGCTGTTAACAAATATGTTGAAGCCGCAAGAGCTCTTTTTGACAAAAAATTCCTAAAAAATATATAATTACTATTTTTTATTTTATTTTATAAATCTAGCCATAAAAATGCTTTCGCACGTTCTACAATATATAAATATATATATATATATATATACTTTCTGTACACTGATTTAATTTCAATGTTGTACTCACCTGTGCTTGTAACTAACGTTTTCATTGCGCATACAGGCTATGATAAACCAACCCCCAGGGGAGCGCAATGATGATTATAATGATTATGTAATCAGCTTTTTTTTTTCAAATTAAAATAGTTATTGTTATAACTATAATTTTATGCAGGGGGGAGGTTTTCATTTAACTCGACAGAAATAATGAATTTAGGCTCAGGAAAGCATTTTATTTCAAAACTTTGATAACCTCATGATGGTTGTTTAATGTTCTGTATTACGTAAGATAACAGCAAAAACGCAAATAAATTGTAACTTTTAAAAAACAGTTGAGAAAATGGACGCTGTAATTTAATGCCGCAAGATGTTTGACTGCTAGTCGTATGATCGTTGGGAAGTTTGAAAAGAGCAATATTTTCTATTATTTTAAACAATTTTTTCAAACTTTAAAGTGTTTAAGTACAAAATATTCTGAAGCAGAATGCACTGGATAAATTTTTATCTGACTAAGTGCAGTAAAACCTGCTCATGCGGGAGTTAAAGTGTTATATTTCATATAATTTAACTCTAAAGTATTATATTATATGAAAATTACATAGCGGGGGGGGGGGGGGGGAGGGTCAGGTGGGGTAAAATGGGTCACTTTTAGCTATTTTCGTATTTAAAGTTTCATAGCAACCAAACCAGAAACATTTCCCATTTCGTTTCATTTGCATATTAACATTGAACTCCTTTAGGTCAATTTTATGTAATTTTAATATTTATTTTTTAATTATGAAATAGTTTAACTGAGCTTATAAAGTTGTGACCTGATTTACTCCATCGTGGGGTAAAATGAGTCAGAGTGGAAAATAATGCTGAAAACAGTTATTTATTACTTTGAAATTGAAAAAAAAATGAAAGTAACATACTTAGCAAGATTTTGAATTATGATTACATTTAAATGTTGAAATAGTATTTTTCTAGATTGTTACATATTGGTTCACGTAACACTTCAACAACATCAGTTCTCTCTACCACATCAACGTGACCTTTTTTTAAGGAAAACATGAAAAAAAAAAAATTTTTAGTTTAATTTCCAATAAAATAAACAACATACACTGTTTAAATTTGGGAACTTTCTGCAGTGAGGTGCAACAGAGTAGATTTTAAAATAATAATCGAATAGAACTAGCTAGGCCCAACCCTGAAACATTCTACCCCTTCCAAGAAAAACTAGTGTAAAAAATTCAATATTTAATATTTTTTTTTATGTGCTTGGCTAGAATTGTTCTCTAAAGTTTCTTAGTGAGGAAATCCTATAAATTTGGGCTGTTATTTGAAAAAATATAGAGATTTCCAGAAGTTGGTAAACCATATGTTTAGCACACTATCATCCAAAAATGACAAAAATATTTTTTTTGTGTTGCCATATTTAAGAACCTAACTTTTTTTAGAATGAAAAATGTTGCCAACACATTGAAATATAACACAAAAAATATTGGTTTAAAAATTTCAATTTCAAGTTCTATTATTTTGGGTTTTTTATCAAGTGACCCATTTTACCCTATCCTACCCTAACTGATTTTAGCTCTTCATCATAAATGAGTTCCTTTTTTATCACCAATTGATTCTATCACCAAAACAAGTTATTAAAACGTTAACATCCAATGGTGCATGAATGAATGTTTTGTATTGTTTCCTTACTACTAACAACCTTTCTCTTAACTCGAAATATGTCAAAACGTGAAAAGTTTTTATGGATGGCACTTCTTTTCTTACTTTTAGAGAATGGAAATTGTTAAGAGAAACTGCTTTGAAGTTTTTCATGTAAAAGAAAGTGAAGTTATTGTGTCACTGCTTTTTGCAACCGGTTAAATGTATTCTATATTGCTAAAACTAAGCTGTTTGTGTAATTCACAACATAAGTACTGCAAAAATTGCAAATTAAAATTAGACAAAAAATATTTGTTAAGAGAATATTTCGTTAAGGTTTCATTTAAAAATTATATAACAGTCAAATTAAATACCATAATAGAATTCTGTAACAGTTCTTTTTTGATATTACTTATTCCAGATTGCACAACAAGGTATTTTGCGGTTATGCCTCTAAGTATTTTGTCCCAGGTGCTAAAGCGACTTTCCTCAAGTCAGATGCTGCATAAAAGTAGGAAAGGTTTTTTTTTTTTTTTCAAACTCTTTTAAATGGTAGAGCCTTTTCAATAGGGATATAAACATCAATCGTACCAACTTTTCCAGACTTGTGTAACACACCTCTCTCTATATCTCTCCCACTCATGAAAATTTCCAAAAAAAAAAGAACAAGTATAGCACTAACAGCAAAACATTTGACATGCAAATCAAGTAAGCTTCAAATGTGAGCACTAATCTTCGTAATAATTCCCTTTTTATTAAAAAAAAAATAAGGATTGAGTATTTTGAGCTTGTTGGGATTCAAGATTGCCCCCAAGGCGGAGATGTCAGTTTCATCATCTGACAGTTTAAAAGTGGCCTTATATTACGAATTAAGATTTCGATAACGTGGGTTTTCCTTTAGCAGATGGGATTGACCAGGGCACATCTACTGTCTGATTGTTGCAGCTGCTTCACAGGAAAATAGACCACCAGCCACCAGTGTGAGAAAAGATGACCGAACTTCACATGTGGCTTTCATATGTCTAATATGTCATACGACATCAGCAACAGAAGATGGATGTTCTGTCGGTGGAAAAGTCACAACGATTGCTTACTTAAACTCTATCACGAATTATAGACGCATGGAGGTATATTAAGGGGAATGACCAACGATAAATTTCTCATCCCTTTAAGACCTGAAATTTTTTTATGCTAAACAGACAACATGTAGACAAAGCTTTTAGTGATGCCTGAAAACTTAAAACGGTACTTGTACCACCATCTGTTGAGGAAAATGGGTAATACATCGTTTCCATGAACCAGCAGGATGGTTCGTTTCCGGCATTTATTACATACAGCAATCCAGGAAAATTAAATTTTACTTAATTTTTAACCGTCACGATCGTGTAAGCTCGGGCTTAAATGGTTATGGCAAGAGGACCACTTCGTTTTTATTATTTTAACCACTTGGCCCGGAGTGTACATTAGAAAGTTCTTTGCACTTACTGCTGTCACACTCTTTTAACCCAACGAGCGCTGGAGAGAGTCAACGATATACTTGGTCATAATCACCACAATTGTATCCAATTGAACAAATATAGATTTGGATACCAAATGCATCATCACCACAACAGTGCAAAATAGACTAAACTCTGAATAGGAAATTTACAAACCACGCCTGCAGAGCAGAGTACAATCACATGTACAATACTGATATGTTCAATTGATATGTCCGACCACACAAATAATGTCTACAATTTAATAAACATTGTAAAGGAAAGAATGGAATAAATTATACTTTTAATATATCATATGTAACTAGCAGAGATCTTCCCAAAACAAATTAAATATATCATATTCAAGTATCATTTAAAAATAAGGTCATGTTATTCTTGAATGAATTACTTACTGTCAAATTACTTAAACATATCAGAAATGTGGTTCAATCAATTGATCTACTACGATTTGCATAAAAACGAAAATATTAATTTAGGTTTAAATTCAAAAAATTGTTGACATATTTTTAATCTACATTGTCAAATGCAGCTATTATAATGCATGTTATACGTATAAGAAACAAATTTAAGCATAGCTTATAAATATGTCTTGCATATTGTTTGCAATAAATAATGTTACAATTCGTATAGTTATAATTATTGGTAACTCGTAAAATGAGCTTTAAATTTAAACATAGGAAAAGTCTCAGGATTTTTTCTCAATGATTTTTACTGATTTTGCTTCGGATACTTCAATATTTGATAATTATTAACCCTTACAAAATTCTGTAAAATATATATAAATTAATGATCCAAAAAAATTTGGAAGTATAACTTTTCATGTTACATCTCGGTACAAACTACGAACCAAAAATTATTTCAATCCGAAATATCAAGGTCCCAGACCCAAGGCTCATTTGACTTGGAATGAACCTATAGTAATTCTATGGATAAGTCATTTCTTGGTACTAAAAGGATAGCAGAAAATTTTTGCTCCCCGCCCCTTTCCCTCACCCGTATTCGTCGCCAACCCATATGTTTTTTTTACTGTTTTTTACTTTTACATTGAAAATTAATATTATATATAATATGTTAATTAAAATAATTTAATTAAAGTATTGTATAAATTATAAATAATAAAGTATTGCCTTCATGCTGTTTAATACATACAATTTAAAAAAAAAATTTTTTTTTTTAATTTTTTAGCAACAATTTCATTTCCTATAAATACGAAAAACATTTTCATTCTTAATAATATTTATATTCATTTTTTATAGTTTTCAAGTTATGAGAGCTAGGAACTTTCGTAAAACATTCGTATTCTTAAATAAAAAAGCAAACGATATCAAGAAATATATAACAGGAAAAATTATTAATTCTCCTTTGTTTATTTTATTTATTTCTTTGCGTTATTTAAAGCTAAGGATGTATAGGCTCCCTTTTACCCCCCCCCCCCCCCGATGAATTATTTTAGTGCTTCTCTTTTCCTTTTCCATGCACAACATTTTTTTTTAATTCATTCTAATCAAATATTCAGTAACCTCAATGCGATCATACTGTCAAACTTTCAGTCTTTAAAGCTAAAATTTACTTCTTCGCGATCAAATTCATGCATATATTCATGTACTTATTACACTAGTATTTTAAAAACATAAGATAAATGATGTCTAAAAATATAACATACCAGACAAAACAGTCTCCTGAATCAGCACCGGTAACTTGAATTGTAAAATTTGAGGGTAATCCGCTGTTATAATTCAGCAGAACGCTAGGAACATTTAGTTTAAAGCTCACAGAAACAGAAATCAAAACTGAAAGCACACAAAACAGTGATAGGTGTTCGGCAACACGTGGATTTGCCCGTAAAAAAAAAAACATGGCTTCACGTGCATTCGATCCTTACATTTATGCAGGTGACGTCGACCTTTCGAAAACAACCATACCTAAGATTTTTACCTGTCCACGATTAAGTTTTGGTGTCCTCTGCGCAGGCGTTGTCTGTTTGAAACCTGTTCTAAACGCCGTTACCTGCCCAGCGCAAGGTCAAGGACTCCAACTTTATGCAATTTTGCCATCCAGGGGGAAAATGATGATATTTATGGTGACTTCACGTTCGGATTTTTTTTTTTTTTTTTTGTCGTAAGTGATCTAATACCTAGAAGAGGATTGTAATGCACAAAGAAAAAGTTTTTATGTGGTTGCAAGCATCACACGCTTTGTGGATTATAAGGGAAATATGAAGTGATCTCTTTAGCTTCATTTTATTTTTCTTTATTTTCTTTCTCATAATAATGTAACTCAATGCATATATCTCTTTATGCTGTATTCAGATATACATAAAAGGAAGTCTCTCTCTCTCTCTCTCTCTCTCTATATATATATATGTATACATTGGTGTTCCTGGCATCAGTGTCACCTGGGGCGATAACTAGTGGTGTTAAGGCCCTGGCAATCGCACGGGCACCCGGGGCCCGTGCCCTTTGCAGGAACTTTCTAAGGGGCAGGATCATTAACATTTCTTTTTAAAAAATTGTGACATAAAATATTAGGTTTAATTAATAGTGGGTTTTTTCCGGTTTTTTTCATAACAGATTATTTTCAATAATAACCAATTTACCTGTGTCACATTGACCCTAGCACACACTTGCATATATGTTTATATATATATATATATAAAATAAGTGAATCATTCAAAGGTAAGGGGCAGGAAAAATTAAAAGTTCCCTGGTATGAAAACTTGCAAGTAGTGGCCTGGTGGTGTCACCCCCTCCCTCCCCCCCCCAAAAAAGCCGGTGTTGTCAACAACCTCTCGCGGCTGGTTGCTGGGGACCGTGTACGCTAAAGGGAGCTGGTGCACGTTAAATCCGTCATGGCTCCAATGTCTTCCAAGTGAAACGATACCTCCAGGGGTACCAGGCCCAGGTGACGGTCTCTTATCTGGGAGCTGGTTCAAAAAATTAAGAGACCACATAAAAAGGGGCGGAAGGTAGACTCCTGCCTATAAGGGCCCCGTTAGACTCAGGAGCAGCGCTCCCATTGTTCCTCGTTTCGCGCGGGGATATGACAACAAAAAACATTTTTAATAAGTACTTAACATGTCCTTTCGCACAGCACTAGGAATTGTTTTGCGAAGCTGTAAGCAAACCGGAGCACAGTTTGAGAAATTCTGATCTAGTGAAATTTCAAAATTATTTCTAGGCCCACGCCGTCCATATGTGCAAAGTCGTGCTGAGCACGACGGCGCCCTGTCAAGAAGGTGTCCTTTAAAAAATATTCGTAACGAAAATTTAGAAACAAAAACACAATAAAACCCGAAAAGCCCCAAAAAGCCATCAGAATGGATTTTTGTCAACCCTAAAAAAGGCCTTCAGTAGGAATTCTCACGACGAGCAAGCTTGGCGCCTGCCTGATTATTTTACACCGATTTCTGAATCTGGTTTACGATTTTGAAAGTGCAAATGTAACCTTTTTTAAAGGACTTTCTTTAAAATTGCAGGGTTTTATTTATTTATTTATTGTAATCCTGGGACTACTTTACCTCAGAGCTCTCGGGTACTCCGCTCCTGCATTTGTTTTCACTTTTATGTGAATTTTTACATATTACATGGAGTTCAGATCATTTGTGCATTAAAAGTTTCAGACGTGGTATCCGGTATACCGGACATTAACTTTCAGCGTCTATAATGTTCCCGTTTCATCAAATTTATTTTATTTTACTCTTTAGAGCTTTATGCATGATATGTGTTAAAATTTTTCAAGAAAAAGTTAATAATAATTTCAAGAAGAAGAAAATTGTATTCCTTTGATTTAATTTTTCAATCACATCGGCCAAACAGAAAATTGAGTAGGAAAAAAATTTTAATTATTGCGACTTAAACCACCTTTTTAGTATTTATTTTAAATAGATATAGTGCAAGGATTGAATACAAGCTACGCGCGGATTGAATACAAGAAAACTAGTAGAGCTCTTACACAACTTTCGTTAAAAATTAAATCTTCACTGTAACACATACTACAGAGAAACGAATAATAAATGTTGTCGGCTGATATCTTACCTAACTATTCAATATACAGTGAAACCTGTGTAAGTTGACCACTTGCGATGCAGCACTTTAGTGGTCAACGTAGACAGGTGGTTAACTTATAGAGGGTGAGGTAGAGGGTGAAGGGCTATTTCCGTTCCTGACAAAAGTGGTCAACTTACAAAGGTGGTCACCTTTACATGTTTTACTATATTACGAAATACCTTTAAGTTCATCAAGTTAAAAAAATTTCCCCAACTGTCATTTATATTTTTATTTATTAATAAATTTTTATTTATCCATTTATTTATTAAAATGTTGAAGGTATTTCGAAACAACATTTGTCCCATTAATAGTTTCCGGTGAATATAACAAATAAGGCAGCATTCTCATCCCAAATATACCATTGTGCACGATGGAGTCATTTAAAGGAGAGTGGCTAAAATAATTCATAATGTGTCACACAATTTTTAGCTGTACCCAGGGAAATTAAAGTTCAAAAAATACTCTAAAACCCTAACTATGAATTTAAATTTTGGGTTCATTTTAGAACTGTAACTTCTTACATAGAAACAAATTTATCGGAAATAGATAAAGTACATTACCTGGTTCCAAAATTATCAGAAATATATAAGAATCCGTGTTAAAAATTACTTTTTTACCAGAAAAATCCTTGATCACAAAACACCCACACACACACATAAAAGCGAGTGCCTTAGCGAATTTATTTTTTCAGAGTTACGAAAATAATAATAATCCGCAGGTTATGGAACATGCAGGCACTAACAAAAAAAACTACAAAATATTTATAATAATAATAATAATAATAATAACCACAAGTTCTAAAGGTATTCTGCCTCATGTTTACAAACAGCTAAAGTGGCGAAATCCAGGGTTTTGAGCAATCATGTAAAAGTGAGCAGTTTTTGTTTTTTAAAAAAATCAACAATTATTTGCAAATAATCAATCTAAATAAAAGCAGTTTTACGTTAACTTTTAAATTAAAAACCTGACAGAATTGGTTTCATGTTAAAAACATAACATAACTAAAGGCAGAAACATAACTTTACTTCATGAAATTCGTTTTAGAAAAACTGCAAAAGGAAGTCCGAACTTAAGTGTTTTCATACCTAAAAATGCTTTTATTCTGTATACCTCTCAGGTTTCGCAAAAAGACTGAAAGTTATCTAATTGCTGACTGACTAACTGTTTGACTGACTGATACGTCTACTGATTTAGCGTTTTGTACAAAATAAGCAGCAAATCAAAGATTCTTTAATGAGTGAATAGTCAACCAAAAATTTAATTTCATGCAGTCGTTTACTGCAGAACTTGATAGGCTGCCAATGTGAAGATTTAAAATTTCTGTAACTCTCTAAAAGTTGAAGTTTTCTAAGTAATCGCGTTTTGGATAACACATAAGTAACTTGCTTTTAAATAACATATCTTGTTTAAATACGATTTCTTCTAACGTATCTTTATGACTTTAAATTTGAAAATTTTCAAACAAATATGGAGAAGTAGCGGGGAGGGGAGTTTTTCATTTTGTTTATTTTTATTTTACTTCACTTATTATTTATTTATTTATTTATTCCTTCTAAACACAAATGTTACGCTGAGTAATACATTACAGTGTACTACACCACTACACCACTATTATTACTATTTTCAAAACCCGAAAAGTGAATATCAATTGTTGACATTTTGCACCCGAGTAAGAATAGGGACACAAGTCAACAATTCCCGAATCTGAGGTAATCCCGTATTCAATGCAGCAAATTTTGTTTTTCAAAGTCTGGAATAGAAACATTTCTGTAGTTGTAAAATTGACGGCTCTGCTAGTGTAAGGCGTAAAAGTGAACCTTATTCTTTCTCTACTGAAAAATGAGATTTTTGTTATCTTCTTAAACGGATGCGATTTATTCTTATAATTGAATTTAAATTACTTCTTTTTAAAATGAGATTGAGGGGTTCTATAACGTATCAGATAACTATGCAGAAAAAATTTTGGGCTTAAAGAAAACCTAGTACGTTATTTTGTATTTTTTTTTTCCTCACTGGAGCCAGAAAAGTGACTAGGGTCAGGTGGGGGAAAGTGGTTAATGGGGTAAAGCGGCCATACGGCAAGGAAAAGGCTATAACTTTGAAATAAATAAAGGAATTGGTGTACATTTTTTATTTTAGATTTCAAAAATTAGGAATTAAATTTTACATTCAAAATTGTTTTGATAGCAACTTTTTAGGTGAAGAAAACAGTCAATTTGTTTGTTTATACAACACTTTGAAATTGAAACAGCTCTTTTAACTTCTCTCTGACATTTTGTTTTAAAGAATTTGCATCTAATTGACGGTGCAGGAAGCTTTTCACAGATCTCAAAAATACTTCCTTACTAACCATGAAGCTAGATTTAGTTTATATATCATTTTACAGTAGTTTAAGTAAGATGGGGTAAAGTGGTCATAGTATTAGGCTTAACATGCATCATGCATCGATACTCTAAAATTACTTTAGGTTAATTTATGAAGTAGACTAAGAGTTAACTCACATAAAACTCACGGGAACTCAGCTTCCATATTTATTTTCAATTTTATGCGAACTATTAGAGGGAATTCAGGCTTAATACGCATGAAGGTAAATTTTGAAGACTACAGGGTTCCGCACTTATTTTGTTTGAAATTAAGTCGTGTGGCAGATATTAGTTAAGTATTAATGTCACTAATACTGTATTATTTCTTAAAAAGTAACATTTAAATTTACTTTTAGTAAAAAGGATTAGACACAACTGAGCTCAAATGCAATAGTGATCATTCATAATTGATGTCACGCTTCGAGGGGCGAGGGGGGTTCGTGAGATTGTGACAAAATGTGACAAGGAGAGGGGGTAACAAGAAGGGTGACACCTTGCTTTTGCAACATAGCGTGACATGTGACAAAAGGGGGAGGGGGTCCATTGAAGTGTGACATTTTGTGACGAAGGGGGTTGGGGTCAAACATGTGGGAAAAAAGAGTGACATCATTTATGAACGGTCCCGTAGAGATTGAAATTGCTATACGAGAGTCTTCTTACAATGTTGTGTCTAGTATTGACAAATTTTTAGAAGCACCTTTAATAAAACAATTTTCAAGTTATCCTTATAAGAATAATTCATTTCTAAACAGACTTTATTATAAACATTATTAAGCTGCAAATGTTTAGAACTAGTTGTACTTCGCACAAGAATAATGCAATAAAGAGAGAGAGAATTAAAAATAACTATGTTAAAATACGTATTTTTCTCCCATTTTGATATTTAATAAGCTGTAATTATCTCAAAATTCTCTTACCAGCATTGTTTCCTTAATATGTAATTTCAATAATTTAGTCATTCATTAAAAGCTATTTTAAATTTTTTCACGGAAAATTTGAATTTCAAATTTATGTTCTATCATATGTATTATGTATTAAATTAAAGGGCAGACATACAGTCTAATTTTAGGCATTTAAACCTAGTAATACCTGTTAAATGTATCCTAAAATAATTTGGTACATAACTTTGTTTTAAGACCATCTATGCAGCTGCTGAAGAGACTGAAATACCTTACCAGACTTTACGAAGACGAGGTCAACTTTTGACCATAATAGCGGGCCTTAATACATTCAGTTGGGTGAAATATAATTGTTTCCTTACTAAAAATGAACCTTTATTGATTATTTGGTAATATTATGATTATTAATACTTTTATAGGGTCTTTTTTTCAATCATGACCACTTTACCCCATGCACTACTCACTTTACCCCACCCCATGGGGTAAAGTGGTCATAAATACATCCCAGAAAGAAGGCGTTATAAAATTATTTTACTTCATTTTTTTCTGCTCAAAATTTAATGCAATCTGTTCTTCAATAATGTAATGTAAAATATCAAGCAAAAAATCTGAAGGTTTTGAACAAATTCTTATATTTATTGGCGACGAAAGTTCAAAAACGTGGATTTTGTGACCACTTTACCCCACCTGACCCTACCTTTGCAAAGTGACCACTCTGTCTACAAAGACCAATTCCACTTCTGTAAGCATTTTCTGTGACCTTAAGCATAATGATTGTGGAAAATGTCCTGTATAGTAATCAACTGTTTAAAGGGCCCAATTTTGTCGGTCTCGATAGTGATCATATTAAGTAGGTTAGGCTGTATATGGGCACAATAGATCCCCGATTTAAGGTTTTTCACGGGATTGACGAGAAACAACGCTACAAGTGAAAAAAATAGGAGTAGTTAAAAAAATCATTAAATACTATAAAATATGTTTTTATGAAAGTACATTCAAATAGTTTTTTAAATATTTCCAGCAGATTTATTGCAGACTAACATATTTTTTATGTACTACCTGACAAATGAAGTGTGCTAACAAATTTAGTTGCGTTTAAAAATTCTGTATTTTTTTCATAATAATTCAGTTATATTTATTTAATAAGTGAATTATATTTAAAATAATTGAATTTATATTTTTCATTTAAACTTTAAAAGGAGCGATCTGAATCACTGATGGTTTTGAAAGTCTCCAACGAATCATATCGATTGCAAAAGGTTTTTAAAAGCATCCGGCTGTTTTAGTGCACCATCAAAAGAAAATGAAATTCCGAATTCAATTTCCGCATCTTAACTGTCGTTGACTGCACCGGATATTTCGGGAATTGCTAAGGTGATGCCATTTGCATTACGATTCGTAAATGTTTCAAAATCAAAAACCAGTGCAGAAAAAATAATCAATACAATGAATTGACCTCTAGTGAAGAAGATACAGAAAAACAATCAATATACACTGAATTTATTGGAATTTCTCTTAATATTGACCATCACAAAGAAAAATTCAAATGTCTTAAAACAATAAGAGATGCAATTTTTTGTCAATATTTTCCCATGAGGAGGACAAGAAATCCTGTATCACTAATAATATAATAATATAATCTACTCTCCTGAATGATTGATTTGAATTTCTCTTAATAGTGCCCATTATAAAGAGAAATTGAAATTTCTTAAAATAATAAGAGATACATTTTTTTGTCAACCTTTTTATTTGGAGGATAAAAAGGTAAGAAATCCCGTGCCATTAATGCTATAATCTTCCTCTCCCGCCCCCTTGTATTCTCAATGGTTTTGGAATCCATCTCGAACCTTCATTCGGGGCCTGCTTCCGAAAAAAAAAAAAAAAAAAAAAAATCTTTCATGTTAATAAGGTAAAGGAGTTATGAGAGGAGGGACTTCTTCGAATATTGGAATAAGACATGAAAGACCTCTCAACCTAGCATAAGTTAATCAAATGAACTTTTAATTTAATTAAGGTTTAAACAATATTTTTCGTTTCCTTTTAAGAACTAGGTTACTTTATGAATTTTACCTTGTATAAACTAAAATTTGCCATCAGACTGTTTCAGTTGTAAAAATTCATTCATACAGTCTTGTCAGGATAAAATTTCGATTGAACTTCCTCTTAAAAACTGGAGCTAAATTTTGTTACTTTTCAGGAGCTACATATTCACTACCATTACTTTTTAGAGACAAGTTTCGTCATCTCTTTTTAAGAAAAAATAACATATAATCCAATCTATTTTTTATAGTTCAAAATTTTATGTGTTGTTTTATAGTCCAATATTTTGTAAAGTCCAAACATTTTAAGTAGAAAATAATTTAATATAACGATAAATTTCAACTTGGTCATATATTTTTCTTTTTTTTTTTTTTTTTTTTTTGAAAATTAAACTTTGCTGTCGCTCCTTCCTCATTTTGGAGCTGAATAATCTCAACGCTTTTTTTATTATTATTTATTTATTTTTCATTTTGATTTATTTATTTTATTATTATTATTTAATTTATTTTGAAATTACATGTTTGTTTCTACTTGCCTTCGATTAAACAAATACAGCTACTGGAGTCGCATTTTGGAGATTTGACCCATAATATCGCGTGTCCAGACGTCAAAAAATTTCGTCAAGATCGATAGACACACTCTTATCGATAACTTCTCGAGAAAGGCAGAAACGTTCATTAAATCTATCCTTCTGCAGTCATCATTTCCTTTTAAAAATAAAATTTCATCATTGAACTTTTCAAAAACTATTATGACTCGTATGATATTCGATATTTGCACTCATTATCATCCCATTTCTTAAATTAAATTTTTCGTGAACTACCATCATCAATCGTCTTTTGTTTACGACCATTGCAGGTCACATAAATATTCGAAATTACTTGCTATTCTCAAGGATATGCCTCAAACTCTCGTCAAATGTGACAGAGAGAAAAAGACAGTACAACAGATTTACTATACAAAGAAGGAAATACACCCAGGGGAAAGTGGGAATCGAACCCATGCCTCTTCACTCGCAGGCAGGCACCGGAACCAGTCGTTTAGACCGCTCAGCCACTGAGACCCCAATCGTCTTTTAAATGATAAGATAAAATTTAAAACTAACCTTCATAAAATATGTAATTAACCTTAGCTTTTAACCTATCAAATATAGAAAAATTTACAAACGACTTTGTCTCCATCAACTCCAAGATTAGTCTTGTTCTATCTGTCATATTAGATGAGAGTTTGAGGCATATCCTTGATAATAGCAAATAAACGCAAATATTTATGTGACCTGAAATGGTCGTTAACAAACAACGACAAGATTAACATTAGATTTGTCTGACTTGAAATCTTACTGATAATTTTTGAAGTCGCAAAAAGTAATACGGAGTTTATTTTATGCTAAAAAATTTGCCAGAGAATTTAAATATTCAGTTTAAGAAATATTATTTAGAAAAATTCCTAATTTTTAATTTTTATTACTATTAAGTTCAATACATCAAAATGAAGAACACGCATTCTGAAAAATATGCAAATTAAGCAAAACTTCCCATAATTCTCGGAACTGCATCATTGAGAAGTGATTTATTCGTAGTTGCGTTGTGATCTTTGGTCGTTTGTGGGAGCTCTCGGTGCGCCGTAGGTTTAGGACGGAGTTTTTTAAGTTTCTGTCTGAAATTTTGCAGTGCACCTTGTCTTTCCTAAAACGCCCCTCTTTCCGGTGTTTAAGTGTTTGATTATTTAGTTTGCTCCTTACAACTTTAATTGAAGCCATCGACCATCTCTGAAGTTAATGGCACGTTTCTTGATTCGTAATCTTAGATATGAAGATATTACAGAACTAATAAACTTGCCTCGTTCTGAAGGCCGAGAAATGGGACTAGAGCCAGAAATTCGAACATGGTTTGAAGTTGATCCACAGGGTATTTTTGTTGCTGAAAGCACAGAGGATGGAAGAATTGCTGGTTGCTGTTGTGGCATAGCTCTTTCCGATCATCATGGCTATATCGGAATGTACGTAGTAAAGCAGCAGCTTAGAGGAATAGGATTAGGTAGAATTTTATGGGACTCTGCCATCTCTCGCTTGGGGAACCGAAATATAAGCTTAAGCACTGCCGACAAAATGCTTCCATTTTATAAAGAAAAAGCAGGGTTTGTACTGAACGCCGAATGGACTGTGGACTTGTACTCAACGCTAAATCCGATTATGCCACGTGATTCTGCAACTTGTTCCGATCCCGCCCCATTAGCGGTTGTGATAGATCCTGACGGCCCATTACTGCAATATATCATTCGTTATGACTTTTCAATTCATCAGTATGATCGTATTTCTATTGTGCAATCGACAATTAAAGAGGAAGGAACTTTAACCTTGATGGCTGTTCGACGTTTCGGCGACGGACGTTTCGAAACCACGGGATACGCGTGTTTAAAACGAAGTATGCAAGGACATTGGTTAATTGCTCCTGTGTATGCTGAAGACTACGAAACTGCATATTCCCTAGTCTATGGCTTGTTGGACAGCTTAAGTGAAACCCAAAGGCAAGAAGGAATAGTCACAAAGCTTATTAGCTCAAATTCCGAAGCATCCCAGTTATTTACAAAGTTTGGACTTGCAAGATCTCAGTACCGTCTACATAGGCTCTTTACGAAAGAAGTCTTCAAAATCCCTGAAGGTAAAGTTTTTGCTCTTCAATCATCTGTTTTCTGCACAGAGTAACTTTCTGAACTTGTGAGCTAAATTTAAAGCTATTTAACTTTATTTTGTAAACACTAATTTTTAAAAGTAAAACAGACTGCAACTTTCAAAGGAACTCGTATGCACACCAGAAACGTTATTATTGGTGTTATCTGGCCTACAATTATTTTGTACATGCACAATACCACTGTGTAAATTTCGCGTGATTCGTTAAACGGATGTTGACATAAGGCCATGTTGAACGTAGCTTTTAATATCTTCTGAAGTTTTAAATTGTTTTTAAATAACTGGTGTTGCAAGTTTTAAAATTATTTTCTAAGCATTCGATTTACTTTCGTATTCAGTTTATGTCTCTGTTTTACTTCAATAAAGTTCTTATAATGCTCTTAATATTGGTTGATTTGTTTCCATATCGCATTTGTTTACACGAATATCACAAAATAAAATACTTCCTGAAAGACCAACTGTGTAAACTTCAAAGCAAGTTGAAGTGTCGAAATTTTGACTTCCAAAATAATTTTCTTTACGGATATTAATGTTTGTCTTGTTTGTATTCGCTTAAAATTTTAATAATTCAGTTGAAAACAAATTTTGAGATTACCCCCCCCCCCCCCCAATGAGCTGAAATTTGGAACTAGTACTTTACTGTAAGCTTATCCAGTGAACATCTGGTTTAAAATTGAGAGCTAGCTACTTATGTAATGCGTCTTTAACCAGCAATTTATTTGGAATAGGTATTAACACGGTAAAGCTAAAATTTGTCTAGATTGTGAATTTCTTGATGTTTACTGAAATTGAGTTTTAGGGCGAATTGGAAGAAATGTTCAATCGTAAATTTTTTACTTAAAAAGAAATCTTCTTTCTAGAAAACACAGCTATCTTAACACCAAAAGCAACTTTCAAAGAGCATAATTAATAAAAAGCTAAAAAAACTGCACCTTAACTATGTTTCGTTAAAGCTATAAAATCACTCGGACAAGTACTATGGTTTAATTCGGGAAAATAGAATTCGAGAAAATTTGACAAATGTTGTTTAAAAACAACACTGCGCATTTAGGGGAAACAGTTTTTTATATAATAGTTTTAATAAACGAAACAAAATCAATAATAAATAGGTATGCTATTTTAATCATAAAATAGCAATAAAAGAAATTTATTAAAATACTGTTTTTTAAATTTTTAAAAGTAAAAATTTGCACATGTAACTAATAATTATTAGTTACATCATGTGCAAATTTTTATTTTAATTACCAAGGAAGTTTAATAATTTAAATAAATGATTTTAAACATGAAACCTAACATCTGTAGGGGGTCTATGCGACAATATTAATTTTTTCGGTTGAGCGCGAATTGATTTTAAACAAAATTCCTAAATAATTCAATCGACCACTTTACGCTAATTTGTCATATTTATAACTAGTCTTCTAAAAGATACTAAAGTGTAAATTTATACTGCGAATAATGCAGGAGCATAAAAATTACTCCCGAATGCGCATTGTTTTAAAAAAGTAAAAAAGGCGCCTAAATATATCTTCCCCGAAATTTTTTGGACAACTTATATTTATTTTATTTTGAAACTATGTAAGCAATTAGACTATTTTTTTAAAAAAAACTTGTTGTTTCAAATTTGTAGGGGGAAAAATAAGTTATTGCTTTTTACAAAATCAACATGTCTTACGATTTTGTGAAAAAAGATGAGCCTTGAGCTCAGTTTAAAAAATCTAGGGGAAACTATAATAACTAATATGATCATACATACAAAATAAAACGAAAATATACGCCACATGTAAAACATACAAAACAAGAGCTTAGTGAACGAAAAATAGAGGTGTTTAAAAACAACACGGCGCAGTGTACGGTTAAATATTCGATTCAAACTCCCGGTTTTCAATGAGATGACAAAATTTTGTCTTTTAATGCATTTTATTAGTAGCGGGTCCGTTAAAGTGTGTCCCATTGTGACAAAGGGGGCGGGGGTCAAGTATATGGGAAAAAAGCGTGACATGTGTAAACGATTCTTTAAAAGAAAAATGACTTATCTGAAATGACGCACATACTTTTTCTACGTGTAAATCCGTTTTAAGCGAACTGCCTTAAGAATTTTATAAAGATTGTTTAAAACGTAACATTCAAATTCTTTTAAAAAAATCTTAGACCAACGTCTCTTTTAAATTTAGCATGAATTCTCTTGATTCTGGTTTAGTTTCCCCAGGCATCACTAAATGCCGACAAGGGAAACCCTAAGTCCCAATAGCAGGATGTTTTACAATGTTCTACAACAGACGTTAAAGTGATTTAAAATATTCTTCAGCATATGTGCTCACAATGTGTGTTTATCATAAAATGTGAAATTATTGGGGATGTTAGAGTTGCTCCAACTCTAAGAGCTAATAAATTTGTTAAAGAACAGTTTAGTTCTGGAACTTTTTTAGGAAAACTAAAATGTCATGGAATAATATATTTTAAAAGTTGTTTGAAAATTAAGTGTAAGAGATCATTTACGGAGACTGCATCCTCCCTCCATGGGAGAAAAAAAAATCCTGTGTACGCTGTTGTGTAAAATGTCGCAGTGCAAATGTATAAAACGGAGTTTCTTTTTCCTCAACTGATCCTAAGGGCGAAATTTCTTTTGGTTTCTAATGAGATAATGAGCAAACTAGAAGGCACAGCATGAATACTGAAACCGTGCAAACCGGAATAAAATACGGTTGACAAAATGCCACTTCTGCTTTTCAAAAAAAGCAAGAATTTCAAAGAAACTGCGCAACAACGCACCACAAGGTAAAACTTGCGTTTTACCGTAAAAACAGGTTGTTTCGCTGTCGGATTTTCTTATTTTTGTATGCGAGCTTCGACACACTTAAAGACCACTCCTTTCAAAGTTTTAGCAGAAACTAAAACTTTTAAGAAAGCAAAATATATAAATTAGGGGCGCTCTTTTGAGGGAAATAGCCATGATAACTGAAATCATAAACTGAACCTTTTGGGAATGTTTTAAGAAAAACTGACACTTTTCTGTCCTTTTACTCTCTCTCCTTGCAACTAAACTAAAAATTAAAAAAAAAAAACAGTGGCCCGACAGCCCATTGGGGCCATGGCCTAAGCATATCCCAGCTTTCGAGACCTAGGGCCTTGGGGTGCAGAAGCAGGTGTTCCGGTCAAGTGGTCGGCCTGACTCCTTGCAACTCTGAAGCTTATAACGTTTTGTATCAGTGCATAAAATAAGAAAGTTGGCGACAGTAATGTCGCCCAGTGCCGAGATGTTGTCGCCCAGTCACTACAGATGGTGCCGGCAAAACAAATGATATAAAGGACAGACGTATAGCTTTTTAAAAATGTCGTTTCTTCCTTTAAAAAAACTTATTTTTCATTTTCGTTCAATGCAAAGACGTTCTCTGAATGCATAAATTTCAAAAATTCCTAACGGATACTTAAAGTCATCAAACATTGCCAAAAGACTTTTTAGGACGGTAATTTCAAATATAATTCGTGGGAAAGCAGGAAACGCACCACCCCTTCTCCGATAGCCTAAAATTTTGTTTTTAGAAATATTTGAGAAAAAGCCGCCGCATCCCCTGACTTCACGAAAGATAACCTAAAATTGCGTTTTCGGAACTTGAAATTCGAAAAATTGCCAGGGAGAGGCGGCTCGAAATTAACAAAAAAAAAAAAGATACGCTAATTGCATTTTTAGAACTTCAATGTCGAAAAAACACCATACAAAGTTTCGGAACCTACTATCCCATAACTTCAGAAGTGATCTAAAAAATGAGTTTTTAGCCTAATTTTGACCGTCCATAAATGATGTCACGGATTTTCCCCACATATTTGATCCCCCTCCCCCCTTTGTCACAAAATGTCACACTTCAACATACCCCTCTCCCCATGTCACAATTTCATGAACCCCCCCCCCCCCCGAAGGGTGACATCATTTATGAGCGATCCCCTTCCCGTAAAAGTAAAAAAAATTAATTAAGCATAAAAACAGGCTTAATGTATCGTAAAACTATCGTTAAAAAAAGTCAAAAAATAAGTGAAGTAATTAAATAAAGATTGAAAAATTAAAAAAAAAAAATTGAAAGTAGGGTTTAGAGATGGGGAAAATGTGACTGTTGGTCTGTCTTCCTCCCACCCCCCATAACTTTTGAGGGAGATGTCCGATTCGAAAGATTTTTTTTTTTGTATTCGAATGGGATCTCGGCGAGGACATCTCATTCCCATATTTTACTTTTTGATTTACAGTTTTTCGTTCAATTTTAAACAGTTCAAAAAATCTTAACATAAGCGCCTATGGGCAAAAATGAAGCAAATTATGTAAACTCTGGGCACAAAATCAAAGTTCCTATGAGCAAGCTTATTGGAATAAGCTCTCCGCCGTGAAATATTGATTTGAACAATTTTTGTTCACTTTTGATCGGTTCAAAAAACACGCCTATGGAAAGAGTAAATGAATGAATGATTGAATGGGTGAGTGAATGAATATGTATTAATCGTTGAAGAAGGTATATTTGAAGTAATTAAGAACTAAAGCTAAATAAGAAAGACAGAGATAGCTTGATTATAAATTTGAGGAAAATTAGGCTCATCTAGTCGGAACTTCTTGTTAATATTTCAATTTTGAAAATTTTCCGTGGGGAGAGCCTTCAATACCCCTCTCCCCATCTTCCCTAACGTCATCAAAGAGATCCTAAATTTGCTTTTAGAGATTCCCGGGAGTAAGCCCCCGAATTCTTTCTTCCCCTAGAGTCGCCTAAAACAGTTTAAAATTAACCTTCTATTTCAAAAAAAAAAAAAAAATCGGGAGAAAACACAGACCTCGACATTTTTCCCCCTCGCTTTACCACAGACTAAAATTTCATTTTTAAGCTGTCGGTTATGAAAAGTTTCTGTGGGATAGGCCACACTCTATCCTCTAACGTCATTAAAGATTGGGTTTTTAATACTTAAGTTTTGATATTTTGACGGCCCCCAAACTCCTCATCTTACCAATAAATTATTGTTTTTAAAAATTTTCAAAGGAAAGCCGCACTTTTCATTTCGTTAACTCTCCAAAGATAGATTACAATATATTTCAGTTTAACAAAAATATTCGGGAGGGAATCCATACCTCCTATTTCTTCTTACGTTATCAAAAAAAGACTAAAGTACGTTTTTAGCGGCTTCAATTCCATAAAATTTCTGAGAGAGCAGCAGTGCCGGATCTAGGGGGGTACAGGACGGGGCCCATGCCCCGTGCGGCACTTCTGGGGGTGGCAAATTCAACTGTGATGCACAGAAAAAAAAAAGGAAAAAGAAGAAAGTTAAAAGAAAAAAATATATTTTTTTACAAAACTTTACTTTTGGAAAGAGAGAAAATCCTAGTTCGGGCGCTCAGATTTAATCATTGACCAGCTATTGTGCTAACGATTAAAACCGATTATTAGAATTATTTATTTTTATAAAATGTTGAAAACTCTAAAATTGAGGTATACTGAACATGTTGCGTCGTTGATCAGTCGGCCGGCTCCTGTGGCAGGTAAGAGCCCTAGGAAGGCAGCTAGGGGGCGGCAAATTTTGCAATGCCAAAGTTTAAAGCTAAAAATGTAAAGTTTGTTTCCCCTTGTCATAGTGAAGCATAAATCATGCTATGCTCAAACAATAAAATAGTTTCTCCTTGACAAATTTTCAATGCATCCTTTTGGGAAGAGGCGGGGGGTGGGGGGAGATTGTAAGTGTCGTTTGAGAAGGCAGACCTGGGGCTCTTCGATATGGGCGTAAGTAAGAAGGGAGGGGGGGGGGGGTCCTGCCCCCTGTATTTAAAACAAAATGCGAATTTTGTTCTACATTTTTATGAGTAAAAGCGTTTAAATTTGAAAAAGTTTTGGTTTGCCTTTTTTTTCCTAAAATTTTTACTTCCAAATGCGTCTCAAGGCCTCAAAATGCACCAGTTTGCATATAATCTTCAAAATTTTACCAGGGGAGAATCCCCCGGGCCCCCTTCAATTGTTAGAATTTCGTACCTCTAGTTAAGGAGGGACCCTTTATGTGACTATAACCCCCTAATGTTGAGCTGAAACTTTTTAATGCGGTTGGGGACATTTTTTATGGATTTATGAGTGGCCCCAAAATCAAAAGTCCTCAAAAAAAAAAAATGATACTCTTATACAGCGCTATGAAATGAAAAAATAGCCAAACAATGGCTTATTACATTGCTTAAATAGAAATCAGTATTTAAAGGTTTCCTGAAGAAATCCAGAATTTTCATCAAAAACCCAGGTGAGCGGGGCTTTTTCAAAAAAAAAAGTTTCTTTAAACCGAGTATAATTACTAAAAGAAAGTCGTAATAACTGTTTAAAATTGTTAAAATACTTGTATACAATTTAATTCAAACAACCTCAACGGATAATGATTTTTTTACGGGAGGGGGCATGGACATTAGGGGAAACAGACTTTAATGTTGCCCAGTTAAAACTCCTTACTATACAAAACAGAGCATATTTTATCAGTTGCCACTCACTCTCGGTATAATCTGTCAAATACCCAGAAACTGAAAAGTAAAGCACAAAAAAAAGGCAAGTCCAAGATTCCCGTGGGACCATTTTTTTACTGAAAGGATGCCTGCTGGGCTCTTGGGGGCTCAGGTTAAATGAGCCTGAACAGAAACCCTGACTATTCCTACGTTGCAAATATAAAATGAAATTGTTTTTTATTTCAAGAGTTCTTGTTACATCTTTTAAATTTAAGAAAAATGTGAAACTTTGAAATTTCGACGGAGTATTGTTTAACACGTTCACGCCGGGGCCGATTTTCATGTTTTTCGCTGTGAGGCGGCGCTAGAATTCATGTTGTGCTTCATCTGGCGGCGGCAGGGCCGCCCCATAAGACGGTCTAATAATGCGGGCCACCGATGGTACGCGCCGGCGTGAACGTGTTATCCCCCAGAATCCATTTAGTGAATACAAAACTTTATATTAAAATATCAATATTTGATTTGAAATTAGAAACTGGATTTTTGAATGCAATTTAGTTTAAAGTTAAAACGTACTATTAACTGAACATCTTCTGAGTTAAGGTTCATGTTAACTTCTCTAGAAAACTTTTACTAGCGAACCGTCTGTTAAATACACAGCTGTTACGAAATTAAGTTCGGCGTAAGTTTATTGTTGAAAAAAGTTTTTATGAATTTGAAATATTATAACGGATTACTGAAATGAATATGAAACTTTTTTCCACTCATCGAGCAACCTTAACAAAAACGAATGGGGATAGCAGACTCAAAAAGGATCATAAGGATTATAACTGTTTTAGATTGCAGTGCAGCAATAACTGGTGTAGTAATTGGTGAAGAGTTCAGCTTTACTAATTGTTAAAATATTTGAGTATCACGCATGTAAATGGAATATACTCTATTAATTCAAACTGGAATAGGAAAATTAAAGCTTTTGACTTTCCCAGAATTGGAACTAACGTCAAAATACAAAGTAAACGGAAAATTATCTCTACTTACTATTGCTGATAACAGCAGAATATTTACTTTTTGAAACTGGAAAAGTTATCCTTATTGCTTTTTTTGCTGTAAATTGTACTAGCGCAATGCCAATATAGAGAAAGATATTACAATTTTCAGAACCACCCCTTGAAAATAATTTTTCAATACATCCACTGAAAAAGAATTTCAAATTCAAAAATGTTTGTTCAGAAATTGTGATTCCGTTGAATTAATAAAAAAACACATTTTTTTTTCCTTTTACTAATTTAAAGCCTAAAGCAGATTATCTATAAAATGTTGAATTCCTGAGTTCCATTTTATCTGAAAACGAAATTGTACCCAATTTATTTGCAATCTTTATGAAATATCAGAAGAACAGAGTTTTCTTAAACACATGTGCGAAAGAAAAACCTATTTAATAGCTTTCAATAAAGATAGCAATTTTTCCAGAAATGAAGCTTTAGAAGTTTTCCAATAATAAACTTGCTTTTCAAAGAAGTTTGTCAGTAAATTCCATTAGCAGTTAACGCTCGATTTCATTGAAAATTAGCTTTTGCGTCAGTTATATCAAAATTTCTGGATAGTTCAATAAAGCAGTTTGCCGTGGAAAATTGTTTGTACGTGTTTCGAAATTACATAGCCCCCCCCCCCTCCTTTCTAGCCTACTCTCCTGTAAAAGTAACAAAAAAGAATGAAAGAAGGCTTAATGTATCGTAAAAAGCAGAAAAAGTCAAAAAATAAGTTAATTAAATAAATATTGAAAAATAAAACATTTGAAAGTTCGGTTTCGAGATTTGGAAAATGTGTCCCGCGGTCTGTCTGTCGGACGGTCTGTCAGTCCCCCCCCCCCCCCCCAATAACTTTCGAGAGAATTGTTTGATTCGATTTTTTTTCTTTTTTGCATTCGAAAGATTTCGACAATTACATCTTTATTGAATATTTTCTTTTTGATTTGAACAATTTTTCGTTTAATTTTAAACAGTTAAAAAATCTTAACATTATTACCTATGGTCAAAAATTAAGAAAATTATGGAAACTCTGGGCATAAGTTCCTCTGAACAAGAGCTTATTGGAAAAGCTCTCAACGGGGAAAAAAAATTATTTCAACAATTTTTTTTTTTATTCAATTTTAAACCGTTCAGAAAAGCAGTATTTTAACATTAACGCCTCCCAAGAAAATTTCAATTATATACAAGTCCTGTTCTAACAGACGGATTTGCTTGGAATAAACTTCATCGAAAAGATGTTATGACGTTCGTAGAACATGTACAGATACGAAGTTCATCCAGAACTAAGCAAGCCTGTTTTCCTACGAAACTTTTTGACCAGGTGTTTTAAGGATATTTCTGAGTGATTGAGTTGAGTGAATGAATGTGTGTAAACTTTAAAAAAAGGTAACTTTGAAGTAATTAAAAACTAAAGCTAAATGGAGCTAGTACAAAGCTAGATATTATTTAGCTTTATGCTAGCTAGTATAAAGCTAAATGGAGCTAAAAAGAGTGATAGCTAGATTATCAATTTGAAATTGGTATATAACGGGAAAGCAGGCTCGTAAAGCTCTAGAGGGAACCTCTAGGAAGCTCCTTGTTACTGTATTGAAATGAAGCACAACATTGTTCGACCGTCACATGTTTACAGTTGTTAAAACAGACTTCTGTAGTGTAAAACATTATAAAAGCTTTAAATCTTTTTGCATTTTTTAAACATTGAATCTGAAGCTAATATTGACATCCGAGTCTTTGCGTAGAATGTTAATGTTAACAAATGATAAAACAAACATTGTTCAACCACAAAACTGCAAAAATTATTGCACACACGTGTTTCGAAGTTAAAAGGAGCCCCTTTATTTCAATCCAACAGAACTTTTAAGCGTTCGACGTTAAGCAGTAGTTACGGAGAAGTTAGTCTCGTTTGGTGAATGCTATGTTTTGTTTGATTTTTTTTTTTTTTTGTTTTGTTCCGATGAAGATGTTTTACATTTGAATCGAAGTATCATGAAAAAAAATGTAGTTACGATGAAAATCAGCATTAATCAGTGACGAAATTCAACCAATTGGAGTTTTTTTATAGTCTATTATAAACTAGTTTCTTCTAGGTAGGTTAACAAACTTATTTTTTTCTGCAGATATAACGACAAATATTGTGCCTTATACCTACCTCCCCTAAATTGATTTAAATACATAAATTATAATCCTTTTTGAATATTTACCATACTGTTTGTGGTACTCACTATACTCATTTCAACTCAATATAAGGATTTGTACAATGCTTTCAAGTGTGCGTACTTTGTATTTTAGATATAATTTGAACTATTCTTTCTTGCAGTTTTGTTAATACTAAATGTTATTATACTTGTTCGTTCTTATTCATTTCTTTTTTAACTAGTTTTATTTTTCCAGTTAACCAGTGAGGAAACAATTGCCTATATCTCTAATTAGTTTGCTTTAACCATTGAATATCTGCATTTCTCATGTTTGTGTTATTTAGTTGCAACATTAAAAGATGTTACAAAATTTCTATGAATTCTTAATGCTGTTTTAATATTTTTAGTTTAAGGGGGGAAATACGTGTAGAGGTCTCAAAAAATTTTAAAAAAATTATTCATAAATCGATTTTACAACTATTCAATAATATACCCTGAAAATTTCAAAGCATAATTCCGAGTCGTTTAAAAGTTATAAGCATTTGAGCGAGCGCCTCTTTTACAGCGGTTGAGCAGGTACTCCCTCATTCATGAATAACCTCTGAAGGGCATTAGAGAGACAGAAGAACTTTAGCAGATGTCCTTTTATTTCTTTTAACAATTGAGACCTCGGATAGAAATTTCTACAAGTATTAGTATCTTTTCGTATAAAAAATTGATTCATTACTGCGTTAAATTTACCTTCACTACCACACTTTTTTTCAAACGCGTTTTTCTCGAAACGACTTTTTTCGACTTTGCGTACACTCTTGCTCGCAGAGTTTTTGATTAATCCTTATCAAATTTAGCACACATTTTATTTATGTATATACGCTCAAGTTGAACTAGAATCATAAGCACATCTTTATTTTTCCTTTTTTTTTATTGTAAAAAAGAGAACAAAAAAACGGTTAAAAATCGTACGAAATTTTCCAATTCTGAAAAAAAAAAAATAGAAATTTTCAATTTTTTGTGATGCTTTTAGTTCAACTAGAAGAGACACTTATTAAAAAAGTAAATTAAAACAAAGATTTCAGATAAAAACTGACCTCCAGGATGTACGCAAACTGCCGATCTGGGTGGCAAATTACAGTGTGCAGCAGCTGATATCTCCGGGATTTTTCAAGAGAAATGTTTGAAAATTTCAGTAAATGTTCTTAAATATATCTATAAAATAACCTCAAAATCTCAATAAAATATATTTATTCTTTATATGTTAAAAAATACTTGAAAATTGCTCTTAACACGCCGTCTTTACACCTATTTCCCCCCTTAAGTACATGTCTTTGTATCAGGTACTATTCTTTTAAATAACAAAACTTGAAAATAAAGTGTTTTTAACCCTTGAGCTGTCACCTATCAAGACATCACACAAGTCGTCACGTCGAGTCATATAGACCCGAATTAAAAATTTAGTAAATTGGGTGTAAAAAATGTAAAACATTGCTTTAATTTCAATATAATGTAAGAATATGTAACATATAAAAAGCATAGAAAAGAAAAGAAATTAAAATTGTACCTAGGTCAATATGATCCGACGTGACAGCTAAAGGGTTAATAATTCATTAACATTACTACTGTTACTTGGACTTCACTCTAACAGCTCAGATATCTTAGTCGTAAGTGCATGAACACAACCAGTGTCAAAATGAATACTCTTCCAGTAAAAGTATATGCTACAGTTGTACCTTTATATACTTAATACTTAAAGGTATATTTATAATACTTAAAGGTACTATTGTACCTTTATATACTTTTGAAAAATGTTTTATTGCAAGACATCGATGCTTTCTTGTCGGTGTATTAGTATGATCGATGTGGCATCTAAGTCCCGCAGAGGACCAGTCGGTAGAAGCTAGATTCCCGCAGAGCACCGAAAGTGAAGCAACATCGACTGAGGTCAGTGTTTGGGAGGGTGACAACCTCTTGGCCGCTGATTGCTGCGGTACGCTAAAGGGAGCTGTCGTGGCTCCAATGTCCTCCAAATGAAACGATACCTCTGGGGTGACGGCCTCTCATCTGAGAGCTGGTTAAAAAAATTAAGAGCCTTTCAAAGGGGGCGGAAATCGGACGCCTACAAGGGCCCCGTTAGACTCGGGAGCAGCGTACCCATTCTTCCTCGCCGCAGGCGAGGACACGACAACATCATGTGGCATCTTTGTTGCTGCTTAGCGTCGGAAACTCGCATTTTCCGATTGTGAAAAGTTCTCATTGTCTTCCGGAAACACGTGTATGCAAAAGTTTTTGCAGTTTTGTACTTAAAACGCCTGTTTTATCATGCGTTTTGTCATCACAAATGCAATTGTTTTTATTTATGGGGATCTTATCTTTTACTCGAGAATCTAATATTATTATAAAACTGAATGGAAAAATTTAAGGGGGAAATATAATTAAATTTCAATATTCATCTTTATTTATCGTATAACTTACATAGATGAAAACTCTTGTTGGTAATCTCACGTGCAAAAAAATCCCTATTTTTGCAAATTATTAACTTGTTATTGTATACTGATAATTTTTGACATAAAATACTGCACTTTTTAGAAAGTAAGCTGAAATTGGCGTTGAATTTTATTTATTATCGCTAATTATTTTTAAATATGATTAGTAAACAACGTCAGCCCGCAAGTGAAACATTATGATTAGCACAAAACGTTGAGAAAGTGTTGGCTAACCGTTTAATCTCAGAGTTGGCCAACGGTTAGAAATGTCCGCTTTGGCTTCTGTTCCCCAACTAACCATTTGCCGACAAAGGCCCAACGATCTGTTAAAACGAAGGCCCAACCAACTATTTTCTAACAAAGGCCCGACGATCTGTTGCAACGAAGGCCCAACTAGTTTTTCAAACGTAGGTTCAACCGTTTGCCAACGAACGCCCAACTAGCTTTTCAAACGTTGGCTCAATGATCCAGTATAATAATTGATAAAGATCTACCGAGTGCAGGATCAAGACTGCGGTCGGCTGAGGATTCGGCCGATGCAATTTTGACATAGATTAAAGACGATTCCCAATTACATTAGTATGTCCTCGACCGAATGAAGTCTTGGCTCCAGCACTTGACAGATATAATTATTAAGCCTGAGGATCGACTGAACTTCTCAAAATATAGAATACATCAATATAGCTAAATTAAATGAAACACTCAATTTAGCTAATACCTTTCATCTGTTAATAAATTGCCATTAAAATTTAACTCTGCACCACTTACATTTTATTTTATTCAATAATCCCAAGATGTCTGAAATCTATTATTTTCATAGCACTTTATAATTTCATGATTAGAGGCAAAAATATTTTGGCAAGTACAGGATAAGACTTTATATCTCATTTAAATTTTAGCCCGTTTTTTAGCCTACTTTCCCGTAAAAGTTAAAAAAATAATAATAAAGCAGGAAAGAAGGCTTAATGGTATCGTGAAAATATCGTTAAAAATCAAGAAAAGTCAAAAATAAATTAAGTAATTAAATAAAGATTGAAAAATAAAAAATTTGAAAGTAGGGTTTTGAGATGGGGAAAAAGTGTCTGTCGGTCTGTCCCCCCCCCCCCCCTAATAACTTTTGAACGAATTGTCCGATTCGAACAACTCTTTTTGCATTCGAAAGATCTCGGCGAGGACATCTCATTTCCATATTTTACTTCTTGATTTGAACAATTTTTTGTTCAATTTTGAACAGTTCAAAAAATTTTAACATTAGCGTCTATGGGTGAAAATGAAGCAAATTATGTAAACTCTGAGTAGAAGATATAAGTTCCCATGAACAAGCTCACTGGAAGAAGTTCTTGGCGTAAAATATTGATTTGAACAATTTTTGTTCATTTTTGAACAGTTCAAAAAAAATTAACATACCGCCTACGGGGAAATTCAATTCTATATAATTCCTGATCTAACGGACCGATTTGCTTGGAACAAACTTTATCGTAAAGCTCTTATGACATAGAATATGTACAAATAAATAGAAAGTTCATCCAGAACTAACGAGCCTATTTTCCTATGAAATTTTTTGATCGGGATTTTCAAAAATATTTTTGAATTAATGAATGATTAAATGAATAAGCAAAAGAATGAATGAATAAATGAGTGAATAAATACATGAATGACTTAATAAATAAATGATTGAATGAATATGTATTAACCGTTGAAAAAGGTATATTTGAAGCAATTAAGAACTAAAGCTAAACGAGAAAGACAGAGAGAGAGATAGCTAGATTATAAATTTGATTTCGGTGTATACGGGAAAGTAGGCTCGTATAGTTCTAGACGGAACTTCTTGTTTTTAATTACAATTATCTGAAAATGAGAAATCAAATCAATTTGTAAACTAAGTTTTGAATTTATTAGCTTAACTTGGTTCAGGTTCATCAATACACCTGGAACAAACACACCTTTGCTAAACATGCATATTTTGGAAATATTAGAATTTATAAATAAATCCATGCAACAGAAAAAGACATTTCTAGATGAGAGTTCTTTATTATACAAAAGCAAATGAATTACAGTAATATATACAATACATACATATAAAATATTTACAAAATCACAAGGAAACCAATTTCTTGATTCAACCAAAGCCAATCGGTCAAATTTTTTTGCTGTTCACATTAGCATAAAAAAATGCCGAATATCTTTCTAAAAAATTTACTTGCATGAAAAGTAACCAACGTAAAGAGTAATTAATACATGAAACTTTGAATTTAAAATATCTTTAACTAGTTGCAGAAAAGAAATGCGTACATTCCAATAATGAAACAAAATCCGCCATTCTAATTACTACAAAATCAATATATGCAACAAAAAGCATTTTATGTAGTTAGTTCTTTTATAGATAGTTTTGTTTCTCGATAGATCATTTAGAACTATGCAAAACTAAGTTGTCAAAAAATATTTTCCCGTTGTTGTTATCAATAAGTTCAGATGACATAAGTTCTTTAATAAAAACGAAGCTGCAACATAAGATTTTTTTTTTTCCCGCAACTTTTCCCTTTTAACGACTGGAGATTGTACGCCAGCGTTTCTCAACCTTTCAGTATTCGCGGCCCAATTTCCTATCATAATTTTCATCGCGCCCCCCACTTACCATAAAATGTATACAACAATACTGTAGATTGATTACTGATTCTGTTTTTGAATTATTTTTAACTAACTGCCAAAACAAGAGTAAAAACGAGTAATTTAGTAATAAATCACTATTTCAATTTTGGGCATTGGTAGATTATGATTTTCCTGCTCTAAAAACAGGGGCAATTTGCATTCTATTACCAATTTCAACATCCTGCTTTTGCGAAACTGGATTTTCTGCTGTGGCTTCTTTGAAGACAAACTATAGATCTCGGCTAAATATAGAAACAACTGTGAGTGGCTATTTCTAATATTGAGCCTTCCTTCGAAAACTTTGCTTTGAAAGACAGGCCCAAGGAAGTCATTAATAATTATTAAATTTGTTTTTAAGTTAGTATGTTTTGATTGAGAAAGTTTTATTAAAGTAAAACAAATTACTGAATTAAGTTATTAAATATATCGAAATGTATTTTGTTCTCTATGCGTATGTGTGCTTTCCTTTCAGACAGTTAATCAATTTTTTAAAGTAATATTTTCTCTTGGATATTCTCGCGCCCCCTTTCCCGTGGGCTCGTGCCCCCCTAGGGGGCGCGCCCCACAGGTTGAGAATCGTTGTTGTACGCAATATACATGTAACAAAACAAAATAATTAAACCAAAGATAAAAACAAAATTATCAAACGCAGAATTTTGCTTAAAATTGTTAATTAGGGATTTAATGAAAAGAAACATGATTTTCGATACCTTTTTTAAATCATGGAAGATTTTCAAAAAAAAAAGAATACCTGAAATAATTCTGTTGTAAAATCAGAACACAATCACCCCTCATTAATATACACAAAAAAAAAGGCGGTTTTGTGACATCAATTTTATGAAAATTACTCAAAAAATTAACTTGATTTCAGGAGCTCATTTAGAATTAACAAAACTAAATTTTTTTAAAAAAATTGCTTCCTGCAGTTGTGATTAACATTTTTTTAAAAAAGTGCAGATTACATAAGACAAGCTATTTTCTTTCTTAATTTCAGTAAATGTTAAACTTTTAGGACTTACTTTTGATAAATGCTTAAAATAAATGTTTGATAAAACCAGTGGTGTAGTCCTGAAAAAAAAGGTAAGGGGACGCTTTCAAATGCGAACATATATCTTTGTCACCCGAAGCAATTTGCTTTCAAAATGTTTCCAGAGGGGGGGGGGGGGGGGTCGACGGGCCCAGGTCACCCCCAAATTCCCGAAAATTTTCGCAATGTAGCATATCTCACTGAAACTTTCCTCAACGCTAGATTTTCAAAGTCAGCCCCCGCCCCCCCCCCCGAAAAAATTTCTGGCTACCGCCTTGGGGTAAGCTACATAGTTTTTTTTTGTTTTTCGTCTTGCTTTGTCTAATGCAGTGTTTCCCAACCTTTTTTCCCCTTGCGAACCCCTTTTAAGATCCGAAAGAAAATGGCGAACTCCCTTGTGTAGTCGTTAGTAGCGGGTGACAAAACTATAAAATTAATTAGTACATTTGTTTTCCATGTTGTAGAATACTTCATAACAAGAAATGAAAACATAATTATTGCAAAACATCTAAGTTTAAATAAAAACTGAAATACAGCTACAATTTTTTTTTATTATTTGTTCTTTTTGAATTATTATTAGGGTAGTAGACATATGTACTCCTAAAAATTTTAAAAATTATTTTCCCTATAAGTTCTGCTTTCTGGGTGAAATATAAAAAACCTAGTTGATCCCCCGCAGAACATCTGCAGATCGGAAATTAACCATTTTAGAATTGTAAAAAATGCGTTATATTTCGAAAGGCTTCAGTAAAGATCGCTAGATATAAACATGCGCGATATAAACAAATTAAAGTGTTGCCACTCCAAAGAATCGGAAATTAAAAATTTAGTTATGAATGGAAACAGTTTTTAAGATAAAGCAATAAATTTAG